>CM067845.1:49303050-54103050 GCA_034509565.1 Triticum monococcum | reverse complement strand
GATGAACCTATGAACTATGAGGAAGCGATGATGAGCCCAGATTCCGCAAAATGGCTTGAGGCCATGAAATCTGAGATGGGATCCATCTATGAGAACAATGTGTGGACTTTGGTTGACTTACCCGATGATCGACAGGCCATAGAGAATAAATGGATCTTCAAGAAGAAGACTGACGCCGACGGTAATGTTACTGTCAACAAAGCTCGACTTTTCGCAAAAGGTTTTCGACAAGTTCAAGGAGTTGACTATGATGAGACCTTCTCACCCATAGCGATGATTAAGTCCATCTGAATCATGTTAGCAATTGTCGTATTTTATGGTTATGAAATTTGGCAAATGGATGTCAAAACTGCATTCCTTAATGGATATCTTAAAAAAGAGTTGTATATGATGCAACCAGAAGGTTTTGTCGATCCAAAAAGTGCTAACAAAGTGTGCAAGCTCCAGCGATCCATTTATGGACTGGTACAAGCCTCTCGGAGTTGGAATATACGCTTTGATAGTGTGATCAAAGCATATGGTTTCATACAGACTTTTGGAGAAGCATGTATTTACAAGAAAGTGAGTGGGAGCTCTGTAGCATTTCTGGTATTATATGTAGATGACATTGTCGGTGTTCTGGGAACGGGGGTCCCCAGACTTGCCTGCCTGCGGCCTGCGGCGTGGCTCAAAGGGGGCCCAGCACGGCCCATCTTCATCAACACAAGACTCAAGACCCTCGCGAGGGGCCAAGCCTCGCGGGGTGGACGACACGGAGCTTCCTCAGGCACGGCCTCATCAGGCTGGCTCGCGAGGAGGCGGAGAGATCGAGGCGGGGTACCTCGCGAGGTGCCCGTGACGCAAGCCATGACGACTCAGGGTGCCAGGCGGGTGCCAGCCCGCGCAGCGTCCTCCTTTCCTCTTTGGTGCAAAGGGGGCAAGCGCAGCCGCGGAGTACCGAGGCATCAGGCAAAGGTTGCCATTTTGGTGCAACGAGACCAAGACCAGGAGGACTACGAGGCGAGGTCACCGTGGAGCCCAAGACGGCGTCATCCCCAGAGCTTTGCGCAGGCGAAGACTGCTTTTGTCAGGATAGTTGATACTTGTTGTCCCCCTTCAAATTAGCCCGCCATTGTTGGCTCCCTTCCCGCTCGATATTTGGGAAGAGGACCAGGGCCCCTATAAATAGGACCAGCCGCCCACAGAGAAAGGGGTTGGTTGGAAGGTTAGTTGCCGGCAAGAGAGAGTAAGGCAGCTAGAGTGAGAGCGAGAGAGAGAGAAACAGAAAGGTGGCTGAACTCCCCCCAGCAGTTCATCCCCCCAGCCAAGAACAGACCCTCGCGAGGCTATTCTTCCTTCTACTGTTCATCATCATCAGCCCCAAGAGGCAATCCACCCACCACACACTAGAGTAGGGTATTACACCACAACGGTGGTCCGAACCAGTATAAACCTTGTGTCTCTTGTGCATTTCTTTCAGCAGTCTAGATCTTTGCAAGACGGGAAGGTAGAAGGCGTAATCTCCGCGCGCACCCCAGTGTTCGAACCTTAAGGGTCTGCCGGAACCCAAAATCCGACATTTGGCACACCAGGTAAGGGTGCGCCGGAATTCGTCTTCCACCGCTCCGTGCCCCGTCGCGTTGTCATCACCATGCCCGGCGACCAGGAGGGCAACCCCGACCCATGGGCTGCGTGGCCCGCCCGCGCAGAACCGCTCGCCTCGGGCGACCCCGTGCCCCAGGCAGCTCGCGGTCCATAGGGCACTGCGGGCCGCGGGCGACATGGACAGGCTTCGACAACTCTTACACTGCGGCAGGCACGGTCGGCAGCAAGGGCCTCCAATCATGCCGCAACCACGACACCGTACACCCACCGGGAGCAGGCGTACTCGAGGGTCGCGCTCACGGTGGCCCAAGAGCTGCTGCGGTGCAGACTGCTGGAAGGCGGCCACGACGTGCTGCTGGAGCGAGTGGCGGAGCTCCTGGGCTTCGCCGCCTCGGGGGCTCACCCCTTCTCCACCCAGCTCCCATCTCAAGCCCGGGGCGACCCGCGCGGGGGCTCCGCGCGCGCCCGCGGGCTCCAAGGCTACTCCGACGCCAGCGAAGCTGTCAGCACCGGACCGGCGGCGGCGCTGTCCCCGCCCCCGGCCCACGAAGAAGAAGGACTTAACGCGACCCGCGGCCCCAGTGGGCGGCCATGCTGCCAACCCGCAGTGGGCATGACAGGCGGGACCGCGTGGCATGCGGGGCATCACGGCGTGGCATTCGGGATGACGGCGCCGGAGGAATACGTGCCCCTCATGATGGACCAAGGACACCCTCACAAGAACGGACAAGGCTCGCTCCTCGGCCCAAGCTGGGGGGACGAGGCACTAGAAGCTGAGCCTTTTCAGGAGCCCCGGAACGGTCCCGCTGGTCACGCTGGAGGCAACGATTATCGGGCACTGCTAATTCTTCAGGAGCAGGTATACGCTAACCATGGATCGCAGGAGGTGCAGGTCGTCACGACAAGCAGCTGCCCCGCTCCCACAGTCTCCTACCCCTCGGGAGGAGGGTGCAGGGGGCTGCAGGAGAGGGGCCGAGATCCGACATCACCACCGCGGCATTTGGAGCAAGGTGTTCTCAGGAGGTAGGCCCTCTGCTGGGGAGGTGCCTCAGGGACTGCCCCTGGCGGAGGACCCGTGGTCGTCGGGGGAACCGCTGGCGACCGCTCTACCCCATCGGGCGGCGTCCTGGGTTCCGGTCGTTGCTGATGGCACTAGAGTGTGGCGCAAGGCGGGGCCCTCGTCTGGCGATATGAAGCAAGGCCAGTGCCTGTGAAGAAGGCCCGGTGCCTGTGAAGCTTGCCGCCCCGTGACACTCTCACGTAATAATGAGTGGGGCTGTACAGGCCCCGGAGTCTCAGGGGTGCCGGCCTCAGGCCCTGGGGCTCCCTCCCACGCCCAGTGGACAGCACTTAGCTCCGTGCTGGTGAGAAGACATCCAAGACTAGATTAGGTGCCGGACGCGGCCTTTTGTCTGCTTTCATTGCCTTTCCCTTTGGCTGTAGCTTTTCCCCCGCTGGATTTAAGTTGGATTCGAATTTGAGATTTGCGTGTGTTCGGGGAAGGGGTGCTTATTCTCGTTCGAGCCATTTCTCGCGTTCTGGTTACCGCTTCGCCACAGCTGCCTCCCCTCGCGAGCCCCTCGCGAGTCGAGTCAGGCCTGGCTCGTGCGCAGCCCAAACTGCCGCTGTTGCTCCCTCTCGGGAGGATTTACGGGTGCCTGCGGAGGTTGTCATGTTTGGAAAAGGCCCAGAGCCTGTGAAGCAAGGCGAGTGCCTGTGAAGCTATCGCGTTTTGGAAAAGGCCCAGAGCCTGTGAAGCAAGGCGAGTGCCTGTGAAGCTATCGCGTTTGGAAAAGGCCCAGAGCCTGTGAAGCAAGGCGAGTGCCTGTGAAGCTATCGCGTTTTGGAAAAGGCCCAGAGCCTGTGAAGCAAGGCGAGTGCCTGTGAAGCTATCGCGTTTTGGAAAAGGCCCGGAGCCTGTGAAGCAAGGCGAGTGCCTGTGAAGCTATCGCGTTTTGGAAAAGGCCCAGAGCCTGTGAAGCAAGGCGAGTGCCTGTGAAGCTATCGCGTTTTGGAAAAGGCCCAGAGCCTGTGAAGCAAGGCGAGTGCCTGTGAAGCTATCGCGATTTGGAAAAGGCCCAGAGCCTGTGAAGCAAGGCGAGTGCCTGTGAAGCTATCGCGTTTTGGAAAAGGCCCGGAGCCTGTGAAGAAGGCAAATGCCTGTCAAGCCATCACATTTGGGAAAAGGCCCGGAGCCTGTGAAAAGGCCAACGCCTGTGAAGCTCCCCGCCGGCGACACTCTCATGTCCTACGGATTCAACTAAAGAACACCCCAGACGTCACGCCCTCTCGCAGGCTGCTTCGGGGCTTGCGCGAAACAAAGGTAAACCAGCCAACCACCAGGCACGGGCGCTCGTGCAATATGACAACTACTAATACGATGAACACAGGTTTTACATGAGGGGCTTCCCCTCCCAAAATGCTCTCACAGCCATCAGGTCAAAAAGCTGAGTTCTATTCATGCAGGGTAAAAAAAGATAGGAGCGATACACACTCAGTCGGACCAATCCCCCAATGCGTCCTCGGAAGCACCTCCCGAGCCGTCGCTGGCATCGCCGAGCTCGCCATCGTTGTCTGCGTCGCCACCGGCGGCGTCAGGGTAGTTCACCGCACCGCCCTCGTCAGCAGCCACGATCACGTCGTCATTGTCCGAAGCGAAGGCCCTGATGAGGGCGTCCACGTTGTCTTCCACCCAGTGCGCCGGGTCGCCTCGGAAGGCCTGGGGAATTGGGGCGATGACGGCGTGAAAATCGAAGTGAGAATCCATGTTCAGGAGATGACTGAAGACACGGGAAAAGGCGCGCCCAAGTAGGGCGCGGCTCCTCTCTTTCACCAACCTGTCGGCCCTGGCCGACCGCGCCTCCAGCTGCGTCACCACGGCGGTGAAGAATTGAAGGTTGCCAGCATAGTTGGCTGTGTGCGGCTCGCCAACAGCCACCTCACAGATGTTGCCCAAGGCTGCGCTAGCCCTCTCCCGAAGCGTGGCGAGCATGGGGCCATGCATGTGCTCCAGGACCTGCCGCTGACATATCTCATCCGTGTTCTGGCGCGCAACGCCCTCAGCCTCCTCCACCCGCTGGCGAAGACGGAGCATCTTGGCCTGGGAGGCGGCTAACTCCCATCGCGCTACCTCAAGGGCGGCCCAGGAGGCATCGGCCAGCCGCGTCGCCTCCTCCCACTTGGCCCTCAAGACTGCAGTTCTCCCTTTAGCTTCAACCCCGGATCAACTCTAGCCTCCTCTCGAACTCGTGCTCGAGGTCTTGGCGCGCCATCGCCACTCGTCGTCTGACCTCCTCCAGGACACGAGCTTCCTGTGTGGAGACATCGTCCTCCGCCTGCGTCACCAAGCGCTCCCTCGTCTCTAGCCGCTCGTACTCGCGGGTGCGCTCGGCGGCTTCCAGCGTCAACGCTTCTTCACGCTTCTGGAGCTCAGCTGGGTCGCCGGAGGCCACCCGCATCGACGCAAGGGCCAACTCGCGCAGCTCCACTTGCTCCTCCTGTGAGTGGCATCGGGCCAGGAGCTCACGAGCCCGCTCCTCCGCAGCCTCTCGCCGTCGGTCAGCTCCCCGGGCCTCCTCGGCGGCCTGGGATCGGGCCACCCGAGAGGCCTCCAGCGACGCCTTCGCCTCTTCATCGTCAAGATCGCACTGACGGTGTGCGAGGGCGATAGCGGCCTCCAGCTCGTGCCTCCCTGCAGCCAGGCACAGGACGTCGGCCTCCAGGCGCGCGTCTTCGTCAGCAAGCTCCTCCCCAAGCAGGTTCACCGCGTCGGTCGCCCTTCGAAGGAACCCTTGGCAGCGAGCGCGGCGCTCCCGGGCGCGCTCAAGCACGTCTTCCACACCATCATCTGCCCCAAGCAAGCGCTGGGGGCCACGAATCATCGTTCCTCCTCCGAGCAGGGGGCTGGGGCCTGGCGCCCTCGCGACGGCCGGGCGCGCCGCACCAGAAGCCCAGCCTGGAGCCGGCCCGTCCCCAGATGAAGGGCGCAGGGGGCGCCTCAACCAGTCGCAGTCCACGACCTGACGAGAAGCCCATGTCAGGCTGGCTATTCCCCAAGAGGGCCTGCGAAGGAAAATCGGGGGAATGAAGGGCCGTGGTGCACCTCGGGATGGTCCACCCCTTCAGTCGCCCTCACCACAAGGGCAGAGCTGCTCTGAGCACTTGAGGACGGTGGAGGGGGTGAAGCCAAAGGAGGCGGTACCTCAGCTACTTCCGCGAGCTCGGCCGGAAGGGGCCTGCGGAGCAAGGATCAGTGAAAGCAACAAGAGGAGCAGGAGACAGAAAGGGAGAAGACTTACTCGTCAGTGGCGAAGTACTTCGTGCGCTTCAGCACGCGACAAGGGAGGTCATCACCCAGTGCCTCCCTTTTCCTCCAGAGGGCCTCAAAGTCTACGCGGAAGCGGCCCAAGAGAAGAGTGCAAGGATCAACCTGCGACGAAGACGGAGCATCGGAGCGGTCCGCGTCAGGGGCGCCTGCCTGGTGCGTGCCGCCCATCACCTCGCCAGAAGACGCGGCTGGGGCCTCCGAGGCCTTAGCCCCGGGCGCTGGGAGCGGTTGCTTGCCACCCACAGCCTCAACGGCACAGGTCCCAGGAGTTGTCCCCTCGAGAGCATCACCCGGTGTTGTCACCTCATCAGGAGCCCCCTCGGCCTCCAGCGCCTCCTGCCTCCCTGCTCCACCACTTGAGGAGGAGTCGCCTCGGCCGATTGGAAGGGCAGTCACCACCACTGGATTCTCACGAGGTCCCTGGAGGCCGGCGGGGCGCAGCCCCCACTCATCAAAGATGGGCATCTGCTTCTCGAAGTCGGCCCTGCTCTGGCAGAGATACAGCAAGGCCCCTCCCTGCCGGACGTTGCCGGGGTTGGGGTCCCCAGCCAAAGTCAAGAGCGTCGACTTCAGCACCTCAGGAGCCAGGTCCTCTTCCTAGAGCCTCATGCTATCCTCGCGCCCATAGAAGGCCCACATCCGGCGAGAGTGGCATTGAAGGGGAGCAACATGGCACAACAGAAACTCCTTCACCACCTTGGGCACTATCATGCCGAGCTTCCTCAGGAGCGCGAAGCGACGCCAGACGAAGATGAGCCGGGGGCTCTCGAGCGTCTCCTGGCCCCAACCTGAATTGGGGACAGCAGGCGAGGTCGGCTCCGATAGTAGGGGGCTGGGCACCCCTGCGTCCACATACAGCCACCGCTCGCGGAACCCAACCGCGGGCAGGGGGAGCTTGAAGTCAATCCCAGAGGCCTCGGTCTCAGGCTCGGCAGTGAAGCTCACGCATGCCTAGTATTGGGAAGGGTCGACAAGATGCAGCAAGAAGAAGTGGCGCAGCAAGGCAACCGAAGGAGGGATGCCCACCATGGCTTCGCAAACGAAGGCGAAGACCGAAAGGAGGGTGATGGACTCTGGACTTAGATGCATCATGTGGATCTGATAAAGGGAGAGCACGGCATTGAAGAAATCAGAAAAGGGGGGAACCAGACCCGCCCACAGGGCATCAGTAAAACATGGGACCTTGGTAGTTGTCCTGTCGATGGAGAAGTGGGGCGCAGGACAGGCCGTCGTCCTCCCGCACTCATTGAAGATGGTGGCCAGAGCCAAGCTGGCCTTGCCCAGGCACTCTTGAATGAGTATGGTCGACTGGCCGATGGCGGGAGCCGCCGATGGCGGCACACAAGGCGGGGCCATCGGTTTCTTCCCACTCTCCTTCTTCGTCGGAGTCATGGCGATGGGAAGGAGGGGGAAGATTCGAGATTGGATTGGAGGCAGGAGCTGGCGTATGAAGGAAGGAAGAGCAGGGGACGCTCGAGCAACAGGAAGGGGAGCGGCTGTGTGCAACTACAAGTCCACCTAGCAGGGCGCAGAATAAGGGGGCGTGGGGGAACAGTGCCGCCCACGTCCCATCAACCGCCATGCGGCGCCCAAGGCCGCAGGCTATTAGGGCTCGCGACGCTTCGCCCTTGCCCTTCCGCCTCTCGGCACGGCCAAGTCCTGGCGCGCCTTGGGCCCGGGGGCTACTGTCGGCGTTCTGGGAACGGGGGTCCCCAGACTTGCCTGCATGCGGCCTGCGGCGTGGCTCAAAGGGGGCCCAGCACGGCCCATCTTCATCAACACAAGACTCAAGACCCTCGCGAGGGGCCAAGCCTCGTGGGGCGGACGACACGGAGCTTCCTTAGGCACGGCCTCGTCAGGCTGGCTCGCGAGGAGGCGGAGAGATCGAGGCGGGGTACCTCGCGAGGTGCCCGTGACGCAAGCCATGACGACTCAGGGTGTCAGGCGGGTGCCAGCCCGCGCAGCGTCCTCCTTTCCTCTTTGGTGCAAAGGGGGCAAGCGCAGCCGCGGAGTACCGAGGCATCAGGCAAAGGTTTCCATTTCGGTGCAACGAGACCAAGACCAGGAGGACTACGAGGCGAGGTCACCGTGGAGCCCAAGATGGCGTCATCCCCAGAGCTTTGCACAGGCAAAGGCTGCTTTTGTCAGGATAGTTCATACTTGTTGTCCCCCTTCAAATTAGCCCGCCATTGTTGGCTCCCTTCCCGCTCGATATTTGGGAAGAGGACCAGGGCCCCTATAAATAGGACCAGCCGCCCACAGAGAAAGGGGTTGGTTGGAAGGTTAGTTGCCGGCAAGAGAGAGTAAGGCAGCTAGAGTGAGAGCGAGAGAGAGAAAGAGAAAGGTGGCTGAACTCCCCCCAGCAGTTCATCCCCCAAGCCAAGAACAGACCCTCGCGAGGCTGTTCTTCCTTGTAGTGTTCATCATCATCAGCCCCAAGAGGCAATCCACCCACCACGCACTGGAGTAGGGTATTACACCACAACTGTAACGCCCCGAGACCAATGTGCCACCTGTCTTCCTGTTTTTCACTGTTGTTGCCTTGTCATTGCTTGTGTGCCATGCATTGCATACCATGTCATCATGTGCATTTCATTTGCATACATGTTCGTCTCATGCATCCGAGCATTTTCCCCGTTGTCGGTTTTGCAATCCGGCGCTTCGTTCTCCTCCGGTGGTCATTTCTACCTTTCTTTCGTGTGTGGGGATTAAACATTTCCGGATTGGAAAGAGACTTGCCAAGCGGCCTTGGTTTACTACCGGTAGACCGCCTGTCAAGTTTCGTGTCATTTGGACTTCGTTTGATACTTCAACGGTTAACCGAGGGACCGAAAAGGCCTCGTGTGTATTGCAGCCCAACACCCTTCCAATTTGGCCCAAAACCCACCTAAACCTCTTCCATCATCTCGGTCGTTCGATCACGATCGCGTGGCCGAAAACCGCACCTCATTTGGACTCTCCTAGCTCCCTCTACCTATAAATATGTGGCCTCCCCCGAGTTTTCGCAGTACTAACCCTAGTCGTCCTCTACCTCGCGCCGCCGGACAAAACTGCCCGCGTCGGACATGTCCGCGCCGCCCGCCGCAGCCAACCACGTCATGCCATGTCATCCCACCGGCCTCCTCTCTCCTCCCAGCCGCCACGGCCCGCAGGGCCCGGATCGGGCCCGCCCGGCCCAGCGTGCCGCCGCCCATCGACCGCTGCTTCCCGCCGCATGTACTCCCGCGTGCCGCCGCCCGGGGCGCCGCGCGCCGCCCGCGACCGCCCGTCGCCGCCTCGCCGCCATGCGTCGCCACGCCGCCTCGCCGCCATGCGCCGCCACGCCTCCTCACCGTCGGCCGCCTCGGTCGACGTGCGCCACCACCTCGCTCGCCGGCGTCCTCCACCGCTGCCTCGCCGGCATCGTCCTCTAGCCTCCATGTTGCCTTCCTCCCCTCTCCGGCCGTCTTCCCCGTCTCCGGCGAACCTCTCCGGCGAGATCCGCGAAGCGGGATCAGATCCACCCGCGCGTCCATCCAAACGCCCCGTTCAGATCCGGATCCCTCTGTCCTGTACCACTTCGTCCCGATTTGACTTTTCCGGAGGTATAATTTTCCCTAAGTACTGATATTCACAGATTCATGTGCCCATGTTCATCGCATCACAACTTTGCATCCGTAGCTCCGATTCATGCATATAGCATATCAAAATGTTCATCTCAGAGAGCACATCATTTCATTCCATTGCATCATTTTCATTTGAGTTCATCTTGATGCCCGAAATGTTGTCAGAAGAGGGCTACTTGAGTTAATTGTCAGATCTGCTACTCCATCTTAGACATTTGTCATTTTTGCCATGATTATTGTGTGCATGATATGACCATGAGCTCTATAAAGGTTTTGTTAAGGGTTTTGTCATCTTTCTAGAGGTGCAACCCATGTATTTTTGTGATGTGTGTGGTGACTAGTGCAAGCTTGCAAAGTGAGGCACTTGGTAATTCTGTTTTCAGGGACTTAGCATTTCCACTAAGTCCTTGAGCTATTTAGTTCATGATGCCATATGTTCATGTTGTTTCCTAGTGATCCGTGCCTCTTTTGAGGATGATCAGTAAGGATGTTTTGTTAATCTTGTAGTGCTCTATCCATCCATGTCTTTGTTTGCATATATGGAGCACCCTAGCTTGAGTCAATCGAGCTCTACTTTTGCTACTTTGTGAATCTGGGCAGATCCTCAACTTGTTTGCGATTTTGCCGATGTTGTTGTAGTTGATCCAGTGCGTGCTATGCCATTGTTCTTGCCATGTCTAGCTTGAATTTTGTGCCTTCTTAATGGATGTATGCTTGTCTTGCCATGACTTGCACCGTAGTGAGTGCATCAAGCTCGTAAACATGCCTACTTGAGTTATGATTTCAGCATGCCCCAGTTTTCACTAAGTTCTGAAAACTGATTATGTTTTTGCTATGTTCACATGCTTGCAATTGTATTTTGTGATCCCTTTTGGCTCAAGGTCACTAAGGGACTTTTGTTAAGCTCTTTGAGTAGCTCCATGCCATGTTTTACTTTCTCATGTTCAGGTCCTGTAGCATATAGTTTTGTTGCTCCGAAGAGTGCTATCTGATCTGAAATTCCAGACAAGTGTTAATTTCAGTAAGTCTGAGATCTGTTTACCATATGCATTTTTGCCATGCTTGTTTGAACCTGTTAATGGATGAATTGGCCATAGCTTAGTGCTAGAATTTTGTTAAGCATCTTGAATGCATCCCTGCCATGTATTTTGTTGCCATGTTTGAGTGCTGTAGCATGTTCATCTCATTGCATTTACATGGCCACTTGCTGTAAATCGCAGACCGGTGTCATATTTGAATCGCTTGCCATTTCCAAACCGTAACTCCGATTCCGGTGATCTTTATATCGTTTTCAAGCGATTTCATCCCATCTTTCCAGTGGCACTCTTGGATTTCCAAGTTGAGGTCAGGTTCATGCATTCCTTTGCAAATCATGCATATGCATCGCATACCGCATCCCGCATATCATACCATGTTCTTGTGTTGGTTGTTTACTATGTTGTGTGCTTCTTTTCCAGTGTTGCTTCTTCGGGTTGGTTCCGATAACGTCGTGTTTGTGAGGAACCGTTCGTCTACGTCTGTTCGTCTTCTTCATGGGCTCGTTCTTCTTCCTTGTGGGATTTCAGGCAAGATGATCATACCCTCGAAATCACTACTATCTTTGCTTCGCTAGATGCTCGCTCTTTTGCTATGCCTATGCTGCGATACCTACCACTTGCTTATCATGCCACCCATATTGTTGAACCAAGCCTCTAACCCACCTTGTCCTAGCAAACCGTTGTTTGGCTATGTTACCGCTTTGCTCAGCCCCTCTTATAGCGTTGTTAGTTGCAGGTGAAGATTGAAGTTTGTTCCTTGTTGGAACATGGAGATGTTGTTCCTTGTTGGAACATGTTTACTTGTTGGGATATCACAATATATCTTATTTAATTAATGCATCTATATACTTGGTAAAGGGTGGAAGGCTCGGCCTTATGCCTGGTGTTTTGTTCCACTCTTGCCACCCTAGTTTCCGTCATATCGATGTTATGTTCCTGGATTTTGCATTCCTTACGCGGTTGGGCTATTATGGGAACCCCTTGACAGTTCGCCTTAAGTAAAGCTCCTCCAGCAATGCCCAACATTGGTTTTACCATTCGCCACCTAGCCTTTTCTTTCCCTTGGGTTCTGCAGACTCAAGGGTCATCATTATTTTACCCCCCCCCCCCCCCCCGGGACAATGCTCCTCTGAGTGTTGGTCCAAACTAGAGCCCCTTGCAGCGCCACCTCGGGGAAACTCGAGGGCTGGTTTTAGTTGTACGGACTGCTCATCTGAGTGTGCCTTGAGAAAGAGATATGTGCAGCTCCTATCGGGATTTGTCGGCACATTCGGGCGGTGTTGCTGGTTTAGTTTTACCCTGTCGAAATGTCTTGTTGTAACGGGATACCGAGTCTGATCGGAATGTCTCGGGAGGAGGTCTATTCCTTCGTTGACCGTGAGAGCTTGTGATGGGCTAAGTTGGAACACCCTTGCAGGGATTTGAACTTTCGAAAGCCGTGCCCGCGGTTATGGGCAGATGGGAATTTGTTAACGTCCGGTTGTAGAAAACCTGAAGTCGACCTTAATTAAAATGAATCAACCGCGTGTGTAACCGTGATGGTCTCTTTCCGGCGGAGTCCGGGAAGTGAACACGGTTGTTGGAGTTATGCTTGACGTAGGTTGTTATAGGATCACTTCTTGATCATAGTTTCTCGACCGTGCTTTGCCTTCTCTTCTCGCTCTCATTTACGTATGTTTAGCCACCATATATGCTAGTCGCTTGCTGCAGCTCCACCTCATACTTTTACCTTACCCATAAGCTTAAATAGTCTTGATCGTGAGGGTGCGAGATTGCTGAGTCCCCGTGGCTCACAGATATTTCCAAAACTAGTTTGCAGGTGCCATTGAGTCCGTGCAGATGACGCAACCAAGCTCAGGAGGAGCTCGATGAAGATCTTGTCCTTTATGTTGTTTCGTTCTAGTTGATCAGTAGTGGAGCCCAGTTGGGGTCGATCGGGGACCTTGTCGCATTTGGGGTTCTTCTTTTATTTTGGTTCCGTAGTCGGACCTTGATTGTATTTGGATGTTGTAATGCTTTATTCATGTAATTGTGTGAAGTGGCGGTTGTAAGCCAACTATGTATCTTTTCCCTTATGTATTACATGGGTTGTGTGAAGATTACCTCACTTGTGACATTGCTTTCAATGCGGTTATGCCTCAAAGTCGTGCTTCGACACGTGGGAGATATATCCGCATCGAGGGCGTTACAACAACGGTGGCCCGAACCAGTATAAACCTTGTGTCTCTTGTGCAGTTCTTTCAGCAGTCTAGATCTTTGTGAGACAGGGAGATAGAAGGCGTAATCTCCGCGCGCACCCCAGTGTTCGAACCTTAAGGGTCTGCCGGAACCCGAAATCCGACAGACATATTGTTGATCGGAAATGATACTGAATTTCTGAATAGCATAAAAGGATACTTGAATAAGAATTTTTCAATGAAAGACCTCGGTGAAGCTGCTTATATATTGGGCATCAAGATCTATAAAGATAGATCAAGACACTTAATTAGACTTTCACAAAGCACATACCTTCATAAAGTTTTGAAGAAGTTCAAAATGGATCAAGCAAAGAAAGGGTTCTTGCCTGTGTTACAAGGTGTGAAGTTGAGTCAGACTCAATGCCCGACCACTGCAGAAGATAGAGAGAAAATGGAAGTCATTCCCTATGCTTCAGCCCTAGGTTCTATCATGTATGCAATGATGTGTACCAGACCTGCTGTGTGCCTTGCTATTAGTTTAGCAGGGAGGTGCCAAAGTAATCCAGGAGTGGATCACTGGACAACGGTCAAGAACATCCTGAAATACCTGAAAAGGACTAAGGATATGTTTCCCGTTAATGGAGGTGACAAAGAGCTCATCGTAAACGGTTACGTCGATGCTGTTGGGGAACATAGTAATTTCAAAAAAATTCCTACGCACACGCAAGATCATGGTGATGCATAGCAACGAGAGGGGAGAGTGTCGTCCACGTACCCTCGTAGACCGTTAAGCGGAAGCGTTATGACAACACGGTTGATGTAGTCGCACGTCTTCATGATCGACCAATCCTCGGTACCGAACGTACGGCACCTCTGCGTTCAGCACATGTTCAGCTCGGTGGTGTCCCGTGAACTCACGATCCAGTAGATCTCGAGGGAGAGTTTCATCAGCACGACGGCGTGGTGATGATGTTGATGAAGCTACCGTCGCAGGGCTTTGCCTAAGCACTGCTACAGTATGACCGAGGTGGATTATGGTGGAGGGGGGCACCGCACACGGCTGGGAGAGATCAATGATCAACTTGTGTGTCTTTGGGGTGCCCCCTTGCCCCCGTATATAAAAGAGCTAGGGGGAGGCGGCCGACCAGGAGGAGGGCGCGCCAAGGGGGGAGTCCTACTCCCTCCGGGAGTAGGACTCCTCCTTTCCTAGTAAGAGTAGGAGAAGGGGAAAGGGAAGGAGATATGAGGAGGAAAGGGGGGCGCGGCCTGCCCTGGTCGGCCCCTCTCTCTCCACTAGGGCCCAACAAGGCCCATTAGCCCCCGAGGGGTTCTGGTAACCCCTCCGGCACTCCGGTAAAATCCTAATTTCACCCGGAACTCTTCCGATGTCCAAATGTAGGCTTCCAAATATATCAATCTTTATGTCTCGGCCATTTCGAGACTCCTCGTCATGTCCGTGATCATATCCGGGACTCCGAACTACCTTCGGTACATCAAAACATATAAACTCATAATACCGATCGTCACAGAAATTTAAGCGTGCAGACCCTACGGGTTTGAGAACTATGTAGACATGACCGAGACACGTCTCCAGTCAATAACCAATAGCGGAACCTGGATGCTCATATTGGTTTCTACATATTCTATGAAGATCTTTATCGGTCAAACCGCATAACAACATACGTTGTTCCCTTTGTCATCGATATGTTACTTGCCCAAGATTCGATCGTTGGTATCTCAATACCTAGCTCAATCTCGTTACCGGTGAGTCTCTTTACTCGTTCTATAATGTATCATCCCACAACTAGCTCATTAGTTGCATTGCTTGCAAGGCTTATAGTGATGTGCATTACCGAGAGGGCCCAAAGATACCTCTCTGACAATCCGAGTGACAAATCCTATTCTTGATCTATGCCAACTCAACAAGTACCATCAGAGACACCTATAGAGCACCTTTATAATCACCCAGTTACGTTGTGACGTTTGGTAGCACACAAAGTGTTCCTCCGGTAATCGGGAGTTGCATAATCTCATAGTCATAGGAACATGTATAAGTCATGAAGAAAGCAATAGCAGTAAACTAAAACGATCAGCTGCTAAGCTAACAAAATGGGTCAAGTCAATCACATCATTCTCCTAATGATTTGATCCCGTTTATCAAATGACAACTCATGTCTATGGTTAGGAAACATAACCATCTTTGACCAACGAGCTAGTCAAGTAGAGGCATAGTAGTGACATTCTATTTGTCTATGTATTCACACATGTATTACGTTTCCGGCTAATACAATTCTAGTATGAATAATAAACATTTATCATTATATAAGGAAATAAATAATAACTTTATTATTGCATCTAGTGCATATTTCCTTCAGTCTTCCACTTGCACTAGAGTCAATAATCTAGTTCACACCTTTATGTGATTAGTTCACATCTCCATATGACTAATACCTAAAGGGTTTACTAGAGTCAATAATATAGTTCAAATCGCTATGTGATTAATACCCAAAGAGTGATCATGTTTTGCTTGTGAGAGAAGTTTAGTCTATGGGTCTGCAACATTCAGACCCGTATGTATTTCGCAAATTTCTATGTCTACAATGCTCTGATAACCCACAAGAATAGGGGATCGCAACAGTTTTCAATAAGTAAGAGTGTTGACCCCAGCGAGGATCTAAAGGTAGAACAAATATTCCCTCAAGTTCTATCGACCACCGATACAACTCTACGCACGCTTGACGTTCGCTTTACCTAGAATAAGTATGAAACTAGAAATACTTTGTAGGTGTTTTTGGATATGTTTGCAAGATAATAAAGAGCATGTAAATAAAAAGTTGGGGCTGTTTAGATAAAGACACAACTAATATAGTTTTAGTAAAGAGATTTTTGTTACGAGAAAGTTATTTGTCCCTAGGCAATCGATAACCAGACCGGTAATCATTATTGCAATTTTATATGAGGGAGAGGCATAAGCTAACATACTTTCTCTACTTGGATCATATGCACTTATGATTGGAACTCTACCAAGCATCTGCAACTACTAAAGATCATTAAGGTAAACCCCAACCATAGCATTAAAGCATCAAGTCCTCTTTATCCCATACGCAACAACCCCCTTACTCGGGTTTGTGTTTCAGTCACTCACGCAACTCACTATAAGCGAATCATGAATGTATTACAACACCCTACAGTGGGGGTCCCTCATGCTTGCGCGACACGGAGAGCACCATAGGACAGCACCAATAATAAAACATGCAACTCAAACCAATCTTGATCATCAGATAGCCCATAGGACAAAACAGATCTACTCAAACATCATAGGATAGCCATACATCATTGGGAAATAATATATAGCGTTGAGCACCATGTTTAAGTAGAGATTACAGCAGGTAAGAGAGAGGTTACACCGCTTCATAGAGGGGGAGGTTAGTGATGATGGCGGTGAAGTTGTTGGTGAAGATTGCGGTGATGATGATGGCCCCCAGTGGCACTCCGGTGCCACCGGAAGCGAGGGCGAGAGAGCCCCCCTCCTTCTTATTCTTCCTTGACCTCCTCCATAGATGGGAGAAGGGTTTCCCCTCTGGTCCATGGCCTCCATGGCATGGGAGGGAGAGAGCCCCTCCGAGATTGGATCTGTCTCTCTGTCTCTCTCTGTTTCTGCGTTCTCAGATTCTACCCCTTCACTGTTTTATATATTCCCGAAGATCCGTAACTCCGATTGGGCTGAAATTTTAACACGACCTCTATCTGGATATTAGCTTTCTTGCGGCGAAAGAAGGGCATCAACCGCTTTACGGGGTGGCCACGAGGGTCAGGGACGCGCCTGCCCCGCTGGGGCGCGCCCCCTGCCTCATGGCCCCCTCGGGCATCGTCTCGCGTGGATTTTTATTCCCAAAAATCATATATATTCCAAAAAAAATCTCCATCAGTTTTTATCCCGTTTGGACTCCGTTTGATATGGATATTCTACAAAACAAAAAACATGCAACAAACAGGAACTGGCACTGGGCACTGGATCAATATGTTAGTCGCAAAAATAGCATAAAAAGTTGCCAAAATTACATGAAAGTTGTAGAATATTGGCATGGAACAATCAAAAATTATAGATACGATGGAGACGTATCAGCATCCCCAAGCTTAATTCCTGCTCATCCTCGAGTAGGTAAATGATAAAAAAGATAATTTTTGATGTGGAATGCTACCTAGCATAATCTTGATCACATATCTAATCATGGTATGAATATTAAGACACGAGTGATTCAAAGCAATAGTCTATCATTTGACATAAAAACAGTAATACTTCAAGCCCACTAATAAAGCAATCATGTCTTTTCAAAATAACAAGGCCAAAGAAAGTTACCCCTACAAAATCATATAGTCTGGCTATGCTCCATCTTCACCACAAAAAATATTCACATCATGCACAACCCCGATGACAAGCCGAGCAATTGGTTCATACTTTTTAACGCGCTTCAGCATTTTCAACCCTCACGCAATACATGAGCGTGAGCCATGGATATAGCACTATAGGTGGAATAGAATGGTGGTTGTGGAGAAGACAAAAAGGAGAAGATAGTCTCACATCAACTAGGCGTATCAACGGGCTATGGAGATGCCCATCAATAGATATCAATGTGAGTGAGTAGGGATTGCCATGCAATGGATGCACTAGAGCTATAAGTGTACGAAAGCTCAAACTGAAACTAAGTGGGTGTGCATCCAACTTGCTTGCTCATGAAGACCTAGGGCATTTGAGGGAGCCCATCGTTGGAATATACAAGCCAAGTTCTATAATGAAAATTCCCACTAGTATATGAAAGTGATAACTCAAAAGACTCTCTATATGATGAACATGGTGCTACTTTGAAGCACAAGTGTGGTAAAAGTACATTGCCCCCTTTTCTTTTCTTTTCTTTTTCTTTTTTTTGTGGGCTTCTTTGGCCCCCTTTTTTTATATAGGCTTCTTTGGACACTCTTTTGGGGGGGGCAATGCTCTAATAATGATGATCATCACACTTTTATTTACTTATAACTCAATATTACAACTCGATGCTAGAACAAAGATGTGACTCTATAGGAATGCCTCCGGCAGTGTACCGGGATGTGCAATGATCTAGCGTAGCAATGACATCAAAAAACGGACAAGCCATGAAAATATCATGCTAGCTATCTTACGATCATGCAAAGCAATATGACAATGAATGCTCAAGTCATGTATATGATGATGATGGAAGTTGCATGGAAATATATCTCAGAATAGCTATGGAAATGCCATAATAGATAGGTATGGTGACTGTTTTGAGGAAGGTATATGGTGGGTTTATGGTACGGGCGAAAGTTGCGTGGTACTAGAGAGGCTAGCAATGATGGAAGGGTGAGAGTGCGTATAATCCATGGACTCAACATTAGTCATAAAGAACTCACATACTTATTGCAAAATTTTATTAGCCCTCGAAGCAAAGTACTACTACGCATGCCCCTAGGGGGATAGATTGGTAGGAAAAGACCATCGCTCGTCCCCGACCGCCACTCATAAGGAAGACAATCAATAAATACCTCATGCTCCAACTTCATTACATAACGGTTCACCATACGTGCATGCTACAGGAATCAGAAACCTCAACACAAGTATTTCTACAATCCACAACTACCCACTAGCGTGACTCTAATATCACCATCTTTATATCGCAAAACTATTGCAAGGAATCAAACATATCATATTCAGTGATCTACAAGTTTTATGTAGAATTTTATGACTAACCATGTGAATGACCAGTTCCTGTCATCTCTCTAAATAGATATAAGTGAAGCAAGAGAGTTTAATTCTTCCTACAAAAGATATGCCCACGCTCTAACAAATCTAAGTGAAGCAAAAGAGCATTCTACAAATGGCGGTTGTTTATGTAAAGGGAAACAGGCAATCCAAACGGAGTTTCTTCATGCGCTTTACACCAATATGACCTAAACGGCAGTGCCACAAATAAGTTGCACTATCATTATTAACATTGCATCTTTTGGCTTAAATATTATGAATATGTATATCACTACGATTGAGATTCAATAAACCATTTATATTGAGTGTATGACCATAGAAGGTTTTATTCATGTAAATAGACCAACAATTATTCTTTGTCTTAAATGAATAACCGTATTGCGATAAACATGATCCAATCATATCCCTGCTTAACGCAAACACCAAATAACATTTATTTTAGGTTCAACACTAATCCCGAAAGTTTAGGGAGTGTGCGATGATGATCATATCAATTTTGGAACCACTTCCAACACACATCGTCACTTCACCCTTAACTAGTCTCTGTTCATTCTGCAACTCCCATTTCAAGTTACTAATCTTAGCAACTGAACTAGTATCAAATATTGAGGGGTTGCTATAAACACTGGTAAAGTACACATCAATAACATGTATATCAAATATACCTTTGTTCACTTTTCCATCCTTCTTATCCGCCAAGTACTTGGGGCAGTTCTGCTTCCAGTGACCAGTCCCTTTGCAGTAGAAGCACTTAGTCTCAGGTAGGTCTAGACTTGGGCTTCTTCACTTGAGCAGCAACTTGCTTGTCGTTCTTCTTGAAGTTCCCCTTCTTCCCTTTGCCCTTTTCTTGAAACTAGTGGTCTTGTCAACCATCAACACTTGATGCTTTTCTTGATTTCTACCTTCTAGATTTCCATATCACGAAGAGCTTGGGAATTGTTTTCGTTATACCTTGCATATTATAGTTCATCACGAAGTTCTAGTAACTTGGTGATAGTGACTAGAGAATTCTGTCAATCACTATATTATCTGGAAGATTAACTCCCACTTGATTCAAGTGATTGTAGCACTCAGACATTCTGAGCACATGATCACTAGCAGAGCTATTCTCCTCCATTTTGTAGGCAAAGTACTTGTCAAAGGTCTCATACCTTTCGACATGGGCATGAGTTCGCTAATTTCAACTCTTGGAACATCTTATATGCTCCATGGCGTTCAAAACATTTTTGAAGTCCCAGTTCTAAGCCGTAAAGCATGGCGCACTAAACTATCAAGTAGTCATCATATCGATCTTTGCCAAACGTTCATAATGTTTTCATATGCTCCTGCAATAGGTCCGTCACCTAGTGGTGCATCAAGGACATAATTCTTCTGTGCAGCAATGAGAATAATCCTTAGATCACGGATCCAATCCGCATCATTTCTACTAACATCTTTCAACTTAGTTTTTCTCTAGGAACATATCAAAATAAACGGGGAGCTACATCGCGAGCTATTGATATACAACATAGTTATGCAAATACTATCAGAACTAAGTTCATGATAAATTAAAGTTCATTTAATCATATTACTTAATAACTCCCACTTAGATAGACATCCCTCTAGTCATCTAAATGATCATGTGATCCAAATCAACTAAACCATGTCCGATCATCACGTGAGATGGAGTAGTTTTCAATGGTGAACATCATTATGTTGATCATATCTACTATATGATTCATGCTCGACCTTTCGGTCTCCAGTGTTCTAAGGCCATATCTGCATATGCTAGGCTGGTCAAGTTTAACCCGAGTATTCTACGTGTGCAAAACTGTCTTACACCCATTGTAGATGAACGTTGAGCTTATCACACCCGATCATCACGTGGTGTCTTGGCACGACGAACTTTGGAAACGGTGCATACTCAGGGAGAACACTTTTACCTTGAAATTTAGTGAGATATCATCTTATAATGCTACCATCAAACAAAGCAAAATAAGATGCATAAAGGATAAACATCACATCCAATCAATATAAGTGATATGATATGGCCATCATCATCTTGTGCCTTTGATCTCCATCTCCAAAGCACCATCATGATCACCATCGTCACCGGCGCGACACCTTGATCTCCATCGTAGCATCGTTGTCGTCTCGCCATCTATTGCTTCTACAACTATCGCTACCGCTTAGTGATAAAGTAAAGCAATTACAGGGCGATTGCATTGCATACAATAAAACGACAACCATATGGTTCCTGCTAGTTGCCGATAACTCTATTACAAAACATGATCATCTCATACAATAAATATAGCATCATGTCTTGACCATATCACATCACAACATGCCCTGCCAAAACAAGTTAGACGTCCTCTACTTTGTTGTTGCAAGTTTTACGTGGCTGCTACGGGCTGATCAATAACCGTTCTTACCTACGCATCAAAACCACAACGATAGTTCGTCAAGTTAGTGTTGTTTTAACCTTCACAAGTACCGGGCGTATCCACACTCGGTTCAACTAAAGTTGGAGAAACTAACACCCGCCAGCCACCTGTGTGCAAAGCACGTCGGTAGAACCAGTCTCGTGTAAGCGTACACGTAATGTCGGTCCGGGACGCTTCATCCAACAATACCGAACCAAAGTATGACATGTTGGTAAGCAGTATGACTTGTATCGCCCACAACTCACTTGTGTTCTACTCGTGCATATAACATCTACGCATAAACCTGGCTCGGATGCCACTGTTGGGGAACGTGGTAATTTCCAAAAAATTCCTACGCACACGCAAGATCATGGTGATGCATAGCAACGAGAGGGGAGAGTGTTGTCCACGTACCCTCGTAGACCATTAAGCAGAAGTGTTATGACAACGTGGTTGATGTAGTCGTACGTCTTCATGATCGACCGATCCTCAGTACTAAACGTACGGCACCTCCGCGTTCAGCACACGTTCAGCTCGGTGACGTCCCGCAAACTCACAATCCAGTAGAGATCAAGGGAGAGTTTCGTCAGCACGATGGCATGGTGACGATGTTGATGAAGCTACCGTCGCAGGGCTTCGCCTAAGCACCGCTGCAGTATGACCGAGGTGGATTATGGTGGAGGGGGGCACCGCACACGGCTGGGAGAGATCAATGATCAACTTGTGTGTCTTTGGGGTGCCCCTTGCCCCCGTATATAAAGGAGCTAGGGGGAGGCGGCCGGCCAGGAGGAGGGCGCGCCAAGGGGGATTCTGATACATCTTCGTCGTATCTACTTTTCCAAACACTTTTGCCCTTGTTTGGACTCTAACTTGCATGATTTGAATGGAACTAACCCGGACTGGCGCTGTTTTCAGCAGAATTGCCATGGTATTATTTTTGTGCAGAAATAAAAGTTCTCGGAATGACCTGGAAATCAATGGAGAATTATTTTGGAATATATAAAATATTGGAAGGAAGATCCACGTCAGGGGTGCCTCCACCTGTCCACGAGGGTGGGGGCGCGCCCTACCCCCCTGGGCGCGCCCCCCTACCTCGTGGGCCCCCTGACGCTCCACCAACCTCAACCTTGACTCCATATATTCACTTTTGGGGAGAAAAAAAACAAGGAGAAGAATTCATCACGTTTTACGAAACAGAGCCGCCGCCAAGCCCTAAACTCTCTCGGGAGGGCTGATCTGGAGTCCGTTCGGGGCTCTAGAGAGGGGAATCCATCGCCATCATCATCATCAACCATCCTCCATCACCAATTTCATGATGCTCTCCGCCATGCGTGAGCAATTCCATCGTAGGCTTGTTGGACGGTGATGGGTTGGATGAGATTTATCATGTAATCGAGTTAGTTTTGTTAGGGTTTGATCCCTAGTTTCCACTATGTTCTGAGATTGATGTTGCTATGACTTTGCTATGCTTAATGCTTGTGACTAGGGCCCGAGTGCCATGATTTCAGATCTGAACCTATTATGTTTTCATCAATATATGAGAGTTCTTGATCCTATCTTGCAAGTCCATAGTCACCTACTATGTGTTATGATCCGGCAACCCCGAAGTGACAATAATCGGGACCACTCCCGGTGATGACTGTAGTTTGAGGAGTTCATGTATTCAGTATGTGTTAATGCTTTGGTCCGGTACTCTATTAAAAGGAGGCCTTAATATCCCTTAGTTTCTAATAGGACCCCGCTGCCACGGGAGGGTAGGACAAAAGATGTCATGCAAGTTCTTTCCATGAGCACATATGACTATATTCGGAATACATGCCTACATTACATTGATGAACTGGAGCTAGTTCTGTGTCACCCTAGGTTATGAATGTTACATGATCGATCGCATCCGGCATAATTCTCTATCACCGATCCATTGCCTACGAGCTTTCCATATATTGTTCTTTGCTTATTTACTTTTTCGTTGCTATTGTTATCATCACAATAAAACACCAAAAATATTACTTTTCCTACCGTTACCTTTTACCACCGTTACCACTACTATCATATTACTTTGCTACGAAATACCTTGCTACAGATATTAAGTTTCTAGGTGTGGTTGAATTGACAACTCAGCTGCTAATACTTGAGAATATTCTTTGGCTCCCCTTGTGTCGAATCAATAAATTTGGGTTGAATACTCTACCCTCGAAAACTGTTGCGATCCCCTATACTTGTGGGTTATCAGGCCCCGACCGGACGACCGGTGCGACCGCACCCGAGCCAACATCAGCGGAAGTCCGGAGCTACTGGACGTCCGGCACCCCCATCATAGAACGAATCCCGCAGACGTCCGGAGGAGACCGGATGACCGGACGCTCATGAGACACCGGACGACCGGTCCCCAGCGGACATACGGTACCTGGCTGTGTCCAGTTTCAGGCCCGAGGCCCATGTACCCCTACTTTGGCCCCCATTTGCACTTAGACTATATATAGCCCTCCTATTCCTTCTAGCTCGGGTTAGCAAAGGATTAGCTCATATTTTGTGTGAGAGCTTTGCTCATCCACTTGGACACCTTCTCCTCGGAGATTCGAGCCTCCACCGGAGAAGATCCCCCAAGCGGATTCAAGACCCCTTTTAGGGAAGAACTCAAGACCTCCTCACGGAGAAGACCGGCTACCCTTGTATCGTCCTTAGTTGTCCGTGGACCGTGTATCTTTCCTTATGTACTCGAGGATCTAGCACATGTGTGACTTATTCGTGTTGGTTTAGTGTTTCCTCTTGTATTTCCCCTGGTGTTTTCCCTTGTTTCCCTCCTCGTGTTCTTCGTGTTCATTGTGGGATCCGCTCCTTTCGTGAAAGATTGGGGGATTAGGGTTCTACCCTACATCATCTTGGTATCTAGAGCCAGATTGATACGATTTCGGAGCCTCCCCGTTGTGTTTCTAGCCTAGTTTTTGTTGTTTTCGTCCTAATTCAAAATTCCCCACAAAAATAGCCCCAAATTTTTTTTGTGATTTGTTGATGTGTTGAAATTTTGTTGGTTTTGATCTGTGCATTTGCTTTGTTTTGAGTGGATCTAGCTTTTCCCCCTTGTCTCCACCATTTCCATCCACAAAATCGCCCGGAATCGATGAATTTCACATCATCCACATCGCCCACGTGCAGTTCTTCCCGTGCCCGAACAGTGCCCAGGTACCGTACGTCCGCTAGCCACCGGACGTCCGACGACCAGACGACCGCTCCACCACCGGACGTCCGGGGTTCCCTGATGAAACGGATTTTTTTCAGTTTTAGTCACCACCACCGACCCACATTTCCGCATACGCACTCCCACAACCCATACACCATCCCCACTTCCGCATACCTCCACATTGCTTACCCGTTTCGCACTCTAACACGTTTGCTACTTCGAGCTTTGAGAATTTGAGTTGCGGTACCATATCCTTTTGTGTTTCGGATATTTAGGTACCGCTGCTCATCTTCGCCACGGACGCGTCATCAACAACGACAACCTCGACTACACCTTGGTATTAGTGCCACCATTTTGACACCATACCGTAAGCAAGAAACAGTAACCTTGTCTTGGTTGGACATATCATTCTTGTCATTACTTTGATAGCCTTCATAGCCTTACTCCTTTGCGCTGCTTACCCATCGAGACTAGCCTTTGAGTATTGCCGGCAACGAGACTTGTGCACATTAGTGATCATACTTCCCATAGCATACATACATCATTGGTGCATATATTGGTATCATCTCTTGTGTCACAAAGTTGTCATTGCATACACAATTGCTATCTTGGTTCGTCAAGCATTGCATGAGAAAAGAGCTCAAACAACAAAGAGCCAAACAAGCTTTTAAGCAAAAAGAAAAGATAAGAAAAGAGCTTTTAAGCCGGAACCATAGCATCAAACAACATTAAGATGTTAGTACTAGATCATCTTGGATCATCTCATAGGAACACCTTGCATAGAGCATACTTTGGATAGAAGTCATTGCATTTTTGCTAAGTAGGTTGTGCACAAGTTCTTGTATCCGCCTATTGTGCAATCGTGCTAGTATCTCTCTAGTGTTGTGCAACACGAGCATTTTGTGGATTCCACATTTTGGCTCATCCTTGGTTGCACGACCCCACTTATCGTTTTGTGTGTGTGTTTCTGTGTACCTTATATGCTTGGTCTGCTTGTTACATTGCATATTGCAAATCTTTTCCAACATTATTGAATCTCACTTACAATTGCATCAAATTTTGTGCCACCATCCTAACCAAGCTCCACCATAAGATTTTACTTGTGTAGGTGTGAGAAACCGACAAGATCTAGTACCAATTGTGCTATTTCCTTGTCCTACATTAGAGTGATCATAGATCCACTTTGAACTTTGGTCAAGGTACATTTGGTATTCGTTCTTCTCTTTCTACCACTCACATTTATCTTGGAATGATGGATAGGCCAAGTACTTCCACAAACCCACTATTCATTGAGCACGACGACGACATGAACTCCTACTTCACCTAGAGCCACCTCTTTGGTGCACAACGTGCTTTGCATCAAGAGCAACAAGCAATGAGTGAACGCATCAATAACCTCGCCGCCGACTTGCGACTCTCCGAGAAACGTACAAGGGACTACTTCGACCACAAGCTCGACGATCACAAGCAAGAGAATGACGCGAGGATGGATGAGATTCGCGCTTTGTTGCTCAACCGCTCTTCTTCCACATCGTCTTCATCAAGAAGGACCCGCTCAAGTAGACACTCCGACTTCACCCTCTCCGGCTAAAGTACACCGATATCAAACACTCTACGTCGTGCCACGCGCAACGATCGTCAAGCAAGCCTCAATTCTCTACGCAACACAGACTCTCAAGAGCACCGACAACGTCAAACCCAAGAGGCTTTTGCACTAGCACGAGAACGGCAACGACAACGCCAACATGAAGAGGAAGAGCGAGCGCATTTACACCAAGATGCACAAGATGCCGAGGCACAACGCCAAGAACAACAACTCCGTGAAGCTCAAGCACTTGCGGCGCAACAAGCCCTCCGAGATTCAAGTCGAGCCGTATCCAACCGAGGCCGACAAGCTCGTGAACATGAAGAAGCACTTCGCGAAGAAATTCAAGAACGAAGATTTCAAGCTTGCGTGCATCGTAAAGTTCCTCAAGTTCCTCCTCGAGCTCGACAAGCTCCTCAACAAGCTCGCCAAGAACATCAAGTTCATCAAGAGCATGAAGACAATGGAAACCCTCCACGACAAGAGCAACATGAGGTTGACAACCCTCCTCACCAAGAGCGACACGAGCTTGACAATCATCAACAACATGGGCGTCATCATCCCCGACCCCAACACAATGAAGAGCAACGCTACAGCAAGCTCAAGTTCACCATGCCCAAGTTCAATGGAAGCAACGATCCCGAAGAGTACCTATCATGGGCATTGAAGGTCGACAAAATTTTCCGTTTGCACAACTTTGAAGAAGAGAAGAAGATCGCGATGGCATCCCTTGAGTTCCAAGACTATGTCCTCATTTGGTGGGAACAAGTTATCGAGCGCCGAGAGGCAAGAGGTGAACCACCCATCACTACTTGGGCGCAAATGAACGATGTCATGAGAGCATGCTTCGTGCCTACCTACTACAACCGCGACCTCTTCAAGAAACTCCAACTACTCAAGCAAGGAACCAAGAGCGTTGAAGAGTACTACAAGGAGATGGAGATTTCCATGATAAGAGCCAACGTCACGGAAGATGATGAGCAAACAATGGCACGTTTCTTGAATGGACTCAACCATCCTATCAAGAAGATCGCCGACTTCCAACCATACTCAAACCTCATCGAGCTAGTGCATCAAGCTACCAAAGCGGAACGTCAAGTGCAAGACGATTTCAAGTATGCCAAGTTCTCATCCAAGTCATACGGCTTCTCCAACACCCAAGCTTCAACGACTCCAACACCGTCTACCAAGCCTTCTACAAGCAACATCGACAAGTCGAGTTCCAAGAAAGCTTCATCAACTCCAAGTCATCATCCTACTACAAGCAACTTCAAGCCGAGAGCTTCATCATCATCAACCCCCACCGATGAGACCATCAAGACAAGTTCCTTCAAATGCTTCACATGCGGAGGCCGAGGCCACAAGTTCTACGAGTGCACCAACAAGCGGACCATGATCCTCAACGATGATGACACTTACGACTCAATGAGTGAAGGAGAAATGGACGCCATCGAGCAAGTCACCATGCACCGGCAAGTGAACGATGAAGAGGAACAAGTCTTTTGCGATGAAGATTCAAGTCCCTCTTTTGTTGTCTCCAAGGTCTTGACTCTCCAACATCACCAAGAAGAAGACCAAAGATGCCACATATTCCACACCAAGGACGGCATCAATGGACGATCTGTCAAGGTCATCATCGATGGAGGGAGTTGTCATAATCTCGCAAGTGAAGAACTTTGCTCCAAGCTCCAATTGCCCAAGACGAAGCACCCACATCCGTACAAAGTGCAACGGCCTAGCGACTCTGGCACTATCCAAGTCGAGCATCGAGTACAAGTCTCCTTCAAAATTGGCGCCTACGAAGACACCTTAGAGTGCGACATCGTTCCAATGACCGTTTGCCACCATCTCCTTGGACGCCCATGGCAATTTGATAGAGGAGTCATCCACAACGGTCGAACGAACCACTACATCTTCAAGATGAAGGGCAAGGAGTACGTCCTTCGTCCCATGTCCCCAAGCCAAGTTGTCGCCGACAAGCAAGCCACCCATCGTGGAGATAATAGTGAGAGAGCGAGCCACCAAAAAGAGAGTGAGCGCCACAAGCCCAAAGCAAACACCTCCACGATGAGCGAAAAGAATAACTTAGTCCTATTTGCCACCAAAAGTGATATAAGAGGAGTGTGTGAGAACCCATCTAGTGTCCTACACTACGTCCTTTTGTGCAAGGACAATGAACCTCAAGCTAACACCTCTCACACTCTTCCTCTAGTGTTTTCTTCTCTTTTGCAAGAATTTCATGATGTTTTCCCCAACGAGCTACCTCCGGGACTACCTCCACTACGAGGCATCGAGCACCGCATCGACCTCATCCCCGGAGCACCGCTTCCGAACAAAGCTCCCTACCGCGTCAACCCCGAAGAAACCAAAGAAATACAAAGGCAAGTAAAGCATCTCATCAACCATGGACATGTGCATGAAAGTTTGAGCCCTTGTGTCGTCCCGGTCATTCTTGTGCCAAAACGAGACAGTAGCTTTCGCATGTGCTCCGATTGTAGACCTATCAATGCTATCACCGTTCATTATAGGTATCCCATTCCACGCCTTGAAGATACGCTTTATGAACTTAGTGGTGCCACTATCTTTTCCAAAATTGATCTTAAGAATGGTTACTATCAAATCCGCATACATGAGAGTGATGAATGGAAAACCGCTTTCAAAACCAAGTTTGGGTTGTATGAGTGGTTAGTCATGCCTATGGGTCTTTCGGAAGCACCGGGTACTTTTATGCGTCTTATGAATCATGTCTTTCGCCCTTACGTTGGTATATTCGTTGTGGTCTACTTCGATGATATCCTTGTTTATAGAAAATCTCTTAGAGATCATGTCACCCATGTTCGCACCGTTTTACAAACTCTTCAAAAAGAGCACCTCTATGCTAATATGGAGAAATGCCTTTTTGGCATTGACATGCCCGTTTTCTTGGGTTTTGTTGTTTCCTCTAAGGGTGTTCATGTTGATGAGTCCAAGATCAATGCTATCAAGACTTGGCCAAAACCAACCAACTTGCTTCAAGTGCATAGTTTTCTTGGCCTTGCGGGTTTCTATCGTCCGCTTTGTGAAAGATTTTAGCACCATTGCTTCTCCTTTGCATGCTTTGAGCAAGAAGAATGCGCCTTTTGTTTGGGGACCATCCCAAGATACCGCTTTCAATGAGCTTAAGAATTTGCTTACTCATGCTCCCGTGCTTGCATTACCCAACTTTGACAAACCCTTTGAGATTCATTGCGATGCTAGTGGTAATGGCATAGGAGGTGTGCTAACGCAAGAAAAGTGCCACATAGCTTACTTTAGTGAGAAACTCTCCGGCGCGCAACCCAATTACCCCATATATGACAAAGAGCTATATGCTTTAGTTCGTGTTTTGCATGAATTGGAACACTATCTTCGCCCTCATGAATTTATCATTCATACCGATCATGAAACGCTCAAGTATCTTAAGGGCCAAACCAAGTTGAACAAGCATCATGCTAAATGAAGTGAATTTATTGAATCTTTTCCTTATGTCATCAAGTACATTAAAGGTAAGGAAAACATTGTGGCGGATGCCCTTTCCCGCATAGGCATGCTTGTTACTCAACTTGAATTGGATGTCATTGGCTTTAAGCATATAAAAGACTTGTATGAGCATGATCCTACTTTTGCTACTCCTTATGCCAAGTGTTTGACGCACACCTCTTGGGAACGCTATTACACCAGCGATGGATACCTTATGAGAGCTAACAAGCTTTGTATACCCGAGTCTTCTCTTCGTTTGCTGCTTTGCAGGAATCTCATGGACGAGGCTTAATGGGACATTTTGGATGAGACAAGACATTCACGACCCTCTCAAATAACTACTATTGGCCCAAGATGTTTTGTGACGTCAACCGCTTCACTAACCGATGCTCTACATGTCGCAAATCTAAGTCCAAAGCTCAATCCCATGGCCTTTACATGCCTCTCCCAATTCCATATCAACCATGGGAAGACATTAGCATGGATTTCGTACTTGGATTGCCTAGGACTAGAAATGGAAAGGATTCGGTATTTGTCGTTGTGGACCGTTTCTCCAAGATGGCACATTTCATTCCTTGCAACAAGATAGATGATGCTTCACATGTTGCTAATCTCTTTTGTAGGGAAATATTGCATCTACATGGAGTGCCAAAGACTATTGTCTCGGACCGCGACGTCAAGTTCCTTAGCTACTTTTGGAAGACCCTATGCGCCAAGCTCGGAATCAAGCTACTCTTCTCCACGGCATATCATCCACAAACCGATGGCCAAACGGAAGTTACCAACCGCACACTCTCCGCTCTACTTTGAGTAATCATCAAGAAGAACATCAAAGAGTGGGAGGAGTGCCTACCTATTGCCGAGTTCTCCTACAACCGAGCAAGACACTCAACAACCGGCAAGTCCCCCTTCGAGGTCGTCTACGAATTCAACCCATTGTCACCATTGGACATTCTTCCTCTACCACTCCAAGAGCGCATCAATTTGGACGCAAGTGCACAAGTGACACATCTCAAGAAGGTGCATGAAGATACAAGAAACACCATCGAGCGCCAAGTTCAACGCCTTGCGACCAAGCTCAACTACAACAAACAACCTGTGGTATTCAACACCGGAGATCTCGTGTGGCTACACCTTCGCAAGGACCGCTTTCCACAAGAACGCAAGTCCAAACTTCGACCACGAGCGGATGGACCCTTCAAGGTGCTCGCACGCTACAACGACAACGCTTACAAGATCGACATCCCGCGCGACAAGTACAACGTGAGCGACATCTTCAACGTCAAAGATCTCTCCCCCTTCCATGCATGGTGATGAAGAATTTGATCCGAGGACGGATCTTCCCCAAGGAAGGGGAGATGATGCGGAGCATCCCAAGGTCATCCCCATGGACCCAACTACATCTCCTACGACACCACTCGGACCCATGACATGAGCACGCGCAAGAGCTCTTGAAACCGAGGTGACATCTCTCCTCTCACAATTCCACTTCGATGCACATGAGACATGGCTACTACCTCACATGGACACATTGTGCATACTCAGGTATCAAGGAGAAGCTAAGGAGCAAGGAGAAGAAGGAGAGGAAGATGGACGTGAAGACGGAGATGAAGAAGAAGGGTTGCAGGAAAAGTCCCAGCCACCGGACGACCGGCCGGGACCGGACGTCCAGCGCCTGAAGCATCAGCCGAGCCCCAACGAGCGGACGTCCGGTCCAGACCGAACGACCGGTGCCCCTGCACCCGAGGCAAAGGAGCGGACGTCCGGCCCCGACCGGACGACCGGTGCGACCGCACCCGAGCCAACATCAGCGGAAGTCCGAAGCTACCGGACGTCCGGCACCCCCATCACAGAACGAATCCAGCGGACATCCGGAGGAGACCGGACGACTGGATGCTCAAGAGACACCGGACGGCCGGTCCCCAGCGGACGTCCGGTACCTGGCTATGTCCAGTTTCGGGGCCCGAGGCCCATGTACCCCTACTTTGGCCCCTATTTGCACTTAGACTATATATAGCCCTCCTATTCCTCCTAGCTAGGGTTAGCAAAGGATTAGCTCATATTTTGTGTAAGAGCTTTGCTCATCCACTTGGACACCTTCTCCTTGGAGATTCGAGCCTCCACCGGAGAAGATCCCCCAAGCGGATTCAAGACCCCTTTTAGGGAAGAACTCAAGACCTCCTCACGGAGAAGACCGGCTACCCTTGTATCGTCCTTAGTTGTCCATGGACCGTGTATCTTTCCTTATGTACTCGAGGATCTAGCACATGTGTGACTTATTCGTGTTGGTTTAGTGTTTCGCCTTGTGTTTTCCCTCGTTTCCCTCCTCGTTTTCTTCGTGTTCATCGCGGGATCCGCTCCTTTCGTGAAATATCGGGTAATTAGGGTTCTACCCTACATCACTCCTTTCCTAGTAGGAGTAGGAGAAGGGAAAAGGGAAGGAGAGAGGAGGAAGGAAAGGGGGCCCCCCTCCTTGTCCAATTCGGACTAGAGGGGGAGGGGGCGCGGCCTACCCTGGCCGGCCCCTCTCTCTCCACTAGGGCCCAACAAGGCCCATTAGCCCCCGGGGGGTTCCGGTAACCCCTCCGGCACTCCGGTAAAATCCTGATTTCACCCGGAACTCTTCCGATGTCCAAATGTAGGCTTCCAAATATATCAATCTTTATGTCTCAACCATTTCGAGACTCCTCGTCATCTCCGTGATCATATCCGGGACTCCGAACTACCTTCGGTACATCGAAACATATAAACTCATAATACCGATCGTCACAAAACTTTAAGCGTGCGGACCCTACGGGTTCGAGAACTATGTAGACATGACCGAGACACGTCTCCGGTCAATAACCAATAGCAGAACCTGGATGCTCATATTGGTTCCTACATATTCCACGAATATCTTTATCGATCAAACCGCATAACAACATACGTTGTTCCCTTTGTCATCGGTATGTTACTTGCCCGAGATTCGATCGTTGGTATCTCAATACCTAGCTCAATCTCGTTACCGGCAAGTCTCTTTACTCGTTCTGTATGTTGGAAATATGCCCTAGAGGCAATAATAAATTGATTATTATTATATTTCCTTGTTCATGATAATCGTTTATTATCCATGCTAGAATTGTATTGATAGGAAACTCAGATACATGTGTGGATACATAGACAACACCATGTCCCTAGTAAGCCTCTAGTTGACTAGCTCGTTGATCAATAGATGGTTACGGTTTCCTGACCATGGACATTGGATGTCGTTGATAACGGGATCACATCATTAGGAGAATGATGTGATGGACAAGACCCAATCCTAAGCATAGCACTAGATCGTGTAGTTCATATGCTAAAGCTTTTCTAATGTCAAGTATCATTTCCTTAGACCATGAGATTGTGCAACTCCCGGATACCGTAGGGGTGCTTTGGGTGTGCCAAACGTCACAACGTAACTGGGTGACTATAAAGGTACACTACGGGTATCTCCGAAAATGTCTGTTGGGTTGGCACGAATCGAGACTGGAATTTGTCACTCCGTGTAGACGGAGAGGTATCTCTGGGCCCACTCGGTAGGACATCATCATAATGTGCACAATGTGATCAAGGATTTCATCACGGGATGATGTGTTACGAAACGAGTAAAGAGACTTGCCGGTAACGAGATTGAACAAGGTATCGGGATACCGACGATCGAATCTCGGGCAAGTATCGTACCGATAGACAAAGGGAATTGTATACGGGATTGATTAAGTCCTTGACATCGTGGTTCATCCGATGAGATCATCGTGGAACATGTGGGAGCCAACATGGGTATCCAGATCCCGCTTTTGGTTATTGACTGGAGAATGTCTCGGTCATGTCTGCATGTCTCCCGAACCCGTAGGGTCTACACACTTAAGGTTCGATGACGCTAGGGTTATAAAGGAAGTTAGTATGTGGTTACCGAATGTTGTTCGGAGTCCCGGATGAGATCCCGGACGTCACGAGGAGTTCCGGAATGGTCCGGAGGTAAAGATTTATATATGGGAAGTTCTGTTTTGGTCACCGAAAGAGTTTCGGGGTTTATCGGTAACGTACCGGGACCACCGGGAGGGTCCCGGGGGTCCACCAAGTGGGGCCACCTGCCCCGGAGGTTTGCATGGGCCAAGAGTGGTGAGGGACCAGCCCCTTAATGGGCTGGTGCGCCTCCCACATAGGCCCAAGGCGCCTAAGAGGTGGAGAGAGGGGAAACCCTAGGCTTAGATGGGCCTAAGGCCCACCCTAGGGGGCGCCCCCCATCTCCCCTCCCCTCTTGCCCCCCCCCCCCTAGGGGAAACCCTAGGGCGCAGCCCTCCTCCCTCTCCCCTATATATATGAGGCCTAAGGGGCTGCCCACAACACACGTGATTCGATCTCTCGTTGGTGCAGCCCTGCATCTCTTGCTCCCTCCTCTTCCGTGGTGCTTGGCGAAGCCCTGCAGGATTGCCACGCTCCTCCATCACCACCACGCCGTTGTGCTGCTGCTGGATGGAGTCTTCCTCAACCTCTCCCTTTCTCCTTGCTGGATCAAGGCATGGGAGACGTCACCGGGCTGTACGTGTGTTGAACGCGGAGGTGCCGTCCGTTCGGCACTAGGATCTTCGGTGATTTGAATCACGACGAGTACGACTCCATCAACCTCGTTCTCTTGAACGCTTCCGCTTAGCGATCTACAAGGGTATGTAGATGCACTCTCCTTCCCCTCGTTGCTAGTCTCTCCATAGATAGATCTTGGTGACACGTAGGAAAATTTTGAATTTCTGCTACGTTCCCCAACACTGTAATGTATCATCCCACAACTAGCTCATTAGTTGCATTGCTTGCAAGGCTTATAGTGATGTGCATTACCGAGAGGGCCCAGAGATACCTCTCTGACAATCGGAGTGACAAATACTATTCTTGATCTATGCCAACTCAACAAGTACCATCGGAGACACCTGTAGAGCACCTTTATAATCACGCAGTTACGTTGTGACGTTTGATAGCACACAAAGTGTTCCTCCGGTAATCGGGAGTTGCATAATCTCATAGTCATAGGAACATGTATAAGTCATGAAGAAAGCAATAGCAGTAAACTAAAACGATCAAGTGCTAAGCTAATAAAATGGGTCAAGTCAATCACATCATTCTCCTAATTATGTGATCACGTTTATCAAATGACAACTCGTGTCTATGGTTAGGAAACATAACCATCTTTGACCAACGAGCTAGTCAAATAGAGGCATACTAGTGACATTCTGTTTGTCTATGTATTCACACATGTATTATGTTTCCGGTTAATACAATTCTAGCATGAATAATAAACATTTATCATGATGTAAGGAAATAAATAATAACTTTATTATTGCCTCTAGGGCATATTTCCTTGTGATAAAGCGATACGAAACTCATATGACCACTTTGATTTAAGTGGGCTGGAGTCTCAGCGACCCATTTTACACTGTTATTTATGTAAAAAATATATTAAAATACATGTAAATTGTAACCGTGTGTTAAAATAAAACAAATTTAAAATAGCAATGAACACTTTTATCTACAACATATTTTTTATTTAAAGCATGAAAATTCTAAACTTATATTAGCATTTATTGAAATAAATATATATTTTTATATTCCTAAAAAAAGTAACGTTGCTGGGTGGTGTGGTGGCCACTCGCACATGATGACTACATGTCGTTGCTTCTAATCCCAGCCAAATATTTTTTAAAGCATGAACGCTTTTATATACTACATGAATATTTTGTTAAAACTGTGAATATTTGAAGAATTATTTAAGAATTTAAAATATGTAGTAAAATAAAAAAACTTTCTTAAAATGGAACACTTTTATACACTACATGATTTTTTTAACTATGAATATTTTTTAACTTATATAAGCATTTATTAAAATGTATAGAAACATAAAATACTTACTTAAAGCATGAATACATTTGTATATTACATTAATGTTTTGTTAAAACTGGTGAACAATTTTCAACTTATATAAGAATTTATTGAATATATGCAAATTATTACATGAACAACTATGTAATTCATAATTTATTATATGCATAATGCAAAATCCCTACATGATTATTTTATAATGTATTTATTTTATACATATATATTGTTGATAATACACTATTATAATTTACATATATTCTATACATTTCTGAAAAAAAAAGTACAAATGGGATGTAGCGACTGCAGTCCGCTTAATATTCAAATAATAGATAGCAGCAGCATCCAGGTATTACATAGAAATGCGTCAGGGTCAGGTGGTTAGCCTTGCGCTGCTGTTATATACTCCCTCCATTTTACAATGTAGTGTTTTCTCTATCCACGTGTTTTAACTTTGACCATAAATTTAACTACCAAGGCCGATTACGGCGGAAGCAAAAATTATATTAGTGAATTCGTATTTGAAAGAAGTTTTCAATTATATAATTTTTCTCCCGCCGCAGTCGGTCTCGTTGATTAAATTTATGGTCAAAGTTAAATCTCGGAAAGCACGGGCGCACTATATTTTGGAATGGAGATAGTATAGGTTAGTTATTCGAGTCCCTCGCGTGTAACATTTTTTCATTTATTTGTGGGAAGCTAACAAGTCGACCCTTGTGGCTGTGGTATATTATTTTTCGTGACAATTTTTTTATTTTTTTTTCAAAATAGCACGCCACACGTCCACTTTGCCGTTCGGTCGCTGACAACGAGCCCCATGTCACGTTGGCATGCCTAATCAGCACTTTATTTGTATAGAAACGTGATTTGCATCATATAAGCACGTTAAAGCCAAGTTGTGGCACCACTTCAATGTATGCCATAAGTTTTAGCACTAAAGTGACTTTTCACGTCAAGTTGTGACACCAGTGATGTAATTGACTCTTTAATTTAAAAGAAAATTTCTTATTTGACACTATCTTAAAATTTGCTTCCTTGTTTGACATTGAAAAAGTTTTTCTTTCCTATTTGACACAAGTTCTAAATTTTATTCCTTATATGACATTTCTGTCCATTTTGAGCCTAAATGGCACCTGAAAAGACTCTTTTGCCCCTCATGTGGTATGTGTGTGGAGGGCAATAGCGCACACACGCAGCATCAATGCGAGGACATGAGCACACCCGCAGCAATACATACACATGCACCAACACATACGCACACACACGCACGCAACAACACGCACGTGTGCGTGCACACACACACGCATACACACGCAGCAACACACATGCACGCGCGCACACACACACGCATCACACACACATACACACACACGCAATAGCAGCAGCACACACGCAGGCAGCACATAGGCACGCAACAACACACACACGCACGCGCACATACACACGCAGTAGCAAACACACACGCAGCAGCACACATGCACACACACATGCCACGGCAGCACACATGTGCGTGTGCACCCACACACGCAACAGCACACACGCGCACGCACACACATACCGCATGAGGGGCAAAATCGTTTTTTCAGGTGTCATTTAGGCTCAAAGTGGACGAAAGTGTCGTATAAAGAATAAAATTTAGGACTAGTATCAAATAGGGAAGAAAAAAAACTTTTCCAGTGTCAAATAAGGAATCAGATTTTAAGACAGTGTCAAATAAGGAATTTTTTCTTAATTAAATATAAAACTTTTTAGAGATTTCAATATGAACTTGCTCTGTATGTACTTCGTATTAAAATCTTTAAAAAGATTTATATTTAGAAACTAAGGGGTTATTTATTTTGAATTGACTGTCATTACGGGGCATATGCACCCAGAGTCAAAACGTCCCTCTCAGCTGGCTCTAGGGAGCATTCTAGTAGGACTGTACTTGGTCATTCACGACTTGTATAATTTAATTATCGCACAAACTCTTTTATTTTTCCAAATTCGTATGCTAGTGAACACAAGAAACGCCCGAAAATTCCCAAAGACGTCCGTCGCTGTCATCCCCGACATTTCGCTGCCGGCCGGCCGCTCTCTTGCTCTGTTTTCCCCGCCGTGTCTCTCGTCCTCTTCTCCATCCATCACATGAACATAGTTACAAGAGCAGGCAGCTAGCATCACTAACTCCGTAATCCAGTCAACACAGCCGACATGCTGAGGCTACTGATCATTTGGGCAGTGATCTTGGGCTGCTGCCATGGGCAGTCCGTGCCCCGGAGGAACAGCCACCTGAGGGTGATGTCACCGCCGGAGCTCGAGGACACATACGGCTGTGCCAGCACCGACTTTGGTTTCCCGCAGCACGCTGGCTCCATGACCGGCGTGGTCGTCTACCCAAGGCGCAACATGATGGCCTGCACGAGCTTCGATGACTTTGGCATCTCTCTCCGTTCTCGCCCAGCCGGCGCGCTTCCTGTTATCTTGCTCGTCGACAGGGGAGGCACATAAGACATGAATTTGTCCTCCTTTTGATAGATACTCCTATATATGATGATAAATTTCGTATTCTCTACTGCTGATATCCTTAATTTCACAGTACTGCCTTTATCCGGATTTATTAGCCAGGCAATGGGTTTTTTAGGTCTTCAATCTGACCAGTGAAACATGTGTTATATACCTACAAATATCATTAGATTTTTGCGGCATATTACACATGGTTTATTAGTAGAATTAAATACCTACACATGTTTATCCAAATTATAAACCCAGACGAAGTGATACTATTTTTCTAGATTAAACCCAGACGAGGTGTTACTATTTGTCCCACATAGGTAAGTGACACAAGCGATGGCAATTAATCTAGAATTCTAAAACCTAGCACTGGCACTTTCTTGCTATATAATGTTGTATGGTATCCAGAAAATTGCAGGAATATATCCATACTTATATGAAATATAATTCAGCACGCACGTGAAATCATGCATATGTAAACAGAATGCATGTCCAATAAGGATTTGAGTATGGGCACACTTCGAACACCTACTAATTGCTTTACATTTTCTTTAAAATGACGCGTCTTGTGTCGTCGACAGTTCAAAGATTCTGAAAGACGATTCACCACTAGAAATCAGCACTACGTTTGTTTGTTCCTAATTTAGGAGTGAAAATGTATATTAAAATATGTTTTTTTTTGCGAACGACATCTAGGCCTAGCAATGACACATTTTGCCCTACAATGTTGTCAAACTTGCAGTTCTTCGAAATAAAAGCCACAAGTGATATGGGACCCTAGTGCGGCTTGAACCAAATACTCACCTAAGTTGGTCACCCTTGCCTAACCTTAGGTGCGGCAATCTTAAGCAAACTTAGTCTCAAAGCAAACAACCCCAAAATATATGCCTTTTTTGCGGATAAAAAAAATTAATATATACTGCAAGGTATGAAGAAAAAGACGGAGGAGGGTTGATGTGATCTTGATTTTTTGTTGACTCAATGTACATATCTACATACACCTCTATTAACTATGTGAAAAAATCTACCTAGCACACGTGTGCTACTCTAGAGAGAGCATGTCCATACATGCAGAAATCTACAGGCACATGCTGACTTCATTGCAATAATTGCTAAATCCGAATTTTCAAAATGATTTATCTCACAAACTGTTAATCTGATTAATCTTCGCCGGTGAGTTCGACTCGGCATGGGCTTCAAATAAGATCTCATGTTGTCATGTTTCAATGAATTTTATTCGCTGTCGCTAGTTGCTAGGTTATGTCATCATGGTTGCCATGTTATCCGTAAACCGTTGCCATAATTAGTGTGTATGGTTACCAGGTAATAGTTTTGCATTTAAAAAAAGGTAATAGTTTTGGACATTGCAACTTTAATCCTAACTAGAATGTCTCAATGCCCTGTAGCATTTCAATAGAGTAAACTTATACTTTTATTAATTTACATTTTTAGATTCAACTATGTAAACTCAAGTATTTAAAACTATATATATGCATACTTTTTAAAGTACTCCTACATCTATTTATAATACCACATGTACTTATGGCTCGATGGAGTAATACAATATGGTTGCTTTAAATAGAATGTTACTTCACAACCAAGGTGAGGAATGGGCAGAAAGTAGGAGCAGCAGCAGTTCTTCTTGTTGATCAAATAATTCCAACATTATTTACAATAGACAAACCAGAAAGCAGCCATGCAACAAGTGATTTACAGGATATCACCATTCCTTCGGCACTTATAACCAGAAGCCTTGGGAACAATCTCAAGAAAGAAATTGATAATGGCGATTTGGTTAATGTAAACTTCAACTGGGGGGAGTCCCGAGTGTACCCTGATGAGCGTGCTGAGTATGAATTCTGGACAAACGGTAATGATGAATGTGGTCCAAAATGCGATAAGCAGGTTGATTTCCTGAAGAGATTCAAAGGTGTAGCCCAGACACTTGAGAAGAAGGGCTACACACATTTCACTCCTCATTACATTACTTGGTATTGCCCAGAGAGTTATCAAGATAGCATAAAGTGCAGGTCTCAATGTATCAACTATGGGAGGTATTGTGCACCAGACCCGGAACTAGATAGGTATGATGGGAGAGATGTAGTGGTTCAGAAATTACATCAACTTTGTGTGTTCAAAGTTGCAAAGAGGGCTGGGAAGCCTTGGTTATGGTGGGACTATGTGACTCATTTTTCTATGAGGTGCTCAATGAAGGAAATGAACTACAATAAAATATGTGCTGGCAGTTTAATCAAATCACTTGGTATGCTAATGTTGCACCAGCTACTCCATGTTTGAAATTGAGGTGCAATTATAATAATTGTGGTGAATGTGTATGTATTTTGCAGGCCTTAGTCAGAAAGCAGTTGACATGTGTGTTGGTGATCCTAATGCAGACAAGGAAAATTTTGTGCTAAAAGCTGAACAAGACGCACAGGTTAGAAGTTGAGTACTATCTTAGTTTTTGCATTTACCAAGCTAGTCATCTGAAATGCAGCAACATCTTCTATTTTTGCCCAGATTAGCAAGGGTCCTCATAGTGATGTTACTATGTTACCAACACTTTTAATCAACAATAGGCAATACAGAGGTCAGTGTTTGTCCCTCAAATTCCAATCACGGAGTAGCTACATGAGGTGTGGCGACCGGAGAGCCTTAACTGCTTATTGAATATCTATTTCCCAGGAAAACTTGAAAAAGGAGCAGTTCTTAGAGCTCTATGCGCCAGTTTCCAAGAAAATAATGAACCATCTGTTTGCTCAAATGAAGGTTTGATTTGTTGGTTCCCATGATTTTTTATAGTCGTCTATATTTACCATGAATAAAGGAGAAATAAAAAATATTAACTAAAGGGGGTAGTATGCGAGCAGTAGTTTTATGGACCAGCAGCCCATGAGGCTAGGAAGGTCATCAAACACATGTCTCTTCTCCACTAAGTTCCCAAATCATGCCGCACTAACTCCCAGGGTTGCGAAAAAACTCCTATAATGCATTGTGTTATTGTGTACGATAGCAGCCTACAATGGAGTAGTATAGTGTTGTGGACACTACACAGATATGCGTACAATGGTATAGACGGCAACAAGCTTATAGACGTAGAATAGTACGTAGTATATTTCTAATCTACACCATATCACCCAAAATCCTATACGACCACCTCTTATAAACTACTGATTTAAGCTTATTATAAATTGTCTACCAATCAAGAAGAAGACATACAAGTCAATCAATGCTTGGACAACAATGGCGGTTGTTGGCAAGATATGGCTGCTAACGTGACTGCGTGCAAGGTACATGTTCTACTGTTCTATTTTCTCCAGATTACGTTACTTCATGTGCTAAATATTTGTTCTGTTTAGCTTCATGTATGTTGTTTTGTGCACATGTAGGATACCTCTATTGGAACAGTTTGTGAATGTCCAGTTTTGCAAGGTGTGAAGTACATTGGCGATGGTTACAACCACTGCGAAGGTACACTAGTAATTTTCTATATTTATCTTTTGATAACTTTTGTTTGTTCTTTTGAAGTAATGTACAGAAGATACTCATTGCTCTGTGGTAAACATAGGAACCTAGACAATATGCCCATCTTCAAATCCATAGTTTCTTTTATGGAAAAGAAAAGGGGAATCACACAGTTAAGTTAATGGGGCATACCCTTTTGTATCAAACGATAGTACTAGAGGTATTATAGTGATGGAGCTGACACAATATAACGCAAACAGGCTTTGTAGAACAATTTTGATTGGTCACAACAAAGAAAATCCTGAGGTTAAGTGTTAGTGCAAAGCTTCAACTTTTAAATATTGTGCAGCCCTATCTTTGTCATCTTTTCCTACTCTGCTTAACCATTTCTACTCTTCTTTAATGTGCAGCTCCCATGTATATCCAGATAGAGACCATCAATCAAGGCTGGCCCTAGCCGATCAAGATCCGTAATACCCATACATATTCTTCTTATTTAGTAAGTATTTTTCATCACATTTCTTACGGTACCATGGCTCTCAAATGGATGAATGCAAATAGCCATTTAAATTGAACTGTATAAGAGGATTTATTAGATCATTTGTATCTAGTTGTTCAATCGAATGAGAAATTCTCCAAAGTGCCTTTTGATTTTGTAATATCTCAAGTATCAGAACCATGATAATAATTGGAAACTATATCTATTTATACTCTATACCTAAGAAACCAGTTTATCGGAGAGACCTTTCCTTTATAAGAACATGATGTACAATATTAAATAAGCTTACCATGTTAGTTTGGTAACGGAAAAATAAACCTTTAACTTGCTAGCCCAAAACTAATGCACACAAATACCAAGACATGGTTTTCCCATGGAATGTTATGGAAACTTAGGGGGTGTCATAGTCGAATCGAGCAAACCGTCCATTAAGCATCTACCATGTAAACAATACCATGGTAACTTTGACCCGAGAGAAAAAGTTGTTAAAAACATACCCGGTAACTTCTGTGTGAATAATATGATAATTTACGCACCATATATCTAATAATTTATGTACGAACAACGTGCCAACTTTGACTCGGAAGTTAAAAAAGGTTGAAAAATATACTCCGGTAACTTTTGTGTGAATAACATGATAATTTACATGCCCCGTGGTAACTTTGACCCAAGGGAAAAAGTTATTGATAACATGCCTCTGTATTTATGTGTGAATAGCATGTTATTTTACTCACCGCACATCTGATGACTTATGTACAAACAATGTGGTAATTTTGACACAAAAAAGTTGATGAAACATGCCCCAATGACTTCTGTGTGATAGCATGGTAATTTATGCACCGCATACATCATAACTTCTATACCCGGGATTGGTAATTTGTACCCAAAAAGAGTTGTTGAAACATAACCGAATAATTTTTGTGCCAAAAACATGGTAACCTGCGTACTGCAAGGACGGTAACTTACGTACCCTGGGAAGGTAACTTTGGACATGAAAAAAGTCACCGTAATATACCAACATGGTGTATAATTTCGAAGGTCTCAGCGCGATGAATTTAATGGTGAAAATGGATTTTGAATTGGACTTATAGTTTGAGCTAGAAAACGTTTAATTTTTTTGAAATGAGGAGAATCTAGGATGGCATCAGTTTTTGGTCCTCTAATGCAAGCATGAGTGTGTATATGCGGAGAAGGTTGGGGTACGTTTTTTTGTGCCATGCAATTTCAGCATAAACATCATGGGAATTTACGTATCACAAGTGTGATAACTTATGTAGCCCAGACATGATAGCTTTGGACCCAAAAGTTGATGAAACATAACAATATGGGAACTAGTTTCGAAGATCTCGTCGTGAATTTAATAGTGAAAACAAATTTTGAATTGAAATCAATGGTTTAAGCTACAAAACATTTTAAAATTTTGAAATGGCAGAGAGTTTAGTATGCATTAGTTTTTGTCATCTGGTGCATGCTTACATGTGCATGTGGTGAGTAGAAGATAAGGCATTCGTATCTAGCTCTAAAAACATAACATTCTCCATCTCTCCGCATTAAAAAAAATCTCGCTTCCATATGTGATTTTTCGCCCTTCATAAAAAATTAAATATAAAACAATCGGCATGTCTGTCCTACATCCTAGCTGCCGCTCGACTTGGAAATCATGCACATGCATTCAGTTAGCCTTTAAAGTTACATTATTTTTTATCAAAGATTCAAATACAACGTAACTCCTATAAAACTGAAAATTACAATAAATTCTTTCAGATACACCTGCTCCGAGGTAATAATTAGTGGAAGACAAAATTTTACCATGGCTTCGACAAAGACACTTCAATTAGACTGGATCGGTGTTATTTCCCTCTCCTCTCATGTGACTAGAACCCTAGCACCGCCATGAGAGCTAGCCTTCCAGCACCGCCCTTCAGCGGCTCCCCTCCGCTGAAGACCTCGGTCGTCTTGTGGTAAAGGGGGTCACCGGATCTACACGTGTAGATATTTTTAGTCCAACATAGCTTAGTTTTTTAGGGGTTCATCGTGTTGGCTTTGGCAGCACTGAATAAAGTTTCTTCAGATCTTACTCCAATGAGGCAATTGGTCCTATGGCTGGGGATGAATTTGGAATCCAGTCTGTTCAAGGATGGTGTGGCGGCGGCATCCTCGTGGTGGACATGTGTCCTCGGGCTCCGTCGTTGTGATGGTGTTTTGGGAGGTAGTCTAGGAGCGGATGCAAACCGTGGTCTACACCGGTGGCATCTGGAAGATGATGGATCGTGTGTTGGGTTTGTGGTACATGGATGACAGATATGGTTTTCTCCTCCGACGCCTTAGTTATATGGGGGCGGCAAATCTGGAGTTTTATGGCATGTCCAGGGTGTTCCCCGGTCTGATTCGTTCACGGTAATGATTTCGCCTTTGGCGAGCCACCTTAAAGGTACACAAACCTACATATCAGTGATGGAGCCGCGTCGAGGTCGGGTGTGGAGGAGGTACGTCATTTTTTCCTTTGATGGTTGTTGTGGTGGTGCCAGAGGCAGGTGACGGGCGTTGGTGTCAAGTTCAGAGGTTTCTTCGGCCTTGTTTGTAATTTTACTTTTTGACTAATGTTTTTTTTGTGCAAAGATTAGTGTTCTGCTATTTGTTCAGTTTTACCAGGTCGGTGTGTACATGGCTTGTACCATAATCCTTATGATATAAATAAGACATGTATTACCATGAAAAAAAACTAGATTGGTCATGCCACCACTCGTACCTCTGCATAAACATGATTATCAATAAAGGTCTCATAGAGCCCCTAGAGTTGCCCCTTTTTTCTCTTCATTTTGGATTTTAAAACATATACATAAAACACAATCTACTAAATTAATTCTTTGATCTCAATTTCACCTACTAGTATTTATAATATTTCAGGAGCTAATGAAACTATTTTGGTAAAATTCAATTCTCTCAATTCCTCGGCAATCGCGCCAAAAACTCGAGTTCCTTTTGGATTGCCTTTTTGATCAATTATAACCGCGGCATTGTCATCATAGCGGATTATTATACCGTCTTCACATTTGAACTCTTTACATGCATGTAAAATTACAGCTCGAATTACTTTGGATCTTTCTAGATCTAAAAAGATGGAAAACCCTGAAAATGAACGAACTTGGGGATTCCCTTGAAATGCAAAATGTGAGCAACCAGATCTTTGCCATATCGTCGAGGAAATAATCCAACTCCACAAAAATCCAAACCAACAAAGGCACCAAGACACATCGATAAAAACTCAGTAAATCCGAAAGATCGATCCTGCGATGACACAAACTCAAGATACCTACCAACATATTTAACATTTAGGAGGTACAAGGGTTTATGACCTTCAGTTGTAGAAGTGTTTACTAACTAGTTAGAGTAAGCTCTAGGCGGAAATTCAATTCGGCTATTGGGAGCATTGAAGGAAATATGCCCTAGAGGCAATAATAAAGTTGTTATTTATATTTTCTTATATCATGATAAATGTTTATTATTCATGCTAGAATTGTATTAACCGGAAACTTGATACATGTGCGAATACATAGACGAACAGAGTGTCCCTGGTATGCCTCTACTTGACTAGCTCGTTAATCAAAGATGGTTAAATTTCCTAGCCATAGACATGTGTTGTCATTTGATGAACGGGATCACATCATTAGCGAATGATGTGATCGACAAGACCCATCCATTAGCTTATTACTATGATCGTTTAGTTTGTTGCTATTGCTTTCTTCATGACTTAGACATGTTCCTATGACTATGAGATTATGAAACTCCCGAATACCGGAGGAACATGATACGTCCATTTTGCATCATGCTTTTATATCGATATTTATTGCATTATGGGCTGTTATTACACATTATGTCACAATACTTATGCCTATTCTCTCTTATTTTACAAGGTTTACATGAAGAGGGGGAATGCTGGCAGCTGGAATTCTGGGTTGGAAAAGAAGTAAATATTAGAGACCTATTCTACACATCTCCAAAAGTCCTAAAACTCCACGGGAGCACTTTTCAAAATATATAAAAAATATTGGGCGCAAGAAGTACCAAAGGGGGGCCACCCACCAGCCACGAGGGTGGGGGGCGCGCCCCCTGCCTCGTGGGCCCCCTGGTGGCACTCCGATGCCCATCTTCTGCTATATGAGGTCTTTCGTCCGAGAAAAAATCATAAGCAAGCTTTCGGGAAGAAACTCCGCCGCCAAGAGGCGGAACCTTGGCGGAACCAATCTAGGACTCCGGCGGAGCTGTTCTGCCGGGGAAACCTCCCTCCGGGAGGGGGAAATCATCACCATCGTCATCACCAATGATCTCTCATAGGGAGGGGGTCAATCTCCATCAAGATCTTCACCAACACCATCTCATCTCAAACCCTAGTTCATCTCTTATATCCAATCTTTGTATCCAAACCTCAGATTGGTACATGTGGGTTGCTAGTAGTATTGATTACTCCTTGTAGTTGATGCTAGTTGGTTTACTTGGTGGAAGATCATATGTTCAGATCCATTATGCATATTAATACCCCTCTGATTACGAACATGAATTTGGCATTTGTTCGATATTTTGATGAGATGTATGTTGTCATCCCTCTAGTGGTGTCATGTGAACACCGACTACATGACACTTCACCATTGTTTGGGCCTAGAGGGAGGCATTGAGAAGTAATAAGTAGATGATGGGTTGCTAGAGTGACAGAAGCTTAAACCCTAGTTTATGCGTTGCTTCGTAAGGGGCTGATTTGGATCCATATGTTTCATGCTATGGTTAGGTTTACCTTAATACTTTTGTTGTAGTTGCGGATTCTTGCAATAGGGGTTAATCATAAGTGGGATGGTTGTCCAAGTAAGGACAGTACCCAAGCACCGGTCCACTCACATATCAAATTATCAAAGTACCGAACGCGAATCATATGAACGTGATGAAAACTAGCTTGACGATAATTCCCATGTGTCCTCGGGAGCGCTTTCCTTCATATAAGAGTTTGTCCAGGCTTGTCCTTTGCTACAAAAAGGATTGGGCCATCTTGCTGCACCTTATTTACTTTTATTAATTGCTACCCGTTACAAATTACCTTATCACAAAACTATCTGTTACTGATAATTTCAGTGCTTGCAGAGAATACCTTACTGAAAATTGCTTATCATTTCCTTCTGCTCCTCGTTGGGTTCGACACTCTTACTTATCGAAAAGGCTACGATAGTCCCCTACACTTGTGGGTCATCAAGACTCTTTTTTGACGTCATTGCCGGGGAGTGAAGCGCCTTTGGAAGGTGGAATTTGGTAAGGAAAAAAATTTATATAGTGTGCTGAAATTTACTGTCACTTGTTACTATGGAACATAATCCTTTGAGGGTCTTGTTTGGGGTATCTTCACCCCGACCAGTAGAGCAAAGAGTTGCTCCTCAACCTACTGAACCTACTGAAAATGTTTACTTTGAAATTCCTTCGGGTATGATAGAGAAACTGCTAGCTAATCCTTTTGCAGGAGATGGAACATTGCATCGCGATTTACACTTAATCTATGTGGATGAAGTTTGTGGATTATTTAAGCTTGCAGGTATGCCCGATGATGTTATCAAGAAGAAGGTCTTCCCTTTATCTTTGAATGGAGATGCATTGACATGGTATAGGCTATGTGATGATATGGGATCATGGGACTACAAGCGATTGAAATTGGAATTTCACCAGAAGTTTTATCCTATGCATCTTGTTCATCGTGATCGTAATTTTATATATATATATATATATATATATATATATATATATATATATATATATATATATATATATTGGCCTCCCGAAGGAGAAAGCATCGCTGAAGCTTGGGGGATGCTTAAGTCAATGTTATATTCATGACCCAATCATGAGCTCTCAAGAGAAATGATTATTCAAAAAATTTATGCCCGGCTTTCTCTCGGTAATCGCTCCATGCTCGATACTTCTTGTATTGAATCTTTTATGATGAAGACTATTGAATTCAAATGGGATTTATTGGAAAGGATTAAACACAACTCTGAAGATTGGGACCTCGACGAAGGTAAGGATTCAGGTATAACACCTAAGTTTGATTGTGTTAAATCTTTTATGCATACCGATGCATTTCGTGAATTTAGCACTAAATATGGACTTGGCTCTGAGATAGTAGATTCCTTTTGTGAATCCTTTTCTACTCATGTTGATCTCCCTAAGGAGAAGTGGTTTAAATATAATCCTCCCATTGAAGTAAAAGTAGTTGCACCTATTAAAGTTGAAGAAAAGACTATCACTTATAATGATCCTGTTGTTCCTACTGCTTATGTTGAGAAACCACCTTTCCCTGTTAGAATAAAGGATCATGCTAAAGTTTCAACTGTAGTCAACAAAAGTAATATTAGGACACACAAACCCCCTGAGCAAGTTAAAGTCGAACCTAATATTGCTATGGTTAAAGATCTATTGGCTGATAATATTGATGGGCATGTTATTTATTTCTGTGATGAGACAACTAGAATTGCTAGACCTGATACTAAAAATAAAAATAGACCTGTTGTAGGCATGCCTGTTATTTCTGTTAAAATAGGAGATCATTGCTATCATGGCTTATGTGATATGGGTGCTAGTGCAAGTGCAATACCACATTCCTTATACAAAGAAATTATGCATGATATTGCACCTACTGATATAGAAGATATCAATGTTACCATTAAGCTTGCCAATAGAGATATTATTTCACCAATTGGGATTGTTAGAGATATTGAAGTCTTGTGTGGGTTAAATATCCTGCTGATTTTCTTATTCTTGGTTCCCCACAAGATAGCTTTTGTCCCATTATATTTGGTAGACCCTTCTTGAATACTGTTAATGCTAAGATAGACTGCAATAAGGATATTGTTTCTGTTGGTTTAGGGGATATGTCTCATGTGTTTAATTTTAATAAGTTTCGTAGACAACCCCGTGATGAGGAATTTCCTAGTATAGATGAAATTATTGGTCTTGCTTCTATTGCCGTTCCTCCTACTGATCCTTTAGAACAATATTTACTAGACCATGAAAATGATCTGTTCATGAATGAAAGAAGGGAAATAGATGAAGTATTCTTTAAACAGGGACCTATTCGAAAACACAACTTGCCTGTTGAAATCCTAGGGGATCCTCCTCCACCCAAGGGTGATCCCATGTTTGAGCTTAAACCATTACCTGATACTCTTAAATATGCTTATCTTGATGAAAAGAAGATATATCCTATTATTATTAGTGCTAACCTTTTAGAGAAGGAGGAAGAAAAATTATTGAAAACTTTGAAGAAGCACCACGCTGCTATTGGATATACTCTTGATGATCTTAAAGGCATTAGTCCCACTCTATGTCAACACAAAATAAAATTGGAGAAAGATGCCAAACCAATTATTGATCACCAACGACGTCTGAATCCTAAGATGAAAGAAGCGGTAAGAAAGGAAATATTAAAGCTCCTTGAGGCAGGTATAATTTATCCCGTTGCTAATAGTCAGTGGGTAAGTCATGTCTATTGTGTCCCTAAGAAGGGAGGTATTACTGTCGTTCCTAATGATAAAGATGAATTGATTCCACAAAGAATTATTACAGGTTATAGGATGGTAATTGATTTTCTCAAATTAAATAAAGCTACTAAAAAGATCATTATCCTTTCCCTTTCATTGATCAAATGCTAGAAAGATTATCCAAACATACACATTTTTGCTTTCTAGATGGTTACTCTGGCTTCTCTCAAATACCAACGTCAGCTGATTATCAAGCAAAGACCACTTTTACTTGCCCTTCCAGTACTTTTACTTATAGACGTATGCCTTTTGGTTTATGCAATGCACTTGCTACCTTTCAAAGATGCATGATGGCTATATTCTCTGACTTCTGCGAAAAGATTTGTGAGGTTTTCATGGACGATTTCTCCGTTTATGGATCCTCTTTTGATGATTGCTTGAACAACCTTGATCGAGTTTTGCAGAGAGGTGAAGAAACTAATCTTGTCTTGAGCTGGGAGAAGTGCCACTTTATCGTTAATGAAGGTATTGTCTTCGGGCATAAAATTTCTGAAAGAGGTATTGAAATTGATAAAGCTAAAGTTGAGGCTATTGAAAAGATGTCGTGTCCGAAGGACATCAAAGGTATAAGAAGTTTCCTTGGTCATGCCGGTTTTTATAGGAGGTTCATTAAGGCCTTTTCAAAAATTTCTCGGCCTCTGACTAACCTATTACAAAAAGATAATCCTTTTTTCTTTGATGATGATTGTGTAGAAGCATTTAAAATACTTAAGAAAGCTTTGATTTCTGCACCTATTGTTCAGCCACCTGATTGGAATTTACCCTTTGAAATTATGTGTGATGCTAGCGATTATGCTGTAGGTGCTGTTCTAGGACAAAGAGTTGATAAGAAGCTGAATGTTATCCAATATGCTAGTAAAACTCTAGATAGTGCCCAGAGAAATTATGCTACTACTGAAAAAGAATTTTTAGCAGTTGTTTTTGCTTGTGATAAGTTCAAACCTTATGTTGTTGATTCTAAATTAAGTATTCACACTGATCGTGCTGCTATTAAATACCTTATGGAAAAGAAAGATCCTAAACCTAGAATTATTAGATGGGTTCTCCTGCTACAAGAATTTGATTTGCATATTATTGATAGAAAGGGAGCTGAGAATCTCGTTGCAGACAACTTGTCTAGGCTAGAGAATGTTCTTGATGACCGACTATCTATTGATGATAGCTTTCTTGATGAACAATTAGCTGTCATAAATGCTTCTCGTACTGCTCCATGGTATGCTGATTATGCTAATTACATTGTTGCTAAATTTATACCACCTAATTTCACATACCAGCAAAAGAAAAAGTTTTTCTATGATTTAAGACATTACTTCTGGGATGACCCACATCTTTATAAAGAAGGAGTAGATGGTATTATTAGACGTTGTGTACCTGAGCATGAAAAGGAACATATCCTACGCAAGTGTAACTCCGAAGCTTATGGAGGGCACCACGCTAGAGATAGAACTGCGCATAAGGTATTGCAATCCGGTTTTTATTGGCCTACTCTCTTCAAGGATGCCCGTAAGTTTGTCTTATCTTGTGATGAATGTCAAAAAATTGGTAATATTGGTAGACGTCAAGAAATGCCTATGAATTATTCACTTGTTATTGAACCATTTGATGTTTGGGGCTTTGATTATATGGGACCTTTTCCTTCCTCTAATGGGTATACACATATTTTAGTTGCTGTTGATTACGTTACTAAGTGGGTAGAAGCTATTCCGACTAGTAGTGCTAATCATAACACGTCTATTAAGATGCTTAAATAAGTTATTTTTCCGAGGTTTGGAGTCCCTAGATATTTAATGACTGATGGTGGTTCACATTTTATTCATGGTGTCTTTCGTAAAATGCTTGCTAAGTATGATGTTAATCATAGAATTGCATCTCCTTATCACCCGCAGTCTAGTGGTTAAGTAGAATTGAGTAACAGAGAGCTCAAATTAATTTCCAAGAAACTTGATGATGCATTATGGGCCTATAGAACTGCATATAAAAATCCTATGGGTATGTCTCCGTATAAAATGGTTTATGGAAAAGCATGTCACTTACCTCTTGAACTAGAACATATGGCATATTGGGCTATTAAAGAGCTCAACTATGACTTCAAACTTGCCGGTGAGAAGAGGTTATTTGACATTAGCTCACTTGATGAATGGAGAACCCAGGCCTATGAAAATGCCAAACTGTTTAAAGAAAAAGTTAAAAGATGGCGTGACAAAAGGATACAAAAGCGTGAGTTTAATGTAGGTGATTATGTATTGCTATACAACTCTCGTTTAATTTTTTTTTGCAGGCAAACTCCTCTCTAAATTGGAAGGTCCTTACGTTATCGAGGAGGTCCATCGTTCCGGTGCCATAAAAATCAACAACTTCGAAGGCACAAATCCGAGGGTGGTGAATGGTCAAAGAATCAAACATTATATCTCAGGTAATCCCATAAATGTTGAAACCAATATTATTGAAACCGTAACCCCGGAGGAATACAAAAGGGACACTTTCCATAATGTTTTAGACTCTGAAAAGGAATAGATATGTGGTACGGTAAGTAAACCGACTCCAAAACAGTTCTAATGGAAATTTTTCTCCGTTTTGGAATATTTAGAAAAATAGGAAAATAAGAAGCAGTCCGGGAAGGACACGAGGCTTCCACGAGGGTGGGAGGCGCGCCCTACCCCCCTGGGCGCGCCCCCTGCCTCGTGGGCACCTCGTGTGCTCTCTGGACTCCGTTTTCTTACACGATACTTCTTTTGGTCGGTAAAAATTCATTATATAATCTCCCGAAGGTTTTGACCACCGTATCACACAAATATCTCCTGTCTTTGTTTCGAGCTGTTTTTCTGACAGATCTAGGTCGCCATGTCATCTTCAAGTGCCCCCAAGGACAAGTTCTTCGAGAAGGTCATCAACCCCTACCCCGCGGAGGTGCTACAGCACCCTCAAACCATTGAGATGCGTGAGGGGTTGTTGCACATCCGCGATGTTGAGGGACCAAGGAGGACCGGAAGCGTGGAGACAAGGCTCGAGGCAATGGAGCAACAAGTTTTCAAGTGTCAGGAGATGGTGGAGCGTGGACTCGACTCCAATCACATAATGATCACGGAGTTCACCAACAACCACAAGCTGGACGTCAAGGACATTGGGGAGGCCATCTTCAAGCTTCATGAGAAAATCGAGCACCTCCAAGCCCAGATCTATGACCTGCAAAATCAAAACTATGAGTATGAATATAGATTCAAGAGGATGAGTTTGGTTGCGGATTTAAGGATCCCGAAGACTCGATCATCCTTCTATGATGGTGAGCCTATGCCTTGGAAGAGGGATGACAAGCCTACATCATCAACAACTCCATCTCCTTCACCGACAAAAGAGACATAATCACATGGTATGGGCACTCCCCTTGGCAACTGCCAAGCTTTGGGGAGTGCCCCGGTATCGTATCACCATCACTTTTATCTTTACTGTTTTTCTTAGTTCGATCCTTTTGGTAATATCTTGATCTAGTAGAATAAAGTTTTAGTATGATCTAGTCGTGAGTTTTGCTTTATGATCTTCTTATGTAATCGAGTCCGTGAGCTATGTATAATAAAGATTAGTGTTGAGTCAAGGGCTTGATTATTTTGCTATGATCTTGAGGGAATAAAATAAAAGAGAAGAAATAAAGAGGTCATATGGATCTTATGGAGAGTAATGAGCTCACATATAAAGAGTATGATGAATAAAAGTTGTTGAGAGTTGACAAACATAGTTTTGGTCATCGTTGCAATTAATAGGAAGTAATAAAGAAAGAGAGGTCTTCACATATAAATATACTATCTTGGACATCTTTTATGATTGTGAGCACTCATTAAAGTATGATATGCTAAAGAGTTGACGTTGGACAAGGAAGACAACGTAATGGGTTATGTTTTCTTACATCTGAGATAAATTATATTGTCATGGATCATCCAATATGTTGAGCTTGCCTTTCCCTCTCATGCTAGGAAAGTTCTTTGCACCAAGTAGAAATACTACTTGTGCTTCCAAATATCCTTAAACACAATTTTGCCATGAGAGTCCACCATACCTACCTATGGATTGAGTAAGATCCTTCAAGTAAGCTTTCATCAGTGCATGCAATAAAAATTGCCTTCTAAATATGTATGACTTATTAATGTGGAGAAAATAAGCTTTTTATGATCTTGTGATATGGAAGGAATAAAAGCGACGGACTTCATAATAAAGGTCCATATCACAAGTGGCAATATAAAGTGACGTTCTTTTGCATTAAGATTTTGTGCATCCAACCATAAAAGCGCATGACAACCTCTGCTTCCCTCTGCGAAGGGCCTATCTTTTACTTTTATCTTCTACCTTATATAAGAGTCATGGTGATCTTCACCTTTCCTTTTTACATTTTATCCTTTGGCAAGCACAATGTGTTGGAAAGATCCTGATATATATGGCTAATTGGATGTGGGTTTGCATGAACTATTATTGTTGACGTTACCTGATGTAGGGTGGGAACCCTAATCGACCGATCTTTAACGAAAGGAGCGGATCCCGCGATGAAAACGAGGAGGGAAACGAGGGGAAAATCACGAGGGGAACACAAGAGAACACTCAAACCAACAAGAATGATCACACATGCGCTAGATCCATGAACACAAAGGGAGATATGAGATCCAAAGTCAACACCGGACGACACAAGAGGTAACCGGTCTTCGCTGTGAGGAGGTCTTGAAGTTCTTCTCCGCAAGGAGGTCTTAAATCCAAAGGGATATTCTCCGTAGAGGTCGCGGTCTCTCTCGTGGAGTAGATCCGATGTGGATGAGCAATGCTCTATCTCTAAATATGAGCTAAACCAATGCTAACCCTAACTAGGAGGAGGTGGAGGAGTATATATAGTCTAGGACCACGAAGGGGTAAGTGGGGGATACATGGGCCTTGGCCTGATACTCTACGCACAGACAGGTGCCAGTCGTCCGACGGGTACCGGACGTCTGGTGGCTCACGAGGGTCCGGTCGTCCGGTACTTGTCGGACGTCCGGCGTTTTGGCTCGGGATAGCTGGCACTAGATTTTTGGAAGTGGTCGGTCGTCTGGTTGCCGGTCGTCCGGTGGCGTCGGATGTCCGCTCGTTTGGCTCGGGCTTTAGGCTCCGGATTTCCGGAGACATTCGGACGTCCGGTCATTGGAGGGGAGTCGGACGTCTGGTAACGACCGGTCGTCCGGTGGCTGTAGCCTCCGGGCAGCTCCTTCTCTTGTTCCTCGCACTAGGTGTCCTCGCCGTCTTGTCCATGGTCTTCCTCTTGGTTCCTGGTCATGCATAGTACACATGTTTGAGGTAGTAGCCATGTCTCACATGTGGAAAGTGACGATTTGGAGAGGAGCAAGTTCACCTTGTGTCGGATGGCGTATGTTTGAGGTCTCGTCGTATGTCCTCTTGGGGCTTGGGGAGTGTACATGGGGATGAATGTGGGATGCTCCGCATCATCTCCCCCCCTTGGAAAAGATCCGACCTCGGATCATGATCCTCATCACCATGGGAACGGTTGTCGTGGACGGACTTGTAGTTGGACAAAGTCGAAGTCATGGCGCAATCCAAGTATTCCAAGGTGTCACCGGAGGAGTATACATGCAAAAAGAGCAAACACAAACAACACTCGGAAATACAATTGTTAGCGCACACAAAGGGTCCATCATGTAAGAATGAGTCTGTTCGGCAAGATTGTTCGTGACAAAGCGCATGAAACTTATGAAGATGATATATAATGATATGCAAAGCATTCATGGGAACAATAGGATTTGTAGTATGCACAAAGGTGTTGTGAATGTGATCAAAGCAACAATTGTGCAAAATGATGTCATAATGGGACGGTTTATTAAAGGCATGGATATGGTAATGGGTGCTCAAAATGAGTATGTGATCATGCAATTGATGATGGGCAATATGATCATGATGTATGAATATGTCATCAAGGTAGATCACAACAAATTTGCTAAGAAAATGCACAAGCTCATATATCATGGATGACATGGGGATAAAAGATGCAACAAGGCAATCATAATGTGAGCCAATCCATGCATAAGATGCAAATTTGTCATGTGTATGATATGTCCATCGAGCATGACATGTGTGAGCACAATCAACAAATATGGAGGTGTTGGTGTACCAATGCTCGATGTCGTGGCATGAGTGGATGTTCGAAGGTGCATCCAATAAGTCCGAGCGCTCCTCAACTTGAAGGTCCATAGAGCCAATCTCCCATGTCGCTCCTCCGTTCGCGAGATGTATCATGTAGACTACAAGAAGGAGGCAACAATGAAAGAGTGACCCATCCAATATGCGTATTTTAGGATGGCTCAAAGGGAAGGAGTTCACCTTAGGAATGTTCACGAAGATGTTGGCGTCGCGCATCGTATACGCCTTCACATAACCAAATTTTCTCATGACGGTATTGCCTTGTGGAGCCTTCAAAATGAAAGAACATGACAAACACTCGGAAAAACAAATGAGGTTAGCGGAAAAGCAAAACCTATCATTCATGTGGTAAAATACCCAACAAGTGTATGCATCGTGCTCATCATAAGAAAGGACAAGGGAGCATTTCATAGTATGGAGGCATATGATGCGAGAACAACCAAATACAATAGGCTCAAAGAAACAAGCATGCATCAAAAGTAATATGTCCAAGTCTCCACGATCAATAAGCATAGCAAGTTGGCACTCCATACAAGTGGATATGAGATATGGCACTAATGGAGACAAGAGACAATGATCATGATAAATCATGTGAGAGGCAAGAGCATATACGTCATCAACCCAAGAAAGCGAGTAAGAATGGAACATGGGTGATGCGACGAAGCAAGCAATCATAGCAATCAAGTAGGGCAAGCTTGTAGTGCGAAGATGCAACGTACTAGGAGTAATCACGGCAAGCATGCCATGTGTGCAAATGGTGGGCATACATAATGCACATAACATATCACAAGTATGGAAGAAAGATATGAGCAAAATAGGTTCATGGTACACATGGCAATAGCAACAAGGGTCTCCACCAAGCATGCAAATATACATAGGAGTAGCATAATGGTGAATCATGGGTAGATGCAAGCAAGGGTCACAATTGCATGGCAAAATCATGTAAAGAGGCATAGCATGCAAAGTGAACACGGGAAAATGAGCATAACGTGACAAATGGTAAATAGCCCATAGCCGTGTGAGAGCAGAGTGAAAGAGATGCGCGTAGTTCTTGCGCGAATGGAACGGTGGTAATGGTAGTCCACGGGATCCCAAATCATCGTTGCTCTCAAGAGCTCGTTTTGTCAACTCTTGGGATTGAGAGGTTGACGAGTATACGTGAGTACCTACACAAAACAAAGACAAAGGGAAAATTGTGTGTGCGTGGTATATGTACACATCATCCATCATGATGTGCACGTGCATGTGTTGGTTAGCACAAAATATCCAATGCTTGAATAAATGAGATGCGTGATATAGAAACATGCCATCCATCATGATAGGTTTGTTGTTATGTATAGCATAATGGAGACTCAAATTGTGTAATGCATCACAAGAAATACGTAGAGCATTGTTATTCATGGAATGCATACGGTGCAAGCAATTATGAGAATCATGCAAAGTATGGAATGCATCAAAATCTCCTAATATGTATGAGAAAACTATGGGGGTCTCCTCATGAGCATTAGTGGAAACATCACACAGAGAATATTGACAACATCCAAAACAATGCATAGTTGGAACATGGTGATCATGGCATGGCATAGTAGATGAATTGCGCAAATCATGTAAAGGAAGCATGGCAATATCATCACATGAAAAGCAAAAGCCAATGACCATCATCTCGTCATCTATGCCATAAGTGCAAATGGGATTTATTGTAATGGGGCATGCATAGCTACTATGTTGAGATTGAAATGATGCTATATGGGAGATCTCACTCATAGCATATGACAAGTTTAATGGATTTTCAAACATGATGTGACCAATAGAATTTTCACAGGATATCCTATGGAGCATAACATCACCACTAGGCAACTCGACATGCTCGTCGTCATATTCATCATAAATAGGTAAGTCATGACATGAGGAAGTCACACTAGCATGAAGCATAGGAATAGGTGTGTCAACATCATGCAAGCAATCATTCGTAAAATAGTCCACTAGTGGGACAAGAGAAGCACCATCACCTATGTTACCTTTGGAGGATCGCTCATGTGTTGTAGGTGAGGTGTCGAAGACCGAGTCATGGTCATCTTCATCTTGATGGAACCTGATATGTCTCCAACGTATCTAAATTTATGATTGCTCCATGCTATATTATCTACTGTTTTGGACATTATTGGGCTTTATTACCCACTTTTATATTATTTTTGGGAATAACCTATTAACCGGAGGCCCAGCCTAGAATTCCTGTTTTTTGCCTATTTTAGGGTTTCGAAGAAAAGGAATATCAAACAGAGTCCAAACGGAATGAAACCTTCAGAAACGTGATTTTCTCACCGAACAAGACCTAGGAGACTTGGACCCTACGTCAAGCAACCAATAGGGAGGCCATGAGGTAGGGGGCGCACCTACCCCCCAGGCACGCCCTCCACCCTCGTGGGCCCCCTGTTGCTCCACCGACGTACTCCTTCCTCCTATATATACCTACGTACCCCCAAACGATCAGAGACGGAGCAAAACCCTAATTCCACCGCCGCAACCTTCTGTATCCATGAGATCCCATCTTGGGGCCTGTTCCGGAGCTCCGCCGAAGGGGGCATCCATCACGGAGGGCTTCTACATCAACACCATAGCCTCTCCGATGAAGTGTGAGTAGTTTAGCTCAGACCTTCGGGTCCATAGTTATTAGCTATATGGCTTCTTCTCTCTTTTTGGATCTCAATACAAAGTTCTCCCCCTCTCTTGTGGAGATCTATTCGATGTAATCTTCTTTTTGCGGTGTGTTTGTTGAGTGTCGGAGTAAATAGCCATGGGTAGCCAAGCCGGCTTCCCCTGGCCCATCAGAAAAAATTACAAGCCTGGCCGACTTTCAAGAAGATTCAAGACCAAGGGCCTTCCCCCCTCGGTCGGCTACCTCCCAGGCCGGCTTCGGGGGCGGCCCGCCCTTTACCCTCATGAAGATAGCTGTGAATGGCCGGCTATGGCAAGGCCGGCTACAGCAAAGCCGGCTACAGCCAGGCCGGCTACAGCTCGTTGCCGGCTCCCATAAAGCAGTCAAAGCCGTACCCGCAATGTACGCGTCCACCCTGCGATGACGAAGTGGGGGCGTGGCTACAGTGGAGCCTGCCACCCCCAAAACCCGGAGCACGCCTGGTACAGCGCGCCGTGCGGGCAGCCACGGCCCGCCCGGCGCGGCACTGTAGCCACGGCGGCTCTGATGCCGTCCACGATGGGCCGCCAGCGTGGCCCCCGAGGCGGTGGGCCCCTTCGGGAAGAGAGATGCCGAAGGCGGCCGCACCTCCTCTCAAGCCGGCAAGATAGAGGGCCGGCTTCCCATAGCCGTCCTGCCACCCTCCTTGAAGAAGACGCCCATTAAGGAGGCAAGATGCGGCGGGGCTACAGTAATCGCCCGCCAAGGCGGCGTTACTGTAGCCACGCCTACCCCGACCAAGCATGCGTCAACAGTACGGAGCAACAGTAACCAGCCACCGACCAGGCCCTGGCCCGCGGGGCCGGCCTGTCGACCAAGGAGCCGGCAGCCGGCGGGCCCCAGAAGCCGGCGCAGAAGCCGGCGAACATAGTCACAGACAGCTGGGCCCCGGGCCCAGTCGGATTACCATTGTACCCCCGGGGGGTAGGCCTATATAAACCCCCCGGTGCACCCATGCAAAGGGTCGGACTCTCAATCTAGACCTAGACACCATACAAGGAGAGGAAGCAAGCTAAGCCGAGCCCTTCTTCCTCCTTCCACCCAAAACAGCTCAAGGAGCATTGTGTAGCTACTTGTTCATATAGTAACCATGCGGAGACCCCGCAGAGCAGCAGTAGGGGTGTTATCTCCCCGGAGAGCCCTGAAGCTGGGTAAGATTCGTTGGCGTGCATGTCTTCGCCTCATCCCGTTTCTAGGCACCGGCGATGTTTTATTGGCCCCCGCAATGATAAGCCACCCGTTGGCATATGTCGCTCCTACCACCCGACATTTGGCGCCCACCGTGGGGCCAGGTGCACCGTCGTCCGGAGACCTGTTCTGGACGGGAACCCTTTTCCTTCCCCGCGAGCGTAGCCAGCCCGGCTCGCCCGATGGCGCTTGCCGCGACGCGCTGCATGGCGTCACCAACATCTGCGCGGCGAGCAGCCTCGCCGACCTCTTCGACAAGGCCCGCATCTCCGACGAGCTTGCCTCCAATGCGGGCACCGATCATCTCGCCAACCTCCTCGGCCAGCTCCATGTCTCCAGCGAGCCCGCTGCGGATTTGGAGTGGGTTGGCTCCACCGACCCGATGCCTGTCGACTCCGACACGGCATCCTACGATACCTTCCCCACCAACCTCATGATCTACAACGACCCGCTCCCTCCGGCTGGTGATCGCGATTCTGACACTACCGAGGTGATGGTTATCGGCCACGACGGCCCGACTGACGAGGGCGCCCGCGACTCCCCACGCGCGGTGGCCCACGACTTGTCCGCCCCCCTTCTGGCTGACGCCAACGACGAAGTACTGGAGGCACGCCGCCTCGCCCTCCTCGCGGAGGGCTGGCGGCTGGCCTCCATAAGACACCTCACCGAGGCCTACCAGCGGGAAGCTAACCGCGCCGCCTTCGGCACGCCGGCTCCGGCTGGCCCAAGCCGGGCCGGTGCTGTCAGGCAACGCGGCGCCATCATCGCCGACACGCTTGGAGTGGATCGCCCGGTCTACGCCACCCCGCTCGAGAACCTGCGCGCCGCCCAGGTGGCCATAGACGAGCTGGACGGCTTGGAAGCCGAAGACCTCCCCCACATGACGCGGCACATCCAGCAACTAATCGATGCGGCTGCACGACGGCACGAGGCCGACGCGTGCCCGGGGAGCCCTCCCCCGCGCCGCGATCACGGCGCGACTTCCAGGTCGCCGACTACAAGCAACACCCGCGCGCAGCGCAAGAAAGAGCCGGTTTCCAGCTGAAGCCGGACCCAAATCTCCATCGAGCGAGATGCGGACGGCCGCCCCCGAGCCATGGAATGGCGGGGCACCCCGCCTCCGCCTCGAGCTCGCGGAGAGAGATATCCCACCCCGCCTCCACTGGCTCACCCGACTCTCAGCGGCCGGCTTGGTCGCCGCGAGGGAGTCGGCGAAAACGACGCCCGCAACCGGATCGACCGCCTGGCCCGATCCCTGGCACTAGAAGAAGAAGATGATGTCGGCCCGCCTTGCTTTGGCCCCCGCATCCGCGACGAGCCCTTCCCCAAAGGGTTCTCGCTCCCAAGAGACACACCCAAGTACAATGGCTCGGTGAAGCCGGAAGACTGGCCGACCAAGCTTTCCACGAGCTGAAGAAAATGCTGTCCACGTCGCCTGTCTTGGCGGCACCGACTGAGAAGGAGCCCATGCTCCTCTATATTGCCGCCACTAGCCGGGTGGTCAGCACCGTCATTGTGGTCGAACGCCCCGAAGAAGGCCGAGCCCAGCCGGTCCAGAGGCCGGTTTATTACCTGAGCGAGGTGCTGTCCGCCTCGAAACAAAATTACCCGCACTATCAGAAGATATGCTACGGCGTGTACTTCGCCGCCAAGAAGCTGAAGCCGTACTTTCAAGAACATCCCATCACGGTCGTATGCACTGCCCCACTGGCCGAGATCATAGGCAGCTGGGACGCATCCGGCCGGGTGGCTAAATGGGCCATCGAGCTGGCCCCCTACACGATCTTCTACCAGCCCCGCACCGCCATCAAGTCGCAAGCACTGGCCGACTTCCTCGTCGACTGGGCCGAGACCCAGTACTTACCGCCAGCGCCCGACTCCACCCATTGGCGCATGCACTTTGACGGATCAAAGATGCGCACCGGCTTGGGAGCCGGCGTCGTCCTTACCTCTCCTAAGGGCGACAAGCTCAGATACATGCTGCAGATCCACTTCGCCGCCTCCAACAATGTAGCCGAGTACGAGGCGCTCATACATGGGCTCCGGCTTGCCAAGGAACTCGGCATCCGCCGGATCCTGTGCTATGGCGACTCGGATTTGGTGGTGCAGCAATCTTCTGGCAACTGGGATGCCAAGGACGCGAACATGGCGAGCTACCGCTTCCTAGTGCAGCAAATCAGCGGATACTTCGACGGATGCGAATTCCTCCATGTACCGCGAGCCGACAACGAGCCAGCAGATGCCCTGGCCCGAATAGGCTCCATGCGGCAAGCAATACCAACCGGCGTCGCCCTACAGTGCCTCCTCAAGCCATCCATCAAGCCGTCTCCGGAATCCGACTCCATCTTCGTGCCGCCTAACCCCGATGGGGCCGGGTCCGGCTCGAAGAATCAAGCAGCCGGCCCGGGGACTTCAATATTCGGCTCGGGGACTGCGGTACCCGGCTCGGGGACTGCCGCACCCGGCTCGGGGGCTGCGGTAGCCGGCCCGGGGACTGCGGTAGCCGGCCCGGGGACTTCTTCAGCACAGCAAGCGGCGGCCAACTCCAGCACTGCCTTACCCAGCCCGCCCACCCTGGTGGCCGTGGCCACATTGGTGGCAGAGGAAGTCACCGTTCCATCATGGGCCCAAACCATCCGCGACTTTCTGGTGAACCAAGATCTGTCGGCTGACAAAAACGAAGCGAGACAAGTCCAGCGCCGAGCTGGAGCTTACACAATCGTCAACAGAGAGCTTGTCAAGCGCAGCGCCACCGGAGTCTTGCAGCGATGCGTCGAGCAGGAGAAAGGAATTGCAATCCTCAGGGATATATACCAAGGAGAGTGCGGCCACCACGCCGCATCAAGATCACTTGTCGCCAAAGCCTTCCGCCACGGTTTCTTCTGGCCGACTGCTTTGGACGACGCCAAAGAGCTAGTCAAACACTGCAAAGGCTGCCAGCTTTTCAGCTCCCAGTAACACATGCCGGCTTCGGCACTCAAGACCATTCCCATCACCTGGCCCTTTGCCGTCTGGGGATTGGATATGGTGGGCCCATTCAAGACGGCGCGTGGCGGCATGACACATTTGCTCGTCGCCGTCGACAAATTCACCAAGTGGATCGAGGCGAAGCCGATCAAGAAGCTGAATGGGCCGACTGCAGTGACTTTCATTGCAGATATAACAACCCGGTACGGCGTACCGCACAGCATCATCACCGACAACGGCATGAATTTTGCCAAAGGTGCCTTGGCACGTTTCTGCGCTGCACAAGGTATCCGGCTGGACCGCGCGTCAGTCGCCCACCCGCAGTCAAACGGCCAAGTAGAGCGAGCAAATGGCCTCATCCTATCCGGCATCAAGCCCCGACTGGTCGTACCTCTGGAGCGTTCAGCCGGCTGTTGGCTCGATGAACTGCCGGCTGTCCTATGGAGTCTGCATACTACCCTCAACAGATCAACCGGCTTCACTCCCTTCTTCCTTGTATATGGTGCCGAGGCAGTCATCCCAACAGATATCGAGTTCGACTCGCCTCGGGTAACCATGTACACGGAAGCAGAAGCCAAAGAAGCAAGAGAAGACGGCGTCGACCTGCTGGAAGAAGGCTGGCTGTTAGCCCTCAGCCGGTCTGCCATCTACCAGCAGGGTTTGCGCCGCTACCACAGCTGGAGGGTCCGGCCAAGATCCTTCCAGGAGGGCGACCTTGTGCTCCGGCTGATCGAGCGAACAGCCGGCCAGCACAAGCTCGCAGCCCCCTAGGAAGGCCCCTTCATCGTCAGCAGAGCTTTAGGCAACGATGCCTACTACCTCATCGACATGCAGAATCCGAAGGCACGCAAGAGAGACGACTCCGGCAAGGAGTCGGAGCGACCATGGAATGCAAATCTTCTTCGGAAGTTTTACAGTTAAAATGCAGTATGTATTATGTCCACTTTTGTATTAAGTACGAAACAATAGGCTCCCCGAGGAGGACTTGGGGACTGCCATCCTTTATTTTATGAATGAAAGTTATCATGCGTATCATATCGCCTGTTCATTTACTTTGTCCGGCACCGGGTTCGACGAGTCGACCCGGGGACTAGCCGACTGGAGTTATATTAGGAGCCCTACCCGCAGTCAGACAAGTAATGTGCCGTCACCCAGGCTTGGCTCTTGCCAAAAGCGCAGCTCGAAGAACCGACTGCCCGGCTGGCAAGAGTCACAAGCCGGAAAGGGTGCGCACACAAAAAACGGCTAGGGACTAACAGGCTTATATATAACAAAAGCCGGCTTGCTGCCTCCCGCCGACCGACTACCAGAGTAGCCGGCCGGCCGTCTTACATTCAGTCTGCTTAAAATCCAAGAAAGCTCGAGTACTTGCCTTCCCAAAGAGGGAAGGCGGCAAAGGAAAAAGCCTAAGGATAAACAAGTGCACTTGAATGGAAGCCAACACATGCATACATTAATATTTACACAAAGGACCTCCAGAGAGGTCAACATCCAACACTGTTCGATACACCCCCAGTGGGTGGAATTGCAAAAACTTAAAATTGTTCGAAAAAGCAAAGCAGGAACAAAAGGAACGGCAGATTAAGCCGGTGGGGCCGCTGACGAGCCAGGCTGGGCGGTGGAGGTGGTCGTGCCAGCTGGAGGAGCGGCCGGCTGGCCAACTTCGGCCTGATCACCGCCTCCGGCAGAGGGCGTGCTCCCGCGTGGCTCGTTGCTGGAGGAACGGTCGGCTTGAAGGCGCTCGGCCGTCTCACCAGTCGGCTCGGCGTCTTCGCCGTCTTCCTCCTCGTCGTCCTCGCCTTCGTTGCTGGAGGCGATCTCCTCGGCCAAGTCCTCGCCTTCCGCCGTGTTCAGCCCGAACCACTCCTCCGACTGCGCGGTGCCGTCGTCATTAAGCTCCGGCGCGAAGACACTGGTGTCGGTGCACTCGGCGATCGTCGAGGCGCGCTGCGCGATCGCCGGCCGCACCTCCTCTAGTTCCGCGTCGGCCTCTAATCGCCAAGTCCGCAACTGGTCCAGGCTCAGCCCTGGGTACCACGCGCGGACGAACTCCAGCGCACGCCCGGCTCCGAGACGGGCTGCGGACGCCTTCCATGCCTCGAAGCGGCCGGCTGCGACCTCTAGCCAGTCGGCAGTCTGGCTTGGGGTGCGGGGAATCGTCTGGCCGGGCCAGAGCGCGGCCAGCACCTGCGCCCCGGCACGTTGGAGCCGGCGGAGCATCCGATGGGCCGGCTGCAGTCGCGCTTGGATGGCGACGAGCTGCTCCGACAACGTTCGGTTCGCATCCGGCGGAATAACGACTCCGGCCTGGCGGCGCGCCTCGCGATGGGCCTCGATGGCTTGGGCGGCGAGGACGGAGTGGCCGGGAAAGTATTATGCGCAAGATAGCAAGCACAAGTCAAAACAAAACCTCAGGCGGCCGGCAGATGGAGGAAGGGCAAGAAAGGCGGCTTACCATCGATAAGATCCTCGATCCGGCCGAATCCTTCTTCCAGCGCCTGGCGCGTCTCGGCCCAGCTCGCCTCCCTGGTCTCGAACTCCGCCTTCAGGGCAGCCTCGCCGTCCTGCGCCTTTTGCAGGGCCGCCTTATGGCTTTCCTCCTGGTCGGCCAGTTTCTTGACCAGGCGGTCGCGCTCCTGAACCAAGTCGGCGTACTCGGCGTCCCTGGCACGAAGAGCGGCCTGCGCTTCGCTGAGTTCCCTCCGCAAGTCAGCGTTGGCCTCTGCACGAGCAAAAGACAAAGAGAAAAAGTCAGCAAGGGAAAAGTCGTCAAGGAAGATCCGACCCGACTACTCTGCAGTCGGCCCGAATCTCGGGGACTACACCCAGTGGGTGCGCTGCCGCACCCCCACGAGAAATAGATAAAAGCAACAGACTTACGTCGGCTACTGGCCAGGTCTTCGGTCCTCCGGCTCAGCTCTCGAGCCTGGGAGTTGAAGGCGGCGGCACGAGAGTTGTGATAATCCTAAAGATCAGAAAAAACAGTTAAGATAGTCGTCGAGTAAGATCCGACCCGACTGCGCTGTAGTCGGCCCGGATCTCGGGGACTACACCCAGTGGGTGCGCTAGCGCGCCCCCACGGAAGAAGTCAAAGGACTAGAGTGGTCGACAAGTGAAAACTTACCCGGATTGCAGACCGCGTCGACAGAAACTCCTGAGTGAATTGCCTCAGGAGGCCGGCTTGTGCCTGCAGCCGGCTCCGAATCCCTTGGGCCGCGACGTTCAGCTCGCCGCTTCCTCCGTTGGGAGTCCACCCGGACGTGGCGGAGCTGGCCGCCTCCAAGGCGTCTGCCGTCTGGTCGGCACCCGCGGCTCGACGCGTGTCCGGCGGGGCCGTGCTCCCTCCGGCGTGCTGGCTCGCCGCCAGCTCGATCTCAAGACCGGCTCCGGCCTCGGGTGCGGCCCGGGCTGGCTCCTCCGGCACTGCCGACGACTGGCCGCCTTCACCCGCTCCGGCTGGCGCTGCCGGCGGCGTCCTCTCCGCGAAGATCTCGAAGAGTTCGTCCCTCTGCACCGGCGGCTGATCGGGGGTGATCTCCTCCGCCGTGGGCAGAGGGATGTCCGGATCCAAGGTGTGGAGGGGGATGGCGAGCAGCGGAGGCCGGCTACGCGTGCCCTCCGCCTCCGTCTCCGCGGCCGCCCGCTCTGATGGAGTCTCGGCCGCCGCGCTCGCTCGCTCCGTCGCCGTCCGGGCGGCCTCCCGCTCCGCCGCCTCCCTCTCTTGTCGCGCCTTGCGAGCGTTCCGCTCCGTGGCTTCTGCAAGATCGGCGCGGGGGTCCACGCGGCGGGGCCCTGAAGATCCAGCACCCGGCCCGACCACAGAGCCGCCTGGGCCTCGCTCGAGGGAGAGCGGTGCCCTGCTCAGAAATCAGAGAAGAATTAAAACAAAGGAAGACTACAAAATAACAAGCACGTAAGCGGCCAGAGGGCTTACGCGGAAACTGCTGGAGGCTTCTTCACCGCCTTCCGAAAGCGGGCCGCCTTCGCCGCCGCTTCGTCTCGCTTCATGGCCGCGACGGCGGCCTTCGTCTTTTTCGGCCGGCTGCCGAAGAGGGGAAGCGCGTCCCGGCGTTTCGCCTTTCCACCACCGGCAGTCAGTGCGGCGGACGAGCCCGCGCCGTGTCGATCGGCTGCCGGCTGGTGGCGCGGGATTTCTTCAACATCGGCGTCATCCGGCCAGTCGTCAAAACTGGCCGAGAGCCCCGTGCCTCCGGGCTCGGCGACGTCCCCCGTGGCGGCGTCCTCCACGGCGACTGCGGCCAGGTCCGGGTCGTCGAGGTCGTCCACCGTGCGGTCCGGGGCATACTGGCGTTTGACTCCTGCCGCCCCGGCTGGCGGCGGGAGAAGAGGATTCTGATAACAAAGAGAAAAAGAGAAGAGCCGCCTGGTCAGAAGCCGGCCGACTCAAGCCGGCTGATGACAGAAAGAAGGACTTACCACAGGCGGAGGATGGGCGCGGGAGTACGGTGCCTTGCCGAATTGCCAGTCGTCGGTGAGCTTCAGATTGGCGATGTAGTTCACCATGAGTGCTACCTCGGCGTGGGGCATCTCCCGCGTGCTCAGCCGGCAGGGGTTGAAGCGGCCGCTCATCTGGCATAACATGTGCGGCCGGCTCTGAAGGGGAAGAATCCGGCGCTCGACAAAGGCGGCCACCAGGTCGGCTCCGCGTAGGCCTTCCGACTGGATCATTACCCGAAGCCGGGCGATGGAGGCGTTCCCAGCCGGAGACAAAGACTTGGACCGAAAGCCCCAGGACGGCCGCCTCCCAGCCGGTGGGCCAGCTACATAAGCCGGCAGATTGACGTAGTCGCCTTGCGGGGCGACGTTCTTGACGTAGAAGTAAGATTTCTGCCAAAGTTTGACAGACTGGATGAGAGGAATGTGCGGGAAGGGGTTGTTGTCGCTTGCCCTCTTCATCGCGATGAAGGCCCCGCAGGGAGCCGGCACGCCGGCTGAGACGGTGCCGAGCTTGTTCTAGAATAGCTCCGCCCAGAGCTCCAGCGTCGGCAGCACTCCCAAGAAGCCTTCGCAGGGCGAGACGAAGGCCGACAGCTGCATCACCGCGTTGGGCGTGAGGTGATGCGGCTGGAGGTTGTAGAAGTCGAGGAAGGATCGCATGAAGCCGCTCGCCGGGAAGCCGAAGCCACGCAAGAAGTGCGTGCGGACGACGCGCTCACCTTCCTCCGGCGCCGGCGAAACCTCCGTCTCCGGCGCCAGGCGAGCCTGCACGAGGTTGGCGGCGGGCAGGCGCCGGGTCTGGCGGAGAAATTCAATGTGGTCTTCATGAACATTCGACCCGTCCCACGAGCTTGACAGCGCCATGGACATGGCGGCGTGGGCGGGCTGCGGCAGGAGGCTGCGTCGGGCGCGAGGAAGAAGAAAGGGAAGAAGAAGAGCAAGGAGGGACGGGGAGCGGGGGAGTGAACGAGCCTTTGTCTCTCCCCCTCCCCCTCCTACTTGTAGGCTCGCACGCCGGAGCCGAGGAGGCGCGGCGTGGGGGATCGTGGGGATCGATCGTGCCTACCTCCCCCACGCCCTGCGTTAATTACGCGCCTTGAAGACACGAAGAAACGGCCGTGGGGAGGCGAGCAGTCTCCTCGGGCCACAGAAGATCTGCGCCCGGGCCGAGGCCAAGGAGTGGCAGGCCCGGGCCTGCGGCGGCGTCCCGTCGCCCGCGTGCGACGGCAGGACTTCTCCGCCACATGGCCCGTCGTGGGGCCCGCGGCCAGCCCGCGGGTCAGCCACAGTCTCATTAATAAACAAGGAAGCTCTCCGAAGTCGGCTTACGATGGCAAGATCGGCTCCTCAGGGTTTGAAGCTGACCAAGCTTCTCGTCCCTCTGTCCGCCGTGAAGCTCGCCCAACTTCGGTGACTACTGTCAGAGTAAATAGCCATGGGTAGCCAAGCCGGCTTCCCCTGGCCCATCAGAAAAAATTACAGGCCTGGCCGACTTTCAAGAAGATTCAAGACCAAGGGCCGCCTCCCCCCTCGGCCGGCTACCTCCCAGGCCGGCTTCGGGGGCGGCCCGCCCTTTACCCTCATGAAGATAGCTGTGAATCGCCGGCTATGGCAAGGCCGGCTACAGCAAAGCCGGCTACAGCCAGGCCGGCTACAGCGTGGCCGGCAACGAGAGTGCCGGCTCCCATAAAGCAGTCAAAGCCATACCCGCAATGTACGCGTCCACCCTGCGATGATGAAGTGGGGCGTGGCTACAGTGGAGCCTGCCATCCCCAAAACCCGGAGCACGCCTGGTACAGCGCGCCGTGCGGGCAGCCACGTCCCGCCCGGCGCAGCACTGTAGCCACGGCGGCTCTGACGCCGTCCACGATGGGCCGCCAGCGTGGCCCCCGAGGCGGTGGGCCCCTTCGGGCAGAGAGATGCCGAAGGCGGCCGCACCTCCTGTCAAGCCGGCAAGATAGAGGGCCGGCTTCCCATAGCCGGCCTGCCACCCTCCTCGAAGGAGACGCCCATTAAGGAGGCAAGATGCGGCGGGGCTACAGTAATCGCCCGCCAAGGCGGCGTTACTGTAGCCACGCCTACCCCGACCAAGCATGCGTCAACAGTACAGAGCAACAGTAACCAGCCACCGACCAGGCCCTGGCCCGCAGGGCCGGCCTGTCGACCAAGGAGCCGGCAGCCGGCGGGACCCACCAGCCGGCGGGCCCCAGAAGCCGGCGCAGAAGCCGGCAAACATAGTCACAGACAGCTGGGCCTCGGGCCCAGTCGGATTACCATTGTACCCCCGGGGGGTAGGCCTATATAAACCCCCCGGTGCACCCATGCAAAGGGTTGGACTCTCAATCTAGACCTAGACACCATACAAGGAGAGGAAGCAAGCTAAGCCGAGCCCTTCTTCCTCCTTCCACCCAAAACAGCTCAAGGAGCATGGTGTAGCTACTTGTTCATATAGTAACCATGCGGAGACCCCGCAGAGCAGCAGTAGGGGTGTTATCTCCCCGGAGAGCCCTGAAGCTGGGTAAGATTCGCCGGCGTGCATGTCTTCGCCTCATCCCGTTTCCAGGCACCGGCGATGTTTTGTTGGCCCCCGCAATGATAAGCCACCCGTTGGCATATGTCGCTCCTACCACCCGACATTGAGAACGATGAATTCTGGGTTTATGATCAAGATTATCTATGAAAAATATTTGAATCTTCTATGAATTCTTTTATGTATGATTGGTTATCTTTGCAAGTCACTTCGAATTATCAGTTTGGTTTGGCCTACTAGATTGATCTTTCTTACAATGGGAGAAGTTCTTAGCTTTGGGTTCAATCTTGCGGTGTCCTTTCCCAGTGACAGTAGGGGCAGCAAGGCACGTATTGTGTTGTTGTCATCAAGGATAACAAGATGGGGTTTTCATCATATTGCATGAGTTTATCCCTCTACATCATGTCATCTTGCTTAAGGCGTTACTCTGTTTTCATGAACTTAATACTCTAGATGCATGCTGAATAGCGGTCGATGAGTGGAGTAATAGTAGTATATCCAGGCAGGAGTCGGTCTACTTGTCTCTGACGTGATGCCTATATACATGATCATACCTAGATATTCTCATAACTATGCTCAATTCTGTCAATTGCTCAACAGTAATTCGTTCACCCACCGTAAAATACTTATGCTCTTGAGAGAAGCCACTAGTGAAACCTATGGCCCCCGGGTCTATCTTCATCATATTAATCTTCCAATACTTAGATATTTCCTTTGCTTTTTAATTTTCTTTTATTTTACTTTGCATCTTTATCACAAAAATACCAAAAATATTATCTTATCATATCTATCAGATCTCACTCTCGTAGGTGACCATGAAGGGATTGACAACCCCTTATCGCGTTGGTTGCGAGGAGTTATTTTTTTTGTGCAGGTACTAGGGACTCGCGCGTGGCCTCCTACTGGTTTGATACCTTGGTTCTCAAAAACTGAGGGAAATACTTACGCTACTTTGCTGCATCTTCCTTTCCTCTTCAAGGAAATCGAACGCAATGCTCAAGAGGTAGCAAGAAGATTTTCTGGCGCCGTTGCCGGGGAGGTTCGCGCAACCCAAAATTTGATTCCTAACAACGAGCCATTTCTGGCGCCGTTGCCGGGGAGTCTACGCAAAAGTCAACATACCAAGTACCCATCATAACCCTTATCTCCCGCATTACATTATTTGCCATTTGCCTCTCGTTTTCCTCTCCCCCACTTCACCCTTGCCGTTTTATTCGCCATCTCTCTCTATCCTACCTCTCTTTCTCTATTTGCCTCTTTTTGCCGCTTGCTTTTTGTTTTCTTGTGTGTTGGATTGCTTGCTTGTCACAATGGCTCTAGATAACACTAAATTGTGTGACTTTACCAATACCAACAACAATGATTTTATTAGCACTCCGATTGCTCCTCTTATCGATGTTGAATCTTGTGAAATTAATGCCGCTTTGCCGAATCTTGTCATGAAAGATCCATTTTCCGGCCTTCCTAGTGAAGATGCAGCTACCCATCTAAATAGCTTCGTTGATTTGTGTGATATGCAAAAGAAGAAAGATGTGGACAACTATATTGTTAAGTTGAAGCTATTTCCTTTTTCGCTTAGAGATCGTGCTAAAGCTTGGTTTTCGTCTTTGCCTAAAAATAGTATTGATTCTTGGAATAAGTGCAAAGATGCTTCTATCTCTAAGTATTTTCCTGCCACTAAGATCATCTCCCTTAGAGACGATATTATGAATTTTAAGCAACTTGATCATGAACATGTTGCACAAGCTTGGGAGAGGATGAAATTAATGATACGTAATTTCCCTACTCATGGTTTGAATTTGTGGATGATTATACAAATTTTTTATGCCGGATTGAATTTTGCTTCTAGAAATCTTTTAGATTCGGCCACGGAAGGCACTTTTATGGAAATCACTTTAGGAGAAGCTACTAAACTCCTAGATAATATTATGGTTAATTATTCTCAACGGCATACTGAAAGATCTAGTAATAAAAAGGTGCATGCGATAGAACAAATTAATGTTTTGAGTGGAAAGATGGATGAACTTATGAAATTATTTGCTAGTAAGAGTGTTTCTTCTGATCCTAATGGTATGCCCTTGTCTACTTTGATTGAGAATAATAATGAATCTATGGATGTGAATTTTGTTGGTAGGAACAATTTTGGTAACAACGCGTCTAGAGGAAACTTTAATCCTAGGCCTTACCCTAGTAATCCCTCTAATAATTATGGTAATTCCTACAACAATTCTTATGGAAATTATAATAAGATGCCCCCTTATTTTGAATCTAATATTAAAGAATTTATTACTTCGCAAACGAATTTCAATGCTTTGATTGAAGAAAAATTGCTTAAGATTGATGAGTTGGCTAGGAACGTTGATAGAATTTCTCTTGATGTTGATTCTTTGAAACTTAGATCTATTCCTCCTAAGCATGATATCAATAAGTCTCTCAAAGCCATGATAATTTCCATTTATGAGTGCAAAGAAAGAACCGGTAGGATCCGTGCTAAGAAAGATGCCTTTATAAGAGCGTGTTCTTCTAGTTCCTATGAAAATAAAGATGAAGATCTAAAAGTTATTGATGTGTCCCCTATTAAATCTTTGTTTTGCAATATGAATCTTGATAATGATGGGACTGAATATGATCCACCTTTACCTAGAAGGCGTTCCAAAAATTTGGAGTTTTTAGATCTTGATGCTAAATTTGATGAAAGTGGGATTGAAGAAATTAAAACCCTAGATGTTGCTAAACCCACTATTTTGGATTTCAAGGAATTTAATTATGAAAATTGCCCTTTGATTGATTGTATTTCCTTGTTACAATCCGTGCTAAATTCTCCTCATGCTTATAGTCAAAATAAAGCATTCACTAAACATATCGTTGATGCCTTGATGCAATCTTATGAAGAAAAACTTGAGTTGGAAGTTTCTATCCCTAGAAAACTTTATGATGAGTGGGAACCAACTATTAAAATTAAGATTAAATATCATGAGCTCTATGCTTTATGTGATTTGGGTGCTAGTGTTTCCACGATTCCAAAGACTTTGTGTGATTTGTTAGGTTTCTGTGATTTTGATGATTGCTCTTTAAACTTGCACCTTGTGGATTCCACTATTAAGAAACCTATGGGAAGAATTAATGATGTTATTATTGTCGCAAATAGGAATATGTTCCCGTAGATTTTATTGTTCTTGATATAGATTGCAATCCTTCATGTCCTATTATTCTTGGTAGACCTTTCCTTAGAGCACTTCCTTAGCTATTGGTGCAATTATTGATATGAAGGAAGGAAATATTAGATTCCAATTTCCATTAAGCAAAGGCGCGGAATACTTTCCTAGAAATAAAATTAAATTACCTTATGAATCTATTATGAGAGCCACTTATGGATTGCCTACCAAAGATGGCAATACCTAGATCTATCCTTCCTTTTTATGCCTAGCTATGGGCGTCAAACGATAGGCTTGTTGGGAGGCAACCCAATTTTATTTTTATTCCTTGATTTTTGCTCCTGTTTAGTAATAAATAATTTATCTAGACTATGTTTTGGTTGTGTTTTTTGTGTTTAATTAGTGTTTGTGCCAAGTAGAACCGTTGGGAAGACTTGGGGAAAGTCTTGTTATCTTGATGTAAAAAACAGAAACTTTAGCGCTCACGAGAACTGCTGCCATTTTTATTTGGAAAGTGATATTTAGCTAATTATTTTTGAAGATGATTAATATATACATTCCTCACGTCCATAAATTTATTTGATAATTTTTGGGGTTCCAGATCTTGCGCTAGCTACAGATTACTACAGACTGTTCTGTTTTTGACAGATTCTGTTTTTCGTGTGTTGTTTGCTTATTTTGATGAAACTATGGCTAGTAAAATAGTTTATAAACCATAGAGAAGTTGGAATAAAGTAGGTTTAACACCAATATAAATAAAGAATGAGTTCATTACAGTACCTTGAAGTGGTCTTCTGTTTTCTTTCACTAACGGAGCTCACGAGATTTTCTACTTTAAGTTTTGTGTTGTGAAGTTTTCAAGTTTTGGGTAAAGATTTGATGGATTATGGAACAAGGAGTGGCAAGAGACTAAGCTTGGGGATGCCCATGGCACCCCCAAGATAATATAAGGACACCTAAAAGCTAAAGCTTGGGGATGCCCCGGAAAGCATCCCCTCTTTCGTCTACTTCTATCGGTAACTTTACTTGGAGCTATATTTTTATTCACCCCATGATATGTGTTTTGCTTGGAGCGTCCTGTATAATTTGAGTCTTTGCTTTTTATTTTACCACAATCATCCTTGCTGTACACACCTTTTGAGAGAGCCATACATGATTTGGAATTTGTTAGAATACTCCATGTGCTTCGCTTATATCATTTGATTTATATAGTTTTGCTCTAGTATTTTTCTGATATTTTTTTAGAGCACTGTGGTGGAATTGTTTTATAGAAACTATTGATCTCTCATGCTTCACTTAGATTATTTTGATAGTCTTAAATAGCATGGTAATTTGCTTAAATAACCCTAATATGCTTGGTATTCAAGAATAGTAAAAACTTTCTTATGAGTGTGTTGAATGCTATGAGAAGTTTGATACTTGATAATTGCTTTGAGATATGGAGATGGTGATATTAGAGTCATGCTAGTTGAGTAGTTGTGAATTTGAGAAATACTTGTGTTAAAGTTTGTGATTCCCGTAGCATGCACGTATGGTGAACCATTATTTGATGAAGTTGGAGCATGATTTATTTTTTTGATTGTCTTCCTTATGAGTGGCGATCGGGGACGAGCGATGGTCTTTTCCTACCAATTTATCCCCCTAGGAGCATGCACGTAATAGTTTGCTTTGATTACTTGTAGATTTTTTCAATAAGTATATGAGTTCTTTATGACTAATGTTGAGTCCATGGATTATACGCACTTTTGTTCCTTCCACCATTGCTAGCCTCTCTAATACCGCGCACCTTTCGCCAGTATCATACACCCACCATATACCTTCCTCAAAACAGCCAGCATACCACCTATTATGGCATTCCCATAGCCATTCTGAGATATATTGCCATGCAACTTTGCACCGTTCCGTTTATTATGACACACTCCATCATTGTCATATTGCTTAGCATGATCATGTAGTTGACATCGTATTTGTGGCAAAGCCACCATTCATAATTCTTTCATACATGTCACTCTTGATTCATTGCATATCCCGGTACACCACCAGAGGCATTCATATAGAGTCATATTTTGTTCTAAGTATCGAGTTGTAATTGCTGAGTTGTAAGAAAATAAAAGTGTGATGATCATCATTATTAGAGCATTGTCCCAGTGAGGAAAGGATGATGGAGACTATGATTCCCCCACAAGTCGGCATGAGACTCCGGACGGAAAAAAAAGAAAAGAGGCCATGAAAAAAAGGAGAAAAGGCCCAAATAAAAAAATGAGAGAAAAAGAGAGAAGGGACAATGTTACTATCCTTTACCACACTTGTGCTTCAAAGTAGCACCATGATATTCAGATAGAGAGTCTCTCATTTCGTCACTTTCATATACTAGTGCAAATTTTTCATTATAGAACTTGGCTTGTATATTCCAATGATGGGCTTCCTCAAAATGCCCTAGGTCTTCATGAGCAAGCAAGTTGGATGCACACCCACTTAGTTTTTTTGTTGAGCTTTAATATACTTATAGCTCTAGTGCATCTGTTGCATGGCAATCCCTACTCACTCACATTGATATCTATTGATGGGCGCATCTCCATAGCCCATTGATACGCCTAGTTGATGTGAGACTATCTTCTCGCTTTTTTGTCTTCTCCACAACACTACAAAAAAATACACTTCCGTGATGATACGTGTTTGTCATAGTAGGTCGTGTTTTTGTCATGCATGTACGTCCATGATGATTTTATGACAGAATCAAGATAGCCATACCCGTGTTGTCATAGAAGTGTTCCATGACATTACCAAAATTATCATCATGGAAGTGTGCACTTCCATGACGATAAATCGCATGTCATAGAAGTGCTTTCGTCAAGGGTGACCGACAGGTGGCATCCACCGTAACGGAACGCCGTTAAGCTATCGGGTCGGGTTTTGGATCCGATAACCCGTTAACAGCCCCGACCAATGGGGATTTTCCACGTGTAAAATCATCATTGGCTGGAGGAAACACGTGTCGGCTCATCGTTGGGACAGATGTCATCCACTCATTGGACAGAAGGCGCCTATGATACGTCGACACGTGGCACGACCCAACAGAGGCCCATTCCTGTGAAAAGGCCAGCCCGTTTGACTTGGTCAAAAGGTGGCGGGCCGGCCCATGGAAAGCCTGTTAACGGTCTGTTCGCATATAGCCCATTTACAGCCCGCTAACCCAAGGCCCGTTACGCCCTATCCGAATTAGGCCTAGTAGCGTCATCTGGGCCATCCAATATGATTCCAGCCCGTTTTCACTTCTGGCCCATGTATGGCCCATGACGTCTTTCGGCCCATATGAGGCCCTATGTAACTCTTGGCCTATTAACGGCCCGTGGTGAAACTGGCCTGTAATGAACAGTGTATCACTTTACACCCATTAACAACCTGTGGTGAAACTAGCCCATAATGAACAGTGTATCACTTTATACCCATTAACAGCCCGTTATTCCGTTGGGCCATTTCCAGCCCATGTTATCTTTCAACCTTCTTAGAGCCCATTTATTCTTGGGCTCATTCCAGCATTCATTTACTTACGACCCATTACTGTCATTTTCTGCTTGCGGGCCAAATTTAGCCCATGGTTACAGTCGGCCCGTTTGTGGTTCGTTAATACGTTGGGCTGTTTTCATAGCATCATCAAATACGGCCTATTAACGATGGCCCGTTATGGTCGGCCCATGAACAGACGATTCCAACTCTAGCCCATTTATGGCCATAATGCGGCCTGTTATTGGCCCATGTTTGGCCAATCGATCATATGGCCCATATAAGGCCCATTGATGATACGGCCCGTAGAAGGCCCATTGTTTCTACGGCCGTAGAAGGCCTACTGTTTCTATGGCCCGTAGAAGGCCCACTGTTTCTATGGCCCGTAGGAGGCCCAGTGTCACTACAGTAAATATTAGCCCATGGTTATTGTGGCCTAGTTTTAAAAAATAGGTTATTGCAGCCACTAGCAAACCGCGGAAAAAGAACTGCACTGACTACAAGCAAACAAATAAACAAGACAACAAGGAAATAAATAAGCAAGCAACTTATGCTAGGCTATCACGGCTATTACACATATTACATCCACTGGGCATCAAAGTTCGCCACCAGTGCAAATATAGGGAACAAAGCAGCATATAAATGCCGCAACAAAACAAGTCCAGAACTGAAACCACTTCAGAAGATTTTAAGAAACAATATCCTGGGTACCCATAATGCTGGCAAGATGCTTAGCAAGCTTATTAACTTTATCTTGTTTAGCGCTTAAATCCTCCAGCGCTTGCTGTTGCACAAGAAAGTACGCATCTGAATTCTACAGGGACTTCCTCACTCCTTCGGCTTCTTGCCGCAGCACAGTTGACTGATGCCTTTCAGCTTGTAGCTGAGACTGAAGAAGCCGAAGTGATTCAGGCAGCGAGTTTGAAGAGCTTGTGCCAACGGTACTGGTAGTAACTCGAACACTACATCAATGCAGGACTGTGGGGTTTTCTCACTGTCTACAGGATCATTTTTATCACCTTCCTTGGAGACCAACAGGGTTGTCTCACTATCTTGAACCTTATCTGCATTACTTTCTCTACCATTACATAGTGGGGTGCTCTTCTCCAATATTCTATTTGCATACTACAAGAGAAACAAGCAGACACATCACAGGTTTAGCTTGTAGTATACGAAACTCATTTTGGTAAACCGGTTCAGTAGTAAGGTGGACAGGATAACAGCATGAAACAAACATATATCTATGTACTATGGTCACTGTATTGTCCATATCATTCTAGTTTATGTTCCCTAATCAAGATAGAGACATAGTTCAACTCGTATATTTTTAAGACACAACAGCATAGACAGAATATAAGTGTGAGAAACTACACATCATTGGCAGCACTTGTAATGTGCATCACATGAGAACATAACTGTTTATACAACTTAAACTGAAATCAACATAGAGCAAGAAGTTAGAACAGCAATCCAGTTAAAGAAATAGGTTTAAAACATACCTGTTGCGCCATTGGAGTTTCAATTGGATCCTTCAAATTCGAAAGTAGTTGGTATGAGTAAATACAATGATGCAACAGCAAAGGAGTATGGACCATAGCTACGGAATCTGACCTGAGAACAATTGCTCGTCTGCTTTAAACGTGGAGTTTGGGTTAGCTGTGGTGGTCTTCGTGCTTTGGGCACTGTAGTAGCTTTACAAACTGCTCGTGTGGGGGTACTAGTAGCTTTACAAACTGCTCGTGTGGGGGTACTCTGTGGTGGACATGGTGCTTTGTCAACTATAAGTGGGTTACTATTCGCTGGGGTTGCGGTTAGATGGGCTGTAGCTGGTTCTCTGCCCAACAGTGTAAGTGTGCAATCTGGAAGAGTCTCAATTATGTGTGGTGGGGCTAGTTTGTGGGACAGTACAACCATGGTTCTATCTGCATCGACGGGTAGCACTGTCTTTTGTGAAGAACGGGTTTTTGCTCCCTTAGATACTGCCATCACCCCTTGTAACATCCCAAATTTTCAATTTGGAATGTTATACACTAGATCATCATGCATATCATATTTTCTTGCATTTTGGTTGATCCTAGAAATTTCACGCAACTCAAGGACCCTCGGAGAGAGTTGGAGATTTCGTTATTTTCATATTTGAGTATTCCTCAAATTTTGAAAAGAGGATCATTGGTTTTGTCGGAGTTTATTTGCCTTTTATTTGGATAGGGAAAAATGCGCGTTTTCAAAATTTGCATTCTAGGTCCCGAGAAAAGTTCATTTTGTTCGACTCAATTTTAGGAGTCGGGGAAAATTTACTTTGGGAGTTTTGGAGTCCGTTTAGACTTTCTTTTCTGTGTTTTTCTGCGTGCGAAACCGTTTTAAAAAAACAAAAAAAATTCGCAGCGCCCTGGGCCAAGGCCCAGCCAGCAGGCCGGCCGGCCAGGCCAGGCCGCCGCGCCGCGCCAGCGCCTAGCGCGCAGGAGGCCGCCGCCCCCAAGTGGAGTCCCACTAGGACTCCATCTCCTCTTTCCTTTTCCTTCTCTTTTTCCTTGCCCCTCCCCCAAGTTTTCCTCTCCCCTCACCTATATAAATACCAACACCCCCCCTCTAAAACCCAAACCAAATCAAGCCCCAAGCCCTCCACCACGCCCTCACCCCGCGCCGCGCCGCCCTAAGCCGCCGCCCGCGCCTCCCTTTGCCCTTGCCTAGCGCCGCCGCCGCCCCTTGCCCACGCCGTCGCCGCCTTATGCCACCGTTCGCCGGAGCCCCGTTCGCCGGAACCTCGCCGAGGTAGCCGCGCCGCATCTCTTCTTTCCCCTCGGTTCGGTTTTTCTTATAAACCATTCCGGTTCTTTTCTTCTCTTCCGATTCGTTTTCTTTCGTCCGTGTTTCGATTTTCTTTTCCGAAACCCTAGATCGGATTCGTTTTCTTTTCTAGTTTAGTTGCCTAGAGACTGTTCGCCGGACCGTTCGTCCTAATGAACGTGATCACTGGATTCTTCACGGTTAACGAACATCCGTTCGTTCAACCGTTCTTCTTTTCTTTCCGTCGGATTTATTCCGCGATCGCGATCTCAGATCCGATCTTCGTTCTAGTTTATCTTCTCGCTCGTCTATCGGAATCAGGTGATTCAAGTGCCTGGAGTTTCGTTGCGAAACCGCCATTCCGACTGATCAACTTAAACCAGTTTTGCTACTATAAAACTTGACCTAGTTTCAACTTGCTAGAACCGAGTTGTTTTCTTCCGCCGTTTGTTTTCGGTTTCTTTGTTCGGTTCTTTCTCTCTTTGCAACCGGAGTTCTTAAGTTGAACTTTCTGGTTCGATCTCTTGTTCGAGTTTTACCTGTGCATTAGATGAGTACTTATTGTATGCTTGTTGTTTGTCTGCGATAGATTACCCGGATTGCGCCGCCTGTTACTTCGAATCCCGAGGACTCACGGATCATTAACAAGGCAAGTAACACTTTGATCATACCTTTTCTACAACCCAGTTTTATTGCATTAGATCCATCCTCACACATTGCATGACTAGGATCTAATTAAATTGTGGGATGGGAAGTAGATGAGGTAGTACCTATTACCTGTTTATTTTGAAACCTTTGGGAGTTACTTCTACGTTTGCTTATTATGCCATGCTATGCTAGTAGACGTGGATTGGGTGAGTGATGTCCATGACAAATGTGAGTGTGATAATTTTAAGGGTTTATCTAAGGTGGCAACTTAAACACACATCTGGGTGGATTGAGGCACCTGATGTCTATCAGGACTTGCCTGTTTTATTTTGGACCGCCACCCACGCTCAAAGAGATCATAAGATCTTTCATGCTAGAAACTTATGTGTGCAGCCACAAGCCATTATGGGCTCTGGCATAGTTGACTAAGTCGTGCAAACTCTTACAGGGTAGACTAGCAGATGTAGGGGAAAGTAGGTATACCGGTCTATCCATCGTAAGGTGCTAGCGCTTCTGAAAGACTGTGTCTCGGTCATCCGTTTCTCAAACACCAGTAGTGCGAGAAATCCAACGGAGGCGATCGAGTCTTGTGGGGAAAAGTGCGCAAACCTCTACAAAGTGTAATAAACTAATCATGACTAGCCGTGTCCCCGATTATGGACATCTTGAGTATCTAGTACTTGAATATCATGTGAATCTCATCATGTTACTTCTAATTAATATTGTTGGGTTTTAATTGTTCACTTAATTGGGATTGAGAATGCTGTCAACCATTCTCAATGTTTAACAACAACCATGATAGTTAAATAAATTTATTCCTTTGCAGTAGGGAAAAATTGGCTTTACGCAAAATAGTAACCATAGAGCTTTCCACCAGCCAAATATGCATATAGTATAGCTGTTTCATTCCATTACTCTCTATGTGTTACTTTGCCAGCATATTCCATGTGCTGACCCGTTCTTGGGCTGCAACGTTAATGTTGCAGACTTTTCAGATGACGATTAAGGTGCTTTTAGGTCGTGGTTCTATACTCAGTGATGCCGTTGGAGTTGATGGACCCATTTATCTTCCAAGTCTTCCGCTGTTATCGATATTAGATGGCCTTAAGCCATATTATTGTAATAAGTTCTCTTTTGAGACATCGATGTAATAAGTGTGTGATTGCCACTCTGCTATAAATCCTTCGAAGTACTGTGTGGTGTCAGCATTACTGATCCAGGGATGGCACCGGAGCACAGTAGACTTGATCCATTCGGGTCGGGTCGCTACAGAGATGGTATCAGAGCACACACTGACTGTAGGACACGACCACTAAGTTAAAGCCATAGAACACTATTCTCTCCTCATTTTCTAGCTCCTCATCTTTTCTACTCTTTAGGATGAAGGACGCGAAGATTAAGTACGCTCAACCGGATGAAGGCACACCTTTTGGATTTCACTTGAAGGAAGTCACCAAGTATCTGAACATTGGATTACCAAGTTTCATGGGAACCTTCAACGCCACTTTGCCTGAAGAGGAGCGCTGGAAGATTCAAGCACACGTTCCGGGAAGGACATTCGTGCCAATCACGAAGCCAATAGATAGTGTTTTCAATGCACCAACTTGGAGTCTAGGAAAGAGCATGGCAGCCCATATCACCATAGGACGCATTGGAGAAGTTTATCAAGAAGACCTCAAGGACACTATCTACCAGATTTGCGGACGCCGAGATGAACAATGGGAGTTAGTCAGCACCAAGAAGGATAGATCCATTGCAGCATTCATCCAGGAGTTAAACTAGCACATTCGACGCCACGAGAACCAGATGTGCAATGATATGATGGAGTTGAAGAATGCAAAGACAAGGATCATCGAGCTAGAAGGAGAACTGAAGGCTACACGCAAGGACTACATGGACGAGATTGTAGCTCTAGCAAGACACAACTGTGATCTTAAGCAAGAGATTGAAGAACTCAAGAGGGAGTTAGCATCCAGGAAGGAAGACATGTACGTCGCATGTCCGGACAACTACATCATCATCGACGACACCGATTCGGATCCAAGTGAACCCGACTTTGAAGACGAAGCTGGAGCAGACATCATGGAGTCTTCCACCGGTTCAAATTTCTAGATGACCACCAAATATTAGTAGTATTTTTCCCCATGTAAACACTATAGTTCGAGCACTTTTGTGATAGTTCTAGATCAATTGTAAGCCCATGTTTGAATTGAATGAAGTGATTTTGTGTGCATTTGCTCATGTGCATTGGGGTAGTGTTTTCTCTTTAGACCTCACTCTATTCTTATTTCTCATCTTTTCTAAACCCTCAGATGCCTCCGAGACGTGACAATGGATTTCCCCCGGAGCTCACTCAGTTGATCCAGCAGCAGAATCAATTGATGCAGATGTTAGTTCAGAATCAGCAGAACAACAACAACAACAACAACAACCCACCACCACCACCCCCTGTTGACCACTTAGCCCGTTTCCTTAGGCTGAATCCGCCGGTGTTTTCTAGTAGCACCAAGCTGATAGTAGCAGATGATTGGCTCCGCAAGATAGGAAGGGAGTTGACCACTGCAGGATGCACAGATGGTGAGAAAGTGAAGTTTGTCGCACATCAGCTTGAAGGACCCGCGGCAGCATGGTGGGAGAATTTCACAGCCACCTTCCCAGTTGACACTGTCACATGGGATCAGTTCCAGCATGCTTTCCGCACTGCCCATGTTTCAGCAGGAGCTATGGCCATGAAGAAGCGTGAGTTTCGCAACTTACGCCAAGGAGGAAGGACAGTTGGCAAGTACGTTGACGACTTCAGCAAGTTAGCACGTTATGCCCCAGATGACGTTGCTACGGCTGCAACCAAGCAGGAGAAGTTCCTGGAAGGATTGAATGATGAGTTAAGCATGCAGTTGATGGTAGCAAGTTCCAACAACTACCAGGAGTTGGTAGATCGTGCCATCATGATTGAAGGGAAGCAACAGCAGATTGAGAACCGCAAGAGGAAGTATGGACAGGGGAAGTATAACTCTGGAGCCCAGCAGAAGCCCCGTTTTACCCCTAAATCGGGATTTCAGTTTCAGCATACCCATGGAGGAGGTAGTTCGCATAACCACAATGGCCACAAGAATGGTAATGGGAATGGAGGAAGCAACGGCCAGAACCGTACCACCCCATCAACCCCGTCCAAGAGAGACCTGAGTCAAGTCACCTGTTTCAAGTGTTCCAAGAGCGGACATTATGCCAATGAATGTCCTGAAGGCCAGAATGGAAATGGCAATGGAAGCTCAGGGAAGAAGCCGAACCCTTTCAATAGGGGACAGGTGAACCACGTTAATGTGGAGGAAGTTGAAGATCAGCCTGACGCAGTAATCGGTAAGTTTTTGGTTAAGTCATTTACCGCATTCGTTCTTTTCGATACTGGTGCATCACATTCATACATATCAAGGGGATTTGTGGAAAAATATAGCCTGCCCACTAGGATTCTTAAAATACCTATGCTAGTAAGTTCGCCAGGAGCAGAATACATGGCCAGTCAAGGATGCTTTCAAGTGCCATTAAGTATAGGAAGGCATGTTTTCCCAACATATTTGATTATTCTGGAATCCCAAGGTCTGGATGTAATTCTCGGTATGGATTGGCTGTCGATGTATGGAGGAAACATTGATTGTGCCAGTAAGACAATTTTGCTTACCACGCCAGAAGGAAGAAGGATCAAGTATGTATCCCGGCATGTGCCAAATAGGACCCAAGTAAATTGCCTAACAGGAGTTGTGCAGGAGGAAGTACCAATGGTGAAGGATTTTCCTGATGTATTTCCAGAAGAGTTGCTAGGCATGCCATCGGATAGAGACATTGAGTTTTGATTGAGTTATTGCCAGGTACAGGCCCAATATCAAAGAGACCATACCGGATGCCAGCAAAGGATTTGGTAGAAATTAAGAATCAGATTAAGGAGTTATTGGAGAAAGTTACATACGCCCAAGTTCTTCGCCTTGGGGATCACCCGTACTTCTAGTGGAGAAGAAGGATGGATCATTAAGGATGGTTGTTGATTACCGTGGATTGAATGAAGTAACCATCAAGAACAAGTACCCACTGCCAATGATTAATGATCTGTTTGATCGTTTGCAAGGAGCTAAAGTGTTTTCCAAGATCGATTTGCGATCAGGGTACCACCGGTTGAAGATTCGAGAGCAGGACATACCTAAGACAGCATTCACCACAAGATATGGATTGTATGAATATACCGTTATGTCATTTGGATTGACTAACGCACCTGCCTATTTTATGAACCTGATGAACAACGTGTTTATGGAGTTTTTGGATAAGTTCGTCGTAGTGTTCATTGATGATATCCTGTTTTATTCAAAGGATGAAGAAGAGCATAAGGAACATTTGCGTTTGGTTTTGGAGAAACTAAGGGAACATCAGTTATATGCCAAATTTAGCAAATGTGAGTTTTGGTTGAAGGAAGTAGGATTCCTCGGACACGTTATATCCGGAGAACGGATAGCAGTTGACCCCACAAAGGTTGAGACCGTAACCGAATGGGAAGCACCAACGAGAGTTGGAGAGATCCGGAGTTCTCTTGGACTCGCAGGATACTACTGGAGATTCATTGAGAACTTTTCAAAGATTGCGAAGCCTATGACGGAGTTGTTGAAGAAGGATACCAAGTTCAATTGGACTGAGGAGTTTGAGGCTAGTTTACAGGAGTTGAAGAAACGATTGGTTACCTCACCAGTGTTGATTTTGCCAGATCAGACCAAGGATTATGAGGTGTATTGCGACGCTTCACGTCGAGGACTTGGAGAAGTGCTTATGTAGGAAGGGAGAGTTGTCTCGTATGCTTCACAACAACTGAAGCCTCATGAGTTGAACTACGCCACGCATGATTTGGAGTTAGCAGCCGTAGTGCATGCATTGAAGACATGGAGACATTTCCTCATTGGAAATCATTGTGAGGTGTATATGGATCACAAGAGTTTGAAGTACATTTTCACGTAGAAGGAGTTGAATCTCAGACAAAGGAGATGGTTGGAGCTCATCAAGGACTATGATATGAGATTGCATTACCATCCCGGAAAAGCTAATGTAGTAGCTGACGCATTGAGCCGTAAGAGCCATGTCAATACGTTAATGACGGAGGAAATACCCAAGGAGTTAGCACAAAACCTTCGTGAACTAAGTTTAGAGATAGGTCCGAAAGGCTATGTAGCAGCATTGGAGATTCAGTCAACATTGATGGATAAAATCAGAGAGGCTCAGAAATCTGACAAGGAAGTTGCTCCTATAAAGGAGAAGCTAAGTAAGGGAAAGGCAAAGGGATTTCGTGAGGATGAGCACGATACCCTATGGTTTGAGGACCGTGTTTATGTGCCAAATGACCCGGAGATCAGGAAGTTGATTTTACAAGAGGCACATGATTCACCATATTCGATTCACCCAGGAAATACCAAGATGTATTTGGATTTCAAGGAAACATTCTGGTGGACCGGAATGAAGAAGGATATCGCAGCCTATGTAGCAGTTTGTGATGTATGTCATAGAGTAAAGGCAGAGCATCAGAAGCCAGCCGGATTGTTGCAACCATTGCCAACACCCGAATGGAAGTGTGATAAGATAGGCATGGATTTTATCACAGGACTACCCAGGACGAAAGCAGGTTATGACTCGATATGGGTAGTAGTCGATCGTTTGACGAAGGTAGCACATTTCATTCCAGTTAAGACCACTTACACCAGTGCTAAGTTGGCAAAGATATACATGACTAGGATCATTTGTTTGCATGGAGTTCCAAGGAGTATTGTATCGGATAGAGGAACCCAATTTACCTCAAAGTTTTGGAATCAGTTGCATGAAACTTTGGGAACCAGGCTAGAGTTCAGCACTGCTTTTCATCCACAGACAGATGGACAGACCGAGAGAGTCAATCAGATTTTGGAAGATATGCTGAGAGCTTGTGCACTAGATTATGGATCTAGTTGGGACGATAACTTGCCGTATGCGGAGTTTTCTTATAACAACGGTTACCAAACCAGTTTGAAGATGGCACCTTTCGAAGCTTTGTACGGAAGGAGGTGCAGGACACCGTTGTCATGGGACGAAGTTGGAGACCGTCAACTCTTTGGACCAGATTTGATCAAGGAGTCTGAACGGAAAGTTAAGTTGATTCGCGATAGGCTCAAGGTAGCCCAGTCCAGGCAGAAGAGCTACGCAGATTCAAAACGCAAGGAGACAACTTATGAAACAGGAGACAGAGTGTATCTCCGAGTATCCCCACTTCAAGGAGTTAAGCGCTTTGGAGTTAAGGGAAAATTAGCACCGTGTTTCGTTGGACCATATAAGATCTTGCAACGTATAGGAGAAGTCGTGTATAAGTTGGAATTACCAGAGGGACTGTCAGGAGTTCATGACGTATTCCATGTTTCTCAGCTGAAGAAATGTCACGCCGAGATGGCGGAGGTACCGTTAAGAGATACAGTGCCGCTTGAAGCAATTTAGTTGAAGGACGACTTAACATATGAGGAGAAACCAGTCAAAATTCTCGAGTTTGCCAGCAGAGTTACCCGCAGCAAGGTTATCAAGTTTTGCAAAGTTCAGTGGAACCACCACTCAGAGGATGAAGCCACCTGGGAGAGAGAAGAAGATTTGCTCAAGGACCACCCTCACCTATTTTCTAGCCAACCTGAATCTCGAGCGAGATTCATCTTAAGGGGGGTAGGTTTGTAACATCCCAAATTTTCAATTTGGAATGTTATACACTAGATCATCATGCATATCATATTTTCTTGCATTTTGGTTGATCCTAGAAATTTCACGCAACTCAAGGACCCTCGGAGAGAGTTGGAGATTTCGTTATTTTCATCTTTGAGTATTCCTCAAATTTTGAAAAGAGGATCATTGGTTTTGTCGGAGTTTATTTGCCTTTTATTTGGATAGGGAAAAATGCGCGTTTTCAAAATTTGCATTCTAGGTCCCGAGAAAAGTTCATTTTGTTCGACTCAATTTTAGGAGTCGGGGAAAATTTACTTTGGAAGTTTTGGAGTCCGTTTAGACTTTCTTTTCTATGTTTTTCTGCGCGCGAAACCATTTTAAAAAAAACAAAAAAAATCGCAGCGCCCTGGGCCAAGGCCCAGCCAGCAGGCTGGCCGGCCAGGCCAGGCCGCCGCGCCGCGCCAACGCCTAGCGCGCAGGAGGCCGCCGCCCCCAAGTGGAGTCCCACTAGGACTCCATCTCCTCTTTCCTTTTCCTTCTCTTTTTCCTTGCCCCCTCCCCCAAGTTTTCCTCTCCCCTCACCTATATAAATACCAACACCCCCCCTCTAAAACCCACACCAAATCAAGCCACAAGCCCTCCACCGCGCCCTCACCCCGCGCCACGCCGCCCTAAGCCGCCGCCCACGCCGCCCTTTGCCCTTGCCTAGCGCCGCCGCCGCCCCTTGCCCACGCCGTCGCCGCCTTACGCTGCCGTTCGCCGGAGCCCCGTTCGCCGGAACCTCGCCGAGGTAGCCACGCCGCATCTCTTCTTTCCCCTCGGTTCGGTTTTTCTTATAAACCGTTCCGGTTCTTTTCTTCTCTTCCGATTCGTTTTCTTTCGTTCGTGTTTCGATTTTCTTTTCCGAAACCCTAGATCGGATCCGTTTTCTTTTCCGGTTTATTTGCCTAGAGACCGTTCGTCCTAACGAATGTGATCACCGGATTCATCGCGGTTAACGAACGTCTGTTCGTTCAACCATTCTTCTTTTCTTTCCGTCGGATTTATTCCGCGATCGCGATCTCAGATCCGATCTTCGTTCTAGTTTATCTTCTCGCTCGTCTATCGGAATCAGGTGATTCAAGCGCCTGGAGTTTCGTTGCAAAACCGCCATTCCGACTAATCAACTTAAACCAGTTTTTCTACTGTAAAACTTGACCTAGTTTCAACTTGCTAGAACCGAGTTGTTTTCTTCCGCCGTTTGTTTTCGGTTTCTTTGTTCGGTTCTTTCTCTCTTTGCAACCGGAGTTCTTAAGTTGAACTTTCTGGTTCGATCTCTTGCTCGAGTTTTACCTATGCATTAGATGAGTACTTATTGTATGCTTGTTGTTTGTCTGCGATAGATTACCCGGATTGCGCCGCCTGTTACTTCGAATCCCTAGGACTCGCGGATCATCAGCAAGGCAAGTAACACTTTGATCATACCTTTTCTACAACCCAGTTTTATTGCATTAGATCCATCCTCACACATTGCATGACTAGGATCTAATTAAATTGTGGGATGGGAAGTAGATGAGGTAGTACCTATTACCTGTTTATTTTGAAACCTTTGGGAGTTACTTCTACGTTTGCTTATTATGCCATGCTATGCTAGTAGACGTGGATTGGGTGAGTGATATCCATGACAGATGTGAGTGTGATAATTTTAAGGTTTTATCTAAGGTGGCAACTTAAACACACATCTGGCTGGATTGAGGCACCTGATGTCTATCAGGACTTGCCTGTTTTATTTTGGACCGCCACCCAGGCTCAAAGGGATCATAAGATCTTTCATGCTAGAAACTTACGTGTGCAGCCACAAGCCATTATGGGCTCTGGCATAGTTGACTAAGTCGTGCGAACTCTTACAAGGTAGACTAGCAGATGTAGGGGAAAGTAGGTGTACCGGTCTATCCATCGTAAGGTGCTAGCGCTTCTGAAAGACTGTGTCTCGGTCATCCGTTTCTCAAACACCAGTAGTGCGAGAAATCCAACGGAGGCGATCGAGTCTTGTGGGGAAAAGTGTGCAAACCTCTGCAGAGTGTAATAAACTAATCATGATTAGCCGTGTCCCCGGTTATGGACATCTTGAGTATCTAGTACTTGAATATCATGTGAATCTCATCATGTTACTTCTAATTAATATTGTTGGGTTTTAATTGTTCACTTAATTGGGATTGAGAATGCTGTCAACCATTCTCAATGTTTAACAACCACCATGATAGTTAAATAAATTTATTCCTTTGCAGTAGGGAAAAATTGGCTTTACGCAAAACAGTAACCATAGAGCTTTCCACCAGCCAAATATGCATATAGTATAGTTGTTTCATTCCATTACTCTCTATGTGTTACTTTGCCAGCATATTCCATGTGCTGACCCGTTCTCGGGCTGCAACGTTAATGTTGCAGACTTTTCAGACGACGATTAAGGTGCTTTTAGGTCGTGGTTCTATACTCAGTGATGCCATTGGAGTTGATGGACCCATTTATCTTCCAAGTCTTCCGCTGTTATCGATATTAGATGGCCTTAAGCCATATTATTGTAATAAGTTCTCTTTTGAGACATCGATGTAATAAGTGTGTGATTGCCACTCTGCTATAAATCCTTCAAAGTACTGTGTGGTGTCAGCATTACTGATCGAGGGATGACACCGGAGCACAGTAGACTTGATCCATTCGGGTCGGGTCGCTACACCCCTCCAATTCAAATGGCTGATAAACAAGAAAAGAAATTGAACGCACAGACATTGTATGATAGACAGGTGTGGTAATTCACATATATGTTGTCTAACCAAACAGGACAGCATGACACAATTTCACATATATGATGCCTAACTAAATAGGATAGCATGACACAGTTTCAGATATATGATGGATAACTTAACATGATATAATGGCATAATTCAACATATGATGAGTACCTAAACAGGATGACATGACAAAACTATATGATGTCTTTCTAAAATAGGTTGGGATGAAATAATTCACATACATGTTGTCTAAGTATACAGGATGGCATGATACAGTTTACATAATTAATTCATATACTAAGCACCTGGCACTCGCATGTATGATCTCTAAACTAAGCAGATAGAATTCAATACTGTGCATATGATGTCTAAACTAAGCAATGCAAGACACCATATGCATCATATGAGAAATATAAACATTGCAACTTAGACCATACACCTCAGGTGGGATATAGGACTGGTCATCTGTCTCTGAGTCCTCCTTTGAGGAGCTCCCTATAACCATCGAGATATATGCTTCAACAGGTACCATTGCCTGCTTTGAAGACCTTGTTTTCACTCCAGATTTTTCCATAACCGGCTCAAATGGCTGATACACATGAAGAGTAGTTCAATATACATAGATTGTCGACAAATGGAATACGTAATAAAAAAAGATGGCATGAGATAATTCACATATATGATGCCTGGCTCCATGGCGGTGCATAATTCACATATATGACAACTGGCTGAAAAACATGGCATTGCATAATTCACATATCTGATATAGAAAGCAAACAGAAGGCATTCACACAAAGCATGTCTAATCTAAGCAGATGGCATGGCAATGCAAGACGCCATATGCATGATATGAGCAATATAACCCAGCCAAGTTAGAGCATGCACCTCGGGGGGGGGGGGCGTATACGACTGGTCATCTCTCTCTGAATCCTCCTCTGAGGAGCTATCTGTAACCAGCAAGAAATCTGCATCGACAGGTAGCACTGACTGCTCAGAAGACCTTGTTTTCACTCCAGATTTTCCCATGACCGGCTCAAATGGCTGATGCACAGGAAGAGTAGATGAATGTATAAACATTGTTGACAAATGGAATACATTATGGAAAAAATATGGCACGATACAATTCACATATACGATGACTGGCTAAATAGGATGGCATCGCATGATTCACGTATATGATGCCTGGCTAAAGAAGATGGCATTGCATAATTCCCATATACTCCCTCCGTTCCTAAATATTTATCTTTTTAGAGATTTCAAATGGACTACCACATATGGATGTATATAGACATATTTTAGAGTGTAGATTCACTCATTTTGTTCTGTGTGTAGTCACTTGTTGAAATCTCTAAAAAGAAAAATATTTAGGAATGGTGGGAGTATGATATAGAAACCAAACAGGTGGCATTCACACAAAGCAAATCTAAACTAAGCTGATGACATATAAGATGTATAATGTAAGCAATGCAAGGCGCCACATGCATGATATGACCAACATCAGCATGCCAGGTTAGAGCAAACACCTCAGGTGGTAAATAGGCGTGGTCGGCTCCTTCTGAATCTCCATCTGAACAGTTATGTTCCTCTGGAATACAATCTGGAAATGCAGGAGGGGGGGGCACTTCGCCCACCATGGAGCGGCGTCTGCATGACATTATATTCGCACACAACAGTCTTCTCTTTTTCTCTACATGTTCAGTACGATTGTGTACAATATCTGACATGCATAATAAAAAAATAGTTAGATTTTGTAAGGCCTAAGGGGTGCATGCAAAAATCAAGACTGATGGTAGCAAATGAGTGGATGGATCCAAAACTAATGATAGCAGGTAGATTATAGCTTCAGTTTAAAAAGATAGACAATGGATCATCTATTGTTTGTTGCCCACCCAACATGAACCACATAGAAGACCCCAGATGAACCAGATAGTAGACAGATACTATTCGTTGCTGGCTCGATATGAGAACCATGGGCAATTCAAAACTCAAGATTCAACGATAAAGTAGTAGGTAATAATAACCGATGTATAACGTAAGCAAGCACGAAAGACTGCGACCTCTCTTCCAAAACTGTGTAGTCCTCGGGTTCATCTGCTCAGTCGATGATGGTAATGCAGTTGGCGTGGCTGCCAGCAACGGGGAAGATGATCTGAGGTGGCGAAAGGAATTCTGCAGGGGGGATCTCTGCTGCAGTGAATGCTTCTGTCGATGGTGCACCTCAGGTGGGGTGGATGACGGCATGGCAGGAGCAGTACATAACACACAGAGTTTTCTTTGACGCCTATCTGCAAATGAAGTAAATCTGTAAGGGCTCCTTATAATTAGAGGATTCTATAAACGCAAGGACAGGAAAAACACATGAATAGGATAGGAATGCACGTGCAAAACAGAGCATTTGGAAACATAGGATTTCAGTCGACCTGGGTGTTTTGCTCACATGAATTGGAAGAACAGAGGAATGGAGAAACAAAGTGATGCGACGAGTGTACAACCTCTTTGGCATAGCCTTGTGGACCTCAGCATCATTGGGTTGGACGTGGAGGATGGTGATGATGTTGGTGTGACTGTCGGAGGCAAGGAAGAAGATCTGAGGCCTCTGGAAACGGCGCTGAGGGTACTGCTCCGCTGTGATGGACGGTTCCGTCGTTGGAGCAGCTCCGCTAAGGTGTACGGCGACGAGGCTGAAGCATGACAAGACAGACAACGTTAATCTGAAGTGGGACCCTAATATCATCTGCAATAGATGATGTAAAATACATCACCAAAAAGTTCTAGATGTAAAACGCATCAGCTGCGCCACGGCCGCTCCGACAGATGCTGTAAGTACTGTTCACTCTGAACTTAACTGAAGAAAATGAACTTCACAGTCGAAACTCAATTTTACTGTCGAAACTGATTGAACTAGTAATAGAGCATTACAATAGATGTTTAGGGCGTTCGAGCACTAGTAGTAGAGAAGCAGTGATCTAAATCAGCAGACGCTCGAACAGGGAACACACTAGCAGAGAGCAACTCGTGCAGTAGCACCGCGAGCGAGTGCTAAAGCAGCAACTCCTGTAGCTGTCGGAGGTCGTGCAGCAGCAGCAGCAGCGCAAGCGAGAGCAAGAGCAGAGTAGCAGCACGAACGAAAGCAGGAGTAGTGCAGCAGGGCGACCGACAACAAGAACAGAGCCGCAGCGCGAGCGAGAACCGGAGCAGCTCCAGCTAGTGCCGTTGTGGAAGTCGCCGCCGAGGAAGCAACGACATGGGGCGGAGACATCGTGGATGATGTGGCTGGCGATGGCGCCGTCAATGGGGACACGCCATGTCTGCTCGATATCGAGCACCGGCAGCCCCGTGAGATCGAATAAAAGATAAAATGCTGCGGTGAGTGCAGAACCTCCTTGGTGGCGCCGAGTTGGCCTCGGCTTTATCGGAGGAATTGGTGAGGGTGCTGCGGTTCTGGTGGGGCAGGTCAAGACGGCGCTGTGGGGATTGAGGTGGCGCGATAGATGAGGCGAACATCGGGGCAGCTCCTTGGAGGTGGAGTACGGGGCGGATGATCCGGCGAGACGATGAGATCAACAACGGATCCTCATCCGGTGCGGTGCGATGGATGAGGGACGGCGAGCTGTTGCGGTGGACGATGTAGTCGGGGAAGAGTCTTCGACTGGGCGCGGTCGGGAGGCCGATGGAGGAGCGTGGGGTTTCGCAGGTTTTGGTGGCCTCGGTGTACGAATGGGGGGGTAAAGGGGGAGGGGGAGCTAAGCTTAGGGACGCGCTTGTCCGAAAGATAGGGTAAGTTACCAGCGTACCCCCACTGGTTTTGACACCGCGACGGGGAGCTTCATTTCCGGCTGAGGGGTAGAAGGGGGATTTCGCGTGTCTGGGCTGCGGGAGCGATTTCGTATGAGGAGGGAGTTCTCACGCGCGTCCAAATTTCGGGATAACAAGGCGCGGCGCGGGTTGAAGAAGCGGGAGTTTCAAAGCAGGTGAGACAAAAGATACTCGAGCTTGAAATTTTCAGGATAACAAGGTGAGGATTCCTTGTTCGGCAAAACAAACTTAACGTGTAAAAAAACAATTCATACAAGACACAAGAGAGTCATGTCCCCTTTTACTATATTGCTATAGATGCCATTGAAAAAACTACAAGAAAAATGTAAAAAAAAATCAGGAGAACAAGATTACCCTGCACAGTACCAAATCGATTCGCACTTCCCTCAGCAACAACAAAAAACAAATCAATTCCCACCAAAGAAAGAGTAATGTCCCTTTTTATATGATTACAGATGCCATGATCTCGAATTTCAATTTTTGAATCCACATTGTGTTGAATTTGAATATATCGTTAGGTGACCTTGCGGTTTATAATTGATGTAGTCGTACATTTTTTCTTCCATCATATATGAACATTTTACTCCACCATGTGAACATATATATTGTCATCTACCATATGGATTAAATTTGAATCAATTTTCCTTATTTGAATACGATTGTTGTCAAGTTATACAATAATTTAAATATTATCTTGATAACAAAAAACATACATATAGTAGTAATCATATTTCACTATGAACTACATGTACCATACGCTCTCCAATTCAAATATTTGTATCTATTTTATGTTGAATTCAAATCATAGTACATTATTGGTCTAGGTAGCGAGATGTTTAGGATAATCTAAACCCTATTTTCATACGTATAATTTTTGGCTGAATTGGGACAAGTTTTGGTATAAGCCTCTTGCAAAACCGGAGATTCTCTCAACAAGCCTCGTGGTTCCGAGAGGGAACGTGTCACCTTTGTGTGCGAAACGATATACGCTGCCTCCCCCTGATTTTATTTATAGAGGCAACATAGAACTATATGAGTGCCCTGTTAAATTTTGGAATTATTTCGGGTTCATTTGGCCTTTTTATACATTAATTGAGTTTCTGGACTTTTAATGTGCATAATCTAAATATGAATTGCATGCACATGCTCCGGTGCACCAAAGTGGGTTGAAAAATCACATGTGTGTCCTTGGTTGAATTTCTAGGTCCCATGGAAGAAATGAGAATGAAATTCAAACATCTGGGCGGGACATCTCTCGTGCTTCCACTTCCATGCTCGCCTCTCCCTGGTGGCAATCTCTCGACCCAAAACTCACGCTGGCCATGGAAGACGCAGGGAAGGATGCTGAATGACTTGTTTGTTTTTGTGGATGAGGAGTTGAGGAGGAATGTGCAGTCATCTTGGCATACTAGTATTTATAACCGAGTACTAATACGCTCCTAAGTGGGAAACCGTTTAGGTTGTGATCGGTGTGAACAGGTTTGCAATTCAATATAGCATGGAGTAATTTGGAATGTGACGAGACGCAAGCTCAAAATTTATTGACAGTTCTAGTTTCGAAGTGCGGCACTATTCTCGGATGGAGTACTTCTTTTTCTACTCCCTCCTTTCCGGTTTTATAGGGCTTATCTCAAAATTTTAGTTTTTCCATTTTATAAGGCTCAATTTGGTTGTTCCCCAACACATGTTCAGATTCCAATGTGCATTAAATCATTACATGTAAGTATTAAGAGAAAATTGACCAATGCATGTACTTTATGCATGCATGCATTGTAATTAATGCATTAAACCTATCTCTCAGGACTTCTCGCACGCACCATCGTGCCACCCACAAAAACTTGTACTCTGAGTTTAGTAGTACGTTATACAGTAAGAGAAGAGGTGCACACATGCACTCGTCCTCTCACACATGCGTCTGTTTTTTCTCGAAAAGGAGGATGATGACCCCCAGCCTCTCCATCTGGGAGTCACACACGCAAATTATTGAAATATATCGAGTGCGGTGCTTTGATGTGTCGCGTCAACTCGTACATCAACGAGAAGTTTGATTATCCTCTCCCTCGCGGACTTAATAGCACCTGCCTTTGGCTGTATGACAGGTTGGCCACACACCTGTAGGGCCCACCTGTCATACACGCAAAGGCAGGAGCGTCCCTCCCTCACCCATGAGCGTGGTGGCTGGCAAGACTAGGAGAAGCTTTCGCTACACGCTCTCCCTCCCGCACGCAGTGGACATGCAGCAGTTCATTCGGTGTTAGATGGCCAGAAGCGTATTGTAGTACTCCTCCAGTGCAGTAGTATTCCATCATTGTTCGACTTCCCGAAGAGGCAAAGAGCCAAGCGCAGCCCGGACGCTTGTGTGGCAATTTCATGTGTAGAGTAGTCTAGGATAGCGTGTACCGTGCCTGTAAGCTTAAAATCGTTGGGGTCAGTTCCATGCTATGTGGCCGTCTCGAAGTTTTAAAAAAAATTAAAATAGTCTTCTGGCCCTACCCGAAAACTGCCGCGCGTACTGCCAGGGAAAAGCCCCGCCCTCAACTTTTAACTACGCAAAATAGTTCGAGCTTGTTCATTCTATATAAATACAGTACTTACTGTATGTTTATTCACCCATGGGGTTGTTCAATGAATGGAGGGGCGGGGAGCACAAGTGAACAATACTGTAGTACTACTAGTAGTAAGTAGGAGTCGTACAGTAGTCACCTTAAATAGAGAGTTTCTTTTCTTTAATGCCACGTACACAAATTGAAACGCTTGTTGTGGAGAGAAAAAAGATAATCACTCCACTATATATGGACGCAGGGGCCTGGGTGCTTGCTTTACTAGGGTTGCTCTCTTCATTATCTCATCCTCTCCAGATATAAACAAGACAACGGTAGCGACATTTTCTCTCTGCTCACCGCTGGTCACAGATCCGGCCAGATCCCTTCGGCCGATGTGTGTAGAGGACTAAAAGGTGCATTGTTCACGCGGTCATCGCCGCCGAGGGAGGAAACCCACAGCAGCCGGAGGGGCCCGATCCTCTGCTCGTGCCGTTCTCTCTGACACATGGCCGGCTCGGGAGGTCCTCCGACTCTTCTTCCTCCCTGCCGTATTGTCCACAGATCCATCCTGCCACCACCAACATCCCGGCGACCCTCAGGTATAAGTTCTTCGAAAGCGGCCTTGCTCTACTGCCCCAGCTCCCCACGTGTCAGCATGTGCATCTTTTTCTACTCCCATCGGCTCTTCCAAAGCCACCTAAATTTTTAGTATTATTAGAGGTAAAGCTACTTCATGCATTCGAATCTAGGGCTTTGTTCAAACAACGAAGAAAGGTGGGAAAGTTGTAGCATAAATCTAGGACTTGATTCAAAGAGGAAATAATATGATGAAAGTAGTAGAGACCGGATACCCAACCGGTCTCTTGGTTGAAAAGGGAAATAATGGGAAAACGCAGTACAAACTGGATAAGGAACAGATCTATTATTGGTTGAAAAAAGGATAGAAAGTGGCGGCTGGTGGACAAGTCAATAGAGTATGTCCAGGATTAGATTTGCTACCATCACATAGTAAAAGGTCTCCAGGATTAGATTTGATGCCCTCACATAGTAAAAGGTCTCAGGATTAGATTTGCTGCCCTCACATAGTAAAAGGTCTCCAGGATTAGATTTGCTGCCCTCACATAGTAAAAGGTCTCCAGGATTAGATTTGCTGCCCTCACATAGTACAAGGTCTCCAGGATTAGATTTACTTCCCTCACATAGTACAATGGCACTCCTGTTATTTTCCGCAGTATGATAAGTAAGGTGCTCCTTTACGCTGCTGAGTGTCTTGGTGTCCCCACGGTCCCATGCCCTTAAACCAACTCTTTAGCTGTTGTTGATTTACTGTGTCTGGTAAACAAGCAATGCCACCATTAAAGTAATCCCATATTTGAGGAATCTCATTGTTGATCGTAATGCTTCTGGTAACATGAAGCATTGCTGACGTTTTAAAATTTCTACTGTCCTTGCATGATTGCCATGAACATAATTAAGATGCTTCTTTTCATTTTGTATATGTTTCGTGTATTCTTATTGACCAGCAACTGTTTACTTTCTATCTTATTGTGCAGATAGGGATATCCATTTCACCTTGTTGCTATTGTGACCTTTCAGTGAACTACACAAAACACTTTTTTTGGAATGAGTGTCTTGTGCAGTTCAACTAAAATGTCATGTGGGCAACATCTCTTAATTTTGGTGGAACTGCACAAAATGGTGATTGGAGTTTCCAAAATCTCCGTCAAGTTCTGCTGGTAATCTCGCGCAACATTTTCTTAGCCTTTGCAAAATGGAGCCGTCACTGTCACCACAATGGCACTTTATTTTAGTGGAACTGCACAAAAGGATAAGAAAATTATAGTTGCACCTTACATGAGCCGAACAGCCAACCTTAATGTTCCTCAATTTTAGTGCAACTACTAAAGAAGAACCTGCCAGCTCACAAGAGCAAGTACTTCTTGCTAGCTGAATGATGCAATCTTTGCTTCATTTCAGGTGAACTGCAGAAAAAGGCGCATGAATTGAATCATGGAACCCCAGGCAGACCTCGTCCAAGTAGAGCTGGAGGTTGAGTTCAAGGAGGCCACTATTAAAGCAAAATCATGCTCTCCTGTCTCCTTGTTTGTGTTGTGCAAACATGCTGTGCAAACAGGAATACTAAACTACAGATGTTGTGACGGTCAAGAGCATTCGCCAAGTTCTTCGATTGTATGACATGGCTAGCCAAGATGGATTTAATCCTGATATTCACTTTATCAAAAGGCTCTAATGGGTTGGTTCAGAATCTTGCAAGCTGGGAATCAGTGAGATGTGTAGGCATCTTTGTTGTACTTATTATTTGAATCTTATTTGTTGGTTCTGAATCTTGCAAGTTAGGAATCAATGAGATGTGTAGGCATCTTTGTTGTACTTATTATTTGGATCTTATTTGTTGGTTCTGAATCTTGCAAGCCGGGAATCAAAGAGATGTGTAGGCATCTTTGTTGTACTTATTATTTGGATCTTATTTGTTGGTTCTGAATCTTGCAGGCTGGGAAACAGACATGATGATGCAGAGAACAACAACCATAACAAACAGTTCAAACTTGGTAGTATTATCTTTGTGAAAGTGCGACAAATGTGCTGGTCGTGTGCGTCCTGAGAATAATAATTCTAATTGTTGTGCATGTTGATCATGTGGCACTGATAGAACGAGCGAATGCATTGCTTGTTTTAAGTACAAATTTCTATTAAAGCTAATTAATTTAAGTAAAGTGACCACTAACTCCTGTTATTATAGTACCAATACAGACCCGCTCGTGAATCGATGTGTGGCCGAGGGTGCATTTTCTGCCGGGCGTGCTGCGGACGAGGGAGGGGTAGTAACTGTTGTCGCCCATACACACTCAGCTTACTGTTGAATCCAGTTCCCTAAGAGCTGAAAAACGAACTGCTGCCGCCGCCTACACACTCGTTCACTCAAAGAGACTCCAATGGCGATCCGAGGGGTGAGCCTGCTGGATATGGACTTCAGCAAGGAGTTCCCCTTTGAGTTCGTCGTTCAGTCCTATGGCTGCACCAAGTTGAATGTGATGTACACCAACGATACGAACTCGGTGAAGCTCTGCCTCGCCTCAGTCCTATGGCTACACCAGGTTCTGGAGCATTCGCCCGTTTCATCGGTAGCGCCGACTGCACCTTTGCTATGATGGAGAGAAGGAAGAATGCGACGATTCGGCCATCTGGTGCAACAAGCTTGTCGACATCCAGAAGCAATACAAGATCATCAGCAATAGGCAGAAGAAGGACTCCGTGGTTGACCTTGCTGAGACCATCATTGACCCCTGATACGCCAACATGAAAGAAGACGACCTGAACACATGGGAGGTACCTCTGAATCTAGCCTACATAACCTACGCGGCCAAGGACACATACGCATGCTACGACATGTACAGGCAGATCTTGGACATGAGGGCGTGTCTGCTTCCCGTAACCGACGAGTACACGGACAGCCATAGCATCATGATCAAGCATGCCAGGAAGGTCTAGATGTTGTACTTTATCTGTTTATAAGCACCTTTATTATCTGAGTGTTTCATGCATTAGCCTATGTGTCGTAATTATCTGTTTTCTCCAAAATATTTCTTTTAAGAACCCATTAACATGATTGCTTTTTTAGTGGCTATTTGCTTATGTATGTAAAGTAGTTCACTTGTCCGTAAAAAAACTAGTTCACTCGGCTGCCGTGCTTTGAATCCCCTTCCTCCCGACATATTCCCCTCCTCAGGTGGACCCAGCAGGTCTCTGAATTTTCTCCCACTTTCTTTATCGATGTAAACTAAGTTTTCTCCCGGTACTTTCCGCTAGAACCAACTCAACTGTCCCATGTCTAGCCTAAAAATAATAATATCCCACATACTATTAACTCCTCAAATTAAAATGACATTTTATTTCGTAAGTTGAAAGTTCTTACAAAATAATAATAATAACTGTTTATATATAACTTGCAAGTTAACTCCTAGTGATTGCGTACATAAGCTTGCAAAGATTTTACTAACGTGCAATCATGTGTTTATGTTTTTATAGCATTTCTCTGTCTAGCCCAACATGATATTTTCACCCAGCCCAACAAGTCTGCGGATTTCGAGAAAAATGCAAATGGGATTTAAACGGGCTGCATAGATGCTACATCATTGTTTCACCCAACCCACCAAATGGACTAAAAAACAAATGGACTGACAGCTGGGCCCACGGCCACAGCCCAGTTTTTTTTATTTGCCAAGTAAGTCGCTTTGTCAGTCCTGTCGGGCTGCAAATCTTTCAAGATGAGGAGAGCTTCACTCGGCTGGCCGAGAAAATGGCCAATCAGTAATGAGAAATGGGCTGTACATTTTTAAAACACATCAAACCGGCAGTTAGTTTCAAATATCTTTTTTTTCATTTCGAGATTTTAAATTACATTAATTTTTATGCGTGGAGAATTTGTTGGATTTTATATTGATATACATTTATTTTTAAAATCAGTTTGAATGTGAGTCGAAATTTCGAGATTAAAAACAGTTCGGACCGCATCGAAATATGCAAAATTTCGTATAATTTCTTAACCGTGGCCACAATATGGGCTGTAATGGTAACAAAAAGAATATGGGCTCCAAAAAAACCTTAATAATTAGCAAATGGGCTGTAAATTATTAGAAATAATGGTAGATGGGTTGTATGCTGTTTTCCATAGATTTGAGGCTTTCCTAAAAATAGGTTGACGCACAAGTAGTGACTGTTGGATGGCCATCCAACGGCCGTCGTGCTTCCTCAATCTCTGCTCTTCCCGCTCGAGCCGCTCAAACAAGCGCCGGCGGGACTACCTGCTTCCTCCTCCCCGCGGCCGGCTCTGCTGCCGCGTAGGCCTCACCGCCCCACCGTACTCCTATCGCTGCCTAGCCATCCCTTTACTCACCACACCTGTTGTTATTCTCTGGCGACGGCAGACGAACAAGTAAACCCTCGTACAGTCGTACTCCCCTCCGCGTGGGAAACAACTGCCGAGTCTTCCCTTCCTTCATGTTGTTCCCTTGCTAGGCCTCATCGTCGTCCACCGCCCTGGTGCTCTCGGCGCGGCCTGGTCAATGTGGTCAACGACCGACATGCATCTGAAGTGGACTGTACGTGGAGAGGTCGACAGCTGGGTCCACGGCCGCACGCAAGGAAATGCCTCCTTATTACACGCAAAATAATGATTCCTCCACCTGACATCAGGGACCCACCGAAAGGGCCTCTGTATTTCGTGAAAAAAACATTACCGCCGCTGACAGCTCGGACCCACCAGCTATATCTTCGCACGCAAGGACGTGCCTCCTTATTACGCACAAAAAAAATGAATACTCCCCCTGTTAGCTGGGACCCAGTATAGTGGCAGGATGACTTGTGGGCCTACTAAGTTGATGGGGACGAAGGGCTTTGTCAACTTAGTCAATATGCACGATTCTAGCTCCAGTGACCGTACGATGTCCATCCAATGGCCGCAGTGCTTCTTCAACCTCTGGTCTTCTTGCTCCAGCCGCCCAAACCAGCGCCGATCGTGCCTCGTGCTCCTGCCTCCCGTGGCCGGCTGCGATGCGGCGGAGGCCTCACCGCCCCCTACTACTCCCATCGCTGGCCAAGCCATCCCTCTACTCACCCACACCCCCTGTTATTCTGCGGCGACGGCAGCCTCACATCGCAGCGAACCAGTGAACCCTTGTACTCCTCTACGCGTGGGCATCCACTGCCACGTCTTCCCTGGCTCAGTGTTGTCCCCTTCCTAGGCCTCGCCGTCGTCCACCGCCCTGGTGCTCTCGGCGCCGTGTGGCAACATGGTCAAGGCACGGCTTCCATCGGACTTGGACTGTATGTGGAGAGGCTGACAGCTGAGTCCACGGCCGCAGCAAGGAAGTGTCTCCTTATTACGTGCAAAATAATTATTCCTCCACCTGATAGCGGGGACCCACCGGACGGGCCACCGTATTTCGCGAAAAAATGTTTGCCCCTGACTGCTGGGACCCACCAGCTACATCTTCACACGCAAGGAAGTGCGTCCGAAAAAAATGATTCGCCCCCCTGACTGCTGGGACCCACCAGCTACATCTTCGCAGGCAAGGAAGTGCCTGATAGTCGGGACCCACCTGGTCGAAGCGTACGTAGCATTGTCATTCTGGTCACGAACGTGTACGTACATATATACTGGTGGATGTAGAGGCGCGCACGTGTCGTAGTAGAGGCGCGTACGTGTCATAGTATAGGCTCGCACGTAGCATGTACACGTACGTACAGTGGCCAGGGTACAAGAAAGAAAATACGGCCACGTATGTGTACATATGGGCGGGGTCTTGAATGCCTACTCACGCATACGTATGGCCAGGGCTCATGTACATGGCTGGGTCGGAACGGAGAAACAACGTCGTCGTCATGTTCATGGGGAGCCAACGGAATGCGTTGTGTTCATGGGGAGGCAACGGAATGCATCGTGTTCATCGGGAGGCAACGGAACGCGTGGGAGCCAACTGGCTGGGTCAGAACGAAATGCATGGTCGTGTTCATCGGGAGGGCTTGGACGGAACAGGCGATGGAAACGAGGCCTGGCGTACCGCACAACGGAGGAAACGGACCTCCTACGTTCGGAACGGGGTCCTATTGATCGGGAGGGGTCTGGCGTACCGCAAAACGAAGGAAACGGACCTCCTACGGTCGAAACGGGGGTCCTGTTGATCGGGAGGGGTGTGGCGTATCGCAAAACCTATGAAACGGACCTCCTACGGTCGAAACGGGGGTCCTGTTCATCGGGAGGGGTGTGGCGTACCACAAAACGGGACTCCACGGGATACTGTTCATCTCCACCGTCGACCTCCTCCAGCCTCCTTGGGCTACCGTCGACCTCCTACAGCCTCCATGGGCTACCGTCGACCTCCTCCAGCCTGCACAGGCTCCTGTTCATCCAGCCTCCACCGCGTGCTACTCCACCGGCTATTATTCAACCACCCCTCCACCGTCTACTGTTCATCCAGCCATCCACACCACGGGGTCCTGTTCAACCACCCCTCCACGGGAACCCCTCCATCGTCTATTGTTCATCCAGCCCTCCACCACACCACGGGGTCCTGTTCATCCAGAGGCAACGCCACCGCTCACTGTTGATCCACCCCCCCCCCCCCCCCCGCGCAACACTCACTGTTCATCCAATCGATCGGCTTCAGTTAGCAGCAGTAGTGAAGGAATCGCTCAATCGGGTTCAGTTAACAGCCATCGATCACTCGGGTTCAGTAATGCGTAGCCTGCAGTGCAATCGCTCGGGTTCAGTTAGAGCCCAACGCCTCGCTCGGGTTTAGTTAGAGCCAACGCCTCGCACACACGCGTGTACGTGTACGAGAGAAACACACATCGCTCAGCCCCCGACCTCCCACCGTAACCGAGAACTCCTCGAAATTTTCCTCCCCCTCGCTTCTACCACGTTTTTCCTTCATGGACGGCCCAAAGAATTTCATGCAGCTGCGTCTCCGGCCCGCCCAGGACGAAAGGCCCATTTTCTGTCATGATTTTTTGTCATAGAAGTAGGAGCCCACCACATCTATGATGATACAAGGTTTTGTCACAATTATCGTCATATGTATGACAAAAAATTCGTTCGGCCCAAAATGTCACGGGTGTGTCTTTTTTTGGTAGTGCAACCACCATTCTATTCCACATATAGTGCTATATCCATGGCTCATGCTCATGTATTGCGTGAAGATTGAAAAAGTTTGAGAATTTGAAAAGTATGAAACAATTGCTTGGCTTGTCATCGGGGTTGTGCATGATTTAAATATTTTGTGTGGTGAAGATAGAGCATAGCTAGACTATATGATTTTGTAGGGATAACTTTCTTTTGCCATGTTATTTTGAGAAGACACAATTGCTTTGTTAGTATGCTTGAAGTATTATTGTTTTTATGTCAATATTAAACTTTTATCTTGAATCTTTCGGATCTGAACATTCAGACCACAATTAAGCAGAATTACATTAAAATTATGCCAAGTAGCACTCCACATCAAAGATTATCTTTTTATCATTTACCTACTCAAGGACGAGCAGGAATTAAGCTTGGGAATGCTTGATACGTCTCCAACGTATCTATAATTTTTGATTGCTCCATGCTATATTATCTACTGTTTTGGACATTATTGGGCTCTATTATCCACTTTTATATTATTTTCGGGACTAACCTATTAACCGGAGGCCCAGCCACGAATTGCTGTTTTTTTGCCTATTTTAGGGTTTCAAATAAAAGGAATATCAAACGGAGTCCAAACGGAATGAAACCTTCGGGAACGTGATTTTCTCACCGAACAAGACCCGGGAGACTTGCACCCTACGTCAAGCAACCAACAGGGAGGCCACGAGGTAGGGGGCGCGCCTACCCCCCTGGCGTGCCCTCCACCCTCGTGGGCCCCCTGTTGCTCCACCGACGTACTCCTTCCTCCTATATATACCTACATACCCCCAAATGATCAGAGATGGAGCAAAACCCTAAATCCACCGCCGCAACCTTCTGTATCCACGAGATCCCATCTTGGGGCCTGTTCCGGAGCTCCGCTGGAGGGGGCATCCATCACGGAGGGCTTCTACATCAACACCATAGCCTCTCCGATGAAGTGTGAGTAGTTTACCTCAGACCTTCGGGTCCATAGTTATTAGCTAGATGGCTTCTTCTCTCTTTTTGGATCTCAATACAAAGTTCTCCCCCTCTCTTGTGGAGATCTATTCGATGTAATCTTCTTTTTGCGGTGTGTTTGTTGAGACCGATGAATTGTGGGTTTATGATCAAGATTATCTATGAACAATATTTGAATCTTCTCTGAATTCTTTTATGTATGATTGGTTATCTTTGCAAGTCTCTTCAAATTATCAGTTTGGTTTGGCCTACTAGATTGATCTTTCTTGCAATGGGAGAAGTGCTTAGCTTTGTGTTCAATCTTGCGGTGTCCTTTCCCAGTAACAGTAGGGGCAGCAAGGCATGTATTGTATTGTTTCCATCGAGGATAACAAGATGGGGTTTTTATCATATTGTATGAATTTATCCCTCTACATCATGTCATCTTGCTTAAGGCGTTACTCTGTTTTCATGAACTTAATACTCTAGATGCATGCTGGATAGCGGTCGATGAGTGGAGTAATAGTAGTAGATGCAGGCAGGAGTCGGTCTACTTGTCTCAGACGTGATGCCTATATACATGATCATACCTAGATATTCTCATAACTATGCTCAATTCTGTCAATTGCTCAACAGTAATTCGTTCACCCACCGTAAAATACTTATGCTCTTGAGAGAAGCCACTAGTGAAACCTATGGCCCCCGGGTCTATCTTCATCATATTAATCTTCCAGTACTTAGTTATTTCCTTTGCTTTTTACTTTCCTTTTATTTTACTTTGCATCTTTATCACAATAATACCAAAAATATTATCTTATCATATCTATCAAATCTCACTCTCGTAGGTGACCGTGAAGGGATTGACAACCCCTTATCGCGTTGGTTGCGAGGAGTTATTTGTTTTGTGCAGGTACTAGGGACTCACGCGTGGCCTCCTACTGGATTGATACCTTGGTTCTCAAAAACTGAGGGAAATACCTACGCTACTGTGCTGCATCATCCTTTCCTCTTTGAGGAAATCCAACGCAGTGCTCAAGAGGTAGCAGAACCTTGGGGGGTGCATCATCGTCCACCATGGCTATCGTCGTCTCCATTGGAGGTATGGACTCGTCGAGGATAGGTGTGTTGTCATGTAGGAGACCTAGCACCAAAGAAGAAAACACAGTCGGAGTAGAGGTTAAGTTGTTAGAAATCATAGTGGCCTCACATGCCGTGTCAACTACCTCACTCACTAAGTGTTGTGGCTCACTCACTCCCGGTATGATGCTCTCACTCATATGGTTGGTGGAGTCACACAAATGGCTCTCAACCTCACATAGAATGTGTGGCATGCTCTCATGTGTGGGGCCAGTGGTGGTCACACTCATCCTCTCATATGAAATGCACTCAATGTCATGTATGGTGGAGTCACTCATGTGGTGGTGGCTCTCCTCACATGGCAATTGGGGCATCTCGTCACATGTCGGTGTCGGAGAGATGTTGGTGCAAATGTCTCCAAGCTCAATCATGTCGTAGTCGTAGCCGTGGATGAAGGCCAAAGATGGCACATCATCACTCTCCTCTAAGACCGAAGATAAGGTCTCATGTGCGGTCTCGTAGCTTGACTCGGAGTATGAGTCCAATATGGGCGCCGTCTTCATGTTGTTGAAGAGGTTCGTGATCATCTCCGTGGTCGAAGAGGATGGCCCTTGCTCGACCTTCTTGTCTCTGTCTTGTTGTAGGAGGCCCATATTATGTGGCGCCTCGTAGCTCATTTCCATGACCGAAGGGAATGTCCCATGCTCGGCCATCATCCTTGGGGGGCTTCCGAAGATGGAAGTGTCGCCCTCGCTCGTAGGTGGTCACCTCGTTGGTGAAGATGTCGATGTAGCCGAACTCATGGGAAGTAGGCTAAGATGCCGTACATCCAAAGGCGAAGATGCCTCGAGAACACTTCGCGAAGATGCCGAAGTGGTTGGTGTAGCCGTAGCACCGTCTTGGTGGTGCTTGTCTTGCAGTCTTCTCTTGTGCTCATGATGTTTGGACTTGCCATGAAGTAGGGCTTGTTGGGACTTGTGCATTTGTGCTCATGGAGCATCATCATGATGATGATGGGGTCGTTGTCATGCTTGAGCTCATAGTAGATGTCGTTCGTCGTCGTTGTGCACATGTTGCTAGGAGGTTACTTGTCCTTCATGACGAGGTGGATCACGAACGTGACGGTGGTCGCCATGGAGATGTGGACGTGGACGACTTGCGCTTGCATCATTTTTGCACTCCGAAGACTTGTGACTTGAACATCGCCTCCTTGAGGATGATGAAGGGGAAGAACGGTTGATCAACAAGGTCCGAATCTCCTCCATCCTTGCATCCTGCTCCTCCTTGTGCGCGGAAAGCTTGTTGTCCATGTAGTCCCTTTTCCTTGCTTCGGAGTGACGAATGTCGATGGAGAGGTTCTCGATGCGCTCTCGCAATCTTGATTGTGTGCCTTGCATTTGTCGTTGTAGATCGAAGATTGACGCCTTGGTGATGTAGTTGGTCACGCTGTCGTTGTTGTGGAAAACCGGAGATGAAATGCCTTGCCTATACATCACTCCAAGAGAAAAATGTGAGTGGTAGAAAGAGAAGAACGAATACCAAATGTACCTTGATCGAAGTTGAAGTGGATCAATGATCACTCCAATGTGGACAAGGAAATAGCACAATTGGTACCAATTATTGTCAGTTTCTCACACCTACACAAATAAGGCTTATGGTGGAGCTCGGTGAGGATAGTGGCACAAAAATGTGATGCAAAATGTTAGCAAGAGTCAATAATGTTGAAAGAGATTTACAAATTCGCAAGTGAAACAATTAGACCAATAGCAATATGTGGCACACGGATAGATAAATGGGGTCGTGCAACCAAGGATGAGCACAAAATGTGGAATCCACAGAAAAAGCTCGTGTTGCACAACTCAAGAGAGACTCTAACATGATTGCTCAATAGGCAGATACGACACTTGTGCACAACCTATAAGATGCAAAATGTATGAACTTTATATCCCAAGTATGCTATGTATGTATGTTCCGGTGGTATGATCCAAGATGATCGGATATGACAATGTGGTATGATGCTATGGCTATTGCTTACAAGCTCTTTGTTCACTCTTTTTCATTGCTTAAAATCTTATTCTTTTTTTCTTTTGTATGGCCACAATGTGAAATGCACAAACCAAGATAGCAATTGGGTATATACGGGAACAATCTTGAGGCACACAAGATGATATGATACCAATATGATATGGTATGTATGCAATGGAAGGTGTAGATCACTAATGTGCACAAGTAATGTTGCCAGCAATACTCAAAGGCTAGTCTCGATAGGCAAGTGACGCAAAATGGGCTAGGGGTTATCAATGCAATGGCAAGGGAATATAAAATGGAGGGATACCACGATACCAAGATGATATGGAGGTTACCGTCCGTGTCGATGATGAGTGGCGGTGATCTTGATGGAGATACCAAGATGATGGAGGCTCGTCCCTAAGTAGCCGAAACACCTTAGGAAACGGAAAAACTGCAAACTCAAAATCTCAAATGTCAAATGTCGGTAGCGGGAATGCGGTGGTGGAAAGATGGGTTATGCGAGTAGGCAATGCGGAAATGGAGTGTAAGGTGGTGGACTATACACGGTGTCGGAGTTGGAAGCACAGTCCCTAAGTAGCCAAAACACCTTAGGAGACACAACTCACAACACAAACAAAATTGGGTTAAGTCGGTGTGGAAGAAGTGTATGGTTGGTAAGCCTATGAGGAAGTGGTGGTGGTGGTTGATGAGGAATCAACTGTCCCTAAGTAGCCGAAACACCTTAGGAGACTCGAATCACTACTCAAGCAACCACATATGCAATGGGGATCAAAATTGGTTAGGTTGCGGAAGTCGGTGGTGGTGTAGTGGATGATGTGGTGGAAGCCCTAGGCAAAGATGCCAAAATTCACAAAATTTGATGGAGTCAAAAGATGTTGGTGGTATTTTTGTGGGAAGAAGGATGTCAAGAGCTTTTCAACGAGCTAAAGAACATGAAATCAGACTCCGGATGAATTAGTTATGGCCGAAACAAAATTTGAGCGAAGTTGATATCTACAGGTAGCGGATGTCCGGAAATAACAGATGTCCGGTCGCCGGACATCCGGTCGGGTCGGAAATCCGCTAATTTCAGCTCGGGTTAGAGGTTCCAGTCGTTCGGTAAGGTCGGACGTCCAGTGGTTCCTGCGGCTCCGGACGTCCGGTAAAGTGAGGGTCGTCCGGTGGGTCTGGGTCAACGCGGGATTTGAGAACCGGGGCGCGATTTTGGGTGGAATTTGGGGATTTTGGGGTCAAAATTGATGAGATTTTGTGGGTGAAAGATGGGGAAACTTGGGTAGATGCTAGATCCACTTGAAACCAAGCAAATCTATGGATCAAATCCAACAAAACTTTGTCAAACCAACAAATCACAAAAAAAATTGGGGCTATTTTTAGTGGGAATTTTCGAAATTGGGGAAGAACACAACAAAATTAGGCTAGAAAACAATGAGGGGAGGCTCCAAAATCATGATCAACGTGGCTCTGATACCAAGATGATGTAGGGTGAGAACCCTAATCGGCCGGTCTTTCACGAAAGGAGCGGATTCCGCGATGAACACGAGGAGAGAAACGGGGGAAAATCACGAGGGGAACACAAGAGAACACTCAAACCAACAAGAATGATCACACATGCGCTAGATCCATGAACACAAAGGGAGATACAAGATCCAAAGTCAACAATGGACGATACAAGAGGTAACCGGTCTTCTCCGTGAGGAGGTCTTGAAGTTCTTCTCCGCAAGGAGGTCTTGAATCCATAAGGATCTTCTCCGTAGAGGTTGCGGTCTCTCTCGTGGAGTAGATCTGATGTGGATGAGCAATGCTCTATCTCTAAATATGAGTTAAACCAATGCTAACCCTAACTAGGAGGTGGAGGAGTATATATAGTCTAGGACCACGAAGGGGTAAGTGGGGGATACATGGGCCTTGGCCCGATACTCTGCGCACAGACAGGTGTCGGTCGTCCGACGGGTACCAGATGTCCGGTTGCTCGCGAGGGTCCGGTTGTCTAGTACTTCGCGGACATCCGGCGTTTTGGCTCGGGATAGCTGGCACCGGATTTCTGGAATTGTTCGGTCATCCATTGGCATCGGACGTCCGCTCGTTTGGCTCAAGCTTCAGGCTCCGGATTTCCGGAGACGTTCGGACGTTCGGTCGTTGGAGGGGAGTCGGATGTCCGGTAAGGGCCGGTGGTCCGGTGGCTATAGCCTCTGGGCAGCTCCTTCTCTTGTTCCTCGTGCTTGGTGTCTTCGCCGTCTTGTCCATGGTCTTCCTCTTGGTTCCTGGTCATGCATAGCACACATGTTTGAGGTAGTAGCCATGTCTCACATGTGGAAAGTGACGATTCAGAGAGGAGCGAGTTCACCTTGTGTCCGATGGCTTATGTTCGAGGTCACGTCGTATGTCCTCTTGGGGCTTGGAGAGTAGTCGGAGTGTACATGGGGATGAATGTGGGATGCTCCGCATCATTACCCTTGAGGAAAAAGTTGGGAGGCAAAACTAAAAGCCCCTATCTTTCTCTGTGTCCGATTAAAACTCCATACCCATAAGTATTTTGAAAGACTAAATGATAGTTGAGTATGTGGACTTGCTGAAAGCTCTTATATTGACTCATTCCTATGTTATGATAAATTGCAATTGCTTCAATGACTGACATTATAGTTTGTTAGTTTTTAATGATGTTTATGATTCATACTTGAAATTGTGATTGAATTGTTACTTTAGCATAAGAGATCATATGACAATATATATATATACATACATATGTTGTTGTTCTAAGAATGATCATGGTGTCCTAATGTCCGTATTTTATTTTTATCGACGCCTCTATCTCTAAACATGTGGACATATTTTTCGATTTCGGCTTTCGCTTGAGGACAAGCGAGGTATAAGCTTGGGGGAGTTGATACGTCCATTTTGCATCATGCTTTTATATCGATATTTATTGCATTATGGGCTGTTATTACACATTATGTCACAATACTTATGCCTATTCTCTCTTATTTTACAAGGTTTACATGAAAAGGGGGAATACTGGCGGTTGGAATTCTGTGCTGGAAAAGGAGCAAATATTAGAGACCTATTCTGCACATCTCCAAAAGTCCTGAAACTCCACGGGAGCACTTTTCAGAATATATAAAAAATATTGGGCGCAAGAAGTACCAGAGGGGGGCCACCCACTAGCCACGAGGGTGGGGGCGCGCCCTACCCCCTGGGTGCGCCCCCCTTCCTCATGGGCCCCCTGGTGGCCCTCCGATGCCCATAAGCAAGCTTTCGGGAAGAAACTCCGCCGCCACGAGGCGGAACCTTGGCGGAACTAATCCAGGGCTCCGGCGGAGCTATTCTGCCGGGGAAACTTCCCTCCGGGAGTGGGAAATTATCACCATCGTCATCACCAACGATCCTCTCATCGGGAGGGGGTCAATCCATCAACATCTTCACCAGCATCATCTCATCTCAAACCCTAGTTCATCTCTTGTATCCAATCTTTGTATCCAAACCTCATATGGTACCTGTGGGTTGCTAGTAGTGTTGATTACTCCTTGTAGTTGATGCTAGTTGGTTTAAATGGTGGAATATCATATGTTCAGATCCATTATGCATATTAATACCCCTCGGATTATGAACATGAATATGCTTTGTGAGTAGTTACGTTTATTCCTGAGGACATGGGAGAAGTCTTGCTATTAGTAGTCATGTGAATTTGTTATTCGTTCGATATTTTGATGAGATGTATGTTCTCATCCCTCTAGTAGTGTCATGTGAACGTCGACTACATGACTCTTCACCATTGTTTGGGCCTAGAGGGAGCATTGGGAACTAATAAGTAGATTATGGGTTTCTAGAGTGACAGAAGCTTAAACCCTAGTTTATGCCTTGCTTCGTAAGGGGCTCATTTGGATCCATATGCTTCATGCTATGGTTAGGTTTACCTTAATACTTCTGTTGTAGTTGTGGATGCTTGCAATAGGGGTTAATCATAAGTGGGATGCTTGTCCAAGTAAGGACAGTACCCAAGCACCGGTCCACCTACATATCAAATTACCAAAGTACCGAACGCGAATCATATGAACGTGATGAAAACTAGCTTGACGATAATTCCCATGTGTCCTCGGGAGCGCTTTCCTTCATGTAAGAGTTTGTCCAGGCTTGTCCTTTGCTACAAAAAGGATTGGGCCATCTTGCTGCACCTTATTTACTTTTATTACTTGCTACCCGTTACAAATTACCTTATCACAAAACTATCTGTTACCAATAATTTCAGTGCTTGCAGAGAATACCTTAATGAAAACTGCTTATCATTTCCTTCTGCTCCTCGTTGGGTTCGACACTCTTACTTATCGAAAAGGCTACGATAGACCCCCTACACTTGTGGGTCATCAGAACACTTAGTGTGCTATCAAACGTCACAACGTAACTGGGTGATTATAAAGATGCTCTATAGGTGTCTCTGATAGTGTTTGTTGAGTTGGCATAGATCGAGATTAGGATTTGTCACTCCGATTGTTGGAGAGGTATCTCTGGGCCCTCTCGGTAATGTACATCACTATAAGCCTTGCATGCAATGTGACTAATGAGTTAGTTACGGGATGTTGCATTATGGAACGAGTAAAGAGACTTGCCGGTAACGAGATTGAACTAGGTATAATGATACCGACGATCGAATCTCGGGCAAGTGACATACCGATGAGAAAGGGAACAAACGTATGCTGTTACACGGTTTGACCGATAAAGATATTCGTAGAATATGTAGGAACCAATATGAGCATCCATGTTCTTCTATTGGTTATTGACCAGAGATGAGTCTCAGTCATGTCTACATAGTTCTCAAATCCATAGGGTCCGCACACTTAACGTTAGAGGACGATCGGTATTATGAGTTTATGTGTTTTGATGTACCGAAGGTAGTTCCGAGTTCCGGATGTGATCACGGACATGACGAGGAGTCTCGAAATGGTCGAGACATGAGGATTGATATATTGGAAGGTTATGTTTGGACACCGGAATGGTTTCGGGTGAGTTCGGGCATTTACCGGAGTACCGGGGGTTATCGGAACCCCCGGGGAGTTAATGGGTCTTGATGGGCCATGAGGAAGAGAGGAGGAGGCAGCCAAGTGGTGCCTCCCCCAAAGCCCAATCCAAATTGGGGAGGGTGTCGGCCCCCCTTTCCTTCCGCTCCCTCTTCCCTTCCTTCCCCCTCCTAGTTGGAGTAGGAAAGGGGGGAAACCTACTCCTAGTTGGAGTAGGAATCCCCCCTTGGGGCGCGCCATAGAGGCCGGCCCTCCCCCTCCTCCACTCCGTTATATATGGGGGAAGGGGCACCCCATAGACACATAAGTTGATTCTTAGCCGTGTGTGGTGCCCCCCACCACATATTTCCACCTCGGTCATATCGTCGTAGTGCTTAGGCGAAGCCCTGCACCGGTAACTTCATCATCACCGTCAACACGCCGTCGTGCTGACATAACTCTCCCTCGGCCTCAAATGGATCAAGAGTACGAGGGGCGTCACCGAGCTGAACGTGTGCAGATCGCGGAGGTGCCATGCGTTCGGTATTGATCAGTTGGATCGCGAAGACGTTCGACTACATCAACCGCGTTTCTTAAACGCTGCCGCTTTCGGTCTACGAGGGTACGTAGACACACTCTCCCCTCATGTTGCTATGCATCTCCTAGATAGATCTTGCATGATCGTAGAATTTTTTTGAAATACTACGTTCCCCAACAGTGGCATCCAAGCCAGGTGTATGCGTAGATGTTATATGCACGAGTAGAACACAAAGGAGCTGTGAGCTTGGGTATATACATATTGCTTGTCGTCACTAGTTGTTTCTTGATTCGGCGGTATTGTTGGATGAAGCGTCCCGGACCGACATTACATGACCGCGTTCGTGAGACTGGTTCTACCGACGTGCTTTGCACACAGGTGGCTGGTGGGTGTCAGTTTTTCCAACTTTAGTTGAATCGGATTCAATGAACAGGGTTCTTTCTGAAGATCAAAAAACAATCACTATATCACGTTGTGGTTTTGATGCGTAGGTAAGAACAGTTCTTGCTACAACCCGTAGCAGCCACGTAAAACTTGCAACAACAAAGTAGAGGACATCTAACTTGTTTTTGCAGGGCATGTTGTGATGTGATATGGTCAAGACGTGATTATATAATTTGTTGTATGAGATGATCATGTTTTGTAACACAGTTATCGACAACTGGCAGGAGCCATATGGTTGTCGCTTTATTGTATGAAATGCAATCACCATGTAATTGCTTTACTTTATCACTAAGCGGTAGCGATAGTCGTGGAAGCAATGGTTAGCGAGACGAGAACGATGCTACGATGGAGATCAAGGTGTCAAGCCGGTGACGATGGTGATCATAACGGTGCTTTGGAGATGGAGATCAAAGGCACAAGATGATGATGGCCATATCATATCACTTATATTGATTGCACGTGATGTTTATCCTTTATGCATCTTATTTTGCTTCGTATGGCGGTAGCATTATAAGATGATCTCTCACTAAATTTCAAGGTATAAGTGTTCTCTCTGAGTATGTACCGTTTCTACAATTCACCGTGCCGAGACACCACATGATGGTCGGGTGTGATAAGCTCTATGTTCACATACAACGGGTGCAAGCCAGTTTTGCACACGCAGAATACTTGGGTTAAACTTGACGAACCTAGCATATGCAGATATGGCCTTGGAACACTGAGACCGAAAGGTCGAGCGTGAATCATATAGCAGATATGATCAACATAGTGATGTTCACCATTGAAAACTACTCCATCTCACGTGATGATCGGACATGGTTTAGTTGATATGGATCATGTGATCACTTAGATGATTAGAGGGATGTCTATCTAAGTGGGAGTTCTTAAGTAATATGATTAACTTAACTTTAATTTATCATGAATTTAGTCATGGTAGTATTTGTAAATTATGTTGTAGATCAATAGCTTGCGTATAGCTCCCCTGTTTTATTTATGATATGTTCCTAGAGAAAACTAAGTTGAAAGATGATAGTAGCAATGATGCGGACTAGGTCCGTGATCTGAGGATTATCCTCATTGCTGCACAGAAGAATTATGTCCTTGATGCACCGCTAGGTGACAAACCTATTGCAGGAGGAGATGCAGACGTTATGAACGTTTGGCAAGCTCCGTATGATGACTACTTGATACTTTAGTGCGCCATGCTTTATGGCTTAGAACCAGGACTTTGAAAATGTTTTGAACACCACGGAGCATATAAGATGTTCCAAGAGCTGAAATTGGTATTTCAGACTCATGCCCGAGTCAAGAGGTATGAGACCTCAGACACGTACTTTGCCTACAAGATGGAGGAGAATAGCTCAATCAGTGAGCATGTGCTCAGAATGTCTGAGTACTACAATCGCTTGAATCAAGTGGGAGTTAATCTTCTATATAAGAAAGTGATTGATAGAGTTCTCTAGTCACTATCACCAAGTTACTGGAACTTCATGATGAACTATAATATGCAAGGGATGACGAAAACGATTCCCGAGCTCTTCGTGATGCTGAAATTGACGAAGGTAGAAATCAAGAAAAGCATCAAATGTTGATGATTGACAAGACCACTAGTTTCAAGTAAAAGGGCAAGGGAAAGAAAGGGAACTTCAAGAAGAATAGCATGCAAGTTGCTGCTCCCGTGAAGAAACCCAAAGCTAGACCTAAGCCTGACACTAAGTGTTTCTACTACAAAGGGAATGGTCACTGGAAGTGGAACTACCCCAAACATTTGGAGGATAAGATGGATGGCAAAGAGAACAAAGGTATATTTGATATACAAATTATTGATGTGTACTTTACTAGTGTTTATAGCAACCCCTTGTTATTTGATACTGGTTCAGTTGCTAAGAGTAGTAACTCGAAACAGGAGTTGCAAAATAAACAGAGACTAGTTAAGGGCAGGGTGACGATGTGTGTTGGAAATGATACCAAGGTTGATAAGATCATCATCGCACACTCCTTTTACCTTCGGGATTAGTGTTGAACCTAAAATAAATGTTATTTGGTGTTTGTGTTGAGCATGAATATGATTGGATCGTGTTTATTGCAATACGGTTATTCATTTTAAGTCAAAGAATAATTGTTGTTCTGTTTACATGAATAAAACCTTCTATGGTCATACACCTAATATAAATAGTTTACTGAGTCTCGATTGTGGTGATACACATATTCATCGTATTGAAGCCAAAAGATATAAGTTTAATAACGATAGTGCAACTTATTTGTGGCACTGCTGTTTAGGTCATATTGGTGTAAAGCGCATGAAGAAACTCCATGATGATGGGATTTTGGAATCACTTGATACTTGCGAACCATGTGTCTTGGGCACGATGACTAAGACTCCGTTCTCCAGAACAATGGAGCGAGTAACAGACTTATTGGAAATAATACATACTGATGTATGCGGTCCGATGAGTGTTGATGCTCACAGCGAGTATCGTTATTTTCTGACCGTCACACATGATTTAAGCAGATATGGGTCTATCTACTTGATGAAACATAAGTCTGAAACATTTGAAAAGTTCAAAGAATTTCAGAGTGAAGTGGAAAATCATCATAACAAGAAAATTAAGTTTCTACGATCTGATCATGGAGGTGAATATTTGAGTTATGAGTTTGGTCTTCATTTGAAACAATGCGGAATAGTTTCGCAACTCACGCCACCTGGAACACCACAGCGTAATGGTGTGTCTGAACGCCGTAATCGCACTTTATTAGATATGGTGCGATCTATGATGTCTCTTACTGATTTACCGCTATCGTTTTGGGGGTTATGCATTAGAGACAGCTGCATTCACATTAAATAGGGAACCAACTAAATCTGTTGAGACGACACCGTATGAACTATGGTTTGGCAAGAAACCAAAGCTGTCATTTCTTAAAGTTTGGGGTTGTGATGCTTACGTGAAGAAGTATCAACCTGATAAGCTCGAACCCAAATCGGAGAAATGCGTCTTCATAGGATACCCAAAGGAAACTGTGGGTACACCTTCTATCACAGATCTGAAGGCAAGATATCCATTGCTAAGAATGGTTCCTTTCTAGATAAGAACTTTCTCTCGAAAGAAGTGAGTGGGAGGAATGTAGAACTTGATGAGATAATTGTACCTTCTCCCGAATTGGAAAGTAGTTCATCACAGAAATCAGTTCCAGTGATTCCTACACCAATTAGTGAGGAAGCTAATGATGATGATCATGAAACTTCAGATCAAGTTACTACCGGACCTCGTAGGTCAACCAGAGTAAGGTACCGCACCAGAGTGGTATGGTAATCCTGTTCTGGAGGTGATGTTACCTGACCATGACGAACCTATGAACTATGAGGAAAGTGATGATGAGCCCAGATTCCGCAAAATGGCTTGAGGCCATGAAATCTGAGATGGGATCCATGTATGAGAACAAAGTGTGGACTTTGGTTGACTTTCCCAATGATCGGCAAGCTATTGAGAATAAATGGATCTTCAAGAGGAAGATAGACGTTGATAGTAGTATTACTATATACAAAGCTCGAATTGTCACAAAAGGTTTTCGACAAGTTCAAGATGTTGACTACGATGAGATTTTCTCACTCATAGCGATGCTTAAGTCTGTCTGAATCATGTTAGCAATTGCCATGTTTTATGAAATATGGCAAATGGATGTCAAAACTGCATTCCATAATGGATTCCTTAAAGAAGAGTTGTATATGATGCAACAAGAAGGTTTTGTCAATCCTAAAGGTGCTAACAAAGTGTGCAAGCTCTAGCGATCCATCTATGGACTGGTGCAAGCATCTCAGAGTTGGAATATATGCTTTGATAAAGTAATCAAAGCATATGGTTTTATACAGACTTGTGATGAAGCCTGTATTTATAAAAAAGTGAGTGGGAGCACTACAACCTTTCTGATAAGTATATGTGAATGACATATTGTTGATCGGAAATGATGTAGAATTTTCTGGAAAGCATAAAGGAGTGTTTGAAAGTAGTTTTTCGACCTCGGTGAAGCTACTTACATATTGAGCACCAAGATCTATAGAGATAGATCAAGATGGTTGATATATTTCTCAATGAGTACATACCTTGACAAGATTTTGAAGTAGTTCAAAATGAAACAGTCCAAGAAGGAGTTCTTGCCTGTGTTGCAAGGTGTGAAGTTGAGTAAAAACTCAAAACCCGACCATGCCAGAAAATATAAAGAGAATGAAAAGTCATTCCCTATGCCTCAGCCATAGGTTTTGTAAAGTATGTTATGCTGTGTACCAGACCTATTGTGTACCTCACCAAGAGTTTGGCCAGCGGGTACAATAGTGATCCAGGAGTGGATCACTGCACATCGGTCAAAATTATCCTTAGTGGAATAAGGATATGTTTCTCGGTTATGGAGGTGACAAAAAGTTCGTCGGAAAGACTTATGTCGATACAAATTTTGACACCAATCTGGATGACTCCGAGTCTCCATCTGGATACATATTGAAAGTGGGAGCAATTATCTAGAGTACCTCCGTGCAGAGCATTGTAGACATAGAAAAATTTCCAAAATATATACGGCTCTGAATATGGCAGACCTGTTGACTAAATTTCTCTCACAAGCAAAACATGATCACTCTTTGGGTGTTAATCACATAGCGATGTGAACTAGATTATTGACTCTAGTAATCCCTTTGGGTATTAGTCACATGGAGATGTGAACTAATCACATAAAGATGTGAACTATTCATGTTAAATCACATGATGATGTGAACTAGATTATTGACTCTAGTGCAAGTGGGAGACTGAAGGAAATATGCCCTAGAGACAATAATAAAATTGTTATTTATATTTCCTTATATCATGATAAATGTTTATTATTCATGCTAGAATTGTATTAGATGGAAACTTGATACATGTGTGAATACATCGACAAACAGAGTGTCCCTAGTATGCCTCTACTTGACTAGCTCGTTAATCAAAGATGGTTAAGTTTCCTAGCCATAGACATGTGTTGTCGTTTGATGAACGGGATCACTGAAGGAAATATGCCCTAGAGGCAATAATAAAGTTGTTATTTATATTTCCTTATATCATGATAAATGTTTATTATTCATGCTAGAATTGTATTAACAGGAAACTTAGTACATGTGTGAATACATAGACAAACAGAGTGTCACTAGTATGCCTCTACTTGACTAGCTCGTTGAATCAATGATTGTTATGTTTCTTGACCATAGACATGAGTTGTCATTTGATTAATGGGATCACATCATTAGAGAATGATGTAATTGACTTGGCCCATCCGTTAGCTTAGCACGATGATCGTTTAGTTTGTTGCTATTGCTTTCTCCATAACTTATACATGTTCCTATGACTATGAGATCATGCAACTCCCGAATACCGGAGGAACACTTAGTGTGCTATAAAACATCACAACGTAACTAGGTGACTATAAATATGCTCTACAGGTGTCTCCGATGGTGTTTGTTGAGTTGGCATAGATCGAGATTAGGATTTGTCACTCCGAGTATCAGAGAGGTATCTCTGGGCCCTCTCGGTAATGCACATCACTATAAGCCTTGCAAGCAATGTGACTAATGAGTTAGTTGCGGGATGATGCATTACAGAATGAGTAAAGAGACTTGTCGGTAACGAGATTGAACTAGGTATTGAGATACCGACGATCGAATCTCGGGCAAGTAACATACCGATGACAAAGGGAACAACGTATGTTGTTATGCGGTTTGATCGATAAAGATCTTCGTAGAACATGTGGGAGACAATATGAACATCCAGGTTCCTCTACTGGTTATTGACCGGAGATGTGTCTCGGTCATGTCTACATAGTTCTCGAACCCGTAGGGTCCGCACGCTTAATGTTCGATGACGATCGGTATTACGAGTTTATGTGTTTTGATGCACCGGAGGTAGTTCGGAGTCCCAAATATGATCACGGACATGATGTGAAGTCTCTAAATGGTCGAGACATAAAGATTGATATATTGTAGGACTATATTCGGACACCAGAAGTGTTCCGGGTGATTTCAGAGAAAACCGGAGTGACGGAGGGTTACTGGAACCCCCCGGGGGAAAGATTGGGCCTACATGGGCCATAGGGAAGAGGGGAGGCAGCCCACAGGGGGCATCCGTGACCCCTCCCTATAGGGAGTCCGAATTGGACTAGGGAGGGGGGCGCCCTCCCCCCCTTTCCTTCTCCTCTTCCTCTCCTTTCCCTTTTTCCCCTTCTCCTAGTAGGACTAGGAAAGGAGGAATCCTACTCCTACTGGGAGTAGGATTCCTCCTCCCTTGGAGCGCCCCTAGGGCTGGCCGGCCTCCCCCTTGCTCCTTTATATACGGGGGCAGGGGGCACCCAGGGACACACAAGTTGATTGCTTTTAGCTGTGTGTGGTGCCCCCCTCCACCATAATCTACCTCGGTCATATCATCGTAGTGCTTAGGTGAAGCCCTGCACCGGTAGCTTCATCATCACTGTCATAACGCCGTCATGCTGACGAAGCTCTCCCTCGATGCTCAGGTGGATCAAGAGTTCGTGGGACGTCACCGAGCTGAACGTGTGCAGATCGCGGAGGTGCCGTACTTTCGGTGCTAGGATCAGTTGGATCGTGAAGACGTTCGACTACATCAACCGCGTTGTCATAACGCTTCCACTTATGGTCTACGAGGGTACGTGGACAACACTCTTCCCTCTCGTTGCTATGAATCACCTAGATAGATCTTGCATGTGCGTAGGAATTTTTTTGAAATTACTGCGTTCCCAACAGTGGCATCCGAGCCAGGTCTATGCGTAGATGTTATATGCACGAGTAGAACACAAAGGAGTTGTGGGCGTGGGTATATACATATTGCTTGCCGTCACTAGTTGATTCTTGATTCAGCGGTATTGTTGGATGAAGCGGCTCAGACCGACATTACGCATACGCTTACGCGAGACTGGTTCTACCGACTGTTGGGTTCTACGGTAGAGTGCGTCGACTGCAAATTAAAATTTCCTATGCGCAGAACAACCAAGAACATGCTATGGGAGATGGATCACAGTTCGTTACCACTAGACGTGCAGTGTCATGCAACGGAAGAAGAGTTGGGCGGCGCGTCCGCATGGATTGTCTCCTCCTCGTATGATCTCCCTCGAGCAGCCAGTCATCGGTTCTCACGTACAAGTTCGCTGGAGCGGCGCAAGTGCACCACCTCTAACGGTATCCGCATGTGCAGCAGGAACGTTGTGTGGCGGACTGCTAGGTCTGATCACACAACCGGCGGCGAGTGGAGGTGTCTATTCGCAACACATGCAAACCCTAGTGACAGCACCAAAGCGATCAACCACATGAGTGTGCGGCACCTCCACTTTATATAGGCGTCCGTCGTGGGCTCAACACTTAGACCTCGCACGGACCCTAAAGCCCGTAAGTCTACTCAGCCATAATCCACCGAATACAGCTCGGATCACATCCGACCAGTGTCCTCGGATCCGACCTCATAGGTTCCTTCCCTTAAGCGCGCGACCCCTTAGGTTTAAGCCGGCTTGGTCGCAGTTTGGATCACCTCCGAACTGCATGGTTGGTAGCGGCCCCTAGCCAGGCATGTCGAACACCAAGTAGACTATGAAGCTAGTTAGACGAACCTGTACATCATACTTCCATTCCTTTTGCCACACGATATATGTTGTCAGGCTCAAGGCGAGTCTGTCATCCTTGTGCTAGCCCGACCTCTTTCTCGTTCCAGTGATGCCAACCACAAACCAGATTATCTCATAATCCTTGTCGCATGGCCATGCATATCCTGGTCGGATCACGCGAGGGGCCCTAGAGTATATCTGTCATGGAATTGTCACGGCAGACGTCCTTAGTGTGAGGACTTAGTAGCGAGGCCAACGCATCTATGTGGTAGCTTGAGAGGGGTTGAGCGGAATCGAGAGACGCAACACAAGACAAGGGTTTAGATAGCTTCGGGCCCCGGGAAACATCATCTGGTAATAACCCTACATGCTGCTTGTGGCTAGGTCTCATTATGATCATGAGGGAGTCGTCGGTAAGCCGGCTCTTTGTGTCTAGCCCTAGAGATTAATTTCTTCTTCCTTTTCCTCCTTTGGGGAGCCCCGCCCCTCCTTATATATGTTGAAGGGGCGGCTTACATGTAGAGTCCTAGTAGGATTAGAACCAACTTATTCTGTATTATAAGTCGGATACAAGTACGGGTCTTGCTTCTTTGTAAAGGAAATACTCCTCATGCCTTCCGTCTTAAGCCGGCCCATAATAACATGAGCCGGCCTACTGGGCCTTGGGCCTTTGTCATCCGTCTGACCCGCCGTCGGGGCCATCATTAAGTCGCCAGGCTCATGAGTCGTCACACCAGTGAACTGCTAGACCTGTGAGTCGCCAAGTCTCCGGCGGGTTACGATGAAACGCTAAGTCCGGCCGGGTCATACCGCGGGGTATATCCACGACATTGGCCCCCAGTTTAATTTGGATTTATCCATGTTAAACTGATCCTGTAAAACAAACACAAGAAACAAATTTGACAGATTGTGTTCCGGGTTAAATATTCTTGTAAGCCGGCACCTGATCATCCTTAATTCCTTGTGCTCCGGGTTAAATATTCTCCTGAGCCAGGACCTGATTATCCTATAGTCCAATTGTCATTTCCTTCATCTAGAAAATCCGGGTCAATAAGATGGCTTCATACTCAATTTGCTGATGTTGGTTTCTCACAGAAAAATATTGTGAAGAACAATCCACTTGAGTCAGCTTCCAAGGCACCGGCTTAATAAACATATTGGATTCAAGATTCATCTAGTGATCTGCCGGTTTAAAGATGTAGAGGCTGGCGAGCAAAATTGCCAGCTTGTAAATATTGATAACAGCGGGTCATAACTATTGCTGATGTCGGGTTAATCTTATGATGACGCCGGGTCATAAACTTTGCAGATTTCTCTGATAATAATATAATACCCGATTTGCTAAAAACTGATAATTTGAAGTTATTCCTCCCTTATATGTGATACGTCTCCAACGTATCTATAATTTTTTATTGCTCCATACTATATTATCTACTGTTTTGGACTATATTGGGCTTTATTTTCCACTTTTATATAATTTTTGGGACTAACCTATTAACCGGAGGCCCAGCCCAGAATTGTTGTTTTTTGCCTATTTCAGTGTTTCGGATAAACAGAATATCAAATGGAGTCCAAACGGAATAAAATCTTCGGGAACGTGATTTTCTCACCGAACGTGATCCAGGAGACTTGGACCGTGCTCCAAGGAACAAAAGAGGCGGTCACGAGGGTGGGGGCGCCCCCCTAGGGCGCGCCCCCTGCCTCGTGGGCCCCTCGTTACTGTTCCGGCGTACTTCTTCCTCCTATATATACACACGTACCCCCAAACGATCAGAACAGGAGCCAAAACCTAATTCCACCACCGCAACTTTCTGTCTCCACGAGATCCCATCTTGGGGCATGTTCCGGAGCTCCGCCGGAAGAGGGCCGTCATCACAGAGGGCTTCTACATCATCATAGCCTCTCCGATGAAGTGTGAGTAGTTTACCTCAAACCTTCGGGTCCATAGTTAGTAGCTAGATGGCTTCTTCTCTCTCTTTGAATCTCAATACAAAGTTCTCCCCCTCTCTTGTGGACATCTATTCGATGTAATCTTCTTTTTGCGATGTGTTTGTTGAGACCGATGAATTGTGGGTTTATGATCAAGTCTATCTATGAATAATATTTGAATATTCTCTAAATTATTTTATGTATGATTGGTTATCTTTGCAAGTCTCTTCGAATTATCCGTTTGGTTTGGCCAACTAGATTGGTAGTTCTTGCCATGGGAGAAGTGCTTAGCTTTGGGTTCGATCTTGCGGTGTCCTTACCCCGTGACAGAAGGGGCAGCAAGGCACGTATTGCATCGTTGCCATCGAGGATAACAATATGGGGTTTATTTCATATTGCATGAATTTATCTCTCTACTGAAGGAAATATGCCCTAGAGGCAATAATAAAGTTATTATTTATTTCCTTATATCATGATAAATGTTTATTATTCATGCTAGAATTGTATTAACCGGAAACATAATACATGTGTGAATACATAGACAAACAGAGTGTCACTAGTATGCCTCTACTTGACTAGCTCGTTAATGAAAGATGGTTATGTTTCCTAACCATGAACAAAGAGTTGTTATTTGATTAACGAAGTCACATCATTAGTTGAATGATCTGATTGACATGACCCATTCCATTAGCTTAGCACCCGATCGTTTAGTATGTTGCTATTGCTTTTCTTCATGACTTATACATGTTCCTATGACTATGAGATTATGCAACTCCCGTTTGCCGGAGGAACACTTTGGGTACTACCAAACGTCACAACGTAACTGGGTGATTATAAAGGAGTACTACAGGTGGCTCCAAAGGTAGATGTTGGGTTGGCCTATTTCGAGATTAGGATTTGTTACTCCGATTGTCGGAGAGGTATCTCTGGGCCCTCTCGGTAATGCACATCACTTAAGCCTTGCAAGCACTACAACTAATGAGTTAGTTGCGGAATGATGTATTACGGAACGAGTAAAGAGACTTGCCGGTAACGAGATTGAACTAGGTATTGGATACCGACGATCGAGTCTCGGGCAAGTAACATACCGATGACAAAGGGAACAACATATGTTGTTATGCGGTCTGACCGATAAAGATCTTCGTAGATTATGTAGGAGCCAATATGGGCATCCAGGTCCCGCTATTGGTTATTGACCGGAGATGTATCTCGGTCATGTCTACATTGTTCTCGAACCGTAGGGTCCGCACGCTTAACGTTACGATGACAGTTATTATGAGTTTATGCATTTTGATGTACCGAAGGTTGTTCGGAGTCCCGGATGTGATCACGGACATGACGAGGAGTCTCGAAATGGTCGAGACGTAAAGATTGATATATTGGAAGCCTATGTTTGGACATCGGAAGTGTTCCGGGTGAAATCGGGATTTTACCGGAATACCGGGAGGGTTACCGGAACCCCCCGGGGAGGCAAATGGGCCTATTGGGCCTTGGTGGAAAAGTGAAAGGGGCTGCCATAGAGGGCTGCGCACCTCCCCCCTTTCCCTAGTCCTATTAGGACTAGGGAAGGTGGCCGGCCACCCCTTCTCTCTTTCCCCCTTGAGGATTCCTATTAGGAATAGGATTGGGGGGGAGTCCTACTCCCGGTGGGAGTAGGACTCCTCCTGCGCCCCTCTCCCTTGGCCGGCCGAACCCCTCCCCCTTGCTCCTTTATATACGGGGCCAGGGGGCACCTCTTGACACACAATTGATCATTGTTGATCGTCCCTTAGCCGTGTGCGGTGCCCCCTGCCACTAAATTCCACCTCGGTCATATCGTTGTAGAGCTTAGGCGAAGCCCTGCGTCGGTGAAACATCAAGATCGTCACTACGCCGTCGTGCTGATGGAACTCTTCCTCGACGCTTTGCTAGATCGGAGCCCGAGGAATGTCATCGAGCTGAACGTGTGCTAAGAACTCGGAGGTGCCGGAGTAACGGTGCTTGGATCGGTCGGATCGGGAAGAAGACGTACGACTACTTCCTCTATGTTGTGTGATCGCTTCCGCAGTCGGTCTGCATTGGTACGTAGACAACACTCTCCTCTCTCGTTGCTATGCATCACCATGATCTTGCGTGTGCGTAGGAATTTTTTTGAAATTACTACGTTCCCCAACAGTGGCATCCGAGCCTAGGTTTTATGGTTTGATGTTATATGCACGAGTAGAACACAAGTGAGTTGTGGGCGATATAAGTCATACTGCCTACCAGCATGTCATACTTTGGTTCGGCGGTATTGTTGGATGAAGCGGCCCGGACCGACATTACGCGTACGCTTACGCGAGACCGGTTTCCCCGACGTGCTTTGCACATAGGTGACTTGCGGGTGACTGTTTCTCCAACTTTAGTTGAACCGAGTGTGGCTACGCCCGGTCCTTGAGAAGGTTAAAACGGAGTCTATTTGACAAACTATCGTTGTGGTTTTGATGCGTAGGTAAGATTGGTTCTTGCTAAGCCCATAGCAGCCACGTAAAATTTGCAACAACAAAGTAGAGGACGTCTAACTTGTTTTTGCAGGGCATGTTGTGATGTGATATGGTCAAGACGTAATGAGATATAAGTTGTTGTATGAGATGATCATGTTTTGTTGAAGTTATCGGCAACTGGCAAAAGCCTTATGGTTGTCGCTTTATTGCATAAGATGCAAGCACCCAATAATTGCATTACTTTATCGCTATGCGATAGCAATAGTTGCAAGAGCAAGTGTTGGCGAGACGACCACGTGACAACACATTGATATAGATCAAGATGATGGAGATCATGGTGTCATGCCGGTGATGACAGAGATCATGACAGTACTTTGGAGATGGAGATCAAAGAAGCAAGATGATGATGGCCATATCATGTCACATATTTTGATTGCATATGATGTTTATCTTTTATACATCTTATTTCTGCTTTGATTGACGGTAGCATTATAAGATGATCTCTCACTAAATTATCAAGAAGTGTTCTCCCTGAGTATGCACCGTTGCGAAAGTTCTTCGTGCTGAGACACCACGTGATGATCGGGTGTGATAGGTTCTACGTTCAAATACAACGGGTGCAAAACAGTTGCACACGCGGAATACTCAGGTTATACTTGACGAGCCAAGCATATACAGATATGGCCTCGGAACACAGAGACCGAAAGGTCAAGCGTGAATCATATAGTAGATATGATCAACATAACGATGTTCACCATTGAAAACTACTCCATCTCACGTGATGATCGGTTATGGTTTAGTTGATTTGGATCACGTGATCACTTAGAGGATTAGAGGGATGTCTATCTAAGTGGGAGTTCTTAAGTAATATGATTAAATTGAACTTAAATTTATCATGAACTTAGTCCTGGTAGTATTTTGCAAATTATATTGTAGATCAATAGCTCGCGTTGTTGCTTCCCTATGTTTATTTTGATATGTTCCTAGAGAAAATTGTGTTGAAAGATGTTAGTAGCAAAGATGCGGATTGGATCCGTGATCAGAGGTTTATCCTCATTGCTGCACAGAAGAATTATGTCCTTGATGCACCGCTAGGTGAAAGACCTATTACAGGAGCAGATACAGACGTTATGAACGTTTGGCTAGCTCAATATGATGACTACTTGATAGTTTAGTGCACCATGCTTAATGGCTTAGAATCGGGACTTCAAAGACGTTTTGAACGTCATGGACCATATGAGATGTTCCAAGAGTTGGAGTTAATATTTCAAGCAAATACCCGAGTTGAGAGATATGAAGTCTCCAACAAGTTCTATAGCTAAAAGATGGAGGAGAATCACTCAACTAGTGAGCATGTGCTCAGATTGTCTGGGTACTACAATCGCTTGAATCAAGTGGGAGTTAATCTTCCAGATAAGATAGTGATTGACAGAATTCTCTAGTCACCATCACCAAGTTAGTAGAACTTCATGATGAACTATGATATGCAAGGGATAACGGAAACGATTCCCAAGCTCTTCGTGATGCTGAAATCGATGAAGGTAGAAATCAAGAAAAACATCAAGTGTTGATGGTTGACAAGACCACTAGTTTGAAGAAAAGGGCAAAAGGGAAGAAGGGGAACTTCAAGAAGAACGGCAAGCAAGTTGCTGCTCAAGTGAAGAAGCCCAAGTCTGGTCCTAAGCCTGAGACTAAGTGCTTCTACTGCAAAGGGACTGGTCACTGGAAGCGGAACTGCCCTAAGTATTTGGCGGATAAGAAGGATGGCAAAGTGAACAAAAGTATATTTGATATACATGTTATTGATGTGTGCTTTACTAGTGTTTATAGCAACCCCTCAGTATTTGATATTGGTTCAGTTGCTAAGAGTAGTAACTCGAAACAGGAGTTGCAGAATAAACAGAGACTAGTTAAGGGTGAAGTGACGATGTGTGTTGAAAGTAGTTCCAAGATTGATATGATCATCATCGTACACTCCCCTATACTTTCGGGATTAGTGTTGAACTTAAATAAGTGTTATTTGGTTTTTGCGTTGAGCATGAATATGATTTGATCATGTTTATTGCAATACGGTTATTCATTAAAGTCAGAGAATAATTGTTGTTCTGTTTACATGAATAAAACCTTCGATGGTCATACACCCAATGAAACAAGTTCGTTGGATCTCGATCGTAGTGATACACATATTCATAATATTGAAACCAAAAGATGCAAAGTTAATAATGATAGTGCAACTTATTTGTGGCATTGCCGTTTAGGTCATATTGGTATAAAGCGCATGAAGAAGCTCCATGCTGATGGGCTTTCGGAATCACTTGATTATGAATCACTTGATGCTTGCGAACCATGCCTTTTGGGCAAGATGACTAAAACGCCGTTCTCCAGAACAATGGAGCAAGCAACAGATTTGTTGGAAATCATACATACTGATGTATGTGGTCCGATGAATATTTAAGGCTTGAAGCGGGTATCATTATTTTCTAACCTTCACAGATGATTTGAGCAGATATGGGTATATCTACTTAATGAAATAGAAGTCTGATACATTTGAAAAGTTCATATAATTTCAGAGTGAAGTGGAAAATCATCGTAACAAGAAAATAAAGTTTCTACGATCTGATCGTGGAAAAGAGTATTTGAGTTACGAGTTTGGTCTTCAGTTAAAACAATGTGAAATAGTTTCACTACTCACGCCACCTGGAACACCACAGCATAATGGTGTGTCCGAACGTCGTAACTGTACTTTATTGGATATAGTGCAATCTATGATGTCTCTTACCGATTTACCACTATTGTTTTTGGGGTCATGCATTAGAGACAGCTGCATTCACGTTAAATAGGGCACCATCAAAATCCGTTGAGACGACGCCTTATGAACTGTGGTTTGGCAAGAAACCAAAGTTGTCGTTTCTTAAAGTTTGGGGTTGCGATGCTTATGTGAAAAAGCTTCAACCTGATAAGCTCGAACCCAAATCGGAGAAATGTGTCTTCATAGGATATCCAAAGGAAACTATTGGATACACCTTCTATCACAGATCCGAAGGCAAGACTTTTATTGCTAAATTCGGAAACTTTCTTGAGAAGGAGTTTCTCTCGAAAGAAGTGAGTGGGAGGAAAGTAGAACTTGACGAGGTAACTATACCTACTCCGTTATTGGGAAATAGTACATCACAGAAAACTGTTTCTGTGAGACCTACACCAATAAGAGAGGAAGTTAATGATGATGATCATGAAACTTTAGATCAAGATACTACTGAACCTCGTAGATCAACCAGAGTAAGATCCACACCAGAGTGGTACGGTAATCCTGTTCTGGAGGTCCTGCACTAGATCATGATGAACCTACGAACTATGAAGAAGCGATGGTGAGCCCAGATTCCGCAAAGTGGCTTGAAGCCATGAAATCTGAGATGGGATCCATGTATGAGAACAAAGTATGGACTTTGGTTGACTTGCCCGATGATCGGCAAGCAATTGAGAATAAATGGATCTTTAAGAAGAAGACTGACGCTGATGGTAATGTTACTGTCTACAAAGCTCGACTTGTCGCAAAAGGTTTTCGACAAGTTCAAGGAGTTGACTACGATGAGACTTTCTCACCCGTAGCGATGCTTAAGTCTGTCAGAATCATGTTAGCAATTGCCGCATTTTATGATTATGAAATTTGGCAAATGGATGTAAAAACTGCATTCCTGAATGGATTTCTGGAAGAAGAGTTGTATATGATGCAACCGGAAGGTTTTGTCGATCCAAAGGGAGCTAACAAAGTGTGCAAACTCCAGCGATCCATTTATGGACTAGTGCAAGCATCTCGGAGTTGGAATATACGCTTTGATGAGTTGATCAAAGCATAGAGTTTTATACAGACTTGTGGTGAAGTCTGTATTTACGAGAAAGTGAGTGGGAGCACTACAGCATTTCTGATAAGTATATGTGAATGACATATTGTTGATCGGAAATAATGTAGAATTATTCTGTAAAGCATAAAAGGAGTGTTTGAAAGGAGTTTTTCAAAGAAAGACTTCAGTAAAGCTGCTTACATATTGAGCTTCAAGATCTATAGAGATAGATCAAGACGCTTGATAAGTTTTTCAATAAGTACATACCTTGACAAGATTTTGAAGTAGTTCAAAATGGAACAGTCAAAGAAAAAGTTTCTTGCCTGTGTTACAAGGTGTGAAGTTGAGTAAAGACTCAAAGCCTGACCACGGCAGAAGATAGAAAGAGAATGAAAGTCATTCCCTATGCCCCATTCATAGGTTCTATAAAGTATGCCATGCTATGTACCAGATCTATTGTATACCCTGCACTGATTTGGCAAGGGAGTACAATAGTGATCTAGGAGTAGATCACTGGACAGCGGTCAGAATTATCCTTAGTGAAATAAGGATATGTTTCTTGATTATGGACGTGACAAAAAGGTTCGTCATAAAGGGTTACGTCGATGCAAGTTTTTGACACTGATCCAGATGAATCTAAAAGTCTCAATCTGGATACATATTGAAAGTGGGAGCAATTAGCTAGAGTAGCTCCGTGCAGAGCATTATAGACAAAGAATTTTGCAAAATACTTACGGATCTGAATGTGACAGACCCGTTGACTAAAATTATCTCACAAGCAAAACATGATCACACCTTAGTACTCTTTGGGTGTTAATCACATAGAGATGTGAACTAGATTACTGACTCTAGTAAACCCTTTGAGTGTTGGTCACATGACGATGTGAACTATGGGTGTTAATCACATGGTGATGTGAACTATTGCTGCTAAATCACATGGCAATGTGAACTAGATTATTGACTCTAGTGCAAGTGGGAGACTGAAGGAAATATGCCCTAGAGGCAATAATAAAGTTATTATTTATTTTCTTATATCATGATAAATGTTTATTATTCATGCTAGAATTGTATTAACCGGAAACATAATACATGTGTGAATACATAGACAAACAGAGTGTCACTAGTATGCCTCTACTTGACTAGCTCGTTAATCAAAGATGGTTATGTTTCCTAACCATGAACAAAGAGTTGTTATTTGATTAACGAAGTCACATCATTAGTTGAATGATCTGATTGACATGACCCATTCCATTAGCTTAGCACCCGATCGTTTAGTATGTTGCTATTGCTTTTCTTCATGACTTATACATGTTCCTATGACTATGAGATTATGCAACTCCCGTTTGCCGGAGGAACACTTTGGGTACTACCAAACGTCACAACGTAACTGGGTGATTATAAAGGAGTACTACAGGTGGCTCCAAAGGTAGATGTTGGGTTGGCGTATTTCGAGATTAGGATTTGTCACTCCGATTGTCGGAGAGGTATCTCTGGGCCCTGTCGGTAATGCACATCACTTAAGCCTTGCAAGCACTACAACTAATGAGTTAGTTGCGGAATGGTGTATTACGGAACGAGTAAAGAGACTTGCCAGTAATGAGATTGAACTAGGTATTGGATACCGACGATCGAGTCTCGGGCAAGTAACATACCGATGACAAAGGGAACAACGTATGTTGTTATGCGGTCTGACCGATAAAGATCTTCGTAGAATATGTAGGAGCCAATATGGGCATCCAGGTCCCGCTATTGGTTATTGACCGGAGATGTATCTCGGTCATGTCTACATTGTTCTTGAACCGTAGGGTCCGCACGCTTAACGTTACAATGACAGTTATTATGAGTTTATGCATTTTGATGTACCGAAGGTTGTTCGGAGTCCCGGATGTGATCACGGACATGACGAGGAGTCTCGAAATGGTCGAGACGTAAAGATTGATATATTGGAAGCCTATGTTTGGACATCGGAAGTGTTCCGGGTGAAATCGGGATTTTACCGGAATACCGGGAACGTTACCGGAACCCCCCCCAGGAGGCAAATGGGCCTATTGGGCCTTGGTGGAAAAGTGAAAGGGGCTGCCATAGAGGGCTGCGCACCTCCCCCCTTTCCCTAGTCCTATTAGGACTAGGGAAGGTGGCCGGCCACCCCTTCTCTCTTTCCCCCTTGAGGATTCCTATTAGGAATAGGATTGGGGGGGAGTCCTACTCCCGGTGGGAGTAGGACTCCTCCTGCGCCCCTCTCCCTTGGCCGGCCGAACCCCTCCCCCTTGCTCCTTTATATACGGGGGCAGGGGGCACCTCTTGACACACAATTGATCATTGTTGATCGTCCCTTAGCCATGTGTGGTGCCCCCTGCCACTAAATTCCACCTCGGTCATATTGTTGTAGAGCTTAGGCGAAGCCCTGCGTCGGTGAAACATCAAGATCGTCACTACGCCGTCGTGCTGACGGAACTCTTCCTCGACGCTTTGCTGGATCGGAGCCCGAGGAACGTCATCGAGCTGAACGTGTGCTAAGAACTCGGAGGTGCCGGAGTAACGGTGCTTGGATCGGTCGGATCGGGAAGAAGACGTACGACTACTTCCTCTACGTTGTGTGATCGCTTCCGCAGTCGGTCTGCGTTGGTACGTAGACAACACTCTCCTCTCTCGTTGCTATGCATCACCATGATCTTGCGTGTGCGTAGGAAATTTTTTGAAATTACTACGTTCCCCAACATCTACATCATGTCATCTTGCTTAAGGCGTTACTCTGTTTTTAACTTAATACTCTAGATGCATGCTGGATAGCGGTCGCTGAGTGGAGTAATAGTAGTAGATGCAGAATCGTTTCGATCTACTTGTCACAGACGTGATGCCTATATACATGATCATGCCTAGATATTCTCATAACTATGCTCAATTCTGTCAATTGCTCAACAGTAATTTGTTCACCCACCGTAGAATACTTATGCTCTTGAGAGAAGCCACTAGTGAAACCTATGGCCCCTAGGTCTATTCTCATCATATCAATCTCCATCACTTTAATCTTGCTTTGCTCTTTACTTTGCTTTTACTTTTTACTTTGCATCTTTATACCAAAAATACCAAAAATATTATATCTATCAGATCTCACTCTCGTAAGTGACCGTGAAGGGATTGACAACCCCTAATCGCGTTGGTTGCGAGTAGCTATCGCTTTGTGCAGCTACAAGGGACTTGAGCGTGGCCTCCTACTGGATTGATACCTTGGTTCTCAAAAACTGAGGGAAATACTTACGCTACTCTGCTGCATCATCCCTTCCTCTTCGGGGAAAACCAACGCAAGCTCAAGACATAGCAAGAAGGATTTCTGGCGCCGCTACCGGGGAGTCTACGCAAAAAGTCAACATACCAAGTACCCATCACAATCCCTATCTCTCGCATTACATTATTTGCCATTTGCCTCTCGTTTTCCTCTCCCCCCAATTCACCCTTGCCATTTTATTCGCCCTCTCTCTCTATCCTCCCTCTCTATTTGCCTCTTTTTGCCCATTTGCTTTTTTCTTGTGTGCTAGTTTGCTTGTTTGTCGCGATGGCTCAAGATACTACCAAATTGTGTGACTTCACCAATACCAATAATAATGATTTCCTTAGCACTCCGATTGCTCCTCTTACCAGTGCTGAATCTTGTGAAATTAATACTGCTTTGTTGATTCTTGTTATGAAAGATCAATTCGCTGGCCTTCCTAGTGAAGATGCCGCTACTCATCTGAATAGCTTCGTTGATTTATGTGATATGCAAAAGAAAAAAGATGTCAATAATGATGTCGTTAAATTGAAGATATTTCCTTTTTCTCTTAGAGATCATGCTAAAGCTTGGTTTTCGTCTTTGCCTAAAAAATAGTATTGATTCATGGAACAAGTGCAAAGATGCTTTTATCTCAAAGTATTTTCCTCCCGCTAAGATCATCTCTCTTAGAAACGATATTATGAATTTTAAGCAACTTGATCATGAACATGTTGCACAAGCTTGGGAGAGAATGAAATTAATGATACGTAATTGCCCTACTCATGGTTTGAATTCGTGGATGATTATACAAAAAATTTATGCCGGATTGAATTTTGCTTCTAGAAATCTTTTAGATTCGGCCGCAGGAGGCACTTTTATGGAAATCACTTTAGGAGATGCTACTAAACTCCTAGATAATATTATGGTTAATTATTCTCAATGGCATACTGAAAGATCTTCTAATAAAAAGGTGCATGCAACAGAAGAAATTAATGTGTTGAGTGGAAAGATGGATGAACTTATGAAATTATTTGCTACTAAGAGTGTTTCTTCTGATCCTAATGATATGCCTTTGTCTACTTTGATTGAGAATAGCAATGAATCTATGGATGTGAATTTTGTTGGTAGGAATAATTTTGGTAACAACGCTTATAGAGGGAATTTTAATTCTATGCCATATCCTAGTAATCCTTCTAATAATTATGGGAATTCCTACAACAACTCTTATGGAAATTATAATAATATTCCCTCTGAATATGAGAATAGTGTTAAAGAATTTATGAATTCACAAAAGAATTTTAATGCTTTGCTTGAGGAGAAATTGCTTAAAGTTGATGATTTGGCTAGGAACATTGATAGAATTTCTCTTGAGGTTGATTCTTTAAAGCTTAGATCTATTCCTCCTAAGCATGATATCAATGAGTCTCTCAAAGCCATGAGAATTTCTATTGATGAGTGCAAGGAAAGAACCGCTAGGATGCGTGCTTCCAAAGAAGCCTTTATTAAAGCATGTTCCTCCAATTCCTATGAAAATCAAGATGAAGATCTAAAAGTTATTGATGTGTCCCCTATTAAATCTTTGTTTTGCAATATGAATCTTGATGAAACTGAATATGATCTTCCTCTACCTAGAAGGCGTTCTAAAAATTCGGAGTATTTAGATCTTAATAATGAAATTGATGAAAGTGGGATTGAAAGAAATAAAAATCTAGATGTTGCTAAACCCACTATATTGGATTTCAAGGAATTTAATTATGAAAGTTGTTCTTTAATTGATTGTATTTCCTTGTTGCAATCTGTGCTAAATTCTCCACATTCTTATAGTCAAAATAAAGCCTTCACCGAACATATTGTTGATGCCTTGATGCAATCTTATGAAGAAAAACTTGAGTTGAAAGTTTCTATCCCTAGAAAACTCTATGATGAGTGGGAACCAACTATTAAAATTAAAATTAAAGATCATGATTTTTATGCTTTGTGTGATTTGGGTGCTAGTGTCTCTACTATTCCCAAGACTTTGTGTGACTTACTAGATTTTCGTAATTTTGATGATTGTTCTCTAAACTTGCATCTTGCAGATTCCACTATTAAGAAACCTATGGGAAGAATTAATGATATTCTTATTGTTGCAAATAGGAATTATGTGCCCGTAGATTTCATTGTTCTTGATATAGATTGCAATCCTTCTTGCCCTATTATTCTTGGTAGACCTTTCCTTAGAACGGTTGGTGCGATTATTGATATGAAGAAAGGGAATATTAGATTTAAATTTACATTAAAAAGGGCATGGAACACTTTCCAAGAAATAAAATAAAATTACCATATGAAACTATCATGAGAGCCACTTATGGATTGCCTACCAAAGATGGCAATACCTAGTTCTATCCTTGCTTTTATGCCTAGCTAGGGGCGTTAAACGATAGCGCTTTTTGGGAGGCAACCCAATTTTAATTTTATTCCTTGCTTTTTGCTCCTGTTTAGTAATAAATAAATTATTTAGCCTCTTTTTTTGTTGTGTTTTTTGTGTTTCATTACTGTTTGTGCCAAGTAGAACCGTTGGGAAGACTTGGGGAAAGTCTTGTTGAACTTGCTGTAAAAAACAGAAACTTTAGCGCTCACAAGAACTGCTGTCATTTCTATTTGAAGAGTGATATTTAGTTAATTCGTTTTGCAGATGATTAATAGATAAATTCCTCACTTCCAAAATTTTATTTTAGAATTTTTGGGGTTCCAGATCTTGCGCTAGCTACAGATTACTACAGACTGTTCTGTTTTTGACAGATTCTGTTTTTCGTGTGTTGTTTGCTTATTTTGATGAATCTATGGATAGTAAAATAGTTTATAATCCATAGAGAAGTTGTAATACAGTAGGTTTAACACCAACATAAATAAAGAATGAGTTCATTACAGTACCTTGAAGTGGTCTTTTGTTTTCTTTCGCTAACGGAGCTCACGGGTTTTCTATTTTGAGTTTTGTGTTGTGAAGTTTTCAGGTTTTGGGTGAATTCTTTTGATGGATCATGGAACAAGGAGTGGCAAGAGCCTAAGATTGGGCATGCCCATGGCACCCCCAAGATAATCCAAGGACACCAAAAATTCGAAGCTTGGGGATGCCCCGGAAGGCATCCCCTCTTTCGTCCACTTCCATCGGTAATTTACTTGGAGCTATATTTTTATTCACCAACATGATATGTGTTTTGCTTGGAGCGTCTTGTATTATTTGTGTCTTTGTGTCTTAGTATGCCACAATCATCCTTGCTGTACACACCTTTTGAGACAGCCATCCATGAATTAAAATTTGATAGAATACTCTATGTGCTTCACTTATATCTTTTGAGCTATGTAATTTTGCTCTATGTGCTTCACTTATATCTTTTGAGCGTTACAATTTTGCTCTATGTGCTTCACTTAGACCTTTTAGAGCACGGTGGTAGATTTGTTTTAAAGAAACTATTGATCTCTCATGCTTCACTTAAATTATTTTGAGAGTCTCTTAATAGCATGGTAATTTGCTTAATAATAATATGCTTGGTATTCAAGATTTGTGAAACTTTCTTTTGAGTGTGTTGAATACTAAGAAAAGATTGAAACATGATAATTGTTTTGAGATATGGAGGTGATAATATTAAAGTCATGCTAGTTGAGTAGTTGTGAATTTAAAGAATACTTGTGTTAAAGTTTGTGATTCCCGTAGCATGCACGTATGGTGAACCGTTATGTGATGAAGTCGGAGCATGATTTATTTATTGATTGTCTTCCTTATGAGTGGCGGTCGGGGACGAGCGATGGTCCTTTCCTACCAATCTATCCCCCTAGGAGCATGCGTGTAATACTTTGCTTTGATAACTTCTAGATTTTTGCAATAAGTATATGAGTTCTTTATGACTAATGTTGAGTCCATGGATTATACGCACTCTCACCCTTCCACATTTGCTAGCCTCTCTAATAACGCGCACCTTTCTTCGGTATCATACACCTACCATATACCTTCCTCAAAACAGCCACCATACCGACCTATTATGGCATTTCCATAGCCATTCCGAGATATATTGCCATGCAACTTTCCACCATCTAGTTCATCATGACACACTCCATCATTGTCATATTGCATATCCCGGTACACCGCCGGATGCATTCACATAGAGTCATATTTTGTTCTAAATATCGAGTTGTAATTGTTGAGTTATAAGAAAAATAAAAGTGTGATGATCATCATTATTAGAGCATTTTCCAAAGTGAGGAAAGAATGATGGAGACTATGATTCCCCCATAAGTCGGGATGAGACTCCGGACGGAAAATAAATAAAAGAGGCCAAAGAAGCCCAAATAAAAAGAGGCCATAGAATAAAAAAAGGAAGAGAAAAGGCCCAAATAAAAAAATGAGAGAAAAAGAGAGAAGGGACAATGTTACTATCGCTTTATGACACTTGTGCTTCAAAGTAGCACCATGATTTTCATAGTAGAGAATCTCTCATGTTATCACTTTCATATACTACTGGGAATTTTACATTATAGAACTTGGCTTGTATATTCCAATGATGGGCTTCCTCAAATTGCCCTAGGTCTTCATGACCAAGCAAGTTGGATGCACACCCACTTAGTTTCTTTTTGAGCTTTCATATACTTATAGCTCTAGTGCATCCGTTGCATGGCAATCCCTACTCACTCACATTGCTATCTATCGATGGGCATCTCCATAGCCCATTGATACGCCTAGTTGATGTGAGACTATCTTCTCCCTTTTTGTCTTCTCCACAACCACCATTCTATTCCACCTATGGTGCTATGTCCATGGCTCACGCTCATGTATTGCGTGAAGATTGAAAAAGTTTGAGAACATTAAAAGTATGAAACAATTGCTTGGCTTGTCATCGGGGTTGTGCATGATTTAAATACTTTGTGTGGTGAAGATAGAGCATAACCAGACTATATGATTTTCTAGGGATAACTTTCTTTGGCCATGTTATTTTGAGAAGACATAATTGCTTTGTTAGTATGCTTGAAGTATTATTATTTTTATGTCAATATAAACTTTTGTCTTGAATCTTTTGAATCTGAATATTCATACCACAATTAATAAGATTTGAATTGAAATTATGCCAAGTAGCACTCCGCATCAAACATTCACTTTTTATCATTTACCTACTCGAGGACGAGCGGGAATTAAGCTTGGGGATGCCTGATACGTCTCCAACGTATCTATAATTTTTGATTGCTCCATGCTATATATCTACTGTTTTGGACTATAGTGGGCTTTATATTCCACTTTTATATTATTTTTGGGACTAACCTATTGACCGGAGGCCCAGCCCAGAATTGTTGTTTTTGCCTATTTCAGTGTTTCGGATAAACAGAATATCAAATGGAGTCCAAACGGAATAAAATCTTCGGGAACGTGATTTTCTCACCGAACGTGATCCAGGAGACTTGGACCATGCTCCAAGGAACAAAAGAGGCGGTCACGAGGGTGGGGGCGCCCCCCCCCCCTAGGGCGTGCCCCCTGCCTCGTGGGACCCTCGTTGCCCTTCCGGCGTACTTCTTCCTCCTATATATACACACATATCCACAAACGATCAGAATAGGAGCCAAAAACCTAATTCCACCGCCGCAACTTTCTGTATCCACGAGATCCCATCTTGGGGCCTGTTCCGGAGCTCCACCGGAAGAGGGTCGTCATCACGGAGGGCTTCTATATCATCATAGCCTCTCCGATGAAGTGTGAGTAGTTTACCTCAGACCCTCGGGTCCATAGTTAGTAGCTAGATGGCTTCTTCTCTCTCTTTGAATCTCAATACAAAGTTCTCCCGCTCTCTTGTGGACATCTATTCGATGTAATCTTCTTTTTGCGGTGTGTTTGTTGAGACCGATGAATTGTGGGTTTATGATCAAGTCTATCTATGAATAATATTTGAATCTTCTCTGAATTCTTTTATGTATGATTGGTTATCTGTGCAAGTCTCTTCGAATTATCCGTTTGGTTTGGCCAACTAGAATGGTAGTTCTTGCCATGGGAGAAGTGCTTAGCTTTGGGTTCGATCTTGCGGTGTCCTTACCCAATGACAGAAGGGGCAGCAAGGCACGTATTGCATCATTGCCATCAAGGATAACAAGATGGCGTTTATTTCATATTGCATGAATTTATCTCTCTACATCATGTCATCTTGCTTAAGGCGTTACTCTGTTTTTAACTTAATACTCTAGATGCATGCTGGATAGCGGTCGATGAGTGGAGCAATAGTAGTAGATGCAGAATCATTTCGATCTACTTGTCACGGACGTGATGCCTATATACATGATCATGCCTAGATATTCTCATAACTATCCTCAATTCTGTCAATTGCTCAACAGTAATTTGTTCACCCACCATAGAATACCTATGCTCTTGAGAGAAGCCACTAGTGAAACCTATGGCCCCTGGGTCTATTCTCATCATATCAATCTCCATCACTTTAATCTTGCTTTGCTTTTTTACTTTGCTTTTACTTTTTACTTTGCATCTTTATACCAAAAATATTATATCTATCAGATCTCACTCTCGTAAGTGACCGTGAAGGGATTGACAACCCCTAATCGCGTTGGTTGCGAGTAGCTATCGCTTTGTGCGGGTACGAGGGACTTGAGCGTGACCTCCTACTAGATTGATACCTTGGTTCTCAAAAACTGAGGGAAATACTTACGCTACTTTTCTGCATCATCCCTTCCTCTTCGGGGAAAACCAACGCAAGCTCAAGACGTAGCAATATGCATATCACCTGTAGCCCCCAAGTGCCAGGTTGTCATGCTTGCAGAAACCTGGGACTTGTAATTGCCTTATGCTCATAAAGATTTCAACCAGTGTAGCCCCCAAGGGCCGGGTCATTATGCAATAATGAGCAGGGACTTTGTAAATATGATCATGTATACTTGGGCAACAACGTGTAGCCCCTAAGGGTCGGCTCAATAAGATATTACTGATCTGGGATTTGTATATGATTCATTGATAATACCATCAAATGATGTAATCTCCGCCATGGGGCTTGAACCCACATCCACAAGGTTAAGAGCTTTGTACTCTACCAACTGAATAATGGATCTTTCAATATAATGGATTAAGGCTGTGTACCTTGAAGTTCCGACAGGAGCAATTGGTAGCCCCCAAGGGCCGGCTCATTTAAAATGTGATGAGTCGGGTCTTCAATAAGTTTGAACAAAAAATGACTTTGCATTAGCCCCCAAGTGCCATGGTGCATGCTGGCAGTGACATGGGACTTGTATATTTGATGTAATCTCGATTTGAACAATGTAGCCCCTAAGTGTCGGGTCGTAAGCCTGCAGCGACTCGGGACTATTTCCTCCATTGTAAAATAAATCATGCCCATTGATAAAAATAATAGCTATTGCGCTAAAGCGACTTTGAAAACCTCAATCATAACACTGGTTATTGATAATCACAATAGAAATCCAGCCATGTTGGCTATTCAAGATTTGAATACCTCATCGGTTGACAAGTAAATCCGGAATTTTTGTAACCCGGTGGCCTATAGCCCTTGAGAAAATCAATAATTGATAACCCTGCACACAAGTAGATCACAAGAAACCTTGGCGGTTTGCCACAGGGTGGGTCATAATACCTCACATATAACCACTGTGATATTGAATTTGTACTGCCGGTTTACATGAGCTGTGTAGTAAGGATGATAACCCAATCCTTAGAAGCCAATGCTTCCACATAGATGATGATTGTCATAAGCAGGTGACTTATAGTCAAAAGTCAAGTCGGGTTAAGCATAAAACACTTATATACATTTGAGATATAATCCAAAAAAGGTCTCAAGTCAAAACACAAAATTGTTCGCAAAAAAGACTTAAAAATTTAAGGCTTCTGATTCGTATATGATCAGAAAACCGTTCTAAAGGGGTTGAGCTAAGATTCGAATACGATCATATAGCCCCAGTGGCTTTGGCATTGCGCCGATCAACAGGGTACCGACAGCTATGTTCTCTTTGGTTCGAATACGACCTATGTTTGAACAGGAAGCCCCCAAATGACCTTGAGAGGTTTTTAACGACCCTGATTCGAATATGATCCAAGTCGGACCCAAAAGGGGGTTTTAAGCTATGATTCAGATACGATCAAGAAGCCCCTAGTGAGTTTGGCTTTGCGCCGATCAAAAGGGTTACGACAGCTATGTTCTCTTTGGTTCGAATACGACCTATGTTTGAATAGGAAGCCCCCAAGTGACCATATATTAGTATTGCACCGATCAAGAGGGTACCGATAGCTATGCTCGATGAGCAGGAAGCCCCCAAGTGACCATAATAAGATAAGCCGTAAGGCAGGATACCTATGTTTGAACCACGCATCATGGCAGCAAGTTCTTTTTGGTAACCTTTAATTTTTCTCAGAACTCGAACTTGCGAGAGATTAATTATTTTTGAACCGGAACTTTAAACCGGATTTGAGAGCTTCAAAGCTTTGTAAGAGACAAATTTACCTTGAGCCGGATGTTGAACCAGATTTGAGAGCTTCAAAGCTTTGCGGGAGAAAGATGTCTCTTGAGCCGGATTTTTAACCGGAATCTTTAATTTGAACCATCAATTTTCTGACGGCCTTTAAATTTTCATCAATATGGCGGTGGCCTCCGGAACCGGGTTATCCTTCCCTCCAATGATCCGGAGTTCCCGAGTCATGTCATTGTAGCCCCCGAGTCTTAAGACTACTCGAGGAGTTGGTTTGAGACTCTCCATATTTAACTGTGATGTAAACCGGTATGAGTCAGTCAACAGCTCAGTGAAATAACTTGTCCTGCATTGGAGAACTTGCAAACCAGAGTAATCGCTCTTTTAAAGAAAAGCAATACGTAATATAAAAATATACTGGATGAATTTCACCTGATATGTTAAACTGGAAATTATCCATTCTGGAGTTGATGATCACCATGGCGAAGCTGAAATCAAGCACGACCGAGTCGGCCGCAAGAGTAGATAAATGAGCCGGCCGCGGCGTTGTAAGCCGGTGTGGATGAGTAAGTTGTCCTCCTCGTTGTAAGCAGGCGTGGTCGCGAGAGACGGCCACGGCGTTGTAAGCCAGCGCGGTCGCGAGAGACAGCCACGGCGTTGTAAGCCGGTGCGGGAGTCCATTAAGTAATGACGACCACCTGTGCCAAAAGATGTTGGCATACCTCCATCTCCGCGATATAATATCACTTTTTGTCATAAATAATTGCCCTGCATAAATAATATTGCAGACCAAGGTAAAGATACAAACTTGGATGGATATCACCTGATTTGTTTGGACGACGGATGATCTATTTATCATGACAGAGGTGGCTCAGGCAGACTAGCGACTCAATATAGTTCCGGCGGCTCAAGCAGACCGGCAACTTAATATAACCCCGGCAGCACAAAGCGGCAAGGGCGGCTCAACGTGGCTTCGGCGGGTTGATGTAGATTAAGCTGCATGGGGGCGGCTCAACAGGGCGGCTCAACGCGGCCTCATCGGCTCAATAAACGCCAGTGCAAAATTGATGTTGGCGCGCACCTTATGCGACACCTGCGAAAAGATATCACAGACCAACGTAATTGTTCTCAAACAATTTAATATGCATTAAAAATAGATAGAAAAAATAGCATCTGGTAGTATCATGTAGTGGACGTAGCAGCAACTAGTGCCAGATCAGCCAACTAGTATTAGTGCTTTTGTAGCAACCGTAGTAGCACTAGCCGCCAAGGGGTACAGCACCCATGATCTCACGTGGTGGAAATAACATCAGTGGTTGATGTGACTTTTTTTTCTTCACATGAAGAATCTTGCTATTCTTGAAGCCCCCTCTTTCCAACCTGCAACAACTCGTTATAGCAATGGAATAGAACAGAACAACAGGGCGTGAGGCAGCAGCCGGCTTCGAGAGCCGCTGGGCCGGCTGCGGGCGGCTCACGGCCGAACAACGAGCGGCGGCTTGAGCCACGGCGGCTCGCGGTGAAGCAGCGAAGGCGGCGCTGGGCATGGGGCCGGCAACGCGGTAAGGCGGCTCAGCGGCCGACCACAGAGGTGATGACGACTGGCTTAGAAGTGAGTCACCGACGATGACGCAGCATAGAGCAGTTTGCAGGAGAACGGTGGCGGGTAGACGGCCACGGCAAACCGGGCGGCTCGGGGCACAGTTGCGGCTGGGACTGAGGCAAGGCGTCGAGGTCGGAGAAGCAGAGGCGGCTTCGGGATGTCTCGCAGGGGCCGACAATATCTCTCCTGATCGGAGGGGCAAATCCCATCTTGCTCGACCATGTCTCGCAGCATGGGTCTGGACAAGACTAAAACCTACCTTTGTAACTACCCAGTCATGGAGTAGCGTTTGGTTGGCCCAAAGCAAGTCTGTCACCATCCCGACTACATGCGCCAGCTCAGGTCTTAGGACATAGAACGTATGTTGTACTAGAGACTCACAGATGACATATCGTTGCGTCTCATAGTTGGGTCTGTCCGACTCAGACCTTATCTCAACTCGGATCTGACTATGTCGAATCTGACCAGATCCTTCCGAGTCCATATTATCCGGTTAGCATGCAATGCTCCATGGCTAGTGAGACCAAGCCATCGACTGTGTCATATGCTAGTCTAGTCGGCTGCACGTCCACACAACCCTTTCGACTAGGGACCTTTTAGGACGTTCATCATACAATGCATAGTCCCACAAACGAGTCACGTACTTGCTGATGCACATCATTGATAATGTCCAAGGACTATCTTTATTCATAAACACATAGGAAATATCATCATACATGATTGCCTCTAGGGCATATCTCCAACACTGACATGCTTCGCACACAGGTGGCTGGTGGGTGTCAGTTTCTCCAACTTTAGTTGAATCGGATTCAATGAACAGGGTTCTTTCTGAAGATAAAAAAGCAATCACTATACCGCGTTTTGGTTTTTGATGCGTAGGTAAGAATTGTTTTTGCTCAGCCAGTAGCAGCCACGTAAAACTTGCAACTACAAAGTAGAGGACATCTAACTTTTTTGCAGGGCATGTTCTGATGTGATATGGTCAAGACATGGTGCTAAATTTTATTGTATGAGATGATTATGTTTTGAAACAGAATTATCGGCAACTGGCTGGAGCCATATGGTTGTCGCTTTATTGTATGAAATACAATCATCATGTAATTATTTTACTTTATCACTAAGCGATAGTGATAGTCGTAGTAGCGATAGTTGGCAAGACGACAACGATGCTTCGATGGAGATCAAGGTGCCAATCTGGTGACGATGGTGATCATGACGGTGCTTTGGAGATGGAGATCAAAGGCACAAGATGATGATGGCCATATCATATCACTTATATTGATTGCATGTGATGTTTATCCTTTATGCATCTTATTTTGCTTAGTTCGGCGGTAGCATTATAAGATGATCTCTCACTAAAATTCAAGGTACAAGTGTTCTCCCTGAGTATGCACCATTGCTACAGTTAGTCGTGCCGAGACACCATGTGATGATCGCGTGTGATAAGCTCTACGTTCACCTACAACGGGTGCAAGCCAGTTTTGCACACACAGAATACTCGGGTTAAACTTGACGAGCCTAGCATATGCAGATATGGCCTCGGAACACTGAGACCGAAAGGTTGAGCGTGAATAATATTGTAGATATTATCAACATAGTGATGTTCACCATTGAAAACTACTCCATCTCACGTGATGCTCGGACATGGTTTAGTTGATATGGATCACGTGATCACTTAAATGATTAGAGAGATGACTATCTAAGTGGGAGTTCTTAAGTAATTTGATTAATTGAACTTTAATTTATCATGAACTTAGTACCCGATAGTATTATGCATGTCTATGTTGTCATAGATAGATGGCCCGTGCTGTTGTTCCGTTGAATTTTAATGCGTTCCTAGAGAAAGCTAAGTTGGAAGATGATGGTAGAAACTACACGGACTGGGTCCGTAACTTGAGGATTATCCTCATTGCTGCACAAAAGAATTATGTCCTGGAAGCACCGCTAGGTGACAAACCCGCTGCAGGAGGAACGCCAGATGTTGTGAACACCTGGTAGAGCAAAGCTGATGACTACTCGATAGTTCAGTGTGTCATGCTTTATGGCTTAGAACCGGGACTTCAAGGACGTTTTGAAATTCATGGAGCATATGAGATAATCCAGGAGTTGAAGTTAATATTTCAAGAAAATGCCCAGATTGAGAGATATGAAGTGTCCAATAAGTTCTATAGCTGCAAAATGGAGGACAATAGTTCTGTCAGTGAACATATACTCAGAATGTCTGGGTACCACAACCACTTGACTCAGCTTGGAGTTAATCTTCCTGATGATAGTGTCATTGACAGAGTTCTTCAATCACTGCCACCAAGCTACAAGAGCTTTGCTACCTCTTGAGCACTGCGTTGGTTTTCCCCGAAGAGGAAGGGATGATGCAGCAAAGTAGCGTAAGTATTTCCCTCAGTTTTTGAGAACCAAGGTATCAATCCAATAGGAGGCTACGCGCGAGTCCCTCGTACCTGCACAAAACAAATAAATCCTCGCAACCAACGCGATAAGGGGTTGTCAATCCCTACACGGCCACTTACGAGAGTGAGATCTAATAGATATGATAAGATAATATTTTTGGTATTTTTATGATAAAGATGCAAAGTAAAATAAAAGCAAAGTAAAAGAAAAGGAAATAACTAAGTATTGGAAGATTAATATGATGAAGATAGACCCGGGGGCCATAGGTTTCACTAGTGGCTTCTCTCAAGAGCATAGGTATTCTACGGTGGGTGAACGAATTACTGTTGAGCAATTGACAGAATTGAGCATAGTTATGAGAATATCTAGGTATGATCATGTATATAGGCATCACGTCCGAGACAAGTAGACCGACTCCTGCCTGCATCTACTACTATTACTCCGCTCATCGACCGCTATCTAGCATGCATCTAGAGTATTAAGTTCATGAAAACAGAGTAACGCCTTAAGCAAGATGACATGATGTAGAGGGATAAACTCATGCAATATGATGAAAACCCCATCTTGTTATCCTCGATGGCAACAACACAATACGTGCCTTGCCGCCCCTACTGTCACTTGGAAAGGACACCGCAAGATTGAACCCAAAGCTAAGCACTTCTCCCATTGCAAGAAAGATCAATCTAGTAGGCCAAACCAAACTGATAATTCGAAGAGACTTGCAAAGATAACCAATCATACATAAAATATTCAGAGAAGATTCAAATATTGTTCATAGATAGACTTTATCATAAACCCACAATTCATCGGTCTCAACAAACACACCTCAAAAAGAAGATTACATCGAATAGTTCTCCACAAGAGAGGGGAGAACATTGTATTGAGATCCAAAAAGAGAGAAGAAGCCATCTAGCTAACAACTATGGACCCGTAGGTCTGAGGTAAACTACTCACACTTCATCGGAGGGGCTATGGTGATGATGTAGAAGCCCTCCGTGATAGATGCCCCATCCGGCGGAGCTCCAGAACAGGCCCCAAGATGGGATCTCATGGATACAGGAATTTACGGCGGTGGAATTAGGGTTTTGGCTCCATATCTGATCGTTTGGGGGTACGTAGGTATATATAGGAGGAAGGAGTACGTCGGTGGGGCAACAGGGGGCCCACGAGGGTGGAGGGCACTTGGGGGGAAGGCGTGCCCCCTACCTCATCGCCTCCTCTTTTGTTTCTTGACGTAGGGTCCAAGTCTCCTGGGTCTTGTACAATGAGAAAATCACGTTCCTGAAGGTTTCATTCCGTTTGGACTCCGTTTGATATTCCTTTTCTTGAAACCCTAAAATAGGCAAAAAAAACAGCAATTCTGGGCTGGGCCTCCGGTTAATAGGTTAGTCCTAAAATAATATAAAAGTGGATAATAAAGCCCAATAATGTCCAAAACAGTAGATAATATAGCATGGAGCAATCAAAATTTATAGATACGTTGGGGACGTATCAAGCATCCCCAAGCTTAATTCCCGCTCGTCCTCGAGTAGGTAAATGATAAAAACAGAATTTTTGATGCGGAGTGCTACTTGGCATAATTTTAATGTAATTCTTCTTAATTGTGGTATGAATATTCAAATCCGAAAGATTCAAGATAAAACTTTAATAATGACATAAAAGTAATAATACTTCAAGCATACTAACAAATCAATCATGTCTTCTCAAAATAACATGGCCAAAGAAAGTTATCCCTACAAAATCATATAGTCTGGCTATGCTCTATCTTCATCACACAAAGTATTTAAATCATGCACAACCCCGATAACAAGCCAAGCAATTGTTTCATACTTTTGACATTTTCAAAAAAAATCAATCTTCACGCAATACATGAGCGTGAGCCATGGATATAGCACTATAAGTGGAATAGAATGGTGGTTGTGGAGAAGACAAAAAGGGAGAAGATAGTCTCACATCAACTAGGCGTATCAACGGGCTATGGAGATGCCCATCAATAGATATCAATGTGAGTGAGTAGGGATTGCCATGCAACGGATGCACTAGAGCTATAAGTATATGAAAGCTCAACAAAAGAAACTAAGTGGGTGTGCATCCAACTTGCTTGATCATGAAGACCTAGGGCATTTTGAGGAAGCCCATCATTGGAATATACAAGCCAAGTTCTATAATGAAAAATTCCCACTAGTATATGAAAGTGATAATATAGGAGACTCTCTATCATGAATATCATGGTGCTATTTTGAAGCACAAGTGTGGTAAAAGGATAGTAACATTGTCCCTTCTCTCTTTTTCTCTCATTTTTTATTTGGGCATTTTCTCCTTTTTTTCATGGCCTCTTTTCTTTCTCTTTTTTTTATTTTTCGTCCGGAGTCTCATCCCGACTTGTGGGGGAATCATAGTATCCATCATCCTTTCCTCACCGGGACAATTCTCTAATAATGATGATCATCACACTTTTATTTTCTTACAACTCGATACTTAGAACAAAATATGACTCTATATGAATGCCTCCGACGGTGTACCAGGATATGCAATGAATCAAGAGTGACATGTATGAAGGAATTATGAAAGGTGGCTTTTCCACAAATACGATGTCAACTACATGATCATGCTAAGCAATATGACAATGATGGAGTGTGTCATAATAAATGGAATGGTGGAAAGTTGCATGGGAATATATCTCGGAATGGCTATGGAAATGCCATAATAGGTAGGTATGGTGGCTGTTTTGAGGAAGGTATATGGTGGGTGTATGATACCAGCGAAAGGTGTGTGGTATTAGAGATGCTAGCAATGGTGGAAGGAAGGAAAGTGCATATAATCCATGGACTCAACATTAGTCATAAAGAACTCATATACTTATTGCAAAAATCTACAAGTTATGAAAGCAAAGTATTACGCGCATGCTCCTAGGGGGATAGATTGGTAGGAAAAGACCATCGCTCGTCCCCGACCGCCACTCATAAGGAAGACAATCAAAAAATAAATCATGCTCCGACTTCATCACATAACGGTTCACCATACGTGCATGCTACGGGAATCACAAACCTTAACACAAGTATTTCTCAAATTCGCAACTACCCAACTAGCATAACTTTAATATCACCATCTTCATATCTCAGAACAATTATCAAGCAGCAAACTTCTCATAGCATTCAACACACTCATAAGAAAGTTTTTACTATTCTTGAATACCAAGCATATTAGGATTATTTAAGCAAATTACCATGCTATTTAAGACTCTCAAAATAATCTAAGTGAAGCATGAGAGATCAATAGTTTCTATAAAACAAATCCACCACCGTGCTCTAAAAGAAATAAGTGAAGTACTAGAGCAAAACTATATAATTCAGAAAGATATAAGTGAAGCATATAGAGTATTCTAACAAATTCCAAATCATGTATGGCTCTCTCAAAAGGTGTGTACAGAAAGGATGATTGTGGTAAACTAAAAAGCAAAGACTCAAATCATACAAGACGCCCCAAGCAAAACACATGTCATGTGGTGAATAAAAATATAGCTCCAAGTAAAGTTACCGATAGAAGTAGACGAAAAGAGGGGATGCCTTCCGGGGCATCCCCAAGCTTTGGCTTTTAGGTGTCCTTAGATTATCTTGGGGGTTCCATGGTCATCCCCAATCTTAGGCTCTTGCCACTCCTTGTTCCATAATCCATCAAATCTTTACCCAGAACTTGAAAACTTCACAACACAAAACTTAAAGTAGAAAATCCCGTGACCTCCGTTAGTGAAAGAAAACAAAAGACCACTTCAAGGTACCGTAATGAACTCATTCTTTATTTATATTGGTGTTAAACCTACTGTATTCCAACTTCTCTATGGTTTATAAACTATTTTACTAGCCATAGATTCATCACAATAAGCAAACAACACACGAAAAACAGAATCTGTCAAAAACAGAACAGTCTGTAGTAATCTGTAGCTAGCGCAAGATCTGGAACCCCAAAAATTCTAAAATAAATTGCTGAACGTGTAGAATTTATCTATTAATCATCTGCAAAACGAATTAACTAAATAGTACTTTCCAAATAAAAATGGCAGCAGTTCTCATGAGCGCTAAAGTTTCTGTTTTTTACAGCAAGATAACAAGACTTTCCCCAAATCTTCCCAACGGTTCTACTTGGCACAAACACTAATTAAACACACAAAAACCTAAACAGAGGCTAGATAAATTATTTATTACTAAACCAGAGCAAAAATCAAGAAATAAATATAAAATTGGGTTGCCTCCCAACAAGCGCTATCGTTTAACGCCCCTAGCTAGGCATAAAAAGCAAGGATAGATCTAGGTATTGCCATCTTTGGTAGGCAATCCATAAGTGGCTCTCATAATAGATTCATAAGGTAATTTAATTTTATTTCTAGGAAAGTGCTCCAGGCCTTTCCTTAAAGGAAATTGGAATCTAATATTTCCGTCCTTCATATCAATAATTGCACCAATCGTTCTAAGGAAAGGTCTACCAAGAATAATAGGACATGAAGGATTGCAATCTATATCAAGAACAATGAAATCTACGGGCACATAATTCCTATTTGCAACAATAAGAACATCATTACTTCTTCCCATAGGTTTCTTAATAGTGGAATCCGCAATGCAAATTTAGAGAGCAATCATCAAAATCACGGAAACCTAACAAATCACACAAAGTCTTTGGAATCGTGGAAACACTAGCACCCAAATCACACAAAGCATAGCATTCATGATTTTTAATTTTAATTTTAATAGTAGGTTCCCACTCATCATAAAGTTTTCTATGATAGAAACTTCCAATTCAAGTTTTTTTTCATAAGATTGTGCTACCTCTTTAGCACTGTGTTGGTTTTCCCCGAAGAGGAAGGGATGATGTAGCAAAGTAGCGTAAGTATTTCCCTCCGTTTTTGAGAACCAAGGTATCAATCCAGTAGGAGGCTACGCGTGAGTCCCTCGCACCTGCACAAAACAAATAAATCCTCACAACCAACACAAATAGGGGTTGTCAATCCCTATAGGGCCACTTACGAGAGTGAGATCTGATAGATATGATAAGATAATATTTTTGGTATTTTTATGATAAAGATGCAAAGTAAAATAAAGGCAAAGTAAATAGCAAAGTAAATAACTAAGTAGTAGGAGATTGATATGACAAAGATAGACCCGGGGGCCATAGGTTTCACTAGTGGCTTCTCTCGAGAGCATAAGTATTCTACGGTGGGTGAACAAATTACTGTTGAGCAATTGACAGAATTGAGCTTAGTTATGAGAATATCTAGGTATGATCATGTATATAGGTACCACATACGAGACAAGTAGACCGACTCCTGCCTGCATCTACTACTATTACTCCACTCATCGACCGCTATCAAGCATGCATCCAGAGTATTAAGTTAAAAAGAGAGTAACGCCTTAAGAAAGATGACATGATGTAGAGGGATAGACTCATGCAATATGAAGAAAACCCCATCTTGTTATCCTCGATGGAAACAATACAATACGTGCCTTGCTGCCCTTACTGTCACCGGGAAAGGACACCGCAAGATTGAACCCAAAGCTAAGCACTTCTCCCATTGCAAGAAAGATCAATCTAGTAGGCCAAACCAAACTGATAATTCGAAGAGACTTGCAAAGATAACCAATCATACATAAAAGAATTTAGAGAAGATTCAAATATTATTCATAGATGGACTTGATCATAAACCCACAATTCATCAGTCTCAACAAACACATTGCAAAAAGAAGATTACATTGAATAGATCTCCACAAGAGAGGGGGAGAGCATTGTATTGAGATCTAAAAAGAGAGAAGAAGCCATCTAGCTACTAACTGTGGACCCGTAGGTCTGAAGTAAACTACTCAAACTTCATCGGAGGGGCTATGGTGTTAGTGTAGAAGCCCTCTGTGATCGATGCCCCCTCCGGTGGAGCTCCGGAACAGGCCCCAAGATGGGATCTCGTGGATACAGAAAGTTAAGGCGGTGGAATCAGGGTTTTGGCTCCGTATCTGATCGTTTGGGGGTACGTGGCTATATATAGGAGGAAGAAGTAAGTCGGTGGGGCAACAGGGGGCCCACGAGGGTGGAGGGCGCGCCTGGGGGGTAGGCGCGCCCCCTACCTCGTGGCCTCCTGTTACGTGTCTTGATGTAGGGTCCAAGTCTCCTGAGTTGTATTCGATGAGAAAATTGCGTTCCCGAAGGTTTCATTCCGTTTGGACTCCGTTTGATATTCCTTTTCTTCGAAACCCTAAAACATGCAAAAAAAATAGTAATTCTGGGCTGGGCCTCCGGTTAATAGGTTAGTCCCAAAAAATAATATAAAAGTGGATAATAAAGCCCAACAATGTCCAAAATAGTAGATAATATAGCATGGAGCAATCAAAAATTATAGATATGTTGGAGACGTATCAAGCATCCCCAAGCTTAATTCCTGCTCGTCCTCGATTAGGTAAATGATAAAAATAGAATTTTTGATGCGGAGTGCTACTTGGCATAATTTTAATGTAATTCTTCTTAATTGTGGTATGAATATTCAGATCCGAAAGATTCAAGACAAAAGTTTATATTGAGATAGAAAATAATAATACTTCAAGCATACTAACAAAGCAATTATGTCTTCTCAAAATAACATGGCTAAAGAAAGTAATCCCTACCAAATCATATAGTCTGGCTATGCTCTATCATCACCACACAAAATATTTAAATCATGCACAACCCCGATGACAAGCCAAGCAATTGTTTCATACTTTTGACATTCTCAAAACTTTTTCAATCTTCACGCAATACATGAGCGTGAGCCATGGATATAGCACTATAGGTGGAATCGAGTGGTGGTTGTGGAGAAGACAAAAAGGAGAAGATAGTCTCACATCAACTAGGCGTATCAACAGGCTATGGAAATGCCCATCAATAGATATCAATGTGAGTGAGTAGGGATTGCCATGCAACGGACGCACTAGAGCTACAAGTATATGAAAGCTCAAAAAGTAACTAAGTGGGTGTGCATCCAACTTGCTTGCTCATGAAGACCTAGGGAAATTTGAGGAAGCCCATCATTGGAATATACAAGCCAAGTTTTATAATGAAAGATTCCCACTAGTATATGAAAGTGATAACATGAGAGACTCTCTACTATGAAGATCATGGTGCTACTTTGAAGCACAAGTGTGGTAAAAGGATAGTAACATTGTCTCTTCTCTCTTTTTCTCTCATTTTTTCTTTTTTATTTGGGCCTTTTCTCTTCTTTTTTATGGCCTTTTTTCTTTCTCCTTTTTTTATTTGGGCTTCTTTGGCCTCTTTTATTTATTTTTCGTCCGGAGTCTCATCCCGACTTGTGGGGGAATCATAGTATCCATCATCCTTTCCTCACTGGGACAATGCTCTAATAATGATGATCATCACACTTTTATTTTTCTTATAACTCAACAATTACAACTCGATACTTAGAACAAAATATGACTCTATGTGAATGCCTCCGACGGCGTACCGGGATATGCAACGATGCATGAGTGACAAGTATGAAAGAATTATGAACGGTGGCTTTGCCACAAATACGATGTCAACTACATGATCATGCTAAGCAATATGAAAATGATGGAGTGTGTCATAAACGGAACGGTGGAAAGTTGCATGGAAATATATCTCGGAATGGCTATGGAAGTGCCATAATAGGTAGGTATGGTGGCTGTTTTGAGGAAGGTATATGGTAGGTGTATGTGTGACGCCCCCGTTCTAATCGTACACTAATCATACACGCAAACGTGTACGATCAAGATCAGGGACTCACGGGAAGATATCACAACACAACTCTACAAATAAAATAAGTCATACAAGCATCATATTACAAGCCAGGGGGCCTCGAGGGCTCGAATACAAGAGCTCGATCATAGACGAGTCAGCGGAAGCAACAATATCTGAGTACAGACATAAGTTAAACAAGTTGCCATAAGATGGCTAGCACAAACTGGGATACAGATCGAAAGAGGCGCAGGCCTCCTGCCTGGGATCCTCCTAAACTACTCCTGGTCGTCGTCAGCGGGCAACACGTAGTAGTAGGCACCTCCGGTGTAGCAGGAGTCGTCGTCGACGGTGGCATCTGGCTCCTGGGCTCCGACATCTGGTTGCGACAACCAGGTAGAAGAGATAGAGGGAAAAGAAGGAGAAAGCAACCGTGAGTACTCATCCAAAGTACTCGCAAGCAAGGAGCTACACTACATATGTATGCATCGGTATCAACTGGAATAAGGCTATCACATGTGGACTGAACTGCAGAATGCCGGAATAAGAGGGGGATAGCTAGTCGTTTCGAAGACTACGCTTCTGGCAGCCTCCGTCTTGCAGCATGTAGAAGAGAGTAGACTGAAGTCCTCCAAATAGCAACGTATAGCATAATCCTAACCGATGATCCTCCCCTCGTCGCCCTGAGAGAGAGCGACCATAGGTTGTATCTGGCACTAGGAAGGGTGTGTTTTATTAAGTATCCGGTTCTAGTTGTCATAAGGTCAAGGTACAACTCCGGGTCGTCCTTTTACCGAGGGACACGGCTATTCGAATAGATAAACTTCCCTGCAGGGGTGCACCACATACCCCAACACGCTCGATCCCATTTGGCCAGACACACTTTCCTGGGTCATGCCCGGCCTCGGAAGATCAACACGTCGCAGCCCTACCTAGGCACAACAGAGAGGTCAGCACGCCGGTCTAAACCCTATGGCGCAGGGGTCTGGGCCCATCGCCCTTTGCACACCTGCACGTTGCGAACGCGGCCGAAAGCAGACCTAGCCTAGTGGCCTTCCAGTCCAATCCGGCGCGCGCCACTCAGTCGCTGACGTCACGAAGGCTTCGGCTGATACCACGACGTCGGGATACCCATAACTACTCCCGCGTAGATGGTTAGTGCGTATAGACCAAATGGCCAGACTCAGATCAAATACCCAGATCTCGTTAAGCGTGTTAAGTATCCACGAACGCCGAACAGGGCCAGGCCCACCTCTCTCCTAGGTGGTCGGAACCTGCCCTGTCGCTCCGCCACAAAGATCCACACAGAGGGCCGTCGGGACAAAGGTCCTTTCAGCCCCCAATCCGTGAGTCACTCGCGGGTACTCCTCGAGCCAACCCGACTTTGGTCACCACATGTATCATGTTTATAATATATAGTATATACCCGTGATCACCTCCCGAGGTGATCACAGCCCAGTAGTATAGCAAGGCAGACAGACAAGAGTGTAGGGCCACTGATGGAACACTAGCATCCTATACTAAGCAGTAGGATAGCAGGTAATGGTATCAACAGTAGTAGCAAGGACAGGCTATGCATCAGGATAGGAATAACGGAAAGCAGTAACATGCTACACTACTCTAATGCAAGCAGTATAGAGAAGAGTAGGCGTTATCTGGTGATCAAAGGGGGGGCTTGCCTGGTTGCTCTGGCAAGAGAGAGGGGTCGTCAACACCGTAGTCGTACTGGGTAGTAGCGGCGTCGGTCTCGGTGTCTATCGAGAGAAGAGGGGGAAGAAACAATAAATATTTAAGCAAGCATATGCATAATGATGCATGACATGACAAGTAACGGCGTTAGGGGTGCCCTGACGCGGTAATAGGTGATACCGGTGAAGGGGGATGACATCCGGGAAAGTATCCCCGGTGTTTTGCGTTTTCGGGCAGAGTAGCCGGAGGGGGAAAGTTGCGAGCTTGTTATGCTAGGGATGCGTGGCGGACAAACGGGCTGCGTAACCGGAATCGTCTCGTCGTTCTGAGCAACTTTCATGTTGAAAATATTTTAATCCGAGTTACGGATTAAAAGATATGATTTTCTAAAGATTTAATCATTTTTTGGAATTTATTTAATTATTTAAATCAACATTATCCGAAACAGTGCTTGCTGACGTCAGCATGACGTCAGCATGACGTCAGCAGTCAACAGAGGGTTGACTGGGTCAAACTGACGTGTGGGTCCAGTGGGACCCACCTGTCATTAACTGTTTAGCCTAATCAGGATTAACTAAACTAATTACTAATTAATTAAACTAATAATTAATTAAGTTAATCTAATTATGATTAATTAGGTTAATTAATTCCTTAATTAATTAATTAATTAATTAATTAATTATCTATTTATTTAATTACTCTTATTACTTATTAATTTTAATTAATTCTTTTTCTTTTTTTATAAAACGTTCTGTGGGCGTCGGCCCCACATGTCATTGGGCCCTGGGGGCTAGCGGGCAAAAGGGGCAGCGGGCGGAGCCCCGTTTAGCGCGTGGGCGCTGGGTGCGTGCGCACCCGAACGGGCGCTCGCCCGCAGGGCGGGACGAGGACGCCGGGGCAAGGATGGAGGGGCTCGCCGGTGCGGCCATCTCCGGCGATGGCTGGCGGAGGCGAGGGGTGGCGCCGGTGCGGTCTGAGCAGCGCGGAGGGGCAGGCGCGGTGGCGCGGCCACGGGACAGAGGAGAGACGGGGGAGGGCGAGGCCATGGCCGAGCCACGACGGGCGCGCGCGCGCGTCGGCGCGGTCAGGAGGGGCCGGCCACGGCGCGGGCACGGGAGCCGGACGGCGCGCAGGACAGAGGGGAGAGGAGGAGCGGCCGGAGTTGGCCGCGGGCGTGGCGGGGCAGAGGGGTCACGAGGGGCGTCCATGCGGCGGCCGCGGCGAGGCGCGGTTCGTGCGTGCGCCGGCGACAGAGGGAGGGAGCAAGGCGGGGCAGCTCACGGGGAGGGACGCGTAGGGTCTCGGAGGCGAGCTCGGTGGAGGTCGGGGAGGTCCGGCGAGGGAGAGGTCGAGGCGGCGAAGGGGCTCCCGCGGCGGGGCGAGGGAGGAGCTTCGGGCGGTGAGGTGGACCGGCGAGGAGGAGGCAGCGGGGGGGCCGGGAAGGTCCACGGGCGGCGGCGGCGGCGTTCTGGCGAGGGGGGGGAGCGACGGGATCGGGGCGACGGGATCGGGCGCCTCCTCCCTCGATCCCGATCCAGTCGGGGGAGAGGGGGAGATATTTTGGGGAGCGGGGGGGGGGAATGGATAGGGCTAGGGTTTCGGGGGGGGTTATGTGGGAACGGGGTGGGCCGGTCGGCTGGCCTGGTGGCCTGCTGGGCCGGAGCCCAGTGGGTTGTCCCTCTTTTTTTTTGTTAGGTTTTGTCTTTTCCTTTTATTTATTTTCTCTTTTGTTTTTAATTCATTCTAAAATACTTAGGCAGTTTTTAAAATGTGTTGATTACACTATAATTACCAGTGCAATATTCTGCAACCCCCGAACATTTTTGTTTTAAATTTTGAAAACTTTTATTGTTAATTGTAATTTGAATTTGAATTTGAACGGTTTCGGATTGTTGCGAGGTTAGCAACAGTAATCGGAATGACGTGCCATGATTAGCGTGGGATTACTGTAGCAAGTTTATCCGGGCGTTACAAATCTCCTCCACTACAAGAAATCTCGTCCCGAGATTTAGGAGGTAGAAGGAAACAGTGCGGGGTATTCATCACGCAGGCGATCCTCGCGTTCCCAGGTAGCTTCGTCCTCAGAGTGATTCGACCACTGGACCTTGAGGAACTTGATCGCCTTCTGGCGTGTGCGGCGTTCAGCTTGGTCGAGAATGCGGACCGGATGCTCTTTATAGGAGAGGTCCTGTTGCAATTCGAGCACTTCATGATCCACTGCTCGGATTGGGTCCTTGAAACAGCGTCGGAGTTGTGACACGTGGAACACATCATGAACCTGCGAAAGGTTCGGCGGAAGCTCCAATTGATATGCCACTTTTCCACGCCTCTCGAGAATAGTGAAAGGACCAATATAGCGGGGAGCTAGCTTGCCCTTGATCCCGAAGCGGTGTGCACCCTTCATTGGTGTAACTCGAAGATAAGCCTTTTCGCCAGGTTGATAGATCATGTCTTGGTGATGACGGTCATACTGACTTTTCTGACGTGACTGAGCAGTCTTGAGATTCTCGCGAATAATGCGAACTAGTTCTTCAGCCTGTTGGATAATATCCGGACCAAAGAGTGGACGTTCCCCAGTTTCTGACCAGTTCAGAGGGGTTCGGCACTTTCGTCCATATAACCCTTCGAAGGGGGACATCTTCAGACTAGCTTGATAGCTATTATTATAAGAGAACTCGGCATATGGAAGAGATTCCTCCCATTTCTTGCCGAATGAGATTACACAAGCTCGAAGCATGTCTTCGAGAACTTGGTTGACACGTTCAACCTGTCCTTGCGACTGAGGATGAAACGCAGTACTGAACGACAGATGAGTTCCCATAGCTTCTTGGAAACTCGCCCAAAACCTTGAAGTGAATAAGCTGCCACGGTCTGAACTGATAACCAGTGGGATACCGTGGAGTGAAACAATTCTGGCCATGTAGAGAGTAGCAAGCTGACTAGCAGTGATTGTCTCTTTGACCGCCAGAAAATGGGCAACTTTGGAAAGCCGGTCAATGACGACAAGAATAGCATCATTACCTTTCTGAGATTTGGGAAATCCAGTGAAGAAGTCCATTTCAACATGGTCCCATTTCCATTCAGGAATAGAGATAGGTTGCAGAGTTCCAGCAGGCCTTTGATGCTCTGCTTTGATTCGGCGACAAACGTCACATTCAGCAACATAACGAGCAATGTCCTGCTTCATATTAGACCACCAGAATCTTTGACGAATATCCTGGTACATCTTTGTACTACCAGGATGGATGGACAGAGGCGTATCATGGGCTTCTTGCATAACCCTTTTAGTCTTATCCAGGTTTTTCTTCGAACAAGGTACCACTAGGCGGCCTTTGAAATACAAGGCGCCATCGTCAGCAACAGTGAAGAATGAGGGCTTTTCTTTTTTGAGGTCGCGCTTAATCTTGAGGACTTCATCGTCACACTTCTGTATCCATTTGATGGTGTCCACAAGATCTGGTTTCGCAACCAGGGTATTGAGAGAACCCTTGGAAACAACATGGAGGTTCTGTTTGGGGAAACCTTCGGGAGGGGGAGCGAGTGATCCCGGAGGAACAATATGGAGGTTCAGCCTTCTAAATTCTTCAACAAGCGATGGGTGAACTTTGTGAGCCTGGAGGTGGTTACAGTAATACTTGCGGCTCAAGGCGTCAGCCATTACATTAGCCTTGCCGGGGGTATAGGATATACCCACGTCAAAGTCTGCAACAGTCTCCATCCATCTTTGCTGACGTAGATTTAAATCTGGCTGAGTAAACAGATACTTCAGACTTTGATGGTCGGTGAAGATCTCGCAACGATTACCGAGAAGGTAATGTCGCCACTGCTTTAGTGCATGAATGACAGCAGCAAGCTCGAGGTCGTGAACTGGGTAGTTTTCTTCGTGAGGGCGCAATTGACGAGAGGCATAAGCAGTCACTCTGCGCTCTTGCATTAGGACACAGCCTAATCCTTGACGGGAAGCGTCGCAGTAAATGACGAAGTCCTTCTTAGTATCAGGTGGTGCAAGCACGGGGGCAGAAGTCAATTTGTCTTTGAGCGTCTGGAAACTTTCCTGACACTTGTCTGTCCAGTCGAACTTGACACCCTTATGCAATAAATTAGTCAGAGGCCTGGCAATCTTGGAGAAGTTCTCGACGAATCGATGGCAATAGCTGGCGAGACCGAGAAAACTTCGGACTTGCTTGACGTTCTTCGGGGGAGTCCAATCGAGAATAGCCTGAACTCGTTCAGGGTTGACGGCAATACCATCCTTGGAGATGACATGTCCAAGATAGGTTACTTCGGGGAGCCAGAATTCACACTTGGAATACTTAGCATACAGTTGATGCTCTCGAAGTTTTTCCAGCACAAGACGAAGATGTTCAGCATGCTCCTCCTTGTTCTTGGAAAATACAAGGATATCGTCCAAATAAACCACGACGAACTTGTCGAGGTAATCCATGAATATATAATTCATCAGACGAGAGAAGGTGGCTGGAGCATTCGTTAAGCCGAATGACATGACGGTGTACTCGTATGATCCATACCGAGTAACGAAGGCGGTTTTTGGGATGTCCTCTTCACGAACACGGATCTGGTGGTAACCCAACCCCAAGTCGAGTTTGGAGAACACTGATGAACCAGCCAGTTGATCATAAAGATCATTGATCCGAGGAAGAGGGTATTTATTCTGGATGGTAGCTTGGTTTATAGGACGGTAGTCTTGGACTAATCGGTTTGTCCCATCCTTTTTCTTAACAAAGAGAGAAGGTGCTCCCCAAGGAGAGCAACTTGGGCGAATGAAACCTTTGACAAGAGATTTGTCGATTTCCTCCTTAAGCTCAATAAGCTCATGCGGCGGCATCTTGTAGGGTCGTTTAGCTATAGGGGTGGTGCCGGGTTTCAAGTCGATGATGAATTCGACAGCTCTAGCAGGGGGAATCCCTGGAAGTTCTTCTGGGAATACATCTTGGAATTCACGAACGACGAGAACGTTTTCAATGCCCTCGAGTGGTGCAGCGTTCAACGCATTCAAGGCATAAAGTCGTGCCTCGGCGTTCTGAACTAGATGAGCTTGGTAAGCTATTATTTCGTCAGAAGGGTGTAGCAGATGGACGACCTTAGTGGCGCAAACTATAGAAGCAGTATGCGCTTTCAACCAATCCATTCCCAGAATGAGGTCGATGCTACAGGACTTTAGTACGATGGGGGAGGCAAGGAATTCCGGTCCTTCAATTTCAACGGGGACGTTGTGACTAACCATAGAGGTTTGACACTGGCCCGCAGGGGTGTGTACCACAATCGCAGTGTTCATCTCTTCGTATTTAATGCCATGCATGAATGCAAACTCAGCTGATATGAATGAATGTGATGCTCCTGTATCAAATAAGACAGATGCTGGTACTGAATTTACGAGGAGTGTACCCATCACGGTAGCAGGCTGGTCTTGGGCTTTGTTCAGATCAACATGGTTGGCATGAACGCGACCATAAGACTTGGCATTGTTGTTGCGGGTCTGGTTGTTTCCACGGCCAGTTGCTGGAAGGGCCAGTTGATTCTGTTTCTGGTTACATTCCCTAGCACGGTGCCCTGGTTGTCCACACCTGAAGCACAAACCATTCTCGGGAGTAGGAACAGGAGCTTGGGGTGGTGGAGCTGGAAGCCTTGGTTGCCTAGTTGGAGCAGTAGGCAGACGAGGTGCAGCATAGGACTGCCTTGGGGCAGGTGCATTAGGCTGGTACACGCTGTTGGGAATCCATATCTTGCGCTTCTGCGAGGACGGGCCCGAAGATGAGCCCGTGTCACGGCTGCGCCTGTGAGAGCTCTGGTATTCCTGCAGACCAGTTTCGACATTGATGGCTTTGTTCACCAGAGTGGCGAAATCAGCAAAGTCATGCACTAGAAGTGCGAGTTTGATGTCAGCTTGAAGGCCATCCCGGAACTTCTCCTGTCTGCGTGCATCAGTTGCAATGTCCTCTTCAGCATAGCGGGACAAGTCCAGAAACTCCCGTTGATAAGCTTCCACAGTTTTGTTGCCTTGGGTGAGGTTGCGGAACTCACGCTTCTTCCGGTCCATGACTCCCTGAGGAATGAAGCGAGCACGGAAGGCAGCTTGGAAGTCTGGCCAGGTGATGATTGTTCCAGCTGGCAGAGTACGCCTGTGGCTGTCCCACCATTGAGCTGCGGGTCCTTTCAGGAAGAATGAAGCAAAGGTGACATAGCTGGCAGGGGCTACATCAGCAGACTCCATCTCATAGGTGATGTCACGGAGCCAGTCATCAGCATCCAGAGGCTGGGTTGAGCTGCGGTACACTGTTGGGTTCAGGCGCATGAAATCCTGCAGAGTTACTGGGGTTGGTTGCTGGTTCATATTGGGGCGAGGAAACTGAGCCATCATATTCTCCATGAACTGGCGATTCATCTCAAGCTGTTGGATCATACCAGCCATGTACTCAGGCGGTGGTGGGGCGTTGCCACCACGACCACGACCACCTGGTCTAACCATCCTGCCAGTGTTTAACAGGGGTAGTTCAGCATCGAGGAATTGTAAAAACAAGCATCATTCATGATGAAACATGCACAACGAAAGCAGCACGATAGATACCACATAGTAGTCGGCATATCTTACAAAAGAGATCATGCATAGAGTTCGTTACACAGTGTTCAATACATAGACTAAGACATCATAGGCGGCACGCAGGCTCGCGGCGAATGCAACTAACAGTAACAAGCAAGTCTACATCAGTCCCACGAGGTACTGTGGAGGTAGGTGTAGCCCGACAGCTGGTAGTGACGCGAAGGGAAGACCTCCACGTGGGTAGCCTGGGGTCCGCGGATACTCTGGTGCGGAACCCGATGCGCAGGTGGCAGGAGAGGACCAAGTGCAGGAGAGTAGCCTCCCACATCTGGCCAGCCGACGCCCTGGGGCATCACGGTCCTGGCGGGGTAGATCGCAGAACGCGACAGATCACCAGATCGAACAGAGGGGTGTAACAGTGTCAGAGCACGATACAGGTGCTGACGGGTGGTGTACAACTCGTGTCGAAGAGCTCGGTTAGCTCTATCCAGCCCATCAGCATGCAGAACCAGGTTCTGATGGTAGTAGGGCTCGCGGGTGACAGTGGAGTAGGCCGCAGTGTAGTAACCCTCCGCACCAACATCGGATGCGATAGCAATGTGCCTGAAGGGGGAGGTGTCCAACTCCTGATACTCACCACGAAGACGTGTCAGAGCAGCATAAGCAGCATCGTGGACCGCCATATCGATCGTCACTCCAACACCATGAGCAGTGTGCAGCACAGTAGTGGAGTCATACTCCCGAGAGTAGAGGTGGACGACGGCACGGTACTGCTCCTGGTTGAAATCCTGATACTCCTCATAGACGGTGTACTCAGGGTGCCAGCGATAACCCAGATAGGTCATCATCTCAACCAACACAGCAGGTGATCCTGAGGCACCAATGGCCGTCGTGTGGCGCACGACCTGCCTCGTGGGTTCCATCTGAAAACAAAGATGTTTTCACAGGAGTCAAATGACAAGGTGGACAATGTTCAAATACTACTCTAAAGAATAACTAGGTCTTATCCAACTTTGGGGTGAATGTCGTAACGGGATCCTAGTGTCAGAGTTAGTAAATTCGTTTAACCCGAGTAGAAGAGAGATCAGAGTCCCAGAGTAAGGATCGAGGAGTAAAAGATCCTAATATCACCCGATGGCGACGTGGGCCCGTAAGGCACACAGCCAGGTTAGTAAAAAGTTTTGCAATGTCTAGACTCGACTTCGGCCAAGAAGTGTGGAAGGGGGATTCCTACAGGCAGTCGGCTCTGATACCAACTTGTGACGCCCCCGTTCTGATCGTACACGTTTGCGTGTATGATTAGTGTACGATTAGAACGGGGGCGTCACAGTATGATACCGGCGAAAGGTGCACGGTATTAGAGAGGCTAGCAAAGGTGGAAGGGTGAGAGTGCGTATAATCCATGGACTCAACATTAGTCATAAAGAACTCATATACTTATTGCAAAAATCTACAAGTTATCAAAGCAAATTATTACGTGCATGCTCCTAGGGGGATAGATTGGTAGGAAAAGACCATCGCTCGTCCCCGATCGCCACTCATAAGGAAGACAATCAATAAATAAATGATGCTCCGACTTCATCACATAACGGTTCACCATACGTGCATGCTACGGGAATCACAAGCTTCAACACAAGTATTTATAAAATTCACAACTACTCAACTAGCATGACTTTAAAATCACCATCTCCATATCTCAAAACAATTATCAAGTATCAAACTTCTCATAGTATTCAACACACTCATAAGAGAGTTTTATTATTAATCTTGCATACCAAGCATATTAGGATTTTAAGAAAATTACCATGCTATTAAGACTCTCAAAATAATCTAAGTGAAGCATGAGAGATCACTAGTTTCTATAAAACAAATCCACCACCGTGCTCTAAAAGATATAAGTGAAGCACTAGAGAGAAATTATATAACTCAAAAGATATAAGCGAAGCACATAGAGTATTCTAACAAATTCCAAATCATATATGGCTCTCTCAAAAGGTGTGTACAGCAAGGATGATTGTGGTAGACTAACAAGCAAATACTCAAATCATACAAGACGCTCCAAGCGAAACACATATCATGTGGTAAATAAAAATATAGCTCCAAGTAAAGTTACCGATGGAAGTAGACGAAAGAGGGGATGCCTTCCGGGGCATCCCCAAGCTTTGGCTTTTAGTGTCCTTAGATTATATTGGGGGTTCCATGGGCATCCCCAAGATTAGGCTCTTGCCACTCCTTGTTCCATAATCCATCAAATCTTTACCCAAAACTTGAAAACTTCACAACACAAAACTTAAAGTAGAAAATCTCGTGAGCTCCGTTAGCAAAAGAAAACAAAAGACCACTTCAAGGTACTTTAATGAACTAATTATTTATTTATATGTGTGTTATACCTACTTTATTCCAACTTCTCTATGGTTTATAAACTATTTTACTAGCCATAGATTCATCAAAATAAGCAAACAACACACGAAAAACAGAATCTGTCAAAAACAGAACAGTCTGTAGTAATCTGTAGCTAGCGCAAGATCTGGAACCCCAAAAATTCTAAAATAAATTTCTGGACGTGAGGAATTTATCTATAAATCATCTTCAAAAATAATTAACTAAATAGCACTTTCCGAATAAAAATGACAGCAGTTCTCGTGATCGCTAAAGTTTCTGTTTTTTACAGCAAGTTCAACAAGACTTTCCCCAAGTCTTCCCAACGGTTCTACTTGGCACAAACACTAATTAAACACAAAAAACACAACCAAAACAGAGGCTAGATAATTTATTTATGACTAAACAGGAGCAAAAATCAAGGAATAAAAATAAAATTGGGTTGCCTCCCAACAAGCGCTATCGTTTAACGCCCTTAGCTAGGCATAACAAGCAAGAATAGATCTAGGTATTGCCATCTTTGGTAGGCAATCCATAAGTGGCTCTCATAATAGATTCATAAGGTAATTTAATTTTCTTTCTAGGAAAGTGTTCCATGCCTTTCCTTAATGGAAATTGGAATCCCTTCCTTCATATCAATAATTGCACCAATCGTTCTAAGGAAAGGTCTACCAAGAATAATAGGACATGAAGGATTGCAATCTATGTCAAGAACGATAAAATCTACGAGCACATAATTCCTATTTGCAACAATAATAACATCAATAATTCTTCCCATATGTTTCTTAATAATGTAATCCGCAAGGTGCAAGTTTAGAGAGCAATCATCAAAATCACGGAAACCTAACAAATCACACAAAGTCTTTGGAATCGTGGAAACACTAGCACCCAAATCACATAAAGCATAGCATTCATGATCTTTAATTTTAATTTTAATAGTTGGTTACCACTCATCATAAAGTTTTCTAGGGATAGAAACTTCCAATTCAAGTTTTTCTTCATAAGATTGCATCAAGGCATCAACAATATGTTAAGTAAACACTTTATTTTGACTATAAGCGTGAGGAGAATTTAGCACGGATTGCAACAAGGAAATACAATCAATCAAAGAGCAATTTTCATAGTTAAATTTCTTGAAATCCATAATAGTGGGTTTAGCAACATTTAGGGTTTTACTTTCTTCAATCCCACTTTTATCAAATTTAGCATCAAGATCAAAAGATTCAGAATTCTTGGAACGCCTTCTAGGTAAAGGTGGATCATATTCAGTCCCATCATTATCAAGATTCATATTGCAAAACAAAGATTTAATAGGGGACACATCAATAACTTTTAGATCTTCATCATTATTTTCATAGGAACTAGAAGAACACGCTCTGATAAAGGCATATTTCTTAGCACGCATCCTAGTGGTTCTTTCTTTGCACTCATCAATGGAAATTCTCATGGCTTTGAGAGACTCATTGATATCATGCTTAGGTGGAATAGATCTAAGTTTCAAAGAATCAACATCAAGAGCAATTATATCAATGTTCCTAGCGAAATCATTAATATTAAGCAATTTTGCTTCAATCATAGCATTAAAATTCTTTTGCAAAGTAATAAATTCTTTAATATTAGATTCAAAATTAGAGGGCACCTTATTATAATTTCCATAAGAATTGTTGTAGGAATTACCATAATTATTAGAGGGATTACTAGGATAAGGCCTAGGGTTGAAATTTCCTCTATACGTGTTATTACCAAAATTGTTCCTACCAACAAAATTCACATCCATAGATTCATTATTATTCTCAATCAAAGTATACAAGGGCATATCATTAGGATCAGAAGAAACACTCTTATTAGCAAATAATTTCATAAGTTCATCCATCTTTCCACGCAAAACATTAATTTCTTCTATCGCATGCACCTTTTTATTAGTAGATCTTTCAGTATGCCATTGAGAATAATTAACCATAATATTATCTAGGAGTTTAGTAGCTTCTCCTAAAGTGATCTCCATAAAAGTGCCTCCCGCGGCCGAATCTAAAAGATTTCTAGAAGCAAAATTCAATCCGGCATAAAATTTTTGTATAATCATCCATAAATTTAAACCATGAGTAGGGCAATTACGTATCATTAATTTAATTCTCTCCCAAGCTTGTGCAACATGTTCATGATCAAGTTGCTTAAAATTCATAATATCGTTTCTAAGAGAGATGATCTTAGCAGGAGGAAAATACTTAGAGATAAAAGCATCTTTGCACTTATTCCATGAATCAATACTATTTTTAGGCAAAGACGAAAACCAAGCTTTAGCACGATCTCTAAGCGAAAAAGGAAATAGCTTCAATTTAATAATATCATAATCCACATCTTTCTTCTTTTGCATGTCACACAAATCAACGAAGCTATTAGATGGGTAGCGGCATCTTCAATAGGAAGGCCGGAGAACGGATCTTTCATAACAAGATTCAGCAAAGCAGCATTAATTTCACAAGATTCAGCATCGGTAAGAGGAGCAATCGGAGTGCTAATAAAATCATTGTTGTTGGTATTGGTGAAGCCACACAATTTAGTATTATCTTGAGCCATCATGACAAGCAAGCAAACTAACACACAAGCAAACAAAAAGCAAGCGGACAAAAGGAGGGAAATAGAGGAAGAGAGGGAGAATAGAGAGAGAGAGGGCAAAAAAATGGAAAGGGTGAAGTGGGGGAGAGGAAAATGAGAGGCAAATGGCAAATAATGTAATGCGGGAGATAAGGGTATGTGATGGGTACTTGGTATGTTGACTTTTGCGTAGACTTCCCCGGCAACGGCGCCAGTAATCCTTCTTGCTACCTCTTTTAGCACTGCGTTGGTTTTCCCCGAAGAGGAAGGGATGATGCAGCAAAGTAGTGTAAGTATTTCCCTCAGTTTTGAGAACCGAGGTATCAATCCAGTGGGAGGCTACGCGCGAGTCCCTCGCACCTGCACAAAACAAATAAATCCTCGCAACCAACGCAAATAGGGGTTGTCAATCCCTATAGGGCCACTTACGAGAGTGAGATCTGATAGATATGATAAGATAATATTTTTGGTATTTTTATGATAAAGATGCAAAGTAAAATAAAGGCAAAGTAAATAGCAAAGTAAATAACTAAGTAGTAGGAGATTGATATGATAAAGATAGACCCGGGGGCCATAGGTTTCACTAGTGGCTTCTCTCGGGAGCATAAGTATTCTACGGTGGGTGAACAAATTACTGTTGAGCAATTGACAGAATTGAGCATAGTTATGAGAATATCTAGGTATGATCATGTATATAGGCATCACGTCCAAGACAAGTAGACCGACTCCTACCTGCATCTACTACTATTACTCCACTCATCGACCGCTATCCAGCATGCATCTAGAGTATTAAGTTAAAAATAGAGTAATGCCTTAAGCAAGATGACATGATGTAGAGGGATAGACTCATGCAATATGAAGAACACCCCATCTTGTTATCCTCGATGGCAACAATACAATATTTGCCTTGCTGCCCTTACTGTCACGGGAAAGGACACCGCAAGATTGAACTCAAAGCTAAGCACTTCTCCCATTGCAAGAAAGATCAATCTAGTAGGCCAAACCAAACTGATAATTCGAAGAGACTTGCAAAGATAACCAATCATACATAAAAGAATTCCGAGAAGATTCAAATAATATTCATAGATAGACTTGATCATAAACCCACAATTCATCGGTCTCAACAAACACATCGCAAAAAGAAGATCACATCGAATAGATCTCCACAAGAGAGGGGGAGAACATTGTATTGAGATCCAAAAAGAGAGAAGAAGCCATCTAGCTACTAAGTATGGACCCGTAGGTCTGAAGTAAACTACTCACACTTCATCGGAGGGGCTATGGTGTTGATGTAGAAGCCCTCTGTGATCGATGCCCCCTCCGGCGGAGCTCCAGAACAGGCCCCAAGATGGGATCTCGTGGATACAGAAAGTTACGGCGGTGGAATTAGGGTTTTGGCTACGTATCTAATCGTTTGGGGTACGTGGGTATATACAGGAGGAAGAAGTACGTCGGTGGAGCAACAGGGGGGCCACAAGGGTGGAGGGCGCGCCTGGGGGGGTAGGCGCGCCCCCCTACCTCGTGGCCTCCTGTTACATGTCTTGACGTAGGGTCCAAGTCTCCTGAGTTGTATTCGATGAGAAAATCACGTTCCCGGAGGTTTCATTCCGTTTGAACTCCGTTTTATATTCCTTTTCTTCGAAAACCTAAAACAGCAATTATGGGCTCGGCCTCCGGTTTATAGGTTAGTCCCAAAAATAATATAAAAGTGGATAATAAAGCCCAATAATGTCCAAAACAGTAGATAATATAGCATGGAGCAATCAAAAATTATAGATACGTTGGAGACGTATTGTAACGCCCTCGATGCGGCTATGTCTCCCACGTGTCGAGGCACGACTTAGAGACATAGGCGCATTGAAAGCAGTGTCGCAAGTCGAGAATCATTACACAACCCATGTACTTATATAAAATAAAGGGGAATAATAGCATAGTTGGCTTACACTCGCCATGTCACATCAAGGTACATAAATAACATCCATCATACAATCACTCATGGCCCGACTACGGCGCCAAAATAGAAAAGACCCCCAACAAGCGACTAGGCCCTGAATCTAACCCCGAATAGGCATCCCTACTGATCATCTGGAAAAGACACATTGTAACGTTGAGAGTCCTCGTCGTACTCCCGCTTCAGCTCGAGCGCGCCATCTGGAGAGGTATCATCGGTCCCTGCATCTGGTGTAATAGTAATCTGTGAGCCACAAAGGACTCAGCAATCTCGCACCCTCACGATCAAGACAATTTAAGCTTAATAGGTAGGAAAGGGGTAATGTATAAGTGGAGCTGCAGCAAGCGACTAGCATATATGGTGGCTAACTTATTCGCAAAGGAGAGCGAGAAGAGGAGGCAAAGCACGAGCGGAAAAACTATATAGAGCAGCCTACGCAAACATAACTCCAACGCCGTGTCCACTTCCCGGACTCCGCCGAGAAGAGGCCATCACGGCAACACACGCAGTTGATTCATTTTAATTATTTTAAGGTTCAAGTTATCTACAACCGGACATTAACAAATTCCCATCTGCCCATAACCGCGGGCACGGCTTTCGAAAGATCAATCCCTGCAGGGGGGTCCCAACTTAGCCCATAACAAGCTCTCACGGTCAACGAAGGAATAGACCTCCACCCAGGACCCACCGATCAGACTCGGTATCCCGGTACAACAAGATGATTCGACAGGTCAAAAGTAGTCCAGCAACACCACCCGAATGTGCCGACAAATCCTGATAGGAGCTGCACATATCTCGTTCTCAGGGCACACTCAGATGAGCTCTCCATACAACTAAAACCAAATCTCGAGTTTCCCCGAGGGGGCGCTGCACAGGACTCTAGTTCAGACCAACACTCAGAGGAGCACTGGCCCGAGGGGGGCTAAAAATAAGGATGACCCTCGGGCTCCGGAAACCCAAGGGGAAAAGAGGCTAGGTGGCAAATGGTAAAACCAATGTTGGGCATTGCTGGAAAAGCTTTAATCAAGACGAACTATCAAGGGGTTCCCATTATAGCCCAACCGCGTAAGGGACGCAACAATCCGGGAACATAACACCGATATGACGAAAACTAGGGCGGTAAGAGTGGAACAAAACACTAGGCGAGAGGCCGAGCCTTCCACCCTTTACCAAGTATATAGATGAATAAAGATAACATAGCAATATAATGATATCCCAACAAGTAAATAAATGTTCCAACAAGGAACGGCTCCAATCTTCACCTGCAACTAACAACGCTATAAGAAGGGGCTTGAGCAAAGCGGTAACATAGCCAATCAATGGTTTGCTAGGACAAAGGTGGGTTAGAGGCTCGATCATGGCAATTGGGAGGCTGACAAGCAAGTGGTAGGCATCGTAGCATTGGCAAAGCAAAAGAGCGAGCAAACTAGCATAGCAAAGATAGTAGTGATTTCAAGGGTGTGATCATCTTGCCTGCACAGTTGTCAGAGTTGACTGGATCCTCAAAAGCAAACTCAACGGGCTCCTCGTTAGCGAACTCGTCTCCCGGCTCTACCCAACAACACAAACAAGCAACAAGGATACAATCAACCACGTGCAAGGGCAACCAATAAGATGCGAAGATGATATGCTATGCGGGATGCGAAATGCGAAATGCAAGACGTGACAGGAAATGCATGAACCTGGCCTCAACTTGGAAAACCAAGTGTGCCACTGGATAGAGGGGAAGAAATCCCCTGAAAACGATATAAAGATCATGGCAATCGGAGCTACGGTTTGGAAATGGCAAGCGATTTACGAAACGAACCGATCTGCGATTTACAGCAAGTAGGCTCCTAAATGCAACAAAATGAACATGCTACAGCCACCAAACATGAAAACACATTGCATGGCAGTGATGTACTCAAGAAGCTTAACAAATCACCAGGACTGAGGCATAGGAAAATTCATCCATTAGGAGCTTCAAACAAGCATGGCAAAACTGAATAAGCAAAACAGATTTCAGACTTAGCGAAATTAACGCTAGTCTGAAATTTCAGACCACGATGCTCTCTTCGGAGCAGCAAAACAACATGAAGCAAAACCTGAACATGGCAAGTAAGAGCATGGTATGGAGATACTCAACAAGCTTAACAAAACACCCAAAATGACCTGGGGCCAAAAGGGTTCACAAAATACTCTACCAAGCACACGAACATCGATGAAACACAATCAGTTTTCAGACTTAGTGAAAACTGGGACATGCTGAAATTATAACTCACGGAGGCATGTAAACGAGCTCGATGCTCTCACTACGGTGCAAGTCATTGCAAGGCAAGCATATATCCATAAAGAAGGCACAAAATGCTAGCTAGAAATGGCAAGAACAATGGCATAGCATGCATGGATCACTAGCAATAGCTCCGGCAAAATCGCAAAAGAGTTCACGATCTGCCCAAAACAACAACTATGCAAAAGTTGAGCTCGATTGAGACAACCTAGGGTGCTCCAACATAACAAGTAAACACATGGATGGATTAAGCACAACAAGCATAACAAATCACTCTTACTGATCATCCTCAAAAGAGGCACGGATCACTAGGAAACAAGCTGGACATATAGCATCGTGAACTAAAACATCCCAGACTTAGTGATTTTCACTAAGTCCCTGAAATCGGTAAACTCAGGTACCCTACTTCGCAAGCTTGCACAAGACAACACAAACATCCTAAAAATGCATGGGAGGCACCTCTGGAAAGAAGACAACATGCTTAACAATTCATCCCAAAGGGGCACAGGCATATCATGCACACAATAATCATGGCAAAAATGACAAAAGTCAATGTAGAGCTAACAGATCTGCAATTTAACTCATGATGCCTCCTTCCAACAGCATTTTGGGCACCAAGATGACCTCGAATGCAAATGATGCTATGGAATGAAATGATGTACTCGTCGAGACGAAGATTTTGATATATCATATGCCCAAATCGGAGTTACGGATGCAAAGATATGGCAGGTCAAATGTAGCACGAAAATTTAAAGGGAGAGGGAAAAAGTCAACCCCCTAGGGTTTACTGTTCACGCGTGGATCCAGATCTGAGCTCGCCGGGGCACTGTAGCGGCATGGCTGCCGAGGTTCGCCGATGAGAGGGGGGCCGCGGCCGGGGGCGGCGCCGGCGAGGAGGCAGCGGAGAGGCGCGGCGAGGAGGCGCGGGCACGGCGGCGGGGTCGACGGCGTCGGGCACGGCGAGGCGTGGCGGCAGCAGCTCGGACGGGGGCGCGCGCCGGCGGCGGAGATGCGGCGCGGCGGCGGCGGCTGCTCCGGCCGCCGGAGCCGGAAGGGGCGGCGGCGCTGGAGGCGGAGAGGCGCGGGGCGCTTGGGCCCGGGAGGCGGCGCGCGGGGGCCGGGCGCGGGCCAGGCGGGCCGGCGGCGATGCGGTCCCGCCCCGGGGATAGGTGGCGGCGGCCGATTGGCTGGCGGCGGCGGGACGGATGGTGTCCAGTCCGATCCGGACACGTCCGTCGGTGGCGGGGTCGATCTCTTTTTTTTAGGAGGAGGACGGGGAGAATCTGAGATTTGGAATGGGGGTGTATATATAGGCATAGAGGGAGCTAGGAGAGTCCAAATGAGGTGCGGTTTTCGCCCACACGATCGTGATCGAACGACCGAGACGATGAAGCAGAGTTTGGTGGGTTTTGGGCCAACTTGGAGGGGTGTTGGGCTGCAACACACACGAGGCCTTTTCGGTCCCTCGGTTAACCGTTGGAGTATCAAACGAAGTCCAAATGACCCGAAACTTGACAGGCGGTCTACCGGTAGTAAACCAAGGCCGCATGGCAAGTCTTGGTCCAATCCGGAAATGTTTAATCCCCACACACGAAAGAAAGCTAGAAATGGTCACCGGAGGAGAACGAAGCGCCGGAATGCAAAACGGACAACGGGAAAAATGCTCGAATGCATGAGATGAACATGTATGCAAATGCAATGCACGTGATGACATGATATGAGATGCACGAAAACAAAAACAACACACAGAGACAAAGACCCGAACCCGAGAATTAAATATAACTTAATGCCGGAAACGGCAAGAGTTGGAGTACAAATTGGGAAAGTTACAAATTGGGAAATTCTCATGGCTTTGAAAGACTCATTGATATCATGCTTAGGTGGAATAGATCTAAGTTTCAAAGAATCAACATCAAGAGAAATTCTATCAACGTTCCTAGCCAACTCATCAATCTTAAGCAATTTTTGTTCAATCAAAGCATTGAAATTATTTTGTGAAGTAATAAATTCTTTAATATTAGATTCAAAATCACAGGGCCTCTTATTATAATTTCCATAAGAATTGTTGTATGAATTACCATAATTATTAGAGGGATTACTAGGATAAGTCCTAGGATTGAAATTTCCTCTATACGCGTTGTTACCAAAATTGTTCCTACCAACAAAATTCACATCCATAGATTCATTATTATTCTCAATCAAAGTAGACAAGGGCATATCATTAGGATTACAAGAAACACTTTTACTAGCAAATATATTCATAAGTTCATCCATCTTTCCACTCAAAACATTAATTTCTTCTATCGCATGCACCTTTTTATTAGTAGATCTTCCAGTATCCCATTGAGAATAATTAACCATAATATTATCTAGGAGTTTAGTAGCTTCTCCTAAAGTGATTTCCATAAAAGTGCCTCCCGCGGCCGAATCTAAAAGATTTCTAGAAGCAAAATTCAATCTGGCATAAAAAATTTGTATAATCATCCACAAATTCAAACCATGAGTAGGGAAATTATGTATCATTAATTTCATCCTCTCCCAAGCTTGTGCAACATGTTCATGATCAAGTTGCTTAAAATTCATAATATCGTTCCTAAGGGAGATGATCTTACAAGAGTGAGAACTGATAGATATGGTAAGATAATATTTTTGGTATTTTTATGATAAAGATGCAAAGTAAAATAAAATCAAAGTAAAAGCAAAGGAAATAACTAAGTATTGGAAGATTAATATGATGAAGATAGACCCGGGGGCCATAGGTTTCACTAGTGGCTTCTCTCAAGAGCATAGGTATTCTACGGTGGGTGAACGAATTACTGTTAGGCAACTGATAGAATTGAGCATAGTTATGAGAATATCTAGGTATGATCATGTATATAGGCATCACGTCCGAGACAAGTAGACCGACTCCTGCCTGCATCTACTACTATTACTCCGCTCATCAACCGCTATCCAGCATGCATCTAGAGTATTAAGTTTGTGAAAACAGAGTAACACCTTAAGCAAGATGACATGATGTAGAGGGATAAACTCATGCAATATGATGAAAACCCCATCTTGTTATCCTCGATGGCAACAATACAATATGTGCCTTGCTACCCCTACTGTCACTGGGAAAGGACACCGCAGGATTGAACCCAAAGCTAAGCACTTCTCCCATTGCAAGAAAGATCAATATAGTAGGCCAAACCAAACTGATAATTCGAAGAGACTTGCAAAGATAACCAATCATACATAAAAGAATTCAGAGAAGATTCAAATATTGTTCATAGATAGACTTGATCATAAACCCACAATTCATCGGTCTCAACAAACACACCGCAAAAAGAAGATTACATCGAATAGTTCTCCACAAGGGATGGGGAGAACATTGTATTGAGATCCAAAAAGAGAGAAGAAGCCATCTAGCTAATAACTATGGACCCGTAGGTCTGAGGTAATCTACTCACACTTCATCGGAGGGGCTATGGTGATGATGTAGAAGCCCTCCGTGATCGATGCCCCCTCCGGCGGAGCTCCGGAACAGGCCCCAAGATGGGATCTCATGGATACAGGAAGTTACGATGGAGGAATTAGGGTCTTGGCTCCGTATCTAATCGTTTGGGGGTACGTAGGTATATATAGGAGGAAGGAGTACGTCGGTGGAGCAACAGGGGGCCCACGATGGTGGAGGGCGCGCCTAGGGGGTAGGCACGCCCCCTACCTTGTGGCCTCCTCTTTTGTTTCTTGACGTAGGTTCCAAGTCTCCTGGGTCTTGTTCGTTGAGAAAATCACGTTCCCGAAGGTTTCATTCCGTTTGGTCTCCATTTGATATTCCTTTTCTTCGAAACCCTAAAACAGCAATTCTGGGTTGGGCCTCCGGTTAATAGGTTAGTCCCAAAAATAATATAAAAGTGGATAATAAAGCCCAATAATGTCCAAAACAGTAGATAATATAGCATGGAGCAATCAAAAATTATAGATATGTTGGAGATGTATCAAGCTTCGTAATGAACTATAATATGCAAGGGATGGATAAGACTATTCACGAGCTCTTCGCAATGCTAAAGGCTGCGGAGGTAGAAATCAAGAAGGATCATCAAGTGTTGATAGTCAATAAGACCACTAGTTTCAATAAAAAGGGTAAAGGGAAGAAGGGGAACTTCAAGAAGAACAGCAAGACAGTTGCTGCTCAAGTGAAGAAACCCAAGTTTGGACCTAAGCCTGAAACTGAGTGCTTCTACTACAAAGGGACTGGTCACTGGAAGCGGAACTGCCCCAAGTATTTGGCAGAGAAGAAGGATGGCAATGTGAAAGGTATATTTGATATACATATTATTGATGTGTACCTTACTAATGCTCGTAGTAGTGCCTGGGTATTTGATATTGGTTCAGTTGCTAACATTTGCAACTCGAAACAAGGGCTACGTATTAAGCGAAGATTGGCTAAGGACGAGGTGACGATGCGAGGGAAATGGTTCCAAAGTCGATGTGATTGCCATCGGCACGCTACCTCTACATCTACCTTTGGGATTAGTTTTAGACCTAAATAATTGTTATTTGGTGCCAGCGTTGAGCATGAACATTATATCTGGATTTTGTTTGATGCGAGATGGTTATTCATTTAAATCATAGAATAATGGTTGTTCTATTTATATGAGTAATATCTTTTATGGTCATGCACCCTTGATGAGTGGTCTATTTTTACTAAATCTTGATAGTAGTGATACACATATTCATAGTATTGAAGCCAAAAGATGCAGAGTTGATAATGATAGTGCAACTTATTTGTGGCACTGCCGTTTGGGTCATATTGGTGTAAAGCGCATGAAGAAACTCCATTCTGATGGACTTCTGGAATCACTTGATTATGAATCACTTGGTACTTGCGAACCATGCCTCGTGGGCAAGATGACTGAAACTCCGTTCTCCGGAACAATGGAGCGAACAACATAGTTATTGGAAATCATACATACTGATGTATGTGGTCCAATGAACATTGAGGCTCGTGGTGGATATCATTATTTTCTCACCTTCACAGATGATTTGAGCAGATATGGGTATATCTACTTGATGAAACATAAGTCTAAAACATTTGAAAAGTTCAAAGAATCTCAAAGTGAAGTGGAAAATCATCATAACAAGAAAATTAAGTTTCTACGATCTGATCATGGAGGGGAATATTTGATTTATGAGTTTGGTATTCATTTGAAACAATGCGGAATAGTTTCGCAACTCACGCCACCTGGAACACCACAACGTAATGGTGTGTCCGAACGTCGTAACTGCACTTTATTAGATATGGTGCGATCTATGATGTCTCTCACTGATTTACCGCTATCATTTTGGGGATATGCTTTAGAGACGGCAGCATTCACGTTAAATAGGGCACCATCAAAATCCATTGAGACGACACCTTATGAACTGTGGTTTGGCAAGAAACCCAAGTTGTCGTTTCTTAAAGTTTGGGGCTGTGATGCTTATGTGAAAAAGCTTCAACCTGATAAGCTCGAACCCAAATCGGAGAAATGTGTCTTCATAGGATACCCAAACGAGACTGTTGGGTACATCGTCTATCACAGATCCGAAGGCACTATATTCGTTGCTAAGAATGGATCCTTTTAGGGAAGGAGTTTCTCTCGAAAGAAGTGAGTGGGAGGAAAGTAGAACTTGATGAGGTAATTGTACCTTCTCCCTTATTGGAAAGTAGTTCATCACTGAAATCAGTTCCAGTGATTCCTACACCGGTAAGTGAGGAAGCTAATGATGATGATCATGAAGCTTCTGATCAAGTTACTACCGAACCTCGTAGGTTAACCAGAGTAAGATCCGGACCAGAGTGGTACGGTAATCCTGTTCTGGAGGTCATGTTACTTGACCATGATGAACCTATGAACTATGAGGAAGCGATGATGAGCCCAGATTCCGTAAAATGGCTTGAGGCCATGAAATCTGAGATGGGATCCATCTATGAGAACAATGTGTGGACTTTGGTTGACTTACCCGATGATCGACAGGCCATAGAGAATAAATGGATCTTCAAGAAGAAGACTGACGCCGACGGTAATGTTACTGTCAACAAAGCTTGACTTTTCACAAAAGGTTTTCGACAAGTTCAAGGAGTTGACTATGATGAGACCTTCTCACCCATAGCGATGATTAAGTCCATCTGAATCATGTTAGCAATTGTCGTATTTTATGGTTATGAAATTTGGCAAATGGATGTCAAAACTGCATTCCTTAATGGATATCTTAAAGAAGAGTTGTATATGATGCAACCAGAAGGTTTTGTCGATCCAAAAAGTGCTAACAAAGTGTGCAAGCTCCAGCGATCCATTTATGGACTGGTACAAGCCTCTCGGAGTTGGAATATACGCTTTGATAGTGTGATCAAAGCATATGGTTTCATACAGACTTTTGGAGAAGCATGTATTTACAAGAAAGTGAGTGGGAGCTCTGTAGCATTTCTGATATTATATGTAGATGACATTGTCGGCGTTCTGGGAACGGGGGTCCCCAGACTTGCCTGCCTGTGGCCTGCGGTGTGGCTCAAAGGGGGCCCAGCACGGCCCATCTTCATCAACACAAGACTCAAGACCCTCGCGAGGGGCCAAGCCTCGCGGGGCGGACGACACGGAGCTTCCTCGGGCACAGCCTCGTCAGGCTGGCTCGCGAGGAGGCGGAGAGATCGAGGCGGGGTACCTCGCGAGGTGCCCGTGACGCAAGCCATGACGACTCAGGGTGCCAGGCGGGTGCCAGCCCGCGCAGCGTCCTCCTTTCCTCTTTGGTGCAAAGGGGGCAAGCGCAGCCGCGGAGTACCGAGGCATCAGGTAAAGGTTGCCATTTTGGTGCAACGACACCAAGACCAGGAGGACTACGAGGCGAGGTCACCGTGGAGCCCAAGACGGCGTCATCCCCAGAGCTTTGCGCAGGCGAAGACTGCTTTTGTCAGGATAGTTGATACTTGTTGTCCCCCTTCAAATTAGCCCACCATTGTTGGCTCCCTTCCCGCTCGATATTTGGGAAGAGGACCAGGGCCCCTATAAATAGGACCAGCCGCCCACAGAGAAAGGGGTTGGTTGGAAGGTTAGTTGCCGGCAAGAGAGAGTAAGGCAGCTAGAGTGAGAGCGAGAGAGAGAGAAAGAGAAAGGTGGCTGAACTCCCCCCAGCAGTTCATCCCCCCAGCCAAGAACAGACCCTCGCGAGGCTATTCTTCCTTCTACTGTTCATCATCATCACCCCAAGAGGCAATCCACCCACCACACACTGGAGTAGGGTATTACACCACAACGGTGGCCCGAACCAGTATAAACCTTGTGTCTCTTGTGCAGTTCTTTCAGCAGTCTAGATCTTTGCGAGACGGGGAGGTAGAAGGCGTAATCTCCGCGCGCACCCCAGTGTTCGAACCTTAAGGGTCTGCCGGAACCCAAAATCCGACATTTGGCACGCCAGGTAGGGGTGCGCCGGAATTCGTCTTCCACCGCTCCGTGCCCCGTCCCGTTGTCATCACCATGCCCGGCGACTAGGAGGGCAACCCCGACCCATGGGCTGCGTGGCCCGCCCGTGCAGAACCGCTCGCCTCGGGCGACCCCGTGCCCCAGGCAGCTCGCGGTCCATAGGGCACTGCGGGCCGCGGGCAACATGGACAGGCTTCGACAACTCTTACACCGCGGCAGGCACGGTCGGCAGCAAGGGCCTCCAATCATGCCGCAACCACGACACCGTACACCCACCGGGAGTAGGCGTACTCGAGGGCCGCGCTCACGGTGGCCCAAGAGCTGCTGTGGTGCAGACTGCTGGAAGGCGGCCACGACGTGCTGCTGGAGCGAGTGGCGGAGCTCCTGGGCTTCGCCGCCTCGGGGGCTCACCCCTTCTCCACCCAGCTCCCATCTCAAGCCCGGGGCGACCCGCGCGGGGGCTCCGCGTGCGCCCGCGGGCTCCAAGGCTACTCCGACGCCAGCGAAGCTGTCAGCACCGGACCGGCGGCGGCGCTGCCCCCACCCCCGGCCCACGAAGAAGAAGGACTTAACGCGACCCGCGGCCCCAGTGGGCGGCAATGCTGCCAACCCGCAGTGGGCATGACAGGCGGGACCGCGTGGCATGCGGGGCATCACGGTGTGGCATTCGGGATGACGGCGCCGGAGGAATACGTGCCCCTCATGATGGACCAAGGACACCCTCACGAGAACGGACAAGGCTCGCTCCTTGGCCCAAGCTGGGGGGACGAGGCACTAGAAGCTGAGCCTTTTCAGGAGCCCCGGAACGGTCCCGCTGGTCACGCTGGAGGCAACGATTATCGGGCACCGCTAATTCTTCAGGAGCAGGTATACGCTAACCATGGATCGCAGGAGGTGCAGGTCGTCGCGACAAGCAGCTGCCCCGCTCCCACAGTCTCCTACCCCTCGGGAGGAGGGTGCAGGGGGCTGCAGGAGAGGGGCCGAGATCCGACATCACCACCGCGGCGTTTGGAGCAAGGTGTTCTCAGGAGGTAGGCCCTCTGCTGGGGAGGTGCCTCAGGGCCTGCCCCTGGCGGAGGACCCGTGGTCGTCGGGGGAACCGCTGGCGACCGCTCTACCCCATCGGGCGGCGTCCTGGGTTCCGGTCGTTGCTGATGGCACTAGAGTGTGGCGCAAGGCGGGGCCCTCGTCTGGCGATATGAAGCAAGGCCAGTGCCTGTGAAGAAGGCCCGGTGCCTGTGAAGCTTGCCGCCCCGTGACACTCTCACGTAATAATGAGTGGGGCTGTATAGGCCCCGGAGTCTCAGGGGTGCCGGCCTCAGGCCCTGGGGCTCCCTCCCACGCCCAGTGGACAGCACTTAGCTCCGCGCTGGTGAGAAGACGTCCAAGACTAGATTAGGTGCCGGACGCGGCCTTTTGTCTGCTTTCATTGCCTTTCCCTTTGGTTGTAGCTTTTCCCCCGCTGGATTTAAGTTGGATTCGAATTTGAGATTTGCGTGTGTTCGGGGAAGGGGTGCTTATTCTCGTTCGAGCCATTTCTCGCGTTCTGGTTACCGCTTCGCCACAGCTGCCTCCCCTCGCGAGCCCCTCGCAAGTCGGGTCAGGCCTGGCTCGTGCGCAGCCCAAACTGCCGCTGCTGCTCCCTCTCGGGAGGATTTACGGGTGCCTGCGGAGGTTGTCATGTTTGGAAAAGGCCCAGAGCCTGTGAAGCAAGGCGAGTGCCTGTGAAGCTATCGCGTTTTGGAAAAGGCCCAGAGCCTGTGAAGCAAGGCGAGTGCCTGTGAAGCTATCGCGTTTGGAAAAGGCCCAGAGCCTGTGAAGCAAGGCGAGTGCCTGTGAAGCTATCGCATTTTGGAAAAGGCCCAGTGCCTGTGAAGCTATCGTGTTTTGGAGAAGGCCCGGAGCCTGTGAAGCAAGGCGAGTGCCTGTGAAGCTATCGCGTTTTGGAAAAGGCCCAGAGCCTGTGAAGCAAGGCGAGTGCCTGTGAAGCTATCGCGTTTTGGAAAAGGCCCAGAGCCTGTGAAGCAAGGCGAGTGCCTGTGAAGCTATCGCGTTTTGGAAAAGGCCCAGAGCCTGTGAAGCAAGGCGAGTGCCTGTGAAGCTATCGCGTTTTGGAAAAGGCCCGGAGCCTGTGAAGAAGGCAAATGCCTGTCAAGCCGTCACATTTGGGAAAAGGCCCGGAGCCTGTGAAAAGGCCAACGCCTGTGAAGCTCCCCGCCGGCGACACTCTCATGTCCTACGGATTCAACTAAAGAACACCCCAGACGTCACGCCCTCTCGCAGGCTGCTTCGGGGCTTGCGCGAAACAAAGGTAAACCAGCCAACCACCAGGCACGGGCGCTCGTGCAATATGACAACTACTAATACGATGAACACAGGTTTTACATGAGGGGCTTCCCCTCCCAAAATGCTCTCACAGCCATCAGGTCAAAAAGCTGAGTTCTATTCATGCAGGGTAAAAAAAGATAGGAGCGATACACACTCAGTCGGACCAATCCCCCAATGCGTCCTCGGAAGCACCTCCCGAGCCGTCGCTGGCATCGCCGAGCTCGCCATCGTTGTGTGCGTCGCCACCGGCGGCGTCAGGGTAGTTCACCGCACCGCCCTTGTCAGCAGAAACGATCACGTCGTCATTGTCCGAAGCGAAGGCCCTGATGAGGGCGTCCATGTTGTCTTCCACCCAGTGCGCCGGGTCGCCTCGGAAGGCCTGGGGAATTGGGGCGATGACGGCGTCAAAATCGAAGTGAGAATCCATGTTCAAGAGATGACTGAAGACACGGGAAAAGGCGCGCCCAAGTAGGGCGCGGCTCCTCTCTTCCACCAACCTGTCGGCCCTGGCCGACCGCGCCTCCAGCTGCGTCACCACGGCGGTGAAGAATTGAAGGTTGCCAGCATAGTTGGCTGTGTGCGGCTCGCCAACAGCCGCCTCACAGATGTTGCCCAAGGCTGCGCTAGCCCTCTCCCGAAGCGTGGCGAGCATGGGGCCGTGCATGTGCTCCAGGACCTGCCGCTGACATATCTCATCCGTGTTCTGGCGCGCAACGCCCTCAGCCTCCTCCACCCGCTGGCGAAGACGGAGCATCTTGGCCTGGGAGGCGGCTAACTCCCATCGCGCTACCTCAAGGGCGGCCCAGGAGGCATCGGCCAGCCGCGTCGCCTCCTCCCACTTGGCCCTCAAGACTGCAGCTCTCCCTTCAGCTTCAACCCCGGATCAACTCTAGCCTCCTCTCGAACTCGTGCTCGAGGTCTTGGCACGCCATCGCCACTCGTTGTCTGACCTCCTCCAGGACACGAGCTTCCCGTGCGGAGACATCGTCCTCCGCCTGCGTCACCAAGCGCTCCCTCGTCTCCAGCCGCTCGTACTCGCGGGTGCGCTCGGCGGCTTCCAGCGTCAACGCTTCTTCACGCTTCTGGAGCTCAGCTGGGTCACCGGAGGCCACCCGCATCGACGCAAGGGCCAACTCGCGCAGCTCCACTTTCTCCTCCAGTGAGTGGCATCGGGCCAGGAGCTCACGAGCCCGCTCCTCCGCAGCCTCTCGCCGTCGGTCAGCTCCCCGGGCCTCCTCGGTGGCCTGGGATCGGGCCACCCGAGAGGCCTCCAGCGACGCCTTCGCCTCTTCATCGTCAAGATCGCACTGACGGTGCGCGAGGGCGATGGCGGCCTCCAGCTCGCGCCTCCCTGCAGCCAGGCGCAGGCCGTCGGCCTCCAGGCGCACGTCTTCGTCAGCAAGCTCCTCCCCAAGTAGGTTCACCACGTCGGTCGCCCTTCGAAGGAACCCTTGGCGGCGAGCGCGGCGCTCCCGGGTGCGCTCAAGCACGTCTTCCACACCATCATCTGCCCCAAGCAAGCGCTGGGGGCCACGAATCATCGTTCCTCCTCCGAGCAGGGGCCTGGGGCCTGGCGCCCTCGCGACGGCCGGGCACGCCGCACCAGAAGCCCAGCCTGGAGCCGGCCCGTCCCCATATGAAGGGCGCAGGGGGCGCCTCAACCAGTCGCAGTCCACGACCTGACGAGAAGCCCATGTCAGGCTGGCTATTCCCCGAGAGGGCCTGCGAAGGAAAATCGGGGGGAATGAAGGGCCGTGGTGCACCTCGGGATGGTCCACCCCTTCAGTCGCCCTCACCACAAGGGCAGAGCTGCTCGGAGCACTTGAGAACGGTGGAGGGGGCGAAGCCAAAGGAGGCGGTACCTCAGCTACTTCCGCGAGCTCGGCCGGAAGGGGCCTGCGGAGCAAGGATCAGTGAAAGCAACAAGAGGATCAGGAGACAGAAAGGGAGAAGACTTACTCGTCAGTGGCGAAGTACTTCCTGCACTTCAGCACACGACAAGGGAGGTCATCACCCAGTGCCTCCCTTTTCCTCCAGAGGGCCTCAAAGTCTACGCGGAAGCGGCCCAAGAGAAGAGTGCAAGGATCAACCTGCGACGAAGACGGAGCATCGGAGCGGTCCGCGTCAGGGGCGCCTGCCTGGTGCGTGCCGCCCATCACCTCGCCAGAAGACGCGGCTGGGGCCTCCGAGGCCTCAGCCCCGGGCGCTGGGAGCGGTTGCTTGCCACCCACAGCCTCAACGGCACAGGTCCCAGGAGTTGTCCCCTCGAGAGCATCACCCGGTGTTGTCACCTCATCAGGAGCCCCCTCGGCCTCTGGCGCCTCCTGCCTCCCTACTCCACCACTTGAGGAGGAGTCGCCTCGGCCGATTGGAAGGGCAGTCACCACCACTGGATTCTCACGAGGTCCCTGGAGGCCGGCGGGGCGCAGCCCCCACTCATCAAAGACGGGCATCTGCTTCTCGAAGTCGGCCCTGCTCTGGCAGAGATACAGCAAGGCCCCTCCCTGCCGGACGTTGCCGGGGTTGGGGTCCCCAGCCAAAGTCAAGAGCATCGACTTCAGCACCTCAGGAGCCAGGTCCTCTTCCTAGAGCCTCATGCTATCCTCGCACCCATAGAAGGCCCACATCCGGCGAGAGTGGCGTTGAAGGGGAGCAACATGGCACAACAGAAACTCCTTCACCACCTTGGGCACTATCATGCCGAGCTTCCTCAGGAGCGTGAAGCGGCGCCAGACGAAGATGAGCCGGGGGCTCTCGAGCATCTCCTGGCCCCAACCTGAATTGGGGACAGCAAGCGAGGTCGGCTCCAATAGTAGGGGGCTGGGCACCCCTGCGTCCACATACAGCCACCGCTCGCGGAACCCAACCGCGGGCAGGGGGAGCTTGAAGTCAATCCCAGAGGCCTCGGTCTCAGGCTCGGCAGTGAAGCTCACGCATGCCCAGTATTGGGAAGGGTCGACAAGATGCAGCAAGAAGAAGTGGCGCAGCAAGGCAACCGAAGGAGGGATGCCCACCATGGCTTCGCAAACGAAGGCGAAGACCGAAAGGAGGGTGATGGACTCTGGACTTAGATGCATCATGTGGATCTGATAATGGGAGAGCACGGCATTGAAGAAATCAGAAAAGGGGGGAACCAGACCCGCCCACAGGGCATCAGTAAAACATGGGACCTTGGTAGTTGTCCTGTCGATGGAGAAGTGGGGCGCGGGCCAGGCCGTCGTCCTCCCGCACTCATTGAAGATGGTGGCCAGAGCCAAGCTGGCCTTGCCCAGGCACTCTTGAATGAGTACGGTCGACTGGCCAACGGCGGGAGCCGCCGATGGCGGCACACAAGGCGGGGCCATCGGTTTCTTCCCACTCTCCTTCTTCGTCGGAGTCATGGCGATGGGAAGGAGGGGGAAGATTCGAGATTGGATTGGAGGCAGGAGCTGGCGTGTGAAGGAAGGAAGAGCAGGGGACGCTCGAGCAACAGGAAGGGGAGCGGCTGTGTGCAACTACAAGTCCGCCTAGCAGGGCACGGAATAAGGGGGCGTGGGGGAACAGTGCCGCCCACGTCCCATCAACCGCCACGCGGCGCCCAAGGCCGCAGGCTATTAGGGCTCACGATGCTTCGCCCTTGCCCTTCCGCCTCTCGGCACGGCCAAGTCCTGGCGCGCCTTGAGCCCGGGGGCTACTGTCGGCGTTCTGGGAACGGGGGTCCCCAGACTTGCCTGCATGCGGCCTGCGGCGTGGCTCAAAGGGGGCCCAGCACGGCCCATCTTCATCAACACAAGACTCAAGACCCTCGCGAGGGGCCAAGCCTCGCGGGGCGGACGACACGGAGCTTCCTCAGGCACGGCCTCGTCAGGCTGGCTCGCGAGGAGGCGGAGAGATTGAGGCAGGGTACCTCGCGAGGTGCCCGTGACGCAAGCCATGACGACTCAGGGTGCCAGGCGGGTGCCAGCCCGCGCAGCGTCCTCCTTTCCTCCTTGGTGCAAAGGGGGCAAGCGCAGCCGCGGAGTACCGAGGCATCAGGCAAAGGTTGCCATTTCGGTGCAACGAGACCAAGACCAGGAGGACTATGAGGCGAGGTTACCGTGGAGCCCAAGATGGCGTCATCCCCAGAGCTTTGCACAGGCGAAGGCTGCTTTTGTCAGGATAGTTGATACTTGTTGTCCCCCTTCAAATTAGCCCGCCATTGTTGGCTCCCTTCCCGCTCGATATTTGGGAAGAGGACCAGGGCCCCTATAAATAGGACCAGCTGCCCACAGAGCAAGGGGTTGGTTGGAAGGTTAGTTGCCGGCAAGAGAGAGTAAGGCAGCTAGAGTGAGAGCGAGAGAGAGAAAGAGAAAGGTGGCTGAACTCCCCCCAGCAGTTCATCCCCCAAGCCAAGAACATACCCTCGCGAGGCTGTTCTTCCTTGTAGTGTTCATCATCATCAGCCCCAAGAGGCAATCCACCCACCACGCACTGGAGTAGGGTATTACACCACAACTGTAACGCCCCGAGACCAATGTGCCACCTGTCTTCCTGTTTTTCACTGTTGTTTCCTTGTCATTGCTTGTGTGTCATGCATTGCATACCATGTCATCATGTGCATTTCATTTGCATACATGTTCGTCTCATGCATCCAAGCATTTTCCCCGTTGTCGGTTTTGCAATCCGGCGCTTCGTTCTCCTCCGGTGGTCATTTCTACCTTTCTTTCGTGTGTGGGGATTAAACATTTCCGGATTGGAAAGAGACTTGCCAAGCGGCCTTGGTTTACTACCGGTAGACCGCCTGTCAAGTTTCGTGTCATTTGGACTTCGTTTGATACTTCAACGGTTAACCGAGGGACCGAAAAGGCCTCGTGTGTATTGCAGCCCAACACCCTTCCAATTTGGCCCAAAACCCACCTAAACCTCTTCCATCATCTCGGTCGTTCGATCACGATCGCCTGGCCGAAAACCGCACCTCATTTGGACTCTCCTAGCTCCCTTTACCTATAAATATGTGGCCTCCCCCGAGTTTTCGCAGTACTAACCCTAGTCGTCCTCTACCTCGCGCCGCCGGACAAAACTGCCCGCGTCGGACATGTCCGCGCCGCCCGCCGCAGCCAACCACGTCATGCCACGTCATCCCGCCGGCCTCCTCTCTCCTCCCAGCCGCCGCGGCCCGCAGGGCCCGGATCGGGCCCGCCCGGCCCAGCGTGCCGCCGCCCATCGACCGCTGCTCCCCGCCGCATGTACTCCCGCGCGCCGCCGCCCGGGGCGCCGCGCGCCGCCCGCGACCGCCCGTCGCCGCCATGCGTCGCCACGCCGCCTCGCCGCCATGCGCCGCCACGCCTCCTCACCGCCGGCCGCCTCGGTCGACGTGCGCCGCCACCTCGCTCGTCGGCGTCCTCCACCGCTGCCTCGCCGGCGTCGTCCTCCGGCCTCCATGTTGCCTTCCTCCCCTCTCCGGCCGTCTTCCCCGTCTCCGGCGAACCTCTCCGGCGAGATCCGCGAAGCGGGATCAGATCCACCCGCGCGTCCATCCAAACGCCCCGTTCAGATCCGGATCCCTCTGTCCTGTACCACTTCGTCCCGATTTGACTTTTCCGGAGGTATAATTTTCCCTAAGTATCGATATTCACAGATTCATGTGCCCATGTTCATCGCATCACAACTTTGCATCCGTAGCTCCGATTCATGCATATAGCATATCAAAATGTTCATCTCAGAGAGCACATCATTTCATTCCATTGCATCATTTTCATTTGAGTTCATCTTGATGCCCGAAATGTTGTCAGAAGAGGGCTACTTGAGTTAATTGTCAGATCTGCTACTCCATCTTAGACATTTGTCATTTTTGCCATGATTATTGTGTGCATGATATGACCATGAGCTCTACATATGTTTTGTTAAGGGTTTTGTCATCTTTCTAGAGGTGCAACCCATGTATTTTTGTGATGTGTGTGGTGACTAGTGCAAGCTTGCAAAGTGAGGCACTTGGTAATTCTGTTTTCAGGGACTTAGCATTTCCACTAAGTCCTTGAGCTGTTTAGTTCATGATGCCATATGTTCATGTTGTTTCCTAGTGATCCGTGCCTCTTTTGAGGATGATCAGTAAGGATGTTTTGTTAATCTTGTAGTGCTCTATCCATCCATGTCTTTGTTTGCATATAGGGAGCACCCTAGCTTGAGTCAATCGAGCTCTACTTTTGCTACTTTGTGAATCTAGGCAGATCCTCAACTTGTTTGCGATTTTGCCGATGTTGTTGTAGTTGATCCAGTGCGTGCTATGCCATTGTTCTTGCCATGTCTAGCTTGAATTTTGTGCCTTCTTAATGGATGTATGCTTGTCTTGCCATGACTTGCACCGTAGTGAGTGCATTGAGCTCGTAAACATGCCTACTTGAGTTATGATTTCAGCATGCCCCAGTTTTCACTAAGTTCTGAAAACTGATTATGTTTTTGCTATGTTCACATGCTTGCAATTGTATTTTGTGATCCCTTTTGGCTCAAGGTCACTAAGGGACTTTTGTTAAGCTCTTTGAGTAGATCCATGCCATGTTTTACTTTCTCATGTTCAGGTCCTGTAGCATATAGTTTTGTTGCTCCGAAGAGTGCTATCTGATCTGAAATTCCAGACAAGTGTTAATTTCACTAAGTCTGAGATCTGTTTACCATATGCATTTTTGCCATGCTTGTTTGAACCTGTTAATGGATGAATTGGCCGTAGCTTAGTGCTAGACTTTTGTTAAGCATCTTGAATGCATCCCTGCCATGTATTTTGTTGCCATGTTTGAGTGCTGTAGCATGTTCATCTCATTGCATTTACATGGCCACTTGCTGTAAATCGCAGACCGGTGTCATATTTGAATCGCCTGCCATTTCCAAACCGTAACTCCGATTCCGGTGATCTTTATATTGTTTTCAAGCGATTTCATCCCATCTTTCCAGTGGCACTCTTGGATTTCCAAGTTGAGGTCAGGTTCATGCATTCCTTTGCAAATCATGCATATGCATCGCATACCGCATCCCGCATATCATACCATGTTCTTGTGTTGGTTGTTTACTATGTTGTGTGCTTCTTTTCCGGTGTTGCTTCTTCGGGTTGGTTCCGATAACGTCGTGTTTGTGAGGAACCATTCGTCTACGTCTGTTCGTCTTCTTCATGGGCTCGTTCTTCTTCCTTGTGGGATTTCAGGCAAGATGATCATACCCTCGAAATCACTACTATCTTTGCTTCGCTAGATGCTCGCTCTTTTGCTATGCCTATGCTGCGATACCTACCACTTGCTTATCATGCCACCCATATTGTTGAACCAAGCCTCTAACCCACCTTGTCCTAGCAAACCGTTGTTTGGCTATGTTACCGCTTTGCTCAGCCCCTCTTATAGCGTTGTTAGTTGCAGGTGAAGATTGAAGTCTGTTCCTTGTTGGAACATGGAGATGTTGTTCCTTGTTGGAACATGTTTACTTGTTGGGATATCACAATATATCTTATTTAATTAATGCATCTATATACTTGGTAAAGGGTGGAAGGCTCGGCCTTATGCCTGGTGTTTTGTTCCACTCTTGCCGCCCTAGTTTCCGTCATATCGATGTTATGTTCCTGGATATTGCATTCCTTACGCGGTTGGGCTATTATGGGAACTCCTTGACAGTTCGCCTTAAGTAAAGCTCCTCTAGCAATGCCCAACATTGGTTTTACCATTCGCCACCTAGCCTTTTCTTTCCCTTGGGTTCTGCAGACTCAAGGGTCATCATTATTTTACCCCCCCCCCCCGGGCCAATGCTCCTCTGAGTGTTGGTCCAAACTAGAGCCCCTTGCAGTGCCACCTCGGGGAAACTCGAGGGCTGGTTTTAGTTGTACGGACTGCTCATCTGAGTGTGCCCTGAGAAAGAGATATGTGCAGCTCCTATCGGGATTTGTCGGCACATTCGGGCGGTGTTGCTGGTTTAGTTTTACCATGTCGAAATGTCTTGTTGTAACGGGATACCGAGTCTGATCGGAATGTATCGGGAGGAGGTCTATTCCTTCGTTGACCGTGAGAGCTTGTGATGGGCTAAGTTGGAACACCCCTGCAGGGATTTGAACTTTCGAAAGCCGTGCCCGCGGTTATGGGAAGATGGGAATTTGTTAACGTCCGGTTGTAGAAAACCTGAAGTCGACCTTAATTAAAATGAATCAACCGCGTGTGTAACCGTGATGGTCTCTTTCCGGCGGAGTCCGGGAAGTGAACACGGTTGTTGGAGTTATGCTTGACGTAGGTTGTTATAGGATCACTTCTTGATCATAGTTTCTCGACCGTGCTTTGCCTTCTCTTCTCGCTCTCATTTGCGTATGTTTAGCCACCATATATGCTAGTCGCTTGCTGCAGCTCCACCTCATACTTTTACCTTACCCATAAGCTTAAATAGTCTTGATCGCGAGGGTGCGAGATTGCTGAGTCCCCGTGGCTCACAGATATTTCCAAAACTAGTTTGCAGGTGCCGTTGAGTCCGTGCAGATGACGCAACCAAGCTCAGGAGGAGCTCGATGAAGATCTTGTCCTTTATGTTGTTTCGTTCTAGTTGATCAGTAGTGGAGCCCAGTTGGGGTCGATCGGGGACCTTGTCGCATTTGGGGTTCTTCTTTTATTTTGGTTCCGTAGTCGGACCTTGATTGTATTTGGATGTTGTAATGCTTTATTCATGTAATTGTGTGAAGTGGCGGTTGTAAGCCAACTATGTATCTTTTCCCTTATGTATTACATGGGTTGTGTGAAGATTACCTCACTTGCGACATTGCTTTCAATGCGGTTATGCCTCTAAGTCGTGCTTCGACACGTGGGAGATATAGCCGCATCGAGGGCGTTACAACAACGGTGGCCCGAACCAGTATAAACCTTGTGTCTCTTGTGCAGTTCTTTCAGCAGTCTAGATCTTTGTGAGACAGGGAGATAGAAGGCGTAATCTCCGCGCGCACCCCAGTGTTCGAACCTTAAGGGTCTGCCGGAACCCGAAATCCGACAGACATATTGTTGATCGGAAATGATACTGAATTTCTGAATAGCATAAAAGGATACTTGAATAAGAATTTTTCAATGAAAGACCTCGGTGAAGCTGCTTATATATTGGGCATCAAGATCTATAAAGATAGATCAAGACACTTAATTAGACTTTCACAAAGCACATACCTTCATAAACTTTTGAAGAAGTTCAAAATGGATCGAGCAAAGAAAGGGTTCTTGCCTGTGTTACAAGGTGTGAAGTTGAGTCAGACTCAATGCCCGACCACTGCAGAAGATAGAGAGAAAATGGAAGTCATTCCCTATGCTTCAGCCCTAGGTTCTATCATGTATGCAATGATGTGTACCAGACCTGCTGTGTGCCTTGCTATTAGTTTAGCAGGGAGGTACCAAAGTAATCCAGGAGTGGATCACTTGACAACGGTCAAGAACATCCTGAAATACCTGAAAAGGACTAAGGATATGTTTCCCGTTAATGGAGGTGACAAAGAGCTCATCGTAAACGGTTACGTCGATGCTGTTGGGGAACATAGTAATTTCAAAAAAATTCCTACGCACACGCAAGATCATGGTGATGCATAGCAACGAGAGGGGAGAGTGTCGTCCACGTACCCTCGTAGACCGTTAAGCGGAAGCGTTATGACAACACGGTTGATGTAGTCGCACATCTTCATGATCGACCAATCCTCGGTACCGAACGTACGGCACCTCCGCGTTCAGCACATGTTCAGCTCGGTGGTGTCCCGTGAACTCACGATCCAGTAGATCTCGAGGGAGAGTTTCATCAGCACGACGGCGTGGTGATGATGTTGATGAAGCTACCATCGCAGGGCTTCGCCTAAGCACTGCTACAGTATGACCGAGGTGGATTATGGTGGAGGGGGGCACCGCACACGGCTGGGAGAGATCAATGATCAACTTGTGTGTCTTTGGGGTGCCCCCTTGCCCCCGTATATAAAAGAGCTAGGGGGAGGCGGCCGACCAGGAGGAGGGCGCGCCAAGGGGGGAGTCCTACTCCCATCGGGAGTAGGACTCCTCCTTTCCTAGTAAGAGTAGGAGAAGGGGAAAGGGAAGGAGATATGAGGAGGAAAGGGGGGCGCGGCCTGCCCTGGTCGGCCCCTCTCTCTCCACTAGGGCCCAACAAGGCCCATTAGCCCCCGAGGGGTTCTGGTAACCCCTCCGGCACTCCGGTAAAATCCTAATTTCACCCGGAACTCTTCCGATGTCCAAATGTAGGCTTCCAAATATATCAATCTTTATGTCTCGGCCATTTCGAGACTCCTCGTCATGTCCGTGATCATATCCGGGACTCCGAACTACCTTCGGTACATCAAAACATATAAACTCATAATACCGATCGTCACAGAAATTTAAGCGTGCAGACCCTACGGGTTTGAGAACTATGTAGACATGACCGAGACACGTCTCCAGTCAATAACCAATAGCGGAACCTGGATGCTCATATTGGTTTCTACATATTCTATGAAGATCTTTATCGGTCAAACCGCATAACAACATACGTTGTTCCCTTTGTCATCGATATGTTACTTGCCCGAGATTCGACCGTTGGTATCTCAATACCTAGCTCAATCTCGTTACCGGTGAGTCTCTTTACTCGTTCTGTAATGTATCATCCCACAACTAGCTCATTAGTTGCATTGCTTGCAAGGCTTATAGTGATGTGCATTACCGAGAGGGCCCAAAGATACCTCTCTGACAATCCGAGTGACAAATCCTATTCTTGATCTATGCCAACTCAACAAGTACCATCAGAGACACCTATAGAGCACCTTTATAATCACCCAGTTACGTTGTGACGTTTGGTAGCACACAAAGTGTTCCTCCGGTAATCGGGAGTTGCATAATCTCATAGTCATAGGAACATGTATAAGTCATGAAGAAAGCAATAGCAGTAAACTAAAACGATCAGCTGCTAAGCTAACAAAATGGGTCAAGTCAATCACATCATTCTCCTAATGATTTGATCCCGTTTATCAAATGACAACTCATGTCTATGGTTAGGAAACATAACCATCTTTGACCAACGAGCTAGTCAAGTAGAGGCATAGTAGTGACATTCTATTTGTCTATGTATTCACACATGTATTACGTTTCCGGCTAATACAATTCTAGTATGAATAATAAACATTTATCATTATATAAGGAAATAAATAATAACTTTATTATTGCATCTAGGGCATATTTCCTTCAGTCTTCCACTTGCACTAGAGTCAATAATCTAGTTCACACCTTTATGTGATTAGTTCACATCTCCATATGACTAATACCTAAAGGGTTTACTAGAGTAAATAATATAGTTCAAATCGCTATGTGATTAATACCCAAAGAGTGATCATGTTTTGCTTGTGAGAGAAGTTTAGTCTATGGGTCTGCAACATTCAGACCCGTATGTATTTCGCAAATTTCTATGTCTACAATGCTCTGATAACCCACAAGAATAGGGGATCGCAATAGTTTTCAATAAGTAAGAGTGTTGACCCCCGCGAGGATCTAAAGGTAGAACAAATATTCCCTCAAGTTCTATCGACCACCGATACAACTCTACGCACGCTTGACGTTCGCTTTACCTAGAACAAGTATGAAACTAGAAATACTTTGTAGGTGTTTTTGGATAGGTTTGCAAGATAATAAAGAGCATGTAAATAAAAAGTTGGGGCTGTTTAGATAAAGACACAACTAATATAGTTTTAGTAAAGAGATTTTTGTTACGAGAAAGTTATTTGTCCCTAGGCAATCGATAACTAGACCGGTAATCATTATTGCAATTTTATATGAGGGAGAGGCATAAGCTAACATACTTTCTCTACTTGGATCATATGCACTTATGATTGGAACTCTACCAAGCATCCGCAACTACTAAAGATCATTAAGGTAAACCCCAACCATAGCATTAAAGCATCAAGTCCTCTTTATCCCATACGCAACAACCCCCTTACTCGGGTTTGTGTTTCAGTCACTCACGCAACTCACTATAAGTGAATCATGAATGTATTACAACACCCTACAGTGGGGGTCCCTCATGCTTACGCGACACGGAGAGCACCATAGGACAGCACCAATAATAAAACATGCAACTCAAACCAATCTTGATCATCAGATAGCCCATAGGACAAAACAGATCTACTCAAACATCATAGGATAGCCATACATCATTGGGAAATAATATATAGCGTTGAGCACCATGTTTAAGTAGAGATTACAGCAGGTAAGAGAGAGGTTACACCGCTTCATAGAGGGGGGGGTTAGTGATGATGGCGGTGAAGTTGTTGGTGAAGATTGCGGTGATGATGATGGCCCCCGGTGGCACTCCGGTGCCACCGGAAGCGAGGGCGAGAGAGCCCCCCTCCTTCTTATTCTTCCTTGACCTCCTCCATAGATGGGAGAAGGGTTTCCCCTCTGGTCCATGGCCTCCATGGCACGGGAGGGCGAGAGCCCCTCCGAGATTGGATCTGTCTCTCTGTCTCTCTCTGTTTCTGCGTTCTCAGATTCTACCCCTTCACCGTTTTATATATTCCCGGAGATCCGTAACTCCGATTGGGCTGAAATTTTAACACGACCTCTATCTGGATATTAGCTTTCTTGCGGCGAAAGAAGGGCATCAACCGCCTTACGGGGTGGCCACGAGGGTCAGGGACGCGCCTGCCCCGCTGGGGCGCGCCCCCTGCCTCATGGCCCCCTCGGGCATCGTCTCGCGTGGATTTTTCTTCCCAAAAATCATATATATTCCAAAAAAAATCTCCATCAGTTTTTATCCCGTTTGGACTCCGTTTGATATGGATATTCTGCAAAACAAAAAACATGCAACAAACAGGAACTGGCACTGGGCACTGGATCAATATGTTAGTCGCAAAAATAGTATAAAAAGTTGCCAAAATTACATGAAAGTTGTAGAATATTGGCATGGAACAATCAAAAATTATAGATACGACGGAGACGTATCAGCATCCCCAAGCTTAATTCCTGCTCATCCTCGAGTAGGTAAATGATAAAAAAGATAATTTTTGATGTGGAATGCTACCTAGCATAATCTTGATCACATATCTAATCATGGTATGAATATTAAGACACGAGTGATTCAAAGCAATAGTCTATCATTTGACATAAAAACAGTAATACTTCAAGCCCACTAATAAAGCAATCATGTCTTTTCAAAATAACAAGGCCAAAGAAAGTTACCCCTACAAAATCATATAGTCTGGCTATGCTCCATCTTCACCACACAAAATATTCACATCATGCACAACCCCGATGACAAGCCGAGCAATTGGTTCATACTTTTTAACGCGCTTCAGCATTTTCAACCCTCACGCAATACATGAGCGTGAGCCATGGATATAGCACTATAGGTGGAATAGAATGGTGGTTGTGGAGAAGACAAAAAGGAGAAGATAGTCTCACATCAACTAGGCGTATCAACGGGCTATGGAGATGCCCATCAATAGATATCAATGTGAGTGAGTAGGGATTGCCATGCAACGGATGCACTAGAGCTATAAGTGTACGAAAGCTCAAACTGAAACTAAGTGGGCGTGCATCCAACTTGCTTGCTCATGAAGACCTAGGGCATTTGAGGGAGCCCATCGTTGGAATATACAAGCCAAGTTCTATAATGAAAATTCCCACTAGTATATGAAAGTGATAACTCAAAAGACTCTCTATATGATGAACATGGTGCTACTTTGAAGCACAAGTGTGGTAAAAGGATAGTAACATTGCCCCCTTTTCTTTTCTTTTCTTTTTCTTTTTTTTGTGGGCTTCTTTGGCCCCCTTTTTTTATATAGGCTTCTTTGGACACTCTTTTGGGGGGGCAATGCTCTAATAATGATGATCATCACACTTTTATTTACTTATAACTCAATATTACAACTCGATGCTAGAACAAAGATGTGACTCTATAGGAATGCCTCCGGCAGTGTACCGGGATGTGCAATGATCTAGCGTAGCAATGACATCAAAAAACGGACAAGCCATGAAAATATCATGCTAGCTATCTTACGATCATGCAAAGCAATATGACAATGAATGCTCAAGTCATGTATATGATGATGATGGAAGTTGCATGGAAATATATCTCAGAATAGCTATGGAAATGCCATAATAGGTAGGTATGGTGACTGTTTTGAGGAAGGTATATGGTGGGTTTATGGTACGGGCGAAAGTTGTGTGGTACTAGAGAGGCTAGCAATGATGGAAGGGTGAGAGTGCGTATAATCCATGGACTCAACATTAGTCATAAAGAACTCACATACTTATTGCAAAAGTTTATTAGCCCTCGAAGCAAAGTACTACTACGCATGCCCCTAGGGGGATAGATTGGTAGGAAAAGACCATCGCTCGTCCCCGACCGCCACTCATAAGGAAGACAATCAATAAATACCTCATGCTCCAACTTCATTACATAACGGTTCACCATACGTGCATGCTACAGGAATCAGAAACCTCAACACAAGTATTTCTACAATCCACAACTACCCACTAGCATGACTCTAATATCACCATCTTTATATCGCAAAACTATTGCAAGGAATCAAACATATCATATTCAGTGATCTACAAGTTTTATGTAGAATTTTATGACTAACCATGTGAATGACCAGTTCCTGTCATCTCTCTAAATAGATATAAGTGAAGCAAGAGAGTTTAATTCTTCCTACAAAAGATATGCCCACGCTCTAACAAATCTAAGTGAACCAAAAGAGCATTCTACAAATGGCGGTTGTTTATGTAAAGGGAAACAGGCAATCCAAACGAAGTTTCTTCATGCGCTTTACACCAATATGACCTAAACGGCAGTGCCACAAATAAGTTGCACTATCATTATTAACATTGCATCTTTTGGCTTAAATATTATGAATATGTATATCACTACGATCGAGATTCAATAAACCATTTATATTGAGTGTATGACCATAGAAGGTTTTATTCATGTAAATAGACCAACAATTATTCTTTGTCTTAAATGAATAACCGTATTGCGATAAACATGATCCAATCATATCCCTGCTTAACGCAAACACCAAATAACATTTATTTTAGGTTCAACACTAATCCCGAAAGTTTAGGGAGTGTGCGATGATGATCATATCAATTTTGGAACCACTTCCAACACACATCGTCACTTCACCCTTAACTAGTCTCTGTTCATTCTGCAACTCCCATTTCAAGTTACTAATCTTAGCAACTGAACTAGTATCAAATATTGAGGGGTTGCTATAAACACTGGTAAAGTACACATCAATAACATGTATATCAAATATACCTTTGTTCACTTTTCCATCCTTCTTATCCGCCAAGTACTTGGGGCAGTTCTGCTTCCAGTGACCAGTCCCTTTGCAGTAGAAGCACTTAGTCTCAGGCTTAGGTCTAGACTTGGGCTTCTTCACTTGAGCAGCAACTTGCTTGTCGTTCTTCTTGAAGTTCCCCTTCTTCCCTTTGCCCTTTTCTTGAAACTAGTGGTCTTGTCAACCATCAACACTTGATGCTTTTCTTGATTTCTACCTTCTAGATTTCCATATCACGAAGAGCTTGGGAATTGTTTTCGTTATACCTTGCATATTATAGTTCATCACGAAGTTCTAGTAACTTGGTGATAGTGACTAGAGAATTCTGTCAATCACTATATTATCTGGAAGATTAACTCCCACTTGATTCAAGTGATTGTAGCACTCAGACATTCTGAGCACATGATCACTAGCTGAGCTATTCTCCTCCATTTTGTAGGCAAAGTACTTGTCAAAGGTCTCATACCTTTCGACATGGGCATGAGTTCGCTAATTTCAACTCTTGGAACATCTTATATGCTCCATGGCGTTCAAAACATTTTTGAAGTCCCAGTTCTAAGCCGTAAAGCATGGCGCACTAAACTATCAAGTAGTCATCATATCGATCTTTGCCAAACGTTCATAATGTTTTCATATGCTCCTGCAATAGGTCCGTCACCTAGTGGTGCATCAAGGACATAATTCTTCTGTGCAGCAATGAGAATAATCCTTAGATCACGGATCCAATCCGCATCATTGCTACTAACATCTTTCAACTTAGTTTTTCTCTAGGAACATATCAAAATAAACGGGGAGCTACATCGCGAGCTATTGATATACAACATAGTTATGCAAATACTATCAGAACTAAGTTCATGATAAATTAAAGTTCATTTAATCATATTACTTAATAACTCCCACTTAGATAGACATCCCTCTAGTCATCTAAATGATCATGTGATCCAAATCAACTAAACCATGTCCGATCATCACGTGAGATGGAGTAGTTTTCAACGGTGAACATCATTATGTTGATCATATCTACTATATGATTCACGCTCGACCTTTCGGTCTCCAGTGTTCTAAGTCCATATCTGCATATGCTAGGCTGGTCAAGTTTAACCCGAGTATTCTGCGTGTGCAAAACTGTCTTACACCCATTGTAGATGAACGTTGAGCTTATCACACCCGATCATCACGTGGTGTCTTGGCACGACAAACTTTGGAAACGGTGCATACTCAGGGAGAACACTTTTACCTTGAAATTTAGTGAGATATCACCTTATAATGCTACCATCAAACAAAGCAAAATAAGATGCATAAAGGATAAACATCACATCCAATCAATATAAGTGATATGATATGGCCATCATCATCTTGTGCCTTTGATCTCCATCTCCAAAGCACCGTCATGATCACCATCGTCACCGGCGCGACACCTTGATCTCCATCGTAGCATCGTTGTCGTCTCGCCATCTATTGCTTCTACAACTATCGCTACCGCTTAGTGATAAAGTAAAGCAATTACAGGGCGATTGCATTGCATACAATAAAACGACAACCATATGGTTCCTGCTAGTTGCCGATAACTCTATTACAAAACATGATCATCTCATACAATAAATATAGCATCATGTCTTGACCATATCACATCACAACATGCCCTGCCAAAACAAGTTAGACGTCCTCTACTTTGTTGTTGCAAGTTTTACGTGGCTGCTACGGGCTGATCAATAACCGTTCTTACCTACGCATCAAAACCACAACGATAGTTCATCAAGTTAGTGTTGTTTTAACCTTCACAAGTACCGGGCGTATCCACACTCGGTTCAACTAAAGATGGAGAAACTGACACCCGCCAGCCATCTGTGTGCAAAGCACGTCGGTAGAACCAGTCTCGTGTAAGCGTACACGTAATGTCGGTCCGGGATGCTTCATCCAACAATACCGAACCAAAGTATGACATGTTGGTAAGCAGTATGACTTGTATCGCCCACAACTCACTTGTGTTCTACTCGTGCATATAACATCTACGCATAAACCTGGCTCGGATGCCACTGTTGGGGAACGTGGTAATTTCCAAAAAATTCCTACGCACACGCAAGATCATGGTGATGCATAGCAACGAGAGGGGAGAGTGTTGTCCACGTACCCTCGTAGACCGTTAAGCAGAAGTGTTATGACAACGTGGTTGATGTAGTCGTACGTCTTCATGATCGACCGATCCTCAGTACTAAACGTACGGCACCTCCGCGTTCAGCACACGTTCAGCTCGGTGACGTCCCGCGAACTCACAATCCAGTAGAGATCAAGGGAGAGTTTCGTCAGCACGATGGCATGGTGACGATGTTGATGAAGCTACCGTCGCAGGGCTTCGCCTAAGCACCGCTGCAGTATGACCGAGGTGGATTATGGTGGAGGGGGGCACCGCACACGGCTGGGAGAGATCAATGATCAACTTGTGTGTCTTTGGGGTGCCCCTTGCCCCCGTATATAAAGGAGCTAGGGGGAGGCGGCCGGCCAGGAGGAGGGCGCGCCAAGGGGGATTCTGATACATCTCCGTCGTATCTACTTTTCCAAACACTTTTGCCCTTGTTTGGACTCTAACTTGCATGATTTGAATGGAACTAACCCGGACTGACGCTGTTTTCAGCAGAATTGCCATGGTATTATTTTTGTGCAGAAATAAAAGTTCTCGGAATGACCTGGAAATCAATGGAGAATTATTTTGGAATATATAAAATATTGGAAGGAAGATCCACGTCAGGGGTGCCTCCACCTGTCCACGAGGGTGGGGGCGCGCCCTACCCCCCTGGGCGCGCCCCCCTACCTCGTGGGCCCCCTGACGCTCCACCAACCTCAACCTTGACTCCATATATTCACTTTTGGGGAGAAAAAAAACAAGGAGAAGGATTCATCACGTTTTACGAAACGGAGCCGCCGCCAAGCCCTAAACTCTCTCGGGAGGGCTGATCTGGAGTCCGTTCGGGGCTCCAGAGAGGGGAATCCATCGCCATCATCATCATCAACCATCCTCCATCACCAATTTCATGATGCTCTCCGCCGTGCGTGAGCAATTCCATCGTAGGCTTGTTGGACGGTGATGGGTTGGATGAGATTTATCATGTAATCGAGTTAGTTTTGTTAGGGTTTGATCCCTAGTTTCCACTATGTTCTGAGATTGATGTTGCTATGACTTTGCTATGCTTAATGCTTGTGACTAGGGCCCGAGTGCCATGATTTCAGATCTGAACCTATTATGTTTTCATCAATATATGAGAGTTCTTGATCCTATCTTGCAAGTCCATAGTCACCTACTATGTGTTATGATCCAGCAACCCCGAAGTGACAATAATCGGGACCACTCCCGGTGATGACCGTAGTTTGAGGAGTTCTTGTATTCACTATGTGTTAATGCTTTGGTCCGGTACTCTATTAAAAGGAGGCCTTAATATCCCTTAGTTTCTAATAGGACCCCGCTGCCACGGGAGGGTAGGACAAAAGATGTCATGCAAGTTCTTTCCATAAGCACGTATGACTATATTCGGAATACATGCCTACATTACATTGATGAACTGGAGCTAGTTCTGTGTCACCCTAGGTTATGATTGTTACATGATCGATCGCATCCGGCATAATTCTCTATCACCGATCCATTGCCTACGAGCTTTCCATATATTGTTCTTTGCTTATTTACTTTTTCGTTGCTATTGTTATCATCACAATAAAACACCAAAAATATTACTTTTCCTACCGTTACCTTTTACCACCGTTACCACTACTATCATATTACTTTGCAAAGAAATACCTTCCTGCAGATATTAAGTTTCTAGGTGTGGTTGAATTGACAACTCAGCTGCTAATACTTGAGAATATTCTTTGGCTCCCCTTGTGTCGAATCAATAAATTTGGGTTGAATACTCTACCCTCGAAAACTGTTGCGATCCCCTATACTTGTGGGTTATCAGGCCCCGACTGGACGACCGGTGCGACCGCACCCGAGCCAACATCAGCGGAAGTCCGGAGCTACCGGACGTCCGGCACCCCCATCATAGAACGAATCCCGCAGACGTCCAGAGGAGACCGGATGACCGGACGCTCATGAGACACCGGACGACCGGTCCCCAGCAGACGTACGGAACCTGGCTGTGTCCAGTTTCAGGCCCGAGGCCCATGTACCCCTACTTTGGCCCCCATTTGCACTTAGACTATATATAGCCCTCCTATTCCTTCTAGCTCGGGTTAGCAAAGGATTAGCTCATATTTTGTGTGAGAGCTTTGCTCATCCACTTGGACACCTTCTCCTCGGAGATTCGAGCCTCCACCGGAGAAGATCCCCCAAGCGGATTCAAGACCCCTTTTAGGGAAGAACTCAAGACCTCCTCACGGAGAAGACCGGCTACCCTTGTATCGTCCTTAGTTGTCCGTGGACCGTGTATCTTTCCTTATGTACTCGAGGATCTAGCACATGTGTGACTTATTCGTGTTGGTTTAGTGTTTCCTCTTGTATTTCCCCTGGTGTTTTCCCTTGTTTCCCTCCTCGTGTTCTTCGTGTTCATTGTGGGATCTGCTCCTTTCGTGAAAGATTGGGGGATTAGGGTTCTACCCTACATCATCTTGGTATCTAGAGCCAGATTGATACGATTTCGGAGCCTCCCCGTTGTGTTTCTAGCCTAGTTTTTGTTGTTTTCGTCCTAATTCGAAATTCCCCACAAAAATAGCCCCAAATTTTTTTTGTGATTTGTTGATGTGTTGAAATTTTGTTGGTTTTGATCTGTGCATTTGCTTTGTTTTGAGTGAATCTAGCTTTTCCCCCTTGTCTCCACCATTTCCATCCACAAAATCGCCCGGAATCGATGAATTTCACATCATCCACATCGCCCACGTGCAGTTCTTCCCGTGCCCGAACAGTGCCCAGGTACCGGACGTCCACTAGCCACCAGACGTCCGACGACCAGACGACCGCTCCACCACCGGACGTCCGGGGTTCCCTGATGAAACGGATTTTTTTCAGTTTTAGTCACCACCACTGACCCACATTTCCGCATACGCACTCCCACAACCCATACACCATCCCCACTTCCGCATACCTCCACATTGCTTACCCGTTTCGCACTCTAACACGTTTGCTACTTCGAGCTTTGAGAATTTGAGTTGCGGTACCATATCCTTTTGTGTTTCGGATATTTAGGTACCGCCGCTCATCTTCGCCACGGACGCGTCATCAACAACGACAACCTCGACTACACCTTGGTATTAGTGCCACCATTTTGACACCATACCGTAAGCAAGAAACGGTAACCTTGTCTTGGTTGGACATATCATTCTTGTCATTACTTTGATATCCTTCATAGCCTTACTCCTTTGCGCTGCTTACCCATCGAGACTAGCCTTTGAGTATTGCCGGCAACGAGACTTGTGCGCATTAGTGATCATACTTCCCATAGCATACATACATCATTGGTGCATATATTGGTATCATCTCTTGTGTCACAAAGTTGTCATCGCATACACAATTGCTATCTTGGTTCGTCAAGCATTGCATGAGAAAAGAGCTCAAACAACAAAGAGCCAAACAAGCTTTTAAGCAAAAAGAAAAGATAAGAAAAGAGCTTTTAAGCCAGAACCATAGCATCAAACAACATTAAGATGTTAGTACTAGATCATCTTGGATCATCTCATAGGAACACCTTGCATAGAGCATACTTTGGATAGAAGTCGTTGCATTTTTGCTAAGTAGGTTGTGCACAAGTTCTTGTATCCGCCTATTGTGCAATCATGCTAGTATCTCTCTAGTGTTGTGCAAGACGAGCATTTTGTGGATTCCACATTTTGGCTCATCCTTGGTTGCACGACCCCACTTATCGTTTTGTGTGTGTGTTTCTGTGTACCTTATATGCTTGGTCTGCTTGTTACATTGCATATTGCAAATCTTTTCCAACATTATTGAATCTCACTTACAATTGCATCAAATTTTGTGCCACCATCCTAACCAAGCTCCACCATAAGATTTTACTTGTGTAGGTGTGAGAAACCGACAAGATCTAGTACCAATTGTGCTATTTCCTTGTCCTACATTAGAGTGATCATAGATCCACTTTGAACTTTGGTCAAGGTACATTTGGTATTCGTTCTTCTCTTTCTACCACTCACATTTATCTTGGAATGATGGATAGGCCAAGTACTTCCACAAACCCACTATTCATTGAGCACGACGACGACATGAACTCCTACTTCACCTAGAGCCACCTCTTTGGTGCACAACGTGCTTTGCATCAAGAGCAACAAGCAATGAGTGAACGCATCAATAACCTCGCCGCCGACTTGCGACTCTCCGAGAAACGTACAAGGGACTACTTCGACCACAAGCTCGACGATCACAAGCAAGAGAATGACGCGAGGATGGATGAGATTCGCGCTTTGTTGCTCAACCGCTCTTCTTCCACATCGTCTTCATCAAGAAGGACCCGCTCAAGTAGACACTCCGACTTCACCCTCTCCGGCTAAAGTACACCGATATCAAACACTCTACGTCGTGCCACGCGCAACGATCGTCAAGCAAGCCTCAATTCTCTACGCAACACAGACTCTCAAGAGCACCGACAACGTCAAACCCAAGAGGCTTTTGCACTAGCACGAGAACGGCAACGACAACGCCAACATGAAGAGGAAGAGCGAGCGCATTTACACCAAGATGCACAAGATGCCGAGGCACAACGCCAAGAACAACAACTCCGTGAAGCTCAAGCACTTGCGGCGCAACAAGCCCTCCGAGATTCAAGTCGAGCCGTATCCAACCGAGGCCGACAAGCTCGTGAACATGAAGAAGCACTTCGCGAAGAAATTCAAGAACGAAGATTTCAAGCTTGCGTGCATCGTAAAGTTCCTCAAGTTCCTCCTCGAGCTCGACAAGCTCCTCAACAAGCTCGCCAAGAACATCAAGTTCATCAAGAGCATGAAGACAATGGAAACCCTCCACGACAAGAGCAACATGAGGTTGACAACCCTCCTCACCAAGAGCGACACGAGCTTGACAATCATCAACAACATGGGCGTCATCATCCCCGACCCCAACACAATGAAGAGCAACGCTACAGCAAGCTCAAGTTCACCATGCCCAAGTTCAATGGAAGCAACGATCCCGAAGAGTACCTATCATGGGCATTGAAGGTCGGAAAAATTTTCCGTTTGCACAACTTTGAAGAAGAGAAGAAGATCGCGATGGCATCCCTTGAGTTCCAAGACTATGTCCTCATTTGGTGGGAACAAGTTATCAAGCGCCGAGAGGCAAGAGGTGAACCACCCATCACTACTTGGGCGCAAATGAACGATGTCATGAGAGCACGCTTCGTGCCTACCTACTACAACCGCGACCTCTTCAAGAAACTCCAACTACTCAAGCAAGGAACCAAGAGCGTTGAAGAGTACTACAAGGAGATGGAGATTTCCATGATAAGAGCCAACGTCACAGAATATGATGAGCAAACAATGGCACGTTTCTTGAATGGACTCAACCATCCTATCAAGAAGATCGCCGACTTCCAACCATACTCAAACCTCATCGAGCTAGTGCATCAAGATACCAAAGCGGAACGTCAAGTGCAAGACGATTTCAAGTATGCCAAGTTCTCATCCAAGTCATACGGCTTCTCCAACACCCAAGCTTCAACGACTCCAACACCATCTACCAAGCCTTCTACAAGCAACATCGACAAGTCGAGTTCCAAGAAAGCTTCATCAACTCCAAGTCATCATCCTACTACAAGCAACTTCAAGCCGAGAGCTTCATCATCATCAACCCCCACCGATGAGACCATCAAGACAAGTTCCTTCAAATGCTTCACATGCGGAGGCCGAGGCCACAAGTTCTACGAGTGCACCAACAAGCGGACCATGATCCTCAACGATGATGACACTTATGACTCAATGAGTGAAGGAGAAATGGACGCCATCGAGCAAGTCACCATGCACCGGCAAGTGAACGATGAAGAGGAACAAGTCTTTTGCGATGAAGATTCAAGTCCCTCTTTTGTTGTCTCCAAGGTCTTGACTCTCCAACATCACCAAGAAGAAGACCAAAGATGCCACATATTCCACACCAAGGCCGGCATCAATGGACGATCTGTCAAGGTCATCATCGATGGAGGGAGTTGTCATAATCTCGCAAGTGAAGAACTTTGCTCCAAGCTCCAATTGCCCAAGATGAAGCACCCACATCCGTACAAAGTGCAACGGCCTAGCGACTCTGGCACTATCCAAGTCGAGCATCGAGTACAAGTCTCCTTCAAAATTGGCGCCTACGAAGACACCTTAGAGTGCGACGTCGTTCCAATGACCGTTTTCCACCATCTCCTTGGACGCCCATGGCAATTTGATAGAGGAGTCATCCACAACGGTCGAACGAACCACTACATCTTCAAGATGAAGGGCAAGGAGTACGTCCTTCGTCCCATGTCCCCAAGCCAAGTTGTCGCCGACAAGCAAGCCACCCATCGTGGAGATAATAGTGAGAGAGCGAGCCACCAAAAAGAGAGTGAGCGCCACAAGCCCAAAGCAAACACCTCCACGATGAGCGAAAAGAATAACTTAGTCCTATTTGCCACCAAAAGTGATATAAGAGGAGTGTGTGAGAACCCATCTAGTGTCCTACACTACGTCCTTTTGTGCAAGGACAATGAACCTCAAGCTAACACCTCTCACACTCTTCCTCTAGTGTTTTCTTCTCTTTTGCAAGAATTTCACGATGTTTTCCCCGACGAGCTACCTCCGGGACTACCTCCACTACGAGGCATCGAGCACCGCATCGACCTCATCCCTGGAGCACCGCTTCCGAACAAAGCTCCCTACCGCATCAACCCCGAAGAAACCAAAGAAATACAAAGGCAAGTAAAGCATCTCATCGACCATGGACATGTGCATGAAAGTTTGAGCCCTTGTGTCGTCCCGGTCATTCTTGTGCCAAAACGAGACGGTAGCTTTCGCATGTGCTCCGATTGTAGACCTATCAATGCTATCACCGTTCATTATAGGTATCCCATTCCACGCCTTCAAGATACGCTTTATGAACTTAGTGGTGCCACTATCTTTTCCAAAATTGATCTTAAGAATGGTTACTATCAAATCCGCATACATGAGAGTGATGAATGGAAAACCGCTTTCAAAACCAAGTTTGGGTTGTATGAGTGGTTAGTCATGCCTATGGGTCTTTCGGAAGCACCGGGTACTTTTATGCGTCTTATGAATCATGTCTTTCGCCCTTACGTTGGTATATTCGTTGTGGTCTACTTTGATGATATCCTTGTTTATAGAAAATCTCTTAGAGATCATGTCACCCATGTTCGCACCGTTTTACAAACTCTTCGAAAAGAGCACCTCTATGCTAATATGGAGAAATGCCTTTTTGGCATTGACATGCCCGTTTTCTTGGGTTTTGTTGTTTCCTCTAAGGGTGTTCATGTTGATGAGTCCAAGATCAATGCTATCAAGACTTGGCCAAAACCAACCAACTTGCTTCAAGTGCATAGTTTTCTTGGCCTTGCGGGTTTCTATCGTCCGCTTTGTGAAAGATTTTAGCACCATTGCTTCTCCTTTGCATGCTTTGAGCAAGAAGAATGCGCCTTTTGTTTGGGGACCATCCCAAGATACCGCTTTCAATGAGCTTAAGAATTTGCTTACTCATGCTCCCGTGCTTGCATTACCCAACTTTGACAAACCCTTTGAGATTCATTGCGATGCTAGTGGTAATGGCATAGGAGGTGTGCTAACGCAAGAAAAGTGCCCCATGGCTTAATTTAGTGAGAAACTCTCCGGCGCGCAACCCAATTACCCCATATATGACAAAGAGCTATATGCTTTAGTTCGCGTTTTGCATGAATTGGAACACTATCTTCGCCCTCATGAATTTATCATTCATACCGATCATGAAACGCTCAAGTATCTTAAGGGCCAAACCAAGTTGAACAAGCATCATGCTAAATGAAGTGAATTTATTGAATCTTTTCCTTATGTCATCAAGTACATTAAAGGTAAGGAAAACATTGTGGCGGATGCCCTTTCCCGCATAGGCATGCTTGTTACTCAACTTGAATTGGATGTCATTGGCTTTAAGCATATAAAAGACTTGTATGAGCATGATCCTACTTTTGCTACTCCTTATGCCAAGTGTTTGACGCACACCTCTTGGGAACGCTATTACATCAGCGATGGATACCTTATGAGAGCTAACAAGCTTTGTATACCCGAGTCTTCTCTTCGTTTGCTGCTTTGCAGGAATCTCATGGACGAGGCTTAATGGGACATTTTGGATGAGACAAGACATTCACGATGCTCTCAAAGAACTACTATTGGCCCAAGATGTTTCGTGACGTCAACCGCTTCACTAACCGATGCTCTACATGTCGCAAATCTAAGTCCAAAGCTCAATCCCATGGCCTTTACATGCCTCTCCCAATTCCATATCAACCATGGGAAGACATTAGCATGGATTTCGTACTTGGATTGCCTAGGACTAGAAATGGAAAGGATTCGGTATTTGTCGTTGTGGACCGTTTCTCCAAGATGGCACATTTCATTCCTTGCAACAAGATAGATGATGCTTCACATGTTGCTAATCTCTTTTGTAGGGAAATATTGCATCTACATGGAGTGCCAAAGACTATTGTCTCGGACCGCGACGTCAAGTTCCTTAGCTACTTTTGGAAGACCCTATGCACCAAGCTCGGAATCAAGCTACTCTTCTCCACGGCATATCATCCACAAACCGATGGCCAAACGGAAGTTACCAACCGCACACTCTCCGCTCTACTTTGAGTAATCATCAAGAAGAACATCAAAGAGTGGGAGGAGTGCCTACCTATCGCCGAGTTCTCCTACAACCAAGCAAGACACTCAACAACCGGCAAGTCCCCCTTCGAGGTCGTCTACGAATTCAACCCATTGTCACCATTGGACATTCTTCCTCTACCACTCCAAGAGCGCATCAATTTGGATGCAAGTGCACAAGTGACACATCTCAAGAAGGTGCATGAAGATACAAGAAACACCATCGAGCGCCAAGTTCAACGCCTTGCGACCAAGCTCAACTACAACAAACAACCTGTGGTATTCAACACCGGAGATCTCGTGTGGCTACACCTTCGCAAGGACCGCTTTCCACAAGAACGCAAGTCCAAACTTCGACCACGAGCGGATGGACCCTTCAAGGTGCTCACACGCTACAACGACAACGCTTACAAGATCGACATCCCGCGCGACAAGTACAACGTGAGCGACATCTTCAACGTCAAAGATCTCTCCCCCTTCCATGCATGGTGATGAAGAATTTGATCCGAGGATGGATCTTCCCCAAGGAAGGGGAGATGATGCGGAGCATCCCAAGGTCATCCCCATGGACCCAACTACATCTCCTATGACACCACTCGGACCCATGACATGAGCACGCGCAAGAGCTCTTGAAACCGAGGTGACATCTCTCCTCTCACAATTCCACTTCAATGCACATGAGACATGGCTACTACCTCATATGGACACATTGTGCATACTCAGGTATCAAGGAGAAGCTAAGGAGCAAGGAGAAGAAGGAGAGGAAGATGGACGTGAAGACGGAGACGAAGAAGAAGGGTTGCAGGAAAAGTCCCAGCCACCGGACGACCGGCCGGGACCGGACGTCCAGCGCCTGAAGCATCAGACGAGCCCCAACGAGCGGACGTCCGGTCCAGACCGAACGACCGGTGCCCCTACACCCGAGGCAAAGGAGCGGACGTCCGGCCCCGACCGGACGACCGGTGCGACCGCACCCGAGCCAACATCAGCGGAAGTCCGAAGCTACCGGACGTCCGGCACCCCCATCACAGAACGAATCCAGCGGACATCCGGAGGAGACCGGACGACCGGATGCTCATGAGACACCGGACGGCCGGTCCCCAGCGGACGTCCGGTACCTGGCTATGTCCAGTTTCGGGGCCCGAGGCCCATGTACCCCTACTTTGGCCCCTATTTGCACTTAGACTATATATAGCCCTCCTATTCCTTCTAGCTAGGGTTAGCAAAGGATTAGCTCATATTTTGTGTGAGAGCTTTGCTCATCCACTTGGACACCTTCTCCTCGGAGATTCGAGCCTCCACCGGAGAAGATCCCCCAAGCGGATTCAAGACCCCTTTTAGGGAAGAACTCAAGACCTCCTCACGGAGAAGACCGGCTACCCTTGTATCGTCCTTAGTTGTCCATGGACCGTGTATCTTTCCTTATGTACTCGAGGATCTAGCACATGTGTGACTTATTCGTGTTGGTTTAGTGTTTCGCCTTGTGTTTTCCCTCGTTTTCTTCGTGTTCATCGCGGGATCCGCTCCTTTCGTGAAATATCGGGTAATTAGGGTTCTACCCTACATCACTCCTCCTTTCCTAGTAGGAGTAGGAGAAGGGAAAAGGGAAGGAGAGAGGAGGAAGGAAAGGGGGCCCCCCTCCTTGTCCAATTCGGACTAGAGGAGGAGGGGCGCGCGGCCTGCCCTGGCCGGCCCCTCTCTCTCCACTAGGGCCCAACAAGGCCCATTAGCCCCCGGGGGGTTCCGGTAACCCCTCCGGCACTCCGGTAAAATCCTGATTTCACCCGGAACTCTTCCGATGTCCAAATGTAGGCTTCCAAATATATCAATCTTTATGTCTCAACCATTTCGAGACTCCTCGTCATCTCCGTGATCATATCAGGGACTCCGAACTACCTTCGGTACATCGAAACATATAAACTCATAATACCGATCGTCACAAAACTTTAAGCGTGTGGACCCTACGGGTTCGAGAACTATGTAGACATGACCGAGACACGTCTCCGGTCAATAACCAATAGCAGAACCTGGATGCTCATATTGGTTCCTACATATTCCACGAATATCTTTATCGATCAAACCGCATAACAACATACGTTGTTCCCTTTGTCATCGGTATGTTACTTGCCCGAGATTCGATCGTTGGTATCTCAATACCTAGCTCAATCTCGTTACCGGCAAGTCTCTTTACTCGTTCTGTATGTTGGAAATATGCCCTAGAGGCAATAATAAATTGATTATTATTATATTTTCTTGTTCATGATAATCGCTTATTATCCATGCTAGAATTGTATTGATAGGAAACTCAGATACATGTGTGGATACATAGACAACACCATGTCCCTAGTAAGCCTCTAGTTGACTAGCTCGTTGATCAATAGATGGTTACGGTTTCCTGACCATGGACATTGGATGTCGTTGATAACGGGATCACATCATTAGGAGAATGATGTGATGGACAAGACCCAATCCTAAGCATAGCACTAGATCGTGTAGTTCATATGCTAAAGCTTTTCTAATGTCAAGTATCATTTCCTTAGACCATGAGATTGTGTAACTCCCGGATACCGTAGGGGTGCTTTGGGTGTGCCAAACGTCACAACGTAACTGGGTGACTATAAAGATACACTATGGGTATCTCCGAAAGTGTCTGTTGGGTTGGCACGAATCGAGACTGGAATTTGTCACTCCGTGTAGACGGAGAGGTATCTCTGGGCCCACTCGGTAGGACATCATCATAATGTGCACAATGTGATCAAGGAGTTGATCACGGGATGATGTGTTACGAAACGAGTAAAGAGACTTGCCGGTAACGAGATTGAACAAGGTATCGGGATACCGACGATCGAATCTCGGGCAAGTATCGTACCGATAGACAAAGGGAATTGTATACGGGATTGATTAAGTCCTTGACATCGTGGTTCATCCGATGAGATCATCGTGGAACATGTGGGAGCCAACATGGGTATCCAGATCCCGCTGTTGGTTATTGACTGGAGAACGTCTCGGTCATGTCTGCATGTCTCCCAAACCCGTAGGGTCTACACACTTAAGGTTCGATGACGCTAGGGTTATAAAGGAAGTTAGTATGTGGTTACCGAATGTTGTTCGGAGTCCCGGATGAGATCCCGGACGTCACGAGGAGTTCCGGAATGGTCCGGAGGTAAAGATTTATATATGGGAAGTCCTGTTTTGGTCACCGAAAGAGTTTCGGGGTTTATCGGTAACGTACCGGGACCACCGGGAGGGTCCCGGGGGTCCACCAAGTGGGGCCACCTGCCCCGGAGGTTTGCATGGGCCAAGAGTGGTGAGGGACCAGCCCCTTAGTGGGCTGGTGCGCCTCCCACATAGGCCCAAGGCGCCTAAGAGGTGGAGAGAGGGGAAACCCTAGGCTTAGATGGGCCTAAGGCCCACCCTAGGGGGCGCCCCCCATCTCCCCTCCCCTCTTGGCCGCCCCCCCCCCCCCCCTAGGGGAAACCCTAGGGCGCAGCCCTCCTCCCTCTCCCCTATATATATGAGGCCTAAGGGGCTGCCCATAACACACGTGATTCGATCTCTCGTTGGTGCAGCCCTGCATCTCTCGCTCCCTCCTCTTCCGTGGTGCTTGGCGAAGCCCTGCAGGATTGCCACGCTCCTCCATCACCACCACGCCGTTGTGCTGCTGCTGGATGGATTCTTCCTCAACCTCTCCCTCTCTCCTTGCTGGATCAAGGCATGGGAGACGTCACCGGGCTGTACGTGTGTTGAACGCGGAGGTGCCGTCCGTTCGGCACTAGGATCTTCGGTGATTTGAATCACGACGAGTACGACTCCATCAACCTCGTTCTCTTGAACGCTTCCGCTTAGCGATCTACAAGGGTATGTAGATGCACTCTCCTTCCCCTCGTTGCTAGTCTCTCCATAGATAGATCTTGGTGACACGTAGGAAAATTTTGAATTTCTGCTACGTTCCCCAACACTGTAATGTATCATCCCACAACTAGCTCATTAGTTGCATTGCTTGCAAGGCTTATAGTGATGTGCATTACCGAGAGGGCCCAGAGATACCTCTCTGACAATCGGAGTGACAAATACTATTCTTGATCTATGCCAACTCAACAAGTACCATCGGAGACACCTGTAGAGCACCTTTATAATCACGCAGTTACATTGTGACGTTTGATAGCACACAAAGTGTTCCTCCGGTAATCGAGAGTTGCATAATCTCATAGTCATAAGAACATGTATAAGTCATGAAGAAAGCAATAGCAGTAAAGTAAAACGATCAAGTGCTAAGCTAATAAAATGGGTCAAGTCAATCACATCATTCTCCTAATTATGTGATCACGTTTATCAAATGACAACTCGTGTCTATGGTTAGAAAACATAACCATCTTTGACCAACGAGCTAGTCAAATAGAGGCATACTAGTGACATTCTGTTTGTCTATGTATTCACACATGTATTATGTTTCCGGTTAATACAATTCTAGCATGAATAATAAACATTTATCATGATGTAAGGAAATAAATAATAACTTTATTATTGCCTCTAGGGCATATTTCCTTGTGATAAAGCGATACGAAACTCATATGACCACTTTGATTTAAGTGGGCTGGAGTCTCAGCGACCCATTTTACACTGTTATTTATGTAAAAAAAATATTAAAATACATGTAAATTGTAACCGTGTGTTAAAATAAAACAAATTTAAAATAGCAATGAACACTTTTATCTACAACATATTTTTTATTTAAAGCATGAAAATTCTAAACTTATATTAGCATTTATTGAAATAACTATATATTTTTATATTCCTAAAAAAAGTAACGTTGCTGGGTGGTGTGGTGGCCACTCGCACATGATGACTACATGTCGTTGCTTCTAATCCCAGCCAAATATTTTTTAAAGCATGAACGCTTTTATATACTACATGAATATTTTGTTAAAACTGTGAATATTTGAAGAATTATTTAAGAATTTAAAATATGTAGTAAAATAAAAAAAACTTTCTTAAAATGGAACACTTTTATACACTACATGATTTTTTTTAACTATGAATATTTTTTAACTTATATAAGCATTTATTAAAATGTATAGAAACATAAACACTTACTTAAAGCATGAATACATTTGTATATTACATTAATGTTTTGTTAAAACTGGTGAGCAATTTTCAACTTATATAAGAATTTATTGAATATATGCAAATTATTACATGAACAACTATGTAATTCATAATTTATTATATGCATAATGCAAAATCCCTACATGATTATTTTATAATGTATTTATTTTATACATATATATTGTTGATAATACACTATTATAATTTACATATATTCTATACATTTCTGAAAAAAAAGTACAAATGGGATGTAGCGACTGCAGTCCGCTTAATATTCAAATAATAGATAGCAGCAGCATCCAGGTATTACATAGAAATGCGTCAAGGTCAGGTGGTTAGCCTTGCGCTGCTGTTATATACTCCCTTCATTTTACAATGTAGTGCTTTTTCTATCCACGTGCTTCAACTTTGACCATAAATTTAACTACCAAGTCCGATTACGGCGGAAGCAAAAATTATATTCGTGAATTCGTATTCGAAAGAAGTTTTCAATTATATAATTTTTTCTCCCGCCGCAGTCGGTCTCGTTGATTAAATTTATGGTCAAAGTTAAACCTCGGAAAGCACGGGCGCACTATATTTTGGAATGGAGATAATATAGGTTAGTTATTCGCGTCCCTCGCGTGTAACATTTTTTCATTTATTTGTGGGAAGCTGACAAGTCGACCCTTGTGGCTGTGGTATATTATTTTTCGTGACAATTTTTTTATTTTTTTTCAAAATAGCACGCCACACGTCCACTTTGCCGTCCGGTCGCTGACAACGAGCCTCATGTCACGTTGGCATGCCTAATCAGCACTTTATTTGTATAGAAACGTGATTTGCATCATATAAGCACGTTAAAGCCAAGTTGTGGCACCACTTCAATGTATGCCATAAGTTTTAGCACTAAAATGACTTTTCACGTCAAGTTGTGACACCAGTGATGTAATTGACTCTTTAATTAAAAAGAAAATTCCTTATTTGACACTATCTTAAAATCTGCTTCCTTGTTTGACATTGAAAAAGTTTTTCTTTCCTATTTGACACAAGTTCTAAATTTTATTTCTTATATGACATTTCTGTCCACTTTGAGCCTAAATGGCATCTGAAAAGACTCTTTTGCCCCTCATGTGGTATGTGTGTGGAGGGCAATAGCGCACACACGCAGCATCAATGCGAGGACATGAGCACACCCGCAGCAATACATACACATGCACCAACACATACGCACACACACACGCATACACACGCAGCAACACACATGCACGCGCGCACACACACACGCATCACACACACATACACACACACGCAATAGCAGCAGCACACACGCAGGCAGCACATAGGCACGCAACAACACACACACACGCACGCGCACATACACACGCAGTAGCAAACACACACGCAGCAGCACACATGCACACACACATGCCACGACAGCACACATGTGCGTGTGCACCCACACGCAACAGCACACACGTGCACGCACACACATACCGCATGAGGGGCAAAATCGTCTTTTCAGGTGTCATTTAGACTCAAAGTGGACGAAAGTGTCGTATAAGGAATAAAATTTAGGACTAGTATCAAATAGGGAAGAAAAAAACTTTTCCAGTGTCAAATAAGGAACCAGATTTTAAGACAGTGTCAAATAAGAAATTTTTTCTTAATTAAATATAAAACTTTTTAGAGATTTCAATATAAACTTGCTCTGTATGTATTTCGTATTAAAATCTCTAAAAAGATTTATATTTAGAAACTAAGGGGTTATTTATTTTGAATTGACTGTCATTACGGGCACATGCACCCAGAGTCAAAACGTCCCTCTCAGCTGGCTCTAGGGAGCATTCTAGTAGGACTGTACTTGGTCATTCACGACTTGTATAATTTAATTATCGCACAAACTCTTTTATTTTTCCAAATTCGTATGCTAGTGAACACAAGAAACGCCAGGAAATTCCCAAAACATCCGTCGCTGTCAACCCCGACATTTCGCTGCCGGCCGGCCGCTCTCTTCCTCTGTTTTCCCCGCCGTGTCTCTCGTCCTCTTCTCCATCCATCACATGAACATAGTTACAAGAGCAGGCAGCTAGCGTCACTAGCCCCGTAATCCAATCGACACAGCCGACATGCTGAGGTTACTGATCATTTGGGCAGTGATCTTGGGCTGCTGCCATGGGCAGTCCGAAGTGTCCCGGAGGAACAGCCGCCTGAGGGTGATGTCGCCGCCGGAGCTCGAGGGCACGTACGGCTGTGCCAGCACAGACTTCGGCTTCCCGCAGCACGCTGGCTCCATGACCGGCGTGGTCGTGTACCCAGGGCGCAACACGCTGGCCTGCAGGAGCTTCGATGACTTTGGCATCTCTCTCCGTTCTCGCCCAGCCGGCGCGCTTCCTGTTATCTTGCTCGTCGACAGGGGAGGTACATAAGACATGAATTTGTCCTCCTTTCTATACTGATAAATTTTGTATTCTCTACCACTGATATCCTTAATTTCACAGTACTGCCTTTATCCGGATTTATATGTCAGGCAATGGGTTTTTTTAGGTCTTCAATCTGACCAGCGAAACATGTGTTATATACCTACAAATATCATTAGATTTTTGCGGCATATTACACATGGTTTATTGGTAGAATTAAATTCCTACAAATGTGTATCCAAATTATAAACCCAAACGATGTGATACTATTTTTCTTGATTAAGGGCATCTCCAATATCGACTAAAACCTTCCGCATCTGTCCAGACTGCGGAAGCCATCCGACGCTGTCATGTATCGGTCTGCGGTGCGGTCCGTACATACTTTCTCCCACAAAGATAAACATAGGGGGCTTTGCGGGAGTCCGGACTACTGCCATACCCGCTCCTGACCGCTCTTGCCCTCCCAAAACCCCTACTCCCTACCCCGCGCGCTTTCCTCCCGGCACCAGTTGCCCGCATTCATGTCACTCCATATTGAAGACGGCTCAGGGCGGACACAACCTCTCACTGCCTCCACCATTAAAGCGGCGCGCCGGCCATGGGCGCGCCCACTGCACGCCCGACTGAACATGCCTCCTCACCGCATTCAAACGCCTCCAATAACCCGCGTGGAAGCCAAGGAACCTAATAATTTCATCTGGTTTGTTGAAAAGGAGTTTGAAATATATGCGGCTACGGTTGGATGATAGCCTTCCGCATCCATATCTACGGATGGACGCAAGAGAAAATTTGCGCATTGCCGTTGGAGATGCCCTAAACTCAGACAAGGTGATACTATTTGTCCCTCATAGGTAAGTGACACAAGCGATGATAATTATTAATCTACTCCCTCCGTTCCTAAATATTTGTCTTTCTAGAAATTTCAACAAGTGACAAAATACGGAGTAAAATGAGTGAATCTACACTTTAAACTATGTCTATATACATCCGTATGTGGTAGCCCATTTGAAATCTCTAAAAAGATAATTATTTAGAAACGGAGAGAGTAGAATTCTAAAACCTAGCACTGGCATTTTCTTGCTATATAATGATGTATGGTATCCAGAAAATTGTAGGAATATATCCATACTTATATGAAATATAATTCAGCACTCACGTGAAATCATGCATATGTAAACAGAATGCTTGTCCAATAAGGATTTGAGTAAATAGACACACTTCGAACACCTACTAATTGCTTTACATTTTCTTTAAAATGAAGCGTCTTGTGTCATCGACAGTTCAAAGATTCTGAAAGACGATTCACCACTAGAAATCTGCGCTATGTTTGTTTGTTCCTACTTTAGGAGTGAAAATGTATATTAAAATATGTTTTCTTTTTTGCGAACGAAAACTAGGGGATGTTTGGTTCTAGGCTTAGCAATGTCACACTTTGTCATACAATGTTGCCGTTTTTCAAAATAAGAGCCACAAGTTGACAAGCCTAGGGAAACATTACCATACTTTTTAAGTGTATATGATGTGGGACCTTAATGTGGCTTGTCTAAGGTATGGCTTGACCCAAACACTCACTTAAGTTGATCAAACTTGCCTAACCTTAGGTACGGCAATCTTAGACAAACTTAGTCTCAAACCAAACAACCTCAAAATATATGTTTTTTTGAAGATAAAAAATTTAATATATGCTGCAAGGTATAACAAAGAAAAAGATGAAGGAGGGCTGATGTTATCTTGATTTTTTCTTGACTCGGTGTACATATCTACATACACCTCTATTAACTAAGTGGGAAAATCTACCTGGCACACGTGTGCTACTCTAGAGAGAGCATGTGCATACATGCAGAAATCTACAGCCACATGCTGACTTCATTGCAATAATTGCTAAATCCGAATTTTCAAAATGATTTATCTCACAAACTGTTAATCTGATTAGCCTTCACCGGTGAGTTCGACTTGGCATGGGCTTCAAATAAGATCTCATGTTGTCATGTTTCAACGAATTTTATTCGCCGTCGCTAGTTGCTAGGTTATGTCATCATGGTTGCCATGTTATCCGTAGACCGTTACCATAATTAGTGTGTATGGTTACCAGGTAATAGTTTTGCATTTAAAAAAAGGTAATAGTGTTGGACATTGCAACTATAATCCCAACTAGAATGTCTCAATGCATTGTAGCGTTTCAATAGAGTAAACTTATACTTTTAGAGGGTGCTTGGATCCAAGGGACTATTTTTAGTCTGACTAAAAATAGTCTCTTTTAGAGGCTAAAGTTCCAAGCACTCTTGACTAAAGAGAGGCTAGGACTAGTCTTGAGGCTAAAACTTTTTAGTCATAGGAAACCTACTAAACTATGTATTAGCCCTCTCTCTCCTCATTTAATTCCTTTATTTTAACACATGCGAGTTCTGGATTGGAAGATTTGAAGGATAATAAATGCTCAATAACTTGATTTTAGTCTCTTTAGTATTTGGATCCAAGCATGGGTGAGGCTAGCAAGTTTTAGTCCCACTACTTTTAGTCATGGGACTAAAACGTATCCAAGCACCCTCTTATTAATGTACATTTTTAGATTCAACTATGTAAACTGAAGTATTTAAAACTATATGCATACTTTTTAAAGTACTACTACATCTATTTATAGTACCACATGTACTTATGACCCAATGGAGTAATACAATATGGTTGCTTTAAATAGAATGTTACTTCACAACCAAGGTGAGGAATGGGCAGAAAGCAGGAGCAGCAGCAGTTCTTCTTGTTGATCAAACAATTCAACCATTATTTACAATAGACAAATCAGAAAGCAGCCACGCAACAAATGATTTACAGGATATCACCATTCCTTCAGCACTTATAACCAGAAGCCTTGGGAACAGTCTCAAGAAAGCAATTGATAATGGCGATTTGGTTAATGTAAACTTCAACTGGGGGGAGTCCCGATTGTACCCTGATGAGCGTGCTGAGTATGAATTCTGGACAAACAGTAATGATGAATGTGGTCCAAAATGCGATAGCCAGGTTGATTTCCTGAAGAGATTTAAAGGTGTAGCCCAGACACTTGAGAAGAAGGGCTACACGCAGTTCACTCCTCATTACATTACTTGGCATTGCCCAGAGAGTTACCAAGATAGCATAAGGTGCAGGTCCCAATGTATCAACTATGGGAGATATTGTGCACCAGACCCGGAACAAGATAGGTATTATGGGAGCGATGTAGTGGTTCAGAAATTACATCAACTTTGTGTGTTCAAAGTTGCAAAGAGGACTGGGAAGCCTTGGTTATGGTGGGACTATGTGACTCATTTTGCTATTAGGTGCTCAATGAAGGAAATGAACTACAGTAAAGGATGTGCTGACAGAGTAATCGAATCACTTGGTATGCTAATGTTGCACCAGCTGCTCTATGTTTGAAACTGAAGTGCAGTTATAATAATGGTGGTGAATGTGTATGTATTTTGCAGGCCTTAATCAAAAAGAGGTTAACATGTGTGTTGGTGATCCTTCCTCAGACGAGGAAAATCCTGCGCTAAAAGCTGAACAACACACACAGGTTACTAGTTGAGCACTATCTTAGTTTTTGCCTTTACCAAGTTAGTCCTCTGAAATGCAGAAGCATCTTCTATTTTGCACAGATTGGCAAGGGTTCTCATAGTGATATTACTATGTTACCAACACTTGTAATCAACAATAGACAATACAGAGGTCGGTGTTTGTCCCTCCAATTTAAAAAATGGAATAGCTACATGAGGTGTGGTGACTGGTGAGCCTTAACTGCTTACTGATCTTTATTTCCCAGGGAAACTTGAAAAAGGAGCAGTTCTTAGAGCTCTCTGCACCAGCTTCCAAGAAAATAATAAACCATCTGTTTGCTCAAACGAAGGTTTGATTTGTTGGTTCCCATGATTTTTCATAGTTGTCTATATTTACCATGAATAATGGAGAAATATAAAACATTAACTAAAAGGGGTAGTATGTAAGCAGTAGTGTTATGGACCAGCAGCCCATGGGGCTAGGATGGTCATCGCACACATATGTCTCTTTTCTGCCAAGTTCCCAAATCAACCCTACTAACTCCATGCATCAGCATGAATAGTACTTCCTCCGTTCCCTAATATAAGACCTTTTAGCTATTTCAAATTATTGACTACATACATATATACTAAAATGAGTGAACATATAGTAAAATGTGCCTAGATACAAATGAATCAAGAAAAAACTAAAAGGTCTTATATTGGAGAACAGAGGGAGTAGTAGAGACCAGGGTTGTGAAGAAACTCCTACAATGCATTGTGTACGATAGCAGCCTACAATGGACTAGTATAATGTTGTAGACACTACACAAATATATGTACAATGGTATAGATGGCAACAAGCTTATAAACGTAGAATAGTAGGTAATATATTTCTAACCTATACCATATAACCCAAAATTCTATACGACGCCTCTTATAAACTACTGATGTAAGCTTATTGTAAATTGTCTAACGATCAAGAAGAAGACATACAAACCAATCAATGCTTGGACAACAATGGCGGTTGTTGGCAAGATATGGCTGCTAACATGACTGCATGCAAGGTACATGTTCTACTGTTCTATTTTCTCCAGATTACGTTACTTCATGTGCTAAATATTTGTTCTGTTTAGCTTCATGTATGCTGTTTTGTGCACATGTAGGACACCTCCACTGGAACAGTTTGTGAATGTCCAGTTTTGCAAGGTGTGAAGTACATTGGTGATGGTTACAACGACTGCAAAGGTACACTAATAATTTTCTATATTTATCTTTTCATAGCTTTTGTTTGTTCTTTTGAAGTAATGTGCAGAAGATGCTCATTTCTCTGTGGCAAACATAGGTACCTAGACAATCTGCCCATCTTCCTGTCCATAGTTCCTTTTATAGAAAAGAACAGGGGAAGCACACAGTTAAGTTTATACTCTATATGGGGCATACCCTTTTGTATCAAACGGTAGTACTAGAGGTATTACAGTGATGGAGTTGACACACAATAGCACTAACAGGCTTTGTAGAACAATTTTGATTGGTCACAACATAGAAAATCCTGAGGTTAAGTATTAGTGCAAAGCTTCAGCTTCTAAATATTGTGCAGCGCTATCTTTGGTCATCTTTTCCTACTCTGATTAACCATTTCTACTCTTCTTTAATGTGCAGCTCCCATGTATCAAGATTGGCAGCCGATCAAGATCCGTAATACCCATACATATTCTTCTTATTTAGTAAGTATTTTTCATCACCTTTCTTACGGTACCATGGTTCTCAAATGGATGAATGCAAATAGCCATTTCAATTGAACTATATAAAAGGATTTATTAGATCATTTGCATCTAGTTGTTCGATCGAATGAGAAATTCTCCAGAGTGCCTTTTGAGTTTGTAATATCTCAAGTATCAGAACCTTGATAATAATTGGAAACTATATCTGTTTATACTCTATACCTAAGAACCAGCTTGGTAACAGAAAAAGAAAGCTTTAACTTGCTAGCCCAAAACTAATGCACACAAATACTAAGGCATATAGAAGGTTACTGACATAGTATTATTTTTCTGTGGATCCAGACAGAGGTTGTCCATAAGGCCATTTACAACCTCTTTGCAGGTGCATGCACAGACATTCGATAACAACCATCAGTGTACTTTAATGTTATATGTACAACTGATTAATAATATTAATGTTCTTTTGTCAGGAATATTTGCGGCACATAAGGTGTTCTAATAGGATCTGCAAGGTATTGTGGTGATGTGTGATATTTTTCTGATTGATACAACATGTACATTTGACAGTTATGTGAAGAACATGGCATGAAGGTGGTTTCTGTCACAAGTTTGGTGCTTGCTCTTGCCATTGTGTAATGTCATAATCTATAGCCTTATATGTTTGTCTCTGGTGTTTTAAAATATTAGATTAGCCCAAACTATAATGCTACGCCCTTTTTCCTCCTTGATCATGGAGAGACATAGCTACTTGGGATGCAAAATAGTTATGAGTTGCCGCTTTACCATGTTCCTAAGAAAGGCAAAACACAAGGATCTCATGCCATAACAAATTGGCAGAATTGGCCCCTAGACACCATTAAAACTTGGCTTTTGCCACAGGACACTGAAAAAACATGGATTTGCCGAAATCCATTACAGTTTGATGGTTCTTTCCCACAAGACAGACAGCCTTTATAATATTCAGATTCGATCAAACCGATGATGATTTGTACAAATTATCCCCATGCCCATCAGGATTCATACTAAATCGGCCAAGTGCCAAACGAACTCGCAGCCTTACTCTTCACTCACAGGGATAGCACGAATTGGGACGATTTGGACGTTGATGCTGGTACAGAGATTAAGCTGGGATCTAACTACAAGTTGTGTATGACTTAACGGGATAAAGAGAGACACAGCTATGAAGAGGTTACTTCTCACCAGAATTTGCTTTGTGCAATCATGGATTTCGAGTCGCTCGACTAGTCGACGAGTCACAAAAATATGGTCGACTCAGCTTAGTGTCAACTCAAGTCGCGACTAGTTACAACGCAGGCTCGACTTCTTCCGAGTCGCTGCCCCAGAGCGACTCACATGAGTCGCAACTCGAAAACCATGTGTGCAATTGACATGTACTGGGAGACAAGAAAGCTTCCACTGCAAGTGTGTGTATATTTAGTAGACTGTAGGCACCAGTGCTTATACATATACAAGGAAACAAGCTTGACTTGTAAAGTTGTACTCAGCGCTAAACATCATATATGCATAATTTTCAAGTAGTTAAAAATGAAGAGGAAAGGGAAATATACTTCACATGCTTTTCATATCAATGGTCTTACTAGAGCTGGGTTCAGGCATTTGAATTTAAGGCTAAAAAGACACACAGGTGGTTCTGAAGAAGAAAATTGGGGTAGAAATGATCACTGACTGGAAAACAGTGGTCACCAAGGAATTTCTTGGCCATCCCAAGCGAAGAACTTCCCGTTGTCAGTCTTCTTGGCATTGTCGATGATAGACAGGAGCTTCTGTACAGAGAACTCCCTCGTGAAGAGCTTATCTTTGGCCACGTTTCTCTGGAACGGCCGTGAGAGATCGGTGTCGACTGTTCCTGGATGCAGCAAAATGCAGGCGATGTTGTCCTTCTTGCCCAACTCGACTGATGCAGTCTTTGTCACTGCAAAGACATGACCAATGCACGCATTTCAGAAATCTAAGACAAAGAAAGGTACATACATAATTGTGGTATGATTAGTTTGCTCTGGATCAAATTGACAAAACGCTGCATGAGGGAAAACTATCCTGATGACAAATTAACAAGAATGGTATGAACTACTCAATAACAAGCTAGTGAAATCTGAATGGAGCATGCATCTTGCTGTTAACATACATTGATTCAGTGCTGTTTTAGAAGCTCTGTATGAATGCCAGCCTCCCAGAGCATTGTCTCCTATCGAGCCAACCCTAGCGCTCATATTTGCAACCAACGAGAAACCTTTCCCTGTTTCCAAGCTCGCACCAATCTTCAGGAACGGGCGCATATGCTGACAAGAACAAAGCTCGGTTCAGACACCAGAGTAAGCACAACGCAAATGATTAGCAAAATGACTATGCAATTCGGAGCAGAAAGGAAGGTGGTAATCGCTACCTTGATGACTAGAATAGGACCGACGGCATTGACTTCATATGCCAGCAGCAGGGATGACTTCTGAACTTTGCTCAATGAGGTCTCTGCAACATGAGATCAGAGCAACCTGGTTTCAGATAAGTCATTATAATCCCATAACCCACCTAATGCAAGCTGGAAAGCAATTGCTCCAATGTGAGGAACGGACCTGGCTGTATCACATTTGGGATCGAAAGTATGCCGGCGGCATTGATCAGTAGGTCGAGAGATCCGTGGGTCTCCCCAACTGCGGCTGCGGCGGCCTGCCATGGAAAGGTTCGATCCACTCGTGCTATCACTGTATCACCTTGGGAATCTGTGAGGAGGGGAAAAGCAGGAGAGGTTACCCCGTTACCTCTATGGTGCTCTCGTCGGTGACGTCCAGGGGCAGCACGGTGAGGCGCCCCGCGTGCTCCCGCCTCAGCTCCTGGAGCTCGGCGGCGGATTCCGGAGCGCGGCACGTCGCGACGACGCGGCCCTGGTCGCTCCGCCGAAGCAGCTGCCTCACCTGCCACACGCGGGCAATGCGGGTACGCGGTGAGCCAATCGGAAATACCGAGGAGCGCGAGGGCTGGTGCGCAAACGGAATGGGGATAGGACAGAGGAAGAAGGAGAGGAGCGAGCTAGGATTTGGGGTTACTCACGAACTCGAGCCCGATGCCGCGCGACGCGCCCTGCACCATGGACACGCCGGAGGCGGGAGGGGCCGCGGCCGCGGACGAGAGCGCTCTCGCCGGCGACGACATCGCCATCCTCGCCGTCGCCATTGCTGCTCTCAGCGTGTTCGCGCGCATCGTCCCTGAGAAGAGAGGGCGTGGTGGTGGCTTAATGGCGCCTCCTCCGCAGCATCACATGGTTGGGTTGCAGTAATGGCGGGGTGGTTCGGGCCGGCGAAGGCGACGGGATATGCGCGGCTGGACGAAGGCACACGTCCACTCTTTTCCCTTTTCTTTTCCTCCATTTTCTTTTATTTTCTTTTGCCTTTTCTCGGGGGCGCTACTGGCTAGGCGCCGGACTACCGGCGCGGTTTCAGATCGGTCCATTCCGGAGCCGTTTGATCGTGCTTGTGGGTACGGTCAAGATCAGCTCGCTAGCTCGTGGGCAGAAAAGAGAGTGGCCATGTGAGCTGCTAGAGTCGCTCTCGCCTTCTACCCCCTCAACTCTCCCACCCCCTACCCCCTTGGTTTTATCTCAAAAAAACCTCGGTTTTAGGTTCTGTCACCGACGGTGACAGCCTTATCGAGTCATCGTAGCTCCAGCCAACACCGCTTCCAGCATCGCCATCTCTGTGAGAGTCGTTTCTTCTTTTAGTGAATGAAAACGTTGTTCATTCCTTCCCATTGGGGAACAAACGTTCGCTCGGATTACCTCTTTGAGCTGATATTCGCCCATTATCCGCGTGTAAAAACTTATCAAATTACAAAGTAGTGGCAAAATATCAAAGTCCAAAGTAAAGTGGTGGCAAAAAATCAAATTCCCCAATTGGAAGCAGGTTAGGGGGCTTTGCGGGAGTCCGGACACCAGCCACCTAGGGCTACGACGCCCTCGGCACACTCAAATCTTCCTCCCGCTCCCCTTTTCTTCCACTTCGCCCCTACTCCCACTTCCTTTCGTCCACCAACTCCTCATCTGACATCGTCGATGTACCTCTCGGATCGTCGCCCAGCCATCCTCGGACATCCAGAGACCCCACTCACGCGCCTGCCTACCTTGGACTATGTCATAGTCCACTCAGGACTCCCTCTGCAGCTAGGTACCCCCCGCACCAATGCTGATGCCGTCCATGGCGGACCACTGCCGACAGGTGTTCGGTCAAATGTCATTGATCTTTTTTTTTTGAACTTCTTGTTGTTTCCTAGAGTAACATGATGATGGGGTACTCGATGATTGAGGGTGAGTTGTTTGTGATGCATGGTTGGACGTATCTGCAGACTTTATAGGGATGAACGAGGGCCTGACTTTTTTTGGCAAAGTTTGCACGCTTCGTTTCATGAGCGGAAGTACTTCGCACCCTAAGATATGCACGTCATCCATGAAAGCCATGTGAAGTCGCTAACACATCGGTGGTACACCATCTGCAATTTTGTCATGAAGTTTTGCGGCGTGGTTGGATGAGTGGAGGCAATGTGTCCATTGCGCGCATCAACCATGGAGATCGTAGGTTTTGCTTCTTGTTGCTATACATGTTATTCATTTAGTCACTAAATGTTTCTCTACACGTTATATAGCATGCATCGCTGCCATGATGTACTACAGGACCGGGGGCAGGCCATTCGCGCGCATACATTGTTGGATGAAGCTCAAGGGGCAGTATGTGTGGGACAGTATGTGTCGGTTCTAACTCTAGTATTGTTGAATTTTGAATCGGTGATTTTGAAAAACTATTATGGATGGATTGTGCTATTTACATGCTATTTATGGATGAATTAATGTACTAGATATATTTGCATGCTATTTGTGGATGAATTGTGCTATTTTCTATAGTTACTTTGAGTGTTGTGTGCTTGGTTTAGCTAAATTATATCCAAACTTCGCTGAATTCTACCATGTTTGATGAAAATTGGTCGGTTTGTTGTAATCCGGTTTCAAATGTATGTGAGCAGGGTTGGATGGTCACCTCTCACATCAGTGTCCGCGGACGGATTCGGTGTCCGCTTAAGGGTCAGTGTTGAAGATGCCCTAAGCTATGGGCTAGGGAGGACAGGGGAGGGGTTACATCAGAGAGAGTATTAATGCTGCATGGATACTACTCCGGCAAGATGTTGGCCAAGCCAATGTCGCATGCGGCGGCCCACAAGCGAATTGCATTCATATCATGACATACATAGATTCATCAATGATTTATAAATAAAAATATGCCTTTTATCTCAACCTTTCAAAAAAATCCAAGGGAAGTCATCCTACATAGTTCGTTTCATTTAACTAAAAGTAAGTTTTCATATTTAACGACGCCATAAGACTTCAACACGAGTTATATGGGCGAACGGCATCATATACTCATATAGATGAAAACACAATCTATATGCATCCACGAACTACAAAGCAAGCTTATTATAGTCTGCACACAATACATTGTCTTTGAGCTCTACGGCGGAGATTATTGTTCGATTGCGGCTGAATTGGACTTGGTGGAAGGATCCTCTGTGTCTTCTTTTTTACTGATTTCTTGTTTTGCAGGGTAGTTTCCTTTTTTACTGAAATTAACCTAAGAGGCCACATTTCTTTACAGAAAAGAAGTATACACATTTTTTCTCTTTACATAAATAAACTGATCACAGGTCACCAGAGATGAAATGGAATGAAAGTATACATAATTTGCTTTAGGCAGCACGACCTCTTTACAGTTTACACACGCTTTAGATCGCCACGACACAAATTAAATGCAAAAATACACATCTCAACAATACAAGTTTTACGGTGATTGGCTAGAACAAATACAAAACCATTAGCTAGAACAAATGCAAAACCATTAGCTATGAAGCAGCTCTGCCTATACAAAGTTACGAACGAACCCAAGGTATATATCTTCCCATTGGCGCCCGAGAATCTTAGATCTCGCGCAAGAACACACAAAAAGAATCAATCAAATTCAGAGAGGACCAACATCAACACGCATATGGTTCATGCAGCATCGTTGATCATATACGGAGTACTATATATGAACCGACGAGTCGATCACCTGCAAGTTGCTATCACGTGGCGTAGAGCTGGGCCAGCTCCCTGACGGCGTCGTCCTCGCCGCCGGCGCCGGCGCGGAGGTCGACGGCGTTGTCGAGCATCCACAGCAGGTGGTCGAACAGCACCACCTCGCACCTCACGGCCACCGGCTCCTTGCTACCATCCCCGACCCCGCCGCCGCCGGCGTCGTCAATGAGCGCGGCGATCAGCGGGTGGCGGAGGTGCCTGGCGCTGATGACGTACCGCCGGCGCGAGCTGCCCACGAACACCACCGCCGACGCCCCCTCGGCCGCCGCCGCCTCGCTGTCCTCGCCGGCGGCGTCGTCCCTGGCCGACATGGAGCGGAGGTTGCTGTAGGAGCTGGAGGAGGAGGACGCCCGCCTGCTCCCCGCCCGCGACAGGCTCTTGCACCTGCGCAGCACCACGCTCCTCAGCCTGTCCATGCACGCACGCACGCACGCACGCGCGCGCGCGGAAACCAGACTGGGAGGTGGATGATCTGATCCGCAGGCCGAGAGCGAGGTTAATTAGGTGCAGATGTGGTACGTAAGTACGTGTTGGGTCGTGTTGGTGGGGAGGGGTTAGAGGGGGAGGGTGGCACGTCGCGGGAGGCAAGTGAGGTAGCCCATCAGTGCTCTCACCGCACTTGCATGGGGGTTGGCCTAGTTATTAATGGGAGTGCAGATGTAGGTAGGGCTTGACCTGCATGGGGCCGTCATCCATTGATGCGCTGCTGGGTGGATTAAGTTGTTGGTTAATTAGTACAGATTGTGTTAGTGGTGATTAATTAAGGCTAAGCGTGGTTGCTAAGATAACCAAAGAGAGCGCAGACGATGATCACAAGCAATCGGATTTAGTTCCAGGTACAAGAAGCCACTTGCTCGAGGACATCATAACCATGCATTAACAGTATACATAGACATGAAAATGTTACTGCAGATATAGACTGAAGAACAGTTTATAGCTATATAGATGGCAAAGTGAGCATTCTTTTACAGGGTATCCTTGGTGGTACAAGTTGCTCGTTCCTCGATGAACTTCTTTACGTTGTCGCAAATCTTACGACAGGAACGCGGAAATGCAGATTTCTGCGCCAAAAAAACCAGGCAGCATACCATGACATGTTCCAGCGAATGAAACGAACCTCGTCCCTGCACAGGATCCATCCATGAATTTACAGCAGATAGCCTGGCTCTCTGTATGTCAACCAAACCTGCTCAGGACTACGGATTCGTCGGGAAACAAATGAGGTAACAATGTACAGGATGACCTGGAGCGACCTGGAGCTCCAACATACACAATGACATGGACCTCAAACAGCTGCACGAGAGCAAATTCCACGGTCTTATAGATACTCTAAGATTTGCCCTTTAAAACAGCCACTTGAGCAGGCTGCCATCCGTCCATATGCAAAGGACCCAGATAGTGCGGGTGCTTTTCTGCTTCCGCTTAAAGGAGACGGGTACCAGAAAACACACACACCTGTTGTTATCTGTGTTGTGCTTGGGAATCTTCGGAGGAGATACTGGAGTGAGGTGAGGGGCTCTCAGGCAACTCTAGCTGAGGCGGCAATGGGCCCAAAAGACTGCCTTCAGGCTGATCGTCATTTTCAGCACACTCTGTACAGATGTCAGTGGATGAATCATTAATATTATGAGTTTATGACAATGTTTGAACCCAATCCCTTAAGAGAGCAAGGACTCTGAAAAAATTACCAAATAATGATTTGATGGTTGGTCGTTTTGGTTTGTTGTTCTTCTTCTTTAATTCAGCTGCAAAGCCAAACAAGAAAATCACGAATAATGTATTGTGCAAAAAAATATGCCCAAGCCACTTTTTGCGAAGAACGCGACGAGAAACAAGTGAGCAGGAAAGGAAATATATCCAACCTATTCCTGGAAGTTCAGGATCATTCACTATTTCAAAGTTCTTGTAAGTATAACCGACAAAATTCATGTCCTTGGAGGAAAGCATCTGCACAAATGAATATTGGCTCAGGACCTAGATTAGGTAGTGAAAGGAAATGAAAGGAATGCTAGAGAATAAAATATCAGGGATCAAAATTTAATTCCAAGTGCAGTAACATTTCGCTGAAAACATGCACTAAAAATGCTCTGGACGTCTTTTGACAGCGCAGAACACCAAAAGGATATTGTATTCAATTGATCTTTGTAATAAGTACCTTTCTCCAAGGACCTGCCTTTGATGAAGTTTGCATGGTAGGCGCAGCCTGGAAGAACACCAGATGCAAAACTGTCAGTACACATTGAATAGAAAAGACTGCAAGAATATAAGGTGTATTGGTTTCCGTGCAAGTCAACCATTTGAATGTTTGACCAAGATTATAGAATAAAATAAAAACATCTGCAATACCTAGTAGATAAAATATGAAACTACTTTTCATGATGGATCAAATGATATAAATTTCGTATTGTGAATGTTGATATATTTTTCTAAAAACTCGGTCAAACTTGCACTTGTTTGACTTTTCAAAAAACAAATACACCTTATATAAAGGTACGGAGGGAGTATACTATTACACCAGCCAATGTGCCATTCCCGGCCATCTCACAGTACATTTTCTTCATAACATAAGCTAAACAGGAAGCATGGCATGGTTCATTGCAAATACATAGAACTGATTCTTTTGACCTATTCCTGAAAAGACCCCAGTATGATTAACACCTACAGGTTCAGTCAGAGGCCACAAGCTCAGTTCCCTTAGTATCAAATAATGCAGTAATACAGGCCCATCGTTCTGCTAATGAGGTGGCTCACGTGTTCATGAAAACCGATTGTAATTATTATAATTCTGTTGTTTTTGGAGTGATGTTGATCCATAGAGCCAGCAGTTCACTCCAGAAAAAAAGAATAAAAAAAGGATATCGAAGAATATTCATGCATCTACACCATTAAAAGTTTTGGGTAAAAAACAATCTTTTTGCATTGTGAGATTGTGCACTAGTCTGCATACCGTATAGTTTCCAACCCAAATTGAAGTCAGCTGAAACTCACCTCCTCAAAATTCTCGAAGTTTTGTGTGTCCAACTCATCAATAACTTCAGGTATGAAAGCTGCTTCCATCTGATATAGCTTTTCCCATTCAACGCTTCTAAACCATGGATGAGCCTGTAGGAAGGATCATGAATGCCTATAAATTCAAAACTAAAATCAAAACAATTAATCTGAACAATTTTTACCTTTATCTCATGTGCTCCTTTCATCCCAAGTCTCTGATCCACATTACATAATAGCTTATTTATTAGATCTTTAGCTTCCGATGAAAGTCTGGCCTCTTCAGGAAATTTAAGATGGCTTCTCCAATTTACTATCTGCATGATTGGACCCACTCAATGGTAACAAGAATTCACATACAAAAACACAATTCTTAAGAAAGCGTATGGCACCATAATTGATGTAAAAACACCAATCAAATTTACCTTCCTACATGTTGACATTGGGTCTTCAGAATAAAATGGTGGGTAACCCACAAGCATCTCATACATAATGGCCCCAAGTGACCACCTATAAGATGTAAATGTGAGAAACAAAACATCATAATTTAGTCATGCATTGCATAAGTTAAGAAGGACAAAACTAACCAGTCACATTCCATTCCATATCCTTTCTTCAATAGGACTTCTGGGGCAATGTAATCAGGTGTACCAACAGTTGAATAAGCCTGGAATTCCAGTAAACATATATAAATGAATGCAGAGCCAAGGCAGTGATATCATGTAAAATATTACAGAGCCAGAGCAATGGTAGTACACACAGCTAAGACAGCTGCTATTGGGTGTCAAACAAATGGCGGCTATGTTATCTGCTTAGAAACTTTATTTAAACATCCTATCATTTAAATAGATTTCATATGCTAATACAGCACATTGGAGAAATTCATTTCCATGTTAGGCTGTATAAATTTTCACCATGTAATGCCGCAGGTTTAAATGACAAATGCATTGAAATCTTAGAATGGTTTTTCATCACTCATGCAGTATGTTTCACGTTGAGAACGACTGGATGCTCTTGACTTCTTATAGCCACATTGAATGGGATGCTTCTGTCCATGCTTGCCTCTTTATGACTTACAACTATTCCGCTAGAAATGTTCGTGTGCAAATTGTTGGACCTAGAACTCCCTACTAGGGAATGCATAAGAATTAAGCAGCACATCGCTAGATGGCAGGAACCAATTTATTAGTCTACTAGACAGTAGTCTTAGTCAATGTTTGAGTTACAGTAACCACCACAATGTTATAAGTGGAATGTTTCTCCTTTTATAAGCAAGTATATAACTTACCAACATTCGGCGATTCTTCTGCCAATGCAATAGTTGTTCCTGCTGTGTTCGCCTGGGAACAGCAGTGCTACTTAATGGCTTATCACCATCTGCTGATGTATTGGTGATATTCCCCGCTGCATTGTCAAGTTCAGTGAGATTTGGAAAGCTGCTACTATCTAGAGGCTTGCATAGGCCGAAATCCGAAAGCTTCAGATGGCCAGTTCGATCTAACAATAAATTGTCAGGCTTGATATCCCTGAAAAGATGTAACAAAGAGTTAGCTGCATGTTGCAATTACTATACAGTTAATGGTGTTAATCTATTACCTATGAATATAGTTATGCTTGTGAATGGATTCAATTGCTAGTATTGTCTCTGCAACATAAAATGAAGACTCGTCCTCTGTAAGTGTATCCTTGCGCATGAGCAGAGTCATCATGTCACCACCAGGAAGGTACTCCATAACGAGGTACAGAAACTCGTCATCTTGGAATGAGCAGTAGAGCTTAACTATATAAGCACTATCAACTTCTGCAAGGAGGTTCCTTTCAGCCCTCACATGCTCAACCTAGAAAGAACACATTAGAAAATAGAACATTTTGCCACACACCCTGATTTAATACTGAAGTAAGCAAACGAAGTACCTGGCCTCTTCGTAACATTTCAGACTTCTTGAGCTTTTTCATTGCATATACATTGGATGTAGCTTTTTCTCTACAAAGTCTCACCTGCAGAATATATCAGTATAAAGCAGAGGTAAGCAGTAGCAAAATACGATGAATAAAGATCCCTCGAGAAAAGAAAAAGAGCCTTTATCACCTCCCCAAAAGCACCTCTCCCAATAATGGTCAGCAATTCAAAATCATCAACGCCCATTTTGTGCCTCCTTAGGCGCATGTATTCTGTCTCCTTTTTTTCTAAATCCTTCAGGATATTGTTTTGCTCCTCTTCAGATACATCAGCATCAGCAAGCTTCTTCTCCAGCATCCAACGCCTACAACATAACTATATATTAAGATGCAGTGATGAATGGCACCAAACAAGAAGTCCAGAACAGACACTCAATGACATGCAAACCTTGCTTAGACACAACCAACATAAAGCGGTTTCACCAGTAGGTCACAAGAGAATAAATGCAGACAAGCACAAACTATGGCAATAAGGACCCCGTGAACAGCCTCTGTACTCTTTACGCTAGTGATATTTTCTTGCATGCCATCTTCCTTTAGCAACTTCGAGCATAGTTCCCAAAATTTACAGCATCATAATGCAGCTTTTATCAAGTACAATAGCTCGTATAGGCATTGTGTGAATGAACAATTTAAGGCATATATACAGCAACAATTTATATTGAATGCTCCCTGTTCAATTAATACATGCAATTATTATAGAACACGTGTGTAAACTTTGTTGTAGAACATACCAACAACAATTACGTCAATCAGAATATCGGATTTTGGTCCAAAACAGAAGGTGATAAACCATTTACCAGCTTCCATCCTATTTTGGTCTAAGTGACACACCTACCTTACCTACTTCAACCCTATTTTTACTGCACAGCACTACAGATTGCACACCAACTTCTGTGTTGCTATGCAGTGCAGTTTTATCTTGTCTTATCACAAAATTATAATAATTTTCCCTCCACAATCCTGGCAATATTATGCTGACATTAAAAACTCACATATATCAAGTTTGGTAACACTAACACTAACTAAATGCACAGCCATAGAATTGCAGGAATCCACCTCCCCGTCCAAAATTAGGAGGCGGCTGTCACATGCCATTCAACACATCCAAAATTAGACATCTGCATCCTAAGCACCAGGTGCACACTAGTACGGCGATGGCAGGACCACACACAAAAGTCAACAGTAACTACTACTCTGCAAGTTGTGAGGTCAGCATGTCACGCCCAGTTGTGGATCAGAGGGGTTGAACTAGGAATTAGGGCTCCAAGATGGATCGCAAGAGGAAAACTGTATGCCTGGAGGAATATTCATCTCTATATGATATATGTTGTACTCCCTCCGTTCCAAATTACTTGTCGCAGGTATGGATGTATCTAGATGTATTTTAGTTCTAGATACATCCATTTCTGCGACAAGTAATTTGGAACGGAGGGAGTATGTGTTTGTTGAGAGAGATCTCACATTCAGAAATGATTCATTAAAGCCAGATCCTTGGTATCTTATAGCCAGCTATGAAAACGGAATAAAGCTACAACACGACAGTAGGAAAGTACACAGCGCATTAGGTAAAAGGGAGAGAGCGAGCCGTTGAATCCTTCTCGCCATCATCCATCGTAGCCGTCCATTGGCTGAACTTCATCTTGTTAACTGAAGAAACGGAGACTACAGGTGCCATAGACCTCACACGGCAGCACAATTCCACCATGACGTAGCCAGCTTGGAAGAGACTAGGGCACAGATCACGGCCAACCAATCAAGTGTGCAACTACTCAGCCAAACAGAGCGTCAATTCGCGGCTACAAATTAATACATCCGCACCAGAACAACCATAGGTCAAGCCCAACTCACACAAACTGCCAATTCAACACCAGAATCCTGGCCCTCTTCAGCAGCCGATCCGCCAGACCACATGATCCGCGGGCCAGGTATATATACAGCAATATTTATCCTGAATGTTTCCTTGTCCAATTAAGTTTAGTAAATGGACATTGATTTACGGCGCTTATCACTTATGGTAACCTCGTTATTATAGAGCACTTATGTAAACTCTGTTGTAGAGCACACAAGCAACAATTAGGTCAATCGACACATTAAAGTTTGGTCCAAAAAAGGAAGTGCTTCACCATTACCAGTTTCCACCCTATTTTGCTCCAAGTGACGCACCACTTTACTCCACAGAACTACAGCCATGCATATCAACTTCTGCAATGCCATGCAGTGCGGCGCTATCTTTAGTTATCCCAAAATTTTAATCATTTTCCCACCAGAATCCTAGCAAAGTTATGCTATCATCAAGGGAGCACATAACTAAATGCACAGCCATAGAATTGCAAGAATACACCTATCGTCCAAAATTAGGCGGAGGCGGTCACATGCCATGCAGCACATCCAAAATTAGACATCTGCATCATAAGCACGAGGCACACACACTAGTACGGCAACACCGGTACGGCATTCAATAGTCAACAGCAACGGCTAGTCTGCGAGTTGCGAAGTCGGTTGCACAATGCTACCATGACAGCAGCCAGCTTAGAAGAGCCTTGGACACAGATCACGACAAACAAATGGAGCGTGCGACGGATCGACTAAACAAGGCGCCGGTTCGTGGCTACTGATCTGATACTTGTGCACCATGACACCCACGGATCCCAACCCAACTCACACACATTCCACATTGTGAAGTCAGCACAATTCCACCATGACGCAGCCAGCTTAAAAGAGACTAGGACAGTGATCATCAGTTCACGACCAACAGAGGGAGGGCGCCAGTTCTCCGATGCTGGTCTGATACCTCCGGCACCGGGACACCCACGGATCCCAACCCAACTCACACACATTGGCAATTCAACATCAGAATCCTAGCCCGCTTGAGCAGGCGATCCACCAGACCAGACCGCGTGATCCGCGGGAGCAGGGAGAGCACCGAGCGAGGGAGCGAGCGACTGACCTCTCCTTGCGCTCCTGGAGCGACCTCATCTGCGCCTTGTAGTGGTTCTCGATGCACTGCTTGGCGGCCTCCACCTTCTGCTTGGTGGCGCTGGACAGCACCGGCTCGTCCTCGTCGTCCCCGGCCGTCCCGGCGCCGAGGGGCGACGCGCCCGGCCTGGCCTTGTCCTTCTGCAGCTTCTGCAGCCAGCTCCGTGCGGAGTCCATCGGCGGCGCGGGGGGCAGCAAGCGGCGGGCCGGATCGGGGGGGATCAGGGTGGCGCCACTAGGCCCGCCATTGTGGGCGCCGATTCGCGTCCGTGGCCGCGCGGGATCTCCGGATCTGGTGGGGATGGTGGGGGGCTAGGGTTGGGTTTGGAGATGTGCGCGCGCGCGGCGCGGGGGCGAGCACGAGCTCCGCGCCGATTCGAATCGGATAGGAAATTTGTCAAGTGGGCGCGCGGTGGCAGTGGCGGAGTTGTTCTATTCCGCTTCGATTCGGTGGGGCTGGGGCGCGGCGGGGAGGGGAGGGGAGGGGAGAGGCGGCGCGGGCACCACCGGCATTCGGCGCACCCCCGCCGCCGATTCGTTGCGGTTTGTTTTACTTCGTTCGAAGCCGGAGCAGGGCCTGGAGGAGGAGGGTGGGGGAGGTGGCGGAGTTGAAGTGGGAGGGCGCGCGTTTGTTTGCTTTTCCTACCAAGACCCTGGCATTATGGCATAATAATATCGGGGTTATTTTAACAAGTGCAATAGTATGTGAGTTTTGCTCATTCCGGCGTGCAACTGCAGTTTTTCGAAGTTTTCTACCCCCTCCTTTCCGGTTTATTAGACTCGTCTCAATATTATACTACTCCCTCCTTCCGTTCACAAAATATAAGATGTTCTAATTGTTCTCTAGACTGAATGTATATAGGCACATCTTAATTGGGGGTTCCGTATGTAATGTCCCGACCAGCTCATGTTTGTGAACGGAGGGTACATACGTCCAAATACATCCGTTTGAGCGACAAGCAATATGGATCGAAGAGAGCGCCATCTTTTTGCTCGCCGCTCCCTCTCTCCGGTGATAGTGACCAACAACGAGAGTTGGCATTACACTTATAGCATAGGGGGTAAACACATAAACCGCAAAATCATGTACTCTCTCCATTCCTAAATACCCTCTCCGTTCGAAAATACTTATCATAGAAATGGATGCATCTAGATATATTTTAGTTCTAGATATATCCACTTTTATCCATTCGTGGACAAGTAATTCCGGACGAAGGAAGTATAAGTATTTTTAGATATTCTAATATAGGCTACATACAGAGCAAAATGAGTGAATCTACACTTTGAACCTCTAAACTATGTCTATATGCATCTTTATGTAGTTTATATTTAAATCTCTAAAAATACTTATATTTAGAAATGAGGGGAGTAGATTTTGAAGTGGCTAATGTTTTTTCATATTAGACAATGTAGTATATTTTTCGATAAAGAGAATATATTAATATCCCGAAGATACCAATCACACCCAGACTCTGTACCAACAAGATGTCCATAGGCATCCAGGATACACACAGCAAAAAAGAAAATAAAAAGAACAAAAGAAAATTCCTGCCACGGTGATCAATCACTAGCAACAACAGCACTCTAACCACCACCGAAGACAACACCCGGATTATAAAAAAGTTCTTCAAAAGCAACGCCTCAAAGAAGGAAACAATGCACAAGCGTTGTCGTTGGCTGATCAAAGATCTTGAGTTTTCACCCTGGAGAAAGTCTGAAATCACCCAGAAACAATGCGTTCAACAAGGTCATTGTCAGATACAACCAATAAAGGTCAGACCTTGGGTTTTCACCCTGGAAATCGAGACTCGGTACTCGAGGAGTACCACCAAAATTGCAGTCCTCCAGTGCTGCCGCCCCCACTTGCTGACAATGTAGTACATGGAGTCCATGGATCGTTGTCCTGTAAATGATGTAAGAATATACACATTATTGTCCTTTAATGTAGTTGCTTAGGTTTAGACGTTTAGTGTATCTCATGTCTAGCTGGTTATTACCCTTTTCGTGTTCAATGTGAAATTTTCTTAATCTATATCATTTCGAGTGGTGATGTTATTAAAAAATGACCCGACAACGCTTGTGTTTTCTTTTTCCCCGTTGCAACTATGTGTCGATGTTATGTAGAAACCTATATTCACATCTCGCCTTCCATGGGCTCTCCTAAAAAAATTTCATAAGAGATATGGGAACAACTACACCATATATACTTGACTAAAACAATTTTCATGTATTTACCTCTAGTAACGCTTCATGTTGGTGCGGTGTTTATATTTGGCGATGTTCATGAATGTCACCCTAAAAGCACCCTAAGAGCAAGTATGATAAGAGAAGTATAGACGGTTACATGGCATTGTTGCCTATGTGGACTAGGATGTCACATTTATTTTCTTTCCCTATAAACTGACATGTTGACTTTTTTTGAATGGTGCGGTAGTAGTATGTGATCTTTGCATATTTGCTCCCTAAAACAATAATCAACATGCTTATAATTTCTCAAAAAAAAACATTGTGTCCTAGAAAATGAGAACCCGCACCTATTAATTCGCTTTAACCATTTAGAAATATTAATAGCTGCCATGCGCCAAGTGTATCATCATGTAGTAGGGTTTTCGGTGTTTTCTACTTGACACGTTATACTGCCTATTTCATGTGCCATCCTTATGCTCTTCTAGCCTTCTTTTTGGTGATAGTGACCAACAATCAGAGTTGACATTATAGTTAGAGCAAATGAGGTAGACATACAATTTGTGAAATCATGTAGCTTTTGAATTGGCATAATCTTTTTCTAAAATGGGCAATTTACCTGGAGCCGTCGACATGTATTGCCCGGATCAAACAATGTAAGAACAGTCATGATTTCTTCTCCTTTAATGTAGTTGCTTACATTCACTGGATCACGTGTTTATTTTATTATTACCCTTTTAGGTCTGACATGAATGTCTTGTTTATATCATTTCAATAGCCGAGACTTTTGAAAATGGCCCAATGAAGCTTATGGCCCCCTTTTATCGTTGCAACTATGCATTGGTGTTACGTAGGAATGTAATATTCACACCTCACCCTCCATATGTTCTCGTTGTAACTATGCACTCATGTTATGTGGAAATCTAATATTAATTCAAGCCTCGCCCTCCATAGGCTCTTCACATTATTTCCATAAAAAGCTACGGGAATAATTGCACCTTATATACTTCACTATAACTGTAACGCCCCGAGACCGATGTGCCAGGTGTCATGCAGTTATTCGATGTTGTTGCGTTGTCATGTGCTTGCGTGTTGCATCATGTTACGTCATCATGTGCATTGCATCATGTCATCATGCCATCATATCATTATTTGTTGCAACTCAACTAAATAAATTGCATGGATCTTCGGTCCATTTAAATTGAGGGAATTCACATGGTGAGTTCTCTTTATAATATATCCTCCCGATATTAGTGGAGCTATTATAATATAATCCATTCTTTGGAATCACCACAACACACTTGCAAAAATCCCAATGCCTTTTATTATTTCAATTCTTGGCCCCTAACTTTGCCATATATCCTTTCGTCACTTTCTGGAGCTTTACCAAAAATCTCAACATTTTTGGGCACTCCTAGAACCTAGTCCTAGTTCAAACCCATTTGAATTAAATTCAAATGAGTTTGAATTTACATCTTCCAATCTTGGCCTTTTCTATTTTCTCGGAACAAGCGTATTTTTGTGAGTTCGGGAAAATTATCCCCCTGTCCAAAATCTTTTCCTAACCTCTCTTTCTTTTCCTCTCTTTTTTGGTCGTTTCTGCTAAAGTAATATGAGAGAGAGAGGGAGTGGGGGGAAGTCAGCCCAGCTGGGCCTCCCAGCCATCTGCGCCTAGGCCCATTTGGCCCAAGGCCATCCCGCAGCCCACTGCTCTAACCCTAGCCCATTTTTCCTATCGCTCCATCCCTCCCCTGCCGCCGCCAGCGACACCCATCGCCCGAACCCTGCTTCTCCTCGATCGATCTCTCCCTCTGGCGCTCCCTCAGCCCCCCTCGTCTCCACCCCACCGCCAGAGCGCCCCGCACTCGATCCTCTCCCTCGATGCCATTCAGCGCCGCCACCTCATCGCCCGATCCATCGCCTCGCCCATCTCCCTCTCGTCCTCCCACACCGCTGCCCAGTTCACCCGAAGCCCGCCGGGTTCCCAGCGCCGCCCCATGGCGCCCGCAGCCCCCTCTGATCCGGTGAGCCCTAGCCCCGCCGCCACCGAAGGTCGACCCAACGCCCGATCTCCTCCATGGCCTCCTCCTCGTCCAGGAGAGGCGAGGCCCTGTTCGGCAGCCATGGCGCCGCCGCGGGTCTCTATCAGGATGTCATGCCGTGCTACATCCCGTGAACCTGCTTGCCTCCTTGACCTCCAGGCCACCCAGTCGTGCCCTTCTTCTCTTGGCTGAGGCTGCCGCCGGCGCCCCAAGCACCCAGCGTCCGCTTCTGCCATGGACTTTCTCCTCCCGTGGCTGCTGTTGCCTGCTGCTGCGCTTCTCCTTCTCCCAGGCGCCGTCGCTGTCCAAGACTAGCAGCACAAGGATGAGCCCCTGCCTCTGCCTCCTGCCGAGTTCGGCTGGTCCTTGTTCAAGCCGCCTACGACAAGTGCTTCTCCGTGGCTTCGTGTTGGACCGTCAAGACCACAGGCGCCCAAACGACTACAAAGTTTTGCGTCAAGTACCACACCGTCGGTGTCCCTTCAAGTGTGATGTTGGAACGTGCATGACTACGCGGATTCGCCAAGTACCACGATGCCCGGAGCTCTCGAATCCATCAAGTTCGATTACCACACCGGAACGCCAAGTACATGGATATGCCAAGTACTCCTTCGAGTTGACGAGACCGGCAAGTTCGAAGACCCCAAGTACCCCTTCGAAACGTGTACCACTACCGTCGACCCCGAAGCCCTCGGATTCATCAAGTCCGAAGGTGCGAGTACCACTCCGAACCATGTACGACGACCGTCGCCGAAGACCCGTGTAACGTGAACGTGAACCTCTACCGTCGACCCTAGAGCATGCGAGATCGACTACTTCCACTACCGTCGTCGCGAGACCGCCTACTTCCCTCTACGAACGAGAACCGTCTCCTTTGCACGCTACAAAGGTATATCCCCGAGACGACCGCCGTGAACGAATGCATGTGTGATGTATGAAATGCTCGTGTTTGCTCCGTGTCGGAGTTGTTCGGTGCACGTTGCCCCTCTTTTGCCTTGCCACCATCTTGTGGGAACCCGATATCCGGGATCACCCCACCTCCTATCGCATGTCACGCTCCCGCCGCACTTTCGTTTGCACTGGGATCTCAATCGAGTTACCGGAACCGATATGTTGCCGTGGCATCACTTTCGGATTCGTTGTCGTGGCACCCCTTTCGTTTCCGCCATGATGACAAATGCTTCATAATATTGCTCTTATCAACATTTTCTTTAAGAATTGCATAAACTTGATCATGTCATCCGCATCATGTTAACAACATTAAGATGTTTAATTTGTTGTTGCACCAAATTACTCATGCTTATGGGGAATTACCGGATTTGTGGTTTGCTATAACCGGCCCCATTTAAATTGTTTAGATAGATAATCCCTTTATGTTTCACCTCTTGACATGCTTAACAACATTTAATATTGTTGGGTACATAAACGAGATCGAACTAAATAATTGATGTGGTGTTTCGTCAATATGCAACTCGTTGCATATTGAGCTCCACTTAATTTGTAGTCTTGTTTGTGCCCTTTGCCATGCCATGCATACTTAAATCGGACATGCATCATATTTGGTTGTGCATCATGCCATGTTTATGTGGTGGTTGTTTACTATGTTGTTTCCTCTTTTCCAGTGTTTGCTTCTTCGGGTTGGTTCCGATAACGTCGAGTTTGTGAGGATCCGTTCGACTACGTCCGTTTGTCTTCTTCATGGACTCGTTCTTCTTCCTTGCGGCATTTCAGGCAAGATGATCATACCCTCGAAATCACTACTATCTTTGCTATGCTAGTTTGCTCGCTCTTTTGCTATGCCATTGCTACGATGCCTACCACTTGCTTGTCAGCCTCCCAAATTGCCATGTTCAGCCCCTAACCCACCATTGTCCTAGCAAACCGTTGATTGGCTATGTTACCGCTTTGCTCAGCCCCTCTTATAGCGTTGTTAGTTGCAGGTGAAGATTGAAGTTTGTTCCTTGTTGGAACATGGAGATGTTGTTCCTTGTTGGGACATGTTTACTTGTTTGGATATCACTATATATCTTATTTAATTAATGCATCTATATACTTGGTAAAGGGTGGAAGGCTCGGCCTTATGCCTGGTGTTTTGTTCCACTCTTGCCGCCCTAGTTTCCGTTATATCGGTGTTATGTTCCCGGATTTTGCGTCCCTTACGCGGTTGGGTATATGGGAACCCCTTGACAGTTCGCTTTGAATAAAACTCCTCCAGCAAGGCCCAACCTTGGTTTTACCATTCGCCACCTAGCCTTTTTTTCCCTTGGGTTAGGCCAGCCTAAGGGCCATCTTTATTTTAACCCCCCCGGGCCAGTGCTTGTCTAAGTGTTGGTCCGAAATGGGCAGCCTGCGGGGCCACCTCGGGGAAACTTGAGGGCTGGTTTTACTCGTAGCTTGACCTATCCGGTGTTGCCCTGAGAACGAGATATGTGCAGCTCCCATCAGGATGTCGGCGCATCGGGCGGCTTTGCTGGACTTGTTTTACCATTGTCGAGGATGTCTTGGAGTACCGGGATACCGAGTCTGATCGGAATGTCTCGGGAGGAGGTCTATTCCTTCGTTGACCGTGAGAGCTTGTGATGGGCTAAGTTGGGACACCCCTGCAGGGATTTGAACTTTCGAAAGCCGTGCCCGCGGTTATGGGCAGATGGGAATTTGTTAACGTTCGGTTGTAGAAAACCTGAAGTTGACCTTAATTAAAATGAATCTACCGCGTGTGTAACCGTGATGGTCTCTTTCCGGCGGAGTCCGGGAAGTGAACACAGTTGTTGGAGTTATGCTTGACGTAGGCAGTCCAGGATCACTTCTTGATCATACTTTTATCGACCGTGCTTTGCCTTCTCTTCTCGCTCTCATTTGCGAATAGGTTAGCCACCATATATGCTAGTCGCTTGCTGCAGCTCCACCTCATACCTTTTACCTTACCCACAAGCTTAAATAGTTTTGATCGCGAGGGTGCGAGATTGCTGAGTCCCCGTGGCTCACAGATATTTCCAAAACCAGTTTGCAGGTGCCGATGAGACCGTGCAGATGACGCAACCAAGCTCAGGAGGAGCTCGATGAAGACTTTGTCCGTTGTGTTGTTTCGTTCTAGTTGATCAGTAGTGGAGCCCAGTTGGGGTCGATCGGGGACCTTTGTCGCATTTGGGGTTCTTCTTTTATTTTGGTTCCGTAGTCGGACCATGAGTGTATTTGGTTGATGTAATGCTTTATTCATGTATTTGTGTGAAGTGGCGATTGTAAGCCAACTATGTAACTTTTTCCCCTATTGTATTACATGGGTTGTGTGAAGATTACCTCACTTGCGACATTGCCTTCAATGCGATTATGCCTCTAAGTCGTGCCTCGACACGTGGGAGATATAGTCGCATCGAGGGTGTTACAAGTTGGTAATCAGAGCCTTCCCCGACCTTAGGAGCCCCCACTGATTGATCGTTTTTAGCGGCCGAGTTGTGTCTAGAAAAATGTTTTGAGTCATTAGGAATTATATATCGGAGAGTTTAGGAATTCTTTTTACTCCCCAGTCCCTTCGTCGCTCTGGTTAGGCATCCTGACGTAGAGTTTTGACTCTTCTCTTCCCAAATTTCACTAAAAAAAATTTAGGATCACGCGAGTATCTTGGATTTGTTCCGATGGCTTATGATGAGAACACTGTCTTGGTGCCTCCTGTCAGGGGTTTAGTGGAAGTGTCCCGGGGAGTTGAGCTCTGAGGTGTTGTCATCATAATTTTATCGTTGCAATTCTGGTATACTTGAGATATGTTCGCGACATCGAAAATCTCTTTTATGCAGTTCGTTGGTGAGATAACCTCGACGCCACCCAGTACTGGGGCGGGAGTTCGGGAGTATCGCCATAACTTGTATAACGGATGCTTTTCGAAGGTTGAGGTAGATGGTTTCCGAAGGTTTCTTGGTTATGTGTTGAAGGATGGATACAGCTGGATGTAGGATTTGCTAGTTTGGGTGAGATATTATGCTTCCCCTGTATCCCCAACACCTGATTGCATAACCGGAAAGTTTCGGGAGTTTCATAGGCGGGAATTCAAGTAGCTCTTAGGATATCTTTCCGACAGATGTATGATATGAAATCGGGGTTCGACGTCTAGTGGTTCGCCTATTCACGGTCGATTTTACAGTGGTCTCGTTGTGTCTTAAAGAGTCCTTGGCTATGCTGACTCAGGGACGCTTCGTATGTCATGTGCACTGCCTTGTACATGATGGTGCTGTACGATCGAGCCCGTGTAGGTCCCACCACGAAAACTTCGGACGAAATCTCTATCATATGTTTGTTCCGGCTTATTTCGCAAGCCAATCCTTTTGTTTTTGTTTTGAGTTGTGGTATTCGAGTTGCTTCAATGTCAAGTGTTGATTCCATACCTTTTCCTAAGTGGTGTTCTCATACTCCGATGTGAATACTAATCCCTCTTGATCATCGAGATTGTGTTGTCAATCCTTTTCAACCGGCGTGTTTCTCTTCAAGTGGATCCGATCATCTCAACTTCCGCAAGATCAATTATCATTTCTTCTCAACGGTGTTTGTTTCATCCATCTCCAAGTTGCCTTTGTTTTTCCCGCCCACCCACCCTTGTTTCTCCGAGGACTCATATATCTCAATTCAAGTATCCATCTTATTGATGTGAAGTCTCTCCATTCTTTTCTATCAATATTGTTATCCAGTGATTCTCAAGAAAATTCTAACAGAGCTTCAAGTTCGTCAACCTTCACTCATTTTCTTCTCCGGTGGTTTAAAGTCAAGCTTTGTTGAGCATGTCTTTTCCTCATTTCAATGCTTCTCATGCCAGTGCACCTCTTAATAATTAATTTCTCGCTATTCATTTGTTCCGGAGTGCTCAAGATATCTCAATGGGCTTGTCTTGTCATTCAAGATCCGTTCAACCTATTTCGAGGGTGTTCCCTCATTCAAGTCATTTAATTCTACCGGTGCAATCTATCTTTTTTAAAATCATTTCAACGGTGTTTCTTTTGAGTGGGCCCTAACCCACAGGTCTTTTCCCAGGATCTTACCTGACTCTTCTTATTTTTCCTGGAGCTACCATTAAATTCTTTCAAAGTTTGACGTAAGAATGATTTATCATCAGTCAACTGTTTTTCTCCAAGATCTTTCAAATTCTTTTCATAACTGGTTTAACCTCTTCGTTTTTGATTCTTCCGGAGTATCTCAATAATACATGATGGTGTTTCTCGTCGTCTTTCTCAGTTTAGAAGACCGAAGAAGATTCTTCTTTCAACCTTGCTCCATTCTCTTCAAGTTTCGTCATTTCAGATTGTTGCAATCCTCTCATAATTGTTCGATTGTGAGAATTCTTTTATCCATCCGGAGCAATTCAGGAGTCTTTTCAGTTTGTTATCCGGAGTCCGTCAATTCAGGTTTATTCATTCTCAGCTGTCAGTTATCAGTCTCCTATTTTACCGGTGCTTCGTTCAAGCGTTCTCTAATCAGTTCGTGATCCCTTCGTTCTCATGTATCTAGATTCTCTCAAGCGTCTTCGTTCATTTGCAAATTCTTTCCAGTGTTTCTTTATCTTCTCTTCGTTCATTTTTAATTCTTACGGTGGTTCGTTCAAGATTTCTCTCCCGATGTTATCATATGAATTCATTCGTCGTTCCAATCATTCCGGTGGTTCGTTGAAGACCTTCCCAAGTTTATGTTATATCTCTCTTAACCTTTTCTACGAGAATAAGTAATATGTCAAATCCGTTGATTGTCATCAATTTAATTGGTGAAGGATACACATAATGTAATTCTTATTCTTGTTTCATCCTAGTGATCAATTCCTTCCTTCGGAGTTTGCTCATGACGAATAAATTCTTGATTTCTTTTATTCATCTTTCTTTTCCGGAGTTCCAACCTCTTTCAATTATATTATCACGGAGTTCTCTATCTAAATCATTGCGAGGCTTAAATCTTATTCTTTTCATCATTCAATTATTATGGATCATTCTTTTGTTTACCGGAGTTCTTCATGGAGGTTCTACATGTTGGTCCATCAAGGATTTAAATCCTTCTCGAAGTGTTCATCAAGTTTCTTTTCAGAGGTGCTCAAGCATTCTTCATATTGCTATCTGGAGTGCAATTTCTTTCTACCATATTATCGGAGGTGGTATTATGTCATTCTTGATAATTTGAGTTCATGTTCCATGATTCACATGTTGTTAAGATTGAGATACTTTAAATCCATCAATCTCGTCATTGGATTTATGTTGGGTTATATTTCGCCTAAAGCCTTCCCTAAGGATTGTTGCTATAATGGTGCTCATGTATGATCCAAGTTCTTCATATACCCTCCCGGTGAAATAAGTTTCTCGTCTCCTTGTTCTTATAAATCCAATCAAATCTTTTCCGTGAGTGGCGGGTTGTCACCTCATAATTTGAGATGTATTCTATAAGACCATATCAACCTTATTCTTTTCGTTGGTGGTTTTTCCAACAACTCCGTGCGAACCTTCTCTTTAAGATGCTTTTCAAATTCTATTATGGTAGAAGATGTCTTTTTCCTCTCAATTCTTTCCTTTTCCAAGATCCAACTTCTATTCTTCTCCCGGAGGTCTAGTGATGTTGCTCTTTTCACTCCTCATCTCGGTTTGTCAAGATCACGTTCAATTTCTTCCATTTAGAGTCAAGAGTGCTGGCCAAATTATATCACTCTTATTCCTTCCCTATCTTGCTTAACCGGAGTATGGTGCCCCTTTGTTCAAGTTCTTTTCGCCTTATCAAGTCTTGCATCCCTTTCTCAACCAGAGTGTCATGTTTTCATTTGAGCTCTCTCATCTTATCAAATTTTGACTCCCTTCTCAACCGGAGTGCGGTCTGAGATCTTTCTTACCCCTTGTTCCATTCATTCAATAGTTCCGGTGGCAGTGTGTTGTGATTTCATCAAGTATCTTCTCATCTTATCAAGACCTTACTCAATTCCTCTCTTTTCAACCGGAGTGCTGCCCGAATTTGGTCTTCCTTGATCCCCTTCCTTAACCGGAGTGTTTTCAATATATATCTTCCCTTCAACCTCAAGGTTTTTCGCAATGTTCTTTCTTCCTCTTTTCTAACGGAGTGTTTTTTCGACTTTGTTCTCCTTCGTTCTATTCTTTTCTCGAATTTGTTCAACCTCGCAAGGTTCTTTGGTTTCACTCCTTTGTCAAAGAAGCAACTTAGTTTTACCTCTTCTCTGTCTCCTCCGTTTTCCCCTCCGGTGCCATTCTAGATCTCGGGACGAGATCCTCTCGTAGTGGTGGAGTGTTGTAATGCCCCGAGACCGATGTGCCAGGTGTCGTGCAGTTATTCGATGTTGTTGCGTTGTCATGTGCTTGCGTGTTGCATCATGTTACGTCATCATGTGCATTGCATCATGTCATCATGCCATCATATCATTATTTGTTGCAACTCAACTAAATAAATTGCATGGATCTTCGGTCCATTTAAATTGAGGGAATTCACATGGTGAGTTCTCTTTATAATATATCCTCCCGATATTAGTGGAGCTATTATAATATAATCCATTCTTTGGAATCACCACAACACACTTGCAAAAATCCCAATGCCTTTTATTATTTCAATTCTTGGCCCCTAACTTTGCCATATATCCTTTCGTCACTTTCTGGAGCTTTACCAAAAATCTCAACATTTTTGGGCACTCCTAGAACCTAGTCCTAGTTCAAACCCATTTGAATTAAATTCAAATGAGTTTGAATTTACATCTTCCAATCTTGGCCTTTTCTATTTTCTCGGAACAAGCGTATTTTTGTGAGTTCGGGAAAATTATCCCCCTGTCCAAAATCTTTTCCTAACCTCTCTTTCTTTTCCTCTCTTTTTCGGTCGTTTCTGCTAAAGTAATATGAGAGAGAGAGGGAGTGGGGGGAAGTCAGCCCAGCTGGGCCTCCCAGCCATCTGCGCCTAGGCCCATTTGGCCCAAGGCCATCCCGCAGCCCACTGCTCTAACCCTAGCCCGTTTTTCCTATCGCTCCATCCCTCCCCTGCCGCCGCCAGCGACACCCATCGCCCGAACCCTGCTTCTCCTCGATCGATCTCTCCCTCTGGCGCTCCCTCAGCCCCCCTCGTCTCCACCCCACCGCCAGAGCGCCCTGCACTCGATCCTCTCCCTCGATGCCATTCAGCGCCGCCACCTCATCGCCCGATCCATCGCCTCGCCCATCTCCCTCTCGTCCTCCCACACCGCTGCCCAGTTCACCCGAAGCCCGCCGGGTTCCCAGCGCCGCCCCATGGCGCCCGCAGCCCCCTCTGATCCGGTGAGCCCTAGCCCCGCCGTCACCGAAGGTCGACCGGACGCCCGATCTCCTCCATGGCCTCCTCCTCGTCCAGGAGAGGCGAGGCTGTTGGGGAACGTAGTAATTTCAAAAAATTTCCTACGCACACGCAAGATCATGGTGATGCATAGCAACGAGAGGGGAGAGTGTTGTCTACGTACCAACGCAGACCGACTGCGGAAGCGATCACACAACGTAGAGGAAGTAGTCGTACGTCTTCCCGATCCGACCGATCCAAGCACCGTTACTCTGGCACCTCCGAGTTCTTAGCACACGTTCAGCTCGATGACGATCCCCGGGCTCCAATCCAGCAAAGCTTCGGGGAGGAGTTCCGTCAGCATGACGGCGTGGTGACGATCTTGATGTACTACCGACGCAGGGCTTCGCCTAAGCACTACAACGGTATGATCGAGGTGGAATTTGGTGGCAGGGGGCACCGCACACGGCTAAGGAACGATCTCAAGGATCAACTTGTGTGTCTAGAGGTGCCCCTGCCCCCGTATATAAAGGATGAAGGGGGGAGGCTGGCCGGCCAAGCTAGGAGGCGCAGGAGGAGTCCTACTCTTACCGGGAGTAGGACTCCCCCCCCCAATCCTATTCCTAATAGGATTCCCCAAAGGGGAAGAGAAGAGAGAGGTGGCCGGCCCCTCTCCTAGTCCTAATAGGACTAGGGAGAGTAGGGGAGGCGCAGCCCTATGTGGGCTGCCCTCTCACCTTTCCACTAAGGCCCATGTTGGCCCATTTGGCTCCCGGGGGGTTCCGGTAACCCTCCCGGTAATCCGGTAAAATCCCGATTTCACCCGGAACACTTCTGATGTCCAAACATAGGCTTCCAATATATCAATCTTTATGTCTCGACCATTTCGAGACTCCTCGTCATGTCCGTGATCACATCCGGGACTCCGAACAACCTTCGGTACATCAAAATGCATAAACTCATAATAACTGTCATCGTAACGTTAAGCGTGCGGACCCTACGGTTCGAGAACAATGTAGACATGACCGAGACACATCTCCGGTCAATAACCAATAGCAGGACCTGGATGCCCATATTGGCTCCTACATATTCTACGAAGATCTTTATCGGTCAGACCGCATAACAACATACGTTGTTCCCTTTGTCATCGGTATGTTACTTGCCCGAGATTCGATCGTCGGTATCCAATACCTAGTTCAATCTCGTTACTGGCAAGTCTCTTTACTCGTTCCGTAATACATCATCTCATAACTAACATCTTAGTTATAATGCTTGCAAGGCTTATGTGATGTGTATTACCGAGAGGGCCCAGAGATACCTCTCCGACAATTGGAGTGACAAGCCCTAATCTCGAAATACGCCAACCCAACATCCACCATTGGAGACACCTGTAGTACTCCTTTATAATCACCCAGTTACATTGTGACGTTTGGTAGTACCCAAAGTGTTCCTCCGGTAAACGGGAGTTGCATAATCTCATAGTTATAGGAACATGTATAAGTCATGAAGAAAGCAATAGCAACATACTAAACGATCGGGTGCTAAGCTAATGGAATGGGTCATGTCAATCAGATCATTCAACTAATGATGTGACCTCGTTAATCAAATAACAACTCTTTGTTCATGGTTAGGAAACATAACCATCTTTGATTAACAAGCTAGTCAAGTAGAGGCATACTAGTGACACTCTGTTTGTCTATGTATTCACACATGTATTATGTTTCCGGTTAATACAATTCTAGCATGAATAATAAAAATTTATCATGATATAAGGAAATAAATAATAACTTTATTATTGCCTCTAGGGCATATTTCCTTCAGTCTCCCACTTGCACTAGAGTCAATAATCTAGATTACACAGTAATGATTCTAACACCCATGGAGCCTTGGTGTTGATCATGTTTTGCTCGTGGAAGAGGCTTAGTCAACGGGTCTGCAACATTCAGATTCGTATGTATCTTGCAAATCTCTATGTCTCCCACCTGGACTAGATCCCGGATGGAGTTGAAGCGTCTCTTGATGTGTTTGGTCCTTTTGTGAAATCTGGATTCCTTTGGCAAAGCAATTGCACCAGTATTGTCACAAAAGATTTTCATTGGACCCGATGCACTAGGTATGACACCTAGATCGGACATGAACTCCTTCATCCAGACTCCTTCGTTCACTGCTTCCGAAGCAGCTATGTACTCCGCTTCACATGTAGATCCCGCTACGACGCTTTGTTTAGAACTGCACCAACTGACAGCTCCACCGTTTAAAGTAAACACGTATCCGGTTTGCGATTTAGAATCGTCCGGATCAGTGTCAAAGCTTGCATCAACGTAACCTCTTACGATGAGCTCTTTGTCACCTCCATATACGAGAAACATATCCCTAGTCCTTTTCAGGTATTTCAGGATGTTCTTGACCGCTGTCCAGTGATCCACTCCTGGATTACTTTGGTACCTCCCTGCTAAACTTATAGCAAGGCACACATCAGGTCTGGTACACAGCATTGCATACATGATAGAGCCTATGGCTGAAGCATAGGGAACATCTTTCATTTTCTCTCTATCTTCTGCAGTGGTCGGGCATTGAGTCTGACTCAACTTCACACCTTGTAACACAGGCAAGAACCCTTTCTTTGCTTGATCCATTTTGAACTTCTTCAAAATCTTGTCAAGGTATGTGCTTTGTGAAAGTCCAATTAAGCGTCTTTATCTATCTCTATAGATCTTTATGCCTAATATGTAAGTAGCTTCCCCGAGGTCTTTCATCGAAAAACTTTTATTCAAGTATCCCTTTATGCTATCCAGAAATTCTATATCATTTCCAATCAGCAATATGTCATCCACATATAATATCAGAAATGCTACAGAGCTCCCACTCACTTTCTTGTAAATACAGGCTTCTCCAAAAGTCTGTATAAAGCCAAATGCTTTGATCACACTATCAAAGCGTTTATTCCAACTCCGAGATGCTTGCACCGGTCCATAAATGGATCGCTGGAGTTTGCATACTTTGCTAGCTCCCTTTGGATCGACAAAACCTTCTGGTTGCATCATATACAACTCTTCTTCCAGAAATCCATTCAGGAATGCAGTTTTGACATCCATCTGCCATATTTCATAATCATAAAATGCGGCAATTGCTAACATGATTCTGACGGACTTAAGCATCGCTACGGGTGAGAAGGTCTCATCGTAGTCAACCCCTTGAACTTGTCGAAAACCTTTTGCGACAAGTCGAGCTTTATAGACAGTAATATTACCGTCAACGTCAGTCTTTTTCTTGAAGATCCATTTATTCTCAATTGCTTGCCGATCATCGGGCAAGTCAACCAAAGTCCATACTTTGTTTTCATACATGGATCCCATCTCAGATTTCATGGCTTCAAGCCACTTTGCGGAATCTGGGCTCACCATCGCTTCTTCATAGTTCGTAGGTTCATCATGATCTAGTAGCATGACTTCCAGAATTGGATTACCGTACCACTCTAGTGCGGATCTTACTTTGGTTGATCTACGTGGTTCAGTAGTATCTTGTCCTGAAGTTTCATGATCATCATCATTAGCTTCCTCACTAATTGGTATACGTGTCGCAGAAACAGTTTTCTGTGATGTACTATTTTCCAATAAGGGAGCAGGTACAGTTACCTCGTCAAGTTCTACTTTCCTCCCACTCACTTCTTTTGAGAGAAACTCCTTCTCTAGAAAGTTTCCGAACTTAGCAACAAAAGTCTTGCCTTCGGATCTGTGATAGAAAGTGTATCCAATAGTTTCCTTTGGATATCCTATGAAGACACATTTCTCCGATTTGGGTTCGAGCTTATCAGGTTGAAGCTTTTTCACATAAGCATCGCAGCCCCAAACCTTAAGAAACGACAACTTTGGTTTCTTGCCAAACCATAGTTCATAAGGCGTCGTCTCAACGGATTTTGATGGTGCCCTATTTAACGTGAATGCGGCCGTCTCTAAAGCATAACCCCAAAACGATAGCGGTAAATCAGTAAGAGACATCATAGATCGCACCATATCTAGTAAAGTACAATTACGACGTTCGGACACACCATTACGCTGTGGTGTTCCGGGTGGCGTGAGTTGCGAAACTATTCCACAATTTTTCAAATGTACACCAAACTCGTAACTCAAATATTCTCCTCCACGATCAGATCGTAGAAACTTTATTTTCTTGTTACGATGATTTTCAACTTCACTCTGAAATTCCTTGAACTTTTCAAATGTTTCAGACTTATGTTTCATTAAGTAGATATACCCATATCTGCTTAAATCATCTGTGAAGGTGAGAAAATAACGATATCCGCCACGAGCTTCAATATTCATCGGACCACATACATCGGTATGTATGATCTCCAATAAATCTGTTGCTCTCTCCATAGTACCGGAGAACGGTGTTTTAGTCATCTTGCCTATGAGGCACGGTTCGCAAGTACCAAGTGATTCATAATCAAGTGGTTCCAAAAGCCCATCAGTATGGAGTTTCTTCATGCGCTTTACACCGATATGACCTAAACGGCAGTGCCACAAATAAGTTGCACTATCATTATCGACTCTGCATCTTTTGGCTTCTACATTATGAATATGTGTATCACTACTATCGAGATTCAACAAGAATAGACCACTCTTCAAAGGTGCATGACCATAAAAGATATTACTCATATAAATAGAACAACCATTATTCTCTGATTTAAATGAATAACCGTCTCACATTAAACAAGATCCAGATATAATGTTCATGCTCAACGCTGGCACCAAATAACAATTATTTAGGTCTAATATTAATCCCGAAGGTAGATGTAGAGGTAGCGTGCCGACCGCGATCACATCGACTTTGGAACCGTTTCCCACGCGCATCGTCACCTCGTCCTTTGCTAGCGTCCGCTTATTCTGTAGTCCCTGTTTCGAGTTGCAAATATTAGCAACAGAACCAGTATCAAATACCCAGGTGCTACTGCGAGCTCTAGTAAGGTACACATCAATAACATGTATATCACATATACCTTTGTTCACCTTGCCATCCTTCTTATCCGCCAAATACTTGGGGCAGTTCCGCTTCCAGTGACCAGTCTGCTTGTAGTAGAAGCACTTAGTTTCAGGCTTGGGTTTCTTCTCCTGAGCAGCAACTTGCTTGTTGTTCTTCTTGAAGTTCCCCTTCTTCTTCCCTTTGCCCTTCTTCTTGAAACTAGTGGTCTTGTTGACCATCAACACTTGATGCTCCTTCTTGATTTCTACCTCGGCAGCTTTCAGCATTGCGAAGAGCTCGGGAATAGTCTTGTTCATCCCTTGCATATTATAGTTCATCACGAAGCTCTTGTAGCTTGGTGGCAGTGATTGGAGAATTCTTTCAATGACGCAATCATCTGGAAGATTAACTCCCATCTAAATCAAGTGATTATTATACCCAGACATTTTGAGTATATGCTCACTGACAGAACTGTTCTCCTCCATCTTGCAGCTATAGAATTTATTGGAGACTTCATATATCTCAATTCGGGCATTTGCTTGAAATATTAACTTCAACTCCTGGAACATCTCATATGCTCCATGACATTCAAAACGTCGCTGAAGTCCCGATTCTAAGCCGTAAAGCATGGCACACTGAACTATCGAGTAGTCATCAGCTTTGCTCTACCAGACGTTCATAACATCTGGCGTTGCTCCAGCAGCAGGCCTGGCACCCAGCGGTGCTTCCAGGACGTAATTCTTCTGTGTAGCAATGAGGATAATCCTCAAGTTACGGACCCAGTCCGTGTAATTGCTACCATCATCTTTCAACTTTGCTTTCTCAAGGAACGCATTAAAATTCAACGGAACAACAGCACGAGCCATCTATCTACAATCAACATAAACAAGCAAGATACTATCAGGTACTAAGTTCATGATAAGTTTAAGTTCAGTTAATCAAATTACTTAAGAACTCCCACTTAGATGGACATCCCTCTAATCCTCTAAGTGATCACATGATCCAAATCAACTAAACCATAACCGATCATCACGTGAGATGGAGTAGTTTTCAATGGTGAACATCGTTATGTTGATCATATCTACTATATGATTCACGCTCGACCTTTCGGTCTCCGTGTTCCGAGGCCATATCTGTATATGCTTGGCTCGTCAAGTATAACCTGAGTATTCTGCGTGTGCAACTGTTTTGCACCCGTTGTATTTGGACGTAGAGCTTATCACACCCGATCATCACGTGGTGTCTGGGCACGACGAACTTTGGCAACGGTGCATACTCAGGGAGAACACTTCTTGATAATTTAGTGAGAGATCATCTTATAATGCTACCGTCAATCAAAGCAAGATAAGATGCATAAAAGATAAACATCACATGCAATCAATATAAGTGATATGATATGGCCATCATCATCTTGTGCTTGTGATCTCCATCTCTGAAGCACCGTCATGATCACCATCGTCACCGGCGCGACACCTTGATCTCCATCGTAGCATCGTTGTCGTCTCGCCAATCTTATGCTTCCACGACTATCACTACCGCTTAGTAATAAAGTAAAGCATTACATCGCGATTGCATTGCATACAATAAAGCGATAACCATATGGCTCCTGCCAGTTGCCGATAACTTGGTTACAAAACATGATCATCTCATACAATAAAATCAGCATCATGCCTTGACCATATCACATCACAACATGCCCTGCAAAAACAAGTTAGACGTCCTCTACTTTGTTGTTGCAAGTTTTACGTGGCTGCTACGGGCTTAAGTAAGAACTCATCTCACCTACGCATCAAAACCACAACGATAGTTCGTCAAATAGACTCCGTTTTAACCTTCTCAAGGACCGGGCGTAGCCACACTCGGTTCAACTAAAGTTGGAGAGACAGTCGCCCGCAAGCCATCTATGTGCAAAGCACATCGAGGGAACCGGTCTCGCGTAAGCGTACGCGTAAGGTTGGTCCGGGTCATCTCGTCCAACAATACCGCCGAACCAAAGTATGACATGCTGGTAGGCAGTATGACTTGTATCGCCCACAACTCACTTGTGTTCTACTCGTGCAAATAACATCAAACCATAAAACCTAGGCTTGGATGCCACTGTTGGGGAACGTAGTGATTTCAAAAAATTTCCTACGCACACGCAAGATCATGGTGATGCATAGCAACGAGAGGGGAGAGTCTTGTCTACGTACCAACGCAGACCGACTGCGGAAGCGATCACACAACGTAGAGGAAGTAGTCGTACGTTCCAAGCTCGATGACGATCCCCGGGCTCCGATCCAGCAAAGCTCTGGGGAGGAGTTCCGTCAGCACGACGGCGTGGTGACGATCTTGATGTACTACCGACGCAGGGCTTCGCCTAAGCACTACAACGGTATGATCGAGGTGGAATTTGGTGGCAGGGGGCACCGCACACGGCTAAGGAACAATCTCAAGGATCAACTTGTGTGTCTAGAGGTGCCCCCTACCCCCGTATATAAAGGATGAAGGGGGGGAGGCTGGCCGGCCAAGCTAGGAGGCGTAGGAGGAGTCCTACTCTTACCGGGAGTAGGACTCCCCCCCCCCCCAATCCTATTCCTAATAGGATTCCCCAAAGGGGAAGAGAAGAGAGAGGTGGCCGGCCCCTCTCCTAGTCCTAATAGGACTAGGGAGAGGGGGGAGGCGCAGCCCTATGTGGGCTGCCCTCTCACCTTTCCACTAAGGCCCATGTTGGCCCATTTGGCTCCCGGGGGGGTTCCGGTAACCCTCCCGGTAATCCGGTAAAATCCCGATTTCACCCGGAACACTTCCGATGTCCAAACATAGGCTTCCAATATATCAATATTTATGTCTCGACCATTTCGAGACTCCTCGTCATGTCCGTGATCACATCCGGGACTCCGAACAACCTTCGGTACATCAAAATGCATAAACTCATAATAACTGTCATCGTAACGTTAAGCGTGCGGACCCTACGGTTCGAGAACAATGTAGACATGACCGAGACAAATCTCCGGTCAATAACCAATAGCGGGACCTGGATGCCCATATTGGCTCCTACATATTCTACGAAGATCTTTATCGGTCAGACCGCATAACAACATACGTTGTTCCCTTTGTCATCGGTATGTTACTTGCCCGAGATTCGATCGTTGGTATCCAATACCTAGTTCAATCTCGTTACTGGCAAGTCTCTTTACTCGTTCCGTAATACATCATCTCATAACTAACATCTTAGTTATAATGCTTGCAAGGCTTATGTGATGTGTATTACCGAGAGGGCCCAGAGATACCTCTCCGACAATTGGAGTGACAAACCCTAATCTCGAAATACGCCAACCCAACATCCACCATTGGAGACACCTATAGTACTCCTTTATAATCACCCAGTTACGTTGTGACGTTTGGTAGTACCCAAAGTGTTCCTCCGGTAAACGGGAGTTGCATAATCTCATAGTTATAGGAACATGTATAAGTCATGAAGAAAGCAATAGCAACATACTAAACGATCGGGTGCTAAGCTAATGGAATGGGTCATGTCAATCAGATCATTCAACTAATGATGTGACCTCGTTAATCAAATAACAACTCTTTGTTCATGGTTAGGAAACATAACCATCTTTGATTAACGAGCTAGTCAAGTAGAGGCATACTAGTGACACTCTGTTTGTCTATGTATTCACACATGTATTATGTTTCCGGTTAATACAATTCTAGCATGAATAATAAACATTTATCATGATATAAGGAAATAAATAATAACTTTATTATTGCCTCTAGGGCATATTTCCTTCAGAGGCCTTGTTCGGCAGCCATGGCGCCGCCGCGGGTCTCTATCAGGATGTCATGCCGTGCTACATCCCGTGAACCTGCTTGCCTCCTTGACCTCCAGGCCACCCAGTCGCGCCCTTCTTCTCTTGGCTGAGGCTGCCACCGGCGCCCCAAGCACCCAGCGCCCGCTTCTGCCATGGACTTTCTCCTCCCGTGGCTGCTGTTGCCTGCTGCTGCGCTTCTCCTTCTCCCAGGCGCCGTCGCCGTCCAAGACTAGCAGCACGAGGATGAGCCCCTGCCTCTGCCTCCTGCCGAGTTCGGCTGGTCCCTGTTCAAGCCGCCTACGACAAGTGCTTCTCCGTGGCTTCGTGATGGACCGTCAAGACCACAGGCGCCCGAACGGTTTTGCGTCAAGTACCACGCCGTCGGTGTCCCTTCAAGTGTGATGTTGGAACGTGCATGACTACGCGGATTCGCCAAGTACCACGACGCCCGGAGCTCTCGAATCCATCAAGTTCGATTACCACACCGGAACGCCAAGTACATGGATATGCCAAGTACTCCTTCGAGTTGACGAGACCAGCAAGTTCGAAGACCCCAAGTACCCCTTCGAAACGTGTACCACTACCGTCGACCCTGAAGCCCTCGGATTCATCAAGTCCGAAGGTGCGAGTACCACTCTGAACCATGTACGACGACCGTCGCCGAAGACCCGTGTAACGTGAACGTGAACCTCTACCATCGACCCTAGAGCATGCGAGATCGACTACTTCCACTACCGTCGTCGCGAGACCGCCAACTTCCCTCTACGAACGAGAACCGTCTCCTTTGCACGCTACAAAGGTATAACCCCGAGACGACCGCCATGAACGAATGCATGTGTGATGTATGAAATGCTCGTGTTTGCTCCGTGTCGGAGTTGTTCGGTGCACGTTGCCCCTCTTTTGCCTTGCCACCATCTTGTGGGAACCCGGTATCCGGGATCACCCCACCTCCTATCGCATGTCACGCTCCCGCGCACTTTCGTTTGCACCGGGATCTCAATCGAGTTACCGGAACCGATATGTTGCCGTGGCATCACTTTCGGATTCGTTGTCGTGGCACCCCTTTCGTTTCTGCCACGATGACAAATGCTTCATAATATTGCTCTTATCAACATTTTCTTTAAGAATTGCATAAACTTGATCATGTCATCCGCATCATGTTAACAACATTAAGATGTTTAATTTGTTGTTGCACCAAATTACTCATGCTTATGGGGAATTACCGGATTTGTGGTTTGCTATAACCGGCCCCATTTAAATTGTTTAGATAGATAATCCCTTTATGTTTCACCTCTTGACATGCTTAACAACATTTAATATTGTTGGGTACATAAACGAGATCGAACTAAATAATTGATGTGGTGTTTCGTCAATATGCAACTCGTTGCATATTGAGCTCCACTTAATTTGTAGTCTTGTTTGTGCCCTTTGCCATGCCATGCATACTTAAACCGGACATGCATCATATTTGGTTGTGCATCATGCCATGTTTATGTGGTGGTTGTTTACTATGTTGTTTCCTCTTTTCCGGTGTTTGCTTCTTCGGGTTGGTTCCGATAACGTCGAGTTTGTGAGGATCCGTTCGACTACGTCCGTTTTTCTTCTTCATGGACTCGTTCTTCTTCCTTGCGGCATTTCAGGCAAGATGATCATACCCTCGAAATCACTACTATCTTTTCTATGCTAGTTTGCTCGCTCTTTTGCTATGCCATTGCTACGATGCCTACCACTTGCTTGTCAGCCTCCCAAATTGCCATGTTCAGCCCCTAACCCACCATTGTCCTAGCAAACCGTTGATTGGCTATGTTACCGCTTTGCTCAGCCCCTCTTATAGCGTTGTTAGTTGCAGGTGAAGATTGAAGTTTGTTCCTTGTTGGAACATGGAGATGTTGTTCCTTGTTGGGACATGTTTACTTGTTGGGATATCACTATATATCTTATTTAATTAATGCATCTATATACTTGGTAAAGGGTGGAAGGCTCGGCCTTATGCCTGGTGTTTTGTTCCACTCTTGCCGCCCTAGTTTCCGTTATATCGGTGTTATGTTCCCGGATTTTGCGTCCCTTACGCGGTTGGGTATATGGGAACCCCTTGACAGTTCGCTTTGAATAAAACTCCTCTAGCAAGGCCCAACCTTGGTTTTACCACGCCACCTAGCCTTTTTTTTCCCTTGGGTTAGGCCAGCCTATGGGTCATCTTTATTTTAAACCCCCCCCCCCGGGCCAGTGCTTGTCTAAGTGTTGGTCCGAAATGGGCAGCCTGCGGGGCCACCTCGGGGAAACTTGAGGGCTGGTTTTACTCGTAGCTTGACCTATCTGGTGTTGCCCTGAGAACGAGATATGTGCAGCTCCCATCAGGATGTCGGCACATCGGGCGGCTTTGCTGGACTTGTTTTACCATTGTCGAGGATGTCTTGGAGTACCGCGATACCAAGTCTGATCGGAATGTCTCGGGAGGAGGTCTATTCCTTCGTTGACCGTGAGAGCTTGTGATGGGCTAAGTTGGGACACCCCTGCAGGGATTTGAACTTTCGAAAGTTGTGCCCGTGGTTATGGGCAGATGGGAATTTGTTAACGTCCGGTTGTAGAAAACCTGAAGTTGACCTTAATTAAAATGAATCTACCACGTGTGTAACCGTGATGGTCTCTTTCCGGCGGAGTCCGGGAAGTGAACACGGTTGTTGGAGTTATGCTTGACGTAGGCAGTCCAGGATCACTTCTTGATCATACTTTTATCGACCGTGCTTTGCCTTCTCTTCTCGCTCTCATTTGCGAATAGGTTAGCCACCATATATGCTAGTCGCTTGCTGCAGCTCCACCTCATACCTTTTACCTTACCCACAAGCTTAAATAGTTTTGATCGCGAGGGTGCGAGATTGCTGAGTCCCCGTGGCTCACAGATACTTACAAAACTAGTTTGCAGGTGCCGATGAGACCGTGCAGATGACGCAACCAAGCTCAGGAGGAGCTCGATGAAGACTTTGTTCGTTGTGTTGTTTCGTTCTAGTTGATCAGTAGTGGAGCCCAGTTGGGGTCGATCGGGGACCTTTGTCGCATTTGGGGTTCTTCTTTTATTTTGGTTCCATAGTCGGACCATGAGTGTATTTGGTTGATGTAATGCTTTATTCATGTATTTGTGTGAAGTGGCGATTGTAAGCCAAGTATGTAACTTTTTCCCCTATTGTATTACATGGGTTGTGTGAAGATTACCTCACTTGCGACATTGCCTTCAATGCGATTATGCCTTTAAGTCGTGCCTCGACACGTGGGAGATATAGTCGCATCGAGGGTGTTACAATAACAACCTTGATGTATTTACTTTCAATGCCACGATTCTTATGTATAAACTCTTCCAAAACAATTCTATGTAATAGCTCCAGTGTCATTATTTTCAACTCCCGCAGGTACCTCTTCACTGTACCGACATTTTGGAAGCCGGGTAATTAGCTAACTCAAACGCCTGATCAACAGCATCACTCCAAACAAAGTGGTCTCTCTTCTTCATCATCTGGTATAAAGGGATAGCCTTCTCACCCAACCGGCTTATGAACTGGCTTAAGGCCGCAATACGACCCGCCAGACGCTAAACATCATTGATACACGCCGGTTTAGCCAGGGAAGTGATAGCCTTTATTTTTTCCGTGTTAGCTTCAATACCCCGTTCAGAAACCATAAAGCCTAAGAGCTCACCTGCTGGTATGCCAAAGACACACTTGGCCGGGTTAAGCATCATATTTTAGACCCGGAGATTGTCAAAGGTCTCTTTCAAATCATCTATCAAGATTTCCTTCTTCCTGGATTTCACCACAATATCATCCACATAAGCATGAACATTGCGCTCAATCTGATCATGAAGGCAATTTTGCACACACTGCTGGTAAGTCCCATGGGCACTCTTGAGCCCCAAAGGCATAGACACATAACAGAAGGCTCCAGAAGGAGTGATGAAGGTTGTCTTCTCCTGGTCCTTAACTGTCATCTTAATATGATGATAACCAGAATAAGCATCCAAAAAGCTCAAACGCTTACAACCCGCCGTAGCATCAATGATCTGATCAATACGGAGGAGAGCAAAAGGATCAGCCGGGCAGGCTTTGTTAAGATCTGTATAGTCCACACACATGCGCCAAGTGCCGTTTTTCTTAAGTACCAGCATCGGGTTAGCTAACCACTCAGGATGAAAAACTTTAACAATAAAGCCAGCCACCAAGAGTCGGGCCACTTCTTCACTGATGGCCTTGCACCCCTCTTCATTGAAACGGCGAAGGAATTGCTTGACTGGTTTAAACTTTGGGTCAATATTGAGAGTGAGCTCCACGAGTTCCCTCGGTACACCTGGCATGTCTCAAGGTTTCCATGCAAAGATGTTCCGGTTCTCATGGATGAACTCGATGAGTGCGCTTTCCTATTTCTGATCCAAATTAGCACTGATACTGAACTGCTTTGATGAATCGCCAGGAACAAAGTCAAGTAGCTTAGTATCATCAGCTGATTTAAATTTCAACAGGGGGTCATGCTCTATGGTTAGCTTCTTCCAAGATGTCATATCGGTCGGGTCAACATTATCCTTGTAAAACTTCAACTCCTTTGTTGCACAGATAGACTCAATAGAAGCAGCATCACCTTCTTCACATTCCAAGGCTATCTTCCGGTTCCCATGCACCGTAATAGTACCCTTGTAACCCGGCATCTTGAGCTGTAAATAAACATAACACGGCCTTGCCATGAACTTAACGTAAGTCGGTCGCTATAACGCCCTCGATGTGGCTATATCTCCCACGTGTCGAAGCACGACTTAGAGACATAACCGCATTGAAAGCAATGTCGCAAGTGAGGTAATCTTCACACAACCCATGTAATACATAAGGAAAAAGATACATAGTTGGCTTACAATCGCCACTTCACACAATACATGAATATAACATTACATCATCCAGATACAATCAAGGTTCGACTACGGAACCAAAATAAAAGAAGAACCCCAAATGCGACACGGTCCCCGATCGACCCCAACTGGGCTCCACTACTGATCAACTAGAACAGAACAACACAAAGGACAAGATCTTCATCGAGCTCCTCCTTGAGCTTGGTTGCATCACCTGCTTGGTAACATCAGCACCTGCAAACTGGTTTTGAAAGTATCTGTGAGCCACGGGGACTTAGCAATCTCACACCCTCGCGATCAAGACTATTTAAGCTTATGGGTAAGGTAAAAGGTATGAGGTGGAGCTGCAGCAAGCGACTAGCATATATGGTGGCTAACATACGCAAATGAGAGCGAGAAGAGAAAGCAAAGCACGGTCAAGAAACTATGATCAAGAAGTGATCCTAGAATAACCTACGTCAAGCATAACTCCAACACCGTGTTCACTTCCCAGACTCCGTCGAAAAGAGACCATCACGGTAACACACGCGGTTGATGTATTTTAATTAAGGTCAACTTCAGGTTTTCTACAACCGGACATTAACAAATTCCCATCTGCCCATAACCACGGGCACGGCTTTCGAAAGTTCAAATCCCTGCAGGGGTGTCCCAACTTAGCCCATGACAAGCTCTCACGATCAACGAAGGAATAGACCTCCTCCCGAGACATTCCGATCAGACTCGGTATCCCGGTACAACAAGACATTTCGACAAGGTAAAACTAAACCAGCAACACCGCCCGAATGTGCCGACAAATCCCGATAGGAGCTGCACATATCTCTTTCTCAGGGCACACTCAGATGAGCGCTCCATACAACTAAAACCAAACCTCGAGTTTCCCCGAGGGGGCGCTGCACAGGACTCTAGTTTGGACCAACACTCAGAGGAGCACTGGCCCGGGGGGGGGGGGGGTAAAATAACGATGACCCTCAGGAGCGCGACTCCCAAGGGAAAAGAAAAGGCTAGGTAGCAAATGGTAAAACCAATGTTGGGCATTGCTGGAAGAGCTTTACTTAAGGCGAACTGTCAAGGGGTTCCCATTATAGCCCAACCGCGTAAGGGACGCAAAATCCGGGAACATAACACCGATATGACGGAAACTAGGCGGCAAGAGTGGAACAAAACACCAGGCATAAGGCCGAGCCTTCCACCCTTTACCAAGTATATAGATGCATTAATTAAATAAGATATATTGTGATATCCCAACAAGTAAACATGTTCCAACAAGGAACAACATCTCCATGTTCCAACAAGGAACAAACTTCAATCTTCACCTGCAACTAACAACGCTATAAGAGGGGCTGAGCAAAGCGGTAACATAGCCAATCAACGGTTTGCTAGGACAAGATGGGTTAGAGGCTTGGTTCAACAATACAGGAGGCATGATAAGCAAGTGGTAGGTATCGCAGCATAGGCATAGCAAAAGAGCGAGCAACTAAGCAAGCAAAGATAGAAGTGATTTCGAGGGTATGGTCATCTTGCCTGAAATCCCGCAAGGAAGAAGAACGAGTCCATGAAGAAGACAAACGGAACGTAGACGAACGGATCCTCACAAACGCAAAGTTACCGGAACCAACCCGAAGAAGCAAACACCGGAAAGAAGTACACAACATAGTAAACAACCAACACATAGTCATGGCATGATGCACAATCAAGTATGATGCATGTCCGGTTTAAAGAGGCATGGCATGGCAAAATGCACAAGCAACCCTACAAATTAAGTGGAGCTCAATATGCAACGAGTTGCATATTGACGAAACACCACGTGACTTATTTAGTTCGATCTTGTTTATGTACCCAACAATATTAAATGTTGTTAAACATGGCAAGAGATGAAGCAACAGAAAACTACCTATCTAGTCAAGTTTAAATGAGGCCGGGAACAACAAACAACAATGCCGGAAACTCCTCACATGCATAAATTAGGTTTGGTACTGATCTGTCCTAAACACAATTTTAGAGTTATTAAACATGCAAAACAAGTAGACCATGTTAAACTAGGCATTTTTCTACCCCATTTACATATAAGGTTTATTAAATTTGGAGCTACGGTTATTTAGTTATGAAATAAATCATTTTAACATGGCATAGGGACAAATTTAAACAAACATCATTTTAAACATTTTGAACATGGATGAAAATTGGATATTATGAATCTAGACAAAATTCTAAGCAAGTTTCATATATAATTCATTTTAATCCGATGCACCAATTGTGAGTTATTATATGCATGATCCACAAGGGTTTTTCTGTAAAACTGTAATACTCTGGATAAATGGACAAATTCACAGAACGAGAAAAAAAACATGGCCGGCTGAATCCAGCTGGGCCAACAGTAAGAGGGGATTTGGAGGGCGGCTCACATTGGGCCAACAGGCCGGCTGGGGGATGTAGAGGCGCTGGGCCTTGGCGTGCTGGATGCGATCCAGGCGCGGGTCAACGCGCTTGTCCTGGACGAAGCAGAGGAAACAGGGCGCTAGCAGCAGGGACTTGGCGACGGCGAGGCAAGCGAAGGCGGCGGCGCCAGGTAGGATCTGGGCGGAGGGGAGGTCTTGGTGACGGCGGCTGTTCATGAAGACGGACTTGGCGCGGGCGGAGGCCACTGGAATGAGCGAGCCCCTTCACGACGAAGAGGAAGCGGAGGCCGCGGCGTGGCTCGAGGAAGACCTCACGGTTAAGAACTCCGGGAAGCAGGGAACAGGGCAACGACGAGCTCCTCGGGAGGCGCGGGACTTGGATGCGGTGCTCCGGGGCGGCACGTCGGCGGATCCGGGCGTGGGGAAGGAGACAGGGGTGCGCGGCTCATCTGCTCGTCTCACCGGCGAGAGGATGCAGCGACTGCTGCTGTGGACTGAAGAAAAAAGAGAGAGAGGTTCAGAGAAGGTTCAGGGGAAGGGAGCAAAGAGAGACGGCGGACAGGGGACTCCGGCGGGCAGGTGATGGTGACGAGGTGCAGCAGCGCCGCTCGCATAGCCTCCTCATGGTCGCGGGGTCCGAGCGAACCAGGGGCACGGGGACGAGGGGCTCCGCAGGCAGGAGCTGCGGCTTCGGAGGCTCTAGCCAGCGAGGAGACGGGAGGGAAGTGGGTGGGATTTTTTGGATCTGGCTGGTGTTGTGTGGTTGGCTTGATGTGGACTTCGAGGAGGATTTAGAGAGAGGGTGGCGGCGGAAGAAGTGGATGGATGGGACAACTCTCCTCAAAATTAGGGTTGTTATCTATATATATGTTGTTGGATTAGGTTAGGGGGCATTCGGTCCGTCCGATCGTAATCGAGCGGTCGAGAATAAATCGGTTAGGGAGTCCAAACAACAAAACGGAGACGTTTTGTAGATGTTTGAGGATGATCCGGACACAACGGTGGCGACAGTCCGAGTCCGGTCCGGGACAGCTTTTCGGACGCGCGCGCGAGGAGGGCCGCGGGCTGACGAGAGAGGTTAGGTTGGGTCTGGCGGATTGTGAAAAAGCGGGTTGGTCTGAGAGAAGAGGGGAGAGATGCAGCCCGGCACGGTTTCCGGAGACCGAAAACGTCTGACGTAAGACCGGCTATAATGCCGCTATAGTTTAACGGTTGGGCTATCAAACGAACTCCGAATGCGATGAAACTTGACAGGCGGTCTATCTACACTATAATAAGACCGCACGTCAACTCTCGTCCCATTCCGGAACATTTTCCTGACCCTTGAGTCTGCAGAACCCAAGGGAAAAAGTCTTAGGTGGCAAATGGTAAAACCAAGGTTGGGCCTTGCTGGAGGAGTTTTATTCAAGGCGAACTGTCAAGGGGTTCCCATTATAACCCGACCGCGTAAGGAACGCAAAGTCAAGGAACATAACACCGACATGATGGAAACTAGGGTGGCAAGAGTGGAACAAAACACCAGGCATAAGGCCAAGCCTTCCACCCTTTACCAAGTATATAGATGCATTAAATAAATAAGAGATATTGTGATATCCCAACAAATATCCATGTTCCAAAATGGAACAAACTCCAATCTTCACCTGCAACTAGCAACGCTATAAGAGGGGCTGAGCAAAGCGGTAACATAGCTAAACAATGGTTTGTTAGGACAAGGTGAGTTAGAGGCTTGACATGGAAATATGGGAGGCATGATAAGCAAGTGGTAGGTATCGTAGCATAGGCATAGCAATAGAGCGAGCAACTAGCAAGCAAAGATAGAAGTGATTTCGAGGGTATGGTCATCTTGCCTGTAAAGTTCTCCGAGTAGACGAAAGCTTGATCCTCGTAAACGTACTCAACGGGTCCTCGAACACGAACTCATATCCTGGCTCTACCCAAAGCAAGAACACAAGCAAAGGGAACAACCATCAACTATGGTGCAATGCGCAAGCAATATGATGCAAAACATGGCATGATATGCGGGATGTGATATGCAATGGATATGCGAGCTCCGGAAGGAAAAGATTGAATCAGGCCTCAAATTGGAAAACCAAGAGTGCCACTGGAAAGAGGAGTTGATTTCGGTCGAAATCGATATAAAGATCACCGGAATCGGATGCACGGTTTGCAAATGACAAGCAAAACAAATATGGCACTGATCTACGATTAACAACACGAGATCATCTAAATGCATCAAGAACAACAAGCTACTGCACTCTAACATAGCAACAAAATACACGGAAGAGATCCACTCAAGATGCTTGACAAAATATGAACACTGAGCTACGGCTAATTCACTCAATAGCAGGTTCAAACAAGCATGGCAAAAGTGCAAAAGATATCAGGTTACAGACTTAGTGAAAATAACAATATGCCAGGAATTTAACATCAGGAAACAATGTTTAGAGCAAGGTAACAACATGCTACAGGAACATAACATGGCAAAGCAAGGCATGGCATGAAACTACTCAAAGCATACAACAAAAGTCCCTTACTGACCATAAGCCAAAAGGGATCAGAAAATACAATGGCAACCATGTGAACATAGCAATTATCGTTAACAGATTCTTCAGACTTAGTAAAAAACTGGAACATGGCAAAACAAATATTAAGTAGGCATGTTTACGAGCTCGATGCACTCACAACAAGGCATTGCATAACAAACTAAGCATACACCCAGCAAGTAGACATGGCATAGAAGCTAAACATGGCAAGAACAACATCATAGCATGCATGTATCAACTACAACAACCTCGGCAAAAATGCTTAACACGTAAACATTCTGCCAGGAACATTTTATAGAAAAAGTAGAGCTCGATTGAGTCAAGCTAGGGTGCTTCATAATTGCAAACAAAGACATGGATGAATAGAGCACAACCATATCTACAAAACATCCTTACTGATCATGCTCAAAAGAGGCATGGATCACTCTGTAGCAACAAGAATACATGGCATAAAAATATTAACAGGGCAAAGACTTAGAAGAATTCTAAGTCCCTGAAATCAGCAACATTACGAGAGCTACTTTGCATGTTTGTGCTAGTCACCACAAAGATCACAAAAATACATGGCATACACCCCTGTAAAGATGGCATGGCATACTTCAAAACACATGTAGGGATCAAGATCATAGGAGGCACACATTAAACATGGCAGAAAATGACAAATGTCCAATAACTGATAAGAATCTGAAACTAACATTGCGTAGCACTCTAACAACAGCATTTAGGGCATCAAGATGAACTCAAATGAACATGGTGCAATGGGATGAAATGAAGTACTCGTCGAGACGAACAATTTGATATGCTACACGCCCAAAACGGAGCTACGAATGCAAAGTTATGATGCGATGAATATGGCATGAAAATATACAGATCTGGGGACTTAGTCGAAATTATACCCTCGCGGAAAGTCAACCCAGGATGGGACGGAGCGAGACGAGGAGATCCGGCACGGAGGGAGGTGTTTGGATCAGTGGATGGGTGGATCTGGTCCACCCGACCAGATCCGGAGCGGACTGGGTCCGGCGACGGCGAGGAGGCCGGAGGCGGGGGAGACGAGCGCGGAGGGCGATTCCGACGAGGAGGCTCTCCGGCGCGGCCGCGGGCTGCGGGCGGCGACCGGAGTAGGCAGGCGGCGTGGGGCGCCATGGAGGCGGCGGGCGGCGCTTGCGCCGGCGACGAGGTGGCGGAGAAGCGGCGGGGCCGGCGAAGGGTCGGCGGCGACGCCGGCGAGGATCGGTGGCGGTGAGGCGACGTTGTGGCGGCGGCGGGCGCCTCAGGTGGCGCGCGGCGAGGTGGGATTGGAGGGGAGAGGCGGCAGAGCTGATGTGGCATGCTCTCATTGGCCGGGCGACGTGGCGGCGAGCGGTGGACACGTCCAGCGCGGCGTCGACGCGTCCGGCGGCGCGAGGGGAAGGATTTCTTAGAGTTTCATCCGCGAGATTTTCGAAGGAGAGCACATATTTATAGGTAGAGGGAGCTAGGAGACTTCAAATGAGGTGTGGTTTTAGGCCACGCGATCGTGATCGAACGACCGAGATGATGGAGTGAATTTAGGTGGGTTTTGGGCCACTTGGAGGGGTGTTGGGCTGCAACACACATGAGGCCTTTACGGTCCCTCGGTTAACCATTGGAGTATCAAACGAAGTCTAAATGGCACGAAACTTGACAGGCGGTCTACCGATAGTAAACCAAGGCCACTTGGCAAGTCTCGGTCCAATCCGAGAACGTTCAACACCCGCACATGCAAAGAGGTAAAAGGAGACACCGGAGGACATAGGAGCGCCGGATTGCAAAACGGACAATGGGGAAATGCTCAGATGCATGAGATGAACATGTATGCAAATGCGATGGACATGGTGACATGATATGAAATGCATGACACGCAAGCAAATGACAAGGCAACAACAGCGAATAACTGGAAGATACCTGGCACATCGGTCTCGGGGCGTCACATGATTCCCTTGACTAGACTGTTGATTATAACCACCTTGATTGCCTTGGCCCTGAAAACCGGAATTTGAACTGCCACCACCATAACTAGGACCGTGAGAGCCGGATACTGAGCTGCCATGCGGTCCATGATTGTTCTAGAAAAAAATTGAATTTTCTGTACTCCTTCATAATGAAGAAATCCTTCCAGAGGTGAGTGGTCGGCTTTTCGTGCGTACCATGCTTTGGGCAGGGCTGATTCATCATCGCCTCAAGGTTAAATTTTGCCCCTCCAAACTAAGGGGGCAGCTTTTCCTTGCGGCACTGATTATTATTCTGCGCGCTGGTGTTAGCGACAAAATCCAAACTGCCACCAGCCTTGCGCTTACCATTGCCACCTTGACCCGACGGGTTGTGCTGCTACCCTTTCGTACTGCTGCTCTTCTTTCCCTTACCCGACTTATCATCATCAGACTTGGGGTCCTTGGTACTGTCGGCATATTTGACGAGAGACGCCATCAGCTCCCCCATGTCGTTGCAGTGGCGTTTAAGCTGCCCCAGCTTCTGCTTCAAAGGGAGAAAGCGGCAGTTCTTCTCCAACATCATGACTGCTGAACCAGCATTAATACTATACGAAGAATGTATAACGGCTGAGATCCGGCGCACCCAATGAGTTGTTGACTCGCCTCCACCTTGGACACATGAATCCAAGTCCAAGATCGACATAGGCTGCTTGCACGTGTCTTTAAAATTCTGGATAAAACAGGTCTTCAGCTGTGCCCATGACTTAATGGAATTAGCAGGCAGCCCTTTCAACCAAGTACGAGCCGGCCCATCCAACATCATGGTGAAATACTTAGCGCATGCAGCATCGCTGACATCCAACATCTCCATGGCCATCTTATAGCTTTCGATCCAAGCCTCCGGGGGTTGATCCGCCGTGTAATTAGGCACCTTCCGAGGGCCCTTGAAATCTTTGGGTAGACGCTTGTTGCGAAGAGCCGGTACCAAATACAGCACACCCAGGGTTCTAGAGGTCACTCCTGCCTCCACAGATGTTGACGAATAAACCGGAGATTGTTGTTAAGCCGCCAGCTCCGCCTCTCGACGCGCTCTGCCCTGATCCACCAATGCCTGGGCATTACCACCGCGCATCGGGTCAGGCCCTCGAGGCTGGTTATGACGTTGTTCACTGCTTGAAACTACGGGCGACTCAATATGCCTGCTATAGCTCCGACTTGGATGTGGGTTGAATGAATCCGTTCACGGCTATACGAATAAGCCGCCTGCTGAGCTACAGCCGTCTGAAGAAGCTCTCTAGCCCTCCGCATCTCTATTGTAGCTAGAGACTCGCCTTCAACTGGAAGACCCGCGAATCGTGACGCTGCAGCGATCATATTATCCAAAGGATTAGAATAGTGACCCGGCGGCGTCGTCACGTGCTGAGGCGGAGTCATATCCAAACGAGGCGGATCCATTGTGCGCAGTTGAACCGACGCTCCAGTCATAGGCGCTTCGGCTGCCCGATTCACCATTGGCGGTTTGCTGGTACCTGCACCAGGCGTGTTGAAGAGATTTCTCGCATCATAAACCGGGGGTAAACGACTCTGGTGCCTCCTCCGCATGACTTCGTTAGAGGCGTTTTGATCCAAGGTGAGCCGGAAAGAGTCTGCCTGAATCCGCTGTGCCTGGGCCTCTAAAGCGGCTCGCTCTGTAGCCATCCTAACGTTCTCAGCCGCCAGCTCCTCCTTGGCTTGAGCTATCTCATCTCATAGCTTTACCACATCCACCTTGTGTTGTTCCTGGTTGTCCGGGGTTACCTCCACCCCCATCAGAGTCGCCAATGCCTCCAATAACTCTGTCAAAGCTTGAGCCGGCGGGCGTGCAGTACCGCTAGCACCAGTCGTCGCTGCAGCAGCTGAGCTAGAGGTCATAGCCGCGACGGTTGATGAACCGAGCATCGGCTGTGTACCGGCCATGAAGATCGCAACCCTATTCGGCGGCTCATAGGGGTTCAAAATATTATCATCATCGAACAGCCCCCAAGCCGGCCGTCTTGCAATTGATACATTAAATTAGTCTCGCCTATGGACGATTCACCATCAAAATAGATGGCCGTCTCACCACCAAACACATATCCTTCCTCAAGTTCCGCCCCATGGATAAAACCAACAAAGGCGTGCTTCACGGCGGGTTGAACTCGGGCGGGTCGTGCATGCTGAGCCATCTCGATGATGTCGGTGCAGGTGTCCGGCTCAGGGCCCGGTTCGCCGATCTTGCCGATGAAGACGTGGATTCCGCCAAAGGGGACCCGGTACCCGTACTCAATTGAGCCGGCCTCAGGGCCCCAGCCTGCATCGTCGATGTAGAGCTTTCCGCGATGACTCTTGGTCATCCGGCCCACATCATATCCCTTGATCCCTTCGAAGTTGCCCTTCAAGAACTCGAAACCACGGTGCGCTGGCCCCGCGGTGGGCTCCAACTGTCGTGGACTTCACACGGCGGAAGGACTTAGTCATGGAGCCATCGCAACTAGGTTAGCTTAAAGGGGTTAAACGGGACAAAGAACACGGGGAGTTTATACTGGTTCGACCCATTGCAATCAAGGTAAAGGCCTACTCCAGTTAGGGTTATATTGCTTGGGTTTCGATTACCAGGGAGCGAGAATACGCTTGACCTAGTTATCGATCTCTTGTTTCTTGCCCTAAACCACTGCCGGGTCATCCCTTTATATACACATGTTGACGCTCGATGGCTCACGGAGTCCCGGCCGGCTCATACATAATGTGTCTGGCTCGGTGACTAATTAAACTTGCCTTACAATACAAGTTACACATATGGCGGTTCATCCTCTTGGGCCTCAAGTCGCCTCTGGGTCTTGGGCCGTCAACGGGCTTGTATAATCTGCCATCTTCACTGATAAGCCGCCAATAGTATGACCCGACCCCTCCTGGGCGGTTCATACCCAGTAATTATATCCCCAACAGAAGGTGTTAGAGTATCTACAACCGCATATGACAAATATGACCCCTCAAACACCTGCGGACGCACTCGAGCACGTCCGCGGACAGTGACCAGGCACTTCTCAAATTAGTATAACTGCATCCAGACATCTCATACTAGATTCTCAAATCCATACAAAAGCATGCAAACAATAAAACCTACGTACAGAGTAGAGATCTAGCTACTCCTTGTTGGAGATGTCGACAATCTCCGTACCCGGCTCCGCAGCATGGGCGGCAGCTGCAGCTCCCGAGCCTCCGACACCTCCAGCTGCTTCGCTCCAACCTCCTCCTCCTCTATCTCTTTGCCGAATTCTGCGAAGAGTGCATCGGACGTTGTCTGCTCCTGCCGAAGGAACTGCCGGTTGGCCTTCACGTAGGCCTCATCCTGGATGGACTCCAAGAGGGCCTGCTGCTCCGCCATCTTCGCGGCTTGGGCGACGGCGAAGTCCGTCTCCGCCTCCGCCTTGTTGAAGCCCTGCTCCGGAAGCTCGGCCTCGTCCTCCTCTGGAGCCGCCTCCTCCATCGGCTCCGACAGTGGCTCTTCCTCCTCCTCCGGCTACAACGAGTCCGGAGGCAGCCCGACAGTGATGCGGGCGACGCACCTTGCCTGGATCTCCTCCACGATCTGCCTCTGACGCTCGGGCGTGAGCATAGAGTACGCGGTGATAAGTCGCCAGACCATGACGATGTCGGAGAGCGTGGGAGAGCGGTGGAGAGGAGGCAGACGGGCTCGGGTGGCGGCGCAGAGAGGGAGGAGGTGGCTGGGCTAAGGTCGGGGGACGCCGGCCGGCTTAAGTAGCCGGCTTTGGCCTCGGGCGGCAAGCCGAAGCGGCTCCACACGACGCTCACACCGCGGCAACGGAAGAGGCGTTCGTCGAACCGCCAGGTTTTCGGACGAGTCCGCATGGGACCCCGTCGTCAGTCCTACGTGGTGGACGCGTCCGGGCAGCCCCATATTTGGGCTAGATATGGGGGTACGGGTCAGCCCCGACGTTTGAGGCCCGTTTGAAGACGCTATCTAAGTTGAAAAATTGTGTTCGGGCGTATGAGGTGGGTTTGCAGCACCCGGCTGTAAATGTTCTTATGCTGGCATTACCATGGAGTAGTCTACCTGTTGATATCGAATCAGATTGACTGGAGACGGTTATAATGATCAAAGGTGGACAAGGAAACAAATCAAAGCATGCTTTTTATTATTAGAGGGGACATTAGTAGTATGAGCGGGAGTCATTCTTGCCTTACTCATATCCGTCGAAACTGTAATAGTGCTAAGCCATTTCATGATCAACTAGTACTAGGTTGCAACGACGAACCGCAGTTTGGCTAGGATGAGGTCCTGGATATTGTTGGACGGACGGGATTGTAACTCTTAAATTTTGAGTAATGTAAGAATTTATTCGCAGAAGAAAAATATAGCCCAGTGTGGCTCCATATACTCGCGTGGTGACCAAGTGCATCAGTGTCACCCTAAAAGCACCCGCTCCAAAACAAGAGACCCCACGTGCTGTTAAACTCGATCACAAAACCCCAAACTCCAGGGACCAGACCGCACTGCTGCACCTCCTACGCTGTGGGCACGTTCCGGTCCAACTCAAGTACTCCAGCTGCGGTGCACCGCGCGCAGGCACGGGCAGCAGACAGGGATGCATAGCAAACTCATGTCGCCTACGAGCACATGATTCGGCACGCCGTGTCTTGTGCCACGGATCGCGGGATCACAGTGGCGTGCTCCCGTTCCAGTGGGCCCCACGCGCGGGGTCGTGGATCTGTCTTCGTTCAAGCAGCAGCTAGCAAAGCAACCGTGCAGGCGTTGCTGCAGCTGGCTAGGGCTAGCTCCTGGCTACATGACCGTGTGGCATGACCGGTTAGCAATCTTTATCCCGATATATAATAATCAACAACAAAAAAAAGGGTATGGTTAGGTCTCGATTGACCGAGACTTAATTAAATTTTAGTCAAGTAATATACCCCCTTTATTTCTAAATATGGGTCTTTTTAGAGATTTCAACAAGTGACTACATACGAAACAAAATGAGTGAATCCACGGTCTAAAATGTGTCTATATACATACATATGCGGTAGTTTATTTGAAATCTCTTAAAAAGACTTATATTCAGGAACGGAGAGAGTAGTATGTATGTATGTATGAAGAAAAAAGAAAAATCGAAAAGATTTTTTTTGTACGAATCTCCATGCAAAATCAAAGGACGGTAGTATCGACCGAGACATAACGAAGTCTTGGTCGACTGAGACTTAGCAAAAATCGAAAGGAAAAATGATTGCCAATGGAGCATAGCTAGTGCGCGCATGTTCTGAATTTATTTTAGATTTTCAGTGATCTTTGTTCAGTGGGAGACAATGTTTCGTCAACTATAGTGACTTCATAAATTTCAATATGTGCCGACTCAATTTTTTGGACGTCACGATATCTGTGGTTCTAAATAAAAGTTCAAAAAAAATATCGTGTGATATGTAACCAGCATTCTATTTTTGCTCCCATGCACCCAACCGAGATGCATCATGGTTGATTAGACATGACACATAATCGTCTAGACATCGTTGAATACAGGATTCCCACGGTATGATCTTGGTAATCTCTATAAATTGTGTTCGGGCATTGATAAATTATATGTATTACATCTACAGTACTTCATCGTCGCTCGCAAAAGAAAAAGCATCTCATCGTCATGTACTCATATGTAACTAAATAGGTTATCAACGCTAATATATTTTCTCAACATTTAACTATGCCACCTATAAATGCAAAAAGACTCGCCTCAACTTAGAAATATGCATGAGAAAATGTCCATCTTAACATGCAACCATGCATGCGAAAAAGGATTTCATTTGGTTATGTTACTTATATAAAATAAATGTTTACAATTATACCATTATCTAATACAATAAAAAATTATTCTAAATATACACGTTGTACCACTAAACTTTCATTGAGATATATTGCAAAACATTATCTCTAGTTTTTACTACACATTTGCGCTTTTTTTCACTGGGAGGCATCAATTTGTGTTTTACCCCATATTTCTAACCACACATACATTCCATATTTTCCTTTGATTACAGTTTTGTTATGTACACATATTTATTATCAATTCGAAAAATTTGTGCTTGTAACTCATAGACCCCCAAAATGTACACACAAATACGAGTAAGATAAGATTGGATGTCACTACGTAGTGACGAATCCTAAAGAAACAAGAACATATGGATTTACATACATGTCCATTTGGATGTGATAGATACTTCACATGATTTTTTTTTGACGTGAAACACCAAGCATTCCATTAACTAGTGGTCGCGACGAAATCGTCGGCCACAACCACACTTACATCAAGGGGGAAGTTCAGAAAGCCACACACGTTGGCTTCTAACCGGTGCCCTTGCACCATAGCTGGCCAGTTTATGAGCTGGAACATTACAAGCACGTGGACAAAACACAACCTTTACATTTATGAAGTTCAGCCTGAGCAAGTACTTTGTTTCACGGAAGACGATGCCCAATGGGGCTCGATCAAAGTTGCTGGAGTCAAGAGCCTGCTTTAAAGCCAAACAGTCGGTGGCAAAAATGACACGCCCCATACCAAATTCCTCCGCTAGACGAATAGCATTCAACAGGCCAGTAGATTCAGCATGTAGCGCGTCTGATTGATCCATCAAACTCCCTGCAGCAGCAAACAACACATCCCTGACATAGTCATGAGCCACACACCCCCAGCCACCTGATCTTGTTTCCTTAACGTAAGATGCATATGTATTAATCATGACCCAATTTAAAGGCGACGCGCTCCATCTGACTTGGGCTGTTATTCTAGCCGTAGGTTTTGGTCCTAGGATAGCTTTCCATTCCCTAGTCATTGATGATACTGCTGCAGCTAATTCCGCTGGAGGAAAGCGTCTCTCGCCATGCCTGATCCTATTGCGCTCGGACCACCATCTCCACAAAAGGCACACCACATTTAGCATTTTCTCTTCAGGCATTCCTAAAATAAGCTCCAGGATTTCCAATGGTGTTGCTGCTTGCATGATACGAGACCTTTCTGACTTGAGTTCTGCAGCTTGCCACACGGCCTTAACATGCTTGTGTCTGAAAAAAAGATGTCCGGCATCCTTGTAATATACACAATGCATTGCATGACAATATAAGCATACTAACAGCAAGAAGACATGTTCATGAAGCTAATCATGGCAAGAGTAACTTCATAGCATGCATGGATCAATAGCAACAACCATGTCAATATTGATTAACATGTTAACATTCTACCAGGAACATTTTATAGTAAAAGTAGAGCAAGAACAAGATATGTTAGGACACTCCATAATTGCAAACAGGGGCATGGATGGGTAGAGCATAATCACATGTTCAAAACATCCTTACTGGGGCATCTCAAAATAAGCATGGATATCACTGTAGCATTAAGTTTACATGGCATTAAAATAACAACAGGCAAAAGACTTAGCAAAAACCTAAGTCCCTGGAAACAACAATATCACGAAGCCTAGTTTGCATGCTTGTGCTAGTCACCATATTGATCACACAAATACAAGGCAAGCACCTCTATAAAGATGGCATGTTGTAGTTCAAAACTCATGTAGAGCTCATGCTCATATAATGCACACATCAAATGCAACAAAAATGACAAAACCTCATGATCTGGTAAGTACCAGCAACTAACATTTTATAGCACTCTTGCATCAATGATTAGGGTATCAAGATGAACTCAAACAAGCATGCCACAATGGAACGAAATGAAGAGCATCTCACAAAGAATATTTTGATATATCATATGCATGAAACGGAGCTACGGTCACGGAGATATGGCATGATGAAGGGGACAGCAAAATATTACAGACTTGGGGAAAAACAGAGTCGACCTGCTCAGATCTAGGGTTCCAGGCGCATAATCCGAGGACGACCGGAGAAGAGGAGGACGACGCCGACGAGGCTCGAGGGCGGCGGATCCGGTCGGATCGGGGCCGGATCTGGCCGGAGGAGCTCCGGCGGCGGCGATCCGGGCGGCGGCGCACAGCCGGAGTGAGGCGGCGGGGCGGCGCCGGCGAGGCTCGGCGAAGCGGCGGGCGACCGGGCGGTGGCAGGAGCTCGCGGGAGCGGGCGGCGGCGGCGGGGCCCATGGGGGCCGGCTGTGGGCCTCGGCGGGCCGGTGTGGCGGCGGGCGGCGGCACGGCCTGGGTTGCCACATGGCGGCCTATGAGTGGTGCGGAGGCGGCGGAGCGAAACGTCCGGCGCGGACGGACATGTCCGTCGACGGAGGGGAGCGGGGCTAGGGTTTTGGACCCGGGATTTCGGGGGGAGGACCTATTTATAGGTAGGAGGAGGTAGGAGTGTCCAAATGAGGTGTAGTTTTCGCCCACACGATCGTGATCCGACGACGGAGGACATGAAGAAGGTTTAGATGGGTTATTGGGCTGTTTTGGAGGGATGTTGGGCTGCAACACAAAGAGGCTATCACGGTTACCCGGTTAACCGTTGGAGCATCAAACGGACTCCAAATGGAACGAAATTTGACAGGCGGTCTACCAGTGGTGTACCAAGGCCGCTTGACAAATCTTGGTCCATTCCGAGAACGTTTAACAACCGCTCACGAAAAGAGGCAAGAGGGGTGTGCCGGTGCATGTGGGAGTGTCGGATTGCAAAACGGACAACGGGGAAATGTTCGGATGCATGAGACGAACACGAATGCAAATGCGATGCACATGATGACATGATATGAAATGCATGACATGAACAAAATGCAAAACAAAGAAAAAACCCAACCACGAAGGGAAATCTCATAACTTAAAGCCGGAAATGGCAAAAGCCGGAGTTACAAATATGGCAAGTTACATCCGGGGTGTTACAACACTCCACCACTACGAGAGGATCTCGTCCCGAGATCTAGAACTGAAAGAACTCCGGATATTCGGAACGGAGGTGGTCCTCGCATTCCCAGGTGGCTTCTTGGTCGGAATGGTGTGACCACTTCACTTTCAGGAATTTGATAGACTTTTTGCGAGTCTTGCGCTCGGTTTCTTCAAGTATAGCAACGGGATGCTCACGGTAAGACAAATCTTCTTGGAGATCAATCTCTTCGAAGTTGATGGTGCGCTCAGGAGTCTTGAAGCACTTGCGAAGCTGTGAAACATGAAACACATCGTGCACATTTGTGAAGTTGGACGGAAGCTCAAGTTGATAGGCGAGGTTGCCTCTTTTGCCAAGGATCTTGAAAGGACCCATGTATCTAGGGGCAAGCTTCCCTTTGATACCGAAGCGATGAGTGCCTTTCATTGGAGAGATGCGGAGGTAGACATGGTCTCCGATCTCGAAAGCCAAGTCACGGTGCTTGCTATCATAGTAGCTCTTCTGGCGCGATTGCGCGGCTTTGAGATTTTCATGGATGACTTTACACATTTCTTCAGCCTCTGTGATCAAGTCATTGCCAAGAAGTTGGCGTTCACCAGTCTCTGACCAATTGAGAGGAGTACGGTACTTTCTGCCATAGAGAATTTCAAATGGGGCCTTGCCCGAACTCTCTTGGAAGCTGTTGTTGTAGGAGAACTCGGCATATGGAAGACAATCTTCCCACTTCATACCGAAGGAAATGACACAAGCCCTGAGCATATCTTCAAGGATTTGATTGACTCGCTCGACTTGGCCACTAGTTTGAGGATGGAAGGCTGTGCTGAAACGAATGTTGGTGCCCAGGGCCTTCTAGAAGGAGTCCCAGAACTTAGAAGTGAAGATGCTTCCACGATTTTAAGATATCAATTGCGGAATGCCGTGCAAAGAGACAATCCTGGAGGTGTATAGCTCTGCCAACAGAGCTGTTGTGATAGATTCTTTGATTGGAAGGAAATGAGCCACTTTTGTAAGCTTGTCGATGACAACGAAGATAGCATCATTTCCACGTTTGGACTTGGGAAATCCAGTCACGAAGTCCATATCAATATGGTCAAACTTCCATTCTGGAATAGCAAGAGGTTGGAGGAGACCAACTGGCCATTGGTGTTCTGCTTTCACCCTTCTGCAGACATCACATTCATTCATGAACTAAGCAATTTCTCGCTTCATTCGAGTCCACCAATACGACTGCTTGAGGTCATGGTACATCTTCGTACTTCTAGGATGAATGGATAGAAGGGAATTGTGCACCTCGTTCATAATGACTTTCCTTAGATCACCTTTAGGAACCACAATTTGATCCTCGAAGAATAGAGTGTCTTTGTCATCAATGCGATAGCACCTGTATTTGGGTTGGCTCTTGGCAATCCCATTTTTCATCTTCTTCACCATGGAATCCAGGAGTTGTGCCTCACGAATTTGATCTTCCAAAGTAGGAGAGACTTGGATGTTGGCAAGAAAGCCTTGAGGAACAACTTGGAGATTCAGTTTGCGGAAAGCTTCACAAAGGTCCGGTTGGAAGGGCTTGAGAATTAAGCTATTGCAGTAAGCCTTCTTGCTCAAAGCATTTGCAATGACATTGGCCTTGCCTGGAGTATATTCAATACTCGGATTGTATTCTTGAATCATTTCAACCCAACAAGTCTGTCTGAGGTTGAGGTTGGGTTGAGTGAAGATGTACTTGAGGCTCTTATGATCTGTGAAGACGTCCACTTTCCTTCCCAACAAGAGATGTCTCCACGTTAATAATGCATGGACAACTGCCGCCAACTCGAGGTCGTGAGTGGGGTAGTTCCTTTCGTTGGGCTTCAACTGACGAGAGGTATAAGCCACAACTTTCTTCCCTTGCATTAATACACCACCGAGACCTTGTAAGGAGGCATCACAGAAAACTTCACATGGCTTGGATTCATCAGGAGGAGTCAAGACAAGAGCTGTGACTAACTTCTCTTTGAGGGTGTTGAAAGCAACGTCACATTCAGGCGTCCAGACATACTTGACATGCTTCTGGAGGAGGTTGGAAAGAGGCTTTGCAATCTTAGAGAAATTCTCAACGAATCTTCGACAATAACTTGCAAGCCCAAGAAAACTGCGGAGCTGCTTGACATTCCGAGGAGGTTCCCAATTCACAATTGCAGACACCTTCTCGGGATTAACAGCGATGCCCTCGGCAGAGATGATATAACCAAGGTAAAGAACTTCGCCAAGACAGAACTCACACTTGGAAAACTTCGCATAGAATTGATGTTCTCTGAGTTTGTCGAGTACCAATCTCAAATGCTTTGCATGATCCTCCTTATTCTTGGAAAAGACCAAAATATCATCGAGATATGATACATCTCCGTCCTATCTACTTTTCCAAACACTTTTGCCCTTGTTTTGGAATCTAACTTGCATGATTTGAATTGAACTAACCCAGACTGACGCTGTTTTCAGCAGAATTGCCAAGGTGTTATTTATGTGCAGAAACAGAAGTTCTCGGAATGACCTGAAACTCCACAGAGATTATTTTTGAAAACAATAAAAAATACTGACAAAGAATCAAGGCTAGGGGGCCCACACCCTAGTCACGAGGGTGGGGGGCGTGCCTGCCCCCCTGGACGCGCCCCTGCCTCGTGGGCCCCCTGGAGCTCCACCGACCTCAACCTTGACTCCATATATTCGTGTTCGGGGAGAAAAAAATAAAGAAGAAGGATTCATTGTGTTTTACGATACGGAGCCACCACCAAGCCCTAAACTCTCTCGAGAGGGCTGATCTGGAGTCTGTTCGGGGCTCCGGAGAGGGGAATCCATCGCCATCATCATCATCAACCATCCTCCATCACCAATTTCATGATGCTCACCGCCGTGCGTGAGTAATTCCATCGTAGGCTTGCTGTACGGTGATGGGTTGGATGAGATTTATCATGTAATCAAGTTAGTTTTGTTAGGGTTTGATCCCTTGTATCCACTATGTTCTGAGATTGATGTTGCTATGACTTTGCTATGCTTAATGCTTGTCACTAGGGCCCGAGTGCCATGATTTAAGATCTAAACCTATTATGTTTTCATGAATATATGTGAGTTCTTGATCCTATCTTGCAAGTCTATAGTCACCTACTATGTGTTATGATCCGGCAACCCCGAAGTGACAATAATCGGGACCACTCCTGGTGATGACCGTAGTTTGAGGAGTTCATGTATTCACTATGTGTTAATGCTTTGGTCCGGTACTCTATTAAAAGGAGGCCTTAATATCCCTTAGTTTCCACTAGGACCCCGCTGCCACAGGAGGGTAGGACAAAATATGTCATGCAAGTTCTTTTCCATAAGCATGTATGACTATATTCGGAATACATGCCTACATTACATTGATGAATTGGAGCTAGTTCTGTGTCACCCTAGGTTATGACTGTTACATGATGAACCACATCCGACATAATTCTCTATCACCGATCCATTGCCTATGAGCTTTCCATATATTGTTCTTCGCTTATTTACTTTTCCGTTGCTATTGTTATCATCACTACAAAACACCAAAAATATTACTTTTGCTATCTTTACCTTTTGCTATCGTTACCACTACTATCATATTACTTTGCTACTAAATACTTTGCTGCAAATATTAAGTTTCCAGGTGTGGTTCAATTGACAACTCAGCTGCTAATACTTGAGAATATTCTTTGGCTCCCCTTGTGTCGAATCAATAAATTTGGGTTGAATACTCTACCCTCGAAAACTGTTGCGATCCCCTATACTTGTGGGTTATCAAGACTATTTTGTGGCGTCGTTGCCGGGGAGCATAGCTCTATTCTTCGAGTCACTTGGGATTTATATCTGCTTATCATTATGAAGAACTTCAAAGATCCAAGAACCAATATTTATCCCTCAACTACGAGGAGAGGTAAGGAACTGCCATCTAGCTCTGCACTTGATTCACTTTCTATTTTGAGTAAGCTTGCGACACCTAGACCCGCTTCTGCTATTAATTCTGATATGTCGCATATTATTGATGATGCCACTTCTGTTATGCATGGTACTTATGATGAAGCTACTTCTATGCTTGATACTACTGTGCCACTTGGTGAATTTCTTGATGAACAACTTGTTAGGGCCAGAGAGAATGAAATTATTGAAACTGATAATATTGATGAAAGTGATGATGAAGGCTCTCCTAATAAATATGAATTAACTGTTGTGCCTGAGGGCTATGTTATGGATGAAGAAACTAAAAGAGACTTTCTTGCTTGCAATGATAGAAGTGATCTTAAGAAATTATTAGCTAAGCTCAAACAAAAAACTTTGAATGCTAGAATGAAATGTGATCCTGCTTATGCTACTTCACCTATCTTTGTTACTAATAAGGATTATGAATTCTCTATTGATCCTGATATAATTACTTTGGTTGAATCTGATCCTTTTTATGGCTATGAATCTAAAACTGTTGTGGCACATCGTACTAAATTAAATGATATAGCCACCCTGTTCACTAATGATGAGAGAACTCGGTACTTTTATATCCTTAAAATATTTCCGTTCTCATTAAAGGGTGATGCTAAGATATGGTTTAATTCTCTTGATCCTGGTTGTGTGCGTAGTCCCCAGGATATGATTTATTACTTCTTTGCTAAATATTTCCCTGCTCATAAGAAACAAGCCGCCTTAAGGGATATATATATATATAATTTTGTGCAAATTGAAGAAGAGAGTCTCCCACAAGCTTGGGGAGGCTTCTCCAATTACTTAATGCTTTGCCTGATCACCCTCTTAAGAAAAATGAAATACTTGATATCTTTTATAATGGACTAACCGATGCTTCCAGAGATTACCTGGATAGTTGTGTTGGTTCTATTTTCAGGGAAAGAACACCGGATGAAGCTGAAATTCTATTGAATAATATGTTGACTAAAGAAAATAATTGGACACTTCTTGAGCCAACTCCTAAGCTTATTCCTAAACCAACTCCGAAGAAAAGGGGTATTCTATTTCTCAGTCCTGAAGATATGCAAGAAGCAAAGAAATCTATGAAAGAAAAGGGTATTAAAGCTGAAGATGTTAAGAATTTACCTCCTATTGAAGAATTACATGATCTTAGTTTACCGCCTGTTGAAGAAATACATGGTCTTGATAACCCGACACAGGTAGTAAAGGTAAATTCTCTCTATAGATATGATAAAGGTGAAATCCCATTTACTAAGATTGCTAGCCCATGCCTGGATGAGTTTGATGACTTTATGGTCAAGCAAGAAAACTTCAATGCTTATTTTGGTAGAGAATTAAAACACAATGCTGATATGCTTGAACACTTGGGTGATTATATGGCTAATATTGAAGGTGAACTTAAACTCATTAGTAAACATGCTTCTATGGTTACCACTCAAGTAGAACAAGTACTTAAAGCTGAGAATGATTTGCTCAATGAATTAAATAGTAAGAAAAATGATAATGTTGTTCGAGTTATGACTAGAGGTGGTAAAATTACCCAGGAACCTTTGTATCCTGAGAGCCATCCTAAGAGAATTGAGCAAGATTCTCAGAGAAATGATATAGATGCACCTAGTCCTTCTAAAAGGAAGAAAAAGAAAAATGATAGGACTTTGCATGCTTCTAGTGAACCTATTGCTGAACCACCTGAGAATCCCAATGATATTTTTATTTCTGATGCAGAAACACAATCTGGTAATGAACATGAACCTAATGAAAATGTTAATGATCATGTTCATGTTGATGCTCAACCTAGTAATGATAATGCTATATAAATTGAACCTGCTGTTGATCTTGATAACCCACAATCAAAGAATCAACATTATGATAAGAGAGACTTTGTTGCTAGGAAACATGGTAAAGAAAGAGAGCCTTGGGTTCAGAAACCCATGCCTTTTCCTCCCAAACCATCCAAGAAAAAGGATGATGAGGATTTTGAGCGCTGTGCTGAAATGATTAGACCTATCTTTTTGCGTATGATTTGACTGATATGCTTAAACTGAATCATTATGCTAAGTACATGAAAGAAATTGTCACTAATAAAAGAAATATACCGAAAGCTGAAATTTCCAGCATGCTTGCTAATTATACTTTTAAAGGTGAAATACCTAAGAAACTAGGAGATCCCGGAGTACCAACTATACCATGCTCCATTAAAAGAAACTATGATAAAACTGCTTTATGTGATCTTGGAGCCGGTGTTAGTGTTATGCCTCTCTCTTTATATCGTAGACTTGATTTGAATAAGTTGACACCTACTGAAATATCTTTGCAAATGGCTGATAAATCAACTGCTATACCTGTCGGTATTTGTGAGGATGTGCCTGTTGTGGTTGCAAACGTTACTATTTTAACGGACTTTGTTATTCTTGATATTCTCGAGGACGATAGTATGTCTATTATTCTTGGAAGACCCTTTGTGAATACTGCAAGGGCTGTTATTGATTGCAACAAAGGCAATGTCACTTTTCATGTTAATGGTAATGAGCATATGGTACACTTTTCGAGGAAACAACCTCAAGTCCACGGTATCAATTCTATTGGAAAAATTCCATCGATTATTTTTGGAGGTTTTGAATTTCCTCTTCCTACTGTCAAGGAGAAATATGATATTCTTATTGTTGGGGATGTCCATATCCCCATTGAGGTAACCTAGTGTTATTCGAAATTTCTCCGGTTTCATGGTACTCGAAATGAGTTTGTTAACAAGACTTGATCAACCTTGTTAATGGATTCCTTTTGATGAGCATGAGATGGATGAAGTTAGAAAGCACAACCTTCTGTACCCTCTTTTTACTTTCTGTTATGTATATTAAATAAAGCAAAAATAGTAATTTCTGTCTATTTTCTGATTATCCGTGCAATATAAAAATACCCCAAAAATAAAAGTTCTCCAAATGCACTGAAATTTAAATATGATTCTTTCTGGAATATTTGAGAATATCTGGCACTGAGAACATAGCAGGGGAGCAAGCACCTGGCCATGAGGGTCCACGGCGCGCCCACCCCCTGGGCGCGTCCCCTGCCTCGTGGGCCCATGGTGGCTCCCCTCCACTTATTCCTGCAGCAACACACTTCTTCTTCCTCCCAAAAAATCACCATCCAGCTCAAGCACGAGTTCTAGCTCATTTTGCTGCGATTTTCGATCTCCTTGCTCAAAGCACCTCTCACAAAACTGCTTTGGGGGATTGTTCCTTGGTATGTGACTCCTCCATTGGTCCAATTAGTTTTTGTTCTAGTGCTTTATTCATTGCAAATTTGTGCTGCCTAGGTGACCATGTTCTTGAGCTTGCATGTCAAATTTATATGGTTCCAAGTAGTTCTCATGCATGATATAGGCTCTAGGCACTTGTAGGAGTAGTTGCTATCGGTTTCGTTGAGTTTGATTTACTTTTATTTGAAGTTACTAAAAATTTCAGAAATTTTTCAGAAGAAAAATATGTTTAGGAAAATGTACCAAGGTGGTCCTTCAAGGAAGCAAGGACCCAGGCTTGCAATGCGTGATGCTGATGATGAGCCACCAAGGGATGCTCCCGTGCTGCCTTGTGAATGGCCTTCAGAGGACTTCATGGATCGAGCAGGAATTAAGGAATAATTTAACGCATATTTGCATAACGCTGATCTTGTGAGATTCAAGGCAGAAAAGTGCCGTCAGTACCACTATCTCACTAGTTCCTTTGTGAGGAGGTTTGAATTTTCATCTTCAAGCAATTCTCAAACTGTCCTGTTTGACCTTTATGAAAATTCTTATACTATGGACTTAGAGGATTTTACCACTGCTTGCAAACTTCCACAATGGGGTAGTACTAGGGAACCTCGCAAATCTGAGTTTAGAGATTTTCTTGCTAGTATAACTGTGGGGGAATCTAGAGATATAACACAAGCTACCATAGGGAGCATTCATTTTCTTGCTATACATTATTTTGCTCTCTTCATAGGTAGATTGCATTAGTGGTAAAGATGAAGCATGTCACATGTGTGTCCCTGACCTCAGTATTCTTAGGACTGCTGTGTTAGGAGATCAATCTTATAATTTGGGAGCCATTGTTGCACGTAGGTTGCACCATAATAAATTTAATGGAGATTTCTTTGGTGGAATTTATGCAACCCGTATAGCTAATTTCCTTGGTATAACCATACGCGAGGATGATATTGAGTTGCCTCCTACTTATTTGGATTATGAGGCTATGGTTCATCATCACTTTGTTGAGAGGAACGATCAGTTCCTCTAGTATCGACTAATCTTTGACAGACGACGCACCTATCACGTCGCTCTCCCTGCTTCTACTCTCTTTGACTTTCAGGCAAAAGAGAGATATTTTATAACCAGAGAGGAGGCGGAAGAGTATAAGAGGAGGGCTGAGATAGCTCGCCTCCAAGCTGCAGCCCACGATGCAATGACTGCTGCAACTCAGTACGACCCCAACTACAACTTTGGATATCCATTAGGCCATCCGTGGCATTAGACCAACTTAGGCCAAAAGCCTAAGCTTGGGGGAGTACGTATTTCCCACCAACATTACATTCATGTTCACACACTCATTGCTAGTTGTCGGTGCTCATACTTTTTCATTGTAATATCCATGCTAGTTTATTTCCTTTTTTATGCTTTCTTCTTGTGTGTTTGATAAACCTTAAGAAAAAACCAAAAAAATAGTTGTAGCTTTTAGCTAGTTTTAATTTCCATGCCTGTAGTAGTAATTAAAAAGAAAACCCAAAAAGATTTCCTGATCTTCTTTTGCTTGTTGGGAGCTTTCCCGTGTAAATAATTTTATTTCTTTTGTTTTCTTTGGGGGTCGATAGGAGAAGACCACAATTAAAATGTTGAGTGGCTCTTATATGCATTATTGTTGATTTCACAAAGAGTCCATATTGCCTTGTCTTCTCCTATTTATTGAATGCTTGTAGATTCCAGCTTAGTCCAATGCACGTGCACTATTATTATTATTCACATCATTCGGTCGTGCAAGTGAAAGGCAATTATGACGATATATGATAGACTGATTGAGATGGAAGAAGCTGGTATGAACTCGACCTCTCTTGTTTTTGTAAATATGATTAGTTCATCGTTCCTGATTCAGCCTATTATGAATAAACATGTTTGCAATGACAATTAGAGATTATTGTTGCTTATGCCATGCTTAATTAGCTAGGAGCTTATAATGGTTTACCTTGTGTGCCAACATGCTATTAAAATGGTTGTGATGTGGTATGTGAAGGAAATATGCCCTAGAGGCAATAATAAAGTTATTATTTATTTCCTTATATCATGATAAATGTTTATTATTCATGCTAGAATTGTATTAACCGGAAACATAATACATGTGTGAATACATAGACAAACAGAGTGTCACTAGTATGCCTCTACTTGACTAGCTCGTTAATCAAAGATGGTTATGTTTACTAACCATAAACAAAGTGTTGTTATTTGATTAACGAGGTCACATCATTAGTTGAATGATCTGATTGACATGACCCATTCCATTAGCTTAGCACCCGATCGTTTAGTATGTTGCTATTGCTTTCTTCATGACTTATACATGTTCCTATGACTATGAGATTATGCAACTCCCGTTTGCCGGAGGAACACTTTGTGTGCTACCAAACGTCACAACGTAACTGGGTGATTATAAAGGAGCTCTACAGGTGTCTCTAAAGGTACATGTTGGGTTGGCGTATTTCGAGATTAGGATTTGTCACTCCGAATGTCGGAGAGGTATCTCTGGGCCCTCTCGGTAATGCACATCACTTAAGCCTTGCAAGCATTGCAACTAATGAGTTAGTTGCGGGAGGATGTATTACGGAACGAGTAAAGAGACTTGCCGGTAACGAGATTGAACTAGGTATTGAATACCGACGATCGAATCTCAGGCAAGTAACATACCGATGACAAAGGGAACAACGTATGTTGTTATGCGGTCTGACCGATAAAGATCTTCGTAGAATATGTAGGAGCCAATATGGGCATCCAGGTCCCGCTATTGGTTATTGACCGGAGACGTGTCTCGGTCATGTCTACATTGTTCTCGAACCGTAGGGTCCGCACGCTTAAGGTTTCGATGATAGTTATATTATGAGTTTATGAGTTTTGATGTACCGAAGGAGTTCGGAGTCCCGGATGAGTTCGGGGACATGACGAGGAGTCTCGAAATGGTCGAGACGTAAAGATCGATATATTGGACGACTATATTCGGACATCGGAAAGGTTCCGAGTGATTCGGATATTTTTCGGAGTACCGGGGAGTTACGGGAATACGGGGGAGAAGTATTGGGCCTTATTGGGCCATACGGGAAAGAGAGAGGGGCTGCCTAGGGCAGGCCGCGCCCCCCCAAGGCCTATTCCGAATTGGACTAGGGGGAGGGGCTGCGCCCCCTCCTTCCTTCCCTTCTCTTTTCCTCTTCCTTGTCTCCTACTCCTAATACATGGAAGGACTCCTAGTTGGACTAGGAAAGGGGGAATCCTACTCCCGGTGGGAGTAGGACTCCCCTAGGGCGCGCCATAGAGAGGGCCGGCCCTCCCCTCCTCCACTCCTTTATATATGGGGGCAGGGGGCACCCCATAGACACACAAGTTGATCTTTGAGATCGTTCCTTAGCCGTGTGCGGTGCCCCCTGCCACCATATTCCACCTCGATCATATCGTTGTAGTGCTTAGGCGAAGCCCTGCGTCGGTAGAACATCAAGATCGTCACCACACCGTTGTGCTGACGGAACTCCTCCCCAAAGCTTTGCTGGATCGGAGCCCGGGGATCGTCATCGAGTTGTACGTGTGCTAAGAACTCGGAGGTGCCGGAGTAACGGTGCTTGGATTGGTCGGATCGGGAAGACGTACGACTACTTCTTCTATGTTGTGTGAACGCTTCCGCAGTCGGTCTGCGTGGGTACGTAGACAACACTCTCCCCTCTCGTTGCTATGCATCACCATGATCTTGCGTGTGCGTAGGAAATTTTTGAAATTACTGCGTTACCCAACAGTGGCATCCGAGCCTAGGTTTTATGGTTTGATGTTATATGCACGAGTAGAACACAAGTGAGTTGTTGGCGATATAAGTCATACTGCCTACCAGCATGTCATACTTTGGTTCGGCAGTATTGTTGGATGAAGCGGCCTGGACCGACATTACGCGTATGCTTACGCGAGACCGGTTCTCCCGACGTGCTTTGCACACAGGTGGCTTGCGGGTGACTGTTTCTCCAACTTTAGTTGAGTCGAGTGTGGCTATGCCCGGTCCTTGCGAAGGTTAAAACGGAGTCTATTTGACAAACTATCGTTGTGGTTTTGATGCGTAGGTGAGATTGTTTCTTACTTAAGCCCGTAGCAGCCACGTAAAACTTGCAACAACAAAGTAGAGGACGTCTAACTTGTTTTTGCAGGGCATGTTGTGATGTGATATGGCCAAAGACATGATGCTAAATTTTATTGTATGAGATGATCTTGTTTTGTAACCGAGTTATCGGCAACTGGCAGGAGCCATATGGTTGTCGCTTTATTGTATGCAATGCAAACGCGATGTAATGATTTACTTTATCACTAAGCGGTAGCGATAGTCGTGGAAGCATAAGATTGGCGAGACGACAACGATGCTACGATGGAGATCAAGGTGTCGCGCCGGTGACGATGGTGATCATGACGGTGCTTCGGAGATGGAGATCACAAGCACAAGATGATGATGTCCATATCATATCACTTATATTGATTGCATGTGATGTTTATCTTTTTATGCATCTTATCTTGCTTTGATTGACGGTAGCATTATAAGATGATCTCTCACTAAATTATCAAGAAGTGTTCTCCCTGAGTATGCACCGTTGCCAAAGTTCGTCGTGCCCAGACTGTTGGAAATATGCCCTAGAGGCAATAATAAAAGCATTATTATTATATTTCCTTGTTCATGATAATTGTCTTTATTCATGCTATAATTGTGTTATCCGGAAATCGTAATACATGTGTGAATAACAGACACCAACATGTCCCTAGTAAGCCTCTAGATGACTAGCTCGTTGATCGACTGGGTGACTATAAAGGTGCACTACAGGTATCTCCGAAGTGTTTGTTGGGTTGACACGGATCAAGACTGGGATTTGTCACTCCGTATAAACGGAGAGGTATCACTGGGCCCACTCGGTAATGCATCATCATAATGAGCTCAAAGTGACCAAGTGTCTGGTCACGGGATCATGCATTACGGTACGAGTAAAGTGACTTGCTGGTAACGAGATTGAACGAGGTATTGGGATACCGACGATCGAATCTCGGGCAAGTAACATACCGATTGACAAAGGGAATTGTATACGGGACATCGTGGTTCATCCGATGAGATCATCGTGGAGCATGTGGGAGCCAACATGGGTATCCAGATCCCGCTGTTGGTTATTGACCGGAGAGTCGTCTTGGTCATGTCTGCCTGTCTCCCGAACCCGTAGGGTCTACACACTTAAGGTTCGGTGACGCTAGGGTTGTAGGGATATGTATATGCAGTAACCCGAATGTTGTTCGGAGTCCTAGATGAGATCCCGGACGTCACGAGGAGTTCCGGAATGGTCCGGAGGTAAAGAATTATATATAGGAAGTGCTGTTTCGGCCATCGGGACAAGTTTCGGGGTTATCGGTATTGTACCGGGACCACCGGAGGGGTCCCGGGGGTCCACCGGGTGGGGCCACCTATCGCGGAGGGCCCCATGGGCTGAAGTGGGGAGGGACCCAGCCCAAAGTGGGCTGGGGCGCCTCTCCCCTAGGGCCCATGCGGCTAGGGTTTGGGGGAAACCCTAAAGGGGGGCGCCCCTTGCTTGGGGGGGCAAGCCCCCCACCCCTTGGCCGCCGCCCCCCTAGGAGAATAGATCTCCTAGGGCCGGTGCCCCCCTGGCCCTCCTATATATAGTGGGGGAGGGAGGGCTTTTCTCTCACGCCTTTGGTTGCCTCCCTCTCCCTCTCCAACATCTCCTCCTCCTCCATAGTGCTTGGCGAAGCCCTGACGGAGTACTGCAGCTCCACCATCACCACGCCGTCGTGCTGTTGCTGGAGCCATCTTCCTCAACCTCTTCTTCCCTCTTGCTGGATCAAGAAGAAGGAGACGTTACGCTAACCGTACGTGTGTTGAACGCGGAGGTGCCGTCCGTTCGGCGCTTGGTCATCGGTGATTCGGATCACGTTGTGTACGACTACCTCATCCCCGTTCTTTGAACGCTTCCGCTCGCGATCTACAAAGGTATGTAGATGCATCCGATCACTCGTTGCTAGATGAACTCATAGATGGATCTTGGTGAAACCGTAGGAAATTTTTTGTTTTCTGCAACGTTCCCCAATAGTGGCATCATGAGCTAGGTCTATGCGTAGTTCTTCTTGCGCGAGTAGAACACAATTGGTTGTGGGCGTAGATGTTGTCAACTTTCTTGCCGCTACTAGTCTTATCTTGCTTCAACGGTATTGTGGGATGAAGCGGCCCGGACCAACCTTACACGTATGCTTACGTGAGACTGGTTCCACCGACTAACATGCACTAGTTGCATAAGGTGGCTGGCGGGTGTCTGTCTCTCCTACTTTAGTTGGAGCGGATTCGATGAACAGGGTCCTTATGAAGGGTAAATAGAAGTTGACAAATCACATTGTGGCTTTCACGTAGGTAAGAAAACGTTCTTGCTAGAACCCTAATTCAGCCACGTAAAACTTGCAGCAACAATTAGAGGACGTCTAACTTGTTTTTGCAGCAAGTGCTTTGTGATATGATATGGCCAAAGTTGTGATAAATGATGAATGATATATATGTGATGTATGAGATGTTCATGCTATTGTAATAGGAATCACGACTTGCATGTCGATGAGTATGACAACCGGCAGGAGCCATAGGAGTTTTCTTTATTTTATGACCTGCGTGTCATTGAGAAACGCGCAACTTCATGGAGACACGATGATGGAGATCATGATGATGGAGATCATGGTGTCAAGCCGGTGACAAGATGATCATGGAGCCCCAAGATGGAGATCAAAGGAGCTATGTGATATTTGCCATATCATGTCATGTTTATTGCTTGATTGCATGTGATGTTTATCATGTTTTTGCATCTTGTTTACTTAGAACGACGGTAGTAAATAAGATGATCCCTTACAACAATTTCAAGAAGTGTTCTCCCCTAACTGTGCACCGTTGCTAAAGTTCGTCGTTTCGAAGCACCACGTGATGATCGGGTGTGATAGATCCTTACGTTCACATACAACGCGTGTAAGACAGTTTTACACATGCAAAACACTTAGGGTTAACTTGACGAGCCTAGCATGTACAGACATGGCCTCGGAACACAGAGACCGAAAGGTCGAACACGAGTCGTATGGAAGATACGATCAACATGAAGATGTTCACCGACGATGGCTAGTCCGTCTCACGTGATGATCGGACACGGCCTAGTCGACTCGGATCGTGTAACACTTAGATGACTAGAGGGATGTTTAATCTGAGTGGGAGTTCATTAATAATTTGATTAGATGAACTTAATTATCATGAACTTAGTCTAAATCCTTTGCGAATATGTCTTGTAGATCAAATGGCCAACGTAGTCCTCGACTTCAACGCGTTCCTAGAGAAAACCAAGCTGAAAGACGATGGCAGCAACTACACGGACTGGGTCCGGAATCTGAGGATCATCCTCATAGCTGCCAAGAAAGATTATGTCCTACAAGCACCGCTAGGTGAAGCTCCCGTCCCACAGAACCAAGATGTTATGAACGCTTGGTAGACACGTGTTGATGACTACTCCCTCGTTCAGTGCGGCATGCTTTACAGCTTAGAGCCGGGGCTCCAAATGCGTTTTGAGAGACATGGAGCATATGAGATGTTCGAAGAGCTGAAAATGGTTTTCCAAGCTCATGCCCGGGTCGAGAGATATGAGGTCTCCGACAAGTTCTTCAACTGTAAGATGGAGGAAAATAGTTCTGTCAGTGAGCACATACTCACTATGTCTGGGTTACATAACCGCTTGACTCAGCTGGGAGTTAATCTCCCGGATGATGCGGTCATTGACAGAATCCTCCAGTCGCTTCCACCAAGCTACAAGAGCTTTGTGATGAACTTCAATATGCAGGGAATGGAAAAGACCATTCCTGAGGTATTTGCAATGCTGAAATCAGCGGAGGTAGAAGTCAAGAAGGAACATCAAGTGTTGATGGTCAATAAAACCACTAAGTTCAAGAAGGGCAAGGGTAAAAAGAACTTCAAGAAGGACGGCAAGGGAGTTGCCGCGCCTGGCAAGCAAGCTGCCGGGAAGAAGTCAAAGAATGGACCCAAACCCAAGACTGAGTGCTTTTATTGCAAGGGAAGCGGTCACTGGAAGCGGAACTGCCCCAAATACTTAGCGGACAAGAAGGCCGGCAACACCAAAGGTATATTTGATATACATGTAATTGATGTGTACCTTACCAGTACTCGTAGTAACTCCTGGGTATTCGATACCGGTGCCGTTGCTCATATTTGTAACTCACAGCAGGAGCTGCGGAATAAACGGAGACTGGCGAAGGACGAGGTGACGATGCGCGTCGGGAATGGTTCCAAGGTCGATGTGATCGCCGTCGGCACGCTACCTCTACATTTACCTACGGGATTAGTTATAAACCTCAATAATTGTTATTTAGTGCCAAGTTTGAGCATGAACATTGTATCAGGATCTCGTTTAATACGAGATGGGTACTCATTTAAATCCGAGAATAATGGTTGTTCTATTTATATGAGTGATATGTTTTATGGTCATGCTCCAATAGTCAATGGTTTATTCTTAATGAATCTCGAGCGTAATGCTACACATATTCATAGTGTGAGTACCAAAAGATGTAAGGTTGATAATGATAGTCCCACATACTTGTGGCACTGCCGCCTTGGTCACATAGGTGTCAAACGCATGAAGAAGCTCCATGCAAATGGACTTTTAGAGTCTCTTGATTATGAATCATTTGACACGTGCGAACCATGCCTCATGGGTAAAATGACCAAGAGTCCGTTCTCAGGAACAATGGAGCGAGCAACCAACTTATTGGAAATCATACATACTGATGTATGCGGTCCAATGAGTGTTGAGGCTCGCGGTGGCTATCGTTATGTTCTCACCCTCACTGATGACTTGAGTAGATATGGGTATATCTACTTAATGGAACACAAGTCTGAATCCTTTGAAAAGTTCAAGGAATTTCAAAGTGAGGTTGAGAATCAACATGACAGGAAAATCAAGTTTCTACGATCAGATCATGGAGGAGAATACTTGAGTCACGAATTTGACACACACTTAAGAAAATGTGGAATAGTTTCACAACTCACGCTGCCTGGAACACCTCAGCGTAATGGTGTGTCCGAACGTCGTAATCACACTCTATTAGATATGGTGCGATCTATGATGTCTCTTACCGATTTACCGCTATCTTTTTGGGGCTATGCTTTAGAGACTGCCGCATTCACTTTAAATAGGGCTCCGTCGAAATCCGTTGAGACGACACCGTATGAATTATGGTTTGGCAAGAAACCTAAGCTGTCATTTCCAAAAGTTTGGGGATGCGATGCTTATGTCAAGAAACTTCAACCTGAAAAGCTCGAACCCAAGTCGGAAAAATGCGTCTTCATAGGATACCCTAAGGAAACAGTTGGGTATACCTTCTACCTCAGATCCGAAGGCAAGATCTTTATTGCCAAAAATGGATTCTTCCTAGAGAAAGAGTTTCTCTCGAAAGAAGTAAGTGGGAGGAAAGTAGAACTTGATGAAGTGTTACCTCTTGAACCGGAAAATGGCTCAACTCAAGAAAATGTTCCTGAGGTGCCTGCACCGACTAGAGAGGAAGTTAATGATGATGATCATGAAACTTCTGATCAAGTTGCTACTGAACTTCGAAGGTCCACAAGGACACGTTCCGCACCAGAGTGGTACGGCAACCCTGTCTTGGAAATCATGTTGTTAGACAATAGTGAACCTTCGAACTATGAAGAAGCGATGGAGGGCCCGGATTCCGACAAATGGCTAGAAGCCATGAAATCCGAGATAGGATCCATGTATGAAAACGAAGTATGGACTTTGACTGACTTGCCCATTGAACAGCGAGCCATAGAAAATAAATGGATCTTTAAGAAGAAGACAAACGCGGATGGTAATGTGACCATCTATAAAGCTCGGCTTGTCGCTAAGGGTTATCGACAAGTTCAAGGGGTTGACTACGATGAGACTTTCTCACCGGTAGCGAAGCTGAAGTCCGTCCGAATCATGTTAGCAATTGCCGCATTCTACGATTATGAGATATGGCAAATGGATGTCAAAACGGCATTCCTTAATGGTTTCCTTAAGGAAGAATTGTATATGATGCAGCCAGAAGGTTTTGTCGATCCTAAGAATGCTGACAAGGTGTGCAAGCTCCAACGCTCGATTTATGGGCTAGTGCAAGCATCTCGGAGTTGGAACATTCGCTTTGATGAGATGATCAAAGTGTTTGGGTTTACGCAGACTTATGGAGAAGCCTGCGTTTACAAGAAAGTGAGTGGGAGCTCTGTAGCATTTCTCATATTATATGTAGATGACATACTTTTGATGGGAAATGATATAGAACTCTTGGACAGCATCAAGGCCTACTTGAACAAGAGTTTTTCAATGAAGGACCTTGGAGAAGCTGCTTATATATTAGGCATCAAGATCTATAGGGATAGATCGAGACACCTCATAGGTCTTTCACAAAGCACATACCTTGATAAGATTTTGAAGAAGTTCAAAATGGATCAGTCCAAGAAAGGGTTCTTGCCTGTTTTGCAAGGTGTGAGATTGAGCTCGGCTCAATGCCTGACCACGGCAAAAGATAAAGAAGAGATGAGTGTCATCCCCTATGCTTCAGCCATAGGATCTATTATGTATGCCATGCTGTGTACCAGACCTGATGTGAACCTTGCCGTAAGTTTGGTAGGAAGGTACCAAAGTAATCCCGGCAAGGAACACTGGACAGCGGTCAAGAATATCCTGAAGTACCTGAAAAGGACTAAGGAAATGTTTCTCGTTTATGGAGGTGACAAAGAGCTCGTCGTAAAGGGTTACGTCGACGCTAGCTTCGACACAGATCTGGATGACTCTAAGTCACAAACCGGATACGTGTATATTTTGAACGGTGGGGCAGTAAGCTGGTGCAGTTGCAAGCAGAGCGTCGTGGCGGGATCTACATGTGAAGCGGAGTACATGGCAGCCTCGGAGGCAGCACATGAAGCGATTTGGGTGAAGGAGTTCATCACCGACCTAGGAGTCATACCCAATGCGTCGGGGCCAATCAAACTCTTTTGTGACAACACTGGAGCTATTGCACTTGCCAAGGAGCCCAGGTTTCACAAGAAGACAAGGCACATCAAGCGTCGCTTCAACTCCATTCGTGAAATGTTCAAGATGGAGACATAGATATTTGTAAGGTACATACGGACCTGAATGTAGCAGATCCGTTAACTAAACCTCTCCCTAGGGCAAAACATGATCAACACCAGAATTCCATGGGTGTTCGATTCATCACAATGTAACTAGATTATTGACTCTAGTGCAAGTGGGAGACTGTTGGAAATATGCCCTAGAGGCAATAATAAAAGCATTATTATTATATTTCCTTGTTCATAATAATTGTCTTTATTCATGCTATAATTGTGTTATCCGGAAATCGTAATACATGTGTGAATAACAGACACCAACATGTCCCTAGTAAGCCTCTAGATGACTAGCTCGTTGATCGACAGATAGTCATGGTTTCCTGACTATGGACATTGGATGTCGTTGATAATGAGGTCACATCATTAGGAGAATGATGTGATGGACAAGACCCAATCCTAAACATAGCTTAAAGATCGTATAGTTCGTTTGCTAGAGTTTTTCCAATGTCAAGTATCTTTTCCTTTGACCATGAGATTGTGTAACTCCCGGATACCGTAGGAGTGCTTTGGGTGTACCAAACGTCACAACGTAACTGGGTGACTATAAAGGTGCACTACAGGTATCTCCGAAGTGTTTGTTGGGTTGACACGGATCAAGACTGGGATTTGTCACTCCGTATAAACGGAGAGGTATCACTGGGCCCACTCGGTAATGCATCATCATAATGAGCTCAAAGTGACCAAGTGTCTGGTCACGGGATCATGCATTACGGTACGAGTAAAGTGACTTGCCGATAACGAGATTGAACGAGGTATTGGGATACCGACGATCGAATCTCGGGCAAGTAACATACCGATTGACAAAGGGAATTGTATACGGGACATCGTGGTTCATCCGATGAGATCATCGTGGAGCATGTGGGAGCCAACATGGGTATCCAGATCCCGCTGTTGGTTATTGACCGGAGAGTCGTCTTGGTCATGTCTGCCTGTCTCCCGAACCCGTAGGGTCTACACACTTAAGGTTCGGTGACGCTAGGGTTGTAGGGATATGTATATGCAGTAACCCGAATGTTGTTCGGAGTCCCAGATGAGATCCCGGACGTCACGAGGAGTTCCGGAATGGTCCGGAGGTAAAGAATTATATATAGGAAGTGCTGTTTCGGCCATCGGGACAAGTTTCGGGGTTATCGGTATTGTACCGGGACCACCGGAGGGGTCCCGGGGGTCCACCGGGTGGGGCCACCTATCCCGGAGGGCCCCATGGGCTGAAGTGGGGAGGGACCCAGCCCAAAGTGGGCTGGGGCGCCTCTCCCCTAGGGCCCATGCGGCTAGGGTTTGGGGGAAACCCTAAAGGGGGGCGCCCCTTGCTTGGGGGGGGGGGGGGGGGGGCAAGCCCCCCACCCCTTGGCCGCCGCCCCCCTAGGAGAATAGATCTCCTAGGGCCGGTGCCCCCCTGGCCCTCCTATATATAGTGGGGGAGGGAGGGCTTTTCTCTCACGCCTTTGGTTGCCTCCCTCTCCCTCTGCAACATCTCCTCCTCCTCCATAGTGCTTGGCGAAGCCCTGACGGAGTACTGCAGCTCCACCATCACCACGCCATCACGCTGTTGCTGGAGCCATCTTCCTCAACCTCTTCTTCCCTCTTGCTGGATCAAGAAGAAGGATACGTTACGCTAACCGTACGTGTGTTGAACCTAGAGGTGCCGTCCGTTCGGCGCTTGGTCATCGGTGATTCGGATCACGTTGTGTACGACTACCTCATCCCCGTTCTTTGAACGCTTCCGCTCGCGATCTACAAAGGTATGTAGATGCATCCGATCACTCGTTGCTAGATGAACTCATAGATGGATCTTGGTGAAACCGTAGGAAATTTTTTGTTTTCAGCAACGTTCCCCAACACAGACACCACGTGATGATCGGGTGTGATAAGCTCTACGTCCATCTACAATGGGTGCAAGCCAGTTTTTGCACACACAGAATACTCAGGTTAAACTTGACGAGCCTAGCATATGCAGATATGGCCTCGGAACACGGAGACCGAAAGGTCGAGCGTGAATCATATAGTAGATATGATCAACATAGCGATGTTCACCATTGAAAACTACTCCATCTCACGTGATGATCGGTTATGGTTTAGTTGATTTGGATCACGTGATCACTTAGAGGATTAGAGGGATGTCTATCTAAGTGGGATTCTTAAGTAATATGATTAATTGAACTTAAATTTATCATGAACTTCGTCCTGGTAGTATTTTGTAAATCATGTTGTAGATCAATAGCTCGCGTTGTTGCTTCCCTGTGTTTATTTTGATATGTTCCTAGAGAAAATTGTATTGAAAGATGTTAGTAGCAATGATGCGGATTGGATCCGTGATCTGAGGTTTATCCTCATTGCTGCACAGAAGAATTATGTCCTTGATGCACCGCTAGGTGACAGACCTGTTGCAGGAGCAGATGTAGACATTATGAACGTTTGGCTAGCTAAATATGATGACTACTTGATAATTTAGTGCACCATGCTTAATAGCTTAGAATCGGGACTTCAAAGACGTTTTGAACGTCATGGACCATATGAGATGTTCCAGGAGTTGAAGTTAATATTTCAAGCAAATACCCGAGTTGAGAGATATGAAATCTCCAACAAGTTCTGTAGCTAAAAGATGGAGGAGAATCGCTCAACTAGTGAGCATGTGCTCAGATTGTCTGGGTACTACAATCGCTTGAATCAAGTGGGAGTTAATCTTCTAGATAAGATAGTGATTGACAGAATTCTCTAGTCACCATCACCAAGTTAGTAGAACTTCGTGATGAACTATAGTATGCAAGGGATGACGAAAACGAATCCCGAGCTTTTCATGATGATGAAATCGATGAAGGTGGAAATCAAGAAAGAGCATCAAGTGTTGATGGTTGACAAGATCACTAGTTTCAAGAAAAGGGCAAAGGGAAAAGGGGAACTTCAAGAAAAACAGCAAGCAAGTTGCTGCTCATGTGAAGAAGCCCAAGTCTGGTCCTAAGCCTGAGACTAAAGTGCTTCTACTGCAGAGGGACTGGTCACTGGAAGCGGAACTACCCCAAGTGATTGGCGGATAAGAAGGATGGAAAAGTGCACAAAAGTATATTTGATATACATGTTATTGATGTGTACTTTACTAGTGTTTATAGCAACCCCTCAGTATTTGATACTGGATCAGTTGCTAAGAGTAGTAACTCGAAACAGGAGTTGCAGAATAAACAGAGACTAGTTAAGGGTGAAGTGACGATGTGTGTTGGAAGTAGTTCCAAGATTGATATGATCATCATCGCACACTCCCCTATACTTTCGGGATTAGTGTTGAACCTAAATAAGTGTTATTTGGTTTTTGCGTTGAGCATGAATATGATTTGATCATGTTTATTGCAATACGGTTATTCATTAAAGTCAGAGAATAATTGTTGTTATGTTTACATGAATAAAACCTTCGATGGTCATACACCCAATGAAACAAGTTCGTTGGATCTCGATCGTAGTAATACACATATTAATAATATTGAAACCAAAAGATGAAAAGTTAATAATGATAGTGCAACTTATTTGTGGCACTGCAGTTTAAGTCATATTGGTGTAAAGCGCATGAAGAAACTCCATGCTGATGGGCTTTTGAAATCACTTGATTATGAATCACTTGATGCTTGCGAACCATGCCTTATGGGCAAGATGACTAAAACGCCGTTCTCCGGAACAATGAAGCAAGCAACAGATTTGTTGGAAATCATACATACTGATGTATGTGGTCCAATGAATATTAAGGCTTGCAGCAGGTATCATTATTTTCTGACCTTCACAGATGATTTGAGCAGATATGGGGATATCTACTTGATGAAACATAAGTCTGAAACATTTGAACAGTTCAAAGAATTTCAGAGTGAAGTGGAAAATCATTGTGACAAGAAAATAAAAGTTTCTACGATATGATCGCAGAGGTAAAATATTTGAGTTACGAGTTTGGTCTTCAGTTAAAACAATGTGAAATAGTTTCACTACGCACGCCACCTGGAACACCACAACATAATGGTGTGTTCGAACATCATAACCGTACTTTATTGGATATAGTGCAATCTATGATGTATCTTACCGATCTACCACTATCGTTTTGGGGTTATGCATTAGAGACAGCTGCATTCACGTTAAATAGGGCACCATCTAAATCCGTTGAGACGATACCATGTGAACTATGGTTTGGCAAGAAACCTAAGCTATCGTTTCTTAAAGTTTGGAGTTGCGATGCTTATGTGAAAAAGTTTCATCTCGATAAGCTCAAACTCAAATCGGAGAAATATGTCTTTATAGGATATCCAAAGGAGATAGTTGGGTACACCTTCTATCACAGATCCGAAGGCAAGACATTCGTTGCTAAGAATGGATCCTTTCTAGAGAAGGAGTTTCTCTCGAAAGAAGTGAGTGGGAGGAAAGTAGAAAACTTGATAAGGTAATTGTACCTTCTCCCTTATTGGAAAATAGTTCATCACAGAAATCTGTTCCTGTGACTGCTACACCAATTAGTGAGGAAGCTAATGATGATGATCATGTAACTTCAGATCAAGTTACTACCGAATCTCATAGGTAAACCAGAGTAAGATCCGCGCCAGAGTGGTACGGTAATCCTGTTCTGGAGGTCATGTTACTTGACCATGATGAACCTACGAACTATGAGGAAGCGATGATGAGCCCAAATTCCGAGAAATGGCTTGAGGCCATGAAATCTGAGATGGGATCCATGTATGAGAACAAAGTTTGGACTTTGGTTGACTTGCCCGATGATCGGCAAGACATAGAAAATAAATGGATCTTCAAGAGGAAGACGGACGCTGATACTAGTATTACTATCTACAAAGCTAGAATTGTCGCAAAAGGTTTTTGACAAGTTCAAGGTGTTGACTACGATGAGAGTTTCTCACTCGTATCTATGCTTAAGTCTGTCCGAATCATGTTAGCAATTGTCGCATTTTATGAAATCTGGCAAATGGATAAACAAAACTGCATTCCTTAATGGATTTATTAAAGAAGAGTTGTGTATGATGCAACCAGAAGGTTTTGTCAATCCTAAAGGTGCTAACAAAATATGCAAGCTCCAGCGATCCATCTATGGACTGGTGCAAGCATCTCGGAGTCGGAATATACGCTTTGATAAGTTGATCAAAGGATATAGTTTTATACAGACTTACGGTGAAGCCTGTATTTACAAGAAAGTGAGTGGGAGCACTACAGCATTTCTGATAAGTATATGTGAATGACATATTGTTGATCGGAAATAATGTAGAATTATTCTGTAAAGCATAAAGGAGTGTTTGAAAGGAGTTTTTTTTTCAAAGAAAGACTTCGGTGAAGCTGCTTACATATTGAGCTCCAAGATCTATAGAGATAGATCAAGACGCTTGATAAGTTTTTTCAATGAGTACATACCTTGACAAGATTTTGAAGTAGTTCAAAATGGAACAGTCAAAGAAAGAGTTTCTTGCCTATGTTACAAGGTGTGAAATTGAGTAAGACTCAAAGCCCAACCACAGCAGAAGATAGAAAGAGAATGAATGTCATTCCCTATGCCTTGGTCATAGGTTCTATAAAGTATGCCATGCTGTGTACCAGATCTATTGTATACCCTACCACTGAGTTTGGCAAGGGAGTACAATAGTGATCTAGGAGTAGATCACTGGACAACGGTCATAATTATCCTTAGTGAAATAAGGATATGTTTCTCGATTATGGACGTGACAAAAAGGTTCGTCTTAAAGGGTTACGTCGATGCAAGTTTTTGACACTGATCCAGATGATTCTAAGTCTCAATCTGGATACATATTGAAAGTGGGAGCAATTAGCTAGAGTAGCTCCGTGCAGAGCATTGTAAACATAGAATTTTGCAAAAATACATACGGATCTGAATATGGCAGGCCCGATGACTAAATTTCTCTCACAAGCAAAATATGATCACTCTTTGGGTGTTAATCACATAGCGATGTGAACTAGATTATTGAATCTAGTAAACCCTTTGGGTGTTAGTCACATGGAGATGTGAACCAATCACATAAAGATGTGAACTATTGGTGTTAATCACATAGCGATGTGAACTAGATTATTGACTCTAGTGCAAGTGGGAGACTGAAGGAAATATGCCCTAGAGGCAATAATAAAGTTATTATTTATTTCCTTATATCATGATAAATGTTTATTATTCATGCTAGAATTGTATTAACCGGAAACATAATACATGTGTGAATACATAGACAAACAGAGTGTCACTAGTATGCCTCTACTTGACTAGCTCGTTAATCAAAGATGGTTATGTTTCCTAACCATAAACAAAGTGTTGTTATTTGATTAACGAGGTCACGTCATTAGTTGAATGATCTGATTGACATGACCCATTCCATTAGCTTAGCACCTGATCGTTTAGTATGTTGCTATTGCTTTCTTCATGACTTATACATGTTCCTATGACTATGAGATTATGCAACTCCCGTTTGCCGGAGGAACACTTTGTGTGCTACCAAACATCACAACGTAACTGGGTGACTATAAAGGAGCTCTACAGGTGTCTCCAAAGGTACATGTTGGGTTGGCGTATTTCGAGATTAGGATTTGTCACTCCGAATGTCGGAGAGGTATCTCTGGGCCCTCTCGGTAATGCACATCACTTAAGCCTTGCAAGCATTGCAACTAATGAGTTAGTTGAGGGATGATGTATTACGGAACGAGTAAAGAGACTTGCCGGTAACGAGATTGAACTAGGTATTGGATACCGACGATCGAATCTCAGGCAAGTAACATACCGATGACAAAGGGAACAACGTATGTTGTTATGCGGTCTGACTGATAAAGATCTTCGTAGAATATGTAGGAGCCAATATGGGCATCCAGGTCCCGCTATTGGTTATTGACCGGAGACGTGTCTCGGTCATGTCTACATTGTTCTCGAACCATAGGGTCCGCACGCTTAAGGTTTCGATGATAGTTATATTATGAGTTTATGAGTTTTGATGTACCGAAGGAGTTCGGAGTCCCGGATGAGTTCGGGGACATGACGAGGAGTCTCGAAATGGTCGAGACATAAAGATCGATATATTGGACGACTATATTCGAACATCGGAAAGGTTTTGAGTGATTCGGGTATTTTTCGGAGTACCGGGGAGTTACGGGAATACGGGGGAGAAGTATTGGGCCTTATTGGGCCATACGGGAAAGAGAGAGGGGCTGCCTAGGGCAGGCCGCCCCCCCCAAGGCCTAGTCCGAATTGGACTAGGGGGAGGGGCTGCGCCCCCTCCTTCCTTCCCTTCTCTTTTCCTCTTCCTTGTCTCCTACTCCTAATACATGGAAGGACTCCTAGTTGGACTAGGAAAGGGGGAATCCTACTCCCGGTGGGAGTAGGACTCCCCTAGGGCGCGCCATAGAGAGGGCCGGCCCTCCCCTCCTCCACTCCTTTATATACAGGGGCAGGGGGCACCCCATAGACACACAAGTTGATCTTTGAGATCGTTCCTTAGCCGTGTGCGGTGCCCCCTGCCACCATATTCCACCTCGATCATATCGTTGTAGTGCTTAGGCAAAGCCCTGCGTCGGTAGAACATCAAGATCGTCACCACACCATCATGCTGACGGAACTCCTCCCCGAAGCTTTGCTGGATCGGAGCCCGGGGATCGTCATCGAGCTGTACGTGTGCTAAGAACTCGGAGGTGCCGGAGTAACGGTGCTTGGATTGGTCGGATCGGGAAGACGTACGACTACTTCCTCTACGTTTTGTCAACGCTTCTGCAGTCGGTCTGCGTGGGTACGTAGACAACACTCTCCCCTCTCGTTGCTATGCATCACCATGATCTTGCGTGTGCGTAGGAATTTTTTTGAAATTACTGCGTTACCCAACAGTATGATAGGGTGGTATCCTCTTCTGAACGATTCGAGTGGCTTGACATGGCACATGTTCACGCATGTAGTTGAAACAAAATCAACATAGCCTCTACGATATTTTTGTTCATGGTGCATTATATCCTACTCATGCTTGCATTCGGTGTTGATTAATTTTAATGCATGTTCATGACTGTTGTCGCTCTCTAGCTGGTCGCTTCCCAGTCTTTTGCTAGCCTTCACTTGTACTAAGTGGGAATACTGCTTATGCATCCAATCCCATAAACCCCAAAGTTATTCCATATGAGTCCACCATACCTACCTATATACAGTATCTACCTGCCGTTCCAAGTAAATTTGTATGTACCAGACTCTAAACCTTCAAATAAACATTCTGTTTTGTATGCTCGAATAGCTCATGTATCAACTAGGGTTGTCCGTATTTTCCATGTTAGGTGGGTTATTCTCAAGAGGAGTGGACTCCGCTCCTCACTCACAAGAAAATTGCTGGTCACCGGGATGCCCAGTCCCATGCTTTATGCAACGCAAATCAAAATAATTGCAAGCAAAACTCCCCCGGGACTGTTGTTAGTTGGAGGCACTCATTGTTTTGAGCAAGCCATGGATTGATGCTTGTTGGTGGAGGGGGAGTATAAACTTTACAATTCTGTTTGGGAACCACCTATAATGTGTATAGCATGGAAGATATCGCCATCTCTTGGTTGTTATGTTGACAATGAAAGTATACCGCTCAAAATATTATTCACCTCTATTTCAAAATCGAGCTCTGGCACCTCTACAAATCCCTGCTTCCCTCTGCGAAGGGCCTATCTATTTGCTTTTATGTTGAGTCATCATCCTCTTATTAAAAAGCACCAGTTGGAGAGCACCGCTGTCATTTGCATTCATTACTGTTAGTTTACATTGATTATGACTTGACTGGATCTCTTTTACCATGAATTATAATGCCTAGTCAGTCCTTGATATTTAAAGGTGCTCTGCATTTATGTTTTGCGGTCACAGAAAGGGCTAGCGAGATACCATCTTATTATATCATATTATGATTGTTTTGAGAAAGTGTTGTCATCCGAGATTTATTATTATTGCTTGCTAGTTAATTATGCCATTGATATGAGTAAACATGAGACCTAAGATTTATTGTGAATATGGTTAGTTCATAATTTTTGCTGAAAACTTGAATGCTGGCTTTACATATTTACAACAACAAGAGCAAACAGAGTTTGTAAAAGTTTTTCTTTATCACTTTCAGTTTGTCAACTGAATTGCTTGAGGACAAGCAAAGGTTTAAGCTTGGGGGAGTTGATAAGTCTCCGTCGTATCTACTTTTCCAAACACTTTTGCCCTTGTTTTGGACTCTAACTTGCATGATTTGAATGGAACTAACCCGGACTGACGATGTTTTCAGCAGAATTGTCATGGTGTTATTTATGTGCAGAAACAAAAGTTCTCGGAATGACCTGAAACTCCACGGAGATTATTTTTGAAAATAATAAAAAAATACTGGCAAAGAATCAAGGCCAGGGGGCCCACACCCTAGCCACGAGGGTGGGGGGCGTGCCCCCTGCCTCGTGGCCCCCCTGGAGCTCCACCGACCTTAACCTTGACTCCATATATTCGTGTTCGGGGAGAAAAAAATAAAGAAGAAGGATTCATCGCGTTTTACGATACGGAGCCGCCGCCAAGCCCTAAACTCTCTCGGGAGGGCTGATCTGGAGTTCGTTCGGGGCTCCGGAGAGGGGAATCCATCGGCATCGTCATCATCAACCATCCTCCATCACCAATTTCATGATGCTCACCGCCGTGCGTGAGTAATTCCATCATAGGCTTGCTGGACGGTGATGGGTTGGATGAGATTTATCATGTAATCAAGTTAGTTTTGTTAGGGTTTGATCCCTAGTACCCACTATGTTCTGAGATTGATGTTGCTATGACTTTGCTATGCTTAATGCTTGTCACTAGGGCCCGAGTGCCATGATTTCAGATCTGAACCTTTTATGTTTTCATGAATATATGTGAGTTCTTGATCCTATCTTGCAAGTCTATAGTTACCTACTATGTGTTATGATCCGGCAACCCCGAAGTGACAATAATCGGGACCACTCCCGGTGATGACCGTAGTTTGAGGAGTTCATGTATTCACTATGTGTTAATGCTTTGGTCCGGTACTCTATTAAAAGGAGGGCTTAATATCCCTTAGTTTCCACTAGGACCCCGCTGCCACGGGAGGGCAGGACAAAAGATGTCATGCAAGTTCTTTTCCATAAGCACGCATGACTATATTTGGAATACATGCCTACATTTGATGAATTTGAGCTAGTTCTGTGTCACCCTAGGTTATGACTGTTACATGATGAACCACATCCGGCATAATTCTCTATCCGATCCATTGCTTACGAGCTTTCCATATATTGTTCTTCACTTATTTACTTTTCCGTTGCTATTGTTATCATCACTACAAAACACCAAAATATTACTTTTGCTATTGTTACCATATTACTTTGCTACTAAACACTTTGCTGCAGATATTAAGTTTCTAGGTGTGGTTGAATTGACAACTCAGCTGCTAATACTTGAGAATATTCTTTGGCTCCCCTTGTGTCGAATCAATAAATTTGGGTTGAATACTCTACCCTCGAAAACTGTTGCGATCCCCTATACTTGTGGGTTATCAAGATACACCAAGACGAAATCATTTGTGTAAGGGTTGAAGATGAAGTTCATCATGCGAGAGAACGTTGGAGGAGCATTGACAAGGCCGAAAGACATGACAATATATTCATAAGAACCATAGCTTGTTCTGAATGATGTCTTGGGGATATCTTGTTCAGGAATGCGAATCCGATGATAACCCATACGGAGGTCAAGCTTGGAGAAAACTTTGGCACCTTTAAGTTGCTCGAATAGCTCATTGATGTTGGGAAGTGGATACTTGTTCTTTATTGTCTTCTTGTTCAATGGACGGTAGTCAACGCAGAGTCATTCCGTTCCATCCTTCTTCTTGACAAAAAGAACACCACAACCCCTTAGAGATGAACTAGGTCTGATCAGACCCATGCGCTCTTGTTCATCGAGTTGTTTCTTCAACTCCTTCAACTCTTCTTCCAAGCTTGTAAGGACGTTTGCAAACAGGTTCCGTGCCAGGCTCAAGATCGATAACGAATTCAACTGGCCGGTGAGGAGGCATTCCTGGAAGCTCTTCTGGAAAGACGTCTTGATATTCACAAACAACTGGAATATAAGAGATGGCATTCAACTCGCCCTTCTCATTGTGAGGAAACAACCGAATGGTTTCGTCATGAGCGACATAGATGGTCACCTCCTCAGAAGAGTGTGTCAATTGAATTTCTCTAGCAGCACAATCAAGCAGAGTCTTGTGCTTAGAAAGCCAGTCCATGCCGAGAATTAGATCAATATCCGAGTCACCAAGAACAATTGGAGAAGCCAGAAATTTATAGTCGCCCATCTCGATACCGACATTCGGAACCATCATGCTAGAGCTCAAACGCTTAGCCGGGGAAACAACTTGCAATGCTTTAGATAATGCTTTAGTGCCAAAATTGTGCTCCAATGAAAATGGGAATGACATGAAAGAATGCGATGCGCCAATATCAAATAAGACTTTAACAGGAATGGAGTTAACTGGAAGGTTACCCATGATCACTTCTGAAGAATCCTCTGCCTGAGCTACGTTCATCATGTTGACCTTAGCATGCTTGGGATTATGCTTGACCAATGCATTACTGGCAGATCTCACAGGAGGAGGAGGCATAAGGCACCTTTGGTTGAAGCATTTGTTTGCATAGTGCCCTTTCTGCTGACACTTGTTGCAAGTAACCTCTGAGAGCGGACGGTGATAAGGAGCACTTGACCTTGGAGTTTGAGACTGAGCTTTGTTCTGATAGACTGGGTTGGGTGGGTGGGAAGATCCATTGCCACATTTGCTCTTCTGCTGGTAGGGCTGGCGAAATGAAGGAGGAGGCAACCGAAACTTCTGTTGCTTAGCTGCCACTTGTGATGAAGAGGAAGATTGAGCTGCATCCCTGACTCTCTTCTTAGATGCCTCACACTTGAGCTGAGCAGCTTCTTGCTTTAGTGCCATGTTGTAGAATTCATCAAACTTAGTCGGCTCAAGAAGCACGAGAGCTAATTGCAGATCTTGTCGGAGGCCACCTCTGAATTGATAGATCATACTCTTTTCATCAGGAACGTCTTGTTTAGCGAAGCGAGCAAGTTTCTGAAACTGGATATTGTATTGATACACGAACATGCTGCCTTGCTTGAGATTGCGGAACTCCTCACGCTTGCTCTCAGCAACGCTTGGTGGGATGTGATGACCTTTGAAGTCTCGACGGAAATCATTCCAGGTAATCACACGACCTCCTCTGGAATCTCTGTATTATTGATACCACTCAGCATCTTGGTCCTTGAGTTGAAACGAAGCAAACTTGACAAAGTCCTCAGGTCTGACATTGCTACATTCAAAATGTTTGCAGATGTCTACGAGCCAATCGTCGGCGTCTGTGGCCTCGACACAGTTGTTGAAGGACTTCGGCTGGTTTGCGAGGAACTGGTTGAGGGTAGCAAACTGAGGCTGATTGTTGCCTTGGCCTTGATTTCATTGGTTGCCTTGTCCTTGGTTGCGCTCTTGCAAAAGTTGCAAAAGCATCTGAGTGTTGGCGTTGGTGGTTGCCATGACAGCTTGCCATGCCTCCGGAGGTGGAGGTGGTGGCGGAGGGTTCGACTGATCCCCATAATTGCAGTCCTGATTTTGGCGCGTTGGAGGAGCCATCCTGAAGAGGTTGACATCCGTTAGCATATTGAAAAATAGATATTCAAGCTGAATCAATGGATAGAAATTGCAACATAAAGTCTTAACATTCGACCTTTACATCTATGAAGTTCAGCCTGAGCAAGTACTTTGTTTCACGGAAGACGATGCCCAATGGGGCTCGATCAAAGTTGCTGGAGTCAAGAGCCTACTTTAAAGCCAAACAGTCGGTGGCAAAAATGACATGCCCCATACCAAACTCCTCCGCTAGACGAATATGATTCAACAGGCCCGTAGATTCAGCATGTAGTGCATCTGACTGATCCATCATACTCCCTGCAGTAGCAAACAACACATCCCCTACATAGTCACGAGCCACACACCCCCAGCCACCTGATCTTGTTTCCTTAACGTAAGATGCATATGTATTAATCATGACCCAATTTAAAGGCGACGCGATCCATCTGACTTGGGTCGTTACTCTAGCCGTAGGTTTTGGTCCTAGGATAGCTTTCCATTCCCTAGTCATTGATGATACCGTTGCAGCTAATTCCGCTGGAGGAAAGAGTCTCTCGCCATGCCTGATCCTATTGCGCTCGGACCACCATCTCCACAAAAGTCACACCAGATTTAGCATTTTCTCTTCAGGCACTCCTAAAATAAGCTCCAGGATTTCCAATGGTGTTGCTACTTGCATGATACGAGACCTTTCTGACTTGAGTTCTGCAGCTTGCCACACGGCCTTAACATGCTTGCATCTGAAAAAAAGATGTCCGCCATCCTTGTAACACCCACAATGCATTGCATGACAAGATAAGCATACTAACAGCAAGAAGACATGTTCATGAAGCTAACCATGGCATTAGCAAGTTCATAGCATGCATGGATCAATACCAACAACCATGGAAATATTGATTAACATGTTAACATTCTGCCAGGAACATTTTATAGTAAAAGTAGAGCAAGAACAAGACATGCTAGGACACTCCATAATTGCAAACAGGGGCATGGATGGGTAGAGCATAACCACATGTTCAAAACATCCTTACTGAGGCATCTCAAAATAAGCATGGATATCACTGTAGCATCAAGTTTACATGGCATCAAAATAACAGCAGGCAAAAGACTTGGCAAAAACCTGTCCCTGAAAACAACAATATCACAAAGCCTAGTTTGCATGCTTGTCCTAGTCACCACATTGATCGCAAAAATACAAGGCAAGCACCTCTGTAAAGATGGCATGGTGTAGTTCAAAACTCATGTAGAGCTCATGCTCATATGATGCACACATCAAATGCAACAAAAATGACAAAACCTCATGATCTGATAAGTACCAGCACCTAACATTTTATAGCACTCTTGCATCAATGATTAGGGCATCAATATGAACTCAAACAAGCATGCCGCAATGGAACGAAATGAAGAGCATCTCACAAAGAACATTTTGATATATCATATGCATGAAACGGAGCTACGGTCACAGAGATATGGCATGATGAAGGGGACAACAAAATATTACAGACTTGGGGAAAAATGGAGTCGACCTACTCAGATCTAGGGTTCCAGGCGCGCAATCTGAGGACGGCCGGAGTGCTCGCCGGACTTGCGGTCTGCGGCGGCCGGAGAAGAGGAGGACGATGCCGGCGAGGCTCGAGGGCGGCGGATCTGGCCGGAGGAGCTCCGGCGGCGGTGATCCGGGCGGCGGCGCACGACCGGAGTGAGGCGGCGGGGCCGGTGAAGGGCGGTAGGGCGGCGCCGGCGAGGCTCGGCGGAGCAGCGGGCGACCGATCGGCGGCGGGAGCTCGCGGGACCGGGCGACAGCGGCTGGGCCCGCGGGGGCCGGCGGGCGGCGGCGCGGCCTGGGTTGTCACGTGGCGTCCTATGAGTGGTGCGGAGGTGGCGGAGCGAAACGTCCGACGCAGACAGACATGTCCGGCGACGGAGGGGAGCGGGGCTAGGGTTTTGGACCCGGGATTTCGGGGGGAGGACCTATTGATAGGTAGGAGGAGGTAGTAGTGTCCAAATGAGGTGTAGTTTTCGCCCACATGATCGTGATCCGACGACGGAGGACACGGAGAAGGTTTAGATGGGTCATTGGGCTGTTTTGGAGGGATGTTGGGCTGCAACACCAAAGAGGCTATCGCGGTTATCCGGTTAACCGTTGGAGCATCAATCGGACTCCAAATGGAACGAAATTTGATAGGTGGTCTACCGATGGTGTACCAGGGCCGCTTGGCAAATCTCGGTCCATTCCGAGAATGTTTAACACCCGCTCACGAAAAGAGGCAAGAGGGGCGTGCTGGTGCATGTGGGAGTGTCGGATTGCAAAACGGACAACGGGGGAAAATGCTCGGATGCATGAGATGAACACAAATGCAAATGCGATGCACATGATGACATGATATGAAATGCATGACATGAACAAAATGCAAAACAAAGGCAAAACCCAACCATGAAGGGAAATCTCATAACTTAAAGCCGGAAATGGCAAGAGCTGAAGTTACAAATATGGCAAGTTACATCCGGGGTGTTACAATCCTCGAAGAACCTGCTGCACATACTGCATCTAGTATCCAGCTCCACACCTCTTCTCGGAATGTTCATCTTTAGTGGATGACTGTTGTGTGTGAACCTCCATAGAAAATGGTGAACCTTCCCTGGGCAATCATTTTTCCAAAGAGCAGACCAAACCTTAGCTCTCCAGTTGTCTCCGTTTGAACTCTCCCCATGTGGTCTCGTGGCTAGTTTCTTTAGCATATCCACATGAACTCGATAGGCTGACTTGACTGAGAAAAGTCCTTTTGCATCGAAGTGCCAAGCCACAAATTCGTCGTACTGCTCGTAGAGGGGAATTGTGACGCCCGGATAATTAAGCTACAGTAATCCTCTGCTAATGATGCCACGTCATCACTTTACTGTTGCTAATCCTCGCTTGATTCAAATCTTAATTCAAATTCAAATTTAAGTCCAAAATTCAAAGTTCACAAACATGGAAACTAAAATGTTGATCATGTGACAAATATTCACTTCTTAATTTTGGTGGTGAACAAACTTTTAGTAAACTGTTTTAGTGAGCTAACATAAAATAAAACAGTAAAAGAAAACAGAAAAGGTTAAAGTTAAAATAAAAAGTAGAAAACAGAAACCCCCCTTCCCTCGTGGGCCTAGTGGCCCAACTGGCCTTTGCCGCCAGGCCGACCCGCTCCCGCACGCCCACTGGCCTATTTGGCCAACCCCCGAACCCTAACTGCTACCCCCACTCCCACCTTGTTCCCCCACGATCCCCACTCCCCCCATGATCCAGATCTGGATCGCACCCCTGGTGCCCCCTGATGACCCACAAGTATAGGGGATCTATCATAGTCCTTTCGATAAGTAAGAGTGTCGAACCCAACGAGGAGCAGAAGGAAATGATAAGCGGTTTTCAGCAAGGTATTCTCTGCAAGTACTGAAATAAGTGGTAACAGATAGTTTTGTAATAGGATAAATTGTAACGAGCAACAAGTAACAAAAGTAAATAAAGTGCAGCAGGGTGGCCCAATCCTTTTTTGCAAAGGACAAGCCGGAACAAACTCTTATAATAGGAAAAGCGCTCCCGAGGACACATGAGAATATCGTCAAGCTAGTTTTCATCATGTTCATATGATTCGCGTTCGATACTTTGATAATTTGATATGTGGGTGGACCGGTGCTTGGGTGCTGTTCTTACTTGAACAAGCATCCCACTTATGATTAACCTCCATTGCAAGCATCCGCAACTACAACAAAAGTATTAAGGTAAACCTAACCATAGCATGAAACATATGGATCCAAATCAGCCCCTTACGAAGCAACACATAAACTAGGGTTTAAGCTTCTGTCACTCTAGCAACCCATCATCTACTTATTAATTCCCAATGCCTTCCTCTAGGCCCAAATAATGGTGAAGTGTTATGTAGTCGACGTTCACATAACACCACTAGAGGAGAGACAACATACATATCATCAAAATATCGAACGAATACCAAATTCACATGACTACTAATAGCAAGACTTCTCCCATGTCCTCAGGAACAAACGTAACTAGTCACAAAGCATAATCATGTTCATAATCAGAGGGGTATTAATATGCATATAGGATCTGAACATATGATCTTCCACCAAATAAACCAACTAGCATCAACTACAAGGAGTAATTAACACTACTAGCAACCTACTAGTACCAATCCCGGACTTGGAGACAAGAATTGGATACAAGAGATGAACTAGGGTTTTGAGAGGAGATGGTGCTGGTGAAGATGTTGATGGAGATTGCCCTCTCCCGATGAGAGGAGCGTTGGTGATGAAGATGGCGATGATTTCCCCCTCCCGGAAAATATCGGTGTCCATAAAATATTTAACACAATCAAACTTAGGTGTCATACCTGACTCTTTACCTTCGTCAAGGTCCCAATCTTCAGAGTTGTGTTTAATTCTATCCAATAAATTCCATCTTAATTCAATAGTCTTCATCATAAAAGAGCCAGCACACGAAGTATCGAGCATGGTGCGATTGTTATCAGAAAGCCGATCATATAAATTTTGCATAATCATTTCTCTTGAGAGCTCATGATTGGGGCATGAATATAACATTGATTTAAGCCTCCCCCAAGCTTGAGCGATGCTTCCTCCTTCGCGAGGCCAGAAATTATATATATAATTGCGATCACGATGAACAAGATGCATAGGGTAATACTTTTGATGAAATTCCAACTTCAATGTTTTATAGTCCCATGATCTCATATCATCACATAGCCTATATCATACCAATGCGTCTCCCTTCAAAGATAAAGGGAAGACCTTCTTCTTAGCAACATCATCGGGTATACCTGCAAGCTTAAATAATACACAAACTTCATCCACATATATTAAGTGCTCATCAGGATGCTTTGTTCCATCTTCTGTAAAAGGGTTAGCTAGCAGTTTTTCCATCATAGCCGAAGGAAATTCAAAAGGAGTTTCATTTTCAACAGGTTCATTAGGTTGAGGAGCAACTCTTTGCTCTACTGGACGGGGTGAAGATACCCCGAACAAGCCCTTCAGAGAATTACTTTCCATAGTAACAAGTGACAGTAAATTTCAGCACAGTATATAAATTTTTCCTTACCAAATTCCACCTACCAAAGGCGCTACACTCCCCGGCAACGGTGCCAGAAAAGAGTCTTGATGACCCACAAGTATAGGGGATCTATCATAGTCCTTTCGATAAGTAAGAGTATCGAACCCATCGAGGACCAGAAGGAAATGATAAGCGGTTTTCAGCAAGGTATTCTCTGCAAGTACTGAAATAAGTGGTAACAGATAGTTTTGTGATAGGATAAATTGTAACGAGCAACAAGTAATAAAAGTAAATAAAGTGCAGCAGGGTGGCCCAATTCTTTTGTAGCAAAGGACAAGCCGGAACAAACTCTTATAATAGGAAAAGCGCTCCCGAGGACACATGGGAATATCGTCAAGCTAGTTTTCATCACGTTCATATGATTCGCGTTTGATACTTTGATAATTTGATATGTGGGTGGACCGGTGGTTGGGTGCTATTCTTACTTGAACAAGCATCCCACTTATGATTAACCTCTATTGCAAGAATCCGCAACTACAACAAAAGTATTAAGGTAAACCTAACCATAGCATGAAACATATGGATCCAAATCAGCCCCTTACGAAGCAACGCATAAACTAGGGTTTAAGCTTCTATCACTCTAGCAACCCATCATCTACTTATTACTTCCCAATGCCTTCCTCTAGGCCCAAATAATGGTGAAGTGTTATGTAGTCGACGTTCACATAACACCACTAGAGGCTAGACAACATACATCTTATCAAAATATCAAACGAATACCAAATTCACATGACTAATCATAGCAAGACTTCTCTCTTGTCCTCAGGAACGGACGTAATTACTCACAAAGCATATTCATGTTCATAATCAGAGGGGTAATAATATGCATATAGGATCTGAACATATGATCTTCCACCAATTAAACCAACTAGCATCAACTACAAGGAGTAATCAACACTACTAGCAACCTACTAGCACCAATCCTGAACTTTGAGACAAGAATTGGATACAAGAGATGAACTAGGGTTTGGAGATGAGATGGTGCTGGTGAAGATGTTGATGGAGATTGCCCTCTCCCGATGAGAGGAGCATTGGTGATGACGATGGTGATGATTTCCTCCTCCAGGAGAGAAGTTTCCCTGGCAGAATAGCTCTGCCGGAGCTCTAGATTGGATCCGCCAAGGTTGTGCCTCGTGGCGGCGGAGTCTCGTCCCGAAAAGTTCCTTCCTATTTTTTTCTCATCGAAAGACTTTATATAGGAGAAGATGGACGTCGGAGAGCCACCAGGGGGCCCACGAGGTAGGGGGCGCGCCCTAGGGGGGGCGCCCCCACCCTCGTGAGAAGGGTGTGGGCCACCTGGCCTTCATCTTTTGCGAGGATTTTTCTTTATTTATTTTAAGACGTTCCGTGGAGTTTCAGCACTTTTGGAGTTGCGCAGAATAGGTCTCTAATATTTGCTCCTTTTCTAGCCCAGAATTCCAGCTGCCGGCATTCTCCCTCTTTATGTAAACCTTGTAAAATAAGAGAGAATAGCCATAAGTATTGTGACATAAAGTGAAATAACAGTCCATAATGCAATAAATATCGATATAAAAGCATGATGCAAAATGGACGTATCAACTCCCCCAAGCTTAGACCTCGGTTGTCCTCAAGCAAAAAGCTGATAACAATAAATATGTCCTCATGTTTAGAGGTAGAGGCGTCGATAAAAATAAAATACGAACATGAAGGCATCATGATTATTCTCATAACAGCAACTTATAAAGATTTTGTCATATGATTACTTATGTTCAAGTGATGATCTATTCACAATGTAAAAGTATAAATCATAAACCTTATTGGGCTCCGACAAACTATAATCTCAGTCATTGAAGCAATTGCAATTTATCATAACATCGGAAAGAGTCTATGTCAGAGCTAAAAAGCAAGTCCACATACTCAGCTATCATTTAGTCCTCCATAATTGCTAACACTAACGCAATACTTGTGGTTACGGAGTTTTAATCGGACACAGAGAAAGATAGGGGCTTATAGTTTTGCCCCACAACCTTTTACCTCAAGGGTAATGTCAACAATAATGGTTCATGCTCCCCTACATCCAATTAGATATGTATATCATGTTCTTTCCAACATGCTGAGCTTGCCAAAGGATAAAATGAAAAAGAAAAGGTGAAGATCACCATGACTCTTGCATAAGGTAGAAGATAATGATAAAGGGTAGGCCCTTCGCAGAGGGAAGCAGAGGTTGCCATGCGATTTTATGGTTGGATGCATAAAATCTCAATGCGAAAGACCGTCACTTTATATTGCCCCTTGTGATATGAACCTTTATTATGCAGTCCGTCGCTTTTATTACTTCCACATCACAAGATTTTATAAAGCTTATTTCTCCCACACCAATCAATCATACATATTTAGAGCAATTTTTATTGCTTTGCACCGATGACAACTTACATGAAGTATCTTACTCAATCCATAGGTAGATATGGTGGACTCTCATGGCAAAACTGGTTTAGGGATCTTGGAAGCACAAGTAGTATTTCTACTTGGTGCTGAGAATTTGACTAGCATGAGGGGGAAAGGCAAGCTCAACAAGTTAGAGGAACCATGACAACATACTTTATCTCAGATATAAGAAAGACATAACTCATTACGTTGTCTTCCTTGTCCAATATCAACTCTTTAGCATGTCATATTTTAATGAGTGCTCCCAATCATAAAAGATGTCAATTATAATATATCTATATGTGAAAACCTCTCTTTCCTTATTACTTCCTATTAGTTGCAACAATGACCAAAGCTATGTATGCCAACTCCCAACAACTTTTAATCATCATACTCTTTCTATGAGAAGTCATTACTCTCAATAAGATCAATATGAACTTTTTGTTTCTTTTTATTCCTTTTCTCTTTTATTTTATTCACCCATGATCATGGCAAAATAATCAAGCCCTTGACTCAACACTAATCTTTATTATATATAGCTCACGGACTCGATTACATAGAGAGATCATAAAGCAAAACTCAAAACTAGATCATGCCATAAACTTTATTCTATAGATCAAGGTACTACTAATAAGATCGAACTAAGAAAAACGGTGAAGATAGGAGTTGTGATTGTGATACGATACAGGGGCACCTCCCCCAAGCTTGGCAGTTGCCAAGGGGAGTGCCCATACCCAGATACTCAATTCTTCTTTATTGGAGGAGACGGTGGAGGTGTTGTTGATGATGCGGGCTTGTCATCCATCTTCCAGGGCATAGGTTCACCATCATAGAAAGATGATCGAGTCTCCGGAATCCTCAAATCTGCAGCCGAACTCATTCTTTTGAATCTATATTCATACTCACCATTTTGGTTTTGAAGGTCATAGACTTGGGCTTGGAGGTGCTCGATCTTCTCATGTAGCTTGAAGAATGCCTCCTCGGTGTTCTTGGCATCCGGCTCATAGTTCTTAGTGAACTCCGCGAGCATCATGTGGCTAGCGTTAATTCCACGCTCAACCATCCTTTGGCACTTGAAAACTTGCTGCTCCACTGCTTCGAGCCTCGTCTCCATGCTTCCGGTCCCCTTTGGTCCCTCTTCATCGTGGATGTGCAGCAACCCATCACACAACTCAATGGTTTGAGGGTGTCGCAGCACCTCCGCGAGGTAAGGGTTGATGACCTTCTCGAAGAACTTGTCCTTGGAGGTGCTTGGGGCCGTCATGATAACCTAGATCTGTCAGAAAAACATCTCGAAACAAGAACAGAGGAGGTTTGCGTGATACCGGAGTCAAAACCTTCGGGAGGTTATATAATGAATTTTTACCGACCGAAATACGTAACGTGCAAGAAAACTGAGTCCGGAAGGCACACGAGGTGCTCACGAGGTAGGGGGCCGCGCCCAGGGGGGTAGGGCGCGCCCACCACCCTCGTGGGGCACTCGTTTCCTTCCTGGACTGCTACTTATTTTTCTATTTTTCTAAATATTCCAAAACGGAGAAATATAGCCTTAAAAATTGTTTTGGAGTCGGTTTACTTACCGTACCACATACCTATTCCTTTTCGGAGTCTGAAACGTTCCGGAAAGTGTCCCTTTTGTATTCCTCCGGGGTTATGGTTTCAACATTTATGGGATTACCTGAGATATAATGTTTAATTCTTTGACCGTTTACCACCTTCGGATTTGTGCCCTCGAAGTTGTTTATTTTTATGGCACCGGAACGATAGACCTCCTCGATAACATAGGGGCCTTCCCATTTAGAGAGAAGTTTTCCTGCAAAAAATCTTAAACGAGAGTTGTATAGCAATACATAGTCACCTACATTAAACTCACGCTTTTGTATCCTTTTGTCATGCCATCTTTTAACTCTTTCTTTAAACAACTTGGCATTTCCATAAGCTTGGGTTCTCCATTCATCAAGTGAGCTAATATCAAATAACCTCTTCTCACCGGCAAGTTTGAAATCATAGTTAAGCTCTTTAATAGCCCAATATGCCTTATGTTCTAGTTCGAGAGGTAAGTGACATGTTTTTCCATAAACCATTTTATACGGAGACATTCCCAAAGGATTTTTATATGCATTTCTATATGCCCAGAATGCATCATCCTATTAACAGTCTTTTGCAAAATTAATTTGAGCTCTCTACTGCTCAACTCTACTTGCCCACTAGACTGTGGGTGATAAGGAGATGCAATTCTATGATTAACATCATATTTAGCAAGCATTTTACGGAAGGCACCATGAATAAAGTGTGAACCACCATCAGTCATTAAATATCTAGGGACTCCAAACCTCGGAAAAATAACTTCTTTAAGCATTTTAATAGAAGTGTTATGATCAGCACTACTAGTTGGAATAGCTTCTACCCACTTAGTAACGTAATCAACTGCAACTAGAATATGTGTGTATCCATTAGAGGCAGGAAAAGGTCCCATATAATCAAAGCCCCAAACATCAAATGGTTCAATAACAAGTGAATAATTCATAGGCATTTCTTGACGTCTACTAATATTACCAATTCTTTGACATTCATCACAAGACAAGACAAACTTACGGGCATCCTTGAAGAGAGTAGGCCAATAAAAACCAGATTGCAGTACCTTAGGTGCAGTTCTATCTCCAGCGTGGTGTCCTCCATAAGACTCGGAATGACAGTTGCGTAGGATCCGTTCCTGTTCATGCTCAGGTACACAACGTCTAATAACACCATCTACTCCTTCTTTATAAAGATGTGGGTCATCCCAAAAGTAATGTCTCAAATCATAGAAGAACTTTTTCTTTTGCTGGTATGTGAAGCTAGGTGGTATAAACTTGGCAACAATATAATTAGCATAATCAGCATACCATGGAGTACTACGAGAAGTACTTATAACATTTAATTGTTCATCAGGAAAGTCATCATTAATAGGTAGTGGGTCATCAAGAATATTTTCTAACCTAGACAGGTTGTGTGCAACGGGGTTCTCATCTCCCTTTCTATCAATAATATGCAAATCAAATTCTTGTAGCAAGAGAACCCATCTAATAAGTCTAGGTTTAGCATCTTTCTTTTCCATAAGGTATTTAATAGCAGCATGATCAGTGTGAATAGTTACTTTAGAATCAACAATATAAGGTCTGAACTTATCACAAGCAAATACAACTGCTAAAAGCTCTTTTTCAGTAGTAGCATAATTTCTTTGAGCATTGTCTAGAGTCTTACTAGCATAATGAATAACATTTAATTTCTTATCAACTCTTTGCCCTAGAACAGCACCTACAGCATAATCACTAGCATCACACATAATTTCAAAGGGTAAATTCCAATCAGGTGGCTGAACAATAGGTGCAGAGACTAATGCTTTCTTAAGTATTTCAAATGCTTCTACACAATCATCATCAAAAACAAATGGTATATCTTTTTGCAATAAATTAGTCAGAGGCCGAGAAATTTTTAAGAAGTCTTTAATGAACCTCCTGTAAAATCCGGCGTGACCAAGGAAACTTCTTATACCTTTGATGTCCTTGGGACATGGAATCTTTTCAATAGCATCAACCTTGGTTTTATCGACTTCGATACCTCTTTCAGAGACTTTGTGCCCCAAGACAATACCTTCATTAACCATAAAGTGGCACTTTTCCCAATTCAAGACAAGATTAGTTTCTTCACATCTCTGCAAAACTCGATCAATATTGCTCAAGCAATCATCAAAAGAGGAACCATAGATGGAAAAGTCATCCATGAAAACCTCACAAATCTTTTCACAAAAGTCAGAGAATATAGCCATCATGCATCTTTGAAAAGTAGCAGGTGCATTACATAAACCAAAAGGCATACGTCTATAAGCAAAAGTACCAAAATGGCATGTAAAAGTAGTCTTTGATTGATCTCTAGCCGACACAGGTATTTGAGAGAAGCCAGAATAACCATCTAGAAAGCAATAGTGTGTGTGTTTGCATAATCTTTCTAGCATTTGATCAATAAAAGGTAAGGGGTAATGATCTTTCTTAGTAGCTTTATTTAATTTGCGGAAATCAATTACCATCCTATAACCTGTGATAATTCTTTGTGGAATCAATTTATCTTTATCATTAGGAACAACAGTAATACCTCCCTTCTTAGGGACACAATGGACAGGACTTACCCACTCACTATCAGCAACGGGATAGATTATACCTGCCTCCAAAAGCTTTAGTATTTCTTTTCTTACCACTTCTTTCATTTTAGGATTCACACGTCGTTGAGGATCACGAACTGGTTTGACATTTCCTTCCAAATTTATTTTATGTTGACATAGAGTGGGACTAATGCCCTTAAGATCATCAAGAGTATATCCAATAGCTGCACGATGCTTCTTCAGAGTTTTCAATAATCTTTCTTCTTCATGCTCTGAAAGTTTAGCACTAATAATAACAGGATATATCTTCTTTTCATCAAGATAAGCATATTTAAGATTATCAGGCAGAGGTTTAAGCTCAAACACGGGATCACCGTTGGGTGGAGGAGGATCCCCTAAAATTTCAACAGGCAAATTGTGATGTAGAATAGGTTCCTGTTTAAAGAATACTTCATCTATTTCCCTTCTTTCATTCATGAACATATCATTTTCATGGTCTAACAAATAGTGTTCTAAAGGATCACTAGGAGGTACGGCAATAGAGGCAAGACCAATAATTTCATCCTTACTAGGTAATTCTTCCTCACGATGTTGTTTACTAAATTTAGAGAAATGAAACTCATGAACCATATCATCCAAGCCAATAGTAACAACATTCTTTTCGCAGTCTATCTTAGCATTAACAGTGTTTAAGAAGGGTCTACCAAATATAATGGGACATAAGCTATCTTGTGGGGAAGTAAGAACAAGAAAATTAGCAGGATATTTAGTTTTCCCACACAAGACTTCAACATCTCTAACAATTCCAATTGGTGAGATAGTATCTCTATTGGCAAGTTTAATTGTGACATCAATATCTTCTAACTCAACAGGTGCAATGTCATGCATAATTTCTTTGTATAAGGTATGTGGTATAACACTAGCACTAGCACCCATATCACATAAGCCATGATAACAGTGATCTCCTATTTTAACAGAAATAACAAGCACGCCTACCACAGGTCTATGTTTATCTTTATCACAAGGTTTAGCAATTCTAGCAGTTTCACCTTCGAACTGAATAACATGCCCATCAATATTATCAGACAAGATATCTTTAACAATAGCAACTTTAGGTTCTACTTTAACTTGCTCAGGAGGTGTATAAGTTCTAATATTGCTTTTACAAACAATAGTTGAAGCTTTAGCATGATCCTTTACTCTAACAGGGAAAGGTGGTTTCTCAACATAAGAAGTAGGAATAATAGGATCATTATAAGTGACAATCTTTTCTTCAACTTTAATGGGTGCAACTACTTTTACTTCTATGGGAGGATGATATTTAAACCACTTCTCCTTGGGGAGATCAATATAAGTAGCAAAATATTCACAGAAAGAAGCTACTATCTCAGAGTCCCTGCCATATTTAGTGCTAAACTTACGGAAAATATCGGTGTCCATAAAAGATTTAACACAATCAAACTTAGGTGTCATACCTGACTCTTTACCTTCGTCGAGGTCCCAATCTTCAGAGTTGTGTTTAATTCTATCCAATAAATTCCATCTGAATTCAATAGTCTTCATCATAAAAGAGCCAGGACAAGAAGTATCGAGCATGGTGCGATTGTTATCAGAAAGCCGATCATATAAATTTTGCACAATCATTTCTCTTGAGAGCTCATGATTGGGGCATGAATATAACATTGATTTAAGCCTCCCCCAAGTTTGAGCGATGCTTTCTCCTTCGCGAGGCCAGAAATTATATATATAATTGCGATCACGATGAACAAGATGCATAGGGTAAGACTTTTGATGAAATTCCAACTTCAATCTTTTATAGTCCCATGATCTCATATCATCACATAGCCTATATCATACCAATGCATCTCCCTTCAAAGATAAAGGGAAGACCTTCTTCTTAGCAACATCATCGGGTATACCTGCAAGCTTAAATAATACACAAACTTCATCCACATATATTAAGTGCTCATCAGGATGCTTTGTTCCATCTCCTGTAAAAGGGTTAGCTAGCAGTTTTTCCATCATAGCCGAAGGAAATTCAAAAGGAGTTTCATTTTCAATAGGTTCATTAGGTTGAGGAGCAACTCTTTGCTCTACTGGATGGGGTGAAGATACCCCGAACAAGCCCCTCAGAGAATTACTTTCCATAGTAACAAGTGACAGTAAATTTCAGCACAGTATATAAATTTTTCCTTACCAAATTCCACCTACCAAAGGCGCTACACTCCCCGGCAACGGCGCCAGAAAAGAGTCTTGATGACCCACAAGTATAGGGGATCTATCGTAGTCCTTTCGATAAGTAAGAGTATCGAACCCAACGAGGAGCAGAAGGAAATGATAAGCGGTTTTCAGCAAGGTATTCTCTGCAAGTACTGAAATAAGTGGTAACAGATAGTTTTGTGATAGGATAAATTGTAATGAGCAACAAGTAATAAAAGTAAATAAAGTGCAGCAGGGTGGCCCAATTCTTTTGTAGCAAAGGACAAGCCGGAACAAACTCTTATAATAGGAAAAGCGCTCCCGAGGACACATGGGAATATCGTCAAGCTAGTTTTCATCACGTTCATATGATTCACGTTTGATACTTTGATAATTTGATATGTGGGTGGACCGGTGCTTGGGTGCTGTTCTTACTTGAACAAGCATCCCACTTATGATTAACCTCTATTGCAAGAATCCGCAACTACAACAAAAGTATTAAGGTAAACCTAACCATAGCATGAAACATATGGATCCAAATCAGCCCCTTACGAAGCAACGCATAAACTAGGGTTTAAGCTTCTGTCACTCTAGCAACCCATCATCTACTTATTACTTCCCAATGCCTTCCTCTAGGCCCAAATAATGGTGAAGTGTTATGTAGTCGACGTTCACATAACACCACTAGAGGCTAGACAACATACATCTTATCAAAATATCAAACGAATACCAAATTCACATGACTACTCATAGCAAGACTTCTCCCTTGTCCTTAGGAACGAACGTAATTACTCACAAAGCATATTCATGTTCATAATCAGAGGGGTAATAATATGCATATAGGATCTGAACATATGATCTTCCACCAATTAAACCAACTGGCATCAACTACAAGGAGTAATCAACACTACTAGCAACCTACTAGCACCAATCCCGGACTTTGAGACAAGAATTGGATACAAGAGATGAACTAGGGTATGGAGATGAGATGGTGCTGGTGAAGATGTTGATGGAGATTGCCCTCTCCCGATGAGAGGAGCGTTGGTGATGACGATGGTGATGATTTCCTCCTCCGTGAGAGAAGTTTCCCCGGCAGAACAGCTCTGCCGGAGCTCTAGATTGGATCCGCCAAGGTTGCACCTCGTGGCGGCGGAGTCTCGTCCCGAAAAGTTCCTTCCTATATTTTTCTCATCGAAAGACTTCATATGGGAGAAGATGGACATCGGAGAGCCACCAGGGGGCCCACGAGGTAGGGGGCGCGCCCTAGGGGGGGCGCCCCCACCCTCGTGAGAAGGGTGTGGACCCCTGGCCTTCATCTTTTGTGAGGATTTTTCTTTATTTATTTTAAGACGTTCCGTGGAGTTTCAGGACTTTTGGAGTTGCGCAGAATAGGTCTCTAATATTTGCTCCTTTTCTAGCCCAGAATTCCAGCTGCCGGCATTCTCCCTCTTTATGTAAACCTTGTAAAATAAGAGAGAATAGCCATAAGTATTGTGACATAAAGTGAAATAACAGTCCATAATGCAATAAATATCGATATAAAAGCATGATGCAAAATGGACGTATCACCCCCCGCCGCCAGGCACCTCCACACCCGACTTTGCCGCCGCTCCGGAGGACGGGCTCCCTGCCGAGAGCGCCCGACCTCCCTTCCCCTCGCTCTCCCTCAGCACCGCCGCCGTCCACGACGCAGGCGCACGCCACCACCTTGGCGCTGCCGCGGCGCCCGAGCCGCTCACCCCCCGCTCGGTCTGGGCGCCCGCCCGCGCCCAGGGGCTCGATCCCGCGCCCCCCATCGTCGCCGTGCTCCGCCATTGCGCCCGGTGTCCGCCTCGCCGTCGTTGTTTGCCAGCACCGCCCATCGCCTCCTCGACCCCGACGCGCCACCTCCCCGCCGTCGCGTTCCCCTGCATCGGGCCTCCCCTTCAACGCGGGTGAGCAAACCCCCCTGCCCCGTCGGACACCGCGGCCGGGCAGTGCCCTGGCCGCGCCATCGCCGCCGCCCCGCGCCCTCTGCGGCCTCGCCACCGACGACCCCCCGCGCCCTCCGCTCGCTGCCGAGGACTCTGCCCCGGGCCAAGCCCGCCCCACTCCGGTCGGCCACCTTTCCACCTCGCTGCATGCCGTCCCGCGTGCTTGCGCGCCCGCAACCCCTCGCGCAGCCGTCGCCCGTGCTCGCCCGCGACCGCAGTCGCCCGTCGCCGCAACCTGACCCCGCAGCGTGCCTGCTTCTGCTTCCGGTGGCCCCTCCTGCGCCGGCTCCCTTCGCCAGAAACGTCCGGCCGGCGACGCCTCGCCCCCCCCTGTTGGCCTGGGCGGGCGCCCATGCGGGCTGGCACCCGTTCAAGCAGGGCACCACACCCGTGCGTCTGTGCGCCCGTTATGCCCCGCTAGCCTATGACATGTGGGGCCTAGCCCCAGAACGTTTTTTAAATAATAAAATAAAAATAAATAATAATTAATTAATTAAAGAAATAATTAACTTAATTAATTTTGATTAATTAAATTAAACAACTAATTAAACTAATTACTAATACGTCCATTTTGCATCATGCTTTTCTATCGATATTTATTGTATTATGGGCTGTTATTACACATTATGTCACAATACTTATGCCTATTCTCTCTTATTTTACAAGGTTTACATAAAGAGGGAGAATGCCGGCAGCTGGGATTCTAGGCTGGAAAAGGAGCAAATATTAGAGACCTATTCTGCACAGCTCCAAAAGTCCTGAAACTTCAAGGAAGACGTTTTCAAAATATATAAAAAATACTGAGCGCAAGAAGTTCACCAGGGGGGCCACACCCTGCCCACTGCTACCTCTTTTAGCACTGCGTTGGTTTTCCCCGAAGAGGAAGGGATGATGCAGCAAAGTAGCGTAAGTATTTCCCTCAGTTTTTGAGAACCAAGGTATCAATCCAGTAGGAGGCTACGCACGAGTCCCTCGTACCTGCACAAAACAAATAAATCCTAGCAACCAACGCAAATAGGGGTTGTCAATCCCTATAGGGCCACTTACGAGAGTGAGATCTGATAGATATGATAAGATAATATTTTTGGTTTTTTATGATAAAGATGCAAAGTAAAATAAAAGCAAAGTAAATTGCAAAGTAAATAACTAAGTAGTAGGAGATTGATATGATAAAGATAGACCCGGGGGCCATAGGTTTCACTAGTGGCTTCTCTCGAGAGTGTAATTATTCTACGGTGGGTGAACAAATTACTGTTGAGCAATTGACAAAATTGAGCATAGTTATGAGAATATCTAGGTATGATCATGTATATAGGCATCATGTCCGAGACAAGTAGACCGACTCCTGCCTGCATCTACTACTATTACTCCACTCATCGACCGCTATCCAGCATGCATCTAGAGTATTAAGTTAAAATAGAGTAACGCCTTAAGCAAGATGACATGATGTAGAGGGATAGACTCATGCAATATGAAGAAAACCCATCTTGTTATCCTCGATGGCAACAATACAATACGTGCCTTGCTGCACTTACTGTCACCGGGAAAGGACACCGCAAGATTGAACCCAAAGCTAAGCACTTCTCCCATTGCAAGAAAGATCAATCTAGTAGGCCAAACTAAACTGATAATTCGAAGAGACTTGCAAAGATAACCAATCATACATAAAAGAATTCAGAGAAGATTCAAATATTATTCATAGATAGACTTGATCATAAACCCACAATTCATCGGTCTCAACAAACACACCGCAAAAAGAAGATTACATCGAATAGATCTCCACGAGAGCGGGGGAGAACATTGTATTGAGATCCAAAAAGAGAGAAGAAGCCATCTAGCTACTAACTATGGACCCGTAGGTCTGAAGTAAACTACTCACACTTCATCGGAGAGGCTATGGTGTTGATGTAGAAGCCCTCCGTGATCGATGCCCCCTCCGGTGGAGCTCCAGAACAGGCCCCAAGATGGGATCTCGTGGATACAGAAAGTTACGGCGGTGGAATTAGGTTTTTGACTCCGTATCTGATCGTTTGGGGGTACGTGGATATATATAGGAGGAAGAAGTACGTCGGTGGAGCAACAGGGGGCCCACGAGGGTGGATGGCGCGCCTGGGGGGCAGGCGTGCCCCCTACCTCGTGGCCTCCTGTTGATTGGCTTGACGTAGGGTCCAAGTTTCCTGAGTTGTATTTGGTGAGAAAATCACGTTCCCGAAGTTTTCATTCCGTTTGGACTCCGTTTGTATTCCTTTTCTTCGAAACCCTAAAACAGGCAAAAACAGCAATTCTGGGTTAATAGGTTAGTCCCAAAAATAATATAAAAGTGGATAATAAAGCCCAATAATGTCCAAAACAGTAGATAATATAGCATGGAGCAATCAAAAATTATAGATACGTTGAAGATGTATCAAGCACCCCCAAGCTTAATTCCTGCTCGTCCTCAAGTAGGTAAATGATAAAAACAGAATTTTTGATGCGGAGTGCTACTTGGCATAATTTTAATGTAATTCTTCTTAATTGTGGTATGAATATTCAGATCCGAAAGATTCAAGACAAAAGTTCATATTGACATAGAAAATAATAATACTTCAAGCATACTAACAAAGCAATTATGTCTTCTCAAAACAACATGGCTAGAGAAAGTTATCCCTACAAAATCATATAGTCTAGATATACTCTGTCTTCACCACACAAAATATTTAAGTCATGCACAACTCCGATGACAAGCCAAGCAAATTTTTCATACTTTTGACATTCTCAAAACTTTTTCAATCTTCACGCAATACATGAGCGTGAGCCATGGATATAGCACTATAGGTGGAATAGAGTGGTGGTTGTGGAGAAGACAAAAAGGGGAAGATAGTCTCACATCAACTAGGCGTATCAACGGGCTATGGAGATGCCCATCAGCAGATATCAATGTGAGTGAGTAGGGATTGCCATGCAACGGATGCACTAGAGCTATAAGTATATGAAAGCTCAAAAAGAAACTAAGTGGGTGTGCATCCAACTTGCTTGCTCATGCAGACCTAGGGCAATTTGAGGAAGCCCATCATTGGAATATACAAGCCAAGTTCTATAATGAAAAATTCCCACTAGTATATGAAAGTGATAACATGAGAGACTCTCTACTATGAAGATCATGGTGCTACTTTGAAGCACAAGTGTGGTAAAAGGATAGTAACATTGTCCCTTCTCTCTTTTTCTCTCATTTTTTTATTTGAGCATTTTCTCTTTTTTTATGGCCTCTTTTCTTTCTCTTTTTTTGTCCGGAGTCTCATCCCGACTTGTGGGGGAATCATAGTCTCCATCATCCTTTCCTCACTTGGGACAATGCTCTAATAATGATGATCATCATACCTTTATTTTTCTTACAACTCAATAATTACAACTTGATACTTAGAACAAGATATGAATCTATATGAATGCCTCCGGCGGTGTACCGGGATATGCGATGATGCATGAGTGACAAGTATGAAAGAATTATGAACGGTGGCTTTGCCACAAATACTATGTCAACTACATGATCATGCTAAGCAATATGACAATGATGGAGTGTGTCATAAATGGAACGGTGGAAAGTTGCATGGCAATATATCTCAGAATGGCTATGGAAATGCCATAATAGGTAGGTATGGTGGCTGTTTTGAGGAAGGTATATGGTTGGTGTATGATACCGGCGAAAGGTGTGCGGTATTAGATAGGCTAGCAAAGGTGGAAGGGTGAGAGTGCGTATAATCCATGGACTCAACATTAGTCATAAAGAAGTCATATACGTAATGCAAAAATCTACAAGTTATCAAAGCAAAGTATTACGCGCATGCTCCTAGGGGGATAGATTGGTAGGAAAATACCATCGCTCGTCCCCGACCGCCACTCATAAGGAAGACAATCAAAAAATAAATCATGCTCCGACTTCATCACATAACGGTTCACCATACGTGCATGCTAGGGGAATCACAAGCTTCAACACAAGTATTTCTCAAATTCACAACTACTCAACTAGCATGACTTTAATATCACCATCTCCATGTCTCAAAACAATTATCAAGTATCAAAATTATCATAGTATTCAACACACTCATAAGAGAATTTTTATTGTTAATCTTGCATACCATGCATATTAGGATTTTAAGCAAATTACCATGCTATTAAGACTCTCAAAATAATCTAAGTGAAGCATGAGAGATCAATAGTTTCTATAAAACAAATCCACCATCGTGCTCTAAAAGATATAAGTGAAGCACTAGAGCAAAATTATATAACTCAAAAGATATAAGCGAAGCACATAGAGTATTCTAACAAATTCCAAATCATGTATGGCTCTCTCAAAATGTGTGTACAGCAAGGATGATTGTGGTAAACTAACAAGCAAAGACTCAAATCATACAAGACGCTCCAAGCAAAACACATATCATGTGGTACATAAAAATATAGCTCCAAGTAAAGTTACCGATAGAAGTAGACAAAAGAGGGGATGCCTTCTGGGGCATCCCCAAGCTTTGGCTTTTAGGTGTCCTTAGATTATCTTGGGTGTGCCATGGGCATCCCCAAGCTTAGGCTCTTGCCAGTCCTTGTTCCATAATCCATCAAATCTTTACCCAAAACTTGAAAACTTCACAACACAAAACTTAAAGTAGAAAACTCGTGAGCTCCGTTAGCGACAGAAAACAAAAGACCACTTCAAGGTACTGTAATGAACTCAATCTTTATTTATATTGGTGTTATACCTACTGTATTCCAACTTCTCTATGGTTCATAAACTATTTTACTAGCCATAGATTCATCAAAATAAGCAAACAACACACGCAAAACAGAATCTGTCAAAAAACAGAACAGTCTGTAGTAATCTGTAGCTAGCACAAGATCTGGAGCCCCAAAAATTCTAAAATAAATTTATGGACGTGAGGAATTTATCTATTAATCATCTTAAAAAATAATTAACTAAATAGCACTTTCCAAATAACAATGACAGCAGTTCTCGTGAGCGCTAAAGTTTCTGTTTTTTACAGCAAGTTCAACAAGACTTTCCCCAAGTCTTCCCAACGGTTCTACTTGGCACAAACACTAATTAAACACAAAAAACACAACCAAAACATAGGCTAAATAATTTATTTATTACTAAGCAGGAGCAAAAGGCAAGGAATAAAAATAAAATTGGGTTGCCTCCCAACAAGCGCTATCATTTAACGCCCCTAGCTACGCATAACAAGCAAGAATAGATCTAGGTATTGCCATCTTTGGTAGGCAATCCATAAGTGGCTCTCATAATAGATTCATAAGGTAATTTAATTTTATTTCTAGGAAAGTGTTCCATGCCTTTCCTTAACATAAATTGGAATCTAATATTTCCTTCCTTCATATCAATAATTGCACCAATCGTTCTAAGGAAAGGTCTACCAAGAATAATAGGACATGAAGGATTGCAATCTATGTCAAGAACAATAAAATCTATGGGCACATAATTCCTATTTGCAACAATAAGAACATCATTAATTCTTCCCATAGGTTTCTTAATAGTGGAATCCGCAAGGTGCAAGTTTAGAGAGCAATCATCAAAATCACGGAAACCTAACAAATCACACAAAGTCTTTGGAATCGTGGAAACACTAGCACCCAAATCACATAAAGCATAGCATTCATGATATTTAATTTTAATTTTAATAGTTGGTTCCCACTCATGATAAAGTTTTCTAGGGATAGAAACTTCCAATTCAAGTTTTTCTTCATAAGATTGCATCAAGGCATCAACGATATGTTTAGTAAATGCTTTATTTTGACTATAAGCATGAGGAGAATTTAGCACGAATTGCAACAAGGAAATATAATCAATCAAAGAGCAATTTTAATAGTTAAATTCCCTAAAATCCATAATAGTGGGTTTAGCAACATCTAGGGTTTTAATTTCTTCAATCCCACTTTTATCCAATTTAGCATCAAGATCAAAAGATTCAGAATTCTTGGAACGCCTTCTAGGTAAAGGTGAATCATATTCAGTCCCATCATTATCAAGATTCATATTGCAAAACAAAGATTTAATAGGGGACACATCAATAACTTTTAGATCTTCATCATTATTTTCATAGCAACTCAGTTTAGCGGCCATCTTATTAACTAAGGTAGCCTGCTTATCCGAAATTTCAGCAGTTAATTTCTCAAGATGAGCAAGTTGGGATCTTAAACGATCGAATTCTTTAGACATATCATCAAGCTATTTATTCATAAAACTCATAACACCTTTTTGTTCTTTAAGCTCGTTTCTGAAGAAACTATTATGTTCAAATTGCAAGACCATAAAACTCCTGACATTGCTTTCAATCTCTTCTAATCTTTTAAGGTGAAGGTCACCAAATTTATGTAGAGCCATTGCGACAAGCAAGCAAACTAACACACAAGCAAACAAAAAGCAAGCGGGTAAAAAGGGGCAAATAGAGAGGGAGGATAGAGAGAGAGGGCGAATAAAACGGCAAGGGTGAATTGGGGGAGAGGAAAACGAGAGGCAAATGGCAAATAATGTAATGCGGGAGATAAGGGTATGTGATGGGTACTTGGTATGTTGACTTTTGCGTAGACCTCCCCGGCAACGGCGCCAGAAATCCTTCTTGCTACCTCTTTTAGCACTGTGTTGGTTTTCCCCGAAGAGGAAGGGATGATGCAGCAAAGTAGCGTAAGTATTTCCCTCAGTTTTTGAGAACCAAGGTATCAATCTAGTAGGAGGCTACGCGCGAGTCCCTCGTACCTGCACAAAACAAATAAATCCTCACAACCAACACAAATAGGGGTTGTCAATCCCTATAGGGCCACTTACGAGAGTGAGATCTGATAGATATGATAAGATAATATTTTTGGTATTTTTATGATAAAGATGCAAAGTAAAATAAAAGCAAAGTAAATAACTAAGTAGTAGGAGATTGATATGATAAAGATAGACCCGGGGCCATAGGTTTCACTAGTGGCTTCTCTCTAGAGCATAAGTATTCTACGGTGGGTGAACAAATTACTATTGAGAAATTGACAGAATTGAGCATAGTTATGACTTATGAGAATATCTAGGTATGATCATGTATATAGGCATCACGTCCGAGGCAAGTAGACCGACTCCGGCCTGCATCTACTACTATTACTCCACTCATCGACCGCTATCCAGCATGCATCTAGAGTATTAAGTTAAAACAGAGTAGCACCTTAAGCAAGATGACATGATGTAGAGGGATAGACTCATGCAATATGAAGAAAACCCCATCTTGTTATCCTCGATGGCAAAAATACAATACGTGCCTTGCTACCCTTACTGTCACCGGGAAAGGACACCGCAAGATTGAACCCAAAGCTAAGCACTTCTCCCATTGCAAGAAAGATCAATCTAGTAGGTCAAACTAAACTTATAATTCGAAGAGACTTGCAAAGATAACCAATCATACGTAAAAGAATTCAAAGAAGATTCAAATATTATTCATAGATAGACTTGATCATAAACCCACAATTCATCGGTCTCAACAAACACACCAAAAAAAGAAGATTACATCGAATAAATCTCCACAAGAGAGGGGGAGAACATTGTATTGAGATGCAAAAAGAGAGAAGAAGCCATCTAGCTACTAACTATGGACCCGTTGGTCTGAAGTAAACTACTCACACTTCATCGGAGAGGCTATGGTGTTGATGTAGAAGCCCTCTGTGATGGATGCCCCCTCCGGCGGAGCTCTGGAACAGGCCCCAAGATGGGATCTCATGGATACAGAAAGTTACGGCGGTGGAGTTAGGTTTTTGGCTCCGTATCTGATCGTTTGGGGGTATGTGGATATATATAGGAGGAAGAAGTACGTCAGTGGAGCAACAGGGGGCCCACGAGGGTGGAGGGTGCGCCTGGGGGGGGGGGGGGGCAGGCGCGCCCCCCTACCTCGTGGCCTCCTGTTGATTGGCTTGACGTAGGGTCCAAGTCTCCTGAGTTGTATTCGGTGAGAAAATCACGTTCCCGAAGGTTTCATTCCGTTTGGACTCCGTTTGATATTCCTTTTCTTCGAAACCCTAAAAGAGGCAAAAACAACAATTCTGGGCTGGGCCTCCCGTTAATAGGTTAGTCCCAAAAATAATATAAAAGTGGATAATAAAGCCCAATAATGTCCAAAACACTAGATAATATAGCATGGAGCAATAAAAAATTATAGATACGTTGGAGATGTATCACCCACGAGGGTGGGGGCGTGCCCTACCCCCCTGGGCGCCCCCCCCCCCCCCCGTTGGCCCTCCGATGGCCATCTTCTGCTATATGGAGTCTTTCGATGAGGAAAAAAATCATAAGCCATCTCCTCGGACGAAACTCCGCCGCCACGAGGTGGAAACTTGGCGGAACCAATCTAGGGCTCCGGCAGAGCTGTTCTACCGGGGAAACTTCCCTCCGGGAGGGGGAAATCATCGCCATCTTCATCACCAACGCTCCTCTCATCGGGAGAGGGCAATCTCCATCAACATCTTCACCAGCACCATCTCCTCTCAAAACCCTAGTTCATCACTTGTATCCAATTCTTGTCTCCAAGTCCGGGATTGGTACTAGTAGGTTGCTAGTAGTGTTAATTACTCCTTGTAGTTGATGCTAGTTGGTTTATTTGGTGGAAGATCGTATGTTCAGATCCTATATGCATATTAATACCCCTCTGATTATGAACATGATTATGCTTTGTGACTAGTTACGTCTGTTCCTGAGGACATGGGAGAAGTCTTGCTATTAGTAGTCATGTGAATTTGGTATTCGTTCGATATTTTGATGATATGTATGTTGTCACTCCTCTAGTGGTGTTATGTGAACGTCGACTACATAACACTTCACCATTATTTGGGCCTAGAGGAAGGCATTGGGAATTAATAAGTAGATGATGGGTTGCTAGAGTGACGGAAGCTTAAACCCTAGTTTATGTGTTGCTTCGTAAGGGGCTGATTTGGATCCATATGTTTCATGCTATGGTTAGATTTACCTTAATACTTTTGTTGTAGTTGCGGATGCTTGCAAAAGAGGTTAATCATAAGTGGGATGCTTGTCCAAGTAAGGACAGTACCCAAGCACCGGTCCACCCACATACCAAATTATCAAAGTACCGAACGCGAATCATATGAACGTGATGAAAACAAGCTTGATGATATTCCCATGTGTCCTCGGGAGCGCTTTTCTCTATATAAGAGTTTGTCCAGGCTTGTCCTTTGCTACAAAAAAGGATTGGGCCGCCTTGCTGCACTTTATTTACTTTTGTTACTTGTTGCTCGTTACAAATTATCCTATCACAAAACTATCTGTTACCACTTATTTTAGTACTTGCAGAGAATACCTTGCTGGAAACCGCTTATCATTTCCTTCTGCTCCTCATTTGGTTTGACACTCTTACTTATCGAAAGGACTACGATAGATCCCCTATACTTGTGGGTCACCAAGACTCTTTTGTGGCGCTGTTGCCGGGGAGTGAAGCGCCTTTGGTAGGTGGAATTTGGTAAGGAAAAATTTATATAGTGTGCTGAAATTTACTGTCACTTGTTACTATGGAAAGTAATCCTCTGAGGGGCTTCTTCGGGGTATCTTCACCCCGACCAGTAGAGCAAAGAGTTGCTCCTCAACCTACTGAACCTACTGAAAATGATAATGTTTGCTTTGAAATTCCTTAAGGTATGATAGAAAAACTGCTAGCTAATCCTTTTGTAGGAGATGGAACATTACATCCTGATGAGCACCTAATATATGTGGATGAAGTTTGTGGATTATTTGAGCTTGCAGGTGTACCCGGAGATGTTTTTAAGAAGAAGGTCTTCCCTTTATCTTTGAAGGAAGATGCATTGACATGGTATAGGCTACGTGATGATACGGGGTCATGGAACTACAAACGATTGAAATTGGAATTTCATCAGAAGTTTTATCCCATGCATCTTGTTCATCGTGATCGCAATTATATATATAATTTTTGGCCTCCCGAAGGAGAAAGCATCGCTCAAGCTTGGGGGAGGCTTAAATCAATGTTATATTCATGCCCCAATCAAGAGCTCTCAAGAGAAATGATTATTCATAATTTTTATGCTTGGCTTTCTAATAGCAATCGCACCATGCTCGATACTTCTTATGCTGGCTCTTTTATGACGAAGACTATTGAATTCAAATGTGATTTATAGGAAAGAATTAAATGCAACTCTAAAGATTGGGACCTCGACGAAGGTAAGGAGTCAGGTATGACACCTAAGTTTGATTGTGTTAAATCTTTTATGGATATTGATGTCTTCCGTAAATTTAGCACTAAATATGGACTTGACTCTGAGATAGTAGCTTCTTTCTGTGAATCTTTTGCTACTTATGTTGATCTCCCCAAGGAGAAGTGGTTTAAATATCATCCTCCCATAGAAGTAAAAGTAGCTGCACCTATTAAAGTTGAAGAAAAGACTATCACTTATAATGATCCTATTGTCCCTACTTCTTATGTTGAGAAACCACCTTTCACTGTTAGGATAAAGGATCATGCTAAAGCTTCAACTGCGGTTCATAAAAGCACTATTAGAACGTATACACCTCCTGAGCAAATTAAAGTTGAACCTGATATTGCTATTGTTAAAGATCTCTTATCTGATAATATTGATGGGCATGTTATTCATTTCCTTGATGAGACTGCTAGAATTGCTAAACCTTGTGCAAAAGATAAAAACAGACCTGTGGTAGGCATGCCTGTTATTTCTGTTAAAATAGGAGATCATTGTTATCATGGCTTATGTGATATGGGTGCTAGTGCTAGTGCAATACCTTATGACTTATACAAAGAAATTATGCATGATATTGCACCTACTGAGATAGAAGATATTGATGTCACAATTAAACTTGCCAATAGAGATACTATTTCACCAATGGGAATTGTTAGAGATGTTGAAGTCTTGTGTGGGAAAACTAAATATCCTGCTAATTTTCTTGTTCTTGGTTCCCCACAAGATAGCTTTTGTCCCATTATATTTTGTAGACCATTCTTAAACACTGTTGATGCTAAGATAGATTGCAAAAAGGATGTTGTTACTATCGGTTTAGATGATATGTCGCATGAATTTAATTTCTTTAAATTTAGTAGACAACACCGTGAAGAAGAATTACCTAGTAAGTATGAAATTATTGGTCTTGCTTCTATTGCCGTACCTCCTAGTGATCCTTTAGAACAATATTTGCTAGACCATGAAAATGATATGTTTATGAATGAAAGAAGGGAAATAGATGAAGTATTCTTTAAACAGGAACCTATTCTGAAACACAATTTGCCTGTTGAAATCCTAGGGGATCCTCCTCCACCCAAGGGTGATCCCGTGTTTGAGCTTAAACCATTGCCTGATACTCTTAATATGCTTATCTTGATGAGAAAAAGATATATCATGTTATTATTAGTGCTAACCTTTCAGAGCATGAGGAAGAGAGATTATTGAAAACTCTGAAGAAGCACCCTGCTGCTATTTGGTATACTCTTGATGATCTTAAGGGCATTAGTCCCACTCTATGTCAACATAAAATAAATTTGGAAGAAGATGCTAAACCAGTTCGTGATCATCAACGACGGCTGAATCCTAAAATGAAAGAAGTGGTAAGAAAGGAAATACTAAGGCTCCTTGAGGCAGGTATAATCTATCCCGTTGCTGATAGTCAATGGGTAAGTCCTATCCATTGTGTCCCTAAGAAGGGAGGTATTACTGTCGTTCCTAATGATAAAGATGAATTGATTCCTCAAAGAATTATTACAGGTTATAGGATGGTAATTGATTTCCGAAAATTAAATAAGGCCACTAAAAAGGATCATTACCCCTTACCTTTTATCGATCAAATGCTAGAAATATTATCCAAACATACACATTTTTGCTTTCTAGATGATTATTCTGGTTTCTCTCAAATACCTGTGTCAGCCAAGGATCAATCAAAGACTACTTTTACTTGCCCTTTTGGTACTTTTGCTTATAGACGTATGCCTTTTGGTTTATGTAATGCACCCGCTACCTTTCAAAGATGCATGATGGCTATATTCTCTGACTTTTGTGAAAATATTTGTGAGGTTCTCATGGACGATTTCTCCATCTATGGATCTTCTTTTGATGATTGCTTGAGCAACCTTGATCGAGTTTTGTAGAGATGTGAAGAAACTAATCTTGTCTTGAATTGGGAAAAGTGCCACTTTATGGTTAATGAAGGTATTGTCTTGGGGCATAAAGTTTCTGAAAGAGGTATTGAAGTTGATAAAGCCAAGGTTGATGCTATTTAAAAGATGCCATGCCCCAAGGACATCAAAGGTATAAGAAGTTTCCTTGGTCACGCCGGATTTTATAGGAGGTTCATTAAGGACTTCTCAAAAATTTCTCAGCCTCTGACTAATTTATTACAAAAAGATATACCATTTGTCTTTGATGATGATTGTGTAGAAGCATTTGAAATACTTAAGAAAGCATTGATCTCTGCACCTATTGTTCAGCCACCTGATTGGAATTTACCCTTTGAAATTATGTGTGATGCTAGTGATTATGCTGTAGGTGCTGTTCTAGGGCAAAGAGTTGATAAGAAATTAAACGGTATTCAATATGCTAGTAAAACCCTAGACAATGCTCAAATAAATTATGCTACTACTAAAAAAGAATTCTTAGCAGTTGTATTTGCTTGTGATAAGTTCAGACCTTATATTGTTGATTCTAAAGTAACTATTCACACTGATCATGGTGCTATTAAATATCTTATGGAAAAGAAAGATGCTAAACCTAGACTTATTAGATGGGTTCTCTTGCTACAAGAATTTGACTTACATATTGTTGATAGAAAGGGAGCTGAGAACCCCGTTGCAGACAACTTGTCTAGGTTAGAAAATGTGCGTGATGACCCACTACCTATTGATGATAGCTTTCCTGATGAGCAATTAAATGTCATAAATGCTTCTCATACTGCTCCATGGTATGCTGATTATGCTAATTACATTGTTGTCAAATTCATACCACCTAGTTTCACATACCAGCAAAAGAAAAAGTTCTTCTATGATTTGAGGCATTACTTTTGGGATGACCCACATCTTTATAAAGAAGGAGTAGATGGTGTTATTAGACGTTGTGTACCTGAGCATGAACAGGAACAGACCCTACGGAAGTGTCACTCCGAAGCTTATGGAGGACACCATGCTGGAGATAGAACTGCACATAAGGTATTGCAATCTGGTTTTTATTGGCCTACTCTCTTCAAGGATGCCTGTAAGTTTGTCTTATCTTCTGATGAATGTCAAAGAATTGGTAATATTAGTAGACGTCAAGAAATGCCTATGAACTATTCACTCGTTATTGAACCATTTGATGTTTGGGGCTTTGACTATATGGGACCTTTTCCTGCCTCTAATGGATATACACATATTTTAGTTGCTGTTGATTACGTTACTAAGTGGGTAGAAGCTATTCCAACTAGTAGTGCTGATCATAACACTTCTATTAAAATGCTTAAAGAAGTTATTTTTCCAAGATTTGGAGTCTCTAGATATTTAATGACTGATGGTGGTTCACATTTTATTCATGGTGCTTTCCGCAAAATGCTTGATAAGTATGATGTTAATCATAGAATTGCATCCCCTTATCACCCTTAGTCTAGTGGTCAAGTAGAATTGAGTAATAGGGATCTCAAATTAATTTTGCAAAAGACTATCAATAGGTCTAGAAAGAATTGGTCCAAGAAACTTGATGATGCATTATGGGCCTATAGAACTGCATATAAAAATCCTATGGGTATGTCTCCGTATAAAATGGTTTATGGAAAAGCATGTCACTTACCTCTCGAACTAGAACACAAGGCATATTGGGCTATTAAAGAGCTCAATTATTATTTTAAACTTGCCGGTGAGAAGAGGTTATTTGATATTAGCTCACTCGATGAATGGAGAACCCAAGCCTACGAAAATGCCAAGTTGTTTAAAGAAAAAGTTAAAAGAGGGCATGATAATAGGATACAAAAACGTGAGTTTAATGTAGGTGATTATGTATTGCTATACAAATCTCGTTTAAGATTTTTTGCAGGAAAACTTCTCTCTAAATGGGAAGGTCCTTACATTATCGAGGAGGTCTATCGTTCCGGTGCCATAAAAATCAACAACTTCGAAGGCACAAATCCGAAGGTGGTGAACGGTCAAAGAATCAAACATTATATCTCAGGTAATCCCATAAATGTTGAAACCAATATTATTGAAACCGCAACCCCGGAGGAATACATAAGTTACACTTTCCGGAACGTTTCAGACTCCGAAAAGGAATAGATATGTGGTACGGTAAGTAAACCGACTCCAAAACAGTTTTTAAGGCAATATTTCTCCGTTTTGGATATTTAGAAAAATAGAAAAATAAGAAGCAGTCCTGGAAGGAAAGGAGGCCTCCACAGAGTGGAGGGCACGCCCTACCCTACTGGGCACGCCCCTACCTCGTGGGCACCTCGTGCGCTCTCCGGACTCTGTTTTCTTACACGATACATATTTTGGTTGGTAAAAATTCATTATATAATCTCCCGGGGGTTTTGACTCCTGTATCACGCAAATATTCTCTGTTTTTGTTTCGAGTTGTCCTGCTGCATATTAGAGCAACATGTCGTCCCAGGATCCGGAAGGAGAAAGCTACGTGGATGATTACCTTGCAGATCCTAAGGTCTATGGGGATGTGGAGCATTGTAGTTGGACTACGGAATAAGAAGAGGACTATGAACCCAAGGGAAGGGAGGACACGAGCTCAAAAGAAGACGAAGTCCCATTACCTCAACCTGGGGACATGCATGTGGAGTTCAAAAAGTCAAGCCTGCCGAATAGAGTAAAGAAACCTAAGATCGAGTTTATCCCTTTTCACCTCTTATAGGAAAACAAGCAAGAACTATGCAAAAAGGTACTGAGCCTGGAGCAGGAGATCGATGACCTAAGGGACCAAAACTCTGTCCTCAGGCGTAATTTAAGGAAGAAACCTACGCCATCAACAAAACCATCACCTTATCCACCAACAAAGAAGAATTGAGTATCTGGTATGGGCACTCCCCTTGGCAACTGCCAAGCTTGGGGGAGTGCCCCGGTATTGTATCACCATCACTTTTATCTTTACCGTTTTTCTTAGTTCGATCCTTTTGGTAATATCTTGATCTAGTAGAATAAAGTTTATGGCATGATCTAGTTTTGAGTTTTGCTTTATGATCCCTCTATGTGATCGAGTCCGTGAGCTATATATAATAAAGATTAGTGTTGAGTCAAGGGCTTGAATATTTTGCCATGATCCTAAGTGAATAAAAGAAAAGAGAAAGAATAAAAAAGGCAAACGAAGAGATCATATGGATCTTATGGAGAGTAATGAGCTCACATAGAAAAAGTATGATGAATAAAAGTTGTTGAGAGTTGACAAACATAGTTTTGGTCATCGTTGCAATTAATAGGAAGTAATAAAGAAAGAGAGGTCTTCACATATAAATATACTATCTTGGACATCTTTTATGATTGTGAGCACTCATTAAAATATGACATGCTAAAGAGTTGACGTTGGACAAGGAAGACAACGTAATGGGTTATGTTTTCTTACATCCAAGATAAATTATATTGTCATGGATCATCCAACATGGTTGAGCTTGCCTTTCCCCCTCATGCTAGCCAAATTCATTGCACCAAGTAGAGATACTACTTGTGCTTCCAAATACCCTTAAACCAGTTTTGCCATGAGAGTCCACCATACCTACCTATGGATTGAGTAAGATCCTCCAAGTAGGTTTTCATTGGTGCAAGCAATAAAAATTGCTCTCTAAATATGTATGACTTATTAGTGTGGGAGAAAATAAGCTTTATACGATTGTGTGATATGGAAGAAATAAAAGCGACAGACTGCATAATAAAGGTCCATATCACAAGTGGCAATATAAAGTGATGTTCTTTCGCATTAAGATTTTGTGCATCCAACCATAAAAGCGCATGACAACCTCTGCTTCCCTCTGCGAAGGGCATATCTTTTACTTTTATCTCCTACCTTGCATAAGAGTCATGGTGATCTTCACTCTTCCTTTTTACATTTTATCCTTTGGCAAGCACAATATGTTGGAAAAATCCTGGTATATATGGCTAATTGGATGTGAGTTTTCATGAACTATTATTGTTGACATTACCCTTGAGGTAAAACGTTGGGAGGCAAAGCTATAAGCCCCTATCTTTCTCCGTGTCCGACTAAAACTCCATACCCATAAGTATTGCGTGAGTGTCAGCAATTGTGAAAGACTATATGATAGTTGAGTATGTGGACTTGCTGAAAAACTCTTATATATTGACTCTTTCCTATGTTATGATAAATTGCAATTGCTCCAATGACAGAGATTATAGTTTGTTAGTTTTCAATGAAGTTTACGGTTCATACTTGAAATTGTGATTGAATTAATACTCTAGCATAAGAAATCGTATGACAAGAATTATGTAAGTTGCTGTTCTAAGAATGATCATGATGCCCTCATGTACGTATTTTACTTTTATCGACACCTCTATCTCCAAACATGTGGACATATTTTTCGATTTTGGCTTTCGCTTGAGGACAAGCGAGGTCTAAGCTTGGGGGAGTTGATACGTCCATTTTGCATCATGCTTTTATATCGATATTTATTGCATTATAAGTTGTTATTACACATTATGTCACAATACTTATGCCTATTCTCTCTTATTTTACAAGGTTTACATAAAGAGGGAGAATGCCGGCAGCTGGGATTCTGGGCTGGAAAAGGAGCAAATATTAGAGACCTATTCTGCACAGCTCCAAAAGTCCTGAAACTTCACGGAAGACGTTTTCAGAATATATAAAAAATACTGAGTGCATGAAGTTCACCAGGGGGCCACACCCTGCCCACGAGGGTGGGGGGCGCGCCCTACCCCCTGGGTGCGCCCCCCTACCTCGTGGGCCCCCTGGTGGCCCTCCGATGGCCATCTTCTGCTATATGGAGTCTTTCGACAAGGAAAAAATCATAAGCCATCTCCTCGGACGAAACTCCGCCGCCACGAGGCGGAACCTTGGCGGAACCAATCTAGGGCTCCGGCACAGCTTTTCTGCCGGGGAAACTTCCCTCCGGGAGGGGGAAATCATCGCCATCGTCATCACCAACGCTCCTCTCATCGGGAGAGGGCAATCTCCATCAACATCTTCACCAACACCATCTCCTCTCAAAACCCTAGTTCATCTCTTGTATCCAATTCTTGTCTCCAAGTCTGGGATTGGTACTAGTAGGTTGCTAGTAGTGTTGATTACTCCTTGTAGTTGATGCTAGTTGGTTTATTTGGTGGAAGATCATATGTTCAGATCCTACATGCATATTAATACCCCTCTGATTATGAACATGATTATGCTTTGTGAGTAGTTACATTTGTTCCTGAGGACATGGGAGAAGTCTTGCTATTAGTAGTCATGCGAATTTGGTATTCGTTCGATATTTTGATAAGATGTATGTTGTCTCTCTTCTAGTGGTGTTATGTGAACGTCGACTACATAACACTTCACCATTATTTGGGCCTAGAGGAAGGTATTGGGAAGTAATAAGTAGATGATGGGTTGTTAGAGTGACAGAAGCTTAAACCCTAGTTTATGCGTTGCTTCGTAAGGGGCTGATTTGGATCCATATGTTTCATGCTATCGTTAGGTTTACTTTAATACTTTTGTTGTAGTTGCGGATGCTTGCGATAGAGGTTAATCATAGGTGGGATGTTTGTCCAAGTAAGGACAGTACCCAAGCACCGGTCCACCCACATACCAAATTATCAAAGTACCGAACACGAATCATATGAACGTGATGAAAACTAGCTTGACGATATTCCCATGTGTCCTCGGGAGCGCTTTTCTCTATATAAGAGTTTGTCCAGGCTTGTCCTTTGCTACAAAAAGGATTGGGCCACCTTGCTGCACTTTATTTACTTTTTTTTTACTTGTTGCTCGTTACAAATTATCCTATCACAAAACTATCGGTTGCCACTTATTTCAGTACTTACAGAGAATACCTTGCTGGAAACCGCTTATCATTTCCTTCTGCTCCTCATTGGGTTCGACACTCTTACTTATCGAAAGGACTACGATAGATCCCCTATACTTGTGGGTCATCAATTACACATTAGTTAACTAATTAACCTGATTAGTTAATTAGTTAATTAAGTAGTCAATGACCGTGGGGCCCACCCCTAATTAATCCTGATTAGGTTAATTAATGTGTTTAATTAAAATGTGTCACTCACAGGTGGGCCCACACGTTAGTTCGACCGGTCAACACCCCTGTTGACTGCTGACGTCATCTGACGTCAACAAACACTATTCAGGATAATGTTGATTAAATTAATTAAATAAATCCTAAAAATGATTTAAATCTTTTAAAATTAATATAAAATAAACCGTAGCTCAGATGGAAAAACTTTGTACATGAAAGTTGCTCAGAACGACGAGACGAACCCAGATACGCCACCCGTTCGTCTGCCACGCCTCCCTAACATAGCGAACATGCAACTTTCCCCCTCCGGTTCATTTGTCCGAAAACGTGAAACACCGGGGATATTTTCCCGGATGTTTCCCCCCTTCACCGGTACCACCTCATACCGTGTTAGGGCACCCCATAGCACCGATACTTGTCATGTCATGCGTCGCTATGCATCTATTTGCTTAATATTTATTGTTTCTTCCCCCTCTTCTCTCCGATAGACTACGAGACCGACGCCGCTGCTACCCAGTACGACTACGATATTGACGACCCCTCTCTCTTGCCAGAGCAACCAGGCAAGCAAACCACCCTTGAGCATTTCGATATCGCCTATTTCTTTCCCTCTCACGCTTGCATTAGAACTGCTACTGCTTTCTGTATAACCCTACTCTGATGCATAGCCTGATTTTGTTACCTGCTTATTGTTACCTTACCTGCTTATTGTTACCTTACCTGCTTATCCTAAACTGCTTAGTATAGGTTGATTAGTGATCCATCAGTGACCCCCACCTTGTCCCAGTTGCCCCGCCTTATGTTCGATGACTCGATCAACGTGATCGGCGTCCAGGCCCCGACACCGCACATCACCCCTCCTAGTTGAACGACTCTGCAGAGTTACCATAGAGTGCTGAGGGTGGAACCTCTTACATCACTCCTGATGAGACCTCTGTAGTGTAGCTATTCGGTCGTGGTCATCGAGGGTGATTTCCTCCTTAACCACTTCCGATACGGCTTTGTCGTGAAACCCCTCAAGTGTGAACCTCGAGGGTGGATCCACTTACGTTCACCTTGATGATTACATCGAGTGGAATTCACCGGGGGTGATTCCTCGGGTTTTCCCCTTGATGTTTGGACACACGGATACTCGGACTTTACAACTGTTACTTGGAAAGGCGGGTCGACCCTGAGGGGTACCCGCGCGAGCTTAATAGCGAGTGATGTGGAGATGGGTTGACCTGGAAGGCGCCCGTGAGATGCTTACGAGGCGTGGCCGGGCATTGTTAGCCCTTGTCGCAAGTACTCGAGACGGGGCGACGGGGTCACATCTTTCGTGAGTCTCTACTTGTTACCGCGCGTTCCTAATCCACTACGATTTGGATATTTGGTCCGAGGGGCCTCTAGCCTGATAGCACTAACCATCCCGTGGGCATTGTATGGGCGTTCCGCGTCGTATGCATCAGCCGAAGCTTATTAGACGTCAGCGACTGAGTGGCGCACGCCGGGTTGGACTGCATAAGTGAAAGTGCGTTATATCGACTAGAGGGGGGGTGAATAGGCGATTTTTATGAAAGTCTTCAAAACGTGAAAGTTATGAAGACAAACAGTACAGATATGTCTATCACTTAGGCAGCGGAAGTTAGATTACACTAGGCAAGCCATGGTCAAGTATTCAATAGAGTGAAAGCACAAGACAAGTAGCTGCAGTGTAATAAGGATCAGATAGGAAGAAGTTATGAAGCCAAACAAATCATACAGTTATGACGTGAAAACAGAAGATACAGCAAGCATGCAATGGCTTCACAATGTGTAACAGTAAGTAAAAGGAAGTGAAGATGAAACTGGTGACACGCTGAAGACAATGATTTGTTGGACCAGTTCCAGTTGTTGTGACAACTGTACGTCTGGTTGGAGCGGCTAGGTATTTAAACCAAAGGACACACAGTCCCGGACACCTAGTCCTGAACACGCAGCTCAGGACACCCAGTCCTCACCGTTTTCTCCTAGAGCTAAGGTCACACAGACGTCGCCCAATCACTCTGGTAAGTCTTCAAGGTAGACTCCCAAACCTTCACAGACTTCGTTCACTGGCAATCCACAATTTCTCTTGGATGCTCAGAACGCGACGCCTAACCGGCTGGAGGATGCACAGTCCTCAAGTGTAATAAGTCTTTAGATCACTCAGACAAGAAGACTCAAGTGATGCCCAATTTACTCTGGCTCTGGGTGGTTAGGGCTTTTCTCCTTGCTAGGAATTTTCTCTCAAAGGCTTCGAGGTGGGTTGCTCTCAAACGACAAAAGCCGTGCACTGAAATCTGAGCAGCCAACCGTTTATGGTTGTAGGGGGTGGACTATTTATAGCCACTGGGCAACCCGACCTGATTTGTCCGAAATGACCCTGGGTCACTAAGGAACTGACACGTGTACCAACGGTCAGATTTCAAACTCACACGGCAACTTTACTTGGGCTACAAGTAAAGCTGACTTGTCCGACTCTGGACAAGATTTGCTCTCATAGTCTTCGCTCGAAGATATAGGTTTTGAATTAGGCATCATTTCAGTCATTCTGACTGGTTCTCTTGGACCCCACTTAACAGTACGGTGGTTCCTATGACTCAACACAAATGAAATAGAACTACGAAGGATCTAAGTCTTCGAGTTCCATAGGCTTCACATAGTGTCTTCTCTTGTCATAGTCTTCAATGTGAATATCTTCATATACCACCATTGTCTTCAATGTCTTCGTACATTTTTAGGGGTCATCTCTGGTAGTAAAACCGAATCAATGAGGGACTTCTACCTGTGTTATCCTGCAATTCTCACAAACACATTAGTCCCTCAACTAGGTTTGTCGTCAATACTCCAAAACCAACTAGGGGTGGCACTAGATGCACTTACAATCTCCCCCTTTTTGGTGATTGATGACAAACTAGTTGAAGTTTTCAACGGGGAATATAATTTGTGAAATTGTAAAGGAATTGTCTTCATAAGCTGCATGGGCTCCCCCTGAAGATGTGCATATAAGTAATTTGCTTCTGGAACGCAAATGCACATGGCAGGTTGTACTTGTGGAAATCCACTTCAACTTATGATGACAATCCACCATGCATGTAAAAGTATATGAAGAGAATGACATGCATAATGAAAAATGGACGTCTGCGGAATGATATAAGTGCGGAAATTATCGTTGTACATGCGGAATTTATCTTCGCAAAAACATAGTGGCAAACAAGTAGCAGACGACCATCGAGTTTAAGTGTTACAACTCAAAGAACCAAGTGTAGCGAAACAAGAGTTGTAAGCACAAAGCAAAATGTAGCAAAATATAAAGGCACCCACCCATAGTGACCCTCTTGAAGACTATAAACATCATATGCTTCTCCCCCTTTTGTCAGTGATGACCAAAAAGGTTTGAAGACATAGAGTTTTCTACGCGTTCCCAGGCGCAGCAGGGTCGGTGGAGGCGTTTGGCGGTGCAGACATGCTTGGTGCAGATTCGAAGCGCGCTGAAGGAGGTGGAGGTGATGTAGCGTCGTCTTCTTCTTCGATAATCCTAGCAGTTACGGTGGCAGCAGAGGAAGAGAACTCCGAATATTCAAGTGATGGAGTTCTGCGAAGCATTGCCCTTCGAGGAGGCGTGGAGTCAAATTTGAAGCGCTCTGTGAAGCCATCCTCTTGAAGTTCAGCTTCAGGACACATCATCGTGAGTCCTTTCCAAGTGCGGCGACAGGTTTCGTGTGCAACAAATGCATTCTTGGTTGCAAGATTCCTGATACGATTGACGTCCTCCATGATGCTTTTCATCTGCCTCTTGAGCCAGTCGTGATGCCTGTCCTGCTTTTGGTGAAGAGCCACAAGAAGCTCTCGGTCATTGAGGGCACGAGCGCGCTTCTTGGGTCGTTGATCAACTGGGCTGTTAGTGGCTTCAGTCGATGCAGGTGAATGTGTGGTGCCAGCCAACGGATACACTCTGGAGATGGCTGCAACACCTTCATCATTCTGAGTGAAGCTTTGGTCTTCTGCATTCTGAAGACTTAATGGTTGCTTGGCAGGCTCAGGATATATAGCTTCAGCAGAGGTGTCCACATCTGGCAAGAAGATCCGATGGTTGCGGGCTGAGGGCTGATATGAAATCGCAGAATGAAGCTTGACCAGCCGCATAACCCAAGGAGCATAAAACTTTAAGCCAAATAAATCTGAGCCGGATGCCGCAGGCTGGCGTATGAAGAAGTCCTGCGCATTGACGCATTTGCCATGAAGGATGTAGAATATGAGAGTCTTCATTGCACCCTCAACCTTGGCATGTGGAGAGTGTCCCTTGAGGGGCCAGAGAGTCTGTCTGATGATGTGATATATGGTTCTAGGCAGGTACTCTAAGTCTTCAACGAAGAACTCAGTTGGATAGGGTGCATCATGGGGCAATGGCTTCATCATTGAAAGCATCTGACTCATATTTGGTTCAGGCCTCTGGAATATGCTCTCAATTGCTTCAGCATGTAATTGGCAGCCTTCTTCGAAGAATTCGCCAGGAGTGGGCAGGCCGGTAAGCTCAATGATATTGAATGCATTGGCTTCATGATGGACATTTCCGGTCATCCACTCCAGGACCCAAGTCTTCGGATCTCTGTTGTAGCCTTTGATATGAAGAGTGGCATAGAATTGAAGCAGAAGCTCTTCATTCCAGTGCTCTTCATCTGTGATAAATGGCAGCAAACCCACTTGCTTGAAGAAATCCAGTGCTTCTTCCAGGCCGGGCAGACCAGCAACAGCTTCAACCTCAAGGCACTTGTGCGGGAAGATGCGGCCTTGGTTGTATAGGATGCATGAGTAATAGTTGCATTGTGGATAGCTCCAGAACCTATCTGGTACAATCCGTTCCCTTGAATAAGGGTTCTTGGAGCTGTTGAAGAACGTATTATCTGCCCTGAAGCTATTTACATTAAAGGAGCCAGGAGCTGATGCAGGACCTGGGAACCTTGGCAGTCATGGGATCGGCTTCTGAACCTGAGGCCTGTGCGCAACATGATAGTCGAATTGTGGACCGGCAACAGACTCAGGCGCAGAAGTGTCAGGAGCAGTAGCTTCAGTGTCTTCTGAAGCTGTTGATGGGGAGGGCTCCACATTGGCTTCAAGGTTGGTGGTGGCAGCCTCCATATTTTCCGCCTCCACTTGACTAGCTGGAGGGTCAGACGCATGCACGTTCTCCTGGAGAACTGCTTCTTGGTGGAGCGGGGGAGTGGGTTCTGGTGGTACTTCTTCATTGTCTTCGGCTGATGCAGCCGGAATGTCTTAAGCTAAATCTTGAGGCCGTGATCCTTTGCGAAGCCTGCGGAATGCAGATGACGCCTTTGGAGTTGGAGTGGGCTGGGCCTCAGATTCTTCTTCTTGTGGGCGATCCGCCCATGATGCGGCTTGTGCGATTGGCGTCACAGGACGACCAATGCTGATTAGTTCGCTTGTCTCAAGCTGAGGAAGGGCTGCATCATCTTGTACATTGTCCTGATGACCAATGTCTTCAGCAGGGATGGGGTCGGCTGCTGGAATATCTTCAGCTGCAGGAGCCTCTGTGGGAGCAGGCTCATGAACTGTCAGCTGACGATCTGCGTCAGGATAGATGATAGATAGATGTTCAACTATCAAGGGCTCTGTGGGAGCAGCCCGAGCTTTCTTGATCTTGCGCTTCTTCTTGGTGGGGTCAGAAGGAGAGGCTTCAGAGTGTTTCCTCTTCCTTGCTTCAGCTTCGGCTGTCCGTGTCTTCTTGAGCTCTGAAGCGGTTGACCGGCTCTTTGGCTTCAAGCCAGTCGTAGCAGTGGGGAAGACAGTCGGAGCAGCTTCTTGTCTTGGTGCCTCTGGTTCAGGCACAGCGGGCTTCTTCTTCTTCTTCGCGGCCATCCTGGGGTCGATGCCGGGACGCCCAAGTGCCTTGCACTTCTCGGCCTCATTGTAGGCCTGCACACAGCGATCAGCCAGAGTCTTCATTTGCTCCCGCGAACCCTGAGCTTCTGCACGCTTCTTCAGAAAGTTTTCCTTTAACTCGTGAAACATGATCTTGAAGTCCTTGACTTCTTGGACGCTGAGCCTGGCCATATTCTGCTTGAACTGAGCCTTTTCAAAATCAATTTTCTGCTTCAGTTCAACAATGCGTTGGGCAATTGCAAGTTCTGAAGCAATAGCGCCTTGGAAGGCGACGCTGAGGCCAATGGGCAGCTGCAGATCATCGAAGCTGATATTTGGTGTAGAAAACCACTCATCGATGAAGTTGTGGATGATTGCTACATCAAACAGAGGCAGATTGTTGAAGATTTCAGCCTCCTCCTTGCTCTTGATGAGCTGCTCAAGAGCGTCATCTCCAAGATCTTCGTCGCTGGACAGATCAATGGTTTCGCTGCGCAGAATGGCAGCAGCTGTGAGCTCTTTGCCTGTGTGTGGCCGAGGCTTCTTGGCTTCCTGGGGCTTGGAGACTCGAGATAAGTCTTCAGACTGCGCACTGGCTTCAGGAGGTGCAGTTGCCAATGGCTTCGCCCTTGAGATTTTGGGTGAAGGGGTCTGCTTTGAAGCTTTTGGCTTCTTTGCCTGCTTTGGCTTCGGTGCAGCAGGCGCTTCATCTGATTCAGAGTCAGCAGGAGGGTCATTGACGGCAGTCCCTTGGACTAAGATGCGGGTGATGAGGCCCTCTGTAGGAAATATGCCCTAGAGGCAATAATAAATTGGTTATTATTATATTTCCTTGTTCATGATAATCGTTTATTATCCATGCTAGAATTGTATTGATAGGAAACTCAGATACATGTGTGGATACATAGACAACACCATGTCCCTAGTAAGCCTCTAGTTGACTAGCTCGTTGATCAATAGATGGTTACGGTTTCCTGACCATGGACATTGGATGTCATTGATAACGGGATCAGATCATTAGGAGAATGATGTGATGGACAAGACCCAATCCTAAGCATAGCACTAGATCGTGTAGTTCGTATGCTAAAGCTTTGCTAATGTCAAGTATCATTTCCTTAGACCATGAGATTGTGCAACTCCCGGATACCGTAGGAGTGCTTTGGGTGTGCCAAATGTCACAACGTAACTAGGTGGCTATAAAGGTACATTACAGGTATCTCTGAAAGTGTCTGTTGGGTTGGCACGAATCGAGACTGGGATTTGTCACTCCGTGTAGACGGAGAGGTATCTCTGGGCCCACTCGGTAGGACATCATCATAATGTGCACAATGTGATCAAGGAGTTGATCACGGGATGATGTGTTACGGAACGAGTAAAGAGACTTGCCGGTAACGATATTGAACAAGGTATCGGGATACCGACGATCGAATCTCGGGCAAGTACAATACCGCTAGACAAAGGGAATTGTATACGGGATCGATTGAGTCCTTGACATCGTGGTTCATCCGATGAGATCATCGTGGAACATGTGGGAGCCAACATGGGTATCCAGATCCCGCTGTTGGTTATTGACCGGAGAACGACTCGGTCATGTCTGCATGTCTCCCAAACCCGTAGGGTCTACACACTTAAGGTTCGATGACGCTAGGGTTATAAAGGAAGTTAGTATGTGGTTACCGAATGTTGTTCGGAGTCCCGAATGAGATCCCGGACGTCACGAGGAGTTCCGGAATGGTCCGGAGGTAAAGATTTATATATAGGAAGTCCTGTTTTGGACACCGGAAGAGTTTCGGGGTTTATCGGTAACGTACCGGGACCACCGGGAGGGTCCCGGGGGTCCACCAAGTGGGGCCACCTGCCCCGGGGGGGCCACATGGGCTGTAGGGAGTGCTCCTTGGCCTACATGGGCCAAGGGCACCAGCCCCACTAAGGCCCATGCGCCCAAGAGGTGGAAAGGGGGCAAACCCTAATGGGATATGGGCCTTAGGGCCCATATTGGGGCGCCTCCCTCTCCCCTCCCCTCTTGGCCGCCACCCTTGGCCCCATCTAGGGCTGCCGCCCCCCCTAGGGGTGGGAACCCTAGAGGGGGCGCAGCCCTCCCCTTCCCCTATATATATGAGGCCTAGGGCTGCCCCAAAACACACGCGATTAGATCTCTCGTTGGTGCAGCCCTGCATATCTCTCTCCCTCCTCTTCTGTGGTGCTTGGCGAAGCCCTGCAGGATAGCCACGCTCCTCCACCACCACCACGCCGTTGTGCTGCTGTTGGATGAAGTCTTCCTCAACCTCTCCCTCTCTCCTTGCTGGATCAAGGCATGGGAGACGTCACCGGGCTGTACGTGTGTTGAACGCGGAGGTGCCGTCCGTTCGGCACTTGGTCATCGGTGATTTGGATCACGACGAGTACGACTCCATCAACCCCGTTCACTTGAACGCTTCCGCTTAGCGATCTACAAGGGTATGTAGATGCACTCTCTTTCTACTCGTTGCTAGTCTCTCCATAGATAGATCTTGGTGATACGTAGGAAATTTTTTGAATTTCTGCTACGTTCCCCAACAGTGGCATCATGAGCTAGGTCTATTGCGTAGATTCTATGCATGAGTAGAACACAAAGTAGTTGTGGGCGTTGATTTTGTTCAATATGCTTGCCGTTACTAGTCTTATCTTGATTCGGCGGCATCGTGGGATGAAGCGGCCCGGACCAACCTTACACGTACTCTTACGTGAGACCGGTTCCACCGACAAACATGCACTAGTTGCATAAGGTGGCTGGCGGGTGTCTGTCTCTCCCACTTTAGTTGGATCGGATTCGATGAAAAGGGTCCTTATGAAGGGTAAATAGCAATTGGCATATCACGTTGTGGTCTTTGCGTAGGTAAGAACCGTTCTTGCTAGAAACCCATAGCAGCCACGTAAAACATGCAAACAACAATTAGAGGACGTCTAACTTGTTTTTGCAGGGTATGCTATGTGATGTGATATGGCCAAAGGATGTGATGAATGATATATGTGATGTATGAGATTGATCATGTTCTTGTAATAGGAATCACGACTTGCATGTCGATGAGTATGACAACCGGCAGGAGCCATAGGAGTTGTCTTTATTTATTTATGACCTGCGTGTCAACATAAACGTCATGTAATTACTTTACTTTATTGCTAACCGTTAGCTGTAGTAGTAGAAGTAATAGATGACGTGACAACTTCAAGAAGACACGATGATGGAGATCATGATGATGGAGATCATGGTGTCATGCCGGTGACGATGATGATCATGGAGCCCCGAAGATGGAGATCAAAAGGAGCAAAGTGATGATGGCCATATCATGTCACTACTTGATTGCATGTGATGTTTATCATGTTTATACATCTTATTTGCTTAGAACAACGGTAGTAAATAAGATGATCCCTCACAACAATTTCAAGAAGTGTTCTCCCCTAACTGTGCACCGTTGCTAAAGTTCGTCGTTTCGAAGCACCACGTGATGATCGGGTGTGATAGATCCTTACGTTCACATACAACGGGTGTAAGACAGTTTTACACATGCAAAACACTTAGGGTTAACTTGACGAGCCTAGCATGTGCATAGACATGGCCTCGGAACACAGAAGACCGAAAGGTCGAGCATGAGTCGTATAGAAGATACGATCAACATGAAGATGTTCACCGACGTTGACTAGTCCGTCTCACGTGATGATCGGACACGGCCTAGTTGACTCGGATCATGTAATCACTTAGATGACTAGAGGGATGTCTATCTGAGTGGGAGTTCATAAGATGAACTTAATTATCCTGAACATAGTCAAAAGGATTTTGCAAATTATGTCGTAGCTCACGCTATAGTTCTACTGTTTAGATATGTTCCTAGAGGAAAATTAGTTGAAAGTTGATAGTAGCAATTATGCAGACAGTAAAAGGCTTATGTCCTTAATGCACCGCTCAGTGTGCTGAACCTCGAACGTGGTCTGTGGATGTTGCGAACATCTGACATACACGTTTTGATAACTACGTGATAGTTCAGTTAAACGGTTTAGAGTTGAGGCACCAAAGACGTTTTGAAACGTCGCGAAACATATGAGATGTTTTGAGGGCTAAAATTGGGATTTCAAGCTCGTGCCCACGTCAAGAGGTATAAGACCTCCGACAATTTTCTTAGCCTGCAAACTAAGGAGAAAAGCTTAATTGTTGAGCTTGTGCTCAGATTGTCTGAGTACAACAATCATTTGAATCGAGTGGGAGTTGATCTTCCAGATGATATAATGATGTTTCTCCGAAGTCATTACCACCAAGCTGCTAGAGCTTCGTGATGAACTATAATATATCAGGGACATATATGATGATCCTTGAGTTATTCGCGATGTTTGACACCACGAAAGTAGAAATCAAGAAGGAGCATCAATTGTTGATGGTTGGTGAAACCACTAGTTTCAAGAAGGGCAAGGGCACAAAGGGATACTTCATGAAACAACAATTCAGCTGCTGCTCCAATGAAGAAACCCAAGGTTGAACCCAAACCCGAGACTAAGTGCTTCTGTAATAAGGGGAACAACCACTGGAGCGGAATTACCCTAGATACTTGGTAGATTAGAAGGCTGGCAAGGTCGATAGAAGTATATTGGATATACATTGTGTTGATGTGTACTTTACTAGTACTCCTAGTAGCACCAGGGTATTAGATACCGGTTCGGTTGCTAAGTGTTAGTAACTCGAAATAAAAGCTACGGAATAAACGGAGACTAGCTAAAGGTGAGCTGACGATATGTGTTGGAAGTGTTTCCAATGTTGATATGATCAAGCATCGCACGCTCCATCTACCATCGAGATTGGTGTTTGCGTTGAGCATAGACATGATTGGATTATGTCCATAGCAATACGGTTATTCATTTATGGAGAATAATGGTTACTCTGTTTATTTGAATAATACCTTCAATGGTCTTACACCTAAAATGAATGGTTTATTGAATCTCGATCGTAGATGATACACATGTTCATGCCAAAAGATAGTAATGATAGTACCACCTACTTGTGGCACTGCCACGTAAGTCATATCGGTATAAAACGCATGAGGAAGCTCCATGTTGATGGATCTTTGGGCTCACTCATTTTTGAAAAGTTTGAGACATGCGAACCATGTCTATTGGTGTTTATGCATGAAGAAACTCCATGCAAATGGACCGTTTGAGCTCACTTGATTTTGAATCACTTGAGACATGCAAATCATACCACATGGGCAAGATGACTGAAGGCCTCGGTTTCAGTAAAATGGAACTAGAAAGCAACTTGCTGGAAGTAATACATTTTGATGTGTGTAGTCCAATGAGTGCTGAGGCATGTAGTGGATATCGTTATGTTCTTACTTCACGGATGATTTTGTTGAGTATATTTACTTGATGAATCACGAGTCTGAATTATTGAAAGGTTCAAGTAATTTCAGGGTGAAGTTTAAAGATCGTCGTGACGAGAGGATAAAAGTATCTATGATATGATCATAGAGATGAATATCTGAATTACGAGTTTGGCACAGAATTAAGACATTGTGGAAATTGTTTCACAACCAATACAGCCTGGAACACCATAGTGTGATGGTGTGTCCGAACATCATAACTGCACCCTATTGGATATGATGCATACCATGATGTCTCTCATCGAATTACCACAATAGTTTATGGGTTAGGCATTAGAGACAACCACATTCACTTTAAATAGGGCACCACGTAATTCCGATGAGAAGACACCGTATGAACTATGGTTTAGAGAAACCTAAGCTGTCATTTCTTAAAAGGTTTGGGGCTGCGACGCTTATGTGAAAAGTTTTAGGCTGATAATCTCGAACCCAAAGCGGATAAATGCATCTTCATAGGACACCCAAAACAGTTGGGTATACCTCCTGTCTTAGATCCGAAAGCAATAAGGGATTGTTTCTAGAATCGGGTCCTTTCTCGAGGAAAAGTTTCTCTCGAAAGAATTGAGTGGGAGGATGGTGGAAACTTGATGAGGTTATTGAACCATCTCTTCAACTAGTGTATGGCAGGGCACAGGAAATTGTTCCTGTGGCACCTACACCAATTGAAGTGGAAGCTTATGATATTGATCACGAGACTTCGGATCAAGTCACTCCCAAACCTCGTAGGATGACAAGGATGCGTACTACTTCTGAGTGGTACGTAATCCTGTCTTGGAAGTCATGTTGCTAGACAACAATGAACCTACGAGCTATGGAGAAGCGATGGTGGGCCCGGATTCCGATAAATGGCTCGAGGCCATAAAATCCGAGAGAGGATCCATGTATGAAAACAAAGTGTAGACTTTGGAAGAACTACTTGATGGTCGTAAGGCTGTTAGGTGTAGATGGATTTGAAAAGGAAGACGGACAATGATGGTAAATGTCACCATTAAGAAAGCTCGACTTGTCGTTAAGATGTTTTCCGACAAGTTCAAGGAGTTGACTACGATGAGACTTTCTCACTCGTAGCGATGCTAAGAGTCTGTTGGAATTATATTAGCGATTACTGCATTATTTATGAAATCTTGCAGATAGGATGTCAAAAACCATTGTTTCCTCATGATTTTCTTGAGGAAAGGTTGTATGTGATACAACCGGAAGGTTTTGTCAATCCTGAAATATGCTAATAAGTATGCAAAGCTCCAGCAATCCTTCTAAGGACTGGAGTGAGCATCTCGGAGTTGGAATGTATGCTTTGATGAGATGATCAAAGATTTTGGTTTATACAAAGTTTATGAGAAACTTGTATTTCCAAAGAAGTGAGTGGGAGCACTATAGAATTTCTGATGAGTATATGTTGTTGACATATTGTTGATCAGAAATGATGTAGAATTTCTAAGAAAGCATGTAGGGTTGTTTGGAAAGTGTTTTTCAATGGAAAACCTGGATTAAGCTACTTGAACATTGAGCATCAAGATCTATAAGGATAGATCAAAACGCTTAATGGTACTTTCAAATGAGCACATACCTTGACATGATCTTGAAGGTGTTCAAAATGGATCAGTCAAAGAAGGAGTTCTTGCCTGAGTTGTAAGGTATGAAGTTAAGACTTAAAGCTCGACCATGGCAGAATAGAGAGAAAGGACGAAGGTCGTCCCCTATGCTTAAGACGTAGGCTCTACAGTATGCTATGCTGTGTATCGCACCTGAAGTGTGCCTTGCCATGAGTCAGTCAAGGGGTACAAGAGTGATCCAAGAATGGATCACAGGACAGCGGTCAAAGTTATCCTTAGTAACCAGTGGACTAAGGAATTTTTCTCGATTATGGAGGTGGTAAAAGAGTTCGTCGTAAAGGGTTACGTCGATGCAAACTTTGACACTAATCCAGATTATACTGAGTAGTAAACTGGATTCGTATAGTAGAACAGTTATTTGGAAGAGCTCCAGATAGAGCGTGGTAGCTGCATCTAGGAGATGACATAGAGATTTGTAAAGCACACACGGATCTGAAAGGTTCAGACCCATTGACTAAAACCTCTCTCACAAGCAACATGATCAAACCCAGAACTCATTGAGTGCTAATCACATAGTGATGTGAACTAGATTATTGACTCTGGTAAACTCTTTGGGTGTTAGTCACATGAGGATGTGACCTGTGAGTGTTAATCACATGGCGATGTGAACTAGATTATTGACTCTAGTGCAAGTGGGAGACTGTAGGAAATATGCCCTAGAGGCAATAATAAATTGGTTATTATTATATTTCCTTGTTCATGATAATCGTTTATTATCCATGCTAGAATTGTATTGATAGGAAACTCAGATACATGTGTGGATACATAGACAACACCATGTCCCTAGTAAGCCTCTAGTTGACTAGCTCGTTGATCAATAGATGGTTACGGTTTCCTGACCATGGACATTGGATGTCATTGATAACGGGATCACATCATTAGGAGAATGATGTGATGGACAAGACCCAATCCTAAGCATAGCACTAGATCGTGTAGTTCGTATGCTAAAGCTTTGCTAATGTCAAGTATCATTTCCTTAGACCATGAGATTGTGCAACTCCCGGATACCGTAGGAGTGCTTTGGGTGTGCCAAACGTCACAACGTAACTGGGTGGCTATAAAGGTACATTACAGGTATCTCTGAAAGTGTCTGTTGGGTTGGCACGAATCGAGACTGGGATTTGTCACTCCGTGTAGACGGAGAGGTATCTCTAGGCCCACTCGGTAGGACATCATCATAATGTGCACAATGTGATCAAGGAGTTGATCACGGGATGATGTGTTACGGAACGAGTAAAGAGACTTGCCGGTAACGAGATTGAACAAGGTATCGGGATATCGACGATCGAATCTCGGGCAAGTACAATACCGCTAGACAAAGGGAATTGTATACGGGATCGATTGAGTCCTTGACATCGTGGTTCATCCGATGAGATCATCGTGGAACATGTGGGAGCCAACATGGGTATCCAGATCCCGCTGTTGGTTATTGACCGGAGAACGTCTCGGTCATGTCTGCATGTCTCCCGAACCCGTAGGGTCTACACACTTAAGGTTCGATGACGCTAGGGTTATAAAGGAAGTTAGTATGTGGTTACCGAATGTTGTTCGAAGTCCCGGATGAGATCCCGGACGTCACGAGGAGTTCCGGAATGGTCCGGAGGTAAAGATTTATATATAGGAAGTCCTGTTTTGGACACCGGAAGAGTTTCGGGGTTTATCGGTAACGTACCGGGACCACCGGGAGGGTCCCGGGGGTCCACCAAGTGGGGCCACCTGCCCCGGGGGGGCCACATGGGCTGTAGGGAGTGCTCCTTGGCCTACATGGGCCAAGGGCACCAGCCCCACTAAGGCCCATGCGCCCAAGAGGTGGAAAGGGGGCAAACCCTAATGGGATATGGGCCTTAGGGCCCATATTGGGGCGCCTCCCTCTCCCCTCCCCTCTTGGCCGCCACCCTTGGCCCCATCTAGGGCTGCCGCCCCCCTAGGGGTGGGAACCCTAGAGGGGGCGCAGCCCTCCCCTTCCCCTATATATATGAGGCCTAGGGCTGCCCCAAAACACACGCGATTAGATCTCTCGTTGGTGCAGCCCTGCATATCTCTCTCCCACCTCTTCTGTGGTGCTTGGCGAAGCCCTGCAGGATAGCCACGCTCCTCCACCACCACCACGCCGTTGTGCTGCTGTTGGATGAAGTCTTCCTCAACCTCTCCCTCTCTCCTTGCTGGATCAAGGCATGGGAAACGTCACCGGGCTGTACGTGTGTTGAACGCGGAGGTGCCGTCCGTTCGGCACTTGGTCATCGGTGATTTGGATCATGACGAGTACGACTCCATCAACCCCGTTCACTTGAACGCTTCCGCTTAGCGATCTACAAGGGTATGTAGATGCACTCTCTTTCTACTCGTTGCTAGTCTCTCCATAGATAGATCTTGGTGATACGTAGGAATTTTTTTGAATTTCTGCTACGTTCCCCAACACCCTCAAGATTTGCGTACGGACCGATGATATTGGGGTCGGCCTCACGTGTGCCATCTGCCCTTGGTGCGGAGGGACCAGGGTTGAAGTCTAAACCCAATTTCTTCTTGTTGTGCTTCGCTGACCTCTGGGCAAACTGGAAGTTGCGCTTGAACAGATTGTCGTCACGACACCAGAGTAGTGACGACGGATGAGCATCAGCAGGCTGCGGTCCTCTGACCATGCATGGATAGAAGCCTTGAGCAATGGCTTCGTCTCTGGACCTGGGCACGAGATTTTTGTATAGCACGTCTCCCCATGGTCTCTTGATGGCGATTTTCTCAGCGTACTCCTTGGTGATGAAGCGGTATTGGAACCATTGCTCCGCCCAATAGCGTCGAATCCATTGGATTCGTGTCTTGCGCTGATTGTAATCCTCTTCAGGATCTGTATTGTACAGCTCTAAGATGTCATCGGGCAGATCTCTTGATGTTTCCCCTCGACGCTTTCTGCCACCCTTCCTTGCTGGTTTTTCTGCAGCCATGAAGGTTAACTTGGAAGGCTTCAAGACGTTCAAAGGCTTTCTTTTGCTGCACCAACAGGAACTGGCTTCAGGAGAATTGATGTGGCGTTGTAAGAACTCTGCAAATGAATGCAGACTATGAGAACCAAAAGATTCTCCCACGGACATGTACCTGTGACAGCATTAAGGTGCGAGGGAAGGGGTAGAGGTCATATGCATTCTCAGAAGATTTTGAAGATAAATCAGTTTAGAAGATATTGACCTCATCGTGCGAAGACATTCACTTATAGAAAAGAAGTTGGTTCCAGATTTGTACGAACCCATAGATCAGTACAAGTGAGGAATCTAACTACTTCATGAAGCACAAGTGAATATACTAGGCAAGTTATGAGATGCAGACTGAGACAGATCTAACTTATGTGAATAGAAACTTCTTATGGCAGAAAGTGATCGAACTATAGGATCAAAAGAGGCTGTAAAAAGAGGTTTTATTTACCACACTTGGAACTGCTAGACGGAGTGGGAGATGAGGCAGAGCAGTTCAATCCTCCATGCCCTAACTTGGCGACGGAAGACACCTACGGCGACGGCGGAGAGAGTGATGTCCGCGGTCGGCGTGAAAACAGCGTCGGAGAGGTTGCGGCAGTGAAGCGCTTCGTCGCCGGCGTCGTCGAGAGCTAGCGGTGGCGCTAGGGTTCGTGCGAGGGAGGAAGAAGGAGAAGGAGATAATGACCGCGGTGAGTGTGTATTTATAGTCACAGGGGCTGCACTGCGCTATTACACAGGTGCCCCTGGCGATTCGCATCTGAACAGCACGTGGCCATCATGCGGAGTCTCGGGGGCAGTTCCACATCCCACGCACGCCTAGATTGTCGGGTGGTCGTTCCTACTCCTCTGGATTTCTTGTGGATGAATGAGCATTGAAAACGGTTTTAAAGTTTGTCTCTATGTCTTATGCTGACAAGGACGCAGAGAAGACATTCGACACTTTCAATAGGATGCATATGACTTGGAGAGATAGAATTTGAGATAGAAATCATAGAGAGATTAGGGTCCGATCACATTCACTTAGTTCAGAAGATTCAAAACAAGAAGACATAGCTATAAGTGAATGCTGTAGAGGACAGAACACTAGTATATATATGTCTATATGATCCACGTAGTGAAGATAATCATGAAGACATGTTAGAAGTGAAACCAGACCAAATGTGAATACATTGCAAGGTAACGCCATGAGTGAAGCACTTCAAAATAGAACGTTTGGTGGTGGCGTTACCCACCGTATAGGAAGTATTAGACTCAGACACGGCGCACAATTATCGTGGCGCTCCGGAGTCAATTTCCACATTAATGTATTCACACTTAGAATATATGTCTTCATTGATTGAAGATATACGTTACTTTGTGTGTTGCACATCTAAGTCATCAATATGCATAAGTGTTAGGATGTGTGCCTGATCACAGGACATTTGAGGATTCCAAGATATTTAGCTCACACCGTAACTTGCAAAATCTCTTCTCATCCAAGGGCTTGGTGAAGATATCTGCCAATTGCTCTTCAGTGTTGACGTGTATGATATCAATATCTTCCTTTGCAACATGATCTCTGAGAAAGTGATGACGAATTTCAATGTGCTTTGTCTTCGAGTGCTGAACTGGGTTGTTGGCGATCTTGATGGCGCTTTCGTTGTCGCAGTAAAGAGGCACTTGCTTCAGTTGAATGCCATAGTCCTTGAGGGTTTGCTTCATCCACAGAAGCTGAGCACAGCAAGATCCAGCAGCAATGTATTCAGATTCAGCAGTGGAGAGGGATACACAGTTCTGCTTCTTTGAAGACCAACATACAAGTGATCGTCCCAGAAAGTGACATGTGCCTGATGTAGACTTCCGATCAACCTTGTCACCAGCATAATCAGCATCCGAGAATCCAACCAGATCAAACTCTGAGCCCTTTGGATACCACAATCCTAGAGTTGGGGTGTGAGCCAAATATCGAAGAATTCGCTTCACTACTAAGTGATGCGACTCCTTTGGTGCCGCTTGAAATCGAGCACACATGCAAACACTAAGCATAATATCTGGTCTAGATGCACATAAATAAAGCAAAGAACCAATCATGGAGCGGTATACCTTTTGATCGAACTCTTTCCCATTGTCGTCAGGACCCAGATGATGTTTGGCTGGCATTGGTGTTGTGAAGCCTTTGCAGTCTTGCATACCGAACTTCTTCAGGCAATCTTTGAGATACTTCTCTTGAGATATGAAGATGCCATTGCGTTGTTGCCGTATCTGAAGACCGAGGAAGAATTTCAGCTCTCCCATCATAGACATCTGATATTGCTCTTGCATCATATATCCAAACTCCTCACTGTACTTCTGATTGGTGCAGCCGAAGATAATGTCATCCACATATATTTGGCACACAAACAGTTCACCATCATATGTCTTCGTGAAGAGAGTGGGATCTAGGGAGCCAGGTATGAAGCCTTTGCTCTTCAGGAAGTATTTGAGTGTGTCATACCAGGCCCGAGGGGCTTGTTTGAGGCCATATAGTGCCTTATTGAGCTTGTAAACCATGTCAGGATGTTTTGGATCTTCAAACCCAGGTGGTTGTGCAACATACACTTCTTCTTCAATCTTGCCATTGAGAAAGGCACTCTTCACATCCATTTGATATAAAAGTATGTTATGATGATTTGCATAGGCCAGCAGTATACGGATGGCTTCAAGTCTGGCCACAGGAGCAAATGTTTCATCAAAGTCAAGGCCTTCCACTTGAGTATATCCTTGAGCAACGAGACGAGCTTTGTTTCTGAAAACTTGACCATGCTCATCTTGCTTGTTGCGGTATATCCATTTGGTGCCTATTATGTTATGCTTCCGTGGATCAGGACGCTTAACCAATTCCCATACATTGCTCAGCTCAAACTGATGAAGCTCTTCTTGCATTGCTTGAATCCACTCAGGTTCCATAAAAGCTTCTTCAACTTTCTTGGGTTCTATGATTGAAACGAATGCGAAGTGTCCGCAGAAATTTGCCAGTTGAGTTGCCCTTGAACGAGTCAGTGGACCAGGTGCATTGATGCTGTCAATTATTCTGTCAATCTGCACTTCATTGGCAACACGAGGATGTATGGGTCGAAGACTTTGCTCTTGCTGATCTATGTTGTCGTGGGGAGGAATGTCTTCAGGCTGAGCATTGTCTTCATGTGGATCAGGTGCTGAGATGATAAGTTCTTCTTCAGGATGAGCTTCAGAAGGTATAATTTCTCCAGTTCCCATTAGCTTGATTGATTCACTGGCTGGAACTTCATCTAGCACATCTGGCAGTTGCTCTCTTTGTGAACCATTGGTCTCATCGAACCGCACATCCACTGTTTCAACCACTTTGTAGTGAAAGAGATTGAAGACTCTGTAGGAGTGCGAATCCTTTCCATATCCAAGCATAAAGCCCTCATGTGCTTTTGGTGCAAATTTTGAGGTGTGGTGTGGGTCCTTGATCCAGCATCTTGAGCCAAATACTCTGAAGTAACTGACATTTGGCTTCTTGCCAGTTAGAAGTTCATAAGATGTCTTGTTCAGAAGCTTGTGAAGATAAACACGGTTGATTGTATGGCATGCAGTGTCAATGGCTTCAGGCCAGAATTTTCTTGGAGTCTTGTACTCATCTAGCATTGTTCTGGCCATCTCAATGAGTGTTCTATTCTTGCGTTCGACGACGCCATTCTGCTGTGGCGTGTACGGAGCTGAGAATTCATGTGTGATGCCCAAGGTATCCAGATATGTATCAAGGCCAGTGTTCTTGAATTCAGTGCCATTGTCACTTCTGATGTGCTATATCTTGGCGCCATAATTGTTCATAACCCGATTTGCGAAGCGTCTGAAGACATCCTGCACTTCAGTCTTGTAAAGGATTATGTGCACCCAAGTATATCTAGAGTAATCATCAACAATGACAAAGCCATAGAGGCAAGCAGTAGTGGAAAAAGTTGAGTAGTGAGTGGGACCAAAAAGATCCATGTGAAGCAGTTCGAAGGGTCGAGTAGTGGTCATGATTGTCTTTGAAGGATGTTTTGCCCTTGTCATCTTCCCTGCTTCACAGGCACCGCATAAGTGATCTTTCTTGAACTTGACCCCGTCGATGCCTATGACATACTTCTTCTTCGCAAGGGTGTGGAGGTTCCTCATGCCAGCATGCCCAAGCCTCCGATGCCAAAGCCAGCATTCTGAAGCCTTTGCCAGAAGACATACTGCAAGTTGTGGCCCTGCTGAGAAATCTACCACATACAGATCATCTTTTCGATACCCTTCAAACACTAGAGACTTGTCAGATTCCATTAGTACTAGGCAACGATATTTTCCAAAAATTACAATCATGTTCAAATTGCAAAGCATTGAGACAGACATTAAGTTGAAGCCAAGGGATTCAACAAACATGACTTTATCCATGTGTTGATCCTTTGAGATTGCAACTCTACCTAGACCCAATACCTTACTTTTACCAGTGTCAGCAAATGTGATGTGGCCCTTGTCAGATGGACGTAAGGTTGAGTCCATAAAAAGACTTCTTTTGCCAGTCATGTGATTTGTACACCCACTGTCAATAATCCATTCTGAAGACTCTGAAGGCGCTTGTGTCGTACCCTACAGTCCAGTTAGGGGGATAGGCTTCACGAAGAGAATTGTGAAGCAAAAACATTTGACGAACCAGTGGGTTATGAAAACTTAGATCCAGGTTAGGACTAATATTCAGGTACGAAATACATAGTGATGCCATTCGGGCATTTGATCTTGCGCCCCACAAGATTTTTAAGGTCCCCAGCAATAGCGTCAGAAGATTTTGGTTTTCTGCTGGAGACCTTTCCCTGCAAAAGAGAGTTAAGCTTTCTTAACCACCCACATCTTCAAGGGTGGCTTAGAAGCAATAAGTCTAAGTGCAGCATCTGAGAATTTTGGCTTTGGAGCCCTAGCAAACAGTCTAGCAGGCGAGCAATAGTACTCATAAGAATAGGCAGAATAGTTCTTGGTCATATGAACATGACGGTTTGAAGAACCGCTCTCATATGCCTGAGCATGGTTTCCCTGCAAAACATTTGCGTTAGTGCGACTCAGGTGAGTCCTCTGTCTGTATGAAGCCTTTGGACCATATGAAGCCTTTGGTCTGAGGTTTGTCTTCTTCATGTGAGGTGTCATGAGGACATTCACAGGAAGATTCTCCAGACACGTTTTTGGAACCCAGATCTTCTTCATAGGCGGTCCATTCCTGCAGTTAGTACCAATGTACCTGGCAAATACTTCACTATTCTGATTCTTAAACAGTTTATAGTTTGCATCAAAGGATTCATCAATGATAATGGGATTAGCACAAGTGAAGCCAGATAGATTGGATGGATCTGCTGAGGATTCCTTTGCAGCAACCCATGTGGTTTTGGGGTACTGCTCAGGTTTCCAGTAAGAGCCATCCGCATTAATTTTCCTCACGAACCCAACACCATCTTTCCTAGAGTTTCGGTTCAGAATCTGCTTCTTGAGGACATCACATAATGTCTGATGTCCTTTGAGACTTTTGTACATCCCTGTTCCAAGCAATGTCTTCAACCTAGCATTCTCATCAGCAATAGCAGTGGTATCCTCAGCAGAGGGGTTAGTTACCACTTCAACAGTTGAAGATATTGCAACAGCAGTAGCAGTGGAAAATTCAGCAACAGAAGTAGCATTATCACGCTCAATGCATTTAAGGCATGGTGGTTCAAATCCTTCCTGAGCGGAACTGATCTGTTCGGCGCGAAGTGACTTGTTTTCCTTTTGAAGATCTTCATGAGCCGCTCTCAATTTCTCAAGATCTTGCTTCCTTTGAAGATAATCATAGGAGAGCTTTTCATGAGTTGTTGAGAGAGTATCATGATGGTCTTCAAGTTCCTGATACTTAACGTGAATATTTTTTATGTCTTCAATTAAGGATTCAGACCGAGTCATTTCAGCACCCAACAGATCATCGCTTCTGTCTAACAGTTTTTGAATATGTTCCATGGCTTTCTGTTGTTCAGTTGCAATTTTAGCAAGTGTTTTGTAGCTGGGTTTTGAATCACAATCAGAATCATCATCACTGGATGTTTGATAGTGAGTAGTGCGTGTGTTTACCTTGGCACCGCGTGCCATGAAGCAGTAGGTAGGAGTGGAGTCGTCCTTGTCATTTGCATTGGTGTTGGTGATGAAGTCATTGTCTTCAGTGTTGAAGATGGACTTGGCTACGTAAGCTATAGCCAGACTCGCAATGCCAGAATCAGATTCCTCCTCAGACTCCACCTCTGCCTCCTCAGAAGCGGATTCCTCCTATGAATCCATTTCCTTGCCAACAAACGCACGAGCCTTGCCAGTTGAGCTCTTCTTGTGTGATGAAGACTTTGAGGAAGACTTGGAAGAAGACTTTGAGTATTTCTTCTTCTTCTTGTCGTCAGAGTCATATTCCTTGCTCTTCTTCTCCTTTCTGCTCTCATTGTCCCATTGTGGACACTCAGAGATGAAGTGTCCAGTTTTCTTGCACTTGTGACATGTTTTCTTCTTGTAGTCATGAGCAGAAGCTTCATCATTCCTTAAGCTTGATCGTGAAGACTTTCTGAAGCCTTTCTTCTTGGTGAATTTCTGGAACTTCTTCACAAGCATTGCAAGTTCCCTTCCAATGTCTTCAGGATCATCAGAACTGCTGTCAGATTCTTCTTCAGATGAGGACACAGCTTTTGCCTTCAAGGCACGAGTTCGCCCATAGTTTGGACCGTAGATATCTCTTTTCTCAGAAAGCTGAAACTCATGTGTGTTGAGCCTCTCAAGTATGTCAGACGGATCAAGTGTCTTGAAGTCTGGACGTTCTTGAATCATCAGGGCTAGGATGTCAAACAAACTGTTAAGTGATCTCAGCAGCGTCTTGACGATTTCATGTTTGGTGATCTCAGTAGCGCCGAGGGCTTGAAGCTCATTTGTGATGTCAGTGAGCCGGTCAAATGTGTGATGGACATTCTCATTGTCATTTCGCTTGAAGCGGTTGAAGAGATTGCGAAGAACACTGATTCTTTGATCTCTCTGGGTTGAGATGCCTTCATTGACTTTGGAGAGCCAGTCCCGGACTAGCTTGGATGTCTTCAAGGCACTCACACGGCCATACTGTCCCTTGGTCAGATGACCACAAATGATATTCTTGGCAGTAGAGTCCAGTTGAGTGAACTTCTTGACATCAGCAGCAGTGACACCTTCTCCAGCCTTGGGAACGCCGTTTTCGACAACATACCATAGGTCGACGTCAATGGCTTCAAGATGCATGCGCATCTTATTCTTCCAGTAGGGATATTCAGTTCCATCGAAGACGGGGCACGCAGCGGAGACTTTAATTATCCCTGCAGTCGACATAGCTAAAACTCCAGGTGGTTAAACCGAATCACACAGAACAAGGGAGAACCTTGCTCTGATACCAATTGAAAGTGCGTTATATCGACTAGAGGGGGGGTGAATAGGCGATTTTTATGAAAGTCTTCAAAACATGAAAGTTATGAAGACAAACAGTACAGATATGTCTATCACTTAAGCAGCGGAAGTTAGATTACACTAGGCAAGCCATGGTCAAGTATTCAATAGAGTGAAAGCACAAGACAAGTAGCTGCAGTGTAATAAGGATCAGATAGGAAGAAGTTATGAAGCCAAACAAACCATACAGTTATGACGCGAAAACAGAAGATACAGCAAGCATGCAATGGCTTCACAATGTGTAACAGTAAGTAAAAGGAAGTGAAGATGAAACCAGTGACACGCTGAAGACAATGATTTGTTGAACCAGTTCTAGTTGCTGTGACAATTGTACGTCTGGTTGGAGCGGCTAGGTATTTAAACCAAAGGACACACAGTCCCGGACACCCAGTCCTGAACACGCAGCTCAGGACACCCAGTCCTCACCGTTTTCTCCTTGAGCTAAGGTCACACAGACCTCGCCCAATCACTCTGGTAAGTCTTCAAGGTAGACTCCCAAACCTTCACAGACTTCGTTCACTGGCAATCCACAATTTCTCTTGGATGCTCAGAACGCGACGCCTAACCGGCTGGAGGATGCACGGTCCTCAAGTGTAATAAGTCTTCAGATCACTCAGACAAGAAGACTCAAGTGATGCCCAATTTACTCTAGCTCTGGATGGTTAGGGCTTTTCTCCTCGCTAGGAATTTTCTCTCAAAGGCTTCAAGGTGGGTTGCTCTCAAACGACAAAAGCCGTGCACTGAAATCTGAGCAGCCAACCGTTTATGGTTGTAGGGGGTGGACTATTTATAGCCACTGGGCAACCTGACCTGATTTGTCCGAAATGACCCTGGGTCACTAAGGAACTGACACGTGTACCAACGGTCAGATTTCAAACTCACACGGCAACTTTACTTGGGCTACAAGTAAAGCTGACTTGTCCGACTCTGGACAAGATTTGCTCTCATAGTCTTCGCTCGAAGATATAGGTTTTGAATTAGGCATCACTTCAGTCATTCTGACTGGTTCTCTTGGACCCCACTTAACAGTACGGTGATTCCTATGACTCAACACAAATGAAATAGAACTACGAAGAATCTAAGTCTTCGAGTTCCATAGGCTTCACATAGTGTCTTCTCTTGTCATAGTCTTCAATGTGAATATCTTCATATACCACCATTGTCTTCAATGTCTTCGTACATTTTTAGGGGTCATCTCTGGTAGTAAAACCGAATCAATGGGGGACTTCTACCTGTGTTATCCTGCAATTCTCACAAACACATTAGTCCCTCAACTAGGTTTGTCGTCAATACTCCAAAACCAACTAGGGGTGGCACTAGATGCACTTACAGTAAGCACCTGCCTTGTTTAAGGAGGTAGCTAGGTCTGCTCACCGGCCGCGTACGCAACATGCAGGAGTTCCCGGGGCGATGGCCCATGACCCCTGGGGGCATAGGCTTAGTCCGGCGTACTGACCTCTCTATTAAGCCTTGGTCGGGTTGTGGCGTATTGTTTGGCCGAGGTCGGGCATGACCCAGGAAAGTGTGTCCGGGCCGGAGTTAATCGAGCGTGGTGGGTAAGTTGTTGCACCCCTGCAGGGAAGAAAACATCTATCGATAGCCTGTCCTATGGTAACGGACACTTGGAGTTGTATCCCGATCGATACAACTGGAACTGGAGACTTGAGATGAGAAATGGATATGAGAAATGGATAGTATGGCTCTGGGATTGCTTGCTCGCAGGGAGTCGAGAAAGGATCTCTGGCCGAGGTTGATAACACTACTACTACCTTACATTATGTTGATCTGTACTCTCTTATATGCTGCAAGATACTTGAAGATGCTAGTCTTCGATAGGCTAGGCTTTCCCCTTCTCTTCTGGCATTCTGCAGTTTAGTCCACAGATACAACCCATTCGTTTGATACAGATGCATACTTAGTTTAGATCTGATGTAAGTCTTGCGAGTACTTTGGATGAGTACTCACGGTTGCTTTGCTACCTCTTCCCCCCCCCCCCCCGTACCCGATTGTTGCGACCATATGATGAATCCCAGGAGCCAGACGACGCCACTGATGATTACTACTACCCCAAGGGCGTCTACTACAACGTGACGGCAGCCGACGACTTGGAGTAGTTAGGAGGCTTCCAGGCAGGAGGCCTTGCCTTTTCGATCAATGTTGCTTTTGTGCTAGCCTTCTTAAGGCAAGACTTGTTTAACTTATGTCTGTACTGAGATATTATTGCTTCCGCCGACTCGTTTGTATTCGAGCCCTCGAGGCACCTGACTTGTAATATAAAGCTTGTATTATTTTAAATTTGTGTCTAGAGTTGTGTTGTGATATCTTCCCGTGAATCCCTGATCTTGATCGTACACATTTACATGTATGATTAGTGTACGATTAAATCGAAGGCGTCACAGGAATGCTCAGGATGATATCTGCGTCCACGGGCAGGAAAGTTTGGCACACAAGATCCTCATCCCAGGTGTGCGAAGTAGGATCGATCAATTCTGAAACTCTGGTGAGCAGGTGAGCCCCTTGTCTTGACAGTGGTAGCCTCGAAGAATCTCTCGGCATCCATGGATCAGACCATATCCTTACATGATCGCCGTAACCAATCCTCCAAATAAGCCCCTCCTTGACAATTTCAAGCCCCTTTAGAATGCTCCTTCATGTATAACTCATGTTGGCTACTCGAACCGCAGAAAGAATGTCGCCATCGGGAAAATATTTTGCCGAGTAAACTGCACAAAACCATCACTTTAAAGGCTAGGTTTGCGAAAAACACTATAATACATTTTTTTTGCACAAAATACCATGTCTACGGCGGATCGGGCTTAGTTAAGTGCGTTTATGACAGACGGGGCCCGCCAGTCAGGCTGACGTGGCACCACTTAACCTCTCAAATATAATGGCGATGTTTGATAACGTTATCCTCATGTGGGGCCCTATGGGGGTCCACCTGTCATCCAAAGAAAAAAAACAAGAAAATCTGGCTCCTACTCTTCTTATCCTCACGACCCCGTACGAGGTCCTGGTGCTAGAGACACATCGCGCCGCCGCCGTCTAACCTGTGTACGCCATCGGCCGGCGACCGCAACAGCAGATCCAACTCGGGCAGGAATCCCGCACCAGGACAGCGGCCGCGCTGCTCGGCTTCACCTGCACGTCCCTCATCAGCACCGCGCCCTGCCCCCACTGCAACTCCCTCCGACCCCAACGACGGGCCGGCGTTCCATCGCACGGCTCCCTTCGACGCACGGTGTGCCGCAACTGCGACGAGGCAACCGACTGCCTGATCCCGGAGATCCAACCGTTCCCGCCTCGCCAGCGTGGCCACGCCGCCCGCCGACGACCATCTCTGCGTCCCGCTGCAGTCGGCCGGCCGAGGATCTCGAGGTGGCTGCTCTCTAGCCGCCACCCCAAGCCTCCACGACTTGATGCGATGCAGGCTCCGTTCCCAGACCCTGATGGTGCGCCTCCTCGCCGGCGACGAGACCGATGGGCGCGTCGTACTGCTGCTTTGCTCGCGTGCTTCCGCAGGCCAAATCCATGGAGCTGATTGCTTTTATGTTTTTGATTGAAGGGTGTCCCTGTGAAATTGTAGGGGTTGGTTTGTAAAATGTTGAAGAGAGGAGTGTGACGCTGACAAGCGGGTCCCATGTCTAGCAATCGATTTAATGTAACGGCGTGAGAAATTTGTGCCACGTAAGCCTGACTGGCGGGCCCCGTCTGTCATAAACACACTTAACCGAGGCAAAGCCGTCGATCAGGGTTTTTTACAAAAAGATTACCGTAGACGTGGTGTTTTCTGTAAAAAAATGTATTATAGTGTTTTTCGCAAATCTAGCCTTCAAAATGGTGATTTTGTGCAATTTACTCTATTTTGCCTGTAGCACTTGCGCACATAACGACTCTGGAGCTTGGAGTAACCGCCACCCCTGCCTTGCTAACATAGCAAGATTGAAAGAATATAGGTCTCCGAAACCAAGTCCGCCGCTGTTCTTAGGTAGCATCAACTTCTCCCATCCCACCCAATGCAAACGAGAGATAAGATCGAATTATTGTGAGTGCTGCCATTTGTAAGGAATCCTATAGTAAGCATGGTCTTTCCTAACCTAGACCCAAAAAAATACTATGGATTGAAGCTTAGGGCATTTTCAATGGGAGGCGCCAGAAGGAGGTGCTAGGAATTTAATCCTGGTAGATTGGTGGTTATCTTGTCGATTCCCAGCACCGCGTCTGACATCGATGCAAAGAAAGGTATCGAGCGCTTGCTCCTTTTTTCACGTACGAGAGAACTAGATCTTTCTGTCTAATCTATAGTTCCAACCGTGGTTAGCGCCCGCTGTTAGCATCGGCCGTTGGACAAGCGAGCGCTAGCTTCGTGGCAATTTTTTTTCACACGATAAGCGCCTAGATAAGCGTCCAGCATTGGACATGCCCTTATAAGTTTTCACAAAAAATGAACAAGTCACATGAACTATCTGATCACCTATGTAATTATGTGATCTTACATAATCCTCATCTTAAATAGTCGCAACCCACTATCTAATTTACCTAACCATGCAAGTATGTCACATCAGCGAGTTATGCATATCTGCCACATCATCATGCCATCTCATGCATGTGGTGCATATAATTGATTTGGGTCGACCCTGTGCATTGATTGTTGGTGTTTGAATTAAAAAGTGGAAATATGGAGTGGAAAAAAGCATACATATAGTGTACTATTTCTTTGAAAGCGACATGTAATAAATAGTCTACTAAGTTCTAATAAGGTAGAGATCTTGGAATTGTGTTTGTTATTCGATTTCTAGGCCTAAAAACTCCCAATAGGTTTCACATTTGTGAACATAAATATCATGTTTTAACTTTATAACCATTTTGTTTTTTCTCCAACGATGCTAGGCATTTAACTTGGCATCTAACTTGGGGCTTAATCGATTTATAGTTTGCATAGACCAATTAACATCACATCGGTTGGGCTCTCCATAGTTTACTTCTGTTCGAAGCATTTCCTATATGGCGCTTCTGGCACCCGTTTTAGTACATTTAGCAAACGGGTGCACACTCCTCCTAAAGTTGGGCCGGCCGATCCAAATATTTATGTCTGTTTTTAACCCACAAAAAATGTGCACGTGGGTGGGATTCAAACCCGCAATATCCTGTTCATTGTACACCACAGTAACCAACCGGCCGCCTCATTTGATGTGTTTGTTTGCATCTACTTCCCTCTTTTCCTCTTTCTTTTTTCCTTTCTTCTTGTTCCCTCTTTTCTCTTTTTTGGAACGGTTTTGTTTTTTTTGTTTTTTTCTTATTTCCTTTTGCTAAATGCGTGAACTTTTTTCAACTTCATGAACTCTTTTTTCAAAATCGATGATCTTTTTTTAAAAATGGATGATTTTTTTCAAATTTGTGAATTTTTTAGAAAATTGATGAATTTTTAAAAAATTGTTGAACTACTCTAAAAGTAGATGATTTTTATTAAAAACATATATTAAGTTTTTTTCAAAATTGATGATTTTTCCCGAAACAGATGGACTTTGTTTCAAATATGGTTAATTTTTTTGGATAGCCATTTTTTGGTGGTTTTACGGCATTGTAATATGATTTGCTCCTCTGCTCGTCGGTGGGCTGGCCCACCAGTCACTGTAGTGAGCACCACTACTCTTTTGCGACGCTAAAAGCATTGAATAGGCGCTCCATTTGTTCGGCAGACTGGCCTAGTTTTCGTTCCAGTCTGCTCAGCTATCCGAAACAACTAATTAAGAAGAATTCTTTTAAAGATCACTTTCATCTCCCCAGGTTGCGACAAGTGACGCACTACGCCACTTCTCGCAACCTGGGAGTTTTTCCTTTTTTTCGTAGATCCTTTTATTCAAAACGTTTTATCTCATAAATCGTGCGTCCAAATCTTGAACCGTTTTCTTCTATGTTGTTAGGTTTTGACGAACAATTTTTTTCACAAAAAAACGGAAGAAAAGACTAAACATGGAGCACTTTTCCCTTTTCGAAAGCCATTTTCGAGAGGCATGACCGTACGTCTCGCGGAAGCAAAACTGTGTCTCTCGTGAAATCAAAACCGTGCCTCTCACGAAAGGAACAGAAAAAAGAGAACCGTTTCCAAGAGGCACGGTCGTGCCTCTCGCGGAAGTAAAACCGTGCCTCTTACGGAAGAAAAAAAAGAAAACGCGTCTTTTTTGTTTTCAAGAGGCATGGTCATGCCTCTCGCGGAAGCAAAACCGTACCTCTTATAAAAGTAAAAAAACAAAAAAATACACATTTTTTTTCATTTCTGAGAGGCACGACCATGCCTCTCGCGGAAGCAAAACCATACTTCTCGCGGAAGGAAAAAAGAAGAGAATATATTTTTTTGTTTCTGAGAGGCACGGTCGTGCCTTTCACCGAAGCAAAACCATGCCTCTCGAAAGCAAAACCATGCTTCTTACAGAAGAAAAAAATGAGTTTTTTCACACAAAAAAATGTTTTTGAATTTTTTTGTCGAAAAGTTAAGAAAGATCGGTGAAAAACCAAAGACGAAAAAAACAATTTAAAAATAGAAAACGCTTGCGAAAAAAAAAATCTGAAAGGAGCGCCTAGAGCACGACACGTGGTGTCGGCTGAGAGCGTGCCAAGACATCCGCAAGTGATCCTTGAGAGGCTACCGAATGAGCGCTACTCAATTAGTTGCTCTCATATCTCGCTTATGCTGAGATGGTAGTTCTCCTCGTCTGAAGCACTCCGTAGCGCCACCTGAATGGGCCGGCACAGTAGAGAGTTTTCTCGGTCGTGTGTCGTTCGTTTGTTGCTTCTGATCGTTGTGTGCTTCGGTTTCTTTTGTTTTTTTTCTTCAGTTTTTTTATTTCTTCAACAATTCTGGTTTTCCTTTTTCTTTTCTTTGTTATACTTCCTTTTTTTCTTCCTTTCTAGGTTTTAAAGTTTTTCTTTTTTTCCTCTTTTTTTGCACTGGTTTTTCTCTGTTCTTTTCTTCTTAGATTTTTTCCTTTTCTTCCTTTCTCAGTTTTCTTCGGTGTTTTCTCAAGACAAGTCTGCATTTTTCGTACACATCAGGACATATTTATGCACATTTAACAATTTTAAAATATATATTTTAATGCCTATTTTATTTTGAATACGCATTGCACATTTTTCATATACCTGAGGTACAGTTTTTATATACTCCCTCTGTTCCTAAATATAAGACTTTTTAGAGATTTCACTATAGACTATATACAAAGCAAAATGTGTGAATCTACACTGTAAAGTATGCCTATATACATCCGTATGTAGTCCATAGTGGAATATCTAAAAGGTCTTATATTTAGAAACGGAAGGAGTACATAATTAACAATTTTTAAATACATGATTAAATATTTTAAATATCTTCTTTATATCTACATTTTCTACATACACCTTCTCCATTTTTTTATACATCGGGAACATTATATTGCACATGTTTAACTTTTTTAAATACCTGATTAACATATCTAAATACAAGAGTAAGTTTTTTGTTTTCATATTCATTTTTATGTCTACTTTTTTCATACATGTTGTACGTTTTTTATACATAAGAAACATTGGTTTATAGATTTTTGACATTTTTGTGTACATGACTAACATTTTATGTTAACAAAAGTAAAAAAAATTATGAATGCTTAACATATTTTCGATACAGGATTAAATTTTAGCCATGTTTATATTTAATATCTAGTTTTTTTCATACATATTGTACATATTTCTTATACATCAGAAACAATATTTTGAACGCATTTAACATTTTTCAAATGCATGATTCAAAAAATTTCAAAATTTTATGTAAAATGTTTTTCGTAATAAATATTTGGAATATTTAGAAATATAAACAAAAGTTTAAAAAAGAAAGAAGAAAACAGAAAACAAGGACACATAAAATATAAAAAACGAACGCTTAAGGCCCTTCATACTGGGCCGGCCCATTAGTGCAGGTGCTCCGGATCAGAGTAGCCGCTTCCCGCACGCTGCTCATTAGTCATTGTTGTCAGTCTTGGTACTTCCAATGTGTTGCTCGCTGCTGCGAACTGCCGAGCAAACAGAAAGGGAGTTCGACTGGGCCCGAATTGTGCTACTATAGCGCAATAGTGAAAATCACAAAAAAGAGTGCACTTACACGCAGGATCGAACTCAAAACCTCGAGCTGATGGGCGCTAGTGTGTAATGTGCAACCTGAAACATAAAGAGCTAATTGCAGCTTTGAAATTCTGAACAATTTTTGTTTGGTAAATGCGTACAATTTAAATTTTTTTTTGAAAAGCACAAACATTTTTTAAATGTGATCTATTTTGGGGGTCCCTATTTTTTGAATATTTTCAAAATTTTAATTTTTCTTGAATTTATGAACATTTTTCATGGAAGCCAACACTTTTTAAATTGTACGGCATTCTTGAGTTTATTTTTTTTATTTTTTTGAAAATATAGGAAATAGGAACATTTTATAATTCTTTGAAATTTATGAAAAAATTGAACATTTTTAAACATTCAGAAGATTTTCCGAATATGTGAACATTTTCTAAAAAGGGAAAAATTGGAAATAAAAAAGGAAGAAGGAAAATAAAAGAAACAGGAAAAACTGAAATGGGTCGGCCCGGTTGATGAGTGATATTTTTGGGCTCATCATACCGTTATTTAAGCCTCATAATCCCAAAATGTCTGAGAAAATCACTTCAATATTGCCATTAATAACTAATGAATGTGAGACATCACGGAATACTTTGTTTAATGTTTTTCCGTGGGAAAAGGGCCTAAACTTCACACACAAGGAAACATAAAGTTTGGTGAAAGAGAGAAGGCAATTGGATGTACACACAAGTCAACAGAGCGCAAGGAAAAAGTCAAAGAATTTCTGAATTTAAAAAAATCAAACAATTTGGAAATTTCTGAACATTTTTTTGGAAATCTCTGAATTTATGAAAAATAGAAACAATAAACAGAAGAAAGGAAAAAGTCAAAGAAAACAGAAGAAATACAACTAATTATGTTGTACCACAGGAAAGGTAAAGATCATAATCTTTGCATATAATAAATAATAAACATGATGGGTTGCTGGCTTGCTGCAAAGAATACATGGATAGGTTTCTTATTTTTGTTGTGCACCTCTAAAGTGCTAGGCTTGCATTGTTGGCCTATACTACCATGTTTATATAGGAAGGTGACTGATACTGATAGCACACTGATATGATCATTTTTAGAATCGTGACATAAATGTACCATAACTCTTGGATGCAACATTCTGCACTTTTTTTTTTACATTTTAGAAATTTATCTGGTCGCATTATGTTTATGTTTTTCAGTGCCAATGACCCTAGGCAGGATTCATTCACTTTCAACATTGGTGAGGGTTCATTGATCGAAGGTAATATTATATCATAGAGATATTCAGTTTGTGCTAGATCATTGGACCTATTCGTTATAGGTTCATGTGTTTAGTTTGGATGGTTGTTGATGAGTCGAAAACAACAAGCTCAATACTCTTGGTAATGCTTTGTGTTGTGCACTTTAGACTCTAGAGTATCTAATGAAATTCATGATATAGCTGCAAACATGCATTATTTGCAGTCGCAATCTAACAGTGCATTTTTATCTTTATTTGTTTTTGTTGATATTCCACTCAATCAATTCCCGAGGTTAAGCACTAAATTGTCGCTGAAGACACACACAAATATGGTGTGGAGAGGTAGTACATTTTTGTGTGGTGATGCAGAGGTGGTACATGACGACATGGGGTAACAATATATGATAATATATATATATATATATATTTAAAATAGGAGGTTAAACTCCTAGCCTCTGGATCAATTGATGCATGCATCCATTTTTATTAATTATTCCACAAAGGTCTGACAAGAACACATATCAATCCACGCAAAGTCATCACTCACACCTATAAACTCGATAATATGGAGTGCTCACACTTTTCATATCTAAAACCAGTGTCATCGTCGATCCATCCACATAACGTATCGGGACCAACAGCCGGTGCAGCCTACCTAAAGCGCACACCATATGCACATATTTTAGAAGCCGTCATCATTATCGGACCACTGACCCATCTTCAGGAGAGAGATTCGCATCATCCTTGTCAGTCCAGACATCCTTCGACGCCACCACGACGCCCAATGACTCCACCGCCCCGCGCTCGTCCGTCTAGACGAGAAGACTCTAAAAGATCTGTCGTGCGTATCACATGCAAACCAGGCATGACTCAGCGTAGCACCTGTCGGCCAGGCATGACTTCGCATTTTTACCGAAGCTCCGTGCAAGACGAAACCGCTCCACCTCTTGCCTCTGTCTTTCAGCTTTGCTCCACAAACGATGCCCCCAAGATAGAAATGGCACCATAGTACCGCCTTCGTCCGATCTGAAAGACCAGATCCTAGAGTTTCCCCCGAAGCAATACGATTGGGTCGACAACAGTTACACGACGATGCCTTCATCAAGGTAACGGCGGAAAACGCTGCCATCGCCCGCCAACGGCCCGGTTTTCACCGGCAGCTATGTCTCCCCGACTCGTAGCTAGAACTAGATGACGAATCTCGAGATCCGACCACCCAGCCGCAGGTCGACCACCTCTGACGGAAGAGATGACCACCACCGCCGGCTGCACCGGTTAGAACAATTATGACCGGAGTTGTCGCCGATGGGACCACCAGGCCCTCCATACCGCCACCGCCGATCCAAAGGCAGATGGTGAACCGTCGCCGTCGCCGTCGCCCGAGCAGGCTAGCCATCGCCTCCGACGCCACCACGATGCAGCCCTCACCTTCGTGACGATCGGATCGGGCGCACCTTCACGCGATTCAAGGCCCCGCACAACCCCAGAGACCCGGGTGAGAGGCGATGTCCTCTGCCACCGTCGTCTGCCCCCGGGCTTAGGCTGGCGGCGTCCCCCGACGACGACGGAGGGAGAGGAGGAGGGAGTGCGTGCCGGCGGCGGCTAGGTTTTTGGGTGCCGCCTGAGTCGCCCCAGCGGGAGGGCGACGCGGGGCTGCTATATTAAAAAGGTCAATGATTACACTGCGAATAAACAGTAGACCCCGTCTCTCCCTTCTTCCTCAAATTGCATCTGGATTTTCTAAATTGTTTGTAGTTTTGACTTCCACCTGCCCATGAAGGATGCTTAAATGGCCGAATGGCCTGATCTTGCCAAAGTGTCCCCTGGGTATTACCACCCGAAGGTGCTCTTTTGAGATAATGGCACCTACAGGTGTTTATGTGGGATGCATTCATATTATGAATTGGAAGAACATCAATCAGCAAGGATTCATAGATCAGTTTGTCGAAGAACAAACTCTGGTATTATTTCAGACAAGCATTTACTTTTCCTTTTCCTTTGAGATTCTGTTGTGGAATTTCTGGGCTCTAAATAGTGCTTACTCTTCCCAAAGGTATGGATAGGCTGGTTAGGACTTGGAATTACAGTGGAGGTTCCCTTTTGCACGATATAAATGCATGAATATGCTCTTTCTGGAAATCCAACAAAACATTTCTTGATTAATTCCAGAGTTAACCATATAGCTCACTTGGGTTGAAAGCTCATTCAATCACGAACCTATATAAATGCACGAATATTTCCTTTTCGAAAGTTCAGCACATCTTTTCTTGAATTATTGTTGTTTGTTTAAACTTAAAAGTCACACAATATAGTTTACTTGGGATGACAGCTCATTCATTTACAAGACAAGCATTGATTGAAGACATAAAAAAAAGGAGAAGAAGGAATGCTTGCTTCGTTTTATGAATGGACACTCTTCCTGCCAGTGGCGAGTCCAGTAGGGGGCTTCAACTGGCTCTAGCCTACCCTCCAAAAATACAATTTCTTTTAGTACTACTACACTTGGTCAAACTCAGCAACCCAATCTCTTAGTCTCAGGCTCTCAGCAACCCAGTACACAGGCAAGTACCGCAAAACACATTGAGTAGGCACACATCACTACTAGGGAAAAGCTTATAGGCAGACGCTTACTATAACCATCGCTACTGCTACGTACTAGTAGCGCGGGTTTTTACCCCTCGCTACTACTAAGTTGATAATAGTAGCGCGGGTTTGTAACCCTCGCTACTACTAAGTGGTCTCTGTCGCGCGCCCCCGGAACATGCCATAGTAGTAGCGAGGGGTATAAACCCGCGCTACTACTAAGTTGATAGTAGTAGTGCGGGTTTATAACCCTCGCTACTACTAAGTGGTCTCTACCGTGCCCACCCAGGACATGCCATAGTAGTAGCGAGGGGTATAAACCCGCGCTACTACTATCGACCCACCAAGACATATGTACACATAGCGTGCCGAGGCCCAAATCCAAACCCACACTCTTCTGATTCCCCTTCTCCTCCCACTCGCCATTCCCTTCCTCACCCACCGCCACTGCCGGCCTCGCACCTCGGCGGCACTCACAAATCCGGCGGCCTCCTCTCCCCCTCCCCCTCCATCCTCCATCCTCGACGGCACTGCAGACCCCGCCCCTCCCCCTCCATGCTCCTTCTTCTCCGCTGGTGGAAGGAGACGGAAACCAGCGGAGCATCATCCATGGCGGTGGCCAGATCCGCCATGGACGCGGCCACTTGCACCTCCTCGCCGGTTCAAGGGTCCCATGACAAGCAGCAGCAGGTCACCGAGCTTCATCTAGGGTTTCGGGCGTCGGCTCCAACTCCGGCGGCCACCGGTGAGTTCCTCCTCCTACTTCTCTCTATCTCTCTATTCCTCTTTCTAATAATTTTCTCTTCTCTTGTAGCAGCAGTAGACGAGAGGTGCGGGCACAAGTTGGGTGGGGAAGCACCATCACCACGGACAACTTCATCCCCTCCAGGACCAGTAGCAGCCATGGATGGAGAGGACGATGCCCAGCAAAAGCAGCCGCCATGGATGGAATTTTTTTTATTCTCAATTAGTTAGCAGTAGCGCGGGTGGCAACCGCGCTACTACTACTAGAAGTAGCAGTAGCGTGGGCACCACCCACGCTATTGCTAAAAGTTAGTTGTAGCGCCCTAGCAGTAGCGCAGGCCCCCGCGCTACTGCTAGGCAATTACCCGCGCTACTGCCCGACGATCACACTCACCTAGCGATGCTCGACGGCTGGCCAGTTGAGCAGAGAGCCGGCAATACCAAATTTCAGAACAATTAAGTAAATACTACGTACATGTTTTCAGTAGCAATCTGATTTTTTTAGCTCATTTGAAGAAAAGGTATTCAGAGATAGTGGCTGTATTTTGCTAAACAATTTCAAAATTTAGTTGAAAATTTGATATTTTAAAAAAACATCCAGCAAATACTGCATGTTTCCAATAGTAATCTAGGAAAGTTTGAGCTTGTTTGAAACAGGGGAATGGGAGATAACGACTATTTGGCTAGATATATTTAAATTTCCGTTCAATTTTTGATATTTTTAAAAAAATGCCAATATACAATACATATTTTCAGTAGTATTCTGGCAAAATCTTAGCTTATTCAACAAAGGATTAGGAGATAATGCCTTTTCTCTTCAAAATGACCGTTTAGTTTTCTTGCGGTTAACTTTGAGCCCACCCTTCAGTTTCTTCCTGGATTCGCCACTGCTTCCTGCTGCTGTTATATTGACGTGCCATATATTTTTAACCACCAACATGCAACTATCGCTCGTCTATCTTCTCGTTAAACTAAGTCTATCGTCATACAGACACGTTAAAGGCGTCACAAGGTGGCATCCCAGCCAGTAGTGAGGATATCAATATGCATACACTCAATTCACTAAAAGGAGATGCCCTCATAGCTGCGAGTTAATGGAAAAGGTAAATGCATGTGAGGCTTTAGTCATGTGTTATACTGGTGGTATCGAGCAGCTGGTCCAGCATAAGAGGCCAATCAGGATGGCTCGGCTTCATGTACCCTGTGGTGGAATTCAGTTTGTAGTCATGAATCGGCAGCATTCCATTGGCGCGGAGCGCCTCTTCGTTGGCCGGCAGATACGCGACAAGCTGGGCTCTGAAGCTGTAGAACTGGTTGGCGCGCCGGTTGGTGGTGCCGTGGTACTCGGCGGCTCGCTGGTAGAAGACGAGTGCATTTTGGAAGTCGTTATGCTCCATGTGGAACTCAGCTAGGTCGGAGCATGCGGTGGCGCACAGCCGCAGGTCGCCGTTCTTGACGAAGAGCGCGAGCGCCTCCTCCAGCGCGAGCTTCATGGCGGCGAATTCCTCGGCGCCTTTGTCTTGGATCTCGGCATAGCATTTCGCCGCACGGAGAAGCGCAGATCCCGCAGTCAGCTCGCTTCCTCTCTGCATCAAATCAAATTAAGGGCCATATATTATACACAGCGATCAGCATAGAAGAATTAATCAATGAAGCAAGCAGCTAGCGAAGCAAACTAACCCTGACCCTGAGGGAATAGGCAGCTAGCTCGTCGTATGCATGTATCGCTTTTCTCCCTGCATGCATCAAATCGAAAAGATAATTGGATTATTTCCTGGCCTTGCATCAAATCTGACAATAGTAAGTAGTGCAGATTCAGGGACGGAGCCAGAAAATAGTGATAGGGGGGGCACGAACTAGAAGGATCAAGATGATAGAATTGTACATTAACACATACAGTAGTACATATCACAAGATCTAAATAGTATATTTTTTTGCGGGGTAAAATATATCACTGTTGTTCTAAGATAAAAAATAAAATTACATATGTATTAATTTGAAGTCAGGTTTACGAGCATCAGTTTCGAAGATATCAATTATTTCTTCAAGCTAACCTTTGCCGCTAGTTCCTTCCCAATGTTTGTAGTTTTTCCAACGATATGTTTATATGGTTCTAAAAAGCACAGACTAATTAATCTCATCAAGGCCTGAATCTAGCAATCGAAATAAAGTACCTTTTTCTCATTTTTATTGCGGCTCATCCTCGCGGTCGGCCTACCGGCTACCGGCAAATAGCCTGCGGATCGGCGCTCGCCCGCGGCCGTCCCTTCTCCGCTTCTCTTGATGGCTATGCGACGGAGTTGCCTAGAGATCGCATAGGCGATAGCAGGCAGTGGCGGGCGGCAGATGTGAATCTCAATCCCAGCTGGCGGCTGGGAAACAAAGCGATAGCACGATGTGTGCGTGGGCGCGTGGCTGCGTGCAACTATCCTGCTAATAGGCCCCTTTGTCACCTATGATGGGCTGCCTGTTCTTTTGGGCTTTTGGGTTGATAGGAAATTGTACTGCACGTGGGCTGAGATCCTGAGGCTTTACGAACGACACAACGATCAGGGGGGGCGAAGGAAGCGATGAACAATTGGGTAGTAGGAAAAACAGTGAAAAACTGATCGCTATTAACGAAGCGACGCGATCGTTAGGGGGGGTCTCGCCCCCCTCGTCCCCCCTTGAATCCGTCCCTGTGCAGATTGATTAGCATTGTGCGTACGTACAGCTTCCGGCTAGGGTGTACATGTAGGAGGCGTCGTGCAAGTCCTTCCAGCAGGCGAAGCTCCTCCCGCTCCGGATCTGGAGCCTGCACCTGGCCATGAGCCGGTCGCCGCACCCCTCCGGACCCTCCCCATCCCGCTCTTCCTCGCACTCCACCATCGCCTTCATGCACCCCTCGCACAGCACGCCTTTGCGTCCATCCTGCGTCTGCACCTTCTCGACCTCCTCCTCCTTTTCCTCCGGGGTATCCGTTCGTAGCCGCGGCGGCGGTTGTAGTAGCGGCGAAACAGCGACGTTAAGATCCCGACGACATGGCAGCTAGACTGGACCATCACGGCGGCGGTGAGACTGGCCTTTCGTGCTTGCTTGAGATCGATAGGGTCATTATTAGGGTTTGGGTTGTTGGGGTTCCTATATGTAGTCTGAAACTCTGAATGTCTGTCTGATTCGAGGCCATCGTAGGACCTTGTAGACTGTCGTCGATTCTATTTCGGAAACGCTTCCTATACCTAGTCTGATACGAAGCCATCATAGGACATGTAGACTGCAAAAATGCTACTCCCATTTCGAACAGGAGTATAATTCACATTTCGAACAGACATGGATACAAATAGGATAACTTTTATCTTGATAGTTCTTTCTGAGTTCTATCTGATATCTATGATCTTTCTTGATTTGTAAACCAATACAGAAATCAATGGGCTCTGTCAAGTTAGCTATAAGTTGTGCCGTATCAACGATTTCTACAGAAGGCGGTAAGATGATATCTTGAGCAGTTATCTATCTAAAACCTTTGACGCAAATGATTTCAATCGCACGGTAACAAAGGTGTCTTGTCCCGTTACTTTTTTTTCGACACAAATCACCCCACTTTATTAAGATGTTATAAGAGTTACATCACAAACCAATAGCGGGATTAGTTCAGGGGAAGGTTCATCAAGAAAACGATTACATGAAAGGGGAAGGCCCTTTGGCCAAATCTATAATGCCTAAATAATTCATCCCCACTAATCTATTTCTCTTTACATGCAAGCTGTCCACATCACCACATAAGCCACATAAGCAACTATCGCCATGCATGCATTCAATTACTGAAACCCAAGCGCATGAATTGCACGTTCCAATTTTTCTTCCCTTTCCAGTTCTGTGCTTTCCGTCGCTAGCGAACTGTTAACCACATGGGGCCCATCGTCTCACAAAATTAAAAAACCATATGGAGCCCATTAACATGCAGCGCCATGCATGCATTCAGTTACTGAAACCCAAGCCCACGAATTGCACGTTCCAGTTTCTCTTCCCTTTCCAGTTTTGTGCTTTCCTTCGCTAGCGAACTGTTAACCACATGGAGCCCATCGTCTCACAAAATCTTCTATATTTAAAAAGTTAGCCTTTATTAATATATTTCTTTCGACATGCAAGCATGCCACCTCATCATTCAACATGCATAGGAAAAATTGCACCTCAACATGCAACTATGCATATTAAAAATCCATTTCAACATGCAAACATGCATGCATGTAAAATTCCATTCTATTATGGTATTACATTTAATTTTTATATACATCCAAAAACTATTATTTCAAATATTCATATTTCATATAACCAGAATCTCATTGAAACATTGCAAATTATTCCCGCAACAACATGTGGGGCATCATTTAGTTTGCTAGTTCATGGGCAATCATGTTTGCCTCTCTAGCACAATGCATGAAAGAAGTACAGGAAAATCTGCACGCCATGTGATAACTATCATCAAAGATGGCTGCAGCTGGCACTGCCTCCTTCATTATCACCTCCTTCATTCATCGTGTTTACCACCTCAATATTGTCGGAGTTAACAATAATCTTGTTGCATCCAATAGTCTATGCTAGAGATAGACCATATCGCAGGGCTGTTGCTTCAGCCGACACGACATCATGACAAAAATCTATTTTCCAATTACCTGCGTTAATGAACTCATATCTATCATCTCTTATAATTGCACCAGCAGTTCCTTTGAGAAGATCTAGATCAAAGGAGGTGTTCATATTTAGCTTCACATATCCTCTAGGAGGTAATTTCCATCCTCCTTGTTTCTGTTGGGGAACACATTATTTCAAAAAAATTCCTACAATCACGCAAGATCTATCTAGGAGATGCATAGCAACGAGAAGGGAGAGTGTGTCCATGTATCCTCGTAGATCGACAGCGGAAGCGTTAAGTAACGCGGTTGATGTAGTCGAACGTCTTCACGATCCAACCGATCAAGTATCGAACGTACGGCACCTCCGCGATCTGCACACGTTCAGCTCGGTGACGTCCCTCGTACTCTTGATCCAGCTGAGGCTGAGGGAGAGTTTCGTCAACACGATGGCGTGATGACGGTCATGATGAAGTTACCGACACAGGGCTTCGCCTAAGCACTACAACGATATAACCGAGTTGGAAATCTGTGGAGGGGGGCACCGCATACGGCTAAGACAAATGTCAACTTGTGTGTCTATGGGGTGCCCACCTCCCCCGTATATAAAGGGGTGGAGGAGGGGGCCGACCGGCCCTCATGGTGCGCCCCTAAGGGGGGGGAGTCCTACTCCTACTAGGAGTAGGTTCCCCCTTTCCTAGTCCTAATAGGAGGGGGAAGGAAGGGAGAGAGGGGAGGAAGGAAAGGGGGGCCGGCCCCCTTCCCAATTCGGATTGGGCTTGGGGGGGGGGTGCCCCTCCTCTTGGCCTTCTCCTCTCGGTAACCCCCCCTCCCGATACTCCGGTAAATGCCCGAACTCATCTGAAATCATTCCGGTGTCCAAACATAACCTTCTAATACATCAATCTTCATGTCTAGACCATTTCGAGACTCCTCGTCATGTCCGTGATCACATCCGGGACTCCGAACAATCTTCGGTACATCAAAACACATAAACTCATAATACCGATCGTCATCGAACGTTAAGCATGCGGACCCTACAGGTTCGAGAACTATGTATACATGACCGAGACACATCTCCGGTCAATAACCAATAGCGGAACCTGGATGCTCATATTGGCTCCCACATATTCTATGAAGATCTTTATCGGTCAAACCGCATAACAACATACGTTGTTCCCTTTGTCATCGGTATGTTACTTGCCCGAGATTTGATCATCGGTATCATCATATCTAGTTCAATCTCGTTACCGGCAAGTCTCTTTACTCATTCGTAATGCATCATCTCGTAACTATCTCATTAGTCACATTGCTTGCAAGGCTTATAGTGATGTGCATTACCGAGAGGGCCCAGAGATACCTCTTCGACAATTGGAATGACAAATCCTAATCTCGATCTATGCCAACTCAACAAACACCATCGGAGACACATGTAGAGCATCTTTATAATCACCCAGTTACGTTGTGACGTTTGATAGCACACTATGTGTTCCTCCGGTATTCAGGAGTTGCATAATCTCATAGTCATAGGAATATGTATAAGTTATAAAGAAAGCAATAGCAAACAAACTAAATGATCATCGTGCTAAGCTAACGGATGGGTCAAGTCAATCACATCATTCTCTAATGATGTGATCCCGTTCATCAAATGACAACTCATGTCTATGGTTAGGAAACTTAACCATCTTTGATTAACGAGCTAGTCAAGTAGAGGCATACTAGTGACACTCTGTTTGTCTATGTATTCACACATGTACTAAGTTTCCGGTTAATATAATTCTAGCATGAATAATAAACATTTATCATGACAAAAGGAAATATAAATAACAACTTTATTATTGCCTCTAGGGCATATTTCCTTCAGTTTCATTTTAGCTTTAGGCACAGCCGCTGAAAAATAGTTTGTTGTGAGCATTTGAATCGACGAGGCAATTTGGTTTGCACTCTGGATTTTCTCTTCGTGTTGCAGCTTCCTCCTTTCCCACCATAAGTACCAGTAAGTGATTACTATCATTTCATGTACATTTACCAGGTTTGGCCCCATCATTTCATGCTGTGGCATCTCTAACAGGAAGCCCAACACACTCTCGCCCGCTCTATCAACTAGGCATGCTTTATGAATCACTGTCTCAAGTCCAAGGTCCTTCCATACATTTACTGTTGCAGTACATCGGAACAAGACATGGGCAGTTGTGCCAGCACCTTCTTTACAAAGTGAACATTGAGGTGAAACCTTTACATGCCTATGGGCCAAGTTAACACCGCATGGTAGGGTGTCGTGCAATGTTTTCCATGTGAAATTTTTAACTTTTGCTAGGCAAGCCAAATCCCACACTTTCTTCCACACACTAGCACCTTGCATTGTACCTTGGCCGTTAGAAAATCTCAGGTTGTTTCCAAACTTATGGTCCCATTCCACATAGTAAGCTGACTTGACAGAAAACTGATTTTTTTTTTACATTCCCCAAGCTAGGAAATCCTCCATCTCATAGTTCAGAAGAGGTATAGCTAGGATATGGTTAGCATCAACTTGCCAAAAGATTTGTCTTACAACCTCCTCATCCCACTGTGACGCCCGGATAATTAAGCTACAGTAATCCTCACTAATGATGCCACGTCACCTCTGTCACTGTAGTTAATCTCGGGTTAAATCAAAACGGTTTCGATATTCAATTCAAAATTATGATGGTAATAAAAGTTTAAAAAAAATATAATAATGAAACAAAAATGTTCGGTGGTTGCCAAATATTACAAAGATAATTATGGTGTATGGTTCACAATTTTATAAAATGCCTAAGTGTTTAAAAATAAATAAAAACAGAAAAGAAAATAAATAAAAAGAAAACAGAAAGCAAATCAACAAAAAAAAAGAAAGGAAAGACCCCCCCCCCACACACTGGGCCTCGGCCTAGCTGGCCACCCACCCTCGGCCCAGCCGGTGGCCTGCCAGGCCGGCCCACTCCCCCCTAGCCTATAACCCCGTGGGGGCAAGGAACCCTAGCCCGACCCCCACTCGCCCCCGCACTCCCCCCCGATTCCCCCTCAGCCTCCCTCCCCGATCCAGATCGGGATCGGGGGCTCGCCGCCGCCGCCGCCCGGAACCCCCCGACCCCGGCACGCCCCACCCCACCGGCGCTCGTCCTCCTCCCCTCCTCCCCGACCGGCCGCGCAGGACGCCCGACCCCCCCCCCCCCTCGTCGCCTCGGGACCGTCCCCGACTCCCACCTCGCCGGATCCGCGTCGCCGGACGGCCGCCGCCTCGACCTCCTCCTCGCCGGACCGCCCGCCTTCGTCCTCCTCCACAACCCCGAGCCCGTTGCCTTTACCCTACGGCCCCCGTGAGCTTCCCCTCTCCTCCCCTTTCCCCCGTGCTGCTGCTCCCGCCATGGCCGAGCCCACCGCCGCTGTTAGCTTCGCCCGCACGGGGCCGCCGCTCAGCTCGACGCCGGTGACATCTCCGTCCACATCGGGACGAACCGCTCACACCACTAGATGCGCCTCTTCGCGCTCGTTCGGACGAACCCAAGCGCGCACGGATCCGTGCCCGATGCACGTTTTTCGTTGAACTCCGGCGGGTCGGTGCCGTGTATTTGGTCGCCGGCGCCGAGAGCCGGCCACGCTGACCTGGCCTGGCCCAAGGCCACCCCCGGGGTCACTGCCCGGTAGGACCCAGGGGCCCATTTGACCGCGTTGACTCAGGTCAACATGTTGACTGTGCACCCCAAGTCACCGCCAGTGGGCCCACCAGCCCCAGAACGTTTTTATTAAAACAAAAATTAATTATTAAGATTAGTAATTAATTAATTAAGTTAATTAATCCTAATTAATTAATCTGATTAAGCATTAGCTTAATTAAACACTGATTAGCTTAATTAAACAGTAGTTAACTTAATTAACTGCTAATTAGCCAAATCAGTCAATGACGAACGGGACCCACATGTCAGTTGACCAAGTCAACTGCTGACGTCATGATGACGTCAGCAAACACTATTCTGGATAATGTTGAATTAAATTAATTAAATAAATTCTAAAAATGATTTAAAACTTTAGAAAATCATATCTTTTAATCCGTAACTCGGATTAAAATATTTTCAACATGAAAGTTGCTCAGAACGACGAGACGATTCCGGATACGCAACCCGTTCGTCCACCACACCTCCCTAACCTATCGAACTCGCAACTTTCCCCCTCCGGTCCTCCGCCCGAAATCACGAAACACCGGGGATACTTTCCCGGATGTATTCCCCCTTAACCGGTACCACCTCATACCACATTAGGGCACGCCTAGCATCGTTACTTGTCATGTCATGCTTCACTAAGCACATGCTTGCATTATATTTATTGTTTCTTCCCCCTCTTCTCTCTCTAGACACCGAGACCGACGCCGCTGCTACCCCGTACGACTACGGTGTTGACGACCCCTCTCTCTTGCCAGAGCAACCAGGCAAGCCCCCCCTTGATCACCAGATATCGCCTACTCTTCTCTATACTGCTTGCATTAGAATAGTGTAGCTTGTTACTGCTTTCCGTTAATCCTATCCTGATGCATAGCCTGTCCTTGCTACTACTGTTGATACCTTACCTGCAATCCTAAATGCTTAGTATAGGATGCTAGTTTATCATCAGTGGCCCTACATTCTTGTCTGTCTGCCATGCTATACTATCGGGCCGTGATCACTCGGGAGGTGATCACGGGCATATGCTATATACTTTACACTGTTACATTACTGGAGAAACTGTTCGGAGATGGGGGCTGAAGGGGAAGGTGGTTCCACCCAGGTAGTGGTGGGCCTGGGTTCCCAACAGCCCCCGACTGTTACTTTGTGGCGGAGCGACAGGGCAGGTTCCGGCCACCTAGGAGAGAGGTGGGCCTGGCCCTGGTCGGCATTCGCGGATACTTAACACGCTTAACGAGATCTGGGTATTTGATCTGAGTCTGACCATTTGGTCTATACGCACTAACCATCTACGCGGGAGTAGTTATGGGTATCCCGGCGTCGTGGTATCAGCCGAAGCCTTCTTGACGTCAGCGACGGAGCGGCGCGCGCTGGATTGGACTGGAACGCCACTAGGCTAGGTCTGCTTCCGGCCGCCCTCGCAACGTGCAGGTGTGCTAAGGGCGATGGGCCCAGACCCCTGGGCGCTTAGGTTTAGACCGGCGTGCTGACCTCTCTGTTGGTCTAGGTGGGGCTACGACGTGTTGATCTTCCGAGGCCGGGCATAACCCAGGAAAGTGTGCCCGGCCAAATGGGATCGAGCGTGTTGGGGTATGTGGTGCACCCCTGCAGGGAAGTTTATCTATTCGAATAGCCGTGTCCCTCGGTAAAAGGACGACCCGGAGTTGTACCTTGACCTTATGACAACTAGAACCGGATACTTAATAAAACACACCCTTCCAAGTGCCAGATACAACCGGTGGTCGCTCTCTCGCAGGGCGACGAGGGGAGGATCATCGGTTAGGATTATGCTATGCGATGCTACTTGGAGGACTTCAGCCTTCTCTCTTCTACATGCTGCAAGACGGAGGCTGCCAGAAGCGTAGTCTTCGACAGGACTAGCTATCCCCCTCTTATTCCGGCATTCTGCAGTTCAGTCCACATATGATAGCCTTATCCCAGTTGATACCAATGCATACATATGTAGTGTAGCTCCTTGCTTGCGAGTACTTTGGATGAGTACTCACGGTTGCTTTCTCCTTCTTTTCCCTCTATCCCTTCTACCTGGTTGTCGCAACCAGATGTCGGAGCCCAGGAGCCAGATGCCACCGTCGATGACGACTCCTGCTACACCGGAGGTGCCTACTACTACGTGTTGCCCGCTGACGACGACCAGGAGTAGCTTAGGAGGATCCCAGGCAGGAGGCCTGCGCCTCTTTCGATCTGTATCCCAGTTTGTGCTAGCCTTCTTAAGGCAACTTGTTTAACTTATGTCTGTACTCAGATATTGTTGCTTCCGCTGACTTGTCTATGATCGAGCTCTTGTATTCGAGCCCTCGAGGCCCCTGGCTTGTAATATGATGCTTGTATGACTCATTTTATTTGTAGAGTTGTGTTGTGATATCTTCCCGTGAGTCCCTGATCTTGATCGTACACGTTTGCGTGTATGACTTGTGTACGATTAAATCGGGGGCGTCACACCCACTGACTTGTTCTAGGGTTAATAAGATCATTAACTTTGGATATGATCTGATTGTCCCATGGTGTTATAACCTTTCTATTATGAGAGCCTGGTAGCCATGGATCAGCCCAAATATTGATTTCCAGTCCATCTCCTACTCTCCAAATAAATCCATGTTTGACAGTATTTACCCCTACCATAATACTTTGCCATGTAAATGATGAGACTTTCTTTAACCTGGCATTAAGCAAGTCTCCATCAGGGAAATACCTGGCCTTAAGAACTGTTGCACGCAAAGAATCTGGGTTATTACAAGCCTCCATGCTTGTTTGGCAAGTAGTGCTAGATTAAAGCAATGAATATCCCTGAACCCCATACCTCCTTTACTCTTTGCACACATAATTTCCACCAAGCGATCCAATGCATTCTATTTTGGTTGTCACAATCCCCCCACCAGTAGTGCGACATCGCTCAGAGATTCCTTTACAAGTTTGTTTTGGAATTTTAAAGACCGACATAGCATATGATGGTATAGACTGTGCAACTGACTTAAGAAGTATTTCTTTCCCACCCATGGATAACTGCTTCTCTTTCCATCCATTAACTCTGCTTAGAACTCGATCCACCAAATGTTGAAAACAATTTGTTTTTTCCATCCCTACCTTGGCCGGGAGGCCTAGATATTTATCATTGAGAGCTTCTGTCATAATGTTTAATAGCGCGCACATTTGCCCCTTCACACCAACATCGGTATTGGGACTGAAGAAAATGCTCGATTTATCCATGCTAACCAATTGTCCAGAAGCATCACAATATGAATCAAGAACTCTTTTTAAAGCATGTGCATTCTCTAGGTTTGCCTTCATCAGAATCAAAGAGTCATCTGCAAACAAAAGATTAGATATAGATGGGGCATCCCGGCATACTTTAACCCAGTTGAGGTGCCCACTGTCCTCCTCATGAGCCAACAAAGCAGTTAAGCCCTCAGTATACAAAAGGAACGAATACGGTGAGAGGGGATCTCCTTGTCTTAGGCCTCTAGTGGGCCTAAAACTGCTTGTTTCCATAGAGTTAAAAAGAATAGTATATTCCACCATGCGTTGTCACACATTGCATTACCAGGTTGACCGAATTCACACAAAAGGAACTTCTCTGACCTTATGGTAGATTGCATCTGAATTACATTAATATGTGAACTTTCTTGTAATCTTTTTCCCTGAAACTAAGACAATGGCCTGACGTGATATTTTGGTAGTTGTGTAAGCTAAAACATGATGCTAAGTCGAACAATTTATTGTACTTTTTTCGCATGAGACCACATTTTGATAGTTGCAAAGCCTAAACCATGATGCTGTCTTGCTGCTGTTGTAGTATCTAATGAAATTGTAAGATAATGTAGTTATGCCAAGTTTCTTTTGTTTCAGTAAAACAGTTGTTGGTAGTTGCATAAGTTGAACCATGATGCTTGTTAAGCTAACTTCATTGATCTGCACTCTGAAAAATCATAGTAGCCATTCAGAAAAAGGTATGGTACTATTAGAAATTGATCGTGTAAAAAGGTATGGTACTATTAGAAATTGATCGTGTAAAAGGGTTTGTTTATCTCACCTCCTATTCCTTTCAGTTTAACATTTCTAGCACTGTCATTTTTCCTGAAAGTATTTTTGTTTGCTTTAGTGGTAAGCATACTGTAGGTAGTATTCCATTATCACTGATATTTTCTAGTTATAGATGTACTTCTAATACAGTTTGTACAGAACTATAATTGTTGAGTAGCATATTTTCTTACTAGAAGGTACTTATGTTCCCACTGAATTGACTGAATGCTTACGTTTTTTCACGAGCTCCAAAAATTTCTCCAATATGGAAATGACGTACGCTGTGGGGAGTGGATGTTGGACGAGACTTGCGCGTGCTCCCGCGTATGTGGCTTGATTTGATTGGAACAAAATAAGACCCAGCCCCACTTCCTTAAAATCAGAGGAGGAGATGATTAGATTAGAAAGGAAAAAAGAAAAAAGACAACCGTAAGATGAAGTGAAAGCACAGATGAGAGCATAAGGAGGGAGCGGGCAAGCCGGATCCGTGGATGTACTACATACTGATCTAAAATAAGGAAAGAGCAATCTTTGATGATGGTGACTCAATGGATTGTCTTTCCTTTCCATTTGTTTCTTCTTCTTACCATCTGACGTAGTATATGCTTTTGTGCTGAATTACATAGAAAGGCGGAAAAAAATTAAGGTGTGGCGAATTCTTAAGCAAAGATTATTTTTTATGAAAAAACAAAAGAATCAATACACGGTAACAATGCACACTAAAAATGAATGACCAAATACAATTAAAATGTCGACATATTTTAACAGAAAAACAACCTAAAACATGCCAACAACGGGGATCGGTTGTGCTTCCTGGCCTAGCTGTGTGTGCATGGCCCATTGCGGCCTCTCCTGATTTCCAGCGAGGCAACCACAGACAAGACCCGAAATCAAAATTAAGAAATACTCGCTGCAAAGAACACTCCACTTTTCCATGTCGTGACAAGTGACATACATACAACGCGTCACTTGTCGCAACCTGAGAGTTTTCCTTTTTTTCGTAGATTCGTTTATTCAAAACGTTTTATCTCTTAAACCGTACGTCCAAATCTTAAACCGTTTTCATCATTGGATTCCTCGCGTCGAGATCTTCAAAACTAGATCCCATGTTGATAGATTTTGACGAACTTTTTTTTTCACAAAAAAACTGGGCGAAAAAACCGAACTGGGAGCACGGTTTTTTTCCTTTCCGAAAGAGGCACACCCATGCCTCTCGCGAAATCACAACCGTGCCTCTCGTGAAAGCAAAACCATAACTCTCGTGAAAGAAAAAAAACAGAAAACACGTTTTTTTTTCGTTTCCGAGAGGCACGGCCGTGACTATCGCGAAGGCACAACCGTGCCTCTCGCGAAAGCAAAACCGTAACTCCCGCGAAAGAAAAAAACAGAAAACGCATATTTTTTCCCTTTCCTAGAGGCACGGCCGTGACTTTCGCGAAAGCACAACCGTGCCTCTCACGGAAGCAAAACCGTGACTCTCACAAAGAAAAAAAATAAAAAACGCGTTTTGTTTTTCCCTATCCTAGAGGCACGGCCATGATTTTCGCGAAAGCACAACCATGCCTCTCGCGGAAGCAAAACCGTGACTCCCACAAAAGAAAAAAAGACAGAAAACGTGTTTTGTTTTTCCTTTCCTAGAGGCACGGCCGTGACTCTCGCGAAAGCACAACTATGCCTCTCGCGGAAGCAAAACCGTGACTCTCGCGAAAGAAAAAAAAAACAGAAAATGCGTTTTTTTTCGTTTTCGAAAGGCACGGCCGTGACTCTCGCTAAAGCACAACCGTGCCTCTCGCGGAAGTAAAACCGTGACTTTGCGAAAGGAAAATAAAAGAAAACGCATTTTTTCGCGCAAAAAAAATCAAATTTTTTTGATCGAAAAGCTCAGAAAACCGGGGGAAACCAAAACGTCGAAAACCCTTGAAAAAAACCGTTTCAAAAACCGAAAACTCGTGCGGAAAAATAAAAAAAACAAAATTCGAAGAGAGCGTCCAGAGCGCGACATGTGGCGAATGGCTGAGAGCGCGCCAAGTGGCGCTAATTGTTGCGAGGCTCCCGAAGACGTTGTTTGGCTAGCAGATATTAGCCACGGGAATATATAAAACGGGTTTCTAGCTGATGTTTAGCAAAAACTGGTTTTACTAATTTTTCGGTTAATAATCAGCTCGTGGAAAACTTTGTTTGGACTAGAAAAACGCAATTCTAGTTGGCCCAATGCCTTCTTTAGATAGCAATTAGTCATTCGTATTCCCCTCCGTAACTAGGCCAGGCTTCTTCCTTTGATCTCTGATCCCTCATTGCTGTTGGCGGCATGCATAGGCTTGACGCCACCCATGGTGATTAGGACAGCCGTGACGAGGTTCGTGGCGACTCCTTCGGTGGTTGGCCGCCGACGGATGCATGGCCTGTACGCCCACGTCGCCGGTAGCTGCATCCACTGGGCCCTGAATAGGCTTGACGCCGCCTACTATGACGACAGCCAGCGGTAGGGCTGAAAAAAAAGCTCGAAGCTCGTGAGCTAAACGAGTAGCTCGTGACTCGGCTCGAATCGACTCGAACTTGAAGAATAACGAGTCGAGCCGAGCTTTAGTTTAAGATCGTTTATAGACCAAGTTAAACGAGCCAATCTCACGAGTACTCGTGTAACTCGTTAGGCTTGGTACAAAAGATCAGCCACTTCCAATATAAAAAAGAACAACCACTCAGCACCCTATGTCCTAGGCGCACAACACAAGGCCTAGCCGTTGAAGGCCCGATTGCCTAGGAGACTCATGCGTTACAAGGAAATTACTATTGTTTAGTGATATATATGTTTAATATATACATAATAATTTTTATAATGTTTGAGGATTTTATGTTCATATCTTTAATGAGCTTAACAAGCTAAACGAGCTAGCTCGCGAGTTATATGAGTCGAGCCAATCTTGGATTTGAGCTCGTTAATAATAATGAGTCGAGTCGAGCTAACTCGTTAACGAAACGAGCTCTAGCGAGTCGAGCCGAGCTGGCTCGACTCGGCTCGAATTCCAGCCCTAGCCAGCGGTGCCCTTCTGGCAAGCTCCTCAGCTCATATACGATGTTGCTTGCCTCCACTCAGGCCGTCATGACTGAGCACGTGTGGTCTGTGGAAGCCAGTGGCGGCTTCCCGAGATCGCCGCGCCTACCTTCCTTCATCGGCACCGAATCACATCTGCTAGAGTTGGCCGTCGCCGAGCGACGCTGGTCGTGCATGCTTCGTACAAAGCAGCCGTGCCCAGGATTTGGGGAGAAACAGTTACAATAAGTATATGCTAATCGTGTTTTTGGAAAAACGACTAATACTCGTTTTTCTATAAATCTGAAATCCTGGGTTTTAGGGATCCTGGTTTGCTATATCCATGAATTTGTTGGAACAAACAAACAATATTTTATTCTGTTAAACTGTTTCCCTGGTTTGTAGAGATCGCGTTCTTTATATTTTGTCTATCCAAACAACGCTGAAGGAGCGCTCGTTAACTAGTTGCTCCCGACAAGACCTAGCATGTGGTGGTATCGGTCTGGGTTGGGCGCTCGTGTAGCCGTCCAGAGAGCACGTATATATGTATGCGTAGGTATAAAAGGATTTTTCTCAAAAAAGGTATAAAAGGAAAACTGGACCAAATCAAGGTGTGGCAGCCCAACGGATTCCTCCGCCACTCGGGATGACCTCACCTACATTAATATTTTTTGTTTCTAAAACCTAAAAAGTGTTCGCGGGCTCTATTGTCTTATAGAGCACACACCCTTCCGCGTCGTCCGATTGAAATCGCGGCATCAGGTGTTGGGCGGTCTAGGCCGAAAACAAACTATTCACTCACCACGTTTCTTTGCTTCGTGCAGCCGTGCCCCACGACCCATTCCTCTCCCTCATCCACGAACTCATCTTCTCCCTCCCCGTGCACATCTTCCTCCGTGCCCGGTGAGATCCATTGCGCCCAGCCTCCATCGACCTGGCCACGCCGGAGCTCCTTCTTCCCCAGCCTTCTTCTCCACCGACGCACCCCACACCCCACATCGGTAGTGAAGCATCCCGCACCGGCGGACGCGCTCCCCCGCCTTTGACCGACGCCGACGTGGCCCCGCGCCCCGCTTCTCCCTTCCGGCGTCGTCCTGCGCCCCGCCGCATCGACCCCTCACCAATTTGATGCATCCCGCGGCTGGGACCTTCGATCCCCGTCGGATCCGGACCCTTCTTGTCCAACGACGATGACAAAAGCAGGCAGCGGCTGCTCCGGCCGCCCCATCGCAGATTCCTGCTACCTCTTGAGCAATGCGTTGGTTTTTCCTTGAAGAGGAAAGGGTGATGCAGTAAAGTAGCGTAAGTATTTCCCTCAGTTTTTGAGAACCAAGGTATCAATCCAGTAGGAGATCACGCTCAAGCCTCACGCACCTACACAAACAAATAAGAACCTCGCAACCAACGTGATAAAGGGGTTGCCAATCCCTTCATGATCACTTACGAGAGTGAGATCTGATAGATATGATAAGATAATATTTTTGATATTTTTATGATAAAGATAAATAAATATGCCAAGTAAAATAAACGACAAAGGAAATAACTAAGTATTGGAAGATTAATATGATGGGAGATAGACCCAGGGGCCATAGGTTTCACTAGTGGCTTCTCTCAAGAGCATAAGTATTACGGTGGGTAAACGAATTACTGTCGAGCAATTGATAGAATTGAGCATAATTATTATAATATCTAGGTATGATCATGTATATAGGCATCATGTCCGAGACAAGTAGACCGAAACGATTCTGCATCTACTACTATTACTCTACACATCGACCGCTATCCAGCATGCATCTAGAGTATTAAGTTCATAAGAACAAAGTAATGCTTTAAGGAAGATGACATGATGTAGAGGGATAAACTCATGCAATATGATATAAACCCCATCTTTTTATCCTCGATGGCAACAATACAATACGTGCCAGTTCCCTTTCTGTCACTGAGATCAAACACCGCAAGATTGAACCCAAAGCTAAGCACTTCTCCCATTGCAAGAAAGATCAATCTAGTAGGCCAAACCAAACTGATAATTCAAAGAGACTTGCGAAGATAAACCAATCATACATAAAAGAATTCAGAGGAGAATCAAATATTGTTTATAGATAATCTGGATCATAAACCCACAATTCATCAGATCTCGACAAACACACCGCAAAAGAAGATTACATCGAATAGAGCTCCAAGAAGATCGAGGAGAACTTTGTATTGAGATCTAAAGAGAGAGAAGAAGCCATCTAGCTACTAACTATGGACCGGAAGGTCTGAAGTAAACTACTCACACATCACCGGAGAGGCCATGGAGTTGATGTAGAGGCCCTCCGTGATCAATGCCCCCTCCGGTGGAGCTCCGGAAAAGGCCCCAAGATGGGATCTCTCCGGTACATAAGGTTGGGGCGGTGGAATTAGGTTTTCTTGGTGCTCCTGAATGTTTGGAAGAAGTACGTCGGTGGAGCAACGAAGGGCTCACGAGGGTGGAGGGCGCGCCCAGGGGGGTAGGCGCGCCCCCTGCCTCGTGGCCTCCTTCGTTGTTTCTTGACGCTCACTCTAAGTCTCCTGGATCATGTTTGTTGAGAAAATCACATTCCCGAAGGTTTCATTCCGTTTGGACTCCGTTTGATTTTTCCTTTTCTTCGAAACCCTAAAATAGGCAAAAAAAACAGCAATTTGGGCTGGGCCTCCGATTAGTAGGTTAGTCCCAAAATGATATAAAAGTGTAAAATAAAGCCCATTAACATCCAAAATAGATAATATAATAGCATGGAGCAATCAAAAATTATAGATACGTTGGAGACGTATCAAGCATCCCCAAGCTTAATTCCTGCTCGTCCTTGAGTAGGTAAATGATAAAAGAAGAATTTTGATGTGGAATGCTTTCTAACATATTTCTCAATGTAATTTTCTTTATTGTGGCATGAATGTTCAGATCCATAAGATTCAAGACAAAAGTTTAATATTGACATAAAAATAATAATATTTCGAGCATACTAACTAAGCAATCATGTCTTCTCAAAATAACATGGCCAAATAAAGTTATCCCTACAAAATCATATAGTCTGGCTATGCTCTATCTTCACCACACAAAATATTTAAATCATGCACAACCCCGATGACAAGCCAAGCAATTGTTTCATACTTTTGATGTTCTCAAACTTTTTCAATCTTCACGCAATATATGAGCGTGAGCCATGGATATAACACTATATGATGGAATAGAATGGTGGTTGTGGAGAAGACAAAAAAGGATAAGATAGTCTCACATCAACTAGGCGTATCAACGGGCTATGGAGATGCCCATTAATAGATATCAATGTGAGTGAGTAGGGATTGCCATGCAACGGATGCACTAGAGCTATAAGTGTATGAAAGCTCAACAAAAGAAACTAAGTGGGTGTGCATCCAACTTGCTTGCTCATGAAGACCCAGGGCAATTTGAGGAAGCCCATCATTGGAATATACAAGCCAAGTTATATAATGAAAAATTCCCACTAGTATATGAAAGTGATATCATATGAGTCTCTCTATCATGAAGATCATGGTACTACTTTGAAGCACAAGTGTGGAAAAAAGATAGTAGCATTGTCCGTTTGCAGAAGTTGTGTCAGTTTTGGTGTCCTCTTAAAAGCTGCAGCGGTACTGCCTCTGTCTTTCAGCGTTGCTCCACAAACGTGCTCCCAAGAGAGAAATGGCACCATAGTACCGCCATCGTCCGATCTGGAAGACCAGATCCTAGGGTTTCCCCCGAAGCAGCATGAGTGGGTCGACAACAGTTACACGACGATGCCTTCATCAAGGTAACGGTGGAAAATGCGCATGCTCCTAGGGGGTAGATTGGTAGGAAAAGACCATCGCTCGTCCCCGACCGCCACTCATAAGGAAGACAATAAATAAATAAATCATGCTCTGACTTCATCACATAACTGTTGAAAGAACATGCGATGCCCCCATGTTTGATTTTGGTAATTGATGACAATCTCTATGGACTAATGGTTGCCTTGAGTTATATTTGAAGGTTTTGTCCATAGGCTTTTCTTGGAGTACATTTGTTGGTTTCAAGGAGAGTTTGTGATGACCAAGGTGCTATTCAAGGAATTACCTAAAGATTGGTCTTGTGAGAGGTTGATCAAGACTAAGTAAAAGATTGAATCAAGTTTATCAACACACAAAGCATAGAAGATGTACCGAGAGGGATCAAGCGATCCCATGGTATGGTAAGCATTGTTAATTACGCTTTGTGTACTAACCCATGATCTTCGTGAGAGTTCTTTGTGGGGTTAGGTTGCGGTGTGCAAATTCAAGTGAAGCATCACAAAGAGATCAAATGCTTGAAGCTTGCCATCCATTATGATGACAATGGACTTGTGAAGATGTGCGGAAGAGTGGCTCACCCATAGTGGAGTATGGGGGAGCAATCAACTAGCTAGTCTTCATAGAGCCAACGCAATCAAGAAATATGGTCCAACTTGAGGGAGTCAAGATCGTCATCATCTAGCTCAAGTGGACCATGTGCAAGGCAAAGGTTTGCCCTTGATAGGTTTTCTATTTTACCGGTCTCACGATGGTAGTTGGGAGACCGGGTTATAGGATCGATTGTCGTACTATCAAGGGGGGCTCTCGATGAGTAGTTTGATCGTATCATTCGTAGAGAGCTCAAACCATTGCATCCTTGCTTCATCTTTCTTGGTTCTTGTTTGGTTCTCTTTTTGAGTCTTAAAGCTTATGGTCATCTTGATGACAAGCTTGAGTTCATCGAAAACGGAGTTCACATGCATCTTCTATGATGTTTTCAGTGTTGGAGGTTTTACCAGTCTTATTTGAGGAAGGGTTCTCACCATTTTCTTATGGGACTTTTCTAATTTTCTTATTATTGTTATTTCTATCAATATTGTGTTAGCCCTTGTCACTAGCTTTCCAACAAACTTGGTTTCGTTGAATTCGGAGTCGGTTTGCAGAAGTTGTGTCAGTTTTGGTGTCCTCTTAAAAGCTGCAGCAGTACTACCGCTCGTGGGAGCAGTACTATCGCTTGAGCGGTACTACCGTGGCTACTTCCGTGGCTATTTCCACTCCGGACCAAAAACTCGTCATAAGTCCAGCGGTGGTAGGCACAGATGTATTTTTTAGTACCGCTCGCAAGTAGTAGTACCACTACCCTTAGCGGTAGTACCGCTACCCCTAGCGGTAGTACCGTGAGGACGAGCGGTAATACCGCTCTGTGCGGGTTGTGAGCATAACGGTTGGATTTTCCCCACCTTTAAAAGGGGGTCTTCTTCCCCAATGAACCTTATCTCTTTAGCTCGTGTTCTTCCCCCATTGTTGACCTTCTTCGAGCTTGCCAACTCTCAATCCCTCCAATGATTCTTGCTAGTTCTTGAGGGAAAAGAGAGAGGAGGTCTAGATCTACGTTTCCACCAATCACTTTCTCCTCTAAGTGAGGGGAACCCCTTGGATCTAGATCTTGGAGTTCTTCGTGTTCTTATTTCGTTCTTCCTCTCATTTTCCTCCCTAGCATTAGTTGCTTTGGTGGTATTTGGGAGAAAAGGACTTGGGCACTCAGTGTGCCCTTGCCATTGCATTTGGTGCATCGGTTTGAGTTATCCACGGTGATACATGGAAGTGAAGTTTGAGAAGCTTATTACTCTAGGGTGTTTGGGCACCCTAGAGCTTGTTCCTCTTGGGTGCCTTGGTGCCCTAGACGGTTGGTGTTGTTCGGAGCTCAATCATTGTGGTGTAAAGCTCTGGGCAAGCATCGGGGTCTCCAATTAGGTTGTGGAGATCGCCCCGAGCAATTTGACGGGTACCGGTGACCGCCCCCAAGGGTTGCCAAAGTGTACGGGTTCGGTGACCGCCCCCAAGGGTTGCCATTTGTACGGGTTCGGTGACCGCCCTCAAGGGTCCCTTAGTGGAATCACGGCATCTTGCATTGTGCAAGGGCGTGAGGAGATTACGGTGGCCCTAGTGGCTTCTTGGGGAGCATTGTGCCTCCACACCGCTCCAAATGGAGATTAGCATCCGCAAGGGTGTGAACTTCGGGATACATCGTCGTCTTCGTGTGCCTCGGTTATCTCTTACCCGAGCTCTTTACTTATGCACTTTACTTTGTGATAGCCATATTGTTTCTTGTCATATATATTGCTATCACCTAGTCGTTTATCTTGCTTAGCATAAGTTGTTGGTGCACATAGGTGAGCCTAGTTGTTGTAGGTTTTGTGCTTGACAAATTAACCGCTAGATTTATTCCGCATTTGTTCAAGCCTAAACCGTAATTATTTTAAAACGCCTATTCACCCCCCCTCTAGGCGACATCCACGATCTTTCAACGGTCACCATACGTGCATCCTACGTGAATCACAAACTTTAACACAAGTATTTCTCAAATTCACAATTACTCAACTAGCATGACTCTAATATCATCATCTCCATATCTCAAAACAATTATCAAGTATCAAACTTCTCATAGTATTCAATGCACTTGTATGAAAGTTTTTATTATTGCCATGTTGTTCTAAAGGACTCTCAAAATAATATAAGTGAAGCATAAGAGAACAATAGTTCCTATAAAAGAAAACCATCGACGTGCTCTAAAAGATATAAGTGAAGCACTAGAGCAAAAACTATATAGCTCAAAAGATATAAGTGAAGCACATAGAGTATTCTAATAAATTCCTAATCATGTGAGTCTCTCTCAAAAGGTGTGTACAGAAAGGATGATTGTGGTAAACTAAAAAGCAAAGACTCAAATCATACAACACGCTCCAAGCAAAACACATATCATGTGGTGAATAAAAATATAGCTCCAAGTAAAGTTACCGATAGACGAAGATGAAAGAGAGGATGCCTTCCGGGGCATCCCCAAGCTTAGGCTTTTTGGTGTCCTTGAATTTTAACTTTGGGTTCCATGTGCATCCCCAAGATTAGGCTCTTGCCACTCCTTGTTCCATCATCCATCAAATCTTTACCTAAAACTTGAAAACTTCACAATACAAAACTCAAAATAGAAAATCTCGTGAGCTCCGTTAGCGAAAGAAAACAAAACACCACTTCAAGGTATTGTAATGAACTCATTCTTGATTTATATGGGTGTTAAAACTACTGTATTCCAACTTCTCTATGGTTTATAAACTCTTTTACTAGCCATAGATTCATCAAAATAAGCAAACAACACACGAAAAACAGAATCTGTCAAAAACAGAACAGTCTGTAGTAATCTGTAGCTAACGCAAACTCTGGAACCCTAAAAATTCTGAAATAAATTGCTAGATGTGAGTAATTTATATATTAATCATCTTCAAAAATAATTAACTAAATAGCACTATCCAAATAAAAATGGCAGCAATTCTCGTGAGCGCTAATGTTTCTATTTTTTACAGCAAGATCAAAAAGACTTTCCCCAAGTCTTCCCAATGGTTCTACTTGGCACAAACACTAAATAAACACAAAAAACACAACCAAAACAGAGGCTAGACAAATTATTTATTACTAAACAGGAGAAAAAGTAAGGAATAAAAATAAATTTGGGTTTCCTCCCAACAAGCGCTATCGTTTAACGCCCCTAGCTAGGCATAAAAGCAAAGATAGATCTAGGTATTGCCATCTTTGGTAGGCAATCCATAAGTGGCTCTCATAATAGATTCATATGGTAATTTAACTTTCTTTGTAGGGAAGTGTTCCATGCCTTTCCTTAATGAAAATTGGAATTTAATATTCCCTTCCTTCATATCAATAATTGCACCCATCGTTCTAAGGAAAGGTCTATCAAAAATAATAGCACATGAAGGATTGCAATCTATGTCAAGAACAATGAAATCTACGGGCACATAGTTCCTATTTGCAACAATAAGAACATCATTAATTCTTCCCATAGGTTTCTTAATAGTGGAATCCGCAAGGTGCAAGTTTAAAGAACAATCATCAAAATCACGGAAACCTAACAAATCACACAAAGTTTTTGGAACCGTGGAAACACTAGCACCCAAATCACACAAATCATAACACTCGTGATCTTTAATTTTAATTTTTATTGTAGGTTCCCACTCTAGCGACCAGACCTCAAACGGTCCGATCTCTGTGCTTAAGTGTCATCCCTAGATCAGTAATGCTGGCACGCACGGTACTTGAAGGATTTATAACAGAGTAGAAATCACACACTTGTTACAACGAGTGTCTCAAAAGAGAACTTATTACAAGTAATATGGCTCAAGGCCATCTAATAACGATAACAGCGGAAGGCTTGGAAGATAAGTGAGTCCATCAACTCCAACGGCATCACTGAGTATAGAACCACGACCTAAAGCTCTTTACTCGTCGTCTGAAAAGTCTGCAACATGAACGTTGCAGTCCGAAAACGGGTCAGCACATGGAATATGCTGGCAGAGTAACACATAGAGAGTAATGAACAGAAATAGGCTATACTACATGCATATATGGCTGGTGGAAAGCTCTATGGTTACAGTTTTGCGTAAAGCCAATTTTTTCCTACTGCAAAGGAATAAATTTTGTTTAACTATCATGGTAGTTGTTAAACATTGAGAGCATAGACACCCTCTCAATCCCAATTAAACATCATCATTAAAACCCAAAAAAATTAATTAAAGTCACATGATGAGATTCACATGATAATCCAAGTACTAGATACTCAAAACGTCCATAACCGGGGACACAGCTAATCATGATTAGTTTATACACTCTGCAGAGGTTTGCGCACTTTTTCCCACAAGATTCGATCTCCTCCGTTGGGATTCTCGCACTACATGGTATTTGAGAAACGGATGACCGAGACATAGTCTTTCAGAAGCGCTAGCACCTTACGATCGGGTAGACCGTTACACCTACTTTCCCCTACATCTGCTAGTCTACCACTGTAAGAGTTCGCACGACTTAATCAACCATGCTAGAACCCATAGTAGCTTGTGGCTGCACACGGAAGTTTCTAGCACGAATAGTCTTATGATCCCTTTGAGCCTGGGTGGCGGTCCATAAAGAAAAACAAGCAATCGCTGGAATACCCAGGTGCCTCAATCCACCGAGATGTGTGTTAAAGTTGCCACCTTAAATAAACCATTAATTAACAATCTCACATCTGTCATGGATACACTCACCCAATCCACGTCTACTAGCATAGCATAACAATATAAGCAAATGTAGAAGTAACTCCCAAGGTTTTGATAATAAAACAGGTAATATGTACTACCTCATCTACTTCCCCGAAACCCACAATTTAATTAGATCCTAATCATGTAATGTTTGAGGATTGGTCTAATGCAATAAAATTGGGTAGTAAGAGGTATGATCAAAGTGTTACTTGCCTTGCTGATGATCCGCGAAACCTAGAGATTCGAAGTAGCAAGCGACGCACTCCGGGTACTCTAACGCAAACAAACAAACAAGCATACCATAAGTACTCATATAATGCATAGGTAAAACTCAAATAAGAGATCTAACCAGAAAGTTCAACTTAAGAACTCCGGTTTGCAAAAAGAAACAAATCAAACGAAGCGACGGAAGGCAAACGGCGAAAGAAACAAGTTTCGTTTACTAATCTGGATCTAAGTCAAATTTTACAGAACCAAAAACTTGTTTGAGTTGGTTAAACAGAAAGAGGGTTTCGAGACGAAACTCTAGGCGCTTGAATCGCCTGATTCCGATAAACGAGCGAAAAGTCAAACTAAAAACGAAAATCGGATCAGAAATCGTGATCAGAAATAATCGCGGAAAATCCAAGAAAAAGAAAAACGACAAACAGGCTAACGAACGAACGTTCGTTGTTTGCGGCTAAACGACGAAAACCGTTCATAAAACGAATGTAAACGCGGCCGTTCGCTAAATAACTTAACCGAAGAAAATAAACCGAACCGGATCTAGAAAAAACGGATCTAGGTTTTACGAAATAAAACCGATCAGTTTTAAAAAAACCGGCGGCTACCTCGAACGGCGGCGGGAGGTCTGGCGGGGCGGCGGCGAGCTCCGGCGAGGCGGCGCGGGCGGCAGCGCGAGCGGCGGCGGCGGCGGGCTCCGGCGCGGGCGGCGGCTAGGGTTAGGGTTTCAGGTGGGGCGGCGGTAACGGGCCTCAAGGTGTCGGCTTATAAAGGCCTGGCCCAAGAAGTCCTGGCCGAGTACGGCCCTAAGTCGGTCGACCTTTTTTTTTAAATAATATGATGTGTAGAAAAAGAAAGAAAAGAAATACTAAACGGACTTCAAAAATCCTGAAATAAATTTTCCCCGACTTCTAAAATCAAGCCGGACAAAGTGAACATTTATTTGGGGCCTAAATGCAATTTTGAAAAACGCGCATTTTTCCTAAATTCAAATAAAACAGCGAAAAACTCCAAAATAAAAACCTTAATTGATTTTCATATTAAATCTCTGATATTTCTTTATTTTTAGGAAGTCATTTTATCCTCTCTCTTTCATTTTTAATAAAAGAAATAATTCAGAGAAAATAATTAATATCAAACGATCCTCTTTTCATAATTCGAGAAAACCTCAAATATGAAAATAACGAAATCCCCAACTCTCTCCGTAGGTCCTTGAGTTGCGCGGAATTTCTAGGATCAACCCAAAAAGCAAATAAAATATGATATGCAATGATGATCTAATGTATAACATTCCAATTGAAAATTTGGGATGTTACAAACCTACCCGCCTTAAGATGAATCTCGCCCTTGAGATTCGTGTTGGCTAGAAAATAGGTGAGGGTGTTCCTTCAGCAGATCTTCCTCTCGCTCCCAGGTGGCTTCATCCTCGGTGTGGTGACTGCACTGAACTTTGCAAAATCGGATAACCTTGTTGCGGGTAACTCGGCTGGCAAACTCGAGTATACTGACTGGTTTCTCCTCGTAGGTCAAATTACTATCCAACTGAATTGCTTCCAGCGGCACTGTATCTCTCAGCAGTATATCCGCCATCTCTGCGTGGCACTTCTTCAACTGGGAAACGTGAAACACGTCTTGAACTCCCGACAATCCTTCGGGCAACTCGAACTTGTAAGCAACTTCTCCCATACGCTCCAAAACTTTGTATGGTCCCACAAAACGTGGCACTAATTTTCCCTTAACTCCAAAATGCTTAACTCCTCAAAGCGGGGATACACGAAGATAAACTCTGTCTCTGGCTTCGTAAACTGTCTCCTTGCATTTAGAATCTGCATGGCTCTTCTGCCTGGACTGGGCTATCTTGAGCCTATCGCGAATCAACTGCACTTTCTGTTCAGACTCCTTAATCAAATCTGGTCCAAACAACTGGCGGTCTCCAACTTCGTCCCACGACAATGGTGTTCAACACCTTCTTCCATACAAGGCTTCAAAAGGGGCCATCTTCAAACTAGATTGATAACTATTGTTGTAAAAGAACTCCGCATATGGCAAATTGTCGTCTCAACTAGATCCATAATCTAGCGCACAAGCTCTCAGCATATCCTCCAAAATCTGATTGACTCTCTCGGTCTGTCCATCGGTCTAGGGATGAAAAGCTGTACTAAACTCTAGCCTGGTACCCAAAGTTTCGTGCAACTGATTCCAGAACTTTGAGGTAAACTGAGTTCCTCTATCTGATACAATGCTCCTCGGAACTCCATGCAGACATACGATCCTGGTCATGTATATCTTTGCCAACTTAGCACTGGTGTAAGTGGTATTTACTGGGATGAAATGAGCTACCTTCGTCAAGCGATCGACTACAACCCATATCAAGTCATAGCCTGAGCGGGTCCTGGGTAATCCCGTGATAAAATCCATGCCTAGCTTATCCCACTTCCATTCGGGTATCGGCAATGGCTGTAACAATCCTGTTGGCTTTTGATGCTCTGCCTTTACTCTCTGACATACATCACAAACGGCTACATACTCCGCAATATCCTTCTTCATTCCGGTCCACCAGAAAGTATCCTTCAAATCCAAATACATCTTGGTATTTCCTGGGTGAATCGAGTACGGCGAATCATGGGCCTCTTGTAGAATTAGCTTCCTGATCTCCGGGTCATTAGGCACATAAACGCGGTCCTCAAACCATAAGGTATTGTGTTCATCCTCACGAAAACCTTTAACTTTTCCCTTGCTCATCTTCTCCTTTATGGTGGCAATCTCCTTGTCGGTCTTCTGAGCTTCTCTGATCTCATCCATCAGAGTAGACTGAATCTCCAATGCTGCTACATAGCCTCTCAGGACTATCTCCAAACATAGCTCACGAAGATACACGACTAACTCCTTTGGTAAATCTCCGGTCATTAGTGTGTTGACATGGCTCTTGCGGCTCAATGCTTCAGCTACTACGTTAGCCTTTCTGGGGTGATAATACAATCTCATGTCATAATCCTTGATGAGCTCCAACCATCTTCTTTGCCTGAGATTCAACTCCTTCTACGTGAAGATGTACTTCAAACTCTTGTGATCCGTGTACACCTCACAATGGTTTCCGATGAGAAAATGTCTCCATGTCTTGAATGCATGCTCTACGGCTGCTAACTCCAAATCCTATGTAGCATAATTTAACTCATGGTGCTTAAGCTGTCGTGAAGCTTACAAAACAACTCTTCCCTCCTGCATAAGCATGTTGGAAATATGCCCTAGAGGCAATAATAAAATTATTATTATTATATTTCCTTTTTCATGTTAATTGTCTATTGTTCATGCTATAATTGTGTTATCCGGAAATCATAATACATGTGTGAATACATAGACCATAACATCTCCCTAGTAAGCCTCTAGTTAACTAGCTCGTTGATCAATAGATAGTCATGGTTTCCTGACTATGGACATTGGATGTCATTGATAACGGGATCACATCATTAGGAGAATGATGTGATGGACAAGACCCAATCCTAAGCATAGCACAAGATCGTGTAGTTCGTTTGCTAGAGCTTTTCCAGTGCCAAGTATCATTTCCTTAGACCATGAGATCGTGTAACTCCCGGATGCCGTAGCAGTGCTTTGGGTGTACCAAACGTCACAACGTAATTGGGTGACTATAAAGGTATACTACAGGTATCCCCGAAAGTATCTGTTGGGTTGACGTAGATCGAGACTGGAATTTGTCACTCCGTATGACGGAGAGGTATCTCTGGGCCCACTCGGTAATGCATCATCATAATGAGCTCAATGCGACCAAGTGTTTGGTCATGGGATCATGCATTACAGTATGAGTAAAGTGACTTGCCGGTAACGAGATTGAACGAGGTATTGGGATACCGACGATCGAATCATGGGCAAGTAACGTACCGATTGACAAAGGGAATTGTATACGGGATTGATTGAATCCTCGACATCGTGGTTCATCTGATGAGATAATCGTGGAACATGTGGGAGCCAACATGGGTATCCAGATCCTGCTGTTTGTTATTGACCGAAGAGTCATCTCGGTCATGTCTGCATGTCTCCCGAACCCGTAGGGTCTACACACTTAAGGTTCAGTGACTCTAGGGTTGTAGAGATATTAGTATGCGGTAACCCGAAAGTTGTTCAGAGTCCCGGATGAGATCCCGGACGTCACGAGGAGTTCCGGAATGGTCTGGAGGTGAAGATTTATATATAGGAAGTCCAGTTTCGGCCATCGGGAAAGTTTCAGGGGTAATCGGTATTGTACTGGGACCACCAGAAGGGTCCCGGGGGTCCACCGGGTGGGGCCACCTATCTCGGAGGGCCCCATGGGCTGAAGTGGGAGGGGAACCAGCCCCTGGTGGGCTGGTGCGCCCCCCATGGGCCTCCCCCTGCGCCTAGGGTTGGAAACCCTAGGGGTGGGGGCGCCCCACTTGGCTTAGGGGGCAAGTTTCCCCCCTTGGCCGCCACCCCCCCTTGGAGATCCCATCTCCTAGGGCCTGCGCCCCCCTAGGGGCCCTATATATAGTGGGGGGAGGGAGGGCAGCCGCACCAAGTCTCTGGCGCCTCCCTCTCCCCACGTAACACCCCTCTCTCTATCGTTGGAGCTTGGCAAAGCCCTGCCGAGATCACCGTTGCTGGATCAGGAAGGAGGAGACGTCTTCCCAACCGTACGTGTGTTGAACGCGGAGGTGCCGTCCGTTCGGCGCTAGGTCATCGGTGATTTGATCACGACGAGTACGAATCCATCAACCCCGTTCTCTTGAACGCTTCCGCTCGCGATCTACAAGGGTATGTAGATGCACTCCCCTCTCCATCGTTGCTAGATAACTCATAGATTAATTATCATGAATATAGTCTAAAAAATCTTTGCAGTATGTCTTGTAGATCAAATGGCCCACGCTAATATTGCCCTCAACTTCAACGCGTTCCTAGAGAAAACCAAGCTGAAAGACGATGGCAGCAACTACACGGACTGGGTCCGTAACCTGAGGATTATCCTCATAGCTGCCAGGAAAGCATATGTCCTTGATGCACCGCTAGGTGAAGCACCTGTTTTCCCTACAGAACAAGACGTTATGAACGCTTGGCAGACACGTAGTGATGATTACTCCCTGGTTCAGTGCGGCATGCTTTACAGCTTAGAACCGGGGCTCCAAAAGCATTTTGAGCAACACGGAGCATATGAGATGTTTCAAGAGCTGAAAATGGTTTTCCAAGCTCACGCCCGGGTCGAGAGATATGAAGTCTTCGACAAGTTCTACAGTTGTAAGATGGAGGAGAACAGTTCTGTCAGCGAGCACATACTCAAAATGTCTGGGCTGCTGTTGACACCTGATTTTGGCAAGATATAGATTGCGATGAAGATGGTCTCGAGTGAACGAGTTTTCAGCATAAAAATATTCACGTCACCGAGTGGAACCACTTTGATGTTTCGGTTATATTCATTCGACTTTATCTTACGGACCGAAACTATACTCCGAGTGGCATAATTCAATGTTCCGAATGGTTTTTGGCCAATCACGTATTCAAAGATGACCTCAGATGAAGGAGCACTCTTAAGGAATTGTCTTCGTCTCGTCGAGGCAATGATTTTGATATATAAATCATCTCAATCTGAGTTCATACGCAAAAGTTAGAGGCAATATACTGCAGACCGAACCTCAACGGAAATATGGCGCGAGGTGCCAGACACTTGTCTGATAGGTTGCGCGAGTAATTAGGCCATCAAGACGGCCTTGAATTGAAAAACCTTCAACACAGAAAAGTTTCGTCTCGTCGAGCCGATCGATTTTCATATATAATTCGTCTCAACCCGAGATCGTATGAGGCCCGGAGAGACAAATCAAGATCAGGCTATGTGTTCAGTCAGAAATCCGAGTGAAAAGTTTACCATCCGAGTGAAAGTTTACGGTCGAGTGAAAATTTCCCGGTCGAGTGAAAGTTTGCTGACCGGGTGAACTTATTATTATTCAAGTGGAAATATAATCATCCGAGTGAAAATATGATCATCCGAGTGAAATTGTCGTCCAGGTGAAAATATTCCGAGTGAAAAGATTACCATCGGGACGAAAACTTGCCGATTGAATAAGATAGTGCCATCCGAGTGGAAATATAGTCATCCGAGTGGAAATATAGTCATCCGAGTGAAAGATTGTCTTCCGAGTGAAAAAGTCCAATCGGACGATCCGAGTGATAGTATCTAATATCCGAGTGGATGAGCTCAAGTCCGAGTGAAATTGAACATGTGCTCGAAAGTTTATCAAAATGACCTTGGATGAAGCAGTGTTCAATACAGAAGTTGTGCGTATCATCAAGATGGTAAACTTTGATTTTGGAGTCATCATCATCAGAGATAATATATAGCCTACGAATTCACTACGAGACTCAGATAATCCAGTCTACTGCAAGACCGAGTCCGACTGGAAGATAAAGATGACCTCGAAAAGTATTCAAGATGGCCTTATTTGAAAAAGTGATCAACATGAGAGTTGTTCGTATCATCGAGGCGCACAAGTTTGATATTTGGGCTGTCTCGATCGGAGATCATATGCAAGCCCGGCAGCCCGCGCAAGAAGGAAGGCGGAGTTTGGGCCAGATTCATACTGAATCCGACTTGGAATAGAATTAGGACTCTAGGACGTGAATTGATGTAATTTTTCTTGTAAGGAAAGCCTAGATGAATCCTTTACTTGTACGAGAAGTCCAGCCGCCTCTTATATATGTTGGGGGTGACGGCCGATTGAACAACACACAATCAAACAAATCAATATACTACTTGTTCATCTACTTTTTATCTCTCCCTTGTATCTTTCTTTCTCGTTCTTCGTTCGTTCTTCACATTGGAGGGCACCGATCCACGAGGCTCTAGGGGTGAGCGAATCGGCCTAGGGCAGCCCATAGCCGCCGCAATCCCGACGGGGTCCCTCCCGGGTGCGCGGGGTTTCGGGTCTGCAAAAGCGCCCGCCAACTGTCTTGCGTATCGCGCTGTCGGTCGGGTCTCCTTCGACGTGAGCTGCGGTGCATCACCCCCGGCGTCGAGGGTACACGTGACGTGTTCGTGTGTCAACAGCTGCATAATCGCTTGTCTTAGCAAGGAGTTAATCTCCCGGATGATGCGGTCGTTGGCAGAATCCTTCAGTCGCTCCCACCTAGCTACAAGAGCTTTGTGATGAACTTCAATATGCAGGGGATGGAAAAGACCATTCCCGAGGTATATTCAATGCTGAAATCAGCGGAGGTGGAAATCAAAAAGGAACATCAAGTGTTGATGGTGAATAAAACCACTAAGTTCAAGAAAGGCAAGGGTAAAAAAGAACTTCAAGAAGGACGGCAAGGGAGTTGCCGCGCTCGGTAAGCAAGATGCCGGGAAGAAGTCAAAGAATGGACCCAAGCCTGAGACTGAGTGCTTTTATTGCAAGGGAAACGGTCACTGGAAGCGGAATTACCCCAAGTACTTAGCGGAAAAGAAGGCCGGCAATACCAAAGCTATATGTGATATACATGTTATTGATGTGTACCTTACCAGCGCTCGTAGTTGCTCCTGGGTATTTGATACCGGTGCAGTTGCTCATATTTGTAACTCAAAACAGGAACAGCGGAATAAACGAAGACTGGCGAAGGACGAGGTGACGATGCACATCGGGAATGATTCCAAGGTCGATGTGATCGCCGTCGGCACACTACCTCTGCATTTACCTACGGGATTAGTTTTAAACCTCAATAATTGTTATTTAGTACTAGCTTTGAGCATGAACATTGTATCTAGATCTCATTTAGTGCGAGATGGCTACTCATTTAAATCTGAGAATAATGGTTGTTCTATTTATATGAGAGACATCTTTTATGGTCATGCCCCGCTGGTCAATGGTTTATTCTTGTTTAATCCCGAACGTGATGTTACACACATTCATAGTGTGAATGCCAAAAGATGTAAGGTTGATAATGATAGTCCCACATACTTGTGGCACTGCCGCCTTGGTCACATTGGTGTCAAACGCATGAAGAAACTCCATGCAGATGGACTTTTGGAGTCTCTTGATTATGAATCATTTGACACGTGCGAACCATGCCTCATGGGTAAAATGACCAAGACTCCGTTCTCCGGAACAATGGAGCGAGCAACCAACTTATTGGAAATCATACATACTGATGTGTGCGGTCCAATGAGCGTTGAGGCCCGCGGTGGCTATCGTTATGTCCTCACCCTCACTATGACTTAAGTAGATATGCGTATGTCTACTTAATGAAACACAAGTCTGAGACCTTTGAAAAGTTCAAGGAATTTTCGAGTGAGGTTGAGAATCAACATGACAGGAAAATCAAGTTCTTACGATCAGATTGTGGGGCAGAATATTTGAGTCACGAATTTGGCACGCACTTAAGGAAATGTGGAATAGTTTCACAACTCACGCCGCCTGGAACACCACAGCGTAATGGTGTGTCTGAACGTCGTAATCGCACCCTATTGGATATGGTACGATCTATGATGTCTCTTACCGATCTACCGCTATCATTTTGGGGTTATGCTATAGATACTGCCGCATTCACTTTAAATAGGGCTCCATCGAAATCCGTTGAGACGACACCGTATGAATTTTGGTTTGGCAAGAAACCTAAGCTGTCATTTCTGAAAGTTTGGGGATGCGATGCTTATGTCAAGAAACTTCAACCTGAAAAGCTCGAACCCAAATCGGAAAAATGCGTCTTCATAGGATACCCTAAAGAAACTATTGGGTATACCTTCTATCTTAGATCCGAAGGCAAGACATTTGTTGCCAAGAATGGATCATTTCTAGAGAAAGAGTTTCTCTCGAAAGAAGTAAGTGGGAGGAAAGTAGAACTTGATGAAGTATTGCCTCTTGAACTGGAGAGTGGCGCAGCTCAAGAAATTGTTCCTGAGATGTCTGCACCGACTAGGGAGGAAGTTAATGATGATGATCATGAAACTTCAGATCAAGTTGCTGCTGAACTTCGAAGGTCCACAAGGACGCGTTCCGCACCAGAGTGTTACGGCAACCCTGTCCTGGAAATCATGTTGTTGGATAATGGTGAACCTTCGAACTATGAAGAAGCGATGGCGGGCCCAGATTCTGACAAATGGCTAGAAGCCATGAAATCCGAGATAGGATCCATGTATGAAAAAGAAGTATGGACTTTGACTGACTTTCCCATTGATCGGCGAGCCATAGAAAATAAATGGATCTTTAAGAAGAAGACAAACGCGGATGGTAATGTGACCATCTATAAAGCTTGGCTTGTCGCTAAGGGTTATCGACAAGTTCAAGGGGTTGACTACGATGAGGCTTTCTCACCCGTAGCAAAGCTGAAGTCCGTCCGAATCATGTTAGCAATTGCCGCATTCTATGATTATGAGATATGGCAAATGGACGTCAAAACGACATTCCTTAATGGTTTCCTTAAGGAAGAATTGTATATGATGCAGCCGGAAGGTTTTGTCGATCCTAAGAACGCTGACAAGGTGTGCAAGCTCCAACGCTCAATCTATGGGCTGGTGCAAGCATCTCGGAGTTGGAACATTCGTTTTGATGAGATGATCAAAGCGTTTGGGTTTACGCAGACTTATGGAGAAGCCTGCGTTTACAAGAAAGTGAGTTGGAGCTCCGTAGTATTTCTCATATTATATGTAGATGACATACTATTTATGGGAAATGATACATAATTCTTGGAAAGCATAAAGGCCTACTTGAACACGTGTTTTTCAATGAAGGACCTTGGAGAAGCTGCTTATATATTAGGCATCAAGATCTATAGAGATAGATCAAGACGCCTCATTGGTCTTTCACAAAGTACATACCTTGACAAGATATAGAAGAAGTTCAATATGGATCAGTCCAAGAAGGGGTTCTTGCCTGTATTGCAAGGTGTGAGATTGAGCACAGCTCAATGCCCGACCATGACAGAAGATAGAGAAAAGATGAGTGTCGTCCCCTATGCCTCGGCCATAGGATCTATCATGTATGCCATGCTGTGTACCAGACCTGATGTAAACCTTGCCGTAAGTTTGGTAGGAAGGTACCAAAGTAATCCCGGCATGGAACACTGGACAGCGGTCAAGAATATCCTGAAGTACTTGAAAAGGACTAAGGATATGTTTCTCGTGTATGGAGGTGACGAAGAGCTCGTCATAAAGGGTTACATCGATGCTAGCTTCGGTACAGATCTGGATGACTCTAAGTCACAAGCCGGATACGTGTATATTTTGAATGGTGGGGCAATCAGCTGGTGCAGTTGCAAGCAAAGCATCATGGCGGGATCTACATGTGAAGCAGAGTACATGGCAGCCTCGGAGGCAGCACAAGAAGTAATCTGGGTGAAGGAGTTCATTACCGACCTAGGAGTTATTCCCAATGCGTCGGGCCCGATGACTCTCTTCTATGACAACACTGGAGCTATTGCCCTTGCCAAGGAGCCCAGGTTTCACAAGAAGACCAGGCATATCAAGCGTCGCTTCAACTCCATTCGTGAAAATGTTCAAAATGGAGACATAGATATTTGCAAAGTGCATACGGACCTGAATTTCGCAGATCCGTTGACTAAACCTCTTCCTCGAGCAAAACATGATCAACACCAGAACTCTATGGGTGTTCGATTCATCACAATGTAACTAGATTATTGACTCTAGTGCAAGTGGGAGACTGTTGGAAATATGCCCTAGAGGCAATAATAAAATGATTATTATTACATTTCCTTGTTCATGTTAATGGTCTATTGTTCATGCAATAATTGTGTTATCCAGAAATCATAATACATGTGTGAATACATAGACCATAACATGTCCCTAGTAAGCCTCTAGTTAAATAGCTCGTTGATCAATAGATAGTCACGGTTTCCTGACTATGTACATTGGATGTCATTGATAACGGGATCACATCATTAGGAGAATGATGTGATGAACAAGACCCAATCCTAAGCATAGCACAAGATCGTGTAGTTCGTTTGCTAGAGCTTTTCCAGTGTCAAGTATCATTTACTTAGACAATGAGATCGTGTAACTCCCGGATGTCGTAGGAGTGCTTTGGGTGTACCAAACGTCACAACGTAACTGGGTGACTATAAAGGTACACTACAAGTATCCCCGAAAGTATCTGTTGGGTTGACATGGATCGAGACTAGAATTTGTCACTCCGTATGACGGAGAGGTATCTCTGGGCCCACTCGGTAATGCACCATCATAATGAGCTCAATGTGACCAAGTGTTTGGTCACGGGATCATGCATTACGGTACGAGTAAAGTGACTTGCCGGTAACGAGATTGAACGAGGTATTGGGATACCGACGATCGAATCTCGGGCAAGTAACGTACCGATTGACAAAGGGAATTGTATACGGGATTGATTGAATCCTCGACATCGTGGTTCATCCGATGAGATCATCGTGGAACATGTGGGAGCCAACATGGGTATCCAGATCCCGCTGTTCGTTATTGACCGGAGAGTCGTCTCGGTCATGTCTGCATGTCTCCCGAACCCGTAGGGTCTACACACTTAAGGTTCGGTGACGCTAGGGTTGTAGAGATATTAGTATGCGGTAACCCGAAAGTTGTTCGGAGTCCCGGATGAGATCCCAGACGTCACGAGGAGTTTCGGAATGGTCCAAAGGTGAAGATTTATATATAGGAAGTCCAGTTTCGGCCATCGGGGAAGTTTCGGGGGTAATCGGTATTGTACCGGGACCACCGGAAGGGCCCCGAGGGTCCACCGGGTGGGGCCACCTATCCCGGAGGGCCCCATGGGCTGAAGTGGGAGGGGAACCAGCCCCTGGTGGGCTGGTGCGCCCCCCATGGGCCTCCCCCTGCGCCTAGGGTTGGAAACCCTAGGGGTGGGGGCGCCCCACTTGGCTTGGGGGGCAAGTTTACCCCCTTGGCCGCCGCCCCCCCTTGGAGATCCCATCTCCTAGGGCCGGCGCCCCCCTAGGGGACCTATATATAGTGGGGGGGAGGGAGGGCAGCCACACCAAGTCTCTGGTGCCTCCCTCTCCCCATGTAACACCTCTCTCTCTCTCTCTCGTTGGAGCTTGGCGAAGCCCTGCCGAGATCACCGTTGCTTCCACCACCACGCCGTCATGCTGCTGGATCTCCATCAACCTCTCCTTCCCTTGCTGGATCAATAAGGAGGAGACTTCTTCCCAACCGTACGTGTTTTGAACGCGGAGGTGCCGTCCGTTCGGCGCTAGGTCATCGGTGATTTGGATCACGACGAGTACGACTCCATCAACCCCATTCTCTTGAACGCTTCCGCTCGCGATCTACAAGGGTTTGTAGATGCACTCCCCTCTCCCTCGTTTCTAGATAATCCATAGATTGATCTTGGTGATGTGTATTTTTTTTTAAAATTCTGCTACGTTCCCCAACAAAGCACTGCTCCAAGTTCTCGACGTGAAGCGTCGCAATACACCTCATAATCCTTGTGCTGATCTGGTAGAATCAACACTGGCAAGGTAACCAAATGTTTCTTCAACTCCTGGAAACTGGCCTCACATTCCTCAGTCCAATTGAACTTGGTATCCTTCTTCAACAACTCCGTCATAGGTTTTGCAATCGTTGAGAAATTTTCAATGAATCTCCGGTAGTATCCTGCGAGTCCAAGAAAACTCCGGATCTCTCCAACTATTGTTGGGGCTTCCCAATTTGTCACAGTGACAACCTTGGTGGGATCTACCACTATTCATTCTCCGGATATAACATGTCTGAGGAATCCAACTTCCTTCAACCAAAACTCACATTTGCTGAACTTAGCGTATAACTGATGTTCTCTGAGCTTACCAAGTACCAAACACAAATGTTCTTTATGTTCTTCTTCATTCTTCGAGTAAACTAGTATATCATCAATGAACACTACGACGAACTTATCCAAAAACTCCATAAACACTTTGTTCATCATGTTCATAAAATAAGCAGGTGCATTAGTTAGACCAAATGACATAACAGTATACTCATACAGCCCGTACCTCGTAGTAAAAGCTGTCTTAGATATGTCCTGCTCTCGAATCTTCAACTGGTGGTATCCTGATCGCAAATCGATCTTGGAAAATACCTTTGCTCCTTCCAATTGGTCAAACAGATCATTGATCATCGGCAGGGGGTACTTATTCTTGATCGTCACTTCATTCAATCCTCGATAATCAACAACCATCCTTAATGATCCATCCTTCTTTTCCACTAGAAGTACTGGTGATCCCTAAGGTGACGAACTTGGGCGAATATATCCCTTATCCAGTAACTCCTTAATCTGCTTCTTAATCTCCTCCAAATCCTTTGCAGGCATTCTATACAGTCGCTTAGATATTGGTCCTGTGCCTGTCAAAAGCTCAATCAAAAACTCAATGTCCCTATCCGGTGGCATGCCTGGCAACTCTTCTGGAAATAAATCCGGAAAATCCTTTACCACTGGTACTTCCTCCTGTACAACTCCTGTCAGGGAATTTACTTGTGTCCTATTCGGCACATGCCGTGATATATACTTGATCCTTCTCCCTTCTAGGGTGGTAAGCAAAATCGACTTACTGGCGCAATCGATGTTTCCTCCATACATCGATAGCCAATCCATACCCAGAATTACATCCAAACCTTGCGATTCCAAAATGATTAAATCCGAGGGAAACACATGCCTACCTATACTCAATGGCACTTGAAAACATCCTTTACTGGCCATATACTCCGCTCCTGGTGAGCTTACTAACATAGGTGTTCTAAGAACCTTGGTGGGCAGTTTATACTTATCCATGAATCCCCTTGATATGTATGAATGTGATGCACCAGTATCGAAAAGAACGATTGCAGTAAAAGACTTAACCAAAAACTTACCGATTACTGCATCTGGCTGGGCTTCAACCTCCTCCACATTAGCGTGGTTCACCTGTCCCCTGTTGAAAGGGTTCGGCTTCTTCCCAGAGCTTCCATTGCCATTTCCATTCTGAGTTTCAGGACATTCATTGGCATAATGTCTAGTCTTCTGACACTTATAACAAGTGACTTGGCTCAGGTCTCTCTTGGCTGGGGTTGATGGGTTGGTATGGTTCTGACCGTTGCTTCCCCCATTCCCATTACCGTTCTTGGGGCCATTATGATTATGCGAACTCCCTCCTCCATGGGTATGCTGAAAATGTCCTCCCATTTCGGGGTAAAACATGGCTTCTACTGAGCTCCTGAATTGTACTTCCATTGTCCATACTTCCTCTTGCGGTTCTCAATTTGCTGCTGCTTCCCTTCAATCATAAGAGCACGATCTACCAGTTCCTAGTAGTTGTTGAAGGTTGCTACCATCAACTGCATGCTCAACTCATTATTCAGTCCTTCCAGAAACTTCTCCTGCTTAGCTGCATCCGTAGCAACGTCATTCGGGGCATAACGTGCTAACTTACTAAAAGTCATCCACGTATTGGCCAACTATCCGTCCTCCTTGGCGCAAGTTGCGAAACTCACGCTTCTTCATGGCCATAGCTCCTGCTAAAACATGGGCAGTATGGAAAGCCTGCTGAAATTGGTCCCATGTCACCGTGGCTATATGGTAGGTGACAGTGTAATTCTCCCACCATGATGATGTTGGTCCATCCAACTGATGTGCGGAAAAGCGCACCTTCTCAGCATCAGTACATCCTGTAGTGGTTAACTCCCTTCCAATCTTGCGGAGCCAATCATCTGCTACTATAGGCTCGGTGCTACTAGAGAACACCAGCGGATTCAGTCTAAGGAAACGGGTTAAGTGATCAACAAGTGGTGGTAGTGGGTTGTTGTTGTTGTTGTTCCCCTGATTCTGATTCTGTACTAGCAACATCAACACATTCTGCTGCTGGATCAACTGAGTGAACTCCGGTGGAAATGCAAATCCATTGTCATGTCTCGGAGGCATCTGATGGGTTTAGAGGGGAGAGATTAGAATAGAATGCGGTCTAATGAGAAGGCACTACCCATATGCACATGAGACAAACACAAACATTTTCACTCAATCAATCAAGGGCATACAATCGATCTAGAACTATCGCGAAAGTGCTCGGACTACTCTATTTACATGGTGGAATACTACTACTGATGTGGTGGTCTACTAGAAATATTCCTCAGTTGCAGACTCCATGATATCTGCTCCAGCTTCGTCAATGTAGTCATCATCGCTCAGGTCAGAGTCGGTGTCGTCGATGATGATGTAGTCTTCCGGGCAAATCTCCTTGGGTTCTTCGTATTCTTCTACTAGTGTAGGGTCTCCCATGAATATTCCAATCTTCTTAATCAGGTCGTCATTCTTCTCCACTAGTACGACGATTTCCTCCTCATAATCTTCACGTGTAGCCTTGAGTTCTTCCTCCAGCTCTGTGATTCTTGTCATCGCCTTCTTCAGATCTGTCATGTCTGCGCACATCTGGTTCTCCTGGCGTCGAATGTGCTGGTTTAACTCCTGGATAAAAGCTGCGATTGATCTATCCTTCTTGGTGCTGATCATTTCCCAGTGTTCATCTCGGCACCCACAAATCTAGTAGATAGTATCCTTGAGATCATTGCGGTAAACTTCTCCAATATGTCCCATGGTGATGTGGGCTGCCATGCTCTTTCCTAGACTCCGGGTTGGTGCATCAAAGGAAAACTCTATGGGCTCGGTGACTGGCATGAACGTCCTTCCTGGAACTTGAACTTGAATCATCCAGCGCTCCTCCTCGGGTAAAGTGGCGTTGTAGGTCCCGGTGAAGCTTGGTACTCCAATATTTAGGTACTTAGTGACTTCCTTCAGGTGGCGTCCAAAGGGTGTATCTTCATCCGGTTGTGTGAACTTGTTCCTTGCATCCACCATCCTAATAGAGTAAAAAAGATGAGGAGTCAGAAATAAGAAGAGTGAGTAGTGATCTAGGTCTTTATCTTTGTGGTCGTGTCCTACAGTCAGCGTGTGCTCTGATACCATCTTGTAGCGACCAGACCTCAAACGGTCCGATCTCTGTGCTTTAGTGTCATCCTTGGATCAGTAATGCTGACACGCACAGTACTTGAAGGATTTATAACAGGGTAGCAATCACACACTTATTACAACGAGTGTCTCAAAAGAGAACTTATTGCAAGTAATATGGCTTAAGGCCATCTAATAACGATAACAGCGAAAGGGTTGGAAGATAAGTGAGTCCATCAACTCCAACGGCATCACTGAGTATAGAACCACGACCTAAAGCTCTTTACTCGTCGTCTGAAAAGTCTGCAACATGAACATTGCAGCCCGAAAACGGGTCAGCACATGGAATATGCTGGCAGAGTAACACATAGAGAGTAATGAACAGAAATAGGCTATACTACATGCATATATGGCTGGTGGAAAGCTCTATGGTTACAGTTTTGCGTAAAGCCAATTTTTTCCTACTGCAAAGTAATAAATTTTATTTAACAATCATCGTAGTTGTGAAACATTGAGAGCGTAGACACCCTCTCAATCCCAATTAAACATCATCATTAAAACCCAACAAAATTAATTAAAGTCACATGATGAGATTCACATGATAATCCAAGTACTAGATACTCAAAACCTCCATAACCGGGGACACGACTAATCATGATTAGTTTATACACTATGCAGAGGTTTGCGCACTTTTCCCCACAAGACTCGATCTCCTCCGTTGGGGTTCTCGCACTACATGGTGTTTGAGAAACGGATGACCGAGACATAGTCTTTCAGAAGCGCTAGCACCTTATGATCGGGTAGACCGTTACACCTACTTTCCCCTACATATGCTAGTCTACCACTGTAAGAGTTCGCACGACTTAATCAACTATGCTAGAGCCCATAGTTGCTTGTGGTGCACACGGAAGTTTCTAGCATGAATAATCTTATGATCCCTTTGAGCCTGGGTGGCGGTCCATAAAGAAAAACAGGCAATCGCTGGAATACCCAGGTGCCTCAATCCACCTAGATGTGTGTTAAAGTTGCCACCTTAAATAAACCATTAATTAACAATCTCACATCTGTCATGGATACACTCACTCAATCCACGTCTACTAGCATAGCATGGCAATATAAGCAAACGTAGAAGTAACTCCCAAGGGTTTGATAATAAAACAAGTAATAGGTACTACCTCATCTACTTCCCCAAAACCCATAATTTAATTAGATCCTAATCATGCAGAGTATTGATCTAATGCAATAAAACTGGGTAGTAAGAGGTATGATCAAAGTGTTACTTGCCTTGCAGATGATCCACGAAACCTAGAGATTCGAAGTAGCAAGCGGCGCACTCCGGGTACTCTAACGCAAACAAACAAGCATACCATAAGTACTCATCTAATGCATAGGTAAAACTCAAATAAGAGATCTAACCAGAAAGTTCAACTTAAGAACTCCGGTTTGCAAAAAGAAACAAATCAAACGAAGCGATGAAAGACAAATGGCGAAAGAAACAAGCTTCATTTACTAATATGGATCTAAGTCAAATTTTACACAAGCAAAAACTTGTTTGAGTTGGTTAGACGGAAAGAGGGTTTCGAGACGAAACTCTAGGCGCTTGAATCGCCTGATTCTGATAAACGAGCAAAAAGTTAAACTAAAAACAGAAATCGGATCAGAAATAATCGCGAAAAATCCGAGAAAAAGAAAAACGACGAACAGGCTAACGAAAGAACGTTCGCTGTCTGCGGCTAACGACGAAAACCGTTCGTAAAACGAACGTAAACGCGGCCGTTCGCTAAATAACTAAACCGAAGAAACTAAACCGAACCGGATCTAGAAAAAAAACGGATCTAGGGTTCACGAAATAAAACCGATCGGTTTTAAAAAAAACCGCGGCTACCTCGAACGGCGGCGGGATCTGGCGAGTCGGCGGCGGTGAGCTCCGGCGAGGCGACGCGGGCGGCAGCGAGAGCGGCGGCGGCGGGCTCCGGCGCGGGCGGCGGCTAGGGTTAGGGTTTCCGGTGGGGCGGCGGTAACGGACCTCGGGGCGGCAGCTTATAAAGGCCTGGCCCGTGAAGTCCTGGCCGACTACAGCCCTAAGTCGGTCGACCTTTTAAAAAAAATATGACGTACAGAAAAAGAAAGAAAAGAAATACTAAACGAACTCCAAAAATCCCGAAATAAATTTTCCCCGACTTCTAAAATCAAGCCGGACAAAGTGAACATTTATTTGGTGCGTAAATGCAACTTTGAAAAACGCGCATTTTTCCTAAATTTAAATAAAACAGCGAAAAACTCCAAAATAAAAACCTTAATTGATTTTAATATTAAATCTCTGATATTTCTTTATTTTTAGGAAGTCATTTTATCCTCTCTCTTTCATTTTTAATAAAATAAATAATTCAGAGAAAAATAATTAAAATCAAACGATCCTCTTTTCATAATTCGAGAAAACCTCAAATATGAAAATAACGAAATCCCCAACTCTCTTCGTAGGTCCTTGAGTTGCGCGGAATTTCTAGGATCAACCCAAAAAGCAAATAAAATATGATATGCAATGATGATCTAATGTATAACATTCCAAATTGAAAATTTGGGATGTTACACCACTCTTCATAAAGTTTTCTAGGGATAGAAACTTCCAACTCAAGTTTTTCTTTATAAGATTGCATCAAAGCATCAACGATATGTTTGGTAAAAGCCTTATTTTGACTATAAGCATGAGGAGAATTTAGCACGGATTGCAACAAGGAATACAATCTATCAAAGAGCAATTATCATAATTAAATTGCTTGAAATCCAAAATAGTGGGTTCATCGATATTTAACGTTTTAATCTCTTCAATCCCACTTTTAACAATTTTTGCATCAAGATCTAAAAACTCTGAATTTTTGGAATGCCTTCTAGGTAAAGGTGGCTCATCTTCAAGCCCATCATTATCAAGATTCATATTGCAAAACAAATATTTAATAGGGGACACATCAATAACTTTTAGATCTTCATCCTTATTATCATGAAAACTAGAAGAACACGCTTTCACAAAGCAATCTTTCTTAGCATGCATCCTAGCGGTTCTTTCTTTGCACTCATCAATGGAAATTCTCATGGCTTTGAATAGATCTAAGTTTCAAAGAATCAACATCAAGAGAAATTCTATCAACGTTCCTAGCCAACTCATCAATCTTAAGCAATTTTTCTTCAATCAAAGCATTGAAACTCTTTTGTGAAGTAATAAATTATTTAATACTAGATTCAAAATCAGAGGGCATCTTATTATAATTTCCATAAGAATTGTTGTAGAAATTACCATAATTATTAGAGGAATTGCTAGGAAACGGCCTAGGATTAAAATTACCTCTATACGCGTTATTACCAAAATTGTTCCTACCAACAAAATTCACATCCATAGATTCATTATTATTCTCAATCAAAGTATACAAAGGCATGTCATTGGGATCAGTCGGAGCACTCTTATTAGCAAACGATTTCATAAGTTCATCCATCTTTCCACTCAAAACATTGATCTCTTCAATTGCATGCACTTTTTACTAGTAGATCTTTCAGTGTGTCATTGAGAATAATTAACCATAATATTATCTAGGAGTTTGGTAGCTTCTCCTAAAGTGATTTCCATAAAAGTGCCTCCCGTGGACGAATCTAAAAGATTTCTAGAAGCAAAATTCAATCTGGCATAAAATTCTGTATAATCATCCATAAATTCAAACCATGCGATGGGCAATTACGTATCATTGATTTCATCCTCTCCCAAGATTGTGCAACATGTTCATGACAAAGTTGCTTAAAGTTCATAATATCGTTTCTAATAGATATGATCTTAGCGGGAGGAAAATACTTAGAGATAAAAGCATCTTTGCACTTATTCCATGAATCAATACTATTTTTCGGCAAAGACGAAAACCAAGCTTTAGCACGACCTCTAAGCGAAAACGGAAATAGCTTAAGTTTAACAATATCATTGTCCACATCTTTCTTCTTTTGCATATCACACAAATCAACAAAATTGTTTAGATGGGTAGCGGCATCTTCACTAGGAAGGCCAGAAAATGGATCTTTCATGACAAGATTCAGCAAAGCAGTATTAATTTCACAAGATTCAGCATCGGTAAGAGGAGCAATCGGAGTGCTAATAAAATCATTATTGTTGGTATTGGCAAAGTCACACAATTTAGTATTATCTTTAACCATCATGACAAGCAAGCAATCCAACACACGAGAAAACAAGAAACAGGCAAAAAGGCAAATAGAAAAAGAGAAGGGAAACGGAAAGAGAGGGAGAGAGGAAAAGAGGGCGAATAAAACGGCAAGGGTGAAGTGGGGGAGAGGAAAACGAGAGGCAAATAGCAAATAATGCAATGCGAGGGATAAGAGTTTGTGATGGGTACTTGGTATTTCTTGACTTGGTGTAGATCTCCCCGGCAACGGCGCCAGAAATCCTTCTTGCTACCTCTTGAGCATTGCGTTGGTTTTCCCTTGAAGAGGAAAGGGTGATGCGGTAAAGTAGCGTAAGTATTTCACTCAGTTTTTGAGAACCAAGGTATCAATCCAGTAGGAGATCATGCTCAAGTCCCACGCACCTACACAGACAAATAAGAACCTCGCAACCAACGCGATAAAGGGGTTGTCAATCCCTTCACGGTCACTTACGAGAGTGAGATCTGATAGATATGATAAGATAATATTTTTGGTATTTTTATGATAAAGAGGAATAAAGATGCAAAGTAAAATAAATGGCAAAGGAAATAACTAAGAATTGGAAGAATAATATGATCGAAGATAGACCCGGGGGTCATAGGTTTCACTAGTGGCTTCTCTCAAGAGCATAAGTATTATGGTGGGTAAACGAATTACTGTCGAGCAATTGATAGAATTGAGCATAGTTATGATAATATCTAGGTATGATCATGTATATAATCATCATGTCCGAGACAAGTAGACCGAAACGATTCTGCATCTACTACTATTACTCCACACATCGACCGTTATCCAGCATGCATCTAGACTATTAAGTTCATAAGAACAGAGTAATGCTTTAAGGAAGATGACATGATGTAGAGGGATAAACTCATGCAATATGATATAAACCCCATCTTTTTATCCTTGATGGCAACAATACAATACGTGTCGGTTCCCTTTCTGTCACTGGATCGAACACCGCAAGATTGACCCCAAAGCTAAGCACTTCTCCCATTGCAAGAAAGATCAATCTAGTAGGCCAAACCAAACTGATAATTCGAAGAGACTTGCAAAGATAAACCAATCATACATAAAAGAATTTAGAGGAGAATCAAATATTGTTCATAGATAATCTGGATCATAAACCCACAATTCATCGGATCTCGACAAACACACCGCAAAATAAGATTACATCGAATAGATCTCCAAGAAGATCGAGGAGAACTTTGTATTGAGATCCAAAGAGAGAGAAGAAGCCATCTTGCTACTAACTATGGACCCGAAGGTCTGAAGTAAACTACTCACACATCACCGGAGAGGCCATGGAGTTGATGTAGAGGCCCTCCGTGATCAATGCCCCCTCCGGTGGAGCTTCGGAAAAGGCCCCAAGATGGGATCTCTTGGGTACAGAAGGTTGCGGCGGTGGAATTAGGTTTTCGTGGTGCTCCTGGATGTTTGTGGGGTATGTGGATATATATATATATAGGAGGAAGAAGTACGTCGGTGGAACAACGGAGGGCCCACGAGGGTGGAGGGCGCGCCCAGGGGGGTAGGCGCGCCCCCTGCCTCGTGGCCTCCTCCGTTTATTCTTGACGCCCACTCCAAGTCTCCTAGATCACGCTTGTTGAGGAAATCACGTTCCCGAAGGTTTCATTCCGTTTGGACTCCGTTTGATATTCCTTTTCTTCGAAACCCTAAAATAGGTAATACACAGCAATTTGGGTTGGGCCTCCGATTAGTAGGTTAGTCCCAAAAATGATATAAAAGTGTAAAATAAAGCCCATTAACATCCAAAATAGATAATATAATAGCATGGAGCAATCAAAAATTATAGATACGTTAGAGATGTATCAATTCCAGCCAGCACCCCCTGCTCGCAGTGGACTTGTGAATCCATATGTCAACATGCAGTGCCGGTGCATGGGCTGCGTCGGCAAGGTCGACAAGGCAATGGCCTCCGTGAGAACCTTCTTAGGTATGCATGCATTGCGCAACCTACCTAGCATGACCCCTCTTACTTGGTTTGCAGGAACATCCAATTTGCTTGATTTTTTGGTTTGACAGGGGTTGAAACGTCGGTGGGAGCGACGTCGGCACTGGAGTCGTGGCCGTGGCGGGCAAGGTGAACCCGGCGGAGCTCTGCCAGTGGCTCAAGAGAAAGACAAGGAAGGATGCCAAGATTGTCCACCTTCGTACACCTGCTGAAGAATCATAATAAGCAGGTATGCATCCCTCCCGTGTACTTGTACTGCAAAATGAAGGACGATGTGTGTACTATCCAAATGAATGTACTTCTACTTTGTTATCCTCTACAAATGGTGAGAAGAATCATGTGTACTCTGTTCTTGCCAGAATGATGATGCAAACACCAATTGTAAGAAACAGAAACCGTTTTAAAAGAATAAGAAGAAAAAAAGATGAATCCACAGGTCCAAGGAGTAGCCATCCCGAGTTGCTTTGTTCCATTTCTCATGGACAAGATGGATCCTGTATGTAATTCCTTGTAGTCTGTAGTTGCCCTTTCGTCAGATTCTCGAGCAAGGGCAGCATTGTACTATGATTTATGTGGGAAATACTACTAAAGATGCAGTCCTTTGATTTATGTGTGTGTGTGTGTCTGTCTAGGCATTAATCTTGTGAAGATTTGCCACCTGCTTTTGCTTCTAAACATTTTCTACTAAATATTTATTAATTTGTATGAAATTCTCTCTTCTATCATCTGAAATTTTCCCTTGCACTTCTATCATCTGAAATTTGGTTTGGAGGTTGGGAGAGGGGAGCAGGGGTGGGGGTGGGCGTAGTATGTGGATTCGAGGGGGCGAATCAACCATTTTGCATGGTGGCGAAGTTTCGTGGTTGGGGTGGTGGGTGGTTTCGTGAGTTGGAGTGCCTCGGGAAAGTGCCGAAAATTTCCCAACACAGAGCAGACAGTTGCTACATATGTTGTTGTGAGTTGCCCAAAGTACTTTTAAGAAAATGATAGCCAGTCCATGCTTGGGTTTTTTATACAAATGTGTCACTAGGTTTACATGGAGTTTGATCATGTGTTTAAACTTGCCTATCCATTTTTTATGTGTATTTTTTCCTCAAAATGATGCAAAAGATTTGTGCTTAGAGTGTAGCCCCCCATGATAGTTCAAAAAACACACACATATTAGGGGCTAGGCGACTTCAGACAGCTAGACCAGGCAATTGAAACACAGAGATCAAGCAACTTAAAAACTATTCTAGGCAAATGGCAACAAGAGAGAGAGATAAGTCAGGTAAGTAACATGGTAGGCACTAAGCACACATTTAGGGGGTGGCATCATCACTGCCTACGTGTACCGCGAGCACCTCCGCCGCCTGACCCACCGTCTCTTCGCTTCTCCTTGCGGGCCACATCGAGCTTGGAGGCGAGTCATTCTCCTTCGATTTCTTTACTTCTGGTTCGGTTGCGATAGCTTCTGCTGAAACGGATCTATAGGACCAAGGCGGGCCGCGCAGACAACAAGGTGGCGTGGAAGGTCCAGCAGATTACTTCATAACGTGGTCATCACGCATAGGGACACATGTTCTTTATAATGGATAAAAAGGAATATCGCAACCTTGTTATAGATTTATAACGGATAGGGACGCATGTTCTTTTTTATCCATTATAAAGAACATGTGTCCTGTATGAAAACTTGGAGATATTTGCTTTCTGTGTCCAAGTGATTGCAACATATAATAAACCAGAAAAAAACAAGATTTATATTGAGCTATTGGACTCATTTCTTCTACTGGACTTGCTCAAACTTGCATGGTATTTTGATAAGTAGTTACCTCATTTCTGCTATTGGACTTGCTGAATGGGTTGACACGCAGTTTGTATCCACTATTTTTATTTTCTTTGGCAAGCAAGCTAATGAGTTGGCTGCAGAATCCATGGAAATTGTCTACAAACCCAGTATGAGTTGCTAACTTTTAATCCTTGTTCTAAACAAAACCTGGTTTACTTGGATATAGTATACAATTTGCTTAGATGAGAGCACAACTTGCCTGCAACACTAAAGCATGTGTCCAGGGGACACAACATAGCTTGATGTTCCACACAATATATGTTTGCCTAAAACTTGTAGGCAAATTGCCTACAAACCAAGTAGTAGTTGCTCCTGACTTCCACTATTTATTTTTCTTCGGCTAGCAAGCTTATGAGTTGGCTACAGAATCTATGGAAACTGCCTACAAACCTAGTACAAGTTGCTACCATTCAATCCTTTTTCTAAACAAAACCTGGAGTTGCCTGGATATACTATGCAATTTTCTTAGATTAGAGTACAACTTGCCTTCAACCACTAGTGCATTTGCCCAGGGGACACAACACAACTTGATGTTCCACACAATATATGTCCACATTATTTTCCCCGAAACATGTAGGCGAATTTCCTAAGAACCAAGTAGTAATTGCTCTGACTTCCACTATTTTTTTCTTTGGTAACTAAGCTAACAAATTGGCTGCAGAATCTATGGATATTGCCTACAAACCGAGTACAACTTTATAGAGGCTACTTATAGTAGTTGGCTACTTATCGTATTAGGTAGAGTACTACACAGGAAAGGATACTTGTAGTTGTACATCACAGCTGATGTCTACTACACAACCTTCTTCTGGTAGACGTTGTTGGGCCTCAAAGTGTAGAGGTTTGTAGGGCAGTAGCAAATTTTCCTCAAGTGGATGACCTAAGGTTTATCAATCCGTGGGAGGCGTGGGATGAAGATGGTCTCTCAAACAACCCTGCAACCAAATAACAAAGAGTCTCTTGTGTCCCCAACACACCCAATACAATGGTAAATTGTATAGGTGCACTAGTTCGGCGAAGAGATGGTGATACAAGTGCAATATGGATAGTAGATATAAGTTTTTGTAATCTGAAAATATAAAAACAGCAAGGTAACTAATGATAAAAGTGAGCACAAACGGTATTGCAATGCGTTGAAACAAGGCCTAGGGTTCATACTTTCACTAGTGCAAGTTCTCTCAACAATAATAATATAATTGGATCATATAACTATCCCTTAACATGCAACAAAGAGTCACTCCAAAGTCAATAATAGCAGAGAACAAACGAAGAGATTATGGTAGGGTACGAAACCACCTCAAAGTTATCCTTTCTGATCTATCTATTCAAGAGTCCGTAGTAAAATAACACGAAGCTATTCACCCCATTCAATCTATCATAGAGTTCATACTAGAATAACACCTTAAGACACAAATCAACCAAAACCCTAATGTCACCTAGATACTCCAATGTCACCTCAAGTATCCCTGGGTATGATTATACGATATGCATCACACAATCTCAGATTCATCTATTCAAACCAACACAAAGTACTTCAAAGGGTGCCCCAAAGTTTCTACCGGAGAGTCAAGACAAAAACGTGTGCCAACCCCTATGCATAGGTTCATGGGCGGAACCCGCAAGTTGATCACCAAAATATACATAAAATGGATCAATAGAATAACCCATTGTCACCACGGGTATCCCACACAAGACATACATCAAGTGTTCTCAAATCCTTAAAGACTCAATCCGATAAGATAACTTCAAAGGGAAAACTCAATCCATTACAAGAGACTAGAGGGGGAGAAACATCATAAGATCCAACTATAATAGCAAAGCTCGCGATACAGCAAGATCGTATCACCTCAAGAACACGAGAGAGAGAGAGAGAGAGAGAGAGAGAGAGATCAAACACATAGCTACTGGTACATACCCCCAGCCCCGAGGGAGAACTACTCCCTCCTCGTCATGGAGAGCGCCGGGATGATGAAGATGGCCACCGGAGAGGGATTCCCCCTCCAGCAGGGTGCCAGAACGGGTCTAGATTTGTTTTCGGTGGCTACGGAGGCTTCTGGCGGCAGAACTCCTGATCTATTCTCGTCCCCGAAGTTTTTAGGGTATATGGGTATATATAGGAGGAAAAAGTACGTTGGTGGATCTCCGGGCTGTCCACGAGGCAGGGGGGTGCGCCCAGGGGGGTGGGCGCGCCCCCCACCCTCATGGGCAGCCCGGGACTCTTCTGGTCCATCTCCGATACTCCGTGGGCTTCTTCTGGTCCAAAAATAAGTTCCGTGAAGTTTCAGGTCAATTGGACTCCGTTTGATTTTCCTTTTCTGTGATACTCTAAAACAAGGAAAAAACAGAAACTAGCACTGGGCTCTAGGTTAATAGGTTAGTCCCAAAAATCATATAAAATAGCATATAAATTCATATAAAACATCCAAGGTTGATAATATAATAGCATGGAACAATCAAAAATTATAGGTACGTTGGAGACGTATCAGCATCCCCAAGCTTAATTCCTGCTCGTCCTCGAGTAGGTAAATGATAAAAACAGAATTTTTGATGTGGAATGCTACCTAACATATTTATCTGTGTAATTCTTCTTTATTGTGGCAAGAATATTCAGATCCATAAGATTCAAGACAAAAGTTTAATATTGACATAAAAGTAATAATACTTCAAGCATACTAACCAAGCAATCATGTCTTCTCAAAATAACATGGCCAAAGAAAGCTATCCCTACAAAATCATATAGTCTGGCTATGATCTATCTTCACCACACAAAATATTTAAATCATGCACAACCCCGATTACAAGCCAAGCAATTGTTTCATACTTTTGATGTTCTCAAACTTTTTCAATCTTCATGCAATACATGAGCGTGAGCCATGGACATAGCACTATAGGTGGAATAGAATGGTGGTTGTGGAGAAGACAAAAAGGGAGAAGATAGTCTCACACCAACTAGGCATATCAACGGGCTATGGAGATGTCCATCAATAGATATCAATGTGAGTGAGTAGGGATTGCCATGCAACGGATGCACTAGAGCTATAAGTGTATGAAAGCTCAACAAAAGAAACTAGTGGGTGTGCATCCAACTTGCTTTCTCACGAAGACCTAGGGCATTTTTAGGAAGGCCATCATTGGAATATACAAGCCAAGTTCTATAATGTAAGATTCCCACTAGTATATGAAAGTGACAACATAGGAGACTCTCTATCATGAAGATCATGGTGCTACTTTGACGCATAAGTGTGGTAAAAGGATAGTAGCATTGTCCCTTCTCTCTTTTTCTCTCTTTTTTTTATTTGGGCCTTTTCTCTTTCTTTTTTATGGCCTCTTTTTTTTAGTCCGGAGTCTCATCCCGGCTTGTGGGGGAATCATAGTCTCCATCATCCTTTCCTCACTTGGGACAATGCTCTAAAAATGATGATCATCACACTTTTATTTACTTACAACTCAACAATTACAACTCGATACTTAGAACAAAATATGACTCTATATGAATGCCTCCGGCGGTGTACCGGGATGTGCAATAACTCATGAGTGACATGTCTGAAAGAATTATGAACGGTGGCTTTGCCACAAATACGATGTCAACTACATGATCATGCAACGCAATATGACAATGATGGAGCGTGTCATAATAAACGGAACGGTGGAAAGTTGCATGGCAATATATCTCAGAATGGCTATGGAAATGCCATGATAGGTAGGTATGGTGGCTGTTTTGAGGAAGGTATATGGTGGGTGCATGATACCGGCGAAAAGTGTGCGATATTAGAGAGGCTGGCAATGGTGGAAGGGTGAGAGTGCGTATAATCCATGAACTCAACATTAGTCATAAAGAACTCACATACTTAGTGCGAAAATTTATTAGTTACCGAAACAAAGTACTACGTGCATGCTTCTAGGGGGATAGATTGGTAGGAAAAGACCATCGCTCATCCCCGACCGCCACTCATAAGGAAGGCAATCAATAAATAAATCATGCTCCGACTTCATCACATAACGGTTCACCATACGTGCATGCTACGGGAATCACAAACTTCAACAAAAGTATGTCTCAAATTCACAACTACTCAACTAGCATGACTCTAATATCACCATCTTCATATCTCAAAACAATCATCAAGTATCAAACTTCTCATAGTATTCAATGCACTTTATATGAAAGTTTTTATTATATCCCTCTTGGATGCCCATCATATTAGGACTAAATTTATAACCAAAGCAAACTACCATGTTGTTTGGAGACTCTCAAAATGATATAAGTGAAGCATGAGAGTTCATCTATTTCTTCAAAATAAGATCACCGCAGTGCTCTAAAAAGATATAAGTGAAGCACTAGAGCAAAGGACAAACTACTCCAAAAGATATAAGTGAAGAGTAGCATCATACGTTTCAATCAAAGAAGCAATTTCATAAGCAACCTTAAAAGCAACAAATTCTTCAATTTGTTGAACATAATAGTAACTATAAACACCGTTAGCATACGAAGATAAGATTCCATTATCACTAAACTCACATTGATAGGGAAGGTGTTTCTTAGGGTTTTCAGAACAACAAGTAATATCATATATTTCGCATAAATTCCAAGCATAGCATTGCAAACGATGAATTTGACCCAGTAAAATTTTCCCTTTTTGAGATATTCGGTGTCGCATATAACAAGCATGCTCATCTAAAGATTTTCCCTCAACTAAGCTAGTTGGGGTTTCAGCACGAGCACATAGGGATGATCCAAGTAATAAGCTTCAGCAGTGTGATAGATTTTGAGTGGTTCTTCAACCATTGGTTTAGTAGGTACAACTAATTTTTTTGGTATTTTGCGTTTTCTACCCATAACTAAAGATAGAAAACAACTAAGAACAGCAAATAAAAATTACTTATTGATAAAGCAAACAAGCACACACGAGAATATTCACCCCCACGCTATTGCTCCCCAGCAACGGCGCCAAAAAAAGGTCTTGATAACCCACAACTATAGGGGATCGCACCAGTTTTCAATAAGTAAGAGTGTCGAACCCAATGAGGAGCTAAAGGCAGAACAAATATTCCCTCAAGTTCTATCAACCACCGATACAACTCTACGCATGCTTGATGTTCGCTTTACCTAGAACAAGTATGAAACTAGAAGTACTTTGTAGGTGTTGTTGGATAGGTTTGCAAGATAATAAAGATTACGTAAATAAAAGGTAGGGTTGTTGTAAGTAAAGACATAGTAAAGTAAATATAGCGAGTGTGGAAAAGTGGTGGTAGGAGTTGCGAAATTGTCCCTAAGCAATTGACTACTTTACTAGACCGATAGCAAGTATTATGTGGGAGAGGCCACTGCTAGCATGTCATCCCTGACTTGGAATTCTATGCACTTATGATTGGAACTATTAGCAAGCATCCGCAACTACTAACGTTCATTAAGATAAAACCCAACCATAGCATTAAGATATATTGGTCCCCCTTCAATCCCGTATGCATCAATTTCTATGCTAGGTTGAAGCTTCTGTCACTCTTGCCCTCCAATACATAGTCCTATCAACATACAACTAACCCTAGGGTGTGATCCACATGCGCGCTCATATGATGGGCACCAAAGGACAGAAACATAACCAAAAGCAAATTAAATCAATCATAGCAATTCATCAACCACCGATAGGACAACGAAAATCTACTCACACATCATAGGATGGCAACACATCATTGGATAATAATATGAAGCATAAAGCACCATGTTTAAGTAGAGGGTACAGCGGGTTGCGGGAGAGTGAACCGCTGTAGATAGAGGGGGAAGGTGATGGATATGTTGGTGAAGATGGCAGAGGTGTTGGAGTAGATCGCGGTGATGATGATGATGGCCACGGCAGCGTTCTGGCGCCACCGAAAGAGAAGGGGAGAGGGGGGGCCCTTCGTCTTCTTCTTCGTTGACCTCCTCCCTAGATGGGAGAAGGGTTTCCCCTCTGGTCCTTGGCCTCCATGGCATGGGAGGGCCGAGAGCCCCTCTGAGATTGGATCTGTCTCTCTGTCTCTCTATGTTTCTGCGTTCTCAAATTCTTCCCTTTCACCGTTTCTTATATTCCCGGAGATCCGTAACTTCGATTGGGCTGAAATTTTAACAAGATCTCTATCCGGATATTAGCTTTCTTGCGGCGAAAGAAGGGCATCAACCGCCTTATGGGATGGCCATGAGGGTCAGTGGCGTGCCTGCCCCCTGGGGCGCGCCCCCCTGCCTTGTGGCCCCCTCGAGCATCGTCTCACGTGGACTTTTCTTCCCAAAAATTATATATATTCCAAAAAAAATCTCCATCAGTTTTTATCCCGTTTGGACTCCATTTGATATGGATATTCTGCGAAACAAAAAACATGCAACAAATAGGAACTGGCACTAGCACTGGATCAATATGTTAGTCCCAAAAATAGTATAAAAAGTTGCCAAAAGTATATGAAAGTTGTAGAATATTGGCATGGAACAATCAAAAATTATAGATACGACAGAGACGTATCAGCATCCCCAAGCTTAATTCCTGCTCGTCCTCGAGTAGTAAATGATAAAAAGATAATTTTTGATGTGGAATGCTACCTAGCATAATCTTGATCACATATCTAATCATGGCATGAATATTAAGACACGAGTGATTCAAAGCAATAGTCTATCATTTGACATAAAAACAATAATACTTCAAGCCCACTAAAAAAGCAATAATGTATTTTCAAAATAACAAGGCCAAAGAAAGTTATCCCTACAAAATCATATAGTCTGGCTATGCTCCATCTTCACCACACAAAATATTCACATCATGCACAACCCCGATGACAAGCCAAGCAATTGTTTCATACTTTTGACGTTCTCAAACCTTTTCAACTTTCATGCAATACATGAGCGTGAGCCATGGACATAGCACTATAGGTGGAATAGAATGGTGGTTGTGGAGAAGACAAAAAGGAGAAGATAGTCTCACATCAACTACGCGTATCAACGGGCTATGGAGATGCCCATCAATAGATATCAATCTGAGTGAGTAGGGATTGCCATGCAACGGATGCACTAAGAGCTATAAGTGTATGAAAGCTCAGACTGAAAAGTAAGTGGGTGTGCATCCAATTTGCTTACTCATGAAGACCTCGGGCATTTGAGGAAGCCCATCATCGGAATATACAAGCCAAGTTCTATAATGAAAATTCCCACTAGTATATGAAAGTGATAACTCAAGAGACTCTCTATATGAAGAAAATGGTGCTATTCTGAAGCACAAGTGTGGTAAAAGGATAGTAACATTGCCCCTTCTCTCTTTTTCTCTCTTTTTTGTTTTATTATTTTTATTTTTATTTTTTGGTGAGCTTCTTTGGCCTCTTTTTTTATTTGGGCTTCTTTGGCCTTTTTTATTTTTTTAAAGTCCGGAGTCTCATCCCGACTTGTGGGGGAATCATAGTCTCCATCATCCTTTCCTCACTGGGGCAATGCTCTAATAATGATGATCATCACACTTTTATTTACTTACAACTCAATATTACAACTCGATACTAGAACAAAGTATGACTCTATATGGATGCCTCCGGCGGTGTATCGGGATGTGCAATGATCTAGCGTAGCAATGATATCAAAAACGGATAAGCCATGAAAACATCATGCTAGCTATATATCTTACGATCATGCAAAGCAATATGACAATGAATGCTCAAGTCATGTATATGATGATGATGGAGGTTGCATGGCAATATATCTCGGAATGGCTATGCAAATGCCTTGATAGGTAGGTATGGTGGCTGTTTTGAGGAAGGTATATGGTGGGTTTATGATACCGGCGAAAGTTGTGTGATACTAGAGAGGCTAGCAATGATGGAAGGGTGAGAGTGCGTATAATCCATGGACTCAACATTAGTCATAAAGAACTCACATACTTATTGCAAAAGTCTATTAGCTATCGAAACAAAGTACTACGCTGTACGCCCCGGACACACCCGCCGGTGGTCGTTACTCCTGGCGGGATCTAGACTGGCCCCATAGATCAATACTAGTCTTTTCTGCGCACTTTGTCCTCACTCGTGCGCACCCGGGAGAAACTTCCCGGTCGGTCACCCATCCTGAAACTACTCCAAGATGAGCACGCTTAGCTTTGGAGTTCTTTCCGAATGGGCTCCCAGAAAAAAAGGAATTCCTTATTGATATGAGTAGTCTATCATCCCTAATAAGCCAGGCTATCACATACGCGCATGCTCCTAGGGGGATAGATTGGTAGGAAAAGACCATCGCTCGTCCCCGACCGCCACTCATAATCAATAAATAAATCATGCTTCGACTTCATCACATAACAGTTCACCATACGTGCATGCTATGGGAATCACAAACCTCAACACAAGTATTTCTACTAATCCACAACTACCCACTAGCATGACTCTAATATCACCATCTTTATATCGCAAAACTATTGCAAGGAATCAAACATATCATATTAAGTGATCTACAAGTTTTATGTAGGATTTTATGACTAACCATGTGAATGACCAATTCCTGTCATCTCTCTAAATAGATATAAGTGAAGCAAGAGAGTTTAATTCTTTCTACAAAAGATATGCCCACGCTCTAACAAATATAAGTGAAGCAAAAGAGCAATCTACAAATGGCGGTTGTCTATGTAAAGAGAAACAGGCAATCCAAACTTCAAATGATATAAGTGAAGCACATGAAGCATTCTATAAAGCCATACTCAAAAGATATAAGTGAAGTGCATAGAGCATTCTATAAATCAACCACGGACTATCTCATACCAGCATGGTGCATAAAATAAAAATGAAAACTAAATGCAAAAGACGCTCCAAGATTGCACATATTGCATGAACGAAACAAATCCGAAAACATACCGATACTTGTTGAAGAAAGAGGGGATGCCTTCCGGGGCATTCCCAAGCTTAGACGCTTGAGTCTCCTTGAATATTTACTTGGGGTGCCTTGGGCATCCCCAAGCTTGAGCTCTTGCCTCCCTTCCTTCTTCTCACATCGAGACCTTCTCGATCATCGAACACTTCATCCACACAAAACTTCAACAGAAAACTCGGTAAGATCCGTTAGTATAATAAAGCAAATCACTACTCTAAGTACTGTTGAAAACCAATTCATATTTTTTTGCATTGTGTCTACTGTAATATAACTTTTTCATGGCTTAATCCACTAATATGAATCGATAGTTTCATCAAAACAAGCAAACTATGCATCAAAAACAGAATCTGTCTAAAACAGAACAATCTGTAATAATATGAACATTCACCATACTTCTGATACTTGAAAAATTCTGCCACAATTAGGAAAATAAACAATTTGTATAGAAATACGGCGCAAAAAGAATCAGAACCATTTGACGTTCCAGTAAAAAAATGGAAAATCGTGCACTACAGCCAAAGTTTCTGTCCTGCACCGTACAAACCAACAAGCACTATAAACATCCTAAAGGCAAACCTTGGAACATTATTTTTATAATACAATGGAATTGTATAAGGGGATAATTATTTTTGTTGAAAAGTTTCTGTAATCAAGATTCACAAAGTTGCGTGAGCATGAACAAAGTTCAAGGAGGTCTCCCACTTCAACAATGCTTGTCTTTCTCACTTTCACTTTCCTTTTTGAAAAAGTTTTGGGTTCCCCTCTTTATTTTTGTTGTTTTTAAACTATATGAAAGCACTCGACAGAAATAAATGAATCTCTAAAACTTCGGGATTGTCTCCCTGGCAACGCTTTCTTTAAGGCCATTAAGCTAGGCATATAGTGCTCAAGTAATGGATCCACCCGGATCCCAAGGTATATCAAAGACAATTTTAATTAACAATGGTTTGTAATTTAGTAGTGAGCACAAAGTAACATATATCATGTAACAACGAAGTCTAACTCTCTTCCTATGCATAGGCATGTCATAAAAGAACAATTCATGCACACAAAGTAAAGGCCAATGCATAGTATAACCAGTTTCTTGCAATTTTGTTGTATTGGAAACATAAAGAGGCGGAGATGTAGTTCCTCTCTCATAATAATTGCAAGTAGGAGCAGCAAGCACATGCATATTATATCTATCAAAATCATCATGTGTAGTAGTAAAAGACAACCCATCAATATAATCCTTAATAAGCACAAACTTCTCCGATATAGTGTACTTTGGAGAATTCAAAAAGATAATAGGACTATCATGTGTGGGTGCAATAGCAACAATTTTATTTTTAACAAAAGAAACTATATCAAGTTCATCTCCATAAGCATAATTCATATTGGCATCTTGGCCACAAACATAGCAAGCATCATCAAAAAGGGATATTTCAAGAGAATCAACAGGATCGTAACAATCATCATAGCAATCATCCTTCTGTAAGCACGAAGGGAAATTAAACAATGTATGAGTTGAAGAGTTACTCTCACTAGAAGGTGGGCACGGGTAGCTAATCCGCTCTTCCTCCTTTTGTTCTTCGCTCTCCACCTCATCTTTTTCACCCAATGAGCTCACAGTTTCATCAATTTCTTCTTTCATAGACTCCTACAAAATATTAGTCTCTTCTTGGACAGCGGGGTAGTCCTCAATATATGGTTCAACATAGGCATTAGAATCATAATTATCATTGCAATATTTAAGTATGTCAAATTTTTCAGATTTGTAAAGAGTAGCATCATATGTTTCAATCAAAGAAGCAATTTCATAAGCACCCTTAAAAGCAACAAATTCTTCAATTTGTTGAACATCATAGTATAAACACCCTTAGCATACGAAGATACGATTCCATTATTACTAAACTCACATTGATAGGGAAGGTGTTTCTTAGAGTTTTCAGAACAACAAGTAATATCATATATTTCGCATAAATTCCAAACATAGCATTGCAAACGATGAATTTGACCCAGTAAAATTTTCCCTTTTTCAGATATTCGGTGTCGCACATAACAAGCATGCTCATCTAAAGATTTGCCCTCAACTAAGCTAGTTGGGGTTTCAGCACGAGCACATAGGGATCGAAGATGATCCAAGTAATAAGCTTCAGCAGTGTGTTAGATTTTGAGTGGTTCTTCAACCGTTGGTTTAGTAGGTACAACTAATTTGTTTTGGTATTTTGCATTTCCTACCCATAACTAAAGATAGAAAACAACTAAGAACATCAAATAAAAATTACTTATTGATAAAGCAAACAAGCACACATGAGAATATTCACCCCACGCTATTGCTCCCCAGCAACGGCGCCAGAAAAAGATCTTGATAACCCACAAGTATAGGGGATCACAACAGTTTTTGATAAGTAAGAGTGTCAAACCCAACGAGGAGCTAAAGGCAGAACAAATATTCCCTCAAGTTCTATCGACCACCGATACAACTCTACGCATGCTTGATGTTCGCTTTACTAGAACAAGTATGAAACTAGAAGTACTTTGTAGGTGTTGTTGGATAGGTTTGCAAGATAATAAAGATTACGTAAATAAAAGGTAGGGGCTGTTGTAAGTAAATACACAATAAAGTAAATATAGCGAGTGCGGAAAAGTGGTGGTAGGAGTTGCAAAATTGTCCCTAAGCAATTGACTACTTTACTAGACCGATAGCAAGTATTATGTGGGAGAGGCCACTGCTAGCATGTCATCCCTGACTTGGAATTCTATGCACTTATGATTGGAACTATTAGCAAGCATCCGCAACTACTAATGTTCATTAAGGTAAAACCCAACCATAGCATTAAGATATATTGGTCCCCCTTCAATCCCGTATGCATCAATTTCTATGCTAGGTTGAAGCTTCTATCACTCTTGCCCTCCAATACATAGTCCTATCAACATACAACTAACCCTATGGTGTGATCCCGCGTGCGCTCATATGATGGGAACCAAAGGACAACAACATAACCACAAGCAAATTAAATCAATCATAGCAATTCATCAACCACCGATAGGACAACGAAAATCTACTCACACAGCATAGGATGGCAACACATCATTGGATAATAATATGAAGCATAAAGCACCATGTTAAAGTAGAGGGTACAGCGGGTTGCAGGAGAGTGAACCGCTGTAGATAGAGGGGGGAAGGTGATGGAGATGTTGGTGAAGATGGCAGAGGTGTTGGAGTAGATCGCAGTGATGATGATGATGATGGCCACAACATGGCCTCCATGGCATGGGAGGGGCGAGAGCCCCTCCGAGATTGGATCTGTCTCTCTGTCTCTCTCTCTTTCTGCATTCTCAGATTCTTCCCTTTCACCGTTTCTTATATTCCCGGAGATCCGTAACTCCGATTGGGCTGAAATTTTAACACGATCTCTATCCAGATATTAGCTTTCTTGCGGCGAAAGAAGGGCATCAACCATCGTACGGGGTGGCCACGAGGGTCAGGGGCGTGCGCCCCTGCCTCGTGGCCCCCTCGGGCATCGTATCGTGTGGATTTTTCTTCCCAAAAATCATATATATTCCAAAAAAATCTCCACCAGTTTTTATCCCATTTGGACTCCGTTTGATATGGATATTCTGCGAAATAAAAAACATGCAACAAATAGGAACTGACACTAGGCACTGGATCAATATGTTATTCCCAAAAATAGTATAAAAAGTTGCCAGAAGTATATGAAAGTTGTAGAATATTGGCATGGAACAATCAAAAATTATAGATACGACGGAGACGTATCAGTAAATCAAGCATAACTTCAAAACTTTAAGCACATAGAGAAGAAACTTGATATTATTGCAATTCCTACAAGCATATATTCCTCTCTGATAATAATTTCAGTAGCATCATGAATGAATTCAACAATATAACCATCACATAAAGCATTCTTTTCATGATCTACAAGAATAGAAAATTTACTACTCTCCACATAAGAAAAATTCTTCTCAATAGGAAAAGTGGGAGTATCATAAGAGACTCGAATACTATAAATTGTTTCCACATTAAAAGAGTAATGTTCAGAAAAAGGGTAATCATAATCATGACAAGTTTTATAAATATAATCATCACTACTTTTTATAGCATATATATCATCACAATAATTATCATCAGTAGCAACTTTGTTCTCATCATAATCGATTGAAACCTCTTCCAAGATAGTGGAATCATCACTAAATAAAGTCATGACCTCTCCAAATCCACTTGCATAATTATTATAATAAGATTCAACATCCTCCAAAATAGTGGGATCATTACTTCCTAAAGTTGACACTCTTCCAAACCCACTTTCATCAATATAATCATCATAAATAGGAGGAATGCTTTCATCATAATAAATTTGCTCATCAAAACTTGGGGGGCAAAAAATATCATCTTCATCAAACATAGCGTCCCCAAGCTTGTGGCTTTGCATATCATTAGCGTCATGTATATTCAAGGAATTCATACTAATAACATTGCAATCATGCTCATCATTCAAAGATTTAGTGCCAAACATTTTAATGCATTCTTCTTCTAACACTTTGGCACAATTTTCCTTTCCATCATACTCACGAAAGATATTAATAAGATGAAGCGTATGAGGCAAACTCAATTCCATATTTTTTATAGTTTTCTTTTATAAACTAAACTAGTGCTAAAACAAGAAACAAAAAGATTCGATTGCAAGATCTAAAGATATACCTTCAAGCGCTAACCTCCCCGGCAACGGCGCCAGAAAAGAGCTTGATGTCTACTACACAACCTTCTTCTTGTAGACGTTGTTGGGCCTCCAAGTGCAGAGGTTTGTAGGACAATAGCAAATTTCCCTCAAGTGGATGACCTAAGGTTTATCAATCCGTGGGAGGCATAGGATGAAGATGGTCTCTCTCAAACAACCCTGCAACCAAATAACAAAGAGTCTCTTGTGTCCCCAACACACCCAATACAATGGTAAATTGTATAGGTGCACTAGTTCGGCGAAGAGATGGTGATACAAGTGCAATATGGATAGTAGATATAAGTTTTTGTAATCTGGAAATATAAAAACAGCAAGGTAACTAATGATAAAAGTGAGCACAAACGGTATTGCAATGCGTTGAAACAAGGCCTAGGGTTCATACTTTCACTAGTGCAAGTTCTCTCAACAATAATAACATAATTGGATCATATAACTATCCCTCAACATGCAACAAAGAGTCACTCCAAAGTCACTAATAGCGGAGAACAAACGAAGAGATTATGGTAGGGTACGAAACCACCTCAAAGTTATCCTTTCCGATCTATCTATTCAAGAGTCCATAGTAAAATAACACGAAGCTATTCTTTCCATTCAATCTATCATAGAGTCCATACTAGAATAACACCTTAAGACACAAATCAACCAAAACCCTAATGTCACCTAGATACTCCAATGTCACCTCAAGTATCCGTGGGTATGATTATACGATATGCATCACACAATCTCAGATTCATCTATTCAAACCAACACAAAGTACTTCAAAGAGTGCCCCAAAGTTTCTACTGGAGAGTCAAGACAAAAATGTGCGCCAACCCCTATGCATAGGTTCATGGGCGGAACCCCCAAGTTGATCACCAAAACATACATCAAGTGGATCAATAGAATACCCCATTGTCACCACGGGTATCCCGCGCAATACATACATGAAGTGTTCTCAAATCCTTAAAGACTCAATCCGATAAGATAACTTCAAAGGGAAAACTCAATCCATTACAAGAGAGTAGAGGGGGAGAAACATCATAAGATCCAACTATAATAGCAAAGCTCACGATACATCAAGATCGTATCACCTCAAGAACACGAGAGAGAGAGAGAGAGATCAAACACATAGCTACTGGTACATACCTTCAGCCCCGAGGGAGAACTACTCCCTCCTTGTCATGGAGAGCGTCGGGATGATGAAGATGGCCACCGGAGAGGGATTCCCCCTCCAGCAGGGTGCCGGAACGGGTCTAGATTGGTTTTTGATGGCTACGAAGGCTTCTAGTGACGGAACACCTGATCTATTCTCGTCCCCGAAGTTTTTAGGGTATATGGGTATATATATAGGAGGAAGAAGTACGCCGGTGTATCTCCAAGCTGTCCACGAGGCAGGGGGGCGCGCCCCCCACCCTCGTGGGCAGCCCAGGACTCTTGTGGTCCATCTCTGATACTCCGTGGGCTTCTTCTGGTCCAAAAATAACTTCCGTGAAGTTTCAGGTCAATTGGACTCCGTTTGATTTTCCTTTTCTGCGATACTCTAAAACAAGGAAAAAACAGAAACTGGCACTGGGCTCTAGGTTAATAGGTTAGTCCCAAAAATCATATAAAATAGCATATAAATGCATATAAAACATCCAAGGTTGATAATATAATACTCCCTCCGTCCCAGAAAGCTTGTTCCAAGCTTGTTTCTTAAATGGATGTATCTAGCACTACGGAGGGAGTAGCATGGAACAATCAAAAATTATAGATACGTTGGAGACGTATCAACAGCCAATCTACACAAGAGACCCAGACCCCCTCCCTCCCTTTGACCTGACCGCTTGGCCGTACCCCGCCTTTTGCATTTGCTTCAAGCCTGCAACACTACCACACAGGTCTAGAGGCATATGGTGGCTACAAAGATCCCTTGTGCAGACTTGAAGCATAAAAAATTGTTGCTATGTTAATTTATCCCATCCTCTGGCTTGGGAGAAGAAGATGCTGGAGCAAACCAAAACCATTGCTCAAAACGCTACCCTGATCACCTAAGTTTCATAAATATGCTTTTGTAGATGTTCTTACCTAAACAAATGGTTTGTTTTGTTTGCAGGGCCTCACTAAATTCTAAAATGATGTCAAAGCAACACTTTCGAGGTTTTGTGCACATGCCCAAGCAAGAAGATTCAACATCCACTTCTAGGTAAGCTTCATACAAAGCTATCCAATTTTTTTTGTTTCAGCAAAAAAGAGGAGTTGCCTCAAAACTTGTGCATTTTGCCTATATCCCAGCAGGACTTGCTTTTTATTTTCCCCGATTGCAAGCAAGAAGCTTTGCCAGCTACTTCCAGGTAAATTTCACACATCCCCAATAGCTTTCCAACTAGTTTTTTCTGCCTCCCCAGTAGCTGGCTATTAGCTTTTTTGTTCCAGCAAATACAGGGAGTTGCCTGAAACTTATATGCAAATTGCCTACATCACATGAACACTTGCTTTTTGCCCCTGGCTTAGCTCTTCTAGTGAACATAATCCATCTGTATGTTACAAGTATCATCATCATTACCTGAGACTTTATGATTAATGTCACCGTCCTAGGCATATATCTGATAGAGTTTGTCATCATGTTCCCTGCCTTGTTCCTTCTTGGGAACTCAGGTTTATCATGCATGTCAAATTTGCCCATTTCGTAGTTCTTCACCCTGTCTTGATATTCATTTGTTGCTTTCAATGAGTCCGAGGTTGTGTATTTTCCCTGTGTCAACTCTGAATTGTTGTCCTGTGTAGTTTGGGGGCAATGCAAAATGCAATGGCCAGCGGGTGTGCTCTTGTAGGATACAACTGCAAGAGAAGCATGGCACCTCCATGACAAACACGGTGTCGTGTTTTACATGAATTGGTCCTCCTTACAGCTTGATTTTTTCAAGGAGTTGTGAGTTGTGCATTTTTTCACACAGAAGGTGATTTAGTGACATCCGAGGGATGTTTTCTTGTGTGTGAAAACTGAAAATAGGTGCACTGAAAACTTGTCAGTATAATTTTGTTTTTTGCTTCTTGGTACCAGGATGATTTAGTTGTGTCGGTGTTTGGGTGTTCATCGGAAAGAATGCGTATAGAGGACCTTCTTGCAGACTGGAATGACCAAGACCTTTGCGCATGATCTGCATGTTAGGTTGGTGATTTCATTTCTGTCTGATGAGTGTTGTAGTAGTTACACTACTTGTGCCTGAGAATGTAGTAGTTTTCAGGCCCGAGCCTAAGGGTGTGCTACCTGTGCGCTTGCACAGGGCCCCCTCGCTTCAGGGGCCTCCAAATTTATACGCAATAGTATATATACTAAGCTAAAAAAATGTAACCTTTTGGGCCTCTTGGCCTGGTGTCCTGGACCTGGAGCAGCCCCGACTAGTCTACGCCTCATCCAACGATAAGATCGATCCGATGAAAAAGAAAAAGAAAAACAGCTATCGATCGTCATCGACACGAGTGAAGCGACGAGGTGTCTCTTCGTCTATTCGTCTGGCACTGGCGGCAGGTTAGGGTTCCTCCGATCCTTCCTTTCCTTCCTCACAAATCTCATGATTTCGTCCCAACTTCCAACACTGTAGGTCCTTTTCAGGATTCAAGAGGACAGTAGCAGCAGGAACGGCCGGACAACAGCCGACAGGGAGGACCTGAACTGAATCACCTGAAAGGCGAAGGAAGTTCAGGCCAATCTCCTGATCTTCGTTTTTAAACGTCGTCGCGTCAATACCTAGTAATCCTATGAGCCCTTTACTTTGAATTTTGATTTCTGCCAGCTGTTTGATTCTTCCAAAATCTTACAGTTAATTTTAATATTCTTTTCATCTATTAGGTGTCTAGTATTGCAAGATCCAAGTCATGTCTGCATTTAGAAAACATGAATCTGGTTACAATAAGTGTTTGAAGAAACAAAAAATAGAGGATTCAACTCTGTCTCAAAAAGGAGATATGGATAATTTTGTCATAAAAAAACCACAAGTGTCCTCCGATAATCAGTCACTTGATAGAGAGCATGCTCCAGATAATAATTTTGACAATGATCCTAGCCCTAGAGATGTCCATACAGAGATAGAAAATAATGTTGAGAGTGAAGAAAATTGTGATGACATTGGGGCTAGTAATACTGATGGTAACTTGAATACTTCACCTACTGCAGACGTTGGTGATTCTTTTCAGTTTGACATATTTGATCCAAGAAATTGGAATTCCCTTAATTCTAAGCAAATTGATATTTTAGCACAAAAGGGCCCTCAAAGGGACACGTCATTTAGAAAAAAGTCGTAAGGGTAAATATAAAAGGAGGTTTCTGCACTATTCTACACTAGAATTCTATCGAATGGAGAGCATTGCGATAGGGATTGGCTTGTCTAATCTGAGGAGCTCGATAAAGTATTTTGCTTTGGTTGTACTGTTTATGTACTTGTTTTCCTTAGTGAGATAAGGCCCATTTTAGAGTTTCGCACAGGGTCTCTGATTTTGCCGGCTCGGCCCTGGTAGTTTTTATAATTGATGATTATGCTTTCTTCTAAGTCAATGATTTTACAGTAACCTACCCTACTTGCCTAATAATGTCAGCAAGTTGTGCAGAATAAATGTTTTTGGCATATGAATGTGGTAACCAGTAAGAGATTGAGGAGAGAGGTCTTGTAGTGCCGGCAACCAGCAAGCGAATTAGGAGTGAGAGCCAAGAGGGCCCCACCATTTATGCGTCGCAACCACCTAGCAGGGAGGAGCTAGATCCAGAAAATCTTTTTCCTAGTGGTCGAGAATTGGCCCGCAAATCTCCACTAAGTATCTCAAAATCCCCCCTCCCCCCTAAGCATGCGTATACCCAAATCTATGACTATGTGTTAGAGGCAGGATAGGGAGGTTGAAGAGGGGTGTCCGCAGTCCAGGGTTTTTGGGCGAATCGATGATTTTCTGCATGGGGGTGGTTTTGCGGCGTGGGGATGCAGGGGCTGGAATTGTCGACATTTTGAGCCGAAACTGTCCAAAAGTTGCCCGACGTATAGCAGTTAGTTGCTGGAGATGCTGGCGCTAGTTGCCTAGAGATCCGTTCCCGAGAGTGTTGGGTTTTATTTTCGCCCTAAACTTACCCAACACATGATAGTTAATTACTGGAGAGGCTGACACGAGTTGCCCAAATATATTTTTTAGCAACAAAATAATTCAGTTTGCCCAAAAGTTGCTATTTTCAATAGGATGAGTTGCCTACATATAGACAATACCTAAATCACCTAAGCTTGTAGATATTTTGTTATCCACTAATTTGATACATGGAAATAGCTTGTCGTTTGGTCCACTTAAATATGCAAACCATTTCGGTTGTAACATAATCAACACCCATTATTTGATACATGGATAATGTTAGGAAAAAATTGCCTTATAGTACTAGAAAGTACTTGTAGGCTAGGATAATATTCGGGGAAAGTACTTTGTGGCAAAGTTGCCTAACTTTCTAGTGTTGTAGGCAAAGTTAGGGCAAGCATCAAAGTAGCCTTATATAGCACCAAAGTCTTCTTGTGTTCATTGATACTGCAAAATTGCTTCCTGAAACACCAAAGTTGCCTCAGATAGCATCAAAGTTGCTTGAAAAAAGAGTTCGGCAAAACATACCCATATGGGGTCTTGTTTCGAAGAGCTCATGGCAAGAAAGCAAGCGGTGAAAACAAAATTTAATTTTGACGCTCAGTTTCGAAGTTATAGCTTTTTACGTTTTTCTGAATGAACTAAATGCACGAGATGCATTTTCCTAACTTGTGTGCTCCATATGAGCAGGAAGGAGTCATGGAACCACTTGGTGGGGAGGCAAGATCTTTTCCGTTGAGAGTCACATGGGATGGGGACAACCTTTCCTTTCTAGGCGGTGTGGATAGAATTTTACCTTTTTGGGGTGTGTGCTTGGGGGCATTACCTTTTTGGGATGTGTGCTTGGGGGTACTAGACGGGTGCTGGCTAGACGTGTCCTTTTTTGTTTATGTTTATTAATATATGGATGTCTACTGACCTTAAATATATTTGGTTAAAATGTTTCCCTATGACATTTCTATTCTCTATAAGAAAGTTGGTTTGAAATATTTGAGGTCATGTTTCTATTTTACAGGTTATTACTCGTATTCAGTTACATTAGTTCAGAACAAGTGTTTGCATCTACAGCAAGATAGCATTTTCACCTATATTCAAATAACTGTACATAAATGCCATTAAGGATGATAAGCAAGATAGGTGTGCATCGGACTGCCTCAAGAGACGCGTCCAGGGCGTGTCCCAATCACTAGTACCAACTAGCTAAGTGTCCGTGCGTTGCCACAGACTAACAAATATATATATACAAAGAGAAAATTTATGTGACATGAGAGTCAAAGGCCATTTTTATGGGATGATATCTCATGGTCATGATCTAGTAGGTACATACATCTCGTCATTGTCTTTCTTCCACACTCCATGTCTGAGCTACCACGCGACACTCGACTTCCTTCTCCCACCATGCATACTTTTATCTCCTATTTCTCCTACCTCTACCTTGCACGACAGTACCAAGTTTCTTGTCCAACTATCATAATCTTCTCCGATAGGGCACCCCCTTAGATTATTACTGACTTGTACATGTTGCAAATAAGATCAACGAAAATGGATACTAAATTTCTGATGAGAAATGAGAATTCAGGGCAATATCTTCCCAAGAAAACAATAATTCCAAGACAATCTTTTTATACCTTCTGTCAACATTGGAACACACATTCCACACAATAAGCATGCAATGATGTTGATACTTGATTAATTGTCAATATATGTCTACAGTTAAGATAACTTTACTCAAAACATGTTTTTCTAAGAAGGAATGATAATTCATATTAGAAAAAAAATAAAGGTTTGGGTTCATCCCACCAATGTTTCTCTTGTGCAACTCATCTCCGCACCTGCTCATGAGATTGGCCTGTCTCGAGCACACCACTCCCACACACCCTCACAAGAGCGGCACAACCAATCTCTGAGTGCCACTGACACACATGCATGGAGCGCTCACTCCAAGCCTGACTATACACATTCCCACTGTAGCCGAATTCAAAGAGAATCAACGGGGCATCATCCACTGCTTTCTCAGGGTCCTATTCATCATGAAATCATAGACCAAGATATTCCTCCCATCCATTTTTTAGGGAAAGGATTTTTCTCGATGTTCCTCTTATCTTCATGGTAGTAATAACCTAAAAACGCCACCAGTCAACTCCGAAGAACATGCAACATTGTGAGAGTCAAAGTCATGGTCAGTCAACTCCGTCAAGAATTTCAAATTATGTGCTATCCAATACGTACTTGTTGCTGATGGAACGACCACATGGATAGCTCCTACAATCTTCATGCAGGTTACACAAAATTACGCCATAGGAGGTTTCAAACCTTCAATGGGCCACCCTTGGCCATCCAGCCGGTGGTTTTCCATCCTTCCTTACGCCTGACGTCTTGTGGAATCAGGCGCATCCCAGATCCACCGTCTTCCATTCAGGTCGCCACACAGAGGGGAAAAATAGAGTAGGCGGTGGCGTGGAGGAGGAGGCGGTGGTTTTCTATGTCACTGGTGTTTGTGTAGTTGTGCGTTGGAACTTCACAACGTGGGGAGGACGAGGAAATGGGAGAGCAGATTGTCGATGGTGGCATGGGAAAAAGAACGCGGTCTGGGAAGGGGGTCGGTGGCTAGAACTTTGGAAAGGAAGGAAACCTGATTGTGTTTCCCTTTATTTTGTATATGGAAGTTATCGTATGGTTCATGTATGGCAACAAGTCCTATAAAAGAGAACCAAGGATTGATTGATGATTGTGTTTTATTTCATATGGAAACCAATCTGTCGGGGCTACATGTAAGTGCATTGTGACTAAGGAAGGATCAATAGATTGAATTAGATTAGAAAAAAAACCAGCAGGAGGGTGGAGTTATTAATTAAGAAAAAATTCAGTAGTGGGAGGTGGGATGAAATAAAACCGGACGAAAATAAAACCGGAGTACCAGGCTACCAATTGCTTCATTAGGAGTAGAGATGGAGCAGTTGGTAGTCTCCGCCGGTCAATTTTCGTCCCACCTCCACTGGTTTTTTTCGTCCTAAAAAAATCTATGAAATTTCATAGGTTGACCAGGGACAACTCCCACCTCTCAGGTTTTTTTTCCGTCCCACCTTTCATGATATTTTTTTGTACCTCGCCCCACCTCACACTGAGCCGCCACGAACCGCAAAAACCGCCTACCTTAGCCAAATCAACAAATCCCTCTCATTAATGCAATTTTCTTTAGGAAACAAATAATAGATTCTTTCCTACCTTAGCCAAATCAACGGATCTCTTTCATTAATGCAATTTGCTTTAGCAAACAAATAATAGATTCTTTCCTACCTTAGCCAAATCAACAGATCTCTCCCATTAATGCAATTTGCTTTAGGAAACAAATAATAGATTCTTTCCTACCTTAGCCAAATCAACGGATCTCTCTCATTAATGCAATTTTCTTTAGGAAACAAATAATAGATTCTTTCCTACCTTAGCCAAATCAATGGATCTCTTTCATTAATGCAATTTGCTTTAGCAAACAAATAATAGATTCTTTCCTACCTTAGCCAAATCAACGGATCTCTCTCATTAATGCAATTTGCTTTAGGAAACAAATAATAGATTCTTTCCTACCTTAGCCAAATCAACGGATCTCTCTCATTAATGTAATTTTTCTTTAGGAAACAAATAATAGATTCTTTCCTACCTTAGCCAAATCAACGGATCTCTTCCATTAATGCAATTTGCTTTAGCAAACAAATAATAGATTCTTTCCTACCTTAGCCAAATCAACGGATCTCTCCCCGGTTTACTGGGCGCGTTTCGATGGGTGGGCGTGGGGGTGGGGGTAATTTGATGGAAAAAAACCGGTTGAAAATAAACCAGTTGAAAATAAACCAGTTGAAAGTGGGGGGGGGGGGGGGGGACTATTCAACCAAGTCGTCCATTAGGAGTAGAGATAAGGTTTTATTGTTTGGTAATGTGATATTATTACCTGCTTGTTTGTGACGTGCCTAGTTAGAAAAGTTTAAAAATTAGGATTTGGAATTGATTATGATGAAACTAAATTTTATTAATTGGTAACGCGCTATCAGTTCCTGCCCGTTTATAACGTGTCTAATTAGGAAACTTTGGAAAGATTAGGAAAGTTTTTATTCTGAGAATAAAAAATCAACGTGAGGAGATATGCTGATGGGATGTGAGACGAAAATAAACCAGACGAAAATAAACCAGACGAAATATAACCAGACCAAAATAAACCGTGGACGCAATCCTACCAACTCAAACATTAGGAGTAAAGATAAATTGTGGGAACATAATAAAGTTTTTGGTGTTGAGAGAATTGAGCGTAGTTTGGATGGACTTGGTCCTTGTGGTGGAACATGCCCACCCAGGTTCAAGTTGCAGACTTTTTTTTAAGTGAAAACCGTGAACAATCGTTCTATAGTAAATATATATATTAAAGCAAAAGCAGTTACATATGTAAAAAAGGTCCTATAGAGAGTCAGCCAATGTCAATTTTTAAAAACCCAAAAGGTGGCACTTTCCTAGATTTATTTTAGGTTTTAACGACTTTGTGTCGTTTAGTGATAAGCAACGTGTCCATCGATAGTGAGATGTCTATGGTGATTTCTTTAATCTTAACACATGTCGGTTCAGTCTCTTGCAGGTGCTTATAAGGATAGGGTGCATGTATATTTACATGATGAGCATATGTACGTGTGTGAGCGTCTATGTCTATATTGCGTCTTGTAAAAACAAATCATTGTTGAATTATGGTTCACACAAATCCTTGACCCCCGATCTTCATGGAGGTCCTGTGCGAAGGGATATGAGGCAGTTCTTGCGGTTTGTGGAGTTCAATGCCTGTACAAGCCAAGCAGCATCTTCACCCCACAAACCGAAGCAAAAATCCAAGTTCAAGTGGGTTGCTAGTGCTTTAACATAATCCAACATGCCATTTATTGCCGGGTATGCCGCTTCATCATTTACGAGTAATAAAAGACTGCCAAATACTTCCTTCTTTCCAATTGAGGTAAATACATTGGGAGTCTTAGAACTTGCACGCGACGGTCAGTTTAGTGCACAAACTTGTAAAATACATGATTTTGGTTATCGAACTTGCGTGAGCGTGCAAATACGGTCACATATCCCGTACGCAGACGTATCCGATGCTTGCTTGGCAGGCCAGAGTGTGCAAGGCCCACTGTCAATGACAAGATGGCACTCGGTGCGACATGTTCTTGCTTAAAACAGCCTCGCCTTTGTTTATTTGCAGAAAAACAATCATCATTGGTACCAAAAATACGCTCCAGCAAGGAGCGAAATACAGAAGCGCGGGTGGTGGGTCTTCGGTCTAGCTAGCTCAGGTACGCACAAGAAAGACCCTACCATTGCAACAGGAACATTTACGTGTCTAACATGAGATACAATTTCACTTATACTGAAAACGTCCGGGATTATCAACTAAATATGTGTCGTGCACATGACGTGACTTCATACGATGTTTGACACATGTTCTTGCGTAAAATGTAGAGTCAACAGTTTATGAAATATAAACTTGTGTATTACATAAAATATATTTATTTAATACATACATTTAAAATGTTATTAAATAAAAAAAATAATGAATACAAAAAGAATTATACACTCGTGGCTTATATTTAAATTATACAGAATGATGAATACAATATTTATTAAATATTTATGAATATTCACTTGTGTATAATTTTTAATCATGATTTATATTCAAAAAGAATATATAATTTACATATTAGACACGATTAAATATTCATAACAATACTTTAGATTTTATATTATGAATATTTTACTTATACAAACATAAGATTTTAAAAACGTGTGTATAATTATTGAAATTCTTGTAGAATTAAAATAATATTTATGAATAGTAATTATAAAAATACTTATACTATTATGACACAATTTTTTTAATTGACAATATTATCTTAAAATAATACATGAACAAAGTTTTCTGCTTCGAAAATTTTAAAAAAATGAACAGGTGCAATTATACATACATTTTTTAATTATTACTATTTTTAAAATTATTATTTTTATTTTTAAAGTTATTCTACAAATTTTGAAAACAATGTTTTTACAATTATGAATATTTAAAAAATATTTGTATTATAATTATGCAAATATCTTTTACAATTCATAAATATTATTTTAAAATAATAAATGAACAATATTTGAAAGTCATTTTATTATTGAGATTATAATTTACATACTACATATCTATTAACCTGTAAAAAAAAGGAGAGCAGATGCAAAATAGGCCGCACAAAATGGAACCCATTTCTGCTACACGAGCTCCTTCGTTATAGTACAGTAAAGCAAAGTTATACTACGTAAACATCCACAGGATTGGGTTGGAGTGGCTTGGCCGGATTGTGTCCTCGCCTTAGGCGTGTGTTCTAGACTGGGCGACACACTTCTTCGTATTTAAATTTCGCTATATACTAATAAGTGGGACCCACCAGTTGTTAATTTTTCACAAATAAAAAAGGCTACGGGGTTTTGTGCAAAAACACACCGCGCTGAGCGCCATCTGTTGCTGACAGCAGGCAGCCAAGCATCAGATACGCCCATGTACGGGATATGTGACCGTATTTGCACGTACACACAAGTTCGATGACCAGAATCACGTATTTTACAAGTTTGTGCACCAAACTGACCGTCGCGTGCAAGTTTGAAGACTCCCGGTGTATTTACCTCTTTCCAATTTATAAGGCTTATCTCAAAATATTAGTTTTTCCATTTTATAAGGCTTAATTTGATTTTTCCCGTCACAAATTCAGATTTCAAGATGCATTAAATCATTACATACAAGTATTAAAAAATTGACCAATACATGTACTTTATACATGCATGCATTACAATTAATACATTGGTAAACATAATTTTTTGAGAAAAATAAGAGCATTAATTAGGTGTTTTTGTAAATTACAAAAAGTATTCCACTACTCACCATCTACCTTGGTTGGTGAGATTTTTGAATTGAGCCCTATAAACCGAAAAAGAGAGAGTATTACTTGTGAAATTCAATATTCCCATGTCATTCCAGGTAACGCTAATAAATTAATTGTTCTCTTGAGGGTGTGTACATGTACTAGCGTGTAGTGCCGCCGCGCTTTAATGGTACATGTATGTGGAGTTTTATATATTTGGACGGAACATGTATGTGTTTTTTTGTTAGATTATTCTTGTAAATGATATCAAATTATTGTTTTTCCATTTTATCCAGAAGTAGAGAATGGCGTATCTACCACTACTAGAAAAAAGGCTGTTAGTGACGCACATATTTTGGCTATTAATGGCGCACTATAGGTGTGCCACTATTGCCACACCACTAGTAACAAATACTAATGGCGCACCTCTGGTGCGCCATTAGTATTGCAGGTAACAGTGGTGCACCTTGTAGTGCGCCATTACTATTTCTACAGGTGCGCCATTGGTAACTTTTTTTCTGATTTTTTTTTATTTTTTTTCTGAATTTTGAAGGCGGGAAAATAGTAGTGGCGCATCGTCTAACCCCCACCGTGCGCCATTGCTATTTTTGAATTTTGAATTTGGATCTGGATCGCGATTTTTTTGCCCTTTTTTTGCTCATTTTTTTATCTTTTTTTTGCATGATATTTTTTCAAATTTTGTTCTCGTTTTTGGATCTTGTACGTTCTTTTGCCAGAGAGGAGTTCGCCGGAGAGGAGCTTGCCTACATCGTCGGAGAGGAGGAGGAGGAGGTCACCGGAGAGGAGCTCGCCTACATCGCCGGAGAGGAGGAGGAGGTCGCCGGACAGGAGTTCACCGGAGAGGAGGGAGGAGAAACCGTGAGGGGAGGGGAGGAAAGGAGGGAGGAGGAGCTCACCAGAGAGGAGGGAGGAGGAGATCACCGAAGAGGAGGGAGGAGAAACCATGAGGGGAGGGGAGGAGAGGAGGAAGGAGGAGGTCGCCGGAGAGGAGGAGGAGGAGGAGGTCGCCGGAGAGGAGGAGGAGGAGGAGGTCGCCGGAGAGGAGGAGAGGAGGAGGGGAGTATGGTGGAGGAGAGGAGGGGAGATGGAGTGGAGGAGAGGAGAAGATGGAGTGGAGGAGAAAAATGAAGAGGTAAGGAGGAGAGGACCCCGCCCAGCCATATATACGACATAGTAATGGCGCACCGTGGGCAGGTGCGCCATTATTAACTTTTTTATTTTTTTGATTTATTTTAAATTTTAAAGGCGGGAAGATAGTAATGGCGCATCTTGGGCAGGTGCGCCATTACTAACTTTTTTTTGATTTATTTTGAATTTTGAAGGTGAAAAGATAGTAATGGCGCATCTTGGGCAGGTGCGCCATTACTAAATTTTTTTGATATAGTTTGAATTTTAAAAGCGGGAAGATAGTAATGGCGCACCATGGGCAGGTGCGCCATTACTGAGTTTGAATATTTTTGCCTCTCCAGATTTTGAAAGCCTCGTAATTTTTTTTCTATTAGGTTTTTGAGGATTCTAGAAAATCGAATACGGGCGTAGCCGGTCAAATTCAGATGTAACTTTTCATATAAAAAACTTTTTCATTGGAGTCGTATGCAAAAGTTACGGCCATTTTACCAAAACACGGAGGCCTTTTGCAAAAAAAATCAAAATTCATGTTTGTTAATTTTTCTAACAACTAGAACACATAACACATGGGCATCTATTTTTTAATTTTTTTTGAATCTTTTATCATTTTCTTTTATTTTTTAAAAAAACCTAAAAGGTGATCAGAGAGGGGGGGGGGGGGGGGGGTATTTGTGTATGTGAGACATAGCAATGGCGCACCACACCCAGGTGCGCCACTACTGTTTAGCGTAACAGTGGCGCACCTAGGTGTGGTGTGACGCACCTGATTCTGGTGCGCCATTAATGTCCATATTAGCTATAGTCGTTTTCCTAGTAGTGTACATACCCCTTATTAATTTATGTCAGTTCTTTTTATCTCAATTTGCTAGAGATTTAATATATCTGATAGTATAAAACGCTTGTTGGTAAGCCATTGTTGTCATATTCATCTACTGATCCTAACCGAAAAAATATTTTGAACCAATATTGACCTTCGTACAATGATGGTTAGGTGGACAGTGGTATCCGACGATGGGTGTTCAGTGAAAGAAGATGTTCCCATGTTCAACATCACCATTTTTTCTTAAATTGTAAAAATAAAATACGCCTAATCGAGATAGAAAGGAGTGGCTAAAATAAAAAGGAGGAGTCGCTTCTCTCAGCCCATCCTATTTTGAATCAGGCCAATCTGCATGGCTCACTGAAATGTGAGGAGTCGCATGGATCCATTCCTCATGTGTTTGATGCTAGACATGAACATTCGAAGTTCCAACAGCGTGGCCATGGGACATAAACCAACCTGTAATAGCACACTAGTTTTTGTAGAACAAAGAGCTTATCATTCATTCAGAAGCAAGGTTGCATTCATGCTGATTACACGAAGCAGAAGCACGAAAGTCAGTTACAGAGATTGACCAAACACAACGGATTCTAGGCTGTGAGGTGTGATATTTGACATACAGCAAACACAAACAGTTCACTGGAAAAATGTGTGTGTTTCTGCTGAATCATTATTTGTATGAAGAACGAAAGCTGCTATTGTAGCTTCGAATTTTGATTTAAACAGCATAGGCTATTGGAACTTCTGAATACCACCACCATGGGTCCACCAACGCCTTGCTTGGCTAATGTGCATGTGAAGATACTGGAACCTCACCGCTACCAATGGTATATCAACTTAATTTAGGAAAGATATAATATGTAGAGCCACAAAAATTTAAAGCAAAAGAGCAGCAAACATAACCATTTCTGTTTCCCTAGGTCATGTTTTTTCATGTTCTTATGAAATCAAAGGTTCAAGCTCTAATATCCTTTAAAAGAAAACAATTTTGTACTTATGCCAAAGAGCTTCCCATGCACATACAAACCGAACGCCCAATCACGCTAGACCAACCAACACATCTCTTTTTTTTTTTTTGCGAAACACCAACACATCTCTTTTGCAAAACAAAGAAATAACCAAACCTGATGAGAAATGCAGAATTCCTCTATCAAGCAATGATAACCAATTAGGCAATGACGAGAGGGCAGCATGCTCATTGAGCTTGACGCCGGTACCTGGAGCTGTTGGTCAGGACTACCCACCACGGGCATAGCACATTGAGCTTGACGCCGATGGGGCATATCTTGTAAGGATGTGGGCATGACCAGCAACGCACTGTCACAATCTGCAGCACAGAAAGGTCCATGTGACTGACATGGTCAGCACTCACGTACGTGGGTCGTGGGACACCAGACAACAAGCACCCATATCCAATGCATAATCAGTGTATACCTCATAAACCCTGAAATATACCCCCTCCGTACCCAAATATAAGTCTTTTTAGATATTTCAACAAGTGACTATATACCAATAGGACCCTCTTTTTGGAGTGAACGATCGAATATTCCCCTATTCCTTCTTATTTTAACTGATTGTATTCCATATGAAATAAGGAAGCAAAATGAGTGAATCTACACTCTAAAATATGTCTACATGCATCTGTATGTTGTAGTCCATTTGAAATGTCTAAAAAACTTGTATTTAGGAACGGAGGGAGTAATAGAAAGAGGAGATTGAAATGACAAAACCTTCATAACAATTTTTATAACATGGGCAAGTGCAAAAAGAGTTGACCAAAACTTTCAAATCGACATAAATGCCCCCATTGTTCTTGTTCTGCCTCGACACACAAGTTGCAGATGCAGGACTGTAGTGCCCAGCATATGACTCCAGTTATATAGGAACATTTTCAGCATACTTGGCTGCTCCTTGAAGGGCTGTCAAAGTTGCACACAAAAAGATGGAAGCAACTTGTGAGAAACACAAAAATGCTACTTTTGCATCTTGATTGCAAGAACTCGCAAATATGAGTAGCTCTTTTTTCGACGAACACAAATATAGGTAATGACCATATATAGTTTACCTCGACTCTTGTATAACTCTTGTGAACACAAATATAGGTAATGTCTTCAAAATCACTTCCGCGATAAAAAGGAGTTCATGACATTTGCTTAAATAATACCAAATAAGTACACCATACTGTCATATAGTGCCCCCCACAGCAAAAACTGGGAATCTTGGGGCCTACTTATGCCGGTTTCGATACGGCTACAGAGAGTAGGAATTAAGCAACCAGAATTACAGTTCATAGTAATACACAAGTGGTGCCTACTACAGTACTAAAGTTTCATTCACCATTCACCAGATGCCATCCAAAGATCATCATTAGACTGTCATACAGAAAAATCATATAGTAAAGGTAGAAGGCCATAGAAAGTCCAGACAAGTGAATCTAGGTCGGATGATGCAGAGCCTTGTGCAATGATGCACACTGAAAAACTTAATGGCTTCAGCAGCAAATTCATACTGAAAATTTTGGAGACCACTTCATCAATAGATGCCAAGACCAATTCTCTTCATAAGGGCATCTGAAGAGTCCTTGGAGTACTGAACTGACTTGGCAACACCCTGCGCAGCTTGCGGAGAGACCTCACCACAATACTCAATGACCAAAGACTCTAAGTTATGTGCACGCCCCAGTTCAGCCACTCCAACATCAGTAATGTAATGACACACCCGAAGTGTAAGATTGCTCAAGCATGGGTTGTGCGCAATGAAGCGCATCCCAGCATCAGTTACCGCATGACACAATATAAGCTCGAGTGTCTCCAGATGTGGTGAGGACGACAGGGCCTTCATCCCCTCGTCATCGAAGAAGTTGGCGTTGTTGAGAACGAGAACACGAATCGGGCAGGACCGAATGAGCACCAGAAAACCCTGCTGTGTGAATCCTATTTCTGATGGCCAGTCAGGGGAACATCCTGTAAAGCTGAGGTCAACCATCTGAAGCATACGACAGTTGAGGGCTAGAGCGTAAAGGCTGGCATCAGTAAATGACGTCCTGGTTTCACAATAGCTGACATCACTAGAGTAGCGCTGCAGGTTGAGCCTAAGTAAGATGCTTTTAAGGTTGCTGCAGCTCCGAGACAATGCAATCATGTCATTGTCATTTAGGGCACGAACATACTCAAGGCAAAGCTTCTCCAATGCTTTACACTTCCCTAGGAGAACACGAAGTCCTACTTCGGGCCAAGTTTTAATATGCGCCAACCTTAAATCCTTCAAGCTCTCACAGCAGAAATCATATGCATCCATGTTGTGAGCATCGTACAAGGAGTCATAGACCACATCACCTGGAAGACAATCATATCTTTCTCTTTTCCTCTCAAACTCAAACTTCTGGAGCTTCATCCATCCAGAACCAAACTTTAGGAAGTCATGATGATTGATTCCTTTGCAATTCTTCACCACAAGCTCTTCTAACGATCCATGCCTTCCAAGGTATTCCAGCCACTCTACATTGTTGATTTTCTCGCAATCAGTAAGGTGGAGAGCAGATAGATTTGTGCAACCAACTGCAACCGAGAAAAGCCCAACTGACGTTATTTCTGGTGCGGAGTTGAGCCTGAGAGACACCAATGTCTTGCAATAAGCTAAACAAGCAAGCCCAGAGTCATCGATGCATGAGCAGAAGCTTAAGGTGAGGTCAATCAGCGAGGAACAGTGAGATGAAAACACAGAGAGGCCTTTGTTGTTCAGCTGCTTTCCATGTCCAGGTATCCAGCCAGAGTAATCGATTTCCACTTTCCGCAGATTTGGGAACCGGGCGCACAATGATGCCAGTGCTTTTGTAGCAGTGCAAACACCAGAACCAACACGGATAGCACCCCTTTGATCCCCCTCTATCTTGCAGAGCTGCTTTGACACAAGGGTAAAAGAATTGAGATCACTTGTCCTGGTGATCCTCTTGAGAATCTCTGACAGCAGAGCCTCCGGTAGGTCCTCCATCGAACAAATTCAGCTGTAGCAATAAGGTAATATATCAAGGTTCAGAAAACAACCGATGAGCTGGACTCTGAACCGTGTGTTCATCCAAAACTTAACTGTGTGTTCTTCATAAGCATGGAGATTTATTAAAGTAGGTGGCTAGCGCCTTATCTGTCTCCAGATTGTTAGAAATTAAAAAAACGAGGCTACAGGTGGGCCACATCATCAAATCAAACTAGCTACCATCATAATTAAGTAGCAAGCAGAGCCTGAATAATGAACTAAGAGAATACAATGAAACGAGCTAGAATTGACGCAAGGAATTCCGCAAGAAGACCCACGTGCTGAATCTGAACCAACTTTTATTTTTATTTTGGTTAACTTATTTGGAGGCAGCTAGCTAGCTAATTAATAGTAACATGAAAAGCAGAGCATGCAAATTAGTTAGTAGTGCTTGTAGCTCTTGGTTAGGCAAGAAAGAAAGCAGGGAAATCAATCATTTGCCGCAGCCGATGAGTTGACAGGGTGCACTTATCATTAACAGATAACACCAATCTAGTATCTGTTCTACTAGAAATACTACACTACTATTTGCTGCAACCAACCCTAGGCAAAAAGCCTACTTTCTTTTCTACAATTGCTACCTAGGAAGAGAATGGCTTTACAGGATTATAGTTAACTAAGTTCTTGGATGATATATGCTACCGGTTTGGTTTCCCCTATCAAGAAAAGGAAAGCGAATCAAAAAATAAACGTCTACATGTCGAACCAGGGAAGGGGATCCAACGCAACGAACGATCAGGGAGGGGTCTCTTACTCTTAGGAGATACACAAACCGTAGGAGAGGAGGGTACCTCCGCCGCCGTCTGGTCCGCAGCGGAGGAGAGGAGAGGAGAGGAGAGTGCCGCCGCTTCTTTGATTCGATTCGGAGGAGAGGAGAGTGTAGAGTGTAAAACCCTAGCTAGCTAGTCTCGCATTTCGTCTGTGTATTTTCCAGCGGAGCGGGCCCATTGCGAGCTTTCTGCAGCGGCGTCTCGCTCACATAGGCTGCCCACACCCGGAATGGCTGCGGGCCACCACGCGCTATTTTGGGCCTTCTAGACATTTTGTTTTGTTTTGAAAAACACAGAAACATCTAAAAGTAAGAAAAACCCCTCAAAGAAATATAAAAGTAAGAAAAACCTAGAAAATTATATAAAATGTTCATATGATCGTTTAAATAAATAATTAAGATGTTAACGTATTGTAAAATATGTCCACGTCCACGAAAACAATTTTTCCTCTAATACTCATTAAAATGTCTAGCAGTTTTTTTAATGTTCATGTATGCAAAAAAGAAATGTTCATGTGTGATGCGAAATGTTCACATGTATCAAAATAAAATAAATGTTGCGAATCAACATGTGGTTGGATGGTTAGAGGGACTGTGGTTCCCAGCCCATCAGGGTTCAAATCTTAGTGCTCGCATTTATTCCTGGATTTATTTCAGAATTTCCGGCGATGTGCATTCAGTGGGAGGAGGTGTTCAGTCTTTCGGATGTGCTCATAAGGGTAGGATGTGCGTGTGTACGTTCATAGGGGTAGGGTGTATGCGCGTGTATATAAGCGCTTGCGTCTGTACTGTGTTAAAAAAATGTTTGTGTTTATGAAAAACTGGATATGTATTGTCATAAATGCACTTGCATGTAAAATTAAATGTTCATGACCCTCAAAAAAATCCAAAAAAATGTTCATGTACATCCATAAGAGTATTTCGGAAGGATTCTTACATTGATGGAAATGTTCATATATCTTAAAGAGATGTTCATGCTTTGCCACGTGTTCAACAAGAAGTGCTCATCTATCTCGTACAAATTCTCATTATTTACCTAGGAAAAAGATAACAAGAAAAATAAACATAATATAAAAAGGATGAAAAACAAATGTTAAGATGAGTAAAAGAGAATAGGAATATAGAAATAAAAATTAATAAAGAATAAGGAAAAAGGAAAAAATAAAACGGACATCGTTATTGCGCCACGACCCGTGCATTGCTGAAATGACCCATATGTCGGTACTAAAACCGGCTGATCTCGGGTAGGGGTCCCGAACTGTGGATCTGAGAGCGGCGGGTAACAGGAGACTAGGGGGACGATGTTTACCCAGGTTCGGATCCTTTTGAAGAGGTAAAACCCTACGTACCTGCTTTGATTGTATTGATGTGATAGGGTATCAAGTACATGATGATCTACCTCGAGATCGTATATTGTGTTCTAAACCTAAGGCGAGTAATTGTTGTTGTGTCTCTATGGACTAAACCCCTCGGTTTATATAGGCACCAAGAGTACCTGGGTGTCATGGAATTGTCACGGCAGATGTCCTAGTGAAAGGACTTAGTCGTGGAGCCATCGCAACTAGGAAGCCTAAAGGGGTTAATCGGGACAAAGGACACGAGAGGTTTTTATACTGGTTCGGCCCCTTGCGGTGAAGGTAAAGCCTAGTCCAGTTGATGTGGTATTGCCAGGTTTCGATGACCAAGGAGCGGAATACGCTAGCTTGGCTCTCGGTCTCTTGTTTCTCGCCCTCAGCCGCCGCCGGATCGTCCCCTTATATACATGGGTTGACGCCCTGTGGCCTATAGAGTCTCGGCCGACTCATACAACGTGTCCGGCTCGGTGACAACTCTTACATGCCTTATCTTACAAGTCTTATTCATACATGGCGGTTTACACTTACGGGCCTTAAGCCGCCTCTGGGCTTGGGCCTACTACAAGCTTTATCATAACCCGTCACCCTGTATACTCTTCGGGCTTCCTTTTAAGTAACCCGCCATTGGGATTGACCCGGCCCCTCCTGGGCGGGTCATACTATTGGGGAACGTAGTAATTTCAAAAAAATTCCTACGCACACGCAAGATCATGGTGATGCATAGCAACGAGAGGGGAGAGTGTGATCTACGTACCCTTGTAGATCGACAACGGAAGCGTTTGGTTGATGTAGTCGTACGTCTCCACGGCCCGACCGATCAAGCACCGAAACTACGGCAGCTCCGAGTTCTAGCACGCGTTCAGCTCGATGACGATCCCCGGACTCCGATCCAGCAAAGTGTCGGGGAAGAGTTCCGTCAGCACGACGGCGTGGTGACGATCTTGATGTACTACTGTCGCAGGGCTTCGCCTAAGCACCGCTACAATATTATCGAGGACTATAGTGGAAGGGGGCACCGCACACGGCTAAGAATATGATCACGTGGATCAACTTGTGTCTCTAGGGGTGCCCCTGCCTTCGTATATAAAGGTTCAAGAGGGGGAGGCCGGCCGGCCATCATAGGGCGCGCCAGGAGGAGTCCTACTCCCTCCGGGAGTAGGACTTCCCCCCAATCCTAGTTGGAATAGGATTCGCGAGGTGGGAAAAGAGGGAGAGAGAAGGAGGGGGGCGCCGGCCCCCTCTCTCCTTGTCCTATTCGGACTAGGGGGGAGGGGCGCGCGGCCCAGCCCTGGCCGCCTCTCCTCTTCTTCCACTATGGCCCGCTAAGGCCCATATAGCTCCCGGGGGGTTCCGGTAACCTCCCGGTACTCCGGTAAAATCCCGATTTCACCCGGAACACTTCCGATATCCAAATATAGGCTTCCAATATATCAATCTTTATGTCTCGACCATTTCGAGACTCCTCGTCATGTCCGTGATCACATCCGGGACTCCGAACAATCTTCGGTACATCAAAACGTATAAACTCATAATATAACTGTCATCGAAACCTTAAGCGTGCGGACCCTACGGGTTCGAGAACAATGTAGACATGACCGAGACACGTCTCCGGTCAATAACCAATAGCGGGACCTGGATGCCCATATTGGTTCCTACATATTCTACAAAGATCTTTTATCGGTCAGACCGCATAACAACATACGTTGTTCCCTTTGTCATCGGTATGTTACTTGCCCGAGATTCGATCGTCGGTATCCAATACCTAGTTCAATCTCGTCACCGGCAAGTCTCTTTACTCGTTCTGTAATACATCATCCCGCAACTAACTCATTAGTTGCAATGCTTGCAAGGCTTAAGTGATGTGTATTACCGAGAGGGCCCAAAGATACCTCTCCGACGATCGGAGTGACAAATCCTAATCTCGAAATACGTCAACCCAACATATACCTTTGGAGACACCTGTAGAGCACCTTTATAATCACTCAGTTACGTTGTGACGTTTGGTAGCACACAAAGTGTTCCTCTGGCACACGGGAGTTACATAATCTCATAGTTATAGGAACATGTATAAGTCATGAAGAAAGCAATAGCAACATACTAAACGATCGGATGCTAAGCTAATGGAATGGGTCATGTCAATCAGATCATTCAACTAATGATGTGATCCCGTTAATCAAGTGACAACTCTTTGTCCATGGTTAGGAAACATAACCATCTTTGATTAACGAGCTAGTCAAGTAGAGGCATACTAGTGACACTCTGTTTGTCTATGTATTCACACATGTATTATGTTTCCGGATAATACAATTCTAGCATGAATAATAAACTTTTATCATGATATAAGGAAATAAATAATAACTTTATTATTGTCTCTAGGGCATATTTCCTTCAGTCTCCCACTTGCACTAGAGTCAATAATCTAGATTACACAGTAATGATTCTAACACCCATGGAGCTTTGGTGTTGATCATGTTTTGCTTGTGGAAGAGGCTTAGTCAACGGGTCTGCTACATTCAGCTCCGTATGTATCTTGCAAATCTCTATGTCTCCCACCTGGACTAGATCTCGTATGGAATTGAAGCGTCTTTTGATGTGCTTGGTTCTTTTGTGAAATCTGGATTCCTTCGCCAAGGCAATTGCACCAGTATTGTCACAAAAGATTTTCATTGGACCCGATGCACTAGGTATGACACCTAGATCGGATATGAACTCCTTCATCCAGACTCCTTCGTTTGCTGCTTCCGAAGCAGCTATGTATTCCGCTTCACATGTAGATCCCGCCACGACGCTTTGTTTAGAACTGCACCAACTGACAGCTCCACCGTTTAATGTAAACACGTATCCGGTTTGCGATTTAGAATCGTCCGGATCAGTGTCAGAGCTTGCATCAACATAACCTTTTACGATGAGCTCTTTGTCACCTCCATATACGAGAAACATATCCTTAGTCCTTTTCAGGTATTTCAGGATGTTCTTGACCGCTGTCCAGTGATCCACTCCTGGATTACTTTGGTACCTCCCTGCTAAACTTATAGCAAGGCACACATCAGGTCTGGTACACAGCACTGCATACATGATAGAGCCTATGGCCGAAGCATAGGGAACATCTTTCATTTTCTCTCTATCTTCTGCAGTGGTCGGGCATTGAGTCTGACTCAACTTCACACCTTGTAGCACAGGCAAGAACCCTTTCTTTGCTTGATCCATTTTGAACTTCTTCAAAATCTTGTCAAGGTATGTGCTTTGTGAAAGTCCAATTAAGCGTCTTAATCTATCTCTATAGATCTTTATGCCTAATATGTAAGCAGCTTCACCGAGGTCTTTCATTGAAAAACTCTTATTCAAGTATCCCTTTATGCTATCCAGAAATTCTATATCATTTCCAATCAGTAATATGTCATCCTCATATAATATCAGAAATGCTACAGAGCTCTCACTCACTTTCTTGTAAATACAGGCTTCTCCGAAAGTCTGTATAAAACCAAATGCTTTGATCACACTATCAAAGCGTTTATTCCAACTCTAAGAGGCTTGCACCAGTCCATAAATGGATCGCTGGAGCTTGCACACTTTGTTAGCTCCCTTTGGATCGACAAAACCTTCCGGTTGCATCATATACAACTCTTCTTCCAGAAATCCATTCAGGAATGCAGTTTTGACATCCATCTGCCAAATTTCATAATCATAAAATGCGGCAATTGCTAACATGATTCGGACAGACTTAAGCATCGCTACGGGTGAGAAGGTCTCATCGTAGTCAACCCCTTGAACTTATCGAAAACCTTTTGCGACAAGTCGAGCTTTGTAGACAGTAATATTACCGTCAGCATCAGTCTTCTTCTTAAAGATCCATTTATTCTCAATTGCTTGCCGATCAACGGGCAAGTCAACCAAAGTCCATACTTTGTTCTCATACATGGATCCCATCTCAGATTTCATGGCTTCAAGCCATTTTGCGGAATCTGGGCTCACCATCGCTTCTTCATAGTTCATAGGTTCATCATGATCTAGTAGCATGATTTCCAGAACAGGATTACGGTACCACTCTGGCGCGGACCTTACTCTGGTTGATCTACGAGGTTCAGTAGTATCTTGTTCTGAAGTTTCATGATCATTATCATTAGCTTCCTCACTAATTGGTGTAGGTGTCGCAGAAACAGGTTTCTGTGATGTACTACTTTCCAATAAGGGAGCAGGTACAGTTACCTCGTCAAGTTCTACTTTCCTCCCACTCACTTCTTTCGAGAGAAATTCCTTCTCTAGAAAGGATCCATTCTTAGCAACGAATGTCTTGCCTTCGGATCTGTGATAGAAGGTGTATCCAATAGTTTCCTTTGGATATCCTATGAAGACACATTTCTCCGATTTGGGTTCGAGCTTATCAGGTTGAAGCTTTTTCACATAAGTATCGCAGCCCCAAACTTTCAGAAACGACAACTTTGGTTTCTTGCCAAACCATAGTTCATAAGGCGTCGTCTCAACGGATTTTGATGGTGTCCTATTTAACGTGAATGCGGCCGTCTCTAAAGCATAGCCCCAAAATGATAGCGGTAAATTAGTAAGAGACATCATAGATCGCACCATATCTAGTAAAGTACGATTACGACGTTCGGACACACCATTACGTTGTGGTGTTCCGGGTGGCGTGAGTTGCGAAACTATTCCGCATTGTTTCAAATGCATACCAAACTCGTAACTGAAATATTCTCCTCCACGATCAGATCATAGAAACTTTATTTTCTTGTTACGATGATTTTCAACTTCACTCTGAAATTCTTTGAACTTTTCAAATGTTTCAGACTTATGTTTCATTAAGTAGATATACCCATATCTGCTTAAGTCATCTGTGAAGGTGAGAAAATAACGATATCCGCCACGAGCCTCAATATTCATTGGACCACATACATCTGTATGTATGATTTCCAACAAATTTGTTGCTCTCTCCATAGTACCAGAGAACGGTGTTTTAGTCATCTTGCCCATGAGGCACGGTTCGCAAGTACCAAGTGATTCATAATCAAGTGGTTCCAAAAGTCCATCGGTATGGAGTTTCTTCATGTGCTTTATACCGATATGACCTAAACGGCAGTGCCACAAATAAGTTGCACTATCATTATCAACTCTGCATCTTTTGGCTTCAACATTATGAATATGTGTGTTACTACTATCGAGATTCATCAAAAATAGACCACTCTTCAAAGGTGTGACCATAAAAGATATTACTCATATAAATAGAACAACCATTATTCTCTGATTTAAATGAATAACCGTCTCGCATTAAACAAGATTCAGATATAATATTCATGCTCAACGCTGGCACCAAATAACAATTATTTAGGTCTAATACTAATCCCGAAGGTAGATGTAGAGGTAGCGTGCCGACCGCGATCACATCGACTTTGGAACCATTTCCCACGCGCATCGTCACCTCGTCCTTTGCGAGTGTTCGCTTAATCCGTAGTCCCTGTTTCGAGTTGCAAATATTAGCAACAGAACCAGTATCAAATACCCAGGTGCTACTGCGAGCTCTAGTAAGGTACACATCAATAACATGTATATCACATATACCTTTGTTCACTTTGCCATCCTTCTTATCCGCCAAATACTTGGGGCAGTTCCGCTTCCAGTGACCAGTCTGCTTGCAGTAGAAGCACTCAGTTTCAGGCTTAGGTCCAGACTTGGGTTTCTTCTCTTGAGCAGCAACTTGCTTGCTGTTCTTCTTGAAGTTCCCCTTCTTCTTCCCTTTGCCCTTTTTCTTAAAACTAGTGGTCTTGTTGACCATCAACACTTGATGCTCCTTTTTGATTTCTACCTCCGCAGCTTTCAGCATTGCGAAGAGCTCGGGAATAGTCTTATTCATCCCTTGCATATTATAGTTCATCATGAAGCTCTTGTAGCTTGGTGGCAGTGATTGGAGAATTCTGTCAATGACGCAATCATCTGGAAGATTAACTCCCGTCTGAATCAAGTGATTATTATACCCAGACATTTTGAGTATATGCTCACTGACAGAACTGTTCTCCTCCATCTTGAAGCTATAGAACTTATTGGAGACTTCATATCTCTCAATCCGGGCATTTGCTTGAAATATTAACTTCAACTCCTGGAACATCTCATATGCTCCATGACGTTCAAAACGTCGTTGAAGTCCCGATTCTAAGCCGTAAAGCATGGCACACTAAACAATCGAGTAGTCATCAGCTTTGCTCTGCCAGACGTTCATAACATCTGGTGTTGCTCCAGCAGCAGGCCTGGCACCCAGCGGTGCTTCCAGGACGTAATTCTTCTGTGCAGCAATGAGGATAATCCTCAAGTTACGGACCCAGTCCGTGTAATTGCTACCATCATCTTTCAACTTTGCTTTCTCAAGGAACGCATTAAAATTCAACGGAACAACAGCACGGGCCATCTATCTACAATCAAACATACATAAGAAAGATACTATCAGGTACTAAGTTCATGATAAATTTAAGCTCAATTAATCAAATTACTTAAAGAACTCCCACTTAGATAGACATCCCTCTAATCTTCTAAGTGATCACGTGATCCAAATCAACTAAACCATAACTGATCATCACGTGAAACGGAGTAGTTTTCAATGGTGAACATCGCTATGTTGATCATATCTACTATATGATTCACGCTCAATCTTTCAATCTCAGTGTTCCGAGGCCATATCTGCATATGCTAGGCTCGTCAAGTTTAACCTGAGTATTCTGCGTGTGCAAAACTGGCTTGCACCCGTTGTAGATGGACGTAGAGCTTATCACACCCGATCATCACGTGGTGTCTGGGCACGACGAACTTTGGCAACGGTGCATACTCAGGGAGAACACTTTTATCTTGATAATTTAGTGAGAGATCATCTTATAATGCTACCGTCAATCAAAGCAAGATAAGATGCATAAAAGATAAACATCACATGCAATCAATATAAGTGATATGATATGGCCATCATCATCTTGTGCTTGTGATCTCCATCTCCAAAGCACCGTCGTGATCACCATCGTCACCGGCGCGACACCTTGATCTCCATCGTAGCATCATTGTCGTCCCGCCAATCTTATGCTTCCACGACTATCGCTACCGCTTAGTGATAAAGTAAAGCATTACAGCGCGATTGCATTGCATACAATAAAGCGACAACCATATGGCTCCTGCCGGTTGCCGATAACTCGGTTACAAAACATGATCATCTCATACAATAAAATTTAGCATCATGTCTTGACCATATCACATCACAACATGCCCTGCAAAAACAAGTTAGACGTCCTCTACTTTGTTGTTGCAAGTTTTCCGTGGCTGCTACGGGCTTAAGCAAGAACCAATCTTACCTACGCATCAAAACCACAATGATAGTTTGTCAAGTTGGTGCTGTTTTAACCTTCGCAAGGACCGGGCGTAGACACACTCGGTTCAACTAAAGTTGGAGAAACTGTCACCCGCAAGCCACCTATGTGCAAAGCACGTCGGGAGAACCGGTCTCACGTAAGCGTACGCGTAATGTCGGTCCGGGCCGCTTCGTCCAACAATACCGCCGAACCAAAGTATGACATGCTAGTAACCAGTATGACTTATATCGCCCACAACTCACTTGTGTTCTACTCGTGCATATAACATCAACATATAAACCTAGGCTCGGATGCCACTGTTGGGGAACGTAGTAATTTCAAAAAATTTCCTACGCACACGCAAGATCATGGTGATGCATAGCAACGAGAGGGGAGAGTGTGATCTACGTACCCTTGTAGATCGACAACGGAAGCGTTTGGTTGATGTAGTCGTATGTCTCCACGGCCCGACCAATCAAGCACCGAAATACGGCACCTCCGAGTTCTAGCACACGTTCAGCTTGATGACGATCCCCGGACTCTGATCCAGCAAAGTGTCGGGGAAGAGTTCCGTCAGCACGATGGCGTGGTGACGATCTTGATGTACTACTGTCGCAGGGCTTCGCCTAAGCAACGCTATAATATTATCGAGGACTATAGTGGAAGGGGGCACCGCACACGGCTAAGAATATGATCACGTGGATCAACTTGTGTCTCTAGGGGTGCCCCTGCCTCCGTATATAAAGGTTCAAGAGGGGGAGGCTGGCCGGCCATCATAGGGCGCGCCAGGAGGAGTCCTACTCCCTCTGGGAGTAGGACTTCCCCCCAATCCTAGTTGGAATAGGATTCGCGAGGTGGGAAAAGAGGGAAAGAGAAGGAGGGGCGCCGGCCCCCTCTCTCCTTGTCCTATTCGGACTCTGGGGGAGGGGCGCGCGGCCCAGCCCTGGCCGCCTCTCCTCTTCTTCCACTATGGCCCACTAAGGCCCATATAGCTCTCGGGGGGTTCCGGTAACCTCCCGGTACTCCGGTAAAATCCCGATTTCACCCGGAACACTTCCGATATCCAAATATAGGCTTCCAATATATCAATCTTTATGTCTCGACCATTTCAAGACTCCTCGTCATGTCCGTGATCACATCCGGGACTCCGAACAACCTTTGGTACATCAAAACGTATAAACTCATAATATAACTGTCATCGAAACCTTAAGCGTGCGGACCCTACGGGTTCGAGAACAATGTAGACATGACCGAGACACGTCTCCGGTCAATAACCAATAGCAGGACCTGGATGCCCATATTGGTTCCTACATATTCTATGAAGATCTTTTATCGGTCAGACCGCATAACAACATACGTTGTTCCCTTTGTCATCGGTATGTTACTTGCCCGAGATTCGATCGTCGGTATCCAATACCTAGTTCAATCTCGTTACCGACAAGTCTCTTTACTCGTTCTGTAATACATCATCCCGCAACTAACTCATTAGTTGCAATGCTTGCAAGGCTTAAGTGATGTGTATTACCGAGAGGGCCCAGAGATACCTCTCCGACGATCGGAGTGACAAATCCTAATCTCGAAATACGTCAACCCAACATGTACGTTTGGAGACACCTGTAGAGCACCTTTATAATCACTCAGTTACGTTGTGACGTTTGGTAGCACACAAAGTGTTCCTCCGGCACACGGGAGTTACATAATCTCATAGTTATAGGAACATGTATAAGTCATGAAGAAAGCAATAGCAACATACTAAACGATCGGATGCTAAGCTAATGGAATGGGTCATGTCAATCAAATCATTCAACTAATGATGTGATCCCGTTAATCAAATGACAACTCTTTGTCCATGGTTAGGAAACATAACCATCTTTGATTAACGAGCTAGTCAAGTAGAGGCATACTAGTGACACTCTATTTGTCTATGTATTCACACATGTATTATGTTTCCGGTTAATACAATTCTAGCATGAATAATAAACTTTTATCATGATATAAGGAAATAAATAATAACTTTATTATTGCCTCTAGGGAATATTTCCTTCACATACTTGGTAGTCATATCCCCAACATTAGGCCCGAGGTTGATTTGAACTTTGTTCTTGTCAATCTCCAACACTTAGAAAAAATCCATCTATTACTGCTGCGAAAGCCTTGTAACCCGCCGTGACGTCATGTCCGGATTTTTCGGAAACCCGCCACCACGTCATCCTTTAACGGATCTTTATCTTTAATGCCTTTCCAAAAATCGAGGCACATGGGTAGCTGGATAACCATGTTCGGTCTCCTCGTTTTTCATGCTCACTTATCAGTCCTTCCTTATAAATAGCCGCGACCGGTCTTCTTCTCGTTCTCCCCCTTTTCCATCATCTTCTTCCTCTCGCAACTTCCAACACTCGAACTCTGCCGCCGCCGCAACGCTCACCGTCGTCCTCAACTTTGGCCGCTGCATCAACCTGAGTCTGTCTAGAGAATGGCGGTGATCCTCCGAAGTAGATCTGCGTCCGTAAGTTCTTGCTTTCCCACACCTTAGATCTGCATTAGGGTTTGCGAGTTCTTTCTGTGTTCTTCGTTGTTCATCGCGGATTCCTTGTAGTTTCTCCACCGCATCCTCCTTTGATCTAAAAGAAGCATGAAACTCATGCGGTAGTTGTTTTGCATCCATTTTAGATGCTAGAAGATCCCTCTTTCTTGTACAAAGGCCTCCTTAGAACTAATGAACTCCTCTGCGCTGGTTTTTTAGGTCTAGATTTATTTTTCTTTTTTGAACCATCTTGATCCAAATTAATAGCAACAACTTGTGAAACTTGTTTATCTCAGTACTTAGCCAATTCTGTCTTAGGCAACCTTCGAATATCTTTAGTCATGGCGGCTCATTTTTCCTTTATATATCATTAGCCCTTACTTAAGCTGTCATTACTCATCTGTACTATAATCATTAACCTGTAACTCCACCAATTAATTTGAACTGGCAAATTACTTTCTTTTCAGCTTGTCCTTTGTCATTATGCCGTCAAAGACGCCGACAGTCTGCAACTGGGTCCCTTCCACAGTCACTGATGACACTTTGAAGGATTTTGTCACCATCGGATATTTGCCAGCGAAGAACATTATGTCCTATTGTGCCCCTGACCCGGCCGAAGAACGACCTCAGCCCATAGATGGTGAAGTCATCATCTTTACTGATCATATGAACCGGGGTTTTTCACCACCCGGCTCAAAATTCTTCAGAGATGTTCTACATTTTTTCAAGCTTCATCCACAAGATCTTGGACCCAACTCCATATCCAACATCTACAATTTTCAAGTTCTCTGTGAGGTTTATCTTCAAGAAGAACCTACCGTTGAACTCTTCAGAGAGTATTTCTATCTGAATCGCCAGAATGAATGCACCAACGGCCCTAGCTTGGAACTTGGTGGAATTTCAATTCAGCGCTGACAGGGTGCTGTCTTTCCCTTAGTAGTCTTACCAAGCCATCCCAAGGATTGGAACCAAACTTGGTTTTGTTGCAAAGACACGTCGCCAGCTGATGAAAAACCAATGCCGGGTTATTGCGTGGAGCGTCTTGATCCTAAGTTTGTGATCCCTGACAAGCTGACTGCCGCTGAACGTAAGAAGCTCATCCCATCCATCAAAAGGATTCAAGCCTTGTTGGGAAACGACCTAGCCGGAGTTGACTTGATCCGTCGTTTGATCGCATGGCGGGTCATCCCTCTGAGCCGCCGATCCAACTTGATGTATAAATATGGCGGAGGCCCATATGACCCTCTGCGTCATAGTTCTGTACAACTAACTGAAGAGGCCATTGTTGAAACCACCCTCGTAAATAGTAAATACAAGGACTGCAGTAAATTTGGATTGAATCCTTTCTGCAAGCTTAACCCGGCACTAGAGGTAAGTCCCCTTGACTCCCTTTTTTCTTCAGTAGTTAAGTACTTGTTTGACTTTTAACCTGTTATCTTCCTACAGGCCAAATCTGACTTTTGGAAGGCCAAATATGATCATGAAGCTGCCAAGAAAGCTAGAGCCCCCGCCATAGCCGCCACGAAGACAACCCGAAAATCCAAGAAGAAAAGAATTGTTTCTAATATGTTCAAGCTGGATGATGTTTCTGAGTCGAAGGTAGCCCTTGACTCTCTTGGCCCGCTTCTTAACAACCTTATTGACACTGACTATTGCCAAGATGACACGGGGGCCAGCCAGGCAGTAGAAGAAGAGGTAACTATTTCCTTCAACTCAGCCCCTTTGCCAAGACAGAAACCTCGACTGGTAACCCGGAAAGTAAGGTTTTCACACCCTTTGGCTTATTTGGATCCTCATTTTTTTGAAAAAAATAGCAACATGAGAGCTGCCGTCAGGCCCGGACCAGTGACGATAATGAACTGCCCTCCGGCTTACCAAAAACTCCTCGGAAACGCCATAATGAGGTTTCTTTCACCTTTGTCTCTTGCTTTTATCAATGAATCTATTTCCTTACTCTCTTAACTATAATTTTACTATTGCAGGAGGTTTCTTGCTCTTCTGGCGACTCTTGACAAACTCAATTTCCGGCTTTCAAGACTACCCCTGGGTAAAGAAAATTATCTTTCTTCTGCATCTTTAAGTCTGCATCATTATACTAACTCATGAAATCCTTCTTAGCGGTCAAGCAAAGCCCAAGAAAGCTAGGGTGGCTAAGCCAGCGGAAGACCCGAAAGACCCTGCTCCTGAACCGGCAATACCAACTCCTGCTCCTGAACAATATGAAGCACCAGAAGACCCTGCTATCAACATTCAATCAGACCTTCCTGAGCCATTAGCTGATGAGACCATTCTCAATCCATCCACCGTTGGGCCTTCCAGCTCAGCTAACCCGCCGACGCCTTCTGACAATGACGTCCTAATCACTGGTAGTAGATTTGTTGAGCCGGGAAATCCAACTGTACTAGCCAGGCACTCTGCCAAGCAAGAGGCTTTGGAAAGGCAGAAAGTGTGGTTTGACGTCTCTCACTATGCTCACCTGAATGTTAGTGACGTGTTGTCTGGATACCTCAGTCATGTGCATTCCAGCCGTGACTCTGAAATTGAGATGGTCAAACGGCTGCAACTGAAATATGAGGTATGTTCTCCAGCTTTCATTAGCTTACATATGCTCTGCCAGCCCCCAAGTCTCCGGATTATGATGAACCTGAATGATCTGTAGACTTGTGATATAGGTTGATACTCTGTCTTAAATTTTCCCTAAGTCCAATGGATTAGCATAAATTCGCACTTGTAGTCCCCAAGGACCGGCTTAATTCCTCATGAATGAGCAGGTACTTTAACTTCATAGATGTATGGAATTAGTCCAAACTAATATTGTTATCCGGCTCAAGAGGAAAAAAAATTCTGAATATCATGCATTAGCCCCCAAGTGCCAAGCGTTGTTACCTGTAAAATGCTTGGTACTTAAAAGAGTTATTTCTGCTTTTTAAGAATTGCTTTGACAGAGATTAGCCCCCAAGTGCCAAGTAGTGTTGCTTTGCAAAGTGCTTGGGACTTATATTCATCAAGACCTTTATTGGAATAAATTTTTGACACACCTCTGCATGTCTGTAGACCGCCATAACTGAATTGGGTACTCAATTGACTGATGCAAAGACCCGGTTGGCGGCTCAAGAGACTGAGATAAAAATGCTGACTCCAAACTCCAGTTGAGCCTATCTGAAGCAAAAAAACTGAAGACCAGTTTTGACGCAGAGAAAAAATCTTGGGCCGATGAGAAAACCTTGCTGATACAGCGTGCTGAGACAGCCGAGGCGGCTCTCTGATACGTCTCCAATGTATCTATAATTTTTGATTGCTCCATGCTATATTATCTTCTGTTTTGGACATTATTGGGCTTTATTATCCACTTTTATATTATTTTTGGGACTAACCTATTGACCCAGAGCCCAGTGCCAGTTCATGTTTTTTCCCTTGTTTCAGTGTTTCGAAGAAAAGGAATATCAAACGGAGTCGAAACGGAATGAAACCTTCTAGAGAAGTTATTTATGGAAGGAAAGCAACCTGATAGACTTGGAGTGCACGTCAGGAAAGAAACGAGGGAGCCACGAGGTAGGGGGCGCGCCCTCCACCCTCATGGGCCCCTCGTGGCTCCCCTGACGTACTTCTTCCTCCTATATATATATATATATATATATATATATATATATACCCTAAAACTATCAGCGAGCAGAATAGATCGGGAGTTCCGCCGCCAGAAGCCTCCGTAGCCACCGAAAACCAATCTAGACCCGTTTCGGCACCCAGCCGGAGGGGGAATCCCTCTCCGGTAGCCGTCTTCATCATCCCAGCGCTCTCCATGACGAGGAGGGAGTAGTCCACCCTCGGGGCTGAGGGTATGCACCAGTAGCTATGTGTTTGATCTCTCTCTCTCTCTCTCGTGTTCTTGAGGTGATACGATCTTGATGTATCGCGAGCTTTGCTATTATAGTTGGATCTTATGATGTTTCTTCCCCTCCACTCTCTTGTAATGGATTGAGTTTTCCCTTTGAAGTTATCTTATCGGATTGAGTCTTTAAGGATTTGAGAACACTTGATGTATGTCTTGCATGGGATACCTGTGGTGACAATGGGGTATTCTATGATCCAGTTGACGTATGTTTTGGTGATCAACTTGCGGGTTCCGTGACCTTGGGAATCTATGCATAGGGGTTGGCACACGTTTTCGTCTTGACTCTCCGGTAGAAACTTTGGGGCACTCTTTGAAGTTATATGTGTTGGTTGAATAGATGAATCTAAGATTGTGTGATGCATATCGTGTAATCATACCCACGGATACTTGAGGTGACATTGGAGTATCTAGGTGACATTAGGGTTTTGGTTGATTTGTGTCTTAAGGTGTTATTCTAGTACGAACTCTAGGGCTGTTTGTGACACTTATAGGAATAGCCCAACGGATTGATTGGAAAGAATAACTTTAAGGTGGTTTCATACCCTACCATAATCTCTTCGTTTGTTCTCCCCTATTAGTGACTTTGGAGTGACTCTTTGTTGCATGTTGAGGGATAGTTATGTGATCCAATTATGTTATTATTGTTGAGAGAACTTACACTAGTGAAAGTATGAACCCTAGGCCTTGTTTCAACGCATTGCAATACCATTTACGCTCACTTTTATCATTAGTTACCTTGCTGTTTTTATATTTTCAGATTACAAAAACCTATATCTACCATCCATATACCACTTGTATCACCATCTCTTCGCCGAACTAGTGCACCTATACAATTTACCACTGTATTGGGTGTGTTGGGGACACAAGAGACTCTTTGTTATTTGGTTGCAGGGTTGCTTGAGAGAGACCATCTTTATCCTACGCCTCCTACAGATTGATAAACCTTAGGTCATCCACTTGAGGGTAATTTGCTACTGTCCTACAAACCTCTGCACTTGGAGGCCCAACAACGTCTACAAGAAGAAGGTTGTGTAGTAGACATCAAGCTCTTTTCTGGCGCCGTTGCCGGGGAAGTGAGTGTTTGAAGGTATATCTTTAGATATTGCAATCAAGTCTTTTTAGTTTCTTGTTTTATCACTAGTTTAGTTTATAAAAGAAAATTACAAAAAATGGAATTAAGTTTGCCTCATACGCTTCATCTTTTTAATATCTTTCGCGAGTATGGTGGGAAGGAAAATTGTGCCAAAGTGTTAGAAGAAGAATGCATTAAAAGGTTTGGCACTAAATCTTTGAATGATGAGCATGATTGCAATGTTGTTAGTATGAACTCCTTGAATATCCATAATACTAATGATGATTGCACTAGTTATGATGAAAATGTATCCTATAAACATGTCAATTTTTGTGGAGTGCATTGGGTTTGCAAGTACACACCAAATAGGGAAGATAGATATTGCAAGAGGCATAAGCATTTAGAAACTAAATGGTTGCAAGAAAGGCTAGAAGTTTGTGCTGAAAATTTAAATTTTCTTAGCCATACTTGTGAACTTTGCAATGAACATGATCATTTCAGTACCCAATGCAAATTGTTTCATGATCGTATCGTGTCCAAAAATTGTGATGACTTGATTTCTCTTGCACATCATAACGAACTTAGTTTGCTCTTGGGTTATGAAGAAATGAAACATATAACTAAGGTTATTCCAGAATTTGCCCTTTATAGAGTTCTTAATTTTGATCTAGAAGAAATTTATATGTATTGTGCGGTGAATTGCATTGAAAATCCTTATATTGCCAATTACATAAAGAAAAGAAAACAAATAGAAGATGAAGAGAATACTAATGAAAGGGAAGAGACTTCCCAATACCCTTCTATTATTTCTTATGATGAATCAGGTAACGAGGAGGAGCCTCCTATTCAACCAATCTCATTAATAAGGAGCTCCAAAAAGAGGATTGAACCCACACATGATGTGGTGAAGAAGAAGAAAAGAAAAAGGAAGAGAGGTAAAAAGATATCTCTCCCAAATAATGCTGCTCCTATTACTATTGTGCCTCATGAAAATATAATTATGGAAGATAATGATACTTCTTATGATCTTGAAAATCTTTTTGGCACTTGCTTTGAAGAATATGATAATTGCTATACTATTGGTGCTATCCATACTATTAATGATGAGAGTGATTATGCTTATGATATGAAAAGGCCCAATCTTGGGGATGTTATGTTTGATGAAGATGATGTTTTTGAGAATATATTTGCTGCAATTGATATTTGTCCCAAGCTTGGGGATGCTACGTTTAATGAAGATGATATTTTTATTCTCCCAAGTTTTGATATGCAAATTTATAATGATGATAGCATGCCTCCTACCTATGATGATTATTGTGATGATACTTATGCTATAAAAAGTAGTGATTATATTTATAAAACTTGTAATGATTATGATTACCCCTTTTCTGACAAGTTTTATATTCAGAAAAGTATAAAATTTTATAAATATAGTATTCGAGTCTCTTATGATACTCCCACTATTCCGAATGAGAAGAATTTTGCTTATGTGGAGAGTAATAAAATTTATATGCTTGTAGATCATGAAAAGAATGCTTTAGGTGCTGGTTATATTGTTGAATTCATTCATGATGCTACTGAAAATTATTATGAGGGAGGAATATATGCTTGTAGGAATTGAAATAATATCAAGTTTCCTCTCTATGTGCTTAAAATTTTGAAGTTATGCTTGTTTTACCTTCCTATGCAAGTTGATTCTTGTTCCCACAAGTTGTTTGCTCACAAAATCCCCATGCATAGGAAGAGGGTTAGACTTAAATGTGCTAGTCATATTCTTCATGATGCTCTCTTTATGTTTCAGTTCTTATCTTTTATGTGAGCATCATTGAAATCATCATGCCTAGGTAGGGGCGTTAAACGATAGCGCTTGTTGGGAGGCAACCCAACTTTATTTTTGTTCCTTACTTTTTGCTCCTGTTTAGTAATAAATAATTCATATAGCCTATATTTAGATGTGGTTTTATGTTTTAATTAGTGTTTGTGCCAAGTAGAACCTTTGGGAAGACTTGGGTGAATTCTTTGCGATCATGCTGTAATAAACAGAAACTTTAGCGCTCACGAGATTTGCTGCCATTTTTATTGGAGAGTGATATTTAGTTAATTATTTTTGAAGATGATTAATAGGTAAATTCCTCAGGTCCACCAGTTTATTTGAGAATTTTATAAGTTCCATAAGTATACATTTGATCCAGATTACTACAGACTGTTCTGTTTTTGACAAATTCTGTTTTCTTTGTGTTGTTTGCTTATTTTGATGAATCTATGAGTAGTATCGGAGGGTATGAACCATAGATGAGTTAGAATACAGTAGATATTACACAAATATTAATTTAGAATGAGTTCACAACAGTACCTAAGTGGTGATTTATTTTCTTATACTAACGGAGCTTACGAGTTTTCTGTTAAGTTTTGTGTTGTGAAGTTTTCAAGTTTTGGGTAAAGATTCGATGGACTATGAAATAAGGAGTGGCAATAGCCTAAGATTGGGGATGCCCAAGGCACCCCAAGGTAATATTAAAGGACAACCAAAAGCCTAAGCTTGGGGATGCCCCGGAAGGCATCCCCTCTTTCGTCTTCGTTCATCGGTAACTTTACTTGGAGCTATATTTTTATTCACCACATGATATGTGTTTTGCTTGGAGCGTTATTTTATTTTATTTAGTTTTGCTTGATGTTTGAATAAAATACCAAGATCTGAAATTATTAAATGTTAGAGAGTCTTCACATAGTTGCATAATTATTCGACTACTCATTGATCTTCACTTCTATCTTTCGGAGTAGTTTGTCATTTGCTCTAGTGCTTCACTTATATCCTTTTAGAGCACGGCGGCGGTTTTATTTTATAGAAATAATCGATCTCTCATGCTTCACTTATATTATTTTGAGAGTCCTTTAGAACAGCATGGTAATTTGCTTTTGATATAATAAAAAACTTTCATATAAGTGCATTGAATACTAAGAGAAGTACGATACTTGATGATTGTTGTGAGATATGGAGATAGTGATATTAAAGTTGTGCTAGTTGAGTAGTTGTGAATTTGAGAAATAATTGTGTTGAAGTTTGCAAGTCCCGTAGCATGCACGTATGGTAAACATTGTGTAACAAATTTGAAACATGAGGTGTTATTTGATTGTCTTCCTTATGAGTGGCAGTCGGGGACGAGCGGTGGTCTTTTCCTACCAATCTATCCCCCTAGGAGCATGTGCGTAGTGCTTGGTTTTTGATGACTTGTAGATTTTTGCAATAAGTATGTGAGTTCTTTATGACTAATGTTGAGTCCATGGATTATACGCACTCTCACCCTTCCATCATTGCCAGCCTCTTCGGTACCGTGCATTGCCCTTTCTCACATTGAGAGTTGGTGCAAACTTCGCCGGTGCATCCAAACCTCATGATATGATACACTCTTTCACACATAAACCTCCTTATATCTTCCTCAAAACAGTCACCATACCTACCTATTATGGCATTTCCATAGTCATTCCGAGATATATTGCCATGCAACTTTCCACCGTTCCATTTATTATGACATGCATCATCATTCTCATATTGCTTTGCATGATCATGTAGTTGACATCGTATTTGTGGCAAAGCCACCGTTCATAATTTTTCATACATGTCACTCTTGATTCGGCGCAATCCCGGTACACCGCCGGAGGCATTCATATAGAGTCATACTTTGTTCTAGTATCGAGTTGTAATCATTGAGCTGTAAATAAATAGAAGTGTGATGATCATCATTTTCTAGAGCATTGTCCCAATAGAGGAATAAAAAAAGAGAGAAAGGCCATAAAAAAGAGAAGGCCCAAAAAAATAGAAAGGCCATAAAAAAGAGAAGGCCCAAAAAATGAGAGAAAAAGAGAGAAGGGACAATGCTACTATCCTTTGCCACACTGGTGCTTCAAAGTAGCACCATAATCCCCATGATAGAGAGTCTCTTGTTTTGTCACTTTCATATACTAGTGGGAATTTTTCATTATAGAACTTGGCTTGTATATTCCAACAATGGGCCTCCTCAAGTGCCCTAGGTCTTCGTGAGCAAGCAAGTTGGATGCACACCCACTTAGTTTCTTTTGTTGAGCTTTCATACATTTATAGCTCTAGTGCATCCGTTGCATGGCAATCCCTACTCCTTGCATTAACATCAATCGATGGGCATCTCCATAGCCCATTGATTAGCCTCATTGATGTGAGACTTTCTCCTTTTTTGTCTTCTCCACATAACCCCCTCATTATATTCTATTCCACCCATAGTGCTATATCCATGGCTCGCGCTCATGTATTGCGTGAAAGTTGAAAAAAGTTTGAGATTACTAAAGTATGAAACAATTGCTTGGCTTGTCATCGGGGTTGTGCATGATGAGAGCATTCTTGTGTGACGAAAATGGAGCATGACCAAACTATATGATTTTATAGGGATGAACTTTCTTTGGCCATGTTATTTTGAGAGGACATAATTTCTTAGTTAGTATGCTTGAAGTATTATTATTTTTATGTCAATAGGAACTTTTATCTTTAATCTTTCGGATCTGAAAATTGATACCACAATTAAGAAGAATTACATTGAAATTATGCCAAGTAGCACTCCGCATCAAAAAAATCTGTTTTTATCATTTACCTACTCGAGGACGAGCAGGAATTAAGCTTGGGGGTGCCGATACGTCTCCAACATATCTATAATTTTTTATTGCTCCATGCTATATTATCTTATGTTTTGGACATTATTGGGCTTTATTATCCACTTTTATATTATTTTTGGGACTAACCTATTGACCCAGAGCCCAGTGCCAGTTCCTGTTTTCCCCTTGTTTCAGTGTTTCGAAGAAAAGGAATATCAAACGGAGTCGAAACGGAATGAAACCTACTAGAGAAGTTATTTTTGGAAGGAAAGCAACCTGATAGACTTGGAGTGCACGTCAGGAAAGAAACAAGGGAGCCACGAGGTAGGGGGGGGGGCGCGCCCTCCACCCTCGTGGGCCCCTCGTGGCTCCCCTGACGTACTTCTTCCTCCTATATATATATATATCCATATACCCTAAAACTATTAGGGATCAGAATAGATCGGGAGTTCCACTGCTAGAAGCCTCCGTAGCCACCGAAAACCAATCTAGACCCGTTTCGGCACCCTGCCGGAGGGGGAATCCCTCTCCGGTGGCCATCTTCATCATCCCGGCGCTCTCCATGACGAGGAGGGAGTAGTCCACCCTCAGGGCTGAGGGTATGTACCAGTAGCTATGTGTTTGATCTCTCTCTCTCTCGCGTGTTCTTGAGGTGATACGATCTTGATGTATCACGAGCTTTGCTATTATAGTTGGATCTTATGATGTTTCTCCCCCTCTACTCTCTTGTAATGGATTGAGTTTTCCCTTTGAAGTTATCTTATCGGATTGAGTTTTTAAGGATTTGAGAACACTTGATGTATGTCTTGCGTGGGATACCTGTGGTGACAATGGGGTATTCTATGATCCACTTGATGTATGTTTTGGTGATCAACTTGCGGGTTCCGTGACCTTGGAAATCTATGCATAGGGGTTGGCACACGTTTTCGTCTTGACTCTCTGATAGAAACTGTGGGGCACTCTTTGAAGTTCTATGTGTTGGTTGAATAGATGAATCTGAGATTGTGTGATGCATATCGTATAATCATACCTACGGATACTTGAGGTGACATTGGAGTATCTAGGTGACATTAGGGTTTTGGTTGATTTGTGTCTTAAGGTGTTATTCTAGTGCGAACTCTAGGGCTGTTTGTGACACTTATAGGAATAGCCCAACGGATTGATTGGAAAGAATAACTTTAAGGTGGTTTCGTACCCTACCATAATCTCTTCGTTTGTTCTCCGCTATTAGTGACTTTGGAGTGACTCTTTGTTGCATGTTGAGGGATAGTTATGTGATCCAATTATGTTATTATTGTTGAGAGAACTTACACTAGTGAAAGTATGAACCCTAGGCCTTGTTTCAACGCATTGCAATACTGTTTACGCTCACTTTTATCATTAGTTACCTTGCTGTTTTTATATTTTCATATTACAAAAACCTATATCTACCATCCATATACCACTTGTATCACCATCTCTTCGCTGAACTAGTGCACCTATACAATTTACCATTGTATTGGGTGTGTTGGGGACACAAGAGACTCTTTGTTATTTGGTTGCAGGGTTGCTTGAGAGAGACCATCTTCATCCTACGCCTCCTACGGATTGATAACCTTAGGTCATCCACTTGAGGGAAATTTGCTATTGTCCTACAAACCTCTGCACTTGGAGGCCCAACAACGTCTACAAGAAGGTTGTGTAGTAGACGTCACTCTCAAGGAGGTTTCCACGGAGCTCACCGGTTTAAAGAACCGGGTGTCTCAGATGGTCTCTGCAATCTTTGGTGAGTCATTGTATTATTTATTGAAACTCTACTTTTGCCAGAAATATAAGCCGCCTGCTTAACCTTTTAAAATACTCATAGGTCCACGGAGCAGCAATCTGAGCCAAAACAGCTTGACAAAACTCAAGGCGGTTTACACCTTGGTAGAGCAACTCTACACTAGAGCTCAACGGGCGTTCGCCATTATTTCCGTAGCCAACCAAGGACCAAACCTCTTGAGTAATGTTTTGAAAAAGCTATCTATCTTACCCGCCAGATTCCAAGAGGTCAAGCGATCTTGTGCAAGAGCTGGATCCCTAACCGCTCTAAGCCGTTCCAAAGCCTGGGTGCCGGAGCTAGACCCGGCAGATGTAGCCAAGGGGCATCCCAGCCTTAAGGAAGACGGGACCCCGTTTGATCAAGATGATTTTGCTGCTTGTGTGAGGGGAGTTCATCCTCAGGCTACTATCCTTGGTGATGAGACCAATATTGATAAGTATCAGCCGGGTTTTGATGTTGAGAATAAAAAGATGGCGACGCCGTCGTATAAAGTGACAGATCTCATCCTGCCGGTTCGCCAACACACCTTTGCCCCAGAAATTGACCCATCTGGTCTAATTGACGATGAAGCTGAGTTTGTTGCCCTTCATGGCTTTGATTGGTCCAAGCCCAGTTTCCAACCAGTGGAGGAAGATGAACTGGGGAGGGAGGAGTCGTAACCATCCAACTAATCCGGCTAAGATTTTAATGAACTGGCCTTTAGCTTAGCATCTGCTTAGGAGACAAAACAGTTTTAACCTTTTGGGCTCCCAATGCCTTGTAGTAGGCTGGCTTTAAAACCTGCATGTTCTGCCTATGCCATCATGCATATCATACTGCGTATGACATTTTATCCGTCATGTCAATATATGCTTTATATCCTTTATCATATCTACAGTGTTTAAACATGTTCCTGTATGTAAAAGATGAGAAACTGTCATGGCGGTTTATCGCTTGGACGGGTCAAAACACCCAATACATAACTATGAAATTACCATAACAGAATAATCGGGACCATATGTAAAGATAAACAAGGCTACAAAGCCTTTGCTTAAAGAAAAAACACAGATAAGTCTGTTTATGAATGACAATGTCAGACCTGTGTTCTTTGATTCTGGACTGCCAGCTTATGTGACCCGGACAGTAAGGGTGACAACCCAATCGTTTTAGAAGTCAATACTCCATATGCCTGATGACTGTTATACATTGGCAACTTATTGTCAAAGAACTAAGCCGGTTTAAATTGAAACCGAACTTATAGTTAGTTTCTAGACAACAAAAAACCAGTAAAATAAAAGAGCATCTTTCAAACAATGTAAATCAAGAAAAAAAATTGGAGGCTTCTTGTCGGGGATATACCCCGCGGCGTAAACCGGCCAGAAGTATAACCCGGCCGGACTAGGCGTTTCATTGGTAAACCGCCAGAGGATTGGCGGTTTACGTGTCTGGCGGTTTACGTGTCTGGCGGTTCACTGGTGTCAGGTGGTAGGAGCGACATATGCCAACGGGTGGCTTATCATTGTGGGAGCCAATAAAACATCGCCGGTGCCTGGAAACGGGATAAGGCGTAGACATGCACGCCGGCGAATCTTACCCAGCTTCAGGGCTCTCCGAGGAGATAACACCCCTACTGCTGCTCTGCGGGGTCTCCGCATGGTTACTAAGTGAACAAGTAGCTACAATGCTCCTTGAGCTGTTTTGGGTGGAAGGAGGAAGAAGGGCTCAGCTTAGCTTGCTTCCTCTCCCTGTTTTGTGTCTAGGTCTAACTTGAGAATCCAACACTTTGCATGGGTGCACCGGGGGGCTTATATAGGCCTACCCCCGGGGGTACAATGGTAATCCAGCTGGGCACGGGGCCCAGCTGTCTGTGACTATGCTTGCCGGCTTCTGCGCCGGCTGCTGGGGCCCGCCGGCTGGTGGGTCCTGCCGGCTGCCGGCTCCTTGGTCGACAGGCAGGCCCCACAGGCCAGGGCCTGGTTGGTGGCTGGTTACTGTTGCTCCGTGCTGTTGACGCAGGCTTGGTCGGGGTAAGCGTGGCTACAGTAACGCCGCCTTGGCGGGCGATTACTGTAGCCCCGCCGTATCTTGTCTCCTTAATGGGCGTCTCCTTCGAGGAGAGTGGCAGGCCGGCTATGGGAAGCCGGCCCTCTATCTTGCCGGCTTGAGAGGAGGTGCGGCCGCCTTCGGTATCTCTCTGCCCGAAGGGGCCCACCGCCTCGGGGGCCACGCTGGCGGCCCATCGTGGACGGTGTCGGAGCCGCCGTGGCAACAGTGCCGCGCCGGACGGGTCGTGGCCACCCATACGGCGCACTGTACCAGGCGTGCTCCGGGTCTTGGGGGTGGCAGGCTCCACTGTAGCCACGCCCCACTTCATCATCGCAGGGTGGACGCGTACATTGCGGGTACGACTTTGACTGCTTTATGGGAGCCGGCCTCTCGTAGCCGGCCTCGCTGCAGCCGGCTTCTCGTAGTCGGCCCTCCACAGCTTTCTTCATGAGGGTAAAGGGCGGGCCGCCCCCGAAGCCGGCCAGGAGGCAGTCGGCTGAGGGGGGAGGCGACCCTAGGTCTTGAATCTTCTTGAAAGTCGGCCAGGTTTGTAATTTTTTTTGATGGGCCAGGGGAAGCCGGCTAGGCTACCCATGGCTATTTACTCCGACAACTGGTATGACGATTCACAAGCTTGAAGACTCATTAGTGACCCGGCGCGTGTTCTAGATGGATGACAAGGCCCAAGGCCCAGCAGGTCGGTTTATGTTAATGGTGGGCCGGTTTAAGAGGAAAGGCATGAGGAACATTTATCTTACAAGGAGTTAAGACCTGGACTTGTATCCGGTTTGTATTAGAAGGTAGACTAGTCCTAATCCTAATGGGACTCCACATGTAACCCGCCCCTTCAACATATATAAGGAGGGGCAGGACACCCCAAGAGGGACAAGATTGACAAGTTCCACAAGTTGGACAAGTTAGGTTTAGACAATAGCTCTCGAGATAGAGCACTCTTGTAACCGTGATCATCATCATCAATATCAATGAAGCAGGATGTAGGCTTTTACCTCCACCATGAGGGGCCGAACCTGGGTAAAACATCATGTCTCTCGTCCCGCTCAACCCCTCTCAAGCTACCACATAGATGCGTTGGCCTCGCGACTAAGTCCTGACACTAAGGACATCTGCCGTGACAATTCCACGACACTTCTGATTCGAATACGATCCGTAAAACGGACCAAAGGGGTTAAGCTAGGATTCAAATACGATCATGTAGTCCCTAGTGCCTTTGGCATTGCGCCGATCAAGAGGGTACCGACAGCTATGTTCTCTTTGGTTCGAATACGACCTATGTTTGAACAGGAAGCCCCCAAATGACCTTGACAGATTTTTAACGACCCTGATTCGAATACGATCCAAGTCGGACCCAAAAGGGGTTAAGCTATGATTCGAATACGATCAAGTAGCCCCCTAGTGAGTTTGGCTTTGCACCGATCAAGATGGTTACGACAGCTATGTTATCTTTGGTTCGAATACGACCTATGTTTGAACAGGAAGCCCCCTAGTGACCATGAGGTTTTAACGGCTAGATTCGAATACGATCATGAGCCGGACCAAATGGATTAAGCTAGATTCGAATACGATCAGCCTCCAATTGGTCCTCTTATACTTAAGATAACAAAGACATGTGATCATTAAGGAAAAAAGGGCAGAGGTCCTGCTTTATTATTTATCATTATATATACAACGTCAAAGTATGTAAATTATGAGAGCCGGTGGCTCAAGTGTAGTAAGGCCGAAGATGAGCAATATTCCACGGCCGGCGGGTCTCCTCCTCCGACTTACGTGAGTCTTTATGCTCTCGAACATCGATAAGGTAGTATGACCCATTATTCAAGTTCTTGCTGACCACAAAGGGTCCTTCCCAAGGTGGGGATAACTTCCGCATCAGAATGATCCTGGATGAGCCGGAGCACTAGGTCACCTTCTTGAAAGGTTCGTGACTTAACCTGGCGACTGTGGTAACGGCGCAGGTCCTGTTGGTAAATCGCTGAGCGGGCTGCCGCTAAGTCACGTTCTTCATCCAATAAGTCAAGCGCATCCTGGCGGGCTTGTTCATTATCAGCCTCAACGTAAGCCTCCATGCGGGGCGAGTCATGACGGATGTCACTGGGCAGAACTGCCTCTGCTCCATAAACCATGAAGAAAGGTGTATAACCCGTAGATATGTTAGGGGTAGTATTGATGCTCCATATCACAGAGGGTAATTCTTCCACCCAACAACCCGGCGTTCGTTGTAAAGGGACCATAAGCCGGGGTTTTAGACCCTTCAGGATTTCTTGATTGGCTCTTTCAGCTTGACCATTGGATTGGGGGTGAGCTACTGATGAAACATCAAGCCGGATATGTTCCCGTTGACAGAACTCTTCCATATCTCCTTGGGACAGGTTGGTGCCATTGTCAGTAATAATGCTGTGTGGAAAACCAAAACGAAAGATCACCTTCTTCATGAATTGAACCGCCGTGGCTGCATCACACTTACTGACCAGCTCTGCCTCAACCCATTTTGTGAACTTGTCCACTGCCACTAGAAGGTGCGTCTTCTTATATTTGGACCTTTTGAAAGGTCCAACCATGTCAAGCCCCCAGACTGCAAACGGCCAAGTGATTGGAATCATCCGCAATTCTTGAGCCGGCACGTGCACTCGTCGTGCAAATTTTTGACACCCATCACACCTACTGACCAGATCCTCCGCATCGGCGTGAGCCGTTAGCCAGTAAAAACCATGACGAAAAGCTTTGGCTACAAGAGACTTTGAACCGGCATGATGGCCACAATCTCCTTCATGGATCTCACGAAGAATTTCTTGACCTTCTTCAGGAGAGACACAACGTTGAAATGCTCCGGTGACACTGCGATGATACAACTCACCATTGGAAATTGTCATTGACTTAGACCACCGGGTTATCTGTCTAGCCAAGGTCTCATCCTCCAGCAACTCTCCCCGGGTTATATAAGCCAAATACGACACTGTCCAATCTGGAATGACATGAAGAGCCACCACCAATTGTGCCTCTGGGTCTGGAACGACCAAGTCTTCCTCTGTCGGTAACTTGACAGAAGGGTTATGCAAAACATCTAAAAAAGTGTTAGGCGGCACCGGCTTACACTGAGATCCCAACCGGCTTAAAGCATCAGCTGCTTCATTCTTTCTGCGGTCGATGTGCTCCACTTGATAACCATTGAAGTGTCCAGCAATAGCGTCGACCTCACGGCGATAAGCCGCCATGAGAGGATCCTTGGAATCCCACTTGCCTGATACTTGTTGTGCCACTAAATCTGAGTCACCAAGGCACTGTACCCGGCTCAAACTCATATATTTAGCCATTCGAAGACCATGGAGTAAAGCCTCATACTCAGCTGCGTTGTTAGTACAAGGAAACATCACCGCAACACATAACAAAACTTGTCACCTCTAGGGGAAGTTAAAACAACTCCAGCCCCCGAGCCCTCCAATTGCCTGGACCCATCAAAATGAATCGTCCAATATGTGTTGTCTGGCTTCTCTTCAGGTATTTGCAACTCCGTCCAATCATTAATGAAATCCACCAGTGCTTGAGATTTGATGGCTGTACGTGGCACGTATTTTAAACCGTGAGACCCAAGTTCAATGGCCCACTTGGCGACTCGTCATGTGGATTCTCTATTTTGAATAATATCTCCTAAAGGAGTAGAGCTAACCATAGTGATAGGATGACCCTAAAAGTAATGCTTAAGCTTCCGGCTTGCCATGAATACCCCATAAACAAGCTTCTGCCAATGTGGATATCTCTGCTTGGACTCAATGAGCACCTCACCGACGTAATAAACCGGCCGTTGAACCGGATGTTCCTTGCCAGCCTCCTTGCACTCTACAACAATGGACACACTGACAGCACGTGTGTTAGCAGCCACATATAACAACAGTGGCTCCTTCTCAACGGGAGCAGCAAGAACTGGCGGCTCGGCGAGCTGTCTTTTCAGACCTTCAAAGGCAGAGTTAGCAGCATCACTCCAAACAAAATTATCTGTCTTCTTCATCATTTGATACAATGGCATAGCCTTCTCACCTAACCGGCTTATGAACCGGCTTAAAGCTGCGACACGACCCGCCAGCCGCTGAACGTCATTGATGTTGGGGATCATTGCAGAAATTAAAAAATTCTACGCATCACCAAGATCAATCTATGGAGATACTAGCAACGAGAGAGAGGGGAGTGTATCTTCATACCCTTGAAGATCGCGAAACATAAGCGTTACAAGAACGCGGATGAAGGAGTCATACACGAAGCGATTCAGATCACAGTCGAATCCGATCTAAGCACCAAACAATGGTGCCTCCGCGTTCAACACACGTGTAGCCCGGTGACGTCTCCCGCGCCTTGATCCAGCAAGGGGAGAGGGAGAGTGATACGTCTCCATTGTATCTACTTTTCCAAACACTTTTGCCCTTGTTTTGGACTCTAACTTGTATGATTTGAATGGAACTAACCCGGACTGACGCTGTTTTCAGCAGAACTGCCATGATGTCGTTTTATGTGCAGAAAACAAAAGTTCTCGGAATGACCTGAAACTCCACGGAATATCTTACAATAAATAATAAAAAATCCACGCCAAAGATGAAGACCAGGGGGCCCACACCCTGTCCACGAGGGTGGGGGGCGCCCCCCTAGGGTGTGCCCCTACCTCATGGGCCCCCTGGAGACCTCCCGACTCCAACTCGAACTCTATATATCTGATTTCGGGGAGAAAAACATCGAAGAGAAGAATTCATCGCGTTTTACGACATGGAGCTGATACGTCTCTGTCATATCTACTTTTCCAAACACTTTTGCCCTTGTTTTGGACTCTAATTTGTATGATTTGAATGGAACTAACCCGGACTGATGCTGTTTTCAGCAGAATTGCCATGATGTTGTTTTATGTGCAAAAAACAAATATACTCAGAATGACCTAAAACTCCACGGAACGTCTTAGAAAAAATAATATTAAATCCTCGCCAAAGATGAAGACCAGGGGGCCCACACCCTTTCCACGAGGGTGGGGGCGCCCCCGCCCCCAGGGTGCGCCCCCTACCTCGTGGGCCCCCTGGAAACCCTCCGACGCCAACTCCAACTCTATATATTTGCTTTCGATGAGAAAAAAATTAGAGAGAAGAAATCATCGTGTTTTACGATACGGAGCCGCCGCCAAGCCCTAAAACCTCTCGGGAGGGCTGATCTGGAGTCCGTTCGGCGCTCCAGAGAGGGGGATTCGTCGCCGTCGTCATCATCAACCATCCTCCATCACCAATTTCATGATGCTCACCGCCGTGCATGAGTAATTCCATCGCAGGCTTGCTGGACGGTGATGGGTTGGATGAGATTTATCATGTAATCGAGTTAGTTTTGTTAGGGTTTGATCCCTAGTATCCACTATGTTCTGAGATTAATGTTGCTATAACTTTGCTATGCTTAATGCTTGTCACTAGGGCCCGAGTGCCATGATTTCAGATCTGAACCTATTATTTTTTCGTGAATACATGAGAGTTCTAGATCCTATCTTGCAAGTCTATAGTCACCTACTATGTGTTATGATCCGGCAACCCCGAAGTGATAATAATCGGGACCACTCCCGGTCATGACCGTGGTTTGAGGAGTTCATGTATTCACTATGTGCTAATGCTTTGTTCCGGTTCTCTATTAAAAGGAGGTCTTAATATCCCTAAGTTTCCAATAGGACCCCGCTGCCATGGGAGGGTAGGACAAAAGATGTCATGCAAGTTCTTTTCCATAAGCACGTATGACTATATACAGAATACATGCCTACATTACATTGACGAATTGGAGCTAGTTCTGTGTCACCCTATGTTATGACTGTTACATGATGAACCGCATCCGGCATAATTATCCATCACTGATCCGGTGCCTACGAGTTTTCCATATGCTGGTTTACGCTTATTTACTTTTCCGCTGCTACTGTTACAATCACTACAAAATACCAAAAACATTACTTTTGCTGTCTTTACTTTTATTGCTGTTACCACTACTATCATATTACTTTTCTACTAAACACTTTGCTGCAGATACTAAGTTTCCAGGTGTGGTTGAATTGACAACTCAGCTGCTAATACTTGAGAATATTCTTTGGCTCCCCTTGTGTCGAATCAATAAATTTGGGTTGAATACTCTACCCTTGAAAGCTGTTGCGATCCCCTATACTTGTGGGTTATCAAGACCTTTTTCTGGCGCCGTTGCCGGGGAGCATAGCTCTATTCTTTGAGTCACTTGGGATTTATATCTGCTTATTATTATGAAGAACTTGAGAGATCCAAAAACCAAGATCTATCCCTCAACTACGAGGGGAGGTAAGGAACTTCCATCTAGCTCTGCACTTGATTCACCTTCTGTTATGAATAAGTTAGCGACACCTACACCTGCTTCTGCTATTCGTTCTGATATGTCATATGTTATTGATGATGCCACTTCTGCTATGCATGATACTTATGATGAAACTGCTTCTATGTCTGATACTACTGTGCCCCTTAGTGAATTTCTTGATGAACAAATTGCTAGGGCTAGAGAAAAAGAAATTATTGAATCTGAATACGATGATGATAGTGATGATGAAAACATGCCTGTTATTCCTAAAGGTTATCTTTTTGATAAGGAGTATTCTGCCGCTATTTTCGCTTGCAAGGATAGATATGAGCTTAAGAGGTTATTAATTAAATGGAACAAGGAATCACTTAGAGATAGAATGAGACCCGATCCTGCTTTTGCTACTTCATCTATATGTGTTCCTGATAAAGATTATGAATTTTCTATTGATCCTGATATAATTACTTTGGTTGAATCTGATCCATTTTATGGCCATGAATCTGAAACTGTTGTGGCACATCTTACTAAGTTAAATGATATAGCTGCCCTGTTCACTAATGATGAGAAATCACGTTACCTCTATTTACTCAAAATATTTCTGTTCTCATTAAAGGGTGATGCTAAGATATGGTTTAATTCTCTTGATCCTAGTTGTGTGCGCGGTCCCCAGGATATGATTTATTACTTCTCTGCTAAATATTTCTCTGCTCATAAGAAACAAGCTGCTTTGAGGGAAATATACAACTTTGTGCAAATTAAAGAAGAGAGTCTCCCACAAGCTTGGGGGAGGCTTCCCAAGTTACTTAATGCTTTGCCTGATCATCCTCTTAAGAAACCTGAAATACTTGATATCTTTTATAATGGACTAACCGATGCTTCGAGAGATTACCTGGATAGTTGTGTTGGTTCTCTTTTCAGGGAAAGAACACCGGATGAAGCTGAAATTTTATTGAATAATATGTTGACAAATGAAAATAATTGGGCACCTCCTGAGCCACCTCCTGAGCCAGCTCCTGCTCCAATTACTGAGCCTATTCCTAAACCAACTCTGAAGAAGAGAGGTGTTCTATTTCTCAGTCCCGAAGATATGCAAGAGGCAAAGAAATCTATGAAAGAGAAAGGTATTAAAGCTGAAGACGTTAAGAATTTACCACCTATTGAAGAAATACATGGTCTTAATTCACCACCTATTGAAGAAACTTATGATCTCAATTATTTATTTGTTGAAGAACCTCCTGACCCCGATATCCCGACATAGGTAGTAAAGGTAAATTCTCTCTATAGATATGATAAAGCTGAAGTTCCTCCTACTAAAATTGCTAGTCAGTGCTTGGATGAGTTTGATAACTTTATGTATAAGCAAGACGACTTCAATGCTTATTTTGGTAGACAATTAAAAGAAAATGCTTATATGATTAGACGCTTGGGTGATTACATGGCGGATATTAAAGGTGAACTTCAAATTATTAGCAAAGATGCCTCTATGTTTACCACTCAAGTAGAACAAGTACTTAAAGCTCAAAAAGAAGTGCTTGATGAAATGAATAGTAAGAAAAATGATTATGATGTTAGAGTGGCTACTAGAACTGGTAGAATGACTCAGGAACCTTTGTATCCTGAAGGACACCCTAAGAGAATCGAGCAAGATTCTCAGAGAAATAATATTGATGCTCCTAGTTCTTCTAAAACGAAGAAAAAGAAAAATGATAGAACTGTGCAAACTTCTAGTGAACCTATTGCTGAACCACCTGATAATCCAAATGATATATCTATGTCTGATGCTGAAACACAATCTGGTAATAAACACGAACTTAGTAAACATATTAATGATGATGTTCATGATGATGCTCAACCTAGTAATGACAATGACATAGAAATTGAACCTGCTGTTGATCTTGATAACCCACAATCAAAGAATCAACGTTATGATAAAAGAGACTTTGTTGTTAGGAAACATGGTAAAGAAAGGGAACCTTGGGTTCAGAAACCCATGCCTTTTCCTCCAAAACCATCCAAGAAAAAGGATGATGAGGATTTTGAGTGCTTTGCTGAAAAGATTAGGCATATCTTTTTGCGTATGTGATTAACTGATGTGCTCAAAACGAACCCTTATGCTAAATATATAAAAGATATCATTACTAATAAAAGAAAGATACCGGAAGCTGAGATTTCCACCATGCTTGCTAATTATACTTTTAAGGGTGGAATACCAAAGAAACTTGGAGATCCCGGAGTACCTACTATACCTTGCTCCATTAAAAGAAATTATATTAAAACTGCTTTATGTGATCTTGGAGCTTGTGTTAGTGTTATGCCTCTCTCTTTATATCGTAGACTTGACTTGAATAAGTTGACACCTACTGAAATATCTTTGCAAATGGCTGATAAATCAACTACTATACCTGTCGGTATTTGTGAAAATGTGCCTGTTGTGGTTGCAAACGTTATTATTTTAATGGACTTTGTTATTCGTGATATTCCCGAGGATGACAGTATGTCTATTATTCTTGGAAGACCTTTTCTTAATACGGCAGGGGCTGTTATTGATTGCAACAAAGGCAATGTCACTTTTCATGTTAATGGTAATGAGCATACGATACACATTCCGAGGAAACAACCTCAAGTTCATAGTATCAACTCCATTGAAAAAATTCCATCGATTATAATTGGAGGTTTTGAATTTCCTCTTCCTACTGTCAAGAAGAAATATGATATTCTTATTATAGGGGATGTGCATATCCCCATTGAGGTAACTTAGTATTATTCGAAATTTCTCCAGTTCCATGATTATCGGAATGAGTTTGTTAACAAGACTTGGTCAACCTTGTTAGTGGATTCTTTTTGATGACCATGAGATGGATGAAACTAGAAACACAAACTTCTGTACCTTCTTTATATTTTCTGTTATTTATATTAAATAAAGTAAAAATAGTATTTTCTGTCTGGTATCTGATTATCCGTGCAATATAAAAATAACCCGAAAATAAAAGTCCTCAGAATGACATGCCAATTTAATATGATTTTTTCGGGAATATTTGAGGATTTACTATGCAAAAATCACCGCGGGAGGAGCTGCCACCTGGCCACGAGGGTGGTGGGTGCCCCCCCCTATAGGGCGCGCCCCCTGCCTCGTGGGCCCATGGTGGCCCTCCTCCACTTATCCTAGCACCCATCTTCTTCCTCTATCTCACACAAACCCGAAAAACCAACTCAAGCATGAGTTCCAGCCACTTTTGCTGTGATTTTCGATCTCCTTGCTCAAAGCACCTCTCGCAAAACTGTTTGGGTAGATTGTTCCTTGGGATGTGACTCCTCCATTGGTCCAATTAGTTTTTGTTCTAGTGCTTTATTCATTGCGAATTTATGCTGCATAGGTGACCATGTTCTTGAGCTTGCATGTCAAATTTATATGGTTCCAAGTAGTTTTGATGCTTGATATAGGCTCTAGGCACTTGTAGGAGTAGTTACTATCAGTTTTATTGAGTTTGGTTTACTTTTATTTTGAAGTTATTAAAATTTTCAGATTTTTTCAGAGATAAACAATATGTTTGGGAAGATGTTCCAAGGTGGTTCCTCTAAGAAGCAGTGACCCAGGACTGCTATGCGCGATGCTGACGAGGATCCACCAAGAGACGCTCCAGTACGGCCTTGCGAATGGCCGTCGGAAAATTTTATGGAATGTGTGGGAATTAAAGAAGAATTTAAATCATATTTGCGCAATGCTGGTCTTGAGGATTTTGAGGCTAACAAATGCCCCCAGTATCATGATCTCACAAGTTCAATTGTGAGGAGGTTTGAGTATTCATCTTCGCGTAATTCTCCTTCAGTCTTGTTTGATCTTTATGACAAATCTTATACCATGGACTTAGAGGATTTCACTTCTGCTTGCGAACTTCCATCATGGGGTAGTGTTAGGGATCCCCCTAAATCTGAATTTAGAAACTTTCTTGCTAGTATAACTATGGGGGAATCTAGAGATATAACGCAGGCTACCATAGGGAGCATTGACTTTCCTGCTATACATTATTTTGCTCTCTTCATCGGTATATGCATAAATGCTAAGGATGAAGCATGTCACATGTGTGTCCCTGATCTTAGCATTCTTAGGAGTGCTGTGTTAGGAGACCAATCTTATTATATGGGAGCCATTGTAGCTCGCAGGTTGCATCATAATAGACAAAACGGAGATTTCTTTGGAGGAATTTATGCAACCCGCTTAGCTCATTTTCTTGAAATAGACATTCATGAGGGTGATACGGAGTTGCCTCCTGAATATTTAGATCTATGGCTTCGCACCAGTTTGTCAAGAGGCCTGAATCACCTCTCTTATATCGTTTAATTTTTGATAAACGACGTGTTTTCTATATTACTCTCCCTGCTCCTGCCTTCTTTGATTCACAAGCAAAAGGAAGATATGTTATTACTAGAGAGGAGGTAGAAGAGTACGAGAGGAGAGCAGAGGCAGCTCGACTCCATGCTGCAGCTCAGAAGGCGATAACCGCTGCACATCAGTATGATCCCAACTATTCCTCCTCATCACAGTACGACCCCAACAACTATTAGTATGGATATCCGCTAGGCCAGCCATGGCCATAGACCAACTTAGGCCAAAAGCCTAAGCTTGGGTGAGTACGTATTTCTCACCGACATTACATTTATGTTCACACATACTCATTGCTAGATGTCGGTGCTCATACGTTTTCATTGTAATATCCATGCTAGTTTATTTTCTTTTTCCTACTTTCTTCTTGTGTGCTTGTTAAACCTTAAGAAAAAAAAAATTAGTTGTAGCTTTTAATTAATTTACTTCCCATGCATGTAGTAGTAATAAAAAGAAAACCCAAAAGTATTTCACGTTCTTCTTTTGCTTGTTGGGAGCTTTCCCATGTAAATATTTTTATTTATTTTCTTTTCTTTGGGGGTCAGTAGGAGAAGGCCATAATTAAATTGTTGAAGTGGCTCTTATATGCATTATTGTTGAATTAACCAAAGAGCCCATATTGCCTTGTCTTCTCCTGTTTATTGAATGCTCGCAGATTCCAGCTTAGTCCAATGCACGCACACTCTTATTATTATCCACACCGTTCGGTCATGCAAGTGAAAGGCAATTATGATGATATATGATGGATTGACTGAGATGAGAAAAGCTGGTATGAACTCGACCTCTTTTGTTTTTGTAAATATGATGAGTCCCTCATTCTTGATTCAGCTTATTATGAATAAACATGTTTGCAATGACAACTAGAGATCGTACTTGCTTGTGCCATGCTTGATTAGCTATGAGTTATAATGATTTACCTTGTATGCCAACATGTTATTAAGATGGTTATGATGTGGTATGATGGGGTGGTATCCTCCTTTGAATAATTTAAGTGACTTGACTTGGCACATGTTCACGCATGTAGTTGAAACAAATCAACATAGCCTTCACGATATTTATGTTCATGGTGGATTATATCCTACTCATGCTTGCATCCAATGTTTATTAATTGTAATGCATGTACATGGCTGTTGTCGCTCTCTAGTTGATCGCTTCCCAGTCTTTTGCTAGCCTTCACCTGTACTAAGCAGGAATACTGTTTGTGCATCCAAATCCCTTAAACCCCAAAGTTATTCCAGATGAGTCCACTATACCTTCCTATATGCGGTATCTACCTGCCGTTCCAAGTAAATTTGTATGTGCCAAACTCTAAACCTTCAAATAAACATTCTGTTTTGTATGCTCGAATAGCTCACGTATCAACCAAGGATTTCCTTATCTTTCGTGTTAAGCGGGTTATTCTCAAAAGGAGTGGACTCCGCTCCTCACTCACGAGAAAATGGATGGTCACCAGGATGCCCAGTCCCATGCTTTATGCAAACCAAATCAAAATTAATTGCAAACAAAACTCCCCCTGGGACCTGATGTATGTTGGAGGCACTCGTTCTTTCGAGCAAGCCATGGATTGATGTTTGCTGGTGGAGGGGGAGTATAAACTTTACCATTCTGTTTGGGAACCGCCTATAATGTGTTTAGCATGGAAGATATCGCCATCTCTTAGTTGTTATGTTGACAATGAAAGTATACCGCTCAAAATACAATTTATCTCTATTTCAAAACCGAGCTCTGGCACCTCTACAAATCTCTGCTTCCCTCTGCGAAGGTCCTATCCATTTACTTTTATGTTGAGTCATCACCCTCTTATTAAAAAGCACTAGCTGGAGAGCACAACTGTCATTTGCATTCATCACTATTAATTTATGTTGGGTATGACTATGATTGGATCTCTTTTACCATGAATTACAATGTGTAGTCAGTCCTTGACCTTTAAAGGTGCTCTGCATTTATGTTTTGCAGTCTCAGAAAGGGCTAGCGAGATACCACCTTGTTATATCATATTATGATTGTTTTGAGAAAGTGTTGTCATCCGAGATTTATTATTATGACTTGCTAGTTGATTATGCTATTGATATGAGTAATTATGAGACCTGAGAATTATTGCAAATGTGGTTAGTTATGATTTATGCTGAAAACTTGAATGCTGGCTTGACATAGTTACAACAACAAGAGCAAACAGAGTTTGTAAAAGTTTTGCTTTCTTTCTTTCAGTTTGTCAACTGAATTGCTTGAGGACAAGCAAGGGTTTAAGCTTGGGGGAGTTGATACGTCTCCGTTGTATCTACTTTTCCAAACACTTTTGCCCTTGTTTTGGACTCTAATTTGTATGATTTGAATGGAACTAACCCGGACTGACGCTGTTTTCAGCAGAATTGCCATGATGTTGTTTTATGTGCAGAAAACAAATATTCTCGGAATGACCTGAAACTCCACGGAACGTCTTAGAAAAAATAATAAAAAATCCTCGCCAAAGATGAAGACCAGGGGGCCCACACCCTTTCCACGAGGGTGGGGGGCGCCCCCCTAGGGTGCGCCCCCTACCTCGTGGCACCCCTGGAAACCCTCCGACGCCAACTCCAACTCTATATATTTGCTTTCGGAGAGAAAAAAATCAGAGAGAAGAAATCATCGCATTTTACGATACAGATCCGCCGCCAAGCCCTAAAACCTCTCGGGAGGGCTGATCTGGAGTCCGTTTGGCGCTCCGGAGAGGGGGATTCGTCGCCGTCGTCATCATCAACCATCCTCCATCACCAATTTCATGATGCTCACCGCCGTGCATGAGTAATTCCATCGCAGGCTTGCTGGACGGTGATGGGTTGGATGAGATTTATCATGTAATAGAGTTAGTTTTGTTAGGGTTTGATCCCTAGTATCAATAGGTTCAGATCTGAAATCATGGCACTCGGGCCCTAGTGATAAGCATTAAGCATAGCAAAGTCATAGCAACATCAATCTATGAGAGTTCTTGATCCTATCTTGCAAGTCTATAGTCACCTGTTATGTGTTTTGATCCGTTAACCCCGAAGTGACAATAATCGGGATACTTACCGGTGATGACCGTAGTTTGAGGAGTTCATGTATTCACTATGTGCTAATACTTTGTTCCGGTTCTCTATTAAAAGGAGGCCTTAATATCATTTAGTTTCCATTAGGACCCCGCTGCCACGGGAGGGTAGGACAAAGGATGGCATGCAAGTTCTTTTCCATAAGCACGTATGACTATATTCGGAATACATGCCTACATTACATTGATGAATTGGAGCTAGTTTTGTGTCACCCTATGTTATGACTGTTACATGATGAAACCACATCCGGCATAATTATCCATCACTGATCCGATGCCTACGAGGTTTCCATATATTGGTTTACGCTTATTTACTTTCCCGTTGCTATTGTTACAATTACTACAAAATACCAAAAACATTACTTTGCTTTCGTTACTCTTTTGTTACCGTTACCATCACTATCATATTACTTTGCTACTAAACACTTTGATGCAGATACTAAGTTTCCAGGTGTGGTTGAATTGACAACTCATCTGCTAATACTTGAGAATATTCTTTGGCTCCCCTTGTGTCGAATCAATAAATTTGGGTTGAATACTCTACCCTCAAAAGCTGTTGCGATCCCCTATACTTGTGGGTTATCAACGAGGTTGCGGAAGACTCCGTCCAGTAGTAGCACGACGGCGTGGTGGCGGTGGAGGAGCGTGGCACTCTAGCAGGGCTTCACCAAGCACCGCGAGAGACAAGGAGGGAGAGGGGTACGGCTGCGCCAAGAGAGAGGGAGACTCGTGTCTCTGGCAGCCCCAAAACCCCCACTATATATAGGGGAGGAGAGGGGCTGCGCCCGCATCTAGGGTTCCCCCCTAGGGGTGGCGGCCAGCCCTAGATGCATCTAGGGGGGCGGCCAGAGGGGGGTGCACCCTAGGTGGGCCTTAGGCCCATCTGAGCCTAGGGTTTCCCCCTTCTCCCCTTCCCTGCGCCTTGGGCCTCTTGTGGGAGGCGCACCAGCCCACCTAGGGGCTGGTCCCTTCCCACACTTGGCCCACGCAAGCATCCGGGGCTGGTGGCCCCTCCCGGTGGACCCTCGAACCCTTCCGGTGGTCCTGCTACGTTACCGATAACGCCCAAAACACTTCTGGTGTCCAAAACGGGACTTCCCATATATAAATCTTTACCTCCAGACCATTCCAGAACTCCTCGTGATGTTTGGGATCTCATCTAGGACTCCGAACAACATTCGGTAACCATGTACTTCTATTCCCTATAACCCTAGCATCATTGAACCTTAAGTGTGTAGATCCTACGGGTTCGGGAACCATGCAGACATGACCGAGACATCTCTTCGGCCAATAACCAACAGCGGGATCTGGATACCCATGTTGGCTCCCACATGTTCCACGATGATCTCATCGGATGAACCACGTTGTCAAGGATTCAATCAATCCCGTATACGATTCCCTTTGTCTACTGGTATAGCACTTGCCCAAGATTCGATCGTCGGTATACCGATACCTTGTTCAATCTCTTTACGGCAAGTCTCTTTACTCGTTCCGTAACACATCATCCCGTGACCAACCCCTTATTCACCTTGAGCTCATTACGATGATGTCTTACCGAGTGGGCCCAGAGACACCTCTCCGTCATATGGAGTGACAAATCCCAGTCTCGATTCGTGCCAACCCAACAGATACTTTCAGAGATACCCGTAGTGCAGCTTTATAGCCACCCAGTTACGTTGTGACGTTTGGTACACCCAAAGCATTCCTACGGTATCCGGGAGTTGCACAATCTCATGGTCTAAGGAAAAGATACTTGACATTAGAAAAGCTTTAGCAGACGAACTACACGATCTTGTGCTATGCTTAGGATTGGGTCTTGTCCATCACTTCATTCTCCTAACGATGTGATCCCGTTATCAACGACATCCAATGTCCATGGTCAGGAAACCGTAACCATCTATTGATCAACGAGCTAGTCAAATAGAGGCTCACTAGGGACATGTTGTGGTCTATGTATTCACACTGTATTACGATTTCCGGATAACACAATTATAGCATGAACAATAGAAAATTATCATGAACAAGGAAATATAATAATAACTATTTTATTATTGCCTCTAGGGCATATTTCCAACAATCTCCCACTTGCACTAGAGTCAATAATCTAGTTACATTGTGATGAATCGAACACCCATAGCATTCTGGTGTTGATCATGTTTTGCTCGTGGAAGGGGTTTAGTCAATGGATCTGCAACATTCAGGTCCGTATGCACTTTACAAATATCTATGTCTCCATTTTGAACATTTTCACGAATGGAGTTGAAGCGACGCTTGATATGCCTGGTCTTCTTGTGAAACCTGGGCTCCTTGGCAAGGGCAATGGCTCTAGTGTTGTCACATAAGGGAGTCATCGGGCCCGACGCATTGGGAATAACTCCTAGGTCGGTAATGAACTCCTTCATCCAGATTGCTTCATGTGCTGCCTCCGAGGCTGCCATGTACTCTGCTGCACATGTAGATCCCGCCACGACGCTTTGCTTGCAACTGCACCAGTTGACTGCCCCACCATTCAAAATATACACGTATCCGGTTTGTGACTTGGAGTCATCCAGATCTGTGTTGAAGCTAGCATTGACGTAACCCTTTACGATGAGCTCTTCGTCACCTCCATAAATGAGAAACTTGTCCTTAGTCCTTTTCAGGTACTTCAGGATATTCTTGACCACTATCCAGTGTTCCATGACGGGATTACTTTGGTACCTTCCTACCAAACTTACGGCAAGGTTAACATCAGGTCTGGTACACAGCATGGCATACATGATAGACCCTATGGACGAGGCATAGGGGATGCCACTCATCTTTTCTCTATCTTCTGCTGTGGTCGGGCATTGAGCCGTGCTCAATCTCACACCTTGCAATACAGGCAAGAACCCCTTCTTGGACTGATCCATATTGAACTTTTTCAATATCTTGTCAAGGTACGTGCTTTGTGAAAGACCAATGAGGCGTCTCAATCTATATCTATAGATCTTGATGCCTAATATATAAGCAGCTTCTCCAAGGTCCTTCATTGAAAAACACTTATTCAAGTAGGCCTTTATGCTTTCCAAGAGTTCTATATCATTTCCCATCAATAGTATGTCATCCACATATAATATGAGAAATGCCACAGAGCTCCCACTCACTTTCTTGTAAACACAGGTTTCTCCATAAATCTGTGTAAACTCAAACGCTTTGATCATCTCATCAAAGCGAATGTTCCAACTCCGCGATGCTTGCACCATCCCATAGATTGAGCGCTGGAGCTTGCATACCTTGTCAGCATTCTTAGGATCGACAAAACCTTCCGACTGCATCATATACAATTCTTCCTTAAGGAAACCATTAAGGAATGCCGTTTTGATGTCCATTTGCCATATTTCATAATCATAGAATGAGGCAATTGCTAACATGATTCGGACAGACTTCAACTTCACTACGGGTGAGAAGGTCTCATCATAGTCAACCCCTTGAACTTGTCGATAACCCTTAGCGACAAGCCGAGGTTCATAGATGGTCACATTGCCATCCGCGTCTGTCTTCTTCTTAAAGACCCATTTATTTTCTATGGCTCGCCGATCATCGGGCAAGTCAGTCAAAGTCCATACTTCGTTTTCATACATGGATCCTATCTTGGATTTCATGGCTTCAAGTCATTTGTTGGAATTCGGGCCCGTCATCGCTTCTTCATAGTTCGAAGGTTCACCGTTGTCTAACAACATGATTTCTAGGACAGGGTTGCCGTACCACTCTGGTGTGGAACATGTCCTTGTGGACCTACGAAGTTCAGTAGCAACTTGATCCGAAGTTTCATGATCATCATCATTAACTTCCTCTCTAGTCGGTGGAGGCACCACAGAAACATTTTCTTGAGCTGCTCCACTTACCGGTTCAAGAGGCAGTACCTCATCAAGTTCTACTTTCCTCCCACTTACTTCTTTCGAGAGAAACTTTTTCTCTAGAAAGGATCCATTCTTGGCAACAAAGATCTTGCCTTCGGATCTGAGGTAGAAGGTAAACCCAATAGTTTCCTTAGGGTATCCTATGAAGACGCATTTTTCCGACTTGGGTTTGAGCTTTTCAGGTTGAAGTTTCTTGACATAAGCATCGCATCCCCAAACTTTCAGAAACGACAACTTAGGTTTCTTCCCAAACCATAATTAATACGGTGTCGTCTCGATGGATTTCGATGGAGCCCTATTTAAAGTGAATGCGGCAGTCTCTAAAGCATTACCCCAAAATGATAGCGGCAGATCGGTAAGAGACATCATAGATCGCACCATATCCAATAGAGTGCGATTACGATGTTCGGACACACCATTACGCTGAGGTGTTCCAGGCGGCGTGAGTTGTGAAACAATTCCACATTTCCTTAAGTGCGTGCCAAATCCGTGACTCAAATATTCTCCCCCACGATCTGATCGCGAGAACTTTATTTTCCTGTCACGTTGATTCTCTACCTCATTCTGAAATTCCTTGAATTTTTCAAAGGTCTCAGACTTTTGTTTCATTAAGTAGACATATCCATATCTACTCAAGTCATCAGTGAGGGTGAGAACATAATGATAGCCACAGCGAGCCTCAACGCTCATTGGACCGCACACATCAGTATGTATGATTTCCAATAAGTTGGTTGCTCGCTCCATTGTTCCAGAGAACGGAGTCTTGGTCATTTTGCCCATGGGGCATGGTTCGCACGTGTCAAATGATTCATAATCAAGAGACTCCAAAAGTCCATCTGCATGGAGTTTCTTCATGCGTTTGACACCAATGTGACCAAGGCGGCAGTGCCACAAGTATGTGGGACTATCATTATCAACCTTACACTTCTTGGTATTCACACTATGAATATGTGTAACATCACGTTCAAGATTAAACAAGAATAAACCATTGACCAGCGGGGCATGACCATAAAACATATCTCTCATATAAATGGAACAACCATTATTCTCGGATTTAAATGAGTAGCCATCTCGCATTAAACGAGATCCAGATACAATGTTCATGCTCAAAGCTGGTACTAAATAACAATTATTTAGATCTAAAACTAATCCCGTAGGTAAATGTAGAGGCAGCGTGCCGATGGCGATCACATCGACCTTGGAACCATTCCCGACGTGCATCGTCACCTCGTCCTTCGCCAGTCTCCGCTTATTCTGCAACTCCTGTTTTGAGTTACAAATATGAGCAACCGCACCGGTATCAAATACCCAGGAGCTACTATGAGAGTTGGTTAGGTACACATCAATAACATGTATATCACATATACCTTTGGTATTGCCGGCCTTCTTATCCGCTAAGTACTTGGGGCAGTTCCGCTTCCAGTGACCGTTTCCCTTGCAATAAAAGCACTTAGTCTCAGGCTTGGGTCCATTCTTTGGCTTCTTCCCGGTAGCTTGCTTACAGGGTGCGGCAACTCCCTTGCCGTCCTTCTTGAAGTTCTTTTTACCCTTGACTTTCTTGAACTTAGTGGTTTTATTTGTTGGGGAACGTAGTAATTTCAAAATTTTCCTACGCACACGCAAGATCATGGTGATGCATAGCAACGAGAGGGGAGAGTGTTTTCCACGTACCCTCGTAGACCGAAAGCGAAAGCGTTAGCACAACGTGGTTGATGTAGTCGAACGTCTTCATGATCCGACTGATCCAAGTACCGAACGCACGGCACCTCCGAGTTCAGCACACGTTTAGCTCGATGACGTCCCGCGAACTCCGATCCAGCTGAGCTTCATGGGAGAGTTATATCAGCACGATGGCGTGGTGACAGTGATGATGTTGTTACCGACGCAGCGCTTCGCCTAAGCACCGCTACGATATGACCGAGGTGGAATATGGTGGAGGGGGCACCGCACACGGCTGGGAGAGATCAACTTATCAACTTGTGTGTCTAGAGGTGCCCCCTGCCCCTGTATATAAAGCAGCAAGGGAGGAGGCCGGCCGGCCCTCAATGGGCGCGCCAGGAGGAGGAGTCCTCCTCCTAGTAGGAGTAAGACTCCCCTTTCCTACTCCTACTAGGAGGAGGAAAGGAAGGAGGAGAAGGACAAGGAAGGAGAAGGAGGAAAAGGAGGAAATGGGGGCCGACCCCCTAGTCCAATTCGGTTTGGGCTAGGGGGGCCGCGCGCCCTGCCTCCTCTCTTCCACCACTTGGCCCATGAGGCCCATTACTTCTTCCTCGTATTCCCGTAAATCCCCGGTACCCCCGAAAATACCCGAATCACTTGGAACCTTTCCGATGTTCGAATATAGTCATCCAATATATCGATCTTTATGTCTCGACCATTTCGATACTCCTCGTCATGTCCCCAATCTCATCCGGGACTCTGAACTACCATCGATACATCAAATCACATAAACTCATAATACAATCGTCACCGAAACTTTAAGCGTGCGGACCCTACGGGTTCGAGAACTATGTAGACATGACCGAGACATGTCTCCGGTCAATAACCAATAGTGGAACCTGGATGCTCATATTGGCTCCCACATATTCTACGAAGATCTTTATCGATCAGACCGCATAACAACATACGTTGTTCCCTTTTTCATCGGAATGTTACTTGCCCGAGATTCGATCGTCGGTATCTCAATACGTAGTTCAATCTCGTTACCGGCAAGTCTCTTTACTCGTTCCGTAATACATCATCCCGCAACTAACTTATTAGTTGCAATGCTTGCAAGGCTTAAGTGATGTGCATTACCGAGAGGGCCTAGAGATACCTCTCTGACAATCGGAGTGACAAATCCTAATCTCAAAGTACGCCAACCCAACAAGTACCTTCGGAGACACCTGTAGAGCACCTTTATAATCACCCAGTTACTTTGTGATGTTTGGTAGCACACAAAGTGTTCCTCCGGTAAACGGGAGTTGCATAATCTCATAGTCATAGGAACATGTATAAGTCATGAAGAAAGCAATAGCAACAAACTAAACGATCAAGTGCTAAGCTAACAGGATGGGTCAAGTCAATCACATCATTCTCCTAATGATGTGATCCCGTTAATCAAATGACAGCTCATGTCTATGGTTAGGAAACATAACCATCTTTGATCAACGAGCTAGTCAAGTAGAGGCATACTAGTGACACTCTGTTTGTCTATGTATTCACACATGTATTATGTTTCCAGTTAATACAATTCTAGCATGAATAATAAACATTTATCATGATATAAGGAAATAAATAATAACTTTATTATTGCCTCTAGGGCATATTTCCTTCAGTCTCCCACTTGCACTAGAGTCAATAATCTAGTTCACATCGCCATGTAATTTAATACCAACAGTTCACATCACCATGTGATTAACACCCATAGTTCACATCGACATGTGACCAACACCCAGAGGGTTTACTAGAGTCAATAATCTAGTTCACATCGCTATGTGATTAACACCCAAAGGGTACTAAGGTGTGATCATGTTTTGCTTGTGAGAGAAGTTTAGTCAACGGGTCTGCCACATTTAGATCCGTAAGTATTTTGCAAATTTCTATGTCAATAATGCTCTGCATGGAGCTACTCTAGCTAATTGCTCCCATTTTCAATATGTATCCAGATTGAGATTTAGAGTCATCTGGATCAGTGTCAGAATTTGCATCGACATAACCCTTTACGACGAACCTTTTTGTCACCTCCATAATCGAGAAACATATCCTTATTCCACTAAGGATAATTTTGACCGCTGTCCAGTGATCTACTCCTAGATCACTATTGTACTCCCTTGCCAAAAACAATGTAGGATATTCAATAGATCTGGTACACAACATGGCATATTTTATAGAACCTATGGCCAAAGCATAGGGAATGAGTTTCATTCTCTTTCTATCTTCTGTCGTCGTCGGGCTTTGAGTCTTACTCAGTTTCACACTTTGTAACACAGGCAAGAACTCTTTCTTTGACTGTTCCATTTTGAACTACTTCAAAATCTTGTCAAGGTATGTACTCACTGGAAAACTTATCAAGCGTCTTGATCTATCTCTATAGATCTTGATGATCAATATGTAAGCAGCTTCACCGAGGTCTTTCTTTGAAAAACTCCTTTCAAACACTCCTTTATGCTTTGCAGAATAATCCTACATTATCTCCGATCAACAATATGTCATTCACATATACTTATCAGAAATGATGTTGTGCTCCCACTCACTTTCTTGTAAATACAGGATTCATCGTAAGTCTGTATAAAACTATATGCTTTGATCAACTTATCAAAGTGTATATTCCAACTCCGAGATGCTTGCACCAGTCCATAGATGGATCGCTGGAGCTTGCATATTTTATTAGCACCTTTAGGATTGACAAAACTTTCTTATTGCATCATATACAACTCTTCTTTAATAAATCCATTAAGGAATGTAGTTTTGTTTATCCATTTGCCAGATTTCATAAAATGTGGCAATTGCTAACATGATTCGGATAGACATAAGCATAGATACGAGTGAGAAACTCTCATCATATTCAACACCTTGAACTTGTCGAAAACCTTTTGCGACAATTCTAGCTTTGTAGATAGTAACACTACTATCAGCGTCCGTCTTCCTCTTGAAGATCCATTTGATCTCAATTGCTTTCCGATCAACGGGCAAGTCAACCAAAGTCCACACTTTATTCTCATACATGGATCCCATCTCAGATTTCATGGCCTTAAGCCATTTCGCGGAATCTGGGCTCATCATCGCTTCCTCATAGTTCATAGGTTCGTCATGTTCAAGTAACATGAACTCCAAAGTAGGATTACCATACCACTCTGGTGCGGATCTCACTCTGGTTTACCTACGAGGTTCGGTAATAACTTGATCTGAAGTTACATGATCATCATCATTAGCTTCCTCACTAATTGGTGTAGTAGTCACAGGAACAGATTTCTGTGATGAACTACTTTCCAATAAGGGAGCAGGTACAGTTACCTCATCAAGTTCTACTTTCCTCCCACTCACTTCTTTTGAGAGAAACTCCTTCTCTAGAAAGGATCCATTCTCAGCAACGAATATCTTGCCTTCGGATCTGTGATAGAAGGTGTACCCAACATTTTCTTTTGGGTATCCTATGAAGACGCACTTCTCTGATTTGGGTTTGAGCTTATCAGGTTGAAACTTTTTCACATAAGCATTGCAACCTCAAACTTTAAGAAACGACAGCTTAGGTTTCTTGCCAAACCATACGGTGTCGTCTCAACGGATTTAGATGGTGCCCTATATAACGTGAATGTAGCTGCCTCTAATGCATAACCCCAAAACGATAGTGGTAAATTGGTAAGAGACATCATAGATCGCACCATATCTAATAAAGTACGGTTACGATGTTCGGGCATACCATTACACTGTGGTGTTCCAGGTGGCGTGAGTAGTGAAACTATTTCACATTGTTTTAACTGAAGGCCAAACTCTTAACTCAAATATTTTACCTCTGCGATCATATCGTAGAAACTTTTATTTTCTTGTTACGATGATCCTCCACTTCACTCTGAAATTCTTTGAACTTTTCAAATGTTTTAGACTTGTGTTTCATTAAGTAGATATACCCATATCTGCTCAAATCATCTGTGAAGGTCAGAAAATAACGATACTTGCCATGAGCCTTAACACTCATCGGACCGCATACATCAGTATGTATTATTTCCAATAAGTCAGTTGCTCGCTCCATTGTTCCGAAGAACGGAGTCTTAGTCATCTTGCCCATGAGGCATGGTTTGCAAGCATCAAGTGATTCATAATCAAGTGATTCCAAAAGTCCATCAGCATGGAGTTTCTTCATGCGCTTTACACCAATATGACCTAAACGGCAGTGCCACAAATAAGTTGCACTATCATTATTAACTTTGCATCTTTTGGTTTCAATATTATGAATATGTGTATCACTATGATCGAGATCCAACGAACCATTTTCATTGGGTGTGTAACAATATAAGTTTTTATTCATGTAAACAGAACAACAATTTATTCTATTACTTAAATGAATAACCGTATTGCAATAAACATGATCAAATCATATTCATGCTCAACGCAAACACCAAATAACACTTATTTAGGTTCAACACTAATCCCGAAAGTATAGGGAGTGTGCGATGATGACCATATCAATCTTGGAACCACTTCCAACACACATCGTCACTTCACCCTTAACTAGTCTCTGTTCATTCTGCAACTCCCGTTTCGAGTTACTACTCTTAGCAACTGAACCAGTATCAAATACCGAGGGGTTGCTACGAACACTAGTAAAATACACATCAGTAATCTGTATATCAAATATACCTTTGTTCACTTTGCCATCCTTCTTATCCCCCAAATACTTGGGGCAGTTCTACTTCTAGTGACCAGTCCCTTTGCAGTAGAAGCACTTAGTCTCAGGCTTAGGACCAGACTTGGGCTTCTTCACTTGAGCAACAACTTGATTGCCGTTCTTCTTGAAGTTCCCCTTCTTCCTCTTGCCCTTTTCTTGAAACTAGTGGTCTTGTCTACCATCAACACTTGATATTTTTCTTGATTTCTACCTTCGTCAATTTCAGCATTACGAAGAGCTTGGGAATCGTTTCCGTTATCCCTTGCATATCATAGTTCATCACGAAGTTCTACTAACTTGGTGATGGTGACTAGAGAATTCTGTCAATCACTATCTTATCTGGAAGATTAACTCCCACTTGATTCAAGCGATTGTAGTACCCAGACAATCTGAGCACATGCTCACTGCTTGAGCTATTCTCCTCCATCTTTTAGCTATAGAACTTGTTGGAGACTTCATATCTCTCAACTCGGGTATTTGCTTGAAATATTAACTTCAACTCCTGGAACATCTCATATGGTCCATGACGTTCAAAACGTCTTTGAAGTCCCGATTCTAAGCCGTTAAGCATGGTGCACTAAACTATCAAGTAGTCATCATATTGAGCTAGCCAAACGTTCATAACGTCTGCATCTGCTCCTGCAATAGGTTTGTCACCTAGTGGTGCATCAAAGACACAATTCTTCTGTGCAGCAATGAGGATAATCCTCAGATCACGGATCCAATCCGGATCATTGCTACTAACATTTTTTAACATAATTTTTCTCAAGGAACACAATAAACTGGGAGCAACATCGCGAGCTATTGATCTACAACATAGATATGCTCATACTACCAGGACTAAGTTCATGATAAATTAAAGTTCAATTAATAGAACTTCGTAAGATAAGAACAGCAGCACGAGCTAGGAACATCTTTCAACTTGGTTTTCTCTAGGAACATCTTTCAACTTGGTTTAATGATAAGTTCATGATAAATTTAAGTTCATGATAAATTTAATATGATTAATTGAACTTAAATTTATTTAATATGATTAATTGAACTTAAATTTATCATGAACATCTTGTTGCTACTAACATCTTTCAACTTGGTTTTCTCTACGAACATATCAAAATAAAACAGGGGAGCTAAACGCGAGCTATTGATCTACAACATATATATGCTAATACTACCAGGACTAAGTTCATGATAAATTTAAGTTCAATTAATCATATTACTTAAGAACTCCCACTTAGAAAGACATCCCTCTAATCTTCTAAGTGATCACGTGATCCAAATCAACTAAACCATAACCGATCATCACGTGAAATGGAGTAGTTTTCAATGGTGAACATCATTATGTTGATCATATCTACTATATGATTCACGCTCGACCTTTCAGTCTCAGTGTTCTGAGGCCATATCTGCATATGCTAGGCTCGTCAAGTTTAACCTGTGTATTCTGCGTGTGCAAAACTGGCTTGCACCCGTTGTAGATGGACGTAGAGCTTATCACACCCGATCATCACGTGGTGTCTGGGCACGACGAACTTTGGCAACGGTGCATACTCAGGGAGAACACTTTTATCTTGAAATTTAGTGAGAGATCATCTTATAATGCTACCGTCAATCAAAGCAAGATAAGATGCATAAAAGATAAACATCACATGCAATCAATATAAGTGATATGATATGGCCATCATCATCTTGTGCTTGTGATCTCCATCTCCGAAGCACCGTCATGATCACCATCGTAGCATCGTTGTTGTCTCGCCAATCTTATGCTTCCACGACTATCGCTACTGCTTAGTGATAAAGTAAAGCATTACAGCGCAATTGCATTGCATACAATAAAGCGACAACCATCTGGCTCCTGCCAGTTGCCGATAACTCGGTTACAAAACATGATCATCTCATACAATAAAATTTAGCATCATGTCTTGACCATATCACATCACAACATGCCCTGCAAAAACAAGTTAGACGTCCTCTACTTTGTTGTTGCAAGTTTTACGTGGCTGCTACGGGCTAAGCAAGAACCGTTCTTACCTACGCATCAAAACCACAACAATAGTTTGTCAAGTTGGTGCTGTTTTAACCTTCGCAAGGACCGGACGTAGCCACACTTGGTTCAACTAAAGTTGGAGAAACTGACACCTGCCAGCCACCTGTGTGCAAAGCACGTCGGTAGAACCAGTCTCGCATAAGCGTACGCGTAATGTCGGTTCGGGACGCTTCATCCAACAATATTGCCGAACCAAAGTATGACATGCTGGTAAGCAGTATGACTTATATCGCCCACAACTCACTTGTGTTCTACTCGTGCACAACATCAACGCATAAAACCTAGGCTCTGATACCACTGTTGGGGAACGTAGTAATTTCAAAATTTTCCTACGCACATGCAAGATCATGGTGATGCATAGCAACGAGAGGGGAGAGTGTTGTCCACGTACCCTCGTAGACCAAAAGCGGAAGCGTTAGCACAACGTGGTTGATGTAGTCGAACGTCTTCATGATCCGACCGATCCAAGTACCGAACGCACGGCACCTCCGAGTTCAGCACACGTTCCGCTCGATGACGTCCCGCGAACTCCGATCTAGCAGAACTTCACGGGAGAGTTTTGTCAGCACGACGGCGTGGTGACAGTGATGATGTTGTTACCGACACAGGGCTTCGCCTAAGCACCGCTACGATATGACCGAGGTGGAATATGGTGGAGGGGGGCACCGCACACGGCTGGGAGAGGTCAACTGATCAACTTGTGTGTCTAGAGGTGCCCCCTTCCCCTGTATATAAAGGAGCAAGGGGGGAGGCCGGCCGGCCCTCAATGGGCGCGCCAGGAGGAGGAGTCTTCCTCCTAGTAGGAGTAGGACTCCCCTTTCCTACTCCTACTAGGAGGAGGAAAGGAAGGAGGAGAAGGAGAAGGAAGGAGAAGGAGGAAAAGGAGGAAAGGGGGCCTGCCCCCTAGTCCAATTCGGTTTGTGCTAGGGGGGCTGCGCGCCCTGCCTCCTCTCTTCCACCACTTGGACCATGAGGCCCATTACTTCTTGCTCGTATTCCCGTAACTCCCCGGTACCCCCGAAAATACCCGAATCACTCGGAACCTTTCCGATGTCTGAATATAGTCGTCCAATATATCGATCTTTACGTCTCAACCATTTCAAGACTCCTCGTCGTGTCCCCGTTCTCATCCGGGACTCCGAACTACCTTCGGTACATCAAATCACATGAACTCATAATACAATCGTCACCAAAACTTTAAGCGTGCGGACCCTACGGGTTCGAGAACTATGTAGATATGATCGAGACATGTCTCCGGTCAATAACCAATAGTGGAACCTGGATGCTCATATTGGCTCCCACATATTTTATGAAGATCTTTATCGGTCAGACCGCACAACAACATACGTTGTTCCCTTTGTCATCGGTATGTTACTTGCCCGAGATTCGATCGTCGGTATCTCAATACGTAGTTCAATCTCGTTACCGGCAAGTCTCTTTACTCATTTCGTAATACATCATCCCGCAACTAACTTATTAGTTGCAATGCTTGCAAGGCTTAAGTGATGTGCATTACCGAGAGGGCCTAGAGATACCTCTCCGACAATCGGAGTGACAAATCCTAATCTCGAAATACGCCAACCCAACAAGTACCTTCGGAGACACCTGAAGAGCACATTTACAATCACCCAGTTATGTTATGACATTTGGTAGCACACAAAGTGTTCCTCCGGTAAACGGGAGTTGCATAATCTCATAGTTATAGGAACATGTATAAGTCATGAAGAAAGCAATAGCAACAAACTAAACGATCAAGTGCTAAGCTAACGGAATGGGTCAAGTCAATCACATCATTCTCCTAATGATGTGATCCTGTTAATCAAATGACAACTCATGTCTATGGTTAGGAAACATAACCATCTTTGATCAACGAGCTAGTCAAGTAGAGGCATACTAGTGACACTCTGTTTGTCTATGTATTCACACATGTATTATGTTTCTGGTTAATACAATTCTAGCATGAATAATAAACATTTATCATGATATAAGGAAATAAATAATAACTTTATTATTGCCTCTAGGGCATATTTCCTTCATTATTCACCATCAACACTTGATGTTCCTTTTTGATCTCCACCTCCGTTGATTTCAGCATTGAATATATCTCAAGAATGGTCTTTTCCATCCCCTGCATATTGAAGTTCATCACAAAGCTCTTGTAGCTAGGTGGAAGCGACTGAAGGATTCTGTCAATGACCGCATCATCCGGGAGATTGACTCCCAGCTGAGACAAGCGGTTGTGCAACCCAGACATCTTGAGTATGTGCTCGCTGACAGAACTATCCTCCTCCATCTTACAACTGTAGAACTTGTCAGAGACTTCATATCTCTCGACTCGGGCATGAGCTTGGAAAACCATTTTCAGCTCTTGGAACATCTCATATGCTCAGTGCTGCTCAAAACGCTTTTGGAGCCCGGGTTCTAAGCTGTAAAGCATACCTCACTAAACCAGAGAGTAATCATCACTATGCGACTGTCAGGCATTCATAACGTCTTGAGTTGCTGGGAAAATGGGCGCTTCACCTAGCGGTGCTTCAAGGACATATGCTTTCTTGGCAGCTATGAGGATAGTCCTCAGGTTACAGACCCAGTCCGTGTAGTTGCTACCATTGTCTTTCAGCTTGGTTTTCTCTAGGAACGCGCTGAAGTTGAGGGCAACATTAGCATGGGCCATTTGATCTACAAGACATATTGCAAAGTTTTTAGACTATGTTCATGATAATTAAGTTCATCTAATCAAATTATTTAATAAACTCCCACTCAGATAGACATCCCTCTAGTCATCTAAGTGATACATGATCCGAGTCAACTAGGCCGTGTCCGATCATCACGTGAGACGGGCTAGTCATCATCGGTGAACATCTTCATGTTGATCGTATCTTCTATACGACTAATGTTCGATCTTTCGGTCTTCCGTGTTCTGAGGCCATGTCTGTACATGCTAGGCTCGTCAAGTCAACCTAAGTGTGTTGCGTGTGTAAATCTGGCTTACACCCATTGTATGCGAGCGTTAGAACCTATCACACCCGGTCATCATGTGGTGCTTCGAAACAACAGACCTTAGCAACGGTGCACAGTTAGGGGGAACACTTTCTTGAAATTATTGCAAGGGATCATCTTATTTAAGCTACCGTCGTTCTAGGCAAATAAGATGTAAAAACATGATAAACATCTCATGCAATCAAATAGTGACATGATATGGCCAATATCATTTTGCTCCTTTTGATCTCCATCTTCGGGGTGCCATGATCATCATCATCACCGGCATGACACCATGACCTCCATCATCATGATCTCCATCATCGTGTCTTCATGAAGTTGTCTCGCCAACTATTACTTCTACTACTATGGCTAACGGTTAGCGATAAAGTAAAGTAATTACATGACGTTTATGTTGACACGCGGGTCATAAATAAATTAAAACAACTCTTATGGCTCCTGCAGGTTGTCATACTCATCGACATGCATGTCATGATTCCTATTACAAGAACATGATCAATCTCATACATCACATATATCATTCATCACATCCTTTTGGCCATATCACATCACTAGGCATATGCTGCAAGAACGAGTTAGACGTCCTCTAATTGTTGTTGCAAGTTTTTACGTAGCTGCTATAGGTTTCTAGCAAGGATGTTTCTTACCTACTCCAAAACCACAACATGATATGCCAATTTCTATTTACCCTTCATAAGGACCCTTTTCATCGAATCCGATTCGACTAAAGTGGGAGAGACAGACACCCGCTAGCCACCTTATGCAACTAGTGCATGTCAGTCGGTGGAACCAGTCTCACGTAAGAGTAAGTGTAAGGTCGGTCCGGGCCGCTTCATCCCACGATGCCGCCGAATCAAGAAAAGACTAGTAACGACAAGTAAATTGACAAAATCAACGCCCACAACAACTTGTGTTCTACTAGTGCATAGAAACTACGCATAGACCTAGCTCATGATGCCACTGTTGGGATCGTTGCAGAAATTAAAAAGTTTCTACGCATCACCAAGATCAATCTATGGAGAGACTAGCAATGAGAGAGAGGGGAGTGTATCTTCATACCCTTGAAGATCGCAAAACGGAAGCGTTACAAGAACGCGGATGAAGGAGTCGTACACGAAGCGATTCAGATCGCGGCCGAATCCGATCTAAGCACCGAACAACGGTGCCTCCGCGTTCAACACACGTGCAGCCCGGTGACGTCTCCCGCGCCTTGATCCAGCAAGGGGAGAGGGAAAGACTCCGTCCAGCAGCAGCACGATGGCGTGGTGGTGGTGGAGGAGCGTGGCACTCCATCAGGGCTTTGCCAAACACTGCGAGAGATGAGGAGGGAGAGGGGTAGGGCTGCGCCAAGAGAGTGGGAGACTCGTGTCTCTGGCAGCCCCAAAACCCCCACTATATATAGGAGAGGAGAGGGGCTGCGCCCCCATCTAGGGTTCCCCCCTAGGGGTGGCGGCCAGCCCTAGATGCATCTAGGGGGGCGGCCAGAGGGGGGCGCACCCTAGGTGGGCCTTAGGCCCATATGAGCCTAGGGTTTCCCCCTTCTCTCCTTCCATGCGCCTTCGGGCTCCTGTGGGAGGTGCACCAGCCCACCTAGGGGCTGGTCTCTTCCCACACTTGGCCCACGTAAGCCTCCGGGGCTGGTGGCCCCTCCCAGTGGACCCATGAACCCTTCCGGTGGTCCCGGTATGTTACCGATAACGCCCAGAACACTTCCAGTGTCCAAAACGGGACTTTCCATATATAAATCTTTACCTCTGGACCATTCTGGAAATCCTCGTGATGTCCGGGATCTCATTCGGGACTCCGAACAACATTCGGTAATGATGACCCACAAGTATAGGGGATCACAACAGCTTTCAAGGGTAGAGTATTCAACCCAAATTTATTGATTCGACACAAGGGGAGCCAAAGAATATTCTCAAGTATTAGCAGCCGAGTTGTCAATTCAACCACACCTGGAAACTTAGTATCTACAGCAAAGTGTTTAGTAGCAAAGTAATATGATAGTGGTGGTAGCGGCAACAAAAGTAAAGGCAGCAAAAGTAATGTTTTTGGTATTTTGTAGTGATTGTAACAGTAGCAGCGGGAAAGTAAATAAGCGAGAACCAGTATATGGAAAACTCGTAGGCACCGGATCAGTGATGGATAATTATGTCGGATGCGGTTCATCATGTATCAGTCATAACATAGGGTGACACAGAACTAGCTCCAATTCATCAATGTATTGTAGGCACGTATTCCGTATATAGTCATACGTGCTTATGGAAAAGAACTTGCATGACATCTTTTGTCCTACCCTCCCGTGGCAGCGGGGTCCTATTAGAAACTTAGGGATATTAAGGCCTCCTTTTAATAGAGAACCGGAACAAAGCATTAGCACATAGTGAATACATGAACTCCTCAAACTATGGTCATCACCGGGAGTGGTCCCGATTATTGTCACTGTGGGGTTGCCGGATCATAACACATAGTAGGTGACTATAGACTTGCAAGATAGGATCAAGAACTCATATATATTCATGAAAACATAATAGGTTCAGATCTGAAATCATGGCACTCGGGCCCTAGTGACAAGCATTAAGCATAGCAAAGTCATAGCAACATCAATCTCAGAACATAATGGATACTAGGGATCAAACCCTAACAAAACTAACTCGATTACATGATAAATTTCATCCAACCCATCACCGTCCAGCAAGCCTATGATGGAATTACTCACGCACGGCGGTGAGCATCATGAAATTGGTGATGTAGGATGGTTGATGATGACGACAGCGATGAATCCCCCTCTCTAGAGCCCCGAACGGACTCCAGATCAGCCCTCCCGAGAGGTTTTAGGGCTTGGGGGCGGCTCCGTATTGTAAAACGCGATGATTTCTTCTCTCCTATTTTTTCTCTCCGAAAGCAAATATATAGAGTTGGAGTTGGCATCGGAGGGTTTCCAGGGGGCCCACGAGGTAGGGAGGCGCGCCCTAGGGGTGGGCGCCCCCCACCCTCGTGAGAAGGGTGTGGGCCCCCTGGTCTTCATCTTTGGCGAGGATTTTTTATTGATTTTTCTAAGATGCTCCGTGGAGTTTCAGGTCATTCCGAGAATATTTGTTTTTTGCACATAAAACAACACCATGGCAATTCTGCTGAAAACAGCGTCAGTCCGGGTTAGTTCCATTCAAATCATACAAGTTAGAGTCCAAAACAAGGGCAAAAGTGTTTGGAAAAGTAGATAAGACGGAGACATATCAACTCCCCCAAGCTTAAACCCTTGCTTGTCCTCAAGCAATTCAGTTGACAAACTGAAAGAAAGAAAGAAAAGTTTTACAAACTCTGTTTGCTCTTGTTGTTGTAACTATGTCAAGCCAGCATTCAAGTTTTCAACATAGTTCATAACTAACCACATTTGCAATAATTCTCTGGTCTCATAATTACTCATATCAATAGCATAATCAACTAGTAAGCCATAATAATAAATCTCGGATGACAACACTTTCTCAAAACAATCATAATATGATATAACAAGATGGTATCTCGCTAGCCCTTTCTGAGACCGCAAAACATAAATGCAGAGCACCTTTAAAGATCAAGGACTGACTAGACATTGTAATTCATGGTAAAAGAGATCCAATCATAGTCACACCCAATATAAATTAATTGTGATGAATGCAAATGACAGATGTGCTCTCCACCTAGTGCTTTTTAATAAGAGGGTGATGACTCAACATAAAAGTAAATGGATAGGCCCTTCGCAGAGGGAAGCAGGGATTTGTAGAGGTGCCAGAGCTCGGTTTTGCAATAGAGATAAATTGTATTTTGAGTGGTATACTTTCATTGTCAACGTAACAACTAAGAGATGGCGATATCTTCCATGCTACATGCATTATAGGCGGTTCCCAAACAGAATGGTAAAGTTTATACTCCCCCTCCACCAACAAACATCAATCCATGGCTTGCTTGAAACAACGAGTGCCTCCAACATACATCAGGTCCTAGGGGGAGTTTTGTTTGCAATTAATTTTGATTTAGTTTGCATAAAGCATGGGACTGGGCATCCCGGTGACCAGCCATTTTCTCGTGAGTGAGGAGCGGAGTCCACTCCTCTTGAGAATAACCCGCCTAACATGGAAGATAAGGACAGCCTTGGTTGATACATGAGCTATCCGAGCATACAAAACAGAATGTTTTTTTGAAGGTTTAGAGTTTGGCACATACAAATTTACTTGGAACGTCAGGTAGATACCGCATATAGGAAGGTATAGTGGACTCATCTGGAATAACTTTGGGGTTTAAGGGATTGGATGCACAAGCAGTATTCCCGCTTAGTACAGGTGAAGGCTAGCAAAAGACTGGGAAGCGACCAACTAGAGAGCGACAACAGCCATGTACATGCATTAAAATTAATAAACATTGGATGCAAGCATGAGTAGGATATAATCCACCATGAACATAAATATCGTGAAGGCTATGTTGATTTGTTTCAACTACATGCATGAACATGTGCCAAGTCAAATCACTTAAATCACTCAAAGGAGGATACCACCCCATCATGCCACATCATAACCATCTCAATAGCATGTTGGCACACAAGGCAAATCATTATAACTCATAGCTAATCAAGCATGGCACAAGCAAGTACGATCTCTAATTGTCATTGTAAACATGTTTATTCATAATAAGCTGAATCAAGAATGAGGGACTCATCATATTTACAAAAACAAAAGAGGTCGAGTTCATACCAGCTTTTCTCATCTCAGTCAGTCCATCATATATCATCATAATTGCCTTTCACTTGCACGACCGAACGGTGTGAATAATAATAAGAGTGTGCGTGCATTGGACTAAGCTGGAATCTGCGAGCATTCAATAAACAGGAGAAGACAAGGAAATATGGGATCTTGGGTTAATTCAACAATAATGCATATAAGAGCCACTTCAACAATTTAATTATGGTCTTCTCCTACTGACCCCCAAAGAAAAGAAAAGAAATAAAAACTATTTACACGGGAAAGCTCCCAACAAGCAAAAGAAGAACAGGAAATATTTTTGGGTTTTCTTTTTAATTATTACTACTACAGCAGAAAAATAAACTACTACTATTTTTTTGGTTTTTCTTAAGGTTTAACAAACACACAAGAAGAAAGAAGGAAAAGGGAAATAAATTAACTAGCATGGATAATACAATGAAAAAGTATGAGCACCGACATCTAGCAATGAGTGTGTGTGAGCATAAATGTAATGTCGGTGAGAAATACGTACTCCCCCAAGCTTAGGCTTTTGGCCTAAGTTGGTCTATGGCCACGGCTGGCCTGGCGGATATCCATAATAATAGTTGTTGGGGTCGTACTGTGATGAGGAAGAGTTGGGATCATACTGTTGTGCAGCGGTTATCGCCTGCTGAGCTGCAGCGTGGAGTCGAGCTGCCTCTGCTCTCCTCTCGTACTCTTCTGCCTCCTCTCTAGTAATAACATATCTTCTTTTTGTCTGTAAATCAAAGAAGGTAGGAGCAGGGAGAGTAATACGGAAAACACGTCGTTTATCAAAAATTAAACGGTATAAGAGAGGCGATTCAGGCCTCTCGACAAACTAGTGCGAAGCCATAGAGTTATAAGCTAAATATGTAGGAGGCAACTCCGTATCACCCTCACGAATGTCTATCTCAAGAAAATGAGCTAAGCGGGTTGCATAAATTCCTCCAAAGAAATCTCCATTATGTCTATTATGATGCAACCTACGAGCTACAATGGCTCCCATATGATAAGATTGGTCCCCTAACACAGCACTCCTAAGAATGCTAAGATCAGGGACACACATGTGACATGCTTCATCCTTAGCATTTATGCATCTACCGATGAAGAGAGCAAAATAATGTATAGCAGGAAAGTGAATGCTTCCTATGGTAGCCTGCGTTATATCTCTAGATTCCCCCACAGTTATACTAGCAAGAAAGTTTCTAAATTCAGATTTAGGGGGATCCCTAACACTACCCCATGATGGAAGTTTGCAAGCAGAAGTGAAATCCTCTAAGTCCATGGTATAAGATTTGTTATAGAGATCAAACATGACTGAAGGCGAATTACGCGAAGATGAATACTCAAACCTCCTCACAAATGAACTTGTGAGATCATGATACTGGGGGCATTTGTAAGACTCAAAATCCTCACGACCGGCATTGCGCAAATATGCTTTGAATTCTTCTTTAATTCCCGCACGGTCCATAAAATTTTCCGACGGCCATTCGCAAGGCCGTACTGGAGCGTCTCTTGGTGGATCCTCGTCAGCATCGCGCATAGCGATCCTAGGTCCTTGCTTCTTAGAGGAACCACCTTGGAACATCTTCCTAAGCATACTATTTTTCTCTGAAAAATTCTGAAATTTTTAGTAACTTCAAAATAAAAGTAAACCAAACTCAATAATATTGATAGAAACAACTCCTACAAGTGCCTAGAGCCTATATCAAGCATTAGAACTACTTGGAACCATATAAATTTGACATGCAAGCTCAAGAACATGGTCACCTATGCAGCACAAATTTGCAATGAATAAAGTGTTGGAAATATGCCCTAGAGGCAATAATAAATTGATTATTATTATATTTCCTTGTTCATGATAATCGTTTATTATCCATGATAGAATTGTATTGATAGGAAACTCAGATACATGTGTGGATACATAGACAACACCATGTCCCTAGTAAGCCTCTAGTTGACTAGCTCGTTGATCAATAGATGGTCACGGTTTCCTGACCATGGACATTGGATGTCGTTGATAACGGGATCACATCATTAGGAGAATGATGTGATGGACAAGACCCAATCCTAAGCCTAGCACAAAGATCGTGTAGTTCGTATGCTAAAGCTTTTCTAATGTCAAGTATCATTTCCTTAGACCATGAGATTGTGAAACTCCCAGATACCGTAGGAGTGCTTTGGGTGTGCCAAATGTCACAACGTAACTGGGTGGCTATAAAGGTACACTACAGGTATCTCCGAAAGTGTCTGTTGGGTTGGCACGAATCGAGACTGGGATTTGTCACTCCGTGTGACGGAGAGGTATCTCTGGGCCCACTCAGTAGGACATCATCATAATGTGCACAATGTGATCAAGGAGTTGATCACGGGATGATGTGTTACGGAACGAGTAAAGAGACTTGCCGGTAACGAGATTGAACAAGGTATCGGGATACCGACGATCGAATCTCGGGCAAGTATTGTACCGATAGACAAAGGGAATTGTATACGGGATTGATTAAGTCCTTGACATCGTGGTTCATCCGATGAGATCATCGTGGAGCATGTGGGAGCCAACATGGGTATACAGATCCCGCTGTTGTTTATTGACCGGAGAACGTCTCGGTCATGTCTGCATGGTTCCCGAACCCGTAGGGTCTACACACTTAAGGTTCGATGACGCTAGGGTTATTAAAGGAAGTTTGTATGTGGTTACCGAATGTTGTTCGGAGTCCCGGATGAGATCTCGGACGTCATGAGGAGTTCCGGAATGGTCCGGAGGTAAAGATTTATATATGGGAAGTCATCATACGGTCACCGGAAGAGTTCGGGGGTTACCGGTATTGTATCGGGACCACCGAAGGGGTTCCGGGGGTCCACCGGGAGGGTCCACCTACCCCGGAGGGCCCTATGGGCTGTATGTGGAGAGGGACCAGCCCCTTAGTGGGCTGGGCGCCTTCCCCCCTAGGGCCCATGCGCCTAGGGTTTTGGGGGAACCCTAAAAGGGGGGCGCCCCCTTGCCTTGGGGGGCAAGGCAACCCCCCTGGCCGCCGCCCCCTCCTCAGATGGGATCTGAGGGGGCCGGGCCCCCTCTCCCTTGCCCCTATATATATGTGGGGGGTGGGAGGGCAGCCGTACCCAAGTCTTGGCGCAGCCCTCCCCCTCTCCCAAGTCCTTCTCCTCTCCCGTGGTGCTTGGCGAAGCCCTGCAGGATTGCCACGCTCCTCCACCACCACCACGCCGTTGTGCTGCTGCTGGATGGAGTCTTCCTCAACCTCTCCCTCTCTCCTTGCTGGATCAAGGCATGGGAGACGTCACCGGGCTGTACGTGTGTTGAACGCGGAGGTGCCGTCCGTTCGGCACTAGGATCTCCGGTGATTTGGATCACGACGAGTACGACTCCTTCAACCCCGTTCTCTTGAACGCTTCTGCTTAGCGATCTACAAGGGTATGTAGATGCACTCTCCTTCCCCTCGTTGCTAGTTTCTCCATAGATAGATCTTGGTGATACGTAGGAAAATTTTGAATTTCTGCTACGTTCCCCAACATAAAGCACTAGAACAAAAACTAATTGGACCAATGGAGGAGTCACATACCAAGGAACAATCTCCCCAAGCAGTTTTGAGAGAGGTGCTTTGAGCATGGAGATCGAAAATCACAGCAAAAGTGGCTGGAACTCGTGCTTGAGTTGGTTTTTCGGGTTTGTGTGAGACAGAGGAAGAAGATGGGTGCTGGGATAAGTGGAGGAGGGCCACCATGGGCCCACGAGGCAGGGGGCGCGCCCTATAGGGGGGGCGCCCACCACCCTCATGACTAGGTGGCAGCTCCTCCCGTGGTAATTTTTGCACAGTAAATCATCAAATATTCCCGAAAAAATCATATTAAATTGGCATGTCATTCTGAGGACTTTTATTTTCGAGATATTGTTATATTGCACGGATAAGCCAGGAAATAGACAGAAAAAATACTATTTTTACTTTATTTCTACTAATTAACAGAAAATATAGAGAGGGTACAGAAGGTTGTGCTTCTAGTTTCATCCATCTCATGCTCATCAAAAAAAGAATCCACTAACAAGGTGGATCAAGTCTTGTTAACAAACTCATTCCAATTAACATGAAACCAGAGAAATTTCGAATAACACTAAGTTACCTCAACGGGGATATGCACATCCCCTATAATAAGTATATCATATTTCTTCTTGACAGTAGGAAGAGGAAATTCAAAACCTCCAAATATAATCGATGGAATTTTTCCAATGGAATTGATACTATGAACTTGAGGTTGTTTCCTCGGTAAGTGTACCATACGCTCATTACCATTAACATGAAAAGTGACATTGCCTTTGTTGCAATCAATAACAGCCCGTGCAGTATTAAGAAAAGGTCTTCCAAGAATAATAGACATACTATCGTCCTCGGGAATATCAAGAATAACAAAGTCCGTTAAAATAGTAACGTTTGCAACCACAACAGGCACGTCCTCACAAATACCGACAGGTATAGCAGTTGATTTATCAGCCATTTGCAAAGATATTTCGGTAGGTGTCAGCTTCTTCAAGTCAAGTCTATGATATAAAGAGAGAGGCATAACACTAACACCGGCTCCAAGATCACATAAAGCAGTTTTAATATAATTTCTTTTAATGGAGCAAGGTATAGTAGGTACTCTGGGATCTCCAAGTTTCTTTGGTATTCCACCCTTAAAAGCATAATTAGCAAGCATGGTGGAAATCTCAGCTTCCGGTATCTTTCTTTTATTAGTAATGATATCCTTCATATATTTAGCATAAGGATTTGTTTTGAGCACATCAGTTAATCGCATACGCAAAAAGATAGGCCTAATCATTTCAGCAAAGCACTCAAAATCCTCATCATCCTTTTTCTTGGATGGTTTTGGAGGAAAATGCATGGGTTTCTGAACCCAAGGTTCCCTTTCTTTACCATGTTTCCTAGCAACAAAGTCTCTTTTATCATAACGTTGATTCTTTGATTGTGGGTTATCAAGATCAACAGCAGGTTTAATTTCTACATCATTGTTATTACTAGGTCGAGCATCATCATGAACATCATTATTAACATTTTCACTAGGTTCATGTTCATTACCAGATTGTGTTTCAGCATCAGACATAGATATATCATTTGGATTATCAGGTGGTTCAGCAATAGGTTCACTAGAAGTTTGCACAGTTCTATCATTTTTCTTTTTCTTCTTTTTAGAAGAACTAGGAACATCAATATTATTTCGCTGAGAATCTTGCTCGATTCTCTTAGGGTGGCCTTCAGGATACAAAGGTTCCTGAGTCATTCTACTAGTTCTAGTAGCCACTCTAATAGCATAATCATTTTTCTTACTATTCATTTCATCAAGCACTTCTTTTTGAGCTTTAAGCACTTGTTCCACTAGAGTGGTAACCATAGAAGCATGTTTGCTAACAAGTTTAAGTTCACCTTTAATATCAGCCATATAATCACCCAAGCATCTAATCATATAAGCATTTTATTTTAATTGTCTACCAAAATAAGCATTGAAGTCGTCTTGCTTATAGATAAAGTTATCAAACTCATCCAAGCACTGACTAGCAATTTTAGTAGGAGGGATTTCAGCTTTATCATATCTATAGAGAGAATTTACCTTTACTACCTGTGTCGGGATATCGGGGTCAGGAAGTTCTTCAATAAATGAAGAATTGAGATCATATGTTTCTTCAACAGGCGGTATATTAAGACCATGTATTTCTTCAATAGGAGGTAAATTCTTAACGTCTCCAGCTTTAATACCTTTCTCTTTCATAGATTTCTTTGCCTCTTGCATATCTTCAGGACTGAGAAATAGAACACCTCTCTTCTTCAGAGTTGGTTTAGGAATAGACTCGGTAATTGGAGCAGGAGCTGGCTCAGGAGGTGCCCAATTATTTTCATTTGTCAACGTATTATTCAATAGAATTTCAGCTTCATCCGATGTTCTTTCCCTGAAAAGAGAACCAGCACAACTATCCAGGTAATCTCTGGAGGCATCAGTTAGTCCATTATAAAAGATATCAAGTATTCCGGTTTCTTAAGAGGATGATCAGGCAAAGCATTAAGTAACTTGAGAAGCCTCCCCCAAGCTTGTGGGAGACTCTCTTCTTTAATTTGCACAAAGTTGTATATTTCCCTAAAAGCAGCTTGTTTCTTATGAGCAGGGAAATATTTAGTAGAGAAGTAATAAATCATATCCCGGGGACTACGCACACAACCAGGATCAAGAGAATTAAACCATATCTTAGCATCACCCTTTAATGAGAACGGAAATATTTTGAGTATATAGAGGTAACGCGATCTCTCATCATTAGTGAACAGGGCAGCTATATCATTTAACTTACTAAGATGTGCCACAACAGTTTCAGATTCATAGCCATAAAATGGATCAGATTCAACCAAAGTAATTATATCAGGATCAACAGAGAATTCATAATCCTTATCAGGAACACATATAGGCGAAGTAGCAAAAGCAGGGTCGGGTCTCATTTTATCTCTAAGTGATTCTTTGTTCCATTTAATTAATAACCTCTTAAGCTCATATCTATCTTTGCAAGCAAAAATAGCGGCAGAAGATTCCATATCAAAAAGATAGCCCTCAGGAATAATAGGCATATTTTCATCATCACTATCATCATCGTATTCAGATTCATTAATTTCTTTTTCTCTAGCCCTAGCAATTTGTTCATCAAGAAATTCACCAAGGGGCACAGTAGTATAAGACATAGAAGCAGTTTCATCATAAGTATCATGCACAGCAGAAGTGGCATCATCAATAACATGTGACATATCAAAACGAATAGCAGAAGAAGGCGTAGGTGTCGCTAGCTTACTCATAATAGAAGGTGAATCAAGTGCAGAGCTAGATGGCAGTTCCTTACCTCCCCTCATAGTTGAGGGATAGATCTTGGTTTTTGGATCTCTCAAGTTCTTCATAATGATAAGCAGATATAAATCCCAAGTGACTCAAAGAATAGAGCTATGTTCCCCGGCAACGGCGCCAGAAATTAGTCTTGATGACCCACAAGTATAGGGGATCGCAACAGCTTTCGAGGGTAGAGTATTCAACCCAAATTTATTGATTCGGCACAAGGGGAGCCAAAGAATATTCTCAAGTATTAGCAGCCGAGTTGTCAATTCAACCACACCTGGAAACTTAGTATCTGCAGCAAAGTGTTTAGTAGCAAAGTAATATGATAGTGGTGGTAGCGGCAACAAAAGTAAAGACAACAAAAGTAATGTTTTTGGTATTTTGTAGTGATTGTAACAGTAGCAGCGGGAAAGTAAATAAGCGAGAACTAGTATATGGAAAACTCATAGGCACCGGATCAGTGATGGATAATTATGCCGGATGTGGTTCATCATGTATCAGTCATAACATAGGGTGACACAGAACTAGCTCCAATTCATCAATGTATTGTAGGCATGTATTCCGTATATAGTCATACGTGCTTATGGAAAAGAACTTGCATGACATCTTTTGTCCTACCCTCCCGTGGCAGCGGGGTCCTATTAGAAACTTAGGGATATTAAGGCCTCCTTTTAATAGAGAACCGGAACAAAGCATTAGCACATAGTGAATACATGAACTCCTCAAACTATGGTCATCACCGGGAGTGGTCCCGATTATTGTCACTTTGGGGTTGCCGGATCATAACACATAGTAGGTGACTATAGACTTGCAAGATAGGATCAAGAACTCATATATATTCATGAAAACATAATAGGTTCAGATCTGAAATCATGGCACTCGGGCCCTAGTGACAAGCATTAAGCATAGCGCAACATCAATCTCAGAACATAATGGATACTAGGGATCAAACCCTAACAAAACTAACTCGATTACATGATAAATCTCATCCAACCCATCACCGTCCAGCAAGCCTACGATGGAATTACTCACGCACGGTAGTGAGCATCATGAAATTGGCGATGGAGGATGGTTGATGATGACGACGGTGACGAATCCCCCTCTCCGGAGCCCCGAACGGACTCCAGATCAGCCCTCCCGAGAGGTTTTAGGGCTTGGCGGCAGCTCCGTATCGTAAAACGCGATGATTTCTTCTCTCCTATTTTTTTCTCTATGAAAGCAAATATATAGAGTTGGAGTTGGCGTTGGAGGGTTTCCAGGGGGGCCACGAGGTAGGGGCGCGCCCTAGGGGGGCGCCCCCCACCCTCGTGAGAAGGGTGTGGGCCCCCCTGGTCTTCATCTTTGGTGAGGATTTTTTATTGATTTTTCTAAGATGTTCCGTGGAGTTTCAGGTCATTCCGAGAATATTTGTTTTCTGCACATAAAACAACACCATGGCAATTCTGCTGAAAACAGCGTCAGTCCGGGTTAGAGTCCAAAACAATGGAAAAAGTGTTTGGAAAAGTAGATATGACTGAGACGTATCAGGTAACCACGTACTTCTATTCCCTATAACCCTAGCATCATTGAACCTTAAGTGTGTAGACCCTACGGGTTCGGGAACCATGCAGACATGACCGAGACATCTCTCTGGAAAATAACCTACAGCGGGATCTGGATACCCATGTTGGCTCCCACATGTTCCACGATGATCTCATTGGATGAACCATGATGTCAAGGATTCAATCAATCCCCTATATGATTCCCTTTGTCTACCGGTATAGCACTTGCCCGAGATTCGATCGTTGGTATACCGATACCTTGTTCAATCTCGTTACGGCAAGTCTCTTTACCCGTTCCGTAACACATCATCCCGTGACCAACCCCTTAGTCACCTTGATCTCATTACGATGATGTCTTACCGAGTGGGCACAGAGATACCTCTCCATCATACGGAGTGACAAATCCCAGTCTCGATTCATGCCAACCCAACAGATACTTTCAGAGATACCCGTAGTGCACCTTTATAGCCGCCCAGTTACGTTGTGACGTTTGTGTAACACCCACAATGTGGTTATATCTCCCTCGTGTCGGAGCACGACTTAGAGGTATAACCGCATTGTAGGCAATGTCGCAAGAGGGGTAATCTTTACACATCCCATGTACTGAATAAGAAAAGAGGTACATAGTTGGCTTACAATCGCCACTTCACACAATAACATAAATATCATTACAATCATCGCGATACAATCAAGGTCCGACTACGGAACCAAAATAAAGGTAACCCCAAATGCATAATGTCCCCGATCGCCCCAACTGGGCTCCACTACTGATCGTCTGGAAAGGAAATGTAGTATCATCCTGAGTCCTCATCGAACTCCCACTTGAGCTCAGTCGCATCTCCTGGAATGGTATCATCGGTCCCTGCATCTGGTTTTGGAAGGAATCCGTGAGTCACGGGGACTCAACAATCTCACACCCTCGCGATCAAGACTATTTAAGCTTATGGGTAGGTAAAGGTATGAGGTGGAGCTGCACCAAGCACTAGCATATATGGTGGCTAACATACGCAAATGAGAGTGAGAAGAGAAAGCAAAGCACGTTTGAGAATCTATGATCAAGAAGTGATCCAAGACTACTTACGTTCAAGCATAACACGAGACCGTGTTCTCTTCCCGGACTCCCCCGAAAAGAGACCATCACGGCTACACACGCTGTTGATCCATTTTAATTAAGTTAAGTTTCAGGTTTTCTACAACCAGACATTAACAAATTCCCATCTGCCCATAACCGTGGGCATGGCTTTCGAAAGTTCAAATCCCTGCAGGGGTGTCCCAACTTAGCCCATCACAAGCTCTCACGGTCAATGAAGGATATTCCTTCTCCCAGGACAGCCCGATCAGACTCGGAATCCTGGTTACAAGACATCTCGACAATGGTAAAACTAAACTAGCAAAGCCGCCCGAATGTGCCGACAAATCCCGATAGGAGCTGCACATATCTCATTCTCAGGGCACACCCGGATGAGACATCCTACGAGTAAAACCAACCCTCAAGTTGCCCCGAGGTGGCCCCGCAGTCTACTCGTTTCGGTCCAACACTCACAGGAGCACTGGCCCGGGGGGTTTAAAGTAAAGATGACCCTTGAGTCCGCGGAACCCAAGGGAAAAAGGCTAGGTGGCGAATGGTAAAACTAAGGTTGGGCCTTGCTGGAGGAGTTTTATTCAAGGCGAACTGTCAAGGGGTTCCCATTATAACCCAACCGTGTAAGGAACGCAAAATCAAGGAACATAACACTGGTATGACGGAAACTAGGGCGGCAAGAGTGGAACAAAACACCAGGCATAAGGCCGAGCCATCCACCCTTTACCAAGTATATAGGTGCATTAAAGTAAACAAGATATAGTAGTGATATCCCAACAATAAATATGTTCCAACAAGGAACAAACTCCAATCTTCACCTGCAACTAGCAACGCTATAAGAGGGGCTGAGCAAAGCGGTAACATAGCCAAACAACGGTTTGCTAGGATAAGGTGGGTTAGAGGTTTGACATGGCAATATGGGAGGCATGGTAAATCATGTGGTAGGTATCGTAGCATAGGCATAGCAATAGAGCGAGCAACTAGCAAGCAAAGATAGAAGTGATTTTGAGGGTATGGTCATCTTGCCTGCAAAGTTCTCCGAGTTGATGTTAGCTTGATCCTCATAAGCGTACTCAACGGGTTCCTCAATCACGTACTCGTCTCCTGGCTCTACCCAAAGCAAGAACACAAACAAAGGGAACCACAATCAACCACGGTGCAATGCGCAAGCAACATGATGCAAAACATGGCATGATATACGGGATGTGATATGCAATGCATATGCATGCTTCGAAAAGGAAAGATTGCACCAGGCCTCAACTTGGAAAACCAAGAGTGCCACTGGAAAGATGAGTTGATTTCGGTCGAAATAGGTACAAAGATCACCAAAATCGGATGCACGGTTTGCAAATGACAAGCAAAACAATAATGGCACAAAGCTATGATTAATAGCACGATGCCATCTAAATGCACCAAGAACAACAAGCTACTGCACTCTAACATAACAACAAAGCACATGGCAGTGATCCACTCAAGATGCTTCACAAAAGATGAACACTGAGCTACGGCTAAATCACACAATAGCAGGTTCAAACAATCATGGCAAAAGTGCAAAAGATATCAGGTTCACAGACTTAGTGAAAATAACAGCATGTCAGGATTTAACATCAGGAAGCAAAGTTTAGAGCAAGATAACAACATGCTACAGGAACATATCATGGCAAAGCAAGGCCTGGCATGAAACTACACAAAGCATATAACAAAAGTCCCTTACTGACCATAAGCCAAAAGGGATCAGAAAATACAATGGCAACCATGTGAACATAGCAAGTTTCGTTAACAGATTCAGACTTAGCAGAAAACTGGAACATGGCAAAAACAGAGTTACATAGGCATGTTTGCGAGCTTGATGCACTCACCACAAGGCATTGCATGACAAACTAAGCATACACCCAGCAAGAAGACGTGATCAATAAGATAACCATGGCAAGAACACTCTCATAGCATGCATGGAACAACTACAACAACCTCGGCAAAATTGATTAACACGTAAACAATCTACCAGGAACATTTTATAGCAAAAGTAGAGTAAGATTGAGTCATGCTAGGGTACTCCATAATTGCAAAGAAAGACATGGATGGATAGAGCATAATAATATCTCAAAGTCATCCTTACTGAACATGCTCAAAAGAGGCATGGATCACTCTGTAGCCACATGAATACATGGCATAAAAATATCATCAGGGAAATGACTTAGAAGAATTCTAAGTCCCTGAAATCAGCAACATCACGAGAGCTACTTTGCATACTTGTGCTAGTCACCACAATGATCACAAAAATACATGGCATACACCCCTATAAGGATGGCATGGCATACAACAAAACACATGTAGGGCTCAAGATCATAGGAGGCACACATTAAACATGGCAAAAATGACAAATGTCCATAATCTGATAAGAGACAGACACTAACATTACATAGCACTCTTGCAACAGCATTTAGGGCATCAAGATGAACTCAAATGAACATGGTGCAATGGAATGAAATGAAGTGCACATCCAGAAGAAAAATTTGATATGCTACACGCCCAAAATGGAGCCACGGATGCAAAGATATGGCATGATGAAAAATGCTAAAATTATTAGGGACTTAGAGGAGGAACGAGGTCAACCCTAGGGTTTGTCCCAGATCTAGATCGGCACGCAAACCGATGTTTGCCAGGATCTCACCGGAGTTCGAGGAAGGGGCTTGGGGGTCGCCAGAGAAGCAGGATCCGGCCAGGGAGCTCGCCGGCGTCGGAGGAGAGCTCGTCGGGGCGGCGATGAGCGGCGGGGAGGCGCGCGCGGGCGCGGTGGAGACCGGCGACGACGCGTGCCGACGGAGAACGAGCGACGGCGGTGTGGCGCGGTCAGCAGCAGCGCGGAGGAGCCGCGGAGGGAGGAGGCGGCGCACGCGGTGCAGGCGGGCGGCAGGCGCGGCGATTCGCGGGAGCAGGCGGCGGCGGGCGCGATGCGGGCCGCGGGGGCCCCACACGGGCCGAGCGGGCCAGCGGCGGAGAGGGCGGCGACGGGACATGTGGTGGCTTGCGGTTCGTCGGTGGCGGTGGCGCGGACGTGTCCGGCCCGATCGAACGCGTCCGGCGGCGGGAGGAGGAAGAGGCTAGGGTTAGGGGTGGAAATGATCCGTGATTTTTGGGGGAGATGCCTATTTATACATAGAAGGAGCTAGGAGGCTCCAAATTGAGCATGGTTTTCGGCCACACGATCGTGATCGAACGACCGAGATGATGGAGGGGGTATAGCTGGGTTTTGGGCCACTTTGGAGAGGTGTTGGGCTGCAACACACACAAGGCCTTTACGGTTCCTCGGTTAACAGTTGGAGTATCAAACGAAGTCCAAATGGCACGAAACTTGACAGGCGGTCTACAGGTTGTCAGAATCGCGATTATGTTATACGATTCTACGACTTTATGATCCAAACTAACCTCTATGATTCTACAATTTTAGTTCATAGAATCTACGTTTCTACGATCCTGATAGTGAAGATTCTACGATTTGCGATCCTACCATCGGAGCTCCGATCCGATTCAAAATCACGATTCTGACAACCCGTCTACCGGTAGTAAACCAAGGCCGCTTGGAAAGTCTTGGTCCAATCCGAGAACGTTTAACACCCGCACACGAAAAGAGGCAAAAGGGGACACCGGAGGACATAGGAGCGCCGGAATGCAAAACGGACAACGGGGAAAATGCTCGGATGCATGAGACGAACACGTATGCAAATGCGATGCACATGATGACATGATATGAGATGCATGACAAAAGACAAAACCCAACAACAAGGAAATATCATAACTTAGTGCCGGAAATGGCAAGAGTTGGAATACAAATATGGCAGGTTACATACAGGGTGTTACAACACTCCACCACTACGAAAGGATCTCGTCCCGAGATCTAGGACTGGAAAAACTCCGGATATTCGTAACGGAGGTGGTCCTCGCGTTCCCAGGTGGCTTCATGGTCGGAATGATGTGACCACTTCACTTTCAGGAATTTGATAGACTTGTTGCGAGTCTTACGCTCAGTTTCTTCAAGAATAGCAATGAGATGCTCATGATAAGACATGTCTTCTTGGAGATCAATCTCTTCGAAGTTGATGGTGCGGTCAGGAGTCTTGAAACACTTGCGGAGCTGAGACACGTGAAACACGTTGTGCATGTTTGCAAAATTGGATGGAAGCTCAAGTTGATAGGCGAGATCGCCTCTTTTGCCAATGATCTTGAAAGGACCCACGTATCTAGGGGCAATCTTCCCTTTGATACCGAAGTGACGAGTACCTTTCATTGGGGAGATGCGGAGGTAGACATGGTCTCCGATCTCGAAAGCCAAGTCACGATGCTTGCTATCATAGTAACCCTTCTGTCGCGATTGCGCGACTTTGAGATATTCACAAATGACCTTGCACATTTCTTCAGCCTCTGTGATCAAGTCATTGCCAAGAAGTTGGCATTCACCAGTCTCTGACCAGTTAAGCAGAGTACGCCACTTCCTGCCATAGAGAATCTCGAATGGGGCCTTGCCCGAACTCGCTTGGAAGCTGTTGTTGTAGGAGAACTCGGCATATGGAAGACAATCTTCCCACTTCATACTGAAAGAAATGACACATGCCCTGAGCATATCTTCAAGAATTTGATTGACTCGCTTGACTTGGCCACTAGTTTGAGGATGAAAAGTCGTGCTGAAACGAATGTTGGTGCCCATGGCCTTCTAGAAGGAATCCCAAAACTTAGAGGTAAAGATGCTTCCACGATCTGAAGATATCAACTGCGGAATGCCATGCAGAGAGAAAATCCTGGAGGTATATAGCTCTGCCAACTGAGCTGCTGTGATAGATTCTTTGATAGGAAGAAAATGAGCCACTTTAGTGAGCTTGTCGATGACAACGAAGATAGCATCATTGCCACGCTTGGACTTTGGAAATCTAGTCACGAAGTCCATCTCAATATGGTCAAACTTCCATTCTGGAATGGCAAGAGGTTGGAGGAGACCAGCTGGTCATTGGTGTTCTGCTTTCACTCTTCTACAGACATCACATTCGTTCACGAACTGAGCAATCTCGCACTTCATTCGAGTCCACCAATACGACTGCTTGAGGTCATGGTACATCTTTGTACTTCCAGGGTGAATAGAGAGGAGTGAATTGTGATCCTCGTTCATAATGACTTTACGAAGGTCACCCTTAGGAACAACAATGCGATCCTCGAAGAATAGAGTATCCTTGTCATCAAGGCGATATCACTTGTACTTGGGTTGGCTCTTGGCAATCCCAATCTTCACCTTCTTCACCATAGCATCAAGAAGTTGAGCCTCACGAATCTGATCTTCCAAAGTAGGAGAGACTTGGAGGTTGGCAAGGAATCCTTGAGGAACAACTTGGAGATTAAGTTTGCGAAAAGCTTCACAAAGCTCTGGTTGGTAGGGCTTGAGAATCAAACTGTTGCAGTAAGCCTTTCTGCTCAATGCGTCAGCAATGACATTGGCCTTGCCTGGAGTATATTCAATACTCGGATTATACTCTTGAATCATTTCGACCCAACGAGTCTTCCTGAGGTTGAGGTTGGGCTGAGTGAAGATGTACTTGAGACTCTTATGATCAGTGAAGATGTCCACTTTCCTTCCCAACAAGAGATGTCTCCATGTTAAAAGAGCATGGACAACTGCCGCCAACTCGAGGTCATGAGTGGGGTAGTTCTTTTCGTTGGGCTTCAACTGGCGAGAGGTATAGGCCATAACTTTCTTCTCTTGCATTAACACAGCACCGAGACCTTGAAGGGAAGCATCACAGAAAACTTCGAATGGTTTGGATTCATCAGGAGGAGTCAGAACTGGAGTTGTGACTAACTTCTCTTTGAGGGTGTTGAAAGCGATGTCACATTTAGGCGACCAGACATACCTCACATGCTTCTGGAGGAGGTTGGAAAGAGGCTTCGCGATCTTTGAGAAATTCTCAACGAACCTTCGGCAATAGCTTGCGAGCCCAAGGAAGCTGCGGAGTTGCTTCACATTCTGAGGCAGTTCCCAATTCACAATTGCAGACACCTCCTCGGGATTAACAGCTATGCCCTTGGCGAAGATGATATGCCCAAGGTAGAGAACCTCATCGAGCCAAAACTCGCACTTTGAAAACTTCACATAGAACTGATGTTCTCTGAGTTTGTCCAGCACCAATCTCAAGTGCTTGGCATGATCCTCCGTGTTCTTGGAAAAGACCAAAATGTCATCGAGAGAGACCAAAGCGAAGTCATTTGTGTAGGGGTTGAAGATGAAGTTCATCATGTGAGAGAATGTTGGAGGAGCATTGATAAGGCCGAAAGACATGACAGTTTATTCATATGAACCATAGCTTGTTCTGAATGCTGTCTTGGGGATATCTTGTTCACGAATGTGAATCTGATGATAGTGTTGGGGAACATTGCAGAAAACAAAAATTTTCCTATTCGTTTCACCAAGATCATCTAGGAGTTCATCTAGCAACGAGTCACGAGATGCATCTACATACCTTTGTAGATCGCGAGCGGAAGCGTTCGTTAGAACGAGGTTGAAGTAGTCGTACACGACGTGATCCAAATCACCGATGACCAGCGCCGAACGGACGGCACCTCCGCGTTCAACACACGTACGGGACGGGAGATGTCTCCTCCTTCTTGATCCAGCAAGGGGGAAGGAGAGGTTGATGAAGATCCAGCAGCACGACGGCGTGGTGGTGGATGCAGGGCGTCACGACAGCAGGGCTTCGCCGTGTAGTACGAGAAAGGAAGAAGTAACGGGGAGAGAGGAAGCACCAAAAGCGCGGGGATCAAGTCCCTCCTCTCCCCCACTATATATAGGGGTGCTAGGGGGGGCGCCGGCCCTGGTAGATGGGATCTACCAGGGGGGGCGGCGGCCAAGGGGTGGGGGGCTTGCCCCCCAAGCAAGGGGTGGCCCCCCTTAGGGTTCCCCCCCAACCCTAGGCGCATGGGCCTTGGGGGGGCTGGCGCCCCAGCCCACTATGGGCTGGGTTCCCTCCTATTTCAGCCCAAGGGGCCCTCCGGAATAGGTGGCCCCACCCGGTGGACCCCCGGGACCCTTCCGGTGGTCCCGGTACAATACCGGGTACCCCGAAACTTGTCCCGATGGCCGAAACTGCACACCATATATATAATTCTTTACCTCCGGACCATTCCGGAACTCCTCGTGACGTCCGGGATCTCATCCGGGACCCCGAACAACATTCGGGTTACTGCATATTCTTATCTTCATAACCCTAGCGTAACCGAACCTTAAGTGTGTAGACCCTACGGGTTCGGGAGACATGTAGACATGACCGAGACGATCTCAGGTCAATAACCAACAGCGGGATCTGGATACCCATGTTGGCTCCCACATGCTCCACGATGTTCTCATCGGATGAACCACGATGTCGAGGATTCAATCAACCCCGTATGCAATTCCCTTTGTCTATCGATATATTACTTGCCCGAGATTCGATCGTCGGTATCCCAATACCTCGTTCAATCTCGTTACCGGCAAGTCACTTTACTCGTACCGTAATGCATGATCCCGTGACCAGACACTTGGTCACTTTGAGCTCATTATGATGATGCATTACCGAGTGGGCCCAGTGATACCTCTCCGTCATACGGAGTGACAAATCCCAGTCTTGATCCGTGTCAACCCAACAGATACTTTCGGAGATACCCGTAGTCTACCTTTATAGTCACCCAGTTACGTTGTGACGTTTGGTATACCCAAAGCACTCCTACGGTATCCGGGAGTTACACGATCTCATGGTCTAAGGAAAAGATACTTGACATTGCAAAACTCTAGCAAAACGAACTACACGATCTTTATGCTATGTTTAGGATTGGGTCTTGTCCATCACATCATTCTCCTAATGATGTGATCTCGTTATCAATGACATCTTATGTCCATAGCCAGGAAACCATGACTATCTGTTGATCAACGAGCTAGTCAACTAGAGGCTTACTAGGGACATGTTGGTGTCTGTTATTCACACATGTATTACGATTTCCGGATAACACAATTATAGCATGAACAAAGACAATTACCATGAACAAGGAAATATAATAATAATGCTTTTATTATTGCCTCTAGGGCATATTTCCAACAGTCTCCCACTTGCACTAGAGTCAATAATCTAGTTACATTGTGATGAATCGAACACCCATGGAATTCTGGTGTTGATCATGTTTTGCCCTAGGGAGAGGTTTAGTCAACGGATCTGCTACATTCAGGTCCGTATGTACTTTACAAATCTCTATGTCTCCATCTTGAACATTTTCACGAATGGAGTTGAAGCGACGCTTGATGTGCCTTGTCTTCTTGTGAAACCTGGGCTCCTTGGCAAGTGCAATAGCTCCAGTGTTGTCACAGAAGAGCTTGATCGGCCCCGACGCATTGGGTATGACTCCGAGGTCGGTGATGAACTCCTTCACCCAGATTGCTTCATGTGCTGCCTCCGAGGCTGCCATGTACTCCGCTTCACATGTAGATCCCGCCACGACGCTCTGCTTGCAACTGCACCAGCTTACTGCCCCACCATTCAAAATATACACGTATCCGGTTTGTGACTTTGAGTCATCCAGATCTGTGTTGAAGCTAGCGTCGACGTAACCCTTTACGTCGAGCTCTTCGTCACCTCCATAAACGAGAAACATCTCCTTAGTCCTTTTCAGGTACTTCAGGATATTCTTGACCGCTGTCCAGTGTTCCTTGCCGGGATTACTTTGGTACCTTCCTACCAAACTTACAGCAAGATTTACATCGGGTCTGGTACACAGCATGGCATACATAATAGAACCTATGGCTGAGGCATAGGGGATGACACTCATCTCTTCTATTTCTTCTGCCGTGGTCGGACTTTGAGCCGAGCTCAATTTCATACCTTGCAGTACAGGCAAGAATCCCTTCTTAGACTGATCCATATTGAACTTCTTCAATATCTTATCAAGGTATGTGTTTTGTGAAAGACCTATGAGGCGTCTCGATCTATCTCTATAGATTTTGATGCCTAATATATAAGCAGCTTCTCCAAGGTCCTTCATTGAAAAACTCTTATTCAAGTAGGCCTTAATGCTGTCCAAGAGTTCTATATCATTTCCCATAAAAAGTATGTCATCTACATATAATATGAGAAATGCTACAGAGCTCCCACTCACTTTCTTGTAAACACAGGCTTCTCCATAAGTCTGCGTAAACCCAAACGCTTTGATCATCTCATCAAAGCGAATGTTCCAACTCCGAGATGCTTGCACCAGCCCATATATCGAGCGTTGGAGCTTGCACACCTTGTCAGCATTCTTAGGATCGACAAAACCCTCCGGCTGCATCATATACAATTCTTCCTTAAGGAAACCATTAAGGAATGCCGTTTTGACGTCCATTTGCCATATTTCATAATCGTAGAATGCGGCAATTGCTAACATGATTCGGACGGACTTCAGCTTTGCTACCAGTGAGAAAGTCTCATCGTAGTCAACCCCTTGAACTTGTCGATAACCCTTAGCGACAAGCCGAGCTTTATAGATGGTCACATTACCATCCGCGTCTGTCTTCCTCTTAAAGATCCATTTATTTTCTATGGCTCGCCGTTCAATGGGCAAGTCAGTCAAAGTCCATACTTCGTTTTCATACATGGATCCTATCTCGGATTTCATGGCTTCTAGCCATTTGTCGGAATCCGGGCCCGCCATCGCTTCTTCATAGTTCGAAGGTTCACCGTTGTCCAACAACATGATTTCCAAGACAGGGTTGCCGTACCACTCTGGTGCGGAACGTGTCCTTGTGGACCTTCGAATTTCAGTAGAAGCTAGATCAGAAGTATCTTGATCATTATCATTAACATCCTCTCTAGTCGGTGCTGGCACCTCAGGAACATTTTCTTGAGTTGCGCCATTTTCCGGTTCAAGAGGCAATACTTCATCTAGTTCTACTTTCCTCCCACTTACTTCTTTCGAGAGAAACTCCTTCTCTAGAAAGGATCCATTCTTGGCAACAAAGACCTTGCCTTCGGATCTGAGGTAGAAGGTATACCCAATAGTTTCTTTAGGGTATCCTATGAAGACGCATTTTTCCGACTTGGGTTCGAGCTTTTCAGGTTGAAGTTTCTTGACATAAGCATCGCATCCCCAAACTTTTAGAAACGACAGCTTAGGTTTCTTCCCAAACCATAATTCATACGGTGTCGTCTCAACGGATTTCGACGGAGCCCTATTTAAAGTGAATGCAGCAGTCTCTAAAGCATAGCCCCAAAAAGATAGCGGTAAATCGGTAAGAGACATCATAGACCGCACCATGTCTAATAGAGTGCGATTACGACGTTCGGACACACCGTTACGCTGAGGTGTTCCAGGCGGCGTTAGTTGTGAAACTATTCCACATTTTCTTAAGTGTGTGCCAAATACATGACTCAAGTATTCTCCTCCACGATCTGATCGTAGAAACTTGATCTTCCTGTCACGTTGATTCTCAACCTCACTCTGAAATTCCTTAAACTTTTCAAAGGTTTCAGACTTGTGTTTCATTAAGTAGATATACCCATATCTACTCAAGTCATCAGTGAGAGTGAGAACATAAAGATAGCCACCGCGAGCCTCAACACTCATTGGACCGCACACATCAGTATGTATGATTTCCAATAAGTTGGTTGCTCGCTCCATTGTTCCTGAGAACGGAGTCTTGGTCATTTTACCCATGAGGCATGGTTCGCACGTGTCAAATGATTCATAATCAAGAGACTCTAAAAGTCCATCTGTATGGAGTTTCTTCATGCGTTTGACACCTATGTGACCAAGGCGGCAGTGCCACAAGTATGTGGGACTATCGTCATTAACCTTACATCTTTTGGTATTCACACTATGAACATGTGTAGCATTACGCTCGAGATTCATTAAGAATAAACCATTCACCACAGGAGCATGACCATAAAACATATCTCTCATGTAAATAGAACAACCATTATTCTCAGATTTAAATGAGTAGCCATCTCGAATTAAACGAGATCCCGATACAATGTTCATGCTCAAAGCTGGTACTAAATAACAATTATTGAGGTTTAAAACTAATCCCGAGGGTAAATGTAGAGGCAGCGTGCCGACGGCAATCACATTGACCTTGGAACCATTCCCGACCCGCATCGTCACCTCGTCCTTCGCCAGTTTCCGTTTATTCCGCAGCTCCTGCTTTGAGTTACAAATGTGAGCAACTGCACTGGTATCAAATACTCAAGAGCTACTACGAGCACTGGTTAGGTACACATCAATTACATGTATATCACATATACCTTTTGTTTTGCCGGCCTTCTTGTCCGCTAAGTATTTGGGGTAATTCCGCTTCCAGTGACCACTTCCCTTGCAATAAAAACACTCAGTCTCGGGCTTGGGTCCATTCTTTGGCTTCTTCCCGGCAGCTTGCTTGCCGGGCGCGGCAACTTCCTTGCCGTCCTTCTTGAAGGCTTTCTTACCCTTGCCCTTCTTGAACTTAGTGGTTTTATTGACCATCAACACCTGATGTTCCTTCTTGACTTCTACCTCTGCTGATTTCAGCATAGCAAATACTTCAGGAATGGTCTTTTCCATCCCCTGCATATTGAAGTTCATCACAAAGCTCTTGTAGCTCGGTGGAAGCGACTGGAGGATTCTGTCAATGACCGCATCATCCGGGAGATTAACTCCCAGCTGAGTCAAGCGGTTATGTAATCCAGACATCGTGAGTATGTGCTCACTGACAGAACTATTTTCCTCCATCTTACAGCTGAAGAACTTGTCGGAGACCTCATATCTCTCGACCCGGGCATGAGCTTGGAAAACCATTCTCAGCTCTTCGAACATCTCATATGCTCCATGCCTCTCAAAACGCTTTTGGAGCCCCGGTTCTAAACTATAAAGCATGCCGCACTGAACGAGGGAGTAGTCATCGGATCGTGCCTGCCAAGCGTTCATAACGTCTTGTTCGGTAGGGAGGACAGGTGCGTCACCTAGCGGTGCTTGTAGGACATAATCTTTCTTGGCAGCTATGAGGATGATCCTCAGGTTCCGGACCCAGTCCGTGTAATTGCTGCCATCGTCTTTCAGCTTGGTTTTCTCTAGGAACGCGTTGAAGTTGAGGACTACGTTGGCCATTTGATCTACAAGACATATTGTAAATATTTTAGACTAAGTTCATGATAATTAAGTTCATCAAATCAAATTATTTATGAACTCCCACTTAGATAGACATCCCTCTTCTAGTCATCTAAGTATAACATGATCCGAGTTAACTAGGCCGTGTCCGATCATCACGTGAGACGGACTAGTCAACGTCGGTGAACATCTTCATGTTGATCGTATCTTCTATACGACTCATGCTCGACCTTTCGGTCTTCTGTGTTCCGAGGCCATGTCTGTACATGCTAGGCTCGTCAAGTCAACCTAAGTGTTTGCATGTGTAAATCTGTCTTACACCCGTTGTATGTGAACGTCTGAATAAAACACCCGATCATCACGTGGTGTTTTGAAACAGCGAACTGTCGCAACGGTGCACAGTTAGGGGGAACACTTCTTGAAATTAATATGAGGGATCATCTTATTTACTACCGTCGTTCTAAGTAAACAAGATGCAAAACATGATAAACATCACATGCAATCAAATAATAAACGTGACATGATATGGCCAATATCACATAGCTCCTTTGATCTCCATCTTGGGGCTCCATGATCATCTTGTCACCGGCTTGACACCATGATCTCCATCATCATGATCTCCATCATCGTGTCTCCATGAAGTTGCTCGCCAACTATTACTTCTACTCCTATGGCTAACGCGTTTAGCAATAAAGTAAAGTAATTTACATGGCGTTTCTCCATGACACGCAGGTCATATAAAAGAATAAAGACAACTCCTATGGCTCCTGTCGGTTGTCATACTCATCGACATGCAAGTCGTGATTCCTATTACAATAGCATGAACATCTCATACATCACATATAGATCATTCATCATTCATCACAACTTTGGCCATATCATATCACAAAGCACTTGCTGCAAAAACAAGTTAGACGTCCTCTAATTGTTGTTGCAAGTTTTACGTGGCTGAATTAGGGTTCTAGCAAGAACGTTTTCTTACCTACGTGAAAGCCACAACGTGATTTGTCAACTTCTATTTACCCTTCATAAGGACCCTGTTCATCGAATCCGCTCCAGCTAAAGTGGGAGAGACAGACACCCGCCAGCCACCTTATGCAACTAGTGCATGTTAGTCGGTGGAACCGGTCTCACGTAAGCGTACGTGTAAGGTTGGTCCGGGCCGCTTCATCCCACAATACCGCTGAAGCAAGAAAAGACTAGTAGCGGCAAGAAGGTTGACAAATCCACGCCCACAACGAATTGTGTTCTACTCGCGCAAGAAGAACTACGCATAGACCTAGCTCATGATGCCACTGTTGGGGAACGTTGCAGAAAACAAAAATTTTCCTATTCGTTTCACCAAGATCATCTAGGAGTTCATCTAGCAACGAGTCACGAGATGCATCTACATACCTTTGTAGATCGCGAGCGGAAGCGTTCGTTAGAACGAGGTTGAAGTAGTCGTACACGACGTGATCCAAATCACCGATGACCAGCGCCGAACGGACGGCACCTCCGCGTTCAACACACGTACGGGACGGGAGATGTCTCCTCCTTCTTGATCCAGCAAGGGGGAAGGAGAGGTTGATGAAGATCCAGCAGCACGACGGCGTGGTGGTGGATGCAGGGCGTCACGACAGCAGGGCTTCGCCGTGTACTACGAGAAAGGAAGAAGTAACGGGGAGAGAGGAAGCACCAAAAGCGCGGGGATCAAGTCCCTCCTCTCCCCCACTATATATAGGGGTGCTAGGGGGGGGGCCGGCCCTGGTAGATGGGATCTACCAGGGGGGGCGGCGGCCAAGGGGTGGGGGGCTTGCCCCCCAAGCAAGGGGTGGCCCCCCTTAGGGTTCCCCCCCAACCCTAGGCGCATGGGCCTTGGGGGGGCTGGCGCCCCAGCCCACTATGGGCTGGGTTCCCTCCTATTTCAGCCCAAGGGTCCCTCCGGGATAGGTGGCCCCACCCGGTGGACCACCGGGACCCTTCCGGTGGTCCCGGTACAATACCGGGTACCCCGAAACTTGTCCCGATGGCCGAAACTGCACACCATATATATAATTCTTTACCTCCGGACCATTCCGGAACTCCTCGTGACGTCCGGGATCTCATCCGGGACCCCGAACAACATTCGGGTTACTGCATATTCTTATCTTCATAACCCTAGCGTAACCGAACCTTAAGTGTGTAGACCCTACGGGTTCGGGAGACATGTAGACATGACCGAGACGATCTCAGGTCAATAACCAACAGCGGGATCTGGATACCCATGTTGGCTCCCACATGCTCCACGATGTTCTCATCGGATGAACCACGATGTCGAGGATTCAATCAACCCCGTATGCAATTCCCTTTGTCTATCGATATATTACTTGCCCGAGATTCGATCGTCGGTATCCCAATACCTCGTTCAATCTCGTTACCGGCAAGTCACTTTACTCGTACCGTAATGCATGATCCCGTGACCAGACACTTGGTCACTTTGAGCTCATTATGATAATGCATTACCGAGTGGGCCCAGTGATACCTCTCCGTCATACGGAGTGACAAATCCCAGTCTTGATCCGTGTCAACCCAACAGATACTTTCGGAGATACCCGTAGTCTACCTTTATAGTCACCCAGTTACGTTGTGACGTTTGGTATACCCAAAGCACTCCTACGGTATCCGGGAGTTACACGATCTCATGGTCTAAGGAAAAGATACTTGACATTGCAAAACTCTAGCAAAACGAACTACACGATCTTTATGCTATGTTTAGGATTGGGTCTTGTCCATCACATCATTCTCCTAATGATGTGATCTCGTTATCAATGACATCTTATGTCCATAGCCAGGAAACCATGACTATCTGTTGATCAACGAGCTAGTCAACTAGAGGCTTACTAGGGACATGTTGGTGTCTGTTATTCACACATGTATTACGATTTCCAGATAACATAATTATAGCATGAACAAAGACAATTACCATGAACAAGGAAATATAATAATAATGCTTTTATTATTGCCTCTAGGGCATATTTCCAACAGATAGCCCATCCACCTTTGAGTTGTTCGAAAAGCTCATTGATGTTGGGAAGTGGGTACTTGTTCTTTATGGTCTTCTTGTTCAATGGACGGTAGTTGACACAAAGTCGGTCCGTTCCATCCTTCTTCTTGACGAAAAGAACACCACAACCCCAAGGAGAAGAACTTGGTCGGATGAGACCCATACGCTCTTGAATATCGAGTTGTTTCTTCAACTCCTTCAACTCTTCTGGTCCAAGCTTGTAAGGACGTTTGCAAACAGGTTCTGTGCCAGGCTCAAGATCGATGACGAATTCAACTGGCCGATGAGGAGGCATTCCTGGAAGCTCTTCTGGAAATACGTCTTGATATTCACAAACGACTGGAATCTGGGAGATGGCATCCAACTCGCCCTTCTCATTGAGAGAAAATAGTCGAATGGTATCATCACGAGCGGCAAAGACAATCACATCCTTAGACGAATGTGTCAATTGAATATGCCTGGTAGCACAATCAAGTTGAGCCTTGTGCTTAGAAAGTCAGTCCATTCCAAGAATTAGATCAATATCCGAGTTACCAAGGACCACTGGAGAGGACAGAAATTTATAGTCTCCAAACTGAACAGAGACATCGGGAGCAACCAAACTAGAAGTCATAAACTTTTTGGGAGAAACAACTTGCATGACTTTGGGCAAAACCTCTGTGTCAACATTGTGCTTCGATGCAAAGGGGAATGACAAGAAAGAATGCGATGCACCAGTATCAAAAAGAACTCTTGCAGGAATATCGTTAACAGGAAGGTTACCCATGATCACTTCTGACGAGTCCTCTGCCTGAGCTGCGTTCATCATGTTCACCTTTGCAAACTTGGGATTATGCTTGACCACTGCGGTGCTGGCAGATCTCACAGGAGGAGGAGGCGGAAGACGCCTCTGGTTGAAGCATTTGTTGTTGGGGAATGCAGTAATTTCAAAATTTTCCTACGCACACGCAAGATCATGGTGATGCATAGCAATGAGAGAGGAGAGTGTTTTCTACGTACCCTCGTAGACCGAAGGCGGAAGCGTTAGCACAACGCGGTTGATGTAGTCGTACGTCTTCACGATCCAACCGATCCAAGTACCAAACGCACGGCACCTCCGAGTTCAACACACGTTCAACTCGATGACGTCCCTCGAACTCCAATCCAGCCGAGTGTTGAGGGAGAGTTTTGTCAGCACGACGGCATGGTGACGATGATGATGTTCTACCGATGCAGGGCTTCGCCTAAGCACCGCTATGATATGATCGAGGTGGATTATGGTGGAGGGGGGCACCGCACACGGCTAAGAGATCAAGAGATCAATTGTTGTGTCCTTGGGGTGCCCCCTGCCCCCGTATATAAAGGAGTGGAGGAGGGGGAGGGCCGACCCTCTCTATGGCGTGCCCTAGGGGAGTCCTACTCCCACCGGGAGTAGGATTCCCCCTTTCCTAGTAGAACTAGGAGCCCTTCCAAGTAGTAGGAGTAGGAGGGAAGGAAAGGGAAGGGAAAAGGAGAAGGAAGGAACGGGGCGCCCCCCTCCCTAGTCCAATTCGGACCAGCCCATGGGGAGGGGTGCGGCCACCCTTTGAGGCCTTTCTCTCCTTTCCCGTATGGCCCATTAAGGCCCAATATGAATTCCCGTAACTCCCCGGTACTCCCGAAAATACCCGAATCACTCGGAACCTTTCCGATGTCCGAATATAGTCATCCAATATATTGATCTTTACGTCTCGACCATTTCGAGACTCCTCGTCATGTCCCCGATCTCATCCAGGACTCCGAACTCCTTCGGTACATCAAAACATATAAACTCATAATATAACTGTCATCGTAGCGTTAAGCGTGCGGACCCTACGGGTTCAAGAACTATATAGACATGACCGAGACACGTCTCCGGTCAATAACCAATAGCGGAACCTGGATGCTCATATTGGCTCCTACATATTCCACGAAGATCTTTATCGGTCAAACCGCATAACAACATACGTTGTTCCCTTTGTCATCGGTATGTTACTTGCCCGAGATTCGATCGTCGGCATCTCAATACCTAGTTCAATCTCGTTACTGGCAAGTCTCTTTACTCGTTCCGTAATACATCATCTCGCAACTAACTCATTAGTTGCAATGCTTGCAAGGCTTAGGTGATGTGCATTACCGAGAGGGCCCAAAGATACCTCTCCGACAATCGGAGTGACAAATCCTAATCTCGAAATACGCCAACCCAACAAGTACCTTTGGAGACACCTGTAGAGCACCTTTATAATCACCCAGTTACGTTGTGACGTTTGGTAGCACACAAAGTGTTCCTCCGGTAAACGGGAGATGCATAATCTCATATTCATAGGAACATGTATAAGTCATGAAGAAAGCAATAGCAACAAACTAAATGATCAAGTGCTAAGCTAACGGAATGGGTCAAGTCAATCACATCATTCTCCTAATGATGTGATCCCGTTAATCAAATGACAACTCATGTCTATGGTTAGGAAACATAACCATCTTTGATCAACGAGCTAGTCAAGTAGAGGGATACTAGTGACATATTGTTTGTCTATCTATTCACACATGTATTATGTTTCCGGTTAATACAATTCTAGCGTGAATAATAAACATTTATCATGATATAAGGAAATAAATAATAACTTTATTATTGCTTCTACGGAATATTTCCTTCAGTCTCCCACTTGCACTAGAGTCAGTAATCTAGTTCACATCGCCATGTGATTTAATACCAATAGTTCACATCACCATGTGATTAACACCCATAGTTCACATCGACATGTGACCAACAACCAAAGGGTTTACTAGAGTCAATAATCTAGTTCACATCGCTATGTGATTAACACCCAAAGAGTACTAAGGTGTGATCATGTTTTGCTTGTGAGAGAAGTTTAGTCAATGGGTCTGCCACATTCAGATCCGTAAGTATTTTGCAAATTTCTATGTCAACAATGCTCTGCACGGAGCTACTCTATCTAATTGCTCCCACTTTCAATATGTATCCAGATTGAGATTTAGAGTCATCTGGATCAGTGTCAAAATTTGCATCGAAGTAACCCTTTACGACGAACCTTTTTGTCACCTCCATAATCGAGAAACATATCCTTATTCCACTAAGGATAATTTTGACCGCAGTCCAATGATCTACTCCTAGATCACTATTGTACCCCTTGCCAAAAACAGTGTAGGGTATACAATAGATCTGGTACACAACATGGCATATTTTATAGAACCTATGGCTGAGGCATAGGGAATGACTTTCATTCTCTCTCTATCTTCTGCCGTGGTCAGGTTTTGAGTCTTACTCAACTTCACACCTTGTAACACAGGAAAGAACTCCTTTTTGACTGTTCCATTTTGAACTACTTCAAAATCTTGTCAAGGTATGTATTCATTGAAAAACTTATCAAGCGTCTTGATCTATCTCTGTAGATCTTGATGCTCAATATGTAAGCAGCTTCACCGAGGTTTTTCTTTGAAAAAATTCCTTTCAAACATTCCTTTATGCTTTGCAGAATAATTCTACATCATCTCCGATCAACAATATGTCATACATATACTTATCAAAAATGTTGTAGTGCTCCCACTCACTTTCTTGTAAATACACGCTTCACCGCAAGTCTGTATAAAACTATATGCTTTGATCAACTTATCAAAGCATATATTCCAACTCCGAGATGCTTGCACCAGTCCATAGATGGATCGTTGGAGCTTGCATATTTTGTTAGTACCTTTAGGATTGACAAAACTTTCTTGTTGCATCATATACAACTCTTCTTTAATAAATCCATTAAGGAATGTAGTTTTGTTTATCCATTTGCCAGATTTCACAAAATGTGGCAATTGCTAACATGATTCGGACAGACTTAAGCATAGATACGAGTGAGAAACTCTCATTGTAGTCAACACCTTGAACTTGTCGAAAACCTTTTGCGACAATTCTAGCTTTGTAGATAGTAACACTACTATCAGCGTCTGTCTTCCTCTTGAAGATCCATTTAATATCAATTTCTTGCCGATCAACGAGCAAGTCAATCAAAGTCCATACTTTGTTCTCATATATGGATCTCATCTCAGATTTCATGGCCTCAAGCCATTTCGCGGAATCTGGGCTCATCATCGCTTCCTCATAGTTCGTAGGCTCGTCATGGTCAAGTAACATGACCTCTAGAACAGGATTACCGTACCACTCTGGTGCGGATATCACTCTGGTTTACCTACGAGGTTCGGTAGTAACTTGATCTGAAGTTACATGATCATCATCATTAGCTTCCTCACTAATTGGTGTAGTAGTCACAGGAACAGATTTCTGTGATGAACTACTTTCCAATAAGGGAGCAGGTACAGTTACCTCATCAAGTTCTACTTTCCTCCCACTCACTTCTTTCGAGAGAAACTCCTTCTCTAGAAAGGATCTATTCTCAGCAACAAATTTGCCTTTGGATCTGTGATAGAAGGTGTACCCAACAATTTCGTTTGGGTATCCTATGAAGATGCACTTCTCCGATTTGGGTTCAAGCTTATCAGTTTGAAACCTTTTCACATAAGCATTGCCGCCTCAAACTTTAAGAAACGACATCTCTTGCGAAACCATAGTTCATACGGTGTCGTCTCAACGGATTTAGATGGTGCCCTATTTAACGTGAATGTAGTTGTCTCTACTGCATAACCCCAAAACGATAGTGGTAATCGGTAAGAGACATCATAGATCGCACCATATCTAATAAAGCATGGTTACGACATTTGGACACACCATTACACTGTAGTGTTCCAGGTGGCGGGAGTAGTGAAACTATTTCACATTATTTTAACTGAAGGTCAAACTCGTAACTCAAATATTTTACTTCTGCGATCATATCGTAGAAACTTTTATTTTTTGTTACGATGATTCTCCACTTCACTCTGAAATTCTTTGAACTTTTCAAATATTTCAGACTTGTGTTTCATCAAGTAGATATACTCATATCTGCTCAAATCATCTGTGAAGATCAGAAAATAATGATACCTGCCGCGAGCCTCAATATTCATCGGACCACATACATCAGTATGTATGATTTCCAACAAATCTGTTGCTCGCTCCATTGTTTCGGAGAATGGAGTCTTAGTCATCTTGCCCATGAGGCATGGTTCGCAAGCATCAACTGATTCATAATCAAGTGATTCCAAAAGCCCAACCGCATGGATTTCCTTCATGCGCTTTACACCAATATGACCTAAACCGTAGTGCCACAAATAAGTTGCACTATCATTATTAACTTTGCATCTTTTGGCTTCAATATTATGAAAATGTGTATCACCATGATCGAGATCCAACAAACTATTTTCATTGGGTGTATGACCATAGAAGGTTTTATTCATGTAAACAGAACAACAATTATTCTCTAACTTACATGAATAACTGTATTGCAATAAACATGATCCAATCATATTTATGCTCAACGCAAACACCAAATAACATTTATTTAGGTTCAACACTAATCCCGAAAGTATAGGGAGTGTGCGATGATGATCATATCAATCTTGGAACCACTTCCAACACACATCGTCACTTCACCCTTAACTAGTCTCTGTTTATTTTGCAACTCCCATTTCGAGTTACTACTCTTAGCAACTGAACCAGTATCAAATACCGAGGGGTTTCTATAAACACTAGTAAAGTACACATCAATAACATGTATATCAAATATGGCTTTGTTCACTTTGCCATCCTTCTTATCCACCAAATACTTGTGGTAGTTCCGCTTTTAGTGACTAGTTCCTTTGCAGTAGAAGCACTTTGTCATAGGCTTAGGTCCAGACTTTGGTTTCTTCACTTGAGCAGCAACTTGTTTTCCGTTCTTCTTGAAGTTCCCCTTCTTCCCTTTGCCCTTTCTCTTGAAACTAGTGGTCTTGTCAACCATCAACACTTGATGTTTTTCTTGATTTCTACCTTCGCCGATTTTTGCATCACGAAGAGCTTGGGAATCATTTCCGTTATCCCTTGCATATTATAGTTCATCACGAAGTTCTACTAACTTGGTGATGGTGACTAGAGAATTCTGTCAATCACTATTTTATCTGGAAGATTAACTCCCTCTTGATTCAAGCGATTGTAGTACCCAGACAATCTGAGCATATGCTCACCGGTTGAGGTATTCTCCTCCATCTTTTAGCTATAGAACTTGTTGGAGACTTCATATCTCTCAACTCGGGTATTTGCTTGAAATATTAACTTCAACTCCTGGAACATCCATATGATCCATGACGTTCAAAACGTCTTTGAAGTCCCGATTCTAAGCTGGTAAGCATGGTGCACTAAACTATCAAGTAGCCATCATATTGAGCTCGCCAAACGTTCATGACGTCTGCATCTGTTCCTGCAATAGGTCTGTCACCTAGCGGTGCGTTAAGGACATAATTCTTCTGTGCAGCAATGAGGATAAACCTCAGATCACTGATCCAATCTGCATCATTGCTACTAACATCTTTCAACTTGGTTTTCTCTAGGAACATATCAAAATAAAACAGGGGAGCTAAACACGAGCTATTGATCTACAACATAGATATGCTAATACTACCAGGACTAAGTTCATGATAAATTTAAGTTCAATTAATCATATTACTTAAGAACTCCCACGTAGAAAGACATCCCTCTAATCTTCTAAGTGATCACGTGATCCAAATCAACTAAACCATAACCGATCATCACGTGAAATGGAGTAGTTTTCAATGGTGAACATCACTATGTTGATCATATCTACTATATGATTCACGCTCGACCTTTCAGTCTCAGTGTTCCGAGGCCATTTCTGCATATGCTAGGCTCGTCAAGTTTAACCTGAGTATTCTGCGTGTGCAAAACTGGCTTGCACCCGTTGTAGATGGACGTAGAGCTTATCACACCCAATCATCACGTGGTGTCTCGGCACGACGAACTTTGGCAACGGTGCATACTCAGGGAGAACACTTTTATCTTGAAATTTAGTGAGAGATCATCTTATAATGCTACCGTCAATCAAAGCAAGATAAGATACATAAAAGATAAACATCACATGCAATCAATATAAGTGATATGATATGGCCATCATCATCTTGTGCTTGTGATCTCCATCTCCGAAGCACCGTCATGATCACCATTGTCACCGGCGCGACACCTTGATCACCATCGTAGCATCTTTGTCGTCTCGCCAATCTTATGCTTCGACGACTACCGCTACCGCTTAGTGATAAAGTAAAGCATTACAGCGCGATTGCATTGCATACAATAAAGCGACAACCATATGGCTCCTGCCAGTTGCTGATAACTCGGTTACAAAACATGATCATCTCATACAATAAAATTTAGCATCATGTCTTGACCATATCACATCACAACATGCCCTGCAAAAACAAGTTAGACGTCCTCTACTTTGTTGTTGCAAGTTTTATGTAGCTGCTACGGGCTTAGCAAGAACCGTCTTTACCTACGCATCAAAACCACAACGATAGTTTGTCAAGTTGGTGCTATTTTAACCTTCGCAAGGACCAGGCGTAGTCACACTCGGTTCAACTAAAGTTGGAGAAACTGACACCCGCCAGCCACCTGTGTGCAAAGCACGTCGGTAGAACCAGTCTCGCGTAAGCGTACGCGTAATGTCGGTCCGAGCCGCTTCATCCAACAATACTGCCAAACCAAAGTATGACATGTTGGTAAGCAGTATGACTTATATCGCCCACAACTCACTTGTGTTCTACTCGTGCATATAACATCAACGCATAAAACCTGGGCTCAGATGCCACTATTGGGGAACATAGTAATTTCAAAATTTTCCTACGCACACGCAAGATCATGGTGATGCATAGCAACGAGAAAGGAGAGTGTTTTCTACGTACCCTCGTAGACCGAAAGCGGAAGCGTTAGCACAACGCGGTTGATGTAGTCGTACGTCTTCACGATCCGACTGATCCAGGTACCGAATGCACGGCACCTCCGAGTTCAGCACACGTTCAACTCGATGATGTCCCTCGAACTCCGATCCAGCCGAGTGTTGAGGGAGAGTTTTGTTAGCACGACGGCGTGGTGACGATGATGATGTTCTACCGACGCAGGGCTTCGCCTAAGCACTGCTACGATATGATCGAGGTGGATTATGGTGGAGGGGGGCACCGCACACGGCTAAGAGATCAAGAGATCAATTGTTGTGTCTTTGGGGTGCCCCCTGCCCCCGTATATAAAGGAGTGGAGGAGGGGGAGGGCCGGCCCTCTCTATGGCGTGCCCTAGGGGAGTCCTACTCCCACCGGGAGTAGGATTCCCCCTTTCCTAGTAGAACTAGGAGCCCTTCCAAGTAGTAGGAGTAGGAGGGAAGGAAAGGGAAGGGAAAAGGAGAAGGAAGGAAGGGGGCGCCCCCCCTCCCTAGTACAATTCGGACCAGCCCATGGGGAGGGGTGCGGCCACCCTTTGAGGCCTTTCTCTTCTTTCCCGTATGGCCCATTAAGGCCCAATACGAATTCCCGTGACTCCCCGGTACTCCTGAAAATACCCGAATTACTCAGAACCTTTCCGATGTCCGAATATAGTCGTCCAATATATCGATCTTTATGTCTCAACCATTTCGAGACTCCTCGTCATGTCCCTGATCTCATCCGGGACTCCGAACTCCTTCGGTACATCAAAACATATAAACTCATAATATAACTGTCATCGTAGTGTTAAGCGTGCGGACCCTACGAGTTCGAGAACTATATAGACATAACCGAGACACGTCTCCGGTCAATAACCAATAGCGGAACCTGGATGCTCATATTGGCTCCTACATATTCTACGAAGATCTTTATCGGTCAAACCGCATAACAACATACGTTGTTCCCTTTGTCATCGGTATGTTACTTGCCTGAGATTCGATCGTCGGCATCTCAATACCTAGTTCAATCTCGTTACCGGCAAGTCTCTTTACTCGTTCCGTAATACATCATCTTGCAACTAACTCATTAGTTGCAATGCTTGCAAGGCTTAGGTGATGTGCATTACCGAGAGGGCCTAGAGATACCTCTTCGACAATCGGAGTGACAAATCCTAATCTCGAAATACGCCAACCCAACAAGTACCTTCGGAGACACCTGTAGAGCACCTTTATAATCACTTAGTTACGTTGTGATGTTTGGTAGCACACAAAGTGTTCCTCCGGTAAACGGGAGTTGCATAATCTCATATTCATAGGAACATGTATAAGTCATGAAGAAAGCAATAGCAACAAAGTAGACGATCAAGTGCTAAGCTAACGGAATGGGTCAAGTCAATAACATCATTCTACTAATGATGTGATCCCGTTACTCAAATGACAACTCATGTCTATGGTTAGGAAACATAACCATCTTTGATCAACGAGCTAGTCAAGTAGAGGCATACTAGTGACATATTGTTTGTCTATGTATTCACACATGTATTATGTTTCCGGTTAATACAATTCTAGCATGAATAATAAACATTTATCATGATATAAGGAAATAAATAATAACTTTATTATTGCCTCTAGGGCATATTTCCTTCATTTGTTTGCATAGTGACCCTTCTGCTGACACTTGTTGCACGTAACCTCTGAGAGCGGACGGTGATACGGAGCACTTGATCTTGGAGCATGAGGAGGAGGAGGGTGGGTGGGTGGGTGGGAAGATACTAGTGACATATGTCTTGTTCTGAAAGCCTGGGTTGGGTGGGTGGGAAGATCCATTGCCACCTTTGCTCTTCTGCTGATAAGGCTGGCGGAACTGAGGAGGAGGAGGCAACCAATACTTTTGCTGCTTAGCTGCCACTTGAGTTGACGAAGAAGAAGGAGTTGCATCCCTGACTCTCTTCTTGGAAGCATCGCACTTGAGCTGAGCGGTCTCTTGTTTCAGTGCCATGTTGTATAATTCATCATACTTCTTCGGCTCAAAAAGCACGAGAGCTAGTTGCAGATCTTCTCTGAGGCCACCACTAAACTGATAAATCATGCTCTTCTCGTCAGGGACGTCTTTCTTAGCGAAACGAGCGAGGTTATGGAACAAGATGTTGTACTGGTAAACAGACAAGCTGCCTTGCTTCAGATTGTGGAACTCCTCACGCTTGCTCTCAACAACACTTTGAGGAATGTGGTGAGCTTTGAAGTCTTGGCGGAATTCATCCTAGGTAATCACACGACCTCCTCTGGAATCTTTGTATTGCTGATACCACTCTATAGCTTGGTCTTTGAGTTGGAATGAAGCAAACTTGACAAAGTCCTCAGGCCTGACATTGCTGCACTCGAAATGCTTGCAGATATCCACAAGCTAATCATCAGCGTCTGTTGCCTCGACACTGTTACTGAAGGTCTTTGGCTGGTTTGCAAGGAACTGGTTGAGTGTAGCAAATTGATTTTGATTGTTGCCATGGCCTTGATTTCCTTAGTTGCGCTCTTGCAAGAGTTGCATAAGAATCTGCGTGTTGGCATTGGTAGCGGCCATCACAGCTTGCCATGCCTCCGGAGGTGGAGGTGGTGGCGGTGGTTCAGGATTCTGTCGCGTTGGAGGAGCCATCCTGAAGAGGGTGACATCCGTTAGCATCTTGACAGACATATATTCAAGCTGAATCAAATGGATTGAAATTGCAACATATAGCCTTAACATCCAAACAAGAATGAACGAATGAATTCCAAATTAAATGGTCACACTTCCATAAATTGAGAAGCCACTTAGATAGAGGTAGAAGAATAAAACAACAAGGTACGGACAAGAACAAATACTTGGTAAGGACTACCCAATCACAAACCAAATATCTGCGGAAGAAATACTAGAGCTACATGAATTCCCACCTATGAAACTCCCGAAATTTTCCCGGTTATGCAATCAGGTGTTGGGGATACAGGGGAAGCATAATACCTCACCCAAAACTAGCAAATCCTACATCCAGCTGTATCCATCCTTCAACACATAACCAAGAAACCTTCGGAAACCATTTACCTCAACCTTCGAAAAGCATCTGTTATACGAGTTATGGCAATACTCCCGAACTCCCGCCCCAGTACTGGGTGGCGTCGAGGTTATCTCACCAACAACTGCATAAAAGAGATTTTCGATGTCGACGAACTCAGGTATTCCAGAACTGCAACGATAAAATTGTGACGACAACACCTCGGAGCTCAACTCCCCGGGACACTACCACAACCCCTAAATGTCAAGAGGCACCAAGAACAATGTTCTCGTCACAAAACCATCAGAACGATTCCAAGATACCCGCGTGATCCTAAAAAAATTAGTGAAATTTGAGAAGAGAAGAGTCAAAACTCTACGTCAGGATGCCTCACCGGAGCAACGAAGGGACTGAGGAGTAAAAAGAATCCTACTCTCCGATATATATAATCCTAAAAGACTGAAAACATTTTTCTAGACTCAACAACGCCAGCGATACGATCAAGCAGGGGGCTCCTAAGTCGGGGAAGGCTCTGATTACCAACTTGTAACACCCACGATGCGGCTATATCTCCCACGTGTCGGAGCACGACTTAGAGGCATAACCGCATTGTAGGCAATGTCGCAAGAGGGGTAGTCTTTACACATCACATGTACTGAATAAGAAAAGAGGTACATAGTTGGCTTACAATCGCCACTTCACACAATAATATAAATAGCATTACAATCATCCAGATACAATCAAGGTCCAACTACGGAACCAAAATAAAGATAACCCCAAATGCATAATGTCCCCGATCGCCCCAACTGGGCTCCACTACTGATCATCTGGAAAGGAAACATAGTATCGTCCTGAGTCCTCATCGAACTCCCACTTGAGCTCAGTCGCATCTCCTGGAACGGTATCATCGGTCCCTGCATCTGGTTTTGGAAGGAATCTGTTGGGGATATTACTACCAGTATGACCCGCCCAGGAGGGGCCGGGTCAGCCCTAATGGGGGGTTACATAAGAAGCCCAATATACATTCAAGATAATAGGTTATGAAACATATAGAAGGCCCAAAGGCCTGGGGCCGGCTTAAGGCCCGATATTGTAAATCGCCGTATGTAAGGAAAGACTTCTAAAGAAAGGCATGTATAGGAAGTCACCGAGCCGGACACGATTATAAGCCGGTCGGGACTCTGTAGGCCACCAGGCGTCAACCCGTGTATATAAGCGGACGACCTGGTGGCGGTTTAGGGCAGGAAACAATAGATCGATAACCAAGCCGGCGAGTTGAGCCTCTTGGAGATCGAAACCTCAGCAATACCAATCCCAACTAGACATAGGCTTTCACCTTCATCGTAAGGGGCCGAACTAGTATAAAAACCATCTCGTGTTCTTTGTCCTGATTGACCCCTTTAAGCTTCCTAGTGCGATGGCCCTACGACTAAGTCCTTGCTCTAGGACATCTGTTGTGTCAATTCCATGATAGTTGGCGCCCACCATGGGGCCAGCGCACGGTGGATTTGAGTTCTTGAAGGGCAACTTCGAAGGGCTCAAGGGATACGCTGTGGGCCAAATGAGCAAGAGTCGTCACGGCAAACTCTACATCGACGATGAAGGATGGGGCCCCGAGGCTGGCTCGATCAAGTACGGGTACCGGGTCCCCTTCGGCAGAATTCACGTCTTCATCGGCCAGATCGGCGAGTCAGGCCCTGAGCCGGACATCCACACCAACCTCATTGAAACGGCTCAGCGCCCCGGGTCCGCCCGTGTTCAATCTATTGTGAAGCATGCCTTCATAGGCTGCGTCCATGGTGATGAATACTCCGAAGGATCGATGGAAGACGGGGAGACAGCCATCTGCTCTGATACTGCATCATCAACAGGTGAAACAGACTCGTTGTACCAACTGCAAGACAGCATGCTCGGGGGCTGTTCTGATGGCAGCAGTATTCCAGACCCCCTTGAGCCGCCGAATTGGGCCGGAGTCTTCATGGCGGGGATGCAGCCCGGGCAGAACTCCAGCGTAGCGACAGCATCAGCCACCGGGTCGGCAGCTGCCGGGTCAAGAGACCCCGCGCGCCCCCCGGCTCAGGTTCTAATGGACCTCATGGATAAACTGACGGCTCTGTTAACCACTGTGGTAGAACTGGCGGATAAAGCTCGGCATGATGCAGAAGTGGCACGCATGTGGGAGGAGATGGTGCAAGCAAAGGAAAATCTAGCCGCAGAAGAAACCCGGATGGCAGCAGAACGAGCAGCTCTGGATGCTCGTGCCCAGCAGCTTCAAGCAGAAACTTTCCGGCTCTCGGTGGATCTTAATGCATCGAACAAGGTCATGAGGAGGAGGCATTAGAAAACTCAGTCATGTCTGCCTCTAACGCTGGATCCGAGGAACTTGTTCCATACACCCGGAGCTGGGGGGAGCAACCCGCCGGAAGCAAACCGGGTCGCGACACCCGGTGCACTGGTCCAGCCAGGCACCGTGGAGCCGCCTCACATAAATACAGCTCCTCCTCGTTATGTAGCAACACCTCCGGGTCACTTCTCCAACCCCATGGAAAACCTCATTGCAACGTCGGCTCGTTTGGCAGCTCTCCCAATGGAAGGCGACTCGCCAGCAGCCATTGAAACCCGGAGGGTAAGAGAGCTACTTTAGAAAGCTTTGGCCCAGCAGGATGCATACTCTTATAGTCGAGACAGGATTCATTCAACCCCTCGCCCAAGCCGGAGCCCGAGCTACAGTAGGCACATGGAGTCCGCAGAAATGTCAAGTAACGCTCAATGCCACAACCGGCCATATAGGCATGAGCCGGTGCGGGCTGGAGCTCTTAACTTGGTGGATCGGGAGAGGATTCGTCAAGAGGCGGAACGGGTGGCTCAGATAGCAGCAGAGCAGCCGGCTCACCAAACCTTTCCGGCTTATCCAGCAACCTCGATTGAGGCAGGAGTGGCCACAAGAACCGGAGGCGTATCTTGCTTGGTCCCAGCCATACGCAATGAGCGGTTGCCCAAGGATTTCAAGGGGCCTCGTAAAGTGCCTAATTACACGGCTGACTTACATTCGGGGGCTTGGATTGAGAGTTATGAGATGGCTATGGAGCTGTTGGAGGTTAGCGATGCTGCAATGGCCAAGTATTTTACCATGATGTTGGATGGAACGGCTCGGACCTGGTTAAAACGATTGCCACCCAATTCTATTGGCTCATGGGCAGAGTTAAAGGCACTGTTCATCCAGAACTTTAAGGATACAGGTAAGCAGCCAATGTCGATTGTGGACCTGACTAATTGCAAGCAAGAGGATGGAGAATCTACAACCCATTGGGTGCGCCGGGTCAAGGAGATAATACATTTGTCTAATAAGATGGATGTCGGCTCAGCAGTTTTGATGTTGGAGAAAAATTGCCGTTTTGAACCTCTGAAGCAGAAGTTGGGGCGGCTTAAACGTGACTATAATGACATGGGGACATTGATGGCGGCTCTTGTCAAGTATGCTGACTCTGATACCACCAAAGACCCGGTGTCTAATGAAGAAAAGGCAACGAAGGGATAGAAGAATGACAATGGCAACGGTCACCAGCATAACCCGGTGAATCAAGGAGGTAATAAATGTAAGGCTGATGAGTTTGTTGCCAATACCAATACGTAGGGTGGTAATCAGCGGCGCAAGGGCAGACAACCCCCTCGATCGGGCGGGTCAGGCCCCACCCTTGAGCAGTTGTTGAACGAACCTTGTCCAAAACACGGCACCCGGGAGAAACCAGGCACCCACTTGTGGAAAGATTGCACGATCATGAAGGCATTTAAAAATTCAAATGCATTTGATGGGGGTCACGGCCCAGGTGGCGGCTCAGGTGGAGGCGGCTTTCAAGGCCCGGGCGTCGGTTCAAGCGGAGGAGGTTTTCACGGTCAGGGTTATCCTGGTCACCAAGGAGGATATAATCAGCAACACGGCCAAGGGAATCAGCAGCAATAGCAATCCGGCTATCAGAGCAACCCGAAGCAGTTGAGTAGCAGACAATATCATGTCTTTACTACCAGTTTATGTAAGAGGGACCAAAAGCTCCACAAGAGGGCCGTCAATGCCGTTGAGCCGGCAATTCCACGTTATTTACGTTGGTCGGAGCAGCCTATTGTGTGGAGTAGAGAGGATCACCCTCCCCGGGTTGATAATCCGGGTGTTACGGCATATCTCTCTGAAGGTAGTTTTGGTGATTGATGACAACATGTTTGCGGACTAATCTTGTGCTTTGAATAGTTCATAGATTCTCCCCTGGCACGAGACGTTTTCTTCCCCTCGGAGTGTCTTTCAAGATGGTGTAGCTCTTTCGTTTCTCTATCGGTGGACTAGTTGCGTAGAGGGCACCGTACTATCAAGAGGGGGTCTGCTGGGGTATTGCATGGGTGGAATCAACACGTACACATCAGCTTCTCACCCTCCGTGCTTTTCCATTCCATTGAAGAGATCTCTTCTCTCTTCCTTGTCCTGTCTGGGTCCCTGCGGTAGTACCACGCCACCCAGCGGTAGTACCGCTGAGGAGCCACAAGTGGCAGTACTGCTCCACAGCGGTAGTACCGCCCGTGTCTCCACAGCAGTAGTACCGCTTGGGTGCCTGGCACCACCGCCTCGTCCTCAGCCTCTTTGGAGAGATTCTCTCTTATGTGTCCTAGCGGTAGTACCGCACTACAAGCGGTAGTACGGCCGAAGGGTCACAAGCGGCAGTACCGCTCCTGAGCGGTAGTACCATCCCTGACCCCGTTGTCGTAGTACTGCTGGGCAGTCTGGCTCCTACCACCTCGATTCGAGGGGTCTTTTTCTTGTTTTGGGTTTTGCGGCACTAGTTGCGATTGTAGAGGCGGTAGTACCGTTCCAAGAGCGGTAGTACCGCCCCTACCACCGCGGTAGTACCGCGTTGGGTCCTATTCCCTACTAGTCTCCTCTGCGCGGCAGTGCCGCTGGCTGGTGCGGCAGTACCGCTGACCTAGCGGTAGTACCGCCCCCTCTTAGCGGTAGTACTGCCCTGTGCGGGGCTGGTTGGTGGGAGCAACGGTTGGATTGTTGCCCCCACTATAAAAGGGGGTCCCCTTCTTCCCTTTGACCTACCTCTTCCCCCTCAAGCTCCATTTATTGCTCAAGCTCCATTAAATGCTCCAAGCTCCATTTTCGCCCGATCTATCTCTCTAGCCAATCAAACTTGTTGATTTGCTCGGGAGTGGTTGAGAAGGCCCCGATCTACACTTCCACCAAGGGATTTTCGATTCCCCCACTCATCCCTAGTGGATCTTGTTACTCTTGGGTGTTTGAGCACCCTAGACGGTTGAGGTCACCACGGAGCCATAGTCCATTGTGGTGAAGCTTCGTGGTTTTGTTGGGAGCCTCCGATTAAGTTGCGGAGATTGCCCCAACCTTGTTTGTAAAGGTTCGGTCACTGCCTTCAAGGGCACCAATAGTGGAATCATGGTATCTCGCATTGTGTGAGGGCGTGAGGAGAATACGGTGGCCCTAGTGGCTTCTTGGGGAGCATTGTGCCTCCACACCGCTCTAACGGAGACGTACTTCCCCTCAAAATGAAGGAACTTCGGTAAGACATACTCGTCTTCACCGGATCCACTCTTGGTTATCTCTTACCTTTACTTGTGCAAGCTCTTTAGTGTTACTTCTCTTGCTTGCTTGTATGCTTGTTGTTATTGCATCATATAGGTTGCTCACCTAGTTGCACATCTAGACAACCTACTTTGATGCAAAGTTTAATTTGGTAAAGAAAAGTAAAAATTGGTAGTTGCCTATTCACCCCCCCCCCTCTAGTCAACCATATCGATCCTTTCAATTGGTATCAGAGCCTCGTCTCTTTATTAAGGACTTTACCGTCCAAAGAGTATGGTTGATACCATAGACGGTGTGGAGGAACACTCTGGTGTGAATTCGATCTCGTCTACGGGCGATGGGGGAACCTCGGTCTCTCATGAGGAGTTCAAACTGGCCTTGGAGACATTGAAAACCTCCATGACGACCGAAGTTGAAAGCATGTTTACTAAATTTCTTGAGGGGCTTAAACTATTCACCGCACCGTTGAAAGTGGGTGACCCCGCCAACAAGGTGACGGATGCTATCCCCGGCAAGGGGGAAGCTAGTAGTGAAAAGGCTCCTTCTTCTAGTGGTAAGAATGGCATCGACATCTTTGCCCATGTGGAACCACCACTTGTTTATGGTGGACCGGTTCCTTCCACTCATTTGAATCATGCCGGTCCTCCCCCTAAGATTGTGAAAAATGAGGACTTTGATTCTTGGGTTTACCGCTTTAAATGTCATTTAAATCATGTGAACACTAACCTTTGGAGAATCATTGAAGAAGGTTTCTATCCACATGATCCAAGCAACTTCACTCCTCGAGAAGCCGCGGACAATCAATTCAATGAGAATGCTCTCTTCATCATTCAAGATGCAATTCCACCTGAAGACCTACCTCATCTTCGTCCCTTCGCCTTGGCCAAAGATGCATGGCATTGTGTTGTCTCTCTCTACCGGGGAAGCGCAAGCATTCAACGCTCCAACTATGAAGTGGTACAAGATGAGGCCGATGAGTTTGCAATGAAAGAAGATGAAGAACCTCGTGAGCTTTATCGGAGAATAACCAAACTCGCGGTCTCACTATGAGATCATGGGAGCAAGGACACGGATGACAACTGGATCAAGCGAAAATTCCTCAAGGCAATGATGCCCTATCACAAGGCCATGTCCTCCGTCATTCATCAAAGACCGGACTTCCACACTTTGACCTCAAGCGAAGTGTTGGATGAGTTTGTGGCCATGAACATTTTGGACAAGACCGCCGACAATGCAGTGCTTCGTTCCCAAAGGGCAAAGAGGCCTAACCTTGCATTGAAGGCCAAGCTCACCGTTGAAGAAGAAGAAGAGGAAGAAGAGGAGAGCAACCCCGAAGATACGAAGTATGCATATCATGAACACATGGTGCTTGCTTCAAGGCAATTTTGGAGCAAGAAAAACTCGAGGCCAAACTTTAGCAAAAACAACTCAAGTGGCACGAAGAGCAAGCAACATGTAAGGACTTGCTACAATTGTGGCAACGTGAGTCATTTTGTTGCGGAATGCCCATATGAGAAGAGGGAAGACAATGGTGGCAAGCTCATCCGAAAGGACAAGGCCAAGTCGTTCCCCAACAAGAGCAACTTCACCAAGAAGACTCCTCCCAAGGCATTGGTGGTACAAGAAGAGTACAATGAGGATGATGATGATGATGAAAGTGATGAGTCGGTTTCCATGGCCTCCGTTGCCATTGCGACGACTCCACGGGTATCTCTCTTTGACTCACCCAATGAGAGCATCACCCCCAAGTGCCTCATGGCTAAAGCCACCAACAAGGTAACCTCCAACATCAAAACTACCATCATTAATCATCCTTCTCCGGCGGATAGCATTAATAAACTTGATGGAGATAATGTGGAGGCTAATGAGTTTGAGGCCTTTATGGGAAAACTCAAGGGAAAATCCAAGAAGCACTTTGTTGCTCTCTTAGAACAACTTGGTGAAGCCAATGACATGATCGAGGCTCACGAAAACACCATCACTAAGATGGAAGGGCATAGTCGTGACTATGCCGATGAGATTTCGGATCTTTCCAATGCTCTTGAGGAAGAGTGTGGTCTTCGTTTGGCTCTTGAGGAGTCACACAATGTTGATCATGCTAAGTTAAAGAAAGATTATGATCATGTCCTCATTGTTTCTCGTGTGCTAAACTCCGAGAAGGCCAAACTCGGGGTTGATCTTGCTAGACTCAAAGAGGAGTTTGATATACTTGACAAGGCCCACAAGGCCTTGAAGGGTATTCACGCTAGTCTCAAGGAGTCTCATGATCAACTCCAAGTGAAGCTAACTAAGGAGAAAGCAACATTTCCTCATATGGTTTTAATTGACAATGTAAATGCTACTAACCCGTGTTGTGAGCATATACATCTTGTTGAGGAAAATGCAAAGTTAAAGGAGCAACTTGAGAGAGGTCTTGCATCTTGCATACAAGGCAAGAAGAACCTCAACGATCTCTTGATCAACCAAAAGGGAGTTGTGGCCAAGGAAGGGGTTGGGTACGTGCCCGACTCCAAGAACAAGAAGAAGAATGACAAGACCAAAAGACCTCCTCCTATCATGAAAACCTTTGTGAAGGAAGGAGAGAGTGCCTCCGAGGAGAAGAAAAAGAACACTGCAAGGGGCGGCAATGTCAAGAAGGGCAATGCCACCCCTCCCAACAAAGCCGGCGATTTTAACCCTTCTTATGTGTTATGCCGTGCTAGTGACGGGCATGTTTATGCCAAATTTGTTGGTTCTCTTCATGAGTACATTGAATGGTCTATTTGGGTTCCAAAGACCCTTGTTACTAACATCAAAGGACCCATTACAAAATGGGTACCTAAAACCAAGCATTGATCTCTTGTAGGTGTTTGCTTCTGGTGGGGGATCATGGTTGCTCGATAGCGGAGCTACAAATCATATGACCGGAAGCAAGGACTTGGTGGTGGATGTGCACAAGGTTCCATCTATGCCCACCAATGTCGAGTGGGGTGATGCCTCATCTTCTAAGGTATTGGGACTTGGCAAGGTGGTCATCTCTCATGACCTCACGATCGAGAAGGTCATGCTTGTTGAGTCCCTTGCATACAATTTACTTTCGGTTCGTCAACTTGCAATCATGGGCTTTGGCACTTTCTTTGATATCGATACCGTGGCCCTCTTGTGGAGCAAGACTCTTAAAGTAGCCTTTGTTGGGCATGTCGAGAACGGTCTATACGTGATTAACTTTTTGGAGCGACCCACTAAAACCACGACATGCCTAATGGCTAAAGTTGATGTGGGATGGCTTTGGCATCGCCGTTTAGCCCATGTCAATATGAGGTCTTTGCAAAGTCTCCTCAAGGGGGACCATGTCCGAGGACTAACAAATGTTAGTTTTGCTAAAGATCGTGCTTGCAGTGCCTGTATCGAAGGAAAGCTACATGAGAAGGCTCACCCTCCCACGACTATCATTTATTCGAAGAGGCCTTTGGAGCTCCTTCACATGGATCTCTTTGGGCCGCCATCTTTCGATAGTCTTGGAGGTAGGAAGTATTGCTTGGTGATTGTGGATGACTACTCAAGGTACACGTGGGTGTATTTCTTCAAGAGGAAGAGCGAGACCCAACAAACCGTCATTGACTTTGCAAATGAAGCACAACGTCAACACAATGCAAAGATCTTGACAATAAGAAGTGACAATAGCACCGAGTTCAAGAACTACACCTTGGATGAATTTCTTAGTGATGAGGGAATCAAGCATCAATATTCCGCACCATACACCCCTCAACAAAACGGTGTTGCGGAGAGGAAGAACCGGACATTGATGGATGCGGCAAGGACCATGATGGCGGAGTTCAAGTCTCCGTACAACTTTTGGGTCGAAGCCATCAACACCGCGTGTCATGCATCCAATCGGCTCTACCTCCGCAAGGGCTTGAACAAGACTCCATATGAGATACTCACCGGTAACAAGCCCAATCTCAAGTACTTCCGGGTATTCGGGTGTAAGTGTTTCATTCTCAAGAAAGGTGTTCGGTTGTCTAAATTTGAGGCTAGAGCTTATGAGGGCATATTTGTTGGCTATGCTACAAACTCTCATGCTTATCGTGTCCTCAATAAATCCACGGGACTTATTGAGGAGACGTGTAACATGGAGTTTGATGAGAATAACGGCTCCCAAGTGGAGCAAAGTGGCACTTGTGATGTAGGTGATGAAATTCCTCCCCAAGCCATAAGAAGAATGGGTGTTGGCTTTATCCTACCCATTGAGGAACCCCTTGTGGCCGAAGGAGAAGGACAAATCTCCACTCAAGTGGAGCCATCACCAACCCAAGGCCCACACGCTTCCGAAGAACAACATGAAGGCCCTCATCCTCAAGAACATGACCAAGGGCAAGATCACGCTCAAGACGGTGTTGACACATCAAGTGATGCCCAAGGTCAAGTTCTCTCCTCCGAGCAAGTTCAAGAACAAGAACAAGCCCAAGACGACGCTCAAGATGATCAAGTGACCACTCCTCGTCTCACCCCCGAGGAGGAATTAGAGCGTCGTGCCGCCAAGGTTGCTTCCAAGCTCTCCACCAAGGATCATCTCATGACGAATGTGCTTGGAAGCTTAAGAAAGGGGGTAAGCACTCGTAGACAATTAGCAAATTATTGTGAGCATCACGCGTTTGTCTCTTGTGTGGAACCCCACAAGGTCTATGAAGTGCTAGAAGATCCGGATTGGCTCAATGCCATGCATGAAGAACTCAACAACTTCGAGCGCAACAAAGTGTGGAGGTTGGTGCCAAGACCGACCGGGAATCACAATGTCATAGGAACCAAGTGGATATTTAAGAACAAGCAAGATTCCCATAGGATTATAATTCGCAACAAGGCTTGTTTGGTAGCACAAGGCTACTCCCAAGTCGAGGGTATCGACTACGGTGAAACCTTTGCTCCCGTTGCTCGTCTTGAATCCATTCGCATGTTGATTGCATATGCTTCTCATCATAACTTTAAGTTACAACAAATGGATGTGAAGAGTGCTTTTCTTAATGGACCTATTAATGAGTTGGTTTACGTCAAGCAACCCCCCAGGTTCGAGGATCCCTACTTTCCTGATCATGTGTATCAACTCGATAAGGCACTCTATGGCCTTAAACAAGCCCCACGTGCATGGTATGACCACCTTACCGAGTTGTTACAAGACTGTGGTTTTGAAGTTGGGCTAATCGACCCCGCTCTCTTTACTAATAAGGTCAAAGGGGAGTTGTTTGTGTGCCAATTATACGTTGATGATATTATCTTTGGTTCTCCTAACAAAGCTTTCGATGAGGAATTTGCCGCTCTCATGACCTCAAAGTTCGAGATGTCCTCCATGGGAGAGTTGAAGTTCTTTCTAGGGTTCGAAGTGAAGCAAAGAAGAGAAGGAACCTTCATCAATCAATCCAAATACACTCAAGACATGCTCAAGAGATTCAAGCTAAGTGACGTCAAGCTGGCTTCCACTCCAATGCCCACCAAGTGCCAACTTGACTTAGATCCCAATGGTAAAGTGGTGGATCAAAAGGTATATCGTTCCATGATTGGATCCTTGCTTTACCTTTGTGCATCTAGACCGGACATCATGTTGAGTGTGGGAATTTGTACACGGTTTCAAGCCGCACCTAAGGAAAGTCACTATGTGGCGGTCAAATGAATCTTTCGATATTTGGCTCATACCCCAAACTTTGGCTTATGGTACCCAAGAGGATCAAACTTCAAGCTTGTAGGGTACTCGGATTCCGATTGGGCGGGAGACAAAGTGGATAGGAAGTCCACTTCTAGAGGGTGCCAATTCCTTGGTTGCTCTTTGGTAAGTTGGTCTTCCAAAAAGCAAAGTTGTGTGTCTCTCTCGTCTACTAAGGCGGAGTATGTTGCCGCCGGTAGTTGTTGTGCACAACTCCTATGGATGAGGCAAACTTTAAAGGATTACGGTATCACTTGTGACAAAGTGCCTCTTTGGCGTGACAATGAAAGTGCCATCAAGATCTCTCTCAACCCGGTGCAACACTTCAAGACGAAGCATATTGAGATTCGGTATCACTTTGTCCGGGATCACATTAGGCGAGGAGAGATCAAGCTCAACTATGTCAACACTCATGACAACCTTGCAGATATTTTCACGAAGCCCTTGGATGAAGCAAGATTTCGCGAGTTAAGGCATGAGCTAAATATCATTGATTCGAGCAATGTGGCTTGAACCCTTGCACACCCCACCACGCTCAATGAACTCTCCCTCCCCCCATTATGCATAAATTGATCAAGTCTTTCACTTTAGCCATTGTTGATGGTACTTGTGTTTCAAAGACGAGTTTTGGTCATGGGCCCAAGGTTAAATCTTCGCGGCGCCATACCTCTTGACTCAAACATAGGTGGCCTCGGCCACCGCCCTCTTTTGAAGAGGTGTGTCTTGGTCGTTTGCTCGTGTGCTCTCTTTTCTTGCCGTTTGTGTCTTTCCTTCAAGCAAAAGCCTTGATTGTTTGGTTGCCGTGGCGTGCTGGGCGGTACTACCGCTGGTGGTGCGCGGTACTACCGCTCATAAGCGGTACTACCGCCCCCCAGCACGGTACTACCGCTGAGGGACGGGACCAGGGGGTTATATCGGGGCAGGGGGGAGGTTTCTTCTCCCCCATACCCATTCGCTTCGCCCCCTTCTTTCTTCTTCCTCTCTCCAGCCTCCACTCACCGCGGGAGGGCTCCGGCGGATCTCCGTCTCCGGGGCGTCCCTCTCCATTTCCTTTGGTGGAGTCGATCCCCACCCCGTTCTCTTGCCATGGATACCGGTATTGCCCCCGTTCCTTCTTTCCTTTTGTCTCGTTTTCAGATCTTGTTTCTTAGGGGCAATGGTGGTTGCATCTCTAGATTTTTGGCTAAATCTAGGCTTGAGTTGGTTGGAGAAGGCAACTAGACTATCTCGATTAGAGTTTGGTAGGAATCTTTTTGAATTTGGCAGGCCGGTAGTGCCGGATCTGACCACGGTAGTAGGAAACCGCTGTTTCTCCGCCTCGTGCTGTAGGAAACTGTTGTTTCTCCGCTGTCAGATTTCGGGTTCCGGCAGACCCTTAAGGTTCGAACACTAGGGTGCACGCGGAAATCACGTCCTCGACCCCCCCCCCCCGTCTCGCAAAGATCTAGACTACTAAAAGAACTGCACAAGAGACGCGAGATTTATACTGGTTCGGGCCATCATTGTGGTGTAATACCCTACTCTAGTGTGTGGTGGATGGATTGCCTCTTGGGGGCTGGTGATGATGAACAATACAAGGAAGAACAGCCTCGCGAGGGTCTGTTCTTGGCTGGGGTGATGAACTGCTATGGGGAGTTCAGCCACCTTTCTCTCTCTCTCTCTCTCTCTCTCTCTCTCTCTCTCTCTCTCTCTCTCTCTCTCTCTTCCAGGTCCCAACTGACCAACCGACCGAACCCCTTGCTATGTGGGTGGCTAGTCCTATTTATAGAGGCCCTGGTCCTCTTCCCAAATATTGAGCGGGAAGGGATCCAACAATGGCGGGCTAATTTGAAGGGGAACAGCGAGTACTTCTATCCTGACAAAAGCAGTCTTCGCCTGCCAAAGGCTCTGGTGGTGACGCCGGGCTGGGCTCCATGGTGACCTCCGTCTCGTAGTCCGCTTGGTCCTGGTCTTGTTGCACCAGAATGGCAACCTTTGCCTGATGCCTCAGTACTCCGCGGCTGCGCTTGCCCCCTTTGCACCAAAGAGGAAAGGAGGACGTTGTGCGCGCTGGCGCCCGCCTGGCGCCCTCGATCATCATGGCTTACGTCACGGGCACCTCACGAGGCACCCCGCCTCGATATCTCCGTCTCCTTGCGAGCCAGCCTGAGGAGGCTGCACCTGAGGATGCGCCGTGTTGTCCTCCTCGCGAGGCTTGGCCCCTCGCGAGGGTCTTGAGTCTTGTGCTTGATGAAGATGGGCCGCGCTGGGCCCCCACTTGAGCCACGCCGCAGGCCGCAGGCAGGCAAGTCTAGGGACCCCCATTCTCAGAACGCCGACAGTAGCCCCCGGGCCCGTGGCGTGCATGGGCTTGGCCGTGCCGAGAGGCGAAAGGGCAAGGGCGAAGCGCCGCGGGCCCTAACAGCCTCCGGCCTTGGACGCCGCATGGCGGTTGATTGGACGTGGCGTCTCCGCTTCCCCACGACGCCTTGGTGATCGTGCGAGTCGGACAAGTCCCTGCATGCAGAATGTGTTATGATTACCTGTGATCGTGGAGACCGGCGGTTGGCCTTCGCCAGCTATAACTACGGCACCGCACGTGCCTGTCCAGTCCATCTTTTCTTGCTCTCTCCTTCGCCTCAGTTCTTGCTCCTTCTTGGTGTGATGGCTCTGATTCGCCGGTTCTCTGCAGCGGAGAAGGGAAAGGCTCCTCGAGAAGGGCTAGACCCTCTCCCGCCGAAGAAGCGACTCACCCATTGCAGCCGGGACAAAGAGGACCATTCGGCAGCGGCGAGGCCCTGGGGCGAGCGGGCTCCGCCGGGGTTCCCGCTGCCCTTGTACGCCCACGTCGAGGGCCCCGGAGGTGTTGATGCTGATCCCCGCAGTCAGCGCCGTCGTCGGCGCCGTCGGGTTACGGAGGCGTGGGTGGTTCCTCCTGGAGTCCATGCCGAGGGCTCCTCCCGTGAGTTCGTGCTCCACGTCGTCACTCCCCTTCAGTCCTGGATCCGTCTTCCTCCCTTCTTCGCCTCCATCGTTCCTCCAGGAGGGCCCCTGGAGCTCCAGCTGCAGCACGCCGACTGCAGCGCCCCCACGACCGAGGCTGAGGTCGTCGTCGCTGCCCCGGGCGCGGTCTACATGTCCCGCGGCTGGAGGGAGATCGCCCGGGTCTGCAGGGAAAGAGGCGTCTTCGCGGTCCACCTGGAGTACGACGGCGCGGCGGTGATGTTCTTCAAGGTCTTTGATGCGATCGGGTGCCGGCTGGAGTGCTGCCATGGGAGAAGTGGCCAGGACCTCGCCCTGGTGAGGGCTAGGCCGGTCGACCGCCCCCTGGGCAGAGGCGCCCGAGGGTCCAGCGATTCCAGCGAAGGCTTCACGACTCCGGAGACGAGCGACGACAGCTACGAGCCCTCGAGTCGTCGCCACTCCAGGAGCAGGGCGGACGCGTCAGGCCGTCGCCACCCCTGATCTGGATGGAGTTGGCGCCGGTGCCTGCGGCCCACTGTTGATGATGGCGTCTCCCGCAGTAGCTCATGTAGTTAGCATCCCTTAGTATTCGTTCCCTGCAAGGAATCAGAATGCGCCCCGTGGGGGCTTGTATGGTGTCTGTAGCCCTGTTTGTTAATATGTATAACCTTTTGACGTGGATCCGTGCGAGTTGCCAACTCCGTTATAGTTCAGCCTTCCCTTTTGCACCCCACGAGGGCTTGGTGCTCTACTCCGACAGGTCCCAGTCCCAAGGCGGCGTCAGCCGTCGCTGGTATGCCAGGTCGCGATGCCGTGGTCAAGGCCAGGAGGTGAGCGACCCGAGGTCCGGTAAGAGCCCCTGAGTCGCAATGCTCAAGAGGTCCCCTTTGGCGCCCAAGCAGCCGTCGCTTAGTGAGAAAGGGAAGCAACGTCGCTAGTACGGAGTTGCTTTAGGTGCGGGGGTAGTGCTGCAGCAGCCAGTGCCGTGGGTGGTAACTTATCTTGAGGATCAAGGGCCGTTCCAGGGGTGCCGTTGGGTCCGTGCGTAGGCAGGAGCGGAATCCTCGGCAAGGTCCTCGCGAGGCCCCCTCTTCCCCGCCTCGGCTCCCCTTTCTGCTCTACGTCCTTGGGTCCCGGCCCTCGAGCTTGTCTCAGCCGTCGCTGGTATGCCAGGCCGCGATGCCGTGGACAAGGCCAGAGGGTGAGGGCTGGAGAGCCAGTAAGAGCCCTAAGTCGCGATGCTCAGGCGCCCCCCCTTTAACGTGCAGGCGGTTCGCGCGGGCGAGGGCGAAGGAAACCTCGTGAGGGCCTCGTCTTGCGCGGTTCCCTCCAGGGATCCTGCAGGGTCATCACAGAAAGAAGATGGTGTTGCCATGGCGGCCGTGATCGTTAGTCACTCGAGAGCTTGCTGGTTGGAGTAGGCGAGGTGCATCTGGGCACCCGTGAGCCAGCGCGGGACTCACGAGGCCCTACCTCTAGGCGGGTTGCGCCCGGCACTAGGCCGTATCTTGAGATGTGTCCCTGCAAAATTTGGTTAGATGCCGGTACTCTACGTCCTCGGGTCCCGGCCCTCGAGCTTGTCTCAGTTGTCGCTGGTATGCCAGGTCGTGATGCCATGGACAAGGCCAGAGGGTGAGGGCTGGAGAGCCAGTAAGAGCCCTGAGTCGTGATGCTCAGGCACCCCCCCCCCTTTAACGTGCAAGTGGCCGACATGGGAAGAAAAGATGCCGCGGACGGGCACCATGCAGCTAAGCGTGATAGGCAATGCATAGTTGGAAATAAACGCTAGGGGGATACACGCCGCTGGGTCTGGCCCGAACGGCTTGGGGATGATGCAGCCTGAGGGGCGCCCCCAACAAGGCAAACTAACGACGGAAAGGTAAATGCAGATACATGCCGCGGGGACGGACCCACGCGGCCTGGGAGTGATGCAACCCTGGGAGGGTGCTCCCAGCTAAGAACGGAACATGAAAGATGTCACCTGAGGATGTCATCGGCGTAGTGGCGTTGGTGCAGCAGACTTGACGGGCTGCAGAAGCCGATCCTCACGAGCCCCCAGGCCCCGGGGCCTCGGGAGGCTCCGGAGGCGTTGGTGACTCCTCGCGAGCTGCCTCCATCTCTGCCAAGGCCGCGGAACGCCTGTCTTCCTGAGCCTCCACGATGCCCCTCATGAGGCGCTGGTACGCCGCAGCCATGCTCGGCAGGCCGTAAGGCATGCGAACATAGCTGTGGGGTGGACCTCCGCAGCGCCCCACTTGCGAGGGCCAGAGGCGCTCTATTGTGGCGATCTGATTGAGCCCTGGTACGTCGACGCAGACGCGCAGCCCACCATCCTCGCCTGGATGTGGGGCCAGGGCTGGCAAGTGGCGGCAACCTCTCATGATCCTTGTCTCCTGTAGCTCTTGAATGGCCTCGTCAACAAACTCTCGCTGGTCTGATCTTCCTCGCCTGGCTCCCTCTCGAGGGAAACGTGCTGCGAAGCACGCCTCCACATGGTGCCCAAGCGCCTCCCTCGTGACCCTGGCTAGGTCGGTGGCCCTCCAGGTGAGAACCCCCAGCCCTGCCTGAGGAGGGCACTGGGCGCGCTTTCCTATGCGATGGATGGAGGGTCCTCCCGAGTAGGCACGGGCCCTGAGGGGCCTGCCTCCTGGGAGGCTGAGCCTGACGATGTCTTCTTCTTCTTGGGGGTGGTCTCAGGAAGCCTCCTGCTTCCGTGATCTAGGTCTTCTAGCGACGCGGCCTGAAAGGCTCGCTCCAGGGAACACACTACATCTCTCTCCTCATAGGGCACCGTGATGACGCCGCCACTTACTGGCATCTTGAGGACGTTGTAGCCGTGGTGGGTCACGGCCATGAACTTGGCCAGCGCTGGGTACCCGAGGATGGCGTTGTACGGCAGGTGGATGTGGGCAACGTCGAAGTCGATGAGCTCGGTGCGGTAGTTGCTGCGAGCCCCGAAGGTGACAGGGAGGCGGACCTGCCCGATCGGGACTGTGGAACCGTCGGTGATCCCGGAGAAAGGCCTGGTTGGCTAAAGCTAGTCGTAGGGCACTTGGAGGTTGTTGAATGTTTCCACGGACAGGACGTTGAGCCCTGCCCCGCCATCGATGAGGGTCTTGGTGACCAGCACGTTGCTGATGACTGGGGAGCAGAGCATCGGGAGGACTCCTGCAGTGGCCGCGCACTTGAGCTGGTCTGCCGAGCTGAACGTGATGGGGCACGCCGACCACCTGAGGGGGTGCGTTGCTTCGAGCTTGGGGAGAACTGCATTCACTTCGCGGGCAAACTGCTTGAAGATACGTTGGGAGGCTGGGGCTTGAGCTCCGCCCAGGATGCAGGCGATCGCGCGCGGCTCCTGGAAGCCCCCAGCCCCCTCGTCTTGATGGCGGTCTTCGTTCCTTCTTGGTGGAGGCGGCAGCGGAGGTAGGCCTGCATTGCCATGAGGGCGATCCTCGCGAGGTTGATCCCTCCAGTCTCCCTCGCGAGGCAGGTCCCGCCAGCGGTCCTCGCGAGGTTGGTCGCGCCACCCCGGGCGCGGGCCACGATCTTCCCAGCGTCCTGGGTTTCTTCCTCCTCCCCGGCCGTAGCCCCGGTCAGCACGGTCAGGGCGACGGCCGATCCTTCCTTCTCGTACGGCGCGGAGCTCTTGACATTCATTGGTGTTGTGGGTGTGAAGGTCGTGGTACACACAGTACCGGCTGCCTCTGGAGGGTTCGGGTAGATCCTTGCCCCGCTTGGTGTCTGGTTCGGCTGCGAGCACGGCAGCCCCTTTGCGCTTCGCATCCTTGGCTTTGGGCTTCTTCTCTTCTGGGTCCGCGGCAGGCAGCTCGAGGAGGGAGAGACGTCCCTCCTCAGCCCTGGCGCACTTGTTCGAAAAGTTGAACAGCTCCAGGGAGGTGCAGAGGTCTTCGTGCATCGCCAGCTCCTCCTTCATCTTGACGTCACGCACGCCGTCAGAGAAGGCGGAGATGATGGCCTCCTCGGACACCTTGAGGATCTTGAGGCGCGCACTGTTGAAGCGCTGGATGTACTTTTGCAGGGTCTCTCCGGGTTGTTGCTTGATGCGGCGCATGTCGCTCACGGCGGGCGGCCGATCGCGAGTACCTTGGAAGTTGGCGATGAAGCGGGCATGCATCTGGTCCCACGAGGAGATCGTTCCTGGAGCCAGATTCAGGAGCCAGGTGCGCGCTACTTCCTTCAGCGCCATGGGAAACTAGTTAGCCATGACCTTCTCGTCCCCGTTGGCAGCCTCAATGCCTAGCTCATAGAGCTGGAGGAATTCCGCGGGGTCAGTTGTGCCGTCGTAGCGAGGAGGCAAGTCCGGCTTGAACTTGCCAGGCCACGCGACGCTGCGCAGCTCGGGGGTGTAGGTGCGGCAGCCCGCGGTGGCCACGAAAGGCCTCGGTTGGTGGAGAGCTCGGTCTTGAGGGTCCCCACGCGCTGCAGCTAGGAGCAAGGCGGGGTCTTGGTGTGCCGGAGCTGGAGCAGGGAGCGCCCGGGCAGCCCCCTGCGGGCGAGGGATTTCTTGGCAGCTTCGTTCTTGTTGCGATGGCGCCTGGCGGAGCGGGTTCCGCCCAGGGGCCAGTCGCCTTGGAGCCATGGCATCTTCTTGGAGAGGAGGCGGCTGGTTCGCTGCCGGAGCTTCGTTGCCCGCGTGGGGCGGAGTGCGGCGCAATGGGGCGGACGGCGCAGGTGAGCCCCCTGTGGTGCGTACGAGCTCGGCGATGCGGTCGAGCCACTCCTCGTAGACGTCGTCGACGGGGCGGCAGCGCAGGAGCTCGTTTGCCGCGATGAGCGCAGCTCGAGCCTCCAAGGGTGCGCGGAGCGCGCGCGGCGAAGAGCCAGCTGGTGCGAGTGACGGAGTGGCGGTGCGGCCGTCTTGCCGCACGGACGGGTGCTGAGACGATGCCTGCTGCTCGCCCCCCGCCGGGCCGGTGGCGGTGTTGACGGCGGGCAACGGGGAACGATGTGGACGCCCACCGACGGGGCGGTCTGGGCGATGCGGGAAGCGATGGCGGCCCGGCACTCGGCGCGGGCCCGACGAGCGTCAGACATGGATGCGACGGTCGGAGGAGAGCGGAGCGGTGGAAGACGAATTCCGGCGCACTCCTACCTGGCGCGCCAAATGTCGGATTTCGGGTTCCGGCAGACCCTTAAGGTTCGAACACTGGGGTGCGCGCGGAAATCACGTCCTCGACCCCTACCTGGCGCGCCAAATGTCGGATTTCGGGTTCCAGCAGACCCTTAAGGTTCGAACACTGGGGTGCGCGTGGAAATCACGTCCTCGACCCCCCCCCCCGTCTCACGAAGATCTAGACTACTAAAAGAATTGCACAAGAGACGCGAGATTTATACTGGTTCGGGCCACCATTGTGGTGTAATACCCTACTCTAGTGTGTGGTGGATGGATTGCCTCTTGGGGGCTGGTGATGATGAACAATACAAGGAAGAACAGCCTCGCGAGGGTCTGTTCTTGGCTAGGGTGATGAACTGCTATGGGGAGTTCAGCCACCTTTCTCTCTCTCTCTCTCTCTCTCTCTCTCTCTCTCTCTCCCTTTCTCTCTTCCAGGTTCCAACTGACCAACCGACCGAACCCCTTGCAATGTGGGTGGCTAGTCCTATTTATAGAGGCCCTGGTCCTCTTCCCAAATATTGAGCGGGAAGGGATCCAACAATGGCGGGCTAATTTGAAGGGGGACAACGAGTATGTCTATCCTGACAAAAGCAGTCTTCGTCTGCCAAAGGCTCTGGTGGTGACGCCGGGCTAGGCTCCATGGTGACCTCCGTCTCGTAGTCTGCTTGGTCCTGGTCTTGTTGCATCGGAATGGCAACCTTTGCCTGATGCCTTGGTACTCCGCGGCTGCGCTTGCCCCCTTTGCACCAAAGAGGAAAGGAGGACGCTACGCGCGCTGGCGCCCGCCTGGCGCCCTTGATCGTCATGGCTTACGTCACAGGCACCTCACGAGGCACCCCGCCTCGATATCTCTGTCTCCTGAGGAGGCTGCACCTGAGGATGTGCCGTGTCGTCCGCCTCACGAGGCTTGGCCCCTCGCGAGGGTCTTGAGTCTTGTGCTTGATGAAGATGGGCCGCGCTGGGCCCCCACTTGAGCCACGCCGCAGGCCGCAGGCAGGCAAGTCTGGGGACCCCCGTTCCCAGAACACCGACATCCGCCTCGAGCAGTACTACCGCTCTCGTTGGAGCGGTACTACCGCTTGGGCTCGAGCAGTACTACCGCTCTTGTTGGAGCGGTACTACCGCTTGACCTCGAGCGATACTACCGCTCTCTTTGGGGTGGTACTACCGCTTGGGCGGTACTACCGCGGGCATGTCACGGTACTACCACTGCATGCCAAATTCCATCATATTCCTACCTTACCTTGATTATTTTTGTTCTGTTTGTTGGCTTATGCTCGTTCTTTCTGGTTGTTTTGCGTGTTCTTGTGTTTGGCTCCAGGTGATGACCCTTCTGAGCATCAAGCTCGCCGTATCAACCCCGGGCGTGCAACATCAAAACGCTACCGCACCTCTGAGCCAGCCGGTGGTTCCTCGAGCACCCAACCGCCTCCAGCAAGCGCATCTGCAAGTGTTCCTCCACATCCTCAGCAATCGAAGAGATCCGCCAACAAGCCAAAGGGGAAGACTATGACTGAGATGACCAACAAGGAGTTTTGGGAAAAGCGTCGCCGCAATCCCTATGAGGTGGACCAAGAACCCACTTTGGTCAACCGCCCGTTCTGGAACCGTTTTCAGTTTGCCATCTATTTTGATGTGATCAAGGCCAAGAAGAATCTCTTTGTTGATGTTCGCTCCATTGACACTGATGCTATGGAGAAGGACCCGGAGTACTTTGGCGAAGCCCTTCAGATGTGCACTCAGCTGAACATTCTCAGGATCATGCAATTCAACAAGGATTTCGATGCAGATTTGGTGGCTCAATTCTTTGCCACCGTTCATCTTGGGACAGACACCGACAGAACTCTGACATGGATGACCAATGGTAAGCTGCTTTCCGTCAAGTGGAAGGCTTTCATGGAGTTACTTGATGTGGTGGATACCGGGCTTTGAGACTCCAGTCGGTTTCCTCCCTCACCGCAATGATATGTCCACCCACAAGCAAGCCCTTTGGTCCTACTGCACAGTGAAAGTTCACCCAGTGACTAAGAAGAAGACCTATGAGTTGTCTCCGTATCTGGACATTCTTCATCGTATCTTCCGTGAGACTCTCCTTCCTCGCATCGGGAATCTGGATATGGTCCACTCTTATCTCGTGGATATGCTTCTGTTCTGTCAGCATGAGAAGGACGCAAACACTGGAGAGAGCCTAGATATTTCTCATGTCATGTGGTCTGAACTTCTCTCTACCGTGTCTGAGCGCAAGTGCCCTATATATGGTCCATTCATCATGAGGCTCATTGAGAGGGCCTGGGCACAGATCTATCCTAGAGTGTTACTAGAAACTGGAGACTTGGTTTCTCATGAGATCAAGCGTTTGAGGAAGAAGGACAATTGGGTCACCCCAGCGCCTCAAACAGGGGGTCCGCCTGCTGCTGCTGCCATGGGGACCGAGGGTGGGGCTGCCACTGATGATCACGAGGAGGATTTTGGGCCCTCTAGTACAGAACCATCGTGGGCACAGAAGCTTAAACGTAAGATGAAGAAGCTTTTCTGCATGGAGTCTCATGGTCAATACATGACTCATGTGGCGGAGAAGCATGCCAGGACGTGCCACAAGGAGCTCATGCGTCAGATGGGAGCGACAGTTGCCAGTGGGTCTGAGGGACAGATCACTGAAGAGGAGGAATGGATTCATCAGCATTGCCCTTGGACCGACTCTGATGTCGAGCAGTTTTCAACCCACGATGACGATGCAGACGATCACGCTGAGATGTGATGTTCGAGATCCTCTTCTTCCCATCACCTGGAGTCGTAGCGTCACTCTTTTCCCTTTTTGGTGTCTCGCTGCCAAAGGGGGAGAGAGTGTAGGGATTTGTGTTGTTGTCGTGCTTTGAGTCGTCTTGTGGTTTCTTGTGTGTTTTCTCGGTGTCTTTGTTTGGTTTGGTTTGGTGCCTGTGAGACCTAAGTTCTAGACATATGGTGTGAGACATATGCTCCCTATCGCTACCTTATTACTTATGTCTATTAAGTACTGTAGTTTATTATGAGGTGCATGCTTGTCCTGTTTTATACTCTTCTCTCATATATCTTGTGCTTAGTATTGTTGGACTATAAAATATAGGGGGAGTGTTGATCCGGATGTGTGTGTCTTGCTTTCCGAATGCTCCTCTATCCAGGTGCACACATTCTGGGGGAGCCCGTCTATATTTTGTAGTTCTTAGTTTTCTTACTTTTATTTCTTTTCCTTGCGCAAATCCCTAGTTGTCCTCAATCCACGAAAAGGGGGAGATTGTTACGGCATATCTCTCTCAAGGTAGTTTTGGTGATTGATGACAACATGTTTGCGGACTAATCTTGTGCTTTGAATAGTTCACAGATTCTCCCCTGGCACGAGACGTTTTCTTCCCCTCGGAGTGTATTTCAAGACGGTGTAGCTCTTTCGTTTCTCTCTCGGTGGACTAGTTGCGTAGAGGGCACCGTACTATCAAGAGGGGGTCCGCTGGGGTATTGCATGGGTGGAATCAACACGTACACATCAGCTTCTCACTCTCTGTGCTTTTCCATTCCATTGAAGAGATCTCTCCTCTCTTCCTTGTCTTGTCTGGGTCCCTACGGTAGTACCACGCCACCCAGCGGTAGTACCGCTGAGGAGCCACAAGCGGCAGTACCGCTCCACAGCAGTAGTACCGCCCGTGTCTCCACAGCAGTAGTACCGCTGGGGTGCCTGGCACCACTGCCTCATCCTCAGCCTCTTTGGAGAGATCCTCTCTCTCTCTCTCTCTCTCTTCTGTGTCCTAGCGGTAGTACCGCACTACAAGCGGTAGTACGGCCGAAGAGTCACAAGCGGCAGTACCGCTCCTCAGTGGTAGTACTGCCCGTGACCCCGCTCCCGTAGTACCGCTGGGCAGTCTGGCTCCTACCGCCTCGATTCGAGGGGTCTTTTTCTTGTGTCGGGTTTTACGGCACTAGTTGCGGTTGTAGAGGCGGTAGTACCGTTCCAGGAGTGGTAGTACCGCCCCTACCACCGCGGTAGTACCGCGTTGGGTCCTATTCCCTACTAGTCTCCTCTGCGCGGCAGTGCCGCTGGCTGGTGCGGCAGTACCACTGACCTAGCGGTAGTACCGCCCCCTCTTAGCGGTAGTACTGCCCTGTGCGGGGCTGGTTGGTGGGAGCAACGGTTGGATTGTTGCCCCCACTATAAAAGGGGTCCCCTTCTTCCCTTTGACCTACCTCTTCCCCCTCAAGCTCCATTTATTGCTCAAGCTCCATTAAATGCTCCAAGCTCCATTTTCGCCCGATCTATCTCTCTAGCCAATCAAACTTGTTGATTTGCTCGGGAGTGGTTGAGAAGGCCCCGATCTACACTTCCACCAAGGGATTTTCGATTCCCCCACCCATCCCTAGCGGATCTTGTTACTCTTGGGTGTTTGAGCACCCTAGACGTTTGAGGTCACCACGGAGCCATAGTCCATTGTGGTGAAGCTTCGTGGTTTTGTTGGGAGCCTCCGATTAAGTTGTGGAGATTGCCCCAACCTTGTTTGTAAAGGTTCGGTCGCCGCCTTCAAGGGCACCAATAGTGGAATCACGGCATCTCGCATTGTGTGAGGGCGTGAGGAGAATACGGTGGCCCTAGTGGCTTCTTGGGGAGCATTGTGCTTCCACACCGCTCTAACGGAGACGTACTTCCCCTCAAAAGGAAGGAACTTTGGTAACACATCCTCGTCTTCACCGGATCCGCTCTTGGTTATCTCTTACCTTTACTTGTGCAAGCTCTTTAGTGTTACTTCTCTTGCTTGCTTGTATGCTTGTTGTTATTGCATCATATAGGTTGCTCACCTAGTTGCACATCTAGACAACCTACTTTGATGCAAAGTTTAATTTGGTAAAGAAAAGTAAAAATTGGTAGTTGCCTATTCACCCCCCCCCCTCTAGTCAACCATATCGATCCTTTCACCGGGTCACTTGGCTTTGGTAGTGGCACCTCAGGTTGGTGGGTATAAGTTTACTAAGGTACTCATGGATGGAGGCAGCAGCATCAACATCCTTTACTATGAAACGTTCCGCCAGATGGGGTTGACAGACAAAAATCTTAAACAATCCAACACTGTTTTTCATGGTGTGGTACCTGGTAAATCGGCATACCCAGTTGGTAAGATCAAGCTGGAAGTAGCCTTTGGAGATGAGTATGCCAAGTTCATGGCTCAGCCGTGTTATGTATATTTGCAGCTCAAGATGCCGGGTCACAAGGGCACCATTACAGTCCATGGGAGCCGGAAGATAGCCTTGGAATGTGAAGAAGGGGATGCTGCCTATGCTGAATCTGTTTGTGCGACAGAGGAGTTGAAATTCTACAAGGATCATGTTGACCCGGCGGACATGATGTCATTAAAGAAACCAACAACAGAGCATGAGCCGGAGTTAAAATTCAAATCAGCTGATGACACTAAGGTGGTTGACTTTGTGCCTGGCAATTCATCCAAACAGTTCATCATCAGCGCAAACTTGGATCCGAAATAGGAAAGCTCGCTCATCGAGTTCATCCGTGAGAATTGGGACATCTTTGCATGGAAACCTTCAGACATGTCGGGTGTCCCGAGGGAACTCATTGAGCACACTCTTAATATCGATCCAAAGTTTAAACCTAGTTTCTACGGCGGTTCAATGAAGAAAGGCGCAAGGCCATCGGAGAAGAGGTGGCCCGGCTCTTGGCAGCCGGGTTCATTGTGGAGGTCTTTCACCCAGAATGGTTAGCTAACCCGGTGCTTGTATTCAAAAAGAATGGCACCTGGCGGATGTGTGTGGATTACACAGATTTGAACAAAGCTTGTCCGGTTGAACCTTTTGCTCTTCCCCGTATTGATCAGATCATTGATGCTACGGCGGGTTGCGCACGGTTGAGTTTCTTAGATGCTTACTCCGGTTACCATCAGATTAAGATGGCATTCAAGGATCAAGAGAAGACAGCGTTTATAACTCATTTTGGGGCTTTCTGCTATGTGTTTATGCCTTTTGGGCTTAAGAGTGCCCAGGCGACTTACCAGTGGTGTGTGCAGAATTGTCTTCACAATCAAATTGGGCGATGTTCATGCCTATGTGGATGATATAGTGGTGAAATCCAGGGAAGAGGAAACCTTGGTCACAGACCTGAAGGAGACTTTTCGTAATCTTCGGGTTTACAAGATGATGCTTAACCCGGCCAAATGTGTTTTTGGAGTGCCAGCCGGTAAGCTCTTGGGTTTTCTGGTGTCTAACCGAGGTATTGAAGCTAACCCGGAGAAAATCAAGGCAATTACATCTCTAGCCAAACCAACCTGCGTCAATGATGTTCAACGACTGGCGGGTCGTGTGGCCGCTTTGAGCCGGTTCATAAGCCGGTTAGGGGAAAAGGCTATGCCTCTGTATCAGTTGATGAAGAAAACGGATGTTTTTGTTTGGAGCGATGCTGCGAACGCCGCTTTTGAGGATCTGAAGGCACAACTGGCTGAGCCGCCGGTCCTAGCTGCTCCAATTGAGAAAGAGCCGCTTTTGTTATACGTGGCTGCCAACTCACGGGCTGTTAGTGTGGCTATGGTGGTAGAGCGCAAGGAGGCTGGCAAAGAGCATCCGGTTCAGCGGTCGGTTTATTATGTCAGTGAAGTGCTAATTGAGTCTAAGCAACGATATCCACATTGGCAGAAGCTTGTTTACGGGGTGTTCATGGCAAGCCGGAAGCTTAAGCATTACTTTCATGGACATCCCATTACTGTGGTTAGCTCTTCTCCTTTAGGAGACATTGTTCAAAACAAAGAAGCCACTGGGCGCGTCGCCAAGTGGGCAATTGAGCTTGGGTCTCATGGGCTAAAGTATGTTCCACGTACTACAATTAAGTCTCAAGCCTTGGTTGACTTCATCAATGACTGGACAGAGATGCAGATGCCAGAAGAGAAGCCGGACAAGACATATTGGACTATTCATTTTGATGGATCCAGGCAATTGGAAGGCTCAGGGGCTGGAGTCGTATTAACTTCCCCACGAGGTGATAAATTTTGTTATGTGTTACGGTTGATGTTTTCATGCACTAACAACGCAGCAGAGTATGAAGCATTGCTCCATGGTCTTTGAGTGGCAAAGGAGATGAGCTTGAGCCGGGTTAGATGTCTTGGTGACTCAGATCTAGTGGCTCAGCAAGTATCTGGCAAGTGGGATTCCAAAGACCCTCGCATGGCGGCTTATCGCCGAGAGGTCGATGCTGTTGCAGGATATTTTAAAGGTTATCAGGTGGAACACATTGACCGTCGAAAGAACGAAGCAACTGATGCTTTAAGCCGGCTGGGGTCTCAGCGTAAGCCGGTACCACCCAACACCTCTTTAGATGTTTTGCATAACCCCTCTGTCAAGTTGCCCACAGAAGAAGATTTAGCTGTTCCTGACCCGGAGGCGTAGTTGGTGGCGGCTATTCATGTCATCCCAGATTGGACATTGCCATTCTTGGCTTACATGACCCGGGGAGAGTTGCCAGCGGATGAGACTCTGGCTCGGCAGACAACCCGGCGATCTAAGTCCATGACGATTTCGGATGGAGAGTTATTTCATCGCAGTGTTTCTGGAGCATTCCAGCGATGTGTTTCTCCTGAAGAAGGTCAAGAAATTCTTCGTGAGATCCATGAAGGCGATTGTGGTCATCATGCCGGGCCAAAATCTTTAGTAGCCAAAGCGTTTCGTCACGGTTTTTACTGGTTGACGGCTCACGCTGACGCAGAGGATCTGGTCAGTAGATGTGATAAATGTCAAAAATTTGCACAACGAGCGCATGTGCCGGCTCAAGAGCTCCAGATGATTCCAATCACTTGGTCGTTTGCGGTTTGGGGGCTTGACATGGTGGGACCTTTCAAAAGGTCTAAGGATAAAAAGTCACATCTCTTAGTGGCAGTTGATAAATTTACTAAGTGGGTTGAGGCAGAGCCTGTGAGTAAATGTGATGCAGCCACGATGGTTCAGTTCATGAAAAAGTAATCTTCCGTTTCGGTTTTCCGCACAGTATTATCACAGACAATGGCACTAATCTGTCTCAAGGGGCTATGGAAGAGTTTTGTCAGCGAGAGCACATCCGGCTGGATGTTTCTTCTGTAGCTCATCCTCAATCTAATGGTCAAGCCGAGAGAGCCAATCAGGAAATTCTGAAAGGGCTAAAACCCCGGCTTATGGTTCCTTTACAGCAAACGCCGGGTTGTTGGGTAGAGGAGTTACCTTCAGTGTTATGGAGCATCAATACTACGCCCAACAGGTCTACGGGTTACACACCCTTCTTCATGGTTTATGGAGCAGAAGCAGTATTGCCCAGTGACATCCATCATGACTCACCCCGTGTGGCGTCTTATGTTGAAGCTAACAATGAAAAAGCCAGACAGGATGCACTTGACTTATTAGACGAAGAAAGAGACCTAGTGGCGGCACGGTCAGCAATTTATCAACAGGTCTTGCATCGTTATCACAGCCGCCGCGTTAAGTCCAGGACTTTTCAGGAAGGCGACTTGGTGCTCCGGCTCATCCAGGATCTGTCAGATGCACACAAGCTATCCCCGCCTTGGGAAGGACCTTTTGTGGTCAGTAAGAATTTAAACAATGGGTCATATTACCTCATTGACGTTTGAGAGCACAAAGACTCACGTAAGTCGAAGGAAGAGACCCGCCGGCCATGGAACATTGCTCAACTTCGGCCGTACTACACCTGAGCTACCGCCTCTCATCATGTACATACATTCACATTGTATATACAATAATACGCAATAAAGTAAGACCATCGGTCTCTTTTCTTTTCAAAGACTATGCATCTTTATTATTCTTTATTCAGAAATGACTATTAAGGAGCTGATCGTATTCGAATCAAGTTTAACCTTTTTAGTCCGGCTTATGATCGTATTCGAATCTATCTGCAAATCTCAAGGTCACTTGGGGGCTTCCTATTCAAACATAGGTCGTATTCGAACCAAAGAGAACATAGCTGTCGTAACCCTCTTGATCGGCTCAAGGCCAAACTCACTTGGTGGCTTCTTGATAGTATCCGAATCATAGCTTAACCCCTTTTGAGTCCGACTTGGATCATATTCGAATCAGGGTCGTTAAAAACCTCTCAAGGTCATTTGGGGGCTTCCTGTTCAAACATAGGTCGTATTTGAACCAAAGAGAACATAGCTGTCGGTACCCTTTTGATCGGCGCAAAGCCAAAGCCACTGGGGGCTATATGGTCGTATTCGAACCTTAGCTTAACCGCTTTGGTCCGGTTTACTGATCATATTCGAATCAGAATCCCCCAGACTTTTGAATACAGAGTTAAAATTATGTTTATTATCTGTTGCTTGCCTTTGAGTTTTTGTTGTTTTCAATATTACAAATAAGATAGCCTAGTTTTCTTCGCCAGCTCAATTATTGGACAACACAGCCGCCCGGGCTATTCAAGCCGGTGGTTCAAGGATTCAAAGGTACGAGCTACTAAGATATGATGATCATTGAGTATTCAAGGAGCATTAACTTTTCATACATATTGAATTATCAATTCATCACCCGGGTTATTTAAACCGGCGATCTAAGGATCAACAAGGGTAAGGTAAATTTATGGGTTGTACATTAGGTGTTTAAACCTAGCTGGTTCTAAACCGCCTTGCCAGTCTTTTCCTTGTATTCACAGGAACAGAGTTCAACCATTGCAGAGACAAACATTAAATAATGCATACATTGACATCTCAAACACAGATTCACATATAAGTATTTTGTGCACGATGGCACAAGAAAACAAGCGGTATTTTAAAACAGCTAAGTTAGTACAAGGCTTTATAAGCCTATGAAGATGATCATTGTCCCTCCCTCGCCAGATCAACATCTTGAATCTGCTGGAATTTGGGTTTTGACCAGCCAAAGCCGTTCATGGCGACAAATTCAGCTTCGTCGTCAATCAGGCTGACCGGGTCAACCTCCGGGGCAAATGTGTCTTCTCTCACCGGTGGGATCAAGTCTGTTACTTTATATGAGGAGGGGCCATCTTCTTATTCTCACTATCAAAACCCGACTGATACTTGTCCACATTTGTGTCATCTCCAAGGCTAGTCGCCCGAGGCCGGACTTCACGGACACAGGCTATAAAGTCATCCTGATCAAAAGGAGACCCGTCCTCCTTCACGGTAGGATAGCCCCTTGCCACGTCCGCCGGGTCTAGATCTGGCACCCAAGCCTTGGAGCGGCTTAGGGCAGTCAAAGCTCCGGCTCGCGCGCAGGAGCGTTTCACTTCTTGGAACCTAGCAGGAAGGATGGACAGCTTTTTCAGGACGTCACTTATCCGGTTAGACCCTTGATTAGTAGGAGAGATGGCAGCCAGAGCTCGTTGTGCGCCAATATACAATTGTGTAGTTAAAGTGTATACTTCTTTCAGCTTAATCAACGGGTCTTGGTTCAGATTCTTACTTCGTGGACCTGCATATAGTTTTCATAGATTCAGTTGGCAGATCATATTCCGGTTTGACAAGAAAAATATACGAAAGATCAAATCAGGAAGCTTACCAAAGATAGCAGCGACCATCTGGGACACCCGGCCCTTTAAACCGTTCAGCTCGATTGATATTTCTTTCAGAGCTGTTTCGGCTATCTCAGCTCGTCGGGTCAGAAGTATTTTCTCATCTTCCCAAGTTTTCTCTTTGGCAGCAAAGCTGGTCTTCAAATTCTCCATTTCAGAAAGGCTTATTTACAGTTTGGAGGTGGAAGACTTGATTTCTGACTCCTGGCTCGCTAGCCGGGTCTTTGCGTCAGTCAGTTGAGAGTTTAGTTCAGACAATGCATTCTGCGAAACATTTAGATAAAGTCAAGACTTGGTTTTAAATTCCAGTATCCAAATTCAAGATTCAAGTCCCAAGTACTTTACGAATAAACCACTTGGCACTTGGGGGCTAATGTATGCCAAATCAAATTTTTACGACTACCAACATTTTGAAGTCCCAAGTCCTTTACAAAGTAATAGCACTTGGCACTTGGGGGCTAATGTACGCAGTTCAGCAAGTTTATCAAGGATAAACCGGAATGTTAAGTACTTTGCAGATGGTTTTGAAATTCTGAAGTACCGATTCATTAATGATCAAAATAAACCGATACTTGGGGACTATGGGTGAAGTCTTGTTCTATCAATATCAGGCAAAGATTCAGAGGTAAAGGCTTCGGCCTATATTTTAAGTCTACAGGTTATTCCGTTCCTCTCATAATCTACAGACTTGGGGGCTGAAGGAATATTGGTAAACCGGAAACAGCATACCTCATATTTAAACTGAAGCTGCTTGACCATCTCGATCTCAGACTCACGACTGGAATGTACATGACTGAGATAGCCGGATAAGATATCATTGGCATTGATACGATCATAGTTGGCAACTTCAAAGTGAACTTTCTGCCTCTCTAATGCTTCTTGCTTTGCTGTACACCGAGCCAGCACCATCGGGTTCCCCGGCTCAACAAAACGGCTCCCAGTAATCTGAACATCTTGAGCAGGTGGAGACGACGGGTTGATTGAGCTTGACGGTCCAGCTGTGGAAGGATTCACAGTGGCTTCGTCAAGGGACGGCTCCGGAGGATTTGCTTCATTATTAATAAGCGAGTGTTCTGGAGCATTAGCCAAGGGAGAAGGCGACCTAGCCGGTTCAGATGCTAGCACTGGCGGGTCTTCCACCGGTTTAGCCACCTTCGATATCTTGGATTTAGACTGGCCACTAAGGAATCATATTGCAGAATTGTCAGCATAAAGATACAATTGAACAACCTGGAAGAAAGGAGGAGTTATGATTACCCAGGAGCAGTCTTGAAAGCCGGAAATTGTGTTTGTGATGAGTCACCTGAAGAACAAGACACCTCCTGAAAAGATAAAGAAAAGAGTTAAAAGAAATGTAAGGAGCAGGATTCATTAAAATGAGTTAAAGACAGTAATAAATAAACCTCGTTCGGGCGTTTCCGAGGGGTCTGTTGAAGGACCACAGCCGGCTCATCTTCAATTCCAACTTCACGGCGGCTTTCATGTTGCTGCTTTTTCAAATGAAAGTTGGGATCCAAGTGAGCTAAGGGGTTAGAAAACCTTACTTTACGGATCACTCGTCAAACTTTGTGTCTTGGTAAGGGCTCTGAGTCGAAGGAAATGATAGTTACCTCTACTTCCTCGGCCTGACTGGCCCAGTGTTGTCCTGGTAAGGATCGGTGTCAATAAGATTATTAAAAAATTGGCCAAGGGAGTCAAGGGCTACCTCCGAGTCAGACGTGTCATCAAGTTTCATTAAATCTTCAGCAGTGGTCTTCTTCTTCTTCTTTGATCTCCGGGTTGATTTCTTGGCGTTCATAGCGGCGAGTTTCGCCTTCTTGGCAGCTTCGTGATCATATTTCACTTTCCAAAAGTCAGAGTTGGCCTACAAAGACAAGAGGAAGGATCAGTAATAAACATATATGGCTGGACAAAATACAAAGGAAAAAATATCAGAATATCCTTACTTCTGGTACCGGGTTAAGTCTACAGAAGGTACTTAACCCAACAACACTGCAGTCTTCATATTGCGTATTTACCAGAAGGTTTGACATTGCAACAATGCCCTCCTCAGTTAGCTCAGCCGGGGTATGACGGAGAGAATCATCCGGTTCTCCACCATATTCATACATCAATTTCGAACGACGGCTTAATGGAATAATCCGCCATGAGATCCAGCAGCGGGTTAGATCGACTCAGGTTAAACCGTTCCCCAACAAACCGTTGATTCTTATGATAGAAGGAAGCAACTTCTTGCGTTCAGCAACGGTAAGTTTGTCTAGCAGTGCGAACTTGGAGTCAAGACGATCGGGGCGGTAACCCGGCAGTGTCTTCTCATTGGGGGGTGAGATGTCCTGACAGTAAAACCAGGTTTGATTCCAATCCTTTGGGTGACTTGGCAAAACTATGGGAGGGAAGGCAGCACCCTGCCGGCGCTGAATAGAGATGCCTCCAAGCTCTAAACTAAGGTTGTTGGTGCACTCATTTTGCCGGTTCAGATGGAAGTATTCTCTAAATAGTTCCACAGTCGGCTCTTGCTGAAGATATACCTCACAAAGCACTTGGAAGTTACAAATATTGGATATGGAATTGGGCCCAATGTCCTGAGGATGGAGTTTGAAAAAGTGAAGAACTTCTCTGAAAAACTTTGAACTGGGCGGTGAGAAGCCCCGGTTCATGTGGTCAGTAAAGACGATCACTTCGCCGTCTTTTGGATTTGGTCGTTCTTCTTCCGGGTCAGGAGCACGATAAGACATGATGTTTTTTGAGGGCAGAAACCCAATGAGGAATAACTCTTTTAAACGCTCCTCGGTTATGGTTGAGGGGACCCAATTGCAGATGGTGGGTGTCTTTGACGGCATGATGTGCAAGGGACTGAAAAAGAAAAAACAACTTGCCGGTTTAGTTTACGGCAAAATTAACAGTTAAAGGTTGAAGGTGTAAAACAAGTAATGGCGGCTTAACTAAGGGCTAATGACATATATGGAAAAGAAAGCCGGAATGGTAAGCCGCCATGACTACAGATTTTATCAGAAAGCAGATTCAGCTAAGTGTTGGCATAAACAAGTTTCACCAAGCTATCATTATTATTTTGGATCAAATGGTTGTTCGTCAGATATAAAGAAGCATCTATGCAGGTAAAAGGGATCTACTGATATCAAAAATGAATGCCAAACAGCTACCGCGCGAGTCATATCTCTTTTTTGGATCAAACGAGGCTGCAGAGGAAGAACTACCAGGAAAGTTCATGAAGAATGATGAAGAACACCGACGAACTCGCAAAGCCCTAATGCAGATCTAAAAAGATTGAGACGGCGAGACTTACGGTGCGGATTCGCTGTGGAGGTTCGTCGCGTTTCTCTGGACAAGTCAGGTTGATGCAGCGGCCTGAGGTGGTGACGAGGAGATCTGTGGCGGCGGCGGTGGTAGAGCTCGAGCGGCAGCGAAGCAGTGAGAGGAGGAAGACGACCGAAGGAGGAGAATGAAAAAGACCTAAGTGGTACCTATTTATAAGGGAGTAAGTGAATAGGTGGGCGCGAAAATCAAGGAGACCCGAATAATGATTAACCAAAATAAACGGACGCCTCGATTCTCGGAAGGCATTAAAAAATGAAAGATCCGTTGAAAGATGATGTCATGAAGGTTTTTTGTGTTTCCAAAAGATGACGTCATGGCGGGTTACAGAAGTTTTCAGACAGAGGATGGATTCCACCTAAGTATTGAAGATTGACAGAGAACAAAGTTCAAAGTTAACCTGGGGCCTAATGTTGGGGATATTACTACCAGTATGAGCCGCCCAGGAGGGTTTGGGTCAGCCCTAATGGCGGGTTACATAAGAAGCCCAATATACATTCAAGATAATAGGTTATGAAACATATAGAAGGCCCAAAGGCCTGGGGCCGGCTTAAGGCCCGATATTGTAAACCGCCGTATGTAAGGAAAGACTTCTAAAGAAAGGCATGTAAAGGAAGTCACCGAGCCGGACATGATTATAAGCCGGCCGGGACTCTGTAGGCCACCAGGCGTCAACCCGTGTATATAAAGGGACGACCCGGTGGCGGTTTAGGGAGGGAAACAACAGATCGATAACCAAGCCGGCGAGTTGAGCCTCTTGGAGATCGAAACCTCAGCAATACCAATCCCAACTAGACGTAGGCTTTCACCTTCATCGTAAGGGGCCAAACTAGTATAAAAACCCTCTCGTGTTCTTTGTCCCGATTAACCCCTTTAAGCTTCCTAGTGCGATGGCCCTATGACTAAGTCCTTGCTCTAGGACATCTGTCGTGTCAATTCCACGACAGAATCTGTCAGTCACGGGGACTCAGCAATCTCACACCCTCGCGATCAAGACTATTTAAGCTTATGGGTAGGTAAAGGTATGAGGTGGAGCTGCAGCAAGCACTAGCATATATAGTGGCTAACATACGCAAATGAGAGCGAGAAGAGAAAGCAAAGCACGTTCAAGAATCTATGATCAAGAAGTGATCCAAGACTACTTACGTTCAAGCATAACATGAGACCGTGTTCTCTTCTCGGACTCCGCCGAAAAGAGACCATCACGGCTACACACGCTGTTGATCCATTTTAATTAAGTTAAGTTTCGGGTTTTCTACAACCAGACATTAACAAATTCACATCTGCCCATAACCGCGGGCACGGCTTTTGAAAGTTCAAATCCCTGCAGGGGTGTCCCAACTTAGCCCATCACAAGCTCTCACGGTCAACGAAGGATATTCCTTCTCCCAGGACGGCCCGATCAGACTCGGAATCCCGGTTACAAGACATCTCGACAATGGTAAAATTAAACCAGCAAAGCCGCCCGAATGTGCCGACAAATCCCGATAGGAGCTGCACATATCTCGTTCTCAGGGCACACCCAGATGAGACATCCTACGAGTAAAACCAACCCTCAAGTTGCCCCGAGGTGGCCCTGCAGTCTACTCGTTTCGGACCAACACTCAGAGGAGCACTGGCCCGGGGGGTTTAAAGTAAACATGACCCTTGAGTCCGCGGAACCCAAGGGAAAAAGGCTAGGTGGCGAATGGTAAAACCAAGGTTGGGCCTTGCTGGAGGAGTTTTATTCAAGGCGAACTGTCAAGGGGTTCCCATTATAACCCAACCGTGTAAGGAACGCAAAATCAAGGAACATAACACTGGTATGACGGAAACTAGGGCGGCAAGAGTGGAACAAAACACCAGGCATAAGGCCGAGCCTTCCACCCTTTACCAAGTATATAGGTGCATTAAAGTAAACAAGATATAGTAGTGATATCCCAACAATAAACATGTTCCAACAAGGAACAAACTCCAATCTTCACCTGCAACTAGCAATGCTATAAGAGGGGCTGAGCAAAGCAGTAACATAGCCAAACAACGGTTTGCTAGGACAAGGTGGGTTAGAGGTTTGACATGGCAATATGGGAGGCATGGTAAAGCATGTGGTAGGTATCGTAGCATAGGCATAGCAATAGAGTGAGCAACTAGAGCAAAGATAGAAGTGATTTCAAGGGTATGGTCATCTTGCCTGCAAAGTTCTCCGAGTTGATGTTAGCTTGATCCTCGTAAGCGTACTCAACGGGTTCCTCGATCACGTACTCGTCTCCTGGCTCTACCCAAAGCAAGAACACAAACAAAGGGAACCACAATCAACCACGGTGCAATGCGCAAGCAACATGATGCAAAACATGGCATGATATGCGGGATGTGATATGCAATGCATATGCATGCTTCGAAAAGGAAAGATTGCACCAGGCCTCAACTTGGAAAACCAAGAGTGCCACTGGAAAGATGAGTTGATTTCGGTCAAAATCGATACAAAGATCACCGGAATCGGATGCATGGTTTGCAAATGACAAGCAAAACAATAATGGCACAAAGTTGTGATTAACAGCACGATGCCATCTAAATGCATCAAGAACAACAAGCTACTGCACTCTAACATAACAACAAAGCACATGGCAGTGATCCACTCAAGATGCTTGACAAAAGTTGAACACTGAGCTACGGCTAAATCACACAATAGCAGGTTCAAACAAGCATGGCAAAAGTGCAAAAGATATCAGGTTCACAGACTTAGTGAAAATAACAGCATGTCAGGATTTAACATCAGGAAGCAAAGTTTAGAGCAAGATAACAACATGCTATAGGAACATATCATGGCAAAGCAAGGCATGGCATGAAACTAAACAAAGCATATAACAAAAGTCCCTTACTGACCATAAGCCAAAAGGGATCAGAAAATACAATGGCAACCATGTGAACATAGCAAGTTTCGTTAACAGATTCAGACTTAGCAGAAAACTGGAACATGGCAAAAATAGAGTTACATAGGCATGTTTGCGAGCTCGATGCACTCACCACAAGGCATTGCATGACAAACTAAGTATACACCCAGCAAGAACACATGATCAATAAGCTAACCATGGCAAGAACACTCGCATAGCATGCATGGAACAACTACAACAACCTCGACAAAATTGATTAACACGTAAACAATCTGCCAGGAACATTTTATAGCAAAAGTAGAGCACGATTGAGTCATGCTAGGGTACTCCATAATTGCAAACAAAGACATGGATGGATAGAGCATAACAATATCTCAAAATCATCCTTACTAAACATGCTCAAAAGAGGCATGGATCACTCTGTAGCCACATGAATACATGGCATAAAAATATCATCAGGGAAATGACTTAGAAGAATTCTAAGTCCCTGAAATCAGCAACATCACGAGAGCTACTTTGCATGCTTGTGCTAATCACCACAATGATCACAAAAATACATGGCATACACCCCTGTAAGGATGGCATGGCATACAACAAAACACATGTAGGGCTCAAGATCATAGGAGGCACACATTAAACATGGCAAAAATGACAAATGTCCATAATCTGATAAGAGACTGACACTAACATTACATAACACTCTTGCAACAGCATTTAGGGCATCAAGATGAACTCAAATGAACATGGTACAATGGAATGAAATGAAGTGCACATGCAGACGAACAATTTGATATGCTACACGCCCAAAACGGAGCCACGGATGCAAAGATATGGCATGATGAAAAATGCTAAAATTATTAGGGACTTAGAGGAGGAACGAGGTCAACCCTAGGGTTTGTCCCAGATTTGGATTGGCACGCAAACCGATGTTCGCCTGGATCTCGCCGGAGTTCGAGGACGGGGCTTGGGGGTCGCCGGAGAAGCGGGATCCGGCCAGGGAGCTCGCCGGCGTCGGAGGAGAGCTCGCAGGGGCGGCGATGGGCGGCGGGGAGGCGCGCGCGGGCGCGGTGGAGACCGGCGACGGCGCGGGCCGGCGGAGACCGGGCGACGGTGGCGTGGCGCGGTCGGCGGCGACACGGAGGAGCCGCGGAGGGAGGCAGTTGTAACATCCCAAATTTTCAATTTGGAATGTTATACATTAGATCATCATGCATATCATATTTTATTTGCTTTTGATTTTGATCCTAGAAAATCCTAGGCAACTCAAGGACCCACGGAGAGAGTTGGGGATTTCGTTATTTACGTATTTGAGTTTTCTCAAATTATGTAAACAGGATCATTTGATTTTATTTATTTTATCATCAATTATTTCTATTACAAAAATATGAGAGAGGGAATAAAATGACTTTCCCAAAAATAGAAATATTGAGGATTTAATAAAAAATCAAATAAGATTTATTTCGAAGTTTTTCGGTATTTTTATTTGAATTTAGGAAAAATGCGCATTTTTCAAAGTTGTAGTTTGGGCCCAAATAAATGTTCACTTTATCGGGCTTAATTTTAGAAACCCGGCAAAATTTATTTCGCGATTTTTGGAGTCCGTTTAGTATTTCTTTTTATTTTTCTTCCGAGCGGAATTATTAAAAAAACGGAAACCGACTCCGGGCCGTACCCGAGCGGGACACCGCCCGGGGCAGCCTTTATATACCGAGCGCCCGAGGCCCCAGAGCACCCCAGCCCACCCGAGCCCGCCACCACCAGCCGCCGCCGCCGCCAGCCGCCGCCGTCTTGCCGGAGCAGCGCGCCTTTCGAGGTTCGCCGACGTGTATTTTCTTCCGAGCGGAATTATTTAAAAAAACGGAAACCGACTCCGGGCCGTACCCGAGCGGGACACCGCCCGGGGCAGCCTTTATATACCGAGCGCCCGAGCCCCTAGAGCACCCCAGCCCACCCGAGCCCGCCGCCACCAGCCGCCGCCGCCGCAGTCTCGCCGGAGCAGCGCGCCTTTCGAGGTTCGCCGACGTGTCTCAAAAAAAAGAGAGGGAAAAAATTCTTTTCTGTTCGTCGCCTGTCTTTTTCGTCGGATTTTCCGCGGTTATTTTCTGATCGCGATTTCTGATCTGATTTTCGTTTTAGTATAACTTTTCGCTCGTTTATCGGAATCAGGCGATTCAAGCGCCTGGAGTTTCGTCTCGAAACCCTCTTTCCGAATAATCAACTTAAACAAGTTTTTGCTATAGTAAAATTTTACCTAGATCTAGATTGCTAGAATGAAGTTGTTTTCTTTCGCCGTTTGATTTCTTTTGCTTTGTTGATTGGATTCTTTTTGCAAACCAGGGTTCTTAAGTTGAACTTTCTGGTTAGATCTTCTATTTGAGTTTTACCTGTGTATTAGATGAGTACTTATTGTATGCTTGTTTGTTTGTCTACGATAGAATACCCGGAGTGCGCCGCCTGTTACTTCGAATCTCTAGGTTTCACGGATCATCAGCAAGGCAAGTAACACTTTGATCATACCTTTTCTACAACCCAGTTTTATTGCATTAGATCAATCTTCACACATTGCATGATTAGGATCTAATTAAATTGTGGGATGGGAAGTAGATGAGGTAGTACCTATTACCTGTTTATTATGAAACCTTTGGGAGTTGCTTCTACGTTTGCTTATTATGCCATGCTATGCTAGTAGACGTGGATTGGGTGAGTGATATCCATGACAGATGTGAGTTTGATAAATTTTAATGGTTTATTTAAGGTGGCAACTTAAATACACATCTGGGTGGATTGAGGCACCTGGTTTCTATCAGGACTTGCCTGTTTTCTTTTGGACCGCCACCCAGGCTCAAAGGGATCATGAGATTATTCATACTAGAAACTTCCGTGTGCAGCCACAAGCCATTATGGGCTCTGGCATAGTTGATTAAGTTGTGCGAACTCTTACAGTGGTAGACTAGCAGATTTAGGGGATGTAGGTGGTACGGTCTACCCGATCATAAGGTGCTAGCGCTTCTGAAAGGCTATGTCTCGGTCATCCGTTTCTCAAACACCATGTAGTGCGAGAAATCCAACGGAGGCGATCGAGTCTTGTGGGGAAAAGTGCGCAAACCTCTGCAGAGTGTAATAAACTAATCATGGTTAGCCGTGTCCCCGGTTATGGACATCTTGAGTATCTGGTACTTGGATTATCATGTGAATCTCAACATGTTACTCTAAAATTAATTTTGATGGGTTTGTTTAATGATGATTTTTAATTGGGATTGAGGATGCTGTCAACCATTCTCAATGTTTAACAACCACCATAATAGTAAATAAACTTATTCCTTTGAAGTAGGGAAAAATTGGCTTTACGCAAAAACTGTAACCATAGAGCTTTACACCAGCCAAATATTCATATAGTATAGCTGTTGCATTTCATTACTCTCTATGTGTTATCTTGTCAGCATATTCCATGTGCTGACCCGTTTTCGGGCTACAACGTTAATGTTGCAGACTTTTCAAACGACGATTAAGGAGTTTTAGGTCGTGGTTCTATACTCAGTGATCCCGTTGGAGTTGATGGACACACTTATCTTCCAAGCCTTCCGCTGTTATCGTTATTAGATGGCCTTAAGCCATATTTATTGTAATAAGTTCTCTCTTGAGACTCGGTGTAATAAGTATGTGATTGCTACTCTGCTATAAATCCTCCGAGTACTGTGTGGTGTCGGCATTACTGATCCAGGGATGACACCGGAGCACAGAGATCAGACTATTTGAGGTCTGGTCGCTACAGCAGCGGCGCACGCGGTGCAGGAGGGCGGCGGGCGCGGTGCGGGCCACGGGGGCCTCGCACGGGCTGAGCAGGCCGGCGGCGGCTAGGACGGCAGCGGGACACGTGGCGGCTTGCGGTTTGTCGGTGACGGCGGCGTGGACATGTCCGGCCTGATCGGACGCGTTCGGCGGCGGGAGGAGGAAGAGGCTAGGGTTAGGGGTGGAAATGATCTGGGATTTTTGGGGGAGATGCCTATTTATACATAGAAGGAGCTAGGAGGCTCCAAATTGAGCACGGTTTTCGGCCACGCGATCGTGATCGAACGACCGAGATGATGGAGGGGGTTTAGCTGGATTTTGGGCCACTCTGGAGAGGTGTTGGGCTGCAACACACACGAGGCCTTTACGGTTCCTCGGTTAACCATTGGAGTATCAAACGAAGTCCAAATGGCATGAAACTTGACAGGCGGTCTACCGGTAGTAAACCAAGGCCGCTTGGCAAGTCTCAGTCCAATCCGAGAACGTTTAACACCCGCACACGAAAAGAGGCAAAAGGGGACACCGGAGGACATAGGAGCGCCGGAATGCAAAACGGACAACGGGGAAAATGCTCGGATGCATCAGACGAACATGTATGCAAATGCGATGCACATGATGACATGATATGAGATGCATGACAAAAGACAAAACCCAACAACGAGGAAATATCATAACTTAGTGCCGGAAATGGCAAGAGTTGGAATAAAAATATGGCAGGTTACATACGGGGCGTTACAGTTTGGCACACCCAAAGCATTCCTACGGTATCCGGGAGTTGCACAATCTCATGGTCTAAGGAAAAGATACTTGACACTAGAAAAGCTTTAGTAGACGAACTACACGATCTTGTGCTATGCTTAGGATTGGGTCTTGTCTATCACATCACACTAGTAGAAAACGGAGCTTTAAAACCGGTTTGTAAGGGCCTTTAGTGCCGGTTATGGAACCGGCACTAAAGTGTGGGCACTAAAGCCCCCCTCCTTTAGTACCGGTTCGGCACGAACCGGCGCTAAAGTGCCACCACGTGGCGTGAGCTCGCGCCCTGGTATGGGGGACCTTTAGTACCGGCTGGTGTTACCAACCGGTACTAAAGGTTTTTTTGATTTTTTTTTGAAAATTTTGGAAAAAAAATTTGATTTTTTTTCGATTTTTAATTTTTCTGAATTATTTGATAATTTAGTCTCTAATCACCTCTCTTAACTGCTCAAGTGTGGATCACTCATTCCAAATCATCTAACTTCCCGACCGGTCACCCATCCCTCTCACTACTCCAGCCCGAGCACACTTAACTTTCAGGTTCTATTCTCCTTCGTTTCCGAGTCTGCACTTGTTGTTTTCCTGACAATAGTAAGATGTCAATCCTATTAACCCTCAGGAGTTTAGCTTGAGCATGAAGTCACACATTTCACCATTTGAGTTTGAAACTATTATTCTAAAAAAAGTAATTATTTAGTAACGCTAATATTTCTTGAATAAGTTTGACCATAGTTTGACCACAGTTTGACCATATTTGACCAAAATTCAAAAAATTGAAATAATTATTTAGTAACACTAATATTCTTGAATAATTATGTAGTAACACTAATATTTCTTGAATAAGTAGTTTGACCACAGTTTGACCAGATTTGACCAAAATTCAAAAAAACTAAGATACTTAAAACGTAATTATTTAGTAACACTCTATATTTCTTGAATCAGTTGTTTGACCTTAACCAAAATTCAAAAAAACATAAATTAGAGCATATCTTTTTTTCCTTTTACAATTTTGTCATTTCAAAAATTGTCCTAAACCCTAAACCCGGGACTTAAAACATCGAAAACTCTATGCTAAACAGTAAAAACTAAGGGTTTAAACCATAAAACCTAACCCTAAACTCTGAAATCTAAACCCTAGCACTAAACGCTAAAAACGTCTAAAACACCCAAAAACTCTATTTTCCCTTTGGAATTTTGTGATTTTAAAAAATTGTCGAAACGGAAAACTGGTTGTTTCAGCGGATCAATCTTTTTGTTCTGCAAATTTTGATATATTATATGTATTTTTCTGAATTAGGATGATTTAGTTATGATTTTTTTCAAGTTTGAAAATTGCCCTATAGTCCCGGTTTGTGTCTCCAACTGGTACTATAGGTCAGACCCCTTTAGTACCGGTTCATGGCACGAACCGGTACTAAAGGTCGGTGATAGGTCGGTGATCGTGGGGCCCCGGCCTGACGCCAGCCTGCCACCACCCCTTTAGTACCGGTTCGTGCCACGAATCGGTACTAAAGGTTCAAGACGAACCGGCACTAATGGTACCATTAGTACCGGGCCAAAATCAAACCGGCACTAATGTGCTTCACGTTTGACCCTTTTTCTACTAGTGTCATTCTCCTAATGATGTAATCCCATTATCAACGACATCCAATGTCCATGGTCAGGAAACCATAACCATCTATTGATCAACGAGCTAGTCAACTAGATGCTCACTAGGGACATGTTGTGGTCTATGTATTCACACATGTATTACGATTTCCGGATAACACAATTATAGCATGAACTATAGACAATTATCATGAATAAGGAAATATAATAATAACTATTTTATTATTGCCTCTAGGGCATATTTCCAACAATTGATGCACGTCAGCTTAGCCAAAGACGTAATTGCCTTAATTTTCTTCGGGTTAGCCCCAATGCCTCTATTAGACACCAAAAAACCCAAAAGCTTGACAACTGGGACTCAAAAAACGCACTTGGCTGGGTTAAGCATCATCTTGTAGACCCGGAGGTTATCAAAGGTTTCCTTCAGATCATCTACCAGAGTTTCCTTCTCTCTGGATTTCACCACTATATCGTCCACATAAGCGTGAACATTACGCCCAATCTGATTATGAAGACAGTTCTGCACGCACCGCTGATAAGTCACCTGGGCACTCTTAAGCCCAAAAGGCATAGACACATAGCAGAAGGCTCCAAATGGAGTAATGAAAGTCGTCTTCTCCTGGTCATTAACTGCCATTTTGATCTAATGATAGCCAGAATAAGCATCCGAAAAGCTCAAACACTCACAACCCGCTGTAGCATCAATGATCTAATCAATACGAGGGAGAGCAAAAGGATCAGCCGGACAAGCCTTGTTTAAATCTGTGTAATCCACACACATACGCCAGGTGTCGTTCTTTTTTAGCACAAGCACCGGGTTAGCCAACCACTCTGGGTGAAAAACTTCAACAATAAACCCGACCGCCAAGAGCCGGGCCACCTCTTCTCCAATCGCTTTGCGCCTTTCCTCATTGAACCGCCGAAGAAACTACCTGACTGGCTTAAACTCTGGATCAATATTGAGAGTGTGCTCAGCGAGTTCTCTCGGCACACCCAGCATGTCAGAAGGCTTCCATGCAAAGATGTCCCGGTTCTCATGGATGAACTCAATGAGCGCGCCTTCCTATTTGGGATCCAAATTAGCACTGATAACAAATTGTTTGGATGAGTCGCTAGACACAAAATCAATCATCTTGGTATCGTCAGCTGATTTAAACTTCAGCGCCGGCTCATGCTCCATAGTTGGCTTCTTCAAAGATGTCATGTCTGCCGGGTCAACATTGTCTTTGTAGAACTTTAATTCTTCTGTCGTGCAAACAGATTCTGCGTAAGCGGCATCACCTTCCTCACACTCTAAGGCTATCTTCCAACTTCCATGTACTGTGATAGTACCTTTATAACCCGGCATCTTGAGCTATAGATAAACATAACACGGTCGTGCCATGAATTTTGCATAAGCCGGTCGTCCAAATAGGGCGTGATACGGGCTCTTGATTTTGACCACTTCAAAGGTTAATTTCTCAGCCCTGGAATCATGCTCATCTCCAAAGGCTACTTCCAGTTCAATCTTACCAACTGGGTATGCCGACTTACCAGGCACCACTTCATGAAAAACAGTGTTGGACGTCTTAAGACTTTTGTCAGTCAACCCCATGGGACGGAACGTCTCATAATAGAGGATGTTGATGCTACTGCCTCTGTCCATGAGTACTTTAGTGAATTTATATCCACCAACCTGAGGCGCCACCACCAAAGCCAGATGACCCGGATTGTCAACCCGGGGAGGGTGATCTTCCCTACTCCACAGAATAGGCTGCTCAGACCATCTCAAATAACGAGGAACCGCCGGCTCAACAGCATTCACAGCTCTCTTATGAAGTTTCTGGTCCCTTTTGCACAAACTGGTGGTGAATACGTGATACTGCCCACTATTCAGCTACTTTGGGTTACTCTGATACCCGGACTGTTGTTGCTGCTGCTGACTACCTTGGCTAGATTGCTGATTATAACCACCTTGGTTACCTTGAGGGCCCTGGCCATGAAAACCGCCACCGCCTGAATTGCCGCCCGGGCCATGAAAGCCGCCACCGCTCGAGCCGCTGCTAGGCCCATGATTACGGTCGAACATGTTGGAATTCTTAAAAGCCTTCATGATCGTACAGTCTTTCCATAGATTGGTGGCCGGCTTCTCCCGGGTGCGGTGTCTTGGACAGGGTTCATTTAGAAACTGCTCGAGGGTGGGACCTGACCCGCCTGACCGAGGAGGCAGCCTCCCCTTACGTCGTTGACTGTTGCCTTGCGCGTTGATGTTAGCCACAAACTCCAGACTACCGTCAGTCTTACGTTTATTATTACCTCCTTGATTTGCCGGGTTTTGCTGGTGACCTTTGTCGTTGTCGTTCTTCTTTCCCTTCCCTGTATTCTCTTCGTCAGACGCGGGATCTTTGGTACTATCGGAGTCGGCGTATTTAACCAGAGCCACCATCAGCTGGCCCATGTCATTGCAATCACGCTTGAGCCGCCCCAGCTTCTGTTTCAGAGGTTCAAAACGACAATTTTTCTCCAAAATTAAGACCGCGGAGCCGGCATCCATCTTATCAGATGAATGTACTATTTCCTACACCCAGCGCACCCAATGGGTTGTGGATTCACCTTCCTCCTGCTTGCAATTAGTCAAGTCCACAATCAACATGGGTTGCTTGCAAGTATCTTTAAAGTTCTGAATAAACCGGGCCTTTAACTCGGGCCATGAGCCGATGGAATTGGGTGGCAACCCCTTCAACCAACTGTGAGTTGTTCCATCCAACATCATGGTAAAGTACTTGGCCATCGCTGGTCACTGACCTCCAGCAATTCCATGGCCATCTCATAACTTTCGATCCATGCCCCGGGTTGTAAGTCAGCTGTATAATTAGGCACCTTCCGAGGCCCCTTGAAATCCTTTGGTAAACCCTCATTACGTAGAGCCGGCACCAAGCAAGGGACACCTCCTATCCTTGTGGCCACACCTGCTTCAACGGAGGTCGTTGGATAAACCGGAAAAGCTTGGTGAGCCGCCTGCTCAGCTGTCTGTTGAATCGCCCGCTCGGCCTCTTGGCGGATACTATCCTGGTTAACCAAATTAAGAGTTCCATCACGCGCTGGGTCATACCTACGTGGCTGGTCATGGCGCTGGGCGTTGCTTTACATGGCCATTGAATCCATATGCCTGCTGTAGCTCGGGCGAGGGGTTGAATGAATCCTGTCCCGACTATAAGAGTATGACTCCTGTTGTGCCAGAGCTGTCTGAAGAAGTTCTCTGACCCTTCGTGTTTTGATCGTCGTTGGAGAGTCGCCTTCCATGGGGAGAGCCACCAAACATGCCGAAGCAGCGATCAGATTCTCTAGAGGGCTAGGAAAATGACCCGGTGGTGTCGGTGTATAACGAGGCGGAGCAGTATTCACACGAGGGGGTTCCATAGCCCGTGGCTGACCCGGCGCCCCAGTCCCGGGTGTTGTAATCCGGTTAGCCTCCGGTGGGTTACTGGGACCGGCTCCGGGTGTGTGGAAGAGGTTCCTAGGATCATAAGTCAGAGGCAGACGTGATTGAGCCTTCTGGTGCCTTCTCCTCATGACCTCATTTGACGCGTTCAGATCCATCGTGAACCGAAAAGCCTCTGATTGAAGTTGCTGAGCCCGAGCGTCAAAAGCCGTCCGCTCCGCTGCCATCCTGAAGTCCTCCGCCGCCAAGTTTTCCCTGGCTTCTGCTACCTCCTCACATAGTCGTGCCACCTCTGCATCATGCTAAGCCTTATCCACCGGTTCAACCACGGCGGTCAACAGGGCTGTCATCCTATCCATGAGATCCATCAGCACCTGAGCCGGCGGGCGCGCAAGGTCTCCTGACCTGGCCGCTACTGTCCCGGTGGTTAATGCTGCCGCAGCCGTAGAGTTTTGAGTGGGCTACGTTCCAGCCATGAACACCCCCGCTTTATTTGGCGGCTCAAAGGGGTCCGGAATACCGCTGCCATCGGAACAGCCCCCAAGCCCGCCATCTTGTAGTTGATACAATGAATCTGTCTCGCCTGTGGATGACTCACCGTCAGAATTGATGGACGTCTCACCGCCATCCACAGATCCTTCAGAAAACTCCCCTTCATGGATGGTAACCCACGAAGGCACGCCTCATGGCGGGCTGAGTCCAGGCGGGTCTCGCACGCTGAGCCGTCTCGATGAGGTCGGTGCAGATGTCCAACTCAGGGCCCGGCTCGCCAATCCGGCCGATGAAGACGTTGATTCCGCCGAAGGAGACTCGGTACCCGTACTCAATTGAGCCAGCGTCGGGGCCCCAACCTGCGTCGTCGATGTAGAGCTTGCCGCGACGACTCTTGGTCATCTGGCCCACAGCGTATCCCTTGAGCCCTTCGAAGCTGCCCTTCAAGAACTCAAATCCACCGTGCACTGGCCATACGGTGGGCGCCAACTATCGTGGAATTGTCACAGTAGATGTCCTAGTGAAAGGACTTAGTTGTGGAGCCATCGCAACTAGGAAGCTTAAAGGGGTTAATCGGGACAAAGGACACGAGAGGTTTTTATACTGGTCCGGCCCCTTGCGGTGAAGGTAAAGCCTAGTCCAGTTGATGTGGTATTGCTAGGTTTCGATGACCAAGGAGCGGAATATGCTAGCTTGGCTCTCGATCTCTTGTTTTTCGCCCTCAGCCGCCGCCGGGTCATTCCCTTATATACACGGGTTGACGCCCTGCGGCCTATAGAGTCCCGGCTGGCTCATACAACGTGTCCGGCTCGGTGAAAACTCTTACATGCCTTATCTTACAAGTCTTATTCATACATGGCGGTTTACACTTACGGGCCTTAAGCCGCCTCTGGGCTTGGGCCTACTACAAGCTTTATCATAAACCGTCACCCTGTATACTCTTCGGGCTTCCTTTTAAGTAACCCGCCATTGGGATTGACCCGGCCCTCCTGGGCGGGTCATACCTGGTAGTCATATCCCCAAAACTGGGGTTACATATGGGTGGTTGCCAACTAGAAATAAGCATGCCGACTATTAGAGTTGTCCCTAAAGTATACACTAAGTCTTCAGTGGTGTTCATCTTGATCATACTAGGTTCATAGCTTCAGCTATCCTCCAGGCAGTGATTGGTGGGCCTCAGTTCAGCCCATTGGTGGTAGATCCTATGGGCTAGTACCCCCTAGTCCAGGACACCCTCACCATATATCATATAGAGAAAGAAAATGGATGTTATAAAACAGTTGAGGAATTGGTTTCACTAGTGCAGAAATGTCTGCTAGCGTCGTTCATAAAACATAGTTAGTGGCGTTGTAGGCCAACCCCGCTAGTATGATGCCAGTGGTAAGGTGTAACCAATGGCGTCTGTTGCCGATGTCGATCGTATGACATCAGTGGTAAGGTGTCACCAGTTGCATCGATTGCCGGCACCGCTAGTATGACACCAGTGGTAAGGTGTCACCAATGGGGTCGCTTGCCGACGTCGTTAGTAGAATAACATTAGTGGCGTCGCGCCCAAAATACGTGATAACCCACATGTATAGGGGATCGTGGTAATCTTTGAGGATAGTATTTCATACAAATTTATTGATTCGACACAAGGGGAGCCAAAGAATATTTCTAAGTATTAGCAGTTGAGTTGTCAATTCAACCACACCTGCAGAAAAGTGTTTAGTAGCATAGTAATATTATAGTTTGATGGCAGTGGTAACAGTAGCAATAGTAACGATGACAGTAACAGTAGCAATTTTATAGTGATTGTAACAGCAGCAACATTAGTAGTAAGTTAGCAAAGATCAATATCCGAAAGCGTAGGCATTGGATCAGTAATGGATAGTTGTGTTGGATGACATTCACCATGTAACAGTCACAACCTAGAGCGATACACAATAGCTCCAATTCATCAATGTAATATAGGCATGTATTTCATATATAGTCATACGTGCATATAATAAGAATGTGCATGACATTTTTTGTCCTACCCTCCCATGGCAGTGGGGTCCATAAGGAAACTAAGAGATATTAAGGCCTCCTTTTAATAGAGAACCGGATCAAAGCATTAACACATGGTGAATACATGAACTTCTCGAATTACAATCATCCCCGGAGAGTATACCAAACAATTGTCACTATGGGGTCTATAGATCAGAACAATGACAAGTGCATATGACTAGCAGATAGGATCAAGAACTCAAATATATTCCTGAAAACATAGAGGGGTCAGATTTGAAATCATGGCACTTGGGCCCTAGTGACAAGCATTAAGCATAGCAAAGTTATAGCAACATCAATCTCAGAACATAGTCGATACTATGGATCAAGCCCTAACAAATTAACTCAATTACATGATAAATCGCATCCAATTCCATCACCGTCCAGCAAGCCCACGAAGGAATTACTCACTTCGGATGGTTAGCATTATGAAATTGGTGATGAAGAAGGGTTGGTGATGATGATGGCGACGAATCTCCCTCTCCAAACCTCTGAATGGACTCCAGATCAGCCCTCCGGATGAAGACCAGGAGGTGGCGGCAGCTCTGTATCATAAAACATGGTGAAACTTCTTCTCTTATTTTTTCTTGTGGAAAAGGAATGTATAGGCTTGAGATTAGGGTCAGCGGAGCCACATGGGCCCCACAAGTGATCAGGGCGCGCCTGGGGGGAGGGGTGGTCGCACCCTGTTGCCTTGTGGGCAACTGGTGGCCCCCTCCAATGGATGTTCGCTCTAGTATTTTGTATATATTTGTAACACCCCGGATATAACTTTCCCAATTTGTAATCCAACTCTTGCCGTTTCCGGCTTTAAGTTTATTTATTTCCTCGGGTTCGGGTTTTTGTCTCCGTGTGTTGTTATCGTTGTCATGCATCTCATATCATGTCATCATGTGCATTGCATTTGCATACGTGTTCATCTCATGCATCCGAGCATTTTCCCCGTTGTCCGTTTTGCATTCCGGCGTTTCGTTCTCCTCCGGTGGTCATTTCTAGCTTTCTTTCGTGTTTGGGGATTAAACATTTCTGGATTGGACCGAGACTTGCCAAGCGGCCTTGGTTTACTACCGGTAGACTGCCTATCAAGTTTCGTACCATTTGGACTTCGTTTAATGCTCCAACGGTTAACCGAGGGACCGAAAAGGCCTCGTGTGTGTTGCAGCTCAACACCCCTCCAATTTGGCCCAAAACCCACCAAACTCTGCTCCATCATCTAGATCGTTCGATCACGATTGCGTGGCCGAAAACCGCACCTCATTTGGACTCTCCTACCTCCCTCCACCTCTATTTAAAGACCACTCCCCGAAATTTTCGGGCAAACCCTAGTCTCTCCTTCCTCCGCGCGCCGGACACGTCCGCCCGGCGCCGGACGCGTCCGCCCCGCCGCCTCGGCCACTCACGTCGCAACACGTGGCAGCCGCCTCACGCCACCGCTGCCGGCCCGCCCGGCCCAGGCGAGGCCCCCGCAGGCCCGAGCTCCGTGCCGCCCGACCCAGCCGCCTTCTCCAACGCCGGCCGCCGCCCCGCCGCCGCCTCGCCGCGACCACCGCCGCCTCCACGCCGCCCGACGCGCTCCGGCGCCGTGAGCCGCCGCGCACCACCGGCCGGCTCCGCCGCCCTCTCCGGCCTCCTCTCCTACCCCGGCGGCCCCCTCCATCTCCGGCCACCACCGCCATCGCCGGCCGTCGAACCTCGGGAGTCGCGTCGGTGAACAGTGCCAGAAATGGATTTGAGATCACCTCGGTTGACTTTTTCCCCTCCGAACCCTAATTTTTTATGCAATCTTTGACCTGCGATATCTCCGCATCCGTAGCTCCTATTTGGGCATATATCATATCAAAATGTTCGTGTCGATGAGTACATCATTTCATTCCATTGCATCATTTTCATTTGAGTTCATCTTGATGCCCGAAATGCTGTTAGGAGGCTTCGTGAGTTAATTGTCAGATCTGCTAGTTCATCTTAGACTTTTGTCATTTTTGCCATGATTATTGTGTGCATGATATGCCTATGAGTCCTTCATATGTTATGTCAAGGGTTTTGTCATCTTTCCAGAGGTGCAACCAATGTATTTTTGTGATGTGTGTGGTGCTTAGTGCAAGCTTGCAAAGTGGGGCACCCGGTAAATCTGTTTTCAGGGACTTAGTGTTTTCACTAAGTCCTGGGATTATTTAGTTCATGATGCCATATGTTCATGTTGTTTCCTAGTGATCCGTGCCTCTTTTGAGGATGATCAGTAAAGGAGTTTTGTTAATATTGTAGTGCTCTATCCATCCATGTCTTTGTTTGCATATATGGAGCACCCTAGCTTGAGTCAATCGAGCTCTACTTTTGCTTCGTTGTAAATCTGGGCAGATCGTCAACATGTTTGCGATTTTGCCGATGTTATTGTAGTTGATCCATGCATGCTATGCCATTGTTCTTGCCATGTCTAGCTTGTATTTTGTGCCTTCTTAATGGATGTATGCTTGTCTTGCCATGACTTGCTCTGTAGTGAGTGCATCTAGCTCGTTAACATGCCTTCGTGAGTTATGTTTCAGCATGTCCCGGTTTTCACTAAGTCTGAAAACTGATTATGTTTTAACTATGTTCTTGTGCTTGTTAGCATATTTTGTGATCCCTTTTGGCTCAAGCTCACTAAGGGACTTTTGTTAAGCTTCTTGAGTAGCTCCATGCCATGTCTTTCTTTGTCATGTTCAGGTCCTGTAGCATGTTGTTTTGCTGCTCCGAAGAGGGCTTCATGATCTGAAATTTCAGACAAGTGTTAATTTCACTAAGTCTGAGATCTGTTTACCGTTTGCATTTTTGCCATGCTTGTTTGAACCTCTTAAGGGATGAATTGGCCGTAGCTCAGTGCTAGACTTTTGTTAAGCATCTTGAATGCTTCCCTGCCATGTATTTTGTTGCCATGTTTGAGTGTTGTAGCATGTTCATCTCATTGCATTTAGATGCCTACTTGCTGTAAATCGCAGACCGGTGTCATTTTTGAAACGCTTGCCATTTCCAAACCATAACTCCGATTCCGGCGTTCTTTATATCGTTTTCAAGCGATTTCATCCCATCTTTCCAGTGGCACACTTGGTTTTCCAACTTGAGGCTAGATTCATGCATTTCCTGTCATATCTTGCATATGCATCCCGCATTGCATCCCGCATAGCATATCGTCTTTGCATCTTATTGTTTGAGCTTGCACGTGGTTGATTGTATCCTTGTTGCTTGTTTGTCTTGTTTGGGTAGATCCGGGAGACGAGTTCGCTAACAAGGAGCCCGTTGAGTTTGCTTGTGAGGATCCAGTCAACTCTGACAACTTTGCAGGCAAGATGATCATACCCTCGAAATCACTACTATCTTTGCTATGCTAGTTTGCTCGCTCTTTTGCTATGCCAATGCTACGATGCCTACCACTTGCTTGTCAGCCTCCCAAATTGCCATGTTCAGCCCCTAACCCACCATTGTCCTAGCAAACCGTTGATTGGCTATGTTACCGCTTTGCTCAGCCCCTCTTATAGCGTTGTTAGTTGCAGGTGAAGATTGGAGACCGTTCCTTGTTGGAACATTTATTTACTTGTTGGGATATCATTATATTGCCATGTTATCTTAATGCATCTATATACTTGGTAAAGGGTGGAAGGCCCGGCCTCTCGCCTAGTGTTTTGTTCCACTCTTGCCGCCCTAGTTTCCGTCATATCGGTGTTATGTTCCCGGATTTTGCGTTCCTTACGCGGTTGGGTTATAATGGGAACCCCTTGATAGTTCGCCTTGATTAAAGCTTTTCCAGCAATGCCCAACATTGGTTTTACCATTTGCCACCTAGCCTCTTTTTCCCTTGGGTTTCCGGAGCCCGAGGGTCATCTTGTTTTAACCCCCCCCCCCCCCCGGGCCAGTGCTCCTCTTAGTGTTGGTCCGAACTAGAGTCCTATGCAGCGCCCCCTCGGGGAAACTCGAGGTTTGGTTTTAGTTGTATGGAGAGCTCATCTGAGTGTGCCCTGAGAACGAGATATGTGCAGCTCCTATCGGGAATTGTCGGCACATTCGGGCGGTGTTGCTGGTCTTGTTTTAACCTGTCGAAATGTCTTGTTGTACCGGGATACCGAGTCTGATCGGAATGTCTCGGGTGGAGGTCTATTCCTTCGTTGACCGTGAGAGCTTGTCATGGGCTAAGTTGGGACTCCCCTGCAGGGATTGAACTTTCGAAAGCCGTGCCCGCAGTTATGGGCAGATGGGAATTTGTTAATGTCCGGTTGTAGATAACTTGAACCTTAATTTAATTAAAATGAATCAACTGAGTGTGTTACCGTGATGGCCTCTTCTCGGCGGAGTCCGGGAAGTGGACACGGTGTTGGAGTAATGTTTGCGCAGGTTGCCTCTAGTTTCTCGCTCGCGCTTTGCCTCCTCTTCTCGCTCTCTTTTGCGAATAAGTTAGCCACCATATATGCTAGTCGCTTGCTGCAGCTCCACATATATTTACCCTATCCTACCCATTAAGCTTAAATAGTCTTGATCGCGAGGGTGCGAGATTGCTGAGTCCCTATGGCTCACAGATTACTATTACACCAGATGCAGGAACAGATGATACAGCTCCAGATGGCGCGCTTGAGCTCAAGTGGGAGTACGACGAGGATTCTCAGTGTTACTGTGTTTCTTTTCCTGATGATCAGTAGTGGTGCCCAGTTGGGGTGATCGGGACCGTGTCGCTTGTTGGGTTATCTTTTATTTTGGCGCCGTAGTCGGGCCATGAGTGTTTGGTTGATGTATGTTATTTATGTACTTGATTGACGTGGCGAGTGTAAGCCAACTATGTTGTCCCTTTTCATTATCTATATTACATGGGATGTTTGTGATGATTACCCGACTTGCGACATATGCCTTCAATGCGATTATGCCTCTAAGTCGTGCCTCGACACGTGGGAGATATAGTCGCATCGAGGGTGTTACAAGTTGGTAATCAGAGCCTTCCCCGACCTTAGGAGCCCCCACTAATTGATCGTTTTTAGCGGCCGAGTTGTGTGTAGAAAAAAGTTTTGAGTCATTTAGGAATTATATATCGGAGAGTTTAGGAATTCTTTTTACTTCCCAGTCTCCTCATCGCTCTGGTAAGGCATCCTGACGTAGAGTTTTGACTCTTCTCTTCTCAAATTTCACTAAAAAAAATTAGGATCACGCGGGTATCTTGGAACCGTTCCGATGGTTTTATGATGAGAACATTGTCTTGGTGCCTCCTGTCAGGTGTTTAGTGGAAGTGTCCCGGGGAGTTGAGCTCTGAGGTGTTGTCATCATAATTTTATCATTGCAGTTCTGGAATACCTGAGTTTAGTACGCCGACATCGAAAATCTCTTTTATGCAGTTCGTTGGTGAGATAACCTCGACGCCACCCAGTACTGGGGCGGGAGTTCGGGAGTATCGCCATAACTTGTATAACAGATGCTTTTCGAAGGTTGAGGTAGATGGTTTCCGAAGGTTTCTTGGTTATGTGTTGAAGGATGGATACAGCTGGATGTAGGAATTGCTAGTTTGGGTGAGATATTATGCTGCCCCTGTATCCCCAACACCTGATTGCATAACCGGAAAGGTTCGGGAGTTTCATAGGTGGGAATTCTTGTAGCTCTAGCTCTTCTTCCACGGATATTGGTTTGAGATTGGGGTTTCTTACCGATTATTCGTTCTTGATCCGTACCTTGTTGATTTACTTCGTCTACCTAATTCTACGTGGCTTCGCAATTTATGGATATGTGACCATTTCAAGAGGAATGCATTCGTTTGTTTTGTTCGGATGTGAAGACTTTATGTTGCAATTTTCATTCCATTGGATTCAGCTTTATTTTTCTGTCTATGTGCTAACGGTGGTCAACCTCTTCAGGATGGCTCCCGCTAAGAGCACCAGTCAGAACCAGAATCAAGATCCGCCACCACCTCCACCTCCTCCGGAGGCATGGCAAGTTGTGATGGCCGCAACCAATGCAAACACACAGTTGATCATGCAAATCCTCCAAGAGCGCAATCAAGGAAATCAAGGGAATCAAGGCAACAATCAGAACCATTTTGCTACACTGAACCAGTTCCTTGCTAATGGGCCGAAGACGTTCAGCAATTGTGTTGAGGCAACCGATGCTGATGATTGGCTGGTGGATCTGTGTAAGCATTTTGAATGCAGCAACGTCAAGCTTGAAGATTTTGTCAAGTTCGCTTCCTTCCAACTCAAAGATCAGACTGCAGAGTGGTTCCAGCAGTACAAGGATTCTAGAGGTGGACGTCTGATCACTTGGGATGATTTTCATCGAGATTTCCGAGCTCACCACATCCCTCAAAGTGTGACTGAAAGCAAACGTGAGGAATTCCGCAACCTGAAGCAGGGCTCTTTGTCTGTCTATGACTACAACAAGTTGTTCCAGAAGCTCGCCCGCTTTGCCAAGCAGGACGTACCTGATGAGAAGAGCATGATTTACCAGTTCAGGGGTGGTCTCGGAGAAGAAATTCAGCTCGCTCTTGTCCTCTTTGAGCCGTTGAGGTACGATGAGTTCTACAACATGGCACTGAAGCAAGAAGCCGCTCAGTTGAGGTGTGATGCTTCCAAGAAGCGAGTCAGAGATGCTACTCCTTCTTCCTCTACTCAAGTGGCCAAGCAGCAGAAGTATTGGCTTCCTCCTCCTTCGTTCCGTCAGCCGTATCAGCAGAAGAGCAAAGGTGGCAGTGGTTCTTCCCACCCACCCAACCCTGGCTTTCAGAACAAGACTTCGTCTCAAGCTCCAAGATCGAGTGCTCTGTACCACCGTCCGCTTTCAGAAGTCACGTGCAACAAGTGCCAACAGAAGGGTCACTATGCCAACAAGTGTTTCAACCAGAGGCGTCTTCCTCCTCCTCCTCCTGTCAGATCGGCAAGTACAGCTGTGGTCAAGCATAACCCCAAGTCCGCCAAGGTCAACTTGCTGAATGCAGCTCAGGCAGAGGATTCGTCAGATGTGATCATGGGTAACCTTCCTGTTAATGATATTCCTGCAAAAGTTCTTTTTGACACTGGTGCATCGCATTGCTTCATTTCCAAACCTTTTGCATCTAAGTATGAGTATGATTATCAGCATCTGCAAAATTCTTTGCAAATTGTGTCACCGGGCAAGCAAATGACAGCTAATTTCTGCGTCCCGGATATTACTATCACCTTGGGCGACTACAAGTTCCTTTCTTCCCCAATTGTTCTTGGCGATTCGGACATTGATCTTATTCTCGGGATGGATTGGCTCTCTAAGCACAAGGCGCATCTCGATTGTGCAGCCAGGCAGATTCAATTGACTCATTCGTCTGAGGATGTAATTGTCTTTGCCGCTCGGGATAATACTATCCGTCTGTTTTCTCTCAACGAGAAGGGTGAACTCGATGCTATCTCGCAGATTCCAGTCGTTTGCGAATATCAAGACGTCTTTCCAGAAGAGCTCCCAGGAATGCCTCCGCACCGGCCAGTTGAATTTGTTATTGATCTTGAGCCCGGTACGGAACCTGTGTGCAAGCGTCCTTACAAGCTCGGACCTGAAGAGTTGAAGGAGCTGAAGAAACAACTCGATATTTAAGAAAGAATGGGTCTCATCCGGCCTAGTTCTTCTCCGTGGGGTTGTGGTGTTCTTTTTGTGAAGAAGAAGGATGGAACGGACCGACTTTGTGTTGATTATCGTCCATTGAACAACAAGACCATCAAGAACAAATACCCACTTCCCAACATCATTGAGCTGTTCGAACAACTAAAGGGTGCCCAAGTATTCTCCAAGCTTGATCTCCATATGGGTTATCATCAGATTCGAATCTGTGAGCAAGATATTCCCAAGATGGCTTTCAGGACAAGCTATGGGTCATATGAATACACTGTCATGTCTTTTGGCCTCGTCAACGCTCCTCCGACGTTCTCACGCATGATGAACTTCATCTTCAACGCCTACACCAATGACTTCGTTTTGGTCTATCTCGACGACATTCTGGTTTTCTCCAAGAACAAGGAAGATCATGCCAAGCACTTGCGTTTGGTTCTTGATAAGCTCAGGGAACATCAGTTCTACGCCAAGTTCTCCAAGTGTTAATTTTGGCTCGATGAGGTTCTTTATCTTGGTCATATCATCTCTGCCAAGGGCATTGCCGTGAATCCTGAGAAGGTGTCTGCAATTGTTAATTGGGAACCTCCTCAGAACGTGAAGCAACTCCGCAGTTTCCTCGGTCTCGCAAGCTACTGCCGAAGATTCGTTGAAAACTTTTCTAAGATTGCGAAGCCTCTCTCAAATCTTCTCCAGAAGCACGTCAAGTACGTTTGGTCTCCGGAGTGTGATATTGCTTTCAACACTTTGAAAGAGAAATTGATCACTGCTCCAGTTCTGACTCCGCCTGATGAGTCCAAGCCGTACAAGGTCTTTTGTGATGCCTCTCTCCAAGGTCTCGGTGCAGTTTTGATGCAAGAGAAGAAAGTTGTTGCTTATACATCTCGCCAGTTGAAGCCTAATGAGAAGAACTACCCCACTCATGATCTCGAGTTGGCGGCAGTTGTGCACGCTCTTTTGACTTGGAGACATCTTCTATTGGGAAGAAAAGTGGACATTTTCACTGATCACAAGAGTCTCAAGTACATCTTCACTCAGCCTAATCTCAACCTCAGGCAAACTCGATGGGTCGAAATGATTCAAGAGTATAATCCGGGTATCGAGTATACTCGAGGCGAGGCCAATGTGATTGCTGACGCATTGAGCAGGAAAGCTTATTGCAACCGTCTGATTCTTAAGCCTTATCAACCCGAGCTTTGTGAAGCTTTCCGCAAACTTAATTTGCAAGTTGTTCCTCAAGGTTTCCTCACCAACCTTCAAGTCTCTCCTACCTTGAAAGACCAGATTCGCCAAGCCCAGCTTCTTGATGCTATGGTGAAAAAGGTGAAGATTGGGATTGCCAAGAGTCAGTCCAAGTACAAGTGCTACTGCCTTGATGACAAGGATACTCTCTTCTTCGAGGATCGTATTGTTGTGCCCAAAGGTGAACTTCGTAAAGTGATCATGAACGAGGCTCATAACTCTCTCCTCTCCATCCACCCTGGGAGCACGAAGATGTATCAGGATCTTAAGCAAGCTTATTGGTGGACTCGAATGAAGCGCGAGATTGCTCAATTCGTGAATGAATGTGATGTCTGCAGAAGAGTAAAGGTAGAACACCAAAGGCCAGCTGGTCTCCTCCAACCTCTTGCCATTCCAGAATGGAAGTTTGACCACATTGAAATGGACTTCGTGACTGGGTTTCCAAAGTCCAAGCGTGGCAATGATGCTATATTCGTTTTCATCGACAAACTCACCAAAGTGGCTCATTTTCTGCCTATCAAAGAGTCGATCACTGCAGCTCAATTGGCGGAACTCTACACCTCTCGAATTGTCTCCCTGCACGGTATTCCTCAGGTGATCTCTTCGGACCGTGGCAGCATCTTTACCTCCAAGTTTTGGGATTCTTTTCAGAAGGCCATGGGCACGAACATCCGCTTCAGCACAGCTTTCCATCCTCAAACAAGCGGTCAAGTCGAGCGTGTCAATCAGATTCTTGAAGATATGCTCAGGGCTTGTGTGATCTCCTTCGGCATGAAGTGGGAGGATTGTCTTCCTTATGCTGAATTCTCATACAACAACAGTTTTCAAGCAAGTTCGGGCAAGGGCCCATTTGAAATTCTATATGGTAGGAAGTGCCGTACCCCTCTCAACTGGTCTGAAACCAGTGAACGTCAGCTGCTGGGTAATGACTTAATCATAGAGGCAGAAGAAATGTGCAAAGTCATTCGTGATAACCTCAAAGCAGCCCAATCCCGCCAGAAGAGCTACTATGATAGTAAGCACCGTGATTTGGCTTTCGAGATCGGAGATCATGTTTACCTCCGCGTCTCTCCTATGAAAGGGACTCGTCGCTTCGGTATCAAAGGGAAGCTAGCCCCTAGATACGTGGGACCTTTCAAGATTGTCAGCAAGAGAGGTGACCTCGCCTATCAACTCGAGCTTCCGTCAAACTTTGCAAATGTTCATGATGCGTTCCATGTCTCTCAGCTCCGAAAGTGCTTCAAGACGCCTGACCGCACCGTCAACTTCGAGGACATTGAGCTCCAAGAAGATCTCTCCTATCGTGAGCACCCAGTTGCAATCCTTGAAGAGACTGAACGCAGGACTCGCAACAAGTCAATCAAATTTCTCAAAGTAAAGTGGTCACACCATTCTGACCGCGAAGCTACCTGGGAACGCGAGGATCACCTCCATTCTGAGTACCTGGCGTTCTTTCAGTCCTAGATCTCGGGAAGAGATCTTTTCGTAGTGGTGGAGTGTTGTAACACCCCGGATATAACTTTCCCAAATTGTAATCCAACTCTTGCCGTTTCCGGCTTTAAGTTTATTTATTTCCTCGGGTTCGGGTTTTTGTCTACGTGTGTTGTTATCGTTGTCATGCATCTCATATCATGTCATCATGTGCATTGCATTTGCATACGTGTTCATCTCATGCATCCGAGCATTTTCCCCGTTGTCCGTTTTGCATTCCGGTGTTTCGTTCTCCTCCGGTGGTCATTTCTAGCTTTCTTTCGTGTTTGGGGATTAAACATTTCCGGATTGGACCGAGACTTGCCAAATGGCCTTGGTTTACTACCGGTAGACCACCTGTCAAGTTTCGTACCATTTGGACTTCGTTTGATGCTCCAACGGTTAACCGAGGGACCGAAAAGGCCTCGTGTGTGTTGCAGCCCAACACCCCTCCAATTTGACCCAAAACCCACCAAACTCTGCTCCATCATCTAGATTGTTCGATAACGATCGCGTGGTCGAAAACCGCACCTCATTTGAACTCTCCTAGCTCCCTCCACCTCTATTTAAAGACCACTCCCCGAAATTTTCGGGCAAACCCTAGTCTCTCCTTCCTCCGCGCGCCGGACACGCCCGCCCGGCGCTGGACTCGTCCGCCCCGCCGCCTCGGTCACTCACGTCGCGACACGTGGCAGCCGCCTCACGCCACCGCCGCCGGCCCGCCCGGCTCGGGCGAGGCCCCCGCGGGCCCGAGCTCCGCGCCGCCCAACCCAGCCACCTTCTCCGACGCCGGCCGCCGCCTTGCTGCGACCACCGCCGCCTCCACGCCGCCTGACGCGCTCCGGCGCCGCGAGCCGCCGCGCGCCACCGGTCGGCTCCGCCGCCCTCTCCGGCCTCCTCCTCTCCTACCCCGGCGACCCCCTCCATCTCCGGCCACCACCGCCATCGCCGGCCGTCGAACCTCGGGAGTCGCGCCGGTGAACAGTGCCAGATCTGGATCTGAGATCACCTTGGTTGACTTTTTCCCCTCCGAACCCTAATTTTTTATGCAATCTTTGACCTGCGATATCTCCGCATCCGTAGCTCCGATTTGGGCATATAGCATATCAAAATGTTCGTCTCGATGAGTACATCATTTCATTCCATTGCATCATTTTCATTTAAGTTTATCTTGATGCCCTAAATGCTGTTAGAAGGAGGCTTCATGAGTTAATTGTCAGATCTGCTAATTCATCTTAGACTTTTGTCATTTTTGCCATGATTATTGTGTGCATGATATGCCTATGAGTCCTTCATATGTTTTGTTAAGGGTTTTGTCATCTTTCCAGAGGTGCAACCCATGTATTTTTGTGATGTGTGTGGTGCTTAGTGCAAGCTTGCAAATTGGGGCACCCGGTAAATCTGTTTTCAGGGACTTAGTGTTTTCACTAAGTCCTGGGATTATTTAGTTCATGATGCCATATGTTCATGTTGTTTCCTAGTGATCCGTGCCTCTTTTGAGGATGATCAGTAAAGGAGTTTTGTTAATATTGTAGTGCTCTATCCATCCATGTCTTTGTTTGCATATATGGAGCACCCTAGCTTGAGTCAATCGAGCTCTACTTTTGCTTCGTTGTAAATCTGGGCAGATCGTCAACATGTTTGCGATTTTGCCGATGTTATTGTAGTTGATCCATGCATGCTATGCCATTGTTCTTGCCATTTCTAGCTTGTATTTTGTGCCTTCTTAATGGATGTATGCTTGTCTTGCCATGACTTGCTCCGTAGTGAGTGCATCGAGCTCGTTAACATGCCTTCGTGAGTTATGTTTCAGCATGTCCCGGTTTTCACTAAGTCTGAAAACTGATTATGTTTTAACTATGTTCGTGTGCTTGTTAGCATATTTTGTGATCCCTTTTGGCTCAAGGTCACTAAGGGACTTTTGTTAAGCTTGTTGAGTAGCTCCATGCCATGTCTTTCTTTGTCATGTTCAGGTCCTGTAGCATGTTGTTTTGCTGCTCCGAAGAGGGCTTCATGATCTGAAATTTCAGACAAGTGTTAATTTCACTAAGTCTGAGATCTGTTTGCCGTTTGCGTTTTTGCCATGCTTGTTTGAACCTCTTAAGGGATGAATTGGCCGTAGCTCAGTGCTAGATTTTTGTTAAGCATCTTGAATGTTTCCCTTCCATGTATTTTGTTGCCATGTTTGAGTGCTGTAGCATGTTCATCTCATTGCATTTAGATGCCTACTTGCTGTAAATCGCAGACCGGTGTCATTTTTGAAACGCTTGCCATTTCCAAACCGTAACTCCGATTCCGGCATTCTTTATATCGTTTTCAAGCGATTTCATCCCATCTTTCTAGTGGCACACTTGGTTTTCCAAGTTGAGGCCAGGTTCATGCATTTCCTGTCATATCTTGCATATGCATCCCGCATAGCATATCGTCTTTGCATCTTATTGTTTGAGCTTGCACGTGGTTGATTGTATCCTTGTTGCTTGTTTGTCTTGTTTGGGTAGATCCGGGAGACGAGTTCGCTAATGAGGAGCCCGTTGAGTTTGCTTGTGAGGATCCAGTCAACTCTGACAACTTTGCAGGCAAGATGATCATACCCTCGAAATCACTACTATCTTTGCTATGCTAGTTTGCTCGCTCTTTTGCTATGCCAATGCTACGATGCCCACCACTTGCTTGTCAGCCTCCCAAATTGCCATGTTCAGCCCCTAACCCACCATTGTCCTAGCAAACCGTTGATTGGCTATGTTACCGCTTTGCTCAGCCCCTCTTATAGCGTTGTTAGTTGCAGGTGAAGATTGGAGACCGTTCCTTGTTGGAACATTTATTTACTTGTTGGGATATCATTATATTGCCATGTTATCTTAATGCATCTATATACTTGGTAAAGGGTGGAAGGCTCGGCCTCTCGCCTAGTGTTTTGTTCCACTCTTGCCGCCCTAGTTTCCGTCATATCGGTGTTATGTTCCCGGATTTTGCGTTCCTTACGCGGTTGGGTTATAATGGGAACCCCTTGATAGTTCGCCTTGATTAAAGCTTTTCCAGCAATGCCCAACATTGGTTTTACCATTTGCCACCTAGCCTCTTTTTCCCTTGGGTTTTCGGAGCCCGAGGGTCATCTTGTTTTAACACCCCCCCCCCCCCCCCGGGGCAGTGCTCCTCTTAGTGTTGGTCCGAACTAGAGTCCTGTGCAGCGCCCCCTCGGGGAAACTCGAGGTTTGGTTTTAGTTGTATGAAGAGCTCATCTGAGTGTGCCCTGAGAACGAGATATGTGCAGCTCCTATCGGGAATTGTCGGCACATTCGGGCGGTGTTGTTGGTCTTTTTTTAACCTGTCGAAATGTCTTGTTGTACCGGGATACCGAGTCTGATCGGAATGTCTCGGGTGGAGGTCTATTCCTTCGTTGACCGTGAGAGCTTGTCATGGGCTAAGTTGGGACTCCCCTGCAGGGATTGAACTTTCGAAAGCCGTGCCCGCGGTTATGGGCAGATGGGAATTTGTTAATGTCTGGTTGTAGATAACTTGAACCTTAATTTAATTAAAATGAATCAACTGAGTGTGTTACCGTGATGGCCTCTTCTCGGCGGAGTCCGAGAAGTGGACACGGTGTTGGAGTAATGTTTGCGCGGGTTGCTCTCTAGTTTCTCGCTCGCGCTTTGCCTCCTCTTCTCGCTCTCTTTTGCGAATAAGTTAGCCACCATATATGCTAGTCGCTTGCTGCAGCTCCACATATATTTACCCTATCCTACCCATTAAGCTTAAATAGTCTTGATCGCGAGGGTGCGAGATTGCTGAGTCCCTGTGGCTCACAGATTACTAGTACACCAGATGCAGGAACAGATGATACAGCTCCAGATGGCGCGCTTGAGCTCAAGTGGGAGTACGACGAGGATTCTCAGCGTTACTATGTTTCTTTTCCTGATGATCAGTAGTGGTGCCCAGTTGGGGTGATCGGGACCTTGTCGCTTGTTGGGTTATCTTTTATTTTGGCGCCGTAGTCGGGCCATGAGTGTTTGGATGATGTATGTTATTTATGTACTTGATTGACGTGGCGAGTGTAAGCCAACTATGTTGTCCCTTTTCATTATCTATATTACATGGGATGTTTGTGATGATTACCCGACTTGCGACATATGCCTTCAATGCGATTATGCCTCTAAGTCGTGCCTCGACACGTGGGAGATATAGTCGCATCGAGGGTGTTACAATATTCCATAAAAAAATCTCCAAAAAGTTTTGTCCAATTCCAAGAACTTTTATTTCTGCACAAAAACAACACCATAGTAGTTCTGCTAAGAACAGTGTCAGTCGGAGATAGTTTCATTCAAATCATGCAAATTAGAGTCTAAAACAAGAGCAAAAGTGTTTGGAAAAGTAGATACGACGGAGACGTATCACTGTCGTGTGTGTTTGAAATCAGACCATTGGACACATGTCAGTTGTCCATTAACCCAGGGTCATTTCAGACATATCATGTCATGTTGCCTCCTGGCTATAAATAGCACACCCCTCCACCATAAGTTGGTGGCTGCTTTGAGTTTGTGCACGGCTTTTGTCGTTTGAGAGCAACCCATCTCTAACGTCTTTGAGAGAGAATCCTTGTGATGACAAAACCCAAAACACGCAGAGCCCAAAGAGTTTTGAGCATCACTGAAGTCATTCTATTCTGCGTGAACTAAAGTCATTGTGGATTGTCGGTGAATGAAGTCTGTGAAGGTTTGAAGTCTACCTTGAAGACTTACCTGAGTGATTGGACAAGATCTATGGGTTTTAACTCAAGGGGAACAAGGTGAGATGTGGTCTTCTGAGTTCAATCTTAGCCTCCCTAACCAGACGTACAGTTGTCACGGGAACTAGAACTGGTCTAACAAATCATTTGTCTTCACCAAGCAACTGGTTTTATCACCTCACTCCTTTACTTAGTGTTTAGTTCGAGAAGACATTGCATATGCTCGTTTTGTTTGAAAACATGGTGTGAAGACATTCCCTCTGATTACATCTTTGTCTCCACACTATCTTCCTAAACTAATGTTTGTCTTCGCATCTCACTTCCATTGTTGTTTGACATTCCAGCATGCCTGGTGTAGTTTATCTTTCACTATATCTTGTTTAGTTAGTATTTTGCTTTCTCTTCTTTGAAGACATTGCCTGTCTTGAAGACTTTTGTAAGAATCGTCTATTCACCCCCCTCTAGTCGATAACTAACACTTTCACTTCCACGTCATCCTCTTTTGCTGGCCAATCCGAAGTGTTAAAACTCTCGCTGCCTTCCGGAGTTAGATTTCTTGCGGCTGGGCTCATGCTTATGTTTTCTACCAAAGGCCCATCACTCTTCCTTCCTTCTCCAAGCGAGCGTTCTCCTTTCCCAACGATTCACCTTCAGATCGCCACCCCTTTCCGTCTTCTCCGACAATGATTTCCCCTGGAGGATCCTCTATCGTAGCCTCACATTTTTTCCTTGGCAAACCCATCTCACTCTTCCCCATCTCCATTAAATCCCACTAATCAGTTGCAATTGAAACGGATTAATATTATTCTCTTTCCATGCCGTGGTAACTGATGCAATTTGATCTCCCCTTTAAGTAGCTCCGCTATTGTGTTCCGTTCATCTGCACAACTATGTGCTTGCATCCTTGCTCAAGACTAACAGGTTTTTGCCTCGAATAGTCAACGACCTTGATGGGACGAACTGGAAGGCTCTGTTGTCTGACACCCATCACCTGGTGGTACGTTGCATCCCCTCCCTATAATAGGTTCTCCCCGTCCTCGCAACCTCCTTCTCGCGGCGTCTGTTGATTTTGCCCCCACATATATGTGGTATATAATGAAGAGGATAGAGAAGATAGCCTACATGTCCGATTCTTAAATCATGTGATTTTCCTTATACATGGTGTGCCCCCAACAGAAAAAATAGGCGCCCCTCAGCTGCAGCTATGTCATAGTATCCTTCGAAAGAATATATGCTATTATTTGCTACATTGGAACACATGAGATGTTAGGACGAATCTACTTAGATACATTTCGCCATTATCTTTCATGTTAGTATTCCATGTAATATTAATTTCATATTATTTTCCAATATTTTCAATAATGTGCTTCTAGCATGATGGCAAGTCCTCTGGATGTAAGGTTATAACCATGGTTCTCGCAAAAAGGTTCTCTCGCTAAGTGTGCAACTACGCCACCACGGATGGTGGAGCCAGCTTTCGGGTCGTTTCCTTACATAAAAAGCAATGCCTTCGGATTTCTTTCTAATGGCTGAGTTTTCTTTTTCACAATTTTCCAGTAAAAATGATCCTGCCTTTGTATACATATTTTATATTTTCACATTTGAGATGTACTTTTGAGTTTTATGTTTATTTTGTTTTCCATCCAGTGTTAGCATATCATCTACTCCCTCCGTCCCATAATATAATAACATTGTTGACATTAGTGTAGTGTTAAAACCGTTCTTATATTTTGAAACAGAGGGAATAGTTCCTACAGTGCTGACTTCAGCCGACTGAAACTTCGAGTTTTAATCCACTAAGTCCTAACTACTTCCTCTATAAACTAATATAAAATCGATCATTTAAATCACTACTTCAATGATTTAAAAGATTTTATATTAATCTGCAGAGGGAGTACTTATTTATTTTATACTTGCCTTGTAAAGAGTGGGGCCCAGCAAAACGGGGTGTGCTGAGCGAAACAAAAACAGAGACAACACAAGGGATGATGATCAGCCAAATTCAGGTTGACAACGAAAGTTCCAAATTACACCAGTGACTATCGAAAATCATCTCGATCGAAGGGAAGCACATGGGAAACTTAACCAGATAAATTAGTCACCAATAGCGAACCACACGTAGGAGCCGATCGAGTTGCCGCCGGGTCCTCACTCCTCACCGAGCGCCACACCAGATTCAGCAGCCTAAACGGCGACGACGGGAAGAAGCGCCAGGAGCAGCAGCGTGTAACGAACGCTCGAGGTGGCGCAGCTCCGGCCGCCCCCGGCGGTGAAGAAGTAGTAGTAGCCGCTGGGCTTCCCTCCCTTGGCCTGCGGCTGCGGCACGGCCGGCGGAGACGGCTGAGTCGTCATAGAGCGCGGAGGCGACGGCGAGGAGTAGCCACTGCCGTCGCCGCCCGCCGCCGGCGGCGGCGGCGTGGTACACACCGTCGGGCACGTCCCGCACTTGCTGACGCACAGCACGTTTGTGTCCGGCGGTGACCCTCCCGCCGTCGATGTCTGGGCGTCCGCCATGGCAGCCTCGCCGTAGAAGGACACCATGATCGCAGGGACCAGCAGCGCGAGCCATAGTGACCGTCCCATCTCCACTGCTACTGTGGGGGTGTGTGTCAATTTTTTGCGTTTATCTGTGGGACTATCTTAAACACTTGCGCAGAGGTGGGTGGTATATAGGCAGTGCCAACCCAAACTGCAACTGTATACACGAGCGCCGAGCTTGTAGCTCAAGCTCAAAGGGAATATGAGCTGCAGGGAAAGGTTGGTTGTAAAGAAAGATGCTCCTTAGCGGTGAAGGGTTGGAGATTCTCCCCCCACGGTCCATATCCAAAATTCCATGGCTCATACCCAGTTAAAATAAAATATTAAAGAAGTTAGAGCATCATCTACAACGGGCTCTTCAAATGCCCTCTATATATATATGGATGAACGGCCCTCTCACTGATTGGCTGCCATGTTGGACCAAACAGACCAGACTCCTAAGACGTCCATCCTCAATTTTCCACGTTTGAGACGTCGCCGTCCTCCACCCTTGCTCCCCCATCCACGCCGTCGTAGATGTCGTCGCCGAGTAATCCGGCCCCCACTGCCAGCATGGATGATGCCTCAGCGGAGTTTGTTCCAGTCATGTCTGTGGCGGTAAGCTGCAGGGCAAAGAACGTCGCCCTGAGGAAGCATCGTGCCCGCCAGCACGAGCAAGATGCTGCGGCGAAGAAAGTTGTGGTCAAGGAGGTGGTCGAAATCGATGTGGATGTGTCCCCTCCGCTGCGGTCGGCCGCCCTATGCCCGTCCACCATGCTGCAAACAAGGAAGCTGTCATCCGCCTCACCCGCGATTGACAATGTTTCGATGTCCGAATGGGGAGTGATTCTGGATGGCTAGACGCAATAGACAAGACGTGAGTGATTCATCATGTTGGCCAGACACGCCCTGGAAGTTGAATTTTATTTTTGGCATGTTTGAACTATTGAATTATGTTTTATTTTGCTTTTGTTGCATTGTTGAATTGGTGATGAATTTGCGTTATATGGTTGACGTGCATGAATTTTCATGGATTTGAGAGTTTTGATATGAGGAGTGTGGTTGTCCGGCAGGTCATTTGAAGGGTCGTCCGGTGCTGCCCATGGTCGCGCTTGGATGCATCCGTAGATGTTTAGGCCTCATTCGGTTTGGAGGATTTCTATAAGAAAAATGTAGGAATAAGGATTTCATAGGGAAATTTTCTATAGATGCATTCGGTTTGTAGGAAACGCGTACAGGAATTTCATAGGAATATTATTCATTTTTTCTATTTTTTGAGAAATCTACACATCCACTCAAAGCTCATTTTATATGTAGGAACGAGGCAAGACAATTTCATAGGATGGCAAGTGCCATCCTATGAAATTTCTATACTACTCCTAATTCCTACATTTTGGTTTCCTCCAAACCGAATGAGGCCTTAGGAGGCGGATTTGACAAATCTGGTTGTATATATTCTTATATGCTGTTTTGCCCGTCATGTTTAGAAAATGATTTTGTGTATTGGGAAAAAACACTCACTCAATTGAAAAACGGATTTTTTGGTTCATGCCACTCCTGAACTGGGATATTCAAGGTCTGCCACTCAAACCTGATGAATTCGGTATATGTCGCTACCGCTTGAAGAAATTAGTTGCATGCCCTTGTGTGTCGTCTATGCTTGTTGTCGTCACATTATCGTCTTATTTGTTCCATTTCCTTCTATCTGAGACCATCACTCGTCACAGGCTTGATAGTGGCAACTTCCTAATTTGACGGGTAGAGCACTTTTCTTCCCGCCACTTTTACTCAAGCCCTCCCGTCGCTTTGTTGTCGCCGCCTCCATGGCCTCCATCCGCCCAGAGCTCATGCATATGGTGCATTTTTTCTTTGAATTGGCATGGAATAAATCATCTTCTAAGGTACTAGTGTGAAATAAACGTCTTACATTTTAAGACAGCGGGAGTAGAAACCTTGGATTTTTTTAGCAGTCCTTGGAATTTTGTTGGTTATTCGATTTCCAGGCATGATTTTCCTCCAATGAATCTAAGCGTTTTACTTGGGCTGTAAAATCGATTTAAAATTTACACAGGCCTATTAACGTCAGATCGGTTGGGCTTCCAAAGTTTAAGTCGTAGTATTCGGCTGCCGGCCCAGTTTGTGCTCCAAGTCTGAAGTCTGAACCCGCTGCTCTCTTCCTCAGTGCAGTCAGTCGCACACCTTCACCCGCCACCGCCGGCTAGCCACCTCATGGCCGCGGCCAAGGCCACCGGCGTGGCCGCGGCGGCGACCTCCGCGGTGTTCCGGAGCAACCAGGAGCTCACGCGCCTGGCGCGTTCGGGACAGCTGGCCGCGGCACGCCGCCTGTTCGACGAGATGCCCCACCGTAACACCGTCTCCTACAACGCCATGCTCTCCGCGCTCGCGCGCCACGGCCGCCTCGCCGACGCGCGACGCCTGTTCGACCAGATTCCCCGCCGCAATCTCGTCTCCTGGAACGCCATGATCGCGGCCTGCTCTGACCACGGCCGTGTCGCGGACGCCCGGGAGCTGTTCGACGCAATGCCTGCCCGGGACGACTTCTCCTGGACGCTCATGGTCTCCTGCTATGCACGCGCGGGCGAGCTCAAGCTTGCCAGGGAGACGCTCGATCGAATTCCCGGCAAGAAGTGCACGGCATGCTACAATGCCATGATCTCTGGATACGCGAAGAATGGCAGGTTTGATGACGCGGTGACGTTGCTGCGGGAAATGCCGGCCCCTGACATAGTTTCTTGGAACTCGGTGCTGGTCGGGTTGACCCGCAATGAGAAAATAGTTCGGGCGGCCCAGTTCTTTGACGAGATGCCGCAAAGGGACATGGTGTCCTGGAACTTGATGCTGGAGGGTTATGTGCGCGCTGGAGATCTCAATGCGGCTGCTGGCTTATTTGAGAGAGTTCCGTCACCTAATGTCATTTCTTGGGTCACCTTGCTCAATGGTTATTGCCGGGCAGGGAGGATTGGTGAGGCGAGAGAATTGTTCGACAGAATGCCTGAACGGAATGTGGTGTCTTGGAATGTGATGCTTGGTGGGTATTTGCGGCTTTCGCACATGGATGAGGCCTATAGATTGTTTTCAGAGATGCCAGATAAGAACTCAATTTCGTGGACGACAATGATAAGTGCATTAGTGCGTGCTGGGAAGCTCCAAGAAGCAAAGGATATGCTGAACAAGATGCCTTTTGATAGTTTTGCAGCGAAGACTGCACTGATGCATGGCTATCTGCAGAGCAAGATGATCGATGACGCACGCCACATCTTTGATGCACTTGAGGTCCGAGATGCGGTGTGCTGGAATACAATGATATCTGGCTATGTCCACTGTGGAATGCTTGACGAGGCCATGGTGTTGTTCCAGCAAATGCCAAACAAGGATATGGTTTCTTGGAACACCCTGATTGCTGGCTATGCCCAAGATGGTCAAATGCGCAAGGCAGTAGGTATATTCAGAAAGATGAATCAGAGGAATGCAGTATCGTGGAATTCAGTTATCTCTGGGTTTGTTCAGAATGGGCTCTGTTTCGAAGCACTCCAATATTTCCTGCTCATGAGAAGGGATGCAAAGATGGCTGATTGGTCTACATATGCGAGTTGTCTCAGCGCATGCTCGGACTTGGCTGCTTTGCAAGTCGGGAGGCAATTCCACAGTCTTCTTGTCAGGAGTGGGTATATCAGTGATTCCTTTGCTGGAAATTCCCTGATTTCTGCATATGCCAAGTGTGGACGGATCTTAGAAGCAAGACAAATATTTGATGAGATGGCAGGTCAGGACATTGTTTCATGGAATGCGCTCATTGATGGCTATGCTTCTAATGGTCGTGGGACCGACGCTATTTCAGTTTTCCGAGAAATGGAAGCCAATGGTGTCCGACCCGACGAGGTCACATTTGTGGGTGTCTTGTCAGCCTGTAGTCATGCAGGATTAATTGACGAAGGATTGCGTTTCTTCAACTCGATGACAAAAGAATACTCATTACAGCCTGTGGCTGAACACTACGCTTGCATGGTGGATCTACTTGGAAGAGCTGGGAGACTGAGCGAAGCCTTTAAACTTGTTCAGGGAATGCAGATCCAGCCTAATGCTGGTGTATGGGGTGCATTGCTTGGAGCATGCCGGGTGCACAAGAACGACGAGCTCGCGCAGTTTGCAGCTGAGAAGTTATTCGAACTGGAACCTCGCAAGACCTCGAACTATGTTCTGCTGTCGAACATCAGCGCGGAGTCGGGCAAGTGGGATGCAGCTGAAAACATGAGGACCTTGATTAAAGAAAGGGGAGTGCATAAACCACCTGGTTTAGCTGGATCAACATAGAGAATTAGGCTCGCACTGTCTCTTGTAATGATCTGCATCAGACTCTTGCCTGCTAAATCCTGGCTGAGCGCGGGAATTGTCATGCCGGCGTTGATGCAGCGCATGTGCTTGAGGCAGTCGTACAGCACAACTGTGGAGTGAGAAAAGCAGTTCCTCAAAACTTAACTCGGGCTTGATTCTTCTTCTCTGTTGAATTCCTGCTGAAGCTCCGTGTTACCACTCGACTATGGTGTTAGACGACGCGTCCTGAGCTCTGGACCATTGTGCTTAGCAGGCAGCGGTTGGTACCTTATTTCACTAGAAATGTAGAGTGGATTGCATGGTGCAGCAGTGCAGGCAGGTGATTCCGCAGTGACAGTATATGCTAAACCAGTGCGTTTTGACTTTACAATCTTACGCGTCATTCCATTTTGTTGATGCAGGGCTGATGAAAGTCTTAATTGGCCATGTTTAAATCTGTCGTCTCCTGGAAAAGGATAGGAGGATCCCGTTGCAACGTTGATGCTACAAATCATAAATCTGATGAAGCCATACAGACTTAGCAACTCTAATGTCCCTGATTCTATTTGAGACCGGAACAACATTTAACTATTGCGTGTGAATAGTTGTAGTTTCATACGGAGTATATCTTTTCGTAAATAGGACATTTACAACAAATTACATGCTCGCATAGGAGGCCTGGCGACCACGGGTGTACGTGCACAACGAGCTGAAGATCTGCAGGCTGTTGTCTGCTTGTCTTGGAGGTGTGACCACAGATAAGTTTTCAAGGGCATCTCCGATGCTGACCCAAACCGAGCACCGCATCTCAGTGATGCGGGAGTTGGTCATTCAACTGTAGTCACATATATTTCAAACCGGATTTCAACAAACCAGACGAATTACATGCAAACCAGGCGATTTTCGTCTAAACCGGAGAACCTTCATTACATTTTTTACATTTTTCAATAAAGAATGCGATCGAACGGACGGGGCATTGAACGGACGTGTTAGATATATGTCCCGTCCTGTCCAGTAAACATCTCTCCGTCATTGAACATGCAAGGACACCGGGGATACGGTGCGGCCGGCGTCAGTGAGAGGTCACATTTGCTCTGGGCCAGCATGAATGTGGGCAGCTGGCTTTAGGCGGGAAAGGACGCAGGCGAGGGAGAGGGTTGGGTGGGCCAGACGTCCGGACCGCCGAGCGGATCGATACAGAACCACGTTCAATGGCAAAGCACGTTCGAACCACGCGATCTAGATGGTTGCGAACGGTTTGAGGGTCCGCGTTACCCTAACGGTTCCCACGGGCATATGGTTGCGAACGGTTGAAAGAACATGCGGTGCCCCCATGTTTGGTTTTGGTAATTGATGACAATCTCTATGGACTAATGGTTGCCTTGAGTTATATTTGAAGGCTTTGTCCATAGGCTTTTCTTGGAGTACATGTGTTGGTTTCAAGGAGAGTTTGTGTCGACCAAGGTGCTATTCAAGGAATTACCTAAAGATTGGTCTTGTGAGAGGTCGATCAAGACTGAGTTAAAGAGTGAATCAAGTTGATCAACCCACAAAGTGTAGAAGATGTACCGAGAGGGATCAAGTGATCCCATGGTATGGTAAGCATTGTCAATTACGCTTTGTGTACTAGCCCATGGTCTTTCTGAGGGTTCTTTGTGGGGTTATGTTGAGAAAGAGTAGCTCACCCATAGTAGAGTATGGGGGAGCAATCAACTAGTCTTCATCGAGTCAACACAATCAAGAAAGGTTGCGGTGTGCAAGTTCAAGTGGAGCATCACGAAGAGATCAAATGATTGAAGCTTGCCGTCCTTTGTGGTGACAATGGACTTGTCAAGATGTGCGGAAGAAAAGCTCGCCCATATTGGAGTATGGGGGAGCAATCAACTAGTCTTCATCGAGCCAACACAATCAAGAAAGGTGGTCCAACTTGAGGAAGTCAAGATCGTCATCATCTAGCTCAAGTGGACCATGTGCAAGGCAAAGGTTTGCCCTTGATAGGTTTTCTATTTTACCGGTCTCATGATGGTAGTTGGGAGACCGGGTTATAGGATCGATTGTCGTACTATCAAGGGGGGCTCTCGATGAGTAGCTTGATCGTATCGTTCGTAGAGAGCTCAAACCATTGCATCCTTGCATCATCTTTCTTGGTTCTTGTTTGGTTCTCTTTGTGAGTCTTAGAGCTTATGGTCATCTTGATGACAAGGTTGAGTTCATCGAAAACGGAGTTCGCATGCATCTTCTATGATGTTTTCGATGTTGGAGGTTTTGCCAGTTCTTCTCGGTTGAAGGTTTCACTCCTCTATTTTGTTGGCATACCTCCCCTGCCTCTTCTTACTATAACCAGTCGCTGTTTTGATGCTACTCATCGTCTTGTTTTTAACAAGCTTGAGTTTGCTCAATTCGGAGCTCATATGCAGAAGTTATGGCAGTTCTGATTTTCTTGAGTGTGGTTTTTGTTAGGGTCCCAGCGGTAGTATCGTGGTACCCAGCGGTAGTACCACTGAGGAGTCACAAGCGGCAGTACCGCTCCGCAGCGGTAGTACCGGCGGTGACTCCGCAACAGTACTACCGCTGGCTTACCAGGTCCCTACCGCGTCGATTCGAGGGGTCTTTTTCTGTGTCGGATTGTGCGGTACCTCATTGCGGCAGTAGTGCGGCAGTACCGCCCTTCCTCCGCGGTAGTACCGCCCGGTTCCCTCTTTCCCTTTACCCTTCGTTCTGCGCGGCAGTACCGCTGAAGGGTGCGGTAGTACCGCCTAACCCGACGGTAGTACCGTTGTCTCCTACGGTACTACCGCCCCAAGGTTCATGTTTTGTTGCTCCTTTCCCTATTTCTTCCGCCTGAGCGGTAGTACCGCTCTTGGAGCGGTAGTACCGCTCTTGGAGCGGTAGTACCGCTCGTGTGCGGGCTGAGCACATAACAGTTGGATTTTCCCCCTCCTATAAAAGGGGGTCTTCTTCCCCAATGAACCTTATCTCTTGAGCTCGTGTTCTTCCCCCATTGTTGACCTTCTTCGAGCTTGCTAACTCTCAATCCCTCCATGGATTCTTGCTAGTTTTTGAGGGAAAAGAGAGAAGAGATCTAGATCCACATTTTCACCAATCACTTTCTCCTCTATGTGAAGGGAACCCCTTGGATCTAGATCTTGGAGTTCTTGGTGTTCTCTTCCTTGTTCTTCCTCTCATTTTCCTCCCTAGCATTAGTTGCTTCGGTGGGATTTGAGAGAGAAGGACTTGGGCACTCCGTGTGCCCTTGCCATTGCATTTGGTGCATCGGTTTGAGTTCTCCACATGATACGTGGAAGTTACAAGTTGAGAATCTTATTACTCTTGGGTGCTTGGTACCCTTGAGCTTGTTCCTCTTGGGTGCTTGGGCGCCCTAGACGGTTGTTGGTGTTCGGAGCTCAATCATTGTGGTGCAAAGCTCCGGGCAAGCGTCGGGGTCTCCAATTAGGTTGTGGAGATCGCCCCGAGCAATTTGACGGGTACCGGTGACCGCCCCCATGGGTTGCCAAAGTGTACGGGTTCAGTGACCGCCCCAAGGGTTGCCATTTGTACGGGTTTGGTGACCGCCCTCAAGGGTCCCTTAGTGGAATCACGGCATCTTGCATTGTGCGAGGGCGTGAGGAGATTATGATGGCCCTAGTGGCTTCTTAGGGAGCATTGTGCCTCCACACCGCTTCAAATGGAGATTAGCATCCGCAAGGGTGTGAACTTCGGGATACATCGTCGTCTCCGCGTGCCTCGGTTATCTCTTACCCGAGCCCCTTTACTTATGCACTTTACTTTGTGATAGCCATATTGTTTCTTGTCATATATCTTGCTATCACATAGTTGCTTATCTTGCTTAGCATAAGTCGTTGGTGCACATAGGTGAGCCTAGTTGTTTTAGGTTTTGTGCTTGACAAATTAACCGCTAGGTTTATTCCGCATTTGTTCAAGCCTAAACCGTAATTATTTTAAAACGTCTATTCACCCCCCCCCCCTCTAGGCGACATCCACAATCTTTCAACGGTTTGAGGTAGTCCTGGCCATCTCCGGCCCGGCCCTGTCGGCCCACCCAGGCCCGGCCCTAAAATCCAAGGCCTAGGCCCGATGGGCTTGCCCGTGGGCTGGGATTGGGCCTGAGTTTTGAGCCCACCAGAAGGGCCTGAATGGGCTTGGGCTTGGCATATTAGCATTTTAAGGAAGAGGCCCAGCCCATGGCCTAAGCCCTAAGGGCTTTTTACCATATGGGCCGGGCTTGGGCTTGAAAAGTAGGCCCGATGGTAGGCCTGGGAGGGCCTGGGCCTCTGTTTTCTATCGTGGGCTTTTTTAGGCCCGGCCCATGGCCAGGTATAGTTTGAGGGTCCGCGTTACCCTAACGGTTCCCACGGGCATATGGTGTATGTTTGTATTCAGATGCCTTCACAGTTCCACGGGCATATGGTATATGTTTGTATTCTCAGTCCATGCTCCCTATATGTTTGCATGGAAACTTAAGGTGCCTGACCAAGTAAAACACTTTGCATGAAAAGTGTTTTATGGAGTTCTACCATGTTATGGCGTTCTTGTTGGCCGACATATCCCCATATTGCCACGGTGTCATCGATGCTCAGTCGATGCAGAATATGTGCAACACACACTCTTTTGTTGTTGTAAGGTAAAAGAAGTTTGGAAATGCTTAGGCCTTTTGGACGCTGTCACTAGTAGAAAACATGGTTTTGATCCAAGCCAGATAAGAGCATTAATCCCGGTTCTGTTACGAACCGGGACCAATGGGTGCATCAGTCCCGGTTCGTGAGGCCAGGGCGCCGGCCGGGCCAGGGTCTCGGTTCGTCTGACCCTTTTGGTTCCGCTTCCATACACGAACCGGGACTAAAGGGCCTCGCTCCTGGCGCAACCCCTTTAGTCCCGGTTGGTGGCTGGAACCAGGACCAAAGGTCGGTCTTTTGTCCCGGTTCTAGTCACCAACTAGGATTAAAGAGATGCCTATATACATGCTCGCCCTGCCCGCTCACTCTTTTTTTTTGGCCGGCTGGCGTGTGGGAGGTGTGCTGCTCTCTGTTCTCACCTCCTATGCACATGAGGTGTTCGATGAAATGCCCGAGCCACACTTAAGCTTGCTCCTCTCCAAGCTCGTCCTCGAAGCTACATTTTCACAAGATTTGTCTAGGTTTGGCGGTGCACCAACTACACAAGTGTTCTAAAAGGTTAGCAACTTCATCCTTTCATCTCTCACTGCTAGTTTAGCTCATTTCAAATGCTCTAGAAGTATAGTGGTTTGTGGGTTTTAGTGGAGGAGTGTATGTGGGAGTTCTTTTGATTTAGATACACATGTGTAGGGTGTCGTCCCGTCCCCGTCCTCACCGCTGTCGTTCGCCCGCGCCGATCTCGTCGCTGGCACCACCATGGTGAGCCTCTTGTTCTTATCTTCTTTTTTAAAAAAAAAATCTTACTTGTATGATTTAGATAGATACTTGTATATTTTTGTACTTTTATTATTGTTTGTTATTATATAGTGTCATGGTTTTGGTATCCGCCCCGTCGGTCCTCGTCCTGTCTATGATTCGGATGTGGTATATTATCTTTTATTACTATTTATTTCATTTAGTGTTTATGACAATTATGCTGACCAACATGGCATAGATGTTTTTTATCTAGGAGGTATGTGAACCGGAAATTCCAACCGACCCTCTTGTCAAGAGGTTAAATTTAGTTGAAAAGGAAAACAATTACTTGAAGAAAAAATTAAAAATATTTGAGGAGGAGAAGATGGAATTAGAGTTGCATATTGCCGATGTCGTCGATGATCACAAGATCCAGATGGATGCAATGCGCTTGAAGATTATAAAGACTAGAAAATATGCCATCGATAATGAGGCTTGGTATCATTATGTTGTTGGATCAATTGTTACCTTAGTTGCGATTATAATTGCATTTGTTGTTGCATTTAAATGTTTTACATATATAGTTGCATGTTAGTTTCAATGTATGTTTTACTTACATGCTCTAGAGAGCTATATGTTGTTCTATGAGAACTATGTATGAACTTTATGTATTTATTTTTTTCAGTAATAACATTTGATCACTACAGCACTTTGGTTTTAATGTGATGATGAACTTGTATTAATTTGTCACTTCTCTATTGATGATGTTCTGTAATGGTTTTCGATACACTTAATTATGCAATGCACGCAGATGAACCGGCAATAGATGTACGGTGACCGACGCACCTCCGAGTACATTGATGGCATGCATAATTGTCTCGAAGTGGCTGAGGCAATCAAGCAGAATGGTTTTATGTATTGTCCATGTACTGTTTGTGGGAGCATGAAGGATTACCCTGACTCGAAAACCCTTCACTTGCACTTGCTTCAGAAGGGTTTCATGCCACACTATAATATTTGGACCAAGCACAGAGAAAGAGGGTTTATGATGAAAGACAGCGAAGAAGAAGAGGATGATGACAACTATACCCCTAACTATAGTGATACTGCAACGGGGAAGTTAAAGATCAAGAGGAACCAGACGATGTGCCCGATGATGATCTTCGTCGGGTCATTATTGATGCAAAGAGACAATGCCAAAGTGAAAGGGAGAAGTTGAAGTTCGATCGCATGTTAGAGGATCACAAAAAAGGGTTGTATCCAAATTGCGAAGATGACAACATCAAGCTCGGTACTGAAGGAAATATGCCCTAGAGGCAATAATAAAGTTGTTATTTATATTTTCTTATATTATGATAAAATCTTATTATTCATGCTAGAATTGTATTAACAGGAAATTTAGTACATGTGTGAATAGATAGACAAAACAGAGTGTCCCTAGTATGCCTCTACTTGACTAGCTCGTTAATCAAAAATGGTTAGGTTTCCTGACCATAGACATGTGTTGTCATTTGATGAACGAGATCACATCATTAGAGAATGATGTGATGGACAAGACCCATCCGTTAGCTTAGCACAATGATCGTTTAAGCTTTATTGCTATTGCTTTCTTCATGACTTATACATATTCCTTTGGCTATGATATTATGCAACCCCCGAATACTGGAGGAACACCTTGTGTGCTATCAAACGTCACAACGTAAGTGGGTGATTATAAAGATGCTCTATAGGTGTCTCCGAAGGTGTTTGTTGGGTTGACATAGATCAAGATTAGGATTTGTCACTCCGAGTATCGGAGAGGTATCTCTGGGCTCTCTCGATAATGCACATCACTATAAGCCTTACAAGCACGTGACTAATGAGTTAGTCGTGGGATGATGTATTACGGAACGAGTAAAGAGACTTGCTAGTAACGAGATTAAACTAGGTATGATGATACTAACGATCGAATCTCGGGCAAGTAACATACCGATGACAAAGAGAATAACATATGTTGTTATTGCGGTTTGACCGATAAAGATCTTCGTAGAATATGTAGGAACCAATATCAGCATCCAGGTTCCGCTATTGGTTATTGACCGGAGATGTGTCTCGGTCATATAGCCATCGTGGCGAGGGAGGTCGGCGGGCTCGGGGCTGCGCTCTCTCAGGAGATGCGGAACGGATGGGGTGCGTTGGTCGTGCAAGCGAGATTAACTCACATTTGTGACGTACTGAGCTAGTTGGGACGGTGCATGCGTGATTTTCTCGGTAGATTAATTTGGGCAGCTTGCTTAGAATATAGGCTGTGGGATTAGATAAACATCGACGACATAGGACCCATCTGAAAAACATTTCCCATCAGACTACAAATTATAAGTGTATCCCAAATTTAAAAGGGGGCCATGACTCAAGAGGAACAAATTAGTAGGCCAAGAGGGGCTAATCACATGTTGAAACATTAATTAGGCCTGAACACTGGCAACGCTCTTCAATAAATGCCAAAATTAAGGAGGGGGGTGGGGGCACTGGCCCCCTTGGTCCACACTAAAACTTCGCTAGTGCATGCAGCACATGAATAGGACACATTCATCCTTTCTCCTCTTTCACCCAACAAATAATATATTTTAAACCATCATTTCATGTTTAAAACATTGTGTATATTTGAACTCCTAGTGCCAAGACATTTAAAACAAGACAAATTTGAATACATTTCAAACATGTTTAAATGTCAACGTTTCAATCAACTTTTTTCACTCAAACTATTTCAATGTGTGAAACTGCTTGGAAAAAGCAAATCCATAAAATCAGTCTTTTGAAATCAATCAATTTTTAATTGATTGAAATAAGTGTTTTGAAAAGTGTAAAACCAACATTTTTAAATGAGTGGAATACATTTTTAAAACGAGTGAAACTAGTTTTTTGAAAGGAGTAAATTATTTGTTTGAATGAGTGTACGAGGTTTTTTGAAACAAGTGAAAGCGGTAAATTTAAAATAAGTGAAATTGATTTATTTGTATTGAGTGAAATCAATGTTTTGAAGTAAGTGCAGCGAAATATGGTTTCTTTAAATGAGTAAACCTTTAAAAGGTGTGAAATCCGATTTTTGAAATGATTGAAATTATCTTTGTGAATTGAGCGAAATAAATGTTTTGAAAATAGTGAAACCAACATTTAAAAATGAGTGAAATCATTTTTTTTGTCTTGAGTGAAATAATTGTTTTGAAACAAGTGATTTTTTTTTTGGGTTTTGATCAAACTTAAACAAGTGTGAATTACAATAAACCGAGATTTTGAATTGTTTTGGAATGGAGGAAGTACATATGTATATGGGAGAGTATCAAGTGATACCATACCTAGAATGCTCCCATGATACCAACTTTGAAAAAACAATTTTAGACGTTTCAAAAAATTCTGATTTATTTTGTGAATGTTCACAATGTAGGTGACTACAACTCTTAAAAAAATCAGATCCAAATTCAAAATACATATCGAGAAACAACAATGACAGATCTGGCACTAGCATGAATAGTGTCACAAAAAAAGGATAAAAGCAAAATTTACACTATTCACATCTGGATTTGTCTTTGCTCAATTTGCATTTCGAATTTGAACCTGGAATTTTTAGGGGTGCAGACACGTTCCTTTGTGAACATTCATGATTTTTTTCAGAATTTTTTGAAACACGGGAGCATTTAGGATGTGGTATCACTGGATTTAAGGTGTGGTACCATGTTTTTTTTTTCAAATGGTATCATTGGAGCATTTAAAGGTGTGGTTTTTTTTGAGGGGTATTTAAAGGTGTGGTATCACTGGATATTCACCCATCTGTATGTAACATGGACTATTTTGGAGTGCTCATATGAATACGGCCTGGCCCACATGACAGCACGATGGTTCAGCCCACAAGGCTGCCGCCACGCTTGCGTAAATACGGCCGAGCTCACCGGCACAAACCCAAGGCCCAAAACTTGAAGCGGGTTTCCGACCCAACAAGGTGTGCAAAACCCGTCAACCCGCAAAAAACAGCCCTCTTTGCCCTGCTTCTGCGGCTTGTCCCCAAACCCCAAAACCCTACCTCTCCTCTCCCCGCCGTCTCGCCGCCCTCCTCCTCCTCTCGCGTCCCGCCCCCATTTCCTCGCCCGCCCCCGAACCCTAGCTAAACCGGCCGCCGCCGCCGCCGCCGCCATGATCACCGGCGGCCAGAGCTACGTCTCGGCGCCGCCGGCCTTCTCCGCCGACGGCCGCTTCCTGCTCGTCTGCTCCGGCCGCTCCGTCTCCGTCTTCAGCACCTCCACCGGCATGCTGGTAAGCGCAGCCCCCGACCGCGGTTCCTCACCATCTGCGCGAACCTTGTCCATCCGCGCCGCCGCGTGTGGCCTCGTGATTGAAGCTGATGTGGCTCGCCCCTTGGGCGTCTGTTGTGCTGCAGGTGTCGGAGCTGGAGGGGCACGAGGGGGACGTCACCGCCGTCGTGGTGGTGCCGCCGCAGAGCAGCGCCGCGGCGGCCGCCAAGCTCGCGACCCACTGCTGGACGGCGGGGCTCGACGGCTTCCTCATCTACTGGGACTTCGCCACCGCCGAGCTGGTGCGGAAGGTCAAAGTCGATGCCCCGGTCCACTCCATGGTGAGCCGCTCGTCCATTGTCTTATGCTGAGCCTGCTGATTTGAAGTTGAGATGCCATAGGCGGGGCTAATGTTTATTATCCGAGTGCAGGTGATTCCCAACATAAGCAAAAAATTGAAATTTTCCGAGGTTTATGCTCCTTTCGCATTCGTCTCTGTGGAAGCTTTGAGCAACAAGGCCATTCAAGATAAGGCAAAGGGCAAGCCAGTTGCTAAAAAGAAGGAATTGTGGGGGCAGCTGAGGATTTATGACTTGTGGAAAGGGTGCCAAGTGGGCTCTGAACTGGCTCAGGTGTGGTTTTCAGATTTACACATTCCACTGTCCAGATGAGAATTTATGACATTTTCCGTCCTTAGAACTTCATCGTCTCATTATTTTCATTTATCCAAACAGACACGGAAGCCAGAAAAGATTGTTGTGAGTTGTTCTGGAGAATTTTTGGGCATTGCAAATAAGAGACATCTCTATATATGGAGCATACCTACGAAAGATTTCAACCATGACAATATAAGGAAAATAAAGCTTGGTCACACAAAGAAGTTGACCTCCCTGGCCTTCCATCCAAGTGAGAGAATCGTTGCTGGTGGTGATGCAACAGGGAGGATCTTAATCTGGAGAGGTTTTGGAAAGGCCAAGTTTTCTGGAACACATGGTGCAAAGTCTCAAGTTGATGAAGAAAGGGATGGTGTAAGGGGTAAAGATGATGCGGGTACTTGCACTACATGGCACTGGCATTCTAGCGGAGTGAACTTTCTCAAATTTTCTTCCGATGGAGCTTACTTGCTCTCAGGTTTTGATTACTGATGCTTTTACTTTTTATTGATGCCATTTTTGTGCTACATTTTAGTCTTGTATGTTGACCCTGATGTCTAGTCTTGTAACTAGAGTGACAAACATCTTCTGATCTTACAGGTGGTATGGAGGGTGTTATTGTTGTATGGCAACTAGATACTGGAAAGAGAAGGTATAAGCCACGTCTAGGATCTCCTCTTCTGTTCTTTGTAGATTCTCCAGACTCTTCCATTTCCTGTGTAAGTATCACTTCTCTTACCTCCTGTATGATATTTCAGTGTATTTACAAGAACCTGAGATCTATTTCTCTTCAGAGAAGTATTTTGTGATTTAAGAAGTTATGTGAATCTGGTATTCTGGCTTGTCGTAATCCTATATGCCTGTGTGAATAGAAGTTTTGTTTGTTTCAGATGTGTAGACATACCTAGACTTTGCTCTGCTTCTTGGTTGCGAGTAACGGAAGTTTAAAAAAATGAGATCATCACATTCCTAGTAGGCACACCTGGCGTGAAATATGTGAACATGCTTATCATGTAGTCATTCTGCATGTTTTCATAGTATCATTTGGTTGCTACTTCTCGTCTGCTCTATAGTTTGGATGCATTATTCCCTATTGTGTTGCTGCTAAATTTGTACTCCCTCCATTCCAATGAATAAGGTGTGCACGCATTTCAAAATTGAACTTTCACCATAAATTAGACCAACTAAATCTGGGTTATATATGACAAAGACTATACCGTTGAATTCTCGAAAGAAGTTTTCCATGGTACAATGTTTAAGTCGCACAAAATATATATTATGGTAGTATCAGGTGTTGTTGCTGTCACAGCAGTATAACATTTCGAAGTAGTACTGTTAGAAGGTTGGTTCATCGATGCCTCTTTGTGCAGTAATATTTACTTAGAGAGGATGCCAATTCATGAATTTGGGCTCGTACAGCTTCATATTAGGAACTGATCAAGCAATGTGATTGGAACTGAATGAATAAAGTATATCTGTCGAGCTTTCACTCTGTTATATAGACATGGACTGTATTTACTTGTAAACTGGGCTGGGATGAGGATGTTGATTGATAAGAGTGATATTGACATCATATTCCATTCTGAATTGGGTCGCCAAGACGCCAGGTTTTTCATGCTACAATTTTTTGTTATTTGCAGGTGTCATGTACAAATAACCAAGTTCATCTTCTAAACATGCCTAACATGGAGGTCCTGAAAACTGTTGCTGGAATTAAGGTTTGTGCATCAAAATCTGCAGTTCTGCCCTTTAAGTTTATGCCAGCAAATGACATCGCCAGATTTTGGTTACCCTTGTTCTGACAATTATTCAATATGCTTGAGACTTATGGCTGATTGGCTATATATATTGTCTCTGTTTATCTCCCCTTATGGTTTTACCGTCTGTGTTTGTCTCCTCAGCTACCTATTGCTTCCGCGGACTTGAGTCGACGAGATGTGTGTGGATTTGATTCCACTAATGGCCTTGTTGCTATACCAACACAAGATTACTGCATACAATTCTATAATTTGTTTGAGAACACTGAGGTTTCAGAGGTAAGACAATCAACTTAAGAGATTTATTGTGCGCAACATTTTAATAAGATTGACCCAATATTGTTAACCTGCTCAGGTGCAAGTGTGTGAGAGGAACTTTCAGCCTGTTGACGATATTACGGTGTGATACATTTGTCCTATCCTGCCTTTGTTTAACCACTTAAGTTCTCGTCTTTATAGTCTATGTTTCTTTTTAATGAATTTTCTTCTCAATGGTTATGTTGTATCTTATTATGTGATAATATTTCAAAGCACCAATGTCATTTTGCTGTAATCTTCTGAACATGGTTGGCATACTTGCTGTGTCGTATTTACTACTCTTTCTGTAAACAAATATAAGCCATTTTAGATCACTAAAATAGTCATGTAAAACGTCTTATATTTGTTTACATAGGGAGTATTATAGATTTCTTTCATTGGGATCTCTGGAATAAACTATTATGTGATATTCATAATTTGTCAGTCTCTGTTTGGTATTCACAATTTGACTCCTTTCTTTTTTTCTATAATATAGTTGTACATCTCTTTAGTTTCCTTGTCCATTGGTGGAAATTTAATGTGCACTGTGGAGGTCAAGCTTCCTGAAGAAGAATTAGGTGGCCTTGTTACACTGAAATTTTGGAACCAAGGGTCTCGTGCTGGACAATTTCATCTGTCCACTGTCATTTATGAGCCTCACAGGTTGGTGTACATGCTTATTAGGTCACTGATCGATATATAGCGATACTATGTTTTCTGACTCACATGTTCCATAACAGTGATGCTGGGATTTCTGCCGTTGCTTTCCATCCAGGAAAGAACATGGCTGTGAGTTCTTCGTTTGGTGGCAACTTCAAGGTGTGCATGTCATATCAGCTGTGTGGATGATGCCTTATTTGATTCTCTCCGTATCCTGAGTATATTTTGACCTGTAGGTGTGGGTCCAAAGTTTGTCTTTACAATCAAGTGACGGAAAAAGTCAATCTGGTTGGAGATGCCAATCAGTTGGCTCATACAAGTGAGTTGACCATGATTTTCCTTTAAACAATACATCTTTACATTTAGTTGTATAAGGACTACTCCCTCTGTTCCAAAATAGATGACTCAACTTTATACTAGTTAGTATAAAGTTGAGTCATCTATTTTGGAATGGAGGGAGTAGTTATAAGCATATTTAGTGTAACTGCTTAATGACCTGTCTAATCACACATATAAAGAGCGATCATTTCATTTATTGTCCATTGACTTGTTAAATGATGCAGATGATATTTTGAATAACTTAATTTTGTAGGAAGAAACCTATGACAGCCGCAGCCTTCTCAGGCGATGGATCTGTTCTTGCGGTTGCAGCTGAGAGCGTCATTACTCTGTGGGACCCTGATAATAATGCACTTGTTGGCGTGATTGCAGAAGCACTATCGGTATTTATTGTTCTTTCTGTTGTTCTTTTGCCACTATATTGACACTGGTGATTTGATTTTTTCCCTCTTAAATTTGCAGCCCATTACAAAACTTTCTTTTGCTGGGGATTCGGCTTATTTGATGTCTCTATCTCAGAGTTCAAAACCACAGGTTGCTGTGTGGAATGTGTCAAATCTTTCCATGCAATGGTCTTACACGCTTTTCGCAGAAGGTATTAAACTATGATGGCAAATTTCCATGAAGGCGGAATAGCATCTAGCACACGTTGAATGCTTTACATTTTTCACTATGCATTCTGTTTCTAGCATTGGGTAACCCAGTTGTGGAGTTCTGAATCAGTAATATTGGTTTAACCGTAGAAGCATCAAGCTGCTTAGCCATGCCAATTAGAGGCACACTAAAATGATCTGGCACAACCTTGTTGCACCAGCTTTTACTGGTTGCACGACTTTTACTCATTTAATAACTCAGCCCAGTATGACCATTCGGATAAATTTGGCTATCTTCAAGGGCTACCAAATGATCACTCAAGTAGCCCAGTTCCTGTGTAATACTGTTAACAGATGTGGTTCATGATCCAATTGTGTTACACACTTTCATCATATGGAGTAAAGCACCACACTATAATTACTGTAGTAACCCTTGTTCTAGCCTGGTTCCTTGTACCACCACCACCACCAACAACAACAACAAAGCCTTTAGTCCCAAACAAGTTGGGGTAGGCTAGAGGTGAAACCCATAATCTTTTGGGTTTCATCTCCCTAAGAGTGGCTGAGTTTTTACGTTGGCTCGCCAAGCCTATCACAACCCTCCTCCTTTACCCGGGCTTGGGACCGGCTATGTTGAGACAACATAGGCGGAGAAAGACCTCGCCAATCCTGGTTCCTTGTACCAACATAACAAAATGTTTTCAGGCAAGCACATTTGATCTAGTTCTAATGTTAGTGTTTATGCTTTGACAGCTGCATGTTGTTCGTCAAGTAAGAGTGAATTTGCGGTTCTTTCTCTTCTAAGCTGTCCTGAAGGAGGGGCACCAGCAGAGCAAGATGGGATAATACTGATTTTCAATGCAGAAAATTCAAAACCGGTTTCCTCCTGGTCTGTAAAGAAGGTATGCTCAGATAACTTGCTATATTTCATGACAAACTACTTTTGAAGTGCAATAGACTTTGTAAAAGTGAATTTTTTGTTATTGTCCACTCTAAAAGGTTGCAGCTTTGTAAGGATAGGTTGGGACCATCCCGTGATTTGGTGGATGGGCCCTCACAGCATTTTTCGACTAGGCTTATGAGAGATGAGGTGGCACTTGGCCAACCCATTCTATTTGTTAAACCAAGCAAGTGGGTTATGTTTAGAGTTAAAATGAAATGGTCCATTCACGGTCTTGTTCCTCTTAGGCTCTAAGCACATACTGGTAGTCCATTGTGTGTTGTCTAGGTGCTGTTGGTTTTGTTGTTTGGTTTCTTCTCCACTGAATGTATCTACTATTTTAAAAGGGGAATTCACCAGGGAGTGTATTAATGCGCACCTTTGATTACCTTCTCATTTCTTTCAGGCAAAAGGAGGTAGCATTGCTTTTGTGAAGGATGGCCCCTCTTTCGATGCAAGCACAGACGGCACAAGAGATGGAGAGGCTTCATTGCTGGTTTACGTAAATGGTTCACATGAATATGTTATCTTTGATCCCCTAAAGAACGAGGAGCCGCAAATCAGCAAGAGCACACGGAAAAACATTCAAGCCGATGAACCTGGTGAGTTTGTTGTACGACTTTGTTGCTTTCTTAACCTGCGCACTTGATTGTTAAATGCCATCATACCTCAAAGAGACTTTCTGAATATCATTTACATCGTGCCTGGCGAAAGCAATTTTGACCTATTCCTTGCTGCACTAGAAGTGATAGAAAATGTACTCATGGTCATCTCTGTTGTTTCAGCACCAATCGGTTATGCTTCTATTTATGGAGAACTTCCAAAACTGGAACTGAAGAAAGAGGTTTCGGATATCCCATTTATCCCATCAGACAGACCCTGGGAAACTATATTCACTGGATCATCTCATGCTCTCCCGCCTCTCACGAAACTGTGTTCTGTTTTCTTGTCATCATTGCTGGAGAAGAGACCGGTTACAGACGAGTGAGAAGCACCCACCGCAGTTTTGTCGCAATATATAATGGTATACTTGCTAGTTTGCAGTTGTCAGTGTAGAAGCAAACGAAAGCTGACTCATGCCGCCAAGGCAAACGGTTTATGCCCAGAAGGCTGCAGTATCATGGACATCAGCGCTTGTCACGCAATCCGGTGGGTGTTGGCAGTGAAATTTGGTGACTGGATCAGAGCTCCTTTTGTAGTGATATTTAGTAGTGTCAGTGAATCAGTCTACTGATCCTAGCAATTTTGCCCGTCACAGTTTAATCTGTAATCTGAACTTTTGTTGTGATAATTGAGTGTTTTCAGCCAGTGAAGAGTTTGTGGCATGACGATACAATCATAACCTGTACATCACGTGATGTTGATCGGATGATTTGGAGACTGAAAATCTGTCGTTTTTATTATTAATCTATCCTTGCACGAATGGTTTACTTGATAATATATATGTGAAATGTATATATTTCTGTACTTTCATGCCAAATGGCTGACAAACATGCGCAGGCCAAGTGTGCCCGCCATGGCATGACCAACAGCATGCCCAATGGATATGGGGACATCATCTCTGAAGCAGAAGGCGGATAGTGTGTTCTCCAGGATTTCTGCTCGTCAATATGCTCTCTATCGCTTGAACCACGGCTTCATTGATGCGAACCAATTCATCATCAGAGATGTCGGTGCATGACACACCATTGGGCACTTTATTGTAAGCCGAGACAACTTGGCAGTGTTGAGTCCACCGTCTGGGGAGGATGCTTCTTGCAGCCTAATGGACATTGAGTCGGTCGGGCAATTGGGCATGTTTGTTAGTTCTGAGTTATACATTTTGAAATCAAATTTCATATAGCTATTACAGTTACAGTTATGGCAAAAACACAGCTCACTTCTTTTAATTTGATCAGAGTTAGCCCGCAACCAGTGGCTCTTCGGAAGAGTGCTTGTATGCCAAGAAACACCTCTTCGATAGTTGTTTTTACAACAATTCATTGCAGCATCAAGATAGGCAGGTTTGGCTAAATGCACTACAGAGAATTCCGGGCAAGATGATTTTACTCAATATAAGCTGCGAAAACAGTTTTGCAAGAATTTTGTTGTGGTACAAAGGATGAAGAGAAACTAAAACTAAAAGGTTTGCATGTACAAATCTTGCGCTCTCCGATGCGTGCAGTGGAACCTAGTAAACGAAACTACATCAGAGCCGCCATTCTTCCCCTCTCCAAAATTTTAGGCTCTTGGATGCATCCAGAAGCATCAACCGCCCCCCATTCCCCCCTTCAAAATGTAGCCCCTCAGCCAACCGTATGGTACATTTTGTTTCCTATCCATCATAAAAGTTGTCCAAAGGGACCTCACTCGGTTTAGCCACATCAGAATCCTGGCCAGTAAACAGAACAGTAGTTAATTATATAGGTGCATGTGTTGTTGTACTCGCACAAAATGCTATATCCAGAAGATTTTTACCTGCATTTTATCCCAGTCCTTCAATTTCGAGCCAAGCATGCATGTGTCACGTAGAGGGGCCCACCCCGGCTCATCTTCACCTTTGCCGATATTCTAATAAGCAGATTAATTATGAGGTACATGAAAGAAATCCACAAGTAAAGTTCAGTTATATATGCAACACTGTATTAAAAATGTGTTGCAGAATACTTGGAAACCTGCAGTTTAGCAAGTTAACTACACCAACCAGTGAACTAGCAGCTTAGTTGGATAAAGCAATGATCCAACTTTTTTTTACTATTGTTAGGATCCCCTGTTTACCCGATGATTATGGTAGGGTACTAGCATTTATCCCCCAACTACTCATACCCAAGCCTCTATATCTGGGAGCTTTTTCGCTCTAAGATTCATCCACTTGGATGAAAAGGACTTTTGGGTAAATTCCTATGGGGCATGTGTATTATTTTGGTAGCTGGTTGTGTACAAACGCATTATGGATTCAGGTTTTTGTTTGAAATTTTTTGAGCTGGAGTGATGGTTCTTTTGGTTGGTTTAGCATTTTTGATTGCATGTGGGGCAGGCTGGCGTGGTTGTTCTTCTTATATGCTTTCTTTCTTTCAGTTCTACTGGCCGCTGGATTTCGTTTGTGTCCCTGTCGGGTCAGTTTTCGCGTCGCCGTCCGCGCTGATTTTGTTGAGCCGCTGTTGGTCCAATTACGCCGCCGCTTTCTGCTGTTCGGCCGCTGTTGGTCTATTTGTGTTGTCGCTATCCCCACCCTTTTCGAGATTTGTCAGGATTAGCAAATACACGGTGCCGTCGTTCTTTGTCAGGGAGCAGTGCCGCTTTCCATACCTCAGTGACTCTGTCTACGCTGTGCTAGCGGTGCCGCTGTCGACGTCGCTTCCGGACGTTGCTGATCAGTGCGCGTTCTCTCGTGTCTTCCGGTGATTTTCGTGGTCGCTTAGTGATGGTTCGTCCTACTTCCATCCGTGCTGGTCCGCGTCGCCGGGTCGCCAAGCAGCACCGACTGCTCATGCCGTGCAAGAGCCAAGAGATGGCGACGCGGCTAGCTGTTCCTACGTGCAAGTCCAGGCCTACGACGCGAACGCCGCGACAGACCCGTGCTCGGCCGCAAGAAGCTAGGCTGTGACGAGGCCTACCGCTTTATCGCCGGCTGGGGAAGATTCTTGATGCAGAATGGCTTGGACCTGGATAGCGACGTGAGGGCCGAGGACCTAGAGTCGGCCATGGTGGACCTGTGGGCGTTCCGGTTGCCGGCGCTGGAGGTGGGCGTCACCGGTAGCAGGCACCTGGCGAATCTTTCACTCTACCTCCTCTGACTAAGACTATAGAATGTTCCTGCGAATTATGACCTTCGCCTGGAATGTGAGCAAATATATCATGTCGATTGCTCAACCATACTTTTGCTATCTTACGTAGAGCTGAATTAGGTTTTTTAAGCGCGAGTAGTGGCTGGCTACGGAGGTTGACGTGCGCGGCGACGGCCGTGCACCCTGATAGTCTGCCTGCTACGTCGCCATCGTTGGGACGCCGGGCCGGACGAACAGGGTTCGTGTGAGGGAGCGCCGAGCGCCTGCTGCGTCGCCAGTGACTGCAACAACGTCGCCTCCGCCGATGCAGGACCGCCCTCTCTCCTCTCCATGTCATGTCTGCGCTCTGCGGTGGCCGCTGAGACCACAACGGTCTCTGATGGTGCATGCGGAAGCGTCTCGTGTACGTTTGCGGACGTTGCCCGGTGATGGAGGAGGCCATCGTCGTCGTTCCCCGCTTCTACCAAATCAACGACCTCATTCCGCCTCCCCGCGACACTTCGTCGTCGTGTATTACGACGGCGATGGTGGCGCTCAGGTTGCTGTCTATTGCTAGGACATGCTAATGCTGCGGTCGCCGAGGAGCTGCGTACTGCAGACGACCGCGCCGGCGCCTCCAACGACCTGAGCTCTCTGGACTCCAAAAAAAGGACTGCTTCTGCCGTGTTGACGCCGAGGCCGAGGCATCGACGATCTCGACCTCGTGCTCGCCCAACCCGTCAGCGCCTTGATCCCATCCAACCCCGCTCTAGCTCGCGCTCGTCGTGTCGACCTCATTCATGCCAGGCCGTCGGCGCCCCGTCGAAAACGGCGCTAGGAGGCGCTCCAGCTCCCTGTCGCCCTGACTCCATGTGAACTTTAGCATAGTGCTCGCATGGTGGCTGCCTCGCCCTCGCTCTCTTGGCCGTGCGTCCTACCGCCCCGTGCCGCCGCGTTGCATGCTTCCGGCTTGCGGGGGCTGCCGCTGCATAGCATGCGTGCACGGCTCCGCTGTATCGTCTCTTAGTGTGTTTGTGTGCATGGTGGGTGCGTGTGTCCGTGTTTGCTTCTATTGACCTGGGCGCACACTTGAGGTTGTGGGTGCCCATAGTTAATCCATCTTCACTAATTAATCAACCATGCTTCTTATTAATTCTAACGCAAGTTGTGCACCGGCTGTTTTTAGTTCCAGTTCTACAGCTTTGAAATGATAATATTGATTAGTTTTTTCTTATCGCTGTTTACGCATGTTTTTGGCTTTAATTTAAATAATTCCAAGCCCTACAATAGATACAGTTGGCCAAGGTAGTTGGTGTATCCACCATTAATTTGCATGGTTTTGATGCTGAAGAATTTTTATTTTTTTTGCAGTAGGCTTAAAGTGTTGTCCTCACGGATCTTGAATGTGTATCCTTGTAGAATATACTGAACTGGTACTGCTTAATATACTGAACAGGCCATGCTACATTTATCCTCATTTAAACTTTCTTCAACGTGGGCAGACTACAGATAAATAGAAGGTAATCTTGTTGGTCCAGGGTGAGCCTTTTTGGATGTTGTAAGTTCAGTGGATTTCAAGCTCCAGCAAAACCAGCGTCCATTTGATCTATCCCCCGACCAACATAGAAGACTGAGTAACATCACAAGACTGGTAAGCATTAGTGTTTTACTTATTTATTCCACTTACTTGCTCTTCTCACTGCTCTATTCTGCTGTAATCTATTACAGAGAAGTTGGTATAAGAACTTGATTTTTTATGAGATGTATCTAACAGACTCCAATCATGCACATGAAGTCATATTGATCGAATGATCGTTGTGCATGCAGAACAGGTAATGCTTCGGAGCAAGGGTCTCAAAACTATGCAAATGATTTTCCGAGGTGCTGGTGCCATGTCGTCGATTTAACTTTGTCAGGAAACCCCTTCGCCCACCACATAACAGGCAAGATATTTTTATTGCCAAGTAACTAATCCGATTGGATATTTTCTGCTTTTATCTGCCTTTGAAGCTATTTACTTTCTTTTTAGAAAATAAAATTTGGAAAGTATTGTTTCCTAACTATGACAGAATTTAATTGTAGGGTGAAGATGAGAAAATTTATAAAAAAGAAGCCCCTCTGGACGCACGAGATGGATGGATTTTTACTGCACATTACTGGAAAACCATTGTAGCTTTTCAATTTCAGGTTGGTCAGTTTTCTTCCCTTCAAAGGGTGCATGGCGTGAAGTTATTGCTGATCTAACCTGGAAGAATCCCATAGGCTGTATAACTGTTACGAGAGCTTGGTGTAATCTGATGCAAACCGGAACTAGATTAGCAGTTCCAAAGATGAATGGAGCAGCGGAGTTGCATATGAAGGCAAACCTAACAAGTTTGCATCATAGTTGCCCAGGAAGGTAGGAACTCATTTTCTGCTGTACTAACTAAACTATTTTCTTATAGGCAATGAGATTTTGATCATGGAAGGATGCGGTTATTTTGATGAGAGTATAATGCAGGAGATTGGTTATTAGATCTGACTGTATTGTAATGTAGTACTCCCTCCGTCTCAAAAGAAGTTAGTACAAAATTGACACACTTATTTTGGGACGGAGGGAGTACATTATTGTGATTTTTTTGCTTATGTTGTACACAACTAGAATAGGCAACAATGAGATGGTCTATCTACACGAAGTTTAGTTCAGAAACTACATGCAAATGTTAAAAATTCAGAATGTCCGGGAGAGAGTAGAACAGAGAAGGGAGAGAAGGAACAACCAAGATCCAAGCTTTGTGCTACCACTCAATCACATATGGTCTACAATCTTGGTTACTCAATGTTCAGATTATTGTAATTTTTGTACCTAAAAGCTCTTAACTACATTAAGCATTTATAATTTTCAAATATTAATAGTTAAGTTCTTGAAACCCTATGAAGCAATCACCTGTACCCCATGATCTTACTACGCTTCACATAGCTGAGTTAGTGCTATGTTTTGCATGACATTCTTTGATGAATCTTCATTTGTTGGTCAATGTTATCCTGGTCTACATGGTTACATTTTTTGTTTCAAATAATAGTGCTTTCCTCATCAATGGGTTTTGCTTTAGGTAATATAAGACACATGATCGATGTCCATGAGGGGAGCACTTCTCAGATTTCCCATTGTCAGCAGAACGGCCAGGGTCCTATTTCTTAGTGGATAGTTGGTTTATGGTGGATCCAATCACCATTTCTTGGAAAATATTTCCTGAGCAAATGGTACAAGTGATCATGTACCAGTGCTTTCACTTGAGCCTGTAGAAGCAGTACTTGAAATGTATGGGGTCAATGATGAAGGGGTACGCTCTGTTTATATGGTCACTCTTCCATTTATTTTCCAAGGTGAAAACCATCTTCAAAGCACCCCAGCAGCCAACAACAATGCTCCTTCACCGGCAGGCTGTTTGATTTTTGGTGAACCTTTTGTATCACTTTGATTACAGATTGGGAGGTTTGTACATAGAGAGTTCCATTTTTTGGCGAACCTTTTGTATCATTTTGCTCATATATATTCGGGGAATTGTATATAGAGAGGAAGTAGCCACGTCCAAAATCTTCTAATCTACAAGCAGATGATTGATGTGTGGAAATTGGGACCGCATGCAGCAAAGAACAAGGGGTGCAGGGAAACAACATCTCAATCCTCCAAGGTTCGTTAATTTCCAGCAAAACATGAATGAGTTGATTTTGTTTGCACGTACATGTGTGTTTCCTGTATTCTTGGTACCGTGGTAAGGAACTATTAAAATTTCAGGTTTTTCGTGTACTGTCATGTTTATGCATGAGCAGCTTCATTGTACATTACTTGGACGGGCTAATTACTGTTCCATGCGAGTCTTTTTGTAATATGTTCCTCTGCATAATACTGCAGTTCAGATTATTGTATACATTGTTTTTTCATATTAGTGCTTTAAGTGAGAAGTGCCAAAATGGCCTGCACAACATTTACCATTGGATAAGACCGAATTAGTTGTTAATTTTTTTTCTTTTAGAGCAGAATTATTTTCTGAATGGTGTTCCTCGAACGGAAGTGCTTCCGGCGAGAAGCACCAAAATAAGTATGCATGATACTTACCATTGAATAAGGTCGAAGTAGTTGTTATATCTTTCTTTCTTTTGCATTTGAAGTTGAGATATCTCCTGAATGGATGTATGACACATCGACAATACATCACTCTATTGATATGTTGTTGCTTAAACTCCTTGAATTGTTTCGTTAAAACATGAATTCTTCGTGTACATATTTAAATGTTATCGGGCACATTGAGTATTGACAGTTGTCTACATGAATTCTATATTACTCTATTTCTTGGACTACACTCTACATAGTTGCGACTGATTGAGGGGTGCGGCGTGTCGCCGCGCGGGGTAAGCTAGTATATCCTACAGCTTTTACTGTCTTACGGCTCATGGCAATTCTCATTTTTCAAAATGGCTAGCTTTAATAAATTATACATAAAGTGTTCAAACTCCACTATGCCACCATGATAACATTCATATGCAAAAGAGAAGGGGTGCATAACGGGCTTTGCTCTAATGTTTCATGTCAAATGCACTGTTCTGTTGTATTTTTTTCCTGCCATTAGCTTACATGTTTCTGCTATGAATGTTTACTTTGTACACCAAATAACTAATTTCAAAATTGAGTCTTGTTTGAAGTTCAGTGTGACTGCTTGGTACACTAGCAAGGATAACTTCCATTGTCCACAAATTTAATCGGACAACATTAATACCTAGTACCATAAGCCCTAAATGAAGGGACAGACTTTTAGGGAAGAAATAATTAGGTATAACTACCTTTAAGAAATTGGAAGATCCCTGGCCTTGTTGTCCTTCGTTAGATGGCACAGAGTGTTTTGCCAAAGCTGCTAGGACGAGCAGGAAACCAATCAGCTCCTAATTTTGGAGTTACAGAAGCATGGTAGATGTTCAGATTGCTACAGACTGTCCTGTTTAAAACAAATTCTATTTTTGATGCATTGTTTGCTAGTTTTGATGAAACTATCTATTTTATCGGTGGTATACGCCATGGAGAAGTTATAATACAGTAGCTACAATGCAAAAACAAATACGAATGAGTTTGTAACAATACTTAAAGTGGTATTTTTTTATTATACTAATGGATCTCACGAGGGTTTTGTTAAGTTTTGTGTGATTGAAGTTTTCATGTTTTGGGTGAGATCATGGCGGATGAAGGAATCAGGAGTGGCAATAGCCTAAGCTTGGGGATGCCTGAGGCACCCCAAGGTAATATTCAAGGACTCCCAAGCAACTGAGCTTGGGGATCTCCCAGAAGGCATCCGCTCTTTCCTCTAACGATCATCGTTAATTTTACTTGGACCTATATTTTTATTCATCACATGATATGTGTAAATCTTGGAGCGTCGTGTGCTTTTTTATTTTTATTTTAATAAATGCACCGTGCTGGTATGAGATAGTCCTTGGTTGATTTATAGAATGCTCTTTGCACTTCACTTATAACTTTTGACTATGGCTTTATAGAATGCTTCATATGCTTCACTTATATCTTTTGAAGTTTGGATTGTCTGTTTCTCTACACATAGAAAACCGCCATTTGTAGAATGCTCTTTTGCTTCACTTATATTTGTTAGAGCATGGGCATATTTTTTGTAGAAAGAATTAAACTCTCATGCTTCGCTTATATCTATTTAGAGAGTTGACGGGAATTGGTCATTCACATGGTTAGTCATAAAATCCTACATAAAACTTGTAGATCACTGAATATGATATGTCTGATTCCTTGCAATAGTTCTGCGATATAAAGAGGGTGATATTAGAGTCATGCTAGTGAGTAATCGTGGATGGTAGAAATACTTATGTTAAAGTTTGTGATTCCCATAGCATGCACGTATGGTGAACCGTTATGTAACGAAGTTGGAGCATAATTTATTTATTGATTGTCTTCCTTATGAGTGGCAGTCGGGGACGAGCGATGGTCTTTTCCTACCAATCTATTGAAGGAAATATGCCCTAGAGGCAATAATAAAGTTACTATTTATTTCCTTATATCATGATAAATGTTTATTATTCATGCTAGAATTGTATTAACTAGAAACATAATACATGTGTGAATACATAGACAAACAGAGTGTCACTAGTATGCCTCTACTTGACTAGCTCGTTAATCAAAGATGGTTATGTTTCCTAACCATGGACAAAAGAGTTGTTATTTGATTAACGAGATCACATCATTAGTTGAATGATCTGATTGACATGACCCATTCCATTAGCTTAGCACCCGATCGTTTAGTATGTTGCTATTGCTTTCTTCATGACTTATACATGTTCCTATGACTATGAGATTATGCAACTCCCGTTTGCCGGAGGAACACTTTGGGTGCTACCAAACGTTACAACGTAACTGGGTGATTATAAAGGAGCACTACAGGTGTCTCCAAAGGTACATGTTGGGTTGGCGTATTTCGAGATTAGGATTTGTCACTCCGATTGTCGGAGAGGTATCTCTGGGCCCTCTCGGTAATGCACATCACATAAGCCTTGCAAGCATTACAACTAATGTGTTAGTTGTGAGATGATGTATTACAGAATGAGTAAAGAGACTTGCCGGTAACGAGATTGAACTAGGTATTGGATACCGACGATCGAATCTCGGGCAAGTAACATACCGATGACAAAGGGAACAACGTATGTTGTTATGTGGTCTGACCGATAAGGATCTTCGTAGAATATGTAGGAGCCAATATGGGCATCCAGGTCCCGCTATTGGTTATTGACCGGAGACGTGTCTCGGTCATGTCTACATTGTTCTCAAACCGTAGGGTCCGCACGCTTAAGGTTTCGATGATAGTTATATTATGAGTTTATGAGTTTTGATGTACCGAAGGAGTTCGGAGTCCCGGATGAGATCGGGGACATGACGAGGAGTCTCAAAATGGCCGAGACATATAAATCGATATATTGGACGACTATATTCGGACATCAGAAAGGTTCCGAGTGATTCGAGTATTTTTCGGAGTACTGGGTAGTTACGGGAGAAGCAATGGGCCTTAATGGGCTTTAGTGGAAAGAGGAGAAAGGGCCAAGGGGCTGCTGCGCCCCCTCCCCTTTGGTCCGAATTGGACTAGGGAAAAGGGGGCCGGCCACCTCTCCTTCTCCTCCACTTCCTTCTCCCTTCCTCCCCTCCTGATGGACTCCTACTAGGACTTGGAGTCCTAGTAGGACTCCACATCTGGCGCGCCTCTCCTAAGGGCTGGCCTCCTCCCCCTTGCTCCTTTATATACGGGGGCAGGGGGACACCTCTAGACACGCAAGTTGATCCTCGTGATCGTTCCTTAGCCGTGTGCGGTGCCCCCTGCCACCATATTCCACCTCAGTCATATCGTTGTAGTGCTTAGGCGAAGCCCTGCGTCAGTAGAACATCATCATCGTCACCACGCCGTTGTGCTGACGGAACTCATCCCCGAAGCTTTGCTGGATCGGAGCCCGGGGATCGTCATCGAGCTGTACGTGTGCTAAGAACTTGGAGGTGCCGGAGTAACGGTGCTTGGATCGGTCGGATCGGGAAGAAGACGTACGACTACTTCCTCTACGTTGTGTCAACGCTTCCGTTGCGATCTACAAGGGTACGTAGATCATACTCTCCCCTCTCGTTGCTATGCATCACCATGATCTTGCGTGTGCGTAGGAAAATTTTGAAATTACTACGTTCCCCAACATCTATCCCCCTAGGGGCATGCGTGTAGTACTTTATTTCGATAGCTAATAAATTTTTGCAATAAGTACGTGAGTTCTTTGTGACTAATGTTGAGTCCATGGATTATACGCACTCTCACCCTTCCATCATTGCTAGCTTCTTCGGTACCGTGCATTGCCCTTTCTCACCTCGAGAGTTGGTGCAAACTTCGCCGGTGCATCCAAACCCCGTGATATGATACGCTCTATCACACATAAGCCTCCTTATATCTTCCTCAAAACAGCCACCATACCTACTGATGCGGCTTGAACTACGTCGGTATTTCCCCAAAGAGGAAGGGATGATGCATCACAACGCCGGTAGGTATTTCCCTTAGTGATGAGACCAAGGTTATCGAACCAGTAGGAGAATAACGCAATACTACGTAAACGGTACCTGCACACAAAGAGAAAATACTTGCAACCCGATGTGTTAAAGGGGTTGTCACTCCCTTTCGGGTAACAGTGCCAGAAACTGTCGAGTTGACGGGATAAAAAATATGATAGATTGGATAAATAGATCGCGAATAAATGCAAAATAAAATAAAGTGCAGCAAAGTATTTTTTGGTTTTTGGAAATATAGTTCTGGAAATAAAAGCGAGTAAAAATAGATCTCGAAGGAAAATATGGTAAAGAAGAGACCGGGGGCCATAGATTTCACTAGTGGCTTCTCTCAAGAAAAATAGCATACGGTGGGTAAACAAATTACTGTTGGGCAATTGATAGAACTTCAAATAATCATGACGATATCCAGGCCATGATCATTATATAGGCATCACGTCCAATATTAGTAGACCGACTCCTGCCTGCATCTAGTACTATTACTCCACACATCGACCGCTATCCAGCATGCATCTAGTGTATTAAGTTCATGGAGAAACGGAGTAATACAATAAGAATGATGACATGATGTAGACAAGATCTATTTATGTAGAAATAGACCCCATCTTGTTATCCTTAATAGCAACGATACATATGTGTCGGTTCCCCTTCTGTCACTAGGATCAAGCACCGTAAGATCGAACCCATCACAAAGCACCTCTTCCCATGGCAAGAAAAATCGATCTAGTTGGCGTAACTAAACCAAAGATTCGAAGAAGAAATACGAGGCTATAAGTAATCATGCATATAAGAGATCAAAATACTCAAATAACTTTCATGGATAAAAACATAGATTTGATCATAAACTCAAAGTTCATCGGATCCTAACAAACACACCGCAAAAAGAGTTACATCAAATAGATCTCCAAGAGACCATTGTATTGAGAATCAAAAGAGAGAGAGGAAGCCATCTAGCTACTAACTACGGACCCGTAGGTCTACAATGAACTACTCACGCATCATTGGAGAGGCACCAATGAGGATGATGAACCCCTCCGTGATGGTGTCTAGATTGGATCTGTGGTCTCTAGAACTTGCGGCGGCAGGAATTGATTTTCGTTGACTCTCCTAGGGTTTCTAGAATATTGGGGTATTTATAGAGCAAAGAGGCGGTGTAGGAGGCCACTGAGGTGGGCACAACCCACCAGGGTGCGCCTGGGACCCCAGGCACGCCCAGGTGGATTGTGCCCACCTCGATGCCCCCCTCTGGCACTTATTTGGCCCATCTTGTGTCTTCTGGTCCAGAAAAATTCTCCAAAAAGTTTCGCTGCATTTGGACTCTGTTTGGTATTGATTTTCTGCAAGTAAAAAACAAGCAAAAAACAACAACTGGCACTAGGCACTATGTCAATAGGTTAGTCCCAGAAAATGATATAAAGTTGCTATAAAATGATTGTAAAACATCAAAGAATGATAATATAACATCATGGCACAATAAAAAATAATAGATACGTTGGAGACGTATCAGCATCCCCAAGCCTAATTCCTGCTTGTCCTCGAGTAGGTAAATGATAAAAATAGAATTTTTAATGTGGAATGCTGCCTAACATGTTGATCACATATTTTATTTTGTAGCATGAACATTTGGACTTTTATATGATTCAAAGCAATAGTCTAGTTTTGACATGAAGATTTCAATACTCAAGCATATGAACAAGCAACCATGTCTTTCAAAATATCAACACTAAAGCAAGTTATCGCTAGCCCATCATGCTTAATCATTGATCCATTCATGAAACACACTCGCATATTAGCTACACCCAATGCTCAAGTACGATCATAGTGCCCCTTGGTTGGTGCTTTATAAGAGAAGATGGAGACACAAAATAAAAATTTCATAAAGTAAAATAGAAAGGCCCTTCGCGGAGGGAAGTAGGGATTTGTAGAGGTGCCAGAGCTCAAATCAAAAAAGATAGAGATAAAAACATTTTGGGTGGCATGCTTTTCCTGTCAATGAAAACGATCGAGTAGTTCACAATACTTTCCATGCTAGATATATCATAGGTGGTTCCCAAACAGAAAAAAAGTTTATTCCTTTTCCACCATACTTTCACTTTCCATGGCTAGCCGTATCCATGGGTGCCTTCCATACCAACACTTTCCAAGGAATTTATTATTTAACAACATAAATTAAATTCATTTTTCATTTCGGGATTGGGCATCCCTAATACCTTTGCCGTACTCTCGTGCAATGAAAAGTGAATAAACACCCATCTTGAGAATAACACATCTAGCATGGAAATATATCAGCCACCCCCGACCGTTTCATGAGCGGTACGAGCACACAAAAAAGAAATTTATTTTGAAAATTAGAGATGGCACATACAAATTTGCTTAGAACGGCGAAATAATACCGCATATAGGTAGGTATAGTGGACTCATGTGGCAAAACTGGTTTGAGGATTTTGGATGCACAAGTAGTGATCATACTCAGTGCAAATGAAGGCTAGTAAAAGATTGAGAAGCATCCAACCAAGAAACGAAAAATCTCATAAGCGAGCATTAAACATAACTAACACCAAATAATGGACCACAAGTAGGATGTAATTTCATTGCATAACTATTAACTTTCGTGCTTGCATATGGAATCACAAACCTTAACACCAATATTCTTACTAAAGCATAATTACTCATCAACATGGCTCACATATTATATCATCAGATCGCAAAACTATTGCAAAGAATCAAGTTTATTTTGTCCAATGATCTTCATGAAAGTTTTTATTATATCCCTCTTGAATATCTATGACTTTGGGACTAATTTCATATGCTGCTTTTGATAGCTCAAACAAATCTAAGTGAAGAACATGAGCATAAAATTTTTCTTCTTTCAAAATAATTTAAGTGAAGCAAGAGAGAATTTCTTCAAAATTTTACTAACTCTCAAATAAATCTAAGTGAAGCATGAGAGCATTTCTTCAAAAATACTAAAGCACACCGTGCTCAAAAAAGATATAAGTGAAGCACTAGAGCAATTCCATTGCTCAAAAAGATTTAAGTGAAGCATAGAGAGCAATTCTAATAAGTCATAGCATAATTTTGGCTCTCTCAAATAGGTGTGTCCAGCAAGGATTCATGACAAAAAATAAAAAGCAAAACAAGCAAAGACTCATATCATACAAGACGCTCCAAGAAAAACTCATGATATGTCATGAATAAAAAATATAGCTCCAAGTAAAATACCGATAGTCATTAGAAGAAAGAGGGGATGCCACTCGGGCATCCCAAGCTTAGTTGCTTGCTTCTATTTTAGATAATAGCTTGGTATGCCATGGGCATTCCCAAGCTTAGGCTCTTCTTACTCCTTATTCCTTCATCCATCGTGATCTCACCCAAAACTTGAAAACTTAATCACACAAAACTCAACAAAACCTTCGTGAGATCCGTTAGTAAAAGAAAGCAAATCACTACTATAAGTACTGTGGCAAACCCATTCATATTTTATTCTTGCATTATGTCTACTATATTCCAACTTTGCTATGGCTCAAACCCCCCGAAAGTGTCCATAGATTCATCAAAATAAGCACACAACGCAAAGAAAAGAGAATCTGTCAAGAACAGAACAGTCTATAGCAATCTGGAAACTTTCAATACTTCTTTAACTCCAGAAATTATGAAAAATTAGGACAACATGGGAAATTTGTATACTAATCTTGTGTACAAAAATCAGGATTTTATCACGCTTTTGTTAAAAAGAAAATTATTTTTCTGGGCGCAAAAGTTTTTGTTTTTCAACAAGATCAAAGCAACTATCACCCAACATGATCCCAAAGGCTTTGCTTGGCACAAACACTAATTAAAACACAAAAAACACAATCATAGCAGTAGCATTGCAAACACTCAAGAATATAAAGAAAAATACACAAATAAATTTTATTCATTGGGTTGCCTCCTAACAAGCGCTATCATTTTAGGCCCCTAGCTAGGCATAACACATAGATTCAAGTATTTTCATCTTTATTTCTAGACCCATAAAATGCCCTCATGATTGATTCATATGGTGGCCTAATTCTTGTTCTAGGGAAGTGTTCCATACCCCTCCTTAGTGTAAACTGAAATTTAATATTGCCTTCTTTTATATCAATTACGACACCAATAGTACGTAAAAACTGGTCTACCAAGAATAATTGGACAAGACGGATTGCAATGAATATCAAGAACAATAAAAATCTATGGGCACATAATTCCTATTTGCAAGAATAAGAACATCATTAATTCTTCCCATAGGCTTTTTAATAGTAGAATCCACCAAGTGCAAATTTAAGGAACATTCTTCAATATCGGTAAGACCAAGCACATCACATAAAGATTTTGGAATTGTAGAAACACTAGCACCCAAGTCACTTAAAGCTAAACACTCATAATTTTTAATCTTGACTTTGATAGTAGGTTCCCATTCATCATGTAATTTTCTAGGAATTGAAATCTCTAATTTCAACTTTTATTCCAAAGCTTTCATCATAGCATCAACAATATGTTTAGTAAAAGCTTTATTTTGTTCATAAGCATGTGGTGAATTTATCATGGATTGTAACAAAGAAATACAATCGATAAAAGAGCAATTATCATAATTAAAGTCTTTGTAATCCAAAATAGTGGGCACATCACTAGTTAAAGTTTTGACCTCTCCAAACCCACTTTTATCAATTTTCTCAACAAGACCCTCCAAATTATCGGGACGCCTTCTAACTAAAGTTGACTCTTCTCCAGTACCTTTTTCATAAATCTTAATTTTACTAAACAAAGAATCAATAGAAGAAACACCAATAATTTTAAGATCTTCATCATTTTTATGAAAGCAATTGCTAGAAAACGTTTTTCTCTAAAAATTCTCTTTTAGCTCTAAGCATAGCGGTTCTTTCTTACTTTGATCCATAGAAACATGTAAAGCTTTAATTGATTCTTCAACCTTAGGCACAAAATTTTTCATCTTGAGATTTTCTACATCATGAGAAATTCTATCAATGCTTCTAGACATATCATCAATCTTACTCAACTTTTCTATCGTAGTTTTAAAATTCTTTTGAGCATTGATAAATTCTTTAATATTATTCTCAAGATCAAAGGTGTTACTATTATTATTATTATAAGAAGGATTACCATAGGAATTAGCATAATTATTAGAGTAATTACCCGGAAAAGGTCTAGGATTAAAATTACCTCTATAAGCATTGTTATTAAAATTGTTTCGCGAAACAAAATTCATATCTATGGCATCACTATTTTGCTCAATCAAAGTAGACAAAGGCACATCATTAAGATCAATAGGAGCATTTTTGTTAGCAACCAACTTCATAAGAGCATCAACTTTTTCACTCAAAGAATTTATTCCTTGTACCGAATTAACCTTTTTACTAGTAGGAGCTCTTTCGGTATGCCATTGTGAATAATTTGCTATAATATTATCAAGAAATTTAGTAGCTTCACCCAAAGTAATTTCCATAAAAGTACCGCCCGTGGAAAAATCTAAAAGATTTCTAGAAACAAAATTCAATCCTGCATAAATTTTTTGTATGGTCATCCAAAGATTTAAACCATGACTAGGACAATTTCTTAGCATCAATTTCATTCTCTCCCAAGATTATGCAACATGTTCATGCTCAAGTTGTTTAAAATTCATGATTTGTGTCCTAAGAGAAATAGTTTTCGCAGACGGAAAATACTTAGTAATAAAAGCATCCTTGCACTTATCCCAAGAATCGATACTATTGCGAGGCAAAGAAGAAAACCAATTTTTTGCGCAACCTCGCAAAGAAAATGGAAATAATTTCAACTTCACAATATCATTGTCCACATATTTTTTGTTTTGCATATCGCATAATTCCACGAATGTGTTAAGATGGGACGTGACATCCTCGTTAGGAGTACCAGAAAATTGATCTTTCATAACGAGATTCAACAAAGCGGCATTAATATCACAAGACTCCACACTAGTGGCGGGAGGAGCAATCGGAGTGCTAAAATTATTGTTGTTGGTATTGGAGAAATCACACAACTTGGTGTTTTCTTGAGTCATCGTGACTACGCAACAAGATTGCACTCAAAACAGATATGACAAGAAAAACGACAAACAAAAAAAGGGCAAATAAAACGGCAATTTTTTGTGAAGTGGGGGAGAGGAAAACGAGAGGCAAATGGCAAATAATGTAAATTACAAGGAGATGAGATTTGTGATTAGGAACCTAGTAGATGTTGATGATGTCTCCCCGGCAACGGTGCCAGAAATTCCTTTTGATGCAACTTGAACTACGTCGGTATTTCCCCAAAGAGGAAGGGATGATGCAGCACAGTGACGGTAGGTATTTCCCTTAGTGATGAGAACAAGGCTAGCGAACTAGTAGGAGAATCACGCAACACTACATAAACGGTACCTGCACACAAATAACAAATACTTGCAACCCGACGTGTTAAAGGGGTTGTCAATCCCTTTCGGGTAATGGTTCTAGAAATTGTCGAGTTGACGGGATAAAAATATGATAGATTGGATAAATAGATCGTGAATAAATGCAAAATAAAATAAAGGGAAGCAAAGTATTTTTGGGTTTTTGGAAATCGTGTCCAGATAGAACATAACAAATAATGATGATAAACATGTTATGGATGTTGCGTAAATACCACAATACCGAGTGCTATTCTTTGTAGATGCAAATGAATTAGCTTAATTCTCTAGTGTGCCTCCTTAATTCTCAACATATGACAAACTAACCGAGTAACCAACAAAGGTGGTGTCAGCACATGGTCTCAAAAGATAGCAGCACCCGTGATACGTCTCCAATGTATCTATAATTTTTGATTGCTCCATGCTGTTATATTATCATTCTTGGATGTTTTACAATCATTATATAGTAACTTTATATCATTTTTTGGGACTAAACTATTGATATAGTGCCCAGTGCCAGTTGCTGTTTTTGCTTATTTTTTACTTTGCAGAAAATCAATACCAAACGGAGTCCAAATGCATCAAAACTTTTTGGAGATTTTTTATGGACCAGAAGACACATGATGGGCCAAGGAAGTACTAGAGGGGGGCTCCGAGGGGAGCACAACCCACCTGGGCGCGCTTGGGGGCCCAGGCACGCCTTGGTGGGTTGTGCCCACCTAGGCCGCCTCCCGCACCGCCTTGATACGTCCATTTTGCATCATGCTTTTATATTGATATTTGTTGCATTATGGGCTGTTATTACACATTATATCACAATACTTATGCCTATTCTCTTTTATTTTACAAGGTTTAGATGAAGAGGGAGAATGCCGGCAGCTGGAATTCTGGACTGGAAAATGAGCAAATATTAGAGACCTATTCTGCACAACTCCAAAATTCCTGAAACTTCACGGAGCTTATTTTTGGAATATATAAAAAATATTCGGCAAAGAAAGAACTAGATGGGGGCCACCAGCCAGCCACAAGGGTGGAGAGCGTGCCCTACCCCCTAGGCGCGCCCCCGACCTTGTGGGCCCCCTGGTAGGCCTCAGGTGCCTATCTTTGGCTATATGGTGTGTTTTGACCTGAAAAAAATCGAGAGGAAGCCTTCGGGATGAAGCGCCGCCATCTCGAGGCGGAACCTGGGCAGAACCAATTTAGGGCTCCGGCGGAGCTATTCTGTCGGGGAAACATCCCTCCGGGAGGGGAAATCATCGCCATCGTCATCACCATCGATCCTCTCATCGAGAGGGGTTCAATCTCCATCAACATCTTCACCATCACCATCCCCTCTCAAACCCTAGTTCATCTCTTGTATTCGGTCTTGGTCCCAAAACCTCAGATTGGTACCTGTGGGTTGCTAGTAGTGTTGATTACTCCTTGTAGTTGATGCTAGTTGGTTTATCCGGTGGAAGATTATATTTTCAGATCCTTAATGATAGTTAATACCCCTCTGATCTTGATCATAAATATGTTTTGTGAGTAGTTACGTTTGTTCCTGAGGACACCACTACAAAAAATACACTTCCGTGATGATACGTGTTTGTCAAAGTAGGTTGCGTTTTCTGTCATGCATGTACATCCATGACAAAGTTATGACAGAATCAAGATAGTCATACCTGTGCTGTCGTAGAAGTGTTCCATGACATTGCCAAAATTATCATCACGGAACTGTCCACTTCCATGACGATAAATCGCGCGTCACAGAAGTGCTTTCGTCAAGGGTGACCGACACGTGGCATCCACCATAACGGAACGCCGTTAAGCTATCGGGTCGGGTTTTGGATCCGATAACCCGTTAATAGCCCCGACCAATGGGGATTTTCCACGTGTAAAATCATCATTGGCTGGAGGAAGCACGTGTCGGCTCACCGTTGGGACAGATGTCATCCACTCATTGGACCGAAGGCGCCTATGATACGGCGACACGTGGCACGGCCCAACAGAGGCGCATTCCTGTGAAAAGGCCGGCCCGTTTGACTTGGTCAAAAGGTGGCGGGCCAGCCCACGGAAAGCCTGTTAACGGCCTGTTCGCATATAGCCCATTTACAGCCCGCTAACCCAGGCCCTTTATGCCCTATCCGAATTAGGCCCAGTAGCGTCATCTGGGCCGTCCAATATGATTCAGCCCGTTTTAACTTCTGGCCCATGTGTGGCCCATGACTTCTTTCGGCCCATATGAGGACCTTTGTAACTCTTGGCCCATTAACGACCCGTGGTGAAACTGGCCCGTAATGAACAGTGTATCACTTTATACCCATTAACGGCCCGTTATTCCATTGGGCCGTTTCCAGCCCAAGTTATCTTTCGGCCTTCTCAAGGCCCATTGATTCTTGGGCTCATTTGCAGCATCCGGTTACATACGGCCCGTTACTGTCATTTTCTGCTTGTGGGCCAAATTCAGCCCGTCGTTATAGTCAGCCCATTTGCGGATCATTAATACGTTGGGCCGTTTTCATGTAAAAAACCCGTTGGGCTGTTTTCATAGAGTTATCAAATACAACCTGTTAACGGCCCGTTATGGTCCATGAATAGTACGGCCCATGATTGGCGAAATGATGATACGCCCTGTAGAAGGCCCATGGATCCTATGGCCCATATGAGGCCCATGGATAGTACGGCCCGTAGAAGGCCCATGGATCGTACGGCCCGTAGAAGGCCCATGGACCCTACGGCCCGTAGAAGGCCCATGGACCCTAAGGCCCGTATAGAAGGCCGATGGATCCTATGGCCGAACGAAGGCCCATGGATCATACGGCCTGCAGGAGGCCCATGGTTACAACAGTCCGTGTGTTGCCATGATTATTTTGGCCTAGTTACCAAAAATAGGCTATTGTGGCCACTAGAAAAAAACAGAAAAAGAACTGCAGTGACTACAAGCAAACAACTAAACAAGACAATAAGGAAATAAATAAGCAAGCAATTAACGCTAGCCTATTATTGCTATTACACATATTACATCCACTGGGCATCAAAGTTCGCCACCAGTGCAAATATAGGGAACAAAGCAGCACATTACATACACTGCCCGTCAAAATTGGCCACCAGTGCAAATAAACGCGGCAGCAAAACAAGAGCATAACTGAAACAACTTCAGAAGAGCTCAAGAAACGTTATCCTGGGTATCCACCATGCTGGCAATAAGCTTAGCAAGCTGATTAGCTTTGTCCTATTTGGCGCTAAAATCCTCCAACGCTTGCTGTTGCACCAGAAAGTATGCATCTGAATGCTCCAGGGACTTCCGCAGTCCTTCCACTTCTTGTCGCAGCACAGATGATCGATGTCTTTCAGCTTGTAGTTGAGACTCAAGAAACCGAATTGATTCAGACAGTGAGTTTGAATAGCTTGTGCAAGCGGTAGTGGCCAGTAACTCAAACACTAAACCAAGACAGGACTTTGGGGTTGTCTCGCTATCTTCAAGATAGTCTTCCTTAGCTGTTTTATCATCTTTGTTGGAGACCAACAAGGATGTGTCACTATCCTGAACCTTATCTGCATTACTTCCTTTACCATTGCTTAATAAGGCACTCTTCCCCAATATTCTGTCAGCATTCTAAAAGAGAAACAAGCAGACACATAACAAGTTTAGCATGTACTAGTATATGAAACTCATTTCGGTGAACCAGTTCATTCGTAAGGTGGACAGGATTAAACTACCAAGTCTTCTATTGCCAAGTACTAGTACATAATAAAAGCATCAAACAAACATATATCTATGTCTTATGGTCACTGCATTGTCTTGCCAAATCAAAATAGAGACACGGTTCAAATCATATCAGTTCAAGACAAAGCAGAAGTGAAAGAATACAAAGCGTGGGAAACTACATGGCACAACAAGATTTCAGATGGGTACCACGGGTCTACATGTACAACAACACTATTGGCTCTGTTGTGATGCTAGTAATGTGCATGATATGAAAGTCAACTGTATACACAATTGAAATTGAAATCAACAGAGCTATTGATAAGAGCAAACCTGTTAAAGAAACATACGTGAACATACCTGCTGTGCCATTGGAGTTTTGATTGGATCCTTCAATTTAAAAATAAGTTTGTATGAGTAAATACAGTGATACAAGAGAAAAGCAATCATAGTTAAAAGAGGCGCGCTTAAGCGCTCGCTTAGGCACGCCTAGACTCTAGGCGTTGGCAAAACGCATTGCGCATAACTACGCATAATCTGTGCATAACTGTGCATAAGCATGCGCTTTGGTCAGTAAAGCGCAAGGAGGTGGCAAAATGCACAATTAACGCCTAGCGCTTTTTTGAACTATGATAGCAATGTAATATTAAATTAGAACAGTTGTTCTTCAGGTTTAGGCACTTGTTCTACATGAACAGAGTACAGTAAGACGCAAGAATATAATACTTAAAAATAGAAAATGAGCTCATAGACCTTACCACATTCTTAGTTCAGGACCAGTACAGAACAAGGCGTTCCCAGTCATCGTCCAGTAAATGTGTCTCAGGAGAACGTAAGGGAATTTGATGAGTTTCTTTGCCGGTGAAGTACGTTTTCTTCAGGTAATTCCGACACTGCCACCAAGCATCCTTGAAGATAGCAGAGGTATTAGCACAGGTTACCTCATCCTGAGTTTCCAAATCGGTCCTTCTCTATAGAGAAAAATGGGAAAATTTGCTGTATTATAACCATCATGGAGGTAGGATGTATGGGACGAAGCAAAGTAATTGCCATGAATAACATTACTTACACATAACTCTTGGAAAAACACCTGCAATTGGCATTTTCCTTCATCTTCAGTATAATATTTCCAAGATGGGAAGATACGCACATACGATTTAACAACATCAAATGCGATAGATGCTAAACTACGACTAGCTGGTTGTGCTTCCTCCACAGGAATAGGTGTACTAACTGGTGGAGTTGGGGTTCGCCGTGATAGTACTAGCCCTTTGGGCACTGGAGCTGCCTTATTAACTGCTCTTGTTTGGGAGCTTTGTGATGGAGATGGTGCTGTGTCAACAGGAACTGGGTTACTGTCGGCTGGGGTTGGGGTTAGATTGGGTGAAGCTGGTTCTCTGTCCATCACAGTAGGGGTACAATCTGCGAAAGTTTGGGTTATGTGTGGTAGGGCTGGTTCTTGTGCATGTACAACCGGGTGCTATCTCCACCAAGAGGTAGCACTGTTTTATTTGAAGACAGTGTTTTTAGTCCGCTAGATACTGGCATCACCCGCTCCAATTCAAATGGCTGATAAACAGAAAACATAGTTGAATGTACATACATTGTATGAGAGATAGATGCAGTAGATAGTGTGGAAAAAAGAGGGCATGAAATAGTTGACATGTATATTGTTTAACTAAAACGGATAACATGACATAATTTCACATATATGATGTCTATCTAAACTGGATAGCATAGCATAACATAATTCAAAGATATGATGAATAACTAAACAAGATCGCATGACATAATTCACCTACATGTTATCTAAGTAATCAGGATCACATCATTTAATTCACATATGTGATTTATATGCTAAACAGAGGGCGTTCAATATGATGTCTGAACTAAGAACATGGTGTTGAATATTGTGTATATGATGTCTAAACTATGCAATGCAAGACACCGTATGCATGATATGAGCAGTATAACCGTGCCAAGTTAGAGCATACACCTCAGTGGGGGAATAGGACTGCTCATCTGTGTCTGAATCCATCTCTGAGGAGCTATCGGGACCCAACAAGAGATCTTCTTCAACAGGTAGCACTGTCTACTCTGAAGGCCTTGTTTTCACTCCAGATTTTTCCATCTCCCACCCAAATGGCTGATTCACAGGAAGAGTAGTTTAATGTACAAACATTGTCGACAAAATGGAAATGTAATGAAGAAAAGGATGGGCAAGATATCATTCAAATATATGATGCCTGGTTAAACAGGATGGCATTGCACATTTCACATATATTATGGCTGGCTAAAAGACATGAGACTGCATAATTCCCATATATGATATAGAAACTAAATAGGTGGCATTACAAAACATGTCTAAACTAAGCAGATGATATATATGATGTCAAAAGTAGGCACTGCAAGGCAACATATGCATGATATGACTAACATCATCATGCCAAGGTAGAGCAAACACCTTGGGGGGTAAATAGGAGTGGTCAGCGGTGTCTGAATCCGCCTCAGAACAGATATCTTCCTTTGGATTACAATCTGGAGAGGGGTGGGGAGGGTTTGCCATTGAACCCACCATGGAGCGATGTCTGCATGACATTGTATTGCTGCGCAAAACTCTTCTCTTTTTCTCTACATGTTCAGCATGACTGTGTACAATATCTGACATGCATACGAAAAAATATGGTGAGATTATGTAAGGAGAGCATGCAGAATTTAGAGTGATAGTAGCAACCAGTGGATCGACGTTTTTCCATTGAACCAAAATAGCCCTAATGGATCGACGTGAATGTATAGTAATAAGTGATGCAACAAGTGTACAACCTCTTTGCCGTAGCCGTGTCGACCTCAACATCATTGGGTTGGTCGCTGAAGCAGTTGAGGCAGAGGTGGCTGTCGGAGGTGTGGAGGAAGATCTGAGGAATCTGTAGACGACGTCCAGGGCACTGCTCTGTTGTGATGGATCGTTTTGTCGTTGGAGCAGCTCCGGTGAGCCGTAAAACGTCAAGGCTGAAGCAGCACAAGACAAACATTGTCAATCTCAAGTGGGATTCTAATAGCATCTCCAATAGATGATGTAAAATGGATGTAAAATTAACATCACCAAAAACCACCTGACTACAACAGATGAGGTAAAAACTGTTGACTCTGAACTTAACTATCGAAACTGAAATTTACTGTGGAATCTGAATGCTACTGTCGAAACTGAACGCAATGGTAGCAGAGAGGCACTTGACATGTAGTTTAGGGAGGGCCTGCAGTTCATCTTCAACCTGCACCCCCTGAGCCGCCAGCCACCACCGGCCGAACCGCCGGCCCCAGCGCCACCCCGAAACAACTCTCCACTGCCGCCCCGGCCAGCCCTCTAGGCCCCCCGCCCCCACCCTGAACCCTAAGATAGATAGTGGGGTACCTCTCCGGCGAGCCCCCGTCCCCGCTGCAGGTGGTTCTTCCTTAACTCCGGCGAGCCCCTCAACCCCTGAAAATCGACTGACCCAAAAGTCGATTCAGTCGACTGAAGTGTGGCTTAATCAGAGCAGAGCAGCAGCCCGAGCGAGGGGGAGAGCAGCAGCAGTAGCTGGGCGAGCGAGCGATCGAGCGAGAGCCGGAGTAGCAGCAGCAGATCCAGCTGGTATGGACGCCACCGCCGAAGGGGCCTTGCACTGGGGGAGAGCTGCCATGGAGATGTCGCCCGCGGCACCGGCTTCAAGGTAGCCGCTCCATGGGGGTGCGGGATGGAGCACCGTCGGCACCGGGAGGTCGAGTTAAGGAGAAGGTGCGATGCAATGAGTGTACAACCTCTTTGGTGGCGCTGAGTAGGCCTCGGCTTCGTCCGAGGAGTCGGTGAGGATGCTGCGGTTCCGGTGGAGCAGGTTAAGGCGGCGCTGTGGGGATGGAGCAGCCGCGATAGATGAGGCGATCATCGGAGCAGCTCCTTGGAGGTGGAGGACGGGGCGGCTGAACCGGCGGGATAGCGAGATGGACGAGGATCCTCATCCAGGGAGGTGTACGAGGGACGTTGAGCTGTTGTGGTGGATGACGTCGTCGGGGAAGAGGCTCTAGCTGGGCAGGGGTGACATGGCGGATGGAGGAGGGTGCGGTTTCGCGGCCGGAGCGGAGAGGTTATGGCGGCCTAGGATTTCGAATGGCGAAAGGGGGCGATGGGAGGGGGTGAAGCATGACTTAGGGACGCGCTTATCCAAAATATAGGGTGTGTTACAAAAGTACCCCCCACCGATTTGAACTAGCGGCCCTTTCGGCTCAGGGTTAGAAGGAGGATTCGCGTGTCGGGATTTGGCAGCTAGAGGGAGTTTTCGAGCGCATTGTAATTTCGGGATAGCAAGGCGCGGGTTGTGAAGGCGCCAGTTTTGGGAGCACGATATCTGAATTTTCAGGATATAACAAGACGCAGGTTGAATTTTAGGGACAAGCCTAACATGTAGTAATATTGTACTTTGTACGTACCAAATCAATTCGCACTTCCCTCAACCAAAAATAAAACGAAAAATAAAACTATTCACACCACACAAAGAGAGAGTCTTACCCCGTTTTACTATACAAATGCTATTCAAAGCTACTCCCTCCTTCCATCTATATAGGGCCTAATGCGTTTTTCGATGCTAACTTTGAACAAATATTAGAGCAATGATATATGACATGCAACTTACACAAAGCATGCCGTTAAATTCGTCTGTGAAAGGTTCTTTCAATGATATAATTTTCACATTGTGCATGTCATGTACTATTAATCTTGTCAATAGTCAAAGGCGGTCTTAAAAATCTCATTACACCCTATATAGATGGAACGAGGGAGTATGAATCCATGTTATGTACGATTAATTTTTTTCGCTTGCTGTATAATGCATGTAACCTACTCATACCAACATTTTAATGCATTCCAAATGTCTATACTACCGCTGCAATTCGAACTAAATTTGAATTCGTTTCTCTATTTCAATAAGAATCTACAATCATGATTGTTGCCAACTTCAACCATCATAGTTTCCTTGCTATCCGTCAGATATAAATTGGACGACCTATAATGTAGGATGGTAGGCACACCATCATCAACAACTCCGTTTTTATAAGAGTAGAGATAAAATATATTAAATGTAGTATAACATGTTCATAACCACACCATGTGTATCACCGTTATATATATTCACACATGCGTCGATTTGAAACACTATGATAAATTCTTCAAATATCCGAATTCACTTTTTATAATAACGTATATATGATCTCTATTCGTCTTTTACACCCACACAACCGTCTTATCTTTGTAGCTAGCGCTAACTTTCTCTTGTGCATGCACACGCCCGCATCCCTCTCACCCTCCCTCAGCATTCTCTAGCTCCATCGCGCAAATTCGTCTTTTCACTTTAGGTCGTTCACCCACGGTGTGTGTAGCCCCCCAGCTCCTTCTTTACAGCACACATCGATCGATATGCCTCTCTAGCCAGGTGTGCCTAGCACAAACACAAGCTTCCCCTCTTCTCTTGTCACCATCCATGCCTCACTCCCATCACTCTTTTCATCGTTCTCGTACTCGCACACTCCTCCCCCCTCGATATAGTATGCCTCTCGTACCACCTCCTACATGCATCCCTCTCTCTCTATCCTTCTCCTCGTGCCTCATTTGCTTCTAACACACACATGCATGTATACCGATCGATCTCCCAACATATACCTAGATCGACTTTAACTACCCCCCCATCGATCGACGTACCTCACAAGTTATGTCTCTCCGTTCTCTAACAAAGGACGATTGATCTTCCTATGTAGCTATGTCTGCTTACCACAACCACATCGTCCCCCCTCATCATTCGTGCATGCCTCCTGACCCATCTCTCACACGCATGTGCACAGACAACAAGCAGCCATCTCCTCTCTTATTGATATTGCGGGCGTGCTCTCCGTTTGTCTAGCAAGCCTATCCCACCATTTGTTAGAAGCAACTCCACTACCACCCCCTCCAACACTCTAGCTCTGTCTCTCTCCCAACCTTATTCCTCTCCTGCACATATGCATGGATGCCGACCGATCTCCCTTAATACACGAGGCAGATCGATCTCCTTAATACATGAGGTAGGCCTCTCTCCTCCTCCACACATATACCAGCCACTGTACCTCTATAGTTAATTGGGCCTCCCTCTTCCCCCACCACACACCGATAGTCGAGCGCTGCAGGTAGGTATCCATGCCACAGAGACAAACTGCACATGTCCCATCTCACGTTCCAGTAGGCCAGCCACTCTATATCTTTGACGTGGGCACACACAAATTCGATGGCACTCTTTATCGATCGCGCGCACACACATACACATCATCCCTCTCTTCGATTCTATGGACACCTCAAGCCGATGATACCTCCACTCTCTTCTCGTGGATCGCCCCCTCTCTCTCTCTATATATATATGTTATATCCAGGACTCTATTTCACACACATTGTATATGTTACATTTTTTGATTGACCCCCCCCCAAAAACTCTCAAGAACCCACACACTATATCTCTCTAGGTTTGTATCTCTCTCAAACAACCCCACGTAGGTGGTTTATGTATACAAGAAGAGAATAGGTGCACCATGCACGTACTCACGCTTCGTGCCCAGCCACACCCGCACGGGTACACGGTGGAGCTCATTTCTTTACGAAATGGCTGCCCACATGCTAATTTGAACGCCTGTAGTGGTTGTTTACCTAGGGAGGTCGTGTACCACGCGTGCACGAAACAAAGTTCGACTTGACGCGTTGCCGCGTTATTTTTAAATAAAGTTATAGAGCTCAATGGCACGTACACAGAATATAAAACGATTTTTATGGAGAAAAAAGTAGTCCGCTCACTATATACAATGGAGCCTGCCTGCCTGGTTTGTCGCTCTTCAGAGTATCTCACACAAGGCTGCGGTGGCTTCTCTCTCTCTCTCTCACCGTTGGTCACTGACCCGGCCACATCCCGTCTGCCGGGGGAAAGGGAGTGCGGTGGCCTCTCTCTCTCTCATCATTGGTCACTGATCCGGCCACATCCCGTCCGTCGGGGGAAAGGGAGGAAGTGCATCGTTTCTCCGTTCGGCGGCGCCGAGGCAGCACGCCCCGATCTGCGGTACACGCCGTTCTCTCTAACCAAGCTCCGGCGCGGCAGGGCCTACGCCACCTACTCGCAGATTCCGCCCGCCGCCGCTCACCTAGTTACATCCCAACGACCTCCAAGTATCCCCTCCGGCCTTGCTCCACTGCCCGTCTTCCCACGTCGCTGCATGTGGATCTTCCATAGTTCTTTGCCCAAAACGTAGCTCGTCCGGTGTACTTTCCATATTGCATTCTCGTCCTCACACCGTTTTAGACAAACACAACCGTGTTGTTATCTTCCCTTAGGACAAGGAATATGCTTCTTTTTTGTCGCTGCATGTGTCATCAACTGTTATTGGCCAGTAATTGTTTCCTTTCTACCTCTTTTTTGCAAACAGGGCTATCCATTTCACCTCGTTGCTATTGCGACCTTTTGGTGAACTGCACAAATCACTTTTTTCTTAAGAGTGTTTTGTGTGGTTGTACTAAAATGTCACACGGGAAACGTCTCTACATTTCAGTGCGACTGCACAAAGGGAGATTGGTTTTGCTCTATCCTCCTCATCCAACTCAGAGCCTAATCTTCTCCAACTAGTTAGTCTTAAGAGAGACTGCAAAGGTGACCGGCTTCTATTTGTGTGTTTATTGTTTCGTCAGCAGTCCTCTATTATCGTAATCACACTTAATATCTTTGGAACAGGGACGCTCAGCTCTATTTTAGTGGAACTGCACAAAATGATCGGAATGTTGCATGCTCCAGACAGCTACTTTTTTTCCCAACATGCCTTGTTGATTTAGACAGAGCTGGGGGGACGTTGCTGCCAATGAAACCATGGATCAATTTTAATTTAACACCTTCCAACAACTCTATCTTCAGTTGTGATGTAATTATTAGCTCTGATCTGCTAATAATTGACATGCATTAGCAAGGAAGTTAGTTTTTTATTGTTTACGAAAGAGCATCGATGGCAAGACATGCGAAACAAAAGCTGAAAGCTCACACCATTGTATAATTTCATGTCGCTGGAAAATTATTTGTATAGTACGTCAATTATGTAAACAAATGATGGAAGCTTGATAGCATTGCCAGAAGCCTCTTCATCATCCAGGTCCATGTGCCATGCACAAAATTATACTCCTTTGTTCCTAAATATTTGTCTTTTTACAAATTTCAAACGGGCATATTTTAGAGTGTAGATTCACTCATTTTGCTTCGTATGTGTACTCCCTCCGTTCCTAAATATTATATTCGTCTTTCTAGAAATTTCAACAAGTGACTACATACGGAGCAAAATGAGTGAATCTACACTCTAAAATATGTCTATATACATCCGTATGTGCCAGTCCATTTGAAATCTCTAAAAAGACAAATATTTGAGTAGTCACTCGTTGAAATCTCTAGAAAGACAAATACTCCGGAGTATATTTAAGAACCGAGGGGGTAGTGCACAACCGCATGGGAGACTCAGCCCGGTCATTGCGCCGCATTAATAGTGAGTAATGAGCAGTCAAATCATAAGCCCCACCTTTCCCACTGTAAGTTGCTCTGAAGAAGCAACCATCAATACGCTCTTCTTTGAATCCGCTCATACTACTCCATCCGTCACTATTTATACAGCGCGCTTCAGAAAAAAAGAAAAAAAATCTGTGGGACCAAGGTGACTAGCGATCGGCCTGAAAAATAGCATTGGTAGTTATAGCACGGTGTCTATTACTAGAGAGAATAATGCGTACACACATGCATGCAGTGCTTCCACCCCGGGTACACACATGCATGCACTTACTCTCCGTAGTAGTACAATACATGGAGAGAAAATTGTGGACTTGATTGCGGTTACCACGCCCTAATTAATTGAGCATTAAACCAAACGCGTCTAAAGTCTCTCTGGTGGTGGAAATGCATTGAGAGAAATGCATCATAATGAAGCGCGCCCTGTAAACTATGACGGAGGGAGGAGTAGTATGAAGGTGCAAAACCAAGTACGCGTATGGCCAGTCGATCAACGCACGTCCTCTTGGCATATCACTGACATGTGGGACAGGAGTGTGAGCAAACCGATCTCAATTGACGGCAAAGAGCCAACCCGCTGTTCCTTGAGAGAGACGAGGAGCGAGAACACACAGACGGGCTCGCACGGAGGCCAAGATATATTCGAGCATGGTTGGTTGATCGATATCATTCATTACATGTTGGGCTGCCGTTTTCCGCCCTTCTCCGGAATAAACGTGTACTTTATCAGAGATAAAAAATAAAATAAGAGTACAGACTCTCCACCATGCGGTTCTAGTAGTAGTAGTACTCGTACTACTGCGCTTGGCTCTTCGCCTCTTCATGAAGTCGAACAATGATGGTACTCCGCATGTTGGGTACTACAGTGTATGCCTCTCACAATCTGACACCGAATGGACTGATGCATGTCCACCGAGGGTAGGTTGCATTAGTCAAAAGGCATACGCGAGCTTCACCTTATTGTGCAAGCTTCTCCTCGTTCTGCGAGTTGACGAGACACACCAAAAAGTAGTGCTAGTCCATACTCCCTCCTTGTCGGTTAATATGGCTTAATCTTTTTTGCGGGTAAATGAGAGAGCTTTATTCATATATAAGCATCCTTAGGACGATCAGTCAAGACACTGGTCACTAGGAAGCGAGGTACCCCGCAAAAAAAAGAAGTAGGAAGCGAGGTGTTTCATCAAGCCAGCTCTCGGCCACATTCAAAGTGCAACCAGCACGGTTCGCACGAAGATGCGCCGCAAGGTTTGCTGACATGTTTACATGCAGAATAACAAAAAAAGAGGAAATATTACCGAGCGCTACTATTTGTAACAGGATATGAGCTAGAATTAAGTGAGAATTGTGGCGAGTGTTCCATGCAATCAACTCCATTATCACATGCAAGAACCCTCGAAGAGAACCAAATGTGTTGAAGGTTGCTTTATCACATTTTAAAATTATAATAAGAGTGCAGACGCTCCTCCATCCGGTTCCTACTACTAGTATAGTACGTACCTTTATAGACTATAGTAGTAGTACTAGTAAACTTTGCACTTGGCTGCTCGCCTATTCGGGAAGTCGAACAATAATAGCACTAGTAGTAGTATAGTGTATGCTTCTGGCAATCTGACACCGAATTAACTGTTGCATGTCCACCGCCTGAGCGAGGGAGAGCTTGCATTAGTCAAAAGTTTCTCCTTGTCCTGCGAGCCACCGCGCACAAGCTTCTCCCGTCCTGCAACCTTCTCCTTGTCCGGCAAGTTGACGAGACACAGCAAAGTAATGCTAGTCCATACTACCTCCTCTCCGGTTAATATGGCTTAATTTCAAACGAGATAAATACACTATCTGTCACTGTATATTTGTAAAAATACGGTCAATGGACTTCATAATATGCTCATTGCGCTCAATATATATATATATATTTTTCGGTGTTTATACGGTCACTAGCTCACCCTGACTGAGTATGTGTGTGCATGCACGTGTAGGTTGAGCACTTGAGCATGACCGTGTGTGTTCCGTCGTGTGCTCGTACATGCATGCATTAGGGCGTCGCGCGAGTTTTTGCGTCCATGTGTATGTGTGACTATTGCATACACGTAGGGGGAGTACGTGTAGGGGCCACTAAGGAGCAGTCAAATCACACAGTAAGTTAGTCGGAAGAAGCAACCATCATTTCACTCTTGAATGACACGTACGCAATATAAAATGATTGATATGGAGAGAAAAAGAAAAGCACTATATATACACTAGTAGGAGCCTAAGCTACAAGCCTGCTTGCTTAGGTTTCTCTCTTCACAAGCATAGAACGACGGGCCTGATCCCGCAGCTGGGGGAAGGGAACAATGTTCTGCGTAGACGCGGTCGACATCGGCGAGGGACAAAACCCACAGTCGATGTGAGGGAGTCCTGGATTAGGGGGTCTCCGGACAGCCGGACTATATCCTGTGGCCGGACTGTTGGACTATGAAGATACAAGATTGAAGACTTCGTCTCGTGTCCGGATGGGACTCTACTTGGCGTGGAAGGCAAGCTAGGCAATACGGATATGTATATCTCCTCCTTTGTAACCGACCTTGTGTAACCCTAGCCCTTTCTGGTGTCTATATAAACCGGAGGGTTTTAGTCCGTAGGACAACATACAATCATACCATAGGCTAGCTTCTAGGGTTTAGCCTCTTTGATCTCGTGGTAGATCTACTCTTGTACTACCCATATCATCAATATTAATCAAGCAGGACGTAGGGTTTTACCTCCATCAAGAGGGCCCGAACCTGGGTAAAACATCATGTTCCCTGCCTCCTGTTACCATCCGCCTTAGACGCACAGTTCGGGACCCCCTACCCGAGATCCGCCAGTTTTGACACTGACATTCGTGCTTTCATTAAGAGTTCCTCTGTGTCGTCGCCGTTAGGCTTGATGGCTACTTCTATCATCGATAGCGATGCAGTCCAGGGCGAGACTTTTCTCCCCGGACAGATCTTTGTGTTCGGCGGCTTCGCACTGCGGGCCAACTCGCTTGGCCATTTGGAGCAGATCGAAAGCTACGCCCCTCGCCGTCAGGTCAGGTTTGGAAGCTTAAATTACACGGCCGATATTCGCGGAGACTTGATCTTCGACGGGTTCGAGCCCCTGCCTTGTGCGCCACACGATCACGATGAGTACGATTTAGCTCTACCATCGGACCGTATTCAAGAGATCGCACCGGCAGCCGCTCCGAGCCTCAATTCGGAGCCAGTTGCGCCATCCATGGACAGGTGGATAGACCCCGTCACGGATGCCGTACCCTCAGCGGCAATCGAGCCGAATATCGACCTTACCCTTCACGGGAGTCGTGTTGCTAAACTGCCGGATTCTTCTCTGGCCACGGACTCCAAACTGCCTGCGCCCGTTCCTATCGAATCCGGTTGGGCGCCGATCATGGAGTTTACCTTCGCGGATATTTTTCAGCACTCGCCCTTCGGCGATATACTGAACTCATTAAGGTCTCTCTCCTTGTCAGGAGGATCCTGGTCGAACTATGTCCGGCAGGATTGGGATGTGGATGACGAAGAAATTCGCCGCCTCTATCGATGACTTAACCGACATGCTCGACTCCGACTCCGAAGACATCGACGATATGGACGATGATGCAGGAGACGAACAGGAACCACTACCCACAGGTGTAAGTGCATCTAGTGCCACCCCTAGTTGGTTTTGGAGTATTGACGACAAACCTAGTTGAGGGACTAATGTGTTTGTGAGAATTGCAGGATAACACAGGTAGAAGTCCCTCATTGATTCGGTTTAGCTACCAGAGATGACCCCTAAAAATGTACGAAGACATTGAAGACAATGGTGGTTTATGAAGACATTCATATCGAAGACAATGACATGAGAAGACTCCCTATGAAGCTTATGGAACTTGAAGACTTAGATCCTTCGTAGTTTTACTTCATTCATGTTGTGTCATAGGAACCACCGTACTGTTAAGTGGGGTCCAAGAGAACCAGTCAGGATGACTGAAGTGATGCCTAATCCAAATCCTATGTCTTCGAGTGAAGACAATGAGAGAAAATCTTGTCCAGAGTCAGACAAGTTAGCTTTACTTGTAGCCCAAGTAAAGTTGCCGTGTGAGTTCGAAATTCGACCGTTGATACACGTGTCAGTTCCTTAGTGACCCAGGGTCATTTCGGACAAATCAGGTCGGGTTGCCAAGTGGCTATAAATAGTCCACCCCTACAACCATAAACGGTTGGCTGCTTAGATTTCAGTGCACGGCTTTTGTCGTTTGAGAGCAACCCACCTCGAAGCCTTTGAGAGAAGATCCCTAGCGAGGAGAAAAGCCCTAACCACCCAGAGCCAGAGTAATTGGGCATCACTTAAGTCTTCTTGTCTGTGTGATCTGAAGACTTATTACACTTGAGGACTGTGCATCCTCCAGCCGGTTAGGCGTTGCGTTTTGAGCATCCAAGAGAAATTGTGGATTGCCGGTGAACGAAGTCTGTGAAGGTTTGGGAGTCTACCTTGAAGACTTACCAGAGTGATTGGGCGAGGTCTGTGTGACCTTAGCTCAAGGAGAAAACGGTGAGGACTGGGTGTCCTGAGCTGCGTGTTCAGGACTGGGTGTCCGGGACTGTGTGTCCTTTGGTTTAAATACCTAGCCGCTCCAACCAGACGTACAGTTGTCACAGCAACTGGAACTGGTCCAACAAATCATTGTGTTCAGCGTGTCACTGGTTTCATCTTCACCTCCCTTTACTTGCCAGTACACATTGTGAAGCCATTGCATGCTTGCTCTATCGTCTGTCTTCACAACTTGATTGTATGATTTGTTTGGCTTCATAACTTCTTCCTACCTGATCCTCATTACACTGAAGCTGTTTGTCACTGTGCTTTCACTATACTGTATACTTGACTATGGCTTGCCTTGTGTAATCTAACTTCCGCTGCATAGTGATAGGCTTGTCCACTCTGTTTGTCTTCATAACTTCCACGTTTTGAAGACTTTCATAAAAATCGCCTATTCACCCCCCTCTAGTCGATATAATGCACTTTCAATTGGTATTAGAGCAAGGTGCTCCCTTGTTCTGTGTGATTCGGTTTAACCACCTAGAGTTTTAGCTATGTCGACTGCAGGGATAATTAAAGTCTCCGCTGCGTGCCCCGTCTTCGATGGAACTGAATATCCCTACTGGAAGAATAAGATGCGCATGCATCTTGAAGCCATTGACGTCGATCTATGGTATGTCATCGAAAATGGCGTTCCCAAGGCTGGAGAAGGTGTCACTGCTGCTGATGTCAAGAAGTTCACTCAACTGGACTCTACTGCCAAGAATATTATCTGTGGTCATCTGACCAAGGGACAGTACGGCCGTGTGAGTGCCTTGAAGACATCCAAGCTGGTCTGGGACTGGCTCTCCAAAGTCAATGAAGGCATCTCAACCCAGAGAGATCAGAGAATCAGTGTTCTTCTCAACCTCTTCAACCGCTTCAAGCGAAATGACAATGAGAATGTCCAGCACACATTTGACCGGCTCACTGACATCACAAATGAGCTTCAAGCCCTCGGGGCCACTAAGATCACCAAATATGAAATCGTCAAGACGCTGCTGAGATCACTTGACAGTTCATTTGACATCCTAGCCCTGATGATTCAAGAACGTCCAGACTTCAAGACACTCGATCCGTCTAACATACTTGAGAGGCTCAACACACATGAGTTTCAGCTTTCTGAGAAAAGGGATATCTACGGTCCAAACTATGGGCGAACTCGTGCCTTGAAGGCAAAAGCTGTGTCCTCATCTGAAGAAGAATCTGACAGCAGTTCTGATGATCCTGAAGACATTGGAAGGGAACTTGCAATGCTAGTGAAGAAGTTCCAGAAATTCACCAAGAAGAAAGGCTTCAGAAAGTCCTCACGATCAAGCTCAAGGAATGATGAAGCTTCTACTCATGACTACAAGAAGAAAACATGTCACAAGTGCAAGAAAACTGGACACTTCATCTCTGAGTGTCCACAATGGGACAATGAGAGCAGAAAGAAGAAGAAGAGCAAGGAATATGACTCTGACGATAAGAAGAAGAAGAAATACTCAAAGTCTTCTTCCAAGTCTTCCTCAAAGTCTTCATCACACAAGAAGAGTTCATCTGGCAAGGCTCGTGCGTTTGTTGGCAAGGAAATGGATTCAGAGGAGGAGTCCGCTTCTGAGGAGGCAGAGGTGGAGTCTGATTCAGGCATTGCGAGTCTGGCTACAACCTACGTCGCCAAGTCCATCTTCAACACTGAAGACAGTGACTTCATCACCAACACCGATGCAAATGACAAGGACGACTCTACTCCTACCTACTGCTTCATGGCACATGGTGCCAAGGTAAACACACGCACTACTCACTATCAAACATCTAGTGACGATGACTCTGATTGTGATTCAAAACCCAGCTACAAAACACTTGCTAAAATTGCAACTGAACAACAAAAGGCCATGGAACATATTCAAAAACTGTTAGACAGAAGCGATGATCTATTGGGTGCTGAAATGACTCGTTCTGAATCCTTAATTGAAGACATAAAAAATCTTCATGTTAAGTATCAGGAACTCGAAGATTGTCTTGAGACTCTCTCAACTACTCATGAAAAGCGTTCCTATGATTATCTTCAAAAGAAGCAAGATCTTGAGAAGTTGAGAGCGGATCATGAAGATCTTCAAAAGGAAAACGAGTCGCTTCGAGCCGAACAGATCGGTTCTGCTCAGGAAGCATTTGAACCACCATGCCTTAAATGCATTGAGCGTGATAATGCTACTTCTGTTGCTGAATGTTCCACTGCTACTGCTGTTGCAATATCTTCAACTGTTGAAGTGGTAACTAACCCCTCTGCTGAGGATACCACTGCTATTGCTGATGAGAATGCCAGGTTGAAGACATTGCTTGAAACAGGGATGTACAAAAGTCTCAAAGGACATCAGACATTATGTGATGTCCTCAAGAAGCAAAATTCTGAACCGAAACCCTAGGAAAGAGGGTGTTGGGTTCGTGAGGAAAATTAATGCAGATGGATCTTACTGGAAACCTGAGTAGTACCCCAAAACCACATGGGTTGCTGCAAAGGAATCCTCAGCAGATCCATCCAATCTATCTGGCTTCACTTGTGCTGATCCTATTATCATTGATGAATCCTTTGATGCAAACTATAAACTGTTTAAAAATCAGAATGGTGAAGTATTTGCCAGGTACATTGGTACTAACTGCAGGAATGGACCACCTATGAAGAAGATCTGGGTTCCAAAAACGTGTCTGGAGAATCTTCCTGTGAATGTCCTCATGACACCTCACATGAAGAAGACAAACCTCAGACCAAAGGCTTCATATGGTCCAAAGGCTTCATACAGGCAGAGGACTCACCTGAGTCGCACTAATGCAAATGTTTTGCAGGGAAACCACGCTCAGGCATATGAGAGCGGTTCTTCCAACCGTCATGCTCATATGACCAAGAACTATTCTGCTTATTCTTATGAGTACTATTGCCCGCCTGCTAGACTGTTTGCCAGGGCTCCAAAGCCAAAATTCTCAGATGCTGCACTTAGACTTATTGCTTCTAAGCCACCCTTGAAGATGTGGGTGGTTAAGAAAGCTTAACTCTCTTTTGCAGGGAAAGGTCTCCAGCAGAAAACCAAAATCTTCTGACGCTATTGCTGGGGACCTTAAAAATCTTGTGGGGCACAAGATCGAATGCTCGAATGGCATCACTATGTATTTCATACCTGAATCACATGCTACTCTCCCTACTTGTCCTAACCTGGATCTAAGTTTTCATAATCCACTGGTTCGTCAAATGTTTTTGCTTCACAATACTCTTCGTGAAGCCTATCCCCCTAACTGCACTGTAGGTACGACACCAGTGACTGTGGGTGTACAAATCACATGACTGGCAAAATAAGTCTCTTTATGGACTCAACCTTACGTCCATCTGACAAGAGCCACATCACATTTGCTGACACCGGTAAAAGTAAGGTATTGGGTCTAGGTAGAGTTGCAATCTCAAAGGATCAACACATGGATAAAGTCATGTTTGTTGAATCCCTTGGCTTCAACTTAATGTCTGTCTCAATGCTTTGCGATTTGAACATGATTGTAATCTTTGGAAAATATCGTTGCCTGGTACTAATGGAATCTGACAAGTCTCTAGTGTTTGAAGGGTATCGGAAAGATGATTTGTACGTGGTAGATTTCTCAGCAGGGCCACAGCTTGCAGCATGTCTTCTCGCAAAGGCTTCAGAATGCTGGCTTTGGCATCGGAGGCTTGGGCATGCTGGCATGAGGAACCTCCACACCCTTGCAAAGAAGAAGCATGTCATAGGCATCGAGGGCGTCAAGTTCAAGAAAGATCACTTATGCGGTGCCTGTGAAGCTGGGAAGATGACAAGGGCAAAACATCCTTCGAAGACAATCATGACCACTACTCAACCCTTCGAACTGCTTCACATGGATCTCTTCGGTCCTACCCACTACTCAACTTTCTCCACTACTGCTTGCCTCTATGGCTTCGTCATTGTTGATGATTACTCTAGATATACTTGGGTGCACATAATCCTTTACAAGATTGAAGTGCAGGATGTCTTCAGACGCTTCGCAAATCGGGCAATGAACAATTATGGCGCCAAGATAAAGCACATCAGAAGTGACAATGGCACAGAATTCAAGAACACCGGCCTTGACACATATCTTGATACATTGGGCATCACTCATGAATTCTCAGCTCCATACACGCCACAACAGAATGGCATCGTCGAACGCAAGAACAAAACACTCATTGAGATGGCCAGAACAATGTTAGATGAGTACAAGACACCAAGAAAATTCTGGACTGAAGCCATTGACACTGCATGCCATACTATCAACCGTGTATATCTTCACAAGCTGCTGAACAAGACATCTTATGAACTTCTGACTGGCAAGAAGCCAAATGTAAGTTACTTCAGAGTATTTGGATTAAGATGCTGGATCAAGGACCCTCACCACACCTCAAAATTTGCTCCAAAAGCACATGAGGGCTTCATGCTTGGATATGGAAAGGATTCGCATTCCTACAGAGTCTTCAATCTCTTTCACTACAAAGTGGTTGAAACAGTGGATGTGCGGTTCGATGAGACCAATGGGTCACAAAGAGAGCAACTACCAGATGTGCTAGATGAAGTTCCAGCCAGTGAATCAATCAAGCTAATGGGAACTGGAGAAATTATACCTTCTGAAGCTCGTCCTGAAGAAGAACTTATCATCTCAGCGCCTGATCCACATGAAGACAATGCTCAGCCTGAAGACATTCCTCCCCATGACAACGTAGATCAGCAAGAGCAAAGTCTTTGACCCCTGCATCCTCGTGTTGCCAATGAAGTGCAAATTGACAGAATAATTGATAGCATCAATGCACCTGGTCCACTGACTCGTTCAAGGGCAACTCAACTGGCAAATTTCCGCGGACACTTCGCATTCGTTTCAATCACAGAACCCAAGAAAGTTGAAGAAGCTTTTATGGAACCTGAGTGGATTCAAGCTATGCAAGAAGAGCTTCAACAGTTTGAGCTGAACAATGTATGGAAATTGGTTAAGCGTCCTGATCCACGGAAGCATAACATAATAGGCACCAAATGGATATACCGCAACAAGCAAGATGAGCATGGTCAAGTCGTCAGAAACAAGGCTCGTCTCGTTGCTCAAGGATATACTCAAGTGGAAGGCATTGACTTTGATGAAACATTTGCTCCTGTGGCCAGACTTGAAGCCATCCGTATACTGCTGGCCTATGCAAATCATCACAACATAACTCTATATCAAATGGATGTGAAGAGTGCCTTTCTCAATGGCAAAATTGAAGAAGAAGTGTATGTTGCACAACCACCTGGGTTTGAAGATCCAAAACATCCTGACATGGTTTACAAGCTCAATAAGGCACTATATGGCCTCAAACAAGCCCCTCGGGCCTGGTATGATACACTCAAATACTTCCTGAAGAGCAAAGGCTTCATACCTGGTTCCCTAGATCCCACTCTCTTCACAAAGACATATGATGGCGAACTGTTTGTGTGCCAAATATATGTGGATGACATTATCTTCGGGTGCACCAATCAGAAGTACAGTGAGGAGTTCGGATATATGATGCAAGAGCAATATCAAATGTCTATGATGGGGGAGCTGAAATTCTTCCTCGGTCTTCAGATACGGAAACAACGCAATGGCATCTTCATATCTCAAGAGAAGTATCTCAAAGATTGCCTGAAGAAGTTCGGTATGCAAGACTGCAAAGGTTTCACAACACCAATGCCAGCCAAGCATCATCTGGGTCCTGACGACAATGGTAAAGAGTTCGATCAAAAGGTATACCGCTCCATGATTGGTTCTTTGCTTTATTTATGTGCATCTAGGCCAGATATCATGCTTAGTGTTTGCATGTGTGCTCGATTCCAAGCGGCACCAAAGGAGTCGCATCACTTAGCTGTGAAGCGAATTCTTCGATATTTGGCTCACACCCCAACTCTAGGGTTATGGTATCCAAAGGGCTCAGAGTTTGATCTGGTTGGATTTTCGAATGCTGATTACGCTGGTGACAAGGTTGATCGGAAGTCCACATCAGGCACATGTCACTTTCTGGGCCGATCACTTGTATGTTGGTCTTCAAAGAAGAAGAACTGTGTATCTCTCTCCACTGCTGAATCTAAATACATTGCTGCTGGATCCTGCTGCGCTCAGCTTCTATGGATGAAGCAAACCCTCAAGGATTATGGCATTCATATGAAGCAAGTGCCACTTTACTGTGACAACGAAAGCGCCATCAAGATCGCCAACAACCCAGTTCAGCACTCGAAGACAAAGCACATTGAAATTCGTCATCATTTTCTCAGAGATCATGTTACAAAGGAAGATATTGATATCATACACGTCAACACTGAAGAGCAATTGGCAGATATCTTCACCAAGCCCTTGGATGAGAAGAGATTTTGCAAGTTACGGTGTGAGCTAAATATCTTGGAATCCTCAAATGTCCTGTGATCAGGCACACATCCTAACACTTATGCATGTTGATGACTTAGATGTGCAACACACGAAGTAACGTATATCTTCAATCAATGAAGACATACATTCTAAGTGTGAATACATTAACGTGAAATTTGACTTCGGAGCGCCACGATAATTGTGCGCCGTGTCTGGGTCTAATACTTCCTATACGGTGGGTAATGCCACCACCAAATTTCCTGCTTGAAGCGTTTCACTCATGGCGTTACATCTGCTATGTCTTCACATTTGGTTTGGCTTCAATCTCAATTTGTCCTCATGATTATCTTCACTGCGTTAATTATATATATATATATATATATATGTACTAGTGTTCTGTCCTCTACAGCATTCACTTATAGCTATGTCTTCTTGTTTGAATCTTTTGAACTAAGTGAATGTGATCGGACCCTAACCTTTCCATGCTTCCTACCTCAAACTCTATCTCTCCAAGTCATATGCATTCTATTGAAACTGTCGAACGTCTTCACTGCATCCTTGTCAGCTGAAGACACAGAGACAAACTTTAAAACTGTTTTCAATACTTTTACATCAAAAAGAAATCCGAAGAAGTAGGAACGACGCCCGACAAACAAGGCGTGCGTGGGATGTGGAACTGCCCCCACAATGCCGCATGATGGCCACGTACTGATCAGATGCGAATCGCCAGGGGCACCTGAGTAATAGCGCAGTGCCGCCCCTATCCCTATAAATACACGATTCACTGCGATCATTATCTCTTCTTCCACCCTCGCACGAACCCTAGCGCCACCGCTAACTCTCAACGACGCCGGCGACGAAGTGCTTCACTGCCGCAACCTCTCCGACGCCGTTTTCACGCTGACTGCGGACACTGGTCTCTCCGCCGTCGCCGTAGGTGTCTTCCGTCGCCAAGCTAGGGCACGGAGGATCGAACTGCTCGGCCTCAACTCTCACTTCGTCTAGCAGTTCCAAGTTTGGTAAATAAAACCTCTTTTTACAGCCTCTTTTAATCCTAGAGTTCCGTCACTTTCTGCCATAAGAAGTTTCTATTCACACAAGTTTCATCTCTCTCATCTGCATCTCATAACTTGCCTAGTATACTCACTTGTGCTTCACTAAGTAGTTAGATTCCTCACTTGTACTGATCTATGGGTTCGTACAAATCTGGAACCAACTTCTTTTCTATAAAGTGAATGTCTTCGCATGATGAGGTCAATATCTTCTAAACTGATTTATCTTCAAAATCTTCTGAGAATGCATATGACCTCTTCCCCTTCCCTCGCACCTTAATGCTGTCATAGGTACATGTCCGTGGGAGAATCTTTTGGTTCTCATAGTCTGCATTCATTTGCAGAGTTCTTACAGCGTCACATCAATTCTCCTGAAGCGAGTTCCTGTTGGTCAAGCAAAAGGAAGCCTTTGAAGACTTTGAACATCCTGAAGCCTTCCAAGTTAAGCTTCATGGCAGCAGAAAAACCAGCAAGGAAGGGAGGCAGACAGAGACGTGGTGAAACGTCTAAAGATCTGCCTGATGACTTGGCAGAAATGTACCAAACTGGTCCTGAAGAGAGCTATGGTCAGCGCAAGACACGAATCCAATGGATTCGAAGATATTGGGCAGAGCAGTGGTTCCAATACCACTTCGTCACTAAGGAATATGCAGAAAAGTGCACCATCAAGAGACCATGGGGAGACGTATTGTACAAGAATCTCGTACCCCGGTCCAGAGACGAAGCCATTGCTCAAGGCTTCTTTCCATGCATGGTCAGAGGACCACAGCCAGCTGAAGCACATCCGTCATCACTTCTCTGGTGTCGCGATGACACTTTGTTCAAGCGCAACTTCCAATTTGCTCAGAACTCTGCGAAGCAAAACAAGAAGGAGTTGGGGTTGGACTTCAACCCTGGTCCCTCTAAACCAAGGGAGGATGGCACTCACGAAGCAAATCCCAATATCATCGGGCCGTATGCCAATCTCGAAGGCCTCATCACTCGCATTCTAGTCCAAGGGACTGCCGTGAACGACCCTCCAACAAACACTGAGTCTGATGATGCTCCTGCTGCACCGAAGCCGAAGCAGACGAAGAAGCCAAAAGCTTCAAAGCCAGCCGCTTCTCCCAAAATCTCCAGAGTGAAGCCATTGGCAACTGCACCTCCTGAAGCAAGTGTGCAATCTGAAGACTTATCACGAGTCTCCAAGCCCCAAGAAGCCAAGAAGCCTCAGCCACACACTGGCAAAGAGCTCACAGCCGCTGCCATTCTGCGCTGCGAGGCCATTGTGAAGGAAATATGCCCTAGAGGCAATAATAAAGTTATTATTTATTTCCTTAAAACCATGATAAGTGTTTATTATTCATGCTAGAATTGTATTAACCGGAAACATAATACATGTGTGAATACATAGACAAAACAGAGTGTCACTAGTATGCCTCTACTAGACTAGCTCGTTAATCAAAGATGGTTATGTTTCCTAACCATGAACAAAGAGTTGTTATTTGATTAACGAGGTCACATCATTAGTTGAATGATCTGATTGACATGACCCATTCCATTAGCTTAGCACCCGATCGTTTAGTATGTTGCTATTGCTTTCTTCATGACTTATACATGTTCCTATAACTATGAGATTATGCAACTCCCGTTTACCGGAGGAACACTTTGGGTACTACCAAACGTCACAACGTAACTGGGTGATTATAAAGGAGTACTACAGGTGTCTCCAATGGTGGATGTTGGGTTGGCGTATTTCGAGATTAGGGTTTGTCACTCCGATTGTCAAAGAGGTATCTCTGGGCCCTCTCGGTAATACACATCACATAAGCCTTGCAAGCATAATAACTAAGATGTTAGTTATGAGATGATGTATTACGGAACGAGTAAAGAGACTTGCCAGTAACGAGATTGAACTAGGTATTGGATACCGACGATCGAATCTCGGGCAAGTAACATACCGATGACAAAGGGAACAACGTATGTTGTTATGCGGTCTGACCGATAAAGATCTTCGTAGAATATGTAGGAGCCAATATGGGCATCCAGGTCCCGCTATTGGTTATTGACCGGAGACGTGTCTCGGTCATGTCTACATTGTTCTCGAACCGTAGGGTCCGCACGCTTAACGTTACGATGACAGTTATTATGAGTTTATGCATCTTGATGTATCGAAGGTTGTTCGGAGTCCCGGATGTGATCACGGACATGACGAGGAGTCTCAAAATGGTCGAGACGTAAAGATTGATATATTGGAAGCCTATGTTTGGACATCGGAAGTGTTCCGGGTGAAATCGGGATTTTACCGGATTACCGGGAGGGTTACCGGAACCCCCCGGAAGCCAAATGGGCCTACATGGGCCATTGTGGAAAGGTGAAAGGGGCTGCCAAGGAGGGCTGCGCGCCTCCCCCCCTCCCCTAGTCCTATTAGGACTAGGAGAGGTGGCCGACCACCTCTCTCTCTTTCCCTCTCTCTTTTTCCCAAGGATTCCTAGTTGGAATAGGATTGGGGGGGGGGAGTCCTACTCCCGGTAGGAGTAGGACTCCTCCTGCGCCTCCCTCCTTTGGCCGGCCAGCCTCCCCCCTTTCATCCTTTATATTGTATGAGATGATCATGTTTTGTAACCGAGTTATCGGCAACTGGCAGGAGCCATATGGTTGTTGCTTTATTGTATGCAATGCAATCGCGATGTAATGCTTTACTTTATTACTAAGCGGTAGTGATAGTCGTGGAAGCATAAGATTAGCGAGATGACAACGATGCTACGATGGAGATCAAGGTGTCGCGCCGGTGACGATGGTGATCATGACGGTGCTTCGGAGATGGAGATCACAAGCACAAGATGATGATGGCCATATCATATCACTTATATTGATTGCATGTGATGTTTATCCTTTTATGCATCTTATCTTGCTTTGATTGACGGTAGCATTATAAGATGATCTCTCACTAAATTATCAAGAAGTGTTCTCCCTGAGTATGCACCGTTGCCAAAGTTCGTCGTGCCCAGACACCACGTGATGATCGGGTGTGATAAGCTCTACGTCCATCTACAACAGGTGCAAGCCAGTTTTGCACACGTAGAATACTCAGGTTAAACTTGACGAGCCTAGCATATGCAGATATGGCCTCGGAACACAGAGACCGAAAGGTCGAGCGTGAATCATATAGTAGATATGATCAACATAACGATGTTCACCATTGAAAACTACTCCATCTCACGTGATGATCGGTTATGGTTTAGTTGATTTGGATCACGTGATCACTTAGAGGATTAGAGGGATGTCTATCTAAGTGGGAGTTCTTAAGTAATTTGATTAACTGAACTTAAACTTATCATGAACTTAGTACCTGATAGTATCTTGCTTGTTTATGTTGATTGTAGATAGATGGCTCGTGCTGTTGTTCCGTTGAATTTTAATGCGTTCCTTGAGAAAGCAAAGTTGAAAGATGATGGTAGCAATTACACGGACTGGGTCCGTAACTTGAGGATTATCCTCATTGCTGCACAGAAGAATTACGTCCTGGAAGCACCGCTGGGTGCCAGGCCTGCTGCTGGAGCAACACCAGATGTTATGAACGTCTGGCAGAGCAAAGCTGATGACTACTCGATAGTTCAGTGTGCCATGCTTTACGGCTTAGAATCGGGACTTCAACGACGTTTTGAACGTCATGGAGCATATGAGATGTTCCAGGAGTTGAAGTTGATATTTCAAGCAAATGCCCGAATTGAGAGATATGAAGTCTCCAATAAGTTCTATAGCTGCAAGATGGAGGAGAACAGTTCTGTCAGTGAGCATATACTCAAAATGTCTGGGTATAATAATCACTTGATTCAGATGGGAGTTAATCTTCCAGATGATTGCGTCATTGACAGAATTCTCCAATCACTGCCACCAAGCTACAAGGGCTTCGTGATGAACTATAATATGCAAGGGATGAACAAGACTATTCCCGAGCTCTTCGCAATGCTGAAAGCTGCGGAGGTAGAAATCAAGAAGGAGCATCAAGTGTTGATGGTCAACAAGACCACTAGTTTCAAGAAAAAGGGCAAAGGGAAGAAGAAGGGGAACTTCAAGAAGAACAGCAAGCAAGTTGCTGCTCAGGAGAAGAAACCCAAGTCTGGACCTAAGCCTGAAACTGAGTGCTTCTACTGCAAGCAGACTGGTCACTGGAAGCGGAACTGCCCCAAGTATTTGGCGGATAAGAAGGATGGCAAGGTGAACAAAGGTATATATGATATACATGTTATTGATGTGTACCTTACTAGAGCTCGCAGTAGCACCTGGGTATTTGATACTGGTTCTGTTGCTAATATTTGCAACTCGAAACAGGGACTACAGAATAAGCGGACGCTAGCAAAGGACGAGGTGACGATGCGCGTGGGAAACGGTTCCAAAGTCGATGTGATCGCGGTCGGCACGCTACCTCTACATCTACCTTCGGGATTAATATTAGACCTAAATATTTGTTATTTGGTGCCAGCGTTGAGCATGAACATTATATCTGGATCTTGTTTAATGCGAGATGGTTATTCATTTAAATCAGAGAATAATGGTTGTTCTATTTATATGAGTAATATCTTTTATGGTCATGCACCTTTGAAGAGTGGTCTATTCTTGTTGAATCTCGATAGTAGTGATACACATATTCATAATGTAGAAGCCAAAAGATGCAGAGTTGACAATGATAGTGCAACTTATTTGTGGCACTGCCGTTTAGGTCATATCGGTGTAAAACGCATGAAGAAACTCCATACTGATGGGCTTTTGGAACCACTTGATTATGAATCACTTGGTACTTGCGAACCGTGCCTCATAGGCAAGATAACTAAAACACCGTTCTCCGGTACTATGGAGAGAGCAACAGATTTATTGGAGATCATACATACCGATGTATGTGGTCCGATGAATATTGAAGCTCGTGGCGGATATCGTTATTTTCTCACCTTCACAGATGATTTAAGCAGATATGGGTATATCTACTTAATGAAACATAAGTCTGAAACATTTGAAAAGTTCAAGGAATTTCAGAGTGAAGTTGAAAATCATCGTAACAAGAAAATAAAGTTTCTACGATCTGATCGTGGAGGAGAATATTTGAGTTACGAGTTTGGTGTACATTTGAAAAATTGTGGAATAGTTTCGCAACTCACGCCACCCGGAACACCACAGCGTAATGGTGTGTCCGAACGTCGTAATCGTAATTTACTAGATATGGTGCGATCTATGATGTCTCTTACTGATTTACCGCTATCATTTTGGGGTTATGCTTTAGAGACGGCCGCATTCACGTTAAATAGGGCACCATCAAAATCCGTTGAGACGACGCCTTATGAACTATGGTTTGGCAAGAAACCAAAGTTGTCGTTTCTTAAAGTTTGGGGCTGCGATGCTTATGTGAAAAAGCTTCAACCTGATAAGCTCGAACCCAAATCGGAGAAATGTGTCTTCATAGGATATCCAAAGGAAACTATTGGATACACCTTCTATCACATATCCGAAGGCAAGACTTTTGTTGCTAAGTTCGGAAACTTTCTAGAGAAGGAGTTTCTCTCGAAAGAAGTGAGTGGGAGGAAAGTAGAACTTGACGAGGTAACTGTACCTGCTCCCTTATTGGAAAATAGTACATCACAGAAAACTGTTTCTGCGACACCTATACCAATTAGTGAGGAAGCTCATGATGATGATCATGAAACTTCAGGACAAGATACTACTGAACCACGTAGATCAACCAGAGTAAGATCCGCACCAGAGTGGTACGGTAATCCAATTCTGGAAGTCATGCTACTAGATCATGATGAACCTACGAACTATGAAGAAGCGATGGTGAGCCCAGATTCCGCAAAGTGGCTTGGGGCCATGAAATCTGAGATGGGATCCATGTATGAGAACAAAGTATGGACTTTGGTTGACTTGCCCGATGATCGGCAAGCAATTGAGAATAAATGGATCTTCAAGAAAAAGACTGACGCTGACGGTAATGTTACTGTCTATAAAGCTCGACTTGTCGCAAAAGGTTTTCGACAAGTTCAAGGGGTTGACTACGATGAGACCTTCTCACCTGTAGCGATGCTTAAGTCCGTCAGAATCATGTTAGCAATTGCCGCATTTTATGATTATGAAATATGGCAGATGGATGTCAAAACTGCATTCCTGAATGGTTTTCTGGAAGAAGAGTTGTATATGATGCACCCAGAAGGTTTTGTCGATCCAAAGGGAGCTAACAAAGTATGCAAACTCCAAAAGCACATGAGGGCTTCATGCTTGGATATGGAAAGGATTCGCATTCCTACAGAGTCTTCAATCTCTTTCACTACAAAGTGGTTGAAACAGTGGATGTGCGGTTCGATGAGACCAATGGGTCACAAAGAGAGCAACTACCAGATGTGCTAGATGAAGTTCCAGCCAGTGAATCAATCAAGCTAATGGGAACTGGAGAAATTATACCTTCTGAAGCTCGTCCTGAAGAAGAACTTATCATCTCAGCGCCTGATCCACATGAAGACAATGCTCAGCCTGAAGACATTCCTCCCCATGACAACGTAGATCAGCAAGAGCAAAGTCTTTGACCCCTGCATCCTCGTGTTGCCAATGAAGTGCAAATTGACAGAATAATTGATAGCATCAATGCACCTGGTCCACTGACTCGTTCAAGGGCAACTCAACTGGCAAATTTCCGCGGACACTTCGCATTCGTTTCAATCACAGAACCCAAGAAAGTTGAAGAAGCTTTTATGGAACCTGAGTGGATTCAAGCTATGCAAGAAGAGCTTCAACAGTTTGAGCTGAACAATGTATGGAAATTGGTTAAGCGTCCTGATCCACGGAAGCATAACATAATAGGCACCAAATGGATATACCGCAACAAGCAAGATGAGCATGGTCAAGTCGTCAGAAACAAGGCTCGTCTCGTTGCTCAAGGATATACTCAAGTGGAAGGCATTGACTTTGATGAAACATTTGCTCCTGTGGCCAGACTTGAAGCCATCCGTATACTGCTGGCCTATGCAAATCATCACAACATAACTCTATATCAAATGGATGTGAAGAGTGCCTTTCTCAATGGCAAAATTGAAGAAGAAGTGTATGTTGCACAACCACCTGGGTTTGAAGATCCAAAACATCCTGACATGGTTTACAAGCTCAATAAGGCACTATATGGCCTCAAACAAGCCCCTCGGGCCTGGTATGATACACTCAAATACTTCCTGAAGAGCAAAGGCTTCATACCTGGTTCCCTAGATCCCACTCTCTTCACAAAGACATATGATGGCGAACTGTTTGTGTGCCAAATATATGTGGATGACATTATCTTCGGGTGCACCAATCAGAAGTACAGTGAGGAGTTCGGATATATGATGCAAGAGCAATATCAAATGTCTATGATGGGGGAGCTGAAATTCTTCCTCGGTCTTCAGATACGGAAACAACGCAATGGCATCTTCATATCTCAAGAGAAGTATCTCAAAGATTGCCTGAAGAAGTTCGGTATGCAAGACTGCAAAGGTTTCACAACACCAATGCCAGCCAAGCATCATCTGGGTCCTGACGACAATGGTAAAGAGTTCGATCAAAAGGTATACCGCTCCATGATTGGTTCTTTGCTTTATTTATGTGCATCTAGGCCAGATATCATGCTTAGTGTTTGCATGTGTGCTCGATTCCAAGCGGCACCAAAGGAGTCGCATCACTTAGCTGTGAAGCGAATTCTTCGATATTTGGCTCACACCCCAACTCTAGGGTTATGGTATCCAAAGGGCTCAGAGTTTGATCTGGTTGGATTTTCGAATGCTGATTACGCTGGTGACAAGGTTGATCGGAAGTCCACATCAGGCACATGTCACTTTCTGGGCCGATCACTTGTATGTTGGTCTTCAAAGAAGAAGAACTGTGTATCTCTCTCCACTGCTGAATCTAAATACATTGCTGCTGGATCCTGCTGCGCTCAGCTTCTATGGATGAAGCAAACCCTCAAGGATTATGGCATTCATATGAAGCAAGTGCCACTTTACTGTGACAACGAAAGCGCCATCAAGATCGCCAACAACCCAGTTCAGCACTCGAAGACAAAGCACATTGAAATTCGTCATCATTTTCTCAGAGATCATGTTACAAAGGAAGATATTGATATCATACACGTCAACACTGAAGAGCAATTGGCAGATATCTTCACCAAGCCCTTGGATGAGAAGAGATTTTGCAAGTTACGGTGTGAGCTAAATATCTTGGAATCCTCAAATGTCCTGTGATCAGGCACACATCCTAACACTTATGCATGTTGATGACTTAGATGTGCAACACACGAAGTAACGTATATCTTCAATCAATGAAGACATACATTCTAAGTGTGAATACATTAACGTGAAATTTGACTTCGGAGCGCCACGATAATTGTGCGCCGTGTCTGGGTCTAATACTTCCTATACGGTGGGTAATGCCACCACCAAATTTCCTGCTTGAAGCGTTTCACTCATGGCGTTACATCTGCTATGTCTTCACATTTGGTTTGGCTTCAATCTCAATTTGTCCTCATGATTATCTTCACTGCGTTAATTATATATATATATATATATATATGTACTAGTGTTCTGTCCTCTACAGCATTCACTTATAGCTATGTCTTCTTGTTTGAATCTTTTGAACTAAGTGAATGTGATCGGACCCTAACCTATCCATGCTTCCTACCTCAAACTCTATCTCTCCAAGTCATATGCATTCTATTGAAACTGTCGAACGTCTTCACTGCATCCTTGTCAGCTGAAGACACAGAGACAAACTTTAAAACTGTTTTCAATACTTTTACATCAAAAAGAAATCCGAAGAAGTAGGAACGACGCCCGACAAACAAGGCGTGCGTGGGATGTGGAACTGCCCCCACAATGCCGCATGATGGCCACGTACTGATCAGATGCGAATCGCCAGGGGCACCTGAGTAATAGCGCAGTGCCGCCCCTATCCCTATAAATACACGATTCACTGCGATCATTATCTCTTCTTCCACCCTCGCACGAACCCTAGCGCCACCGCTAACTCTCAACGACGCCGGCGACGAAGTGCTTCACTGCCGCAACCTCTCCGACGCCGTTTTCACGCTGACTGCGGACACTGGTCTCTCCGCCGTCGCCGTAGGTGTCTTCCGTCGCCAAGCTAGGGCACGGAGGATCGAACTGCTCGGCCTCAACTCTCACTTCGTCTAGCAGTTCCAAGTTTGGTAAATAAAACCTCTTTTTACAGCCTCTTTTAATCCTAGAGTTCCGTCACTTTCTGCCATAAGAAGTTTCTATTCACACAAGTTTCATCTCTCTCATCTGCATCTCATAACTTGCCTAGTATACTCACTTGTGCTTCACTAAGTAGTTAGATTCCTCACTTGTACTGATCTATGGGTTCGTACAAATCTGGAACCAACTTCTTTTCTATAAAGTGAATGTCTTCGCATGATGAGGTCAATATCTTCTAAACTGATTTATCTTCAAAATCTTCTGAGAATGCATATGACCTCTTCCCCTTCCCTCGCACCTTAATGCTGTCATAGGTACATGTCCGTGGGAGAATCTTTTGGTTCTCATAGTCTGCATTCATTTGCAGAGTTCTTACAGCGTCACATCAATTCTCCTGAAGCGAGTTCCTGTTGGTCAAGCAAAAGGAAGCCTTTGAAGACTTTGAACATCCTGAAGCCTTCCAAGTTAAGCTTCATGGCAGCAGAAAAACCAGCAAGGAAGGGAGGCAGACAGAGACGTGGTGAAACGTCTAAAGATCTGCCTGATGACTTGGCAGAAATGTACCAAACTGGTCCTGAAGAGAGCTATGGTCAGCGCAAGACACGAATCCAATGGATTCGAAGATATTGGGCAGAGCAGTGGTTCCAATACCACTTCGTCACTAAGGAATATGCAGAAAAGTGCACCATCAAGAGACCATGGGGAGACGTATTGTACAAGAATCTCGTACCCCGGTCCAGAGACGAAGCCATTGCTCAAGGCTTCTTTCCATGCATGGTCAGAGGACCACAGCCAGCTGAAGCACATCCGTCATCACTTCTCTGGTGTCGCGATGACACTTTGTTCAAGCGCAACTTCCAATTTGCTCAGAACTCTGCGAAGCAAAACAAGAAGGAGTTGGGGTTGGACTTCAACCCTGGTCCCTCTAAACCAAGGGAGGATGGCACTCACGAAGCAAATCCCAATATCATCGGGCCGTATGCCAATCTCGAAGGCCTCATCACTCGCATTCTAGTCCAAGGGACTGCCGTGAACGACCCTCCAACAAACACTGAGTCTGATGATGCTCCTGCTGCACCGAAGCCGAAGCAGACGAAGAAGCCAAAAGCTTCAAAGCCAGCCGCTTCTCCCAAAATCTCCAGAGTGAAGCCATTGGCAACTGCACCTCCTGAAGCAAGTGTGCAATCTGAAGACTTATCACGAGTCTCCAAGCCCCAAGAAGCCAAGAAGCCTCAGCCACACACTGGCAAAGAGCTCACAGCCGCTGCCATTCTGCGCTGCGAGGCCATTGTGAAGGAAATATGCCCTAGAGGCAATAATAAAGTTATTATTTATTTCCTTAAAACCATGATAAGTGTTTATTATTCATGCTAGAATTGTATTAACCGGAAACATAATACATGTGTGAATACATAGACAAAACAGAGTGTCACTAGTATGCCTCTACTAGACTAGCTCGTTAATCAAAGATGGTTATGTTTCCTAACCATGAACAAAGAGTTGTTATTTGATTAACGAGGTCACATCATTAGTTGAATGATCTGATTGACATGACCCATTCCATTAGCTTAGCACCCGATCGTTTAGTATGTTGCTATTGCTTTCTTCATGACTTATACATGTTCCTATAACTATGAGATTATGCAACTCCCGTTTACCGGAGGAACACTTTGGGTACTACCAAACGTCACAACGTAACTGGGTGATTATAAAGGAGTACTACAGGTGTCTCCAATGGTGGATGTTGGGTTGGCGTATTTCGAGATTAGGGTTTGTCACTCCGATTGTCAAAGAGGTATCTCTGGGCCCTCTCGGTAATACACATCACATAAGCCTTGCAAGCATAATAACTAAGATGTTAGTTATGAGATGATGTATTACGGAACGAGTAAAGAGACTTGCCAGTAACGAGATTGAACTAGGTATTGGATACCGACGATCGAATCTCGGGCAAGTAACATACCGATGACAAAGGGAACAACGTATGTTGTTATGCGGTCTGACCGATAAAGATCTTCGTAGAATATGTAGGAGCCAATATGGGCATCCAGGTCCCGCTATTGGTTATTGACCGGAGACGTGTCTCGGTCATGTCTACATTGTTCTCGAACCGTAGGGTCCGCACGCTTAACGTTACGATGACAGTTATTATGAGTTTATGCATCTTGATGTATCAAAGGTTGTTCGGAGTCCCGGATGTGATCACGGACATGACGAGGAGTCTCAAAATGGTCGAGACGTAAAGATTGATATATTGGAAGCCTATGTTTGGACATCGGAAGTGTTCCGGGTGAAATCGGGATTTTACCGGATTACCGGGAGGGTTACCGGAACCCCCCGGAAGCCAAATGGGCCTACATGGGCCATTGTGGAAAGGTGAAAGGGGCTGCCAAGGAGGGCTGCGCGCCTCCCCCCCTCCCCTAGTCCTATTAGGACTAGGAGAGGTGGCCGACCACCTCTCTCTCTTTCCCTCTCTCTTTTTCCCAAGGATTCCTAGTTGGAATAGGATTGGGGGGGGGGAGTCCTACTCCCGGTAGGAGTAGGACTCCTCCTGCGCCTCCCTCCTTTGGCCGGCCAGCCTCCCCCCTTTCATCCTTTATATTGTATGAGATGATCATGTTTTGTAACCGAGTTATCGGCAACTGGCAGGAGCCATATGGTTGTTGCTTTATTGTATGCAATGCAATCGCGATGTAATGCTTTACTTTATTACTAAGCGGTAGTGATAGTCGTGGAAGCATAAGATTAGCGAGATGACAACGATGCTACGATGGAGATCAAGGTGTCGCGCCGGTGACGATGGTGATCATGACGGTGCTTCGGAGATGGAGATCACAAGCACAAGATGATGATGGCCATATCATATCACTTATATTGATTGCATGTGATGTTTATCCTTTTATGCATCTTATCTTGCTTTGATTGACGGTAGCATTATAAGATGATCTCTCACTAAATTATCAAGAAGTGTTCTCCCTGAGTATGCACCGTTGCCAAAGTTCGTCGTGCCCAGACACCACGTGATGATCGGGTGTGATAAGCTCTACGTCCATCTACAACAGGTGCAAGCCAGTTTTGCACACGTAGAATACTCAGGTTAAACTTGACGAGCCTAGCATATGCAGATATGGCCTCGGAACACAGAGACCGAAAGGTCGAGCGTGAATCATATAGTAGATATGATCAACATAACGATGTTCACCATTGAAAACTACTCCATCTCACGTGATGATCGGTTATGGTTTAGTTGATTTGGATCACGTGATCACTTAGAGGATTAGAGGGATGTCTATCTAAGTGGGAGTTCTTAAGTAATTTGATTAACTGAACTTAAACTTATCATGAACTTAGTACCTGATAGTATCTTGCTTGTTTATGTTGATTGTAGATAGATGGCTCGTGCTGTTGTTCCGTTGAATTTTAATGCGTTCCTTGAGAAAGCAAAGTTGAAAGATGATGGTAGCAATTACACGGACTGGGTCCGTAACTTGAGGATTATCCTCATTGCTGCACAGAAGAATTACGTCCTGGAAGCACCGCTGGGTGCCAGGCCTGCTGCTGGAGCAACACCAGATGTTATGAACGTCTGGCAGAGCAAAGCTGATGACTACTCGATAGTTCAGTGTGCCATGCTTTACGGCTTAGAATCGGGACTTCAACGACGTTTTGAACGTCATGGAGCATATGAGATGTTCCAGGAGTTGAAGTTGATATTTCAAGCAAATGCCCGAATTGAGAGATATGAAGTCTCCAATAAGTTCTATAGCTGCAAGATGGAGGAGAACAGTTCTGTCAGTGAGCATATACTCAAAATGTCTGGGTATAATAATCACTTGATTCAGATGGGAGTTAATCTTCCAGATGATTGCGTCATTGACAGAATTCTCCAATCACTGCCACCAAGCTACAAGGGCTTCGTGATGAACTATAATATGCAAGGGATGAACAAGACTATTCCCGAGCTCTTCGCAATGCTGAAAGCTGCGGAGGTAGAAATCAAGAAGGAGCATCAAGTGTTGATGGTCAACAAGACCACTAGTTTCAAGAAAAAGGGCAAAGGGAAGAAGAAGGGGAACTTCAAGAAGAACAGCAAGCAAGTTGCTGCTCAGGAGAAGAAACCCAAGTCTGGACCTAAGCCTGAAACTGAGTGCTTCTACTGCAAGCAGACTGGTCACTGGAAGCGGAACTGCCCCAAGTATTTGGCGGATAAGAAGGATGGCAAGGTGAACAAAGGTATATATGATATACATGTTATTGATGTGTACCTTACTAGAGCTCGCAGTAGCACCTGGGTATTTGATACTGGTTCTGTTGCTAATATTTGCAACTCGAAACAGGGACTACAGAATAAGCGGACGCTAGCAAAGGACGAGGTGACGATGCGCGTGGGAAACGGTTCCAAAGTCGATGTGATCGCGGTCGGCACGCTACCTCTACATCTACCTTCGGGATTAATATTAGACCTAAATATTTGTTATTTGGTGCCAGCGTTGAGCATGAACATTATATCTGGATCTTGTTTAATGCGAGATGGTTATTCATTTAAATCAGAGAATAATGGTTGTTCTATTTATATGAGTAATATCTTTTATGGTCATGCACCTTTGAAGAGTGGTCTATTCTTGTTGAATCTCGATAGTAGTGATACACATATTCATAATGTAGAAGCCAAAAGATGCAGAGTTGACAATGATAGTGCAACTTATTTGTGGCACTGCCGTTTAGGTCATATCGGTGTAAAACGCATGAAGAAACTCCATACTGATGGGCTTTTGGAACCACTTGATTATGAATCACTTGGTACTTGCGAACCGTGCCTCATAGGCAAGATAACTAAAACACCGTTCTCCGGTACTATGGAGAGAGCAACAGATTTATTGGAGATCATACATACCGATGTATGTGGTCCGATGAATATTGAAGCTCGTGGCGGATATCGTTATTTTCTCACCTTCACAGATGATTTAAGCAGATATGGGTATATCTACTTAATGAAACATAAGTCTGAAACATTTGAAAAGTTCAAGGAATTTCAGAGTGAAGTTGAAAATCATCGTAACAAGAAAATAAAGTTTCTACGATCTGATCGTGGAGGAGAATATTTGAGTTACGAGTTTGGTGTACATTTGAAAAATTGTGGAATAGTTTCGCAACTCACGCCACCCGGAACACCACAGCGTAATGGTGTGTCCGAATGTCGTAATCGTAATTTACTAGATATGGTGCGATCTATGATGTCTCTTACTGATTTACCGCTATCATTTTGGGGTTATGCTTTAGAGACGGCCGCATTCACGTTAAATAGGGCACCATCAAAATCCGTTGAGACGACGCCTTATGAACTATGGTTTGGCAAGAAACCAAAGTTGTCGTTTCTTAAAGTTTGGGGCTGCGATGCTTATGTGAAAAAGCTTCAACCTGATAAGCTCGAACCCAAATCGGAGAAATGTGTCTTCATAGGATATCCAAAGGAAACTATTGGATACACCTTCTATCACATATCCGAAGGCAAGACTTTTGTTGCTAAGTTCGGAAACTTTCTAGAGAAGGAGTTTCTCTCGAAAGAAGTGAGTGGGAGGAAAGTAGAACTTGACGAGGTAACTGTACCTGCTCCCTTATTGGAAAATAGTACATCACAGAAAACTGTTTCTGCGACACCTATACCAATTAGTGAGGAAGCTAATGATGATGATCATGAAACTTCAGGACAAGATACTACTGAACCACGTAGATCAACCAGAGTAAGATCCGCACCAGAGTGGTACGGTAATCCAATTCTGGAAGTCATGCTACTAGATCATGATGAACCTACGAACTATGAAGAAGCGATGGTGAGCCCAGATTCCGCAAAGTGGCTTGGGGCCATGAAATCTGAGATGGGATCCATGTATGAGAACAAAGTATGGACTTTGGTTGACTTGCCCGATGATCGGCAAGCAATTGAGAATAAATGGATCTTCAAGAAAAAGACTGACGCTGACGGTAATGTTACTGTCTATAAAGCTCGACTTGTCGCAAAAGGTTTTCGACAAGTTCAAGGGGTTGACTACGATGAGACCTTCTCACCTGTAGCGATGCTTAAGTCCGTCAGAATCATGTTAGCAATTGCCGCATTTTATGATTATGAAATATGGCAGATGGATGTCAAAACTGCATTCCTGAATGGTTTTCTGGAAGAAGAGTTGTATATGATGCACCCAGAAGGTTTTGTCGATCCAAAGGGAGCTAACAAAGTATGCAAACTCCAGCGATCCATTTATGGACTGGTGCAAGCATCTCGGAGTTGGAATAAACGCTTTGATAGTGTGATCAAAGCATTTGGCTTTATACAGACTTTTGGAGAAGCCTGTATTTACAAGAAAGTGAGTGGGAGCTCTGTAGCATTTCTGATATTATATGTAGATGACATATTGCTGATTGGAAATGATATAGAATTTCTAGATAGCATAAAGGGATACTTGAATAAAAGTTTTTCGATGAAAGACCTCGGGGAAGCTGCTTACATATTAGGCATAAAGATCTATAGAGATAGATCAAGACGCTTAATTGGACTTTCACAAAGCACATACCTTGACAAGATTTTGAAGAAGTTCAAAATGGATCAAGCAAAGAAAGGGTTCTTGCCTGTGTTACAAGGTGTGAAGTTGAGTCAGACTCAATGCCCGACCACTGCAGAAGATAGAGAGAAAATGAAAGATGTTCCCTATGCTTCAGCCATAGGCTCTATCATGTATGCAATGCTGTGTACCAGACCTGATGTGTGCCTTGCTATAAGTTTAGCAGGGAGGTACCAAAGTAATCCAGGAGTGGATCACTGGACAGCGGTCAAGAACATCCTGAAATACCTGAAAAGGACTAGGGATATGTTTCTCGTATATGGAGGTGACAAAGAGCTCACCGTAAGAGGTTACGTTGATGCAAGCTTTGACACTGATCTGGACGATTCTAAATCGCAAACCGGATACGTGTTTACTTTAAACGGTGGAGCTGTCAGTTGGTGCAGTTCTAAACAAAGCGTCGTAGCGGGATCTACATGTGAAGCGGAGTACATAGCTGCTTCGGAAGCAGCGAACGAAGGAGTCTGGATGAAGGAGTTCATATCCGATCTAGGTGTCATACCTAGTGCATCGGGTCCAATGAAAATCTTTTGTGACAATACTGGTGCAATTGCTTTGGTAAAGGAATCCAGATTTCACAAAAGGACCAAACACATCAAGAGACGCTTCAACTCCATCCGGGATTTAGTCCAGGTGGGAGACATAGAGATTTGCAAGATACATATGGATCTGAGTGTTGCAGACCCGTTGACTAAGCCTCTTCCACGAGCAAAACATGATCAACACCAAAGCTCCATGGGTGTTAGAATCATTACTGTGTAATCTAGATTATTGACTCTAGTGCAAGTGGGAGACTGAAGGAAATATGCCCTAGAGGCAATAATAAAGTTATTATTTATTTCCTTAAAACCATGATAAGTGTTTATTATTCATGCTAGAATTGTATTAACCGGAAACATAATACATGTGTGAATACATAGACAAAACAGAGTGTCACTAGTATGCCTCTACTAGACTAGCTCGTTAATCAAAGATGGTTATGTTTCCTAACCATGAACAAAGAGTTGTTATTTGATTAACGAGGTCACATCATTAGTTGAATGATCTGATTGACATGACCCATTCCATTAGCTTAGCACCCGATCGTTTAGTATTTTGCTATTGCTTTCTTCATGACTTATACATGTTCCTATAACTATGAGATTATGCAAGTCCCGTTTACCGGAGGAACACTTTGGGTACTACCAAACGTCACAACGTAACTGGGTGATTATAAAGGAGTACTACAAGTGTCTCCAATGGTGGATGTTGGGTTGGCGTATTTCGAGATTAGGGTTTGTCACTCCGATTGTCGGAGAGGTATCTCTGGGCCCTCTCGGTAATACACATCACATAAGCCTTGCAAGCATAATAACTAAGATGTTAGTTATGAGATGATGTATTACGGAACGAGTAAAGAGACTTAACAGTAACGAGATTGAACTAGGTATTGGATACCGACGATCGAATCTCGGGCAAGTAACATACCGATGACAAAGGGAACAACGTATGTTGTTATGCGGTCTGACCGATAAAGATCTTCGTAGAATATGTAGGAGCCAATATGGGCATCCAGGTCCCGCTATTGGTTATTGACCGGAGACGTGTCTCGGTCATGTCTACATTGTTCTCGAACCGTAGGGTCCGCACGCTTAACGTTACGATGACAGTTATTATGAGTTTATGCATCTTGATGTACCGAAGGTTGTTCGGAGTCCCGGATGTGATCACGGACATGACGAGGAGTCTCGAAATGGTCGAGACGTAAAGATTGATAGATTGGAAGCCTATGTTTGGACATCGGAAGTGTTCCGGGTGAAATCGGGATTTTACCGGATTACCGGGAGGGTTACCGGAACCCCCCGGAAGCCAAATGGGCCTACATGGGCCATTGTGGAAAGGTGAAAGGGGCTGCCAAGGAGGGCTGCGCGCCTCCCCCCTCCCCTAGTCCTATTAGGACTAGGAGAGGTGGCCGGCCACCTCTCTCTCTTTCCCTCTCTCTTTTTCCCAAGGATTCCTAGTTGGAATAGGATTGGGGGGGGGGAGTCCTACTCCCGGTAGGAGTAGGACTCCTCCTGCGCCACCCTCCTTTGGCCGGCCAGCCTCTCCCCTTTCATCCTTTATATACGGGGGCAGGGGACACCCCAAGATACACAAGTTGATCCTTGAGATTGTTCCTTAGCCGTGTGCGGTGCCCCCTGCCACCAAATTCCACCTCGATCATACCGTTGTAGTGCTTAGGCGAAGCCCTGCGTCGGTAGTACATCAAGATCGTCACCACGCCGTCGTGCTGATGGAACTCCTCCCTGAAGCTTTGCTGGATCGGAGCCAGGGGATCATCATCGAGCTGTACGTGTGCTAAGAACTCGGAGGTGCCGGAGTAACGGTGCTTGGATCGGTCGGATCGGGAAGAAGACGTACGACTACTTCCTCTACGTTGTGTGATCGCTTCCGCAGTCGGTCTGCGTTGGTACGTAGACAACACTCTCCCCTCTCGTTGCTATGCATCACCATGATCTTGCGTGTGCGTAGGAAAATTTTGAAATTACTACGTTCCCCAACACATTGATCTATCCAGTGACGAAGATCTTGGCGATGACGCTCTTGAGCAGCTCATCAAGAGCAAGGAGGAGGCTGAAATCTTCAACAATCTACCTCTGTTTGATGCAGCAATCATACACAACTTCATTGATGAGTGGTTTGATACACCCAATATCAGCTTCTATGATCTGCAGCTGCCCATTGGCCTCAGCGTAGCCTTCCAAGGCGCTATTGCTTCAGAACTCGCAATTGCCCAGCGCATAGTTGAACTGAAGCAGAAGATTGATTTTGAAAAGGCTCAGTTCAAGCAGAATATGGCCAAGCTCAGCGTCCAAGAAGTCAAGGACTTCAAGGTCATGTTGCACGAGTTGAAGGAGAACTTTTTGAAGAAACGTGCAGAAGCTCAGGGTTCGCGGGAGCGAATGAAGACTTTGGCTGATCTCTGTGTGCAGGCCTACAATGAGGCCGAGAAGCGCAAGGCACTTGGGCGTCCCGGCATTGACCCCAGGATGGCCGCGAAGAAAAAGAAGAAGCCCGCTGTGGCTGAACAAGAGGCACCAAGGCAATAAGCTGTAACGATTGTCTTCCCCACTGCTAAGACTGGCTCGAAGCCAAAGCACCGGTCAACCGCCTCAGAGCTCAAGAAGACACGGACAGCCGAAGCTGAAGCAAGGAAGAGGAAACACCCTAAAGCCTCTCCTTCTGACCCCACCATCAAGAAGCGCAAGACCAAGAAATCTCGGGCTGCTCCCACAGAGCCCTTTATAGTTGAACCCCTCTCCGTCCGCTATCCTGACGAAGATCGTCAGTTGATCGTGCATGAGCCTGCTTTCACAGAGGCTCCGCACGCTGAAGACATTCCAGCAGCCGACCCCAACACTGCTGAAGACATTGGTCTCCAAGACAATGTACAAGGTGATGCAGCCCTTCCTCAGCTTGAAACAAGCGAAATGATCAGCATTGGTCGTCCATTGACACCAATCACTCAAGATGCATCATGGGCAGATCGCCCGCAGGAGGAAGAGACTGAGCCCCAGCCCACTGCAACTCCACCGGCGTCGCCTACATTCCGTAGGCTTCGCAAAGGGCCAAGGGCTCAGGCTGCTGACGACATTCCGGCTGCATCAGCCGAAGAACATGAAGAAGAACCTCAAGCTCCGTCTTCCCCGAACCAACAAGAAGAAGTTCTCAAGGAGAACGCACCTGAATCCGTCCCTCTCACTCCACATGTTGAGGCTGAAAACATTGCGGCTGCCACAACCAACACTGAAGCAATTGTGGAGCCCGACCAACCAACAGCTTCAAGAGACACTGAAGCTACTGCATCTGAACCTTCTGTGCCTGCGTCTGCTGCCGGTCCACAGTTCAACTATCATGTTGCGCACAGGCCCCAGGTCCAGAAGCCAATCCCACGACTGCCAAGGTTCCCAGGTCCTGCATCAGCTCCTGGCTCCTTCAATGTCAATAGCTTCAGGGAAGACAACACGTTCTTCAACAACTCCAAGAACCCTTATTCAAGGGAACGGATTGTATCAGATAGGTTCTGGAGCTACCCACAGCGCAGCTACTATTCCTGCATCCTATACAACCAAGGCCGTATCTTTCCTCACCAACGCCTTGAGATTGAAGCTGTTGCTGGTCTGCCTGGTCTGGAAGAAGCACTGGATTGCTTTAAGCAAGTGGGACTGCTGCCGTTTATCACCGATGAAGAGCACTGGAATGAAGAGCTTCTGCTCCAGTTCTATGCCACACTGCATATCAAAGGCTACAACAGAGATCCGAAGACTTGGGTCCTGGAGTGGATGACCGGCAATGTCCATCATGAAGCCAATGCATTCGATATCATTGAGCTTACCGGCCTGCCAACTCCTGGCGAACTCTTCGAAGAAGGCTGCCAACTCCATGCTGAAGCCATTGAGAGCATATTCCAGCGACCTGAGCCAAATATGAGTCAGATGCTCTCTATGATGAAGCCATTGCCTCTTGATGCACCTTACCCAACTGAGTTCTTCGTTGAAGACTTAGAGTACCTGCCCAGAACTATATATCACATCGTCAGGCGGACTCTATGGCCCATTAAGGGGCACTCTCCGTATGCCAAGGTTGAAGGTGCCATGAAGACTCTCATCTTCTGTATCCTGCATGGCAAATGCTTCAACGCCCAGGATCTCTTTATACGCCAACTTGCAGCGTCTGGCTCAGATCTCTTTGGTTTGAAGATTTATGCTCCATGGGTTATGAGGCTAATCAAGCTCCACTCTGCTATCTCCTATCAGCCCTCTGCCCGCAACCATAGAATCTTCTTACCTGATGTGGACACCTCTGCTAAAGCAATATATCCTGAGCCTGCCAAGCAACCATTAAGTCTTCAGAATGCAGAACACCAGAGCTTCACTCAGAATGATGAAGGTGTTGAAGCCATCTCAAGAGTGTATCCCATGGCTGGCACCACACGTGCCCCTGCATCAACTGAAGCCACTGACAGCACAGCTGCACAGAGACCCAAGAAACGCGCTCGTACACTCAATGACCGTGAACTTCTTGTGGCTCTTCACCAAAAGTAAGATAGGCATCACGACTGGCTCAAAAGGCAGATGCGCAGTATCATGCAAGACGTCAATCGCATCAGAAATCTGGCCACCAAGAATGCATTTGTCACACATGAAACCTGTCGCCGCACTTGGAAAGGCCTCACCATGATGTGCACTGAAGCTGAACTTCAAGAGGATGGCTTCAGAGAAAGATTCAAGTTTGACTCCACACCCCCCAGAAGAGTTGTGCTGCGCAGAACTCCGTCCCTTGAAGATTCAGAGTTCTCTTCCTCTGCTGCCACCGTGACTGGAAGAATCATTGAGGAAGAAGACGACGCTACATCACCACCACCTTCTTCAGCGCGCGTCGACCCTGCACCAAGCTCTTTAGCACCACCAAACGCCTCCACCGACCCTGCTGCGCCTGGGAACGCATAGAAAACTCTATGTCTTCAAACCTTTTTGGTCATCACTGACAAAAGGGGGAGAAGCATATGATGTTTATAGTCTTCAAGCGGGTCAATAATATGGGCGGGTGCTTTATATTTTGCATTTTGCTTCGTGCTTACAACTCTCGTTTTGCTACATTTGGTTCTGTGAGTTGTAACACTTAAACTTGATGGTCGTCTGCTACTTGTTTGCCACTATGTTTTTGCGAAGATAAATTCCGCATGTACGACGATAATTTCCGCACTTATATCATTTCGCAGACGTCCATTTCTCATTATGCATGTCATTCTCTTCATATACCTTTACATGCATGGTGGATTGTCATCATAAGTTGAAGTGGATTCCCACAAGTACAACCTGCCATGTGCATTTGCATTCTAGAAGCAAATTACTTATATGCACATCTTCAGGGGGAGCCCTTGCAGCTTATGAAGACAATTCCTTTACAATTTCACAAATTATATTCCCCGTTGAAAACTTCAACTACTTTGTCATCAATCACCAAAAAGGGGGAGATTGTAAGTGCATCTAGTGCCACCCCTAGTTGGTTTTGGAGTATTGACGACAAACCTAGTTGAGGGACTAATGTGTTTGTGAGAATTGCAGGATAACACAGGTAGAAGTCCCTCATTGATTTGGTTTAGCTACCAGAGATGACCCCTAAAAATGTACGAAGACATTGAAGACAATGGTGGTTTATGAAGACATTCATATCGAAGACAATGACATGAGAAGACTCCCTATGAAGCTTATGGAACTCGAAGACTTAGATCCTTCGTAGTTTTACTTCATTCATGTTGTGTCATAGGAACCACCGTACTGTTAAGTGGGGTCCAAGAGAACCAGTCAGGATGACTGAAGTGATGCCTAATCCAAATCCTATGTCTTCGAGTGAAGACAATGAGAGAAAATCTTGTCCAGGGTCAGACAAGTCAGCTTTACTTGTAGCCCAAGTAAAGTTGCCGTGTGAGTTCGAAATTCGACCGTTGATACACGTGTCAGTTCCTTAGTGACCCAGGGTCATTTCGGACAAATCAGGTCGGGTTGCCAAGTGGCTATAAATAGTCCACCCCTACAACCATAAACGGTTGGCTGCTCAGATTTCAGTGCACGGCTTTTGTCGTTTGAGAGCAACCCACCTCGAAGCCTTTGAGAGAAAATCCCTAGCAAGGAGAAAAGCCCTAACCACCCAGAGCTAGAGTAATTGGGCATCACTTAAGTCTTCTTGTCTGTGTGATCTGAAGACTTATTACACTTGAGGACTGTGCATCCTCCAGCCGGTTAGGCGTCGCGTTCTGAGCATCCAAGAGAAATTGTGGATTGCCGGTGAATGAAGTCTGTGAAGGTTTGGGAGTCTACCTTGAAGACTTACCAGAGTGATTGGGCGAGGTCTGTGTGACCTTAGCTCAAGGAGAAAACGGTGAGGACTGGATGTCCTGAGCTACGTGTTCAGGACTGGGTGTTCGGGACTGTGTGTCCTTTGGTTTAAATACCTAGCCGCTCCAACCAGACGTACAGTTGTCACAGCAACTGGAACTGGTCCAACAAATCATTGTCTTCAGCGTGTCACTGGTTTCATCTTCACCTCCCTTTACTTGCCAGTACACATTGTGAAGCCATTGCATGCTTGCTCTATCGTCTGTCTTCACAACTTGACTGTATGATTTGTTTGGCTTCATAACTTCTTCCTACCTGATCCTCATTACACTGAAGCTGTTTGTCACTGTGCTTTCACTATACTGTATACTTGACTATGGCTTGCCTTGTGTAATCTAACTTCCGCTGCATAGTGATAGGCTTGTCCACTCTGTTTGTCTTCATAACTTCCACGTTTTGAAGACTTTCATAAAAATCGCCTATTCACCCCCCCTCTCGTCGATATAACACACTTTCAACAGGGCACTGGATGCCCACTTCATCACATGACGTATACATGGTGGACACACCAAAAGAAAACGACGACGAGGAACGGAAGGACGCAATGGAGGGTTGTCCCCTCGGGAAGCAGTCAAAGCGGCGGTGTAAGCGCCGCTCCAAATCCTGCCTCGGCAGAAACAACGATCATATAGACCCAGTGTTAGAGCAGGGTGAACCATCGTCGGACCACAGCAACACGGAGAATCAAACCGAAGAACCCGACTCTGTCAAAGATAATAGTCCGGACGACATCACACCGGACAGACACCCGGAGCAACAGAATGCCCATCAAAGGCTTGTTGCCACCACGAGGAGTGTAAAAAAGCATAAGCAAAGGCTCAAAGCTGCGCAAGACAAACTCATAATCAGATGGAGTAAAGTACTCAACACAGCAGCGAAGTACGGCGGTAATCGCCACACCAAGAGCTACCCGAAGCGGAAGTTGCTACCTGAATTCGATGAGGAGGCCTTAGATCCCCCGCAACCAAAAATTAAAACGGCCATCTAGCCGGATAGACGACCTCACGACCAACATAGAGCGGCAAGCAATGCCGCACATAAGCCAATACGCGATCCACGCGAGGGCTCACATCAAAAGGACGGCGCAACCAGATCCATCTATGGACCACACAAGCGCGCTCTAGCATACGATGCAACATAACAAACATCCGAACAACACGTCACACCTAGATATAGGGGCGCCGCACACCCCCTATTTTTCACCGACGAGGTGCTGGACCATGAATTTCCAGAGGGATTCAAACCCGTAAACATAGAGGCATATGACGGAACAACAGACCCTGGAGTTTGGATTGAGGACAATATCCTCCATATCCATATGGCTCGAGGAGATGATCTCCACGCCATCAAATACTTACCCCTCAAGCTCAAAGGGCCAGCTCGGCATTGGCTTAAAAGCCTCCCCGAAAGCTCCATTGGAAGCTGGGAAGAGCTCGAAGACGCTTTTTGGGCAAATTTTCAAGGGACTTATGTCCGGCCTTCGGACGCGGACGATTTGAGTCATATAACTCAACAGCCCGGAGAGTCAGCCCGAAAGCTTTGGAACATGTTTCTTACTAAAAGGAACCAAATAGTCGACTATCCGGACACCGAAGCCTTGGAAGCTTTTAAGCACAGCGTCCGCGACGAATGGCTTGCCAGACACCTCGGCCAAGAAAAGCTGAGAACAATGGCAGCATTAACAAGCATCATGACCCGCTTTTGCGCGGGTGAGGATAGCTGGCTAGCTAGATGCAGTACCAGCGACCCCAGTACATCCGACGTTAGAGATGGAAACGGGAAATCACGGCGCAGCAACAATAATAAGCTCCAGAATAAAGAAGACAACCCAAAGAGCATGGCAGTAAACGCCGGATTTAGAAGCTCTCGGCTAGGTCAGCAAAAGCCGCCCTCTAAAGGCGCCAGAGATGAACTGTCCAGCCTAAACAAAATTCTGGACCAAATATGTCAGATCCATAGCACCCTTGGTAAACCCGCTAATCATACCCACAGAGAATGTTGGGTCTTCAAGCAGTCCGGCAAGCTCAACGCCGTACACAAGGGGGAGGATACACCAAGCGAAGACGAGGATGAGCCTCTAAAGCAAGACACTGGGGAACAAAAGAAATTTCCACCAGAAGTCAAAATAGTAAACGTGTTACACGTGATCAAGGAGAGAAACAAAGCGGCACTCCCAGAGAAATATGCCCAAGGGCCTATCACCGCGGAGTCCTGCCACTGGTCGTCTCAACCGATCACTTTCGACCATCAGGATTACTCAGCAAGTATCCGGCGTGCAGGATGGGCTGCCTTGGTATTAGACCCAATAATTGACGAATACCACTTCACACGAGTCCTGATGGACGGTGGCAGCAGTATAAAACTGATATATCAGGACACAATCCGCAAAATGGGGATAGACCCAACGAAAATTTGCCACAGCAATACTACCTTTAAAGGACTAACGCCAGGCCCAGGGGCTCATTGCACGGGCTCCTTGCTACTAGAGGTTATATTCGGCTTCCCCGATAACTTCCGTAGCGAAAATTTAACCTTCCACATTGCTCCGTTCCAAAGTGGCTATCAAGCACTACTTGGACATGAAGCTTTCGCTCTCTTTAATGCAATACCGCATTACGCTTCCCTCACGCTTAAGATGCCCGTTCCACGTGGCATCATTACAGTGAATGTAAATATTGAGCGATCTTTGCGTGCCGAAGAGAGTGCGCCTGCCTTGGCAGCTGCACACTAAAACGGCCTCACCAACTAAAGCATTTGATAGGTCGTCAAGACCACAGACACGGTTAGACGAGTCCGGCGCAGCTATATGTAATTCATATAGGTTTGATGGCCACACCCCTATTACAAATACTGTTGGGGAACGTAGCAGAATTTTAAAATTTTCTACGCATCACCAAGATCAATCTATGGAGTCATCTAGCAACGAGGGAGAGAGGAGTGCATCTACATACCCTTGTAGATCGCATGCGGAAGCGTTCAAGGGAACGGGGTTGATGGAGTCGTACTCGTCGTGATCCAAATCACCGATGACCAAGTGCCGAATGGACAGCACCTCCGCGTTCAACACACGTACGGTCGGGAAGACGTCTCCTCCTTCTTGATCCAGCAAGGGGGAAGGAGAGGTTGATGAAGATCCAGCAGCACGACGGCGTGGTGGTGGATGCAGCAGGATCCCGGCAGGGCTTCGCCAAGCGCAAGCGGGGAGGAGAGGTGTTACGGAGGGAGAGGGAGGCGCCAAGAGCAAGGGGTGCGGCTGCCCTCCCTCCCCCCTCTTTATATAGGGGCCTTGGGGAGGGGGGCGCCGACCCTAGGAGATGGATCTCCAAGGGGGGCGGCGGCCAAGGGGTGGCTTCCCCCCCAAGCCAAGTGGGGGGCGCCCCCACCCCTAGGGTTTCCCAACCCTAGGCGCAGGGGAGGCCCAAGGAGGGGCACACCAGCCCACTAGGGGCTGGTTCCCCTCCCAATTCAGCCCATGGGGCCCTCCGGGATAGGTTGCCCCACCCGGTGGACCCCCGGGACCCTTCCGGTGGTCCCGGTACAATACCGGCGACCCCCGAAACCTTCCCGATGGCCGAAACTGGACTTCCTATATATAAATCTTTACCTCCGGACCATTTCGGAACTCCTCGTGACGTCCGGGATCTCATCCGGGACTCCGAACAACTTTCGGGTTACTGCATACTAATATCTCTACAACCCTAGCGTCACCGAACTTTAAGTGTGTAGACCCTACGGGTTCAGGAGACATGCAGACATGACCAAGACGCCTCTCCGGTCAATAACCAACAGAGGGATCTGGATACCCATGTTGGCTCCCACATGTTCCACGATGATCTCATCGGATGAACCACGATGTCGAGGATTCAATCAATCCGTATACAATTCCCTTTGTCAATCGGTACGTTACTTGCCCGAGACTCGATCGTCGGTATCCCAATTCCTCGTTCAATCTCGTTACCGGAAAGTCACTTTACTCGTACCATAATGCATGATCCTGTGATCAACCACTTGGTCACATTGAGCTCATTATGATGATGCATTACTGAGTGGGCCCAGAGATACCTCTCCGTCATACGGAGTGACAAATCCCAGTCTTGATTCGTGCCAACCCAACAGATACTTTCGGAGATACCTGTAGTGTACCTTTATAGTCACCCAGTTATGTTATGACGTTTGGCACACCCAAAGCACTCCTATGATATCCGGGAGTTGCACAATCTCATGGTCTAAGGAAATGATACTTGACATTCAGAAAAGCTACAGCAAACGAACTACACAATCTTTGAGCTATGCTTAGGATTGGGTCTTGTCCATCACATCATTCTCCTAATGATGTGATACCGTTATCAATGACATCCAATGTCCATAGTCAGGAAACCATGACTATCTTTTGATCAACGAGCTAGTCAACTAGAGGCTCACTAGGGACGTGTTGTGGTCTATGTATTCACACATGCATTACGATTTCCGGATAACACAATTATAGCATGAACAATAGACAATTATCATGAACAAAGAATTATAATAATAACCATTTTATTATTGCCTCTAGAGCATATTTCCAACAGTCTCCCACTTGCACTAGAGTCAATATTCTAGTTACATTGTGATGAATCGAACACCCATGCAGTTCTGGTGTTGATCATGTTTTGCTATAGGGAGAGGTTTAGTCAATGGATCTGCCACATTCAGGTCCATATGTACTTTACAAATCTCTATGTCTCCATTTTGAACACTTTCACGAATGGAGTTGAAGCGACGTTTGATATGCCTGGTCTTCATGTGAAACCTAGGCTCCTTCGCAAGGGCAATAGCTCCAGTGTTGTCACAGAAGAGAGTCATCGGACCCGACGCATTGGGTATGACTCCTAGGTCGGTAATGAACTCCTTCACCCAGATTGCTTCTTGTGCTGCCTCCGAGGCTGCCATGTACTCCGCTTCACATGTAGATCCCACCACAATGCTCTGCTTGCAACTGCACCAGCTTACTGCCCCACCATTCAAAATATACACGTATCCGGTTTGTGACTTAGAGTCATCCAGATCTGTGTCGAAGCTAGCATCGACGTAACCCTTTACGACGAGCTCTTCGTCACCTCCATAAACGAGAAACATATCCTTAGTCCTTTTCAGGTACTTCAGGATATTCTTGACCGCTGTCCAGTGTTCCATGCCGGGATTACTTTGGTACCTTCCTATCAAACTTACGGCAAGATTTACATCAGGTCTGGTACACAGCATAGCATACATGATAGACCCTATGGCCGAGGCATAGGGGATGACACTCATCTTTTCTCTATCTTCTGCCGTGGTCGGGCATTGAGCCGTGCTCAATCTCGTACCTTGCAATACAGGCAAGAACCCCTTCTTTGACTGATCCATTTTGAACTTCTTCAATATCTTGTCAAGGTACGTACTCTGTGAAAGACCAATGAGGCATCTCGATCTATCTCTATAGATCTCGAGGCCTAATATATAAGCAGCTTCTCCAAGATCCTTCATTAAAAAACACTTGTTCAAGTAGGCCTTTATGCTTTCCAAGAATTCTATATCATTTCCCATCAACAGTATGTCATCCACATACAATATGAGAAATGCTACAGAGCTCCCACTCACTTTCTTGTAAATGCAGGCTTCTCCATAAGTCTGCGTAAACCCAAACGCTTTGATCATCTCATCAAAACAAATGTTCCAACTCCGAGATGCTTGCACCAGCCCATAAATCGAGCGTTGGAGCTTGCACACCTTGTCAGCATTCTTAGGATCGACAAAACCTTCCGACTGCATCATATACAATTCTTCCTTAAGGAAACCATTAAGGAATGCCGTTTTGACGTCCATTTGCCATATCTCATAATCAAAGAATGCAGCAATTGCTAACATGATTCGGACGGACTTCAGCTTCGCTACGGGTGAGAAAGTCTCATCGTAGTCAACCCCTTGAACTTGTCGATAACCCTTAGCGACAAGCCGAGCTTTATAGATGGTCACATTACCATCCGCGTTTGTCTTCTTCTTAAAGATCCATTTATTTTCTATGGCTCGCTGATCATCGAGCCAGTCAGTCAAAGTCTGTACTTTGTTTTCATACATGGATCCTATCTCGGATTTCATGGCTTCCAGCCATTTGTCGGAATCCGGGCCCGCCATCGCTTCTTCATAGTTTAAAGGTTCACCGTTGTCTAACAACATGATTTCCAAGACAGGGTTGCCGTACCACTCTGGTGCGGAACGTGTCCTCGTGGACCTACGAAGTTCAGTAGCAACTTGATCTGAAGTTTCATGATCATCATCATCAACTTCCTCTCTAGTCGGTGCGGGCACCTCAGGAACATTTTCTTGAGCTGCGCCGCTTACCGGTTCAAGAGGTAATACTTCATCAAGTTCTACTTTCCTCCCACTTATTTCTTTCGAGAGAAACTCTTTCTCTAGAAAGGACCCATTCTTGGCAACAAAGATCTTGCCTTCGGATCTAAGGTAGAAGGTATACCCAATAGTTTCTTTAGGGTATCCTATGAAGACGCACTTTTCTGATTTGGGTTCGAGCTTTTCAGGTTGAAGTTTCTTGACATAAGCATCGCATCCCCAAACTTTTAGAAACGACAGCTTAGGTTTCTTCCCAAACCATAATTCATACGGTGTCATCTCAACGGATTTCGACGGAGCCTTATTTAAAGTGAATGCGATAGTCTCTAAAGCATAGCCCCAAAATGACAGCGGTAAATCGGTAAGAGACATCATAGATCGCACCATATCTAATAGAGTGCGATTGCGACGTTCGGACACACCATTACGCTGAGGTGTTCCAGGCGGCGTGAGTTGTGAAACTATTCCACATTTTCTTAAGTGTGTGCCAAATTCATGACTCAAGTATTCTCCCCCACGATCTGATCGCAAGAACTTGATTCTCCTGTCACGTTGATTCTCAACCTCACTCTAAAATTCCTTGAACTTTTCAAAGGTCTCAGACTTGTGTTTCATTAAGTAGACATACCCATATCTACTCAAGTCATCAGTGAGGGTGAGAACATAATGATAGCCACCGCGAGCCTCAACACTCATTGGACCGCACACATCAGTATGTATGATTTCCAATAAGTTGGTTGCTCGCTCCATTGTTCCTGAGAACGGAGTCTTGGTCATTTTACCCATGAGGCATGGTTCGCACGTGTCAAATAATTCGTAATCAAGAGACTCTAAAAGTCCATCTGCATGGAGCTTCTTCATGCGTGACACCTATGTGACCAAGGCGGCAGTGCCACAAGTATGTGGGACTATCATTATCAACCTTACATCTTTTGGTATTCACACTATGAATATGTGTAACATTACGCTCGAGATTCATTAAGAATAAACCGTTCACCAACGGAGCATGACCATAAAACATATCTTTCATATAAATGGAACAACCATTATTCTCGGATTTAAATGAATAGCCATCTCGAACTAAACGAGATCCTGATACAATGTTCATGCTCAAAGCTGGCACTAAATAACAATTATTGAGGTTTAAAACTAATCCCATAGGTAAATGTAGAGGTAGCGTGCCGACGGCGATCACATCGACCTTGGAACCATTCCCGACGCGCATCGTCACCTCGTCCTTCGCCAGTCTCCGTTTATTCCGCAGCTCCTGCTTTGAGTTACAAATGTGAGCAACCGCACCGCTATCAAATACCCAGGAGCTACTACGAGTACTGGTAAGGTACACATCAATTACATGTATATCACATATACCTTTAGTGTTGCCAGCCTTCTTGTCCGCTAAGTATTTGGGGCAGTTCCGCTTCCAGTGACCACTTCCCTTGCAATAAAAACACTCAGTCTCGGGCTTGGGTCCATTCTTTGGCTTCTTCCCGGTAGCTTGCTTACCGGGCGCGACAACTCCCTTGCCGTCCTTCTTGAAGTTCTTTTTACCCTTGTATTTCTTGAACTTAGTGGTTTTATTCACCATCAACACTTGATGTTCCTTTTTGATTTCCACCTCTGTTGATTTCAACATTGAATATACCTCAGGAATGGTCTTTTCCATCCCCTGCATATTGAAGTTCATCACAAAGCTCTTGTAGCTTGGTGGAAGCGACTGAAGGATTCTGTCAATGACCGCGTCATCCGGGAGTTAACTCCCAGCTGAGTCAAGCGGTTATGCAACCCAGACATTTTGAGTATGTGCTCACTAACAGAACTATTTTCCTCCATCTTACAGCTGAAGAACTTGTTGGAGACTTCATATCTCTCGACCCGGGCATGAGCTTGAAAAACCACTTTCAGCTCTTCGAACATCTCATATGCTCCGTGTCTCTCAAAACGCTTTTGGAGCCCCGGTTCTAAGCTGTAAAGCATGCCACACTGAACGAGGGAGTAATCATCAGCACGTGATTGCCAAGCGTTCATGACGTCTTGGTTCTCTGGGACAGGTGCGTCACCTAGTGGTGCTTCTAGGACATAATCTTTCTTGGCAGCTATGAGGATGATCCTCAGGTTCCGGACCTAGTCCGTATAGTTGCTGCCATCGTCTTTCAGCTTGGTTTTCTCTAGGAACGTGTTGAAGTTGAGGACAACGTGGGCCATTTGATCTACAAGACATATTGTAAAGATTTTAGACTAAGTTCATGATAATTAAGTTCATCTAATCAAATTATTCAATGAACTCCCACTCAGATAGACATCCCTCTCGTCATCTAAGTGAAACATGACCCGAGTCAACTAGGCCGTGTCCGATCATCACGTGAGACGGACTAGTCAACATCGGTGAACATCTTCATGTTGATCGTATCTTCTATACGACTCATGCTCGACCTTTCGGTCTTCTGTGTTCCGAGGACATGTCTGTACATGCTAGGCTCGTCAAGTCAACCTAAGTGTATTGCGTGTGTAAATCTGGCTTACACCCGTTGTATTCGAACGTTAGAATCTATCACACCCGATCATCACGTGGTGCTTCGAAACAACGAACCTTCGCAATGGTGCATAGTTAGGGGGAACACTTTCTTGAAATTATTACGAGGGATCATCTTATTTAAGCTACCGTCGTTCTAAGCAAATAAGATGTAAAACATGATAAACATCACATGCAATCAAATAGTGACATGATATGGCCAATATCATTTGTTCCTTTTGATCTCCATCTTCGGGGCTCCATGATCATCCTTATCACTGGCATGACACCATGATCTCCATCATCGTGTCTTCTTGAAGTTGTCTCGTCATCTATTACTTCTACTACTATGGCTAACGGTTTAGCAATAAAGTAAAGTAATTACATGACGTTATATGTTGACACACGGGTCACAAATAAATTAAGACAACTCCTATGGCTCCTGCCGGTTGTCATACTCATCGACATGCAAGTCGTGATTCCTATTACACGAACATGATCATCTCATACATCACATATATCATTCATCACATCCTTTGGCCATATCACATCACAAAACACTTGCTGCAAAAATAAGTTAGACGTCCTCTAATTGTTGTTGCAAGTTTTTACGTGGCTGCTATAGGTTTCTAGCAAGAACGTTTCTTACCTACGCCAAAACCACAACGTGAATTGCCAATTTCTATTTACCCTTCATAAGGACCCTTTTCATCGAATCCGATCCGACTAAAGTGAGAGAGACAGACACCTGCCAGCCACCTTATGCAACTAGTGCATGTCAATCGGTGGAACCAGTCTCACATAAGCGTACGTGTAAGGTCGGTCCGGGCTGCTTCATCCCACGATGCCGCCGAATCAAGATAAGACTAGTAACGGCAAGCAAATTGACAATATCGACGCCCACAACCGCTTTGTGTTCTACTTGCGCATAGAAACTACGCATAGACCTAGCGCATGATGCCACGTAGCAGAATTTTAAAATTTTCTACGCATCACCAAGATCAATCTATGGAGTCATCTAGCAACGAGGGAGAGAGGAGTGCATCTACATACCCTTGTAGATCGCGCGCGGAAGCGTTCAAGAGAACGGGGTTGATGGAGTCGTACTCGTCGTGATCCAAATCACCGATGACCAAGTGCGAACGGACAGCACCTCCGCGTTCAACACACGTACGGTCAGGAAGACGTATCCTCCTTCTTGATCCAGCAAGGGGGAAGGAGAGGTTGATGAAGATCCAGCAGCACGACGGCGTGGTGGTGGATGCAGCAGGATCCCGGCAGGGCTTCGCCAAGCGCAAGCGGGGAGGAGAGGTGTTGCGGAGGGAGAGGGAGGCGCCAAGAGCAAGGGGTGAGGCTTCCCTCCGCCCCCTTCTTTATATAGGGGCCTTGGGGGGCCTAGGAGATGGATCTCCAAGGGGGGCGGCGGCCAAGGGGTGACTCCCCCCCCCCAAGCCAAGTGGGGGGCGCCCCCACCCCTAGGGTTTCCCAACCCTAGGTGTAGGGGAGGCCCAAGGGGGGGCGCACCAGCCCACTAGGGGCTGGTTCCCCTCCCAATTCAGCCCATGGGGCCCTCCGGGATAGGTGGCCCCACCCGGTGGACCCCCGGGACCCTTCCGGTGGTCCCGGTACAATACCGGCGACCCCCGAAACCTTCCCGATGGCCGAAACTGGACTTCCTATATATAAATCTTTACCTCCGGACCATTTCGGAACTCCTCATGACGTCCGGGATCTCATCCGGGACTCCGAACAACTTTCGGGTTACTGCATACTAATATCTCTACAACCCTAGCGTCACCGAACCTTAAGTGTGTAGACCTTACAGGTTCGGGAGACATGCAGACATGACCGAGACGCCTCTCCGGTCAATAACCAACAGCAGGATCTGGATACCCATGTTGGCTCCCACATGTTCCACGATGATCTCATCGGATGAACCACAATGTCGAGGATTCAATCAATCCGTATACAATTCCCTTTGTCAATCGGTACGTTACTTGCCCGAGACTCAATCGCCGGTATCCCAATACCTTGTTCAATCTCGTTACCGGAAAGTCACTTTACTCGTACCGTATTGCATGATCCCGTGATCAACCACTTGGCCACATTGAGCTCATTATGATGATGCATTAACGAGTGGGCCCAGAGATACCTCTCCGTCATACGGAGTGACAAATCCCAGTCTTGATTCGTGCCAACCCAACAGATACTTTCGGAGATTCCTGTAGTGTACCTTTATAGTCACCCAGTTATGTTGTGACGTTTGGCACACCCAAAGCACTCCTACGGTATCCGGGAGTTGCACAATCTCATGGTCTAAGGAAATGATACTTGACATTCAGAAAAGCTACAGCAAACGAACTACACGATCTTTGAGCTATGCTTAGGATTGGGTCTTGTCCATCACATCATTCTCCTAATGATGTGATCCAGTTATCAATGACATCCAATGTCCATAGTCAGGAAACCATGACTATCTTTTGATCAACGAGCTAATCAACTAGAGGCTCACTAGGGACGTGTTGTGGTCTATGTATTCACACATGCATTACGATTTCCGGATAACACAATTATAGCATGAACAATAGACAATTATCATGAACAAAGAAATATAATAATAACCATTTTATTATTGCCTCTAGGGCATATTTCCAACAAATACAAGGGGCTAAACGCGCGCATACAAGTGGCAATTTTTACTCATCTTGAATTAACATGGTTTCTTTAAACCTACCTTTTTGCACGACAACTTTTCACCTAAGTTTCTCTCTTTTACAGATGACCATCGTGCTACACTCGTCCAGGATACGGCACAACGGAGACACAGGCGCAGACGTGCAGTAGGGACCCGTTCCAAGGATTCTTTTTATATTAAGACCCTGCGTAAACCTTTCTTACTGTCTCTTGTTGATACACATCCCTCGGATTCTCAGTACTATTGAGAAGGATGCTTGCGTCTTGGCATGTGGCCACGTCAGAATAATGCACGTACATGGACACCAGGGGCTTCTTACAAAGGGCACTGTTTAGGCCCAGTTTATACCATAAAGACTGAATACCTTAGGGAGTGTTCGGCGTCGCGAGTTTGGCCTTATATGCATCAGCTCCGAATCATGTCTTTGGTCAAATGTTGGGTTTGCCCGGCTCCTGTGTTTTGCTGCCTTACGTTCCGCTCTATCGGCTAGGGCGGCACTAGGAGAACTACTGCGATTGTGCCCCGGGTCATCCGGACGGGCACCTCAGTAGAGAAAGCCGAAAACTGACTGTCATGATATAGTGTGAGACTGGTCAACCACTCGATGACCTATTGGAATGTTAGAATTCCTCCGCCTTAATGAAGGGTCGTTTCCCGGCCAGGCATGTACGCACCCCGAATTCGGGAGAGTGCAGAGCCACCAGGGGCTATATAGTAGCCCCACCATCAAACTCCTATGACTAAGTGAAAGTGTTAAAGCATTATAGTCTGATTGCCTCGTTCGTTGCGCTATCACCTCCTTAATAGGACCAAGACATTGGGTTAAGTGTGAACACGCGTCTTCTGCGAGCAACTCCGCATTATATGCGTGGGGGTTGAAGCCGACGACTGCAATCTTTCAGGTTATATACATATATACATAAACGGCCGCACAGGAGGCATCATATTACTTTCAGGCAAAAGTATAAATACAACCTTAATAAATTTCATAAAAACATTGTGTTTACAATGGGAATACATGTCACTCAGACATAATATTCTTCGAGCACTGGGCCTCTATCAAACGAGCACCCTCGAGAACTTCTTCGAAATAGTGCTCGGCAGCCACTCGGCCTATGGCCGAACCCTGCGCCGCAACAGTGGTAGCATCCATCTCTGCCCAGTATGCTTTGACACAGGCAAGGGCCATCCGCGAGCCTTCTATACACGCCGACCTCTTCATCGCATTGATGTGCGGCACCGCTCCAAGGAACTGCTGCACTAAGCTGAAATAGTTGTTCGGCTTTGGTTTTTTCGGCCATAGATGATCTACGACGGACCTCATGGCGAGTCCGGACAATCTATTGAGTTCGGCCCATTCGGCTAGCTGATCAGTCAATGGAAGAGGACGCTCTGGAACGTCAAACTGTGACCAGAACAGCATGTCCACTTCCCGACCTGTTTGATCTCGGAAGTATTCGGCCGCATCGACAACGCTCGCCGCCAAGTCCATATATGCGTCTGCCGAACTCCACAGCCGATCCAGAGGGACATACCACGGATCTCCGAACTTCCTCCGCAGCATAAAGGGCTTCCCGGCTGCAATATCCCCGGCTTCACGCAGTTCCTCCTTCTTCGCTCTCATGGCAGAGCGGGTGTCTTTGGTCGCCATTATGGCCTTTTCCAGGTCCATCACCTTCGCCCGGTTTTCTTCTTCAAGAAGCTGGCAGCGGTTGGTAGTGTCTTTCAACTTTACAGTCATATTGGCCATTTTTTCTTTGGTCTCGCTATGCGTGGCCTTCTCGGCTCTTAACTCTTCGGCCGCCTTTAAAGCGGCCGCATTACTAATTCTTGCTTGTTCCTTGGCTCGGGCAAGTTTCGCCCAAAGGGTCTCCATGGTGGCAGCTCCATCTATAGTCACAACATATTAAAGATACTGGCATCATGCTGCTCTTACTATGTGACATTCACCAGAAAACATTACTTACCATGTGCCTCGTCAAGCCGCTTGTTAACAAGCTCAATGTCGGCATCTGCCGCATCCAGTTGCCGCTTTAGTTCGGCAAACTCATTAGTCCGGCTAGCCACCGGAGCTTCCACCACTTGCACATAAAGGCGGTTTGGTTATTACCTGGGACTATGATCCTCTGTTCGCCGCCGTTCTCGACGACAACCAAAGTCTCAAGGGCTACTATCTACACAGGGCACACCTAAAAATGTGCGGTACTATCAAAAAGTATATCATTTCACGTACCTCAAAGCCCGTCAGTAGACTCATAAAGGCTTCATGCAATCCGCTTTCGTCGGACGAAATTCTTTTCATCACCGTACCCCTGAACATACGGTGTTCTTCTGAGATGGCCGCTCGCTCCTACAACTCGCTCAGTATGTCCGACCGCATACCAAACGGTGCTGGACTCTTTTGTTTGCTCTCTTCAAGAGCCGAATGCTGGGGACTTCGGGTGACTATAGGATTATCTTCTGGCCTCACCGGATCCGGAGAGGCCCTCCGTGACGACACTTCAAGGCCGCCCACTTCTTGAGCAGGGGAGTCCGGGGGAGGCGTCTCGCTCTCCATCATCTCCGGAAGAAGATCCCCCGAAGACGAGCTCTGCTAAGAAGGGCTAAGGTCCAAACTGCAAGATAAAGGCTTTAGTTATTTTCCTCAGAGGTAAGGTAGTATATCTTCGCTATTAAAGTACTTTTGGATTACTTACAACTCATTGGAGGGCTGATCCCCGCGCGGACTTTGTGCGGCAAGAGCACCCTCCAAGGCAGGACCCTCTGGTGGAGATTTCTTCTCCCGTTTAGAAGCCTTGGCTTCCGGATCTTCAGACGCAGTCCTCTTCCTTCCTCGAAGCGAGAGAAGGTCGGATTCTTCCCCTTGGTTATCCTCCTTCACGGAGGCGCTCATTCCCTTGGTTGGAATTGGTAGCGATGGGGGCCCGCTCCCGCCCTCATTATTCACCCTTTATCTTCCTTTGACGGCTCCGGGCAAGGTACTAGCTCGAGCATCTTTTCCAGTACCGGATTTTCCAAACCCTCAGGAAGGGGGGCCGAACACCGAATCATCTTCACCTTTGTTAGCCAGTCCTGGTCAAAGAGAGATTTCTCAGAATGATGTCATGATAAATGAAAGACGGTGTGTTCGGTTACTTACTTGGTCGGCGGTGTGGTTGCTGCTCAGGCCCACGTCCTCGGTAGTATTCGGACAGTCTATTTGGGGTCCAAAGAATGATTTATACATCTCCTCGTGCGTCAGGCCGAGCAAATTCTGAATAGTGCGCGGTCCTTCTGGGTTGAATTCCCACATGCGGAGGGGCCGGCGTTTGCACCACCATAACCAGACTGAAATCTCCTTCGAAGAGATCTTGAATGCGGCTCTGTAGTACAGGCACGTCCTTGGCTGGACCCCAGCTCAGCCCTCTGCTAATACATGACATCAGTTGTGGTGGAGGGCCCGAGCGGAAAGCAGGGGCAGCCACCCACTTGGCACTTCTGGGAGCTGTGATGTAAAACCACTCCCGTTGCCATAATCCGGACACCTCTGGAATGGAACCCTTTGGCCATGGAGCTCCAATGATCTTTCTTATTAATGCGCCTCCGCACGCTACATGCTACCCCTCGACCATCTTCAGCTTCACGTCAAATGTCTTGAGCCACAAGCCGAAGTGAGGGGTAATGCGGAGGAAGGCCTCACATACGACAATAAATGCCAAGATGTGGAGAAAGGACTCCGGGGCTAGATCGTGGAAATCTAGCCCATAATAGAACATCAAACCCCTAACGAAGGGATCCAAAGTGAGGCCTAGACCTCGGAGGAAGTGGGAGACGAACACGACACTCTCGTCGGGTTCGGGAGTAGGGATGACCTGCCCTCGGGTGGGCAGCCTATGCGAAATTTTGGTGGTCAGGTATCTGGCCTCCCTCAACTTCTTGATATCCTCTTCCGTAACGGAGGAGGGCATCCACCGGCCTTGAAGGCTAGATCCGGACATGATTGAAGGTCCGAAGCACCTGACCTGGGCTTTGGGTGTTAGAACTCGAGGCGGGGGAAGGATTCGATTGAGCACGGGAGGGAAAAAAGTAAAAGCCTTGTCCCTTTATAAAGAGGGTGAATATCAAGCGTCCTCTCCGTAGCCGTTTGGGACTTGCCTATAATCTAGGAGTCCTAGACAGGGTTGGGTTACCCACGACCGTATTGATGAGAATCCCGTAATTAGGGGAGCATGATCTCTGCTTTGACAAGACGTGTCAAGAAACCTCCTCACGTTATGTGTGGAGCTGGTTGAAGAAAAACAGTTCGAATAATCACCGAGCCATGGCATGATGTCATGTTGCCAAAACGTGTCAGCAGATTAAGATTTGTGGAAATATTATTCTCTCTACGGTGGTATGTGGAACTTATTTTGCAGGGTCGGACACTATCCTTGTATTCAAATTCTTTTGTGATGTGTTCGGAGGAGGAACCCGCCTTGCAATGCCGAAGACAACACTGCGCGCCGGACTCATCGTCATTGAAGCCTGGTTCAGGGGCTACTGAGGGAGCCCTGGATTAGGGGGTCTCCGGACAGCCGGACTATATCCTGTGACCGGACTGTTGGACTATGAAGATACAAGATTGAAGACTTCGTCTCGTGTCCAGATGGGACTCTACTTGGCGTGGAAGGCAAGCTAGGCAATACGGATATGTATATCTCCTCCTTTGTAACCGACCTTGTGTAACCCTAGCCCTTTCCGGTGTCTATATAAACCGGAGGGTTTTAGTCCGTAGGACAACATACAATCATACCATAGGCTAGCTTCTAGGGTTTAGCCTCTCTGATCTCGTGGTAGATCTACTCTTGTACTACCCATATCATCAATATTAATCAAGCAGGATGTAGGGTTTTACCTCCATCAAGAGGGCCCGAACCTAGGTAAAACATCGTGTTCCCTGCCTCCTGTTACCATCCGCCTTAGACGCACAGTTCGGGACCCCCTACCCGAGATCTGCCGGTTTTGACACCGACACGGTGCATCCCAATCGGGGGTCACCGCGGTATGGGCCGATGCCACGTCCCAACCTCCCTTCTAGCTACAGCCCGATGTCCCAGGTAGTCCATCTTCCTTTTGGAGCCGGCTTGCTCCACTGCCGTAGCTCCATCTCCATGTCGATCTTTCTCTACTTCTATCGGCTTCTACTTGTGATGAGTTTATGTCTCATGAACTAGTGCCAATACTATTATTCTAATCACACTTCTTCAATATCTTTGCCATCAGGGATGCTCAGGTCGATTTTAGTGGAACTGCACAAAAGCATCATATGATCCGAGGGTGCCAGCCATATTTCCTTCGACAGGTTCTACCTGGCCAGGAAATTAAATCACGTTTAGGGTTTAGGGTTTAAGTCGTAGTGACCCCATCAGTAGTTTTTCTTTCATACATGCTCTCACAACTTTTTTCTTTAGTTGTGAAGTAAATATTGGCTATGATCTGTGAATCATTGAGATGCATCAGCATGAGTGTTAGTTTTCCTTTTTATTTGATGGAATGTTGTAACGGGGCAACCTCGGAATAGGAATGAAAATGGAGTGGAAAGTTTCCGTTTTTCCGGAGAAAAAATGGAAACAGAGAGAAACCAACGTTTCATTTTGTTGGATCGTGCCATCGAGCAAAACCAACGTTTAAATCACGTCTGTCGTGTTCGTGTCTCACCCTCCTCCACGGCTCGACCCCACACGGTTGTTCGGCATGCCACTCACCGCAAACCGAGTATACGATAACTTTCCCGCCTGCTTGTCGATGGATCGCGCCATGGAGTACTAGCACTAATGGAAGAGATTGACGAGTTGGGGGAGGACAACTAGCTGTAGCACGGACTCCCAAGAACTTTTTACATGCATCTTGTAGCAAGCTATTGCGACCTTTGAACGCGGAGCAGCCGCGTGCACCCGGAAGCGGCGCGGGCGACGCTCTCTCGGCCGGCGCGCCGCTTCAATGCCGACGCCAGTGCGAGGTCGCGTCCGCTCTGGCCGGGCATGAATGCGGCACTGATCGTTTCAAGCGAGAAGCACGCGCGGGTGATGAAGAGGGTTCGGGTTGGTCAAGACCGGCCGTGCCAGCGGTCCGGACGTGCGCAAACAAGAGATGATGTACGTTAATATTGCTGCGTATATAATTAACAACGTGAATAATATGCCAGCTGGACAAATATGATTGGAGATGGAGATGGAAATGGGATTTTACGTAAACACGGATATGCATGTCTATGTCTATGTGTGTGTGCGCGACGACTCTCGCGACCTGGAAGCGGGGGCGTGTTTTTGATCGAGTTTTCTTTCTTGGTACGTTAGAAAATCAGTTTGTCTAATTCACATCTAGATGTTATTTAAGGATATCACATCTAAGCTCCCACAAGTATATAATGTAGCAACAAGCAACAAAAAAAACTAGGAAAAAATAGACCACAAACAGAGTGGACATCAACTTAGGGTTTGCACTCTCCATACGCTCGCCGCACTACATATATGTGACACGCTGGAGGCTCAGTGTTCATTTGCTAGGGTTTGCTATATTCACAGTCTCTCACCCTCTCTTCACCAGATCTAAACAATACTGCATTGGCCTCTTGTCTCTCTCTCCCCCCTCATAGCTGGTGAAGGAGGCGTCTGTATCCCATCGCACCGGCAAGGGGAGGAGGTGCAGCGTTCACTCTATCGCCTTCGGCGAGGGAGGCAATCCACTGCCGGTTGTGCTGTTCTCTTTCACCCACCGCCTGTGCGGGAGGGCCACAGACCCCTTCTTCCTCGCTGCCGTACGTAGTGTGGGCAGATCCGGCCTCTTGCCGCACGCCTTGCCACATCCCGACGACCCTAAGGTATAAGTTTCTTTGAAACCATCATTGCTCTAGCTGCATGTGGATCTTTTTCGATCTGTAGTCGAATCTAGGTCTTGGTTCAAAGAGGAAAGAATGATGCGGTGGGCTGGAGCAAGAATCTAGGACGTGGTTCAATGAGGAAAGGAGGGGCGGAAAGTAGTATAGACTGGCTATCGAGCCGGTTTGTAGGTCGAAAAGGGAAAAAGGGGGTAACCCAGTACACACATTTGTAAGGAACCGATCTCTTTCTTGAAAAGGGAAAGGAACTGGGGGGTCGGGTAGTTTGTGCTGGACTAGATTTGCTACCCTCACATAGGAAGAAGGTTCAAAGAGAACAAATATGGGACCAGCGCATATATGCTGCTTGGCTACATACTCTGCATCACCCATTTATACGTGTGGACGCACATGGTGCTGGCATGTACCATACAACTATTTTGCTGTTGTTAATCTAAGAATGCCGTCGGAAAATTGAAGCAATGCCACTGTTAAAAGTAAATTACATTTTTAATGAATGTTGTTTCAAGAAAATGTCTCTGTTAATATGAATCAATGCAACCGTTTTAGAAATGCTACCGTCCTACTTTGTTTTCCATCCAAGATAAGTTAGATGCTTCTTTCTGTCACCGTTTGTTTCATCCTCCTTTATCGGCAAGTAATTGTTTCCTTTTTTGCCTCTGTTAAAACAGGGGTATCGATTCAACTTGTTGCTATTGCGACATTTTGCTTCGCTACTCGAAACACTTATATTTTAAGAGTGTTTTGTGCAGTTCAACTTGAATATCACACCGGTGACTTTGCTTAATTTTGGTGGAACTGCACAGAAGGAGATCGAGATTTGTTTCCAGTCTTCGTGGCGAGTTGTTTCAAATCTTGGTCTCAACCACATGATGTGCAGTGTGCTTTGAGATGTTGTGCTACTTGTTTTGGTACTGTTTTAAATAAATGTTGAATTGAAGCTATTGTATTGCTGTCTTTTCCCATTAAGTAGTGAACAAAAATGGGACCAACCCAGACATGATGCTTGTTGCTTTGTTACAACAAATTCAGCATCACCCCCTTTATAAGCTAGTAATTGATGCCACTCTCAGAATTAACTACTGAATCTTATTTCAAAACTGCAACACTTGTTAGGGATTGGCGGGATTATCATTTTTGTGGCCGCATGTTTCATCCTCCTTTTATTAGCCAGTAATTGATTCCTTTTTTGCCTCTATTTAAACAGGGATATCTATTCAACTTGTTGCTATTGCGACATTTTGCTTCACTACGCGAAACACATTGCTTGATTTCAGTGCAACTGCACAAAATGAGATTGGATTTCCTATTCGTGTTGGCAGATTCATATTTTATCTTGTCCGTCTCATGAAAGGTCAGTACAGGCCTTCATCCACATGATTGTGCAGTGTGCTTTGAGATGTTGTGCTACTTGTATTGGTATTGTTTTAAATAAATGTTGAATTGAAGCTATTGTATTGCTGTCTTTTCCCATTAAGTAGTGAGAAAAAATGGGACCAACCCAAATATGATGCTTGTTACTTTGTTACAACAAACTCTGCATCACCCCCTTTATAAGTAGATGGAAGCACATACTGTTGTTGCGCTCCCCTGGAACTGTTTATGCTTTTCATTAATCTAATGTCGCTGGTAAAATTAAGCAATGCCACTCTCATAATTAATTAACTACTGAATCTTAGTTCAAAACTACAACACTTGTTAGGAACTATCCTGCTTTGTAGTTCTTTCTACATGTTTAACCAAGGTATTGTTAAGATAATATCTTTGTTAAAATGAATCAGTTGCATTGTTTTAGGAATGGTACTTTTTTGCTTTGTCGTTCTTTATACATGTTGAAACAAGGCATTGTTAAGATAATGTCTCAGTCAATATGAATGAATCACACTGATGGAGAATTGCTACTCTCCTGCTTTGTTTCCCATTAAGATAGAGTAGATCAGTAGATGCTTTTCTTCTGGGAGTACAAGTCATCAACCGTTATTTCTCAGTAATTGTTTCCCTTATACCTATTGTTGCTTACAGGGATATCAAGATTAAAGCTCGGTTTTATTCCGACTTTGATTTTAGTTGAACTGCACAAAAGAGCCAATGTGTCCAAGGCAAACTGCTGCATTACTGGGTGCAGTTGGTCATTCCACTTTACAGAAAGAAGCAGTCACTATTTGCGCTACATTACAGAAGGAATGACCGAGAAGCTTTACAGAGTATTATTAGACACTGGTGACATCACTAATCTGCAGAGACCATTGGCAATTTAACAACACGTGGAGTGCCCTGGGCAAAAAGTGCCCAAACAAGTACAAGAAGCTACGACAGGACGATCATAGGCATTACATATTTTGAATGGGAAAAGCTTGTCAAAGTTTAATCATTGATGTTAGCAAGAAGGCGTTAGTTTAATATATTGGAATTGGAAAACCTTGTCAAAATTTGCTCATTGATGTTAGCCAGAAGACATGCATTTGATATTTTTGAGTGGGATGCCCTTGCTGTGAGCTTCGTCGAGTGTTTTTTCCTATTCCTGTGTTCAGTTTAGAAGTAAATAGTTACTCTGCTGAGATATTCCTGTGTTAAGAGTTTTTTCTGAATATTGTCTATGTAATGCCAGGCCTTGTGTTTGATTGCAAAGTTGAGCTTGGAATGTTGTGGCATGCGGCATCACGAGCTATTCACCGTGCCTCCTGAGAATAATGCTTCGCATTGTTTTGCATGTCGATCTAATGCCAGTGATTTGCTTGTTAAGAAGATCATCCTCTTCTGTTGTTTCCGTGCTTAAGAAGTTCATCGTCTGATATTTCATTCATAGCCTATACGACAAGTTGGGTAGGTTAGACGTGAAACCATATGATCTTCCGACCAACTCAAGATATTAGGTCGTGATTGGATCGTCGCTTTCCAACCAAAAGTGCTTGTAAAACTAACGCTTGTAAATTAAAGCAGATGGTCTTGGGCGAAGGCGCTTGGTTGGTCGATTTCGACTAGTAAAATATCGGAAGTACTTCACACATGATAAAAACGCTGAACGACACTCGGACGATTGCTAATCCAGCCGTTAGCTGCTGTTTCAGCCTTGCCCATGGATGGCATGATACACACGTCATGCATGTATCGTCTGGTAATGTTGTCCATATAGCAGTGCTCGTAAAATATACACTGGTCTCTCAAATTACACGCGTAACCCGCCGGTTTTACTTACAAACCTTGGGCCCTCAGTTTCATTACGCCTGTATTTTATGCGTTGTTTCCAATGACGAGTAAATTACACTTGTATGTTAATACAGGTTTGAAATAAACCAGAGCTCCCAAGCGCGGCCTTACCATTTCATGTTGTCTCAGTTTCTTGAAGGTGCTCATAGGTGTCCGATGATCCTGGCTTCCTGAATGAGCAGCGGGCGCTGTATTAGACCATCCGTAGGGCCCGCGAGGACCTCTCTGTTGTCCTTCGAGTTGTTGCGCTCGCCGTGGCGCCGAGCATTGTTAACATCGTCAACGAACATGAGGATTCAGGAGATGACTTTATTTTGACTGGATGACACTAGGGACCCACTAGGGCCATAGCCGTACGTACGCAAGTGCCTCCTTATTATGTACAACTATAATTTTTTTGCTTTCTCCTGGTTTCCTGACATCACGGTCCCACACCATTGTCAACCTATGTAGTCAATATAAACGAGAAAATTGCACAAGGAGCGGCCGATAGCTGGGACCAAGAAGCTCGAGCAGTATTTGTGTTTTTGAGGCGTGAGCACTGCAGAGTTTTTCTTGGCGATGATTTTGTTGTTGTTCAGAGGAGAGCAGGGTATTAACTAGGCGGGCTGTGGCTCGTCTAGCCCAGGCCAGATATCCAGCCTAGATACTAATTTTTTCAAGATGAAAATGGCTAGCCCAGCTATACGTCTTTTTGAGGAATACCCAGGCAAGGTCAACTTGTTATTCTCCACCCCGCTGGGCTGCAAATCTTTTCTAGGAAGGATGCATTAGGCTTAACAGGAAAATGGGCTTTAAAAAATAATAATAAATGGGATGTAATTATAAAAACTGGGCAGTAACTATAAAAAATGCACCAAACACAAAATTAGTTTATAAAATATTATTGATGGATTTTGAAAATCTTAAATTTTCATTATTGCGTGCGCAATGTTTCGTTGGATTTTTACGTAATACAAATTTATATTTAATTTGACTAGAAATTTCGGGATAAAAATATTTCGGATCCCATCAAAATGTGGGAAATTTTGTTGAATTCTGTCTTCAACGGTTGGTTGAAATTATTAATCGTTGTCCTAGCTAGAAAATGGGTTGTATTTTTGACAAACTGTAAATGAGCTGTTGTAAATTCCATTAGAATTCAAAAATGGGATGTACATTCTTACAAAACGCAAATGGGCTATAAGTTCTCTGCCACATACTTGTGGGCCTACTAAGTGACGCGTCCCCTAAAAAAATAAGTTGACGCATATGCAAGGCTTTGTCAACTTGTTATAGTCAACACATGGTTCTAGCAGCAGTGGCCGTTGGATGTCTATCCAACGGATGTCGTGCTTCTTCTTCAATCTCGGATATTCTTAGCTTCGACCACCCAAAAAATGATTCCTCCCCCTGACATCTGGGGCGCACCGTTCCGGAGGCTGACCTGTGGGCCTACTAAATTGGAGCGTACCAAGGGCTTTGTCAACTTAGTCAATATAAACGATTCTAGCTTCAGTGACCGTACGATGTCCATCCAACAGCCGTAGTGCTTCTTCAACCTCTGGTCTTCTTGGTCCATCCGCCCAAAGCAGCGCCAGTCGTGCCGCCTGCTCCTGCCTCCCGTGGCCGGCTGTGCTGCCGCGGAGGCCTCACCGCCCCCATACTACTCCCACCGCTGGCCAGGCCATCCCTCCACTCACCCACACCCCCTGTTATTCTGTGGTGACGACAGCCTCACACCGCAGCCGAACCAGTGAACGCTCGTACTCCTCTCCACGTGGGCATCCACTGCCGCATCTTGCCCGGCTCCGCGTCGTCGCCTTCCTAGGCCTCGCCGTCGTCCACCGCCGTGGTGCTCTCGGCGCGGCGTGGTCAATGTGGTCAATGACCGACTTCCATCAGAAGAGTACTGTACATGGAGAGGCTGACAGTTGGGTCCACGGCAGCCGCAAGGAAGTGCCTCCTTATTACCCGGAAAATAATTATTCCTCCACCTGACAGCGGGGACCCACCAGACGGGCCACCAGTATTTTGCGAAAAAAAATCATTTCCCCCTGATTGCTGGGACCCACCGGACGGGCCACCGTATTTCGTGAAAAAAACGTTCCCCCCGCTGTCAGCTCGGACCCACCGGAAGTGCCTCCTTATTACGCACAAAAAAATAAATACTCCCCCGGCTAGCTGGGACCCACCTTGGTGGGAGGCTGACTTGTGGGCCTACTAAGTTGACGGGGACGAAGGGCTTTGTCAACTTAGTCAATATGAACGATTCTAGCTCCAGTGACCGTACGATGTCCATCCAACGGCCGTAGTGCTTCTTCAACCTCTGGTCTTCTTGCTCCAGCCGCACAAAGTAGCGCCGGTCGTGTCGCATGCTCCTACCTCTCGTGGCTGGTTGTGCTACCGCAGAGTCCTCACCGCCCCCTACTATTCCCACCGCTAGCCAGGCCCTGCGGCGACGACAGCCTCACACCGCAGCTGAACCAGTGAACCCTCGTACTCCTCTCCGCGCGGGCTTCCACTGCCGTGTCTTTCCCAGCTCCGCGTCGTCCCCTTCCTAGGCCTCGCCGTCGTCCACCGCCGTGGTGCTCTCCGTGCGGCGTGGTTAACGTTGTCAAGGAACGACTTCCATTGGAAGAGTACAATATGTGGAGAGGCTGACAGCTGGGTCCACGGCCACAACCCAGTTTTTTGTGATTTGCCAAGTAAGTCGCTTTGTCAGGCCTGTTGGGCTGCAAATCTTTCAAGATGAGGAGAGCTTTCATTCGGCTGGCCGAGAAAATGGCCCATCAGTAATGAGAAATGGGATGTACATTTTTAAAACACATCAAACCGGCAATTAGTTTCAAATATCTTTTTTTTCATTTCAAGATTTTAAATTACATTAATTTTTATGCGTGGAGAATTTGTTGGATTTTATATTGATATACAGTTATTTTTAAAATCAGTTTGATTGTGAGTCGAAATTTTGGGATTAAAAACAGTTCGGACCGCACCGAAATATGCAAAATTTCATATATTTTTTTAACCGTGGCCACAATATGGGCTGTAATGCTAACAAAAAGAATATGGGCTCCAAAAAAACCTTAAGAATTAGCAAATGGGCTGTAAATTATTAAAAATAATGGCAGATGGGTTGTATGCTGTTTTCCACAGATTTGAGGCTTTCCTAAAAAAAGGTTGACGCACAGGCACTAACTGTTGGATGTCCATCCAACGGCCGTCGTGCTTCTTCAATCTCTGCTCTTCCTGCTCCAGCCACTCAAACAAGCGCCGGCAGGACTGCCTGCTCCCTCCTCCCCGCGGCCGGCTGTGCTGCCGCGCAGGCCTCACCGCCCCACCGTACTCCCATCGCTGGCCTAGCCATCCCTCTACTCACCCACACCTCCTGTTATTCTCCGGCGACGGCAGACGAACCAGTAAACCCTCGTACAGTCGTACTCCCCTCCGCGTGGGAAACAACTGCCGAGTCTTCCATGCTTCCATGTCGTCCCCTTCCTAGGCCTCGTCATCGTCCACCGCCGTGGGTGCTCTCGGCGCGGTGTGGTCAATGTGGTCAACGACCGACTTCCATCGGAAGAGTACTGTGCATGGAGATGCTGGCAGCTGGGTCCACGATCGCAGCAAGGAAATGCCCCCTTATTACGCGCAAAATAATTATTCCTCCACCTGACAGCGGGGACCCACCGGACGGGCCACCGTATTTCGCGAAAAAAACGTTTCCCCCCTGACTGCTGGGACCCACCAGCTACACCTTCGCACGCAAGGAAGTGTGTCCGGGCAAAAAAAACGATTCGCCCCCCTGACCACTGGGACCCACCAGCTACATCTTCGCATGCAAGGAAGTGCCTGACAGTCGGGACCCACCTGGTCGAAGCGTACGTAGCTTTGTCATTCTGGTCGCGAACGTGTGCGTATATATATACTGGTGGATGTAGAGGTGCGCAAGTGTCGTAGTAGAGGCGCGTACGTGTCGTAGTAGAGGCGTGCACGTAGCATGTACACGTACGTACAACGGCCAGGGTGCAAGAAAGAAAATACGGCCACGTATGTGTACATACGGGCGGGGTCTCGCACGCCTACTCGCGCATACGTACGGTCAGGGTTCGTGTACATGGCTGGGTCGGAACGGAGAAACAACGTCGTCGTCGTGTTCATGGGGAGGCAACAGAATGCGTCGTGTTCATGGGGAGGCAACTGAATGCGTCGTGTTCATCGGAAGGCAACGGAACGCGTGGGAGCCAACCGGCTGGGTCGGAACGGAATGTGTGGTCTTTTGCTACTCATTGAAGTGAAAGTAGTAGAACCTATTAAAGTTGAAGAAGAAACTATTACTTATAATTTGATCCTATTGTTCCGACTACTTATATTGAGAAACCACCTTTCCATGTTAGAATAAAGGATCATGCTAAAGCTTCAAATGTGGTCAACAAAAGTAATATTAGACCACCCAAACCCTCTGAACAAATTAAAGTTGAACCTAGTATTGCTATGGTTAAAGATCTCTTGGTCGATAATATTGATGGGCATGTTATTTATTTCTGTGATGAAGCTGCTAGAATTGCTAAACCCGATATGAAAGATAAACATAAACCTGTTGTTGGCATGTCTGTTGTTTCTGTTAAAATAGGCGATCATTGTTATCATGGCTTATGTGATGTGGGTGGTAGTGTGAGTGCAATTCCTTATACCTTATATAAAGAAATTATGAATGATATTGCACCTGCCGAGATAGAAGATATTGATGTTACTATTAAGCTTGCTAATAGAGATACCATATTACCAATTGGGATGTTAGAGATGTTGAAGTCTTGTGTGGGAAGATCAAATACCCTACTGATTTTCTTGTTCTTGGTCCCCACAAGATAATTTTTGTCCCATTATATTTGGTAGACCTGTCTTGAATACTATTAATGCTAAGATAGAGTGTGAGAAAGATATTGTTATTGTTGGTTTAGGGGATATGTCTCATGATTTTAATTTCTATAAATTTCGTAGACAACCCCATGATAAAGAATTGCCTATTAAGGATGAAATTATTGGTATTGCTTTTATTGTCGTACCTCCTAATGATCCTTTAGAACAATATTTTCTAGAACATAAAAATGATATGTTTATGAATGAAAGAAGGGAAATAGATGAAGTATTCTTCAATCAAGGACCCATTTCGAAACACAATTTGCCTGTTGAAATCCTTGGGTATCCTCCTCCACCTAAGGAAGATCCCGTGTTTGAGCTTAAACAATTACCTGATACTCTGAAATGTGATTATCTTGATGAAAATAAGGTATATCCGATTATTATTAGTACTAACCTTTCAGAGCATGAAGAAAAGAAATTGTTGAAAATTCTAAAGAGGCACCGTGCCGCTATTGGATATACTCTTGATAATCTTAAGGGCATTAGTCCCACTCTATGTCAGCACAAAATTAAATTGGAGAAAGATGCTAAACCGGTTGTTGATCATCAACGACAATTAAATCCTAAGATGAAAGAAGTGGTAAGAAATTAAATACTAAATCTTCCGGAGTCAGGTATAATTTATCCTATTGCTGATAGTCAATGGGTAAGTCCCGTTCATTGTGTCCCTAAGAAGGGAGGTATTACTATTGTTCCTGATGATAATAATGAATTGATTCCACAAAGAATTGTTACAGGTTATAGAATGGCAATTGATTTCCACAAATTGAGTAAAGCTACTAGAAAAGATCATTACCCTCTACCTTTTATCAATCAAATGCTAGAAACATTATCCAAGCATACACATTTTTGCTTTCTAGATGGTTATTCTGGTTTCTCTCAAATACCTGTGTCAAAAGATGATCAAGAGAAAACCACTTTTGCTTGCCCTTTCGGTACCTTTGCTTATAGACGTATGCCTTTTGGTTTGTAAAATGCACCTGCTACCTTTCAAAGATGTATGACTGCTATATTCTTTGACTTTTGTGAAAAGATTGTTGAGGTTTTCATGGATGATTTCTCCATTTACGGAACTTCTTTTGATGATTGCTTAAGCAACCTTGACCGAGTTTTGCAGAGATGTGAAGAAACTAGTCTTGTTTTGAATTGGGAGAAGTGCCCCTTTATGGTTAATTAGTAGAATGCCCGTGCGTTGCCACGGGCATTTGAAATATTTTGTTGGAGTTATATATATAAATATAATGCATGTTAAATTTCACATGTGTAGAAAAAATAGCAACAATGGTAATAATTGAAAACTACTTTTCTGCATGGGAAACTTTCAATCTATGCATCTTTAAACATGGTAGTACGAAGAACATCGGAGATAATAGAAATTACAAACCACCTAGCGACGACTACATACACTGGAACGAGACGAAGGGGCACCTCTGTCATCGCCCCTCCCTCGCTGGAGCCGCGCAAACCTTATTATAGTTGACAGTCGAGAATTCGTCGTGCTAAGGTCACATAGCACAAGGGCACCAGAGCAACAACCATCGCCCGGTGAAGAAAGTCGTAGAATGGAAGAATCAAACCTGTAAACATCCAAATGAAGATGGACACAGACCAGATCCAAAAAGATCCACCGAAGACCTGCACCGACCGAATCCCGCGAGACCCGACGGAGACACACCTCCGCGCGCCCTCCGACGACGCTAGACGCACCACCGGGATATGGATAGAAAGTGGGAGACATTATTCTTACCGAGGGACATCGCCGCGGCACACAGTCCCAACCAAGATATTGAACCTAACAAGAACGAGAACGAGATCCCTTCTGCCGGCAGGGGGCCGAGGTCCTTCGCACCTCCATGGCCCAAAAGACCATCAGAGACGGGGTGGATCGGCGGCGGCGCCGACGAGAGGAAGAGGAAAGCTTGAGATCTTTTCTCGTGGAAGAGGAAAGAGAAGACAAAGTTTATTTCTTGTTATAACTGGCAGCAGCACCGATCATAATCACAATAATTTACTTCACTTACAATGTAAGTTGATAGAGAAAAGTAATTTGACAATGTATACATAGAGAGTGAAGATCCAACTAATAATTTGTTATGAATTAAGATCTACTTGACGTGTATAAGATATTCTCACGCAATATCAGGAATGTTGTCTTTAGCTTCATTTGCATGATATTTGAGCAAGTATAATAGAACTTCTTTCTCAACTGATAACCATCCTGCACAGGCAATATATATATATATATAGTTAGCACTAATACTTCACGTGGAAGATCTAAAAATGTGCAACGAGAATACTCACCTTGCAAGCCGAACGAAGCAATTCTTCATCGTTCCATGAGAGCATGAAATCAAAAACAAAATAGCCAGGTACATCCTTGTAATTGAATTAATTAATATTATACAGACTCTTGTCTAAAGTCCAACCCTTCTCAAGTCCCAGTAACTATTTTATATGAAAAATAGAGTAGAGTTTGAGGCAAACAAAAGTTATATAAAAAGGACCAAAAATAATGGATAGATCTTTAACACCAGCTTGAAATTTTAGTTTATGTTTGTGGTTACAATAGTAGCAAGGTCACTCCGTTTGACCGAGCATCAACTGAGGCCAATACTTGAATCTCGTATTTTTTGGTATTGACGACCGATAGATACGAATGAGACATGTATGTTGCAACAGGGGCATACATAACCTGTATGTTGCAACAAGAGCATGCATATTTTATTATTTCGACACCAATTGCATCACTCCTCCAAAAACATCAATTTGATCTAACATACACCATTTCCTTTATCATTAAGTCACTCACATACACCATTTCCTTTAACATTAAGTCACTATTCTTATTCCTCCACCACCTTCTATCTATCTATCTATCTATCTCGGTCTCGAACTATGAGCCCTCTCTGCTTATTTTCTACCTTGTGCATCTTACTTGTCCATCCTCTCAGATTTCTCGCTTCAATTAATTCATTGCTCAATTATACACATAATAATATATTTAGGTGCAGTGTTTTTTTGGGGATCCGATACCACCTAACTGCCTGGAGAAAAATGGGTCATTCGATTTTCGTGAGTTGTCTGTCAGTATGAAATCTGAACCAAATAGTCGGACATCTTTCTTCTAACATAAAATATCTTTTCTTAGACGAAGAATAACAACTTCCTTCCCCAACATGATTTGCCCATTCCTCCCCCCTCCCCATGTGTCACCGGCCCAACCGGCTGCTCTTGTTCCCTCCGATCGGTGGTGCTGCCTCACCAACATGCCATCTCCGCCTCCTTCGTCGTGCTAAAACACACACACACCCCACCGGAAACATCAAGATTTGAATCCCCTCCACCTGGGCCGCTTCTACATGTCATCGCCGGCTCCAGGTCACTCCTGGCCGAGACCTTGCCAGCATCCCCGCATCTCGCTGGTGCTCACCACGACACCATCATCTTCTGTTATGAGGCTTTGTGTCGCTTTCACAAGAATCAACCGACACAATTGAAAGTTTAGTTGCCTGTGAAATAGCAATTGCACTAAATTATACATATGTGCATGTGGAATTGGGGAAGACAATGCTTCACATTTAATTTTTGTCATTGGGCACATGTGGAATTGGGGAATACAATGCTTCACATTTAATTTTTGTCATTGGGCATATTCACGTCCCTAGACTGCACAAATGATTTTGGGACGCATGAATGAAGACATGTTGAACTTTGTATAGTGAGTTTTTGCTTGAACATACATCATCTTACAACAATACAAGATTTCAAGGGCATGCAAACCCCAAGGAACAAATATTGCTAATCATATTTAGACAAATTAAAATCAAAGTGACACACATTGCTTAGAGAATGGCAACCTGGAAGTGTATTGCACAAAGTGCCACTGAAAGGACTACCAGCTTTGAGCATTTTGGAACAAAATAATTGAACTAATTCCATTTGCAATTAATGATACTAATATATGATGCCAATGACAATTGTCAACATTGGAGATACTAAGGCTCAACAAATATGAAAATATTGCATCACTTACTCAGGAGGAGAGAGGTTATAATCTGGCAAAATTGCAACATCTTTACAGTAGTTCACCAAATTTTCGAAAATGGTACTCGTAACTATTACAAGAATCCTATCATCCATCATACACAGGAAAGAATGACTAACAACACATGTCAGCATGTGTAACTATACTAAAGTTGTACTAAATCAAGGGACGGAGGGAGTACATGTGAAGTATTAGGTACTACGATGTGAACACTATCTAGCCAGAATACTATAATAAGCACAGACCGAAACAACAGAGTTGAAATAATGTTGAAACTAACAATAAAACACCACCTACAAGTAGTCATGCCAAATGAACAAACAACAACCTGAGTCAAAACTTTCTACCATCCAACACAATCCCAGCCAAAGCACTTGTTGGCTGTGCGGCGGCTCAGGACATCAAGTGGTGCGCTTCTCCACTATGTCAGTAATTTTTACATAGAAATTCCATGTAGGATCAGTATCTAGTTTACATAGAAGACTAGGGTCCTCATTATTCCATAGTTTCATTTATTTCCCAGAATACTAATTATATGTGTTCGTTTCAAGAGTATTACACTTGGTAGCAGTGCGTTCCGATGCATCCAGGAGGAATTAGAGTAGTGAATGCATGAAATTCATACACATACACAACATCTGGCTCTATATCCTAGCTCCCGCGTTCTTCTCACCAGGACTCGTGTTGAAGTCGTCATACCGCTGCCGCCCTGTGTTGCAGTTGCATCAACTCCTCGTGTTGATGCCCACACAGTGGCAAGTGGGGCCGTAACAATCTGGGGTGGCTTAGTGTCCTTTTGTGCCCCCCATCTCCAGCTCATTGTGCGCAGATGGATCACAAGTTCCCTTTTTCAGAAGGTATAATTTGGTGTGCACCCATATAGAAATAACAAAAGTGGCTCTAAACTATTTCAAATATAGGCCTGCTAAAATACAACACCCACTCAAGAGGGAAGTCACACAACTTGATGATTCGAGATGTCATTGAAGCTATTCTTGTCTGTACTACAAAACAAAGATCAAGGCACTTAAAACTATCACCAGATCATGAGTGTGTAAGACAATATATATGCTGTGTTAAACCCCAATTTTTCATGGCTTGCGAGCAATTAGCAGAACATCCATCGAACATTGCCATGGAGTTAGATATCTCCTACACTGTCAGATTTTATAAATCTCATACTACCACCTCCAATTGATGATTCAGGCCCTGATCGATAGCTCTGTATTTTCTAAGTATTCTGGAAATACTACAGTTTTTAGGATTACCATGGTTTTAATTACTTTGAGGCCCTATTTGATAGTAAAATATTTTTTAAGTATTGTTAGAATACTGCAGTTTTTTTTACTTACCATGGTTTTATTTACAGTGACCTGTTTGGTTAGCACTAAAAACTGTATTATCAAAACCAAAGTATTTCCAATACTGCGGTAAATTCTCTGTATAAAAAAAAGAACCCCGAACCTCTTTTTTCAAAACAGAGCAAGCAAAAGAAAAGAGCCCGTCGCTGGCTATTCTCAACAGACTCGTCTCGCTATCGAGCCATAGCCTCTGCCGCCGCCGCCGCCATAGTCCAAAAGTGTCGACCATTTCCAGAGCCACAGAAAGGCTGGTATCTTGGTCCACATCGAACGGGAACTCGGCATTCTTAAAACAACCTGAAACAATTTGACGTGTCAGTGTATGTTGAAGTGTCAAGTTCGTCGAAAAGAGGTTTCTTGGGTGCTCTACTTACCACTGGGATCAGGAAATCTTAGCGATAAATTAACGCGGTCGGTGACATGCATGTCGCCTTTTAGTGAGAATTCACGCTTCCATAGCATGAAACTGGCAGACTGCTGCCCATCTTTAGTCACACTCGAGACCAGGGAGACTGAAATAGGAGGCGCTGGGATAGGCATGTCTTTCGGAATGAAACAGTTCTTCAAGAGCTCACTTGCACAAAGTCTTTCAGCTGCCGGAGCCAAACAGATTTCTATGAAACCTATTACTTCTGCATCTTCAACCTTGGAAAGCACAGCTGGTTTTATACCCTATATAAAAAAGCATTGGACGAAAATCAGTTGCTGTTTGATAGATAATCTTTCAAAAAGGATGGGTACTTTGTGGACCCCAAAGCACTTACACTTCAGAAATTTTCTTGTATATCCATGGCTTGCCTTCGCATTCACTGTATTCACATGTCACCATTTCAAGCATGCACATCCCAAATGAATATATATCCACCAACTCGTTGTAATTCCCAGTGAAGAGTTCTGGTGTCATAAACTCTAATGTGCCTGCATTTTGATGACACAACTCTTGTTAGTACAAGCCTTCCTAAAAATGTTATTTCTAAGACAAAGTACGCTGTGAGTGTGTCGTATCATCAAGAGTAAATCTACAGTAAACAGAATATATGTATATATTTCACACATATGTAGCTGTTAGAAGAACACAATTCCACACACCTTTGATACTTCTCGTTTTCCGTTGATGCAAAAATGTCGCCAGACCAAAGTCGCCAATCTTCACTTGTCCATCATGACCGTTTATGAATATGTTGTCACACTTTAAATCCCTATGAATAATGGCTGGTTCCTTACTGTGAAGATATTCCAGCCCTGTCAATATTTGTATTGCCCATCCTCTCATAGCCTTCATATCGACTTTATTGTGCTTCTTACGGAACCTGGTTATCATTCCAAATTTCAATGATCAGAATGTACTGGATGAAAGGGCGACAAGAGTGAACTCTATGCATGGTTAAATTTCAATCAAACTTTCTCCACACAACAGCAGACTCAGCATGGTTGGTTACTAAGAAACCAATTCAATAAAGTACATCAACTTATAAACGGAAAGGGTAATCCATAACTGAATCAGGCAAAGCATTACGAATGAGGCGGACTGGTGGAGCTAAAGAAAAGGTACATACTGCCTCAAACTGCTGGATGTGCAGAGCTCTGTGATGATGTTAACTGTCTTCTTATCCTCATCAATCCATGAGGCAAACAACTTCTGAATGTTCTTGTGCCTCAGCGTCTTCAACAGACGGATCTCCGTATTCGGTTGTGCCATCTTCTCTGAGGAACCCATGACAGAATCATCAATCCGTGTTTGGCACCATGCAACCTATGGACTTCTCTGAGGAAATGGTCGACTCCGAATCTATGGACTTTTTATCTACTCAATTTCAAAATGGTTCGAACAGGTAATAATATACTATCCAATATATAACTCCAAAGGGCTAGATCCTAGAGCATTCAAATACAACATTTATGCCCAACAAGTGATATTATTGCATATAAGAAATGAGAACCAAAAAAATTGTTATCAATTTGGAGGAGCATGGCCAATGTTGTGCAACAATAACACTGCAGGCTTGCAACCTATCAGGAAAAAGCACAATACATTTGTTTGCGTTCACACTATAGGAAAAAGCATAATACAATTGTTTGTGTTCACGCATGACTATAAATTGCCATCAATGCTTTTTTCAGAAAAACATATTCAGGAACACACTCCAGTAAAATGCCCACATGCTCAACTTTGATTGAGGAAGATATGCTCACATGCAGCTACGGTAAACATCTATGTGTTCAGTCAGAAAAAAAATCAAGGGTAACTTAATAGATAGTTAGGCACACTTGGTCCATCACCAAGCGTATTCATGGCACAATTATCTAGGCAAGGGCAGTGTAAAGTATGACCATCCAAAGAAAGGGGATAACAAGAGAACAAACCTCTCGAGCATACACCACAGAAAGGATGCCCACATGAAGCAGCACGCATTGACTCACGTGGACAACTTCCGAAGCAAACCCCACACGTAAGCTGTTAAAGGATAGATAAGAAATATAAGAAGTGGAGTTTATATGCACATGACCTACATGTATGGGAATGTTTTCATTAGCATGCCTAGTCTAGAACATAAAAGGGTGCAAGCCCATCCCTTTGTCGCAAGCATTCAAAATAACAAGCCTACTGTTCAACATTTTCTCCAGTAAAATACAGGTTGCCAGGCAGGTCATACTAACTCCACGGGTTACAAAATATACAGGCAATCCAATAATATAAACATCAAGAAGAAATCCTTAACGGGAAAGCAAGAAGAAATCGACCGATCAGGGACAATTCGAAGCAGCAGACCTTAACGGGGTTGAAGCATCGGCCTTCCCCTCGTGCTCATCATCGCCTCCATGGCCTGCACATAGCCAACACCGTCACTCCGCCTGCTGCTGCTGCTGCTGAAACAACAACAACAACAACAACCACCAACTAGCCTAGTAAATCCAAAAATCCAATTGTGATGAAAAACATGTCCATATCATGTGACTGCTGCAAACTGGACCCTTTTTTTGATACGCACATGGCTGCTGCAATACAAGCACACACAAAAAAAGACATCTTGTAGTAGGAGGCAGGGAGGGTTGGAGCAGAGCATCTTCTCCATGGACCTCCTCTCTCTCCCACATGCCCTTGAATTCCTTGACACAATACAAGCAGACATCAGATGTTGGAGATGAAGAAGAAGACAAGGGTAGGGGAGGAGGGATTGGTACCTACCCTGGTCGAGGGGAGTTTCATCTCCATGGCGTCCCACGAAGGGAGGCTCGACAATGGCGGGCGTCCTTGGAGGTTGAGGAAGAACCGGTTGTCCTCGAGCAGGACAAATTCATCCAGGAGACAGAGCTGCGTGTGGGGGCTGGGTAGGCGTCGGATATGAACCGCCGGAGTCTCCGGAGTTGGAGGCGACCGAAGCCCTTGCCACCGGCGAGCGGCGAATCCAGCCAGATGGGTGGACGCAGCGGCGCGAGGCGAGCACAGGAGGAGTGTGATGCGCGCCGCTGGAATCGACCGACCGAGATCTAGATGGCGGCGGCGGAGAGAGAGTTGGGTGAGTGGGTGCGGGTGCGTGGAGAAGGCGGCGGTGGTTGGGTGGCGCCCGCGGAGGAGTGGAGTGGAGTGGAGGCCGGCCGGGGTTGGGGAGGGGGTGGAGGTGTGCGGCGGCGACGGCGTGAGGAACCCTAGCGCGCCGCGACTCGCAATGGCATCGAGGGCACGACGATTTTCTGGTCCTAGGGATCCTATTTCAGATCGATCAACTGTCATTTCGTAGGTTAACCGTGTTAGATGGTTTTAGGTCTTTTTTCTAGCTGTGAACCGGCGTGATTCAGGATGGGCGTAGTTGTATTTTGATGTTTTTTACCGGTTGGGAGGTAAGATGCGGGGAGATGGTGGAAAGCGGGAGGTGAGACGAAGTACTAAAAAACCGAGGGAGGTGGGACGAAATTTGACCGGCGGAGACTACCAACTGCTTCATTAGGAGTAGAGATGAAGGTATTGTCTTGGGGCATAAAGTTTCCGAAAGAGGTATTGAAGTTGATAAAGCTAAAGTAGATGCTATTGAAAAGATGTCGTGTCCTAAAGATATCAAAGGTATAAGAAGTTTCCTTGGTCATGCTGGTTTCTATAGGAGGTTTATCAAAGACTTCTCTAAAATTTCTAGGCCTCTCACTAATCTCTTGCAAAAAGATGTTCCTTTTGTTTTTGATGATGATTGTGTAGAAGCATTTGAAATACTTAAGAAAGCCTTGATTTCTGCACCTATTGTTCAGCCGCCTGATTGGAATTTACCCTTCGAAATTATGTGTGATGCTAGTAATTATGCTGTTGGTGGTGTTCTAGGACAAAGAGTTGATAAGAAATTAAATGTTATCCAATATGTTAGTAAAACTCTAGACAGTGCCCAGAGAAATTATGCTACCACTGAAAAAGAATTTCTAGCAGTTGTATTTGCATGTGATAAATTCAGACCTTATATTATTGATTTTAAAGTAACTGTTCACACTAATCATGCTACTATTAAATATATTATGGAAAAGAAAGATGCCAAACCTAGACTTATTATATGGGTTCTCTTGCTACAAGAATTTGATTGGCATATTATTGATAGAAAGGGAGCTGAGAACCCCGTTGCAGACAACTTGTCTAGGTTAGAGAATGTTCTTGATGACCCACTACCTATTGATGATAGCTTTCCTGATGAACAATTAAATGTCATAAATGCTTCTCATAATACTCCATGGTATGCTGATTATGCTAATTATGTTGTTGCTAAATTTATACCACCTAGTTTCACATACCAGCAAAAGAAAAAGTTTTCTATGATTTAAGATATTACTTTTGGAATGACCCGCACCTTTATAAACAAGGAGTAGATGATATTATTAGACGTTGTGTACCTTAGCATGAACATGAATAGATCCTACGCAAGTGACACTCCGAGTCTTACGGAGGACACCGCGCTGGAGATAGAACTGCACATAAGGTATTGCAATATGGGTTCTATTGGCGCACTCCCTTCAAGGATGCCCATAAGTTTCTCTTGTATTGTGACCAATGTCAAAGAATTGGTAACATTAGTAGACGCCAGGAAATGCCTAGGAATTATTCACATGTTATTGAACCATTTGATGTTTGGGGCTTTGATTATATGGGACCTTTTCCTTCCTCTAATGGGTATACACATATTTTAGTTGCTGTTGATTACGTTGCTAAGTGGGTAGAGGCTATTCCAACTAGTAGTGATGATCATAACACTTCTATCAAGATGCTTAAAGAAATTATTTTTCCGAGGTTTGGAGTCCTAGATATTTAATGACTAATGGTGGTTCACATTTTATTCATGGTGCTTTCCGTAAAATGCTTCCTATAGATGATGTTAACCATAAAATTGCATCTCCATATCATCCTCAGTCAAGTGGTCAAGTAAAATTGAGTAATAGAGAGATTAAATTAATTTTGCAAAAGTCTATTAATAGATCTAGAAAGAATTGGTCTAAGAAACTTGATGATGCATTGTGGGCTATAGAACTGCCTATAATAATCCTATGGGTATGTCTCCGTATAAAATGGTTTATGGAAAAGCATGTCACTTACTTCTTGAACTAGAACAAAAGGCATATTGGGCTATTAAAGAGCTCAATTACGATTTCAAACTTGCCCGTGAGAAGAGGTTATTTGACATTAGCTCACTTGATGAATGGAGAACCCAAGCCTATGAGAATGCCAAGTTGTTTAAAGAAAAAGTTAAAAGATGGCATGACAAAAGGATACAAAAGCGTGAGTTTAATATAGGTGATCATGTTTACTATACAACTCTCATTTAAGTTTTTTTGCAGGAAATCTTCTCTCTAAATGGGAAGTCCCTTACATTATCAAGGAGGTCTATTGTTCCGGTGCCATAAAAACCAACAATGCCGAAGGAAAAAATCCGAAGGTGGTAAACAGTCAAAGACTCAAGCATTATATCTCAGGTACTCCCATAAATGCTGAGACCAATATAATTGATACCGTAACACCGGAGGAGTACATAAGGGATACTTTCCAGAACATTTCAGACTCCGAAAAGGAATAGGTATGTGGTATGGTAAGTAAACCGACTCCAAAACGTTTCCAATGATAAATTTTGTTTGTTTTGGAATATTTAAAAAATTAGGAAAATTAAAAGTAGTCCGAAAGAGACACGAGGCCACCACAAGGGTGGAGGGTGTTGATAACCCACAAGTATATGGGGGGTCGCAACAGTTTTCGAGGGTAGAGTATTCAACCCAAATTTATAGATTCGACACAAGGGGAGCCAAAGAATATTTGAAGGTATTAGCAGCTGAGTTGTCAATTCAACCACACCTGGAGATTAATTATCTGCAGCAAAGTGATCACTAGCAAAGTAGTTTGATAGTTTTGATAGTAGTGACAACAGCAATAGTAACAGTAACAGTGATAACAGTAATTTTGTAGCAAGTGTAACAGTGATGGTAGTAGTAGTAACTTAGCAGAAACAATATGGAAAAATTCGCAGGCATTGGATCAGTGACTTGTTGGATGATATTCATCATGTGACAGTTATAACCTAGGGTGATACGACACTAGCTCCAGTTCATTAATATAATGTAGGCATGTATTCCGTAAATAGTCATATGTGCTTTATTAAAAGAACTTGCATGACATCTTTTGTCCTACCCTCCCGTCGCAGCAGGGTCCATATTGGAAACTAAGGGATATTAAGGTCTCCTTTTAATAGAGAACCGGAACAAAGCATTAACACATAGTGAATACATGAACTCCTCAAACTATGGTAATCGCCGGGAGTGGGCCCGGTTGTAGTCACTCCGGGGTTGCTAGATCATAACACGTAGTAGGTGACTATAACTTGCAAGATTGGATCTAGAACATGAATATAATGGTGATAACATAAACGGTTCAGATTTGAAATCATGGCACCCGGGCCCAAAGTGACAAGCATTAAGCATGGCAAAGTCATAGCAACATCAATCTAAGAACATAGTGGATACTAGGGATCGAGCCCTAACAAAACTAACTCGATTAAATGATGAATCTCATCCAACTCCTCACCGACCAGCGAGCCTACAAAAGAATTACTCACTCCCGGTGGGGAGTATCATGTAATTGGCGATGGAGAAGGGTTGGTGATGATGAAGAACAAAGATCCCCCTCTCCGAAGCCCCAAAAGGACTCCAGATCTGCCCTCCCGAGGAAGAACAGGGCTTGGCGGCGGCTCCGTCTCGTGAATTGTGATAATTCTTTGTCCCTGATTTTTCTCCGAAAATAGGAATTTATAGCGTTGGTTTTAGGGTCTGCGGGGCCACCAGGTGGGGACAACCCACCTGGGCACGCCAGGAGAGGGTGGCGCGCCCTGGTGGGTTGTGCCCACCCAGGGGCCCCTCTCCGGTAGGTCTTGGCTCCAGAAATTCTTATATATTATATAAAAATTCCTTGGAAAGTTTCGTTCAATTTCGAGAACTTTTATTTCTACACAAAAACAACACCATGGTAGTTCTGCTGAAAACAACGTCAGTCCGGGGTTAGTTTCATTCAAATCATGCAAATTAGAGTCCAAAACAAGAGGAAAAGCGTTAGGAAAAGTAGATACGTTGGAGACGTATCAACTGCCCCAAGCTTAAACCTTTGCTTGTCCTGAAGCAATTCAGTTGATAAACTGAAAGTGAAAAAGAAAAACTTTTACGAACTCTTTTGCTCTTGTTTGCATAAGTAAGCTTAAACAACATCCAGGTTTTTAGCCAACATTATAACTAACCATGTCGACAATAACTCTTAAAGATTATAATGACTCATATCAATGACATAATCAGCTAGCGAGCAATAATAAGATATCTCAAACAACAACACATTGTCAAAACAACCATGATATAATATGAAAATAGTGGTATCTTGCTAGCCCTTTCTGAGACTGGAAAACATAAATGCAGAGCACCTCCAAAGTTCAAGCAGCGACTAAACATTGTAATTCATGGTAGAAAAGATCCAGTCATGATGCACCCAACATTAGCTGCACATAATGCATAAATCATGATAGCTGCGCTCTTCTCAGTTTCTGGCGTTTGTTTTTAGAAGGTGATGACACAACATAAAAGTAAATAGATAGTCCCTTCGCAGAGGGAAGTAGTGATTTGCAGAGGTGCCAGAGCTCAAGTTTTTAAAACAGAGGTAAATGATTATTTTGGGACATGCACCCTTCTCATTTACGTCACGACCATCAATTATCAATATCTCCCATGCTAAACAGGCTAGTGGCAGTTCCCAAGCGATAAAAGTAAAGGTTTTGACTCCATTGGGAGTTTTTGTTTGATTATTCGAGTGATTAACTCTTTTTGTATTTTGTAGTTTGGGACTGGGCATCCCTATTACCGCCCTTTTCTCGTGCGATGGCAAGTGAATAAACACTCCACGTGAGAATAACCCTCTTAGCATGGAAGATACCAACCACCTCCTGTCGTTCCATGAACGATCCAGGCACACAAAACGGATATTTTTAGAAGTTTTAGAGGTGGCACATGCAAATTTACTTAGGACAACGGGGTAATACCGTATATAGGTAGGTATGGTGGACTCATCTGGAATAACTTTGGGTTCAAGGTTTTTGATGTACAAGCAGAATTCTCACTTAGTACAGGCGAAGGCTAGCAATTAGATTGAGAAGCGGGCAGCGAGAGAGCAACAACGATCATAACCATGCATTATGCATAAGTAACATTGGACACTAGCATGAGTAGGATATCAACACCATGAACATAAATATCATAGAGGCTATGTTGGTTTTGATTCAACTACATGTATGAACATGTGCCAAGTCAAGCCACTCGAACATTCAGAGGAGGATACCATATCATCATACTATATCACAATCATTTTAACGCTATGTTGATATCCAAGATAAATCATTATCAACTCCCGGCTACTTATGCATGGCATGAGAAACTATAATCTCTAATTGTCATTGCAAACATGTTTAATCATAACGGGCTGAATCATGGATACTGGGTTAAACATATTTATACAAAAAGAACAAGTCGAGTTCATACCAGTTTATCTCTGCCACAGCCAGTTCATCGAATGTTGTCATTATTGCCTTTCACTTGCACGACCGAATGATATGAAAATAATAATAGTGCAAGAGTGCCGTGGACTAAGCTGGAATCTGCAAACATTTTATTCAACAAGAGAAGACAAGGTAAAATGTGCTCTTTATTAGTTCAATAGTTATTCATATGAGAGCCACTCAACATTTTCATCATGGTCTTCTCCTCGGCACAACTCGAATAAAAAGAAAATAAATTCAAAAAAACATACTGAAATATTTTTGGAGTTTTTGGTTTTCTTGAACAAGCAAAATAAAAGAGAAAAGCAAAAACGAGAAAAAAAACTATTTACACGGGAAAGCTCCCAACAAGCAAAAGAAGAACAAGGAAATATTTTTGGGTTTTCGTTTTAATAATTCTACCAAGCATGCATAGAAAGTAAATTAACTATAACTATTTTTTTTGCTTTTTCTAAAAATTTTCAAACACACAAGAAGAATGCAAGAAAAATAATCTAAGCATGGATGATACAATGAAAAAGTGTGGACACCGACAAATGGAATAAGTGAACATGAATGTAAAGTCGGTGGAAATACGTACCCCCCCCCCCCCAAGCTTAGGCTTTTGGCCTAACTTGGTAGTCGATCAGTAGCCCGGAGGGTAGTAGTCATTGTGGTAGCTCACAGAGGCTCTTGGTGCGGATGCCTCGACCCGCCATGCTGCCTCTACTTCTGCGCTGTGAGCTCGGGCCTTGCTCTCAAGAACAAAATATCTTCCCTTGATGTGATAATAAAAAAGAGCAGGCGCGGGCAAATATGTTTGCACGAGAGATGTTTTGTTAAACAAAAGACTATAAGTGAAGTATCAGCCTTTCCCTTGAGAATCTTATGGTCTTTTAAAGTGTTAAAATCTAAATACTATGTGGGTAGAATAGGATCAGAGGGCAGAGGTGAAGCACCCAGCCCTCGTGGTAAACGCGTGGCATAAATTCCACCATAGAACCAGCCGCTGTTAGCGTTGTGTTGAAGTCTGCGTGCAACAATGGCTGCAAGGTTATAATTCCTTTCACTAGTGAGAGCAGTATGTATGAGGCTCAAGTCTGGAGCACAAAGCGTGCTACAGTCTTGCTTGCCTACTATGCATTTACCGTTAAATAACGCAAAGTACTGAATTGCGGGAAAATATGGATGCTCTTTATTTTACCTTGAGTAACTCCCCTCCTTTCACCGTAACAAAGGCTCGTCAAGAATGTTTCGAACTCAGCCTTTGGTGTTTCTTCAAGCGAACCCCAAAATGGAAGCTTGCAGTGATAAGCAAAATTCTCTAGTGAGATGGTAAATGGACTATCATAAAGCATAAACGACACCTTAGACTCACGTGGGAAATATTTAAATCCTTTGACAAATGATTCAGTGAGAAGTTGGTGTTGTTCACACTTATCTGAAAGGTAGGTACCGAGACCAGCATTGTGAACATATTGTTCAAATTCCTCCTTAATGCCCACATGCACCATATACTCATCGCAAGGCCATAAGCATGTTTTCGTGGCGGCATCTCGCGTGGAACTTTCACTTAGTTCAACATAAGACCGGCGAGCAGAACTGTCACTTGAAGATGCCCCCGAGGATCGTCTCCTCGAAGAACTCCTTCCAAATAGGTTCATCATGTCTGCGCACAATTTTCTGAAAATAAAAATTTTGGGGTGACAAAAATTTGTCAACAAAACTTTATAAAATTGTTAGCAACTACTCATAGTGATACATAGAAGCTATAGCAAGCATTCAAACTACTTACAACACTAAGAATTTAACATGCAAGCACATCTACAGCAGCACCAAGAGTAGCTAATTATTCAAAATATAAACCACTAAAGCAAAAACTAATTGGACAAACGATGGAGTCACATACCAAGCAACAATCCCCCGAAACAGTTTCAGAAACGGAGCTTCGAGCAAAGATATCGAAATCCGCCGGTTTGAGCTCAAGAACATGGGAGAGAGATCAATGGGGATTTTTTCTGGAGGTAAGTGATGATGTGGGATGAAGAGGTAAGTGAGGGGGCCCACGTGGGGACCACAACGCACTAGGGCGCGTCTGGGGGTCCTGGCGCCCCCAGGTGGGTTGTGCCCACCTGGTGCACCTCCCTCTGGTATTATTTCCACCAGAAATTCAATAAAAATCGTGTAAAATTTTCAGGGCATTCTGAGAACTTTTATTTTTGGGTCATTTTTTTATTGCACTGGAAATTTAGAAAACAGACAAAACTTGGCATTTCATTTTATTTAACTAATAAAAACAGAAAACAAAAGGTAAGGACAGAAAGTAGTGCTTACTAAATTCATCAACTTCATACCGTTCAAAAATGATCCATTAATAAGGTTGATCAGGTATTATTAACAACCAATTTCGATTAGCATGAAACCGAAGAACTTTCATAAATCACTAAGTTACCTCAATGGGGATATGCATTTCCCCAACAATAAGTATTTCAGATTTCTTTTTGACAGTAGGTAGAGTTATTTGAAAACTTCCAATAGTGATTGTCGGAGATTTTTCAATAACATTAATACCATTCACTTGGAATTGTTTCTTCGGAAAGTGCACCATATGCTCATTGCCATTAATATGAAAAGTGACCTAATACGTCTCCAACGTATCTATAATTTTTGATTGTTCCATGCTATTATATTATCTATTTTAGATGTTAATGGTCTTTATTTTACACTGTTATATTATTTTTGGGACTAACCTATTAACCGGAGGCCTAGCCCAAATTGCTTTTTTTTGCCTATTTTAGTGTTTCATAGAAAAGGAATATCAAACAGAGTCCAAACGGAATGAAACCTTCGGGAACGTGATTTTTGGAACAAACATGATCCAGGAGACTTGGAGTGGACGTCAAGCAATCAACGAGGCGGCCACGAGGCAGGGGGCGCGCCCTCCACCCTCGTGGGCCCCTCGTTGCTTCACTTATATATATATATATATACACCCCGCAAACATCCAGGAGCACCACGAAACCCTATTTTCACCGCCGCAACCTTCTGTACCCAAGAGATCCCATCTTGGGGCCTTTTCCGGAGCTCCGCCGGAGGGGGCATTGATCACGGAGGGCCTCTACATCAACTCTATGGCCCCTCCGATGATGTGTGAGTAGTTTACCTCAGACCTACGGGTCCATAGCTAGTAGCTAGATGGCTTCTTCTATATCTTTGGATCTCAATACAAAGTTCTCCTTGATTCTCTTGGGGATCTATTCGATGTAATCTTCTTTTGCGGTGTGTTTGTCGAGATCCGATGAATTCTGGGTTTATGATCCATATTATCTATGAACAATATTTGAATCTTCTCTGAATTCTTTTATGCATGATTGGTTTATCTTTGCAAGTCTCTTTGAATTATTAGTTTGGTTTGGCCTACTAGATTGATCTTTCTTTCAATGGGAGAAGTGCTTAGCTTTAGGTTCAATCTTGCGGTGCTCGAGCTTAGTGACAGAAAGGGACACAAAACGTATTGTATTGTTGCCATCGAGGATAAAAAGATGGGGTTTACATCATATTGCATGAGTTTATACCTCTACATCATGTCATCTTGCTTAAGGCGTTACTCTGTTCTTATGAACTTAATACTCCAGATGCATGTTGGATAGCAGTTGATGTGTGGAGTAATAGTAGTAGATGCAGAATAGTTTCGGTCTACTTGTCTCGGACGTGATGCCTATATGCATGATCATGCCTAGATATTCTCATAATTATTCGCTTTTCTATCAATTGCTCGACAGTAATTTGTTCACCCACCGTAATACTTATGCTATCTCGAGAGAAGTTACTAGTGAAACCTATGCCCCCGGGCCTATTTTCCATCATACAAGTTTCCAATCTATTTTATTTTACAATATTTACTTTCAATCTATATCATAAAAATACCAAAAATATTTATCATATTATTATCATCTCTATCAGATCTCACTCTTGCAAGTGACCGTGAAGGGATTGACAACCCCTTTATCGTGTTGGTTGTGAGGTTCTTATTTGTTTGTGTAGGTACGAGGTGACTCGCGCGTGGTCTCCTACTGGATTGATACCCCGGTTCTCAAAAACTGAGGGAAATACTTACGCTGCTTTACTGCATCACCCTTTCCTCTTCAAGGGAAAACCAACGCAGTGCTCAAGAGGTAGCAAGAAGGATTTCTGGCGCCGTTGCCGGGGAGGCTTACACAAAGTCAAGTCAAGATTTGATCTCCCGTCAACAAGCCATTTCTGGCGCCATTGTTGGGGAGATCTACGCCAAGTCAAGATATACCAAGTACCCATCACAACTTTTATCCTTCGCATTACATTATTTGCCATTTGCCTCTCGTTTTCCTCTCCCCCACTTCACCCTTGCCGTTTTATTCGCCCTCTTTTCCTTTAGCCCTCTTTTTCCGTTCGCCTCTCTTTTCGCTTGCTTATTGTTTGCTCGTGTGTTGGATTGCTTGCTTGTCACGATGGCTCAAGATAATACTAAATTGTGTGTCTTTGCCAATACCAACAATAGGCACTCTGATTGCTCCTCTTACTGATGCTGAATCTTGTGAAATTAATACTGCTTTGCTGAATCTTGTCATGAAAGATCCGTTTTCTGGCCTTCCTAGTGAAGATGCCACTACCCATCTAAACAACTTTGTTGATTTGTGTGATATGCAAAAGAAGAAAGATGTGGACAACAATATTGTCAAACTTAAGCTATTTCCGTTTTCGCTTAGAGATCTCGCTAAAGCTTGGTTCTCATATTTGCCTAAAAATAGTATTGATTCATGGAATAAGTGCAAAGATGCTTTTATCTCTAAGTATTTTCCTCCCGCTAAGATCATCTCTCTTAGAAATGATATTATGAATTTTAAGCAACTTGATCATGAAAATGTTGCACAAGCTTGGGAGAGGATGAAATCAATGATACGTAATTGCCCTTCACATGGCTTGAATTTATGGATGATTATACAATTTTTTTATGCCAGATTGAATTTTGCTTCTAGAAATCTTTTAGATTCGTCCGCGGGAGGAAATTTTATGGAAATCGCTTTAGGAGAAGCTACCAAACTCCTAGATAATATTATGGTTAATTATTCTCAATGGCACACTGAAAGATCTACTAGTAAAAAGGTGCATGCAATCGAAGAGATTAATGTTTTGAGTGGAAAGATGGATGTACTTATGAAATTGTTTGCTAATAAGAGTGCTCATACTGATCCTAATGATATGCCTTTGTCTACTTTGATTGAGAATAATAATGAATCCATGGATGTGAATTTTGTAGGTAGGAACAATTTTGGTAATAACACATATAGAGGTAATTCTAATTCTAGGCCGTTTCCTAGTAATTCCTTATGGTAATTCCTACAACAATTCTTATGGAAATTACAATAAGATGCCCTTTGATTTTGAATCTAGTATTAAAGAATTTATTACTTTGTAAAAGAGTTTCAATGCTTTGATTGAAGAAAAATTACTTAAGATTGATGAGTTGGCTAGGAACGTGGATATAATTTCTCTTGATGTTGATTCTTTGAAACTTAGATCTATTCCACCTAAGCATGATATCATGAGTCTCTCAAAGCCATGAGAATTTCCATCAATGAGTGCAAAGAAAGAACCGCTAGGATGCGTGCTAAAAGAGATTGTTTTGTAAAAGCGTGTTCTTCTAGTTTTCATGATAATAAGGATGAAGATATAAAAGTGATTGATGTGTCCCCTATTAAATCTTTGTTTTGCAATATGAATCTTGATAATGATGGGACTGGAGATGAGTCAACTTTAGTTAGAAGGCGTCCCAATGATTCAGAGTTTTTAGATCTTGATGCAAAAGTTGGTAAAAGTGGGATTGAAGAGGTCAAAACTTTAGATATCAATGAACCCACTATCTTGGATTTCAAGGAATTTAATTATGATAATTTCTCTTTGATATATTGTATTTCCTTGTTGCAATCCATGCTAAATTCTCCTCATGCTTATAGTCAAAATAAGGCTTTTACTAAACATATTGTTGATGCTTTGATGCAATCTTATGAATAAAAACTTGAGTTGGAAGTTTCTATCCCTAGAAAACTTTATGATGAATGGGAACCTACTATTAAAATTAAAATTAAAGATCATGAATGCTTTGCTTTGTGTGATTTGGGTGCTAGTGTTTCCACGATTCCAAAAACTTTGTGCGATTTGCTAGGTTTCCGTGAATTTGATGATTGTTCTCTAAATTTGCACCTTGCAGATTCCACTATTAAGAAACCTATGGGAATGATTAATGATGTTCTTATTGTTGAAAATAGGAATTATGTTCCCATAGATTTCATTGTTCTTGATATAGATTGCAATCCGTCATGTCCTATTATTCTTGGTAGACCTTTCCTTAGAACGATTGGTGCAATTATTGATATGAAGGAAGGGAATATTAAATTCCAATTTCCATTAAGGAAAGGCATGGAACACTTCCCTAGAAAGAAATTAAAATTACCATATGAATCTATTATGAGAGCCACTTATGGATTGCCTACCAAAGATGGCAACACTTAGATCTATCCTTGCTTTTATGCCTAGCTAGGGGCGTTAAACGATAGCGCTTGTTGGGAGGCAACCCAATTTTATTTTTATTCCTTGATTTTTGCTCCTGTTTAGTAATAAATAATTTATCTATCCTCTGTTTTGGTTGTGTTTTTTGTGTTTAATTAGTGCTTGTGCCAAGTAGAACCGTTGGGAAGACTTGGGGGAAGTCTTTTTTATCTTGCTGTAAAAAACAGAAACTTTAGCACTCACGAGAATTGCTGCCATTTTTAATTGGAGAGTGCTATTTAGTTAATTATTTTTGAAGATGATTAATAGATAAATTACTCACTTCCAGCAATTTATTTCAGAATTTTTGGGGTTCCATAAGTGGTCGAAACCTACAGATTACTACAGACTATTCTGTTTTTGACAGATTCTGTTTTTTGTGTGTTGTTTGCTTATTTTGATGAATCTATGGCTAGTAAAAGAGTTTATAAACCATAGATAAGTTGGAATACAGTAGGTTTAAAACCAATATAAATCATGAATGAGTTCATTACAGTATCTTGAAGTGGTGGTTAGTTTTCTTTTACTAACAGAGCTCACGAACATTTTCTTTTAAGTTTTGTGTTGTGAAGTTTTCAAGTTTTGGGTAAAGATTTGATGGATTATGGAACAAGGAGTGGCAAGAGCCTAAGCTTGGGGATGCCTGAAGGAAATATTCCCTAGAGGCAATAATAAAGTTATTTATTTCCTTATATCATGATAAATGTTTATTATTCATGCTAGAATTGTATTAACCGGAAACATAATACATGTGTGAATACATAGACAAACTTAGTGTCACTAGTATGCCTCTACTTGACTAGCTCGTTAATCAAAGATGGTTATGTTTCCTAACCATGAACAAAGTGTTGTTATTTGATTAACGAGGTCACATCATTAGTTGAATGATCTGATTGACATGACCCATTCCATTAGCTTAGCACCCGATCGTTTAGTATGTTGCTATTGCTTTCTTCATGACTTATACATGTTCCTATAACTATGAGATTATGCAACTCCCGTTTTCCGAAGGAACACTTTGGGTGCTACCAAACGTCACAACGTAACTGGGTGATTATAAAGGAGTACTACAGGTGTCTCCAATGGTAGATGTTGGGTTGGCGTATTTCGAGAATAGGATTTGTCACTCCGATTGTCGGAGAGGTATCTCTGGGCCCTCTCAGTAATGCACATCACTTAAGCCTTGCAAACATTGCAACTAATGAGTTAGTTGCAGGATGATGTATTACGGAACGAGTAAAGAGACTTGCCGGTAACGAGATTGAACTAGGTATTGGATACCGACGATCGAATCTCGGGCAAGTAACATACCGATGACAAAGGGAACAACGTATGTTGTTATGTGGTCTGACCGATAAAGATCTTCGTAGAATATGTAGGAACCAATATGGCATCCAGGTCCCGCTATTGGTTATTGGCCAGAGATGTGTGTCGGTCATGTCTACATTGTTCTTGAACCGTAGGGTCCGCACGCTTAACGTTGCGATGACAGTTATTATGAGTTTATGCATTTTGATGTACCGAAGGTTGTTCGGAGTCCCGGATGTGATCACGGACATGACGAGGAGTCTCGAAATGGTCGAGACATAAAGATTGATATATTGGAAGCCTATGTTTGGACATCGGAAGTGTTCCGGGTGAAATCGGGATTTTACCGGAGTACCGGGAGGTTACCGGAACCCCCTGGGAATCATATGGGCCATAGTGGGCCTTAGTGGAAAGGAGAAGGGGGCAGCCCAAGGTGGCCGCGCGCCTCCCCCCTCCCCTAGTCCTATTAGGACTAGGAGAGGTGGCCGGCCCCCCTCTCTCTCTCTCCCCCTTGATGAATCCTATTCCAACTAGGATTTGGGGGGGAGTCCTACTCCCGGTAGGAGTAGGACTCCTCCTGGCACGCCCCAAGGCCGGCCGCACCTCTCCCCCCTTTCTCCTTTATATACAGGGGCAGAGGGCACCTCTAGACACACAAGTTGATCCTTGAGATCGTTCCTTAGCCGTGTGCGGTGCCCCCTGCCACTATATTCCACCTCGATCATATCGTTGTAGTGCTTAGGCGAAGCCCTGCATCGGTAGAACATCAAGATCGTCACCACGCCGTCGTGATGACGGAACTCTTCCCCGACGCTTTGCTGGATCGGAGCCCGGGGATCGTCATCGAGCTGTACGTGTGCTAAGAACTCGGAGGTGCCGGAGTAACGGTGCTTGTATCGGTCGGATCGGGAAGACGTACGACTACTTCCTCTACGTTGTGTGATCGCTTCCGCAGTCGGTCTGCGTTGGTACGTAGACAACACTCTCCCCTCTCGTTGCTGTGCATCACCATGATCTTGCATGTGCGTAGGATTTTTTTTGAAATTACTACGTTACCCAACAGTGGTATCAGAGCCTAGGTTTTATGGTTTGATGTTATTTGCACGAGTAGAACACAAGTGAGTTGTGGGCGATATAAGTCATACTGCCTACCAGCATGTCATACTTTGGTTCAGCGGTATTGTTGGACGAGACGACCCGGACCAACATTACGCGTACGCTTACGCGAGACCGGTTCCCTCGACGTGCTTTGCACATAGATGGCTTGCGGGCGACTGTCTCTCCAACTTTAGTTGAACCGAGTGTGGCTACGCCCGGTCCTTGCGAAGGTTAAAACGGAGTCTATTTGACAAACTATCATTGTGTTTTTGATGCGTAGGTGAGATTGGTTCTTGCTTAAAGCCCATAGCAGCCACGTAAAACTTGCAACAACAAAGTAGAGGACGTCTAACTTGTTTTTGCAGGGCATGTTGTGATGTGATATGGTCAAGGCATGATGCTAAATTTTATTGTATGAGATGATCATGTTTTGTAACCGAGTTATCGGCAACTGGCAGGAGCCATATGGTTGTCGCTTTATTGTATGCAATGCAATCGCGATGTAATGCTTTACTTTATTACTAAGCGGTAGTGATAGTCGTGGAAGCATAAGATTGGCGAGACGACAACGATGCTACGATGGAGATCAAGGTGTCGCGCCGGTGACGATGGTGATCATGACGGTGCTTCGGAGATGGAGATCACAAGCACAAGATGATGATGGCCATATCATATCACTTATATTGATTGCATGTGATGTTTATCTTTTTATGCATCTTATCTTGCTTTGATTGACGGTAGCATTATAAGATGATCTCTCACTAAATTATCAAGAAGTGTTCTCCCTGAGTATGCACCGTTGCCAAAGTTCGTCGTGCCCAGACACCACGTGATGATCGGGTGTGATAAGCTCTACGTCCATCTACAACGGGTGCAAGCCAGTTTTGCACACACAGAATACTCAGGTTAAACTTGACGAGCCTAGCATATGCAGATATGGCCTCGGAACACGGAGACCGAAAGGTCAAGCGTGAATCATATAGTAGATATGATCAACATAACAATGTTCACCATTGAAAACTAATCCATTTCACGTGATGATCGGTTATGGTTTAGTTGATTTGGATCACGTGATCACTTAGAGGATTAGAGGGATGTCTATCTAAGTGGGAGTTCTTAAGTAATATGATTAATTGAACTTAAATTTATCATGAACTTAGTCCTGGTAGTATTTTGTAAATCATGTTGTAGATCAATAGCTCGCGTTGTTGCTTCCCTGTGTTTATTTTGATATGTTCCTAGAGAAAATTGTATTGAAAGATGTTAGTAGCAATGATGCGGATTGGATCCATGATCTGAGGTTTATCCTCATTGCTGCACAAGAAGAATTATGTCCTTGATGCACCGCTAGGTGACAGACCTATTGCAGGAGCAGATGCAGACGTTATGAACGTTTGACTAGCTCAATATGATGACTACTTGATAGTTTAGTGCACCATGCTTAATGGCTTAGAATCGGGACTTCAAAGAAGTTTTGAACGTCATGGACCATATGAGATGTTCCAGGAGTTGAAGATAATATTTCAAGCAAATACCCGAATTGAGAGATATGAAGTCTCCAACAATTTCTATAGCTAAAAGATGGAGGAGAATCGCTCAACTAGTGAGCATGTGCTCAGATTGTCTGGGTACTACAATCGCTTGAATCAAGTGGGAGTTAATCTTCCAGATAAGATAGTGATTGACAGAATTCTCTAGTCACCATGGCCAAGTTAGTAGAACTTCGTGATGAACTATAGTATGAAAGGGATGACGAAAACGACTCCCGAGCTTTTCATGATGATGAAATCGATGAAGGTAGAAATCAAGAAAAACATCAAGTGTTGATAGTAGACAAGACCACTAGTTTCAAGAAAAGGGCAGAAGGGGAACTTCAAAAAGAACAACAAGCAAGTTGCTGCTCAAGTGAAGAAGCCCAAGTCTGGACCTAAGCCGGAGACTGAGTGCTTCTACTGCAAAGGGACTGGTCACTAGAAGCGGAACTACCCCAAGTGATTGGCAGATAAGAAGGATGGCAAGGTGAACATAAGTATATTTAATATACATGTTATTGATGTGTACTTTACTAGTGTTTATAGCAACCACTCAGTATTTGATACTAGTTCAGTTGCTAAGATTAGTAACTCGAAACGGGAGTTGCAGAATAAACAGAGACTAGTTAAGGGTGAAGTGATGATGTGTGTTGGAAGTGGTTCCAAGATTGATATGATCATCATCGCACACTCCCTATAAATTCGGGATTAGTGTTGAACCTAAATAAGTGTTATTTGGTGTTTACATTGAGCATGAATATGATTTGATCATGTTTATTGTAATACGGTTATTCATTTAAGTAAGAGAATAAATTGTTGTTCTGTTTACATGAATAAAACCTTATATGGTTACACACCCAATGAAAATAGTTCGTTGGATCTCGATCATAGTGATACACATAATCATAATATTGAAACCAAAAGATGCAAAGTTAATAATGATAGTGCAACTTATTTGTAGCACTGCCGTTTAGGTAATATTGGTGTAAAGCGCATGAAGAAACTCCATGCTGATGGGCTTTTGGAATCACTTGATTATGAATCAGTTGATGCTTGCGAACCATGCCTCATGGGCAAGATGCCTAAGACTCTGTTCTTCAGAACAATGGAGCAAGCAACAGATTTGTTGGAAATCATACATACTGATGTATGTGGTCCGATGAATATTGAGGCTCGCGATAGGTATCATTATTTTCTGATCTTCACACATGATTTGAGCAGATATGAGTATATCTACTTGATGAAACATAAGTCTGAAACATTTGAAAAGTAAAAAGAATTTCAGAGTGAAGTGGAGAATCATCGTAACAAGAAAATAAGGCTTCTACGATCTGATCGCGGAGACAAATATTTGAGTTATGAGTTTGGTCTTCAATTAGAACAATGTGGAATAGTTTCACAAATTCGTGCCACCCGGAACAGCACAGCATAATGGTGTGTCCGAACGTCATAGCCGTACTTTATTAGATATAGTGCAAATCTATGATGTTTCTTACCTATTTACCACTATCGTTTTTGAGGTTATGCATTAAAGACAGCTGCATTCACGTTAAAAAAAAGAGGCACCATCTAAGTCCGTTGAGACGACACAATCTGAACCGTGGTTTAGCAAGAAACCAAAGTTGTCGTTTCTTAAAGTTTGGGGTTGTGATGCTTATGTGAAAAAGCTTCATTCTGATAAGCTCAAAACCAAATCGGAGAAATATGTCTTCATAGGATACCCAAAAGGAGACTGTTGGGTACACCTTCTATCACAGATCCTAAGGCAAGACATTCGTTGCTTATAATGGATCCTTTCTAGAGAAGGAGTTTCTCTCGAAAGAAGTGAGTGGGAGGAAAGTAGAACTTGATAAGGTAACTGTACCTTCTCCCTTATTGGAAAGTAGTTCATCACAGAAATCTGTTCCTGTGACTACTACACCAATTAGTGAGGAAGCTAATGATGATGATCATAAAACTTCAGATCAAGTTACTACCGAATCTCGTAGGTAAACCAGAGTGAGATCCGCACCAGAGTGGTACAGTAATCCTGTTCTGGAAGTCATGTTACTAGACCATGACGAACTTGTGAACTATGAGGAAGCGATGATGAGCCCAGATTCCGCAAAATGGCTTGAAGCCATGAAATCTGAGATGGGATCCATGTATGAGAACAAAGTGTGGACTTTGGTTGACTTGCCCGATGATCGGCAAGCAATTGAGAGTAAATGGATCTTCAAGAGGAAGACGGACATTGATAGTAGTGTTACTATCTACAAAGCTAGAATTGTCGCAAAAGGTTTTCGACAAGTTCAAGGTGTTGACTACGATGAGAGTTTCTCACTCGTATCTATGCTTAAGTCTGTCTGAATCATGTTAGCAATTGCCGCATTTTATGAAATCTGGCAAATGGATAAACAAAACTGAATTCCTTAATGGATTTATTAATGAAGAGTTGTATATGATGCAACCAGAAGGTTTTGTCAATCCTAAAGGTGCAAACAAAATATGCAAGCTCCAGCGATCCATCCATGGACTGGTGCAAGCATCTCGGAGTTGGAATATACGCTTTGATAAGTTGATCAAAGCATATAGTTTTATACAGACTTGCGGTGAAGCCTGTATTTACAAGAAAGTGAGTGGGAGCGCTCCAACATTTCTGATAAGTATATGTGAATGACATATTGTTGATCGGAAATAATGTAGAATTATTCTATAAAGCATAAAGGAGTGTTTGAAAGGAGTTTTTCAAAGAAAGACCTCGGTGAAGCTACTTACATATTGAGCATCAAGATCTATAGAGATAGATAAAAAACGCTTGAAAAGTTTTTTCAATGAGTACATACCTTGACAAGATTTTGAAGTAGTTCAAAATGGAACAGTCAAAGAAAGAGTTCTTGCCTGTGTTACAAGGTGTGAAATTGAGTAAGACTCAAAACACGACCACGACAGAAGATAGAAAGAGAATGAAAGTCATTCCCTATGCCTTGGCCATAGGTTCTATAAAGTATGCCATGCCGTGTACCAGATCTATTGTATACCCTACACTGATTTTGGCAAGGGAGTACAATAGTGATCTAGGAGTAGATCTCTGGACATCGGTCAAAATTATCCTTAGTGGAATAAGGATATATTTCTCAATTATGGACGTGACAAAAACGGTTCGTCGTAAAGGGTTACGTCAATGCAAATTTTGACACTGATCTAGATGACTCTAAGTCTCAATCTGGATACATATTGAAACTGGGAGCAATTAGCTAAGAGTAGCTCCGTGCAGAGCATTGTTGACATAGAAATTTGCAAAATACATACGGATCTGAATATGGCAGACCCATTGACTAAAACTTCTCTCACAAGCAAAACATGATCACACCTTAGTACTCTTTGGGTGTTAATCACATAAGCGATGTGAACTAGATTACTGAATCTAGTAAACCCTTTGGGTGTTGGTCACATGGCGATGTGAACTATGGGTGTTAATCACATGATGATGTGAACTATCGATGTTAATCACATGGTGATGTGATCTAGATTATTGACTCTAGTGCAAGTGGGAGACTGAAGGAAATATGCCCTAGAGGCAATAATAAAGTGATTTATTTCCTTATATCATGATAAATGTTTGTTATTCATGCTAGAATTGTATTAACCGGAAACATAATACATGTGTGAATACATAGACAAACTTAGTGTCACTAGTATGCCTCTACTTGACTAGCTCGTTAATCAAAGATGGTTATGTTTCCTAACCATGAACAAAGTGTTGTTATTTGATTAACGAGGTCACATCATTAGTTGAATGATCTGATTGACATGACCCATTCCATTAGCTTAGCACCCGATCGTTTAGTATGTTGCTATTGCTTTCTTCATGACTTATACATGTTCCTATAACTATGAGATTATGCAACTCCCGTTTGCCGGAGGAACACTTTGGGTGCTACCAAACGTCACAACGTAACTGGGTGATTATAAAGGAGTACTACAGGTGTCTCCAATGGTAGATGTTGGGTTGGCGTATTTCGAGAATAGGATTTGTCACTCCGATTGTCGAAAAGGTATCTCTGGGCCCTCTCAGTAATGCACATCACTTAAGCCTTGCAAGCATTGCAACTAATGAGTTAGTTGCAGGATGATGTATTACGGAACGAGTAAAGAGACTTGCCGGTAATGAGATTGAACTAGGTATTGGATACCGACGATCGAATCTCGGGCAAGTAACATACCAATGACAAAGGGAACAACGTATGTTGTTATGCGGTCTGACCGATAAAGATCTTCGTAGAATATGTAGGAACCAATATGGGCATCCAGGTCCCGCTATTGGTTATTGACCGGAGATGTGTCTCAGTCATGTCTACATTGTTCTCGAACCGTAGGGTCCGCACGCTTAACGTTACGATGACAGTTATTATGAGTTTATGCATTTTGATGTACCAAAGGTTGTTCGGAGTCCCGGATGTGATCACGGACATGACGAGGAGTCTTGAAATGGTCGAGACATAAAGATTGATATATTGGAAGCCTATGTTTGGACATCGGAAGTGTTCCGGGTGAAATCGGGATTTTACCGGAGTACCGGGAGGTTACCGGAACCCCCCGGGAATCATATGGGCCATAGTGGGCCTTAGTGGAAAGGAGAAGGGGGCAGCCCAAGGTGGCCGCGCGCCTCCCCCCTCCCCGAGTCCTATTAGGACTAGGAGAGGTGGCCGGCCCCCCTCTCTCTCTCTCTCTCTTTCCCCCTTGATGAATCCTATTCCAACTAGGATTTGGGGGGGGGGGGGTCCTACTCCCGGTAGGAGTAGGACTCCTCCTGGCACGCTCCAAGGCTGGCCGCACCTCTCCCCCGTTGCTCCTTTATATACAGGGGCAGAGGGCACCTCTAGACACACAGGTTGATCCTTGAGATCGTTCCTTAGCCGTGTGCGGTGCCCCCTGCCACTATATTCCACCTCGATCATATCGTTGTAGTGCTTAGGCGAAGCCCTGCGTCGGTAGAACATCAAGATCGTCACCACGCCGTCGTGCTGACGGAACTCTTCCCCGACGCTTTGCTGGATCGGAGCCCGGGGATCGTCATTGAGCTGTACGTGTGCTAAGAACTCGGAGGTGCCGGAGTAACGGTTCTTGGATCGGTCGGATCGGGAAGACGTACGACTACTTCCTCTATGTTGTGTGATCGCTTCCGCAGTCGGTCTGCGTTGGTACGTAGACAACACTCTCCCCTCTCGTTGCTGTGCATCACCATGATCTTGCATGTGCGTAGGATTTTTTTTGAAATTACTACGTTACCCAACAATGCCCATGGAACCCCAAGCTAAAATACAAGGACACTAAAAAGCCTAAGCTTGGGGATGCCCCGGAAGGCATCCCCTCTTTCGTCTTCGTCTATCGGTAACTTTACTTGGAGCTATATTTTTATTCGCCACATGATATGTGTTTTTCTTGGAGCGTCTTGTATGATTTGAGTCTTTGCTTTTTAGTTTACCACAATCATCCTTGATGTACACACCTTTTGGGAGAGACACACATGAGTTGGAATTTATTAGAATACTCTATGTGCTTCACTTATATCTTTTGAGCTTTTTAGTTTTTGCTCTAGTGCTTCGCTTATATCTTTTAGAGCACGACGGTGGTTTTATTTCATAGAAATAATTGATCTATCATGCTTCACTTATACCATTTTGAGAGTCCTTTAGAACAGCATGGTAATTCACTTTGGCTATAAATTTTAAATGCTAAGAGAAGTTGGATGCTTGATAGATGGTTTTGAGATATAAAGGTGGTAATATTAGAAGTGAGCTAGTTGAGTAATTGTGAAATTGATGAATACTTGTGTTGAAGTTGGCAAGTCCCGTAGCATACACGTATGGTGAACGTTATGTGACAAATTTGAAGCATGGGGTGTTCTTTGATTGCTTTCCTTATGAGTTGCGGTTGGGGACGAGCGATGGTCTTTCCCTACCAATCTATCCCCCTAGGAGCATGCGCGTAGTGCTTGGTTTTGATTACTTGTAGATTTTTGCAATAAGTATGTGAGTTCTTTATGACTAATGTAGAGTCCATGGATTATACACACTCTCACCCTTCCATCATTGCTAGCCTCTTCGTTACCGTGCATTGCCCTTTCTCACCTTGAGAGTTGGTGCAAACTTCGTCGGTGCATCCAAACCCCGTGATATAATACGCTCTATCACACATAAGCCTCCTTATATCTTCCTCAAAACAGCTACCATACCTACCTATTATGGCATTTCCATAGCCATTCTGAGATATATTGCCATGCAACTTTCCACCGTTCCATTTATTATGACACGCATCATCATTGTCATATTGCTTTGCATGATCATGTAGTTGAAATCATATTTGTGGCAAAGCCACCACGCTTATTTTTTTCATACATGTCACTCTTGATTCATCGCAATCCTGGTACACCGCCGGAGGCATTCACATAGAGTCATATTTTGTTCTAAGTATCGAGTTGTAATTCTTAAGTTGTAAGAAAATAATAGTGTGATGATCATCATTAGAGCATTGTCCCATGTGAGGAAAGGATGATGGAGACTATGATTCCCCCACAAGTCGGGATGAGACTCCAGACAAAAAAATAAAGAGAAAGAAAAGAGGCCAAAATAAAAAAAGAGAAAGAAGGCCCAAAAAATGAGACAAAAAGAGAGAAGGGACAATGTTACTATCCTTTTTCCACACTTGTGCATCAGAGTAGCACCATGATCTTCATGATAGAGAATCTCTTATTTTGTCACTTTCATATACTAGTGGGAATTTTTCATTATAGAACTTGGCTTGTATATTCCAATGATGGGCTTCCTCAAATGCCCTAGGTCTTCGTGAGCAAGCGAGTTGGATGCACACCCACTTAGTTTCATTGATGAGCTTTCATATACTTATAGCTCTAGTGCATCCGTTGCATGTCAATCCCTACTCCTTGCATTGACATCAATCGATGGGCATCTCCATAGCCCATTGATTATCCGCATCAATGTGAGACTTTCTCCTTTTTGTCTTCTCACACAACCTCAATCATCATATTCTATTCCACCCATAGTGCTATGTCCATGGCTCGCGCTCATATATTGCGTGAAAGTTGAAAGAGTTTGAAAAGGCTAAGTATGAAACAATTGCTTGGCTTCTCATCGAGGTTGTGCATGATGAGAGCATTTTGTGTGACGAAAATTAAGCATGGCCAAACTATATGACTTTGTAGGGATAAGTTTTCTTTGGCTATGGTATTTTGATAAGACATAATTGCTTGATTAGCATACTTGGAGTATTACTATTTTTATGTCAACAATAAACTTTTATCTCGAATCTTTCGGATCTGAACATTCATGCCACAATAGAGAAAAAAATACATTGAAGAATATTCTAGGAAGCATTCCACATCAAAAATTCTGTTTTTATCATTTACCTACTCGAGGACGAGCAGGAATTAAGCTTGGGGATGCTGATACGTCTCCAACGTATCTATAATTTTTGATTGTTACATGCTATTATATTATCTGTTTTAGATGTTAATGGGATTTATTTTATACTTTTATATTATTTTTAGGACTAACCTATTAACCGGAGGCCCAACCCAAATTGCTGTTTTTTTTGCCTATTTCAGTGTTTCGTAGAAAAGGAATATCAAACGGAATGAAACCTTTGGGAACGTGATTTTTGAAACAAACGTGATCCAGAAGACTTGGAGTGGACGTCAAGCAATCAACGAGGTGGCCACGAGGCAGGGGGCGCGCCCACCCCCTGGGCGCGAACTCCACCCTCGTGGGCCCCTCGTTGCTCCACCGACCTACTTCTTCCTCCTATATATATCCATATACCCCGCAAGCATCCAGGAGCACCACGAAACCCTATTTCCATTGCCGCAACCTTATGTACCCAAGAGATCCCATCCTGAGACCTTTTCCGAAGCTCCGTCGGAGGGGGCATTGATCACAGAGGGCCTCTACATCAACTCCATGGCCCCTCCGATGATGTGTGAGTAGTTTACCTCAGACCTACGGGACCATAGCTAGTAGCTAGATGGCTTCTTTTCTCTCTTTGGATCTCAATACAAAGTTCTCCTCGATTCTCTTGGAGATCTATTCGATGTAATCTTCTTTTGCGGTGTGTTTGTCGAGATCCGATGAATTGTGGGTTTATGATCCGGATTATCTATGAACAATATTTGAATCTTCTTTGAATTATTTTATGCATGATTGGTTTATCTTTGCAAGTCTCTTCGAATTATCAGTTTGGTTTGGCCTACTAGATTGATCTTTCTTTCAATGCGAGAAGTGCTTAGCTTTGGGTTCAATCTTGCAGTGCTCGATCCTAGTGACAGAAAGGGAAACGACACGTATTGTATTGTTGCCATAGGATAACAAGATGGGGTTTACATCATATTGCATGAGTTTATCCCTCTACATCATGTCATCTTGCTTAAGGCGTTACTCTGTTCTTATGAACTTAATACTCTAGATGCATGCTGGATAGCGGTCGATGTGTGGAGTAATAGTAGTAGATGCAGAATCGTTTCGGTCTACTTGTCTCGGACGTGATGCCTATATACATGATCATGCCTAGATATTCTCATAATTATTCACTTTTCTATCAATTGCTCGACAGTAATTTGTTCACCCACCGTAATACTTATGCTATCTTGAGAGAAGTCACTAGTGAAACCTATGGCTCCCGGGCCTATTTTCCATCATACAAGTTTCCAATCTATTTTATTTTGTAATATTTACTTTCAATCTATATCATAAAAACATCAAAAATATTTATCTTATTATTATCATCTCTATCAGATCTCACTCTTGCAAGTGGCCGTGAAGGGATTGACAACCCCTTTATCGCGTTGGTTGCGAGGTTCTTATTTGTCTGTGTAGGTACTGTTGGAAATATGCCCTAGAGGCAATAATAAAAGCATTATTATTATATTTCCTTGTTCATGGTAATTGTCTTTATTCATGCTATAATTGTGTTATCCGGAAATCGTAATACATGTGTGAATAACAGACGCCAACATGTCCCTAGTAAGCCTCTAGTTGACTAGCTCGTTGATCAACAGATAGTCATGGTTTCCTGGCTATGGACATAAGATGTCATTGATAACGAGATCACATCATTAGGAGAATGATGTGATGGACAAGACCCAATCCTAAACATAGCATAAAGATCGTGTAGTTCGTTTTGCTAGGGTTTTGCAATGTCAAGTATCTTTTCCTTAGACCATGAGATCGTGTAACTCCCGGATACCGTAGGAGTGCTTTGGGTATACCAAACGTCACAACGTAACTGGGTGACTATAAAGGTAGACTACGGGTATCTCCGAAAGTATCTGTTGGGTTGACGCGGATCAAGATTGGGATTTGTCACTCCGTATGACGGAGAGATATCACTGGGCCCACTCGGTAATGCATCATCATAATGAGCTCAAAGTGACCAAGTGTCTGGTCACGGGATCATGCATTACGGTACGAGTAAAGTGACTTGCCGGTAACGAGATTGAACGAGGTATTGGGATACCGACGATCGAATCTCGGGCAAGTAATATATCGGTTGACAAAGGGAATTGCATACGGGGTTGATTGAATCCTCGACATCGTGGTTCATCCGATGAAATCATCGTGGAGCATGTGGGAGCCAACATGGGTATCCAGATCCCGCTGTTGGTTATTGACCGGAGAGTCGTCTCGGTCATGTCTGCTTGTCTCCCGAACCCGTAGGGTCTACACACTTAAGGTTCGGTGACGCTAGGGTTGTGAAGATAAGTATATGCAGTAACCCGAATGTTGTTCGGGGTCCCGGATGAGATCCCGGACGTCACGAGGAGCTCCGGAATGGTCCGGAGGTAAAGAATTATATATAGGATGTGCAGTTTCGGCCATCGGGACAAGTTTCGGGGTACCCGGTATTGTACCGGGACCACCGGAAGGGTCCCGGGGGTCCACCGGGTGGGGCCACCTATCCCGGAGGGCCCCTTGGGCTGAAATAGGAGGGAACCCAGCCCATAGTGGGCTGGGGCGCCAGCCCCCCCAAGGCCCATGCGCCTAGGGTTGGGGGGGAACCCTAGGGGGGCGCCCCCTTGCTTGGGGGGCAAGCCCCCCACCCCTTGGCCGCCGCCCCCCTGGTAGATCCCATCTACCAGGGCCGGCGCCCCCCCTGGCACCCCTATATATAGGTGGGGAGAGGAGGGACTTGCTGCCCGCGCATTTGGTGCTTCCCTCTCTCCCTGTTACACCTCTCTCTCTCGTATTACACGGTGAAGCCCTGCTGTCGTGACGCCCTGCATCCACCACCACGCCGTCGTGCTGCTGGATCTTCATCAACCTCTCCTTCCCCCTTGCTGGATCAAGAAGGAGGAGACGTCTCCCGTCCCGTACGTGTGTTGAACGCGGAGGTGCCGTCCGTTCGGCGCTGGTCATCGGTGATTTGGATCACGACGTGTTCGACAACATCAACCACGTTCTAACGAACGCTTCCGCTCGCGATCTACAAAGGTATGTAGATGCATCTCGTGACTCGTTGCTAGATGAACTCCTAGATGATCTTGGTGAAACGAGTAGGAATTTTTTTTGTTTTCTGCAACGTTACCCAACAGTGGCATCATGAGCTAGGTCTATGCGTAGTTCTTCTTGCGCGAGTAGAACACAATTTGTTGTGGGCGTGGATTTGTCAACCTTCTTGCCGCTACTAGTCTTTTCTTGCTTCAGCGGTATTGTGGGATGAAGCGGCCCGGACCAACCTTACACGTACGCTTACGTGAGACCGGTTCCACCGACTAACATGCACTAGTTGCATAAGGTGGCTGGCGGGTGTCTGTCTCTCCCACTTTAGTTGGAGCGGATTCGATGAACAGGGTCCTTATGAAGGGTAAATAGAAGTTGACAAATCACGTTGTGGCTTTCACGTAGGTAAGAAAACGTTCTTGCTAGAACCCTAATTCAGCCACGTAAAACTTGCAACAACAATTAGAGGACGTCTAACTTGTTTTTGCAGCAAGTGGTTTGTGATATGATATGGCCAAAGTTGTGATGAATGATGAATGATCTATATGTGATGTATGAGATGTTCATGCTATTGTAATAGGAATCACGACTTGCATGTCGATGAGTATGACAACCGGCAGGAGCCATAGGAGTTGTCTTTATTCTTTTATATGACCTGCGTGTCATCAAGAAACGCCATGTAAATTACTTTACTTTATTGCTAAACGCGTTAGCCATAGTAGTAGAAGTAATAGTTGGCGAGCAACTTCATGGAGGCACAATGATGGAGATCATGATGATGGAGATCATGGTGTCATGCCGGTGACAGGATGATCATGGAGCCCCAAGATGGAGATCAAAGGAGCTATGTGATAATGGCCATATCATGTCACGTTTATTATTTGATTGCATGTGATGTTTATCATGTTTTGCATCTTGTTTACTTAGAACGACGGTAGTAAATAAGATGATCCCTCATATTAATTTCAAGAAGTGTTCCCCCTAACTGTGCACCGTTGCGAAAGTTCGCTGTTTCAAACCACCACGTGATGATCGGGTGTTTTATTCAGACGTCCACATACAACGGGTGTAAGACAGATTTACACATGCAAACACTTAGGTTGACTTGACGAGCCTAGCATGTACAGACATGGCCTCGGAACACAGAAGACCGAAAGGTCAAGCATGAGTCGTATGGAAGATACGATCAACATGAAGATGTTCACCGACGTTGACTAGTCCGTCTCACGTGATGATCGGACACGGCCTAGTTAACTCGGATCATGTAATACTTAGAGGACTAGAGGGATGTCTAATCTAAGTGGGAGTTCATTATATAATTTGATTAAGATGAACTTTATTACCATGAACATTAGTCTAAAACATTTTACAATATGTCTTGTAGATCAAATGGCCCACGTAGTCCTCAACTTCAACGCGTTCCTAGAGAAAACCAAGCTGAAAGACGATGGCAGCAACTATACGGACTGGGTCCGGAACCTGAGGATCATCCTCATAGCTGCCAAGAAAGATTACGTCCTACAAGCACCGCTGGGTGAAGCTCCCGTCCCACAGAACCTAGACGTTATGAACGCCTGGCAGACACGTGTTGACGACTACTCCCTTGTGAAGTGCGGCATGCTTTACAGTTTAGAACCGGGGCTCCAAAAGCGTTTTGAGAGACATGGAGCATATGAGATGTTCGAAGAGCTGAAAATGGTTTTCCAAGCTCATGCCCGAATCGAGAGATATGAAGTCTCCGATAAGTTCTTCAGCTGTAAGATGGAGGAAAATAGTTCTGTCAGTGAGCACATACTCACTATGTCTGGGTTACATAACCGCTTGTCTCAGCTGGGAGTCAATCTCCCGGACGATGCGGTCATTGACAGAATCCTCCAGTCGCTTCCACCAAGCTACAAGAGCTTTGTGATGAACTTCAACATGCAAGGGATGCAAAAGACCATTCCTGAGGTGTTTGCAATGCTGAAAGCAGCAGAGGTAGAAGTCAAGAAGGAACATCAAGTGTTGATGGTCAATAAAACCACTAAGTTCAAGAAGGGCAAGGGTAAGAAAGCCTTCAAGAAGGACGGCAAGGAAGTTGCCGCGCCCGGTAAGCAAGCTGCCGGGAAGAAGCCAAAGAATGGACCCAAGCCCGAGACTGAGTGCTTTTATTGCAAGGGAAGCGGACACTGGAAGCGGAACTGCCCCAAATACTTAGCAGACAAGAAGGCCGGCAAAACAAAAGGTATATGTGATATACAAGTAATTGATGTGTACCTTACTAGTGTCCGTAGTAGCTCCTGGGTATTTGATACCGGTGCAGTTGCTCACATTTGTAACTCAAAACAGGGGCTGCGGAATAAGCGGAAACTGGCAAAGGACGAGGTGACGATGCGCGTCGGGAATGGTTCCAAGGTCAATGTGATCGCCGTCGGCACGCTACCTCTACATTTGCCTTCGGGATTAGTTTTAAACCTTAATAATTGTTATTTAGTACCAGCTTTGAGCATGAACATTGTATCGGGATCTCGTTTAATTCGAGATGGCTACTCATTTAAATCCGAGAATAATGGTTGTTCCATTTATATGAGAGATATGTTTTATGGTCATGCTCCTATGGTGAATGGTTTATTCTTAATGAATCTCGAGCGTAATGCTACACATGTTCATAGTGTGAATACCAAAAGATGTAAGGTTAATAACGATAGTCCCACATACTTGTGGCACTGCCGCCTTGGTCACATAGGTGTCAAACGCATGAAGAAGCTCCATAAAGATGGACTTTTAGAGTCTCTTGACTATGAATCATTTGACAGTGCGAACCGTGCCTTATGGGTAAAATGACCAAGACTCCGTTCTCAGGAACAATGGAGCGAGCAACCAACTTATTGGAAATCATACATACTGATGTGTGCGGTCCAATGAGTGTTGAGGCTCGCGGTGGCTATCGTTATGTTCTTACTCTCACTGATGATTTGAGTAGATATGGATATATTTACTTAATGAAGCACAAGTCTGAAACCTTTGAAAAGTTCAAGGAATTTCAGAGTGAGGTTGAGAATCAACGTGACAGGAAAATCAAGTTTCTACGATCAGATCATGGAGGAGAATACTTGAGTCACGAATTTGGCACACACTTGAGAAAATGTGGAATAGTTTCACAACTAACGTCGCCTGGAACACCTCAGCGTAACGGTGTGTCCGAACGTCGTAATCGCACTCTATTAGATATGGTGCGGTCTATGATGTCTCTTACCGATTTACTGCTATCTTTTTGGGGCTATGCTTTAGAGACTGCCGCATTCACTTTAAATAGGGCTCCATCGAAATCCGTTGAGACGACACCGTATGAATTATGGTTTGGAAAGAAACCTAAGCTGTCGTTTCTAAAAGTTTGGGGATGCGATGCTTATGTCAAGAAACTTCAACCTGAAAAGCTCGAACCCAAGTCGGAAAAATGCGTCTTCATAGGATACCCTAAAGAAACTATTGGGTATACCTTCTACCTCAGATCCGAAGGCAAGGTCTTTGTTGCCAAGAATGGATCCTTTCTAGAGAAGGAGTTTCTCTCGAAAGAAGTAAGTGGGAGGAAATTAGAACTAGATGAAGTATTGCCTCTTGTACCGGAAAATGGCGCAACTCAAGAAAATGTTCCTGAGGTGCCAGCACCAACTAGAGAGGATGTTAATGATAATGATCAAGATACTTCTGATCTAGCTTCTACTGAAATTCGAAGGTCCACAAGGACACGTTCCGCACCAGAGTGGTACGGCAACCCTGTCTTGAAAATCATGTTGTTGGACAACGGTGAACCTTCGAACTATGAAGAAGCAATGGCGGGCCCGGATTCCGACAAATGGCTAGAAGCCATGAAATCCGAGATAGGATCCATGTATGAAAACGAAGTATGGACTTTGACTGACTTGCCCGTTGAACGGCGAGCCATAGAAAATAAATGGATCTTTAAGAAGAAGACAGACGCGGATGGTAATGTGACCATCTATAAAGCTCGGCTTGTCGCTAAGGGTTATCGACAGGTTCAAGGGGTTGACTACGATGAGACTTTCTCACCGGTAGCGAAGCTAAAGTCCGTCCGAATCATGTTGGCAATTGCCGCGTTTTACGATTATGAAATATGGCAAATGGACGTCAAAACGGCTTTCCTTAATGGTTTCCTTAAGGAAGAATTGTATATGATGCAGCCGGAGGGTTTTGTCGATCCTAAGAATGCTGACAAAGTGTGCAAGCTCCAACGCTCAATTTATGGGCTGGTGCAAGCATCTCGGAGTTGGAACATTCGCTTTGATGAGATGATCAAAGCGTTTGGGTTTACGCAGACTTATGGAGAAGCCTGCGTTTACAAGAAAGTGAGTGGGAGCTCTGTAGCATTTCTCATATTATATGTAGATGACATACTTTTGATGGGAAATGATATAGAACTCTTGGACAGCATTAAGGCCTACTTGAATAAGAGTTTTTCAATGAAGGACCTTGGAGAAGCTGCTTATATATTAGGCATCAAAATCTATAGAGATAGATCGAGACGCCTCATAGGTCTTTCACAAAGTACATACCTTGATAAGATATTGAAGAAGTTCAATATGGATCAGTCTAAGAAGGGGTTCTTGCCTGTGTTACAAGGTATGAAATTGAGCTCAGCTCAAAGTCCGACCACGGCAGAAGAAATAGAAGAGATGAGTGTCATCCCCTATGCCTCAGCCATAGGTTCTATTATGTATGCCATGCTGTGTACCAGACCTGATGTAAACCTTGCCGTGAGTTTGGTAGGAAGATACCAAAGTAATCCCGGCAAGGAACACTGGACAGCGGTCAAAAATATCCTGAAGTACCTGAAAAGGACTAAGGAAATGTTTCTCGTTTATGGAGGTGACGAAGAGCTCGTCGTAAAGGGTTACGTCGACGCTAGCTTCGACACAGATCTGGATGACTCTAAGTCACAAACCGGATACGTGTATATTTTGAATGGAGGGGCAGTAAGCTGGTGCAGTTGCAAGCAAAGCGTCGTGGCGGGATCTACATGTGAAGCGGAGTACATGGCAGCCTCGGAGGCAGCACATGAAGCAATATGGGTGAAGGAGTTCATCACCGACCTCGGAGTCATACCCAATGCGTCGGGGCCGATCAAACTCTTCTGTGACAACACTGGAGCTATTGCACTTGCCAAGGAGCCCAGGTTTCACAAGAAGACAAGGCACATCAAGCGTCGCTTCAACTCCATTCGAGAAAATGTTCAAGATGGAGACATAGAAATTTGTAAAGTACATACGGACCTGAATGTAGCAGATCCGTTGACTAAACCTCTCCCTAGGGCAAAACATGATCAACACCAGAATTCCATGGGTGTTCGATTCATCACAATGTAACTAGATTATTGACTCTAGTGCAAGTGGGAGACTGTTGGAAATATGCCCTAGAGGCAATAATAAAAGCATTATTATTATATTTCCTTGTTCATGGTAATTGTCTTTATTCATGCTATAATTGTGTTATCCGGAAATCGTAATACATGTGTGAATAACAGACGCCAACATGTCCCTAGTAAGCCTCTAGTTGACTAGCTCGTTGATCAACAGATAGTCATGGTTTCCTGGCTATGGACATAAGATGTCATTGATAACGAGATCACATCATTAGGAGAATGATGTGATGGACAAGACCCAATCCTAAACATAGCATAAAGATCGTGTAGTTCGTTTTGCTAGGGTTTTGCAATGTCAAGTATCTTTTCCTTAGACCATGAGATCGTGTAACTCCCGGATACCGTAGGAGTGCTTTGGGTATACCAAACGTCACAACGTAACTGGGTGACTATAAAGGTAGACTACGGGTATCTCCGAAAGTATCTGTTGGGTTGACGCGGATCAAGACTGGGATTTGTCACTCCGTATGACGGAGAGATATCACTGGGCCCACTCGGTAATGCATCATCATAATGAGCTCAAAGTGACCAAGTGTCTGGTCACGGGATCATGCATTACGGTACGAGTAAAGTGACTTGCCGGTAACGAGATTGAACGAGGTATTGGGATACCGACGATCGAATCTCGGGCAAGTAATATATCGGTTGACAAAGGGAATTGCATACGGGGTTGATTGAATCCTCGACATCGTGGTTCATCCGATGAAATCATCGTGGAGCATGTGGGAGCCAACATGGGTATCCAGATCCCGCTGTTGGTTATTGACCGGAGAGTCGTCTCGGTCATGTCTGCTTGTCTCCCGAACCCGTAGGGTCTACACACTTAAGGTTCGGTGACGCTAGGGTTGTGAAGATAAGTATATGCAGTAACCCGAATGTTGTTCGGGGTCCCGGATGAGATCCCGGACGTCACGAGGAGCTCCGGAATGGTCCGGAGGTAAAGAATTATATATAGGATGTGCAGTTTCGGCCATCGGGACAAGTTTCGGGGTACCCGGTATTGTACCGGGACCACCGGAAGGGTCCCGGGGGTCCACCGGGTGGGGCCACCTATCCCGGAGGGCCCCTTGGGCTGAAATAGGAGGGAACCCAGCCCATAGTGGGCTGGGGCGCCAGCCCCCCCAAGGCCCATGCGCCTAGGGTTGGGGGGGAACCCTAGGGGGGCGCCCCCTTGCTTGGGGGGCAAGCCCCCCACCCCTTGGCCGCCGCCCCCCTGGTAGATCCCATCTACCAGGGCCGGCGCCCCCCCCTGGCACCCCTATATATAGGTGGGGAGAGGAGGGACTTGCTGCCCGCGCATTTGGTGCTTCCCTCTCTCCCTGTTACACCTCTCTCTCTCGTATTACACGGCGAAGCCCTGCTGTCGTGACGCCCTGCATCCACCACCACGCCGTCGTGCTGCTGGATCTTCATCAACCTCTCCTTCCCCCTTGCTGGATCAAGAAGGAGGAGGCGTCTCCCGTCCCGTACGTGTGTTGAACGCGGAGGTGCCGTCCGTTCGGCGCTGGTCATCGGTGATTTGGATCACGACGTGTTCGACAACATCAACCACGTTCTAACGAACGCTTCCGCTCGCGATCTACAAAGGTATGTAGATGCATCTCGTGACTCGTTGCTAGATGAACTCCTAGATGATCTTGGTGAAACGAGTAGGAAATTTTTTTGTTTTCTGCAACGTTGCCCAACAGGTACGAGGTGACTCACGCGTGGTCTCCTACTAGATTGATACCTTGGTTCTCAAAAACTGAGGGAAATACTTATGCTGCTTTTCTGCATCACCCTTTCCTCTTTAAGGGAAAACCAACGCAGTGCTCAAGTGGTAGCATGACCTTGCTTTTATTGCAATCAATAATAGCCCCTGCAGTATTCAAGAATGGTCTACCAAGGATAATCGACATGTTGTCGTCCTCGGGCATCTGATACGTCTCCAACATATCTACTTTTTCTCACGCTTTTCCTCTTGCTTTGGACTCTAATTTGCATGATTTGAATGAAACTAACCCCGGACTGACGTTGTTTTCAGCAGAACTACCATGGTGTTGTTTCTGTGCAGAAATAAAAGTTCTCGAAATGGAACAAAACTTTTTGAGGAATTTTTATATAATATATAAGAATTTCTGGAGCCAAGACCTACTGGAGAGGGGCCCCTAGGTGGGCACAACCCACCAGGGCGCGCCCTCTCTCCTGGCACGCACAGGTGGGTTGTACCCACCTGGTGGTCCCGCTGACCTCAACCCTGACACTATAAATTCCTATTTTCGGAGAAAAAAATCAAGGAGAAAGATATATCGCGATCCACGAGATGGAGCCGCCGCCAAGCCCTGTTCTTCCTCGGGAGGGCAGATCTGGAGTCTGTTTGGGGCTTCGGAGAGGGGTATCTTCGTTCTTCGTCATCACCAACCCTTATCCGTTGCCAAATCCATGATGCTCCCCACCGGGAGTGAGTAATTCCTTTGTAGGCTCGCTGGTCGATGAGGAGTTGGATGAGATTTATCATTTAATCGAGTTAGTTTTGTTAGGGCCTGATCCCTAGTATCCACTATGTTCTTAGATTGATGTTCTATGACTTTGCCATGCTTGATGCTTGTCACTTTGGGCCCGGGTGCCATGATTTCAGATCTAAACCGTTTATGTTATCACCATTATATTCATGTTCTAGATCCGATGTTGCAATTTATAGTCACCTACTATGTGTTATGATCCAGCAACCCCGGAGTGACAACACCGGGCCCACTCCCGGCGATGACCGTAGTTTGAGGAGTTCATGTATTCACTATGTGTTAATGCTTTGTTCCGGTTCTCTATTAAAAGGAGGCCTTAATATCCCTTAGTTTCCAATATGGACCCCACTGCCACGGGAGGGTAGGACAAAAGATGTCATGGTTCTTTTAATAAAGCACGTATGACTATTTACAGAATACATGCCTACATTATATCAATGAACTTCAGCTAGTGCCATGTTGCCCTAGGTTATAAGTGTCACATGATGAATATCATCCAACAAGTCACCGATCCAATACCTGCGAACTTTTCCATATTGTTTTTGCTAAGTTACTACTGCTATCATCATTGTTACACTTGCTACAAAATTACTGCTATCACAGTTACTGTTACTATTGCTGCTATCACTACTATCAAAACTATCAAACTAATTTATTACTGATCACTTTGCTGCAGATAATTAATCTCCAGGTGTGGTTTAATTTACAACTCAGCTGCTAATACCTTCAAATATTCTTTGGCTCCCCTTGTGCCGATTCTATAAATTTGGGTTGAATACTCTACCCTCGAAAACTGTTGCGATCCCCTATACTTGTGGGTTACCAAGACATTTTTCTGGTGCCATTGTCGGTGAGCATAGCTATATGTGTTGAGTCACTTGGGATTATTATCATATTATTACTATGAAAAATCTGAAGGATCCAAAGACTAAGATATTTCCCTCAAGGACGAGGGGAGGTAAGGAACTGCCATCCAGTTCTGCTTTAGATTCACCTTCTGTTATGAATAAACTTGCAACACCACCACATGCTATTAATTCTGATATGTCACAAGGTACTAATGATGCTACTTCTACTATGAATGATGCTTATGATGATGCTAGTACCTTGCTTGATAATGATGATGTGCCACTTGGTGAATTTCTTAGTAAACAAATTGCTAGAGTTATACAACGTGATGTTGTTGAATCTGATGATAAGCTTGAAACTGAATCTCCCGAAACACCTGCTAGAACTAGCCTTCCTAGATATGAATTTCCTAAGGTATCGGAAGGTTATGTTATGAGTGAAGAAGAAACTAGAGATATTCTTGCTTGCAATGATAGAGATGATCTAGAGAAATTACTACAAAAGTATAAAGAAAAATCTCTGAATGCTAGAATGAAATGTGACCCTAAGTTTGCGACTTCACCTATCTTTATTGATGGCAAGGATTATGAATTCTCTGTCGACCCAGAGTTAATTACTCTAGTTGAATCTGATCCTTTCCATGGTTATGAAACTGAAACTGTTGTGGCACATCTTACTAAGTTGAATGATATAGCCACCCTCTTTACTCATGATGAGAAGACTCGCTACTATTTTATTCTCAAATTTATTTTCTTTCTCATTGAAGGGTGATGCTAAAGCTTGGTACAATACTCTTGCTCCTGGTTGTGTGCGTAGTCCCCAGGATATGATTTATTACTTCCCTGAAGAATATTTTCCTGCTCATAAGAAACAAGCTGCCTTACAGGAAATATTTAACTTTGTGCAAATCAAAGAAGAGAGTCTCCCACAAGCTTGGGGGAGGCTTTGCCAATTACTTAATGCTTTGCCTGATCATCCTCTTAAGAAAAATGAAATACTTGATATCTTCTATAATGGACTAACCAATGCTTCTAGGGACTTCCTAGATAGAACGAACTGTTGGACAAGCTGAAGAATTGTTGAATAACATATTGAAAAATTATGATGATTGCACTATTCCTGAACCATCGGCTAAACCCACTCCAAAGAAGAGGGGTATATTATATCTCAGTCCAAAGATATGCAAGAGGCAAATAAATCTATGAAGTAAAAAGGTATCAAAGCTGAGGATGTTAAAAATTTACCTCGTATTGAAGAAATACATGGGCTTAATACACCACCAATGCCTAAGGTGGTAGAGGTAAATTCTCTTATGAAGTTCAATGATAATGATAATCCTAACAGTATGCATCCTAGTCAATGCCTTTATGAGTTTGAAAACTATATTAGGAAACAAGATCATTTCAATGCAAATGTTATGAAACAATTGAAATACAATTATGATATAATTGCTCGCTTGAGTGACTTGTTATTTAGAATATCAAATGATGTTAGAGGTGTGGGAAAACACGCTTCTATGGTTCAAACTCAATTAGAGAAAGTTGCTAAATCTGAAAGAGAATTGCTTGATGAAATGAATAATAATATGCATGACTTTGCTGTTAGAGTTGCAACTAGAGGAGGTAAAATGACTTAGGAACCACTTTATCCTGAGGGACACCCTAAAAGAATTGAACAAGATTGACAAAGAGCTAACACTAGTGCACCTAGTCCTTCTAAAAAGAAAAAGAAAAAGAAAAATGATAGGACTTTGCACACTTCTAGTGAACCTGAAATAGGAAAACCTCCTGATAATGAAAATGAAGTTTCTATCTCAGATGCTGAAACTCAATTTGGTAATGAACACTCACCTAGTAATAATGAAAAAGATAATGATGAGGTTCATGAAGACTCTCAACCAAATAATGAAAAGGAACCAGATAATGATGTTGAGATAGAACCACCTATTGATCTTGATAACCCACAACCTAAGAATAAACGATATGACAAAAGAGACTTTGTTGCTAGAAAACATGGTAAAGAAAGAGAACTGTGGGTTCAAAAACCTATGCCTTTTCCACCCAAGTCAACTAAAAAGAATGATGATGAAGAATTTGAACGCTTTGCCGAAATGTTGAGGCCAATCTTTTTGCGTACTCGCTTGACTGGTATCTTGAAAATGGCTCCTTATGCAAAGTATATGAAAGATGTCAACACAAATAAGAGAAAAATACCGGAAGCTGAAATCTCCACTATGCTTGCTAATTACACTTTTAAAGATGGAATACCTAAAAAACTTGGAGATCTGGGAATACCAACTATACCTTGCTCTATCAAAAAGAATTATGTGAAAACTGCTTTGTGTGATTTAGGAGCTGGTGTTAGTGTTATGACTTTCTCTTTATACAGAAGACTTGACTTGAATAAACTCACACCTACTAAAATATCTTTGCAAATGGCTGATAAATCAACTGCCATACCTATCAGTATCTGTGAGGATGTGCCTGTTGTTGTTGCAAATTACTATTTTGACTAACTTTTTTATACTTGAGATGCCTGAGGACGACATGTCGATTATCCTTGGTAGGCCCTTCTTGAATATTGCAGGGGCTGTTATTGATTGCAATAAAAGCAACGTCACTTTTCATATTAATGGAAATGAGCATACGGTGCATTTTCTGAAGAAACAATTCCAAGCATTGTTGAGGAAATCGTTAACTGGTAGCTGCTCGGTCGGCCAGTGAGTAGGGGATTAATAGGCTAATCAGCAAGTTAATCGGCCATTTAATCAATTAATCGGACGATTTATCGGGTAATCGGCTACTCGGGGACCCTATGAGTAGGGATTAATCGGCAAGTTAACTGGTTAATCGGATGAATTCTTGAACAGGGATTCCAAGTGAATGGTATTAATGTTATTGAAAAATCTCCGACAATCACTATTGGAAGTTTTCAAATACCTCTACCTACCGTCAAAAAGAAATATGAAATGCTTATTGTTGGGGAAATGCATATCCCCATTGAGGTAACTTAGTGATTTACGAAAGTTCTTCGGTTTCATGCTAATCGAAAGTGGTTGTTAATAAGACTTGATCAACCTTATTAATGGGCCAACGTATCTACTTTTTCTCATGCTTTTCCTCTTGTTTTGGACTCTAATTTGCATGATTTGAATGAACCTAACCTGGACCGACGTTGTTTTCAGCAGAACTACCATAGTGTAGTTTTTGTGCAGAAATAAAAGTTCTCGGAATGGAACAAAACTTTTCAAGGAATTTTTATATAATATATAAGAATTTCTGGAGCCAAGACCTACCGGAGAGGGGCCCCTGGGTGGGCACAACCACCAGGGCGCGCCCCCCTCTCCTGGCACACCCAGGTGGGTTGTACCCACCTGGTGGCCCTGCAGACCTCAACCCCGATACTATAAATTCCTATTTTTGGAGAAAAAATCAGGGAGAAAGAATTATCGCGATCCACGAGACAGAGCCGCCACCAAGCCCTGTTCATCCTCGGGAGGGTAGATCTGGAATCCGTTTGGGGCTTCGTAGAGGAGGGTCTTCGTTCTTCGTCATCACCAACCCTTCTCCATCGCCAATTCCATGATGCTCCCCACCGGGAGTGAGTAATTCCTTCGTAGGCTCGCTGGTCGGTGAGGAGTTGGATGAGATTCATCATGTAATCGAGTTAGTTTTGTTAGGGCTTGATCCCTAGTATCCACTGTGTTCTTAGATTGATGTTGCTATGACTTTGCCATGCTTAATGCTTGTCACTTTGGGCCCGGGTGCCATGATTTCAGATCTGAACCGTTTATGTTATCACAATTATATTCATGTTCTAGATCCGATCTTGCAAGTTATAGTCACCTACTACGTGTTATGATCCAGCAACCCCGGAGTGACTACAACCGGGCCCACTCCCGACGATTACCGTAGTTTGAGGAGTTCATGTATTCACTATGTGTTAATGCTTTGTTCCGGTTCTCTATTAAAAGGAGGCCTTAATATCCCTTAGTTTCCAATATGGACCCCGCTGCGACGGGAGGGTAGGACAAAAGATGTCATGCAAGTTCTTTTAATAAAGCACGTATGACTATTTATGGAATACATGCCTAAATTATATCAACAAGCACAAGCTGGATCCCAAGAGCATTGAGGAGGCCATCTTCAGGCTTCATGAGAAAATCGAGCATCTACAAGCCCAGATCTATGACTGTGACGCCCCCGATTTAATCGTACACTAATCATACACACAAACGTGTACGATCAAGATCAGGGACTCACGGGAAGATATCACAACACAACTCTACAAATAAAATAAGTCATACAAGCATCATATTACAAGCCAGGGGCCTCGAGGGCTCGAATATAAGAGCTCGATCATAGACGAGTCAGCGGAAGCAACAATATCTGAGTACAGACATAAGTTAACAAGTTGCCATAAGATGGCTAGCACAAACTGGGATACAGATCGAAAGAGGCGCAGGCCTCCTGCCTGGGATCCTCCTAACTACTCCTGGTCGTCGTCAGCGGGCAGCACGTAGTAGTAGGCACCTCCGGTGTAGTAGGAGTCGTCATCGACGGTGGCGTCTAGCTCCTGGGCTCCAACATCTGGTTGCGACAACCAGGTAGAAGGGATAGAGGGAAAAGAAGGAGAAAGCAACCGTGAGTACTCATCCAAAGTACTCGCAAGCAAGGAGCTATACTACATATGCATGGGTATCAAATGGAATAAGGGTATCATATGTGGACTGAACTGCAGAATGCCAGGATAAGAGGGGGATAACTAATCCTGTCGAAGACTACGCTTCTGGCAGCCTCCGTCTTGCAGCATGTAGAAGAGAGTAGACTGAAGTCCTCCAAGTAGCATCGCATAGCATAATCCTAACCGATGATCCTCCCCTCGTCGCCCTGTGAGAGAGTGATCACCGGTTGTATCTGGCACTTGGAAGGGTGTGTTTTATTAAGTATCCGGTTCTAGTTGTCATAAGGTCAAGATACAACTCCGGGTCGTCCTTTTACCGAGGGACACGGCTATTCGAATAGATAAACTTCCCTGCAGGGGTGCACCACATACCCCAACACGCTCGATCCCATTTGGCCGGACACACTTTTCTGGGTCATGCCCGGCCTCGGAAGATCAACACGTCGCAGCCCTACCTAGGCACAACAGAGAGGTCAGCACGCCGGTCTAAATCCTATGGCGCAGGGGTCTGGGCCCATCGCCCTTTGCACACCTGCACGTTGCGTACGCGACCGGAAGCAGACCTAGCCTAGTGGCTTTCCAGTCCAATCCGGCGCGCGCCACTCAGTCGCTGACGTCACGAAGGCTTCGGCTGATACCACGACGCCGGGATACCCATAACTACTCCCGCGTAGATGGTTAGTGCGTATAGACCAAATGGCCAGACTCAGATCAAATACCCAGATCTCGTTAATCGTGTTAAGTATCCGCGAACACCGACCAGGGCCAGGCCCACCTCTCTCCTAGGTGGTCGGAACCTGCCCTGTCGCTCCGCCACAAAGATCCACACAGAGGGCCGTCGGGACAAAGGTCCTTTCAGCCCCCAATCCGTGAATCACTCGCGGGTACTCCTCGAGCCAACCCGACTTTGGTCACCACATGTATCATGTTTAAAGTATATAGTATATACCCGTGATCACCTCCCGAGTGATCACGGCCCAATAGTATAGCATGGCAGACGGACAAGAATGTAGGGCCACTGATGATAAACTAGCATCCTATACTAAGCATTAGGTTTGCAGGTAAAGGTAACAACAGTAGTAGCAAGGACAGGCTATGCATCAGTATAGGATTAACGAGAAGTAGTAACATGCTACACTACTCTAATGCAAGCAGTATAGAGAAGAGTAGGCGATATCTGGTGATCAAAGGGGGGGGGGCTTGCCTGGTTGCTCTGGCAAGAGAGAGGAGTCGTCAACACCGTAGTCGTACTGGGTAGCAGCTGCGTCGGTCTCGGTGTCTATCGAGAGAAGAGGGGGAGAAACAATAAATATTTAAGCAAGCATATGCATGGTGATGCATGACATGACAAGTAACGGCGTTAGAGGTGCCCTAACGCGGTAGTAGGTGATACCGGTGAAGGGGGATAACATCCGGGAAAGTATCCCCGGTGTTTCGCGTTTTCGGGCAGAGGAGCCGGAGGGGGAAAGTTGCGTGTTTGCTATGCTAGGGATGCGTGGCGGACGAACGGGCTGCGTATCCGGGATCGTCTCGTCGTTCTGAGCAACTTTCATGTTGAAAACATTTTAATCCGAGTTACGGATTAAAAGATATAATTTTCTAAAGATTTTATTAATTTCTGGAATTTTTAATTAATTATTTAAATTAATTCGAAAACGAATTAATGACATCAGCATGATGTCACGCTGACGTCAGCAGTCAACAGAGTTGACTGGGTCAAACTGACATGTGGGTCCAGTGGGACCCACCTGTCATAAACTGTTTTAATTAACTAACTATTAATTAGGTTAATTAGTGATTAGGTTAATCTAATTATAATTAATTAATTTAATTAATTCCTTAATTAATTAATTAATTGATTTAATTATTATTGTTTATTTAATTATTTCAATTATTATTTATTTTATATATTTTTTCTTTTTTTTTAACGTTCTGGGGCTGGGCCCCATGTGTCATTGGCCCAAAGGGCCGCAGCGATTCGGGCGCGCGGGTTACGGGCGCAGGCACCCAGCCCGATTGGCAAATGCCCAGATGGGCAGGGGGCGCCGGCCACGGGAGACGCCGGTCGCGGCGGCCGGAGCGGCCGGAGACGGGGCGTCAAAGGAGAGCGGTGGCCGCGGGCGCGGGCCAGCAGCGCGATTGGGGCAGCGGAGCCGTGGCAGCACGGCACGAGGAGTGCCGCGGGTCGGATGGCCGCCGGAGGTGCAGCGGGAGGCGCCGCCAGAGTGGGGGTGCGGGGGGCTAGGACGGGGCAGGCCTCGTGGCCAGGGAGCAACGGGCGGCCGACCACGGCGCGGACACGCCGTAGGAGAGGGGGGTTCAGGGCGCGGTGACCACGGGTGGGGCGTGGTGGCTGCGACGCACGGGCGCACACGCGGCCACGTGAGTGCGCGCACAGGCACGGGACGGCGCCGGCGGCGCGTAGGCAGGGCAAGTGGGAGCAGCGGCGGGGGTCCTCACCGGAGTTCGTGGGGGCTAGGCAACGGGGGTTGAGGAGGAAGATGGCGACGACGACGTAGAGGAGGTAGGCCGGCGAGGTGGCGTCTTGGTGCGGGGCGGGGTCGGCGAGCTCCGAGGCACCCGCGTGCGGTCGTCGCAGTGAGCGAGGGTGACGGGGTCGGAGACGGGTGGCGCCGGCTTCAGGTGGGGGGTTCGCGCGAGGGGAGGGGGCGAGAAGACAACGGCGACGGTGATCCGGGGCGGTGGCGTCGCGAGGTGGGGGGGGGGCGGGATCGTCCCTGATCCAGATCGGATCGGGAAGGGGAGAGGAGAGGCGTGGGAAGTGGGGGGGTGTGATGCGTGGGCTAGGGTTTCCAGGGGAAGTGGATAAGAGGGAGTGGGGGAGTGGCCGGCTGGGCCTGGTGGTGGCCCAGTTGGGCCTGGGGTCAGCTGGGCCAAAGCCCGGGGGGGTTAAGGGAGTGGGGTGTGGGGCGGTTGGGGCGGCCCGCTCGGGCGATGGAGGCCAGCTGGGCCACTTGGCCCAGCGTGCTGGGGGGGGTCTGTTGTTTTACTTTTGTTTTGTTTTGTTTTTTTGTATTTATTCTCTTTTCTGTTTTTATTTATTTATAAACACTTAGGCATTTTCTAAAATTGTGAACCTTACACCATAATTATCTTTGTAATATTTGGCAACCACCGAACATTTTTGTTTTAATTTTTGAAAACTTTTATTGTTTTCTTTTATTTAAATTTTGAACTTGTTTCGGTTCTGAACTATCGAGAGTTTACCACAGTAACCGTGGTGACGTGGCATCATTAGCGGGGAATCACTGTAGCTTAATTATCCGGGTGTTACAATGACCTACAAAACCAAAACTATGAGTATGAATATAGATTCAAGAGGGTGAGTTTGGCTGCAGATTTGAGGATCCCGGAGTCTCATTCATCTTTCTATGATGGTGAACCTATGCCTTGGAAGATGGATGACAAGCCTACTTAATCAACAACTCCATCACCACCTCCGACGAAAGAGATCTAAATACATGGGTATGGGCACTCCCCTTGGCAATTGCCAAGCTTGGGGGAGTGCCCCGGTATCGTATCGCCATCACATCTTTATCTTTATCGTTTTTCTTAGTCCTATCCTTTTGGCTATATCTTGATCTAGTAGAATAAAGTTTTAGTATGATCTAGCCTTGAGTTTTGCTTTATGTTCCCTCTGTGTAATCGAGTCTGTGAGTTATATATAATAAAGAGTAGTTTTGAGTTAAGGGCTTTGCTTTATGGCTATGATCTTGAGGGAATTAAATAAAAGAAAGAACAAAAAGAAATAAAAAGATCATATATTGATCTTAAGGAGAGTAATGACTTCACATATAAAGATTATGATGAATAAAAGTTATTGAGAGTTGACAAACATAGTTTTGGTCATTGTTGCAATTGATAGGAAGTAATTGAAGGAAATATGCCCTAGAGGCAATAATAAAGTTGTTATTTATATTTCCTTAGATCATGATATATGTTTATTATTCATGCTAGAATTGTATTAACCTGAAACTTAGTAGATGTGTGAATACATAGACAAACAGAGTGTCCCTAGTATGCCTCTACTTGACTAGCTCGTTAATCAAAGATGGTTAAGTTTCCTAGCCATGGACATGTCTTGTCATTTGATGAACGGGATTACATCATTAGAGAATTATGTGATGGACAAGACCCATCTGTTAGCTTAGCATAATGATCGTTCAGTTTTATTACTACTGCTTTCTTCATGACTTATACATGTTCCTCTGACTATGAGATTATGAAACTCCCGAATAGGAGGAACACCTTGTGTGCTATCAAATGTCACAACATAACTGGGTGATTATAAAGATGCTCTACAGGTGTCTCCGATGGTGTTTGTTGAGTTGGCATAGATCAAGATTAGGATTTGTCACTCTGAGTATCGGAGAGGTATCTCTGGGCCCTCTCGGTAATGCACATCACTATAAGCCTTGCAAGCAATGTGACTAATGAGTTAGTTACGGGATAATGCATTACGAAACGAGTAAAGGGACTTTCCGGTAATGAGATTGAACTAGGTATGGAGATACCGACGATCGAATCTCGGGCAAGTAACATACCGATGACAAAGGGAACAACATATATCGTTATGGTGTTTGACCAATAAAGATCTTCGTAGAATATGTGGGAGCCAATATGAACATCCAGGTTCCGCTATTGGTTATTGACCGGATACATGTCTAGGTCATGTCTACATAGTTCTCGAACCCGTAGGGTCCGCACGCTTAACGTTCGGTGACAATCGGTATTATAAGTTTATGTGTTTTGTTGTACCAAAGATAGTTCGGAGTCCTGGATGAGATCGGGGACATGACGAGGAGTCTCAAAATGGTCGAGACATAAATATTAATATATTGGATGACTATATTCGGACACCGAATGAGTTTCGGGGGTCACCGAATAATTACTGGATTGCCAGGGGGTTATCGGAACCCTTGGGGGATCTAATGGGCCAACATGGGCCTTGTGAGATAGAGAGAGGAGGGGACCTTAGGGCTGGCCGCGCCCCCCCCCCCTTGAGGAGTCCGAATTGGACAAGGAGGGGGCGGCGCCCCCTCTTTCCCTCCCTCTCTCCCTCTCCTTCCTTCCCCCTTCCTCCTCCTAGTTGGACTAGGAAAGGGGGAGTCCTACTCCCAATAGGAGGAGGACTCCTCCCCTCCTTGGCGCGCCCCAAGAGCCGGCCGGCCTCCCCCCTTGCTCCTTTATATACGGGGGCAGGGGGCACCCTAGAACACACAAGTTGATCATTGATCCCTTAGCCGTGTACGGTGCCCCCCTCCACCATAATCCACCTCGGCCATATCGTCATAGTGCTTAGGCGAAGCCCTGCGCCGGTAGCTTCATCATCACCGTCATCACGCCGTCATGCTGACAAGGCTCTCCCTCGACACTCAGCTGGATCAAGAGTTCGTGGGACGTCACCGAGCCGAACGTGTGCAGATCGCGGAGGTGTCATACTTTCGGTACTAGGATCAGTCGGATCATGAAGATGTACGACTACATCAACCGCGTTGTCATAACACTTCCGCTTACGATCTACGAGCGTACGTGGACAACACTCCTCCCCTCTCGTTGCTATGTATCACCATGATAGATCTTGCGTGTGCGTAGGAAAATTTTGAAATTACTGCATTCCCCAATAGTGGCATCCGAGCCAGGTCTATGCGTAGATGTTATATGCACTAGTAGAACACAAAGGATTTGTGGGCGTGGGTATATACATATTGCTTGCCGTCACTAGTTGATTCTTGATTCAGCGGTATTGTTGGATGAAGCGGCCTAGACCTACATTACGCGTACGCTTACGCGAGACTGGTTCTACTGACGCGCTTTGCACACAGGTGGCTGGTGGGTGTCAGTTTCTCCAACTTTAGTTGAATCGGATTCAATGAACGGGGTTCTTTCTGAAGATCAAAAAGCAATCACTATACCACGTTGTGGTTTTTGATGCGTAGGTAAGAATGGTTCTTGCTCAGCCCGTAGCAGCCACGTAAAACTTGCAACAACAAAGTAGAGGACGTCTAACTTGTTTTTGTAGGGCATGTTGTGATGTGATATGGCCAAGGCATGATGAGATATAAATTGGTGTATGAGATGATCATGTTTTGTTAAAGTTATCGGCAACTGGCAGAAGCCTTATGGTTGTCTCTTTATTGCATAAAATGCAAGCGCCATATAATTGCTTTACTTTATCGCTATGCGAGAGCAATAGTTGCAAAAGCAATAATTGGCGAGACAACCATGTGATGACACGTTGATAAAGATCAAGATGATGGAGATCATAGTGTCATGCCGGTGATGATCGAGATCATGATAGTACTTTGGAGATGGAGATCAAAGGCACAAGATGATGATGGCCATATCATGTCACATATTTTGATTGCATGTGATGTTTATCTTTTATGCATCTTATTTTGCTCAGTACGACGGTAGCTTTATAAGATGATCCCTTACTAAAATTTCAAGGTATAAGTGTTCTCCCTAAGTATGCACCGTTGCGACAGTTCTTCGTGCTGAGACACCACGTGATGATCGGGTGTGATAAGCTCTACGTTCACATACAATGGGTGTAAGCCAGTTTTGCACATGCAGAATACTTGGGTTAAACTTGATGAGCCTAGCATATGCAGATATGGCCTCAAAACACCGAGATCGAAAGGTCGAACGTGGATCATATAGTAGATATGATCAACATAGAGATGTTCACCATTGAAAACTACTCCATCTCACGTGATGATCGGACATGGTTTACTTGATATGGATCACGTGATCACTTAGATGATTAGAGGGATGTCTATCTAAGTGGGAGTTCTTAAGTAATATGATTAATTGAACTTAATTTATCATGAACTTATTCCTGATAGTTTTTGCATATCTATGTTGTAGATCAATAGCTTGCGATGTAGCTCCCCGTTTATTTTTTGATATGTTCCTAGAGAAAAATAAGTTGAAAGATGATAGTAGCAATGATGCGGACTAGATCCGTGATCTGAGGATTATCCTCATTGCTGCGCAGAAGAATTATTTCCTTGATGCACCGCTAGGTGACAGACCTATTGCAGGAGCAGATGCACACGTTATGAACGTTTGACAAAGCTAGGTATGATGACTACTTAATAGTTTAGTGCACCATGCTTTACGGCTTAGAACCGGGACTTCAAAAATGTTTTGAATGCCACAGAACATATAAGATGTTCTAAGAGTTGTAATTGATATTTCATACTCATGCCCGTGTCGAGAGGTATGAGACCTCTGACAGTACTTTGCCTACAAGTTGGAGGAGAATAGCTCAAACAGTGAGCATGTGCTCAGATTGTCTGGGTACTACAATTGCTTGAATCAAATGGGAGCTAATCTTCCAGATAAGATAGTAATTGATAAAGTTCTCTAGTCACTATCACCAAGTTACTAGAACTTAGTGATGAACTATAATATGCAAGGGATGACGAAAGTAATTCCCAAGCTCTTCGCGATGCTGAAATCGGTGAAGGTAAAAATCAAGAAATAGCATCAAGTGTTGATGGTTAACAATACCATTAGTTTCAAGAAAAGGGCAAAGGGAAAGAAAGATGAACTTCAAAGAAGAAAGGCAAGCAAGTTGCCACTCGCGTGAAGAAACCCAAAGCTAGACCTAAGCCTGAAATTGAGTGCTTCTGCTGCAAAGGGAATGGTCAGTGGAAACGGAACTACCCCAAATATTTGGCGGATAAGAAGGATGGCAAAGTGAACAAAAGTATATATGATATACATGTTCTTGATGTGTACTTTACTAGTGTTCATAGTAACCCCTAGGTATTTTATACCGATTCAGTTGCTATGATTAGTAACTCGAAACAGGATTTACAAAATGAACAAAGACTAGTTGAGGGAAAAGTGACGATGTGTGTTGGAAGAGATTCCAAAGTTGATAAGATCACCATCGCACACTCCCTTTACCTTTAATCTGATTGGATCATGTTTATTGCAATACGGTTATTCATTGAAGTTAAAGAATAATTGTTATTTTGTTTACATGAATAAAACCTCCTGTGGTCATACACCCAAGGTGAATGGTTTATAGAATCTCGATCATAGTGATACGCATATTCATAATATTGATGCCAAAAGATGCAAAGTTCATAATGATAGTGCAAATTATATGTGACACTGTCGTTTAGGTCATATTGGTGTAAAGCGCATGAAGAAACTCCATGCTGATGGACTTTTGGAACCACTTGATTATGAAACACTTGATGCTTGCGAACCATGCCTCATGGGCAAGATGACTAAGACTCCATTCTCCGGAACAATGGAGCGAGCAACTGACGTATTGGAAATAATACATACTGATGTATGCGATCCGATAAGTGTTGAGGCTCGCGACGGGTATCGTTATTTTCTGACCTTCATAGATGATTTGAGCAGATATGGGTATATCTACTTAATGAAACATAAGTCTAAACATTTGAAAAGTTCAAAGAATTTCCGAGTGAAGTGGAAAATCATCATAACAAGAAAATAAAGTTTCAACGATCTGATCGCAGAGGCGAATATTTGAGTTACGAGTTTGGTCTTCATTTGAAACAATGTGGAATAGTTTTGCAACTCACGCCACCTGGAACACCACAGCATAATGGTGTGTCCGAACATTGTAATCGTACTTTATTATATATGGTGCGATCTATGATGTCTCTTACCGATTTACCAATATCGTTTTGGGATTATGCATTAGAGACAGCTGCATTCACGTTAAATAGGGCACCATCTAAATCGGTTGATATAACACCGTATGAACTATGGTTTGGCAAGAAACCAAAGCTGTCATTTCTTAAAGTTTGGGGTTGCGATGCTTATGTGAAAAAGTTTCAAACTGATAAGCTCGAACCCAAATTGGAGTAGTGCATCTTCATAGGATACCCAAAAAGAAACTATTGGGTACACCTTCTATCACAGATCCGAAGGCAAGATATTTTGTTGCTAAGAATGGATCCTTTCTAGAGAAGGAGTTTCTCTCGAAAGAAATGAGTGGGACAAAAGTAGAACTTGATGAGGTAATTGTACCTTCTCTCGAATTGGAAAGTAGTTCATCACAGAAATCAGTTCTAGTGATTCCTACACCAATTAGTGAGGAAGCTAATGATGATGATCATGAATCTTCAGATCAAGTTACTACCGAACCTTGTAGGTCAACCAGAGTACGGTCCGCACCAGAGTGGTACGGTAATCCTATTCTGGAAGTCATGTTACTAGACCATGACAAACCTACGAACTATGAGGAAGCGATGATGAGCCCAAATTCCGCAAAATGGCTTAAGGCCATAAAATCTGAGATGGGATCCATGTATGAGAACAAAGTATGGATTTTGATTGACTTGCCTGATGATCGGTGAGTCATTGAGAATAAATGGATCTTCAAGAGGAAGACGGATGCTGATAGTAGTGTTACTATCTACAAAGCTCGAATTGTCGAATTTTTTTCCGACAAATTCAAGGTGTTAACTACGATGAGACTTTCTCACTCGTATCGATGCTTAAAAGTCTGTCCGAATCATGTTAGCAGTTGCCGCATTTTATGAAATCTGGCAAATGGATGTCAAAACTGCATTCCTTAATGGATTTCTTAAAGAAGAGTTGTATATGATGCAACCAGAAAGTTTTGTCAATCCTAAAGGTGCTAACAAAGTGAGCAAGCTCCAGTGATCCATCTATGGACTGGTGCAAGCATCTCGGGGTTGGAATATATGCTTTGATAAAGTGATCAAAGCATATGGTTTTATACAGACTTGCGGTGAAGCCTGTATTTACAAGAAAGTGAGTGGGAGCACTACATCATTTCTGATAAGTATATGTGAATGACATATTGTTGATCGGAAATAATGTAGAATTTTCTGGAAAGCATAACGGAGTGTTTGAAAGGAGTTTTTCACAGAAAGACCTCGGTGAAGCTACTTACATATTGAGCATCAAGATCTATAGAGATAGATCAAGACGCTTGATATATTTTCAATGAGTACATACCTTGACAAGATTTTGAAGTAGTTCAAAATGGAACAGTCAAAGAAGGAGTTCTTGCCTGTGTTGCAAGGTGTGAAGTTGAGTAAAGACTCAAACCCGACCACGGCAGAAAATAGAAAGAGAATGAAAAGTCATTCCCTATGCCTCAGTCATAGGTCTATAAAGTATGCGATGATGTGTACCAGACCTATTGTGTACCTCACCATAAGTTTGGCAAGAGGGTACAATAGTGATCCAGGAGTGGATAACTGGACAACGGTCAAAAATATCCTTAGTGGAATAAGGAAATGTTTCTCGGTTATGGAGGTGGCAAAGAGTTCGTTGTAAAGAGTTACGTCGATGCAAGCTTTGACACCGATCTGGATGACTCTAAGTCTCGATCTAGATACATATTGAAAGTGGGAGAAATTGGCTAGAGTAGCTCCGTGCAAAGCATTGTAGACATAGAAAATTTGCAAAACACATACGGCTCTGAATGTGGCATACCCGTTGACTAAATTTCTCTCACAATCAAAACATGATCACTCTTTGGGTGTTAATCACATACCGATGTGAACTAGATTATTGACTCTAGTAAACCCTTTGGGTGTTAGTCACATGGAGATGTGAACTAATCACATAAAGATGTGAACTATTGGTGTTAAATCACATGACCATATGAACTAGATTATTCACTCTAGTGCAAGTGGGAGACTGGAGGAAATATGCCCTAGAGGCAATAATAAAGTTGTTATTTATATTTCCTTATATCATGATATATGTTTATTATTCATGCTAGAATTGTATTAACCGGAAACTTAGTACGTGTGTGTACATGTGTGAATACATAGACAAACAAATTGTCCCTAGTATGCCTCTACTTGACTAGCTCATTAATCAAAGATGGTTAAGTTTCCTAGCCATGGACATGTGTTGTCATTTGATGAACGGGATCACATCATTAGAGAATGATGTGATGGACAAGACCCATCCGTTAGCTTAGCATAATGATCGTTCAGTTTTATTGCTACTGCTTTCTTCATGACTTATACATGTTCCTATGACTATGAGATTATGCAACTCCCGAATACTAGAGGAACACCTTGTGTGCTATCAAACATCACAACGTAATTGGGTGATTATAAAGATGCTCTATAGGTGTCTCCGATGGTGTTTTTTGAGTTGGGAGACGAAACTATAAGCCCCTATCTTTCTCTGTGTCCGATTGAAACTTTGTACCCATACGTATCGCATGAGTGTTAGCAATTGTGAAAGATTATATGGTAGTTGAGTATGTGGACTTGCTGAAAAGCTCTTTCATTAACTCTTTCCGATGTTATGATAAATTGCAATTGCTTCAATGACTGAGATCATAGTTTGTTAGTTTTCAATGAAGTTTCTGATTCATACTCTATCTTGTGATGAACTGTTACTTTGGCATAAGAAATTATATGACATTATATGTTGCTGTTCTAAAGATGATCATGATGCCCTCATGTCCATATTTTATTTTTTACCGACACCTCTCTCTCTAAACATGTGGACATATTTATCGATATCGGCTTTTGCTTGAGGAAAAGCGAGGTCTAAGCTTGGGGCAGTTGATACGTCCATTTTGCATCATGCTTTTATATTGATATTTATTGTATTATGGGCTATTATTACACATTATATCACAATAATTATGCCTATTCTCTCTTATTTTACAAGGCATACATGAAGAGGGAGAATGCCGACAGCTGGAATTCTGGACTGGAAAATGAGCAAATATTAGAGACCTATTCTACACAACTGCAAAAGTCCTGAAACTTCACGAAGCTTTTTTTGGAATATATACAAAATATTGGGCGAAGAAAGAACCAAAGGGGGCCACCAGCCAGCCACAGGGGTGGAGGGCGCGCCCCCCGACCTTGTGAGCCCCCTGGTAGGCCTTCGGTGCCCATCTTTGGCTATATGGTGTGTTTTGACCTGGAAAAATTCGGGAGGAAGCTTTCGGGATGAAGTGCCACCGTCTCGAGGCGGAACCTGGGCAGAACCAATCTAGGGCTCCGGCGGAGCTGTTCTGCCGGGGAAACATCCCTCCGGGAGGGGGAAATCATCACCATCGATCCTCTCAACGAGAGGAGGTCAATCTCCATCAACATCTTCACCAACACCATCCCCTCTCAAACCCTAGTTCATCTCTTGTATTCGATCTTGGCCCAAAACCTTAGATTGGTACATGTGGGTTGCTAGTAGTGTTGATTACTCCTTGTAGTTGATGCTAGTCGGTTTATCCAATGGAAGATTATATTTTCAGATCCTTAATGATAATTAGTACTCCTTCGATCTTGATCATAAATATGTTTTGTGAGTAGTTACGTTTCTTCCCGAGGACATGGGAGAAGTCTTGTTATAAGTAATATGGTGTGTTTTAACCTAGAAAAAATCGGGAGGAAGCTTTCGGGACGAAGTGCCGCCGTCTCGAGGCGGAACCTAGGCAGAACCAATCCAGGGCTCCGGCGGAGCTGTTCTGCCGGGGAAACATCCCTCCGGGAGGGGGGAAATCATCACCATCGATTCTCTCATCGAGAGGGGGTCAATCTCCATCAACATCTTCACCAACACCATCTCCTCTCAAAACCTAGTTCATCTCTTGTATTCGATCTTGGCCCAAAACCTCAGATTGGTACATGTGGATTGCTAGTAGTATTGATTACTCCTTGTAGTTGATGCTAGTCGGTTTATCCGATGGAAGATTATATTTTCAGATCCTTAATGATAATTAATACTCCTCCGATCTTGATCATAAATATGTTTTGTGAGTAGTTACGTTTCTTCCCGAGGACATGGGAGAAGTCATTTTATAAGTAATATGGTGTGTTTTGACCTGGAAAAAATCGGGAGGAAGCTTTCAAGACGAAGTGCCGCCGTCTCGAGGCAGAACCTGGGCAGAACCAATCTAGGGCTCCGGCAGAGCTGTTCTGGCGGGGAAACATCCCTCCGGGAGGGGGAAATCATCACCATCGTCATCACCATCGATCCTCTCATCGAGAGGGGGTTAATCTCCATCAACATCTTCACCAACATCATCCCCTCTCAAACCCTAGTTCATCTCTTGTATTCGATCTTGGCCCAAAACCTCAGATTGGTACATGTGGGTTGCTAGTAGTGTTGATTACTCCTTGTAGTTGATGCTAGTCGGTTTATCCGATGGAAGATTATATTTTTCAGATCCTTAATGATAATTAATACTCCTCCGATCTTGATTACAAATATGTTTTGTGAGCAGTTACGTTTCTTCCTGAGGACATGGGAGAAGTCTTGTTATAAGCAATCATGTGAATTTGGTATTCGTTTGATATTTTGATGAGATGTATGTTGTCTCTCCTCTAGTGGTGTGATATGTCTCCAACGTATCTATAATTTTTGATTGTTCCATGCTATTATATTATCAACCTTGGATGTTTTATATGCATTTATATGCTATTTTATATGATTTTTGGGACTAACCTATTAACCTAGAGCCCAGTGCCAGTTTCTGTTTTTTCCTTGTTTTTGAGTTTTACAGAAAAGGAATATCAAACGGAGTCCAATTGACGTGCCAATTTTTGATGATTTTTATGGACCAAAAGAAGCCCCCGGAGTAAAAGAGTTGGGCCAGAAGAGTCCCGGGCCATCCACGAGGGTGGGGGAGGGCGCCCTACCCCCCGGGCGGGCTGCCCTATCTCGTGGACAACTCGGGGACCCCCTGACTTGTTCCCGACGCCAAAAATTCCTATAAATACAGAAACCTCCATAAAATAACCTAGATCGGGAGTTTCGCCGCCGCAAGCCTCTGTAGCCACCAAAAACCAACCGGAACCCTGTTTCGGCACCCTACCGGAGGAGGGATTCCTTACCGGTGGCCATCTTCATCATCCCAGCGCTTTCCATGACGAGGAGGGAGTAGTTCACCCTCGGGACTGAGGGTATGTACCAGTAGCTATGTGTTTGATCTTTCTCTCTCTCTCTCTCGTGTTCTTGATTTGGCACGATCTTGATGTATCGTGAGCTTTGCTATTATAGTTGGATCTTATGATGTTCCTCCCCCTCTACTCTCTTGTAATGGATTGAGTTTTTCCTTTGAAATTATCTTATCTGATTGAGTCTTTAAGGATTTGAGAACACTTGATGTATGTCTTGCATGTGCTTATCTGTGGTGACAATGGGATATTCACGTGATCCACTTGATGTATGTTTTGGTGATCAACTTGCGAGTTCCGTGACCTCGTGAACTTATGCATAGGGGTTGGCACACGTTTTCGTCTTGACTCTCCGGTAGAAACTTTGGGGCACTCTTTGAAGTTCTTTGTGTTGGTTAAATAGATGAATCTAAGATTGTGTGATGCATATCGTATAATCATACCCACAGATACTTGAGGTGATATTGGAGTATCTAGGTGACATTAGGGTTTTGGTTGATTTGTGTCTTAATGTGTTATTCTAGTACGAACTCTAGGATAGATCGAACGGAAAGAATAGCTTTGTGTTATTTTACTACAGACTCTTGAATAGATGATCAGAAAGAATAACTTTGAGGTGGTTTCATACCCTACAATAATCTCTTTGTTTGTTCTCCGCTATTAGTGACTTTGGAGTGACTCTTTGTTGCATGTTGAGGGATAGTTATATGATCCAATTATATTATTATTGTTGAGAGAACTTGCACTAGTGAAAGTATGAACCCTATGTGTCGGGGATATACCCCGCGGTATGACCCGGCCGGGCTTGGCGACTCAGCAGAGACCTGGCTGGAGCTTGGCGACTCACTGGCAATCCGCTCGGACATGGCGGTTTACATGTAACCCGCGTGGACATTGTGACTCACTGGAGACCCGGCGGGTGGATCAGACGGACAACAAGGCTCAGTAGGCCGGCTTATACTCTGGTAGGCCAGCTTAAGAGGAAAGGGATGACGAATATTTCCTTTACGAGGAAGCAAGACCCGGATTTGTATTCAACTTGTGAGAAAGGATAGACTAGTCCTAGTCCTACTAGGACTCCACATGTAACCCGCCCCTTCAACATATATAAGGAGGGGCAGGGCTCCCCAAAGAGGCACAGAAAATAATCTCTAGGGCTAGACACAAAGGGGGAGCCGGCTTATGCGGCAACTCTCTCATGAGTATAATGAGATCTAGCCACAAACATCATGTAGGGCTATTCCGGATAATGTTTCCTGGGGCCCGAAGCTATCTAAATCCTTATCTTATGTTGTGTCTCTTGATTCCGCTCAACCTCTCTCAAGCTACTACAAAGATGCGTTGGCCTCATGACTAAGTCCTCATACTAGGACATCTGCCGTGACAATTCCACGACAGTTGGCGCTCACCGTGGGGCATGCGCACAATGATGTTGAGTTCTTAGAGGGATTTTCTTTATGAATCGAGAAGTTCGTAATTTTCCTGTGAAGAAGAGCCGGTTAGAGTTTACATCAACTCCAAGTTCGTCGATCAAGATTAAAAAGGCAGCACACGGGGGTGATGAGTTCTTGAAGGGATTTCTTCGGAAATTGAGAAGCTCGTAATTTTTTCGGATGAAGAAGAGATGACGTTGAAGGATTCATATTACTTCTAAGTTCATCGGTCGAAATTGAAAAAGGTCTCAGCGCCAGCATAGATCAGATCGGAGTCAAAAGGAAAAAATAATATAATTTGGGCAGCAGCACGTCTGACGAAATCAGTTGAACCCTAGAAAGTTATTGCTGAAAGCAGTGGATTAAACAGGCATGAGAGAAAAAGAGAATCATCAGCTAAAAAGAAACCGATGGATTAGACTGGCGTCGTTCAATGCCAAGGCAAAGTCAATGGGGTCCGTCTATGTGCAGAACTGTGAGATCGATTCATGGCAGCCGATCACAAAGAAATTATTTAGCATGTCACGGATTTCAAGCAAGCCCATTGAATCTACCATGTGAAACTACTTAGGCCCCTCCCAATGCTCCACCTTATACATGTGCTAAGCCTTCCACGTAAGCAAAAAATCTAATATGGCAAGTTATTTAAGAGGAGAGAGATGAATGTGGTGACCTCAGAAAAAACCAATGCTAAGCGCGTGAACCTAAACAAAACATTTAAAAGAAAGAAACCCACCAATACATGAAGAGATTTAGTTGCTAAATCATTAAATAAAGCAAGCTTAGCAACCATAAGCTAAGCACCTATGTATTGGGGAGTATAGTTGCTAAGTTATTTAATGTGTTTAGCACCTCATCTAAGCACTCATGCATTGGCAGCAGCCTTACAATACGGATCAGACTTTTTGTTTCAGCCTACTATATTGAGCAAATCACCAGGTTAATAATGATTCTATTCACGCGGCCAGGCGATCATCAATTGGAGATCGGTCGGTCTTTGGGTGTGCCATTGTAGGAAACTGAGACAGCTGACAAGAGATCTGCTGCGTTTTGTGTGAGCCATCGAGTCGCCCAACACGAGTCACACGCATCATCTGTTCGTACTGCATGTGAGGTCTCCGAACCAATCTGGCATATGCACCTGAATCAAGGATGCACAGTGCCTGGTCAACGGAAAAAACCAAAACCTGATGGACTCTGCCGCGCCAAGGAACTCCGAGCCGCCCCTGCTCCCGCCTCTGCTCTGACCAGGGCGCTGCCATCCGCATTGAGTCGCCCCGGTGCAAACCGCCTCGCATGTACTCCATCCTTGCGCGCCCCCCTTGCTGCCCCTGCGGTCACAACCGGCGCCCGGCGGCCTCCGAGCGTCTACCATTCCAAGTCACCGCCCGCGGTTTTGTGGAGCCGCCCCGTTGCGAGCAGCACCGCCTCCACCAAGCCCCTGTATGCGAGTTGTTTTTGCCGAACCGCAGACGACGAGCTGCCGCTACTCCTTCCACTGCGCTGCAGCTGCTGCTTTTCCGGCGCTCCGCGGCGGGCCACCGTCGTCTGAGTCGCCGGCCTTGAGCCGCCGTACACACAGGTCACGCAACCGCTGAGTTTGACTGCTGTTCTACGGATACGTCAACAAGTCCCGAAGCACCACTAGTATTTGCGCAAAGACCAATGTCTAATTGATTTGGAGTTCAACTAGCACTGCCACGTACATGTACGTAAAGCCAGCAAATCAGTCGGCAGGGGGCCACGACTTGGAGAAAGCGGACTTGGATTCATCAAACAAACAACGACCCGGTGGAGGACGTGGGACACGGGCTCGGTTTCGCCTCGCTGGCTCACCGCACCGTCCCGTCTCTGCCTCACCGATCTCTGCAAAATCGCCGGAAAAAAAAAGTTCAAGGCGTGTGCTCGCTAGCTCCGTTCGATGGTGCACGTACGTACATGCAAGAAAAGTCAAACCAGCTAAAAGGAGTACTAATTCATTACTACTACTAGTACATACGCAGATTCTGAGATGATTTACAAGAAAAAGGATCCATCAGGGGAAGATGATAATAGGAAGCTGGCACCTCTGAGACGCCATGGCCGCACTCCGTTACTACCTATGATCAAACCAGACCCGAATTAGTCACCTATTGAGCTGCCCCTAGCTAGCGTGTTGAGCGACTGCCGCGGCCACACCGTCAAATCCGAACAGATGATCAATTCTTGCTGCAATCGTTTGTCATCAAGGCTGACAGGAATTGTGCTAAGCTATCGTCGCCGGAGCTTTGCCATCTTGGCCAAGCTGCTATCAACATCCGAAAAATACCAGCTGCTATTTATCCTATTTATTTTTTAAGCACGTATTAATTCATGCGAGCAAAACTACTTTGCCCTGCTGTGTTTTATATGCAGGAGAATTATTCGTCACAAGGTGGCATTATACCGTGGAGATGGAGGCCTGCCAACATCATTTTGGCACGGATGGTCGTCCTTACTCAACGGACTCCTGCACTGGCTTACAACGCCGTGGCTGGCTCGCCCGTCCGCACCGTTTTTACAGCGCCACAGGCGACTCGCCCATCCACCCTTGTGGCCGGCTCACGCGTCCGCATCGGCTTACAACACGGAGGACAACTTGCTCGTCCGCACCGGCTTTAACGCCGCGGTCGGTTCATTCGTCTTCTCCTGTGGCCAACTGGCCCATGGTGATCATTAACTCCATGGCGGATAATTTCCAGCCTAACATATCATGTGAAATCCATCTAGCATATTTTTTTATTATATATTGCTTTTAAAAAAAAGCAATTACTCCGGTTTGCAAGTTGTCCCATGCAGGGTTCAAACCGGTCTATATCACGGTTAATTATGAAGAATCTCAAGCCAACTCCTCAAGTCGCCTTGAGACTCGGGGGCTATGATGGCATTACTCGGCAAAATTGGCCAGTATCAATAATCTAGAACTCTAGGTCATTGGAGGGAAAAAATAACCCGGCCCCGGAGACTACTGCTATGTTGATGAAAATTTAAAGACCGTCAAAAAATTGTCGGTTCAAAATAAAGATTCCGGTTTAAAATCCGGTTCAAGAGACATCTCTCTCCTGCAAGGCTTTGAAGCTCTCAAATCCGGTTCAAACATCCGGCTCAAGGTAAATTTGTCTCTTACAAAACTTTTAAGCTCTCAAATCCGGTTCAAACATCCGGCTCAAGGACAATCTATCTCCCACAAAGTTTTAAAAGCTTTCAGATCCGGTTCAAAGTTCCGGTTCAAAAAGAATTAGTCTCTCGCAAGATTCGAGTTCTTAGAAAAATTAAAGGTTGCCAAAGAGAACTTGCTGCCATGATGTGCGGTTCAAACATGGATATCCTGCCTTACGGCTTACCTTATTATGGTCACTTGGGGGCTTCCTGTTCAAATATAGGTCGTATTCGAACCAAAGAGAACATAGCTGTCGTAACCCTTTTGATCGGCGCAAAGCCAAACTCACTAGGGGGCTTCTTGATCGTATCTGAATCATAGCTTAATCCCTTTTGGGTCCGACTTGGATCGTATTCGAACCAGGGTCGTTAAAAACCTCTCAAGGTCATTTGGGGGCTTCATGTTCAAACATAGGTCGTATTCGAACCAAAGAGAACATAGCTGTCGGTACCCTCTTAATCGGCGCAACGCCAAAGCCACTGGGGACTACATGACCTTATTCGAATCCTAGATTAACCCCTTTGGAACGGTTTACTGATCATATTCGAATTAGAAACCTTCGATTTTTATTTGGTTTAAGTTTTTGCAAACAATCTTTTGGGTTTTGATACTTTTTGCTCATATCTGAAGCATATAAGTGTGGTTTCGTTTAAACCTGGCTTGACTTTGGATGATAAGTCGCCAGCATATGACAATCATCATATATTTGGAAGTGTTGGCTTCTAAGGATTGGGTTATCACCCTTACTGCACAGGTCATGTAAACCGGCAGTACAAATTAAATATCACAATGGTTATATGTGGGATATTATGATCCGCCCTGCGGTAAATCGCCAGGGGATCTTGTGATTTACTTATGTGCAGGATAAGACTACATTTGAGTAGTTACCCGCCCTGGTTTTTGACGTTAAGTCGCCAGGGCATATGTTGTTTAAAATCTGTAGCAGGATTTACAGAGCTATGACTTACATAAATGATTAAGTTCCAGCCCATCATCAAAGATTGAAATTGGTGTCTCAAAAGGGTTATCAATTCTTGATTTTCTCAAAGGCTATAAGCCGCCGGGTTATAAAAATTCCAGCCTACAATGGAGGCATATTAAATCGCCATCAGCCAAGAGCCGCCGGGTATTTAAACTCTGGATTTACTTGTTAACAGATAAGGTATTCAAAGTCGCTTTGGCACAATGGCTATTATTTTATCAATGGATATGATTTATTCTACAATGGAAAGAATAGTCCCGAGTTGCTGCAGACTTACAACCCGGCACTTGGGGGCTACATTATTCAGTTTGAGATTATATCAAATATGCAAGTCCCATGTCACTCCTAGCATGCACCATGGCACTTGGGGGCTAATGCAAAGACAATTTTCCTGGCCTTATTGAAGACCCGACTCATCACATCATAATGAGCCGGCCCTTGGGGGCTACCAATTGCTCCTATCAACAATTCAAGGTACATAAGTTTTATTCCATTATATTGAAGGGTCCACTGCTCAGTTGGTAAAGCACAAAGCTCTTAACCTTGTGGACGTGGGTTCAAGCCTCATGATGGGGGTTACATCATATGATGTTCTTTTTAAAAGAAGTATGTATAAAGTCCCAGCTCAATATTATCTTACTGAGCTGGCCCTTGGGGGCTACATGTTGTTGTTCAAGTCTATATGATCATATTTATAAAGTCCCTGCTCATTATTGCATAATGACCCGACCCTTGGGGGCTATACTGGTTATAGTTTTTTATGAGTATAAGGCAATTACAAGTCCCAGGTTGCTGCAAGCATGACAACCCGGCACTTGGGGGCTGCATATATGGAGTGTTCAGTCTTTACTAGTGACTACGATGAACAACTTGGATTTCTTAAAAGTGGCAGTATTTATATTGAAGCAAGTCTTAAGTCATCACCTTGTTTCTGCTCAAGACTTGGGGGATACAGGTAATATGGATATAAGGGAGAAAAATCTTCAAATTCTCAATTTTTGTATAAAACAGATTGACCCGGCGTCACCAATAACTATGACCCGACGTCGGCAACAATTATGACCCGATGCTATCAATATTTACAAACAGGATATTTTGGCAATGATAAACCGGCAAGTTCTACAAGCCGGCTGAAAGTCAGATGAGTTTTTCAAGACCAATATTTTTTAAGCCGGTGCTTTGGAAGCCGATTCATTATTTATTACAATATTTCCCTATAAGATACCAATGTCTGCAAATTGGCTCTGAAGCTGGCCTATTGACCCGGATTTCTCAAAAGAAGTATCTGGATTTTTGCATTGGCAAGGTTTGGACATGTCTGTTAAAAGAGATTTGCTATAAGATCTTTGAGTATGCATCCAGGAGGAAATGACAAGGACTTAAAGATGATCAGGTGCCGGTTTAGGAAAATATTTAACCCAGAGCACAACCTATCAATTTTGTTCTTGTGTTTATTTTACAGGATCAGTTTAACATGGATAAATCCAAATTAAAATGGGGACTAATGTCGGGGATATACCCCGCGGTATGACCCGGCCGGGCTTGCCGACTCACTAGAGACCTGGCTGGAGCTTGGCGACTCACTGGCGATCCGCCCGGACATGGCGGTTTACATGTAACCTGCGTGGACATTGTGACTCACTGGAGACCCGGCGGGCGGATCAGACGGACGACAAGGCCCACCAGGCCGGCTTATACTCTGGTGGGCCGGCTTAAGAGGAAAGGGATGACGAATATTTCCTTTACGAGGAAGCAAGACCCGGACTTGTATTCAACTTGTGAGAAAGGATAGACTAGTCCTAGTCCTACTAGGACTTCACATGTAACTCGCCCCTTCAACATATATAAGGAGGGGCAGGGCTCCCCAAAGAGGCACAGAAAATAATCTCTAGGGCTAGACACAAAGGGGGAGCCGGCTTATGCGGGAACTCTCTCATGAGCATAATGAGATCTAGCCACAAACATCATGTAGGGCTATTCCGGATGATGTTTCCCAGGGCCTGAAGCTGTCTAAATCCTTGTCTTGTGTTGCGTATCTTGATTCCGCTCAACCCCTCTCAAGCTACTACAAAGATGCGTTGGCCTCATGACTAAGTCCTCATACTAGGACATCTGCCGTGACAATTTCACGACACTATGGCTTGTTTGAACGCATTGCAATACCGTTTTCGCTCACTTTTACCACTAGTTACCTTGCTGTTTTTATATTTTCAGATTACAAAAACCTATATCTACCATCCATATTGCACTTGTATCACCATCTCTTCGTCGAACTAGTGCACCTATACAATTTACCATTGTATTGGGTGTGTTGGGGACACAAGAGACGCTTTGTTATTTGGTTGCAGGGTTATTTGAGAGAGACCATCTTCATCCTACGCCTCTCATGGATTGATAAACCTTAGGTCATCCACTTGAGGGAAATTTGCTACTGTCCTACAAACCTCTGCACTTGGAGGCCCAACAACGTCTACAAAAAGGAGGTTGTGTAGTAGACATCAAGCTCTTTTCTGGCGCCGTTGCCGGGGAGGCGAGTGCTTGAAGGTATATCTTTAGATCTTGCAATCAAATCTTTTTGTTTCTTGTTTTATCACTTGTTTAGTTCATAAAATAAAATAACAAAAAATGGAATTGAGCTTGCCTCATATGCTTCATCTTTTTAATGTCTTTCGTGAAAATAAGGATTCTGATAATTGTGCCAAAATGCTAGAAGAAGAATGCATTAAAATGTTTGGCACTAAATCTTTGAATGATGAGAATTATTGCAATGTTGTTAGTACGAACTCTTTGAATATCCATAGTACTAATGATGATTTCACTAGTCATGATTAAAATGTCTCTTATAAGCATGTCAATTTTTGTGGAGTGCATAGACTTTGCAAGTGCACACCAAATAGGGAAGATAGATTTTGCAAGAGGCATAAGTATTTAGAAACTAAATAGTTGCAAGAAAGGCTAGATGTTTGTGCTGGAAATTTAAATTTTCTTAGCCATCCTTGTGAACTTTGCAATGAACATGGTCATTTAAATATCCAATGCAAGTTGTTTCATGATCGAATCGTGTCCAAAAATTGTGATGACTTGATTTCCCTTGCGCATCATAATGAACTTAGTTTTCTTGTGGGTTATGAAGAAATGAAACGTATAACTAAGGTTATTCTAGAATTTGCCCTTGATAAAGTTCTTGATTTTGATCTAGAGGAAATTTATATGTATTGTGCGGTGAATTGCATTGAAAATCCTTATATTTCCAATTACATAAAGACAAACAAACAAATAGAAGATGAAGAGAATACTAATGAAAGGGAAGAGACTTCTCAATATCCTCCTATTCTTTCTTATGATGAATCAGGTAACGAGGAGGAGCCTTCTATTCAACCAATCTCATTAATAAGGAGCTCCAAAAAGAGGATTAAACCCACACATAATGTGAAGAAGAAAAAGAAAAGACGGAGAAGCAAAGGTAAGAAGGTATCCCTCCCAAATGATGTTGCTCCTATTACTCATTGTGATGATGATAATTGCTATATTATTGGTGCTATCCATACTATTAATGATGAGAGTGATTATGCTTATGATATGAAAAGTCCCAAGCTTGGGGCTGCTATGTTTGATGAGAATGACATGTTTGAGAATGTATTTGCTGTAATTAATGTTTGTCCCAAGCTTTGGGATGCTATGTTTAATGAAGATGATATTTTTAGTCTCCCAAGTTTTTATGAGAAAATTTATTATGGTGATAGCATGCCTCCTATTTATGATGATTATATTGATGAAAGTGGGTTTGGAAGAGTGTCAACTTTAGGAAGTAATGATCTCACTATTTTGGAGGATGTTGAATCTTATTGTGATAATTATAAAAGTGGATTTGGAGAGGTCATGACTTTATTTAGTAATGATTCCACTATCTTGGAAGAGGTTTCAATTGATTATGATGAGAACAAAGTTGCTACTTATGATGATTATTGTGATGATACATATGCTACAAAAAGTAGTGATGATTATATTTATAAAACTTGTCATGATTACCCTTTTTCTGAACATTACTCTTTTAATGTCGAAACAATTTATAGTATTCGAGTTTCTTATGGTACTCCCACTATTTCGAATGAGAAGAATTTTGCTTATGTGGAGAATAGTAAATTTTCTATGCATGTTAGATCATGAAAAGAATGGTTTATGTGATGGTTATATTGTTGAATTCATTCATGATGCTACTGAAAATTACTATGAGGGAGGAACATATGCTTGTAGGAATTGCAATAATATCAAGTTTCCTCTCTATGTGTTGAAAATCTTGAAGTTATCCTTGTTTTACCTTCCTATGCAAGTTCATTCTTGTTCCCACAAGTTGTTTGCTCACAAAATCCCTATGCATAGGAAGTGGGTTAGACTTAAATGTGCTTGTCATATGCTTCATGATGCTCCTGTTATGTCTCAATTCTTATCTTTTATGTGAGCATCGTTGAAATTACCATGCCTAGCTAAAAAGGCAATAAAGAAAAGCGCTTGTTGGGAGATAACCCAACATTTAACCGTACTGTTTTTGTGTGTCCTCATGATTAAGCTACTATAGTGCAACACCCACGATCGGCTATATCTCCCACGTGTTGGAGCACGACTTAGAGGCATAACCGCATTTTACGCATGTCGCAAGAAGGGTAATCTTTACACATCCCATGTACTGAATAAGAAAGAGATAAAGAGTTGGCTTACAATCGCCACTTCACACAATACATAAATAAAGCATTACATCATCCAGAATACAATCAAGGTCCGACTACGGAACCAAAAATAAAGAAAGACCACCCCTAATGCTAGATCCCCGATCGCCCCGACTGGGCGCCACTACTGATCAACTGGAAACGAAACACCGCAACGAACACGATCTTCATCGAGCTCCTCCTTGAACTCGGTTGCGTCACCTGCACGGTTATCATCAGCACCTGCAACTGGTTTTGGAAGTAATCTGTGAGTCACGGGGACTCAGCAATCTCACACCCTCGCGATCAAGACTATTTAAGCTTATGGATAGGAAAAGGGTAGTGAGGTGGAGCTGCAGCAAGCACTAGCATATATGGTGGCTAACTTATGCAAATGAGAGCGAGAAGAGAAGCAAAGCACGGTCGTAAACTAGAAGTGATCAAGAAGTGATCCTGAAACTACTTATGTTCAAGCATAACACAAGAACCGTGTTCACTTCCCGGACTCAGCCGAAAAGAGACCATCACGGATACACACGCTGTTGATGCATTTTAATTAAGTTAGGTGTCAAGTTCTCTACAACCGGACATTAACAAATTCCCATCTGCCCATAACCGCGGGCACGGCTTTCAAAAGTTCAAACCCTCCAGGGGTGTCCCAACTTAGCCCATCACAAGCTCTCACGGTCAACGAAGGATATTCCTTCTCCAGGATGACCCAATCAGACTCGGAATCTTGGTTACAAGACATTTCGACAATGGTAAAACAAGACCAGCAAAGCCGCCCGAATGTGCCGACAAATCCTGATAGGAGCTGCACATATCTCGTTCTCAGGGCACACCGGATGAGCAAGACGTCGGGTTGGCATAGACCCTGGTTGCCCAGGGGGCGCCAGACATCGCTCAGGTCAGACCAACACTTAGAGAAGCACTGGCCCGGGGGGGTTTAAAATAAAGATGACCCTTGAGTCTGCAGAACCCAAGGGAAGGTGATAGGTTGTTAGGGCAAATGTAAAACCAAGGTTGGGCCTTGCTGGAGGAGTTTTATTCAAAGCGAACTGTCAAGGGGTTCCCATTATAACCCAACCGCGTAAGGAACGCAAAATCAAGGAACATAACACCGGTATGACGGAAACTAGGGCGGCAAGAGTGGAACAAAACACCAGGCATAAGGCCGAGCCTTCCACCCTTTACCAAGTGTATAGATGCATTAATATAAATAAGAGATATTGTGATATCCCAACAAATATCCATGTTCCAACATGGAACAAACTCCATCTTCACCTGCAACTAGCAACGCTATAAGAGGGCTGAGCAAAGTGGTAACATAGCCAAACAACGGTTTGCTAGGAAAAGGTGGGTTAGAGGCTTGACGTGGCAATATGGGAGGCATGATAAATCAAGTGATAGGTATCACGGCATAGCAATAGAGCGAGCAACTAGCAAGCAAAGATAGAAGTGATTTCGAGGGTATGGTCATCTTGCCTGCAAAGTTCTCCGAGTTGACGAAAGCTTAAACCTCGTAAGATACTCAACGTGTTCCTCAAGCACGTACTCATCTCCCGGCTCTACCCAAGGCAAGAACACAAGCAAAGGACCAACAATCAATCACGGTGCAATGCGCAAGCAACATGATGCAAAACATGGCATGACATGCGGGATGTGATATGCAATGCATATGTGTGCTCCGGAAGGAAAAGATTGAACCAGGCCTCAACTTGGCAAACCAAGAGTGCCGCTGGAAAGATGAGTTGATTTCGGTCGAAATCGATATAAAGATCACCGGAATCGGATGCACGGTTTGCAAATGGCAAGCAAAACAATAATGACACAATTCTGCGATTAACATCACGATGCCATCTAGAATGCAACAAGAAACTAAGCTAATGCACTCCAACATAGCAACAATGCACATGTTAGTGATCTACTCCAGATGCTTGACAAAAGATGAACACTGAGCTACGGGTAAATCACACAATAGCAGGTTCAAACAAGCATGACAAAAAGTGCAAAAGATATCAGCATCACAGACTTAGTGAAAATAACAACATGACAGGATTTAACATCGGGAATCAATGTTTAGAGCAAGATAACAACATGCTACAGGAACAGAACATATCAAGTAAAGGTATGGCATGAAACTACTAAAAGCATATAACAAAAGTCCCTTAATAACCATAAGCCAAAAGAGATCAGAAGATATGATGGCACCCATGTAAACATAGCAAGTTTCGTTAACAGATTCAGACTTAGCAGAAAACTGGACATGGCATAAACAGAATTATGAAGGCATGTTTGCGAGCTCGATGCACTTAACACAAGGCATTGCATGACAAACTAAGCATACTACCAGCAAGAAGACATGTTCAAGAAGCTAACCATGGAAAGAACAATCTCATAGCATGCATGGATCAACTACAACAACCTTGGCAAAATTGAGTAACACGTAAACAATTTGCCAGGAACATTTTATAGCAAAAGTAGAGCAAGATTGAGTCATGCTAGGTCACTCCATAAATGCAAATAGGGGCATGGATGGATACAACATAACACTATCTCAAAATCATCCTTACTGAACATACTCAAACAAGGCATGGATCGCTCTATAGCAACATGAATACATGGCATAAAAATAACAGCGGACAAAGACTTAGTGAAATTCTAAATATCTGAAATCAGTAATATCACGAGAGCTACTTTGCATGCTTGTGCTAGTCACCACATTTATCATAAAAATACATGGCATACACCCCTGTAAAGATGGCATGGCATATCCCAAAACACATGTAGAGCTCATTACCATATGCAGCACACAATAATCATGGCAAAATGACAAATGCTCATAATCTGATAAGAATCAGCACCTAACATCTTATAGCACTCTTACAACAGCAATTAGGGCATCAAGATGGACTCAAACAAGCATGGAACAATGGAACAAAATGAAGAGGATAACAAGATGAACAATTTGATTTATCATGCATGCAAAACGGAGCACCGAGCACGAAGTTATGGCATGATGAAGGAGGCATAAAAATAACACAGATCTGGGACTTAGTGGATATTATACCCTCCGAAACTGGACGGGGCCGTTCCGGGATGAGGAGATCCGGGTCGGGGAGGCTTGTTTGGTTCACCGACTTGGTGGATCTGGTCCCGCTCCGCGGATCTCGCCGGAGATGGAGATGAGGCGGCCGGAGCGAGGGCGCGGTGAAGTCCAGCGTGCGGCAGCCGGCGGCGAGGTGCGGCGAGGCGCGGTCGCGGTGGCTCCGGGAGCCCGCGGCGAGTGGAGGCCCGGTGACCTGAGGCGGCGGCCGACGGACGTGCGGCGGACGGAAGGCGAAGGGTGGCCCGCGCTGGGCAGCGTCAGGAGGGCGCGCGCGGGACGCGGCTTCGACGAGATGGGCCCCGCGGGCCCGATCCGGGCCCGGCGGTCCTGGCGCGGAGGGGAGGAGAGAGACGCTGGCGGTGGTGACGTGGCGAGGTGGGATTGGTCCGGCGCGGCGGCGCAGACACGTCCGACTCGGGATGGACATGTCCGGCGGCAGGAGGTGGAAGAAGGCTAGGGTTTCATCCGAAATTTCGGGGAGATGCACATATTTATAGGTAGAGGGAGTTAGGAGAGTCCAAATGAGGTGCGGTTTTCGGCTACGCGATCATGATCGAACGACCGAGAGGATGGAGGGGGTTTTGATGGGTTATTGGGCCACTTTGGAGGGGTGTTGGGCTGCAACACACACGAGACCTTTACGGTTCCCCGGTTAACCGTTGGAGTATCAAACGAACTCCAAATGGCACGAAACTTGACAGGCGGTCTACCGGTGGTGTACCAAGGCCGCTTGGGAAATCTCGGTCCATTCCGAGAATGTTTAACACCCGCACATAAAAAGAGGTAAAAGGGGGCGCCGGAGGACATAGGAGCGCCGGATCGCAAAATGGACAACGGGGAAAATGCTCGGATGCATGAGACGAACACGTATGCAAATGTGATGCACATGATGACATGATATGAAATGTATGACACACACACAAATGACATGGCAACAGCAGTGAATAACCGGAAGACACCTGGCGCAACGGTCTCGGGCGTCACATATAGTAATCATGTTTTATAGCTCTTGTTTCAATAAAGTGCCAAGTAAAGCCTTTAGGATTTTCTTGGGTGATTGTTGTTTGATCTTGCTGATAAAAACAGAAAGTATGCGCTCACGAAGTTAATTTTCATGTTTTTCCAGAGAGCGATAAAATACCAATTCCAACTGAAGTAGATCAATATACAAATTTTCCTGGTCTTCCTAATTTTCCAGAATTGTTGGAGTTACACAAGTATTCGACCTCCAGATTGCTACAGAATATTCTGTTTTTGACAGATTCTCTTTTCTATGTGTTGTTTGCTTATTTTGATAAATCTATGGGTAGTATCGGAGGGTATGAACCATAGAGAAATTGAAATAAAGTAGATACTACACCAATATGAATTTAGAATGGGTTCACAACAGTACCCTAAGTGGTTATTTATTTTCTTATACTAACAGAGCTTACGAGTTTTCTGTTGAGTTTTGTGTTGTGAAGTTTTCAAGTTTTGGGTAAAGATTCGATGGACTATGGAATAAGGAGTGGAAAGAGCCTAAGCTTGGGGATGCCCCGGAAGGCATCCCCTCTTTCGTCTTCGTTCATCGGTAACTTTACTTGAGGCTATATTTTTATTTACCACATGATATGTGTTTTGCTTGGAGCGTCATTTTATTTCCTTTTGTTTTGCTTGATGTTTGAATAAAATACCAAGATCTGAAATTCTTAAATGTTAGAGAGTCTTCACATAGTTGCATAATTATTCGACTACTCATTGATCTTCACTTATATCTTTTGGAGTAGTTTGCCGTTTGCTCTAGTACTTCACTTATATATTTTTAGAGCATAGCGGTAGTTTTATTTTATAGAAATTATTGATGTCTCATGCTTCACTTATATTATTTTGAGAGTCCCTTAGAACAACATGATAATTTGCTTTGGTTATGAAATTAGTCCTAATATGATAGGCATCCAAGAGGGATATAATAAAAACTTTCATATAAAGTGCATTGAATACTATGAGAAGTTTGATACTTGATAATTGTTTTGAGATATAAAGATGGTGATATTAGAGTCGTGCTAGTTGAGTAATTGTGAAATTGAGAAATACTTGTGTTGAGGTTTGCAAGTCCCGTAGCATGCACGTATGGTAAACGTTGTGTGACAAATTTGAAGCATGAGGTGTTCTTTGATTGCTTTCCTTATGAGTGGCGGTCGGGGACGAGCGATGGTCTTTTCCTACCAATCTGTCCCCCTAGGAACATGCGCGTAGTGCTTGGTTTTGATGACTTGTAGATTTTTGCAATAAGTATGTGGGTTCTTTATGAATAATGTTGAGTATATGGATTATACACACTCTCACCATTCCGTCATTGCTAGCCTCTTCGGTACCGTGCATTGCCCTTTCTCACCTCGAGAGTTGGTGCAAACTTCGCCGGTGCATCCAAACCCCGTGATATGATACATTCTATCACACATAAGCCTCCTTATATCTTCCTCAAAACAGCCACCATACCTATCTATTATGGCATTTCCATAGCCATTCCGAGATATATTGCCATGCAACTTTCCACCGTTCCGTTTAGTATGACACGCTCCATCATTGTCATATTGCTTTGCATGATCATGAAGTTGACATCGTATTTGTGGCAAAGCCACCCTCATAATTCTTTCATACATGTCATTCTTAATTCATTGCACATCCCGGCACACCGCCGGAGGCATTCACATAGAGTCATATTTTATTCTAAGTATTGAGTTGTAATTCTTGAGTTGTAAGTAAATAAAAGTGTGATGATTTTCATTATTAGAGCACTGTCCCATGTGAGAAAATGATGATGGAGCATATATATATATATATATATATATATATATATATATATATATATATATACACACATACATAAACACTATTCTGATCACGGGATGAGAATAATATTCTGATCACAACCTGACCTGCCCCCACTAGTAGTACGTTGAACTTCCCTGTGAACTAGGTTTAACTTCCGTCAACATTGCCCAAATGGGGCTTGCGATATACTGTTGCAAAGCTATGGACACCAGTATCATGACCCAACTTAAATTTTTTGGCAAAATGCAAGCGGTTTAAGAGCAGTTTTGAAAACCGTTTTTTCTTCACACAAAAAACGTGAATCATATTTTCGACCACATTTCTAAATTGTTTATCAGAATAAGGCATATAATATAGCATTGGAAAGCTGCTGCAAAACCGCTCCTTCCACATATTGAAAGTTTTCTCTAATTCCCTATGGTTAAAGAGTAATTTGAAAAAACGTAAAATTTCGCAAACCGAACACCCGAATTCGTATTTTCGATGCCATTCCTAAACGGCTAATCCAATAGGGCCAAATAATATGGCGTTGGAAAGCTTATGAAAATGCGCTACTTTTTATGTTAAAAGTTTTTTCTAATTTTGAACGGTTTAAAAGTAACTTAGAAAACGGTACAAGTCCTACCGAGTTCGTATTTTTGAGCTTATTTTTTAACTGTGCGTCCGAATGCAGCAAATGATATGGCGTTGAAAAGCTTGAACAAATGCGAAAAAAATTTGTATGTATTGTTTCTCCCAATTCCTTACGGTTTTAAGTCATTTTTGAAATGGATGAAAACATATTTTCCCCGTAATTTCTACAAACTTTATCGGAATGAGGCAAATAATATACCAGTGAAAAGCTACAGAAAATGCGGAACTTTTTCATGTTGATGGTTTTCTCTGATTCCCAGCCATTTTCATGTAATTTCAAAAACGGCGAGATCATTTGTTCTGCCTTTATCACGAAACAGATTCTTCGAAAATGCACCGCATGAAGAACCTGAACTTCTCGTCGCGTGTACCTGAACTTCACTCTGCTTTTCACGTGCTTTTTTTGCTTGTAGATCTCCATCCACTACTTGTAGCTCTCCATCCACTCATCGAAATTGAGGAAGTGATATACCGGTGGAAAGCTGATGTAAACATGCAACTTTCCCATGTTGATCAGTTTTTCGTACTCGCAACGATTTTAAAAGTTTTTCATTTCAAATTCATTCACTATAGTAGTCGAACTTCCTGATGTTTTCACACTGAACTTCTGTGGCATATTTTTGTTTGTAATTTTCTTATCCATTTCGTCAGTGTTACACAAATGATATTCTTGTTGTACAAACCTCTCTCACAATATTTTTTTAACTTTCTCCGACCGAGGACTTTAACTTACACAAATGATTTTCCTGCCATTTTGAAATAAATTAGAAAATGACGAGATCATGATTTCTGCCTTCATCGCAAATGGAAATGCACTGTGTGAAGTAGATGAACTTCTCGAGCATGTCTGTTTGAACTTCACTTTGTTTTTTACGTGCTGTTTTTTGCACTGCGTGAAGTAGTTGAACTTCTGGGGCAAGTCTGTTTGAACTTCACTCTGTTTCACTTTATTGTATTTTTCTTATATGAAATACGCACCATGTAGTACGTGAACTTCCGGCTGTTATCACTTTGAACTTCTCTCTAGTTTGAGATAATTATTCTAAAACACAAAAAATAACATTTTTTATGTATTTTGGACATCTAAATACACGGTGAACCTCTCTCACAAGATTATTTAACTTTTCCTCGCCGAGTACTTGAACTTCTAGCAACCATTTTTTTTCCGTTTATGAGTTGTTTTTAAAAGTGCAAAAAATGGCGTTGTGTTTTTTATTTTTTAACAGGTAAATCCTAGGTTTTAATAAACTCCAAACTTCTCTGTTATTTCAATTTGAACTTCACCTTCTCATATTTTTGAGTAAAGAATTGTATTCAATTTTTATACGGAAAAATCAAACATGGAAATACGAGGTGAACCTCTCTCGCAAGAATTTTTGAACTTCCCTGGACAGAGCACTTGAACTTCTTTCAACAAACCTTTTATGCTTTTATTTTTTCTATATTTTTATTCTCACCTGAAATGCATTCCTTGTAGTACTTGAACTTCTCGCTGTTTTCACTATGAACTTTTATCACATTTCTGTGTATATGTCGAATTACACACAATTGAAGGTCAAACGTCATTTTTTGCCATTTTAAAACACGTAATTAAAGGTCGAACGTCCCGCAATATAAATTCTGAACCGTGCACGGAGGTGCACGTGTACTTCTTGCAACTAGTCTGAGTTTTTTATATACTTTGAACTTCTATGTTATTTTAAATTGAACTTCTTAGTCTTATTTCTTTGAAAAAATATGGTTTCAAATAAGCATCAAACATTTTTTTAAATTGAACCTCATACTTTTATTTTCCCTAGAAATGGAAAGAATTTTAGATTTTCCATATACATCGATATTTTATTTCTTGATTTAAATTTAACTTCATGATTTTATTTCTTTGGTAGCAAGGAAATATATTTTTGATAAATACCGAACTGCTCTATTTTTGTAGATTGGAGTTCTTGGTTTCCTAGTTTTGTAATAAGTATTAAATCGGTTTTGTTATTTAAATTTGAACTTCGAAAGTTTTTTTCTTTAGAAATGGTGAAAATCCTTTTTATGAATTTTGAACTGTTCTATTTTCAGATTTTAAAATACTGCGTTATTTTATTTTAAACTTCTTGTTTTCATTCTTTAATAAGCAAGAAATTTTGAATTTTGTATAAACATCGTACTGCTCCATTTTTTCAATCGAACTTCTAGGATTTTATCTAACGGAGAATATCCCGTCTTTATTTAAAAAATGAGATGCGTTTTTTCATTCTACCTTCTTGGGTTTCTAATAAACCTTGAACTTCTTTGTCTTTTAAATTTGAACCCCAAGGTTTTTTCTTGAAACAGGGAAATCCTTCTTTTATAGTTTTTGAAATGACCATTTTTTAATTCGAAATTCTAGGTTTTTCACTCGTGTGCGCACATTTTTTAGAGAGAGAATAAAGTATGCGTACATTTTTGTGAAGTAAATAGCAAGAGAGAAAAATATAAGGATATGGTGTTGAGAGCAAGCCTATTGCTTAGGCCAACAAACGTCCAGCAATCCTACAAGCGCACACACACGCACAGACATGTCCTGTAACCACATAGGAGTATAACTATAGTACAACTTGGCGTACATCTATAGTAGAATTTTCATGGTCGCGGACATACAACTATAGTAGAACTTAGCGTATAGCCGTAGTAGAACTTCACCACCACCGGCGTTTAGTCGTAGTAGAACATATAGGTGTAGTAGAACATTTTGTGGTGATAACAGGTGCAGGTGGCGCGACCTGCTACTGCAGAAGAAGTCAGCAGAAGGAGGGCTGACTCGGCAACAGAAGGCTTGCGCGTGCGGATTCAGATTGCTTGCGCTGGATACTGAACAAAAGGATTCTGCCAGCGACCGCGTTGGTCCAGCGACGCGAGGTGAGTGGCATCGCGAAGGGAGTCAGAGGAGCCAATCAACACCTGCCAGTTCAGATCAATATTTTTTTGTGAGTTCAAAATTAAGAGTAGATAAGCAGCAAGACTAGCATATTTTCCCTTTTTTTTGTTTGTAGAAGATGTACATTGGTGCTGCTGTTTGAAAACGACCTCTGCTGCTCTGTGAAGACTAACACATCTGGTTGAGTATTCTACAAACCTGTCCATCCGCTTCAATAATTCATAGCATTGACCATACAAATTCAGAGTGAATTCAATAGTAGGAATGACATGACACCATCAACTGTCGACTAAATCTAACATCCTACCATCAAATTATGAACAAGTGACGTCGTGATGTAAAACATTGTTGATCTAGAATTATCTTTTCACCTGCTAGTAGCTTTTGCCTGCAGCTGCTCGTTGCTACTTGCTTTCCCGCCAAAACCAGCACCCACGTGCCAAGAAATGTTGCTGCTGCCGGCCAAATCATCAACTGCACAGGCATGTGGCACAAAGGTGTTGGTTTTCCTTAAAATAGATACAGTGAACGGTCTGTACATAGAGGCTCAAAAAGGAATATACTGAGGAAATATTGTTGAACAATTTGATTGATTACTTCACTACAAATGTTCATCTACAAAAAAAGAAGGATCGATGACTGAGAATTGCTAATCATGGAGCTTTGCTATTGCATTTGTATTCTCACTTATGGCTCTGACATTGCTGCCAATCAATCAACCACACATTTATGCTAGTAGTTTAAACACCTAACACATGGATTTCCTCCTTGTACGTAGCAGTGGCAGGAGCAGACTCCACGTTTCTTACCAGATTCCTCAAGAGGTGCTCCAAAAAGCGTTGAGATGGCGATGTTCGCAACTGTGAACATCCCTCGGCTCCATTCCTCGTTGATGCCATCTTCTCCTCAAACTTGAAGCCTGAAAAATGCTTCATATTTCACCGATGTACAAGTCCTTGAGTCCATGTGCCTGTTTTGCCCTACAGTCCACATGCCTCCGCCGAGGTCTCTGACTTCTTTGGTTACACAGAAAGTGCATGCATGTTGTAGGCATGAAGCATGCAAGTAAGTAAGCAAAGCTCTCTATTATGAAGATGACGAAGCTTTGCATTTGCTGGGCCTCAGCCATGAAATTGCTTTTGTTCATGGTGGTTCAGGCTTTTCCTAGTGAGCAACCTAGTTGCCTGAACTTCTGAAGAACAAAAACAAGTACGGTGTCATGTTAGATTTTCTGAGTAGCTAGTTCCTCAAAATTGTCAGCTGAAGGTCGGTGCCTCCTCCAGCTGTAGGTCGACGTCTCCTACAGCTAAAGGTCACGGCCTCCTCCAGTTGCAGGTCGGGGCCAATCCACACATGGGTTGGTAGTCAACCATTTGGCTTGCTAGACTGAATGTATTCCTTTTGGACTTGTCGTGGCTGGAGGATGGAGGAGCTGGATCGGGGCATCACTCGTCAGCGTGTACGCAACCAGGACGATAAATGACATGGGCCGCCATCGCGCACACGGCCTTGGGCAGCAGCGGAGCCAGATGTAGACGAAGGCCAACGTGTCGTGGAGGCGGTCGGATAGGAAGGCTACAACAGCAGGTGGAGGATGGCCGCGGCGGTCGCTTGCTGTGGTAGGAGGCCGGTGGCTGCAGGTGGAAGAAGGTGGAGGTGGTCGGCGCCATCGTCAAAGCAGGTGGAGGAAGGCAGCAGGAGGCGCGTCGGGGCCAGGGTGGGCCGAACAGTGGCGGAGGCGCGTCGCGGCCAGGGTGAGCGGCGGCGGGGGCGCACCGGGGCCGAGGAAGCGGCGACGGGAAGCACGCCGGGGCCGTGGGGCTAGCGGCGGGAGGCGCGCCGGAGCCAGGGAGGCGGCGGCAGGAGGTTGGCCGGGGAGGATCGTGGGAGGACGCGGGGGGAGTGGATAAGGTGGCCGGGATTTTTTTCTTTTACGGGAAGTTCGGGTGGGCTGGCTTTTTCAGATCCAGAAACATCTCCGCGCCCTCTTATAGGCCCGATCGTAATACGAACAGTTATTCTGATTCTGGGATTAGAATAGTGTTACTCTCTCTTTATATATATATCTACTTCTACTATTAAAGGAGAATCGAACATTGTGATGATTCGACCTCTCTAATACTATCCCGCGCTAAAAAGAAGGAAGGAATCCTACGTCCGCGCTAAAAAAATCGAAGGGATCCTACATAAGGTAAAACAACGAAAGAATCGGAACAACCACCTGCTTCCCACAACTCCCACGTCTCATCTCCCGCAAGATCGCAACCCCCTCCTCCCCCACTACCATGTTTCATCTCTCTGCCGAGTAAAATCCTCGCCGCCCCGCCCCGCCCCGCGCCGCCCCGCCCCCACACCCCTTCTTCGTCGATGGCATGGTGCCTTGCCTTGCTGCCGTAGTTAGGGTCGCCGCTGTAGGACGAACCGCAGTCCGCTGCGGTGTCGTCTCCCCTCCACCCTATCCATCTCCTCCACCCCTGACCGTATGCTAGGGTTCATCTCCCCACCCGCGCAGCTTGGCGTCCCAGCCGCACCCCCATCAGCCGCCACTCGGCGCACCAGCAAGCGCAAGCGCCGCCCCCGTCTCAGATGCAGGGCATGTCGCCACCGCAGTTGGCCACCCGCCTCTCCAGGATGCGAACTATGGCAGTCCGGCTACCCGACGCAAACGCACACTGGGGCCAACGAGGTCAGCACGCTCTGGATCGGGAACTTACAGTTTTGGATGGACAAAGATCACAAGAACTACATCTACAATTGCTTCCCGAGCACCGTCAAGGTATTTGCCTCTCGTCCTATCCTCTGTACGACTGCACCCTTCCTTACCAACATTCCAGTGCCTGATTTCCTGTAAACATCCTGTGATAGCTTACGGCGACGAAGCGATGGAGGCATCGTCCCATTGCCTGATGAAGAAGAGGGGGGAAAGGAAGATGGTGACGAGCCGGAGGAGAGTGGATGTGGGCACCTCCTCCCTCGGAAGGATTGCCACTCATAGAGGGAGAACTTTCCTATATGTCACTGTTATTTCCTCTGTTGAGTTTATTTTTACTGAATTTTTTGTTTAGACCACAATATTTAGACTACAAATCAAAAGGAGGAGGCAGGCAGGGGGAGGTAGTGGAGGATAATTCTTCTATGGAAGCAGTCATATACTCATATATGAAAGCCATGGTAAGACCGAAAGAGAGGTTCGTTTCAATTTGTTTAGCTAATTATCAGCGACTCTTGTTTGTTGTTCCAGTCTTGTGATCCAAGTGGTTAACAATGTATTACGTAGTGATAGAAATGCCATGTACCTTTGGTGTGTATGGGAATCACATACTATGTTCGACACAAACTTAAATGGCTTGTTTGCTTCTTGTTGTCATACACAGTAAAAAAATGGGAAGTCACATCTCTTACGAGTTAATCACATACTATGTTAAATGGCCTGTTTGCTTCTTGTTGTCATACACAGTAAGAAATGGGAAGTCACATCTCTTACGAGTTAGGAAGCTCGACGCGCATCAAGAAATTATAAGGCGAAGAAGGTGGTCAGATGCCGAGACAACTGGTTGAGAACTTGAGATGTTCACCTGCCATGACGAACTACTAGGTTGTGCTCGGTTCGTAATATAACGGATTTTGCATGCTAATTAGCAATGTCTTTGGTGGTTATGTCTATGGGTTTGTGAGACAGACATCAGGCAAATATTGATACATGATAGTGGTGGAGTTTATTATTCTTCTGAACCATTAAAATATACACGGCATGCTCTACAAACCATAGGCCTTTTTTTCTATACTAGCACTTCTGTACAATTACCAGTGATACTCTAAGAGATGCTTCTGTGAAGGGGCAAAAAAGAAGGTGGGTCTAAAAGTAAAGAACAACGAGAAGGTGCCCACAAAAAGAAGGAGCTGGAACCTCAAGCTTATCATTGAATGAATCTACAGAGACTAAGATTAAGAAGGAAGACCCTAAGGTGGCCTGCTCTTAGAGAATTACTGACAAATAAGCGGAGTTAAAGAATGTTAATTAAGAGTTTCAATTATTGGGCAGAAAATAGTTGTATCAGATCAAGAGCACTCTGTGAAGGTATGCTATCTACTTTTATTGTTTTAGTTCCAATTTGTTTGTTATAACTTGCTTCATTTACAAAAGTGTCGGCGCATTGCCAAGTCAGTGGTGACTTATATATTGTTGCACTTTTGTAAGCGCCCCGGAAAGGTTATGTTGTCGCATCTCTCAACTGAAGCCTAAACAAGGGAGGCAATTGTTTACCAGAAGCGATGAGCCTGAGTACTTTAGTTTATTATACACAAAAGTGTGAGGATCTCTGAAATCTTATTTTACTTATTGTGTATATTAGTTCTTGCCCAATCTCCAATGCCATGATTGGCACTATTTAAAAATAATTTATATTGGTTTTGGAAATTATATTTATGTTTACACAGAATTTTAACTGTGTCATGTTGTTCTTTTAACAGCTGAGAAATGTTGTGTAAACTTCCATTTGCAGCGTGAACTTCCTGTGGCGTGTAGTGCAAGCGACTTATGCTCAGGTGATTGCTCGATGGCTGAGTGCTGGATGAAGAAGTTGCTGCTTTTGAAGAAGTTGCTTGGACTCAAGGCTAATTGGTGGACTTCTACGTTATGACTCACTGATACAATTAGTCTGGTGTTCAACATACCGACTACATGCTGTCAGCCCCAACTCAAACTCACGCGAGGTCTGGCACTCTCGCCCTAACTCAAACTCACGCAATATATAAGACAATGAACAAGAGACTCGCAACTTGGCTTATATTTCACTAACTGAAGAACATCCTAACTGACTAAACTAAACTTTAACAACAACAGCTACGACTGACGAAACTGGAATTTTCGGAAACTTTGATAGCAGGTGTTAACTGAATTTTTCAGAAATTTTGACAGCAGCCGAAGAGGGGTGCCTACGACATAGACCAGTACATGCATCAAGGAGAATGTTGCTATTCTTGAGATTCTTGTCCAGGTAGGGAGGGCCAGTGTAGTTGTGTAGATAGTTGTGTTGGGGAACATAGTAATTTCAAAAAATTTCCTACGCACACGCAAGATCATGGTGATGCATAGCAACGAGAGGGGAGAGTGTTGTCTACGTACCAACGCAGACCAACTGCGGAAGCGATCACACAACATAGAGGAAGTAGTCGTACGTCTTCCCGATCTGACCGATCCAAGCACCGTTACTCCGGCACCTCCGAGTTCTTAGCACACGTTCAGCTCGATGACGATCCTCGGGCTCCGATCCAGCAAAGCGTCGAGGAAGAGTTCCGTCAGCACGACGACGTGGTGACGATCTTGATGTACTACCGACGCAGGGCTTCGCCTAAGCACTACAACGGTGTGATCGAGGTGGAATTTGGTGGCAGGGGGCACCGCACACGGCTAAGGAACGATCTCAAGGATCAACTTGTGTGTCTAGAGGTGCCCCCTGCCTCCGTATATAAAGGATGAGAGGGGGAGGGCTGGCCGGCCAAGCAAGGGAGGCGCAGGAGGAGTCCTACTCCTACCGGGAGTAGGACTCCCCCCTCCAATCCTAGTCCAACTAGGTTTTCTCAAGTGGGAAAGAGAGAGGGGTTGGCCGGCCACCTTCCCTAGTCCTAATAGGACTAGGGAAGGGGGAAGGCGCGCAGCCCATGGGGCAGCCCTTTCACCTTTCTCCCAAGGCCCATGTTGGCCCATTTGGCTCCCGGGGGGTTCCGGTAACCCTCCCGGTAATCCGGTAAAATCCCGATTTCACCAGGAACACTTCCGATGTCCAAACATAGGCTTCCAATATATCAATCTTTATGTCTCGACCATTTCGAGACTCCTCGTCATGCCCGTGATCACATCCGGGACTCCGAACAACCTTCAGTACATCAAAATGCATAAACTCATAATAACTGTCATCGTAACATTAAACGTGCGGACCCTACGGTTCGAGAACAATGTAGACATGACCGAGACACGTCTCCGGTCAATAACCAATAGCGGGACCTGGATGCCCATATTGGCTCCTACATATTCTAGGAAGATCTTTATCGGTCAGACCGCATAACAACATACGTTGTTCCCTTTGTCATCGGTATGTTACTTGCCCGAGATTCGATCGTCGGTATCCAATACCTAGTTCAATCTCGTTACTGGCAAGTCTCTTTACTCGTTCCGTAATACATCATCTCACAACTAACATCTTAGTTATAATGCTTGCAAGGCTTTATGTGATGTGTATTACCGAGAGGGCCCAGAGATACCTCTCCGACAATCGGAGTGACAAACCCTAATCTCGAAATACGCCAACCCAACATCTACCTTTGGAGACACCTGTAGTACTCCTTTATAATCACCCAGTTACATTGTGACGTTTGGTAGTACCCAAAGTGTTCCTCCAGTAAACGGGAGTTGCATAATCTCATAGTTATAGGAACATGTATAAGTCATGAAGAAAGCAATAGCAACATACTAAATGATCGGGTGCTAAGCTAATGGAATGGGTCATGTCAATCAGATCATTCAACTAATGATGTGACCTCGTTAATCAAATAACAACTCTTTGTTCATGGTTAGGAAACATAACCATCTTTGATTAACGAGCTAGTCAAGTAGAGGCATACTAGTGACACTCTGTTTGTCTATGTATTCACACATGTATTATGTTTCCGGTTAATACAATTCTAGCATGAATAATAAACATTTATCATGATATAAGGAAATAAATAATAACTTTATTATTGCCTCTAGGGCATATTTCCTTCAGTCTCCCACTTGCACTAGAGTCAATAATCTAGATTACACAGTAATGATTCTAACACCCATGGAGCTTTGGTGCTGATCATGTTTTGCTCGTGGAAGAGGCTTAGTCAATGGGTATGCAACATTCAGATCCGTATGTATCTTGCAAATCTCTATGTCTCCCACCTGGACTAGATCCCGGATGGAGTTGAAGCGTCTCTTGATGTGTTTGGTCCTTTTGTGAAATCTGGATTCCTTTGCCAAAGCAATTGCACCAGTATTGTCACAAAAGATTTTCATTGGACCCGATGCACTAGGTATGACACCTAGATCGGATATGAACTCCTTCATCCAGACTCCTTCGTTCGCTGCTTCCGAAGCAGCTATGTACTCCGCTTCACATGTAGATCCCGCTACGACGCTTTGTTTAGAACTGCACCAACTGACAGCTCCACCGTTTAAAGTAAACACGTATCCGATTTGCGATTTAGAATCGTCCGGATCAGTGTCAAAGCTTGCATCAACGTAACCTCTTACGGTGAGCTCTTTGTCACCTCCATATACGAGAAACATATCCTTAGTCCTTTTCAGGTATTTCAGGATGTTCTTGACCGCTGTCCAGTGATCCACTCCTGGATTACTTTGGTACCTCCCTGCTAAACTTATAGCAAGGCACACATCAGGTCTGGTACACAGCATTGCATACATGATAGAGCCTATGGCTGAAGCATAGGGAACATCTTTCATTTTCTCTCTATCTTCTGCAGTGGTCGGGCATTGAGTCTGACTCAACTTCACACCTTGTAACACAGGCAAGAACCCTTTCTTTGCTTGATCCATTTTGAACTTCTTCAAAATCTTGTCAAGGTATGTGCTTTGTGAAAGTCCAATTAAGCGTCTTGATCTATCTCTATAGATCTTTATGCCTAATATGTAAGCAGCTTCCCCGAGGTCTTTCATCAAAAAACTTTTATTCAAGTATCCCTTTATGCTATTCAGAAATTCTATATCATTTCCAATCAGCAATATGTCATCCACATATAATATCAGAAATGCTACAGAGCTCCCACTCACTTTCTTGTAAATACAGGCTTCTCCAAAAGTTTGTATAAAGCCAAATGCTTTGATCACACTATCAAAGCGTTTATTCCAACTCTGAGATGCTTGCACCAGTCCATAAATGGATCGCTGGAGTTTGCACACTTTGTTAGCTCCCTTTGGATCGACAAAACCTTCTGGTTGCATCATATACAACTCTTCTTCCAGAAATCCATTCAGGAATGCAGTTTTGACATCCATATGCCATATTTCATAATCATAAAATGCGGCAATTGCTAACATGATTCTGACAGACTTAAGCATCGCTACGGGTGAGAAGGTCTCATCAAAGTCAACCCCTTGAACTTGTCGAAAACCTTTTGCGACAAGTCGAGCTTTATAGACAGTAATATTACCGTCAACGTCGGTCTTTTTCTTGAAGATCCATTTATTCTCAATTGCTTGCCCATCATCGGGCAAGTCAACCAAAGTCCACACTTTGTTCTCATACATGGATCCCATCTCAGATTTCATGGCCTCAAGCCACTTTGCGGAATCTGGGCTCACCATCGCTTCTTCATAGTTCGTAGGTTCATCATGATCTAGTAGCATGACTTCCAGAATTGGATTACCGTACCACTCTGGTGCGGATCTCACTCTAGTTGATCTACGTGGTTCAGTAGTATCTTGTCCTGAAGTTTCATGATCATCATCATTAGCTTCCTCACTAATTGGTATAGGTGTCGCAGAAACAGTTTTCTGTGATGTACTATTTTCCAATAAGGGAGCAGGTATAGTTACCTCGTCAAGTTCTACTTTCCTCCCACTCACTTCTTTCGAGAGAAACTCCTTCTCTAGAAATGATCCATTCTTAGCAACGAATGTCTTGCCTTCGGATCTGTGATAGAAGGTATACCCAACAGTCTCCTTTGGGTATCCTATGAAGACACATTTCTCCGCTTTGGGTTCGAGCTTATCAGGTTGAAGCTTTTTCACATAAGCATCGCAGCCCCAAACTTTAAGAAACGACAACTTTGGTTTCTTGCCAAACCATAGTTCATAAGGCGTCGTCTCAACGGATTTTGATGGTGCCTTATTTAACGTGAATGCGGCCGTCTCTAAAGCATAACCACAAAACGATAGCGATTAATCAGTAAGAGACATCATAGATCGCACCATATCTAGTAAAGTACGATTACGACGTTCGGACACACCATTACGCTGTGGTGTTCCGGGTGGCGTGAGTTGCGAAACTATTCCACAATTTTTCAAATGTACACCAAACTCGTAACTCAAATATTCGCCTCCACGATCAGATCGTAGAAACTTTATTTTCTTGTTACGATGATTTTCAACTTCACTCTGAAATTCCTTGAACTTTTCAAATGTTTCAGACTTATGTTTCATTAAGTAGATATACCCATATCTGCTTAAATCATCTATGAAGGTGAGAAAATAACGATATCCGTCACGAGCCTCAATATTCATCGGACCACATACATCGGTATGTATGATTTCCAATAAATCTGTTGCTCTCTCCATAGTACCGGAGAACGGTGTTTTAGTCATCTTGCGTATGAGGCACGGTTCGCAAGTACCAAGTGATTCATAATCAAGTGGTTCCAAAAGCCCATCAGTATGGAGTTTCTTCATGCGCTTTATACCGATATGACCTAAACGGCAGTGCCACAAATAAGTTGCACTATCATTATCAACTCTGCATCTTTTGGCTTCGACATTATGAATATGTGTATCACTACTATCGAGATTCAACAAGAATAGACCACTCTTAAAAGGTGCATGACCATAAAAGATATTACTCATATAAATAGAACAACCATTATTCTCTGATTTAAATAAATAACCGTCTCTGTTGGGGAACGTAGTAATTTCAAAATTTTCCTACGCACACGCAAGATCATGGTGATGCATAGCAACGAGAGGGGAGAGTGTTGTCTACGTACCAACGCAGACCGACTGCGGAAGCGATCACACAACATAGAGGAAGTAGTCGTACGTCTTCTTCCCGATCCGACCGATCCAAGCACCGTTACTCCGGCACCTCCGAGTTCTTAGCACACGTACAGCTCGATGACGATCCCCGGGCTCCGATCCAGCAAAGCTTCAGGGAGGAGTTCCGTCAGCACGACGGCGTGGTGACGATCTTGATGTACTACCGACGCAGGGCTTCGCCTAAGCACTACAACGGTATGATCGAGGTGGAATTTGGTGGCAGGGGGCACCGCACACGGCTAAGGAACGATCTCAAGGATCAACTTGTGTGTCTATGGGGTGCCCCCTGCCCCCGTATATAAAGGAGCAAGGGGAGGAGGCGGCCGGCCAAGGTGTGGCGCGCCAAGGGGAGTCCTACTCCCACCGGGAGTAGGACTCCTAGTTGGACTAGGAGAGAAGGGGGAGCATAGGAGGAAGAGAGGAAGGAAAGGGGGGGGGGCGCCGGCCCCCTTCCCTTGTCCTATTCGGACTAGGAAGGGGAGGGGCGTGCGGCCACCTCTTGCCTCCTCTCCTCTTCTCCCTTAAGGCCCATGTTGGCCCAATAACCTCCCGGGGGGTTCCGGTAACCCCCCCGGTACTCCGGTAAAATGCCGATTTCACCCGGAACAATTCCGATGTCCAAATATAGGCTTCCAATATATCAATCTTTATGTCTCGACCATTTCGAGACTCCTCGTCATGTCCGTGATCACATCCGGGACTCCGAACTAACTTCGGTACATCAAAATGCATAAACTCATAATTACTGTCATCGTAACGTTAAGCGTGCGGACCCTACGTGTAACACCCTCGATGCGACTATATCTCCTACGTGTCGAGGCACGACTTAGAGGCATAATCGCATTGAAGGCAATGTCGCAAGTGAGGTAATCTTCACACAACCCATGTAATACAATAGGGGAAAAAGGATACATAGTTGGCTTACAATCGCCACTTCACACAAATACATGAATAAAGCATTACATCATACAATTACACTCAAGGTCCGACTACGAAACCAAAATAAAAGAAGAACCCCAAAAGCGACAAAGGTCCCCGATCGACCCCAACTGGGCTCCACTACTGATCAGCTAGGACGAAACAACACAAATAAACAAGGCCTTCAACGAGCTCCTCCTGAGCTGGGTTGCGTCATCTGCACGGACTCAACGGCACCTGCAAGCTGGTTTTGGAAGTATCTGTGAGCCACGGGGACTCAGCAATCTCGCACCCTCGCGATCAAGACTATTTAAGCTTATGGGTAAGGTAAAGGTATGAGGTGGAGCTGCAGCAAGCGACTAGCATATATGGTGGCTAACCTATTCGCAAATGAGAGCGAGAAGAGAAGGCAAAGCACCGTCGATAAAAGTATGATCAAGAAGTGATCCTGGACTACCTACGTCAAGCATAACTCCAACAACCGTGTTCACTTCCCGGACTCCGCCGGAAAGAGACCATCACGGCTACACACGCTGTTGATTCATTTTAATTAAGGTCAAGTTCAGGTTTTCTACAACCGGACGTTAACAAATTCCCATCTGCCCATAACCGCGGGCACGGCTTTCGAAAGATCAAATCCCTGCAGGGGTGTCCCAACTTAGCCCATCACAAGCTCTCACGGTCAACGAAGGAATAGACCTCCACCCGAGACATTCCGATCAGACTCGGTATCCCAGTACAACAAGACATTTCGACAGGGTAAAACTAAACCAGCAACACCGCCCGATGCGCCGACATCCTGATGGGAGCTGCACATATCTCGTTCTCAGGGCAACACCGGATTGTCCAAACTTCCGGTAGGCCAGCCCAGAGTTGCCCCTGGTAGCCACCGGCGGCTGACAGTTTGGACCAACGCTTAGACAAGCACTGGCCCCGGGGGGGGGGGGGGGGCGGGGGTTAAAATAAAGATGACCCTCGGGATGCGCGACTCCCAAGGGAAAAAAGGCTAGGTGGCAAATGGTAAAACCAATGTTGGGCATTGTTGGCAAAGCTTTACTTAAGGCGAACTGTCAAGGGGTTCCCATTATAGCCCAACCGCGTAAGGGACGCAAAATCCGGGAACATAACACCCATATGACGGAAACTAGGGCGGCAAGAGTGGAACAAAACACCAGGCATAAGGCCGAGCCTTCCACCCTTTACCAAGTATATAGATGCATTAATTAAATAAGATATATTGTGATATCCCAACAAGTAAATAAATGTCCCAACAAGGAACGGCTCCAATCTTCACCTGCAACTAACAACGCTATAAGAGGGGCTGAGCAAAGCGGTAACATAGCCAATCAACGGTTTGCTAGGACAATGGTGGGTTAGGGGCTGAACATGGCAATTGGGAGGCTGACAAGCAAGTGGTAGGCATCGTAGCAATGGCATAGCAAAAGAGCGAGCAAACTAGCATAGCAAAGATAGTAGTGATTTCGAGGGTATGATCATCTTGCCTGAAATCCCGCAAGGAAGAAGAACGAGACCATGAAGAAGACAAACGGACGAAGACGAACGGATCCTCACAACACGACGTTACCGGAATCAACCCGAGGAAGCAATCACCGGAAAAGAAGCACACAACATAGTAAACAACCTCGGCATCAACATGGCATGATGCACAATCGGGTATGATGCATGTCCGGTTTAAAGAGGCATGGCATGGCAAAATGCACAAGCAATTCTACAAATTAAGTGGAGCTCAATATGCAACGAGTTGCATATTGACGAAACACCACATCAATTATTTAGTTCCCTCTCGTTTATGTACCCAACAATATTAAATGTTGATTAACATGGCAAGAGGGGAAACATGACGAAACTATCTAATCTAGGCAAGTTTAAATGAGGCCGGAAGCAACGAACAACAATTCCGGAAAATCCTCATGTGCAATTATTAGGTTTGGTCCTGATCTGTCCTAAACACAATTTTAGAGCTGTTTAACATGCAAAGTGAGGCCACCACGATAAACTAGGCAAAATTCTACCCCATTTACATATAAAGTTTATTTAATTCGGAGCTACGGTTATTTAGTTATGAATAAAATCATTTTAGCATGGCATAGGAGCAAATTAATGCAAACAACATTTTAAACATTTTTAAACATGGGTGAAAGTTGGATATTATTAAACTAGATGAAATTCTAGTCAAGTTTCATATATAATTCATTTTAGTCCGATGCACGAATTGTGAGTTATTAAATGCATGATCTAGGAGGACTAAACTGCAAAACTGCTGACTCAAGAATAATAGGAAAAAATCGCAGGCGCTGAAAAAAATACATGACGGGCCAAATCTGAACAGTGCACTGGGCAAGCCCAACAGCAGCAGGAAAAAAATAGAGGAGGGGGGCGCTGGGGGGTGTGGCCTCACCCATGGGCTTCGGCCCGTGAAGGAGGAGAAGGCAGGCCGGCCGACGCGGGGCTGCGCTGGCGCGGGGCGGATCTGGCCCGGCTGGGCCTGGCGCTGCGCTGGGGAAGCAGGCCGGGCGGGGAGGCGGCGCGCTGGGCCTTGGATGCGGCCCATGCGGCTGGCGAAGGGAGCTGGGGAGGAGGCCGAGCGAGGCCGGCGCTGGAGATGGGCCCGGGAGCGCGGCCCGAAATGAAGAGGAAGGAGGCCGGCGAGCTGGGCCAGACTCGGGCGTGGCCCACGCGAAGGGTCAATGGCGTCGATCGGGGTGGCTGGTTCCTCCCGATCCACCGATGGCGGCGGCGAGAGGGAGCTCGGCTCCGGCGACGGATCTGGAGGCAGGCGACCTCCTGGGGCCCCTCCTGGGACGGATCAAGGCAGCAGCGAGCTGGACGGCGGCTGGGAAACGAAGGGGCGACGGGGGCGGACTCCGGCGAGGGTTGGTGATGACCGGAGCCCAGTCCGGCGCGGCACTACGGCGGCGTTCCGGCGAGGGTCGGTGGCGGCGTGAAGCGCCCGAGGCGGCGGGGACGAAGGAAAGGCGCGGCGGGGAGCCTCGGGCCCGAGAGGGCCTGCGGCGGGCCTCGCGGGCTCTGCGGCGTGGTGCGGCGAAGTGGGCACCGAGCGGACAGATGGCGCGCGCTGGTTGGCTAGCGGCGGCGGCGAGGTGACGTGGCAGCCTCTGGTTGGCTGGAGCGGCGTGGAGGGGCGCGGACATGTCCGGTGAAGGTGGGGATTCCGTCCGGCGGCGCGGATCTGGGAATTTTTAGGGTTAGGGGAAGAATGAACCGCGAATTTTGGAGGGGGTTGAATATATAGGCGTAGAGGGGGCTAGGAGAGTCCAAATGAGGTGCGGTTTGCGGCCACGTGATCATGATCGAACGACCGAGATGATGGAGCAGAGTTAGGTGGGTTTTGGGCCAAAATGGATGGGTGTTGGGCTGCAACACACACGAGGCCTTCTCGGTCCCTCGGTTAACCGTTGGAGTATCAAACGAAGTCCAAATGGTACGAAACTTGACAGGCGGTCTACCAGTAGTAAACCAAGGCCGCTTGGCAAGTCTCGGTCCAACCCAGAAATGTTTAACCCCCACACAAGAAATAAAGGTAGAAATGACCACCGGAGAAGAACGAAGCGCCGGAATGCAAAACGGACAACGGGGAAAAGGCTCGGATGCATGAGACGAACACGTATGCAAATGCAATGCACATGATGACATGATATGAGATGCATGACACGCAAGCAATGACAACGCAACAATAGCGAATAACTGCACGACACCTGGCACATCGGTCTCGGGGCGTTACAACACTCCACCACTACGAGAGGATCTCGTCCCGAGATCTAGAATGGCACCGGGGGAAAACGGAAGAGAAAAGAGGAGAGGTAAAACTAAGTTGCTTCTTTGACAAACGAGTGAAACCAAAGAACCTTGCGAGGTTGAACAAATCGAGAAAAGAATACAACGAAGGTGAACAAAGTCGAAAACACTCCGTTAGAAAAGAGGGACAACGAGCATTGCGAAACCCTTGAGGTTGAAGGAAAGATATATATAGAAAACACTCCGGTTAAGGAAGGGGATGAAGGAAGGCCCAAAATTCGGGCAGCACTCCGGTTGAAATGAAACAGAATTGAATAAGGTCTTCATAAGATGAAAAGATATTTGGTGAAATCACAACACACTGTCACCGGAACTATTGAATGAATGGAACAAGGGGTAAGAAGATCTGAGATAGCACTCCGGTTGAGAAGGGAGTCAAAATTTGATAAGATGAGAGAGCTCAAATGAAAACACGACACTCTGGTTGAGAAAGGGATGCAAGACTTGATAAGGCGAAAAGAACTTGAACAAAGGGGCACAATACTCCGGTTAAGCAGGATAGGGAAGGAATGAGAGTGATATACTTTGGACATCACTCTGTCTGTAAATGGAAGGAATTAAACTAGACAAGATGAGAGGATACTTGAAAGAGGACACAACACTCCTGACAAAACAAGAAGATGGGTTGAAAAGATGAACATGACAATGCCTCCGGAACAAAAGAATAGAAGATAGATAATTGAAATAGGAGAATGGAGAAGAAAAATGCCAACTTCTGCCACAAAAGAGCTTGACAAGGCATCTTTAGGAGAAAAGTCGAACGGAATTGTTGTAAAAACAACAATGAAAAGAGTAATCATGATATATGGTCTTATGGAATACAACTCAAATTATGAGGTGACAACCTGCCACTCACAGGAAGAGAATTGGGTTGGAATGAACAAGGAGACGAGAAACTATTTCACCGGGAGGATAAATGGAAAACTTGGATCATATATAAGCACCATAATAACAACCATCCTTAGGGAAGGCTTTAGGTGAAATATAACCCAAGACAATACCAACGAATAGGTTGATGGATTTAAAAATATCCCAATCTTGACAGCATGTGAATCATGAAAACATGAACTCAAATTATCAAGAATGACACAATACCATCTTCAATGATACGGTAGAAGGAAATGCACCCCGGATTGCAAGATGAAGAAAACTTGAGCTTCTTAAAAGAATCTCGATGAAAACTTCGAGAAGGAATAAAAATCCTTGATGAACCATCATGTAGAGCCTCCATGAAGAACTCCGGTAATAAAAGAAATGAATAAAAGAAAGAGAAGTTGAGAACATAAGGTGAATCCTTGTAATGACTTAGATGGATCTCCGGAAAAAGAGAAGATAAAACAAACGAAACCGAGAGTTTGAAGGGCCTCCGGAATAAGAATTAATCACTTGGATGAAACAAGAGTAAGAATTACATTATGCTTATCCTTTACCAATTTAAATTGATGACAATCGACGGATTTGGCATATTACTTATTCTCGTATCAAGGATTAAGAGAGATATACATAAACTTGAGAACGTCTTCAACAAACCACCGGAAGGATTGAAACAACAAATGAATTGATATGATAAGAAAAAGAAGAAATCTTGAATGAACCACCCTAAGAATTGAAAAAAATGAATGAAGAGAAGATAAAGAAACACTGGAAAGAATTAGCAAATGAACGAAGATGCTTGAGAGAATTTAGACCCATGAGAACGAAGAGATCACGAGCCAATTAAAGATCACTTGAACGAAGCACCGGTAAAATTGAAGAACGAGAGCTGAAAGCTGAGAATGAATAAATCTTAGATGATGGACTCCGGATAACAAACTGAGAAGACTCTTAAATTGCTCCGGATAGGTGAAAAGAATTCTCACAATCGAAAAATAATTATGAGAGGATGACAACAAGATAGAATCGCGAATCTTGAAGGGAATGGAGCAAGATTGAGAACAAAATCTTCTTCGGTCTTCAAATGATGAGAATGACGACGAGAAACACCACCAATAATTATTTAGGCACTCTGGAAGAATCAATAGCGAAGAGGTTGAGCCAACGATGAAAAGAATTTGAAGATCTTGGAGAAATACATTTGACAGATGATAATCATTCTTACGTCAAACTTCGAAAAGAAATTTGAGGACAGCTCCGGGAAAATAAGAGGAGCCAGGTAAGATCCTGGGAAAAGACCTGTGGGTTAGGGCCCACTCAAAAGAAACACCGTAGAACAATTAAAGAGAGGGGTTGCACCGGTTGAATTAAAAGGCTTGAATGATAACATCCTCAAAATAGCTTGAACGGACTAAGAGTGGAAACAGGAATCTTCGAGATATCTTGAGCACTCCAGAATAAATGAATAGCGAGAAGTGAACCATTATGAGGAGCACCGGCATAAGAAAACATTGAAACGAGGAAAAAAAGATATGATCTACAAGGCTTGACTTGGTTCCACCGGAGAAGAAAAGAACGGAAGATGATGAACTTAAAGCTCCGTTAGAATCTTCATGAGAATCACCGGATAAGAATATTGATAGAAAAGAATGGAGAGACTCACATCAGTAAAATGGATACTTGATTAAGAAATCTGAGTCCTTGAAGAAAAACAAGGGAGGGAGGGCGGGAAAAAACAAAGGCAACTTGGAGACGAATGAAACAAGCACCGTTGAGAAGAAGTGATACTTGATCTTGTTGATATTGGAATGAACGGAATCACTAGAAGAGAAAACACGCCAGTTGAAAAGAATTAACATGACAATCTTGATTATCATGAAGGATTGGTATTCACATAGCAATATGAGAACACCATTTAGGAAAAGGTATGGGATCAACATTTGACTTCGAAGCAACTCGAATACCACAACTCAAAACAAAAACAAAGGGTTGGCTTGCAGAATAAGCCAGAACAAACATATGATCGAAATTTCGTCCGAAGTTTTTGTGGTGGGACCTACACGGGCTCGATCGTACAGCACCATCATGTACAAGGCAGTGCACATGACATACGAAGCGTCCCCGAGTCAGCATAGCCAAGGACTCTTTAAGACACAACGAGACCACTGTAAAATCGACCGTGAATAGGCGAACCACTAGACGTCGAACCCCAATTTCATGTCATACATCTGTCGGAAGGATATCCTAAGAGCTACTGAATTCCCAACTATGAAGCTCCCGAAATTTTCCGGTTATGCAATCAGGTGTTGAGGATACAGGGGAAGCATAATATCTCACCCAAACTAGCAAATCCTACATCCAGCTGTATCCATCCTTCAACACATAACCAAGAAACCTTCGGAAACCATCTAACTCAACCTTCGAAAAGCATCCGTTATAGAAGTTATGGCGATACTCCCGAACTCCCGCCCCAGTACTGGGTGGCGTCGAGGTTATCTCACCAACGAACTGCATAAAAGAGATTTTTGATGTCGCGCACATATCTCAAGTATACCAGAATTGCAACGATAAAATTATGATGACAACACCTCAGAGCTCAACTCCCCGGGACACTTCCACTAAACCCCTGACAGGAGGCACCAAGACAGTATTCTCATCATAAGCCATCGGAACAAAACCAAGATACTCGCGTGATCCTAAATTTTTTTTAGTGAAATTTGGGAAGAGAAGAGTCAAAACTCTACGTCAAGATGCCTCACCAGAGCGACGAAGGGACTGGGAAGTAAAAAGAATTCCTAAACTCTCCGATATATAATTCCTAAGGACTCAAAACATTTTCTAGACACAACTCGGCCGCTAAAAACGATCAAGCAATGGGGGCTCCTAAGGTCGGGGAAGGCTCTGATACCAACTTGTAACACCCTCGATGCGACTATATCTCCTACGTGTCGAGGCACGACTTAGAGGCATAATCGCATTGAAGGCAATGTCGCAAGTGAGGTAATCTTCACACAACCCATGTAATACAATAGGGGAAAAAAGGATACATAGTTGGCTTACAATCGCCACTTCACACAAATACATGAATAAAGCATTACATCATACAATTACACTCAAGGTCCGACTACGGAACCAAAATAAAAGAAGAACCCCAAAAGCGACAAAGGTCCCCGATCGACCCCAACTGGGCTCCACTACTGATCAGCTAGGACGAAACAACACAAATAAACAAGGCCTTCAACGAGCTCCTCCTGAGCTGGGTTGCGTCATCTGCACGGACTCAACGGCACCTGCAAGCTGGTTTTGGAAGTATCTGTGAGCCACGGGGACTCAGCAATCTCGCACCCTCGCGATCAAGACTATTTAAGCTTATGGGTAAGGTAAAGGTATGAGGTGGAGCTGCAGCAAGCGACTAGCATATATGGTGGCTAACCTATTCGCAAATGAGAGCGAGAAGAGAAGGCAAAGCACCGTCGATAAAAGTATGATCAAGAAGTGATCCTGGACTACCTACGTCAAGCATAACTCCAACAACCGTGTTCACTTCCCGGACTCCGCCGGAAAGAGACCATCACGGCTACACACGCTGTTGATTCATTTTAATTAAGGTCAAGTTCAGGTTTTCTACAACCGGACGTTAACAAATTCCCATCTGCCCATAACCGCGGGCACGGCTTTCGAAAGATCAAATCCCTGCAGGGGTGTCCCAACTTAGCCCATCACAAGCTCTCACGGTCAACGAAGGAATAGACCTCCACCCGAGACATTCCGATCAGACTCGGTATCCCAGTACAACAAGACATTTCGACAGGGTAAAACTAAACCAGCAACACCGCCCGATGCGCCGACATCCTGATGGGAGCTGCACATATCTCGTTCTCAGGGCAACACCGGATTGTCCAAACTTCCGGTAGGCCAGCCCAGAGTTGCCCCTGGTAGCCACCGGCGGCTGACAGTTTGGACCAACGCTTAGACAAGCACTGGCCCGGGGGGGGGGGGGGTTAAAATAAAGATGACCCTCGGGATGCGCGACTCCCAATGGAAAAAAAGGCTAGGTGGCAAATGGTAAAACCAATGTTGGGCATTGATGGCAAAGCTTTACTTAAGGCGAACTGTCAATGGGTTCCCATTATAGCCCAACCGCGTAAGGGACGCAAAATCCGGGAACATAACACCGATATGACGGAAACTAGGGCGGCAAGAGTGGAACAAAACACCAGGCATAAGGCCGAGCCTTCCACCCTTTACCAAGTATATAGATGCATTAATTAAATAAGATATATTGTGATATCCCAACAAGTAAATAAATGTCCCAACAAGGAACGGCTCCAATCTTCACCTGCAACTAACAACGCTATAAGAGGGGCTGAGCAAAGCGGTAACATAGCCAATCAACGGTTTGCTAGGACAATGGTGGGTTAGAGGCTGAACATGGCAATTGGGAGGCTGACAAGCAAGTGGTAGGCATCATAGCAATGGCATAGCAAAAGAGCGAGCAAACTAGCATAGCAAAGATAGTAGTGATTTCGAGGGTATGATCATCTTGCCTGAAATCCCGCAAGGAAGAAGAACGAGACCATGAAGAAGACAAACGGACGAAGACGAACGGATCCTCACAACACGACGTTACCGGAGTCAACCCGAGGAAGCAATCACCGGAAAAGAAGCACACAACATAGTAAACAACCTCGGCATCAACATGGCATGATGCACAATCGGGTATGATGCATGTCCGGTTTAAAGAGGCATGGCATGGCAAAATGCACAAGCAATTCTACAAATTAAGTGGAGCTCAATATGCAACGAGTTGCATATTGACGAAACACCACATCAATTATTTAGTTCCCTCTCGTTTATGTACCCAACAATATTAAATGTTGATTAACATGGCAAGAGGGGAAACATGACGAAACTATCTAATCTAGGCAAGTTTAAATGAGGCCGGAAGCAACGAACAACAATTCCAAAAAATCCTCATGTGTAATTATTAGGTTTGGTCCTGATCTGTCCTAAACACAATTTTAGAGCTGTTTAACATGCAAAGTGAGGCCACCACGATAAACTAGGCAAAATTCTACCCCATTTACATATAAAGTTTATTTAATTCGGAGCTACGGTTATTTAGTTATGAATAAAATCATTTTAGCATGGCATAGGAGCAAATTAATGCAAACAACATTTTAAACATTTTTAAACATGGGTGAAAGTTGGATATTATTAAACTAGATGAAATTCTAGTCAAGTTTCATATATAATTCATTTTAGTCCGATGCACGAATTGTGAGTTATTAAATGCATGATCTAGGAGGACTAAACTGCAAAACTGCTGACTCAGGAATAATAGGAAAAAATCGCAGGCGCTGAAAAAAATACATCACGGGCCAAATCTGAACAGTGCACTGGGCAAGCCCAACAGCAGCAGGAAAAAAATAGAGGAGGGGGGCGCTGGGGGGTGTGGCCTCACCCATGGGCTTCGACCCGTGAAGGAGGAGAAGGCAGGCCGGCCGACGCGGGGCTGCGCTGGCGCGGGGCGGATCTGGCCCGGCTGGGCCTAGCGCTGCGCTGGGGAAGCAGGCCGGGCGGGGAGGCGGCGCGCTGGGCCTTGGATGCGGCCCATGCGGCTGGCGAAGGGAGCTGGGGAGGAGGCCGAGCGAGGCCGGCGCTGGAGATGGGCCCGGGAGCGCGGCCCGAAATGAAGAGGAAGGAGGCCGGCGAGCTGGGCCAGACTCGGGCGTGGCCCACGCGGAGGGTCAACGGCGTCGATCGGGGTGGCTGGTTCCTCCCGATCCACCGATGGCGGCGGCGGCGAGAGGGAGCTCGGCTCCGGCGACGGATCTGGAGGCAGGCGACCTCCCGGGGCCCCTCCTGGGACGGATCAAGGCAGCAGCGAGCTGGACGGCGGCTGGGAAACGAAGGGGCGACGGGGGCGGACTCCAGCGAGGGTTGGTGATGACCGGAGCCCAGTCCGGCGCGGCACTACGGCGGCGTTCCAGCGAGGGTCGATGGCGGCGTGAAGCGCCCGAGGCGGCGGGGACGAAGGAAAGGCGCGGCGGGGAGCCTCGGGCCCGAGAGGGCCTGCGGCGGGCCTTGCGGGCTCTGCGGCGTGGTGCGGCGAAGTGGGCACCGAGCGGACAGATGGCGCGCGCTGGTTGGCTAGCGGCGGCGGCGAGGTGACGTGGCAGCCTCTGGTTGGCTGGAGCGGCGTGGAGGGGCGCGGACATGTCCGGTGAAGGTGGGGATTCCGTCCGGCGGCGCGGATCTGGGAATTTTTAGGGTTAGGGGAAGAATGAACCGCGAATTTGGAGGGGGTTGAATATATAGGCGTAGAGGGGGCTAGGAGAGTCCAAATGAGGTGCGGTTTGCGGCCACGCGATCGTGATCGAACGACCGAGATGATGGAGCAGAGTTAGGTGGGTTTTGGGCCAAAATGGAAGGGTGTTGGGCTGCAACACACACGAGGCCTTCTCGGTCCCTCGGTTAACCGTTGGAGTATCAAACGAAGTCCAAATGGTACGAAACTTGACAGGCGGTCTACCGGTAGTAAACCAAGGCCGCTTGGCAAGTCTCGGTCCAACCCGGAAATGTTTAACCCCCACACAAGAAATAAAGGTAGAAATGACCACCGAAGAAGAACGAAGCGCCGGAATGCAAAACGGACAACGGGGAAAAGGCTCGGATGCATGAGACGAACACGTATGCAAATGCAATGCACATGATGACATGATATGAGATGCATGACACGCAAGCAATGACAACGCAACAACAGCGAATAACTGCACGACACCTGGCACATCGGTCTCGGGGCGTTACACTACGGTTCGAGAACAATGCAGACATGACCGAGACACGTCTCCGGTCAATAACCAATAGCGGTACCTGGATGCCCATATTGGCTCCTACATATTCTACGAAGATCTTTATCGGTCAGACCGCATAACAACATACGTTGTTCCCTTTGTCATCGGTATGTTACTTGCCCGAGATTCGATCGTCGGTATCCAATACCTAGTTCAATCTCGTTACCGGCAAGTCTCTTTACTCATTCCGTAATACATCATCTAACAACTAACATATTAGTTGCAGTGCTTGCAAGGCTTATGTGATGTGCATTACCGAGAGGGCCCAGAGATACCTCTCCGACACTCGGAGTGACAAACCCTAATCTCAAAATACGCCAACCCAACATCTACCATTGGAGACACCTGTAGTACTCCTTTATAATCACCCAGTTACGTTGTGACGTTTGGTAGTACCCAAAGTGTTCCTCCGGTAAACGGGAGTTGCATAATCTCATAGTTATAGGAACATGTATAAGTCATGAAGAAAGCAATAGCAACATACTAAACGATCGGGTGCTAAGCTAATGGAATGGGTCATGTCAATCAGATCATTCTACTAATGATGTGACCTCGTTAATCAAATAACAACCCCTTGTTCATGGTTAGGAAACATAACCATCTTTGATTAACGAGCTAGTCAAGTAGAGGCATACTAGTGACACTCTGTTGGTCTATGTATTCACACATGTATTATGTTTCCGGTTAATACAATTCTAGCATGAATAATAAACATTTATCATGATGTAAGGAAATAAATAATAACTTTATTATTGCCTCTAGGGCATATTTCCTTCAGTCTCCCACTTGCACTAGAGTCAATAATCTAGATTACACAGTAATGATTCTAACACCCATGGAGCTTTGGTGTTGATCATGTTTTGCTCGTGGAAGAGGCTTAGTAAACGGGTCTGCAACATTCAGATCCGTATGTATCTTGCAAATCTCTATGTCTCCCACCTGGACTAAATCCCGGATGGAGTTGAAGCGTCTCTTGATGTGTTTGGTCCTTTTGTGAAATCTGGATTCCTTTGCCAAAGCAATTGCACCAGTATTGTCACAAAAGATTTTCATTGGACCCGATGCACTAGGTATGACACCTAAATCGGATATGAACTCCTTCATCCAGACTCCTTCGTTCACTGCTTCCGAAGCAGCTATGTATTCCGCTTCACATGTAGATCCCGCTACGACGCTTTGTTTAGAACTGCACCAACTGACAGCTCCACCATTTAAAGTAAACACGTATCCGGTTTGCGATTTAGAATCGTCCGGATCAGTGTCAAAGCTTGCATCAACGTAACCTCTTACGGTGAGCTCTTTGTCACCTCCATATACGAGAAACATATCCCTAGTCCTTTTCAGGTATTTCAGGATGTTCTTGACCGCTGTCCAGTGATCCACTCCTGGATTACTTTGGTACCTCCCTGCTAAACTTATAGCAAGGCACACATCAGGTCTGGTACACAGCATTGCATACATGATAGAGCCTATGGCTGAAGCATAGGGAACATCTTTCATTTTCTCTCTATCTTCTGCAGTGGTCGGGCATTGAGTCTGACTCAACTTCACACCTTGTAACACAGGCAAGAACCCTTTCTTTGCTTGATCCATTTTGAACTTCTTCAAAATCTTGTCAAGGTATGTGCTTTGTGAAAGTCCAATTAAGCGTCTTGATCTATCTCTATAGATCTTTATGCCTAATATGTAAGCAGCTTCCCCGAGGTCTTTCATCGAAAAACTTTTATTTAAGTATCCCTTTATGCTATCCAGAAATTCTATATCATTTCCAATCAGCAATATGTCATCCACATATAATATCAGAAATGCTACAAAGCTCCCACTCACTTTCTTGTAAATACAGGCTTCTCCAAAAGTCTGTATAAAGCCAAATGCTTTGATCACACTATCAAAGCGTTTATTCCAACTCCGAGATGCTTGCACCAGTCCATAAATGGATCGCTGGAGTTTGCATACTTTGTTAGCTCCCTTTGGATCGACAAAACTTTCTGGTTGCATCATATACAACTCTTCTTCCAGAAATCCATTCAGGAATGCAGTTTTGACATCCACCTGCCATATTTCATAATCATAAAATGCGGCAATTGCTAACATGATTCTGACGGACTTAAGCATCGCTACGGGTGAGAAGGTCTCATCGTAGTCAACCCCTTGAACTTGTCGAAAACCTTTTGCGACAAGTCGAGCTTTATAGACAGTAATATTACCGTCAGCGTCAGTCTTTTTCTTGAAGATCCATTTATTCTCAATTGCTTGCCCATCATCGGGCAAGTCAACCAAAGTCCATACTTTGTTCTCATACATGGATCCCATATCAGATTTCATGGCCTCAAGCCACTTTGCGGAATCTGGGCTCACCATCGCTTCTTCATAGTTCGTAGGTTCATCATGATCTAGTAGCATGACTTCCAGAATTGGATTACCGTACCACTCTGGTGCGGATCTTACTCTGGTTGATCTACGTGGTTCAGTAGTATCTTGTCCTGAAGTTTCATGATCATCATCATTTGCTTCCTCACTAATCGGTATAGGTGTCGCAGAAATAGTTTTCTGTGATGTACTATTTTCCAATAAGGGAGTAGGTACAGTTACCTCGTCAAGTTCTACTTTCCTCCCACTCACTTCTTTCGAGAGAAACTCCTTCTCTAGAAAGTTTCCGAATTTAGCAACAAAAGTCTTGCCTTCGGATCTGTGATAGAAGGTGTATCCAATAGTTTCCTTTGGATATCCTATGAAGACACATTTCTCCGATTTGGGTTCGAGCTTATCAGGTTGAAGCTTTTTCACATAAGCATCGCAGCCCCAAACTTTAAGAAACGACAACTTTGGTTTCTTGCCAAACCATAGTTCATAAGGCGTCGTCTCAACGGATTTTGATGGTGCCCTATTTAACGTGAATGCGGCCGTCTCTAAAGCATAACCCCAAAACGATAGCGGTAAATCAGTAAGAGACATCATAGATCGCACCATATCTAGTAAAGTATGATTACGACGTTCGGACACACCATTACGCTGTGGTGTTCCGGGTGGCGTGAGTTGCGAAACTATTCCACAATTTTTCAAATGTACACCAAACTCGTAACTCAAATATTCTCCTCCACGATCAGATCGTAGAAACTTTATTTTCTTGTTACGATGATTTTCAACTTCACTCTGAAATTCCTTGAACTTTTCAAATGTTTCAGACTTATGTTTCATTAAGTAGATATACCCATATCTGCTCAAATCATCTGTGAAGGTGAGAAAATAACGATATCCGCCACGAGCCTCAATATTCATCGGACCACATACATCGGTATGTATGATTTCCAATAAATCTGTTGCTCTCTCCATAGTACCGGAGAACGGTGTTTTAGTCATCTTGCCTATGAGGCACGGTTCGCAAGTACCAAGTGATTCATAATCAAGTGGTTCCAAAAGCCCATCAGTATGGAGTTTCTTCATGCGCTTTACACCGATATGACCTAAACGGCAGTGCCACAAATAAGTTGCACTATCATTATCAACTCTGAATCTTTTGGCTTCTACATTATGAATATGTGTATTACTACTATCGAGATTCAACAAGAATAGACCACTCTTCAAAGGTGCATGACCATAAAAGATATTACTCATATAAATAGAACAACCATTATTCTCTGATTTAAATGAATAACCGTCTCGCATTAAACAAGATCCAGATATAATGTTCATGCTCAACGCTGGCACCAAATAACAATTATTTAGGTCTAATATTAATCCCAAAGGTAGATGTAGAGGTAGCGTGCCGACCGCGATCACATCGACTTTGGAACCGTTTCCCACGCGCATCGTCACCTCGTCCTTTGCTAGCGTCCGCTTATTCTGTAGTCCCTGTTTCGAGTTGCAAATATTAGCAACAGAACCAGTATCAAATACCCAGGTGCTACTGTGAGCTCATGTAAGGTACACATCAATAACATGTATATCACATATACCTTTGTTCACCTTGCCATCCTTCTTATCCGCCAAATACTTGGGGCAGTTCCGCTTCCAGTGACCAGTCTGCTTGCAGTAGAAGCACTCAGTTTCAGGCTTAGGTCCAGACTTGGGTTTCTTCTCTTGAGCAGCAACTTGCTTGCTGTTCTTCTTGAAGTTCCCCTTCTTCTTCCCTTTGCCCTTTTTCTTGAAACTAGTGGTCTTGTTGACCATCAACACTTGATGCTCCTTCTTGATTTCTACCTCCGCAGCTTTCAGCATTGCGAAGAGCTCGGGAATAGTCTTGTTCATCCCTTGCATATTATAGTTCATCACAAAGCCCTTGTAGCTTGGTGGCAGTGATTGGAGAATTCTGTCAATGACGCAATCATCTGGAAGATTAACTCCCATCTGAATCAAGTGATTATTATACCCAGACATTTTGAGTATATGCTCACTGACAGAACTGTTCTCCTCCATCTTGCAGCTATAGAACTTATTGGAGACTTCATATCTCTCAATTTGGGCATTTGCTTGAAATATCAACTTCAACTCCTGGAACATCTCATATGCTCCATGATGTTCAAAACGTCGTTGAAGTCCCGATTCTAAGCCGTAAAGCATGGCACACTGAACTATCGAGTAGTCATCAGCTTTGCTCTGCCAGACGTTCATAACATCTGGCGTTGCTCCAGCAGCAGGCCTGGTACCCAGCGGTGCTTCCAGGACGTAATTCTTCTGTGCAGCAATGAGGATAATCCTCAAGTTACGGACCCAGTCCGTGTAATTGCTACCATCATCTTTCAACTTTGCTTTCTCAAGGAACGCATTAAAATTCAACGGAACAACAGCACGAGCCATCTATCTACAATCAACATAAACAAGCAAGATACTATCACGTACTAAGTTCATGATAAGTTTAAGTTCAGTTAATCAAATTACTTAAGAACTCCCACTTAGATAGACATCCCTCTAATCCTCTAAGTGATCACGTGATCCAAATCAACTAAACCATAACCGATCATCACGTGAGATGGAGTAGTTTTCAATGGTGAACATCGTTATGTTGATCATATCTACTATATGATTCACGCTCGACCTTTCGGTCTCCGTGTTCCGAGGCCATATCTGTATATGCTTGGCTCGTCAAGTATAACCTGAGTATTCTGCGTGTGCAACTGTTTTGCACCTGTTGTATTTGGATGTAGAGCTTATCACACCCGATCATCACGTGGTGTCTGGGCACGACGAACTTTGGCAACGGTGCATACTCAGGGAGAACACTTCTTGATAATTTAGTGAGAGATCGTCTTATAATGCTACCGTCAATCAAAGCAAGATAAGATGCATAAAAGATAAACATCACATGCAATCAATATAAGTGATATGATATGGCCATCATCATCTTGTGCTTGTGATCTCCATCTCCGAAGCACCGTCATGATCACCATCGTCACCGGCGCGACACCTTGATCTCCATCGTAGCATCGTTGTCGTCTCGCCAATCTTATGCTTCCACGACTACCACTACCGCTTAGTAATAAAGTTAAGCATTACATCGCGATTGCATTGCATACAATAAAGCGACAACCATATGGCTCCTGCCAGTTGCCGATAACTTGGTTACAAAACATGATCATCTCATACAATAAAATCAGCATCATGCCTTGACCATATCACATCACAACATGCCCTGCAAAAACAAGTTAGACGTCCTCTACTTTGTTGTTGCAAGTTTTACGTGGCTGCTACGGGCTTAAATAAGAACTCATCTCACCTACGCATCAAAACCACAATGATAGTTCGTCAAATAGACTCCGTTTTAACCTTCTCAAGGACCGGGCGTAGCCATACTTGGTTCAACTAAAGTTGGAGAGACAGTCTTCCGCAAGCCATCTATGTGCAAAGCACGTCGAGGGAACCGGTCTCGCGTAAGAGTACGCGTAAGGTTGGTCCGGATCGTCTCGTCCAACAATACCGCCGAACCAAAGTATGACATGCTGGTAGGCAGTATGACTTGTATCGCCCACAACTCACTTGTGTTCTACTCGTGCAAATAACATCAAACCATAAAACCTAGGCTCTGATACCACTGTTGGGGAACGTAGTAATTTCAAAATTTTCCTACGCACACGCAAGATCATGGTGATGCATAGCAACGAGAGGGGAGAGTGTTGTCTACGTACCAACGCAGACCAACTGCGGAAGCGATCACACAACGTAGAGGAAGTAGTCGTACGTCTTCTTCCCGATCCGACCGATCCAAGCACCGTTACTCCGGCACCTCCGAGTTCTTAGCACACGTACAGCTCGAAGACGATCCCCGGGCTCCGATCCAGCAAAGCTTCAGGGAGGAGTTCCGTCAGCACGACGGCGTGGTGACGATCTTGATGTACTACCGACGCAGGGCTTCGCCTAAGCACTACAACGGTATGATCGAGGTGGAATTTGGTGGCAGGGGGCACCGCACACGGCTAAGGAACGATCTCAAGGATCAACTTGTGTGTCTATGGGGTGCCCCCTACCCCCGTATATAAAGGAGCAAGGGGAGGAGGCGGCCGGCCAAGGTGTGGCGCGCCAAGGGGAGTCCTACTCCCACCGGGAGTAGGACTCCTAGTTGGACTAGGAGAGAAGGGGGAGAATAGGAGGAAGAGAGGAAGGAAAGGGGGGGGCGCCGGCCCCCTTCCCTTCTCCTATTCAGACTAGGAAGGGGAGGGGCGCGCGGCCACCTCTTGCCTCCTCTCCTCTTGTCCCTTAAGGCCCATGTTGGCCCAATAACCCCCCGGGGGGTTCCGGTAACCCCCCCCCGGTACTCCGGTAAAATGCGGATTTCACCCGGAACAATTCCGATGTCCAAATATAGGCTTCCAATATATCAATCTTTATGTCTCGACCATTTCGAGACTCCTCGTCATGTCCGTGATCACATCCGGGACTCCGAACTAACTTCGGTACATCAAAATGCATAAACTCATAATTACTGTCATCGTAACGTTAAGCGTGCGGACCCTATGGTTCGAGAACAATGCAGACATGACCGAGACACGTCTCCGGTCAATAACCAATAGCGGGACCTGGATGCCCATATCGGCTCCTACATATTCTACGAAGATCTTTATCGGTCAGACCGCATAACAATAGACGTTGTTCCCTTTGTCATCGGTATGTTACTTGCCCGAGATTCGATCGTCGGTATCCAATACCTAGTTCAATCTCGTTACTGGCAAGTCTCTTTACTCGTTCCGTAATACATCATCTAACAACGAACATATTAGTTGCAGTGCTTGCAAGGCTTATGTGATGTGCATTACCGAGAGGGCCCAGAGATACCTCTCCGACACTCGGAGTGACAAACCCTAATCTCGAAATACGCCAACCCAACATCTACCATTGGAGACACCTGTAGTACTCCTTTATAATCACCTAGTTACGTTGTGACGTTTGGTAGTACCCAAAGTGTTCCTCCGGTAAACGGGAGTTGCATAATCTCATAGTTATAGGAACATGTATAAGTCATGAAGAAAGCAATAGCAACATACTAAACGATCGGGTGCTAAGCTAATGGAATGGGTCATGTCAATCAGATCATTCAACTAATGATGTGACCTCGTTAATCAAATAACAACTCTTTGTTCATGGTTAGGAAACATAACCATCTTTGATTAACGAGCTAGTCTAGTAGAGGCATACTAGTGACACTCTGTTTTGTCTATGTATTCACACATGTATTATGTTTCCGGTTAATACAATTCTAGCATGAATCATAAACACTTATCATGATTTTAAGGAAATAAATAATAACTTTATTATTGCCTCTAGGGCATATTTCCTTCAGTCTCCCATTAAACAAGATCCAGATATAATGTTCATGCTCAATGCTGGCACCAAATAACAATTATTTAGGTCTAATATTAATCCCGAAGGTAGATGTAGAGGTAGCGTGCCGACCGCGATCACATCGACTTTGGAACCGTTTCCCACGTGCATCGTCACCTCGTCCTTTGCTAGCGTCCGCTTATTCCGTAGTCCCTGTTTCGAGTTGCAAATATTAGCAACAGAACCAGTATCAAATACCCAGGTGCTACTGCGAGCTCTAGTAAGGTACACATCAATAACATGTATATCACATATACCTTTGTTCACCTTGCCATCCTTCTTATCCGCCAAATACTTGGGGCAGTTCCGCTTCCAGTGACCAGTCTGCTTGCAGTAGAAGCACTTAGTTTCAGGCTTAGGTCCAGACTTGGGTTTCTTCTCCTGAGCAGCAACTTGCTTGCTGTTCTTCTTGAAGTTCCCCTTCTTCTTCCCTTTGCCCTTTTTCTTGAAACTAGGGGTCTTGTTGACCATCAACACTTGATGCTCCTTCTTGATTTCTACCTCCGCAGCTTTCAGCATTGCGAAGAGCTCGGGAATAGTCTTGTTCATCCCTTGCATATTATAGTTCATCACGAAGCTCTTGTAGCTTGGTGGCAGTGATTGGAGAATTCTGTCAATGACGCAATCATCTGGAAGATTAACTCCCATCTGAATCAAGTGATTATTATACCCAGACATTTTGAGTATATGCTCACTGACAGAACTGTTCTCCTCCATCTTGCAGCTATAGAACTTATTGGAGACTTCATATCTCTCAATTCGGGCATTTGCTTGTAATATTAACTTCAACTCCTGGAACATCTCATATGCTCCATGACGTTCAAAACGTCGTTGAAGTCCCGATTCTAAGCCGTAAAGCATGGCACACTGAACTATCGAGTAGTCATCAGCTTTGCTCTGCCAGACGTTCATAACATCTGGCGTTGCTCCAGCAGCAGGCCTGGCACCCAGCGGTGCTTCCAGGACGTAATTCTTCTGTGCAGCAATGAGGATAATCCTCAGGTTACGGACCCAGTCCGTGTAATTGCTATTATCATCTTTCAACTTTGCTTTCTCAAGGAACGCATTAAAATTCAACGGAACAACAGCACGAGCCATCTATCTACAATCAACATAAACAAGCAAGATACTATCAGGTACTAAGTTCATGATAAGTTTAAGTTCAGTTAATCAAATTACTTAGGAACTCCCACTTAGATAGACATCCCTCTAATCCTCTAAGTGATCACGTGATCCAAATCAACTAAACCATAACCGATCATCACGTGAGATGGAGTAGTTTTCAATGGTGAACATCATCATGTTGATCATATCTACTATATGATTCACGCTCGACCTTTCGGTCTCTGTGTTCCGAGGCCATATCTGCATATGCTAGGCTCGTCAAGTTTAACCTGAGTATTCTGCGTGTGCAAAACTGGCTTGCACCCGTTGTAGATGGACGTAGAGCTTATCACACCCGATCATCACGTGGTGTCTGGGCACGACGAACTTTGGCAACGGTGCATACTCAGGGAGAACACTTCTTGATAATTTAGTGAGAGATCATCTTATAATGCTACCGTCAATCAAAGCAAGATAAGATGCATAAAAGATAAACATCACATGCAATCAATATAAGTGATATGATATGGCCATCATCATCTTGTGCTTGTGATCTCCATCTCCGAAGCACCGTCATGATCACCATCGTCACCGGCGCGACACCTTGATCTCCATCGTAGCATCGTTGTCGTCTTGCCAATCTTATGCTTCCACGACTATCACTACCGCTTAGTAATAAAGTAAAGCATTACATCGCGATTGCATTGCATACAATAAAGCGGCAACCATATGGCTCCTGCCAGTTGCCGATAACTTGGTTACAAAACATGATCATCTCATACAATAAAATCAGCATCATGCCTTGACCATATCACATCACAACATGCCCTGCAAAAACAAGTTAGACGTCCTCTACTTTGTTGTTGCAAGTTTTACGTGGCTGCTACGGGCTTAAGCAAGAACTCATCTCACCTACGCATCAAAACCACAACGATAGTTTGTCAAATAGACTCCGTTTTAACCTTCTCAAGGACCGGGCGTAGCCACACTCGGTTCAACTAAAGTTGGAGGGACAGTCGCCCGCAAGCCATCTATGTGCAAAGCACGTCGAGGGAACCGGTCTCGCATAAGCGTACGCGTAAGGTTGGTCCGGGTCGTCTCGTCCAACAATACCGCCGAACCAAAGTATGACATGCTGGTAGGCAGTATGACTTGTATCGCCCACAACTCACTTGTGTTCTACTCGTGCAAATAACATCAAACCATAAAACCTAGGCTCGGATGCCACTGTTGGGGAACGTAGTAATTTCAAAAAAATTCCTACGCACACGCAAGATCATGGTGATGCATAGCAATGAGAGGGGAGAGTGTTGTCTACGTACCAATGCAGACCGACAGCGGAAGCGATCACACAACGTAGAGGAAGTAGTCGTATGTCTTCCCGATCTGACCGATCCAAGCACCGTTACTCCGGCACCTCCGAGTTCTTAGCACACGTTCAGCTCGATGACGATCCTCGGGCTCCGATCCAGCAAAGCGTCGAGGAAGAGTTTCGTCAGCACGACGGCGTGGTGACGATCTTGATGTACTACCGACGCAGGGCTTCGCCTAAGCACTACAACGGTGTGATCGAGGTGGAATTTGGTGGCAGGGGGCACCGCACACGGCTAAGGAACGATCTCAAGGATCAACTTGTGTGTCTAGAGGTGCCCCCTGCCTCCGTATATAAAGGATGAGAGGGGGAGGGCTGGCCGGCCAAGCAAGGGAGGCGCAGGAGGAGTCCTACTCCTACCGGGAGTAGGACTCCCCCCTCCAATCCTAGTCCAACTAGGTTTTCTCAAGTGGGAAAGAGAGAGGGGTTGGCCGGCCACCTTCCCTAGTCCTAATAGGACTAGGGGAAGGGGGGAGGCGCGCAGCCCATGGGGCAGCCCTTTCACCTTTCTCCCAAGGCCCATGTTGGCCCATTTGGCTCCCGGGGGGTTCCGGTAACCCTCCCGGTAATCCGGTAAAATCCCGATTTCACCCGGAACACTTCCGATGTCCAAACATAGGCTTCCAATATATCAATCTTTATGTCTCGACCATTTCGAGACTCCTCGTCATGCCCGTGATCACATCCGGGACTCCGAACAACCTTCAGTACATCAAAATGCATAAACTCATAATAACTGTCATCGTAACGTTAAGCGTGCGGACCCTACGGTTCGAGAACAATGTAGACATGACCGAGACACGTCTCCGGTCAATAACCAATAGCGGGACCTGGATGCCCATATTGGCTCCTACATATTCTACGAAGATCTTTATCGGTCAGACCGCATAACAACATACGTTGTTCCCTTTGTCATCGGTATGTTACTTGCCCGAGATTCGATCGTCGGTATCCAATACCTAGTTCAATCTCGTTACTGGCAAGTCTCTTTACTCGTTCCGTAATACATCATCTCACAACTAACATCTTAGTTATAATGCTTGCAAGGCTTTATGTGATGTGTATTACCGAGAGGGCCCAGAGATACCTCTCCGACAATCGGAGTGACAAACCCTAATCTCGAAATACACCAACCCAACATCTACCTTTGGAGACACCTGTAGTACTCCTTTATAATCACCCAGTTACGTTGTGATGTTTGGTAGTACCCAAAGTGTTCCTCCGGTAAACGGGAGTTGCATAATCTCATAGTTATAGGAACATGTATAAGTCATGAAGAAAGCAATAGCAACATACTAAACGATCGGGTGCTAAGCTAATGGAATGGGTCATGTCAATCAAATCATTCAACTAATGATGTGACCTCGTTAATCAAATAACAACTCTTTGTTCATGGTTAGGAAACATAACCATCTTTGATTAATGAGCTAGTCAAGTAGAGGCATACTAGTGACACTCTGTTTGTCTATGTATTCACACATGTATTATGTTTCCAGTTAATACAATTCTAGCATGAATAATAAACATTTATCATGATATAAGGAAATAAATAATAACTTTATTATTGCCTCTAGGGCATATTTCCTTCAAGTTGAGCCTGCCTTCCACGTCCAGCGTGACGTGCACCTCGCCACTCTTGACGTGCAGCTAGCCAGCTACTCGCTGAGCGCGCCATTATCGGTGAACTCGAACACCACGTCGCTGGGCACACCCTTCACGGTCATCATGTTCATGATCGGTGGGTACGCCGCAAACTCGGTCCAGTTCATGCCACAGTGGATGGTCAAGTGCAAGGGATGTCCAAGCATGACGCCCGTGGTCATGGACGGTGACACAAAGGTGTTGTGCTTCCTGCATGTCACGGTGGGTCTCCGCCTCGACAAGGAGAATCGTCCACGAGCTCGTGCTAGGGGAGCGGCTCATGGCCAGAGGGGGAGGAAACGGGTGCCGACGCCGGTGGCAGTTCTCGGTCCGCTCGGTCGGACCGACCGAAATCTAGACCGGTGGTGTCTTCGGGCTGAATTATACAAACCCGAGCGGCCGAATATATCAGCAGGCTGAGATCGTGCGGTCCGGTCCTTAGCAGGCCACCCTGACTCATGGGGGAAGTCGGACCCGGTGTGTGTGTACTCGTTGACTGCTATAAGTACTCCTTTAATAAGGTTTCAAATGCCAAAGCAGTTATCCATTGGTCGGTTTCTTTTCTATTAATTTGAGGCTTCGAGAAACCTGATAGTGAGTTTTGCTTTTGGTGGTTTTACGTTATATTTGAATATCTAATAGCTCAGTGTTATAATGGTATCAAATATTATAAGTACTAGCTTCATTGATAGGTGTACATATCTCTCTGAACTACAAAGATTATCGGGTCATGAAGGTAGATTTTTGTTTATTAGCATGTATTCATTGGTTGTTCCAGTTGCTGATTGAGGAAATTAATTTCTATGAAACTCTGCAGGATAATACAAAGAGTTCAAAGTTTGTGTTAATATCCTTGTGTCCAAAAAGTTGAGAAAGTTCCTGAGGAACGATGGATCATGGAAGATGGCACACCTTGGCTTGGGAAATATACTAGGGACCATCCTGGAATGATTCAGGCCAGGCTGAAGCAAAGGTTACTTGATTAAGATCTACATATGCCAGCAAACTGGTTAATACACTAACCATTTTCTAGCTCAAAGTTTCTGGTCCTATTCAGCTTTTCTTTGGCCACAACGAGGCCTTGATAGTGACAACAATGAAGCTTCCTAGATAATGTCCAACACCACATAAAAGTTGATGCCATGAATGCATTTTTTGAGTAGTTAGATGTCACTAGAATCAGATGTTGGCTTATATACTTTGATTAACTAGATGTAATTGAAGTTTAATGCTTTATGCAGGTTCATGCATCAACTATCCTTACTAATGGGTAGTACTTGCTGAAGCTTGATTGTGAATTTGTGATCACTACATCAACTGTAGCAATGCTCTGTTTTATTTGCATGCATTTAGATGATTTAGGCAGTACATGATTTGAAAGGAAAAGATGGTGGGTCAGCTCAAACCTTGTGGGACAAATCCTACTGGTAGTGTTGTGTGAAGATGGCCAAAGTTCTATTTTGGAGCTATATGTCCCCCAAGATTGTCGAAGATCTGAGCCAAGATGTGCAGGCTGATCACCGCTCACCAGGTGGTGATGTGATGGTGTGTTCCTCCTCACGCACCGTACTAGGTCGATGTTATCAAAGATTAATATGTTTGTGTCTCTCAAAATACCTAGCCTATTGTAGCGCATGGGTCAATGCCTGCATTCGCCAGCATAGTTTCCTATGTTGCCTCAGCTTCATCCTATCACCGTGTTCCTCCCGATGAACTAATCATGCAACTCGCTATTTGAATCATAGTTCCTCCCAATGAACTCATCATGCAACTCGATATTGAATCGCACGAGGCCATTGTGGTATCAGACTAGGTTGTTGCCACCATCCTATCCTGTTCCTCCTGATGTACTCATCATGCAACTCTCTCTTGAATCACACGAGGCTATTGTGGTATAGGACTAGGTTGTTTTCACCTTATGTATTTTATTATTATTCCATGGCAACGCACGGGCATTCAGCTAGTATATATAATAGGCCAAAGAAGCCCAAAAAAAGAGGCCATAAAAATGGGACCAAATAAAAAATGAGAGAAAAAGAGAGAAGGGGCAATGTTACTATCCTTTTTCCACACTTGTGCTTCAAAGTAGCACCATGATCTTCATGATAGAGAGTCTCTTATTTTGTCACTTTCATATACTAGTGGGAATTTTTCATTATAGAACTTGGCTTGTATATTCCAATGATGGGCTTCCTGAAAATGCCCTAGGTCTTAGTGAGCAAGCAAGTTGGATGCACACCCACTTAGTTTCTTTAGTTGAGCTTTCATATATTTATAGCTCTAGTGCATTCGTTGCATGGCAATCCCTACTCCTTGCATTGACATCAATTGATGGGCATCTCCATAGCCCGTTGATTAGCCGCGTCAATGGAAGACTTTATATCCTTTTTTGTCTTCTCACACAACCTCCATCATCATATTCTATTCCACCCATAGTGCTATGTCCATGGCTCGCGCTCATATATTGCGTGAAAGTTGAAAGAGTTTGAAAATGCTAAGTATGAAACAATTGCTTGGCTTGTCATCGGGGTTGTGCATGATGGGAGCACTTTGTGTGACGAAAATGAAGCATGGCCAAACTATATGATTTTGTAGGGATAAGCTTTCTTTGGCTATGTTATTTTGATAAGACATAATTGCTTGGTTAGCAAGCTTGAAGTATTATTATTTTTATGTCAATATTAAACTTTTGTCTTGAATCTTGCGGATCTGAACATTCATGCCACAATAAAGAAAATTACATTGATAATTATGCTAGGTAGCATTCCACATCAAAAATTCTGTTTTTATCATTTACCTACTCGAGGACGAGCAGGAATTAAGCTTGGGGATGCTTGATACGTCTCCAACGTATCTATAATTTTTGATTGTTTCATGCTATTATATTATCAAACTTGGATGTTTTATATGCATTTATATGCTATTTTATATGATTTTTGGGACTAACCTATTAACCTAGAGCTCAGTGCCAGTTTATGTTTTTCCTTATTTTTGAGTTTTATAGAGAAGGAATACCAAACGAAGTCCAATTGACGTGCCAATTTTTGATGATTTTTTATGGACCAAAAGAAGCCCCCGGAGTAAAAGAGTTGGGCCATAAGAGTCCCGGGCCGTCCACGAGGGTGGGGGTGGTGCCCTACCCCCTCGGGCGCGCCGCCCTATCTTGTGGATGACTCGGGGACCCCCCTGACTTGCTCCCGATGCAAAAAATTCCTATAAATACAGAAACCTCTAGAAAATAACCTAGACCGGGAGTTCCGCCGCCGCAAGCCTCTGTAGCCACCGAAAACCAATCTGGACCCGTTCCGACACCCTGCCGAAGGGTGGAATCCCTCTCTGGTGGCCATCTTCATCATCCCGACGCTCTCCATGACGAGGAGGGAGTAGTTCACCCTCAGGGCTGAGGGTATGTACCAGTAGCTATGTGTTTCATCTCTCTCTCTCTCTCTCTCTCTCTCTCTCTCTCGTGTTCTTGATTTGGCACGATCTTGATGTATCGCGAGCTTTGCTATTATAGTTGGATCTTATGATGTTTCTCCTCCTCTACTCTCTTGTAATGGGTTGAGTTTTCCCTTTGAAGTTATCTTATCAGATTGAGTCTTTAAGGATTTGAGAACATTTGATGTATGTCTTGCATGTGCTTATCTGTGGCGACAATGGGATATTCACGTGATCCACTTGATGTATGTTTTGGTGATCAACTTGCGAGTTCCGTGACCTCGTGAACTTATGCATAGGGGTTGGCACACGTTTTCGTCTTGACTCTCCGGTAGAAACTTTGGGGCACTCTTTGAAGTTCTTTGTGTTGGTTGAATAGATGAATCTGAGGTTGTGTGATGCATATCGCATAATCATACCCACGGATACTTGAGGTGACATTGGAGTATCTAGGTGACATTAGGGTTTTGGTTGATTTGTGTCTTAAGGTGTTATTCTAGTACGAACTCTAGGATAGATCAAAAGGAAAGAATAGCTTCGTGTTATTTTACTACGAACTCTTGAATAGATCGATTAGAAAGAATAACTTTGAGGTGGTTTCGTACCCTACAATAATCTCTTAGTTTGTTCTCCGCTATTAGTGACTTTGGAGTGACTCTTTGTTGCATGTTCAGGGATAGTTATATGATCCAATTATGTTATTATTGTTGAGAGAACTTGCACTAGTGAAAGTATGAACCCTATGCCTTGTTTCAACGCATTGCAATACCGTCTTCGCTCACTTTTACCACTAGGTACCTTGCTGCTTTTATATTTTCATATTACAAAAACCTATATATACCATCCATATTGCACTTGTATCACCATCTCTTCGCCGAACTAGTGCACCTATACAATTTACCATTGTATTGGGTGTGTTGGGGACACAAGAGACACTTTGTTATTTGGTTGCAGGGTTGTTTGAGAGAGACCATCTTCATCCCGCGCCTCTCACAGATTGATAAACCTTAGGTGATCCACTTGAGGGAAATTTGCTACTGTCCTACAAACCTCTGCACTTGGAGGCCCAACAACGTCTATAAGAAGAAGGTTGTGTAGTAGACATCATGGTGTCATGTGAACGTCGACTACATGACACTTCACCATTATTTGGGCCTAGGGGAAGGCATTGGGAAGTAATAAGTAGATGATGGGTTGCTAGAGTGACGGAAGCTTACACCCTAGTTTATGCGTTGCTTCGTAAAGGGCTGATTTGGATCCATATGTTTCATGCTATGGTTAGGTTTACCTTAACTCTTCTTTCGTAGTTGCAAATGCTTGCGAGAGGGGTTAATCACAAGTGGGAGGCTTGTCCAAGGAAGGGCAGCACCCAAGCACCGGTCCACCCACATGTCAAATTATCAAAGTAATGAACGCGAATCATATGAGCATGATGAAAACTAGCTTGACAACAATTCCCATGCGTCCTCGGGAGCGCTTTGCTTTACATAAGAGTTCGTCCAGGCTTGTACTTTGCTACAAAAAGGATTGGGCCACCTTGCTGCACCTTAGTTACTTTTATTACTTGTTACCCATTACGATTTATCTTATCACAAAACTATCTGTTATCGATAATTTCAGTGCTTGCAGAGAAGACCTTGCTGAAAACCGCTTGCCATTTTCTTCTGCTCCTCGTTGGGTTCGACACTCTCACTTATAGAAAGGACTACGATAGATCCCCTATACTTGTGGGTCATCAAGACTCTTTTCTGGCGTCGTTGCCGGGGAGTGAAGTGCCTTTGGTAAGTGGAATTTGGTAAGAAAACATTTACATAGTGTGCTGAAATTTACTGTCACTTGTTACTATGGAAAATAATCCTTTGAGGGGTTTGTTCGGGGTATCTTCACCTCGACTGAAACCACAATTAGTTGCTCCTCAACCTACTACACCTACTGAAAATATTTATTATGAAATTCCTTCGGATATGATAGAGAATCTGCTAGCTAATCCTTATGCAGGAGATGGAACATTACATCCCGATATGCACCTAATCTATGTGGATGAAGTTTGTGAATTATTTAAGCTTGCAGGTATGCCCGAGGATGTTGTTGAGAAGAAGGTCTTCCCTTTATCTTTGAAGGGAAAGGCATTGACATGGTATAGGCTATTGGATGATATTGGATCATGGAACTACAACCGATTAAAATTGGAATTTCATCAGAAGTTTTATCCTATGCATCTGGTTCATCGTGATAGGATTTATATATATAATTTTTGGCCTCGTGAAGGAGAAAGTATCGCTCAAGCTTGGGGGAGGCTTAAATCAATGTTATATTCATGCCCCAATCATGAGCTCTCAAGAGAAATTATTATTCAAAAAATTTATGCTCGGCTTTCTCATAATGATCGATCCATGTCCGATACTTCTTGTACTGGTTACTATATGAAGAAGGATATTGAATTCAAATGGGATTTATTGGAAAGAATTAAACGCAACTCTGAAGATTGGGATCTCGACGAAGGTAAAAAGTCAGGTATAAACCTTAAGTTTGATTGTGTTAAATCTTTTATGGATACCAATACTTTTCATGATTTTAGCACTAAATATGGACTTGACTCTGAGATAGTTGCTTCTTTTTGTGAATCTTTTGCTACTCATGTTGATCTCCCTAAGGAGAAGTGGTTTAAATATAATCCTCCCTTTGAAGTGAAAGTAGTAGAACCTATTAAAGTTGAAGAAGAAACTATTACTTATAAGTTGGTCCTATTGTTCCTACTGCTTATATTGAGAAACCATCTTTCCCTGTTAGAATAAAGGATCATGCTAAAGCTTCAACTGTGGTCAACAAAAGTAATATTATACTACCCAAACCCTCTGAACAAATTAAAGTTGAACCTAGTATTGCTATGGTTAAAGATCTCTGGGTCGATAATATTGATGGGCATGTTATTTATTTCTATGATGAAGCTGCTAGAATTGCCAAACCTGATATGAAAGATAAACATAGACCTGATGTTGGCATGCCTATTGTTTCTGTTAAAATAGGAGATCATTGTTATCATGGCTTATGTGATGTCGGTGGTAGTGTGAGTGCAATTCCTTATACCTTATATAAAGAAATTATGAATGATATTGCACCTGCTGAGATAGAAGATATTGATGTTACTATTAAGCTTGCTAATAGAGATATTATATCACCAATTGGGATTGTTAGAGATGTTGAAGTCTTGTGTGGGAAGATCAAATATCCTACTGATTTTCTTGTTCTTGGTTCCTCACAAGATAATTTTTGTCCCATTATATTTGGTAGACCTTTCTTGAATACTATTAATGCTAATATAGACTGTGAGAAAGATATTGTTATTGTTGGTTGAGGGGATATGTCTCATGATTTAATTTCTCTAAATTTTGTAGACAACCCCATGATAAAGAATTTCCTAGTAAGGATGAAATTATTGGTCTTGCTTCTATTGCCGTACCTCCTAATGATCCTTTAGAACAATATTTGCTAGACCATAAAAATGATATGTTTATGAATGAAAGAAGGGAAAAAGATGAAATATTCTTCAATCAAGGACCCATTTTGAAACACAATTTGCCTGTTGAAATCCTTGGGGATCCTCCTCCACCTAAGGGAGATCCCGTGTTTGAGCTTAAACAATTACCTGATACTTTGAAATATGCTTATCTTGATGAAAAGAAGATATATCCTGTTATTATTAGTGCTAACCTTTCAGAGCATGAAGAAAAGAAATTGTTGAAAGCCCTGAAGAAGAATTGTGCCACTATTGGATATACTCTTGATGATCTTAAGGGCATTAGTCCCACTCTATGTCAGCACAAAATTAAATTGGAGAAAGATGCTAAACCGGTTGTTGATCATCAACGACGATTAAATCGTAAGATGAAAGAAGTGGTAAGAAAATAAATACTAAAGCTTCTGGGGCCAGGTATAATTTATCCTATTGCTGATAGTCAATGGGTAAGTCATGTTCATTGTGTCCCGCTTGTCATTTCCTTCTGCTCCTCGTTGGGTTCGACACTCTTACTTATCGAAAGGACTACGATAGATCCCCTATACTTGTGGGTCATCACGCCTCTTTGCTCTATGAATACCCCAAAAATCCAAAAACCCCAGGGGAATCAACGAAACACAATTCCAGCCGCCGCAAGTTCTAGAAACACCAGATCCAATCTAGACACCATCACGGAGGGGTTCATCATCCTCATTGGTGCCTCTCCATGATGCGTGAGTAGTTCATTGTAGACCTTCGGGTCCGTAGTTATTAGCTAGATGGATCCCTCTCTCTCTTTTGATTCTCAATACAATGCTCTCTTGGAGATCTATTTGATGTAACTCTTTTTGTGGTGTGTTTGTTGGGATCCGATGAACTTTGATTTTATGATCAGATCTATTTTATCCATGAAAGTTATTTGAGTTTTGATCTCTTATATGCATGATTGCTTATAGCCTCGTATTTCTTCTTCGAATCTTTAGTTTTTTTAGGCCAACTAGATCGATTTTTCTTGCCATGGGAAGAGGTGCTTTGTGATGGGTTCGATCTCACGGTGCTCAATCTCAGTGACAGAAGAGGACATGACACGTATGTATCGGTGCTATTAAGGATAACAAGATGGGGGTCTATTCCTACATGAATAGATCTTGTCTACATCATGTCATCGTTCTTATTGCATTACTCCGTTTTTCCATGAACTTAATACACTAGATGCATGCTGGATAGCGGTCGATGTGTGGAGTAATAGTAGTAGATGCAGGCAGGAGTCGGTCTACTAATCTTGGACGTGATGCCTATATAATGATCATTGCCAAGATATCGTCATAATTATTTGAAGTCCTATCAATTGCCCAATAGTAATTTGTTTACCTGTTGTATGCTATTTTTCTCGAGAGAAGCCACTAATGAAATCTACGGCCCCCGGGTCTATTCTTTACCATATTTGCTTTGAGATCTATTTTTATTCGCTTTTATTTTCAGATTTATTATTCCAAGAAACCAAAAATATCTTGCTGCAATGTTTTGTTATTTATTTTATTTTGCATTTTCGCGAGATTTATTTATCCAATCTACTACAAACCAATCTATCTTTTTACGTGAGAGGGATTGACAACCCTTCTTACGCGTCGGGTTGCAAGTATCTGTTCTTTGTGTGCAGGTACCGTTTACATAGTGTTGTGTGGTTCTCCTACTGGTTCCATAACCTTGGTCTCATCATTGAGGGAAATACCTACCGTAGCTGTGCTGCATCATCCCTTCCTCTTTGGGGAAATACCGACGTAGTTCAAGCCGCATCAGCCAGCTTGACAAGTTCCTGGAGTCCCAACTAAGGCTTGCAAACACACATGGTGAGTAATTTAGTTGTTTAGTAGCAGGAATGACAAGTTTGATAGTTTATAGCATATGATGACAATAGACATTAACACCAAAAATGCAGCAATTTTTTTGATGGAACCTCGTCAGAGGGTGAGGAGCTCCCACATTCCATTAAAAAGAAGAGAGTTGGTCTAGTTAAAAGGAAAACCGAACCCAGTAATCATACAAAGCATGATTTTTGACATAAAACCGGCAAAACCCCAAACACCACAGCCACACTACCTAGCTTAACTAGGTTTGGGGCGTTGTCGAAGAAATCATACCCACAACACTAGGCGGCATACCCACCGTGATCCAGCGCCGGAGCGAAGCCAGAACACAAAGGGAAGTAAATATGGGCCTCACGGACCACACGGAGAACCCTGAAGCACATCATTGTCGAATGCGCTCGAAGTCACTAGCATCCCAATAGAGTAAGTCGGTGCCAAAAACCCCACTCAAGCCTCATATTCCCAAAATGGTGCCTCCAAGGAGCAAAACTACGCTAAGAGACAACCATGACCATCCGATAAAGAAATGAACCGAGTTATCACCCAGAAGACGAACCCCGTGGTTGGAGACAGTTTGAGGCTCAATAGCAACGCCTTCAAGATGGGAACGACGCAAAATAGCGTCGCTGATACCTCCTTTTAGTACCCTGCACCTATTTCCCTAGAGGTGACCCTGGGTTATCGAACCCATGAAAGGAAGATTCCCTTGAAAAGGTGGCCTCTACCAAGCTTATGTTAAAGGATCAATTCCAGTTTTTGACCGGATCAATCAATCAAATGATGATTCAAACACTATAATAAAAAAGGTACGAGTATGAGGTATTAATGCTTACAACCATGTATTTGTGTTGGGACCAGATATGATCTTAATTTGTGCGTTAGAAGTCACCATCAAAATCTGCTTGTTACGAACCGAAGTTCAGGATGTATCCAAATAACATCTTGACTAGCATGAGTCCCGCATCAAGAATCAGTTGTCCTACTGCAGGCCCTATCAGTCCCACAGGGTTGCCTCGATAATTAAGATAATGAAATCAGACAAGAGCTTTGGGTGTTTAATGACTACAGCTCATGAATCCCCAAGGATTGGATCCATGTTACCTACTGAACCTTCGCACATGTGTTCTGTATAACACTTCATGTTCTCCTTGATCCTAGCCTTACCGTGGCTCGATCTCCATGATCCTGGGTACATGCAGGGATGAAGATCGCGTACAAGACAATAGACATCTACGGAATGATTTTATTTCACACATACAGATGTTAATTCAAAGCCCTTAGAGCATCTCCAGCCGCTCCCCCAACAGGCCCCCAAGACCGTTTTTAGCACCGGCGCCAAAAAATTGGCCCAGTCGCGCCCCCACGAGCCTGTTTTTCACCGGATTAGGCCAAAATTGACGCCGGCGCACCCAACCCGAACCCGGCGCGCTAGGGGGCGCCGGCGCGAACGTTTTGGCGCGAGAGAGTGGCGGGACCGGCGCGTCAGCGAGACGAAGGCTGGTCGTCCTCATCGTCTCGGTTTTTCCGTGGGGAATCAATGCCAAGGCTGCCGCCGGTCAGCCTTCCATTGATTCACGGGCGGCGAAGTGCGGCGACGCCGCCCCGCCTTTCGCCACGCGACCGCACCCGAGCCGCTATAAAAGGCGCCCCTGGCCGCGCCGGTGAGGCACCCATCCATCGGCAGTCCTCCCCTCCTCGCTGACGCACTTCCTCCCCTCTCTCCGCCGTTCGAGCCCCTCTCTCTCACCCCGGCAACCATCAGCGCAAGGTACCCCGGCGACGTAGCGGCGGCTAACGGTTTCGGCCGCTGCTCGCTGCATGAGTGGGAGGCCTACCTCCTCCACGAGGCCAGCTACCCCGCGCCGCCCGACGTACGCGCTCCGTCACGGTGGAAGCTCAGCGCCGGCGGGGTCCCTGTCCCCCCTCTGCCCGTCCCCGAGATGCCCTATTTCCACGCCGAGATCGAGCGTGCGCGGGCGTCCCTGACGGCCGCGGAGCGGGCGCTCCCGGAGTACGCCGCCGACAACCACGCGGCGTGGGCGGCGTACTTCGAACGCCGGCAGGAGGAGTGGCTCGTCTCCACCAAACAACGCGCCGATGCCGCGCGGCCGCAACAACAGCGAGGGCCGCCGCCTGTGGTGGGGCGTCCCTGACCGCACACTCAGCGGCGTCCTCGCGCACGTCGAGGGCGGCAACGACCCGCCGCTCGAGTGAAGCAGCGCGCCGGGGCGAGGGGTCTAGCAGCGGCCGTGTCAAGGAGGAGAAGCATCGGCCGTAGTTTAGGTTTTTTTCGTCCCTTTTATTCGTGTAAAAAACGCCTAAATTTCGCCGAAATTTGGCCGTGTCTGTTCAAATTTGGCCGTGTTTGTTGAAATTTAGACAAACTGTGGGGGCATCTGGGGGCGACCTGGGGGCGGCGGCTGGGAACATGCTCGCCCCCACGCCGAAAAAACGCCAGCTCGCCCCCAAGCGGTGCTTTTTCGTGCTCTTGGGGGGCCGAACGGCTGGAGATGCTCTAACAAGAAGCAAACATGTTAGTGCCCCCTTTATGTTATGCCTCACCGTGACAAAAATGTAAAAACCTGAGAATTAGGGGGAGTAGCCAACCAATGGGTTGTCGGCGAGCTTCTTGTCCATGATCTTGGTGAAGGCGGCCTGGAAAGCCCTGTAGCCTTCCTGGAACATCATGACCGCCTTTTCTCCGTCGAATTCCCCACCGGAGCTAGAGGCCTCCTCCCCTAATGAGGAGCCTTCTTGGACGTCGTTACCGTCGAGAGCAGCACCACGTTGCTTCTGTGGCGGTGGCTATGAAATTCGTGGTCGGACTTGGATCGTCATCGGAGTTGTAGTCGCGGGCGCACCTCTTGAGCAGCTTGAGGAACTTGGCTCACGGCTTGCGGCGGCGGCCGGTGGCGTCGTCGGAGCGCTTTAGCTTCTTTTTCTTATTTTTGGGGTTGCCCTTCCCCTTGTTCTTGCGCCTGTGGGGGTTCACCGTGGCGGCGGCCGGTGCATGTTGCGTGGCAGAGTCAGCCATGGATAGAGCTCGTCGGTGAACTGGGGAGGCGGCGTGGCGAGCTGAGTACTCCTCGCCGCTTCGCTGCAGGATATGATGGACGACGACTGCCTGCACCGGGAGGGTGGTGGAACCAGGGAAGGCGGCGACTCAATCGAGAGAGGAGGCGAGGGGCGTTTCCTAAACGGCGCCCGCTACGCCCGGTAACGTGTTAAATGCAAACCAGCGCACACCCCCCCGCCGAACTGGGCCGGCCCGTTTAGTTAAAGTTTTTCTAGTAAAATAGCAAAAACGAGGGTGCGGGAGAGTGACTCGAACCTCCGATCTCCTAGTGCAAATAAACTAGCCTAACCACACGGGACGCCACGCCTCTTGTAAAAAGTTCTCCCTTTCTTCCTTGTTCTTCTTTCCTTATTTTTCTTCTTTCTTTTCTTTTTTCCTATTCTTTTCTTTCCTTTTTCTTAATGTCGTTAACTTTTAAAATACGTGACTATTATTCAAATCGATGGTTTTTCTAGGAATTTGTGAACTTTTTTGGAATTTGTTAATTTTTCCTGAAAATCGATGAACTTTTTTGAAAATCAATTAAACAAAATTGAATTTGTGAACTTTTTTGGAAAACCAGTGAACTTTTTTCGAATTTGTGAACTTTTTTTTGAAAATTGATGAACTATTTTTCAAACTCGATGAACTCATTTCAAGTCGATGAACTTTTTTTGAAATTGATGAATTTTTTTTAATTTTGATGAACGTTTTTTCAAATTTGATGAACTTTTTTTCAAGATCGATGAACTATTTTCAAGGTGATGAACTTTTTTCGAAAACCGATGAACTTTTTTTGAAAATTGATTAACTTTTTTCAATTTTGATGAATGTTTTCCAAATTTGTTGAACTTTTTTTCAAACTCGATGAACTATTTTCATGTTCATGGACTTTTTTTGAAAATCCTTGAACATTTTTCAATTTGGATCAACGTTTTTCCAATTGATGAACTTTTTCAAACGTTTTTCCAATTTCGATGAACTTTTCCAAAATCGATGAACTTTTTTTGAAAATTGATGAACTTTTTCAGTTTTGTGGAAAAAATTTAAATTGATGATTTTGTTTTCAAATTTTTCATGAACTTTTTTCATTTCCTGTGAACTATTTTTTTTAAGATGAACTTTTTCAAATTCAATGGACTTTCCTTGAATAGGGGCAACGTTTTTTTGCATGTCCACGAACTTTTTTTCGAAATCTCTGAAGTTCCAATTTTTCTTTTAAAAAACTCATGTATGGATAGGTAGTTTTTATAGTGTTGGAGCTGCATTCAATCAGTAGTAAAGATATGGCGTAGCGGTTAGCCAAACGCCTGTAGATAGCGAAGGGTGCTAGTTAGGTTCCTTGTGGGGGCGTAATTTTTTGAATTCTATTCAAGATTTAGCTTCCGACTGGGCTTCGAAAGAGCAGCCCACTAAGCTTCCCTGTAGGCGCCACGTACGGTAACCGGCGCAGAAGGCGCCCGTTAGGAGCTCCCGAGGCGAGGAGGGGTGGGGGAAATTATCCCTAGCGGTCTGGATAGGCTGGGCCCAGTAATGAAGCGGAGAAAAGGGGAGTCCATTTATCGCCTACCGAGCGATGCAACTGGGCAGGCCCAGTAGTTTACCAACAGAGGAGCAATTTGAAGCGATTTTTCCGGAGTTTTGTGTATAGTTTTCTAATCTGGTTGTTAATCCGGTTTGTATTTATTCTTTCTACTTTTCTTTTTTTCTGATTTTTTCCGTTCTCTTATTTTTTTCATGTTTTCTTTTGCTTATTTATATTTTTTTTCCTTTTTTCATAACATAACATTTCTAAAAATTCGAACTATTTTTAAAAAATGATTTGAACATATTTACAAAATTGTCAGCGTGTTTTAAAATAGTTTCATTGTGTATTTAAAAAAGATTCATTGTGTATTTTAGAAATTTTATTCATTGTATATAAAGACAATGTTTATCATGCTGAAAAATGATCATTGTTTTATCAAAAAATGTTCATATTATATTTTTAAAATATTTTTTCATTGTGTATAAAAATATATTCATTTTGTTTTTATAAAAGGTTCATCATAGATTTTAAAACTATTCATGGCATATTTTAAGAAATGTTCATTGTTTATTATTTTTTGTATTTCAAAACTATTCATTCGATGTTTTAAAATTTTATCCTCCAAAACTAAAATTTGTCATCTGCTTCAAACATCATACATAGGTACATGTATGCATTGCCATGATTCTCTAGCCTACGCGCCTATTGGTTGTTTTCATGTTTTATAGTTCTTTTATTCTTTTTGGGGATTTGCACCATATAGGTGTGCTGCATATGTGCTCGCACCAAAACTGGCAAGGTGTTTGATTGGGATTTTTCTTGGTTTTGAAGTTTGGCCTATAAGCCAAAAAAAACCTCCTATCTATCGCTTATAAGACGAAGTGCAAAAGCCGAGAAAAAGAAGCCAAACACCCTCTGGGTCCACGCAGGAAACTAACAACATTAGAAAAGAGAAAACAAATAATCAAAACTAGTGTACTGTAATGGGCCGGCTCATGCTTAACCGACCTGGGCGAGCACTACCTGTGACTTGCTGAAAGTGAGATATAAATGTACCATGTTGTGGGGTGCGTTATATCTTCTCGCATCTCTTCAAAAAATGTTCATGTATTTTATACAAAAATAAATAAATTATAAAACAATGCCCTTTTTTTCAGGAGAGTTCTTAATTTTTTAATAAATAAATAATATTGTGTTTTCCGGAATCCCATAACAAGAAAAAGGGAGAAAAAAACAGTAGGAGTGCCTGCACAGCGCATTGCGCCACATGGGCCAGCACGCGTGAGCACACTATCCACCTATGCAAATGCCGTGTCTAAAAAAACCCTATGCGAATGCTGGACAGTCTATCGTAATTACCGATAGATTGGAGCTCCCACTATACCTTGCTATTAGCGAGTTGTATGAGTGGCAGTTTGTATGTATATATATAATGTTACTTCAAAATTTAAGAGGTGTTAACGTACCTTTTACAGATACTAGTAAGCTTGCACATGCGTTCAGCTATAATACATTAATTTTAGGCCGACCGACAGAGTCAGCCGGTCGCGCGCGGAGTCGTTGGATCGTGAGAGATCGCGTGTCTTCCATCATGTCTCGATTCACCATATCTCTCGTCTTCTTGTTTTGCTCGCTCTCACCATCTCATCCTCCCGTGTTCACCCGTTCCCCTCCCCTGGCTCCACACCTCCCCCCTAGAGCTGCAAGCAGGCAGGGGCGAGGTATACACAGGCGGAGGCAAAGGCAGAGGCAGGTTTACCAATTCTGCAATCGATAGAGATAGACTGGGCATTTAGTCGTTCACCAGAATCATCACCAAAATCCTTTACAGCCACTAACTCTATTAACCTCACCAGGTAACTGACGTGGAGAAAAGCAGAGTGTTTATGAAACCAGATGTAAAGTGTGTAGGGTAAAAGATTATTAAATTATGCTTTGCATCATCACAACAAAATCTTTTGTAGTACCTCATGAATACGCAATGCATAAAAATATGAAACACGTGAGAATACCGTTGCAAGTAATTTGATTTGAACAGAAATAAAGATCCCCAACTTACACTATTGTTCCAAACATAGAAGTCCCAAAGAGGAAGATTTTGGCCCAATCCTCCACCTCTTATGCCAAACTGATTTGAGCAGGAACTGAAGTACTGTATCTCTAGCACAATCAACAGCTAATAAAAAATATTGAACTACAGAGTCAGAGTGCTAAATCATAAATTAGTGCATGTCTGTAGCTGCACAATTTCCAAAAAAATATATGGTGGAGAGATGAGTTACCTTCTTGCTGCTTAACTGGTGAGCATTATGCCAACTTTCTGTCTCCGTGGTGCTTCCCAAGCCCCAGCTTGAGGTCTGTACATGGAGGAGAAGCATGGAAAGTGAAGGGGAGAACTGGAGGTAAAGAAATCAAAAGGATAAATAGTTCACCTGGGCTTGGGGCGACGATGGCATGGCCATGGAGAAGAGATCGAGCAATAGGCCCTAAAAAATCCCATATATTTACATGACAACAGGACCTAGCTAGATCCATCTCTTCTTGGAAAAGATCTCTTGATTCGGTGAAGCAATGAAACTGATGCCATAATATTTTGAATTAAAATCAGAAATCATTTTCCTCTCTTGGCTAAGTAAAAGGAAGCTTGTATATAAAACAGTTATTTGGTAACTGATATCATCAAGAAACCTTTGTTTCTATCATGTTTTCACCTGCATACGTGATGCATAGTAGTACACCATTATATAAGAACCAGAGCTCGAATTTACATGAGCCCATTACTCTCCAGATCTAGCAATGGCTCCTATAGGTATGCAATTCCTACAGTGCAGTTATATTCTAGACAAGGTCCTTATAAAGAACTTGATTACTGCCAGGATAAGAAGGTGCTAATGATTAAAAATAGAAGGTGCCAGTGAACTAAAATAATAGAAGGTGCTAATGATTTCATGTTTCTGAACTAAAATGCAAAAGAAACAATCGTTTTCAGTTGAGCATTGACGCAAACACTTTTTTTTGCGGGGAGGCGCAAACACTTGTTGGGCACACATACAACACATCTGATTATCCGAGTCAACACGCACGCACAGCACACATGTCTGTCGGCCGGCCGGCCGCACGTGCCCTTAGTCATCCATCCAACACGCATACCAAGTCAGCAGCATCATGCACGCACAAGCCAGAATTTGTATGGGGCATTGGGCACTGAGGTGGCCATTACAACGACGATCGAATGATTACAGTCAGCCTGCTATAATGTGCCCCAGAAATCAGGCTTGCTCTACAATTCCTATTGTACAGTGAGTCATGCATGAACAAAATCCCACCCGCAGAACCCTAATGTATAGGATTGAGAACCGTAAGCATGAACAAAATCCCCTGTACGGTTCAGCAATAGGAAATCCCCTGAACAAAATCCCCTGCCCTTTGGTTGGAAGTGCAAAAGAAACTCAGTTTGGTATGTCACACACTATGGCAATACTTCTACCCAGTTTCTTCAGTTATCAAATCTTACTTGAAAGAACACCGAAATTTATACTCATTCATCTTCTTCATGCAAGGCATATTTTGATTGCTCAAATCCAAGTACTGACTAATAGTACAGTGGGGTTCATTTAACACAACGGTGAACATTTTCATGCCCAGTTTGGTATGTCACACACTATGGCAATACTTTTACTCAGTTTCTTCAGTTATCAAATCTTACTTGAAAAAACACCTAAATTTATATTCATTCATCTTCTTCATGCAAGGCATATTTTGATTGCTCAAATCCAAGTACTGACTAATAGTACAGTGGGGTTCATTTAACACAACGGTGAACATTTTCATGCCCTGGTGATCTGATACTTCTATCTCCGCTACAGTTTTACTGTGATTCAAATAGGACCTTGAGGCATTAGGCATTACCAAAATAAAAGACAGAGAACTGCCATAATTTACAACAGGCTTTTGGTTTCTGAAACTCTATTGCATTAAGTGGGTTCCAAAAAAGAAACAAAGAAGAGTTTACTAACTTTGAGTTGTAGATGTAGAGTGCAGACCAAAGTGTAGTTGTCATGCACGTAGTATTAAGTTCACTTGTCAGGGATTGCCGGCCAGGTAACGATTATCAAATCAACTGATCTCCAATTTCATAAGTTAGTTCGGCGAGGCATCAATCCACCCAAATTTAACAGAAGTTAAAAGCCTGAAAACAAAAAAACATTTTAGAGTCGTGAAACAAGTGAATCTTCTAACCATACAAGTAAATCTTAAATTATGACACACACTTGGTTTTGACACCATAAACAAAGTTTCAGACAGCTACATGGAAATATTCTTTCTCTTTCAATAGCCATGATCTATGAAATATACAATTGTTACAAATAATATCAGTATTAGCTTACTTATAATCACTACTGTAGCCTTGACAACCCATAGCTCATAGATGACTTCATTGGTGACACTCTACTACCATTGATGAATCCATTAGGAGTGTGCCTGCTGAATCAGCACATCTTGCCATGATCGTCCAGTTCTTTGCTAACATAGATTCCAATGCTTGTAGTAGGTTGAGAGTTCTTCCTAGAGGCATCTTGCAAAAAGAAACTTACTTGCGACGGAGGCGGAGTGGCGGCGTGGCGGAGGCCAAGCTGCGGCTCCGGAGGCGGCGAAGGGCGCGGTGGGGTGGCTCCGGCGGCTGGGGAGGCGGCGACCCGCGGCGGGGCAGGGCGCGACGGGGCGGCTCCCGCGGGTGGGGAGGCGGCGACCCGCGGCATGTCCCGTGGCTGCGGCGGCGCGAGCCTGCGGCGAAGGGCGCGGTTGCGGGAGACGAACGGCGCGGGAGGAGGAGGAGGTCGTGCGGAAGGAGAAGGAGGTCGTGCGGGAGAACGGTTCTTTTTTTACCGCGGGGCAGATTAGCAATCAATCGATTGTGGCTTATTACATGGTTGGTAGCGTTAAATACAGAAGGATTAAAGGCCATTAAATTTTAACGATGGATAGGTGTGATTGTTTAGATCTGCCCCTCTCTTTCTTTTATAGTGATAGTAGATTCACATATCTAGAAAATACATGATGAACATTTTTAAAATACACGATAAGCCAATTTATTGATACACGTGGCTTTTGTTTTTGGATAAAATGTTCATGACATCTTAAAACCGTCTGATGTGTATTTGGAAAATTGCGCGCGCTACTTAAAAAAAAGTGTTCACGTGTTTTTATTAAATTACCCAGGACAAATTTCAAAATGTTTGTACCATTTTCAAAAAAATATTTACACATTTAAAAACCATGAAATGTAAAAAAATGTTCACATATTTTTTCGAAACTGTTTATGACCTATAAAAAATTATTTGTACCATTAGAAATTGTTCATGACACGTAAAAATAGTTCAGGAAAACGAAAAAAAATGATAACACAGTTTATTAAAAAGAATCACTCTTCGTGTTACAAAAAACATACTTTTTAAGTAAGTGAAAATAAACATAAGTAAAAAATAAATTAAAAAATAAAAATAGAAGTAAAAAACGAGAGGGAAAACAGAAATCAAGAAAAAAAATAAAAAAAATAAAAAATAAAGAAAATTAAATAAAATTAAATAAAATAGATGGAAATAAGAAATAGAAAAATTAATGTGTAACGAAGAAAATGAGAAACAAAAAAAAGGATAAAACCAGTGCTATAGACAAACAAATGGCAAAAAAATATTGTAGGCCACCAAAAAACCCAAGAATAGAGAACCACTAGAACTAAATCAGTGGGTCGGCCCACCTCGGAGCGTTGTAGGTGAGTGCTTATTTTTATCTTTGAGGTATTGCCATCGTTGTTGTTTATATTTCATAAAAAACAAGGATACATCCTTTGATAACACATCAAATAGTAAATCATGATACTCGGACCGCCAAACATTAGCTTGCGAGTCCTCCGATTTACTAGCCAACACATCAATCGCCATATTGCCTTTCCTAGGACAGCGATAAAAACTAACTGGATTAACATTGTGACACAAGAATGTGCATTCCTTGTAGATTGCCGCAACTGGTCTTAGCGAGTTTCTGACATTCTGCATCACATTAATGACCTACATGCATTCAGTTTCGACCAAAATGATTGTTGCATCCAACGTCACTCGCCAAAATGAGACCGTCCCTGTGCCAACGGGCCTCCGCCGTCACTGCAAAAAACGTCTTGTATGTAGTCACAGAGGGAGTACTATAGAGCATAGAACAGTGCTTTTGCAGTTGTTTGTTGTAGATGAGGTTTATACCATGTCACCATGTATCATGTATCATGATTAAACTTCAATTCTGGTGTTTTGAAAAGAGAACAAAATAAATACTCACAATCACGAACATAGCATGGCCCAACCGAACCATCAGCTAACCCCTCTCTCCCTCCATCGCCATTGCTAACACCTTCAAGCACTGGTCAGCAGTCAGCTCCCCACCCCAACAAACACTGCATGCATGTATGCGTGTGCAGCGTACAACTACAAACCATAACCTAAACCTCCCCATGAGCTCTACATATACGGCCTGGAAGAGCCCGGCAATGAAGCACCACGGACAAGGCGTACCACCGGCGAAGAGTTCGACGTGGCGTGACGTGACGTACCACCGACCCCCACCATGGTCGACCGCCGCCGCGTCTTCGCTGTGGCCGCCGCGACGCTCTGCCTCGTCTTCGCCCACGGCGTGGCCGCGGCGCGGCCGCTGGATGGGGACCAATTTGCCGGCGTGGCACCGGCGGCGGCTGCTGCGGATATGGCGATGGACGTGTCGGCGGCGTCGCCGGATGGTTCTGCCACGTGGGAGCGCGGGGACGAGGCCCTCGGCGCCGGGAAGTGGCTGCCCCTGCCGCTGCCGACCGCGCTGACCGGCGGCCTGCGGTTCCCGGGGGTGTTCCAGTTCCCTGCGGCGACCGTGGGCGCGTCCATGCCGTGGATGGCCGGCGCGCCGCCCGCGCTCGCCGGGCCGGGGATGCCGGCGCTCGTGCCGCCGTACGTCGGCGTGACCCGACAGGAGCAGCTCAGCGTGTGGGCCTCGCTGTTCAACCCGTTCCGTGTCAGGCCGAGGGTGCCGGCCCAGCCGTCGTCGGTGCCGGCGGAGCCCAGGGTCCCCGCCGTCGCCAGCGCAGGGCTCGACAGGACGACGACGGTGGACCAGCCGGCCGGCGGCGCGCAGATCGGCGAGCCCAAGTGGGGCGTCTTCTTGGGATCCGCTACTCCAAACAACAACGGCTAGCTTAATTAGCTACTCCATATCTCAAGGCGCCGTGGCCAAATAAGCTAATTAGCTTAGTATACTTGTACTAGTAATTAAGTAAAAAAGTAAAAAAAAAATATATGAAGGAACCTTCTTTTTCGAGAGTAGTATAGATAGATGTATGCACTTTTGCAACGTAGTGAAATGTTTATTTTGAGCTAGCAATCAATCATGGCAGGATTGAAAAAGAAGTTGTTATCTATAAATCAATGTTGGCTATTCTTTGTAAATGTAGGACGTAGAGTTTCTGAGGCCGAGCTCAAATAAGCTTGTTTGAGCAGTAATTTTTTATCAAATCGAAACAAATTCAAAAAAATCTAATTTTTTTGTGACAAACATTGGTAAAAGTTTCAAGTGCTTGTAAAAATTCGTCATGAAATCACATTCCTAAAAGGCATGGCAAAAAAACAAAAAAACAAAAACAAAACTCTGAAAATGCTACTTTTAAAAGCATTTTAAAATCATTTTTTTACAAACATTGACAAAAAGTTTGAAGTACTTGCAAAAATTTGTCATGGCAACGAGTGCCACCATGAACAGAATTGCCACTCTTGCCGCCACTAGAATCTACCACACACACACACACACACACACACACACACACACACACACACACAAACGTTTTCTTTAAAAACTCACTTCGGCTGGCTTAGCTTAGCTCAGCTATGCTGCTTCTAGTGCTGTGACATTGTCAGTGCAGTGTCTCCTTTGGTCTGCTCTGTTTCTACTTAGTTTACTCCACTGGCTTCATCTGCGGGGTCAAGAAGGAAGAAGAAGCAAAGGAGGAGAGTTTGCAGCTAGCTAAGATGGCACAAGAAACTTTATATGATGGTGGTGAGATCTTACAAGAGAAGATTTCATGATTTCCTCCAAGTAGAAGGATTATGTACTACTAAAGTAAGCCTCCTTGTATTTTCTTGACGTGGGCAGTTTGCTGTTTGCTTTGTGCCAAAACACCTCACCTGATGAACAAATGTGAGGAGTTTGGAGCTAGAGGAAGGAAACATGCGATAAAACAGGGTACTTTCTTTGAAGGAAAAGAAGATTAATTAAATTAAATTAACCCAAGGGGAGACATGTCCTGTGTATATAGATCAAATAAAAGTGCAACGCCAAGGGAAAACCACCTTTTAGAAATACACAGTTTAGTTGTCTTCATGGAGCTTCCTTTTCGAAAAAAAGTTGTCTCCATGGAGCTTAGAGAGATATACATGCTTTTTTGGATTAGAGTACTAAATCGACTGCTTCGCACAAGTTAAAGTATCACAAACGCATTTTAAGCTTAAAAATAGTTCAAATATATTATTAAACTCAAGCTAGTTCAAATGCATTATTAAAGGCAAGCTAGTTCAAATGTGCCATTAAACTCAATCTTACTTAATTGCATGTTTCATGTCCATAAAAATCTTCAGTACATCGTCATCACTTGAAAATATCTTGCTCAAACTGAACAAATATTTAAACAACCACCATTCATACAATTTTGAACATATATATTCTTCATTATGTTTGGAAGAACACCCTTGCAATGTTCACCAGCAAAATCAAGAACAACACTAGTTTGGCAAGAAGTGCATCTACTTGTAAAGATAGAATAACTTTTGTTTTGTTTCAACGACATAACTAAATAGCTCAGCATGTTTTTTGTAGTTTCTTTGAACATATCATCTCTTTTGTCATCGATAATGTTATCAAGTTGAAAAATTAAGACCTATCAAATGCACATTTTAAACATCACCAGAAAAAAGCATAGAAAATATAAGCTATTTGTTCAGATTGGGCTAAGCTAAGTGCAAAATATTCATTTATATTAAGTAGTATTATTTTTTGCAAACCATTTGTGGGGACCATAACATTAAATTCATTTTTAAAAATACATTAAAATATGAAAATGATGATACCATGTTTGTTGAGATATTAGGCAAGACTAAATTAAACATGTAATATTTAGATAAAATATTATTTTTATTTTGGGAATTGTTTGTGTGGCCCATGGCACCTATGGCTCCCGCACTAGATTTTAATGCCAAGAGCGCGAGTTGAAATTTTTGCCTTGTGTAAGTAAATGACCATAAATGTGTGGTTTCCTGGGAGGTAAAACTGAAGTTTGCATAAGTTGATAAGGCAATGACTTGTATAGTGCATGTGTTATATTAAGAAATAAATGGTTAAAAACAAAAATTGTAGCCGCAACCACCTATGTACAAGATTCCTTTCCGAATATCATTTGCCGGAGTGATCGTCGCAACCCATTTGGTGCCACGTGCAAGTAGCCTCTGAATCCCAACCAAGTTATAGCAGCATCCCCTTGTGTCCTCTGCCTGCAGAGCAGCTGTGCTGTTGACGCATCCAATCCATGACATGACCAACATAATCAATTCCAGCAAGAATACAAGATCACCCGCCCCTCCCTCCAAACACTCACCTCATCGCCCTGTTCCCTTTGACATTGATCATGATTCGATGAAATAAATAAAGAAATCAAGAAACCTAAAATATATTCTGATGAACAAGGGAAGATAACGCAGTAGTGCATCCATGCTAAGCGGGCAGAACACATGTTGAAGACCAGTGCGAGCGAAATAAACCCAAAAAGGGGAGTTGTTTTTTTTCTTAAAAAACAATAAAATCTTATTTTGGCAAGGTAGTAGTGGCAAGCGAAAATAGCATATGGTTAACTTTTATTTGAATTCATGAACTTTTTGAAATCTATTGTTTGACTTCATGAACATTTTTGAATTCATAAACTTTTTTTAAAATTGTGAACATTTTTTTAATTACTGATTTTTTTTCAAATCTACCGAAAACCGAGAGCTAGTTTTCTTAGCCAACAACAGCGAGAAGCCAGCGAAAAAATTGAAGTAAGGCAAGAGCTAGCCTGCAAGCAAAGTAGCTACCTTAGATAGCTTGGGCCACGGATCCCCTAAAAAGAGATAGTGGGCCACGGCCGCGAAGCTAGAGATACAATAGATCTTAGAGTATCGATCCATTTTGATCATCTTTAATAGCTCACTGAAAAAACCCGTTTAAGGGGGACTTGAGCCAAAAATAGCCCTTCAACAACTCCTGTAAACTCGGTTTTTACTGGATTCCATATATCTTTCCAAAGTTCCTTCATGTTTCTGGGAAGATGACCCTTCCCGTATAATCTGCCTGCCCCCCCCCTTCTGAAATTTCATGGGAGGAGACCCTCGCGCCGCTGCCCGCTCCGCCTCAGCTACCCCCGCCTCATGTTGTGGTTCTAATTCTAACAGTAGAATGGGAGGGGGAGAATGGAGCTTGATCTAGCAAGACGCAAATGGGTACACACGAGGAAATATGCAGGTTCAGACCCCTCATGGTGGAGGTAAAAGCCCTATGTCATGTACTCATGAGGAGTGTTTCTCCGTGTATACTTTTGAGATTAATAAGGTGTCTGACTAAGACTGAGAGAGTGAGAGCGAGAGGACCACCCCTATCTAAGTGGTGGAGGGCGGCTTATAAAGAGTGCATCACCCCCTTCATCTCCTACGTTACAAGGGATTATGATAGTCATTATTCATGTCCACTATAGAAAGTAATGGACGCCTTTGGCTGTTGCGCTTCTCCTACCCGAGTGATGATCCACCCGAGTGCTGCTCATACGTGTCTGTCTGAGTGGATTTATGCCGCGATGTCATTCGATTGACCAGAATCTCTTGGGCTTTGGTTAGTGCTTTGACATGTTTAAGTAGTGGACATAGGCCCCTCCACGAGGTATAGACCATTGTAGGCCTACCTCATTTTAAGTAGCGTGTGCGTGCGTGTGTTCATAGAGTTGGGTTTATGATATAGGGGAAAACCCTAGGTGGTCTGATGTTCACAATGGAGTAAGGAGGGGCGAAATAGAAATACATGGGCAAAGCCCAACAGTTGCACAGGCAGCCCCGTGTGCACGGGGTAAGTGGAGCCCGTGTGCATGGGGTATCCAGAGAGTTGGCGACTTAGCTCGTGCGCACGGGTCCCGTCCGCATGGGGTCCAGGGGCCCATGGGCTTGGGGTATCCAGAGGCCTCACATTATGTAGCCTTCTCGTGGACTCCCTTCGGTGCTTGCTGGAACCTCGTCTTTTTGTTCACGGTTCCTTCTTCGCTTCCAAGCTTCTCTCGTGGATGGTATAGGCGCTTGCTTGTGGATGACCTCCTCCGTGTTACACTCATCATCGGGCTCAAACCTATACATGCACATGATAGAATGTCAAGTAGGATCCAATTTTTCTTTTTTTGCTGAGAGCCACTCATATGTCCAAATGATCTGAAATTTGAAAAGCACCTCATGCACCAAATTATCTAGCATGCAAAAACAATTTGAATTTTTTAAATTTTTTATGATTTTTTTCTTGAGCAGGAGCAAATGAGCCTAGGCAAGGAAATGGATATTCGTATATCACTAGTAGAAAACAGGGATTTGGTTCGGGCGTGGCCAACCCATTAGTCCCGGTTCAGTCACGAACCGGGACCCATGGGGGCATACGTCCCGGTTCGTGAGCCCAGGGGGCCGACCGGGGCCTCGTGGGCATTGGTCCCGTTTCGTCTGGACCCATTTGTCCCGGTTCTAGGCACGAACCGGGACCAATGGGCCTCACTCCTGGCCCACATACATTGGTCCCGGTTCGTGGCTCGAACCGGGACAGAAGGTGGAGCTTTAGTCCCGGTTCCAGCCACAACCCGGGACAAATGAGCTTCCTATATATACCCCATCGCTGCAGCAGAGCACTCCACAGTGCTCTGTTTTTTCTGGCCGGCGAGGGGAGGGCATTTGGGTGCTGTAGCTCACCTCCTATGCACATGAGGTGTTCGATGAAATGCCCGAGGCACACTAGTTAAGCTTTCTCCTCTCGATGCTCGACCTCCAAGCTCCATTTTCTCCGAGATTTGCATAGGTTTAGCGGTCCATCACGTCCCGTCCCCATCTTCACCGCCGTCGATCGCCTGCGCCGATCTCGTCGCTGGCACCACCATGGTGAGCCTCTTATTCTTATCTTCTTTCTGAAAAAAATATTCTTACTTTAGATAGATACTTGTCTAATTTTCTTATTTTTATTATTGCTTGTTATTATATAGTGTGATGGTTTTGGTATCCGCCCCCGTCGGCCCTCGTCCTGGCATATGATTCGGATGTGGTATATATTTTCTTTTTATAACTATTTGGTTCATTTATTGTTTATAACAATTAAGCCGACCAATGTGACATAGATTTTATTTATGTAGGAGGTAGTTGAACCGGAAATTCCAACCGACCCTATTGTCGAGAGGTTAAATTTAGTTGAAGAAGAAAACAATTACTTGAAGGAAAAAAATAAAAAAATTGAGGAGGAGAATATGATATTGGAGTTGCATGTTGCGGATGTCGTTGATGATCACAAGATCAAGATGGGTGCAATGCGGTTGAAGGTGAGAAAGATTAGAAAATATGCCATTCATACCGAGGCTTGGTATCATTATGTCGTTGGATCAATTGTTACCTTGGTTGTGATTATGATCGCATTTGTTGTTGCATTGAAAGGTTTTACATAGTTTCAATGTATGGTTTAAGTAGATGCTCTGGAGAGCTATATGTTGTTTAATTTGAACTATGTATGTACTTTGGTTTTAATGTGATGATGAACTTCTATTAATTTAGTCACTTATCTATCCATGTGAATCTGTAATGGTTTTTGACACACATAATTATATATAATGCAAGCAGATGAACCGGCAATGGATGTACGGTGATAGACACACATAATTATGTTTCTCGAAGTGGCTGAGGAAAATAAGCAAAATGGTTGCATGAAAAATAACAAATGAAGTCAGAAAGGGTTGAAAATTGATGATGTGGCTTTGAATTGTGCATTTTGAACACACAAAAAGTATGGAGTTCAAATAAGTTCAAAAAAATGAAATCCCTTTGTAATAGATGAGTTTTCGTTTGAAACCGTGATACTTCGAAAGAGATTGTCCATTTTATACACGAAGTGCATCTAGTTTTTGCCGTAACCATCTCTACTTTTTAGCGCATGCTATGTTGGTGAAATGATGATATCATGCCAACTTTCAACCTTTTCAGAGTTCATTTGTAGTGCTTTTCAATTTCAGGGTCATTTAATGCAAAAATAATGAACTAATAGCAAAAATAATGAACTAGAAAACTTTTATGAAACTCTGACAGAAAAAATAATAAACTAAAAGAATGAACTAGAAAACTTTAATGAAACTCTAATAAAAAACAATGAACTAGAAAATTTTAATGAAACTCTAATAGCAAAAGGAATCAACTAAAAAGCTTTCATAAACCTCTAGTATTATTGAAACTAAAATTATATAAAATTTATGCAACTAAAATTATCAAAGTATTTTTTGTTCAAAACATTATAAGCAAAAATAATTTTCATAAATAACTTTTTTGTTAGAAACTTTAATAGCAAAAAGAATTATCATAAAAATATTTTTGTTAGAAACTAAAATAATAAAAACTATTTTTGAATATAATGATAAAACACAGTAATATTGAATAGCAGGAAAAAGAATCACTCCAAAATATATTTTTATAGTAAAGTTAATCACAAACTAGTGATTCACACAAATTTCAAAGATTTCAAATTTAAACTATTCAAATTGGAAAACTAATGTCACTAACAGAAAGTTTATTATTTTTATTCCCTAAAATCAAAAAGAATCACTGAAAAACAGTAAGTATTTTATTTTTATAGTAAAGTTAATCACAAACTAGTTATTCACACAAATTTCAAAGAATTCAAATTGGAAAGCTAATGGCACTAACAGAAAGTTTATTATTTTTATTACCTAAAATAAAAAAGAATCACTAAAAAATAGTAAGTATTTTATTTTTATAGTAAAGTTAATCACAAACTAGTGATTCACACAAATTTCAAAGAATTCAAATTTAAACTATTCAAATTGGAAAACTGACGGCACTAACACAAAGTTTATTATTTTTATTACCTAAAATAAAAAAGAATCACTGAAAAATAGTAAGTATTTTGTTGTAAGTAGAAACAAAATAAAATAAATAAAGCAACAAAGATAACAAAAAAACTGAAAAAAAAATTAAAAAATGCCACCTACTAGGCCACCACGGCCTGAATACTACTAGAAACCCACACATGGGCCAGGATTCAGGCCCGCAGTAGGCCCAGTAGGCCCACAGGCAGATAAAGTAACTTTAGGCCCGTAAGCCTGCATTAGAGAGGAGCTCGAAGTGGTCAGTGCAGCAGTGCTTATAAACCACTGTCGAAGCCTCTCGGCTAGCGAGGTGGGACTAAACATCCCACTGCACCGCGACAGTTCCAGCACAAGACCATTGGTCCTGGTTCATGGCTCGAACCGAGATGAAAGAGGGCCTTTGGTCCCGGTTCGTGGCACCAACCGGAACCAATGCCACCCCTTTAGTCCCGGTTGGTGCCACCAACCGGGACCAAAGGCCTCTGCTTCCCGCCCTTTGGGCTGCTTAAAAGAGACCTTTGGTCCCGGTTGATGGCACCAACCGAGACTAAAGGGGTGCATTGGTCCCGGTACATGGCACCAACCGGGACCAAAGCTCTGGGTATATAACCAACATTTTTGAAAATTTTCATCTTCATCTCGTAGTTGCCCCCGACGACCCCTCGACGACATCGACGCCGCCTGCCGCCCCCGCCGTCGCCCGCGCCCGTCGTCGCCATCGCCCGTGCCCTTGCCCGACGCCGTCGCCGCGCGCCGCCCTGCCCCGACGCGTGCCGCCCTGCCCTCGCCCGACGCTGTCGCCTGCACCCTCGCCCGACGCCGTCACTACGCGCCGCCCCTTCCCCACCATCGCCGCTAAATGTAACCTTTTAGTTATACATGCTATTTTTACATGTTTTTAGATTTTCATATATGTATGTATGCATTTTTTAGATATATATGTATTTTTTAATGTATGTTCATATATGTATGTATGTATTTTTACATATTTTTTGTATGTATGTATGTATTTTTTCAATTGTAATCAATGTTGGGGATATCGCTTATCGGGAACTTATCGGTCAACCCATGATAAGGGGTAAATCGGCGGGCGCGGGCGCGGTCAACCCATGATATCTTGAACAGTGATTGTAATATATGCAAAAGTTAGATTTTTAAAAAAGTTAGATCTATCTATGTTCTCTGATTTAGTACATTTCAGGTTAGTTTCATTTTTAGAAAAGTTTTATATATTTATGAAGAAGGAAGAAGAAGAAAAAGTTTTATATATGCAAAAGTTACATTTTTAGAAATTTTTTATATATCTAGCTAGGAAAGGAAGAAGAAGAAAAAGAATGAGAGGAAAAAGGAAAATAAGAAGAGGAAGTGATACGTCTCCAACGTATTTATAATTTTTGATTGCTCCATGCTATATTATCTATTGCTTTAGACATTATTAGGCTTTATTATCCACTTTTATATTATTTTTGGGACTAACCTATTAACCAGAGGCCCAGCCCAGAATTGTTGTTTTTTTGCCTGTTTTAGGGTTCCGAAGAAAAGAAATATCAAACGGAGTCCAAACGGAATGAAACCTTTGGGAACGTGATTTTCTCAACGAACAAGACCCATGAGACTTGGACCCTACGTCAAGACACAAAAGAGGAGGCCACGAGGTAGGAGGGCGCGCCTACCTCCCCCAGACGCGCCCTCCACCCTCGTGGGCCCCCTGTTGCTCCGCCGACGTACTCATTCCTCCTATATATACCTACGTACCCCCGAACGATCAGATACGGAGCCAAAACCCTAATTCCATCGCCGCAACTTTCTGTATCCATGAGATCCCATCTTGGGGCCTGTTCCGGAGCTCCGCCGGAGGGGGCATCAATCACGGAGGGCTTCTACATCAACACCATAGCCCCTCCGATGAAGTGTGAGTAGTTTACTTCAGACCTACGGGTCCATAGTTATTAGCTAGATGGCTTCTTCTCTCTTTTTGGATCTCAATAGAATGTTCCCCCCTCTCTTGTGGAGATCTATTCGATGTAATCTTCTTTTTGCGGTGTGTTTGTTGAGATCGATGAATTGTAGGTTTATGATCAAGTCTATCTATGAACAATATTTGAATCTTCTCTGAATTCTTTTATGTATGATTGGCTATCTTTGCAAGTCTCTTTGAATTATCAGTTTGGTTTGGCCTACTAGATTGATCTTTCTTGCAATGGGAGAAGTGCTTAGCTTTGGGTTCAATCTTGCGGTGTCCTTTCCCAGTGACAGTAGGGGCAGCAAGGCACGTATTGTATTGTTGCCATCGAGGATAACAAGATGGGGTTTTCATCATATTGCATCAGTTTATCCCTCTACATCATGTCATCTTGCTTAAGGCGTTAATCTCTTTTCATTAACTTAATACTCTAGATGCATGCTAGATAGCGGTCGATGAGTGGAGTAATAGTAGTAGATGCAGGCAGGAGTCGGTCTACTTGTCTCGGACGTGATGCCTATATACATGATCATACCTAGATATTCTTATAACTATGCTCAATTCTGTCAATTGCTCAACAGTAATTTGTTCACCCACCGTAGAATACTTATGCTCTCGAGAGAAGCCACTAGTGAAACCTATGGCCCCCGGGTCTATCTTCTTCATATTAATCTACCAATACTTAGTTATTTCCTTTTGCTTTTACTTTGCATCTTTATCATAAAAATACCAAAAATATGATCTTATCATATCTATCAGATCTCACTCTCGTAAGTGGCCGAGTAGGGATTGACAACCCCTATTTGTGTTGGTTGCGAGGATTTATTTGTTTTGTGCAGGTACGAGGGACTCGCACATAGCCTCCTACTGGATTGATACCTTGGTTCTCAAAAACTGAGGGAAATACTTACGCTACTTTGCCGCATCATCCCTTCCTCTTTGAGGAAAACCATCGCAGTGCTCAAGAGGTAGCAAGAAGGATTTCTAGTGCCGTTGCCGGGGAGGTCTACGCAAAAGTCAATATACCAAGTACCCATCACATACCCTTATCTCCCGCATTACATTATTTGCCATTTGCCTCTCGTTTTCCTCTCCCCCACTTCACCCTTGCCGTTTTATTCGCCTCTCTCTCTATCCTCCCTCTCTTTCTCTATTTGCCTCTTTTGCCCGCTTGCTTTTTGTTTGCTTGTGTGTTAGTTTGCTTGCTTGTCATGATGGCTCAAGATAACACTAAATTGTGTGACTTTACCAATACCAACAACAATGATTTTATTAGCACTCCGATTGCTCCCCTTACCGATGCTGAATCTTGTGAAATTAATACTGCTTTGCTGAATCTTGTCATGAAAGATCCGTTTTTCAGCCTTTCTAGTGAAGATGCCGCTACCCATCTTAATAGCTTCGTTGATTTGTGTGACATGCAGAAGAAGAAAGATGTGGATAATGATATTGTTAAATTGAAGCTATTTCCTTTTTCGCTTAGAGATCGTGCTAAAGCTTGGTTTTCTTCTTTGCCTAAAAATAGTATTGATTCATGGAATAAGTGCAAAGATGCTTTTATCTCTAAGTATTTTCCTCCCGCTAAGATCATCTCTCTTAGAAATGATATTATGAATTTTAAACAACTTGATCATGAACATGTTGCACAAGCTTGGGAGAGAATGAAATTAATGATACGTAATTGCCCCACTCATGGTTTGTATTTGTGGATGATTATTCAAAAAAATTATGCCGGATTGAATTTTGCTTCTAGAAATCTTTTAGATTCGGCCGCGGGAGGTACTTTTATGGAAATCACTTTAGTAGAAGCTACTAAACTCCTAGATAATATTATGGTTAATTATTCTCAATGGCATACTGAAAGATCTACTAATAAGAAGGTGCATGCGATAGAAGAAATTAATGTTTTGAGTGGAAAGATGGATGAACTTATAAAATTATTTGCTAGTAAAAGTGTTTTTCTGATCCTAATGATATGCCCTTGTCTACTTTGATTGAGAATAATAATGAATCTATGGATGTGAATTTTGTTGGTAGTCACAATTTTGGTAACAACGCGTATAGAGGAAATTTTAATCCTAGGCCTTATCCAAGTAATCCCTCTAATAATTATGGTAATTCCTACAACAATTCTTATGGAAATTACAATAAGATGCCCTCTGATTTTGAATCTAATATTAAAGAATGTATTACTTCGCAAAAGAGTTTCAATGCTTTGATTGAAGAAAAATTGCTTAAGATTGATGAGTTGGCTAGGAACGTTGATAGAATTTCCCTTGATGTTGATTCTTTGAAACTTAGATCTATTCCACCTAAGCATGATATCAATGAGTCTCTCAAATCCATGAGAATTTCCATTGATGAGTGCAAAGAAAGAACCGCTAGGATGCGTGCTAAGAAAGATGCCTTTATAAAAGCGTGTTCTTCTAGTTCCTATGAAAATAAAGATGAAGATCTAAAAGTTATTGATGTGTCCCCTATTAAATCTTTGTTTTGTAATATGAATCTTGATAATAATGGGACTGAATATGATCCACCTTTACCTAGAAGGCGTTCTAAGAATTGGGAGTATTTAGATCTTGATGCTAAAATTGATAAAAGTGGGATTGAAGAAATTAAAACCCTAGATGTTGCTAAACCCACTATTTTGGATTTCAAGGAATTTAATTATGAAAATTGCTCTTTGATTGATTGTATTTCCTTGTTGTAATCCGTACTAAATTCTCCTCACGCTTATAGTCAAAATAAAGCGTTTACTAAACATATCGTTGATGCCTTGATGCAATCTTATGAAGAAAAACTTGAATTGGAAGTTTCTATCCCTAGAAAACTTTATGATGAGTGGGAACCAACTATTAAAATTAAAATTAAAAATCATGAATGCTATGCTTTATGTGATTTGGGTGCTAGTGTTTCCATGATTCCGAAGACTTTGTGTGATTTGTTAGGTTTCCATGATTTTTATGATTGCTCTCTAAATTTGCACCTTACGGATTCCACTATTAAGAAACCTATGGGAAGAATCAATGATGTTCTTTATTGTTGCAAATAGGAATTATGTGCCCGTAGATTTTATTGTTCTTGACATAGATTGCAATCCTTCATGTCCTATTATTCTTGGTAGACCTTTCCTTAGAACGATTGGTGCAATTATTGATATGAAGGAAGGAAATATTAGATTCCAATTTCCGTTAAGGAAAGGCATGGAACACTTCCCTATAAAGAAAATTAAATTACCTTATGAATCTATTATGAGAGCCACTTATGGATTGCCTACCAAAGATGGCAATACCTAGATCTATCCTTGCTTGTTATGCCTAGCTAGGGGCGTTAAACGATAGCGCTTGTTGGGAGGCAACCCAATTTTATTTTTATTCCTTGCTTTTTTCTCCTATTTAGTAATAAATAATTTATCTAGACTCTATTTTGGTTGTGTTTTTTGTGTGTTTAATTAGTGTTTGTGCCAAGTAGAACCGTTGGGAAGACTTGGGGAAAGTCTTGTTACACTTGCTTTAAAAAACAGAAACTTTAGCGCTCACGAGAACTGCTGCCATTTTTATTTGGAAAGTGCTATTTAGTTAATTATTTTTGAAGATGATTAATAGATAAAGTCCTCACGTCCATCAATTTATTTTAGAATTTTTGGGGTTCCATATCTTGCGCTAGCTACAGATGGCTACAGACTGTTCTGTTTTTGACAGATTCTGTTTTTCGTGTGTTGTTTGCTTATTTTGATGAATCTATGGCTAGTAAAATAGTTTATAAACCATAGAGAAGTTGGAATACAGTAGGTTTAACACCAATATAAATAAAGAATGAGTTTATTACAGTACCTTGAAGTGGCCTTTTGTTTTCTTTCGCTAACGGAGCTCACGAGATTTTCTACTATGAGTTTTGTGTTGTGAAGTTTTCAAGTTTTGGTTAAAGATTTGATGGATTATGGAACAGGGAGTGGCAAGAGCCTAAGCTTGGGGATGCCCATGGCACTCCCAACATAATCTAAGGACACCTAAAAGCCAAAGCTTGGGGATGCCCCGGAAGGCATCCCTTCTTTCGTCTACTTCTATCGGTAACTTTACTTGGAGCTATATTTTTATTCGCCACATGGTATGTGTTTTCCTTGGAGCGTCTTGTATGATTTGAGTCTTTACTTTTTAGTTTACAACAATCATCCTTTATGTACACACCTTTTGAGAGAGCCATACATGATTTGGAATTTGTTAGAATACTCTATGTGCTTCACTTATATGTTTTGAGTTATATAGTCTTGCTCTAGTACTTCACTTATATCTTTTAGAGCACGGTGGTGGATTTTTTTTATAGAAACTATTGATCTCTCATGATTCACTTATATTATTTTTAGAGTCTTTAATAGCATGGTAATTTGCTTAAAATCCTAGTATGCTAGGTATTCAAGATTAGTAAAATTTTCTTATGAGTGTTTTGAATACTAAGAGAAGTTTGATGCTTGATGATTGTTTTGAGATATGGAGGTAATAATATCAAAGTTGTGCTAGTTGAGTAGTTGTGAAATTGATAAATGGTTGTGTTGAAGTTTGCAAGTCCTGTAGCATGCATGTATGGTAAACGTTATGTAACAAATTTTAAACGTGAGGTGTTATTTGATTGTCCTCCTTATGAGTGGCGGTCGGGGACGAGCGATGGTCTTTTCCTACCAATCTATCCCCCCTAGGAGCAAGCGCGTAGTGCCGAGGTTTTTGATGACTTGTAGATTTTTGCAATAAGTATGTGAGTTCTTTATGACTAATGCTGAGTCCATGGATTATACGCACTCTTAGCCTTCCATCCTTGCTAGCCTCTTCGGTACCGTGCATTGCCCTTTCTCACATTGAGAGTTGGCGCAAACTTCACCAGTGCATCCAAACCCCGTGATATGATACGCTCTTTCACACATAAACCTCCTTATATCTTCCTCAAAACAGCCACCATACCTACCTATTATGGCATTTCCATAGCCATTCCGAGACATATTTCCATGCAACTTTCCACCATTCCGTTTATCATGACACATTCATTATTGTAATATTGCTTAGCACGATCATGTAGTTGACATAGTATTTTTGGCAAAGCCACCATTCATAATTCTTTCATACATGTCACTCTTGGTCCATTGCATATCCCGGTACACCGCCGGAGGCATTCATATAGAGTCATCTTTTGTTGTAATCATTGAGTTGTAAATAAATAGAAGTGTGATGATCATCATTTTCTAGAGCATTGTCCCAAGTGAGGAATAAAAAAAGGAGAAAGGCCATAAAAATAAATAAGAGAAGGCCCAAAAAAATGAGAGAAAAAGAGAGAAGGGACAATGTTACTATCCTTTGCCGCACTTGTGCTTCAAAGTTGCACCGTAATCTTCATGATAGAGAGTCTCTTATTTTGTCACTTTCATATACTAGTGGGAATTTTCATTATAGAACTTGGCTTGTATATTCCAACAATGGGCCTCCTCAAGTGCCCTAGGTCTTCGTGAGCAAGCAAGTTGGATGCACACCCACTAGTTTCTTTTGTTGAGCTTTCATACATTTATAGCTCTAGTGCATCTGTTGCATGGCAATCCCTACTCCTTGCATTAACATCAATCGGTGGGCATCTCCATAGCCCATTGATTAGCCTCATTGATGTGAGACTTTCTCTTTTTTTGTCTTCTCCACATAACCCCCCTCATTATATTTTATTCCACCCATAGTGCTATGTCCATGGCTCGCGCTCATATATTGCGTGAAAGTTTATAGGTTTGAGATTACTAAAGTACGAAACAATTGCTTGGCTTGTCATCGGGGTTGTGCATGATGAGAGCATTCTTGTGTGACGAAAATGAAGTATGACTAAACTATATGATTTTATAGGGATGAACTTTCTTTGGCCATGTTATTTTGAGAAGACATAATTTCTTTGTTAGTATACTTGAAGTAGTATTATTTTTATGTCAATATGAACTTTTGTCTTGAATCTTTCGGATCTGAATATTCATACCACAATTAAGAAGAATTACATTAAAATTATGCCAAGTAGCACTCTGCATCAAAAATTCTGGTTTTATCATTTACCTACTCGAGGACGAGCAGGAATTAAGCTTGGGGATGCTTAATATGTCTGCAACGTATCTATAATTTTTGATTGCTACATGATATATTATCTACTGTTTTGGACATTATTGGGCTTTATTATCCACTTTTATATTATTTTTGGGACTAACCTATTAACCGGAGGCCTAGCCCAGAATTGCTGTTTTTTGCCTGTTTTAGGGTTTCGAAGAAAAGGAATATCAAACGGAGTCCAAACGGAATGAAACTTTCGGGAACGTGATTTTCTCAACGAACAAGACCCATGAGACTTGGACCCTACGTCAAGACACAAAAGAGGAGGCCACGAGGTAGGGGCACGCCTACCTCCCCCAGGTGCGCCCTCCATCCTCGTGGGCCCCCTGTTGCTCCACCGACGTACTCCTTCCTCCTATATATACCTACGTACCCCCAAATGATCAGATACGGAGCCAAAACCCTAATTCCACCATCGCAACTTTCTGTATCCACGAGATCCCATCTTGGGGCCTGTTCCAGAGCTCCGCCGGAGGGGGCATCGGTCATGGAGGGCTTCTACATCAACACCATAGCCCCTTCGATGAAGTGTGAGTAGTTTACTTCAGACCTACGGGTCCATAGTTATTAGCTAGATGGCTTCTTCTCTCTTTTTGGATCTCAATACAATGTTCTCCCCGTCTCTTGTGGAGATCTATTCGATGTAATCTTCTTTTTGCGGTGTGTTTGTTGAGATCGATGAATTGTGGGTTTATGATCAAGTCTATCTATGAACAATATTTGAATCTTCTCTGAATTCTTTGATGTATGATTGGTTATCTTTGCAAGTCTCTTTGAATTATCAGTTTGGTTTGGCCTACTAGATTGATCCTTCTTGCAACGGGAGAAGTGCTTAGCTTTGGGTTCAATCTTGGGGTGTCCTTCCCAGTGACAGTAGGGGCAGCAAGGCACGTATTGTATTGTTGCCATCGAGGATAACAAGATGGGGTTTTCATCATATTTCATGAGTTTATCCCTCTACATCATGTCATCTTGCTTAAGGCGTTACTCTGTTTTCATTAACTTAATACTCTAGATGCATGCTGGATAGCGGTCGATGAGTGGAGTAATAGTAGTAGATGTAGGTAGGAGTCGGTCTACTTGTCTCAGACGTGATTCCTATATACATGATCATACCTAGATATTCTCATAACTATGCTCAATTCTGTCAATTGCTCAACGGTAATTTGTTCACCCACCGTAGAATACTTATGCTCTCGAGAGAAGCCACTAGTGAAACCTATGGCCCCCGGGTCTATCTTCTTCATATTAATCTACCAATACTTAGTTATTTCCTTTTGCTTTTATTTTACTTTGCATCTTTATCATAAAAATACCAAAAATATTATCTTATCATATCTATCAGATCTCACTCTCATAAGTGGCCGAGTAGGGATTGACAACCCCTATTTGCGTTGGTTGCGAGGATTTATTTGTTTTGTGCAGGTACGAGGGACTCGCGCGTAGCCTCCTAATGGATTGATAACTTGGTTCTCAAAAGCTGAGGGAAATACTTACGCTACTTTGCTGCATCATCCGTTCCTCTTCGGGGAAAACCAACGCAGTGCTCAAGAGGTAGCAGGAAGAAAGGAGAAGAAGAGGAGAGGAAGAAGAGAAGAAATAAATAAGAAGAGGAAAAAAGAAGAAAAAGAAGAGGAGAAGAAGAAAAAAAAGAGGAGAAGAAGAAGGGAATAGAGTAGAAGAAGAAAAAATAGAAAAAGAAGAGGAGAAGAAGAAAGGAATAGAATAGAAGAAGAAAAAATAGAAAATTTTCTATTTTTTCTTCTTCTACTCTATTCCCTTCTTATTCTCCTCTTTTTTTTCTTTTTTTCTACGATCTTCCCCTCTTTTTTCTTCTTCTTCGTCTTCTTATTTTTTATCGGGTATGTCGTTGTCGATATACCCCCTCCCGATAACTTCAACACGAGGGTGTGGGTCGATATACCCCCTCCCAGATAACAATATTTTCCCATGTATGTTTGTCGTTGTTGTCGATATAACCCCCTCCCGGATAATTTCGACATGAGGGGCGGTCGATATATATAATCCCTCTCGACCGTGATAACTTATACCACGGGAGGACCCCCCCCCCCCCCCCGGCCCTCTCGCCCGACCAAAACTCTCAAGGACACCCAAACCCTAGAAAAAAAACGATGTCAGTCTCCTACCCCCTCCCGCCGGGCCCCTACCCGACAAACTCTCTCGAGGCTGCCCAAATTTACCAAGTTAAAAGAGTGTTGTCGTCGAGGCCACCCCAAACCCTTGAAGCATTGCCGAGGCCACCCCAAACCCTAGAGAAGCGTCGAGGCCTGATAACCCACAAGTATAGGGGATCGCAACAGTTTTCGATCAGTAATAGTGTCAAACCCAACGAGGAGCTAAAGGTAGAACAAATATTCCCTCAAGTTCTATCGACCACCGATACAACTCTACTCACGCTTGACGTTCGCTTTACCTAGAACAAGTATGAAACTAGAAGTACATTGTAGGTGTTGTTGGATAGGTTTGCAAGATAATAAAGAGTACGTAAATAAAAAGTAGGGGCTGTTTAGATAAAGAAACAACAAAATAAATATAGTGAGTGTGGAAAAGGGGTGGTTGGAGTTGCGAAATTGCCCCTTAAGCAATTGACTACTTTACTAGACCGATAGCAAGTATTATGTGGGAGAGGCCACTGCTAGCATGTCATCCCTGACTTGGAATTCTATACACTTATGATTGGAACTATTAGCAAGCATTCGCAACTACTAACGTTCATTAAGGTAAACCCCAACCATAGCATTAAGATATATTGGTCCCCCTTCAATCCCGTATGCATCAATTTCTATGCTAGGTTGAAGCTTCTGTCACTCTTTCCCTCCAATACATAGTCCTATCAACATACAACTAACCCTAGGGTGTGATCCATGCATGCAATCATATGATGCGCACCAAAGGACAGCAACATAACCACAACCAAATTAAATCAATCATAGCAATTCATCAACCACCGATAGGACAACGAAAATCTACTCAGACATCATAGGATGGCAACACATCATTGGATAATAATATGAAGCATAATGCACCATGTTCAAGTAGAGGGCACAGCGGGTTGCGGGAGAGTGGACCGCTGTAGATAGAAGGGGGAAGGTGATGGAGATGTTGGTGAAGATGGTGGAGGTGTTGGTGTAGATTGCGGTGATGATGATGGCCCCCGGTGGCACTCCGGTGCCACCGGAAGCAAGGGGGAGAGAGCCCCCCTCCTCCTCCTCCTCCTCCTTCTTCTTCCTTGACCTCCTCCCTAGATGGGAGAAGGGTTTCCCCTCTGGTCCATGGCCTCCATGGCAAGGGAGGGGCGAGAGCCCCTCCGAGATTGGATCTATCTCTCTATCTCTCTGTCTCTCTTTGTTTCTGCGTTCTCAGATTCTTCCCTTTCACCGTTTCTTATATTCCCGGAGATCCGTAACTCCGATTGGGCTGAAATTTTAACACGATCTCTATCCGGAAATTAGCTTTCTTGTGGTGAAAGAAAGGCATCAACCGCCTTACGGGGTGGCCACAAGGGTCAGGGGCGTCCCCCTACCTCGTGGGCCCCTCGAGCATCGTCTCGCATGGATCCTTCTTCCCAAAAATCATATATATTCCAAAAAAATCTCCGTCAGTTTTTATTCCATTTGGACTCCGTTTGATATGGATATTCTGCGAAACAAAAAACATGCAACAAATAGGAACTGGCACTGGGCAGTGGATCAATATGTTAGTCCCAAAAATAGTATAAAAAGTTGCCAAAAGTATATGAAAGTTCCATATTATTGGCATGGAACAATCAAAAATTATAGATACGACGGAGACGTATCAGCATCCCCAAGCTTAATTCCTGCTCGTCCTCGAGTAGGTAAATGATAAAAAAGATAATTTTTGATGTGGAATGCTACCTAGCATAATCTTAATCGTATGTCTAATCATGGCATGAATATTAAGACACGAGTGATTCAAAGAAATAGTCTATCATTTGACATTAAGACAATAATACTTCAAGCATACTAATAAAGCAATCGTGTCTTTTCAAAATAACATGGCCAAAGAAAGTTATCCCTACAAAATCATATAGTCTGGCTATGCTCCATCTTCACCACACAAAATATTCAAATCATGCACAGCCCCGATGACAAGTCAAGCAATTGTTTCATACTTTAGACGTTCTCAAACCTTTTCAACTTTCACGCAATAGATGAGCGTGAGCCATGGACATAGCACTATAGGTGGAATAGAATATGATGGTGGAGAAGACAAAAAGGAGAAGATAGTCTCACATCAACTAGGCGTATCGACGGGCTATGGAGATGCCCATCAATAGATATAAATGTGAGTGAGTAGGGATTGCCATGCAACGAATGCACTAGAGCTATAAGTATATGAAAGCTCAAACTGAAACTAAGTGGGTGTGCATCCAACTTGCTTGCTCATGAAGACCTAGGGCATTTGAGGAAGCCCATCGTTGGAATATACAAGTCAAGTTCTATAATGAAAATTCCCACTAGTATATGAAAGTGGTAACTCAAGAGACTCTCTATATGAAGAACATGGTGCTACTTTGAAGCACAAGTGTGGTAAAAGGATAGTAACATTGCCCCTTATCTCTTTTTCTCTCATTTTTTTTTGTTTTTTTGGGCCTTCTCTTTTTTTGCCTTTCTTTTTTATTTTTTTTATTTTTTCGTCCGGAGTCTCATCCCGACTTGTGGGGGAATCATAGTCTCCATCATCCCTTCCTCACTGGGGCAATGTCCTAATAATGATGATCATCACACTTTTATTTACTTACAACTCAATATTACAACTCGATATCTAGAACAAAGATATGACTCTATATGAATGCCTCTGGCGGTGTACCGGGATGTGCAATGATCTAGCGTAGCAATGACATCAAAAAACGGACAAGCCATGAAAACATCATGCTAGCTATCTTACGATCATGCAAAGCAATATGACAATAAATGCTCAAGTCATGTATATGATGATGATGGAAGTTGCATGGCAATATATCTCGGAATGGCTATGGAAATGCCATGATAGGTAGGTATGGTGGCTGTTTTGAGGAAGGTATATGGTGGGTTTATGGTACCGATGAAAGTTGCGCGGTACTAGAGAGGCTAGCAATGGTGGAAGGGTGAGAGTGCGTATAATCCATGGACTCAACATTAGTCATAAAGAACTCACATACTTATTGCAAAAATCTATTAGTCATCAAAACAAAGTACTACGCACATGCTCCTAGGGGGATAGATTGGTAGGAAAAGACCATCGCTCGTCCCCGACCGCCACTCATAAGGAAGACAATCAATAAATAAATCATGCTCCGACTTCATCACATAACGGTTCACCATACGTGCATGCTATGGGAATCACAAACCTCAACACAAGTATTTCTACAATCCACAACTACCCACTAGCATGACTCTAATATCACCATCTTTATATTGCAAAACTATTTCAAGGAATCAAACATATCATATTCAGTGATCTACAAGTTTTATGTAGGATTTTATGACTAACCATGTGAATGACCAGTTCCTGTCATCTCTCTAAATAGATATAAGTGAAGCAAGAGAGTTTAATTCTTTCTACAAAAGATATGCCCACGCTCTAACAAATATAAGTGAAGCAAAAGAGCATTCTACAAATGGTGGTTGTCTATGTAAAGAGAAACAGGCAATCCAAGATTCAATTGATATAAGTGAAGCACATGAAGCATTCTATAAAGCCATACTCAAAAGATATAAGTGAAGTGTAAAGAGCATTCTATAAATCAACCAAGGACCATCTCATACCAGCATGGTGCATAAAAGAAAATTAAAAACCTAAATGCAAAAGACGCTCCAAGATTGCACATATCGCATGAACGAAACGAATCCGAAAACATACCGATACTTGTTGAAGAAAGAGGGGATGCCTCCCCAGCATCCCCAAGCTTAGACGCTTGAGTCTCCTTGAATATTTACTTGGGGTTCCTCGGGCATCCCCAAGCTTGAGCTCTTGCCTCTCTTCCTTCTTCTCACATCGAGACCTTCTTGATCATCGAACACTTCATCCACACAAAACTTCAACAGAAAACTTGGTAAGATCCGTTAGTATAATAAAGCAAATCACTACTCTAAGTACTGTTGCAAACCAATTCATATTTTGTTTTTGCATTGCATCTACTGTAGTATAACTTTTCCATGGCTTAATCCACTGATATAAGTTGATAGTTTCATCAAAACAAGCAAACTATGCATCAAAAACAGAATCTGTCTAAAACAGAACAGTCTGTAGCAATCTGAACATTCACCATACTTCTGATACTTGAGCATTCACCGTACTTCTGATACTTGAAAAATTCTGACAAAATTAGGAAAAATAAACAATTTGTATAGGAAGACAGTGCAAAAAGAATCAGAACCATTTGACATTCCAGCAAAAAATGTAAAATCACGCACTACAGCCAAAGTTTCTGTCCTGCACCGTACAAACCATCAAGCAAATGTAAACATCCTAAAGGCAAACCTTGGCACATTATTTTCATAATACAATGGAATTGTACAAGGGGATAATTATTTTTATTGAAAAGTTTCTGTAATCAAGATTCACAAAGTTTCCATGAGCATGAACAAAGTTCAAGGCTAGCTCCCACTTCAACAATGCTTGTCTTTCTCACTTTCGCTTTCCTTTTTGAAAAAGTTTTGGGTTCCCCTCTTTATTTTTGTTGTTTTTAAACTATATGAAAGCACTCAACAGAAATAAATGACTCTCTAAAACTTCCGGGTTGTCTCCCTGGCAGCGCTTTCTTTAAAGCCATTAAGCTAGGCATATAGTGATCAAGTAGTGAATCCACCCGGATCCCAAGGTATATCAAAGCCAATTTTAATTGACAATGATTTGTAATTTAGTGGTGAGCACAAGGTAACATATATCATATAACAATGAAGTCTAACTCTCTTCCTATGCATCGGCATGTCATAAAAGAACAATTCAGGCACACAAAGTAAAGGCCAATGCATAGTATAAAAAGTTTCTTGCAATTCTATCATATTGGAAACATAGAGAGGTGGAGATATAGTTCCTCTCTCATAATAATTGCAAGTAGGAGCAGCAAGCACATGCATATTATACTCATAAAAATCATCATGTGCATCGGTAAAAGGCAACCCATCAATGTAATCCTTAATAAGTGCAAACTTCTCCAATATAGTGTAGTTTGGAGAATTCAAAAAGATAATAGGACTATCATGCGTGGGTGCAATAGCAACAATTTCATGTTTAACATAAGGAACTATAGCAAGTTCATCTCCATAAGCATAATTCATATTGGCATCTTGGCCACAAGCATAGCAAGCATCATCAAAAAGGGATATTTCAAGAGAATCAATAGGATCATAACAATCATCCTTCGGTAAGCACGAAGGGAAATTAAACAATGTATGATTTGAAGAGTTACTCTCATTAGAAGGTGGGCACGAGTAGCTAATCCGCTCTTCCTCCTTTTGTTCTTCGCTCTCCTCATCATCTTTTTCATCCAATGAGCTCACAATTTCATCAATTTCTTCTTCCATAGACTCCTACAAAATATTAGTCTCTTCTTGGACAGCGGAGTAGTACTCAATATATGGTTCAACATAGGCATTAGAAGCATAATTATCATAGCAATATTTAAATATGGAAAAAATTTCAGATTTGTAAAGAGTAGCATCATACTTTTCAATCAAAGAAGCAATTTCGTAAGCACCCTTAAAAGCAACAAATTATTCAATTTGTTGAACATCATAGTAATTATAAACACCCTTAGCATACGAAGATACGATTCCATTATCACTAAACTCACATTGATAGGGAAGGTGTATCTTGGGGTTTTCAGAACAACAAGTAAAATCATATATTTCACATAAATTCCAAGCATAGCATTGCAAACGATGAATTTGAACCAGTAAAGTTTTCCCTTTTTCAGATATTCAGTGTCGGACAAAACAAGCATGCTCATCTAAAGATTTACCCTCAAGTAAGCTAGTTGGGGTTTCAACAGGAGCACATAGGGATCGAAGATGATCCAAGTAATAAGCTTCAGCGGTGTGATAGATTTTGAGTGGTTCTTCAACCATTGGTTTAGTAGGTACAACTAATTTTTTTGGTATTTTGTGTTTCCTACCCATAACTAAAGATAGAAAACAACTAAGAACAGCAAATAAAAATTACTTAGTGATAAAGCAAACAAGCACACACGAGAATATTCACCCCACGCTATTGCTCCCCGGCGACGGCGCCAGCAAAAGGTCTTGATAACCCACAAGTATAGGGGATCGCAACCGTTTTTGATAAGTAATAGTGTCAAACCCAACGAGGAGCTAAAGGTAGAACAAATATTCCCTCAAGTTCTATCGACCACCGATACAACTCTACACACGATTGACGTTCGCTTTAGCTAGAACAAGCATGAAACTAGAAGTACTTTGTAGGTGTTGTTAGATAGGTTTGCAAGATAATAAAGAGTACGAAAATAAAAAGTAGGGGCTGTTTAGATAAAGAAACAATAAAGTAAATATAGCGAGTGTGGAAAAGTGGTGGTAGGAGTTGCGAAATTGCCCCTTAAGCAATTGACTACTTTACTAGACCGATAGCAAGTATTATGTGGGAGAGGCCACTGCTAGCATGTCATCCCTGACTTGGAATTCTATGCACTTATGATTGGAACTATTAGCAAGCATCTGCAACTACTAACGTTCATTAAGGTGAAACCCAACCATAGCATTAATATATATTGGTCCCCCTTCAATCCCGTATGCATCAATTTCTATGCTAGGTTGAAGCTTCTGTCACTCTTGCCCTCCAATACATAGTCCTATCAACATACAACTAACCCTGGGGTGTGATCCATGTGCGCAATCATATGATGGGCACCAAAGGACAACAACATAACCACAAGAAAATTAAATCAATCATAGCAATTCATCAACCACCGATAGGATAATTAAAATCTACTCAGACATCATAGGATGGCAACACATCATTGGATAACAATATAAAGCATAAAGCACCATGTTCAAGTAGAGGGTACAGCGGGTTGCGGGAGAGTGGACCGCTGTAGATAAAGGGGGGAAGGTGACGGAGATGTTGGTGAAGATGGCGGAGGTGTTGGTGTAGATTGCGGTGATGATGATGGCCCCCGGTGGCACTCCGGTGCCACCGGAAGCAAGGGGGAGAGAGCCCCCCTCCTTCTTCTTCTTCCTTGACCTCCTCCCTAGATGGGAGAAGGGTTTCCCCTCTAGTCCATGGCCTCCATGGCACGGGAGGGGCGAGAGCCCCTCCGAGATTGGATCTGTCTCTCTGTCTCTCTCTGTTTCTGCGTTCTCAGATTCTTCCCTTTCACCATTTCTTATATTCCCGGAGATCCGTAACTCCGATTGGGCTGAAATTTTAACATGATCTCTATCCGTAAATTAGATTTCTTGCGGCGAAAGTAGGGCATCAACCGCCTTACAGGGTGGCCACGAGGGTCAGGGGCGCGCCTACCTCCCCAGGGCGCGCCCCCCTACCTCGTGGGCCCCTCGAACATCGTCTCACGTGGATTCTTCTTCCCAAAAATCATATATATTCCAAAAAAATCCCCGTCAGTTTTTATTCTGTTTGGACTCCGTTTGATATGGATATTCCGCGAAACAAAAAACATGCAACAAATAGGACTAGCACTGGGCACTGGATCAATATGTTAGTCCCAAAAATAGTATAAAAAGTTGCCAAAAGTATATGAAAGTTGCATATTATTGGCATGGAACAATCAAAAATTATAGATACGACAGAGACGTATCAAGGCCACTAATTAATATGATTCCTTATTGTGATTAGCTAGCTAGTTCTATGTTTGCCACTAATATATCCATCTGTCATGTTTGAATAATAATTGCCATGTTGTAAATATTTGCAGAAACTATGGAGCACCCCTGGGACGAAGCAACAGAAGCGGTGTTGGGGGACATAATCGCAGCCGGAAGTGATGTCGTCATGTTGTTTCTCAATGAAAATGATGGTCTGGAAGGACAGGGTGAAGAAGCAGGCTACGGTGATCGAACAATGGAGGAGGAAGGACATGATTATGATGGCTCCGGTGACCGAATGCCGGTGGAAGAAGGACACCTTGATGATGGCTTCGATGACCGAATGCCGGTGGAAGAAGGACACCGTGATGACGGCTCCGGTGACTGAACGGAGTCTGGCCAGGTATATATATTAATTAAGCATGTGCTGACTATAGCTAATTGATGCATTAATTGTTTTTGGTATGTACACATATTAATTAATAACTCCTGTCTTTCTTCTTTTTTCTAGCCCTCTGGATCGAGCACAACTTCGGTAAAGAGACGAGGCCCGAAGAAAAAGTTGCGCTCGGATGAAAGGTTTGAGATCACAGCAATCGCGCGATGGCCAACCGATTGGACCCATCGGACAAAGGAAGCATTTGCTGCTCAGTGTGGGCTTCTTGTTAGGGACAAGATCTCGATCAGCATCCACCAATGGTATAAGCCGGCTAAAGATGACCCTGAGGTGTCTTATGTCAATGATATGCAGAAAGATGATCTTTGGACCGCGCTGAAGGCAAATTTCACCCTACCGCCAGAGGAGGATCCGGAGAAGCCAGTTAAAGAGCAATTGATCAAGTCTCATGCTCTTAAGAAGATGGCAGAACTATTCAGGAGGTGAAAGAATGAGCTGAAAACAACGTTTGTCGACAAAGAAGAGACACCAGAATTCACCGGCCGGTATGAGAAGATCAGAGATCAGTGGGATGAATTTGTGGCCCACAAGACATCGGACAAGAGTAAGAAGATGTCAGCGACAAACAAGAAAAATGCTGCAAAGAAGAAGCTTCACCATCGCACGGGGTCAGGTGGCTACCTCAAAGCCCGTTCGTTGTGGGCCAAGGCTGAGAATGACCTGCTTGATAAAGGGGTCGAACCAGAGACATTGAACTGGCCAGACCGTTGCCAGACTTGGTTCTTCGGGGTTGGCGGAACCTTGGACCCTGTATCAGGGAAGTGCCATTGGATGAACAAGCAACTGCGAATACTCGTCACGAAGCTTCGGCGGTATATCGATGCAGCGCAGCAAGGGACGTTCGTTGCAGACAGAGAGAACGACGAGCTCACAATGGCCCTCGGGAATCCTGAGCACCCTGGACGGACACGAGGCACTCCAGGTTCCGTTCTATGGAAGGCTGGGTTTCCGGACACAAGCGGTTACAAATGCCAGGAGATGAGGAAAAAAGTGGAGCAGACCCAAATGCAGGTGCTGCACGCAAGGGTACAAGCGATAGAGGAACGAGAAGCACATCGCAGCAAGCGACCTGCCGAAGCTTCCCCCGAAGCTACCCCGCCATCTCAGCGGAGAAGCAGCGTGGCTTCCACCGAGCTGCTTCAGCTGGAGCCTGTCTTCACGGCTCACTACTGGAATTAGCTTATTTGCCGTCTGCCCATTCTTTGTTGTCTGCTTGCTGATCTTTGCCGTCAGCCACAAGAAAGCGAACGACAAAGGTGTGGTTGATGGCAAACAAAGTCTTTGCCATCAGCCCGTTCTTTGTCGTCCGCTGGCTGACGACAAAGAATCTTTGCCGTCCGCTAGCAGACGGCAAAGAGGTGGGTGGGTCATGTTATTGTTTAACCAACTCAAGCCCACCGGCCCCACCTCTTTGCCATTTGCAAGCGGACGGCAAAGAGGCGGGTACGTTAACGGCCGTCCTGCCCCCTCTCTTCTCTCCACACTCTCATTCCTCCCCACCCACACCCGAGCCGCCGCCGCAGACGACCCCGTCTACTGTAGCCGGCCGCCCCGCTGCCTCGCACCCCTCCCCTGCGGCCCCCCGACCTCCACCGCACCCCCTCCGCCCCTTCCACATCGCCCCGCTCCCCGCCCCTCCCCTCCGTCGCCATCCCCCACCCACACCGGCAACGCCCCGTCTGCCATAGCCGGTCGCCCCCCCCCCGCCCCGCACCCCTCCCCGACCTCCACCGTTGCCCCGCCTCCTCTTCCACGTCGGGCAGCCGCGCCGCGGCCATCCCCGCCCTGTCCCGCCGTGGTCGTCCCCACCCCGTCGCCGTCCCCGCCCCGTCCCGCCGCGGCCGTCCGGCCTCCCCCTCCACCGGGTCGCCGCCTCCTCCAGCGGCCGCCACAGCCGTCCGGGCTCCCCCTCCACCAGGTGAGCTCCTCCCCCTTTTTGTTTAATTAGTTTCTTTTTGTTTCTTTTAGTTTAGTTTCTGTTTTAGTTATAGTTTAGTTTTAGTTTTAGTTTAGTTTTAGTTTAGTTTATTTTAGATTAGTTTTAGTTTAGTTTATTTTAGATTAGTTTTAGTTTTAGTTTATTTTAGATTAGTTTTAGTTTTAGTTTATTTTAGATTAGTTTTAGTTTTAGTTTAGAAGAAGAAGTAGGAGGAGGGAGGAACAGGAGGAGGGAGAAGAAGAAAGATGAAAAGAAGAAGAAGAGGAAAAAGGAGAAGAAGAAGATGAGGAGGAGGAGGAGAAGAAGAAGAAGAAGAAGAAGAAGAAGAAGAAGAAGAAGAAGAAGAAGAAGAAGAAGAAGAAGAAGAAGAAGAAGAAGAAGAAGAAGAAGAAGAAGAAGAAGAAAGAAGAAGAAGAAGAAGAAGAAGAAGAAGAAGAAGAAGAAGAAGAAGAAGAAGAAGAAGAAGAAGAAGAAAGAGGAGAGGAGAAGAAGAAGAAGAAGAATAAAGAGGAGAGGAGGAGGAGAAGAAGAAGAAGAGAAGAAGAAAAGGAAAAAAGAGACCCCGACCCGACCCCCACACTCGATCGACACCCCGACACCTCAGCACGACACCCCGACCCCCGACCCCCTGACACCACACCCCGACCCCGACCCGACCGCGACCAACCGACACCCTGACAACACACCCCGACCCCGAGCCCGACACCCTGACACACACCCCGACCCCTACACCCTGACACCACACCCCGACCCCGACCACCGACACCCCGACACCTGACACCCCGACCACCGACACCCTGACACCACACCTACCCTCACCCCCGACCCCCGACACCACACCCCGACCCCGACCCTGACACCCTGACACCCCAACCCCGACACCCCGACACCACACCCCGACCCTATATATATTTGTGTTGATCGGGTGTATTTTTATTATGGTCATGATTATGATACACTTAAATTATATACATATTATTATGTTCATGTCAGGTATCCAAATTTTTTATGTTGTACTAATTTCGTTTACTTTTTGTCATTGCAGGTGCTGACATGATGGTGGGCCATGGTCCAGAGCGTCCGATCCTCCTGCGAGCGCTACTGGGAGGGGTGGTTCCATTATTCCAGCCGAGCCCCTGCGGAGAGCGCTGCTAGACAGTATGCAAACAACTACGGCGGGCGCTTCTTCTTCGGCTGGGAGAGGTCGGGGGAGGACGAAGAAGCCTGCTAGAGGTGGCGTGGCAGCAGGAGAGGTAGGAAGGTTGTTACGCCTTCGTCGCTGCCACCCTCAGCTGATTCACCCGACCACATGAGTGCTCCGTCTGGCATTGACCCGTCTCGGACTCCGGTCCATGAGCCGTCGGTCGCTGATCCTTCCCCCGACCAGACTCGGGTCGCCGATTCTTCGCCCCATGTGAGTCCGGTTCCAGAGTCTTTGTCACAGAAGACTCCGGTCACAGGGTCTTCGGCCCACGAGACTCCGGAGGCTAGTGGCTCGGAGGATGGTAGCGAGGACACCTTTTCAGATGATAGCTACAGCAATGACGAGCTAGTTGAGAAGGGCAAGAAGGTCTACAAGCGTGGCGCTACAAAGCTCCCGCCCGTGCCGACGACCCCCGACCAGAGGTGGTTGATTGCGCCTAAAGGGTTGAAGTAAGTGCATTTACTATTTTTAACCTTTTGCCTTCATGTTCCTTCAAATTAATATCTAATGCGTTGGCCTTGTCATACTGCAGGGGCTGGGTACGCCCCAGTGGTTCCCGTAGGCCCAACCAGGTCCTTGGTGTGCTTTACCGACACACTTCCCTGGGTGGGCCACGTTGCCCGGTGAGGGTCAGGTTCCACAGCTAGCACTGACCTGGGAGCTGTACTCGGTTGCCCCGGCCCCGCCGGAGGAGAGGGTCGATGGTGTCTTGTGCGAGACGGTGTCCGGCATTGTGTCCTGTCGGTTTTGGGTAATTTCTCCTTTACGGAATTAAAAATCAACACTACCTAGTGATTGTACTAATCAGTGTTGTCTTGTTTGATTGCAGACCTTCTACAGGATTTCAGAGGGAGAGCAGGAGGCCGCGTGTATGGTTGTTGAAAATGAGTGCAAGCGCCTACTTCAGAACTTAAGGCACAAGGCTCGGGTGCAGGCCGTTCGAGACTACTACGCCTCGAAGGGTATTAGGAGGGGCAATCAGAAGTGTCGCGGCAAGTTTCTGAGTAAGGAGAAGTACATGCAGGTAATTACCTATTCTTAAGGCCTTGAACTTAGTTTTCTTGATTTGATTCGTAGGCGTAGTGCTAAAATTTCTCTTGACTCACTTAGGTGCCCCCGAGATGGTGTGTGGATAAGATGGACTGTTGGGAGGCGTTGGTGGATGCATGGTGCTCTCCCCAATGGAAAGTCGAACACCAAAGAGCCAAGGATAAGTGCGACCAAATGGAAGGTGTGCCACACCATCAAGGGAGCTCCAACTTGTTTGAGTACGGGGATAACCGGGTATGTGGTTTGCTACATGATTCATGCAATTCATTCTTCATGCTAGCATTTATCCCTTCCAAAATGACTTAATATGCTATAGTTAGCTATAAAATGACATAATAACCTTGGATAGCTCAATAATGACATAATTAGCATAATTTGGTCAAAAATGGCATAATAATCTTGGTTACCTCGAAAATGACCTAAACTTAGCTTATTTTCCTCGATAATGACATAATAACCTTTCTTAGCTCCAAAATGACCTATTTACATAGCAATATCATTCTTCATGCTAGCTTGAGCCCTTAACTAATATTTTGTTCCTCTCTCTCAGGCGCACTACCACAAGAAGCCCGTGCCAGGTCTGTTCGACCTCTATGGCATGGCCCATATGGCCCCGTACAAGAAGGCCAAGCCATTCACAGAGTCTGACCTAGATGATCCAGAGAGCTTCACCAACAAGACCTCCCACCACAAGCACAAGCTTGTGAGGTACAGAGACGAGGGGAAGGCGAGGAAAGGGGAGGACTTTAACCCGAGCCTGGATCCTTTTGATACAGAGCTGGTGATGATATCTGGTGGCGGGAGGTCCCATGGCTCTCAAGCCATTGCTGATGGACTAATACGTTGTCCTAAGACTCTCCCGCAGATCAAGAAGCACTTGAGTAGCTCTGATCCTGAGATAACGCCTCGTGCACGGCCCGCGGAGATCGCCATGGTAGTTAGTTATATGGACTCTCTCACCTTTTCTCCATTACATTGTGTGTGCGTCCGTCGATGATTACAATGCTAACGGGGAGTGGTGTGTTGCAGGCTATTGTTGAGAAAGATAGATTGAAGACGAAGGAGCTTGTGGAGGAGGCAAAAAGGGAGGCAAAAAAGGAGATGGAGGAGAAGACGTCTAAGCTGTTGGAGGAGGAGAGGAACCAGAACGACATCGCTAATCGGGCCCTATACGAGCTCATCATGGTACGTTTCTCATGCACATTAGCCCAATCATGCACGTAATGTTCGCATTACTATCTAATATGACTGACTCGTGAGAACCAAATGTGCAGACCATGTGCGAGAAAAATGGTCAGGCCCCTCCGCCGATGCCCCAGATTGCTCCGGCGAACACGGTGAGTTTGATTTGAATGATCGTTGCTTACTACTATTCACATTTCAGTTTGCGAACTTGCTAACGAGACATTATTGGAAATGATCTTTGGTGCAGCATGGCTCCCGACAAGCATCGACCACTCCTTCTACCAATGTCGGAACCCCGACCGGTCCTTCACCTCCGTCTGGCACTGGCGCAGCCCCGACCATTCCTACACCTCCGTCATAACAATATTTTCTTCTTATTTAGCGTGTTTAGTCCATTTATGACATAATTTAGCCTATTTAGTCCACAAATGACATAATAAGATGAAGAAAATCAAGGAATAGGAAGGAAAGAAGGAATAGGAAGAAAAGAAGAAGAAGAAGAAGAAGAAGAAGAAGAAGAAGAAGAAGAAGGAGGAGGAGGAGGAGGAGGAGGAGGAGAAGAAGACGTTCTTCTTCTCCTCCTCCTCCTCCTTCTTCTTCTTCGTCTTCTTCTTCTAGTTTTCTTCTTCTTCTCCTCCTTCTTCTCCAAAATGAAGTTAGCTCTAAGTTATATCAAAAATGGAATAATATGCTTAGTTAGGTCAAAAATGGCATAATTAGCTAGGTAAGCTCACAAATGGAATTTTTCTTCTTATTTAGCCTATTTAGTCCATTTATGACATAATTTAGCCTATTTAGTCCACAAATGACATAATAAGATGAAGAAAATCAAGGAAGAGGAAGAAAAGAAGAAGAAGAAGACTAGAAGAAGAAGAAGAAGAAGAAGACTAGTCTTCTTCTTCTTTTCTTCTTCTTCTTCTTTTCTTCTTCTTCTAGTTTTCTTCTTCTTTTTCTCCAAAATGAAGTAAGCTCTAAGTTATATCTCATAATATGCTTAGTTAGGTCCAAAATGGCATAATTAGATAGGTAAGCTCAAAAATGGCATTTTTCTTCTTATTTAGCCTATTTAGTCCATTTATGACATAATTTAGCCTATTTAGTCCACAAATGACATAATAAGATGAAGAAAATCCAGGAAGAGGAAGAAAAGAAGGAATAGGAAGAAAATAAGAAGAAGAAGAAAAGAAGAAGAAGTTCTTCGTCTAGTCTTCTTCTTCTAGTCTTCTTCTTCTTCTAGTTTTCTTCTTCTTCTTCTTCTAGTTTTCTTCTTCTTATTCTTCTTCTTCTTCTAGTTTTCTTCTTCTCCAAAATGAAGTTAGCTCTAAGTTATATCAAAAATGGCATAATATAATCCTTGCAAAAGATGAAGACTAGGGGGGCCACACCCTGTCCACGAGGCTGGGGGTCGTGCCCTCCCCCCTAGGGCGCGCCCCCTACCTTGTGGGCCCCCTAGAGCTCCTCCGACCTCAACTCCAACTCTATATATTTGCTTTCGGGGAGAAAAAAACCAGAGAGAAGAATTCATCGCGTTTTACGATACGGAGCCGCCGCCAAGCTGTGAAACCTCTCGGGAGGGCTGATCTGGAGTCCGTTTGGGGCTCCGGAGAGGGGAATCCGTCGCCATCGTCATCATCAACCTTCCTCCATCACCAATTTCATGATGCTCATCGCCGTGCGTGAGTAATTCCATCATAGGCTTGCTGGACGGTGATGGGTTGGATGAGATTTATCATGTAATCGAGTTAGTTTTGTTAGGGTTTGATCCCTAGTATCCACTATGTTCTGAAATTGATGTTGCTATGACTTTGCTATGCTTAATGCTTGTCACTAGGGCCCGAGTGCCATGATTTCAGATCTGAACCTATTATGTTTTCATGAATATATGTGTGTTCTTGATCCTATCTTGCGAGTCTATAGTCACCTACTATGTGTTATGATCCGGCAACCCCGAAGTGACAATAATCGGGACCACTCCCGGTGATGACCATAGTTCGAGGAGTTCATGTATTCACTATGTGCTAATGCTTTGTTTTGGTACTATATTAAAAGGAGGCCTTAATATCCCTTAGTTTCCATTAGGACCCCGCTGCCACGGGAGGGTAGGACAAAAGATGTCATGCAAGTTCTTTTCCATAAGCACGTATGACTATATTCGGAATACATGCCTACATTACATTGATGAATTGGAGCTAGTTCTATGTCACCCTATGTTATGATTGTTACATGATGAACCGCATCCGGCATAATTCTCCATCATCGATCCATTGCCTACGAGCTTTCCATATACTATTCTTCGCCAATTTACTTTTCCGTTGCTATTGCTATCATCATTACAAAATACCAAAAACATTACTTTTGTTACTGTTACCTTTTGCTACCGTTACCACTACTATCATATTACTTTGCTACTAAATACTTTGCTGCAGATATTAAGTTTCCAGGTGTGGTTGAATTGACAACTCAGCTGCTAATACTTGAGAATATTCTTTGGCTCCCCTTGTGTTGAATTAATAAATTTGGGTTGAATACTCTACCCTCGAAAACTGTTGCGATCCCCTATACTTGTGGGTTATCAGAGGGGCAGGGCACCCCAAGAGGGGGCAAAAATAATCTTGAGGCTAGACACAACTAAGAGAGCCGGATATATGGCGACTTCCACATGATGATAATGAGACCTAGCCACAAACAACATGTAGGGTTGTTACCGGATGATGTTTCCCGAGGCCCGAAGGTGTCTAAACCCTTGTCTTGTGTTGCATCTCTCGAATCCGATCAACCCCTCTCAAGCTATCACATAGATGTGTTGGCCTCACGACTAAGTCCTCACACTAGGACATCTGCCGTGACAAATCCACAACTGTTGGCGCCCACCGTGGGGCCCGCGCACTGTGGTGTTGAGTTCTTGGAGGGATCTCTCTAGGGATCAAGAAGTTTGCAAATTTCTAGATGAAGAAGAGATGGTTTGAAAGGATTTGCATCAGTTTCAAGTTCAGTAATCCAGATTTAAGGATTTGTGAGATTTAAAGTTCAAGAGAATTAAGGTTGTCGTATGATGACTACCGCAAGTCGCCAAGAAAAGAAGTCCAAGTCACTAACACCATCGTCCTCTTCTATGGCCAATTCCGCTCTCGGCGTGTCAAGTTTCCCTCGGTAACTCGCCAGATCAGAAGGGTTAGAGTCGCGTTTCGTTTTTTGTTCACCAGTTAACCGTCAGTTGCAAAACTCAAAGCCCGAGTTGGGTAAAGCACAATAGTATGACGACCTGGAGGAGGATTTGGTATTCAACGACGAAACTCGCGTGGTCCGAGTCAACCTTAATCAACCTTGTCGCCGAGTCGTCTACCTCAAGCTCTCCCACCTTGAGCCGCCGGTCCTGTCGAGCCGATGTTTCCTCGTCGTCCTTGCATTGAGCTGCCGCAACCGCGGCCATGCCACGTTAAGCCGTCGATTGCGTCAACCATGGCCCCAAACCGGCCTGCTGCCATCACCGCATTGTTGAGCCACCCTGCCTCAATCTCCGAGTCACCTCTGCTATGCCTTGGGCTGGTCCTCTGCTGCAGTTACCACCGTAAGATGTGCCGCCATGCGCTGCCTCAATCCACCAACCACGCCCGCCGGTTCACAACTCGACCTGTCTTCAAGCCGCCAAGGCCTTGTGCCGCTTGTGCCGCACCAGGAGTCACCTTCACCGGCGTATTAAACCACCATATTGAGCCGCCTCCACATCTGCCGGTCTTTACCTCGGTTTCAAGTCTGAGTCGTCGGCCACTTTGTCCCTGAGTCGCCGTGGGTACAAATCGGCTCCAAATCTTTTCTGCTCTGGAGTGTCTCGGCACCTCTGAGTAGCATCCGAGCTGCCCCTAAGCAATTTCGCCATCGAGTCGTCGGTCTTGTTCTTGAGCCGGTCTCCGTCGTGCCGGCTTTGAGCCGTCGTCCTCACCACAATTGAGTCGTCCTCACCTCACTACCGCGACTACCTCTGATTCACGCCATTATCAAACCGCTTCCAAGTTTGTTTCAAGCTGCCCAAGGCGTCGTCTTCGTTGCCATAGCTTGCTTCTCAGCTTGCTCTAAAATACATGCATAGTTTGACGATGCAACCAAGCCAGCCCTATCTGCGGTACCGTACCTCGGGTCACTGCAGTCTCTCTTCCACCCGTCGTGGCCTCATCGAGTTGACCCTCCACTCTGGCCATAGGCCCGCCTCGCCGGTCCTCCTCCTGTGTCGCAAGCCGCCAACATCGCCCTAAGGACTGACCCCTGCTCCGCCGACCCGCGACCGGCCACCTCCCGCGTGCTCGCCATCTCCGGTGCGCTGGTCGGCTCTAGCGACCTCCGTGGCCTTGAGCTATCCCCGACTCCGCAGTATCGAGCAGCTCCGCCTCTGTCGTGCCCGGGCCAAGCCGGCAGCCTCGCCTCTCCTTTATTCCGCCCTCACTGTTGCGCCACTGAGACGCCCTGGCCTTGCTTCCGCCGTGACCCGTCACGGTCAAGTCGCCTTGATGCCCGGTCTTCTCCACCTTCATCTTCGGCTCGCCGCGCCGCTTGAGCCGCCCTCACTGGCACGAGCTGCCTCCGCCGTCGCGGTGGGCCGCCACCTCCGCGGCCTCGTCGAGCCGCCATGCACTGCCGCCCATTCCTGCGGACTTGCCTTGCTCCACTCTAAGTCGCCCCCACTACGCTGAGACGCCGGCTACCTCCCCTCGGCCCTGCATGAGCCGTCACTCGCTACCACCAAAGCTGCCCGTGGCCCTAACTTTGCTGCCTGAGAGCCGCCCTCTGCCTGTGAGCTGGCTCGACCTGAAGAGTCACCGGACGCTTCTCGTTGTCCCACTGTTCTAAGTCGGCCCTGTGCCGCCACATTTCAAATCGCCGTCCGCCTAACCACGCCTCGACATCGTTCCACCTCCCTTCGGCGGGTATGCCTGAGCCGCCGAGTCTCGCTCCATCGGAGTCCTGTAGACCCAAGCCACGTCGACCCGCAGCCGTACCTAAGCCGCCCATTGGCCCCTTGCCCCCACTTCTGCTGACCTGCCAGGGATGCGCCCCTGCGGGGGTAGCCTTGTCTCGCCAAATGTGAACAAGGGGATAAATAAGAAAGGAAAGTTGACCTGGCTGAAAAAAAATTAAAAAGTAAAAGGGGGTTAGAATGACTCGGCGGATCCCTTCTGAGCCACCTGGTGCCGCGTTTTAAGCCACCGCCTCTGTCGTTGTTGCTGCCACCCTACGGCTGATAATTCTTGATAAAACATATCAGGTGAAATCCATCCTGTCAAGTTTTTATTGATACAACTTTATTTTCTTCGAGAACAATTACTCTCGTTTGTGCAAATTCTTATGCAGAATTCATAATTGCAAAGGATACCATCAAACTATGGCCCTTGCTTACATCCAACGGATCAATGGACAAGGTCATTTATAACCCGTCGAGATTCAACATATTCCAGTGTTCCGCTGTTCAACTATATGCCGGTTTATATCACGGTCAAATATGGAGAATCTCAAGCCAACTCCTCGAGTCATCTTAAGACTCGAGGGCTACAATGATATGACTCAGCAAGCCTTACCAGTTTCAGCAAATTCAAAGAACCCCAGGACGTTGAACGAGAAGATAACCCGGTCCCGAAGGCTGCTGCCATATTGATGAAAATTTAAAGGCCGTCAGAAAATTTCCGGTTCAAAATAAAAATTCCGGTTTAAAATCTGGCTCAAGAGAGATCTCTCTCCCATAAAGCTTTGAAGCTCTCAATATCCGGTTTAACATCCAGTTCAAAAAGAATCCATCTCTCGCAAGTTCGAGTTCTCAGAAAAAACTAAAAGGTTGCCAAAGAGAATTTGCGACCATGATGCGTGGTTCAAACATGGGTATCCTGCCTTATTGGCTTAGCTTATTGGTCACATGGGGGCTTCCTGTTCAAACATAGGTGTATTCACCAAAGAGAACATAGCGTTACTACCCTCTTGACCGAATATGTCACTTGGGGGCTTCCTGTTCAAACATAGGTGTATTCACCAAAGAGAACATAGCGTTACTACCCTCTTGACTGGGTTATCTTGTTCAAACATAGGTGTACTCACCAAAGAGGTCATAACCCTTCCGGGTTATCCTGCCTGTATGCCAGATGCTTCTCCATCAGGTTAAAACTCTGATTTGTCATGTGAGGGTACGGCTTACGGATAGCGAGGATGAACCCAGGCTATTAAGCTGCCTTCATTGAAACTTGGTTAAACCTGCCTGTTTGCATGATGCTACTCCGACCTCGTGTACTCTCGATAAGTCAATTCATATGGACCCTGAACTTATCCAGGTTAAAACATTGATTGGGTCATGTGAGAGCCGTCTTACAGAAAGCAAGGATAAACCAGTGGCTATCATGCTAGTTTCATTGAAGTAGGATTCAAGCTTCAAAAGCTGACATTTTTTACTCTGTTGTCATACGCATACATCATCATCATATATTTCATCATCATTGCATCATCATAGCATGCGTCATATATACATGGATATACTGGTTTATATTGCATGAACTGGTTTTCAAGCCAGGTTATATTATTCAAATCTTTAATAACCAACATGGCTGGATTTTTATTATGGTTACCAATAACCAATATTATGATTGAGGTTTACAAAGCTGCTTCAGAGTAATGGCTATTATTTCCTCATCCAAGAATACCAGCTCGCACCAAGGAGTATGGTTCAATATTGATATGCAAGGCATTCAGCAATATCATAAAGACAGTGGATATGATTTATTTACAATGGAAGAGATAGTCCCAAGTCACTGCAGGCTTACGACCCGGCACTTGGGGGCTACATTGTTTAGATCATAATTATATCAAATATGGAAGTCCGGTGTCGCTGCAAGCATGCACCATGACACTTGGGGGCTAATTCAAGATCATTTCTTGTTTGCCTCATTGAAGACCCGACTCATCACATTGTAATGAGCCAGCCCTTGAGGGCTACTAATTGCTCCTGTCAAAAATTCAAAGTACACAAGCTAAATCCATTATATTGAAAAGGTCATTTGCTCAGTTGGTAAAGCATAAGGCTCTTAACCTTGTGGGCGTGGGTCAAGCCCTATGATGGAAGCTACATCATATGATGTTATTTTCAATAAAGTATAGATAAAGTCCTAGCTCAGTATTATCTTATTGAGCCGGCCCTTGGGGGCTACACTGGTTGAAATTTTTATGAGCATAAGGCAATTACAAGTCCCAGGCTGCTGCAAGTACGACAACCCGACACTTGGGGGCTATGATACGTCTCCATCGTATCTACATTTCCAAACACTTTTGCCCTTGTTTTGGACTCTAACTTGAATGATTTGAATGGAACTAACCCGGACTGACGTTGTTTTCAGCAAAATTGCCATGGTGTTATTTTTGTGCAGAAATAAAAGTTCTCGGAATGACCTGAAAATCAACGGAGATTATTTTTGGAATATATAAAAAATACTAAAAGAAGAATCCACGTCAGGGGGGCCACACCCTGTCCATGAGGGTGGGGGCACGCCTACCCCCTGGGCGCGCCCCCTACCTCGTGGGCCCCCTGACGCTCCATCGACCTCAACTCCAACTCCATATATTCGTGTTCGGGGAGAAAAAAATCAAAGAGAAGGATTCATTGCATTTTACGATACGGAGCCGCCGCCAAGCCCTAAACTCTCTCGAGAGGGCTGATCTGGAGTCCGTTCGGGGCTCCGGAGAGGGGAATCCGTCGCCATCATCATCATCAACCTTCCTCCATCACCAATTTCACGATGATCACCGCCGTGCATGAGTAATTCCATCGTAGGCTTGATGGACGGTGATGGGTTGGATGATATTTATCATGTAGTCGAGTTAGTTTTGTTAGGGTTTGAGCCCTAGTATCCACTATGCTTAATGCTTGTCACTAGGGCCCGAGTGCCATGATTTCAGATATGAACCTATTATGTTTTCATGAATATATGTGAGTTCTTGATCCTATCTTGCAAGTCTATAGTCACCTATTATGTGTTATGATCCATTAACCCCGAAGTGACAATAATCGGGACCATTACCGGTGATGACCGTAGTTTGAGGAGTTCATGTATTCACTATGTGTTAATGCTTTGGTCCAGTACTCTATTAAAAGGAGGCCTTAATATCCCTTAGTTTCCAATAGGACCCCGCTGCCACGGGAGGGTAGGCCAAAAGATGTCATGCAAGTTCTTTCCCATAAGCACGTATGACTATATTCGGAATACATGCCTACATTACATTGATGAACTAGAGCTAGTTCTGTGTCACCCTATGTTATAACTGTTGCATTATCGATCGCATCCGACATAATTCTCCGTCACCGATCCAATGCCTACGAGCTTTTCCTATATTGTTCTTCGCTTATTTACTTTTCCGTTGCTACTGTTACAATCACTATAAAACCCAAAAATATTACTTTTGCTACCGTTACCATTATTACCATATTACTTTGCTACCAAATACCTTGCTGCAGATATTAAGTTTCTAGGTGTGGTTGAATTGATAACTCAACTGCTAATACTTGAGAATATTCTTTGGCTCCCCTTGTGTCGAATCGATAAATTTGGCTTGAATACTCTACCCTCGAAAACTGTTGCGATCCCCTATACTTGTGGGTTATCAAGACTATTTTATGGCGCCGTTGCCGGGGAGCATAGCTCTATTCTTTGAGTCACTTGGGATTTATATCTTCTGGTCACTATGAAGAACTTGAAAGATCAAAGAACCAAGATTTTTCCCTCAACTACGAGGGTAGGTAAGGAACTGCCATCTAGCTCTGCACTTGATTCACCTTCTATTTTGAGTAAACTTGCAACACCTACACATGCTATTGATTCCGATAGGTCGCATGTTATTGATGATGCCACTTATGCTTTGCATGATACTTATGATGAAACTACTTCTATGCTTGATAATACTGTGACACTAGGTGAATTTATTGATGCACAACTTGCTAGGGCTAGAGAGAATGAAATTATTGAAACTGATAATATTGATGGAAGTGATGATGAAGATTCTCCCCCTAGATATGAATTGCCTGTTGTGCCTGAGGGTTATGTTATGGATGAAGGAACTGCTAGAGACTTTCTTGCTTACAATGATAGATCAGATCTTAATAAATTATTAGCTAAGCTTAAAGAAAAGTATTTGAATGCTAGAATGAAATATGACCTTGCTTTTGCTACTTCACCTATCTTTATTACTGATAAGGATTATGATTTCTCTATCGATCCTGGGTTAATTACTTTGGTTGAATCTGATCCTTTTTATGGCTATGAATCTGAAACTGTTGTGGCACATCTCACTAAATTAAATGATATAGCCACCCTGTTTACTCATGATGAGAAAACTCGCTATTACTTTATCCTTAAGCTGTTTCCGTTCTCATTAAAGGGTGATGCTAAGACATGGTTTAATTCTCTTGATCCTGGTTGTGTGCGTAGTCCCCAGGATATGATTTATTACTTATCTGCTAAATATTTCCCCTCTCATAAGAAACAAGCTGCTTTAAGGGAAATATATAATTTTGTGCAAATTGAAGAAGAGAGTCTCCCACAAGCTTGGGGGAGGCTTCTCCGATTACTTAATGCTTTGCCTGATCATCCTCTCAAGAAAAATGAAATACTTGATATCTTTTATAATGGACTAATCGATGCTTCCAGAGACTACCTGGATAGTTGTGATGGTTGTCTTTTCAGGGAAAGAACTGTTGATCAAGCTGAATTGCTATTGAATAATATGTTGGCTAATGAAAATAATTGGACACTTCCTGAACCAACTCCTAAGCCAACTCCGAAGAAAAGGGGTATTACATTTCTCAGTCCTGAAGATATGCAAGAGGCAAAGAAATCTATGAAAGAAAAAGGTATTAAAGCTGAAGATGTTAAGAATTTACCACCTATTGAAGAAATACATGGTCTTGATAACCCGACACGGGTAGTAAGGGTAAATTCTCCCTATAGATTTGATAAATGTGAAATTCCATTTACTAATTTTGCTAGCCAATGCTTGGATGAGTTTGATGACTTTATGGTTAAACAAGAAAACTTCAATGCTTATGTTGGTAGACAATTGAAACACAATGTTGATATCCTAGAACACTTGAGTGATTATATGTCTAGAGTTAAAGGTGAACTTAAACTTATTAGTAAACATGCTTCTATGGTTACCTCTCAAGTAGAACAAGTGCTTAAAGCTTAGAATGATTTGCTCAATGAATTAAATAATAAGAAGAATGATAATGCTGTTAGAGTTATGACTAGAGGAGGTAAAATAACTCGGGAACCTTTGTATCCTGAGGGCCACCCTAAGAGAATTGAGCAAGATTCTTTGAGAACTAATATTGATGCACCTAGTCCTTCTAAGAAGAACAAAAAGAAAAATGACAGGACTTTGCATGCTTCTAGTGAACCTGTTGTTGACACACCTGAGAATCCCAATGATATTTCCATTTCTGATGCTGAAACACAATCGGGTAATGAACATGAACCTAGTGATAATGTTAATGATGATGTTCATGTTGATGCTCAACCTAGTAATGATAACGATGTAGAGATGGAACCTGTTGTTGATCTTGATAACCCACAATCAAAGAATCAACGTTATGATAAGAGAGACTTTGTTGCTAAGAAGCATGGTAAAGAAAGAGAACCGTGGGTTCAGAAACCCATGCCTTTTCCTCCTAAACCATCCAAGAAAAAGGATGATGAGGATTTTGAGCGCTTTGCTGAAATGATTAGACCTATCTTTTTGCGTATGCGTTTGACTGATATGCTTAAAATGAATCCTTATGCTAAGTATATGAAGGAAATTGTTACAAATAAGAGAAAGATACCAGCTGAAATTTCCACCATGCTTGCTAATTATACTTTTAAGGGTGGAATACCAAAGAAACTTGGAGATCTAGGAGTACCAACTATACTATGCTCCATTAAAAGAAACTATGTTAAAACTGCTTTATGTGATCTTGGAGCCGGTGTTAGTGTTATGCCTCTCTCTTTATATCGTAGACTTGATTTGAATAAGTTGGCACCTACTGAAATATCTTTACAAATGGTTGATAAATCAACTGCTATACCTGTCGGTATTTGTGAGGATGTGCCTATTGTGGTTGCAAACATTACTATTTTAACGGACTTTGTTATTCTTGATATTCCCGAGGACAATAGTATGTCGATTATCCTTGGTGGACCCTTTTTGAATACTGCAGGGGCTGTTATTGATTGCAACAAAGGCAATGTCACTTTTCATGTTAATGGTAATGAGCATATGGTACACTTTCCGAGGAAACAACCTCAAGTCCACAGTATCAATTCTACTGGAAAAATTTCAACAATTACTATTGGAGGTTTTGAATTTCCTCTTCCTACTGTGAAGAAGAAATATGATATTCTTATTGTTGGGGATGTGCATATCCCCGTTGAGGTAACCTAGTGTTATTTGAATTTTCTTAGGTTTCATGTTATTCGAAATGAGTTTGTTAACAAGACCCGATCAACCTTGTTAGTGGATTCCTTTTGATGAGCATGAGATGGATGAAGTTAGAAAACACAACTCTCTGTACCCTCTTTTTACTTTCCGTTATTTATATTAAATAAAGAAAAAATAGTATTTTCTGTCTGTTTCTGAATTATCCATGCAATAAAAAATACCCCAAAAATAAAAGTTCTCCAAATACCCTGAAATTTAAATATGATTTTTTTTCTAGAATATTTGAGAATATCTGGCACTAAGAACGCATCAGGGGGAGCCAGCACCTGGCCACGAGGGTCCAGGGTGCGCCCCCTGCCTCATGGACCCCATGTGGGTCCCCTCCACTTATCCTTGCACCCACACACTTCGTCTTGCTCCAGAAAAAATCACTAGCCAGCTCAAACCCGAGTTCTTGCTCATCTTGCTGCCATTTTTGATCTCCTTGCTCAAAGCTCCTCTCACAAAACTGCTTTGGGCATTGTTCTTTGGTATGTGACTCCTCCAATGGTCCAATTAGTTTGTGTTCTAGTGCTTTATTTATTGCATATTTTTGCTGCTTAGGTGACCCTGTTCTTGAGCTTGCATGTTAAATTTATGTGGTCAAAAGTAGTTTTAATGCATGATTTAGCCTCTAGGCACTTGTAGGAGTAGTTGCTATCAATCTTGTTGAGTTTGGTTCACTTTTATTTTAAGTTACTAAAAATTTCAGAAATTTTCAGAAAAAGATGAAGACATTTTTTACGGGCTCATCAAGCCGAAGCTCGAAGGATAAGCAAAGTGAAGAGAACAAGAAGCCCAAGTATAATCTCCCTCGTACTGCGGAGGTTCGGCCATGTGAATGGCCTTGTGATGAGTTCTTGAGAGAAGCTGGGATTCATGAAGATTTTTATCATTTGGCTGAGAATGCAGGCCTCACCGCCTTCCTTCACGACCAGCGTGAACAGTACCTCTTACTCACCAATATCTTTGTGCAAAATTTTCATTTCCATGCTAGGAGATCACCACCTTCGGTGGAATTTTATTTATATGATGTACATAAGGAGATTTCACTTTATGATTTTCGACGGCACTATTTGATACCCTTTGAGGGCAGCATAAAGGAACCACATCGTAATGATGTGGAGGGATTTATTGATATGATTGCTGTAGGGGAAACGAGGAAAGTTTCCGATGCGAGAATCACTAGCATACATTTTCCTGTTCTACGTTACTTCGCAATATTTGCTAGTAGATGCTTAATTGGTCGCGGGAACTGTGGAAACCTTAGTGCCCCTGATATTGTTATTTTGCGCCATGCCTTGTTTTAGGATGCTACCTTAAGTTTAGGCGCTATTGTTGCTAAACAGTTAAATCTGAACCATGCTAAGGGCCCCGTCCTCGGAGGCATCTTTGCCTCGTGCCTTGCTGCACACTTTAACATACCTATCAGGCATTATGAGAAAGAGGAAAAGTTGTTGCCTCCTATTGCTCTAGGTTATAAGAGTATGGTAGCACATGAGTTTATTGTTAACGATAAGAATAAGACACTCAAATATAAATTGATATTTAACAAAAATTATTGTGAGTTCATTACCTTGCTTGCGCCCTCTTTGTTTAACATATTTTCAGGCATATACCTTCTTCCGCCAGAGGACATTCATGCCTACCGGAGCCAGATGTCAGCTGCAGAGCCGGAGCCACCATCCGACTCTCATCGTCAGTCCGTTTACTAGTGGAATCCGGAGGAGATCGGCAACCAGTGGCAATCTGAGGATCCATCTCAGTACGACCCTAGCTACAGTTTTGATCCATGGGCATAGACCAACTTAGGCCAAAAGCCTAAGCTTGGGGGAGTACACATTTCTCACCGACATTACATTCATGTTCACACACTCATGACAGTTGTCGATGTTCATACTTTTCATTATAAAATCCATGGTTTATTTCCTTTTCAAGATTTTCGCTTGTGTATTTGAAAAATCTTAAAAAACCAAAAAAACTAGTTCTAGCTTTTAGTTAGTTTACTTTCCATGCATGTAGTAGTAATTAAAAAAGAAACCCCAAAAAGATTTCTTGTTCTTCTTTTACTTGCGTGTAAATAGTTTTATTTTTTTCTTTTCTTTGGGGTCGAGAAGAGAAGACCATGATGAAAATGTTGAGTGGTTCTTATATGCATTATTGTTGATCTAACAAAGAGCCCATATTACCTTGTCTTCTCTCTTGAATTGAATGCTTGTAGATTCTAGCTTAGTCCAATGCACGTGCACTATTATTATTATCCACACTATTCGGTTGTGCAAGTGAAAGGCAATAAGGATGATTATATGATGAACTGATTGAAATGAGAAAAGCTGGTATGAATTCGACCTCTCCTGTTTTTATAAATATGATTAGTTCATCGTTCCCGATTCAGCCTATTATGAATGAAACATGTTTGCAATGATAATTAGAGATTATAGTTGCTTATGCCATGCTTAATTAGCTAGTAGTTTATAACGGTTTACCTTGTGTTCCAACATGCTATTAAAATGGTTGTGATGTGGTATGATGGGGTGGTATCCTACTTTGAATGATTCGAGTGGCTTGACTTGGCACATGTTCACGCATGTAGTTGAAACAAAATCAACATAGCCTCTACGATATTTATGTTCATGGTGAATTATATCCTACGCATGCTTGCATTCGGTGTTGATTAATTTTAATGCATGTTCATGACCATTGTCGCTCTCTAGTTGGTCGCTTCCCAGTCTCTTTCTAGCCTTCACTTGTACTAAGAGTGAATACTACTTGTGCATCCAATTCCATAAACCCCAAAGTTATTCCATATGAGTCCACCATACCTTCCTATATACGGTATCTACCTGCCGTTCCAAGTAAATTTGTATGTGCCAAACTCTAAACTTTCAAATAAACATTATGTTTTGTATGCTCGAATAGCTCATGTATCAACTAAGGCTGTCTGTATCCTTCATGCTAGGCGGGTTATTCTCAAGAGGGGTGGACTCCGCTCCTCATTCACGAGAAAATGGCTGGTCACCGGGATGCCCAGTCCCATGCTCAAATCAAATCAAAATAATTGCAAACAAAACTCCCCCAGGATTGTTGTTAGTTAGAGGCACCCGTTGTTTCGGGCAAGCCATGGATTGATGCTTGTTGGTGATGGGGGAGTATAAACTTTACCATTCCGCTAGGGAACCGCCTATAATGTGTGTAGCATGGAAGATATCGAGATCTCTCGGTTGTTATGTTGACAATGAAAGTATACCACTCAAAATATTATTCATCTCTATTTCAAAACTGGGCTCTGGCACCTCTACAAATCCCGGCTTCCCTCTGCAAAGGGCCTATCCATTTACTTTTAATGCTGAGTCATCATCCTCTTATTAAAAAGCATCAGTTAGAGAGCACCGCTGTCATTTGCATCCATTACTGTTAGTTTACATTGAGTATGACTGGATCTCTTTTACCATGAATTACAATGTCTAGTCAATCCTTGATCTTTAAAGGTGCTCTGCATTTATGTTTTGCGGTCTTAGAAAGGGCTAGCGAGATACCATCTTGTTATATCATATTATGATTATTTTGAGAAAGTGTTGTCATCCGAGATTTATTATTATTGCTTGCTAGTTGATTATGCCATTGATATGAGGGCATCTCCAGCCGTTGGCACCCCCAGGACGCATAAAAATCGCCCCCTGGGGGCGAGCCGGCGATGCATTCGGCACTGGGGGCGGTTTTGCGCCCAGTCGTCGCCCCCAGGCACTGAAATTGGCCCACTTTGCAGCCCAATTTCGGCGAATAAACGGCCCATATGGGCGAGAATAGGCCCATATTTGGCGTGGTTTCGCCGTGTCTCGGCGTTCAATTATCAACACAATTATTTCTTATCACATATTTCATCACAGAAAAATCAAATACTTCAACAAAATACTACAACAACAAATAGTTCAATACAAATTATATTGTTCAACAAATAAAAACTCGTATTTCATCATGAGGCGTCCCCCTTGAGCCTCCATAGGTGCTCAATCAGATCTTTCTGTTGTTGATGATGCACCTGTGGGTCTCGGATCTCCTGACGCATACTGAGATAGGTAGTCCAAGTTGTCGGTAGCTGGTGATCAACTTCGGCTAGAGGACCCTGCCTGTAGTATGGTTCAGTGTCAAACACTTGGCCTTCTTGCTCGCTCTCGATGATCATGTTGTGCAAGATGACACAGCAAGTCATGATCTCCCACATTTGATCTTTCGACCAGGTCTGAGCGGGGTACCGAACAACAGCGAATCGAGATTGGAGCACACCAAATTCCCGCTCGACATCCTTCCTGCAAGCCTCCTGAAGCTTTGCAAACCAGGCGTTCTTGCCTCCTGGCACAGGGTTTGAGATCGTCTTCACAAATGTCGACCATCTCGGATAGATGCCGTCAGCTAGATAGTACCCCTTGTTGTATTGGTGCCCATTGATCTCGAAGTTCACCGGAGGAGAATGGCCCTCAACGAGCTTGGCGAAAACAGGAGAGCACTGTAGCACGTTGATGTCATTTTGAGTTCCTGGCATACCAAAGAAGGAGTGCCAAATCCAGAGGTCCTGTGTGGCTACCGCCTCAAGCACCACACTGCAACCGCCTTTGGCGCCTTTGTACATCCCCAGCCAACCAAATGGGCAGTTCTTCCATTTCCAATGCATGCAGTCGATGCTTCCAAGCATCCCAGGAAATCCTCTTGCTGCATTATGGGCTAGGATCCGAGCAGTGTCTTCCGCATTGGGTGTTCTCAAGTATTGTGGCCCAAACACTGCCACCACTACCCGACAGAACTTGTAGAAACACTCTATGCTGGTGGACTCGGCCATGCGCCCATAGTCGTCGAGTGAATCACTGGGAGCTCCATATGCAAGCATCCTCATCGCTGTCGTGCACTTCTGGATGGAGGTGAATCCAAGAGCGCCAGTGCAATCCATCTTGCACTTGAAGTAGTTGTCGAACTCCCGGATGGAATTCACAATCCTGAGGAAGATCTTTCGGCTCATCAGATAACGGCGCCGAAATGTTCTCTCGCCATGAAGTGGAGCATCAACGAAGTAGTCGGAGTAGAGCATGCAGTAGCCTTGCAGACGATGCAGGTTCTTTGCTTTCACCCGCCCCGGCGCCGAGCCACCTCGCCGCGGCTTTTCACTGCTCGCCAGCAGCTGGGCGAGGGCGGCGAGCACCATCAGATTCTCTTCTTCCTGGACGTCGGTCGCGGCTTCCTCCTCCAGCAGCGCGGCGAGCTCTTCCTCCTCATCCGAGTCCATCGCCGAGACGGGCAAATCGCCGAACACCTTGCGCTCGGTGGCTGTGAACCCGCCGTTAAACCGTGCCTCCGCGGCCGGAAACTGCACCGGAAATGCCCAGCTGTTGCGGGAGGGGTTGCCGTGGCGAAGCGCTGCTATTTTCCGCCGGGGAATGGCTATCTAGCGGAGTCGGGCGGCGGCCGTCGCCGGATACAGCTAGTGGTGGCCGAGGGCGCGGGGGGGTGCGAGGCGAGTCAGGGATGAAAACCTTGACTTTTCCCCTGGCGGTGTGGGCCAGGCGTGCTTTTCCCTAGCGCCGGAGCCCCCAACGGCTCCCCAGCGCGCCGGGTTCGGCCTGTGACCACCGGGCGGAAAAAAGGTCCGAACCGGCGATTTTCGGCGTCCTGGGGGCGCGACTGGGCCGTTTTTTTGGCGCCGGCGCCGAAAAAGTGGCCTGGGGGGGCTTGTTGGGGGCGCGGCTGGAGATGCCCTGAGTAAACATGAGACCTAAGTGTTATCATGAATATGGTTAGTTCATAATATTTGCTGAAAACTTGAATGTTGGCTTTACATGTTTACAACAACAAGAGCAAACAGAGTTTGTAAAAGTTTTTCTTTATCACTTTCAGTTTATCAACTGAATTGCTTGAGGACAAGCAAATGTTTAAGCTTGAGGGAGTTGATACATCTCCGTCATATCTACTTTTCCAAACACTTTTGCCCTTGTTTTGGACTCTAACTTGCATGATTAGAATGGAACTAACCCGGACTGATGTTGTTTTTAGCAGAATTGCCATGGTGTTATTTTTGTGCAGAAATAAAAGTTCTCGGAATGACCTGAAAATCAAAGTAGATTATTTTTGGAATATATAAAAAATACTGGAAGAATAATCCATGTTAGGGAGCCAACACCCTGTCCACGAGGGTGGGGCGCGCCTACCCCCCTAGGCGCGCCCCCTGCCTCATGGCCCCCCTGATGCTCCACCAACCTCAACTCCAACTCCATATATTCGTGTTCAGGGAGAAAAAAATCAGAGAGAAGGATTCATCGCGTTTTATGATACGGAGCCGCTGCCAAGCCATAAAATCTCTCGGAGGGCTGATCTGGAGTCCGTTCGGGGCTCCGGAGAGGGGAATCCGTCGCCATCGTCATCATCAACCTTCCTCCATCACCAATTTCATGATGCTCACCGCCGTGCGTGAGTAATTCCATCATAGGTTTGCTGGATGGTGATGGGTTGGATGATATTTATCATATAATCGAGTTAGTTTTGTTAGGGTTTGATCCCTAGTATCCACTATGTTCCGATATTGATGTTGCTATGACTTTGCTATGCTTAATGCTTGTCACTAGGGCCCGAGTGCCATGATTTCATATCTGAACCTATTACATTTTCATGAATATATGTGAGTTCTTGATCCTATCTTGCATGTCTATAGTCACCTATTATGTGTTATGATCCGTTAACCCCGAAGTGACAATAATCGGGACCATTATCGGTGATGACCGTAGTTTGAGGAGTTCATGTATTCACTATGTGTTAATGCTTTGGTCTGGTACTCTATTAAAAGGAGGCCTTAATATCCCTTAGTTTCCAATAGGACCCCGTTGCCACGGGAGGGTAGGACAAAACATGGCATGCAAGTTCTTTCCCATAAGCACATATGACTATATTCAGAATACATGCTTGATACGTATCCAACGTATCTATAATTTTTTATTGTTCCATGCTATAATATATTATGTTTTGGACATTAATGGGCTTTATTATACACTTTTATATTATTTTTGGGACTAACCTATTAACCGGAGGCCCAGCCCAGAATTGTTGTTTTTTTGCCTATTTGAGAGTTTCGCAGAAAAAGAATATCAAACGGAGTCCGAACGGAATGAAACCTTCGGGAACGTGATTTTCAGAACGAACGTGATCCAGAGGACTTGGAACCTATGTCAAGCCATCAATCAGGAGGGCACGAGGTAGGGGCGCGCCTACCCCCCCTGGGCGCGCCCTCCACCGTCGTGGGCCCCATGTTGCTCCACCGACGTACTTCTTCCTCCTATATATACCTACGTACCCCCAAACTAGTAGAGACGGAGCCAAACCCATAATTCCACCGCCGTACCTTTTTGTATCCACGAGATCCCATCTTGGGGCCTTTTCCGAAGCTCCGCCGGAGGGGGCATCGATCACGGAGGGCTTCTACATCAACACCATAGCCTCTGCGATGAAGTGTGAGTAGTTTAACTCAAACCTTCAGGTCCATAGTTATTAGCTATATGGCTTCATCTCTCTTTTTGGACCTCAATACAATGTTCTCCCCATCTCTTGTGGAGATCTATTCGATGTAATCTTCTTTTGCGGTGTGTTTGTTGAGACCGATAAATTGTGGGTTTATGATCAAGTTTATCTATGAACAATATTTGAATCTTCTCTGAATTCTTTTATGTATGATTGGTTAACTTTGCAAGTCTCTTCGAATTATCAGTTTGGTTTGGCCTACTAGATTGATCTTTCTTACAATGGGAGAAGTGCTTAGCTTTGGGTTCAATCTTGTGGTGTCCTTTCCCAGTGACAGTAGGGGTAGCAAGGCACGTATTATATTGTTGCCACCGAGGATAACAAGATGGGGTTTATATCATATTGCATGAGTTTATCCCTCTACGTCATATCATCTTGCTTAAAGCGTTACTCTGTTCTTATGAACTTAATACTCTAGATGCATGCTAGATAGCAGTCGATGTGTGGAGTAATAGTAGTAGATGCAGGCAAGAGTCGGTCTACTTGTTTCGGACGTGATACCTATATACATGATCATACCTAGATATTCTCATAACTATGCTCAATTCTATCAATTGCTCAACAGTAATTTGTTCACCCACCGTAATACTTATGCTCTCGAGAGAAGCCTCTAGTGAAACCTATGGTCCCTGGATCTATTTTCCATCATATTTAATCTCTCGACAACAAGCTATTTCTGGTGTCGTTTTTATTTTACTTTCTTTACTTTGCATCTTTATCATAAAAATACCAAAAATATTATCCTATCATATCTATCAGATCTCACTCTCGTAAGTGACCGTGAAGGGATTGACAACCCCTTATTGCGTTGGTTGCGATGATTTATTTGTTTGTGTAGGTGCGAGGGACTCGTGTGTGGCCTCCTACTGGATTGATACCTTGGTTCTCAAAAACTGAGGGAAATACTTACGCTACTTTGCTGCATCACCCTTTCCTCTTCAAGGGAAAACCAACACAATGCTCAAGAGGTAGCAAGAAGGATTTCTGGCGCCGTTGCCGGGGAGTCTACGCGAAAGTCAACACACCAACTACCCATCACAAACCCTTATCTCCCGCATTACATTATTTGGCATTTGCCTCTCGTTTTCCTCTCCCCCACTTCACCCTTGCTGTTTTATTCGCCCTCTCTTTTCCGTCCGCCTCTTTTACATTTGCTTGTCGTTATAGCTAGTCCCTTATCTACTCCGTTGTCCCTGAGTTTGAAGTCTTTCACTTCAAGCAAAGACAAGGAGAAAACTTAAAAGATGCCTAGTCTAGAATAATGGAGTCTTACCGTAATTGTACCTTTGAAGTGAACCTTAGAATTTTGCTTCGCAATTTTTATGTTGGATTGAATATGTCTCATAGACAACTCTTGGATTGCGTTGCCAAATGCAATTTTATTGAAATTGATCCCCATATTGCGCATGAAGTTATAGAAGGTATAGTGGGAACACTACCTCAACAAAAGGGGCCTCATCATACCCAGGAAGAAACACATGTTTTTGAGAAAATTTGCGAAGTAACGAAAATTTTACAAAAAGCTCTTGAAACCCTTAAGTGTGTTAGTGGAAATCTTCAGCGCATGAACATGTTGATTACTCTCTGCAATAAGCGGTTGGATTCTTTAGATCTGAAAATATCAGAATATGAAGGGAAGCGTAAAGAACCTCCCGGATTCGAGCATAACTCTATTAAGAAATAAAAACCCCAAGATGGCAATACCTAGATCTATCCTTGCTTTTATGCATAGCTAGGGGCGTTAAACGATAGCGCTTGTTGGCAGGCAACCCACTTTTATTCTTATTCCTTGCTTTTTGCTCCTGTTTAGTAATAAATAATTTATCTAGCCTCTGTTTTGGTTGTGTTTTATGTTTTAATTAGTGTTTGTGCCAAGTAGAACACTTGGGGAAAGTCTTTTTAATCTTGCTTTAAAAAACAGAAACTTTAGCGCTCACGAGAATTGCTGCCATTTTTATTTGAAAAGTGATATTTAGTTAATTATTTTTGAAGATGATTAATATATAAATTCCTCACGTCTAGAAATTTATTTTAGAATTTTTGGGGTTCTAGATCTTGCGCTAGCTACAGATTACTACAGACTGTTCTGTTTTTGACAGATTCTGTTTTTTCGTGTGTTGTTTGCTTATTTTGATAAATCTATGGCTAGTAAAATAGTTTATAAACCATAGATAAGTTGGAATACAGTAGGTTTAACACAAAAATAAATAAATAATGAGTTCATTACAGTACCTTGAAGTGGTGTTTTGTTTTCTTTCGCTAATGGAGCTCACGAGATTTTCTACCTTAAGTTTTGTGTTGTGAAGTTTTCAAGTTTTGGGTAAAAGATTTGATGGATTATGGAACAAGGAGTGGCAAGAGCCTAAGCTTTGGTATTCCCATGGCACCCCAAGATAATCTAAGGACACCTAAAAGCCAAAGCTTGGGGATGCCCCGATAGGCATCCCCTCTTTCGTCTACTTCCATCGGTAACTTTACTTGGAGCTATATTTTTATTCACCACATGATATGTGTTTTGCTTGGAGCATCTTGTATGATTTGAGTATTTGATTTTTAGTTTACCACAATCATACTTGCTGTACACACCTTTTGAGAGAGACACACGTGATTTAGAAATTATTAGAATACTCTATGTGCTTCACTTATATCTTTTGAGTTATATAGTTTTTACTCTAGTACTTCACTTATATCTTTTAGAGCACGGTTGTAAATTTTGTTTTATAGAAACTATTATTCTCTCATGCTTCACTTATATTATTTTCAGAGTCTTAAATAGCATGGTAATTTTCTTAAATAATCCTAATATGCTAGGTATTCAAGACTAGTAAAAACTTTCTTATGAGTGTGATGAATACTAAGAGAAGTTTGATGCTTGATGATTGTTTTGAGATATGGAGGTAGTGATACTAAAGTTGTGCTAGTTGAGTAGTTGTGAATTTGAGAAATACTTGTGTTGAAGTTTGCATGTCCCGTAGCATGCACGTATGGTAAACATTATGTAACAAATTTGAAACATGAGTTGTTCTTTGATTGTCCTCCTTATGAGTGGCGGTCGGGGACGAGCGATGGTCTTTTCCTACCAATCTACCCCCCTAGGAGCATGCGCGTAGTGCTTGGCTTTTGATGACTTGTAGACTTTTGCAATAAGTATGTGAGTTCTTTATGACTAATGTTGATTCCATGGATTATACGCACTCTCGCCTTTCCATCATTGCTAGCCTCTTCGGTACCGTGCATTGCCCTTTCTCACATTGAGAGTTGGTGCAAACTTCGTCGGTGCATCCAAACCCCGTGATATGATACGCTCTTTCACACAAAAACCTCCTTATATCTTCCTCAAAACAGCCACCATACCTACCTATTATGGCATTCCCATAGCCATTCCGAGATATATTGCCATGCTACTTTCCACCATTCCGTTTATCATGACACGTTCATCATTGTCATATTGCTTTGCATGATCATGTAGTTGACATAGTATTTGTGGCAAAGCCACCATTCATAATTCTTTCATACATGTCACTCTTGGTTCATTGCGTATCCCGGTACACCGCCGGAGGCATGCATATAGAGTCATACTTTGTTCTAGTATCGAGTTGTAATCATTGAGTTGTAAATGAATAGAAGTGTGATGAGCATCATTTTCTAGAGCATTGTCCCAAGTGAGGTGAAATAAAAAATAAAAAAGGAAAAAAGAAAGGCCATAAAAAAGAGAAGGCCCAAAAATAGAGAGAGAGAGAGAGAGAGACGGGACAATGTGACTATCCTTTTTACCACACTTGTGCTTCAAAGTAGCACCATAATCTTCATGATAGAGAGTCTCTTGTTTTGTTGCTTTCATATACTAGTGGCAACTTTTCATTATAGAACTTGGCTTGTATATTCCAACAATGGGCTTCCTCAAATGCCCTAGGTCTTCGTGAGCAAGCAAGTTGGATGCACACCCACTTAGTTTCTTTTGTTTTGCTTTCATATATTTATAGCTCTAGTGCATCCGTTGCATGGAAATCCCTACTCCTTGCATTAACATCAATCGATGGGCATCTCCATATCTCATTGATTAGCCTTGTTGATGTGAGACTTTCTCCCTTTTTGTCTTCTCCGCATAACCCCCATCATTATATTCTATTCCACCCATAGTGCTATATCCATGGCTCACGCTCATGTATTGCGTGAAGGTTGAAAAAAGTTTGAGATTACTAAAGTATGAAACAATATCTTGGCTTGTCATCCGGGTTGTGCATGATGAGAGCATTCTTGTGTGACGAAAATGGAGCATGACTAAACTATATGATTTTGTAGCGATGAACTTTCTTTGACCACGTCATTTTGAGAGGGCATAATTGCTTAGTTAGTATGCTTGAAGTATTATTATTTTTATGTCAATATTGAACTGTTATCTTAAATCTTTCGGATCTGAATATTCATACCACAATTAAGAAGAATTACATTGAAATTATGCCAAGTAGCACTCCACATCAAAAAATTCTGTTTTTATCATTTACCTACTCGAGGACGAGCAGGAATTAAGCTTGGGGATGCTTGATACGTCTCCAATGTATCTATATGATTGTTCCATGCTATAATATATTCTGTTTTGGACATTAATGGGCTTTATTATACACTTTTATATTATTTTTTGAGACTAACCTATTAACCGGAGGCCCAGCCCAGAATTGTTGTTTTTTGCCTATTTTAGAGTTTCGTAGAAAAAGAATATCAAAGAGAGTCCAAACGGAATGAAACCTTCGGGAACGTGATTTTCGGAACGAACGTGATCCATAGGACTTGGACCCTACGTCAAGACATCAATCAGGAGGGCACGAGGTAGGTGGGCGCGCCTACCCCCCCTGGGCGCCCCCTCCACCCTTGTGGGCCCCGTGTTGCTCCACCGACGTACTTCTTCCTCCTATATATACCTACGTACCCCCAAACTACCAGAGACGGAGCCAAAACCCTAATTCCACCGCCGTAACTTTTTGTATCCATGAGATCCCATCTTGGGGCCTTTTCCGGAGCTCCACCGGAGGGGGCATCGATCACGGAGGGCTTCTACATCAACACCATAGCCTCTTCGATGAAGTGTGGGTAGTTTACCTCAGACCTTCAGGTCCATAGTTATTAGCTAGATGGCTTCTTATCTCTTTTTGGATCTCAATACAATGTTCTCCCCCTCTCTTGTGGAGATCTATTCGATCTAATCTTCTTTTGCGGTGTGTTTGTTGAGACCGATGAATTGTGGATTTATGATCAAGTTTATCTATGAACAATATTTGAATCTTCTCTGAATTCTTTTATGTATGATTGGTTATCTTTGCAAGTCTCTTCGAATTATCAGTTTGGTTTGGCCTACTAGATTGATCTTTCTTGCAATGGGAGAAGTGCTTAGCTTTGGGTTCAATCTTGCGGTGTCCTTTCCCAGTGCAAGTAGGGGCAGCAAGGCACGTATTGTATTGTTGCCATCGAGGATAACAAGATGGGGTTTATATCATATTGCATGAGTTTATCCCTCAACATCATGTCATCTTGCTTAAAGCGTTACTCTCTTCTTATGAACTTAATACTCTAGATGCATGCTGGATAGCGGTCGATGTGTGGAGTAATAGTAGTAGATGCAGGCAAGAGTCGGTCTACTTGTTTAGGACGTGATGCCTATATACATGATCATACCTAAATATTCTCATAACTATGCTCAATTCTATCAATTGCTCAACAGTAATTTGTTCACCTACCGTAATACTTATGCTCTCGAGAGAAGCCTCTAGTGATACCTATGGCCCCCGGGTCTATTTTCCATCATATTTAATCTCCCGACAACAAGCTATTTCTGGAATCGTTTTTTTTACTTTCTTTACTTTGCATCTTTATCATAAAAACCCAAAAATATTATCCTATCATATCTATCAGATCTCACTCTCGTAAGTGACCGTGAAGGGATTGACAACCCCTTATCGCGTTGGTTGTGAGGATTTATTTGTTTGTGTTGGTGCGAGGGACTCGTGCGTGGCCTCCTACTGGATTGATACCTTAGTTGTCAAAAACTGAGGGAAATACTTATGTTACTTTGCTGCATCACCCTTTCCTCTTCAAGGGAAACCAACGCAATGCTCCAGAGGTAGCAATTCCTACATTACATTGATGAACTGGAGCTAGTTCTGTGTCACCCGATGTTATAACTATTGCCTGATCAATCGCATCCGACATAATTCTCCATCACCGATCCAATGCCTACGAGCTTTTCCTATATTGTTCTGTGCTTATTTACTTTTTTGTTGCTACTGTTACAATCACTATAAAACCCAAAAATATTACTTTTGGTATCGTTACCATTATTACCATATTACTTTGCTACCAAATACCTTGCTGCAGATATTAAGTTTCCAGGTGTGGTTGAATTCACAACTCAGCTGCTAATACTTGAGAATATTCTTTGGCTCCCCTTGTGTCGAATCAATAAATTTGGGTTGAATGCTCTACCCTCAAAAACTGAAGGAAATATGCCCTAGAGGTAATAATAAAGTTATTATTTATTTCCTTATTTCATGATAAATGTTTATTATTCATTCTAGAATTGTATTACCGGAAACATAATACATGTGTGAATACATAGACAAACAGAGTGTCACTAGTATGCCTCTACTTGACTAGCTCATTGAATCAAGGATGGTTAAGTTTCCTAGCCATTGACATGAGTTGTCATTTGATTAACGAGGTCACATCATTAGAGAATGATGTGATTGACTTGACCCATTTCGTTAGCATAGCACTTGATCATTTAGTTTGTTGCTATTGCTTTCTTCATGACTTATACATGTTCCTGTGACTATGAGATTATGCAACTCCTGTTTACTGGAGGAACACTTTGTGTGCTATCAAACGTCACAACATGACTGGGTGATTATAAAGGTGCTCTACAGGTGTCTCCGAAGGTACTTGTTGGGTTGGCGTATTTCGAGATTAGGATTTGTCACTCCGATTGTCAGAGAGGTATCTCTAGGCCCTCTCGATAATGCACATCACTTAAGCCTTGCAAGCATTGTAACTAATGAGTTAGTTGCGGGATGATGTATTACAGAACGAGTAAAGAGACTTGTCGGTAACGAGATTGAACAAGGTATTCAGATACCGACGATCGAATCTCGGGCAAGTAACATACCGATGACAAAGGGAACAACGTATGTTGTTATGCGGTCTGACCGATAAAGATCTTCGTAGAATATGTGGGAGCCAATATGAGCATCCAGGTTCCGCTATTGGTTATTGACCGGAGACGTGTCTCGGTCATGTCTACATAGTTCTTGAACCCGTAGGGTTCGCACGCTTACAGTTTCGATGACGGTTATATTATGAGTTTATGAGTTTTGATTTACCGAAGGTTGATCAGAGTCCCGGATGTGATCACGGACATGACGAGGAGTCTCAAAATGGTCGAGACATGAAGATTGATATATTGGAAGCCTATATTTGGATATCGGAAGTGTTCTGGGTGAAATCGGGATTTTACCGAAGTACCAAGGGGTTACCGGAACCCCCCGGGGGCTTAATGGGCCATAGTGGGCCTTTGTGGAGAAGAGGAGAGGCGGTCAGGGCAGGGCCGCGCCCCCCCCCCCCCTAGTCCGAATAGGACAAGCAGAGGGGGGCGGCACCCCCCTTTCCTTCCTCTATCCCTCCTCTTTCCCCTCCACTCCTAATCCAACAAGGAAAAGGGAGGGAGTCCTACTCCCGGTGGGAGTAGGACTCCTCCTGGCGCACCCCCTCCTGGACGGCCGCTCCTCCCCCCTTGCTCCTTTATATACAGGGGCAGGGGGCACCCTAGAGACACAACAATTGATCGTTTGATCTTTTAGCCGTTTGCGGTGCCCCCCTCCACCATAGTCCACCTCGATAATACTGTAGCGGTGCTTAGGCGAAGCCCTGCGTCGGTAGAACATCATCATCATCACCACGTTGTCATGCTGATGAAACTCTCCCTCAACACTCGGCTGGATCGGAGTTCGAGGGACGTCATCAGGCTAAACGTGTGTTGAACTCGGAGGTGCCGTGCGTTCGGTACTTGATCGGTCGGATCGTGAAGACGTACGACTACATCAACTGTGTTGTGCTAACGCTTCCGCTTTCGGTCTACGGGCGTACGTGGACAAACACTCTCCCCTCTCGTTGCTATGCATCACCATGATCTTGCGTGTGCGTAGGAAATTTTTTGAAATTACTACGTTCCCCGAGAGTGGCATCCGAGCCTGGTTTTATGCGTTGATGTTATATGCACGAGTAGAACACAAGTGAGTTGTGGGCGATATAAGTCATACTGCTTACCAACATTTCATACTTTGGTTCGGCGGTATTGTTGGATGAAGTGGCCCGGACCGACATTACGTGTACGCTTACGCGAGACTAGTTCTACCGGCGTGCTTTGCACACAGGTGGCTGGCGGGTGTTAGTTTCTCAAACTTTAGTTGAACCGAGTGTGGATGCGCCCAGTCCTTGCGAAGGTTAAAACAACACCAACTTGACAAATTATCGTTGTGGTTTTGATGCGTAGGTAAGAACTGTTCTTGCTAAGCCCAGTAGCAGCCACGTAAAACTTGCAACAACAAAGTAGAGGATGTCTAACTTGTTTTTGCAGGGCATGTTGTGATGTGATATGGTCAAGACATGATGCTAAATTTTATTGTATGAGATGATCATGTTTTGTAACCGAGTTATCGGCAACTGGCAGGAGCCATATGGTTGTCGCTTTATTGTATGCAATGCAATCTCCCTGTAATGCTTTGCTTTATCTCTAAGCGGCAGCGATAGTCGTAGAAGCATAAGATTGGCGAGATGACAACGATGCTACGATGGGGATCAAGGTGTCACGCCGATGACGATGGTGATCATGATGGTGCTTCAGAGATGGAGATCACAAGCACGAGATGATGATTGCCATATCATATCACTTATATTGATTGCATGTGATGTTTATCTTTTATGTATCTTATCTTGCTTTGATTGACGGTAGCATTATAAGATGATCTCTCACTAAATTTCAAGATAAAAGTGTTCTCTCTGAGTATGCACCATTGCCAAAGTTCGTTGTGCCCAGACACCACGTGATGATCGGGTGTGATAAGCTCTACGTCCATCTACAACGGGTGCAAGCCAGTTTTGCACACGCAGAATACTCAGGTTAAACTTGACGAGCCTAGCATATGCAGATATGGCCTCGGAACACTGAGACCGAAAGGTCAAGCGTGAATCGTATAGTAGATATGATCAACATAGTGATGTTCACCATTGAAACTAATCCATCTCACGTGATGATCGGACAATGTTTAGTTGATATGGATCACGTGATCACTTAGAGGATTAGAGGGATGTCTATCTAAGTGGGAGTTCTTAAGTAATATGATTAATTGAACTTAAATTTATCATGAACTTAGTACTGGTAGTATTAGCATATCTATGTTGTAGATCAATAGCTCGCGTTTAGCTCCCATGTTTTATTTTTGATATGTTCCTAGAGAAAACTAAGTTGAAAGATGTTAGTAGCAATGATGCGGATTGGATCCGTGATCTGAGGTTTATCCTCATTGCTGCACAGAAGAATTATGTCCTTGATGCACCGCTAGGTGACAAACCTATTGCAGGAGAAGATGCAGATGTTATGAACGTTTGGCTAGCTCAATATGATGGCTACTTGATAGTTTAGTGCACCATGCTTAAACGGTTTAAAACCGGGACTTCAAAAATAACGCCACAGAGCATATAAGATGTTCCAAGAGTTGAAATTGGTATTTCATACTCATGCCCGTGTCGAGAGGTATGAGACCTCTGACAGTACTTTCCCTACAATATGGAGGAGAATAGCTCAACCAGTGAGCATGTGCTCAGATTGTCTGGGTACTACAATTGCTTGAATCAAGTGGGAGTTAATCTTCCAGACAAGATAGTAATTGACAGAATTCTCTAGTCACTATCACCAAGTTACTAGAACTTCGTGATGAACTATAATATGCATGGGATGAATAAAAATAATTCCCGAGCTCTTCGCGATGCTGAAATCGACGAAGGTAGAAATCAAGAAAGAGCATCAAGTGTTGATGGTTAACAAGACCACTAGTTTCAATAAAAGGCAAAGGGAAGAAGGGGAACTTCAAAAACAATGGCAAGCAATTTGCTGCTCATGTGAAAAAGCCCAAGTCTGGACCTAAGCCTAAAGCTGAGTGATTCTACTGCAAAGGGACTGGTCACTGGAAGCGGAACTGCCCCAAGTATTTGGTAGATAAGAAGGATGGCAAAGTGAACAAAGCTATATCTGATATACATGTTATTGATGTGTACTTTACTAGTGTTTATAGCAACCCCTCGGTATTTGATACTGGTTCAGTTGCTAAGAATAGTAACTCGAAACGGGAGTTGCAGAATGAACAGAGACTAGTTAAGGGTGAAGTGACGATGTGTATTGGAAATGGTTCCAAGGTTGATATGATCATCATCGCACACTCCCTATACTTTCGGGATTAGTGTTAAACCTAAAATAAATGTTATTTAGTATTTGCGTTGAGCATGAATACGATTGGATCATGTTTATTGCGATACGATTATTCATGTAAGTTAGAGAATAATTGTTGTTCTGTTTACATGAATAAAACCTTCTATGGTCATACACCCAATGAAAATGGTTTGTTGGATCTCGATCATGGTGATACACATTTTCATAATATTGAAGCTAAAAGATGCAAAGTTAATAATGATAGTGCAACTTATTTGTGGCACTGCCATTTAGGTCATATTGGTGTAAAGCACATGAAGAAAATCCATGCTGATGGGCTTTTGGAATCACTTGATTATGAATCAGTTGATGCTTGCGAACCATGCCTCATGGGCAAGATGACTAAGACTCCGTTCTCCAGAACAATGGAGCGAGCAACAGATTTGTTGGAAATCATACATACTGATGTATGTGATCCGATGAATATTGAGGTTCACGGCAGGTATCATTATTTTCTGATCTTCACAGATGATTTGAGCAGATATGAGTATATCTACTTGATGAAACACAAGTCTGAAACATTTGAAAAGTTTTCAAAGAATTTCAGAGTGAAGTGGAGAATCATCGTAACAAAAATAAAAGTTTCTACGATATGATCGCAGAAGTAAAATATTTGAGTTACGAGTTTGGCCTTCAGTTAAAACAATGTGAAATAGTTTCACTACTCACGCCACCTGGAACACCATAGTGTAATGGTGTGTCCGAACGTCCTAATCGTAATTTATTAGATGTGGTGCGATCTATGATGTCTCTTACCAATTTACCACTATCGTTTTGGGGTTATGCATTAGAGATAGCTACATTCACGTTAAATAGGGCACCATCTAAATCCGTTGAGACGACACAGTATGAACTATGGTTTGGCAAGAAACCTAAGCTGTCGTTTCTTAAAGTTTGAGGTTGCTATTGGGGAACGTAGTAATTTCAAAAAAAATCCTACGCACACGCAAGATCATGGTGATGCACAGCAATGAGAGGGGAGAGTGTTGTCTACGTACCCACGCAGACCGACTGCGGAAGCATTGACACAACATAGAGGAAGTAGTCGTACGTCTTCCCGATCCGACCGATCCAGCACCGTTACTCCGGCACCTCCGAGTTCTTAGCACACGTACAGCTCGATGACGCTCCCCGGGCTCTGATCCAGCAAAGCTTCGGGGATGAGTTCCATCAGCACAACGGCGTGGTGACGATGATGATGTTCTACCGACGCAGAGCTTCGCCTAAGCACTACAACGATATAATCGAGGTGGAATATGGTGGCAGGGGGCACCGCACACGGCTAAGGAACGATCACGTGGATCAACTTGTGTGTCTAGAGGTGCCCCCCTGCCCCCGTATATAAAGGAGCAAGGGGAGGAGGCCGTTCGGCCATGTGTGGCGCGCCAAGGAGGAGTCCTCCTCCTAGTAGGAGTAGGACTCCTACTAGGAGGGGGAAAGAGGTGGAGTGGGAGAAGGAAAGGGGGGGCGCCACCCCCCTCTCCTAGTCCAATTCGGACCAGGGAGGTGGTGGTGCGCGGACCACCTCTTGCAGCCCCCCTCTCTCTCCACTAAGGCCCATATGGCCCAATACTTCTCCCGGTAGGGTTCCGGTAACCCTCCGGCTCTCCGGTTTTCTCCGAAATCACCCGAAACACTTCCTGTGTCCGAATATAGCCGTCCAATATATCAATCTTTATGTCTCGGCCATTTCGAGACTCCTCGTCATGTCCGTGATCACATCCGGGACTCTGAACTAACTTCGGCACATCAAAATGCATAAACTCATAATAACTATCATCGTAACGTTAAGCGTGCGGACCCTACGGTTCGAGAACAATGTAGACATGACTGAGACAAATCTCCGGCCAATAGCCAATAGCGGGACCTGGATGCCCATATTGGCTCCTACATATTCTACGAAGATCTTTATCGGTCAGACCGCATAACAACATACGTTGTTCCCTTTGTCATCGGTATGTTACTTGCCCGAGATTCGATCGTCGGTATCCAATACCTAGTTCAATCTCGTTACCGGCAAGTCTCTTTACTCGTTCTGTAATACACCATTCCGCAACTAACTCATTAGTTGCAATGCTTGCAAGGCTTATGTGATGTGCATTACCGAGGGGGCCCAGAGATACCTCTCCAACAATCGGAGTGACAAATCCTAATCTCGAAATACGCCAACCCAACATCTACCTTTGGAGACACCTATAGAGCTCCTTTATAATCACCCAGTTACGTTGTGACATTTGGTAGCACACAAAGTGTTCCTCCGGTAAACGGGAGTTGCATAATCTCATAGTCATAGGAACATGTATAAGTCATGAAGAAAGCAATAGCAACATACTAAACGATCGGGTGCTAAGCTAATGGAATGGGTCATGTCAATCAGATCATTCTACTAATGATGTGACCTCGTTAATCAAATAACAACACTTTGTTCATGGTTAGGAAACATAACCATCTTTGATTAACGAGCTAGTCAAGTAGAGGCATACTAGTGACACTAAGTTTGTCTATGTATTCACACATGTATTATGTTTCCGGTTAATACAATTCTAGCATGAATAATAAACATTTATCATGATATAAGGAAATAAATAATAACTTTATTATTGCCTCTAGGGCATATTTCCTTTAGTCTCCCACTTGCACTAGAGTCAATAATCTAGATTACACAGTAATGATTCTTACACCCATGGAGCCTTGGTGCTGATCATGTTTTGCTCATGGAAGAGGCTTAGTCAACGGGTCTGCAACATTCAGATCCGTATGTATCTTGCAAATCTCTATGTCTCCCACCTGGACTAGATCCCGGATGGAATTGAAGCGTCTCTTGATGTGCTTGGTTCTCTTGTGAAATCTGGATTCCTTTGCCAAGGCAATTGCACCAGTATTGTCACAAAAGATTTTCATTGGACCCGATGCACTAGGTATGACACCTAGATCGGATATGAACTCCTTCATCCAGACTCCTTCGTTCGCTGCTTCCGAAGCAGCTATGTACTCCGCTTCACATGTAGATCCCGCTACGACGCTTTGTTTAGAACTGCACCAACTTACATCTCCACCGTTTAATGTAAACACGTATCTGGTTTGCGATTTAGAATCGTCCGGATCAGTGTCAAAGTTTGCATCAACGTAACCTTTTACGGTGAGCTCTTTGTCACCTCCATATACGAGAAACATATCCTTAGTCCTTTTCAGGTATTTCAGGATGTTCTTGACCGCTGTCCAGTGATCCACTCCTGGATTACTTTGGTACCTCCCTGCTAAGCTTATAGCAAGGCACACATCAGGTCTAGTACAGAGCATTGCATACATGATAGAGCCTATGGCTGAAGCATAGGGAACATCTTTCATTTTCTCTCTATCTTCTGCAGTGGTCGGGCATTGAGTCTGACTCAACTTCACACCTTTTAACACAGGCAAGAACCCTTTCTTTGCTTGATCCATTTTGAACTTCTTCAAAATCTTGTCAAGGTATGTGCTTTGTGAAAGTCCAATTAAGCGTCTTGATCTATCTCTATAGATCTTTATGCCTAATATGTAAGCAGCTTCACCGAGGTCTTTCATTGAAAAACTCTTATTCAAGTATCCCTTTATGCTATCCAGAAATTCTATATCATTTCCAATCAGTAATATGTCATCCACATATAATATCAGAAATGCTACAGAGCTCCCACTCATTTTCTTGTAAATACAGGTTTCTCCGAAAGTCTGTATAAAACCAAATGCTTTGATCACACTATCAAAGCGTTTATTCCAACTCCGAGAGGCTTGCACCAGTCCATAAATAGATCGCTGGAGCTTGCACACTTTGTTAGCTCCCTTTGGATCGACAAAACCTTCTGGTTGCATCATATACAACTCTTCTTCCAGAAATCCATTCAGGAATGCAGTTTTGACATCCATCTGCCAAATTTCATAATCATAAAATGCGGCAATTGCTAACATGATTCTGACAGACTTAAGCATCGCTACGGGTGAGAAGGTCTCATCGTAGTCAACCCCTTGAACTTGTCGAAAACCTTTTGTGACAAGTCGAGCTTTGTAGACAGTAACATTACTGTCAGCGTCAGTCTTCTTCTTGAAGATCCATTTATTCTCAATTGCTTGTCGATCATCGGGCAAGTCAACCAAAGTCCATACTTTGTTCTCATACATGGATCCCATCTCAGATTTCATGGCTTCAAGCCACTTTGCGGAATCTGGGCTCACCATCGCTTCTTCATACTTCGTAGGTTCATCATGATCTAGTAGCATGACTTCCAGAACTAGATTACCGTACCACTCTGGCGCGGTTCTCACTCTGGTTGATCTACGAGGTTCAGTAGTATCTTGTTCTGAAGTTTCATGATCATTATCATTAACTTCCTCACTTATTGGTGTAGGTGTCGCAGAAACAGTTTTCTGCGATGTACTACTTTCCAACAAGGGAGCAGGTACAGTTACCTCGTCAAGTTCTACTTTCCTCCCACTCACTTCTTTCGAGAGAAACTCCTTCTCAAGAAAGTTTCCGAATTTAGCAACAAAAGTCTTGCCTTCGGTTTTGTGATAGAAGGTGTATCCAATAGTTTCCTTTAGATATCCTATGAAGACACATTTCTCCGATTTGGGTTCGAGCTTATCAGGTTGAAGCTTTTTCACATAAGCATCGCAGCCCCAAACTTTAAGAAATGACAACTTTGGTTTCTTGCCAAACCACAGTTCATAAGGCGTCGTCTCAACGGATTTTGATGGTGCCCTATTTAACGTGAATGTGGCCGTCTCTAGAGCGTATCCCCAAAACGATAGCGGTAAATCAGTAAGAGACATCATAGATCGCACCATATCTAGTAAAGTATGATTACGACGTTCGGACACACCATTACGCTATGGTCTTCTGGGTGGCATGAGTTGCGAAACTATTCCACAATTTTTCAAATGTACACCAAACTCGTAACTCAAATATTCTCCTCCACGATCAGATCGTAGAAACTTTATTTTCTTGTTACGATGATTTTCAACTTCACTCTGAAATTCTTTGAACTTTTCAAACGTTTCAGACTTATGTTTCATTAAGTAGATATACCCATATCTGCTTAAGTCATCTGTGAAGGTGAGAAAATAACGATATCCGCCACGAGCCTCAATATTCATTGGACCACATACATCTGTATGTATGATTTCCAACAAATCTGTTGCTCTCTCCATAGTACCGGAGAACGGTGTTTTAGTCATCTTGCCCATGAGGCATGGTTCGCAAGTACCAAGTGATTCATAATCAAGTGGTTCCAAAAGTCCATCAGTATGGAGTTTCTTCATGCGCTTTACACCAATATGACCTAAACGTCAGTGCCACAAATAAGTTGCACTATCATTATCAACTCTGCATCTTTTGGCTTCTACATTATGAATATGTGTTTTACTACTATCGAGATTCAATAAGAATAGACCACTCTTCAAGGGTGCATGACCATAAAAGATATTACTCATATAAATAGAACAACCATTATTCTCTGATTTAAATGAATAACCGTCTCGCATTAAACAAGATCCAGATATAATGTTCATGCTCAACGCTGGCACCAAATAACAATTATTTAGGTCTAATACTAATCCCGAAGGTAGATGTAGAGGTAGCGTGCCGACCGCGATCACATTGACTTTGGAACCGTTTCCCACGCGCATCGTCACCTCGTCCTTAGCCAATCTTCGCTTAATCCGTAGTCCCTGTTTCGAGTTGCAAATATTAGCAACAGAACCAGTATCAAATACCCAGGTGCTACTGCGAGCATTAGTAAGGTACATATCAATACATGTATATCACATATACCTTTGTTCACCTTGCCATCCTTCTTATCCGCCAAATACTTGGGGCAGTTCCGCTTCCAGTGACCAGTCTGCTTGCAGTAGAAGCACTCAGTTTCAGGCTTAGGTCCAGACTTGGGTTTCTTCTCTTGAGCAGCAACTTGGTTGCCGTTCTTCTTGAAGTTCCCCTTCTTCTTCCCTTTGCCCCTTTTCTTGAAACTAGTGGTCTTGTTAACCATCAACACTTGATGCTCCTTTTTGATTTCTGCCTCCGCAGCTTTCAGCATTGCGAAGAGCTCGGGAATAGTCTTGTTCATCCCTTGCATATTATAGTTCATCACGAAGCTTTTGTAGCTTGGTGGCAGTGATTGGAGAATTCTGTCAATGACGCAATCATCTGGAAGATTAACTCCCATCTGAATCAAGTGATTATTATACCCAGACATTTTGAGTATATGCTCACTGACAGAATTGTTCTCCTCCATCTTGCAGCTATAGAACTTATTGGAGACTTCATATCTCTCAATCCGGGCATTTGCTTGAAATATTAACTTCAACTCCTGAAACATCTCATATGCTCCATGACGTTCAAAACGTCGTTGAAGTCCCGATTCTAAGCCGTAAAGCATGGCACACTGAACTATCGAGTAGTCATCAGCTTTGCTCTGCCAGACGTTCATAACATCTGGTGTTGCTCCAGCAGCAGGCCTGGCACCCAGCGGTGCTTCCAGGACGTAATTCTTCTGTGCAGCAATGAGGATAATCCTCAAGTTACGTACCCAGTCCGTGTAATTGCTACCATCATCTTTCAACTTTGCTTTCTCAAGGAACGCATTAAAATTCAACGGAACAACAGCACGAGCCATCTATCTACAATTAAACATAAACAAGCAAGATACTATCAGGTACTAAGTTCATGATAAGTTTAAGTTCAATTAATCAAATTACTTAAGAACTCCCACTTAGATAGACATCCCTCTAATCCTCTAAGTGATCACGTGATCCAAATCAACTAAACCATGTCCGATCATCATGTGAGATGGAGTAGTTTCTTTGGTGAACATCACTATGTTGATCATATCTACTATATGATTCATGCTCGACCTTTTGGTCTCCGTGTTCCGAAGCCATATCTGTATATGCTTGGCTCATCAAGTATAACCTGAGTATTCCGTGTGTGCAACTGTTTTGCACCCGTTGTATTTGAACGTAGAGCCTATCACACCCGATCATCACGTGGTGTCTCAGCACGAAGAACTTTCGCAACGGTGCATACTCAGGGAGAACACTTGATAATTTAGTGAGAGATCATCTTATAATGCTACCGTCAATCAAAGCAAGATAAGATGCATAAAAAGATAAACATCACATGCAATCAATATAAGTGATATGATATGGCCATCATCATCTTGTGCCTGTGATCTCCATCTCCGAAGCACCGTCATGATCACCATCGTCACCGGCGCGACACCTTGATCTCCATCGTAGCATCATTGTCGTCTCGCCAATATTATGCTTCCATGACTATCGCGACCGCTTAGTGATAAAGTAAAGCATTACATCGTGATTGCATTGCATACAATAAAGCGACAACCATATGGCTCCTGCCAGTTGCCGATAACTCGGTTACAAAACATGATCATCTCATACAATAAAATTCATCATCATGCCTTGACCATATCACATCACATCATGCGCTGCAAAAACAAGTTAGACGTCCTCTACTTTGTTGTTGCAAGTTTTACGTGGCTGCTACGGGCTTAAGCAAGAACCAATCTCACCTACGCATCAAAACCACAACGATAGTTTGTCAAATAGACTCCATTTTAACCTTCGCAAGGACCGGGCGTAGCCACACTCGGTTCAACTAAAGTTGGAGAAACAGTCACCCGCAAGCCACCTTTGTGCAAAGCACGTCGGGAGAACCGGTCTCGCGTAAGCGTACGCGTAATGTCGGTCCGGGCCGCTTCATCCAACAATACCGCCGAACCAAAGTATGACATGCTGGTAGGCAGTATGACTTATATCACCCACAACTCACTTGTGTTCTACTCGTGCATATAACATCAGACCATAAAACCTAGGCTCGGATGCCACTGTTGGGGAACGTAGTAATTTCAAAAAATTTCCTACGCACACGCAAGATCATGGTGATGTACAGCAACGAGAGGGGAGAGTGTTGTCTACGTACCCACGCAGACCGACTGCGGAAGCGTTGACACAACGTAGAGGAAGTAGTCGTACGTATTCCCGATCCGACCGATCCAAGCACCGTTACTCCGGCACCTCCGAGTTCTTAGCACACGTACAGCTCGATGACGCTACCCGGGCTCCGATCCAGCAAAGCTTTGGGGATGAGTTCCGTCAGCACAACGGCGTGGTGACGATGATGATGTTCTACCGATGCAGGGCTTTGCCTAAGCACTACAACGATATGATCGAGGTGGAATATGGTGGCAGGGGGCACCGCACACGGCTAAGGAACGATCACGTGGATCAACTTGTGTGTCTAGAGGTGCCCCCCTGCCCCCGTATATAAAGGAGCAAGGGGAGGAGGCCGGCCGGCCAGGTGTGGCGCGCCAAGGAGGAGTACTCCTCCTAGTAGGAGTAGGACTCCTACTAGGAGGGGGAAAGAGGTGGAGTGGGAGAAGGAAAGGGGGGGCGCCGCCCCCCTCTCCTAGTCCAATTCGGACTAGGGAGGAGGTGGCATGCGGCCCACCTCTTGCAGCCCCTCTCTCTCTCCACTAAGGCCCATATGGCCCAATACTTCTCCCGGTAGGGTTCCGGTAACCCTCCGGCTCTCCGGTTTTCTCCGAAATCACCCGAAACACTTCCGGTGTCCGAATATAGCCGTCCAATATATCAATCTTTATGTCTCGACCATTTCGAGACTCCTCGTCATGTCCGTGATCACATCCGGGACTCCGAACTAACTTCGGTACATAAAAATGCATAAACTCATAATAACTGTCATCGTAACGTTAAGCGTGCGGACCCTATGGTTCGAGAACAATGTAGACATGACTGAGACAAATCTCTGGCCAATAACCAATAGCGGGACCTGGATGCCCATATTGGCTCCTACATATTCTACGAAGATCTTTATCCGTCAGACCGCATAACAACATACGTTGTTCCCTTTGTCATCGGTATGTTATTTGCCCGAGATTCGATCGTCGGTATCCAATACCTAGTTCAATCTCGTTACCGGCAAGTCTCTTTACTCGTTCTATAATACATCATTCCGCAACTAACTCATTAGTTGCAATGCTTGCAAGGCTTATGTGATGTGCATTACCGAGAGGGCCCAGAGATACCTCTCCGACAATCGGAGTGACAAATCCTAATCTCGAAATACGCCAACCCAACATCTACCTTTGGAGACACCTGTAGAGCTCCTTTATAATCACCCAGTTACGTTGTGACGTTTGTTAGCACACAAAGTGTTCCTTTGGTAAACGGGAGTTGCATAATCTCATAGTCATAGGAACATGTATAAGTCATGAAGAAAGCAATAGCAACATACTAAACGATCGGGTGCTAAGCTAATGGAATGGGTCATGTCAATCAGATCATTCTACTAATGATGTGACCTTGTTAATCAAATAACAACACTTTGTTCATGGTTAGCAAACATAACCATCTTTGATTAACGAGCTAGTCAAGTAGAGGCATACTAGTGACACTAAGTTTGTCTATGTATTCACACATGTATTATGTTTCCGGTTAATACAATTCTAGCATGAATAATAAACATTTATCATGATATAAGGAAATAAATAATAACTTTATTATTGCCTCTAGGGCATATTTCCTTCAGTTGCAATGCTTATGTGAAAAAGTTTCAACCTGATAAGCTCAAACCCAAATCGGAGAAGTGCGTCTTCATAGGATACGCAAAAGAAAATGTTGGGTACACCTTCTATCACAGATCCGAAGGCAAGTTATACATTGCTGAGAATGGATTCTTTCTAGAGAAGAAGTTTCTCTCGAAAGAAGTGAGTGGGAGGAATGTAGAACTTGATGAGGTAATTGTACCTGCTCCCTTATTGGAAAGTAGTTCATCACAAAAATCTGTTCATGTGACTACTACACCAATTAGTGAGGAAGCTAATGATGATGATCATGTAACTTCAGATCAAGTTACTACCGAACCTCGTAGGTAAACCAGAGTAAGATCCGCACCAGACTGTTATGGTGATGCTATTTTGGAGGTCATGTTACTTGACCATGACAAACCTACGAACTATGAGGAAGCGATGATGAGCCCAGATTCCGTGAAATGGCTTGAGGCCATGAAATCTGAGATGAGATCCATGTATGAGAACAAAGTATGGACTTTGATTGACTTTCTCAATGATCGACGAGCCATTGAGATTAAATGGATCTTCAAGAGGAAGACGGACGCTGATAGTAGTGTTACCATCTACAAAGCTAGAATTGTCGCAAAAAGGTTTTCGACAAGTTCAAGGTGTTGACTACAATGAGAGTTTCTCCCTCGTACCTATGCTTAAGTCTATCCGAATCATGTTAGCAATTGCCCCATTTTATGAAATCTGGCAAATGGATAAACAAAACTGCATTCCTTAAATGGATTTATTAGAGAAGAGTTGTATATGATGCAACTAGAAGGTTTTGTCAATCCTAAAGGTACTAACAAAATATGCAAGCTCCAGCGATCCATCTATGGACTGGTGCAAGCATCTCGGAGTTGGAATATACGCTTTGATAAGTTGATCAAAGCATATAGTTTTATACAGACTTGTGGTGAAGCCTGTATTTACAAGAAAGTGAGTGGGAGCACTACAACATTTCTGATAAGTATATGTGAATGACATATTGTTGATCAGAGATAATGTAGAATTACTCTACAAATCATAAAGGAATGTTTGAAAGGAGTTTTCAAAGAAATACCTCGGTGAAGCTGCTTACATATTGAGCATCAAGATCTATAGAGATAGATCAAGATCCTTGATAAGTTTTTCAATGAGTACATACCTTGACAAGATTTTGAAGTAGTTCAAAATGGAATAGTCAAAGAAGGAATTCTTGCCTATGTTACAAGGTGTGAAGTTGAGTAAGATTCAAAACCTGACCACGGCAGAAGATAGAGAGAGAATGAAAGTCATTCCCTATGCCTCGGCCATAGGTTCTATAAAGTATGCCATGCTGTGTACCAAACCTATTGTATACCCTGCCCTGAGTTTGGCAAGGGAGTACAATAGTGATCTAGGACTAGATCACTGGACATTGGTCAAAATTATCCTTAGTGGAATAAGGATATGTTTCTTGATTATGGAGGTGACAAAAGGTTCGTCGTAAAGGGTTACGTCGATGCAAGTTTTGACACTGATCCAGATGACGCAAAGTCTTAATCTGGATACATATTGAAAGTGGGAGTAATTAGCTAGAGTAGCTCCGTGCAGAGCATTGTTGACATAGAAATTCGCAAAATACATACGGATCTGAATGTGGCAGACCCGTTGACTAAACTTCCCTCACAAGAAAAACATGATCACACCTTAGTACTCTTTGGGTATTAATAACATAGAGATGTGAACTAGATTATTGACTCTAGTAAACCCTTTGGGTGCTGGTCACATGACGATGTGAACTGTGGGTGTTAATCACATGGTGATGTGAACTATTGATATTAAATCACATGGCGATGTGAACTAGATTGTTGACTCTAGTGCAAGTGGGAGACTAAAGGAAATATGCCCTAGAGGCAATAAGAAAGTTATTATTTATTTCCTTATTTCATGATAAATGTTTATTATTCATGCTAGAATTGTATTAACCGGAAACATAATACATGTGTGAATACATAGACAAACGGAGTGTCACTAGTATGCCTCTACTTGACTAGCTCGTTGAATCAAAGATGGTTAAGTTTCCTAGCCATAGACATGAGTTGTCATTTGATTAACGGGGTCACATCATTAGATAATGATGTGATTGACTTGACCCATTCCGTTAGCATAGCACTTGATCGTTTAGTTTGTTGCTATTGCTTTCTTCATGACTTATACATGTTCCTATGACTATGAGATTATGCAACTCCCGTTTACAGGAGGAACGCTTTGTGTGCTACCAAACGTCACAACGTAACTGGGTGATTATAAAGGTGCTCTACAAGTGTCTCCGAAGGTACTTGTTGGGTTGGCGTATTTCGAGATTAGGATTTGTCACTCTGATTGTCGGAGAGGTATCTCTAGGCCCTCTCGGTAATGCAGATCACTTAAGCCTTGCAAGCCTTGCAACTAATGATTTAGTTGCAGGATGATGTATTACAGAACGAGTAAAGAGACTTGCCAGTAACGAGATTGAACTAGGTATTGAGATACCGACGATCGAATCTCGGGAAAGTAACATACCGATAACAAAGGGAACAACGTATGTTGTTATGCGGTCTGACCAATAAAGATCTTCGTAGAATATGTGGGAGCCAATATGAGCATCCAGGTTCCGCTATTGGTTATTGACCGGAGACGTGTCTCGGTCATGTCTACATAGTTCTCGAACCCGTAGGGTTCACACGCTTACAGTTTCGATGACGGTTATATTACGAGTTTATGAGTTTTGATGTACCGAAGGTTGTTTGGAGTCCCGGATGTGATCATGGACATGACGAGGAGTCTCGAAATGGTCGAGACATGAATATTGATATATTGGAAGCCTATATTTGGATATCGGAAGTGTTCCGGGTGAAATCGGGATTTTACCGGAGTACCGAGTGGTTACCGGAACCCCCGGGGGGCTTAATGGGCCATAGTGGGCCTTTGTGGAGAAGAGGAGAGGCGGCCAGGGCAGGGCCGCGCGCCCCTCCCCCTAGTCCGAATAGGACATGGAGAGGGGGACGGCACCCCCCCCTTTCCTTCCTCTCTCCCTCCTCTTTCCCCTCCACTCCTAATCCAATAAGGAAAAGGGAGGGAGTCCTACTCCCGATGGAAGTAGGACTCCTCCTGGCGCGCCCCCTCCTGGCCGGCCGCACCTCCCCCCTTTCTCCTTTATATACAGGGGCAGGGGGGCACCCTAGAGACACAACAATTGATCGTTTGATCTTTTAGCCGTGTGCGGTGCCCCCCTCCACCATAGTCCACCTCGATAATATTGTAGCGGTGCTTAGGCGAAGCCTTGCGTCAGTAGAACATCATCATCGTCACCACGCCGTTGTGCTGACGAAAATCTCCCTTAACACTCGGCTGGATCGGAGTTCAAGGGACGTCATCCGGCTGAATGTGTGCTGAACTCGGAGGTGCCGTGCATTCGGTACTTGATCGGTCGGATCGTGAAGATGTACGACTACATCAACCGCTTTGTGCTAACGCTTCCGCTTTCGGTCTACAAGGGTACGTGGACAAACACTCTCCCCTCTCGTTGCTATGCATCACCATGATCTTGCGTGTGCGTAGGAATTTCTTTGAAATTACTACGTTCCCCAACAAAAACTGTTACGATCCCCTCTACTTGTGGGTTATCAGGCTACATATGTGGAATATTCAGTTTTGACTAGTGATTGAGATGAACAACCTGGATTTCTTCAAGGTTGCAACATTTATATTGAAGCAAGTCTTAAGTTGTTACTACACCCCCCTTCTTAAGACTTGGGAGCTACAAGTGATATGCATATAAGGAAGTTCTACATCTTCAAGCCGGCTGAAAATCAGATGAGTATTTCAAGACCAATATTTTTTGCATTGAGAGCTGAATCAAATGAATTATTCTTCATAATATTTCTCTGTGAGAAACCAACGACAGCAAATTAAGTATGAAGCTGGCCTATTGAGGAAGGAAATGACAAGGAATTAAAGATGATCAGGTATCGACTTACAAGAATTCTTAACCTGGAGCACAATCTGTCAAATTTGTTCTTGTGATTGTTTTACAGGATCAGTTTAACATGGATAAATCCAAATTAAACTGGGGGCTAATGCCGGGGATACACCCTGCGATATGACCCAACCGGAAGTATGACCCGGCTAGGACTTGGTGACCCGGCAGACTATAAGCCAGATTGTAAGCCAGCGGACAGTTATAAGCCAGATGGTAAGCCGGCGGACAGATTATAAGCTAGATTATAAGTCAGATTATAAGTCAGATCATAAGCCAGATGGTAAGCCCGCAGATAGTGGTAACCCGGCAGACAGAGTCGCCTGAGGTTAATAAGCCCGCGACGTTAAGAAGCCCATGGAGAGAAGCCCGAGATGAGAAGTCAGAATAGTTTAAGTCTTAATCCGACTAAGACTCTACATGTAACCCGCCCCTTCAACTTATATAAGGAGGGGTAGGACACCCCAAGAGGGGGCGAAAATAATCTTAAGGCTAGACACAACTAAGAGAGCCGGATATACAGCGACTCCCACGTGATGACAATGAGACCTAGCCACAAACAACATGTAAGGTTGTTACCGGATGATGTTTTCCGGGGCCTGAAGCTGTCTAAACTCTTGTCTTGTGTTGTGTATCTCGATTCCGATCAACCACTCTCAAGCTATCACATAGATGTGTTGGCCTCACGACTAAGTCCTCACACTAGGACATCTGCCGTGACAAATCCACAACAACAAGGTCGGTGGTCTTCCAGTATGCGAGCGCGCCAGCGGGTCGATGAACTCAGCTTTGAGCGCTAGCATCACAACCCACTCGTTGCCGCTGATGGCCGCACAAGCAGACATTGCCGCCACTGGAAAAGATGACAAGTATTAGAATCAACTGCACAAGAAAAAATTCCTTATAAAAAAGACCAATTCTGCTCTTTGCTGCTTTAGTGTTGTGCCATTGTTTGTACAGTGTCCCCTGTGCTTTGCTCTGTTTCTACTAGTTTGGCTTGCACTTATGGGATTTTTTAAAAAAAATTCTTTCAAAAAAGAGGTTGAAACTCTCGGCCTCTGCATTAATCGATGCATATAACCATCTTTAATAATTATTCAACAACAGTCTGACCCGAACCCACCATCTAGAACCGGAGTCATCGCCGATCCTCCAGCAATGAATTATCAGGGGCCGACACCCGGTGCGGCAAATCTAAAGTGTACACTGCATGCACACATTTTAGAAGCCGCCACCACTATCAAACTACTGACCCATCTTCAGGAAGGACATCACAGCATCCTTGCCAAGCCGGCCATCCATCGACGCTGCCAAGATGCGGATGTAGGTGGCTTGATCCATAGGCCGCAGCAGCCAGAATTAGCACGAACAAGATGACGCCGCCATTAAGTGAATAAATTTTACCCTTTCTCTTCCAATCTCCTGCCTGAGTACTCTCTCACATTTGGATCCAATGAAGAGCAGAACAATGTGCAACGTAGATTCATGAGTGCCAGAGGGTAGGGCTAATTACCAGTGAATCTTTGAATTGAGGAACGAGGTCACGGGAAGCAAGAACACATACCATCTTGATCTCTCCGACTCTAGTTGATGGGGAGTGACCAGATCATTGAGGCTATGTTCGGTTAAACCTCTTTTGGAGAGGTTTGGAGGGGATTGAGGTGGATTTTGACTTACAGCGGATTCAATCCCTCCTCCCACCACAATCAACTCAAATCCCTTTCAAACTCCTTGCAACCGAACAAGCCCTGAGAAAGGAAGGAGAGGACCATCGGGGAGTCAATTCACGGCCTAGGTATCATGGTCGTGTCCTTATAATCGGAGAGGCATCAGGCATGCGAGGGGCGGTGCTGTTCAGGAGTTGGGATTTGGCGAAGCGGAGGAGTCGCGAAGCTGAAGAGATGAGAACAATGATGATCCAATGCGAACAGATGTGACTTTTGCCTGGTGGGTTTTCCATAGCACGGTTCCTCGGGCCTTCATTTTTTCCCTTGTGCTTTCCTTGGCCCATTCTACTTACTAGAGAAGGAATACATGGGCCGGGGTCCCTGCACCCCGGGGGCCCAGGGCGGGCGCCCCATTTTCCCGGCCTATGGGCCGGCCTTGCCAAGGTGTCAAATAGCGCCCCCACCCTGCACTCGTCCATCCAGACATGACGGTGGTGAAATGGAGAGAAGATTGCATGATTTCTTCTAAGTAGGAGGATTATGTGCCACTAAACTAAACCTCCTTGGCATTTTCTTGACATGTGTAGTATGTGTTTGTGTTGTGCCAGAAGACCTCACCCGGTGAGCAAATGTGAGGCGTTTGGAGCCAGAGGAAGAAAATATGACATACAACAGAGCAATTCCTTTGACGGGAAAGAAGATTAATTGAGTTAAGTTAACCCAAAGGGAGGCATGTCCTGTGTACAGATAAAACAAAGCAATGCCAAGGGTAAACCACTTTTGAGAAACACACAATTTAGGCGCCTATGGTTTGTGCCGCTTCTGGATCTCGGAGGTGCTTATAGGGGTAGTGTGTGCGTGCGCGCGTTCATAGGGTTGGATTTATGTGCCTGTATGTGAGCATCTGCGTTTGTACTATGTTCAAAAGAAACACACAATTTAGTTGTCGTTATGAAGCTTAGAGAGATATACTATCTCCGTCCTAGTTTATTAGTCCTTTTTATAGTCTGGGTCAAACTTTGACCTTTGATTTAATTATAAAATATAAGTTATATACCCTAAAAATACTACAATTGGAAACCTCTTTCAAATATAAATCCAATAATGCAAGTTTTATGACATAACTTATAATTTGTTAGTCAAATCTATGGACAAAGTTGGACACAAAATACAAACGAGACCAATAAACCCAGACAGAGGTAGTACATGTTTTTTGGGATTAGAGCACTAAATCAACTATGTGAGTGCGTTACACAAGTTAAGGGATAATGAATGCATTTTAATCTTTAAAATGGTTCAAAGTATTATTAAACTCAAGCTAGTTCAAATGTGTCATTAAACTCAATCTTATTTAAATTACATGTTCCATGTCCATAAAAATCTTTAGTACGTTGTCATCACCTTAAAATATCTTTCTCAATAAATTCAACTAAACAAATATTTAACAACCATCATTCATAGAATTTTCAACATATATATATTCTTCATTATGTTCGGAAGAACACCCTTGCAATGTTCAACCACCAAAATCAGGAACAACACTAGTTTGGCAAGAAGTGCATCTACTTGTAAATATAGAATAATTATTTTTTTCGTTTCAACAACTTGACTAAATAGCTGAACATACTTTTTGTAGTCTCCTTAAACATATAATCTCTTTTGTCATTTATAATGTTATCAAGTTGAAAAATAAGACCTCTCAAATACACATTTTAGACATCATCATAAAAAATCATAGAAAATATAAGCTATTTGTTCATGTCAGACTAAACTAAATGCAACATATAACCTTTATATTAAGTAGTATTTTTGCGAACTATTTGTGCGGACCATAACATAAATTCATGTTTGAAAATCCATTAAAAATATGAAAAGGATGATATAGTGTTTGTTGACATATTAGGCAAGACTAAATTAAACATGTAATATTTAGATAAAGTACTATTTTTATTTTGTGAATTATTTGTAGGGTCATATGGGGCAATGATCCAATCTTTCACATACAACAACTTCTGTTTGTGCTTCACAAGCCAGTAGTGTTTTGCAATATTTCTTCAGGAGGTACTGGTGGGACTAGTTTCCAAACCTATGACACTACCGACGCTGGTTGAGTCTAAGCTCACCGACGTCCGCACTGTAACGAGCGGAATTCAACGTCTCCATCACCAGTAACCTCCCAACAGCCCACTCTGGCACAGTGGTGCATTGCCGTGTCTCTGACGACTCATTGGAGGTAAAGCAAATTGTGATTTATGAGATATTCCCTCCGTTCCTTGATATAAGGTGTATAGATTTTTGAGAAAAAACCCAAAATATAAGGTGTATTGTGTTGCATCACTCGTTTGGATAATCTTTTTAGGGATTTGATTACATTTACCTATATTAGGCAATCTCCTCTATTTTATCATGCCAATTAGTCAGGTGTAATATCGCCCAAAACTTGTGAAATTTTCCGTCCATGTGTGTTCTTTAATTTCCGTGCCAAAAACTATACACCCTATAGTAGACTTCTCCATCTATGTTCCACACTTATAAATGGATAATTTTGCAGTATTAAGATTAGTAAAGCTAATATATATCATCCATAATACCAATCAATAAATCCAATGTAACATATGTACCTGCACACAATCACCGAAACCATCAGGTAGTTGTGCAGCTACTACAAGCGGCCATCCTTCCAAATGGCGGACTACCACTAGGCCTACTATGGCGGCCGCATTCCGATGCTCGCCATTGTGAGCAGCATGCTCGGGGCAGGAAGAGGATCCAAACACTCGGCGACAGAACCTACACAGTCAATCGGGAAGGTGTATCGGCTGCCCAAGCTGAGGTAGGGAGCAATGGGTGTTCCTGGTCTTCGTGGTACAGCCGCACCACGCACAGCCGCTTCCCCACCGAATATCATTGGGCGGTGGGATCACTGCAACCCAGTTCGTCCTACGGGCACGCAGTCTCTATATTCCATGCAAGCAGTAGCCGCAAGCCACTGTGTCTTCAGCCCGCAGAGCAGCCATGCCATTAACATCTCCAACCTACGGCAAGACCAACGAAATCAATCTCAGAAAAATGTATGATCGCTCGCCAAACACCCCTACCATAGCCCCGTTCCCCATCGTGCATTGATCAAGAACCAAAAAGATAAAAGAAAGAAGGCAAGAAACTCTGAAATTTCTTCAGATCTGTCATTTCTTCACGTAAGCGGGAAGATAACACAGCAGTGCAGCGATGTTACGAGGGCAGAACATGAGTTGAAGACCAGCTCAAGAGAATTGAAACTAAGCAGAGCAACCCCTTCCTTCCAAACCAATGTTGTTATTCCCAAGAAAATTTCTTTACAGAACCAAGAAGTCGAGTTTTGTTCTCAAGAAACAATAGATTCTTTGTCCAGAGTTAGGAACAATGGCTACTATTATATATTTATAACAGAAGTCGAACAAGACATCACATTCATCCACACAGGCTAAAAAAGTATACTAAGCTGATTTAGATTATAACAGTTGAGACTAAAAGATCTAAAAGTTACGTACAATAGTAACGTGTACATCTTTTAACATATGAAACGTCATATGTTAATCGCCAGTGTGTCGCCAGTGCCCGTCACGATGACCTCGGAGATGACAATGAGGAGAAAAGGGTTTGGGGTTTGGTCATGCATGGTAGGGAAGGAGAAGATGAGGTGGTAATGCCCCTGGCGCTTGAGGAGAAAAGGAAAAGTCGGCCGGCCGCGACTCCGGCATGCGGTAGCGAAGTGGGTTGCAGCTGAGGCAGCAATGTTCGGAATAGATGGGATTCTTGGATGGCTGGAGCTGCTCAAGTTTTTCAAAAGAAAAAAAAAGATTTGCTCAAGTTCATGAAATCGAGCAAGATGAGATCAATCGCCACATACGCCTTCCTCAAGCTGAGCCAAATGACGCCAAGGCGAAGGACGATCTGGCATTGGATTGCAAGGCTGTGTATGCATGTCAAGCATTGGCCGTCTGAAACTGGATGCACGCACACAGCAAAGAAAATAATTGCCCACGTTTGTACCAAATAAACTATATCAGGTTATGTGCTTCAGTTTCGGATCCTCTTCGTGTCCACACTCTCTCTAACACGAGAGATTGGTTGACCCGTAAACATACAGCCAATCAACCAAACGTCTCGCATGCATGCGTGTGTTACAAGAGCATAAGGCCGGTATCGACCAACCTGATTTTGTATCGGCTGCCGACAAGTTTAGGATGCGTTGCAGTGTACATGCAATACAAGCTAGCTGCTTAAAGAAGGAACTAAGACACCCGTCTGCTTCTTTCGTCATCACTGTTCATTGTCATTGTTGAATGGCAAAACTATGCCAGCCCTCTATCATACCTTACCTTTCCGACTTCTAGGCTTCTACTTCAGTGACGCGCACGAGAGGCCGCTAGCACAAACGGACACAATGAAACTTCTTATCGTCCCATTATGATCTTGCTCCAATGTGACATGTTTTACACATACAATTGTATCTCCCGTTGCAACGCACGGACAAATGTGCTAGTATATATTTATAACAGAAGTCAAACAAGACATCACATTCATCCACAGGCTAAAAAAGTATACTAAGTTGATTTAGATTATAACAGTTGAGACTAAAAGATCTAAAAGTTACGTACAACAGTAACGTGTACATCTTTTAACATATGACACGTAAGATAAAAAAGAAGAGCTACGCCATGTATTCATTGTCTAGGAGAAAAACATATATGTGTCCGGCACGAGCAGAACAAACTAATTGAACGCCCAGCCGAGGGTAGCTAATTGGCTTGGTGATCGCACGATCCATCCGATTTTCTACGGGGGAAAAATAGTAACAGCAGCCCGATTCTGGATCATGAAGGTGCGTACATTGGCTGGACTCTTTTTTTTATGTGGTCAAGTCCAAGTGTTGAAGCGTGGGAGGCACTAGAATAACAGAAATTTTGAACTAAGAAGGAAGTTGTCCGATCCGGCATAAGCCAACCCAGAGCACTCAGCCCTACGTGTACAAGGGGCTGCCATTCTTTCCGGTAGCATTGTATCATTGTATGTCATGACATCAATATTGATGTCAGCATAGTCCTTTCTCATCGTGGCTCTTATTTCAAAGAAGAATATCTCAGTAGTTTGCACTACCAAAATTAGGAACTAGATAAAGGTCGGGCTTCAGTAAATAACATATAAAAAGGGAGTCAAGATACCATGCCATAAAATGCTCACGCTGATTCAGATCCATCCATGTACATGCATGAGATAGTCAGACAGCTATGTGTTGACCCATCAAATCACCATGGATAAAAACATTCACGTGTGATGAGTTTTTTTAATGGGATAGAAAATTCACGTCTGATGAGTTGATGTAGACATGCGTGCATCCACATTGATTAAATTATATTGACTGTAAATTTTAGATATTAATGGCTGAGATTTCAAAAAAGGTAGCGTTACAGGTAAATATTATCACGTAGAAACAGTTGGACATGGCATGTTGTTTTTCTTGAAAGCATGTCACGTGTAGTTCAACATGTCTTTGGTTCAACATAGACATAGCTTTTACGTTGGTGTTGTAAAAGTAAGGCAATTAGAAAAAAGATTCAGCAGCCAAATATAGAAGGTCCAATAAATTGTCAAGAAAAAAGAGGTGTCCAACATGGAAAAATCAAGGACCCCGATATCTCCCGACCGTTCGGTCTCGGAGAGCGCCAGACCGAACGAGTCGTTCGTTATGGGGGAGCCGATCGACCGAAGATCTGTTCGGGACGAGAAGAGGCCAGCCCGAACACCATCACTCTAGGCCCTTTTTTGCGTTGAATAAAAAAGAAAAAAAGCCCAGTTTACCCAAAAACTATTTTGACAAAGAAAGCCCACTTTTTGTTGTGAATAATAGAGGTCAGATTTGCCATACTCTAAAAAATTTGAAATGGTCCCAAAATAATTTTGTCATGAAAGATAGAAAATAACGAATAAGATACTACTAAAAAATCACTATGGATTGAAGCCAAAAAATTTGCCATGATCTTTATAAGGAAAATTTGCCATGGTTAAAAAAAGATCTTTTTATGCAAATGGCAAAAAAGAAAACAGTTCATGGCAATTTTGCATCTCTACCATGATGGCAAGAAATGTACATTAAAAATTTGTATGCTATTTTTACTGTATAATTGAAGAGACAAAAAATATGGATTAAAAATTGCCATCATGTGGAGCAGAAACAAAAAACGCACAAATCTTTTGTTTAGTAGTAATTGCCATGTTTTATAAAGTAAATGTACCATAGTCAATAGAAGCAAAAATTATCATGAACGGTGGAAAAAGGCAAAACTTGCTGTGGATGTAAAGTAGTTTTGCCATGGAAAACTAGAAGTCAAACTTGTCATGCTCCATGGGAGTAGACGTGTCATGAGTGAAAAAAAAAGTAAATTTGTAATGTATGTCACATAAAAAATGTCATGGCAATAAAAAGCTATTTTTTTCCATGTTAATAAAGTTAAATTAGAGATGGCAAAATAGAAAGTAAAACTTGCCATGGCAATAAAAGTTAAATATTGCCATGGGGATTTAGGTAAGAAATCCCATGTTAATAAGGGTCAATTTGCCATCCACAAATAAAAAAGTAAAACTTGCCATGGCAAGAAAATTTAAATATTGCCATGGGGATTTAGGTAAAATTGCCATGTTAATAAAGGTCAATTTGCCATCGACAAATAAAAAAAATTGCCATGGAATAAAAGTTAAATATTGCCATGTGGATTTAGGTAAAATTGCCATGTTAATAAAAAGGTAAATTTGACATGGCAAAATAAATAGTAAAACTTGCCATGGCAATAAAATGTTAAAAATTGCCTTGGGGTTTAGGTAAATTCGCCATGTTAATGAAGGTGAAATAATTACTAAAACTTGCCATGGCAATATTCGCCATTTTTTTGACAATTTAAATAATTACCGCGACAATTTAAATAATCAAAAGTTGCCATGGCAAGAAAGCAATGAATTTACCATGATCCAGGAAGCAAATTTGCTATGATGCGTAAACTAAATTTGCCATCATCAATTCAACTAGTTTTTTTTATGTTTACATCGCAGAAGTATAAGATTAGTTGCCATGGTAGAAAATAGTAAAAAAGTGCCATGATCCAACATCGAAAGTTGCCATGGCAAGAAAGCAATGATTTTTCCATGATCCGAGAACTAAATTTGCCATGATTCAATAACTGTATTTGCCATCTTCTAGAAAAAATTTTCACTGAGACAGCAAATTTAAGATAAATTGTATAGTATAATACATGTTTAGTCCTGAATCCTTCTCTCTAAACGAAAAGCAAGATTTGATTACTCCATATCCCTTTTCAGTTTAATTATCTCTGATGTTGTTCAACGAAGATGACCAGAAACTCTAAAAAGCCCTTTCATCACTACAGAAATTCAGCGCACATAGCCGACCAAATATAGCTGCAGATCATTTATTTTCTTCTCAAAACTCATTCCGTCCTGGAAGACTAGTATGCATATCTGTTTTGTTCAGATCACAGAAAAGCAAATGATTTTCAGTCAGTAGAATGGTAATGAAATACACAGAAAAAGTTGTTCTACGGAATCAATAACTCCCAGAATCGCTTGTTCTATTACCGAGCAAAGCAAAATGGCCTAGTTCACCTATGCCAGCCGATTCACTTGGTGATGTATGGAGCGCTAGAACAAAAAAGAAATCTTAGAAATGGAAGAATTCTGGGGCTGGGCATTACCGAGCAAAGCACTGACTAGGAGAACGGCGCTGATCTCCAAGCACGAGCAGGGCAGCTCGCGTTCGTGACCACGTCGGGGAGCGCAAGTGCCTGGGGTGGTCGTCGTCCCCGCGGCAGTCGTCGAAGTGCAGCCCCACGCCAGGGAGCAGCAGATGCGTGGACATGGTCATCGCCGACGCGGGCGCCGTCGACGCAGCCCCGTGTCAGGTGGAGGGGCAGAAACCTGGAGGTGGTTGTCGTCGACGCGCAACCTCCCTACCGCGGGTACGGCCTCCCCGGCGGCTAGATCCGGCAACGAGAAGACGACCCCCGCCACGGTATCAAGGCCTTGGCGCCGGCCTCCGGTGGATCCCACAGCCGCCGCTTCATCTGGATGCGCCTGGGAAGCCGGCGACCCCGCCAGCCGTCGCCGGGGCAGGTGCCGGGCACGGGAGCTCCATGGAGGGGAAGTGGTGTGGTGGCTTGCTCGTGAGTGGGTGGGTGGTGGGAGACCGGGAGACGAGAGGAGTAGTGCGGCCGTGGAGAGACAAAACGTTCGCGGCGACCTCCTGCTTTTCCGAACGATAAGAAATCAATGACGTGGCTGGTCAGACCTACCTTAAGATTTGTGATTGGATCCAATGGTCCATGGGACGTTCGGCCCCAAATCCTAAAATACAGGCGTTCGGAAGTTATTGATTCCGAAAATCAAAAGAACGGTCCGACCTAAACCTCCACCAAAAATATAAGGGCGACGCTACATGTCCGCCGGCGGAAATTTAAAAAGGATCCACCGCCTTCCTAACCATTGGATGGACACATTAATGACCATCCGATCTATCAAAATAAGCAGCCATACTTTGCAACAAGAGTTGGGTTTCTGCAATAATCTGCTTGTTGCAATCACCTGAGCCTGTATTTTTTTTTATTTTGCAACAGAGATCTTATTGCAGAATTTTTTCGCAACGGAGATCTTGTTGCAGAAATTTTAGAGACCATCATTGTTTGTACTTTTTAATTTTCTGCAACAGAGCTCTTGCTTCGAAATTTCTTTGCAACAAAGGTCTTGTTGCAGAATTTTAAAAATCTCACGACACGAGCATGTGGTTTTTTGTTTTTACAACAGTGGCCCCGTTGCAAAAATTTAAAGATCGATTGCAACAAGGGACATGTCCTTGAATTTTTTTAACCGAGTTTATGTTCCAAAAATTATTTTCGAAACGGAGCCCATGAAATTAAGGAGATGATGCCGCTCGCAACATCGATGTCCCTGTATTTTTTTGCAACAAAGATCTTATTGCAGAATTTTTTCGCAACAGAGATCTTGTTGCAGAAATTTTAAAGATCACCCTTGTCTATATTTTTTCATTTTCTGCAACAGAGAGTGTTTCGGAATTTCTTCGCAACAAAGGTCTTGCTGCAGATCTTGAGGGGGTTCAGATCCAGATCCTGTAACACACCAACTGTTTGTAGGATGTGATGTGTGATGCTATGTGGTCCAAATAGCGCTATGTGCTATCCATGCCACACGATCATCACGGATTGAACGATGTACGAGGCGCCGACGCGTGAGAGTTATCCGCCGGCTGAACCAAAGCTTTTTCCAAAATATAAGCGTCCTAACATAAAAAAGATATACAGCAAAGAAAATAATCAATGGATGGACGTCAATATACTAAATATTCTCGGAATTGTTTTTATGATATAATATGCATGCACAAGAATCCCGTGTGTGCAACCGCAAAAAAAAAAGGAATCCCGTGTGTGGTGTGCATGGCATGGTGTTAGAAAAGCCAGAAAAATATGTCAGCATGATGTGTGTGATATCAAGGGTATTGTATGTAGTTCACAAAAATAATATAGTCATTGCGATAGTGAAGCCTTGAGGAAACTAATCATGTTAATGCGCCAGAAAATTGAAGTCAAGAAAAAACAAGATATACACAATCTACAATAAGATAAACAAGAGAGAACTAATTTTCCTCTCTGATAAATAAACAATGGCATGTTAATTACTCTAGATCAAATGAGCGGTATGTAAACTAAAATAAATATCCATGAAGGCATGATGTTACACTGATAAAAATAATGTTTGTGTTATGCCCATTAATGAGGCAGATGGACAAATTGGACACAGAGTGTTAGTCCCATCCACCAAAATTGTGGGGATATCTTAGAAAGTATTCACCAACTAACAAAGAGGAAATATATGTTAGTAGGAACTCTGTCACTGTGTAGAGCAGGCCTCATATATTAACATTTTATGTATATTAGTATGAATGTTTATAATTTTGTATCGCGGGCCACATACATTATTCGATCTTTTGTTTCCATACACTAGAATCCAGCAACCTAATATACTTAACCAAATTCCCATCATATATCAATAGTCTAAACTGATAAGCATCTTGCAAAAACAAATAGTAGTCCACACAATGGCAAATGATTAATAAAGAGAACAAAAGAAAATAGGACTACTTATGAATCATTGTGTAATGATGATAGAAGGTATATATTTGGAGTATCACATCAAAAACTAGTCGCGCAAATGCGCGGGTCACACAACTAGTTCCCAAGAACACAAGAACCAAATCTTCCCCGGCGCGCGTAGGAAGTGGGCAGATGTAGGGAGGAAACGTCTAACCAGTGCCGGCGGAGATCCACGGGGGTGGTGCAGGCTGTGATCACCGCAACAGTGCGAGCAAATGGGTCGCTCGCACCGGAAGCAAAACAATCAGGACTAGAAGAACGCCCGTGCGTTGCAACGGGGCCACATTAACTTTAAGAGTTCAATATTAATATTCTCATACATATCAATCCTTCTCCTCCTTCCGTCTGCCACCGAGACAGGGACCTAGACTTTGTGCTGCTCTTATTGATTTAATGAAAAAAGTTATTTATTTCTGTTAGAACACAAATGCTTAGATAGCATCTGCATGTCAGGGAAGGATAATGTGGCCTGGATAGCATCTGCGAGTTAGGGAAGAATTATGCGACCGTGTAATATTTGGATAGGAACAAACATGGACGTGCATTGCCCCGTTGCATTACCGCCCAACGAACATGGACACCGCCGCCGGCGGCCCGGTGGAGCTCGAACCCGAGAGACTCTGCTGCTTGCTGGGAGGGGTCGGGGAGGGTCGGAGCACAGGAGCATTGACGTGAAGAGAGAGTAGGCCGGGGAGATTACTGTGCACGCTGCACAGCGACTTGGACCTCGGAGGGCCTTGGCTCTGTCAGGAGGAGGTCCCGAGTTCCTGCCGAGGACAGCCTGACGGGGGAGACGCACGGCCGCTCGCGCTGCCCGCAACGCGACCACGCCCTGCCCTAGGGTTCTGCGACGGCGGCAGCGTCGTCCACAGCCACACCCTCCCTGAGTCCTGCCCTGAATTGGGGTTCCGAGATGGCGGCGGTGGCGGAGGTCTCTGAGGTTGGAGAGGGGCAAGATGTAGGACGGCGGAGGCTAGAGCCTGGAGCGATGGCGGCGTCTCGGGATTGCAGGCAGGGGGACGTGCGAGGTGAGTGTTTTTTTCACCGGTTTATGTTGTGTTGCCTGCACGGATATATAGGAGAACAAATAGGTGGATTATAATTCCTTCCATTGTATCAGTGCTGGGAAAGGAAGCGAGGGACAAAAATCAATCGAGAGGTCTTTAAGAGTAGAGATTAGTTAATTGGATTTTTCTTTAAAGTCTGTTATTTGTTTTCTTAAAATTTATTATATGTTTCCTAAATCAAATTGCATTGATGGGATGGATCGATTGATTTGGATAGTCTATTATTTGTTTCCTTCACATCTATTATATGTTTCCTAAAGCAAATTGCATTGATGAGATGGATCGTTTGATTATAATTCCTTCCATTGTATCAGTGCTGGGAAAGGAAGCGAGGGACAAAAATCAATCGAGTGGCCTTTAAGAGTAGAAATTAGTTAATTGGATTTTTCTTTAAAGTCTGTTATTTGTTTCCTTAAAATTTATTATATGTTTCCTAAATCAAATTGCATTGATGGGATGGATCAATTGATTTGGATAGTCTATTATTTGTTTCCTTCACATCCATTATATGTTTCCTAAAGCAAATTGCATTGATGAGATGGATCGTTTGATTTGGGTAATTTAGTAAAGTTAGATCTGTGTCTTTTTGTACGATAGGAAAGTGTTTGTTTAGAAGGAAATAGTGAAAAAATAAACCGATGGGGTGGTGGGAGGGGGAACGAAAAAACCTAGACGAAAGTGATGGAAGGATGACGAAAATAAAACGAAGGTGGGAGGATGACGAAAAAAACCAGCAAAAAAAACCGCGCAGACTATTCACCAAGTCGTTCATTAGGAGTAGAGATGAGCATCCCCGAAGCTAATCAGTGGGCAGCAGTCACCGAGGTGCAGAAATAGAAAATGAAGGTGTTTTTTTTTGAGAAATCTCGCCCTCCTTATTGATTTAAAAGAATGTTCATCTCGTAAAAAAACAATGTTCATCCTTTTTTTAATAAAACATTTAGTTAATTTTTAGAAAAATACGAACAAATTTTCAACATTCAAACAAATTTTGAAATTACGATTTTTTTCAAAAACATTCACGTACAAATAAAAAAGTTCATTTTGTACAAAAAAAATCATCCTAAAATAGGGAAATCTTTTGTGCGATTTTAAAAAAATGTTCACCATGTATTAATAGATGTTTCAGTGTGTATTTGAAAAATGTACATCATATATTTAAAAAGTTCCTGTGTATTTCGAAAATGTCACCTCATATTATAAAGATGTTTATAGTAAAAAAAAGCTATATAAAAATATGAAAAATGAAAAAAAAGGGAAGGAAGACCAAATCTGAAAGAGAAAAAGGAAAAAAGTGAAAAGGAAAGTCAGAAACAAGAAATTACACAAAAAAACGAAAACCCCAACAACGGCAAGCGGCCGGGAATAGTACTGAGCGTGGGCTGGACCACCTTTCTCCGCTGCAAGCTCTCGGCCTGAGCGAAGCGGAGACTGTTTAACGCGAGCTCCTATTTTCCAAATCTTGTACGGCGCCTTCTGCGCGATGTGCGAAATGGGCAGACCCATCTAAGGCTGTAGGCTTGTAGCAGGAGAAGCTGGTGCCGGTTTTGGGAAGCTGCTGGTAGCTTCCGGTTGCTTTTTTCCTTCTTTCTTTGTTTAGGTATTTTGCATATTTTTGTTTGAATTTTTTGTTTTTCTTTACCTATTCATTTTATTTTTGTAAATGTGTAAAACTTTTCAATTCGATTTTCTTCCTAATTTGTGAACTTTCTTTCGAATTTGATGATTTTTTCCAAATTTTTGAACTTATCTCATTTCATTAACTTTTTTCAAACCCACATACTTTTTCAATTTTGATGAACCTTTTTGCAAAATCCACAAACCATTTTCCAAATCTCATGGACTTTTCTCATGAACTGTTAATTCATATTCATGAACTTTTTTGCACATCTATGAACATTTTTCAAACCCAAGAGTCTATTTTATTTTTCTTCAAAATTACCAAATCCAATTAAGAAAAATTCAAATGGTTAACCGATCAAAGGTTGAATGTTCAACCATCGACCGAGCCACAGGTCAATGGACCGATCGTGCGATGTGAGCGACCATCAGCTTTTGTTGAGCCAGGCCTAGTCGATTAACGAGTGAGCGCCAGGGAAGTTTACCGACGCTAAAGAGGAGATTTCCTCCTAAGGCAAAAAGAGCAGCGGCACACATATGGGTGGCCGACTAGGCCGACCCATAAGTAGGCGCCACACAGGACACTGCAACAAAGGTTTTTTGGCACCACAGCATGGTTTTTTCCACTGTAGTGGGCAAGTTCAGTATAACATTCCATCTACTGTATCAAACTGACCATGGAAAATTCATTTTTTGGTCTACTTTTTTTTTCTTCAAATGGTTTATGGAAAATGAGAACATTTTTTAAAATTCCCAAACATCAGCTGAGAACCCGAACATCCTCCCAACTTGTGACCAAAATTTTAAACAGGAACATTTTATGAAATTATGAAACATTTTTTGAAATTATGAACAAAAAATTAAAATTGCACATGTCTTGAAATTTTTAAATTTTTTTAATAACACAACATTTTTTAAAATTTCAAATATTTTTAGGAAACACAATTTTTTTGAATTTATGATTTCTTTTAAATGAAACATTTTATGAAATTCAGAACAATTTTCGAAGAACATGATTTTTTCTAAACATGATTTTTTCTGAAATACGCACAAGTGTGTGTATCATCTATTAAAGATAGAAAAGATAAAAGACTAGGTAGGCCAAATACAATTACAAGATCACCCAAAGATTACACACGGCTAAATACCCACTCAACGCATCTAGAAAAGATGCACACTAATCACTCCTAAGGAGACCCGTGGAAATCCAAGCAACTCCTCCTTGTTTGATGTTGGGGATTGCCGCCATGGCCGAAGGGGTTGCTCCGACGATGTTCCAGTGTTTTCATAGTTTCCCAAATTATTAAGGTGGCAATGGACCTCATATTTCTCCGATCTTGCCTAGGTGCATCGATGGAGGTACACCAGGCAAGTATAGTGTCATTGGCTGTGGGGGTCCAGTTAGGCCTGCCCCAGGCGGAAAGAGTTGCATACCATACTTGCCTAGCCATAGCACATGTTAGGAGTAGATGGTTGGTTGTCTCCTGATCCTGATCACACATAACCACATAGGGCACTTGGGGCTGGTGCGACAGCCGACCGCGTGCAAACCTTCCTTAGGTCCAGCAGCGATTTCGCACGACCAGCCAGGTGAAGGTTCAACATGTAAACGGCGCGTGTGACTTCCACTTGAACTTTGTTGTAGGTGCCACTTCTCTTTCTAGAAATTTTCCGTTGTAAGCTGATCTAGAAGAGAACGTGCCATCAGGCTCCCATGCCCACATAAGGACATCATTGACCCGATGTGATAGCTGCACTGCGTTGATTCTGGACCATAGCAGGATGAAAAAAACCTTGAACAGGGAAAAACAAAAAAGTAATGTATAGTAAAAATGAAAAGAAGCAGGAAATATAAAAAGGGAAACCAGAAAAAAAAAACTCGGTTCAGGAGCCTTCTAGAAGGTTCCTAAAACCGGTCAGGATTTTCTAGAAGGTTCCCGAAACCGAATCTATAAAACGCATCGCTTGCGGCTAAAATGACCATCTTAGTCGCTCATTGACAAACAGTTTATGCGCTGTTTAACGCCCGCACGTGTCATATACTGATTTTACCATTTCCTTTGCACCCGCTCTTAATCGACCATGCTTTCCTGCACATCACATAAAATTAAATGTACATAGGATTGATCTAGTGCAGTTGCAATAGTTCGGCGCCTGGTATATCATGCAGTAGCCAGCTCTATTTTTCTTTCTTTTCAATGCAATTGATGGTTCATTTTAGTTCGCCGTTAGGGCCTAAAATCAATGTTTAGTAATAAAATTTAGTGATTGTCGTAAACTTGATTTTGTGGTTGCAGGTTTATTGTCTGTCTTGGGTGGTCATTGTAGCAGTAGTGTGTACACTGGACAGCCTTCAGCCAACGTCATTTACCTCCGACTCGCCGGCCAACCGCCATCGTTTACCTCATGTCTTGTTAGACCGCCGGACAGCGCAGTCATCTAACTCTGTCTCACCGAGCAGCCACCGCCGTCTAATTCTGCCTCATCGTTAATTGTGTGCTAGCAATTCCTCCCGAGAACTTGTTAGGTTATTCTAACTCGGCAATCTATCCATGATCTTGTCTACTGTATATGGATTTTTTTAGTGATTTTTATTTTATTTTTCATGGCGCTACCATGATTTATTTCATTTTCAGGTATAATTGTTGAACATTTTTATTTATTTTTCCCTAATGGTCATGGCGTGAGAGAAGGCTACTAGCGGGGTGGGGATGTTCACTGCTTTGGGCGTTGCACTGAAGAAGTTTTTATCCAAAGGAAAATTCAAATTCTAGAGCATTTTCGGTCAAAATTTGTTGACATTTTTTATATAAAATTCTCGAAATTTCAAACTACCCTATATCCAATCTGGGAAAGTTTCTAGAAGTTTTGGCGAATAGAAAAAAATAGAAGCAATATTCAAATTCAGGACCATTTTGGCTCAAAATTTGCCCAAAAAATAAGATTTCAGAAAACAAAATCCACGCTATTCTTAGCTCATTCAATCTGGGAAAGTTTCAAGAACTTTTGCCAAACAGAAAAAAAAACTAGAAGCAAAATTAACATTCAAGAGCATATTGGCTCAAAATTTGGCAAGAAAAAAGTTATTAGAAAATCCTTAAAAATCCACACTACCCTTATATTTAGTCTAGGAAGGTTTCAAGAAGTTCTCTCGAACAGGAAAAAAACTAAAAGTAAAATTCAGATTTAGGAGCATTTTTTGGCTCAAAATTGGGTATCTTTCTATGCTGTTGTGCGTCTGGATGGCTCTTAGCGATACTTGTGGACCAAAACGACCCATAGTGGTAGTTATGGGTTGGAATGACCTGTGGTGGTAATTGTGTGTGGGACTATCTGTCAAGGTAGTTGATGGCCCGGATAACCCGTTATGGATCCACACATCCTAAAATGATAGTTGTGGGTCTGTATGACACCTTTGATAGTTCTATGTTGGTAGTACATGTAAGGGTAGTTGAGAGTTTGTATGTCCCATAGTACTAGTTATGATGACCCATAATGCTAGCCGTGGATCCAGATTATCCATATTAGTAGTCGTGGGTTTGGACGACCCATAGTACTAGTAGTAGGATCGGACGACTTATGGTGCTAATTGTGGGTCAGTATGGCCCATTGTGCTAGTCGTGGTCCTCGTAGCGGTAGCTGTTAGTCTGCATGGCCCATAGTGCTAGTCGTGGTTCGGACGACTCGTTGTGGTAGTTGTGTGTCAGGGCTATCTATGGTGTTAGTAGAGGGACCACAAAAATCAGGGGGAGACTAGTATAGTATCAACCCTTTAGGTGAGATCGTAGGATCAAACTAAAAAATTCATATTTAGACAATCCAAAAACTTCTTAAAATAATTTACAGCATACCTGCGGGTTATTTCTACAACTTAAAAAAAATCAGCTCAAAACTCGAACTACGATTAGAGATTTGAAGAAGACAAATTCGACTATGAATAGCGTCAGCCCTTGGGTGAACAGTTTTTGACATTATTCAGATCTGATTTTCTCTTTTTTGGTCCTCTAAGTGTAGTTCGAATTAGGAGCTAAAACTTTTTGAGCTTGTGCATCAAAGATGGATGAGTGTCTTCAATTTTTTGCATAATTTTTGAACATGTTTTGTATGTTCAAAAAGATTGATCTCATTGATCCCACCTTAGGGCAGAAATACAAGTCTTCCCCCACAAACCATAGTGGACTTGTGTATCAGGATAACCATTAAAGATACTTGCGGGTTCAGACTACCCATACTGGTAGTCCTGCGTTCAAACGTACCATGGTGCTAGTAGTGGCATCACACAGGTCACAGTGATCATTATGGAATTGGACGACCCATAATGCTAGTTGTGGGATCAGACGACCCATAGTGCTAGTTGTGGGATTGGGCAACCCATCATGGTGCTTATGGACTTAGACGACCGACAGTGCTAAGTTTTGGGTTCAGATGACCATAGTATTAATTGGGGGATCAACGATTCATAATGTTAGTTGTGAGTCCAGACAACCCATAGTACTAATTGTGGGTTCGAATGACCCATGGTATTATTAGTGTGATTGGTCCCAAATACTGGTCTTACTCGTCCGGGCCCACTACTAATGAACTTAGTCGTACGGACCCACAAGTATCGACTTTAGTCGCTCGAACCCGCAATTGTTGGTGTTACTCGGTCGGGCTCACTACAATCGATCTTGTCCGGACTTAAGTACCAGTCTTACTCATTCATGCTCACTACTATCCATCCTAGTCGTCCGGCCCACAAGTATCGATCGTAGTCATCCGGGCTCACAAGTACCGGTTTTACTCATACGGGCTCGCTATTATCGATCTTACTAGTTCAAGCATGCTACTTTTAATCTTAATCATTCAAAACCACAAGTATCGATCTTAATCGTTCAGAACCACAGACATCTCGGCGCGCGTTTGAAGGTGTCCTCTCCATCCTATGATCAGATCGGGCCGGAACGACAGCCGCGGCCGCCACGGGCCATGCTGCTAGTCTGAAGCGGCACTACCAGGGAGAAGGTTGGGCTAAATAGACTGGTATTTCCAGTAAATTTTATTGACAGGCACTTCGGCGTCGTTAACAATTGACATGCACTTTGGTGTCTCAGCAACCAGGTCGCCACCGACCACCACGGTGGCTCGCCGTGATGCCCTCCCGCCACCCTATGTATGACGCCAGCGGCGAGATGGGCGGGAACTCTATGGCGTGCCAGCAGACAGGAACGACACACACCGTACAACCTGAAGGACACGTTTGTCAGGCTTGACTTGACTCTCACCGACACCACCTTGCCACCTCTGTTGCTGGAGATCAGCCGGAGAGTTAGCTTGTTGCCACTTTGCTTCAATGTTTGCTTCAATGCTCTTCGACTCTCCGTAATGAGCAGCTGATGGTGTCTGGACGAAACAATTGATCAGAAAATGGCTAGTGTTGTGCTGGTGGTCATGTGGCCGCCCACTAACTGTAAAACACCTAAGATGATTCTTCAGGACTTGATACATTCCAATTACTCATTTGTGTCTTCTTCTTAGTGATACTTGGTTTTACTTAGTAATCTTAAGATCAATTTGTTTGATTTATAACTGTATGTAGAGCAGAGAACCTGACCTTGCATGTGGCCGGTTTAATTTGTTTATGAAGAAATTAGTTTAAAAATGTTCACAGTTTTACACATGTTCGCACTATTTTTCTTTCAAAAAATATGTTTGCACTTTTTGAAAACCATAAAAATTCCCAAGAAAATTTCCATTTTTACTAAAAAGATCATTTAGAAATGTACAAAAAATCAAAACATTCTTCAAACAAAAAACACCTGTTAAAAATGCATTTTTTAAGAAATGTCCTAATTTTCATAAACGTTTATTATTCTTAAAAGAACTGTTCCAACTTTTATGTAGACCTTAACTTCTATTAAAAATAGGGAATTTGTCATGTTTTCCGGAAAAGCCAAAAGATGATTGACAAACTATTCCATACAAAACTTCTCTTCCATCTGATGAAGAACGCTAAGTTGGCTTCTTCACGTCCAAACTTGATTCTACAAAAAGTAACAATCAGTTTTACCTTATTACGATGTTTAATAAAATTGGATATATATATATATATATAATGGTGCACAATGGAATATGAAGCTGGTTGTGCCTCTTTTTTCGCCCGGTGCAACGCACGGGCATTTGTACTAGTTACGTAAAATCTTTACCTATATATATAATAATAAAGTAAATTGAGTTTCTTTCGTCTGTCATGACATTTTTTAGAAAAGTCCATCTATTTCAGAGAATTCAACCTACAGTCTTGTTTTAAGTTAAAACGAATCGTTATTTTCGTATTTTATACAAAAGTCCCTGTCTTTTCTTGAAACCAACCCGCCATCCGAATTTAAGTCACACCCAAACTGTTATTTTGCATTTTTCAAACCCCCCTGATGTTTTAGGTAATTCATCCACGGACCATATTTAAGTCAAACAAATGCTTTTTAAAATCATCCATATCTTTTAAACGATAACTCCGATTTGAACATGTTATATATGAAATTTGATTAGAAAAATATGTAGAATATGAATATGCGATTATTTTTACCTATTAAGTATTTTTAAATATTATTTTAGAATATATTTAAGTCAAACCAAGTGATTTTTAAAATTATCTATATCTTTTAAACCATAACTTCGATTTTAACATATTATATATGAAATTTTATTTGAAAAATGTGTGGAATCTAAATATGATGTTAATTTTACCTGTTAAATATGTTAAAATATTGTTATGAAAGCAAACTTATAATTTATAGCGCAAGATCCGTTTTTTCATACCGGCGGCGATTCAGATTGTAAATAAACACCGCACTATAACCATATAGGGAAAAGAAAATATCGATAACTACACATGCATACCTCTGAAAAATGTTGCAGGAGAAAACAACAGATTTCTCACCGCGAGAGTGAGAGAAAGCAAGAGAGAGAGAGAGGAGAGGGACAGAGAGAGACGCCTTAGGATTAACCATATTCAACTCACGTTTTTTGTTGTTTTGTGTGGACACCGAGGCCATCGCTGGCGAGAGTGAGAAGGAGAATAAGCGGCAACACAAATATGACGCCTCGCAAAAATAAAGAAGATGAACTTATTGTGGTCTTGAGTGATCGTTGTTGAGTTAAGAGCGTGTGTTATGTTTTTTCTCCCGTTGCAACGCACGGGCTCTTTTGCTAGTATAAAACAATTTACGTAGGTGTAGCAAAGCTTTTGGGCTTCTTTTTTTTTAACGAACTATTAACTATGGACCAATAATATTTAAGATCTGTGGAGGATGGGGCCCACCCCAGCTGAAATTTGGAGAGGGGCGATTTAGTTAGAAAAAAGGAGATTTTGTACAACTCCCCGTAAGGACCGGCGCCTCTAGGATTTAGCGTTTCTTTTCCAATCAATCAAACGTTTCCACCGTGAATCAATCTGTGGTTGAGTTGGTTAGGTGGATAGTGGTATCCCCAACCCACCAGGGTTCAAATCCTGTTGCTCGCATTATTTCTGAATTTATTTCAGGATTTCCGGCGATGCGCTTTCAATGGGAGGAGACGTTCCCGTCGACGACGAGGCGCCTACGGTGACTTCGTAAATCTCAAGATGATATGCCGGCTCAGTCTCTCGGAGGTGCTCATAGGGGTATGATATGCCGGCTCAGTCTCTCGGAGGTGCTCATAGGGGTAGGGTATACATGTGTGCGTTTATAGGGTGAGTGTATACGCGTGTATATGAGCGCTTGTATCTGTACTGATATAAAAAAAATCAAACGTTTCCACCTAATAAGGTACGTACGTAAAAGAAATTACTGTACGTAGCTGTAGCGTTGTCCTATTCCTATCCATCCGGGGCAGACTTTCATCTGGATTGGCGATCACAATGCCGCGGCCGCTGCCACGCCGATCTCCCCGCCGTTGGGCACCGTACAACAAAAACTGGCTGGAGCGGGCCTGGAAACGGCGGGGCCGCCGGGTTGACGACATCGCCGACAACGGCACGGATCTCCCCGATGACGTACTCTCGGCGGTCTTCTCCCGGTTGTGAGACACGGCGGACGTCGTCCGGTGCGCTAACACATGCCGGCACTGGGGCCGCGTCGTCGCCAAAGAGGCAGTCATCCTCTCCCGCGCACTGCCGTCTCTCCCGCACCTCGCCATCGGCTTCCACACGGAGCGCCCCCTGGTCACAGCGCGCACTCGCAACAGCAAGGCCCCGGCGCGGCCGTGCTTCGTCCCGCTCTCCTCTGGCGCCCGGCTCCTCGGCTTCAGTCGGCCCTTGCCCAGCGCGCTGTCAGAGGCCGTCGAGGGTGCCGGCCACGGATTCTTCGACCACTCTCGTCCGGTCGCGTCACGCATGGGCCGCCTCCTCCTCGAGCTCCGGCGTGACGGGCATGCCGACGGGCTCAGCCTCTGCGTCTGCAACCCCATGACGGGGGACATGGCCCTGCTGCCGCCAGTACCCAACCCGGGGTTCTACGCGTGCACGGTGCTCTGCGGCGACGACCTCGACCCACCGCGCCCGTCGCGCACCTTCTTCCGCGTGCTCATCGTCTACAACCGCCATAGGCACACCGCGCTGCGCTCCTACTCCTCGGACACCGGGTGCTGGAGCCGGGAGGTTCAGAGAGCAGGCCCAAAGATCAAAGGCAACAAGCTACGCAAGTTTGGACAGGGCGTCGTGCTCCGTGGCGTGGCCTACTGGCCGCTGCTGCGCACGGTGCTGGCGGTGCGGCTTGACACGCCGGAGCCCACTGAAGTGCCCATGCCGGCCGGCAACCTTTCGGATCAGCCTCAAAACTTCCGTTTACTGGGCCCAACTCCCAACGGCAAGCTGACCTTCATCAGAGCGGGAGTTAGTAGAGATCGACGCTTGCCCCAAAAAAGCAGAGATCGACTCTGTGTGGCGATAAGAGTCCTTGAAATCACTGGGGATGACATGTCCTCCGGCACCTGGGAGAGGAAAGATGTCTTCGTGTTGCCGCAGTTTGCGTTAACATATCTGCCCACCATTAACATTCGGTGGTTCGGCGAGACGAGCGGCATCCTCCTCTTCACGCTTGGCGATGCCAGCAACAATCCTGGAGCCTTTGCGCTCAACGTGGAGACGCATGAGATTGAGAAGCTGGCCAGTGGCATTCGCTGCAGTTCATGGGAAAACTTTGTCGGGTATGAGATGGATGGCGCCTCTTACCTCGCCTCCATAGGATGTCCCTAAAGCCCCGACGGTTCTATCATAAAGCCCCGCATGTTTTTTTAGTCGAGTTTTCATTAAAAAATCATCTCTTCTTTCTTAGGAGCTAGATATAAAAAACACTATTAAAAATAAAATATATTTTAGAAAATTCTTCAGTATGTGTTATGAAAAAAAGTTCTGTATTTATTTGAAAAATGTTCACCGTATACAAACATAAGTTCAGTGTGTATTTGAAAAATGTTCACCATATATTAAAAACATTATATAAAAAAATAAATTTTCAAAAACAAAAAATAGAAGAAAAAACATATCTGAAAAAGAGTGATTAGGTGATTTGGTCGCTGCTGCGATGTCGAATTGGGGGGAGGGATTGGGTGCAGGAACCGCCCAGACCAACCAACGCGTGCCGTTAGTCGAGGGGGGGGGGAGGGAGAAGACAGATAAATTGTGGGGGCCCACCCACGCGCCGGGTTGTCCGACCGCATCGGGACGCTTCGTCCTATGTCGCTCCCGACCAGGTACCACCTGGTCGCAATCTAAACGATCGAACGGACATGAGAGGGTGTGCTCGCGACGTCAATAAAGTGCAGCTGCATTAATTGAAATTTATGAAAACGAAAACCCCAGCAACAGCAAACGGCCGAGAACAAGTAGTGAACATGGGCTGGCCCGCCTCACTCCGCTGCAAGCTCGGCCTCCGCGAAGCGGAGACTGTTTAGCGCGAGCTCCTATTTTCCAAATCTTGTACGGCGCTTTCTGCGCCACTTACTTTTTTTAGGGGGTAAAGCCACTTTATTCAAAATCCACGGATAGTGGGATAATTGTTTGGTCATGCGGCTGGCCAAACCATACATGACGCCTCTGAGCTAAAGACAAAGCAAATTTAGCAAACTTATGAGCTTCGAAATTACATCGGCGACTTTCAAAGGTAAAGGTACAAGAAAATGGTGACGATCTAGAGATAATTTCCGAGATGATGGCGCCGTAGGGATCTTGGTTTCCTTTGGCAATGTCCCCAATCACCTGCTTGCAATCAAACGACAACACAAAACGTTGGATATTGAGATCTTCTGCCAATGTGATGCCCTCACGACATGCCATCGCCTCGAGAGTGGCTGGATCCCGAATTCCTGGAATGACGAGTGCCGAACTACCAAAGAACGAGCCCTGGTTGTCCCTGCACACGGCTACTGCTCCTCCTCTTCTGCGGGTGTTCACTCCTCGGCCTCTGTATCGATGTGCCAGTCCTCACCAAAGGGGCCCGAGTAGGATGTGGGGTGCGGATAGCTTACAGGTCTGCAATAAACCGAGTAATGAACCTTTGTATATCTGCGCCACTTACTTACCGTGTACTATTTGGTACACCGCGCTTGAAGATGTGTGAAATGGGCAGACCCATCTAAGGTTGTAGCAGGAGAAGCTGGTGCCGGTTTTAGGAAGCTGCTGGTAGCTCCGGTTGTTTTTTCCTTCTTTTTTTGTTTAGGTATTCTGCAAAGTTTTGTTTGATTTTTTCTTTATCTATTTAATTTTCTTTTTGTAAATGCGTGGAACTTTTTTAATTCGATTTTCTTTCATATTCCTGAACTTTTTCCAAATTTCATGCTTTTTCCAAATTTTTGAACTTATCTCATTTTGTTAACTTTTTTCAAACCCACATATTTTTTTTCAATTTTGATGAACCTTTTTGCAAAATCCGCGAAGCTATTTTCAAATTTCATGGACTTTTTTCATGAACTGTTAATTCATATTCATGAACTTTTTTGCAGATCTATGAACATTTTTCAAATCCAAGGTTCTATTTCAATTTTTTTCAAAATTACCAGATCCAATTAAGAAAAATTCAAATGGTTAACCGATCAAAGGTTGACCGTTCAACCAATGGTTTCCTTTCAGTCTCCCTCTCTCCAATGCTGAAGTGGTTCCCAAATCTTCTGCAAAGAATGAATTGCAAGTTTGTTCAGTTCAACAGAGAAGTATACACATGTGCTATGCATGACATTGCAGCTTGAAAGTGACAATCATGGAAGAGACGTTCGTCCAGGGTGAGACAATATTAATCTTTGCGTTGCCATTATTTACAGCACCAAGGTTTCTGCTGACACCAACAATTCCTGACAGCTAAGGTACTGGACAGTGATTAATCAAATGATAATAGTCGCCACTTCCACTGAACGAAATAGATTGACACTGAAACAAAACAAAACGTATATGAGAACAGGGGAGCAGCGTCGAGCAGAAGAAAAAGATAATTGGAACGTACCTATGTCGTCTAGCACTTTAGCTGCCGGCCGCACTCCCGCTATCCCGTGTCGGACAAGGGGTAGGTGGGGGACGAAGGAGATGACGAAGGACAAGGGAACGCAGATGCTGCCGAGCGAGAACCAACAAATCGAGCGTATGTATCGGCGCTCACAAATTTTTTTTTATGAGTCAACTCCCTTTCACAACCTTATGACGGATTTATCCTTTCACAAACTAGTTGGTCACATCTAAATTTTGTAACGGTCCCATCACTACATGTAATTTCTGTTAATTTCAATTTCGTAACTTCTCGTAATTCTTATTTTTTTTACCATCAGATTAGAGTGGATGTACGGCTCCTAAAATCGTCAATCACCGTAACAGTTGTCAATATATAAATAATCGATGTATTATATATAGGTTACAAATAATTTATTCTAAGGATATATATTGGTACAATTAATGTATTCTAAGCCGTATATAAAGAATTAATGTATTATATATATACAGATTACAATTAATATATTCTAAGTATATTGTCACAATTAATGTATTCTAAGGAATATATAAATAAGTAATGTATTATATATAAGTCACAATTAATATATTCTAAGGATATATATTGGCACAATTAATGTATTCTAAGCAATACATAAATAATTAATGTATTATATATGTAGACTATGTATTCTAAGGATATATATTGGAACAATAAGTATATTCTAAGTAATCACTTATATTGATAGACATATTCTTGGAGGTGGCTCATTGTATCCCAAAATTGAATCCCCCCCCCCCCACCCCTTTCTCTCTCCATATATAGATAGATGCAAAAAGTGTGTAGATAGAGTAAGCATATTGCAGTGTGCTCCCGTCAGAAAACATACATACACAATTACCAAGGAAATATTTGCAATTTCAATTGCATCGTCTTAATGGCCAAGCGCACCGCCTTGCTCATGCAGCCACGCTGCTCTGGCTGTTGCTTCTCATGTGCTTTGCTATCCATGTACATTGTGAGTCACGTCCTGAGTTACTAGTAATTCCCCTTTCTCACATAATGAATCATGGTGCTAATATTATAATCACATCAAAATGATACAACTGAAAAAGAGTTTAACCCTCGTCTCTACGAACTACTATGCCCTACTCGTGCATTTTTGTCTTTATAAATAATTCTAGTTTGTTCTCTAGTTGATTGGACACTACAACAAAGGTTCTCTGTGGTTATTCCTGTTCCATTTTATGTTTGTATACACGTGTTCCTAGATCCATAATCGCCATTCAATTTGGTAATCAACATATACTGATGGATATTAACTGTTGATATATATTTTTGTCGTGTAGGCCGAATCATGGAAGACAAAGTAAGCAAGAAGATTAATATATCACACGGATTATGCGTGCATAAGGGTTGGACGTGCGAAAGTCTATTCAATTGCGACTGTTGTTTACTAAGCAACATCTGCATGGTATACTTCAATGGGCTTATGCATGGAAGCGTGCAAATAAAATACATATTCTTCTTCAGCCACGTTGGCGACGCCGGCCCATCCTCCGTTGCCTTCCCATACACTATGATCAGTTTTGTGTTGTTACAAGTGATCACGTTGATGTGTCGACCGGTGCACAATTTGGAAATAAAGAACAACATTGTTATTTATTTATTTATTGAAATTCAACTGCTTACCGTAATCATCATCATATATACTCCATCCGTTCCGAATTACTTGTCGCAGGTATGGATGTATCTAAATGTATTTTAGTTCTAGATACATTCATTTCCGCGACGAGTAATTTAGAATGGAGGGAGTACTAGGCATTATCAGTTTGAGAAGCCAGTGTCCAAAAACTATATGTTACATATGTCGTATGTTATAATATATGCACAATTTCGGTAGTGGTAAAGAGTGTCGGGCAACCGGCCCAACTCGAACCCGATTCCCTCGTCGTCCTCTGGTGTGACCACGTGCGCTTGTCCCATTCTTTTTGTAGGTCGACAACTGTTGACCAACCCCCTCCTCCTATGCTGCCTATGCATTTTGGGCCGGCCAAACTAGTGGGATAACACTTTCGCTTTTGTGAAGGTTCTAAAACCTTCACAAACATTTTTATCTTTTATATTTTCATGTTTGTTTTCCTTTTCTTTTGGGTTTTTTATTTTCTTTTTATTATTATGTTTATATTATATTTTCCTTTTTGTTTTTCATTTCCTGACTTTTTTTGAATCATGAACGTTTTTTGTTCATTGAATTGATTTTTTTCATCAAATTGAAAAAATGTTCACCAATTCAATATTTTGTTTGCTTGTTAGTTTGCCACAATTATTGCTTGCTAGACACATCTTTTGAGAGGGACATACATTTATCATGATTTGTTAGAATACTCTATGTGCTTCACTTATATCTTCTCAACTAGGCAGTTGCTCTTGTGCTTCACTTATACTACTTCGTAGAGAACGACGGTGGTTATATTTTATAAAAATGATTGCACTCTCATGCTTCACTTAAAGAGTCTATTTGATAGGAAGTGGTGATGAGCACGGGTTATAAGACTAGTCCAAAAAAGATAGGTATTTAAGAGTGGTATAAAAAAACTTTCATGTACATCACTAAATATGAAACACATGTTTTAATTATATTGTTGTTGTAATATGAAATGGTATGAGTTCATGATCATTGGCTAGTAAGAATATAAATATTAAAGCTTGTTATTAACTACTCATTTAAGTGTCTGACATGGTATGACGGGGATGCACGAGCATTTTTATGTCTCATTGAGATCCTTGAGTGCTGTCATAATCGGGGGCGCGCAATGGTTAACTCCTAGCAACCTTCTCCGCAAGGGCATGCGAGTAGCACTTTGCTTTGAGGGCTAATAAAACTTTCACAATAAGTATATGAATTCTTTATGACTAACGTGAGTTCATGGATAATACTTTGCTTTGATGGTTAACTCCTAGCAATCTCCTCCCTTATATCTTGCTCAAAACAGCTACCGTACCTACCTATCATGTCATTTCCCTAGCCATTCCGAGATATATTGCCATGCAACTCCCCCCGTTCTGCGCGTTTTATGACATGTGTGTTCATCATCATATTGCCTTGCATGATCATATAGAGCTGCCATGATATTCGTGGCAAAGCCACCGTTTATCATTGGTATACATGTTATGATAGATCATTGCACATCCTGATACACCGGCAGAGGCATCCATATATAGTCATATTGTTTCAGTTTATCGAGTTGTAACATCGAGTTGCAAGTAAATAAAAGTGTGATGATCATCATTATTAGAGCACTATCCCAGTGAGGAAAAGGATGATGAGACAATGAATCCCCCGCAAATCGGGATGAGACTCCGGACCTAATAAAACAAGGTCAAAATAGCCCAACAAAAAATGAAAGAAAAAGAGAGAAGGGGCAATGCTACTATCCTTTTACCACACTAGTGTTTCAAAGTAGCACCATATTTTTCATATAGAGAGTCTCCTGAGTTATCACTTTCATATACTCATTGGAAATTTTCATTATAGAACTTGGCTTGTATATTCCAATGATGAGCTTCCTTAAATGTTCGAGTCTTGATGAGAAAGCAACTTGGCCTGTAAGAGTTAGCTGCTAAACATATGCGCATGGATCCATTGTTTTCCATCTGATGAGGTCTTCATATTTGGCACACTATGATTAATTTTGTAATGCACATATATGTCGAAAAATAATTGGAATTTAGCTACCATTTGTTCAATTGCAATTGTTGCGAAATCAGATGAATGTTCTTCCTATGGACACTATTTGTTCAATTGCATATTGTGGTGAATTTTCTTTTTGCACGCCGATTCAAATGGGATATTTTTGCTTTAACATGACAATTGCTCCGCACACAGTTGAGTATGTGCGATTCACATCAGAAAGCATACGTCAATCGTAGCGGAACCGCCGATGATATGCAGCAGATCGCAGACAATTTGCAGCACTACTATGTGTGCGTAGGGCTCCAGACACATTATCGCACACGAGAGCTCAGAATAAACCGTGCCTAATGTAAAATATAATCCCAGTCCTAATTTTTTTAGAAAACGTGTGGGATCCTAAACGAAAAGCACACGCCACTCTTATCGCAACCGTCGGTGATACACAACAAATCACAAACGATCTGCAGCACTTGTATGTGTGCGAAGGGGCTCTAGAACCATTTGTGATAGAACATTATCACACACGGTAATTGTTCGGAAATGTGTGCGATGGAGTCATGCATGATAGACGAGTTCCACAAAAAACTCGTGTGCGATGGGGCACATATCGCACACAGTTCATATGTTGGCACGTGTGCCTTACATACTGCTCCCCAAACGGTTCATTACGACACATCATTTGATTTCACTGCGTCATTAGAAACGTTTAATCACCGATCTCACACGTGTGAGAGAATTTAGTGTGTGTTGCATCGCATACAATTACATTTGGCAAGGCCTCTGCATCATGGCTCCCTATCCCGATGGTTTTTGGGTCGTGTGAGAAGGACCCTTCCCCCCTATCGCACACACTCACTAGGCGACGGTTCAAAATACCGTCATGGAAAGGGATTAAAAACCGTTTGTATAGCAGCACGTTGTATCAGTGATTGAAAGATAATAATAATAATGCATGGGTTGAGTGGAATGATAACCTCCAGCCCCTGATTTTTTATTATTTCGAGAGTCTTTTCAATTCGGACACAAGGTTGATCGATGAAGCTTTGTTGGATATAGTCAAACATGTGGTTACGGGGCCAATGAATGACCTTCTAACTGCTCCATATACATGGGAAGAACTAAAGAGAGCCCTATTTCAAGTAGGTGATATAAAGGCCCCCGGCTCTGATGGTCTTCATGCTATATTTTTTTAAAATATTTTTGGCATATCATTGGAGAGGAGCTTACAAACGAAGTGCTCGAAGCGATAAACAACAGAAGGATCCCAGATGGGTGGAATGCCACTAATGTGGTGTTAATACCGAAGCTGGACAGTCCAGAGGTTACTGCATAGTTTAGGCCCATCAGTCTATGTAATGTGGTCTACAAGTAATTTTGAAGATGGTGGATAATAGACTGAAAAAAATTCCTACCCGGGGTGATTTCCCCTAGACATAGTGCTTTTGTACCAGGTAGATTAATTACTGATAATGTGTTGGTCGCTTATGAATGCTTTCATTCCATAAAGAAGCGAACACATGGCTGAAATGGTATTTATGCGGTTAAGCTGGACATGCTGAAAGCATATGACAGAGTAGAATGGGAATTCATGAGGCAACTAATGATGAGGATGGGGTTTCATGCACAATGGATTGAGCTTATCATGGAGTGTGTGTCCTCTGTCAAATATCAGATCAAATTTAATGATACAGAGACAGACAAATTTACACCAACTAGGGGCCTAAGACAGGGTGACCCCCTATCTCCTTATCCTTTTTTGATCTGTTCTGAAGGATTATCAAGCATGTTGACTCACGAAGAAGAAATTGGTGGTATTGAAGGAATAAAGGTGTCAAGGAATGCCCCCTTGATATATCACCTTTTGTTTGCAGATGTCTCTTTGATCCTCATGAGAGCTACGGTACAAAATGTAAGTACGTTGAGAGGGTCCTAGATACATATTGTGAGAGTTCAGGGCAACATGTAAGTACACCCAAATCTAGTATCTTCTTCAGTCCTAATACCAGAGTAAATGAAAGGGAGAATGTATGTGGAATGTTGAATATACTAACAGAAGCTTTGTCTGACAAGTACTTGGGGCTACCAACTATTGCCGGGGTTGATCGTAGTGACTGTTTTCAACATCTTGTTGATAGAGTATGTCAGAGACTGAAGGGGTGGAAGGGAAAATTTCTATCAGTTCAAGGCGAATAAATACTTTTAAAGGCAGTAGCTCAGGCAATTCCATCATATGCTATGTCTATTTTTAAGTTATCAGAAGGGATATGCAAAGTCAACCACTGATGAAATATTGAGCTTTTGGTGGGGTGATGGAGAGGAGACAAGGAAATGCATTGGTTTGCATGGTGGAAGATGTGTGTACCGAAGAAGGAAGGTATGGGGTTTAGAGATCTTCATAGCTTTACCTTTCTATGTTAGCAAAGCAGTGTTGGCGACTGATTCAGAATCCTAACTCTTTGTGTGCATGTGTTCTAAGTGCAAAATACTATCCTAATGGTAAAGTTCTAAAACCTGGCCCAAAGAAAGGCTCCTCGTTTACATGGTAAAGTTTGGTTGCCAGGATACAAACTTTCAAGAGAGAATGTATTTGGCGAGTGGGCACTGGTTCATAGATTAACATTTCGGACGACACATGGATCCCATCAAGTCCAACAAGGAAGATTATCTGGAATCATGTTGTCAAGGTTCAAGAGATAATTGACCCTCATACAGGTCAATGGGATGAAGCACTAATTTAGAGCGTGTTCTCGCTGGTTGATGTATGCAGAATATTAGAAATTCCACTACATGTTGAAGCACTAGAAGATTTTGTGGCATGGCACTATACAAAGTCCGGAACCTTCTTAGTACGCTTGGCATATCACTTAGAATTTGACCATTAGTTCGGTCGCCACTATGCAAATTTGAACAGTCCAGGGAGTGCTCAACTTAGCCGGGTTTGGAAGGAGCTATGGCATCTTCGGTTACCGGGAACGATCAAGCATTTTGGTTGGAAAGTACTTAAGGGAGTACTGCCATGCTACGGTGTACTCACGGGCAAATACCCTTGATCCCGCAATGCCCGATATGCAAAATTGGTTTGGAGGACATTCAACATTGTTTGTTCACATTTTGATCCGCCTGCATACGATAACACATAATATTCCCACTGCTGAGCTCATCCTGGTGGCCATGTGGTCTATATGGTGGCAAAGGAGGCAAGTTGCGAAGGGGAGGCCGTTCCAACTCCAGAGCAATCGGCCATCTCAATTCGGGTACTTGCTACCAATTTTATTCGTGCAAATACACCAAACCAGCCCATCCGCAAGAATGATCAAGTGTGGAAGAAGCCAAGCAGGGGAGTTCTAAAAGTGAACGTTGATGCATCATTTCATGAGGAGAATCTCAATAGAGCTTGTGAAGTTTTTGCCCGTGACGATCAGGGCAAATTTCCGGGAGCGGCAACACTAGCATTACCTCATGTCTCAAGCGCGGTATCAGCTGAGCTAATGACCATCCGTTCTAGACTATGCCTGGCAGCGAATCTGGGATGCACAAATCTCATCATCGAGTCTGATTGTATGAACGCTTTGAAATCCATATCTGACCCGGATGCATACATGGGAGTGGACGCGCGTTCCTGTGGTGGCAGAGTGCTCGCTCTTGGCAATGGAGTTTGCGAGCATTAGCTATGAGTTTTATAGCAGAGAGGCAAATATGCTAGCAGATGGATTAGCAAAGCATTGTTTTAGCAACAATACTTCTGAAGTTTGGGAGACTTTCGTCCCGGACTTTATTCTTCACAACTATGTAAATGACCTTGCTATTATATGAGGAATAAAGTTACTACAATCAATAGAAAAATGACGCAGAAGATGAGGAAATAATAATAAACAAAAATTAAGGAGAAAGAGCATACATACCACCATTCATGCATAGCGAAGTTTGCACTAGCTGGAGAGGAAAATCATCAAGAGGATCAATCAAGCTACTGTACCTAGGTAGTGGGTAGCCCATGAAAACTCCGACTGTTGATCCCTTGCCCATGACCCACATAAACACGGAGAGAAGTGCCCTCGACCGATAAAGACGTGCGAGATGCAAGAAGACTGAGCACTGGACACGCACACCGCCGCCGCCGATGGATCATGGATGGATGGACCCGCCGGATCTTTTGCTAGCTTCTCAAGAGCTTGATCCACACGCACGTCTTTCTCATGCGACATGCATGCATGTCTCCAAACATAGCCGCCGAAGATGAACATGTCAAACATGCTTACATGCATGCATATGCTGCTCCGTGTTGAGCTGGGCTTGACATGGACGTGACGCTCATCCCTTGGGGAAACTGGCTCCACACGGCCGGATAGCCCGATCGCCCAAGATCTCGAAAATCTTCTCGGAACAGTGACCCGCAAGCGCACCGGGTCGTATCGTTTCGGCTCACGCGCCGACGACCGATCATGATCAATTGATCATGACCGCCGTGCTACGCTGAGTGCACCTTGCTTTGGCCGCCGAGTACGCGCATACAATGAATAATGATCTCTGGGATGATGATCGTATGTTTCCCAGGTGGCGGGAAGACGACGGCTATGATGATGCGTGTGTAATGTTGCTTATGCTAGTTAGGTGATACTTATGTGAGAGGCGAGAGCCATTACCTGTCGCTGTCTGTTGATCCAGTCTCCCGGGGAGTGATACTGATATATATCCATCCAGTTCAGTCAAATCAACAGCACAATATGCTGCTGCCAGGCTGCTACAACTGTAGTGGTGTACTTCTGAAGTTCTGATTCTGAACCCACCCAGCTTGGCTTGATATAAAAAGCCCACCCTACTGCCCAGTTGCAACTCGCCGCTCCATCCATTCTGCTGCACGTTAACCGCTCGGCTTAATTGGAGGGGGAGAGACAGAGTTGCAGGTGTGTGCTGATCAGATCATATCAGATCAGCTGGAGGCTCTGCACTAATAGCATCTCACCAACTGCAGCAACATTCAGAAGCGGCTAGTTCATCAGGTACATGTTACTTCTGTGTCCAACTTGTGTACTTAACTATACCTGTTATTTTAGCTAAACATATGACGCATTCTGGTCTTTCTAATTCTTGGTTTGCTGCTCACATGTCAAATTGGATATGCTATTTTATCATCATATTCTCTTTGCAGCGAGTGAGCGAGTGTGTCTCATACTGAGGAACGATGAACCAGTTCGTCCCGGCAGATTGGAGCGGCAACATGGGAGACGCCCTGCCGCCGTTAAGGTCCGTCCTCATCACCGCTGGATTCATCTTCTTTTTTCTTGGATCGGCAACATGGGAGCTCTGGAATCCATGACTGATTCTTGCATGTGGCGTGTTGCTGCAGCGGCGAAGACGACGGCCTCATCGAGCTGCTGTGGTGCAGCGGCCACGTCGTCATGCAGAACCAGGCGCCGCCAAGACCGGCGGTGCCCGAGCAGGAGGCGGCGCCGTGGTTTCAGTACCCCGCCGTCGATGAGGATGACTACTCGGTCGAGAGGGGGCTCTTCTCGGGGATCTTAGGCGGAATGCCGGCGGTTGGCGCAGGCACGCCGTGGAAGGAGGAGGATAAGGAGCGAGGCGCCGCGGACGTGGTGACCGCGCTCCGTAGCGGGGTTATGCCGCCGCTACTGCTGACGGATAAAGCAGGGATGCACGACGACGGCCCGCGCGGCTCGCCGGCGTCAGAGGCCGGCGACTCCTCGGTGGTCACGATGGGTTCCAGGAGGATCTGCGGCGGGAGCAACCTTACCCAGACGCCCCACGTCTCCGATGCCGCCGGCGACAGCGTGCTGCAGCCGCGGAGCGGCAGGGAGGCCAGGGACGCAAGGTCCTACCAGAGGGCGTCGGCGACGTTGACCACGTCGTCGACGTGGTCGAGGCCTTCCGGCGCCAGCAAGCGGAAGCAGAGCGAGGGCCCCAGTGAGGTCATGCAGGACGTCGACTTGGACTCCGCCGACGTGACGTGCGAGACGGCGCAGAAGCCGACGACAGCCAAACGGCGGCGCGCCGCCCAAGTGCACAACCTCTCAGAGAGGGTACCTGACTAATACCTTCGTCTTACTTCGAGTTTCCTTGACTCTTGGGCCTCTTGCCGCCATTGCTGACTCTGTTCTGCGTGATCGATGCAGAGGAGAAGGGACAGGATCAACGAGAAGATGAGGGCCCTGCAAGAACTCGTACCCCATTGCAACAAAGTACGTAATTCCAATCCCTCCGCAGCTTCGCGCTAGTCGCTACGAATACGATCTTCAGTTTATAACTCTTAGCAATGGCGATGGCGATCGATCTGATCATCTCGTTCTTGGCATCGAATTCTTCCACCAGACGGACAAGGCGTCGATGCTGGACGAGGCGATCGAGTACCTCAAATCGCTGCAGCTGCAGCTGCAGGTGATGTGGGCTATGGGCGGCCGCATGGCGCTGGCGCCGGCCCCGGTAATGTTCCCGGCGGGCGCCCACCAGTACATGCAGATGCAGCGGATGGCCGCCATTAGTTCCCGGATGCCGCCATTCACGACCTGCGTATACAGTTCAAATGACCCAGAAATGACCCAGACACTTTCTTCGTGATCGCTTTACTTTGTTCACAGAAGTTTGGTGTACTGTATTTTATTAAAAAAAAAACCGTATTTAGGAATTTGACAAGTCAACCTACTCCTTTTATATTTTGAAATGTAAGGCGTGCTTTGACTATTTAAACTCATGTTTTAACCAACATGTGAATCATGTTATTATAATAGGAATTACTATCATCAGTTTCGCATTTGAAAGTAGTTCTTGTGGTTATCACTGTGTAACTATTAGTGAAAATATTGTGCATGTAATTTATGGTCAAAGTCCAAGTGGGCAACAAACATATGCCTTGCTTTTCCAAATTGATGGTATTGTTTTACCTTTATCAACGGCATTATGCATATTTACACTCATTTATATAGGGGTCCGTCTAAAACTCATCTAGATAAGACTTTGACATGTCACAACTAAGTGATGTCATCTCCTTTGTGTGGTCTCATTTTCCTTCTTGTCAACTATTTTTTTTACCTTATTTTCTGTTTCCTTTACGTTTGTTTTTATTTGTTGTAGGTGTGTTGTTCTTTGTCCGTGGATTGATGTAATCTTTTGTCTGTTCCATTGGGTTGTTGCGTTTTTATTATTTTGTATTTGAGCATTTTCATTTCTGTTAAATTTATTCTAGCTGCTAGGCTTTGCTTTGTGTTGTGTTTTTTTGTCAAGTTCAGCCAAAAGAAAATGCACACTATACTTACACAAATTGGACTAAAATACAGGAAAAATATAAACAAAACAGATGGAAAAATATCACCAAAAAATCATGCTAAGTCAAAAAAAATATGAAAAAAGGAATTTCAAATATCATGTTAGCATGTTTTGTTGTCACAATTGCAGTCGCGCTGAGGGCGCGCAGGTTGTAGTCGAGGGCAACACTTGTAGTTGTGTGTCTAGCGGCGGACATGCAACTATCCAGCCGTCGATAAAATGGGATTTCCGCAAACACACCGCCCCCTCCCCCCCCCCCCCCCCCCCCCCCCCCCCCGCAAACAACATCGTATTGAAGGCGTGCAGTTGCCGTCGGGGCCAACACTTGTAGTTAGTGTGTCTAGTGAAGTAGTGATGGACATGCAACTACTAACCCCTTGACAAAATGCTACCTTCGCAACCTCTTGCACCCAAAGAAGCCTAGTTATAGTGGCCTTGAGGGCATGTGATTGCAGTTGAGGGCAACACATGCAGTTGTATGTCTAGTGGCGGACATGCAACTATCCACTCCTCGACAAAATGCCACTTCCGCAACCCCCTCCCTCTGCACCTAAATAACCACACTTGCAATCATGTTGAGGGCGTGCAGTTGTAGTCAGGACCAACACTTGTAGTTACATGTCCAGTGACGGACATGCAACTGCTACCCCCCTCGTCAAAATGTTACTTCACACCCCTCCTGCACTAAAATAGGCATAGTTGCAGCCGCGTTGAGGGCGTGCAATTGCATTGGACGTCAACACTTACAGTTGCGTGATGCGTCTCCGTCGTATCTATAATTTTTGATTGTTCCATGCCAATATTATACAATTTTCATATACTTTTGGCAACTTTTTATACTATTTTTGGGACTAACATATTCATCCACTGCCTAGTGCCGGTTCCTGTTTGTTGGATGTTTTTTGTTTCGCAGAAAGTCCATATCAAATGGAGTCCAAATGGGATAAAAACCGACGGAGATTTTTTTAGAATATATGTGAATTTTGGGAAGTGGAATCAACGCGAGACGATGCTCGAGGGGCCCATGAGGCAGGGGGCGCGCCCCTGACCCTCGTGGCCACCCCGTAAGGCGGTTGGTGCCCTTCTTTCTCCGCAAGCAAGCCAATATCCGGATATAAATCGTGTTCAAATTTCAGCCCAATCGGAGTTACGGATCTCTGAGAATATAAGAAACGGTGAAAGGGCAGAATCGGAGGGTGCAAAAACAAAGAGAGACAGATCCAATCTTGGAGGGGCTCTCGCCCCTCCGCCGCCATGAAGGCCATGGACCAGAGGGGAAACCCTTCTCCCATCTAGGGAGAAGGTCAAGGAAGAAGAAGAAGAAGGGGGCCCTCTCCCCCTCTCTCCCGGTGGTGCCGGAACGCCGCCGGGGCCATCATCGTCACCGCAATCTACACCAACACCTCCGTCATCTTCACCAACATCTTCATCACCTTCCCCCATCTATCTACAACGGTCGACTCTCCCTCAACCCGTTGTACCCTCTACTTGAACATGGTGCTTTATGCTTCATATTATTATCCAATGATTTGTTGCCATCCTATGATGTCTGAGTAGATTTTCGTTGTCCTATCGGTAATTGGTGAATTGCTATGATTGGTTTAATTTGCTTGTGGTTCTGTTGCTGTCCTTTGGTGCCCATCATATGAGTGCGTGCGTGGATCACACCGTAGGGTTAGTTGTATGTTGATAGGACTATGTATTGGAGGGCAAGAGTGACAGAAACTTCAACCTAGCATAGAAATTGATGCATACGAGATTGAAGGGGGGCCAATATATCTTAATGCTATGGTTGGTTTTTATCTTAATGAATGTTAGTAGTTACTGATGCTTGCCAATAGTTCCAATCATAAGTGCATAGAATTCCAAGTCAGGGATGTCATGCTAGCAGTGGCCTCTCCCACATAAAACTTGCTTTCGGTCTAGTAAAGTAGTCAATTGCTTAGGGAAAATTTCGCAACTCCTACAACCACTTTTCCACACTCGCTATACTAACTTTGTTGCTTCTTTACCTAAAATAGCCCCTAGTTTTTATTTACGTGCTATCTATATTCTTGCAAACCTATTCTGTTACACCTACAAAGTAATTCTAGTTTCATACTTGTTCTAGGTAAAGCGAACGTTAAGCGTGCGTAGAGTTGTATCGTTGGTCGATAAAACTTGAGGGAATATTTGTTCTACCTTTAGCTCCTCGTTGGGTTCGACACTCTTACTTATCGAAAGAGGCTACAATTGATCCCTATACTTGTGGGTTATCATTGCGTGTCTACTTCTGCATGCTCCACACACAAACAACCCTAGTAGCACTTGCTTTGAGGGTGTGTAGTTGCAGTCGGTGCCAACACTTGCAGTTGTGTCTATAGTGGCAGACATGCAACTGCCCACCCCTTGATATTTAAAATGCCACTTTTGCAACCCCCACACTAGAACAACTCCAGTTGTAGTCGCGATGGGCGTGCAGTTGCAGTCAGGGCCAATACTTGCAGTTGTGTGTTTAGTGAGGGACACGCAACTTCCCACCCCTCGACAAAATACAACATTTGCAACCCCAGCACCCAAACAACCCAAATTATTATCGCTTTGAGAGCGTGTAGTTGACGTCGTGGTCAACACTTGTAGTTGTGTTTCTAGTGTCAAATATGCAACTGTACACCCTTCGATAAAATGTCACTTGCACAATGATACGTCCATTTTGCATCATGCTTTTATATTGATATTTATTGCATTATGGGCTGCTATTACACATTATGTCACAATACTTATGCCTATTCTTTCTTATTTTACAAGGTTTACATAAAGAGGGAGAATGCTGGCAGCTGGGATTTAGGGCTGGAAAAGGAGCAAATATTAGAGACCTATTCCGCACAGCTCCAAAAGTCCTGAAACTTCACGGAAGCTATTTCCAGAATATATAAAAAATACTGAGCGCAACAAGTTCCAGAGGGGGGCCACACCCTGGCCACGAGGGTGGGGGCGCCCCCTGCCTCGTGGGCCCCCTGGTGGCCCTTTGATGCCCTTCTTCTGCTATATGGAGTCTTTCGTCGAAAAAAATCATAAGCAAGCTTTCGGGACGAGACTCCACCGCCACAAGGCGGAACCTTGGCGGAACCAATCTAGGGCTTTGGCGGAGCTGTTCTGCTGGGGAAACTTCCCTCCGAGAGGGGGAAATCATCACCATCGTCATCACCAACGATCGTCTCATCGGGAGGGGGTCAATCTCCATCAACATCTTCACCAACACCATCTCATCTCAAACCCTAGTTCATCTCTTGTATCCAATCCTTGTATCCAAACCTCAGATTGGTACCTGTGGGTTACTAGTAGTGTTGATTACTCGTTGTAGTTGATGCTAGTTGGTTTACTTGGTGGAAGATCATATGTTCAGATCCATTATGCATATTAATACCCCTCTGATTATGAACATGAATATGCTTTGTGAGTAGTTACGTTTGTTCTTGAGGACATGGGAGAAGTCTTGCTGTTAGTAGTCATGTGAATTTGGTATTCGTTCGATATTTTGATGAGATGTATATGTTGTCATCCATCTAGTGGTGTCATGTGAACGTCGACTACATGACACTTCACCATTGTTTGGGCCTAGAGGGAGGCATTGATAAGTAATAAGTAGATGATGGGTTACTAGAGTGACAGAAGCTTAAACCCTAGTTTATGCCTTGCTTTGTAAGGGGCTGATTTGGATCCATATGTTTCATGCTATGGTTAGGTTTACCTTAATACTTCTGTTGTAGTTGCGGATGCTTGCAATAGGGGTTAATCATAAGTGGGATACTTGTCCAAGTAAGGACAGTACCCAAGCACCGGTCCATCCACATATCAGATTATCAAAGTACCGAACGTGAATCATATGAATGTGATAAAAATTAGCTTGACGATAATTCCCATGTGTCCTCGGGAGCGCTTTACTTCATATAAGAGTTTGTCCAGGCTTGTCCTTTGCTACAAAAAGGATTGAGCCATCTTGCTGCACCTTATTTACCTTTATTTCTTGTTACTCGTTACCAATTACCTTATCACAAAACTATCCGTTACCGATAATTTCAGTGCTTGCAGAGAATACCTTGCTGAAAACTGCTTATCATTTCCTTCTGCTCCTCGTTGGGTTCGACACTCTTACTTATCAAAAGGACTACGATAGATCCCCTATACTTGTGGGTCATCAAGACTCTTTTCTGGCGCCGTTGCCGGGGAGTGAAGCGCCTTTGGTAGGTGGAATTATATATTGTGCTGAAATTTACTGTCACTTGTTACTATGGAACATAATCCTTTGAGGGGCTTGTTCGGGGTATCTTCACCTCGACCGGTAGAGCAAATAGTTGCTCCTCAACCTACTCAACCTACTAAAAATGAAAATGTTTACTTCGAAATTCCTTTGGGTATGATAGAGAAACTGCTAGCTAATCCTTTTGCAGGAGATGGAACATTGCATCCCGACTTACACTTAATCTATGTGGATGAAGTTTGTGGATTATTTAAGCTTGCAGGTATGTCCGATGATGTTATAAAGAAGAAGGTCTTCCCTTTATCTTTGTTGGGAGATGCATTGACATGGTATAGGCTATGTGATGATATGGGATCATGGGACTACAAACGGTTGAAATTGGAATTCCATCAGAAGTTTTATCCTATGCATCTTGTTCACCGTGATCATAATTATATACATAATTTTTTGGCCTTGCGAAGGAGAAAGCATCGCTCAAGCTTGGGGGAGGCTTAAGTCAATGTTATATTCATGCCCCAATCATGACCTCTCAAGAGAAATGATTATTCAAAAAATTTATGCTCGGCTTTCTGACAACAATCGCTCCATGCTCGATACTTCTTGTACTGGTTCCTTTATGATGAAGACTATTGAACACAAATGGAATTTATTGGAGAGAATTAAACACAACTCTGAAGATTGGGATCTTGATGAAGGTAAAGAGTCTGGTATAACACCTAAGTTTGATTGTGTTAAATCTTTTATGGATACTGATGTTTTCCGTAAATTTAGCACTAAATATGGACTTTCTGAGATAGTAGCTTCTTTCTGTGAATCCTTTGCTACTCATGTTGATAGTAAAAGTAGTTGCACCTATTAAAGTTGAAGAAAAGACTATCACTTATAGTGATCCTGTTGTTCCTACTGCTTATGTTGAGAAACCACCTTTCCCTGTTAGAATAAAGGATCATGCTAAAGCTTCAACTGTAGTCAACAAAAGTAATATTAGAACTTACACACCTCCTGAGCAAGTTGAAGTTGAACCTAATATTGCTATGGTTAAAGATCTCTTGGCCGACAATATTGATGGACATGTTTATTTCTGTGATGAGACTGCTAGAATTGCTAAACCTGGTGCTAAAGATAAACATAGACCTATGGTAGGCATGCCTGTTATTTCTGTTAAAATAGGAGATCATTGTTATCATGGCCTATGTGATATGGGTGCTAGTGCAAGTGCAATACCTCATTCCTTATACAAAGAAATTATGCATGATATTGCACCTGCTGAGATAGAAGAGATTGATGTAACAATTAAGCTTGCCAATAGAGACAATATTTCACCAGTTGGGATTGTTAGAGAGATGTTGAAGTCTTGAGTGGGAAGGCTAAATATCATGCTGATTTTCTTGTTCTTGGTTCCCCTCAAGATAGCTTTTGTCCCATTATATTTGGTAGACCCTTCTTGAATACTGTTAATGCTAAGATAGATTGCAAGAAGGAAGTTGTTACTATTGGTTTGGATGATATGTCTCATGAGTTTAATTTTTCTAAATTTCGTAGACAACCCCATGATATAGAATTGCCTAGTAAAGATGAAATTATTGGTCTTACTTCTATTGTCGTGCCTCCTACTGATCCATTAGAACAATATTTGCTAGACCATGAAAATGATATGTTCATGAATGAAAGAAGGGAAATAGGTGAAGTATTCTTTAAACAGGGACCTATTTTGAAACACAACTTGCCCATTGAAATTCTAGGGGATCCTCCTCCACCCAAGGGTGATCCCGTGTTTGAGCTTAAACCATTACCTGATACTCTCAAATATGCTTATCTTGATGAAAAGAAAATATATCCTGTTATTATTAGTGTTAACCTTTCAGAGAAGGAGGAAGAGAAATTATTGAAAACTCTGAAGAAGCACCGTGCTACTATTGGATATACTCTTGATGATCTTAAGGGCATTAGTCCCACTCTATGTCAACACAAAATAAATTTGGAGGAAGACGCCAAACCAGTTATTGATCATCAACGACGGCTGAATCCTAAGATGAAAGAAGTGGTAAGAAAAGAAATATTAAAGCTCCGTGCGGCAGGTATAATTTATCACGTTGCTGATAGTCAGTGGGTAAGTCATGTCCATTGTGTCCCTAAGAAGGGAGGTATTACTGTTGTTCCTAATGATAAAGATGAATTGATCCCGCAAAGAATTATTACAGGTTATAGGATGGTAATTGATTCCCGCAAATTAAATAAGGCTACTAAAAAGATCATTACCCCTTACCTTTTATTGATCAAATGCTAGAAAGATTATCCAAACACACACATTTTTGCTTTCTAGATGGTTACTCTAGCTTCTCTCAAATACCTGTGTCAGCTAATGATCAATCAAAGACCAATTTTACTTGCCCTTTCGGTACTTTTGCTTATAGACGTATGCCTTTTGGTTTATGTAATGCACCTGCTACCTTTCAAAGATGCATGATGGCTATATTCTCTAACTTTTGTGAAAAGATATGTGAGGTTTTCATGGACGATTTCTCCGTTTATGGATCCTCTTTTGATGATTGCTTAAGCAACCTTGATCGAGTTTTGCAGAGATGTGAAGAAACTAATGTTGTCTTGAATTGGGAGAAGTGCCACTTTATGGTTAATGAAGGTATTGTCTTGGGGCATAAAATTTCTGAAAGAGGTATTGAAGTTGACAAAGCTAAAGTTGATGCTATTGAAAAGATGCCATGTCGTAAGGACATTAAAGGTATAAGAAGTTTCCTCGGTCACGCCGGTTTTTATAGGAGGTTCATTAAAGACTTCTCAAAAATTTATCGGCCTCTGACTAATCTATTACAAAAAGATATTCCTTTTGTCTTTGATGATGATTGTGTAGAAGCATTTGAAATACTTAAGAAAGCATTGATTTCTGCACCTATTGTTCAGCCACTTGATTGGAATTTACCCTTTGAAATTATGTGTGATACTAGTGATTATGTTGTAGGTGCTGTTCTAGGGCAAAGAGTTGATAAGAAATTAAATGTTATTCAATATGCTAGTAAAACTCTAGACAATACCCAAAGAAATTATGCTACTACTGAAAAGGAATTTTTAGCAGTTGTATTTGCTTGTGATAAGTTCAGACCTTATATTGTTGATTCTAAAGTAACTATTCACACTGATCATGCTGCCATTAAATACCTTATGGAAAATAAAGATGCTAAACCTAGACTTATTAGATGGGTTCTCCTGCTACAAGATTTTGATTTGCATATTATTGATAGAAAGGGAGCTGAGAACCCCGTTGCAGACAACTTGTCTAGGTTAGAAAATGTTCTTGATGACCCACTACCTATTGATGATAGCTTTCCTGATGAACAATTAAATATCATAAATGCTTATCGTACTGCTCCATGGTATGCTGAGTATGCTAATTATATTGTTGCTAAATTTATACCACCTAGTGTCACATGCCAGCAAAAGAAAAAGTTCTTCTATGATTTGAGACATTACTTTTGGGATGACCCACATCTTTATAAAGGAGTAGATGGTATTATTAGACGTTGTGTACCTGAGCATGAACAGGAACAAATCCTAGGCAAGTGTCACTCCGAGGCTTATGGAGGACACCATGCTGGAGATAGAACTGCACATAAGGTATTGCAATCCGGTTTTATTGGCCTACTCTCTTCAAGGATGCCCGTAAGTTTGTCTTGTCTTGTGATGAATGTCAAAGAATTGGTAATATTAGTAGACGTCAAGAAATGCCTATGAATTATTCACTTGTTATTGAACCATTTGATGTTTGGGACTTTGATTATATGGGACCTTTTCCTTCCTCTAATGGGTATGCACATATTTTAGTCGTTGTTGATTACGTTACTAAGAGGGTAAAAGCTATTCCAACTAGTAGTGCTGATCATAACACCTCCATTAAGATGCTTAAAGAAGTTATTTTCCCGAGGTTTGGAGTCCCTAGATATTTAATGACTGATGGTGGTTCACATTTTATTCATGGTGCCTTTCGTAAAATGATTGCTAAGTATGACGTTAATCATAGAATTGCATCTCCTTATCTCCCACAGTCTAGTGGTCAAGTAGAATTGAGTAACAGAGAGCTCAAATTAATTTTGCAAAAGACTGTTTATAGATCTAGAAAGAACTGGTCCAGGAAACTTGATGATGCATTATGGGCCTATAGAACTGCGTATAAAAATCCTATGGGTATGTCTCCGTATAAAATGGTTTATGGTAAAGCATGTCACGTACCTCTTGAATTAGAACATAAGGCATATTGGGCCATTAAAGAGCTCAATTATGATTTCAAACTTGCCGGTGAGAAGAGGGTAGACATTAGCTCACTGGATGAATGGAGAACCCATGCTTATGAAAGTGCCAAGTTGTTTAAAGAAAAAGTTAAAAGATGGCATGATAAAAGGATGCAAAAGCGTGAGTTTAATGTAGGTGATTATGTATTGCTATACAACTCTCGTTTAAGATTTTTTGCAGGCAAACTTATCTCTAAATGGGAAGGTCCTTACGTTATCGAGGAGGTCTATCGTTTCGGTGCCATAAAAATCAACAACTTCGAAGGCACAAATCCGAGGATGGTGAACGGTCAAAGAATTAAACATTATATCTCAGGTATCCCATAAATGTTGAAACCAATATTATTGAAACCTTAACCCTGGAGAAATACATAAGGGGCACTTTCCGGAACGTTTCAGACTCCGAAAAGGAATAGGTACGTGGTACGGTAAGTAAACCGACTCCAAAACAGTTCTAATGGCAATATTTCTTCGTTTTGGAATATTTAGAAAAATAGGAAATTAAGAAGCAGACCGGAAAGGACACTAGGCTTCCACGAGGGTGGAGGGCGCGCCCCCTGCCTCGTGGGCACCTCGTGTGCCCTCCGGACTCTGTTTTCTTGCACAATACTTCTTTTGGTCGGTAAAAAATCAATATATAATCTCCCGAAGGTTTTGACCACTGTATCACGCAACTATCTCATGTCATTGTTTCGAGCTATTTCTGCCGCAGATTAGAGCAAGATGTCTTCTCAAGAGTCAGTCGGGGAGAGTCGGGTGTCTCATCCGACACCAGGTCCAGGGGCAAACAATGATGCCTATCACTTTGGGCCCTCAATGGAGGAAGATGGAAGCTGACTTGAAAAGGATAGATGCCATGGAGGAGGATCAAGAAGTTACTTCTCGTTTCCAGGCAGGATTCACGATGGGGGAACCACAGAGCTCAGCTATTCCAAACTCGGTTATCCCTTCCAATGTTAGATTTCTTTCTTATGAAAATATGAAAAAGAGTGTTACTTGTTCTCTCGCAGCTATGCAACATCCTTGGGTGAAAGGAGCTTTAGCCATCACTGGCAAGCTCCGTATGGAATTAATGAACCTCAAGCAGCAAGTCAATAAGCTCGAGGAAGAGATTAGTATCCTGAGGGGCATCATCGCCAAGAATATCACATCACCACCCCCGAAGAAGGAGATATAAACACATGGGTATGGGCACTCCCCTTGGCAACTGCCAAGTTTGGGGGAGTGGCTCGGTATTGTATCTGAAGGAAATATGCCCTAGAGGCAATAATAAAGTTATTATTTATTTCCTTATATCATGATAAATGTTTATTATTCATGCTAGAATTGTATTAACAGGAAACATAATACATGTGTGAATACATAGACAAACAGAGTGTCACTAGTATGCCTCTACTTGACTAGCTCGTTGATCAAAGATGGTTATGTTTCCTAACCATAGACATGAGTTGTCATTTGATTAACGGGATCACATCATTAGGAGAATGATGTGATTGACTTGACCCATTCCATTAGCTTAGCACTTGATCGTTTCATTTGTTGCTATTGCTTTCTTCATGACTTATACATATTCCTATGACTATGAGATTATGCAACTCCAGTTTACCGGAGGAACACTTTGTGTGCTACCAAACGTCACAACGTAACTGGGTGATTATAAAGGTGCTCCATAGGTGTCTCCGAAGGTACTTGTTGGGTTGGCATATTTCGTGATTAGGATTTGTCACTCCGATTGTAGGAGAGGTATCTCTGGGCCCACTCGGTAATGCACATCACTTCAAGCCTTGCAAGCATTGTAACTAATGAGTTAGTTGCGGAATGATGTATTACGGAACGAGTAAAGAGACTTGCCGGTAACGAGATTGAACTAGGTATTGAGATACCGACGATCGAATCTCGGGTAAGTAACATACCGATGACAAAGGGAACAACGTATGTTGTTATGCGGTTTGACCGATAAAGATCTTCGTAGAATATGTAGGAGCCAATATGAGCATCCAGGTTCCGCTATTGGTTATTGACCGGAGACATGTCTCGGTCATGTCTACATAGTTCTCGAACCCGTAGGGTCCGCACGCTTAAAGTTCGATGACGGTTATATTATGAGTTTATGTGTTTTGATGTACCCAAGGAGTTCGGAGTCCCGGATGAGATCGGGGACATGACGAGGAGTCTTGAAATAGCTGAGACGTAAAAATCGATATATTGGATGACTATATTCGGACATCGGAAAGGTTCCGAGTGATTCGGGTATTTTCGGGAGTACCGGGGAGTTACGGGAATTCGTATTGGGCCTTAATGGGCCATACGGGAAAGGAAAGAAAGGCCTCAAAGGGTGGCTGCACCCCTCCCCATGGGCTGGTCCGAATTGGATTAGGGAGGGGTGCCCCCTTCCTTCCTTCTCCTTTTCCCTTCCCTTTCCTTCCCTCCTACTCCTACTACTTGGAAGGGCTCCTAGTTCTACTAGGAAAGGGGGAATCCTACTCCCGGTGGGAGTAGGACTCCCCTAGGGCGCGCCATAGAGAGGGCCGGCCCCTCCCCTCCTCCACTCCTTTATATACGTGGCCAGGGGGCACCCCATAGACAGAACAATTGATCTCTTGATCTCTTAGCCGTGTGCGGTGCCCCCCTCCACCATAATCCACCTCGATCATATCGTAGCGGTGCTTAGGCAAAGCCCTGTGTCCATAGAACATCATCATCGTTACCACGCCATCGTGTTGATGAAACTCTCCCTCAACACTCGGCTGGATCGGCGTTCAAGGGACGTTATCGAGTTGAACGTGTGCAGAACTCAGAGGTGCCGTGCGTTCGGTACTTGATCGGTCGGATTGTGAAGACGTACGACTACATCAACCGCGTTGTGCTAACGCTTCCGCTTTCAGTCTACGAGGGTACGTGGACAACACTCTCCCTTCTCGTTGCTGTGCATCACCATGATCTTGCGTGTGCGTAGGATTTTTTTTTGAAATTGTTACGTTCCCCAACAGTGGTATCTGAGCGAGGTTTTATGCGTTGATGTAATATGCACGAGTAGAACACAAGTGAGTTGTGGGCGATATAAGTCATACTGCTTACCAGCATGTCACACTTTGGTTCGGCGGTATTGTTGGATGAAGCGGCCCGGACCGACATTACACGTACGCTTACGCGAGACTGGTTTTACCGGTGTGCTATGCACACAGGTGACTAGCGGGTGTCAGTTTCTCCAACTTTAGTTGAACCAAGTGTGGCTACGCCTGGTCCTTGAGAAGTTTAAAACAGCACTAACTTGACAAACTATTGTTGTGGTTTTAATGCGTAGGTAAGAACGGTTCTTGCTCAGCCCGTAGCAGCCATGTAAAAACTTGCAACAACAAAGTAGAGGACGTCTAACTTGTTTTTGCAGGGCATGTTGTGATGTGATATGGTCAAGACGTGATGAGATATAAGTTGTTGTATAAGATGATCATATTTTGTTGAAGTTATCGGCAACTGGCAGAAGCCTTATGGTTGTCTCTTTATTGCATAAGATGCAAGCGCCAAATAATTTCTTTACTTTATCGCTATGCGATAGCAATAGTTGCAAGAGCAATAGTTGGCGAGACGACCATGTGACGACACATTGATATAGATCAAGATGATGGAGATCATGGTGTCATGCCGATGATGATGGAAATCATGACGATGTTTTGGAGAGGGAGATCAAAGGCACAAGATGATGATGGCCATATCATGTCACATATTTTGATGGCATGTGATGTTTATCTTTTATGCATCTTATCTTGCTTTGATTCACGGTAGCATTATAAGATGATCTCTCACTAAATTTCAAGATAAAAGTGTTCTCCCTGAGTATGCACCGTTGCCAAAGTTCGTCGTGCCCAGACACCATGTGATGATCGGGTGTGATAAGCTCTACGTCCATCTACAACGGATGCAAGCCAGTTTTGCACACGCAGAATACTCAGGTTAAACTTGACGAGCCTAGCATATGCAGATATGGCCTCGGAACACTGAGACCGAAAGGTCGAGCGTGAATCATATAGTAGATATAATCAACATAAGTGATGTTCACCATTGAAAGCTACTCCATTTCACGTGATGATCGGTTATGGTTTAGTTGATTTGGATCACGTGATCACTTAGAGGATTAGAGGGATGTATATCTAAGTGGGAGTTCTTAAGTAATATGATTAATTGAACTTAAATTTATCATGAACTTAGTCCTGGTAGTATTAGCATATCTATGTTGTAGATCAATAGCTCGCGTTTAGCTCCCCTGCTTTATTTTTGATATGTTCATAGAGAAAACTAAGTTGAAAGATGTTAGTAGCAATGATGCGGATTGGATACGTGATCTGAGGTTTATCCTCATTGCTGCACAGAAGAATTATGTCCTTGATGCACCGCTAGGTGACAAACCTATTGCAGGAGCAGATGCAGACGTCATGGACGTTTGGCTAGCTCAATATGATGACTACTTGATAGTTTAGTGCACCATGCTTAACAGCTTAGAATCGGGACTTCAAAGACGTTTTGAACGGCATGGATCATATGGATGTTCCAGGAGTTGAAGTTAATATTTCAAGCAAATACCCGAGTTGAGAGATATGAAGTCTCCAACAAGTTCTATAGCTAAAAGATGGAGGAGAATAGCTCAAGCAGTGAGCATGTGTTCAGATTGTCTGGGTACTACAATCGCTTGAATCAAGTGGGAGTTAATCTTCCAGATAAAATAGTGATTGACAGAATTCTCTAGTCACCATCACCAAGTTAGTAGAACTTCGTGATGAACTATAGTATGCAAGGGATAACGAAAATGATTCCTGAGCTTTTCATGATGATGAAATCGATCAAGGTAGAAATCAAGAAAGAGCATCAAGTGTTGATGATTAACAAGACCACTAGTTTCAAAAAAGGGCAAAGAGAAAGAAAGGGAACTTCAAGAAGAACGGCAAGCAAGTTGCTGCTCAAGTGAAGAAGCCCAAGTCTGGACCTAAGCCTGAGACTAAGTGCTTCTGCTGCAAAGGGACTGGTCACTAAAAGCGGAACTGCCCCAAGTATTTAGTGGATAAGAAGGATGGCAAAGTGAACAATGCTATATTTGATATACATGTAATTGATGTGTACTTTACTAGTGTTTATAGCAACCCCTCGGTATTTGATACGGGTTCAGTTGCTAAGAGTAGTAACTCGAAACGGGAGTTGCAGAATGAACATAGACTAGTTAAGGGTGAAGTGACGATGTGTGATGGAAGTGATTCCAAGATTGATATGATCATCATCGCACACTCCCTATACTTTCGGGATTAGTGTTAAACCTAAATAAATGTTATTTGGTGTTTGCGTTGAGCATGAATATGATTTGATCATGTTTATTGCAAAACGGTTATTCATTTAAGTTAGAGAATAATTGTTGTTCTGTTTACATGAATAAAACCTTCTATGGTCATACACCCAATGAAAATGGTTCATTGGATCTCGATCGTAGTGATACACATATTCATAATATTGAAGCCAAAAGATGCAAAGTTAATAATGATAGTGCAACTTATTTGTGGCACTGCCGTTTAGGTCATATTGGTGTAAAGCGCATGAAGAAACTCCATGCTGATGAGCTTTTGGAACCACTTGATTATGAATCATTTTGATGCTTGCGAACCATGCCTCATGGGTAAGATGACTAAGACTCCATTCTCCGGAACAATGGAGCGAGAAACTGACATATTGGAAATAATACATACTGATGTATGCAGTCCGATGAGTGTTGAGGCTCGCAGCAGGTATCATTATTTTCTGACCTTCACAAATGATTTGAGCAGATATGGGTATATCTACTTGATGAAACATAAGTCTGAAACATTTGAAAAGTTCAAAGAACTTCAGAGTGAAGTGGAAAATCATCATGACAAGAAAATAAAGTTTCTACGATCTGATCGCAGAGACAAATATTTGAGTTACGAGTTTGGTCTTCAATTAAAACAATGTGGAATAGTTTCACAAAATCATGCCACCTGGAACACCACAGCATAATGGTGTGTCCGAACGTCATAACCGTACTATTATTGGATATAGTGCAATCTATGATGTTTCTTACCGATTAATCACTATAGTTTTGGGGTTATGCATTAGAGATAGCTACATTCACATTAAATAGGGCGCCATCTAAATCCATTGAGACGACACCGTATGAACTATGGTTTGGCAAGAAACCTAAGCCGTCATTTCTTAAAGTTTGAGGTTGCAATGCTTATGTGAAAAAGTTTCAACCTGATAAGCTCAAACCCAAATCGGAGAAGTGCATCTTCATAGGATACCCAAAAGAAAATGTTGGGTACACCTTCTATCACAGATCCCAAGGCAAGATATTCATTGTTGAGAATGGATCCTTTCTAGAGAAGGAGTTTCTATCGAAAGAAGTGAGTGGGAGGAAAGTAGAACTTGATGAGGTAACTGTACCTGCTCCCTTATTGGAAAGTAGTTCATCGCAGAAATTTGTTTCTGTGACTCCTACACCAATTAGTGAGGAAGCTAATGATGATGATCATGTAACTTCAGATCAAGTTACTACCGAACCTCGTAGGTAAACCAGAGTGAGATCCGCACCAGAGTGGTACAATAATCATGTTCTGGAGGTCATGTTACTTGACCATGACGAACCTACGAACAATGAGGAAGCGATGATGAGCCCAGATTCCACGAAATGGCTTGAGGCCATGAAATCTGAGATGAGATCCATGTATAAGAACAAAGTATGGACTTTGATTGACTTGCCCAAAGATCGGCGAGCCATTGAGATTAAATGGATCTTCAAGAGGAAGACGGACGTTTATAGTAGTTTTACTATCAACAAAGCTAGAATTGTCGCAAAAGGTTTTCGACAAGTTCAAGGTGTTGACTACGATGAGAGTTTCTCACTCGTATCTATGCTTAAGTCTGTCCGAATCATGTTAGCAATTGCCACATTTTATGAAATCTGGCAAATGGATAAACAAAACTGCATTCCTTAATGGATTTATTAAAGAAGAGTTGTATATGATGCAACCAGAAGGTTTTGTCAATCCTAAAGGTGCTAACAAAATATGCAAGCTCCAGCGATCCATCTATGGACTGGTGCAAGCATCTTGGAGTTGGAATATACGCTTTGATAAGTTGATCAAAGCATATAGTTTTATACAGACTTGCGATGAAGCCTGTTGAGGGAGTCCTGGATTAGGGGGTGTTCGGGTAGCCGGACTATACCTTCAGCCGGACTCCTGGACTATGAAGATACAAGATTGAAGACTTCGTCCCGTGTCCGGATGGGACTTTCCTTGGCGTGGAAGGCAAGCTTGGCGATGCGGATATTCAAGATCTCCTATCATTGTAACCGACTCTATGTAACCCTAACCCTATCTGGTGTCTATATAAACCGGAGGGTTTTAGTCCGTAGGACAACTTCATCAACTCCATAGACAACAATCATACCATAGGCTAGCTTCTAGGGTTTGGCCTCCTTGATCTCATGGTAGATCCACTCTTGTACTACCCATATCATCAATATTAATCAAGCAGGACGTAGGGTTTTACCTCCATCAAGAGGGCCCGAACCTGGGTAAAACATCGTGTTCCCTGCCTCCTGTTATCATCTGGCCTAGACGCACAGTTCGAGACCCCCTACCCGAGATCCGCCGGTTTTGACACCGACATTGGTGCTTTCATTGAGAGTTCCTCTGTGTCTTTGCCGTTAGGCCCGATGGCTCCTTTGATCATCAGCAGCGATGCGGTCCAGGGTGAGACTTTTCTCCCCGGACAGATCTTCGTCTTCGGCGGCTTCGCTCTGCGGGCCAATTCTCTTGGCCACTTGGAGCAGATCGAAAGCTACGCCCCTGGCCATCAAGTCAGGTTTGGAAGCTTAAACTACACGGCTGACATCCGCGGAGACTTGATCTTCGACGGGTTCGAGCCATGGCCAAGCGCGCCGCACTATCTCGAGGGGCATGATCTAGCTCTCCCTCCAGACAGTGTCCTCGAGGCCGCTCACGCTTCGGTTCCGACCTCTAACTCGGAGCCTATTGCGCCAATCGAGGACGAGCGGTTGGACGCCACCTCGGGGGCTGCGACCTCAAAGGCGATCGAGCCGAACACTAGCCCCACACTCTGCATGATCCGTGACTCCAAGGATCCGGACTCCTCCCCGGACTCCGAAACCCCCGTGCCCCTGCCGATCGAATCCGATTGGGCGCCGATAATGGAGTTCACCGCCGCAGACATCTTTCAGCACTCGCCTTTTGGCGTCGTCCTGAATTCTCTTAAGTCTCTCTCTTTATCAGGAGTGCCCTGGGCGGATTACGGTCAGCGAGGATGGGATACGGACGACGAAGAAATTCAAAGCCCACCCACCACCCACTTTGTAGCCACTGTCGACGATTTAACCGACATGCTTGACTTCGGCTCCGAAGACATCAACGGTATGGACGACGATGTAGGAGACGAACAGGAACCAGCACCTGTAGGGCACTGGAAGGCCACCTCGTCATATGACATATATATGGTGGATACTCGGAAGGATGGAGATGGCGATGTAACAATGGGGGAGGACACCCCCAAGAAACAGACAAAGCGCCGGCATCAGCGGCGCCGCTCTAAATCCCGCCAAAGCAAAAACGGTGATTCCGGCACGGGAGATAATGCTACCCCGGACAGCGCCGAAGAACACCCACCTCAGCAAGATCCGGCACAGGAAGATGGAGAAGCCAGCCCTCATAAGAGAGCGGCAGACCAAGAGGTTGAGGAAGATAACTATATGCCTCCCTCCGAAGACGAGGCAAGCCTCGATGACGACGAATTCGTCATACCATCAGACCCCGCCGAACAAGAGCGTTTTAGACGCAGGCTTTTAGCCACGGCAAGCAGCCTCAAGAAAAAGCAGCAGCAGCTTAGAGCTGCCCAAGATTTGCTAGCTGACAGATGGACTGAAGTCCTTGCGGCTGAAGAGTATGAACTCGAACGCCCCTCCAAGAGTTACCCAAAGCACAGGCCGCTACCCCGATCAGAGGAGGAAGCACCTACATCACCAGCGCACGACATGGCAGACCGGCCACCACGCGGCCGTGACAGAGAGGTCTCCCGACCCTCCACCCAAGCCATGCCCCGACGCCACTCAACTAAGGCACAGGAAAATGCACCAGACCTGCGAGACGTACTGGAGGACAAGGCAAGACAAACAAGATCGATCTACGGATCGTGCATGCGCCCTACGGCACGTGACGATGATCTTCACTCCGGATACAGCAAATCCGGCCGGGCCGAACACAACAGACATAGCTCTTCCGAGCTACGTCGCGATATAGCCCAGTGCAGAGGTGCCGCACAACCGCTATGCTTCATGAATGAAGTAATGGAGCATAAAATCCCAGAGGGTTTCAAACCCGTCAACATCGAATCATACGATGGCACAACAGACCCGGCGGTATGGATCGAGGATTATCTCCTTCACATCCACATGGCACGCGGCGATGATCTACACGCCATCAAATACCTCCCGCTCAAACTTAAAGGACCGGCCCGGCATTGGCTTAACAGCTTGCCAGTAGACTCAATCGGTTCTTGGGAGGACCTGGAAGCCGCATTCCTCGACAACTTCCAGGGCACTTATGTGCGACCACCAGATGCCGACGACTTAAACCACATAATTCAGCAGCCAGAGGAATCGGCCAGACAATTCTGGACACGGTTCCTAACAAAGAAAAACCAGATAGTCGACTGTCCGGATGCAGAGGCCCTAGCAGCCTTCAAGCATAACATCCGCGACGAGTGGCTTGCCCGGCACCTGGGACAGGAAAAGCCGAAATCTATGGCAGCCCTCACGAAACTCATGACCCGCTTTTGTGTGGGAGAAGACAGCTGGCTAGCTCGCAGTAACAACTTATCAAAGAACCCTGGCAATTCAGATACCAAGGACAAAAGTGGCAGGACACGTCGGAATAAGCAAAAACGCCGCGTTAGCAGCGACAGCAATGAAGACACGGCAGTCAATGCCAGATTCAGAGGCTATAAATCCGGTCAGCGGAAAAAGCCATTTAAAAAGAATACTCAGGGCCCGTCCAGTTTGGACCGAATACTCGATCGATTGTGCCAGATACATGGCACCCCCGAAAAGCCAGGCAATCACACTAACAGAGATTGTTGGGTGTTCAAGCAGGCAGGCAAGTTAAGAGCCGAAAACAAAGACAAGGGGCTGCATAGCGACGACGAGGAGCCCAAGCCGCCGAACAACAATGGACAGAAGGGCTTTCCCCCACAAGTGCGGACGGTGAACATGATATACGCAACCCACATTCACAAGCGGGAGTGGAAGCGTGCGCTACGGGACATATACGCGATGGAGCCAGTTGCCCCAAAGTTCAACCCATGGTCCTCCTGCCCGATCACTTTTGATCGGAGGGACCATCCCACTAGCATCCGTCATGGTGGCTTCGCCGCATTGTTCCTTGACCCAATCATCGACGGATTTCACCTCACAAGAGTCCTCATGGACGGCGGCAGTAGCCTGAACCTACTTTATTAGGACACAGTGCGGAAAATGGGCATAGACCCCTCAAGGATCAAACCCACAAGAACGACCTTTAAAGGCGTCATACCAGATGTAGAAGCCAACTGTACAGGCTCAGTAACACTTGACGTGGTCTTCAGATCCCCGGATAATTTCCGAAGCGAAGAGTTAATCTTATAGTCCCGTTTCGCAGTGGCTATCACGCCCTGCTCGGACGAACCGCATTCGCAAAATTCAATGCGGTGCCGCACTACACATATCTCAAACTCAATATGCCAGGCCCTCGAGGAGTAATCACGGTCAACGGAAACACCGAACGCTCCCTCCGTACGGAGGAGCATACGGCGGATCTCGCAGCGGAGGTACAAAGTAGCCTTCTTCGGCAATTCTCCAGTCCGGCCATTAAAAAGCCAGACACTGCCAAGCGCACCCGGAGTAACCTACAGCAGGACCGCCTGGCACACTCCGAGCAAGCATAGCAATGCGGCCCCAACCCCAGCTTCTGCGACCTAGCGAAACTAGTACCTCGCGTACATAACTACGCCCTTGAAATACCATGGGCACAGGGGAAGGGGCAAAATAACGGCACGCCCAAAATACGGCTTAAAACGTACCAAGGGCTGCCGGATTCTTCTTTTAATTTTTTCTTACTTTCAGGACTCCATACTTCGGACGACCTGTTCGGAAATTAGATTGCTGCACAAACGATGCAAGATCCAGGAAGGCAGACAAGCCATGCCGCACTATGGAACTCCCAGGTGGTCTCTGTTACGAGCGATATACCTACTTTATATATAATTCCGTGGCCTACCCCTGGTCAGGACATACTGAATAGTCCAATATCTTTTGCTTACCGCACCATCTGTATCGTTCGGCTTTGATAAATAGCCTCTCTATAAACAATGCCTAGCTTTTTGTCTATTTTTTGCATTACTCTTTTCATATATATGTTCATTAACGACGTGTTGCACCCGTACATTGTGGTACGACAAGTACGCCAGGGGCTTCAGTACCCTTTAATATGGGTGAGAAGTCCGTACACTTTCACAAGTGCGGCACCCCGAACTTATAGCACTATATGCATCGGCTCCGAATCATGATTTGGGTCAATAGTTGGGTTTGCCCGGCTCCTATGTTTTGGTGCCTTACGTTCCGCTATATCAGCTAAGGTAGCACTAGGAGAACCACTGCGATTGTGCCCCAGTTGAGCTGGGTTAAGCACCTCAGTGGAGAAAGCTAAAATTGGCTGTCATGATGAGGCGAGAGACCGGTCGCTGTTCGAGAGGTTTTTCGAGTCCCTAAAGGCTTATGCCGCTTCGAGCGAGGAGCTGGATAACCCCAGCCAAGGCGTGGATAGTGCCCCGAACTCGGTCTTCCGAACTAGGGGCTTCGCCGAAATTTAAACTTATAAAGTTCTATGTCTAAGTGAGAGTGTTCAAGCATTATAGCTGATTGCCTGGTTCGTCGTGCTGAGCGCCTCCCTCGAAGGACCCAACCATGGGAAAAAGAGCGCCCAGGTTTATCACCGAACACCCCAGCACTAGTGGCATGGGGGCAGAAGCCGACGACTGGCCATCTCTCAATTTTTGATAAACAACCGCATAGAAAATAATATTTTAAATTCAATAAGCATTGCTTAGCGCATATGAACAAGTTTTCAGTGCACAGGATAAACACGAGCGAATTCATTCAAAAATTACATCCTTGGTGCACTCATCTGCCACAAGGCGGGCACCTGCAAGAACATCCTTATAGTAGTTCTCCGGCTTGCGATGATCCTTCCCTGGCGGCGGCCCGTCTGTCACAAGCTTCTCACCGTCCAGCTTACCCCAGTGCACCTTTACACGGGCAAGGGCCCTACGGGCACCTTCGATGCAGGCGGAGCGCTTGATGACCTCGAGCCTTGGACAGGCCTCCACCAGCCACCGCACCAGCCCGAAGTAGCTCCCAGGCAAGGCCTCTCCGGGCCACAGCCGAACTATGAAGCCCTTCATGGCCTGTTCGGCCGCCTTGTGGAGTTCGACCAGCTGTTTCAGCTGGTCGCTCGAGGGCACAGGGTGTCCGGCCTCAGCATACTGAGACCAGAATACCTTCTCCGTCGAGCTGCCCTCTTCAGCTCGGTAGAATGCGGCGGCATCGGACACGCTGCGGGGAAGATCCGCGAAGGCCCCTGGAGAACTCCGGATTCGGGTAAGTAACAGGTAGTTTACTTTTATGTTTCTTCTATGCATAAAGAATGCCTTACCCGCTGCTATCTTCTTCATATCCTCCAACTCTTGGAGAGCCTTTTGGGCTTCGGCCTTGGCAGACTTGGCAGTCTGAAGGGCCGTCACGAGCTCGGACGCTTGGGTCTTTGACTCCAGCTCCAAACTCTCATGTTTCTTCATAAGAGCCTAAAGCTCTTGCTGCACCTCGCTGACCTGAGACCCAAGTTTCTCTCGCTCGGTGCGCTCCGCGGCCATTTTCTTTTCGGCCTCGGACAGCGCCTGCTTGAGGGTCGCCACCTCAGTCATGTCCCCTACAATAAGCAGTACAATCCCGTTATTTTTTGCAATCACGCCTCTCTATAGGCACCTTTTTATAAGGTATTTCTTACCTTCTTTCTCCTCGAGCTGCTTCTTGGCACGGCCGAGCTCTTGCTCGGACCGCTCAAGTCCTTGTTTTAGGGTATCCACCTCCGCAGTCAGTGCGGCGGTGGCTAGCAGCGAAGCCTGCATACGCATATTGACCTCTTTATTATTAGACTCCTGCGAAATTTCATAGATCCTCTATTCGGCTTTTCTTTCCGAACGCCAAATAGAGCATCAGGGGCTACTGTCTATGCGGTAATATTTTTACATATTTTTACTTACCTCGAAGCCTGTTAGGAGGCCAGCACAAGCTTCATTCAGCCCGCTCTTGGCGGACTGAACCTTCCGGATCACCGTACTCATAATAGTACGGTGCTCCTCGTTGATGGAGGCACCTTCAAGCACCTCCAGCAGATTGTCCGGCGCCTCCAGTTGGACGGAGGCTGCCGGCTCAGAAGGCTTGCTCCTCTTGGAAGGAGTTCGCCTGCCGCGGTCCAGAATTGTTGAAGATTCCGGCACGGTGTCCGGCTTAAGGCCGGACTTGGAGCCCTGGGGGTCTTGTCCCCTTCACTCCTGGGGCCCGGGAGGTCGCCTTGCGGCTCCTCCAGGACCACCTCCTCCTGCCCCGGAGCTCGTTGCGACGCCACTTCGGCGTCATCTGCAGTGCGGGGGGAGACAGCGGGCGGAACAGAGTTCACGTCCGATGAATCCAGGGAGCCGCTCGACGACTCGTTGAGTGCGGCCCGGGGCGGGCTGCATGATTATATTCGACATTAGGGGAAGCTGTGCAACAAAAGGAATATCATGAGTTACTCTGGTATCAGAACACTTACGATTTTGCCGGACGCTTGGCCCTGTCCGGCCACTCCTCTTCGCCCTCTTCGGCGTCAGGGGCGTAGTCCAGCGGAGGGGTCTTCCTTTTCCTAGACCCCTCGGCCTCCCCCGTTGGGGCGACCTTCCTCTTCTCTCCCTCCACTGGAGAGGGAGAGTCTTCTTCCTCCTCCTCGTTCTCGCGGGAGGAGGGCACCTCGGACTCGTCAGATGATGAGTCCAACACCACCACGTTGCGGGCACTCTTTCGAGTCCCCGTGGTCTTCTTCTTCTTGACCTTCTTCTCCGGCACCACATAAGGCGCCGGGGCCAGCAGCTTCACCAGTAAAGCTGGGGCTGGATTTTCGGGCAGCGGAGCCGGATAGTTAATCGGCTCGGCTATCACCCGCCAAGCCTGTCAGGGAAAGGGAGTTTAGATCCCGCATAGTGTCAAACTATGAAAAAAGGCTTAACATCCTGTGAAGGGTGTAGATGGCATACCTTGCTAGCGTGACGCTGCGAGCTGTATCCGTGGTCCTCAGAAGCGGATGCGGGAGCCTCGGCGCCCTTGAATAGCATCTTCCAGGCGTCTTCATACGTCGTGTCAAAGAGCCTGTTGAGGGTTTGGTGCTGTGCCGGGTCGAACTCCCACAGATTAAAATCCCGTTGTTGGCACGGGAGGATCCGGCGGACGAGCATAACCTGGATTATATTAACAAGCCGGACTGGCTTGCTCACCAGGGACTGGATGCATGTTTGCAATCCGGTCATCTCTTTTTCGTCACCCCACAACAGGCCCGTCTCTTTCCACGACATAAGCCACGCGGGGGTCCGGATCGGAACTCAGGGGCTGCGGTCCATTCCGGATCGCGTGGCTCGGTGATATAAAACCACCCGCCTTGCCATCCCTTTAGGGTCTCCACGAAAGAGCCCTTGAACCATAGGACGTTGGCCATCTTGCCCACCATAGCGCCTCCGCACTCCGCCTGGCTGCTGCGCACCACCTTGGGCTTGACGTTGAAGGTCTTGAGCCAGAGGCCGAAATGGGGGCGGACGCGGAGAAAGGCCTCGCACACGACGATAAACGCCGAGATGTTGAGGATGAAGTTTGGAGCCAGATCGTGGAAGTCCAGGCTGTAGTAGAACATGAGCCCCCGGACAAATGGGTGGAGTGTAAAACCTAGTCCGCGGAGGAAGTGGTGGAGAAACACGACCCTCTCATGGGGCCTTGGGGTGCGGATAAGCTGCCCCTCTTCGGGAAGCCGGTGCGTGATGTCCTTGGACAGGTATCCGGCCTTCCTTAGCTTTTTTACTTTACCCTTCGTAACGGAGGAGACCATCCATTTGCCTCCCGCTCCGGACATTGCTGGAGAAGGTTGAGGTGGGATGTGCGGGCTTGGGCGCTGGAGCTCGGGTGCGCGAGAGATGGATAGGCAAGGGAGGAAGAAGGCGTAGGTAAAAAGGGTGGATCCTTATCCCCTTATATAGGCAGATGCGGTTATGCGTCCCCACCTACCTAATAAAACTCACTTGCCTCCCGAGCGCCATGATAAATGGCGCGGTTGGGTTACCCACGTCCGTATTAACGAGAATCCCGTAAAAAGGGTACACGATCTCTGCTTTGACAAGACGTGCCAAGGAAACCGCCTCGCAAAACATGTTGAGGAGGAAAAGTAAAAACGATTCGAGTAAAGGGCTTGGTTGTGGTGTGATGGCGCACTGCAGAATACGTCAGCAAATTTGATTTGTGTTAATATTATTCTCTCTATGGCAATATGTGGAAGCTTATTTTACAGAGCCGAACACTACTCTTGGTGTTTACAATCTTCTATGAAGGACTGGGAGGAGGAGCCCGCCTTGCAATGCCGAAGACAATTTGCGCGCCGGACTCATCATCGTTGAAGCCCGGTTCAGGGGCTACTGAGGGAGTCCTGGATTAGGGGGTGTTCGGGTAGCCGGACTATACCTTCAGCCGGACTCCTGGACTATGAAGATACAAGATTGAAGACTTCGTCCCGTGTCCGGATGGGACTTTCCTTGGCGTGGAAGGCAAGCTTGGCAATGCGGATATTCAAGATCTCCTATCATTGTAACCGACTCTATGTAACCCTAACCCTATCCGGTGTCTATATAAACCGGAGGGTTTTAGTCCATAGGACAATTTCATCAACTCCATAGACAACAAACATACCATAGGCTAGCTTCTAGGGTTTGGCCTCCTTGATCTCGTGGTAGATCCACTCTTGTACTATCCATATCATCAATATTAATCAAGCAGGACGTAGGGTTTTACCTCCATCAAGAGGGCCCGAACCTGGGTAAAACATCATGTTCCCTGCCTCCTGTTACCATCCGGCCTAGACGCATAGTTCGGGACCCCCTACCCGAGATCCGCCAGTTTTGACACCGACACCTGTATTTACAAGAAAGTGAGTGGGAGCACTACATCATTTCTGATAAGTATATGTGAATGACATATTGTTGATCGGAGATAATGTAGAATTATTCTGCAAAGCATAAAGGAGTGTTTGAAAGGAGTTTTTCAAAGAAAGACCTCAGTGAAGCTGCTTACATATTGAGCATCAAGATCTATAGAGATAGATCAAGACGCTTGATAAGTTTTTCAATGAGTACATACCTTGACAAGATTTTGAAGTAGTTCAAAATGGAACAGTCAAAGAAAGAGTTCTTGCCCGTGTTACAAGGTGTGAAACTGAGTAAGACTCAAATCCCGACCACGGCAGAAGATAGAAAGAGAATGAAAGTCATTCCCTATGCCTTGGCCATAGGTTCTATAAAATATGCCATGTTGTGTACCGGATCTATTGTATACCCTACACTGTTTTTGGCAAGGGAGTACAATAGTGATCTAGGAGTAGATCACTCGACAGCGGTCAAAATTATCCTTAATGGAATAAGGATATGTTTCTCGATTATGGAGGTGACAAAAAGGTTTGTCGTAAAGGGTTACGTCGATGCAAATTTTGACACTGATCCAGATGACTCTAAATCTTAATCTGGATACATATTGAAAGTGGGAGCAATTAGCTAGAGTAGCTCCGTGCAGAGCATTATTGACATAGAAATTTGCAAAATACTTACAGATCTGAATGTGGCAGACCCGTTGACTAAACTTCTCTCACAAGCAAAACATGATCACACCTTAGTACTCTTTGGGTGTTAATTACATAGTGATGTGAACTAGATTATTGACTCTAGTAAACCCTTTGGGTGTTGGTCACATGTCTATGTGAACTATGGGTGTTAATCACATGGTGATGTGAACTATTGGTATTAAATCACATGGCGATGTGAACTAGATTATTGACTCTAGTGCAAGTGGGAGACTGAAGGAAATATGCCCTAGAGGCAATAATAAAGTTATTATTTATTTCCTTATATCATGATAAATGTTTATTATTCATGCTAGAATTGTATTAACCGGAAACATAATACATGTGTGAATACATAGACAAACAGAGTGTCACTAGTATGCCTCTACTTGACTAGCTCGTTGATCAAAGATGGTTATGTTTCATAACCATAGACATGAGTTGTCATTTGATTAACGGGCATCATTAGGAGAATGATGTGATTGACTTGACCCATTCCGTTTGCTTAGCACTTGATCATTTAGTTTGTTGCTATTGCTTTCTTCATGACTTATACATATTCCTATGACTACGAGATTATGCAACTCCCGTTTACCGGAGGAACACTTTGTGTGCTACCAAACGTCACAACGTAACTGGGTGATTATAAAGGTGCTCCATAGGTGTCTCCGAAGGTACTTGTTGGGTTGGCGTATTTCAAGATTAGGATTTGTCACTCCGATTGTAGGAGAGGTATCTCTGGGCCCACTCGGTAATGCACATCACTTAAAGCCTTGCAAGCATTGTAACTAATGAGTTAGTTGCGGAATGATGTATTATGGAACGAGTAAAGAGACTTGCCGGTAACGAGATTGAACTAGGTATTGAGATACCGACGATCGAATCTCGGGCAAGTAACATACCGATGACAAAGGGAACAACGTATGTTGTTATGCGGTTTGACCGATAAAGATCTTCGTAGAATATGTAGGAGCCAATATGAGCATCCAGGTTCCGCTATTGGTTATTGACCGGAGACATGTCTCGGTCATGTCTACATAGTTCTCGAACCCGTAGGGTCCGCACGCTTAAAGTTCGATGACGGTTATATTATGAGTTTATGTGTTTTGATGTACCCAAGGAGTTCGGCCCGGATGAGATCGGGGACATGACGAGGAGTCTCGAAATGGTCGAGACGTAAAAATCGATATATTGGACGACTATATTCGGACATCGGAAAGGTTCTGAGTGATTCGGGTATTTTCGGAAGTACCGGGGAGTTACGGGAATTCGTATTGGGCCTTAATGGGCCATACGGGAAAGGAGAGAAAGGCCTCAAAGGGTGGCCGCACCCCTCCCCATGGGCTGGTCCGAATGGACTAGGGAGGGGGCACCCCTGTCGTGGTTCTAAGCCTGACAGTAATGTAGGGGGGTAGGTATGGAGAGGCAAGATCTTAGCTATGGAGAAGTTGTAAGCACACGAGGTTTACGAGTTCAGGCCCTTCTCGGAGGAAGTAATAGCCCTACGTCTCGGAGCCCGGAGGCAGTCGATTGGTTTATGTGTGTACGAATTACAGGGGTGCGAACCCTTTACACTGAGGAGGGGGTGGCTTATATAGAATTCGCCAGACCCCTCCGGCCCTCAGTTAGGCAGGGTTTCAAATACATTAAGGTCGGGGGTTACTGGTAACGCCCCTAATATAGTGCTATGATGACCATAAAAGCTACTTAATGACCGACCGTTAGCGCGCGGAGTGACTTTAGGTCTCCTGACCGTCGAGTGGTTGGGTCTTGGTCGAGTGGTCGCTTCTTGGTCGAGTGTCTTCGAGTCTGTCGAGTGGAATACCTCCAAGTCGATTGAAAGGTGATTTCTCCTAGAGATGTCCTTGGGTAGGGCGGTTAGGACAGGTCCATGAGCCTACCCTAGGTACATAGCTTCATCATTAGCCCCCGAATGGATCGACGTTTGAGTGGGGAAGGAGTTGAGAACTTCTCCGACTCATTTTTCATGCCATGAGCATATCTTGTTTCGGATCAACGGACCTGAGTGATGACAGCAACTTCCTTTTCAGTCGCCTTGATCCATTCTTAGTTTTTGTCGAGTGAGTTTCTTTACTTGTAAGGCTCCGAGTGAAGGTGCGGAGGAGATCTTCGGTCTGACAAGTTGTTCTGCTGCCCGCAGATTTCACGTGATCCGAATTTTGGGAAGCGCGCGGGACGGGGGAGGCCGCCGTAATTGGATGGGATAGAACGGAGCCGCCTCGATCCCCGCGCCACCTTTTTCGCCACGTATCGCGCACGCTTGTTACAGGATATGACAGGGCCGCCCGGGCCTACCAGTCAGCCACTCGGAAGCGGCCTCATATAAGGCGTCGGACCGGTGTCTCTTCGAACGGTGCGTCCCCATTATCTCTTCTCCTCTTCACGCTCCCTCGCCGCGCTCGCTCTCGCCCCAGCTCCACCGCTCCGTACACGTCTCGCCGGCGACGATGGGGAAGGAGAAGACGGCGGCTCTAGAGCGGGCGAAGAAGGCGACGGCAAAGGCGAAGGGGAAAGCGACCAGTCGAGGCGGATCTTCCTCGTGAACCGGCCTGCCGAAGGGCTGGATCCAGGGTGACTGGATCCGCTCGACGATCACCCAAGAAGACCTCGATGACCTAGTCGAAGGAGGGCTGATCCCCCATGAATCGGCGCGCCTTCCGGGGAAGGAATCCGAGCCGCAGCCTCGGGAGGGTGAGCGTGTCCTCCTCGCCACCCACGTCGACCGTGGATTTTCCTTGCCTCCTCACCCCTTCTTTCGGGGATTTCTGAACTTCTTTGGGGCACAACTCCACCACTTCACTCCCAACACAATCGTTTATCTCGCTGCCTTTATTTCTTTGTGTGAGAATTTCCTGGGTTGTCGGCCTCACTGGGGTCTGTTCAAGCACATTTTCACTTGTCGCTCTCAGACGGTGAAAAAGGCCAACCCGAGTGACGAGAGGACTCAAGTGATTCAGATGTGTGGAGGTCTTGGTGTTCAGATGAGAGGGAAAAGTTCCTTTCTGGCCATGATTCTCCCTGACTCAGTTCGCGGGTGGCAGTCGACCTGGTTCTACTGCAAGGACCAGTCGACGCCAGGGCAGTCGACTGGCCTCCCTCCTTTTACCATGGACTGAGTGAGGAAACCTTCTTCTTTGAAGGTGCTCCTGGAGGAGAAGGTGCAGGTGAGGGTGCTGGTCGAGCGAGTGGTCCAGCTTATCCATGACGGGGTCACTGGTATGGATCTCTTGGAGGTCTTTCTTCAGCGGCGCATCCAGCCTCTTCAAGCCCGAGACCATCCGATGTGGATGTATTCGGGTCTTGGCGACTCCACTCGGATTCACCCGGAGGAGGTTGATGACGACACACTGGAGAAGTGGCTGTCGGGCATGACTGGAAACAAGGACAACCCCAGGGGATCCAGGAGAGTTCCTCCATTCGACCAGTCCCATGTACCAGAGAAGGTCCGATTCCGAGCTTTTGATTGTAATCTGAATTCACTCGCGCAGCTGTTTATACCGCGTCGACTGACTTTACTCTTCCTGCTTTCTTTCAGGCCCTTATCGAAATGTATTCAATGCCCAACGGAGAGCAAGAGCAGGACCCGGAAGGAGAAGCGAGCGGTGGCGACAGTGGCCAATGGGAGTCTGATGGTGGAGGGGACGAAGAGAGCGACGATCCAAGTGACGAAGAAGAAGTCGAGTCGCGTCCTCGCAGGGAGAGGCGGTCCAAACTTGACCAAGAACGACCGAGCGCCCGTGAAAAGGCGGTTGCTCAAGCTGGTCAGTCTTCAAAGCGTCCTCGGACCTCTTCGCCAACTCCGACCGAAAAAGCGTCAATGCATCCCAAAGTCGCAGAGCCGAAGCTTTGGAAGGCGTTGCCGAAAATTAAGATTGACATCCCCATCGCTTCTGCGTGAGTGTCTTCTTTTATCTTCACTCGACGCCCCGTGTTGTTTGTTTTTCTTGTTTTTAACCGGACGAACTTTGGGACTGTCAGCGTTGCTACTTCTGGGACCTCAGCTTACAGGGACGACGATGAGGTGATGGAGGATGCGGTCACTTCTAATCTGGGTATGATTTCTGCCATAGTCTTTATTTTGGTTGATTCAACTGCAATGTGTACCATTGGGTGATGTGACTTTGTCGATTGAACTTTGAACAGCTCCTAACATTATTGACCTACCTGATGATGATGATGAAGAGCCCGAGAGGCCTTTGACGAGGAAAAATAGGCGAGCTCCTGTGGGCGAGGTGCCACACTCGACACCGAGGGCGGAGCCAGTCGTTCAGGACGCTGGCGACGCCAATTGGGGTTCCATTACCTTCGCCGTGCCATTGTCGAGTGTCTTGCCTTCCTCGTCGACTGCTCGGGCCCCTGTCGACCCGCCTTCAGTTTTTGCGACCCATCATGTCCCAGAGGACGAGGTGAATCCTGCTAGGGAAGCCATACGCCAGGCGGGCATTATGATGGAGAAGATGAAGACGGTGCGGGACGCCAGCCAAGCTGCCTATGATGCCAGCTCGGCTCTCCAGAGCAACGTTCAGGTTAGTTGGTCGCCGCTTGTTCTGTTAGGATATGCTATCTGAAGACTCTTTCTGAAAATCTTTGCATCTGTACGCCCACTGGGTGCGTCGATTGAATTTTTGAACTAGTGGGGGCACGCTGAGTGCACCTAGGGATGGCAATGGGGGCCCATACCCGCCAAACCCATAGGGATTTCATCTATTAGGGGGTGGGGATGGGCGAAAAACATCCCCATGGGGATATTTACAAAACTAATGTATTCCCCATAGGGTACAACGAGGATGGGGACGATATCCTATTCCCCAGACCCAATACCCATCGGGGACCCGGTTAGTAACTGTGACACAACGGTCAACCTTAAAATATTCACAAACAAACTTGCGAAAACAAAAAAAAAGCTCTGAAAAAAACCTTAAACCTATCTCACGTCCTCATCTCAGCTGCCACCACGACCAAGAAGTAAGTACGACCTAGATAGGCATTAGCAGGACAAGGACAACACCACTTATGTATGTTGATTATAGGGTGTCATATTATGTATATGAGTATTTTTTTATGAGAATGGGGACCCTAATGGGGCCCCATTCCCCAGTGGGGCGTGGGTATGGTGAAATTTCATCCCCAGTCATGTAAACGGGGATGGGGATGGGATGATAGGGAATAGATGGGGATGGGGATGTTGTAGGTATCCCCATAGGGGATTGTCCCCATTGCCATCCCTAAGTGCACCCACTGGGTGTAGTCCCCGAGACTATGGTGGACTGCTGGCAGTCGACTGTAGTCTTTGTATTTTGTCGAGTGTAAACCGAACTGGTAGTTTGTTTCTTCCACTCGATCCGGTCGAGTGGGATCAGAACCGGTGGGGGCACGCAATGTGCACCCACTGGGTGTAGTCCCCGAGACCGCGGTCGACTGCTGGCAGTCGACTGTGGTCTAAGTTCTACTTTCGCCCCCCCCCCCCCTCTTTGTTTTTGCACTCGACTCCGGCAGGCCGGTCGAGTGGGATCAGAACCAGTGGGGGCACGCAAAGTGCACCCACTGGGTGTAGTCCCCGAGACTATGGTGGACTGCGGGCAGTCGACGGTAGTCTTAGTACTTATTGTCTTTGTCGTTTTTCACTGTGAGATAACTTCTCCCCTTTGATTTCAGAAATCTTGTGATCTTGGAGCTCGCTTTGCTAACTTGGAGAAGCAGCAGATTCAACTGAACCTTGACTTGGAGCTGGCCAGGACAGAGCTGCAAAAGGTCAGAGACGGCGCCGCTAGTAAGACAAGTTTGTCGACTGGTCAGTTTTAGGCTTGAGTACCCTTCTGCTATTTCTGAATCAATCATCATTTCTTTGCAGAAAAACTGAGAGAAGCTCTGGCGAAGAAGGATCAGGATTTGGCTGCTGCTCATAAGGAGGCTGACGATAGGACCGCTCTGGCTGAACAGAAACTGGCTTTGGCCGGCCAGTTGGAAGAAGAGAATACCAAGCTGAAATCTGCTCTGAACGGAGCCAACAAGGAGTGCACACGCTAGAAGAAGGAGAACCTCAACCTGGGCGAGAAGATGGAAGGCATCGCTCGCAGGAGGGACGATCTGGAGAGCTATCTGAGGAGCCTTGCCAAGAAGTTGTTCATCAAGCTTGAAGGTGCACATTTAATTCTGACTGATGTTTTTTTGTGTTGACTCAGCGTATGAAAATTGACTTATTCTTGGATCATGAATGCAGAGTTTTGCTAGAACTTTGAGGAGGAGACTGGGCGGATTGAGCCAGGTTTGGAACCCATCAATTCTCCCGTGAAAGATGAGACTGCCATGAATCTGCTCCGATTGGAATCCCGCATCGACGGTGTTGTGGACTACTTGGCTCGACTGAAGGTCGCCATGTCACGGATCGACCCTGCACTTTGGCCAGAAGCCACGCCCCAGAATGATCTTGAGTCCCTGATGACTCGACTGGATGAGATCCCCGACCGAGTGCAGGAGTGGAAGAAATCTTCTGCCCGGTGTGGTGCTGATGTGGCCCTTTCTTTGGTTCGTGTCCATTGCAAGGAGGTGCGACAAGAGAAGCTGGCAGCAATCAAGGTCGCCAACACCCATAAGCATGACTTCCGATCTTTTATGGAGACTTTCATCGCTGCAACCACTCGAATCGCCGACGGCGTCGACCTAGACGAGTTCGTCGAGCCTGCTAGCCCTCCTCCCGCGGAGTGAACAAACTCTTATGCCCCACCTTAAATTTGCCTCGGAATGCCGAGCGGTTTTTGTAACCGTTAAACTATTTCAGGCTGAATGCCTGAGTACTTCGATCTGTGGTCCAGAACCTTTAGGATTTATCTGAACTTGGTTTACTGTTGAATATCTTCATGAATCTCCTGTTGAGTGAACCCGTTCTTCATTCGAGACAACTTTTGTATTCGTAGCGCAGCTCCGAAGGAGAGGGAAGCAGTCGACCCGTGCCTTGTCGCCCTTGCGGGTCGGTGACGAAGTGCGCATCGTATTTGTGGCGAAGCTCTCCAGGGGGAAGGCGGCGGTCGACCCACACCTTGTTACTGCAGAGCGGGACGGAGCGCACATTGTATTTGTGGCGAAGCTCCCCAGGAGAAGGTGGCAGTCGACCCGCACCTTGTCACTACAGAGCGGGATGAAGCACACATTGTATTTGTGGCGAAGCTCCCCAGGAGAAGGTGGCAGTCGACCCGCACCTCATTACTGCAGAGCGGGATGAAGCGCACATTGTATTTGTGGCGAAGCTCCCTAGGAGAAGGTGACAGTCGACCTGCCCCTCGTCGTCCTTGAGGATTGAGATGTGTTTCGTGCTTAGGCGAGTACTGGACTGCAGCTAAGCCCCCGGGTGGGAGGATTGCTCTCCACTTGGTAGGACTTTTTCAAACTTAGGCGAGTGTCGGACTGCAGCTAAGTCTCCGAGTGGGAAAACTTAGGCGAGTACTGGACTGCAGCTAAGCCCCCGAGTGGGAGGATTGCTCTCCACTCGGTAGGATTTTTGAAACTTAGGCGAGTGTTGGACTTCAACTAAGTCTCCGAGTGGGAAAACTTAGGCGAGTACTGGACTGCAGCTAAGCCCCCGAGTGGGAGGATTGCTCTCCACTCGGTAGGATTTTCAAACTTAGGCGAGTGTCGGACTGCAGCTAAGTCTCCGAGTGAGAAGACTTAGGCAAGTACTGGACTGCAGCTAAGCCCCCGAGTGGGAGGATTGCTCTCCACTCGGTAGGATTTTTTTTCAAACTTAGGCGAGTGCCGGATTGCAGCTAAGTCTCCGAGTGTGAAAACTTAGGCGAGTACTGGACTGCAGCTAAGCCCCCGAGTGGGAGGATTGCTCTCCACTCGGTAGGATTTTTTCAAACTTAGGCGGGTGCCGGACTGCAGCTAAGTCTCCAAGTGGGAAAACTTAGGCGAGTACTGGACTGCAGCTAAGCCCCCGAGTGGGAGGATTGCTCTCCAATCGGTAGGATTTTTTCAAACTTAGGCGGGTGTCGGACTGCAGCTAATTCTCCGAGTGGGAAAACTTAGGCGAGCACTGGACTGCAGCTAAGCCCCCGAGTGGGAGGATCGCTCTCCACTCTGTAGGATTTTTCGAACTTAGGCGAGTGTCAGACTGCAGCTAAGTCTCCGAGTGAGAAGGCTTAGGCGAGTACTGGACTGAAGCTAAGCCCCCGAGTGGGAGGATTGCTCTCCACTCGGTAGGATTTTTCAATCTTAGGCGAGTGCCGGACTGCAGCTAAGTCTCCGAGTGGGAAAACTTAGGCGAGCACTGGACTGCAGCTAAGCCCCCGAGTGGGAGGATCGCTCTCCACTCGGTAGGATTTTTCGAACTTAGGCGAAACGGATTCGCAGCTAAGCCCCCGAGTGGGAGGCCGGCTCACCACTCGGTGGGAAATTATTTTTACAAACTTAGGCGAAGCGGATTCGCAGCTACGCCACCCACTAGGGGATTTCTTGCGCAAACAAAAATAATAACAATTGCTGGGAAAATTACAATGCTCTTGTCTTTGATAAATAAACTACAGGAGTTCTTTTCTTATTACATCTCATTCGAATGAGAATTCAAGTATAAAAGGGGCGGAGTAGCTCTGCATTCCAGGCTCGTGGCTCATCAATCTGGCGATCGACATTGTAGAGATGGTACGCTCCATTGTGGAGGACTCTGGTGACTATGAAGGGGCCTTCCCAAGTAGGAGCGAGTTTGTGTGGTTTCTGCTAATCCACGCGGAGGACTAAGTCTCCTTCTTGGAAGGCTCGACTCTTCACATTTCTGGCATGGAATCGACGCAAGTCTTGCTGATAGATGGTCGATCGGATCATGGCCATTTCTCTTTCTTCTTCCAGGAGGTCGACTGCATCTTGCCGGGCTTGTTCTGCTTCTTCTTCAGAGTAGAGCTCGACTCGAGGGGCGTTGTGAAGCATGTCACTCGACAAGACTACTTCGGCTCCATAGACCAAAAAGAATGGAGTTCTTCCGGTGGATCGGTTCGGGGTCGTCCTCAATCCCCAAAGAACTGATGGAAGCTCGTCGACCCATGCACCTGCTGCGTGCTTGAGATCGCGCATCAATCGAGGTTTCAGTCCTTTGAGAATTAGGCCGTTTTCTCTTTCCGCCTGTCCATTTGATTGAGGGTGAGCGACCGAAGCGTAGTCGACTCGTGTGCCTTGAGAGGCGCAAAAGGCCCTGAATTTGTCAAAATCGAAGTTTGACCCATTGTCAGTGATGATGCCGTGCGGAACTCCATATCTGAATATCAACTCTCTGATGAAACTGATAGCAGTGCAAGCATCAAGATTCTTGATAGGCTTAGCTTCAATCCATTTGGTGAACTTGTCGACTGCTACTAGCACATGAGTGAAGCCGCTCCTGCCCGTTCTCAGCGGTCCAACCATGTCCAGCCCCCAAAAGAGAAGGGCCAGATGAGTGGAATGGTTTTCAGAGCTGACGCGGGCTTGTGCGACATATTGGAGTAATACTGACATCCTTCACGTTTGTCGACTATCTCTTTTGCCATTTCATTGGCCCTTGGCCAGTAAAATCCCGCTCAGTATGCTTTAGCCACAATGGTCCGAGAGGACGCATGATGACCACAGGTCCCCGAGTGGATATCATCAAGGATCATCTGACCTTCTTCTGGTGTTATACACTTCTGACTGACTCCAGTCGCGCTTTCCCTATACAACTGTCCCTTTATGACTGTAAAGGCCTTGGATCAACGGACGATCTGTCGAGCCTCTTCTTCGTCCTCTGGGAGTTCTTTCCTTAAGATGTACGCGATGTATGGTACTGTCCAGTCGGGAGTGATGACCAAGACTTCCATGATTAGGTCGACCATAGCTGGAACTTCAACTTCAGTCTGATCTGTGGCACTTTTTGGCTGCGGGGCCTCTTTAGTGAAGGGATCCTCCTAAACTGATGGTGTGTGGATGTGTTCCAAAAACACATTGCTGGGAATGGCTTCTCTTTTGGAACCTATTTTTGCCAAATCATCAGTTGCTTGATTTTTCAGTCAGGGTATGTGATGAAGCTCTAACCCCTCGAATTTCTTCTCCAGCTTTTTCATTGCATTGCAATAACCAGTCATGGCTGGACTTCTGATGTCCCATTCCTTCATCACCTGATTAACCACCAAATCTGAGTCGCCATAGACCATGAGGCGACGGACGCCGAGTGAAATGGCCATGCGCAATCCATATAGAAGTGCTTCATATTCCGCCTCGTTATGGGAGGAATCAAAGTGAATTTGAAGAACATATCTGAGCTTATCTCCTCGGGGGGAGACCAACACCACCCCGGCACCGGAACCGTTCAACATTTTGGAACCGTCAAAGAACATGGTCCAATGCTCCGAGTGAACCCGAGTCGGCAGTTTTTGTTCAATCCACTCGGCGACGAAACCTGCTATTGCCTAGGACTTGATAGCCTTCTTTGCCTCAAACTTGATATCTAGAGGAAGGAGTTCAATCGCCCATTTTGCCACTCGACCAGTTGCATCTCTGTTATGCAGGATCTCTCATAATGGAGCGTCGTTGACGACTGTAATGGAATGATCAGAGAAGTAGTGAGCAACTTTATTTGTGGTCATATAAATCCCATATACAAGCTTCTGATAGTGAGGATATCTTTGCTTCGACGGGGTCAAAACTTCAGAAATGTAATATACTGGGCGCTGAACTTTGAGGGGTTTCCCTACTTCTTCCCGCTCGACCGTAAGTACCGTACTGACGACTTGTCCCGTGGCTGCAATGTAAAGCAGCAAAGGCTCCTTGCTGATTGGGGTAGAAAGCACCGGCTGGGTGGAGAGTAGAGCTTTGAGCTCTGCAAACGCTGCATCAGCTTCGGGAGTCCACTCGAACTTGTCGGACTTCTTCATCAATTGGTAAAGAGGCAATGCCTTTCCACCGAGACGAGATATGAATCAACTTAAAGCGGCCAAGCAACCAGTAAGCTTCCGGACGTCGTGCACTCACACAGGACTTTTCATTCGGAGTATAGTACCAACTTTTTCTGTATTGGCGTCGATTCCCTGTTCGGAAACGAGAAAACTGAGTAATTTTCCGCCAGGAACTCCGAATGTACACTTTGATGGATTAAGCTTGATATCATACCTCCTGAGGTTGGCAAAGGTTTCAGCAAGGTCAGTCAGCAGGTCGGAACCCTTCTATGACTTGACCACAATATCATCCATGTAGGCTTCCACATTCCGACTGATTTGAGTGAGTAAACACTTTTGAATCATCCTCATGAATGTGGCTCCGACATTCTTGAGGCCGAATGGCATGGTAACATAACAGAAGCACCCGAATGGAGTGATGAAGGCTGTCTTGATCTCGTCAGGTCCATACAGACGGATCTGATGGTACCCAGAATAGGCGTCTAAAAAAGATAGTCGCTCACATCCCGTAGTCGAGTCGACTATCTGATCGGTGCGGGGGAGAGGAAAATGATCTTTCGGGCAGGCCCGATTGATATGTTTAAAGTCAATGCACATGCGAAGTGACTTGTCCTTATTGGGGACCATGACAACGTTGGCGAGCCACTCGGAGTGGTAGATTTCTCGGATGAACTCCACTGCTAAGAGCCGAGCCACCTCCTCGCCAATAGCCTTTCTCTTCTGGACGGCGGACCGTCGGAGATGTTCCTTGATAGGTTTTACTTTTGAGTCGACTCTTAGGCGGTGCTCAGCCAGCTCCCTGGGAACACACGGCATGTCAGAAGGCTTCCATGCGAAAATGTCCTAGTTCTCACGGAGGAACTAGATGAGCGCTTCTTCCTATTTGGAGTCGAGTGTCGTTGAGATATGAGTTGGAGCAGCGCTGGGATCGGTCGGGTGGATGTGAGCTGTCTTCGTTTCGCCAGACGACTGAAAAGCTGATTTTGTAGTGGGCTTCTTGGCTCGCAACAAATCACTTGGGTCTGCAGTCTTCTGGTATTCCTGCAGCTCCACCACTGCCATCTGAGCATCAGCGATCTTTGAACCTTTCTGAAAAGATTCTTCCGCTTTCTTCCGATTGCCCGTAATAGTGGTCACACCTTTGGGGCCAGGCATCTTTAATTTGAGATACACATAACATGGTCGGGCCATGAAGCGTGCATAAGTCGGCCTGCCCAAAATAGTGTGATAGGCACTCTGGAAGTCTACAACTTCAAACGCAACTTTTCTTTGCGGTAGTTCTTGGAATCACCGAAAACCACATCAAGAGCTATCTGGCCGAGTGATTCAACCTTCTTTCCAGGAATGACTCCATGGAAACTCATGTTGCTGGTACTGAGTCTGGACATCAGAATGCCCATCCCTTTCAATGTCTCAGCATATAGTATGTTCAAACCACTGCCCCCATCTATCAAGACTTTGGTCAGTCGAGTGCCTTCAACAACTGGGTCGACCACCAAAGCTTGCCTCCCAGGGGTGGCAATGTGCATTGGGTGATCAGACCGGTCGAATGTTATGGCAGTCTGAGACCCCTTCAGATAATTGGGTGTCGCCGGAGCAACAATATTCACCTCTCGGTTGATAACTTTCAGTTGACTTTTGCTTTCAACATCAGCAAAAATCATCAGGGTGGAATTGACCTAGGGGTATCCATTATCACTATCTTCCTTGTCCCCAACTTTGTCCGACTCCTTTTCCTTATCTTTGGGCTGCTTGCCCTGGACTGCTGGATCAAGAGTCGACACTGTCGAGTGGTATGTTTCAGGTAAATGAAATTACCCTATTTATCTTTCTTTGTGTGGATGTGACACGGCAAATCCAACACATCTTTTCCGTCCTGGTCTTTAACTTTCTTGGGGTTCCAAGGTCCTTTGGGTTTCCCCTTAAATTTTCCTTGAGTCACAGCCAAGGCTTCCCCAGGAGCAGCTGGCTCGGCTTTCCGGTTCTGTTTCCGATTGGAATTTCCTCCGGCTTCATGAGCGACTGGCTTGAGCTTGCCACTCCTGAGTCGATCCTCATCTTCACCATTAGCGTACTTGGTGGCAATCTCCATCATCCGATTCAGAGACATATCTCCGGTTCGACCGAACTTCAGATTCAGTTCTCTGTACTTAACGCCTTCTTTGAAGGCACAAACTGCTTGGTGGTCAGGCACATTCTCAACTGTGTGATGCAACGTGATCCACCTCTGGATGTAGTCCCTCAAAGTTTCATTCGTCTTCTGCACGCAAGACCGTAGTTCCGTCAGCCCTGCTGGTCGTTTGCATGTTCCTTCAAATGTGGTGACAAACACTCGGGCGAGATCTTCCCAAGTGTAAATGCTGCTGGGTGCTAACTGATTCAGCCACGCTCTGGCCGAGCCCTCCAACATGAGAGGCAGATGCTTCATGGCCACTTCATCATTGCCGCCGCCAATCTGGACAGCCACTCGGTAGTCTTCAAGCCAAGTATCGGGTTTGGACTCACCAGTGAACTTACCGACTCCAGTCGCCAACCTGAAGTTGGGAGGAATCACAGTGGCCCTGATGGCTCTGCTAAAGCACTCTGGCCCCGAAACGTGTACTCTGCCGCTGGTAGGTGCATCTCTGTCGTGACCTTCTCGGTGAGCTCTGTTCCTATCGACCAAACCTTGAACGAGAATGGATCTTGCATCAAAGCATGGTTCCCTGGGGTCGACTGGAATCCTTGGCCCAACACTATGAGGGCGCCTGTCATCTTGCCGTCGAGGCGCATACGGCCCGCTCCTCGAGGAAGGGGTGGGCACTCAACGTCGATCATCACGATCGAATCGGTGATCATACTGCTCATGGTTCCCGTACTGATTACGCCGGTCCCCACGTCCCTCACGCCTCGGGGGCGATCTTGGGCTATGAGCTGACTGGACTGTGTCTGCAGCAATGGATCTGCTATGAATCCTGTTCCGCGACTGAGAAACAGCGGAATTCTGGTCTCCCGCTGCCCGGAGTAACGCTCTGATCTGCAGCAAGCCTCTGCCAGCCTCCGAATGGGAAGGCTGAGTCGACTCTGCTATACGCGCTGCAGCTGCTAAATTCTGAATCGGAGTTCGGTATACCTGTGGGGGCGGAAAGAGCTGACGTCGACTGGATTCTGGAACCCACTGTCGTGCGCGCTCGTCGAGTGCTCGCTGGAGGTTCTCCAGTCGAGTGCGCTCGGCCAAGTTTGCCAGGCACTCGTCCTCCAAGGCACGAGCCTCGGGGGTTTCTCCAACAATAGGAGTGTGCAGTGCATCCATGTTCCGGCGACGCAGTTCCTCTCTCTGCAACGACGTGAGAGGCTCGGGGAGATATTCCTCATGGGGACGCGACGGGTCGCCTCTACCGGCGCCTCCATCGGTGCGGGGAAAACCGGGAGGACTGGGTGGTCCGTCAACCATCAGAACTTCCGCCGCCGGATCACTGCCGTCGCACTCGGATGCGGTCTCTGCGGAGCCAGTCGAATAGGCCGTAGAGGGATTCGTCGGGCTCGATCGCCGCGACTTGAGGGGTGGCCGACTGGCGTGCCACCGCGTGCCTCACCCATCGTTGAAGTCTCGACCGACCGGAACGCTTGCGCTGGCGGGAAACAGGGAGGGAGGATAGCACAGGAGCCGACCGATAGTGGGTCGACGGTTGCCGCAAGAGGATGCCGTGGACACAAGCGCGAAAGTGCATCGCCCCGCGGACAGGGAGTGCGTCGACGTCGAGCGGAGCCTCCTGAAGCCAAGCGGAGTCGTCGGCGATGAACGTGAGCGTGCCGAGACGGATCTCGCGGCCCTCCACCAAAACTCCGCCAGAAACCATGATGATTTGGATCGGAAAAGATCGCAACTATCTCCAACAAATCACTAAAACACCTGCCCCAAGGTGGGCACCAACTGTCGTGGTTCTAAGCCTGACAGTAATGTAGGGGGGTAGGTATGGAGAGGCAAGATCTTAGCTATGGAGAAGTTGTAAGCACACGAGGTTTACGAGTTCAGGCCCTTCTCGAAGGAAGTAATAGCCCTACGTCTCGGAGCCCGTAGGCAGTCGACTGGTTTATGTGTGTACGAATTACAGGGGTGCGAACCCTTTACACTAAGGAGGGGGGTGGCTTATATAGAGTTCGCTAGACCCCTCCGGCCCTCAGTTATGCAGGGTTTCAAATACATTAAGGTCGGGGGTTACTGGTAACGCCCCTAATATAGTGCTATGATGACCATAAAAGCTACTTAATGACCGACCGTTAGCGCGCGGAGTGACTTTAGGTCTCCTGACAGTCGAGTGGTTGGGTCTTGGTCGAGTGGTCACTTCTTGGTCGAGTGTCTTCGAGTCTGTCGAGTGGAATACCTCCAAGTCGATTGAAAGGTGATTTCTCCTAGAGATGTCCTTGGGTAGGGCGGTTAGGACAGGTCCATGACCCTACCCTAGGTCATAGCTTCATCAGCCCCCTTCCTTCCTTCTTCTTTTCCCTTCCCTTTCCTTCCCTCCTACTCCTACTACTTGGAAGGGCTCCTAGTTCTACTACGAAAGGGGGAATCCTACTCCCGGTGGGAGTAGGACTCCCCTAGGGTGCGCCATAGAGAGGGCTGGCCCCTCGCCTCCTCCACTCCTTTATATACGTGGCCAGGGGGCACCCCATAGACAGAACAATTGATCTCTTGATCTCTTAGCCGTGTGCGGTGCCCCCCTCCACCATAATCCACCTTGATCATATCGTAGCGGTGCTTAGGCGAAGCCCTACATCGGTAGAACATCATCATCGTCACCACGCCGTCATGCTGACGAAACTCTCCCTCAACACTCAATTGGATCGGAGTTCGAGGGACGTCATCGAGTTGAACGTGTGCAGAACTCGGAGGTGCCGTGCGTTCGGTACTTGATCGGTCGGATCGTGAAGACGTACGACTACATCAACCGCGTTGTGCTAACGCTTCCGCTTTCGGTCTACGAGGGTACGTGGACAACACTCTCCCCTCTCGTTGTTGTGCATCACCATGATCTTGCGTGTGCGTAGATTTTTTTTTTTTGAAATTGCTACGTTCCCCAACAGTATCACCATCACAACTTTTATCTTTACCGTTTTTCTTAGTTCGATCCTTTTGATAATATCTTGATCTAATAGAATAAAGTTTTAGTATGATCTAGTTGTGAGTTTTGCTTTATCATCCTTCTATGTAATCGAGTCCATGAGATATATATATAATAAAGATTAGTGTTGAGTCAAGGGCTTGATGATTTTGCTATGATCTTGACGGAATAAAATGAAATAGAAGAAATAAAAAGAAATAAAGAGATCATATGGATCTTATGGAGAGTAATGAGCTCACATATAAAAGAGTATGATGAATAAAAGTTGTTGGGAGTTGACAAACGTAGTTTTGGTCATCGTTGCAATGAATAGGAAGTAATAAAGAAAGGGAGGTTCACATATAAATATGCTATCTTGGACATCTTTTATAATTGTGAGCACTCATTAAAGTATGACATGCTAAGAGTTGACGTTGGACAAGGAAGACAACATAATGGGTTATGTTTTCTTACATCTGAGATAAATTATATTGTCATGGATCATCCAACATGTTGAGCTTGCCTTTCCCTCTCATGCTAGCCAATTTCTTTGCACAAAGTAGAGATACTACTTGTGCTTCCAAATATCCCTAAACCCAGTTTTGCCATGAGAGTCCACCATATCTACCTATGGATTGAGTAAGATCCTTCAAGTAAGTTGTCATCGGTGCAAGCAATAAAAATTGCTCTCTAAATATGTATGACTTATTAGTGTGGAGAAAATAAGCTTTATACGATCTTGTGATATGGAAGAAATAAAAGCGACGGACTGCATAATAAAGGTCCATATCACAAGTGGCAATATAAAGTGACGTTCTTTCACATTAAGATTTTATGCATCCAACCATAAAAGCGCATGACAACCTCTGCTTCCCTCTGCGAAGGGCCTATCTTTTACTTTTATCTTCTACCTTACATAAGAGTCATGGTGATTTTCACCTTTCCTTTTTACATTTTATCCTTTGGCAAGCACAATATGTTGAAAAGATCCTAATATATATAGCTAATTGGATGTGAGTCTTCATGAACTATTATTGTTGACATTACCCTTCAGGTAAAACGTTGGGAGGCAAAACTATAAGCCCCTATCTTTCTCTGTGTCCGATTAAAACTGCGTACCCATAAATATTGCGTGAGTGTTAGCAATTGCGAAAGACTAAAAGATGGTTGAGTATGTGGACTTGCTGAAAAGCTCTTACATTGACTCTTTCCTATGTTATGATAAATTGCGATTGCCTCAATGACTGAGATTAGAGCTTGTTGGTTCTCAATGAAGTTCATGATTCATACTTGAAATTGTGATTGAATTGTTACTTTACCATAAGAGATCATATGACAATATATATATATATATATGTTGTTGTTCTAAGAATGATCATGATGCCATCATGTCCATATTTTATTTTTATCGACACCTCTATCTCTAAATTTGTGGACATATTTTTTGATTTCGTCTTTCGCTTGAGGATAAGCGAAGTCTAAGCTTGGGGGAGTTGATACGTCCATTTTGCATCATGCTTTTATATCGATATTTATTGCATTATGGGCTGTTATTACACATTATGTCACAATACTTATGCCTATTCTCTCTTATTTTACAAGGTTTACATAAAGAGGGAGAATGCCGGAAGCTGGGATTCAGGGCTGGAAAAGGAGCAAATATTAGAGACTTATTCTGCATAGCTCCAAAAGTCCTGAAACTTCACGGAAGCTATTTCCAGAATATATAAAAAAATACTGAGCGCAAGAAGTTCCAGAGGGGGCCACACCCTGGCCACGAGGGTGGGGGGCACGCCCTACCCCCCTGGGCGCGTACCCTGCCTCGTGGGCCCTCTGATACCCTTCTTCTGCTATATGGAGTCTTTCGTCGAAAAAAATCATAAGCAAGCTTTCGGGACGAGACTCCGCCGCCACGATGCGGAACCTTGGCGGAACCAATCTAGGGCTCTGGCGGAGCTGTTCTGCTGGGGAAACTTCCCTCCGGGAGGGGGAAATCATCACCAACGATCATCTCATCGGGAGGGGGTCAATCTCCATCAACATCTTCACCAGCACCATCTCATCTCAAACCCTAGTTCATCTCTTGTATCCAATCTTTGTATCCAAACCTCAGATTGGTACCTGTGGGTTGCTAGTAGTGTTGATTACTCCTTGTAGTTGATGCTAGTTGGTTTACTTGGTGGAAGATCATAGGTTCAGATCCATTATGCATATTAATACCCCTCTGATTATGAACATGAATATGCTTTGTGAGTAGTTACGTTTGTTCCTGAGGACATGGGAGAAGTCTTGCTATTAGTAGTCATGTGAATTTGCTATTCGCTCGATATTTTGATGAGATGTATATGTTGTCATCCATCTAGTGGTGTCATGTGAACGTCGACTACATGACACTTCACCATTGTTTGGGCCTAGAGGGAGGCATTGGGAAGTAATAAGTAGATGATGGGTTGCTAGAGTAACAGAAGCTTAAACCCTAGTTTATGTGTTGCTTCGTAAGGGGCTGATTTGGATCCATATGTTTCATGCTATGGTTAGGTTTACCTTAATACTTGTGTTGTAGTTGCGGATGCTTGCAATAGGGGGTAATCATAAGTGGGATACTTGTCCAAGTAAGGATAGTACCCAAGAACCGGTCCACCCACATATCAGATTATCAAAGTACCGAACGCGAATCATATGAACGTGATGAAAACTAGCTTGACGATAATTCCCATGTGTCCTCGGGAGCGCTTTACTTCATATAAGAGTTTGTCCAGGCTTGTCCTTTGCTACAAAAAGGATTGGGCCATCTTGCTGCACCTTTTTTACCTTTATTGCTTGTAACTCGTTACCAATTACCTTATCACAAAACTATCTGTTACCGATAATTTCAGTGCTTGCAGAGAATACTGATGTCTACTACAGAACCTTCTTCTTGTAGACGTTGTTGGGCCTCCAAGTGCAGAGGTTTGTAGGACAGTAGCAAATTTCCCTCAAGTGGATGACCTAAGGTTTATCAATCCGTAGGAGGCGTAGGATGAAGATGGTCTCTCTCAAGCAACCCTGCAACCAAATAACAAAGAGTCTCTTGTGTCCCCAACACACCCAATACAATGGTAAATTGCATAGGTGCACTAGTTCGGCGAAGAGATGGTGATACAAGTGCAATATGGATAGTAGATAAAGGTATTTGTAATCTGAAATTATAAAAACAGCAAGGTAACTAATGATAAAAGTGAGCGTAAACGGTATTGCAATGCTAGGAAACAAGGCCTAGGGTTCATACTTTCACTAGTGTAAGTCCTCTCAACAATACTAACATAATTGGATCATAAAACTATCCCTCAACATGCAACAAAGAGTCACTCCAAAGTCACTAATAGCGGAGAATGAACGAAGAGATTATGGTAGGGTACGAAACCACCTCAAAGTTATTCTTTCCAATCAATCCGTCGGGCTGTTCCTATAAGTGTCACAAACAGCCCTAGAGTTCGTACTAGAATAACACCTTAAGACACAAATCAACCAAAACCCTAATGTCACCTAGATACTCCAATGTCACCTCAAGTATCCGTGGGTATGATTATACGATATGCATCACACAATCTCAGATTCATCTATTCAACCAACACAAAGGACCTCAAAGAGTGCCCCGAAGTTCTACCGGAGAATCACGACGAAAACGTGTGCCACCCCGTATGCATAGGTTCATGGGCGGAACCCGCAAGTTGATCACCAAAACATACATCAAGTGAATCACGTGATATCCCATTATCACCACAGATATCCATGACAAGACATACATCAAGTGTTCTCAAATCTTTAAAGAGTCAATCCGATAAGATTACTTCAAAGGGGAAACTCAATTCATTACAAGAGAGAAGAGGGGGAGGAGAAACATAAGATCCAACTATAATACCAAAGCTCGCGATACATCAAGATCGTGCCAAATCAAGAACACGAGAGAGGGAGAGAGATCAAACACATAGCTACTGGTACATACCCTCAGCCCCGAGGGAGAACTACTCCCTCCTCGTCATGGAGAGCACCGGGATGATGAAGATGGCCACCGAAGAAGGATTTCCCCCTCCGGCAGGGTGCCGGAACGGGTCTAGATTGGCTTTCGGTGGCTACAGAGGCTTCTGGCGGCGGAACTCCCGATCTATTGTGCTCTCGAATGTTTTTACTGTATATGGAGATATATAGGCGGAAGAAGTACGTCAGGGGGGGCACGAGGGGCTCACGAGGGTGGAGGGCGTGCCCGGGGGGGTGGGCGCGCCCCCTGCCTCGTGACTTCCTCGCAGATCCCCCGACGTGCACTCCAAGTCTTCTAGGCTTCTTTCCTTCCAAAAATGAGTTCCGTGAAGTTTCAGGTCAATTGGACTCTGTTTGATTTTCCTTTTCTTTGAAACCCTAAAACAGGGTAAAAACAGAAACTGGCACTGGACTCTGGGTTAATAGGTTAGTCCCAAAAATGATATAAATGAAGGAAATATGCCCTAGAGGCAATAATAAAGTTATTATTTATTTCCTTAATCATGATAAATGTTTATTATTCATGCTAGAATTGTATTAACCGGAAACATAATACATGTGTGAATACATAGACAAACAGAGTGTCACTAGTATGCCTCTACTTGACTAGCTCATTAATCAAAGATGGTTATGTTTCCTAACCATGGACAAAGAGTTGTCATTTGATTAACGGGATCACATCATTAGTTGAATGATCTGATTGACATGACCCATTCCATTAGCTTAGCACCCGATCATTTAGTATGTTGCTATTGCTTTCTTCATGACTTATACATGTTCCTATGACTATGAGATTATGCAACTCCCGTTTACCGGAGGAACACTTTGTGTGCTACCAAACGTCACAACGTAACTGGGTGATTATAAAGGAGCTCTACAAGTGTCTCCAAAGGTAGATGTTTGGTTGGCGTATTTCGAGATTAGGATTTGTCACTCTGATTGTCGGAGAGGTATCTCTGGGCCCTCTCGGTAATGCACATCACATAAGCCTTGCAAGCATTGCAACTAATGAGTTAGTTGCGGGATGATGTATTATGGAACGAGTAAAGAGACTTGCCGGTGACGAGATTGAACTAGGTATTGGATACCGACGATCGAATCTCGGGCAAGTAACATACCGATGACAAAGGGAACAACGTATGTTGTTATGCGGTCTGACCGATAAAGATCTTCGTAGAATATGTAGGAGCCAATATGGGCATCCAGGTCCCGCTATTGGTTATTGACCGGAGACGTGTCTCGGTCATGTCTACATTGTTCTCGAACCCGTAGGGTCCGCACGCTTAAGGTTTCGATGACAGTTATATTATGAGTTTATGAGTTTTGATGTACCGAAGGAGTTCAGAGTCCTGGATGAGATCGGGGACATGACGAGGAGTCTCGAAATGGTCGAGACGTAAAGATCGATATATTGGATGACTATATTCGGACATCGGAAAGGTTCCGAGTGATTCGGGTATTTTTCGGAGTACCGGAGAGTTACGGGAATTCGCCGGGAGAAGTATTGGGCCTTGATGGGCTTTAGTGGGAAGAGGAGAAAGGGCCTGCTGCGCCCCCCCTCCCCTTTAGTCCGAATTGGACTAGGGAAAAGGGGGCCGCCCACCTTTCCTTCTCCTCCACTTCCTTCTCCCTTCCTCCCCTCTTGGTGGACTCCTACTAGGACTTGGAGTCCTAGTAGGACTCCACATCCTGGCCGCACCTAGCCTTGGCCAGCCTCCTCCTCCTCCATCCTTTATATACAGGGGCAGGAGGCACCCCATAGACACACAAGTTGATCCATGTGAGCTTATTCTTAGCCGTGTGCGGCGCCCTCTGCCACCATAGTCCTCGATAATATTGTAGCAGTGCTTAGGCGAAGCCCTGCGACAGTAGTACATCAAGATCATCACCACGCCATCGTGCTGACGGAACTCTTCCCCGACACTTTGCTGGATCGGAGTCTGGGGATCGTCATCGAGCTGAACGTGTGCTAGAACTCGGAGGTGCCGTAGTTTTGGTGCTTGATCGGTCGGGCCGTGAAGACGTACGACTGCATCAACTACGTTGTGTCAACGCTTCCGCAGTCGGTCTGCGTGGGTACGTAGACAACACTCTCCCCTCTCGTTGCTGTGCATCACCATGATCTTGCGTGTGCGTAGGAAAATTTTGAAATTACTACGTTTCCCAACAATAAAAGTGTATAATAAAGCCCATAAACATTCAAAACAGTAGATAATATAGCATGGAGCAATCAAAAATTATAGATACGTTGGAGACGTATCAACATCCCCAAGCTTAATTCCTTCTCGTCCTTGAGTAGGTAAATGATAAAAACAGAATTTTTGATGCGGAGTGCTACTTGGCATAATTTCAATGTGATTCTTCTTAATTGTGGTATGAATATTCAGATCCATAAGATTCAAGACAAAAGTTCATATTGACATAGAAATAATAATACTTCAAGCATACTAACTAAGAAATTATGTCTTCTCGAAATAACATGGCCAAAGAAAGCTATCCCTACAAAATCATATAGTCTGGCTATGCTCCATCTTCACCACACAAAATATTTAAATCATGCACAACCCCGATGACAAGCCAAGCAATTGTTTCATACTTTTGATGTTCTCAAACTTTTTCAATCTTCACGCAATACATGAGCGTGAGCCATGGACATAGCACTATAGGTGGAATAGAATGGTGGTTGTGAAGACAAAAAGGAGAAGATAGTCTCACATCAACTAGGCGTATCAATGGGCTATGGAGATGCCCATCAATAGATATCAATGTGAGTGAGTAGGGATTGCCATGCAACGGATGCACTAGAGCTATAAGTATATGAAAGCTCAACAAAAGAAACTAGTGGGTATGCATCCAACTCGCTTGCTCATGAAGACCTAGGGCATTTTGAGGAAGCCCATCATTGGAATATACAAGCCAAGTTCTATAATGAAAGATTCCCACTAGTATATGAAAGTGACAACATAGGAGACTCTCTATCATGAAGATCATGGTGCTACTTTGGAGCACAAGTGTGGTAAAAGGATAGTAGCATTGTCCCTTCTCTCTTTTTCTCTCATTTTTTTATATTTTTTTATTTGGGCCTTCTCTTTTTTCATGGCCTCTTTTCTCTTTTTTTCTTTGGGCTTCTTTGGCCTCTTTTATTTATTTATTTATTTTCGTCTGGAGTCTCATCCCGACTTGTGGGGGAATCATAGTCTCCATCATCCTTTCCTCACTGGGACAATGCTCTAATAATGATGATCATCACACTTTTATTTTCTTACAACACAAGAATTACAATTCGATACTTAGAACAAGATATGACTCTATATGAATGCCTCTGGCGGTGTACCGGGATGTGCAATGATGCATGAGGGACATGCATGAAAGAATTATGAACGGTGGCTTTGCCACAAATACAATGTCAACTACATGATCATGCTAAGCAATATGACAATGATGGAGCTTGTCATAATAAACGGAACGGTGGAAAGTTGCATGGCAATATATCTCGAAATGGCTATGGAATTGCCATAATTGGTAGGTATGGTGGCTGTTTTGAGGAAGGTAAATGGTGGGTTTATGGTACCGGCGAAAGGTGCGCGGTACTAGAGAGGCTTGCAAGGGTGGAAGAGTGAGAGTGCGTATAATCCATGGACTCAACATTAGTCATAAAGAACTCACAGACTTATTGCAAAAATCTATAAGTTATCAAAGCAAAGTATTACACGCATGCTCCTAGGGGGATAGATTGGTAGGAAAAGACCATCGCTCGTCCCCGACCGCCACTCATAAGGAAGACAATCAATAAATAAATCATGCTCCGACTTCATCACATAACGGTTCACCATACGTGCATGCTACGGGAATCACAAACTTCAACACAAGTATTTCTCAATTTCACAACTACTCAACTAGCATGACTTAGATATTATTACCTCCATATCTCAAAACAATTATCAAGTATCAAACTTCTCATCGTATTCAACACACTCATAAGAGAATTTTATTATTCTTGAATACCTAGCATATTAGGATTTTAAGCAAATTACCATGCTATTTAAGACTCTCAAAATAATCTAAGTGAAGCACTAGAGAAAATGACAAACTACTCCGAAAGATGTAAGTGAAGATCAATGAGTAGTCGAATAATTATGCAACTATGTGAAGACTCTATAACATTTAATAATTTCAGATCTTGATAATTTATTCAAACAGCAAGCAAAACAAAATAAAATGACATCTAATAATAGCAAACATCATGTGAAGAAGCAAAAACTTAGGATCAACCGAAACTAACCGATAATTGTTGAAGAAGAAAGGTGGGATGCCAACCAGGGCATCCCCAAGCTTGAGCTTTTGTGTCTCCTTAATTCCTCTAATATCACGGTCTCCCTAAATCTCAAAAGCTTCATCCACACAAAACTCAACAAGGACTCGTGAGATAGGTTAGTATAAACTATTGCAAAAACCTTATCATACTCTAATGTGGCAAATAACTAAAACTATTATTCAATATTGCATACTAAATTCCTCTGCATATTTAATAGTCCTATCCTCAACTAGAATCATTAAAAAACAAAGATATGCAAACAATGCAAACATAACAGCAATCTGCCTAAACAGGATAGTCTGTAAAGAATGCTGCAACATCCATACTTACCTAGCTCCAAAAATTATGAAAGAAAATTCCCACTGTATTAAATTTATCAGAGCTTAATATGCAAAAGGTTTCAACATTTTATCACATTCTGACTTTTCTAGGGAATTATTGCAACAGCGGTAAACTTTCTGTTTTCAAACAGCGACGTGTATACTTGTAACATAGGCATAGTGAAGGCTATCAATGCCACTTTTATTGAAATAAAAGATGCAAAACATTTTTCTAAATAACAGAAAGCAAACCCTAACAAAATAAATTGATGCTCCAAGCAAAACACATATCATGTGGTGAATAAAAATATAGCTTCAAGTAAAGTCACCAATGAACGAAGACGAAAGAGGGGATGCCTTCCGGGGCATCTCCAAGCTTAGGCTCTTGGTTTTCCTTGAATATTACCTTGGGGTGCCTTGGGAATCCCCAAGCTTAGGCTCTTACCACTCCTTGTTCCATAGTCCATCGAATCCTTACCCAAAACTTGAAAACTTCACAACACAAAACTTAAAGTAGAAAACTCGTAAGCTCCGTTAGTATAAGAAAATAAATCACCACTTAGGTACTGTAATGAACTCATTATTTATTCATATTGGTGTTAAACATACTGTATTCCAACTTCTTTATGGTTTATAAACTATTTTACTAGCCATATATTCATCAAAATAAGCAAACAACACATCGAAAACAGAATCTGTCAAAAACAGAACATTCTGTAGTAATCTGGATCAAACGTATACTTCTGGAACTCATACAATTCTCAAATAAATTTCTGGACCTGAGGAATTTATCTATTAATCATCTGCAAAAAGAATTAACTCAATATCACTCTCCAATAAAAACTGGCAGCAATCTTCGTGAGCGCTAAAGTTTTTGTTTTTTACAGCATGATCAAAAAGACTCTCCCCAAGTCTTCCCAAAGGTTCTACTTGGCACAAACACTAATTAAAAGCATAAAACCACATCTAAATAGAGGCTAGATGAATTATTTATTACTAAACAGGAACAAAAAGCAAGGAACAAAAATAAAGTTGGGTTGCCTCCCAACAAGCGCTATCGTTTAACGCCCCTAGCTAGGCATGATGATTTCAATGATGCTCACATAAAAGATAAGAATTGAAACATAAAGAGAGCATCATGAAGAATATGACTAGCACATTTAAGTCTAACCCACTTCCTATGCATAGGGATTTTGTGAGAAAACAACTTATGGGAACAATAATCAACTAGCCTAGGAAGGCAAAACAAGCATAACTTCAAGATTTTAAGCACATAGAGAGGAAATTTGATATTATTGCAATTCCTACAAGCATATATTCCTCCCTCATAATAATTTTCAGTAGCATCATGAATGAATTCAACAATATAACCATCACCTAAATAATTCTTTTCATGATCTACTTGCATAGAAAATTTACTACTCTCCACATAAGCAAAATTCTTCTCATTCGGAATAGTGGGAGTATCATAAGAGACTTGAATACTATAAATTGTTTCCATGTTAAAGGAGTAATGTTAAGAGAAAGGGTACTCATAATCATGACAAGTTTTATAAATATAATCATCACTACTCTTTATAGCATAAGTTTTATCACAATAATCATCATAAGTAGCAACTTTGTTCTCATCATAATCGATTGAAACCTCTTCCGAGATAGTGGATACATCACTAAATAAAGTCATGACCTCTCCAAATCCACTTTCATAAATATTATAAGATTCAACATACTCCAAAATAGTGGGATCATTACTTCCTAAAGTTGACACTCTTCCAAACCCACTTTCATCAATATAATCATCGTAAGTAGAAGGCATGCTATCATCATAACAACTTTGCATATCAAAACTTGAGAGGCTAAAAATATCACCATTATTAAACATAGCATCCCCAAGCTTGGGACAAACATTAATTGCAGCAAATATATTCTCAAATATGTCATCCTCATCAAACATAGCTTCCCCAAGCTTAGGCCTTTTCATATCATAAGCATAATCACTCTCACCATTCAAATATTTAGTGCCAAACATTTTAGAGATCTCTTCTTCTAGCACTTGAGCACAATTATCCTTTCCATCATACTCACGAAAGATATTAAAAAGATGAAGCGTATGAGACAAACTCAATTCCATTTTTTATAGTTTTATTTTACAAACTAAACTAGTGATAAAACAAGAAAATAAAAGACTCGATTGCAAGATCTAAAGATATACCTTCAAGCACTCACCTCCCCGGCAACGGCGCCAGAAAAGAGCTTGATGTCTACTACACAACCTTCTTCTTGTAGACGTTGTTGGGCCTCCAAGTGCAGAGGTTTGTAGGATAGTAGAAAATTTCCCTCAAGTGGATGACCTAAGGTTTATCAATCCGTAGGAGGCGTAGGATGAAGATGGTCTCTCTCAAGCAACCCTGCAACCAAATAACAAAGAGTCTCTTGTGTCCCCAACACACCCAATACAATGGTAAATTGCATAGGTGCACTAGTTCGGCGAAGAGATGGTGATACAAGTGCAATATGGATAGTAGATAAAGGTATTTGTAATCTGAAATTATAAAAACAGCAAGGTAACTAATGATAAAAGTGAGCGTAAACGGTATTGCAATGCTAGGAAACAAGGCCTAGGGTTCATACTTTCACTAGTGTAAGTCCTCTCAACAATACTAACATAATTGGATCATAAAACTATCCCTCAACATGCAACAAAGAGTCACTCCAAAGTCACTAATAGCGGAGAACGAACGAAGAGATTATGGTAGGGTACGAAACCACCTCAAAGTTATTCTTTCCAATAAATCCGTTGGGCTATTCCTATAAGTGTCACAAACAACCCTAGAGTTCGTATTAGAATAACACCTTAAGACACAAATGAACCAAAACCCTAATGTCACCTAGATACTCCAATGTCACCTCAAGTATCCGTGGGTATGATTATACGATATGCATCACACAATCTCAGATTCATCTATTCAACCAACACAAAGGACCTCAAAGAGTGCCCCGAAGTTCTACCGGAGAATCACGGTGAAAATGTGTGCCAACCCGTATGCATAGGTTCATGGGCGGAACCCGGAAGTTGATCACCAAAACATACATCAAGTGAATCACGTGATATCCCATTGTCACCACAGATATCCACGACAAGACATACATCAAGTGTACTCAAATCTTTAAAGACTCAATCCGATAAGATTACTTCAAAGGGGAAACTCAATTCATTACAAGAGAGAAGAGGGGGAGGAGAAACATAAGATCCAACTATAATAGCAAAGCTCGCGATACATCAAGATGTGCCAAATCAAGAACACGAGAGAGAGAGAGAGAGAGAGATCAAACACATAGCTACTGGTAAATACCCTCAGCTCCGAGGGAGAACTACTCCCTCCTCGTCATGGAGAGCACCGGGATGATGAAGATGGCCACCGGAGTAGGATTGGCCCCTCCGGCAGGGTGCCGGAACGGGTCTAGATTGGCTTTCGGTGGCTACGGAGGCTTCTGGCGGCGGAACTCCCGATCTATTGTGCTCTCGGATGTTTTTACTGTATATGGAGATATATAGGCGGAAGAAGTACGTCAGGGGGGGCACGAGGGGCTCACGAGGGTGGAGGGCGCGCCCGGGGGGGTGGGCGTGCCCCCTGCCTCGTGACTTCCTCGCAGATCCCCCGACGTGCACTCCAAGTCTTCTAGGCTTCTTTCCTTCCAAAAATGAGTTCCGTGAAGTTTCAGGTCAATTGGACTCCGTTTGATTTTCCTTTTCTTTGAAACCCTAAAACAGGGTAAAAACAGAAACTGGCACTGGACTCTGGGTTAATAGGTTAGTCCCAAGAATGATATAAAAGTGTATAATAAATCCCATAAACATTCAAAACAGTAGATAATATAGCATGGAGCAATCAAAAATTATAGATACGTTGGAGACGTATCAAATACCTTGCTGAAAACCGCTTATCATTTCCTTCTGCTCCTCGTTGGGTTCGACACTCTTACTTATCGAAAGGACTACGATAGATCCCCTATACTTGTGGGTCATCACACAACCCCAGCACACAAACAACCCCACTTGCATTCTAGTTGAGGGTGTGCAGTTCTAGGCAACGTGAACACTTGAAGTTGTGTGTCTAGTGTCGGACTTAAAACTGCCCACCCCTCAATAAAATGCCAGTTGTGCAACCCCCGCACCCAAACAACTTAGTTACAGTCATGTTGAGTAGTCAGGACCAACACGTGCAGTTGTGTGTATAATGACGGACATTTAACTAGGTCTGAGGTCCGGGCGAGTTGTGTGTCATGATGGACAAGCAACTGGGTCGGGTAGGGACGAGTTGCATGCCGATAGTGGACATGCAACTTATTCGAGAAAATTATGTATCAAGGGTGAACATACAACTGGATCGAATGACGTAGTTGCATGGGGACGGATGCGCGACTAGTGGTGGCTCTTCTGGCAAAGCCATCAAAAAATATTAAAAAAGTGATGAAAATATTCTACAAAAACGGTGACTATAAATCAAAGAATTGTGGGTTCTTTCGTCGAAAATGGCCTCCAAACTATCTGGACATATAAACAGAAAATGGATGATGGAGGAAGGACAGCATACGCACATAGAAGGTTTCTCCTACTACCATTTTACCATTTGAAACGGAAAAAGAGAAACTGAATCAACATATGCAAAAAAAGGATAGACGACTCCTCCCTTGCAGCCCACCATCTGTTCCCGACTGCTTCTCTCTTTGTGCAAAAGGGGAGCAACTAATTAAGGGGTATTTGATACGTATCCGACGTATCAATAATTATTTTATTGCTTCATGCTATTAGCATAACACTTTTACATATTTTTGGCATCAATTTATATTATTTTTATTTGAACTAACCTATTAACCCAACACCAATGGTCAGTTCCTGTTTCATATTATTTTTGGTTTTTATGTGATAATTCACGAAGCCGGAATGAACTAATTTTTTTATGAATTGTTTATGGGAATTATCATATTTTTTGGCGAATAAATAAACACAAGGCAGTGCTCGAGGGGCCTACACGGTCAGACCACGCGCCCTGGCCTCTAGGCGTGCCGGGGGCGTGTGGCTCCTCCTTAAGTCGGTTTGACCCCTTCCTTTGCCGCAAGAAAGCTAATTTTCTGGGGGGGGGGGGTCCTTAAAATTTCAGCCTGATTAGAGTTACGGATATCTGGCTATAAAAAAGGTGTTTGGCCAGAAAACAATACTGATACATAGAAGAAAACAAAGAGAAAAGGAGGAGGGGAGATTCAATCTCGAAGGGGCTCTCGCCCCTCCGGGAGCCATGGTGGCTAAGGGCCAGAGGGGAGAACCTCTCCCCATCTAGGGAGGAGGCCATGGGGGAAGAAGTCAGGGGGGAACCTCTCCCCCCTCCCCTCTCTCTCGGTGGTGCCAGGGTGCCGTTGGGGGAACCATCATCACATCGATCATCTTCATCAAGATTGTTGTGTTCACCAACATCTGCATCACCTCCCTCACCTCTTTTTAGCGGTCCACTCTCCCGCTACCCGCTATTATCCCCTACTTGAACATGGTGTGTCGCATGCTATCGATTATTATTATGACGATTTCTTGCATCTTCTTTGTGTATTCATAGATAATTGTTGTATTATGGGTTAACTCATGAATTGCTATGATTAGTTTGAGTTGCTTGTGGTTATATTACTATCCTTTGGTGTCCATCGTATGAGCGCACTTTTGGATCACACCATAGGGTTAGTTGTATGTTGATAAGACTATGCATATGGGGGCAGGAGTGACTAAAACCTAACTGGACCATGGAAATTGATGCATATGAGATTGAAGGGTGATCAATATATCATAAAGCTATAGTTGAGTTTTACCTTAATGAACATGTTAGTAGTTGCGGATGGTTGCTAATAATTCCAATCATAATTGTGTAAAATTCCAAGCAAGCGATAGTATGTTATCATAGACCTCTCCACATATAAACTTGCAATTATGATCAGAGCAACTTAGTTGATTGCCTACGGACAATTCTGTACATCATACCACCGCTATTCCATACTCGCTATTTGTATAATACTAGCATATTGCACGTGCATTGCTACATAGCCATAAAAACATAAGGAGTTAGACTACCGACTTAGAAGATCGTCCAAATAAGTTGGTGTTTTGCGGTTGTTGCATGCTTATGATTAAAAAATAAGAAGCGAAAATACAAAGATATATCATGCTACATAAGTTGGAGAGTGTTAGGTGGTCATAGTAGGATCCTTTACAAAATTTAAAGTGAGACAACATTTCAAATTTTGAAACATTGGAGAATAGGCATGAGTAAGTTGATTCCACAATATCATGGATCGACTAGGATGACGAGTTCTATTGCCACATTGTAATTGGAATTTTTTCCCTCTCTTATAATGGAGAATTGGAAGAATTCGTTGGGAAGAGAAACTAAAACCATGAGCACGATTTTGGGTGGAGTCATATTTCTGCATTTGTTACTTCAGTTTTTTGTACAAGAGTGTTGTTCTCATATAAAAATAATAGTGTATTTTTTGTATTAGGCATGACAAGGGACGAAAAGTAGATTTGTTTATCTAAGTCGCTTGGAAGGTTAGTCCACATGTGGATAGATGTACATTTATTTCTTCTATTATTGGTCCCACATGTGAACTCATCACCAACTTCAAACTTTATAGGTAGGTGATACGTCTCCAACGTATGTACAATTTTTTATGGTTTCATGCTATTATATTATCAATCTTGAATGTTTTATATATATATTTACAAGCAACTTTATATCATTTTTTGGAACTAACTTACTAACTTAGTGCCCTGTACTAGTTGTTGTTTTTTGTTTGTTTTTTACTTTGCAGAATATGAGTACCAAACGAAGTCCAAATGCCACGAAACTTTTTGGAGATTTTTTTCTGGTGATAAGAGACCTTGGAAGCTTCTGGAGGCCATGAGAAGATGGAAGAGGGGCCCACTAGGCACCAGGGCGCGCCAAAGACCACTGGCGTGCCTTGGTGGGTAATGGGGCCCACGAGTATCGTTTTGACCTACCTCCGTCTCTATATATACTCTAAAAACCCAAAACACACGGGGGAGTCCATGAAATACTTTTTCCGCCGCTGCAAGTTCCAGAACCACAGGATCCAATCTAGAGGCCTTTTTCGGCACTCTGCCAGAGGGGAAAACAATCACGGAGGGGATCTTCATCGTCCTTGTTGCCCCTTAAATGATGCGTGAGTAGTTTACCACAAACCTACATGTTCGTAGTTAGTAGCTAGATGGCTTCTTCTTTCTTTTTGATCTTCAATACTATGTTCTCCTCGGTGTTCTTAGAGATCTATTTGATGTAATGACTTCTTCCGATGTGTTTGTTGGGATCCGATGAATTGTGAGTTTATGATTAGATCTATTCGTGAATATATTTGGGTTTTCTTTGAACTATTTTATGCACGATTATTATAACTTCGTATTTCTTCTCCGATTTATTGGTGTGGTCTGGCCAACTAGATTGATTTATCTTGCCATGGGAAAAGGTGCTTTGTAATGGGTTCGATCTTACAGTGCTCAATCCCAGTGACAGAAAGGGACATGACAAGTATGCTATTAAAGGTAAAAACATGAGGTTTATTCATACATGAGTTTGTCTTGTCTACATCTATATGTCATCTTGCTAAAACATTATTAAAATTTTCCATGAACTTAATACACTAGTTGCATGCTGGATAGTGGTCGATGTGTAAAGTAATAGTAGTAGATGCAGGCAGGAGTCGGTCTACTAATCTTGGACGTGATGTCTATATACATGATCATTGCCTTGGATATCGTCATAATTATTTGCTTTTCTGTCAGTTGCCCAACCGTAATTTGTTTTGTTTACCCACCATATGCTATTTTCTCGAGAGAAGCCTCTAGTGAAAACTATGGCTTCCGGGTCTATTTTCTATCATATATTAAACCAAAAATATCTTGCTGTAATTTTCTTTTATTTATTTTATTTTTTCTTTTAGTTAGATCTATCTATCAAAACCTATACGGTCAATCCTTAGTGCTTGGCTCCTCCCCCTCCCACGACTAGGCGGCTAGGATTCCCCCTCCTCCCCTCCCGCCGCCGCCGGCTACCGGGCCTCGCACCCCGCCTCAGTCTCCTTTCGCCCTCCTCCTTCCCCCGTCCAGATCCACCTCGCGCCGCCTCCCCGGGAGGTGGCCGGGGCGGAGCTCGAGCTCCTCACCCGCAGGCCCTCTCATCTCCCGTCTCCTTCCGCCGCCGCCGGCGGACGCCCCCGGCGCTGGCCCGGGTGGTGCCGGCGGCAGCGGGCCTTCTCATCCCCGTGCGCGCGTGCTCCCTTCCTGGGGCAGGGAGGCGGCGGCGGTGTAGCCCGGCTTGGCTGCGGTCCGACGGCCCTACGTCGACAGGTGTGGTGTCGGCGCCGCTCCTTGGCGGTGGGGCTGTGTGGTGGTGTTGGGTGGCCGACGTCGCACCCCTGGCCCAGATCTGGGCCCGGTGGGCCCCATCTGGGTCCTAGCGGGCCGCCCCCTGGTGTGGCCTCGTTGTCTGCGGCGCGGTGACGAGGAGGTGCGGCTCGGATTTGGGGTGGCGGCGCCGACGGCGTGCCGGCAGCAGCGCGAGGGCAGGAGCTTTACGGTCCCACGAGGGCTCAGCCGGGCCTGGTGTGCTCCTGCTATTGCGTTTGGACGGCTACTGTCGCTGATGCCCTAGTCTCTGCTCTGATTCTTCACCGTGCTGTCCTCACTTCGCGGTGCCGTGGTGTGACGGCGTGGGGGCCTTCTACCTCTTGAGCATGAGTTGGTTTTCCCTTGAAGAGGAAAGGGTGATGCAACACAGTATCGTAAGTATTTCCCTCAGTTTTTGAGAACCAAGGTATCAATCCAGTAGGAGGAAACATGCAAGTCACCTAGTACATGCACAAACAAACAAGAACCTCGCAACCAACGCGTTAAAGGGGTTGTCAATCCCTTCATGGTAACTTACGAAAGTGAGATCTGATAGAGATAATAAGATAAATATTTTTGGTATTTTTATGATATAGATTGGAAAATAAAGATTTCAAAATAAACGGTAATAGAAATAGCAAGTTGATATGAACATAATATGATGGAAGATAGACCCGGGGGCCATATGTTTCACTAGTGGCTTCTCTCAAGATAGCAAATTCTACGGTGGGTGAACAAATTACTGTCGAGCAATCACATGTGCGACAAGTAGACCAAAACGATTCTGCATCTACTACTATTACTACACACATCGACCGCTATCCAGCATGCATCTAGAGTATTAAGCTCATAAGAACAGAGTATCACATTAGGCAAGATGACATGATGTAGAGGGATAAGCTCAAGCAATATGATATAAACCCCATGTTTTTATCCTCGATGGCAACAATACAATACATGCCTTGCGGCCTGCTGTCATTGGGAAAGGAAACCGCAAGACTGAACGCAAAGCTAAGCACTTCTCCCATTGCAAGAGAGATCAATCTAGTAGGCCAAACCAAACTGATAATTCGAAGAGACTTGCAAAGATATTTAAATAATGCATAAAATATTTCAGAGAAGAATCAAATATTGTTCATAGATAATCTTGGTCATAAACCCACAATTCATCGGATCTCGACAAACACACCGCAAAAAGAATTACATCGAATAGATCTCCAAGAGAATCGAGGAGAACTTTGTATTGAGATCCAAAGAGAGAGACGAAGACATATAGCTAATAACTATGGACCCGAAGGTCTGTGGTAAACTACTCACACATCATCGGAGAGGCTATGGTGTTGATGTAGAAGCCCTCCGTGATCGATTCCCCCTCCGGCGGACCGCCGGAAAAGGCCCCAAGATGGGATCTCACGGGTACAGAAGGTTGCAGCAGTGGAAATAGGGTTTCATGGTGCTCCTGGATGTTTTCGGGGTATATGGATATATATAGGAGGAAGAAGTACGTCGGTGGAGCTACGAGGGGCCCATGAGGGTGGGGGGCGCGCCTACCCCCTAGGCGCGCCCTCCTGCCTCGTGGACTCCTCGCTTCTTTCTTGGCGTCCACTCCAAGTCTTCTGGATCACGTTTGTTTCAAAAATAACTCTCCCGAAGGTATCATTCCGTTTGGATTCCGGTTGATATTCCTTTTCTGCGAAACACTGAAATAGGCAAAAAAACAGCAATTTACACTAGGCCTTTTGTTAGTAGGTTAGTCCCAAAAATAATATAAAAAGGTAAATTAAAGCCCATTAAACATCCAAAACATATAATATAATATTATGGAACAATAAAAAATTATAGATACATTGGAGACGTATCAAGCACCCCCAAGCTTAATTCCTGCTCGTCCTCGAGTAGGTAAATGATAAAAACAGAAGTTTTGATGTGGAATGCTACCTAGCATAATTTTCAATGTAATTTTCTTTATTGTGGCATGATTGTTCAGATCCAAAAGATTCAAGACAAAAGTTTAATATTGACATAAAAATAATAATACTTCAAGCATACTAACAAAGCAATCATGTCTTCTCAAAATAATATGGCCAAAGAAAGTTATCCCTACAAAATCATATAGTCTGGCTATGCTCTATCTTCACCACACAAAGTATTTAAATCATGCACAACCCCGATGACAAGCCAAGCAATTGTTTCATACTTTTGGTGTTCTCAAACTTTTTCAATCTTCACGCAATACATGAGCGTGAGCCATGTACATAGCACTATAGGTGGAATAGAATGGTGGTTGTGGAGTAGACAAAAGGAGAAGATAGTATCACATCAACTAGGCGTATCAACGGGCTATGGAGATGCCCATCAATAGATATCAATGTGAGTGAGTAGGGATTGCCATGCAACGGATGCACTAGAGCTATAAGTGTATGAAAGCTCAACAAAAGAACTAACTGGGTGTGCATCCAACTCGCTTGCTCACGAAGACCTAGGGCATTTTGAGGAAGCCCATCATTGGAATATACAAGCCAAGTTCTATAATGTAAAATTCCCACTAGTATATGAAAGTTACAACATAGGAGATTCTCTATCATGAAGATCATGGTGCTACTTTGAAGCACAAGTGTGGTAAAAGGATAGTAGCGTTGTCCCTTCTCTCTTTTTCTATTTTTTGGGGGCCTTCTCTTTTTTATGGCCTTTCTCTTTTTTTTTGCTTTTTTTTGTCTGGAGTCTCATCCTGACTTATGAGGGAATCATAGTTTCCATCATCCTTTCCTCACTTGGTACAATGCTCTAATAATGATGATCATCACACTTTTATTTACTTTCAACTCAAAAATTACAACTCGATACTAGAACAAAATATGACTCTATGTGAATGTCTCCGGCGGTGTACCGGGATGTGCAATGAATCAAGAGTGACATGAATGAAAGAATTATGAACGTGGCTTTGCCACAAATACGATGTCAACTACATGATCATGCAAAGCAATATGACAATGATGAAGCGTGTCATAACAAACAGAACAATGGTAAGTTGCATGGCAATATATCTCGGAATGGCTATGGAAATGCCATAATAGGTAGGTATGGTGGCTGTTTTGAGGAAGGTAATTGGTGGGTTTATGGTACCGGCAAAAGTTGCGCAGTACTAGAGAGGCTAGCAATGGTTGAAGGGTGAGAGTGTGTATAATCCATGGACTCAACATTAGTCATAAGAACTCACATACTTATTGCAAAAATCTATTATTTATCAAAACAAAGTACTACGCGCATGCCCCTAGGGGGATAGATTGGTAGGAAAAGACCATGAGGGGATGCCTTCCGGGGCATCCCCAAGCTTAGGCTTTTGGTTGTCCTTGAATTTTAACTTGGGGTGCCTTGGGCATCCCCAAGCTTAGTCTCTTGCCACTCCTTATTCCAAAATCCATCAAATATTTACCTAAAACATGAAAACTTCACAACACAAAACTCAACAGAAAGTCTCATGAGCTCCGTTAGTATAAGAAAACAAACCACCACTTCAAGGTACTGCAATGAACTCATTCTTTATTTGTATTGGTGTTAAACCTACTATATTCCGACTTCTCTATGGTTCATACCCCCCCCCCCCCCCGATACTAGCCATAAATTCATCAAAATAAGCAAACAACAGATGAAAAAACAGTATCTGTCAAAAACAGAATAGTCTGTAGGTTTCGAATACTTATGTAACCCCAAAAATTCTGAAATAAATTGTTGGACGTGAGGAATTTGTCTATTAATCATCTGCAAAAAGAATCAACCTAATCGCACTCTCCAGTAAAAAATGGCAGCAAATCTCGTGAGCGCTAAAGTTTCTGTTTTTTACAGCAAGATCGCAAAAACTTCCCCCAAGTCTTCCCAAAGGTTATACTTGGCACAAACACTAATTAAAAGCATAAAACCACATCTAAGCATATGCTATATGAATTATTTATTACTAAACAGGAGCAAAAAACAAGAAACAAAATTAAAATTGGGTTGCCTCCCAACAAACGCTATCGTTTAACGCCCCTACCTAGGCATAAAAACAAGAATAGATCTAGGTATTGTCATCTTTGTTATGCAATCCATAAGTGGCTCTCATAATAGATTCATAAGGTAATATAATTTTCTTTCTAGGAAAGTGTTCCATGCCTTTCCTTAACGGAAATTGGAATCTAATATTTCCTTCTTTCATATCAATAATTGCACCGATCGTTCTAAGGAAAGGTCTACCAAGAATAATAGGGCATGTAGGATTGCAATCTATATCAAGAACAATGAAATCTACGGGCACATAATTCCTATTTGCAACAATAAGAACATCATTAATCCTTCCCATAGGTTTCTTAATAGTGGAATCCACAAGATGCAAATTTAAAGAACAATCATCAAATTCATGGAAACCTAACACATCACACAAAGTTTTTGGAATTGTGCAAACACTAGCACCCAAATCACATAAAGCAAAGCATTCATGATCTTTAATTTTAATTTTAATAGTAGGTTACCACTCATCATAGAGTTTTCTAGGAATAAAAACTTCTAATTCAAGCTTTTCTTCATAAGATTGCATTAAAACATCAACAATATGTTTGGTAAAAACTTTATTTTGACTATAAGCACGAGGAGAATTTAACACGAATTGCAACAAGGAAATACAATCTATCAAAGATCAATTATCATAATTAAATTCCTTGAAATCCAAAATAGTGGGTTCATTGATATGTAAAGTTTTGACCTCTTCAATCCCACTTTTACCAATTTTTGCATCAAGATCTAAAAACTGTGAATCATTGGGACGCCTTTTAACTAAAGTTGACTCATCTCCAGTACCATCATTATAAAGATTCATATTGCAAAACAAAGATTTAATAAGAGACACACCAATCACTTTTAGATCTTCATCCTTACTATCATGGAAACTAGAAGAACACGCTTTTATAAAGCAATCTTTATTAGCACACATCCTAGCGGTTCTTTCTTTGCACTCATTAGTGGAAATTCTCATGGCTTCGAGAGACTCATTGATATCATGCTTAGGTGGAATAGATCTAAGTTTCAAAGAATCAACATCGAGAGAAATTCTATCCACGTTCCTAGCCAACTCATCAATCTTAGGCAATTTTTCTTCAAGCAAAGCATTAAAGTTTTTTTTACGAAATCATAAATTCTTTAACACTAGTCTCAAAATCAGAGTGCATCTTATTAAAATTTCCATAAGAGTTTTTGTAGGAATTACCATAATTATTAGAGGAATTACTAGGGAACGGCCTAGGATTAAAGTTTCCTCTATACGCGTTGTTACAAAATTGTTCCTACCAACAAAATTCACATCCTTAGATTCATTATTATTCTCAATCAAAGTAGACAAAGGCATATCATTAGGATCAGAAGAAACACTCTTGTTAGCAAACAATTTCATGAGTTCATCCATCTTTCCACTCAAAACATTAATTTCTTCTATAGCATGAACCTTTTTACTAGTAGATCTTTCGGTTTGCCATTGAGAATAATTGACCATAATATTATCTAGGAGTTTAGTAGCTTCTCCTAAAGTTATTTCCATAAAAGTGCCTCCCGCGGCCGAATCTAAAAGATTTATAGAAGCAAAATTCAATCCAGCATAAAAAAATTTGTATGATCATCCATAAATTCAAACCATGTGTAGGGCAATTACGTATCATTAATTTCATCCTCTCCCAAGCTTGTGCAACATGCTCATAATCAAGTTGCTTAAAATTCATAATATCGTTTCTAAGAAAGATGATCTTAGCGGGAGGAAAATACTTAGAGATAAAAGCATCTTTGCACTTATTCCATGAATCAATACTATCTTTAGGCAAAGAGGAAAACCAAGTTTTAGCACGATCTCGAAGTGAAAACGGAAATAGCTTCAATTTAACAATATCATTATCCACATCTTTCTTCTTTTGCATATCACACAAATCAACAAAGCCCTTTAGATGGGTAGCGGCATCTTCACTAGGAAGGCCAGAAAACAGATCTTTCATGACAAGATTCAGCATTGGAAAGAGGAGCAATCGGAGTGCTAATAAAATCATTATTCTTGGTATTATATTGAGCCATCGTGACAAACAATCCAACACACAAGCACGCAAGAGGCAAGCAAAAAGAGGTGAACGAAAAAGAAGCGAGCGGAAAAGAGGGCGAATAAAAGGGCAAGGGTGAAGTGGGGGAGATGAAAACGAGAGGCAAATGGCAAATAATGTAATGCGAGGGATAAGAGTTTGTGATGGGTGCTTGGTATGTCTTGACTTGATGCAACCTCCGCGGCAACAGCGCCAGAAATCCTTCTTGCTACCTCTTGAGCATGCGTTGGTTTTCCCTTGAAGAGGAAAGGGTGGTGCAGCACAGTAGCGTAAGTATTTCCCTCAGTTTTTGAGAACCAAGGTATAAATCCAGTAGAAGGTAACACGCAAGTCACCTAGTACCTGCACAAACAAACAAGAACCTCGCAACCAACGCGATAAAGGGGTTGTCAATCCCTTCATGGTCACTTACAAAAGTGAGATCTGATAGAGATAATAAGATAAATATTTTTGGTATTTTAATGATATAGATTGGAAAATAAAGATTGCAAAATAAACGGTAATAGAAATAGCAAGTTGATATGAAAATAATATGATGGAAGATAGACCCGGGGGCCATAGGTTTCACTAGTGGCTTCTCTCAAGATAGCAAATTCTATGGTGGGTGAACAAATTACTATCGAGTAATTGATAGAAAAGCGAATACTTATGAGAATATCTAGGCATGATCATGTATATAGGCATCACATCCGCGACAAGTAGACCGAAACGATTCTGCATCTACTACTATTACTCCACACATCGACCACTATCCAGCATGCATCTAGAGTATTAAGTTCATAAGAACAGAGTAACGCATTAGGCAAGATGACATGATGTAGAGGGATAAGCTCAAGCAATATGATATAAATCCCATGTTTTTATCCTCGATGGCAACAATACCATACGTGCCTTGCTGCCCCTGCTGTCACTGGGAAAGGAAACCGCAAGATTGAACGCAAAGCTAAGCACTTCTCCCATTGCAAGAAAGATCAATCTAGTAGGCCAAACCAAACTGATAATTCGAAGAGACTTGCAAACATATTTAAATCATGCATAAAAGATTTAAGGGAAGAATCAAATATTGTTCATAGATAATCTAGATCATAAACCCACAATTCATCGGATCTCGACAAACACACCGCAAAAAGAATTACATCGAATAGATCTCCAAGAGAATCGAGGAGAACTTTGTATTGAGATCCAAAGAGAGAGAAGAAGCCATATAGCTAATAACTATGGACCCAAAGGTTTGTGGTAAACTACTCACACATCATCGGAGAGGCTATGGTGTTGATGTAGAAGCCCTCCGTGATCGATTCCACCTCCGGCGGAGCGCGGGAAAAGGCCCCAAGATGGGATCTCACGGGTACAGAAGGATGCGTCGGTGGAAATAGGGTTTCGTGGTGCTACTGGATGTTTTCGGGGTATATGGGTATATATAGGAGGAAGAAGTACGACGATGGAGCTGCATTTTGACTACTGCGTTCCATCCTTTTGATCCTTTCTAAATTAAACGATTCCAGCATTCAACATTATGATGAATTGTGTTGTTTTGCAGCTCGACAAGAAGAATTGCTGACGCTCAAGCTGCCTTCCAAGGCCCCTGGTACCAACGAACGCTACGGCAGCCCCAAGAACAAGGACATAATTTTAAACGCCGCCAAATCAACCCTGAGTCTTTCAGCCTATCTTGGTAATTTTGTTATCTTATATCTCTGTCACTCTATTGGATAGAAGTTGCTTGTTAACTATGGTCAGCGTATGTACAGATGGCAAAGAGATTAACCGACGCACAGGCATTGTTGTCAATCGAGACGAAGATACGAAATATCTTACCATTCTCACCTCTGCCTGGCTTATCTGCACAGAGAAACCATCTAATGATTGGCTGGATAAAGAATATGCTCCTCAAGCTAAGGTAAAAGTGATGTTCGACTGTCATGTTAGCTAGCTATACAAATATTTTCTTTTTATTTTATTTGGATATATGAATGGAGACAATAAATGTACTTCTCACTTGAATCTAATATAAGTATCTTTCTTCGATGTTGTATTTACATTCAGCCCTCTTGCATTCGAGGTATAACTTGTATACCCTTTTTTTGTCTCCGTTTGATGTTTGTGTGTACATTTAGCTGTTGCTTTATTGTGTGACCAATATTACATTAATATTCTTCTTTGTTAGTTAAATCTCAATTGTTGGACGTTATAATTTACTGCAATATGTGCAATATATTTCCTGCTTCTAATCGACTGTTTCATTTTAGGTTATTGTTCACCTATTGGATGGCACAACCGTCGATAGTCAGTTGATATACTTCAGCAAACAATATGGCATCACCTTCTTTGAGATTACGGGAGGTTTACAATTGCAGAGTTTACCATTGGAAGGTAACTCAGAGTTTGGCCATGAAGCACTTGTGTTAGTTGCTAGGGATGCAAATCTAGATTTAATCTACAAAGAAGCCAAGCTGGCATCTGTAGGACCTTGTGAATTCCAACACAGTCATTATAAGTTCATCACTTGTTCAATTCCTAACAAGGTAATTATATTTGTTCTTTTGTATTATTCTTACCTAATCCCAAGTTACCAAATAAGTGTGCCTCTAAATATAGTGTGGAACTGGAGGTGGACTGCTGGATTCTAATGGGAAAATTGTAGGGTTATTATCCTACACATTCCCTCTTGTTGCTTTTATTCCAAGCTCTCTTATAATGAAGTGTTCAACATTGTTGAGAAAATTTGGGTAAGATTTTTTTACTTTATTAATTTTCAGTGCTGAAACGATTCGTTATATGATGCTTTCTCTGGATGTTAGTAATGCTATCTTCTAATGTGGCGCGCGCTTATGTTGATGCATCCCCTCGATCGCCAGGTGATGCATACAAACCAAACAGCTTAACTAGGACTAGGACTCTGCTTTGGGTCCAGATGATGTGACTGTTTAGAGCTTCAAAGGTAGTAGCGGTGCGATACGGGAGGACGAGTTCATCCTCTGCATCCAGGTGTCGTGATTAGCAAGTTGAGAGAGATAAGAGGGGATAGTTTAGAGAAATTAGAGGGATAGGGATTAGCGATAGGAAGATGGAGGGTTTATTTCTGCTTGGCCGAAAAGACACGAAATGCATACCCTCTTATATGAGAACCAGCATCTGATGCATACAAACCGAATAGACTAGAATGTACTCCCTCTGTTTGTAAATATAAGCCCTTTTATAGATTTTGATATGGACTACATACGAAGCAAAATTAGTGAATCTACTCTCTAAAATGTTTATGTACATCTGTATGTAGTCCCTAGGTAAATTTCTAAAAAGTATTATATTTTGAAACAGAGGTAGTAGTACCTAACTCGGGACCCTGCTTTGACTCTTACTCAGTCACGTACTCACATCCCTGTTTGTTTAATCCGGCTAGACTGATGTGGTAACCGAATGGGCTCTACTAACGCCCCAACACCGGCCTGAAAGAGGCGAGGCGAGACGGTAAGGGTAGTTGCACAACTTTAATCTGGCATGGAGGAGCGGGGTGACACCAAAGCTGTTGGTTTGTGCCGATTCAACCTTATGCTACCAACGTGGTTTCATATTTCGGAAAACATATGGTTCAGATTACAACAATGGTAGAAATATATGGTCCTGAATGCAATATACCCTGTTTTTAAGTATATTTGTTGATTTAGCGACAATTATTTGGCAGGAAAATTGTGCGACCCCAGCTTGGACTAAAGCTAAAGACGTTGGACTTATTAGGCATGTCGCGTATTGAGCACTTGTCACATAATTTCAACATCTCCTCTGGTCTTGTAGTAAGAGAGGTATACAAAGTTATTGACCTATTGGTTAATAGTCTTTTAGTAATTCTTATATTAAGTTAATTATATAACTCTTCTGAAATCTTTTCAGGTTTCAGCAGAATGTGTTGCTGAGAGGCTTGGCATTAGAGTGGGGGACGTTATTTTATCATGCCAAGGAGAGAGTTTTTCAAGTATAGGTCAGGTAATGATTGTACTTCTATATGTATTAATCCCGTTGTGTTTTATTTATATGGTCCTTGTTAGAGTTATAATATAAGTCATGTACCCCTTTGTATTTATCCCGTTGTATAAGGGGTTTCCTACATATGTTTCACACATGTACATGTACATATATCGGCCTATGGCCTCATGGGAATACAAGTTGCTTTCCTAACATGGTATTAGAGCTTTAGGGTTTTTTTTTCTGCACGCGCAACTCGTGCTTCTCTCGATCTTCCTCCCGCTCCAACGGCGCTCGTCTCCTCCAGCCGCCAGGGGCGCTCGACTCCTCCAGCACGCCAGGGGCGCCCGATTCCTCCAGCTGCGCCCCGATCCAGCCGCGCCTGGGGCGCCCGATCCAGCCCCCGATTCCTCCAGCTGCGCCCCGATCCAGCCGCGCCTGGCTCTCCTCCAGCGATCCAGCACTCCCAGCGGTAGCCTGGGTGTCAGCCGCCAGGGTCTCAGCCGGCTCCCGTTCCACGAGCGCGTGCTATTTTGCATCGCTGCTACCGCAAGTTTTTTTTCTGCAGCCGTCCCCTGCTGCTAGCGCCGGCTCTCTGCGGTTCTCGTCGGGATCCTTTCGTACTCGCGCCACTTGTTGTTGGTGCCTAAAAAAAGGCACGATGTCTCAGTCCTCGGGTTATGTTGCTGTTCCTCGCTGTCCGCTGATTTTTGATGGTACCAACTACATTGAGTTTACTGGCTTCATGCGCATTCACATGCGTGGCATCCGTCTCTGGGGTGTTCTTTCTAGCGAGGTCTGCTGTCCGCCACGTCCGGTTCCTCCGGTGGCTCCTATTCCACCGACTCCACCGGTTCTTCCTCCGGATGCTAATCAGGCCGCCAAGGATGCGGCTAAGCTTGCTGATGAGGCTGCTGATCGTGCTTATGATGAGAGGGTTTTGGCTTATGAGGAGGCTCTTCAGACGTATCATGGTGCTCTGTCTGTTTACACCCAGTGGCTTGATGATGATGCTCGTGCTGCAGCTGTTCTCACTGCTAGTGTTCTGCCTCAGTTTGTTTCTGAGTTTCTGGGTCTTCCTACTGTCTTTGAGATGTGGACTCGTCTTCGTCAGCGCTATCAGCTCTCTGGTGATGCCTTATACCTTTCTGTGGTCCGTCAGGAGCATGCTCTTCAGCAGGGTGACTCTACTATTGATGACTTCTATGCACAGAGTTCTGCTATCTGGCGCCAGCTTGATTCTCTCCGCAGTGCTGGTTGTCGTACCTGCCCCTGTTGCCAGGCTGTCCATGCCAATTTGGAGTTTCAACGCGTCTATGAGTTCCTGTCTCGGCTCCGTAAGGAGTTTGAGCCCCGGCATGCTCAGTGGTTTGCTCGTGGCCGTATTTCTCTCATGGAGGCGCTTTCTGAGATTCGTGCTGAGGAGACTCGCTTACGTGGTGCTGGTTTGCTGGAGGTTCCCTCTGTGCTCGCTACTCGTGCTCCTACGCCACCTGCTGCACCGACCCCTTCTCGCTCGAGTGCTCCGCCGCACTTGCCCACTCCTTCTGGAGGCTCAGGTCGCCCCCGTCCACATTGCGACTATTGCAACAATGATGGCCATCTTGAGTCTCAGTGCTACACGAAGAAGAAACACCTGCGCAAGGCGCGATCATCATCTTCAGGGACTTCGTCATCTACCTCGACAGCTTCAGCCATTGCTTTGACTGACCAGGATATTCTGAGACTTAAGCGTCTGCTCGCGGCTTCAGGTTCTTCCTCGATGGGTACTGCTGGTTCTGTGACTGATGCTTCCCGCACTGAGCAATCACCCTCTACACAGTCAGGTACATCCCCATGGGTTCTGGACTCCGGAGCTTCTTTTCATATGTCTTCTCAATCTTCCACTTTGTCCTCTCTTCAATCACTGGATTCTCCTGTTCATGTCTTCACTGCTGATGGTACTCCACTTTCTGTTGCTAGTAGAGGCAATCTTACCACTCCTTATTCTGTTCCTGATGTTGCTCATGTTCCTCGACTTACCATGAATCTGTTTTCTGCTGGTCAACTTACTGATTCTGGTTGTCGCGTCATCCTTGACGTTGACTCTTGTTCAGTCCAGGACCGTCGCACGCACACTCTGGTTGGGGCTGGCCCTCGCCGCCGTGATTTTCAGGGTCTTTGGGAGTTGGACTGGCTTCATGTTCCTTCCGCTGCCACCACCATCGCCAGTTCTTCGGCTTCTGTCGCCTCCGTTACTGGTTCCTTCCAGCAGTGGCATCATCGACTTGGTCATCTGTGTGGTTCTCGGTTGTCTTCTTTAGTTCGTCGAGGTCTTCTGGGGTCTGTCCCAGGAGATGTCTCTTTAGAGTGTCAAGGTTGTCGTCTTGGCAAGCAGATTCAGTTACCATATTCACATAGTGAGTCGGTGTCCAAGCGTCCTTTCGATTTAGTCCATTCTGATGTATGGGGTCTGGCCCCTTTCACTTCGAAAGGTGGTCATAAATACTATATTATTTTCATAGATGATTTCTCTCATTACACATGGCTTTATTTCGTGACTTCTCGTTCTGAGGTGTTGTCTATTTATAAGCATTTTGCTGCCATGGTTCATACTCAGTTCTCTTCACCCATTCGTGTTTTTCGTGCTGACTCCGCTGGCGAGTATATCTCTAAGATGTTGCGTGGTGTTCTTGCTGAGCAAGGGACTCTCTCTCTCAATTCTCTTGTCCTGGTGCTCATGCTCAGAATGGTGTGGCTGAGCGAAAGCATCGACATCTTCTTGAGACGGCTCGTGCATTGATGATTGCTGCCTCTCTCCCGCCTCATTTTTGGGCTGAGGCCGTATCCACATCCACCTATCTTATCAATATACAGCCTTCCGCTACTCTACAGGGTGGTGTTCCTTTCGAGCGACTTTTTGACCATTCTCCCGATTATTCGATGCTTCGCTCGTTTGGTTGTGTTTGCTATGTTCTTCTTGCCCCTCGCGAATGCACCAAACTGACCGCTCAGTCTGTTGAGTGTGTCTTCTTAGGCTACAGTGATGAGCATAAGGGCTATCGTTGTTGGGATCCTATCGGTCGTCGGATGCGTATCTCTCGAGATGTGACTTTTGATGAGTCTCGTCCCTTCTACCCACGCCCATCTTTCTCGACTTTTTCAGTGCAGAATATCTCTTTCCTCACTTTTCCTGACTCACCTATCACCCCCGTCGAGCCTGTACCTCTCCGTTCCACTTCCTCTCCTTCTCCACCTCTAGTTGATTTGCAGCCACCATCCTCCCCGGTCTCCTCACCTAGCATGTCACCGGGTTCTCCACCTTCATCTCCGGTGACTTCCTCCCCGGTCTCCTCTCCCAGCATGTCACCGGATTCTACACCTTCATCTCCGGTGACTTCTTCGTCGCCACCCCCCGATTCTACCTTGACGATTCCTCCTTCTATTATTCCATCTTTTCCTCAGCATTACACTCGTCGTCCACAACCAGTCGATGCCTCTGTGGATGAGTCGTCATCTTCCTCTCAGCCTACTTATGGCTTGCGTTCTCGTCCTCGTCCGCCTGTTGATCGCTTTGGATTTCCCACCGCTGGTGCTGCTGTTCTTGAGCCGACTTCTTACCGTCAGGCTGTTGTTCATCCTGAATGGCAGTTTGCGATGGCAGAGGAGATTGCTGCTCTTGAACGCACTGGTACCTGGGATCTTGTTTCTCTTCCTCCCGGAGTCCATCTGATCACTTGTAAGTGGGTCTACAAGGTTAAGACTCGCTCCGATGGTTCTCTTGAGCGTCACAAAGCTCGTCTTGTGGTTCGTGGTTTTCAGCAGGAGCACGGTCGTGATTATGACGAGACTTTTGCTCCTGTGGCCCATATGACCACTGTTCGTACACTTCTTGTCATTGCCTCTGCACGCCACTGGTCTATATCTCAGCTTGATGTCAAGAATGCCTTTCTTAATGGTGAGCTGCGTGAGGAGGTGTACATGCAGCCACCACCTGGGTATTCTGTTCCTGATGGCATGGTATGTCGTCTTCGTCACTCTCTCTATGGCCTTAAGCAAGCCCCCCGTGCCTGGTTTGAGCGCTTTGCCTCTGTGATCACTGCTGCTCCAAGATTAGCTCATCGTCGAAAATTGTGCTCCAAGAAGAAGGACCAGGTAGCACAATTAAAATCGGCACGACAAGGATATAGCCAAGCAGGCTAGGAATGACGTGATCGAGTTCAAACTCGTAAGTAATGAAGGTTATCAAGAGTTGTTTAATCGTGGTGCGGACTTGAGTCAGTTATCGGGGTCTTTGAGTGTTTAGTAACTCAGAGCCCATGAAAAATTGGAATCAGTGAGAAGGTAGCACCTGATGAAGAACTCATAAGAGGTTATGCAGTTCCATGATAATCTCGAGATATCATAGTGTAATACTCGACGGTAGATCAAAGTAAAGGTTGGACAGGTGCAATGATCTGTAGAAGACAAGTGCTTCAACTTGTCCGAGAAATGGTATTAATGAGAAAATATGGTCGAAACCATGATTGCAAAGGACCAAACATAGATTCAAGATGAACTTATAACAAGGGGATTATTATCATTTACAAGAAGCTTCGATGATAAGTTCCACATCGGGTCCATGGGCATGAACGCAAAGGCTCAAGGTCGACTCCCACTTCTTCAATGCACAACCTTTCATTTTACTTCTCGCTTTTGATGAAGTTGTAGTGTAGAAATTTTATCTAGCGAAACAACAGAAGAGTATGACTCGCGAAAACTTTCGGGTTCATACGGTTTGCGAAAGGCATAGGTTCAACTCGTCAGGGTATCGTGGAAACATATACCACAAGCTTCAATAGTAAATACCACCAGCCCGAAAACAGAGCATGGTTGAGAAGGCAGAGGATACAATTTGCCAAAGGCTTTATATATCCGTGGAAAAGCTCGCTAGTTTATTTGAATATGAAGGACACTGTCGGATAATAATCCAACAAGAGGTCTGGTGGTCTACAACGGAGCTGATGTGAGTATTGGTACATTATCAAGGAAGAAGGAATGCAAGTGCATCGGATTACAGAAACAACTGACTAACTCAAGGCTCAAATTCAAAGGAATTATGAATTCCAAGACAAGGGATCAGAAGCAATGGTCTGATTAGGGATGGATAAGCTGAATAGCCTTGCGGGTACAATCGATGGCAATTTGATTGGTCAAGATCCAGCTCATGTCCGGAATGATGTCTGAATCGGAAGGATAAATTCCAGGGAACATCTGATGATTGTGTGCATTCGCACACATGTCGAATTAAGAGGATCAGAATGACAATCACAACGGTTTTTAAAGTAAATAGCTAGACAAATGGAATTAACCGAAATGCAAGTATGCAAGAATTCCAAGAACAACAGGCTATTGAGGATTTTTGAAAGATCAAATAGTATTTTGAAGTCTTTTGCAGAACACAAGAACAACTGGGAAGAAACAAATCCTCGATATGGGTGAGGATTAAGTTGTAGGTGTATTTAGGTGACAAGGAACTGCAAGGCAGCAGGCACAAGGATTCTCGGAACAACGACGAGTATTTTGGGGTATCTTGTAATAACAAGAGCAACTGGGGACTGGTGTAAGAATGGCAAGTGCATGCAGTTATCTATAGGGGGTGGCGGTGGAAGGGAATTGCAAATGCAATGAGCAAAAGTTTTCGGGATAACATCGGAGAGTATCTTCGGAATCCTTCGGCGCACCATGCAATCATCTGGAGTGAGGGGCTCTCCGGGAGGAAGTAATTACGAGAACCTAGAGTCAGATTTAGTAAAATCATTTAACCCGAATAGAAGAGAGATCATAGTCCCAGAGTATAGACGAGGAATAAAATATCCTAATACCACCCAAATGGCAACGTGGGCCCGTAAGGCACACAACCATGTTAGTAAAAGTTTTTCAGTGACTAGACTCAACTTCGGCCAAGGAGTTTGGAAGAGGGATTCCTACAGGCAGTCGGCTCTGGTACCAACTTGTGATGCCGCCGATTCAATCATACACTAATCATACACGCAAACGTGTACGATCAAGATCAGGAACTCACGGGAAGATATCACAACACAACTCTACAAAAAAGTAAGTCATACAAGCATCATATTACAAGCCAGGGGCCTCGAGGGCTCGAATACAAGAGCTCGATCATAGACGAGCCAGCGGAAGCAACAATATCTGAGTAAAACGTAGGTTAAACAAGTTTGCCTTAAGAAGGCTAGCACAAACTGGGATACAGATCGAAAGAGGCGCAGGCCTCCTGCCTGGGATCCTCCTAAACTACTCCCGGTCGTCGTCAGCGGGCTGCACGTAGTAGTAGGCACCTCCTGAGTAGTAGTAGTCGTCGACGGTGGCGCCTGGCTCCTGGGCTCCAACGTCTGGTCGCAGCAATCGGGTATAGAAAGGGGGAAAAGAGAGAGCAAAGCAACCGTGAGTACTCATCCAAAGTACTCGCAAGCAAGGAGCTACACTACATCGGTATGCATTGGTATCAAATGGAATAAGGATATCATATGTGGACTGAACTATAGAATGCCGGAATAAGAGGGGGATAGCTAGTCCTATCGAAGACTACGCTTCTGGTAACCTCCATCTTGCAGCAGGAGAAGAGAGTAGATGGTAAGTTCACCAAGTAGCAACGTGTAGCATAATCCTACCCGGCGGTCCTCTCCTCGTCGCCCTGTTAGAGAGCGACCACCGGGTTGTATCAGGCACTTGGAAGGGTGTCTTTTATTAAGTATCCGGTTCTAGTTGTCATAAGGTCAAGGTACAACTCCAAGTCGTCCTGTTACCGAAGATCACGGCTATTCGAATAGATTAACTTCCCTGCAGGGGTGCACCACATAACCCAACACGCTCGATCCCATTTGGCCGGACACACTTTCCTGGGTCATGCCCGACCTCGGAAGATCAACACGTCGCAGCCCTACCTAGGCACAACAGAGAGGTCAGCACGCTGGTCTAAATCCTGTGGCACAGGGGTTTGGGCCCATCGCCCATTGCACACCTGCACGTTGCGTACGCGGCCGGTGAGCAGACCTAGCCTCCCTTATACAAGAGCAGGCGTTCCAGTCCAACCCGGCGCGCGCCGCTCAGTCGCTGACGTCACGAAGGCTTCGGCTGATACCACGACGTCGAGTGCCCATAACTGTTCCCGCATAGATGGTTAGTGCGTATAGGCCAGTAGCCAGACTCAGATCAAATACCAAGATCTCGTTAAGCATGTTATTTTGATATAACCGCGAACGCCGACCAGGGCCAGGCCCACCTCTCTCTTAGGTGGTCTCAACCTACCCTGTCGCTTCGCCACAAAGATCCACACAGAGGGCTGTCGGGAAAGTATGTCCTTCCAGCCCCCAATTCGTGAATCAACCGCGGGTACTCCTCGAGCCAACCCGACTTTAGTCATCACATGTATCATGTAGAAAGTATATAGTACATACCCGTGATCACCTCCCAAATGATCATGGCCCGATAGTATAGCATGGCAGACAGACAAGAATGTAGGGCCACTGATGATAATCTAGCATCTTATACTAAGTATTTAGGATTACAGGTAAGGTATCAACAGTTGTAGCAACAATGACAGGCTATGCATCAGAATAGGATTAACGGAAAGCAGTAACATGCTACACTACTCTAATGCAAGAAGTATAGAGGAGAGTAGGCGATATCTGGTGATCAAGAGGGGGCTTGCCTGGTTGCTCTGGCAAGAGAGAGGGGTCGTCAACATCGTAGTCGTACTGGGTAGCAGCAGCGTCCGTCTCGGCGTCCGTCTCGGACTGGTCAACAGGGGTGTGACCCCCCCTGTCATTGACTGTTTTAGTCTATTCTAACAGTTTAGTTAGTTATTTGGTTAATCTTAATTATGATTAATTAGTTTAATTAATTGTTTAGTTTAATTAATCAAAATTAATTAAGTTGATTATTTAATTAATTAACATTATTTATTTATTTTTTATTTAAAAAAAATGTTCCAGGGCAGTGGCCCACTTGTCACAGGCCCATGGCCTAACGGGCACAGAGCGGTGCAGGCGTTGAGGGCGAACGGGCACATGGCGCCCGATGGGCGCGAGGGCCAGGCGCGGCTTCGCCCGAGCGGGAGCGCTGACGAGCATGGCGGCTGCGGGGCCGGGCGGAGTGCGGCGAAGGAGGAAGCGGGGGCAAGGCGCGGGAAGGCCGGAACGGGCTGCCGGCGGCAGCAGGCATAGCGCAGCAGCAGCCACAGCACGCAGCAAAGAGCGCGGGGGGGGAGAAGAGGCGCCGCGGGGTGCAGCGAGAGGAGCGGCAGAACGGGCGCGGCGTGGCGTCCCAACCGCTTCCGGGGCAGGCGCGTGGTCGCGCAGACGTGCGTGCGCGGGCGGTGCATCAGGGGGGAGCGGTGCGGTGAGCGTGGGCCGCGGTGGAGGGTGCGGTGCACGGCGGGGGTGGCCGCAGCGGGGCTGGGCGCTGGCATCACGGCGCGCTTGCCGTGGCTGGATCTGGCACGCGAAAACGTCGAAGGGGCGCGCAAGGGGATGCCTGAGCGACAAGCTGCAGGCGCAACGTCTGCGGTGGCCAGGGGCACGCACGGGCGGAGGGAGGACGGCGTGCACGGCGATGTGGGGAGGTCGGGGCCGGGAGAGAAAGGAGGCAGAGGGGGGAAGGTTGCGCTCACCCCCGTTGCAGGGGTTCTGCCGAGGCGCGAGGGGGTCCATTGGGGAGGCGGTCGGCAAGGACGACGCAGTTTGGCGGGGAGGTGGCGCCGACGAGGTGGCGGGCGAGGCGCCGGTGTAGGGGAAGTTCGTCGCCGACGAGTAGCTCATCCGCGGCAGCAAGGTCGCCGGGCGACGCTGGGCAGCAGCGACGATGGGAGGCGGTGGTTAGCACCGGCGCGGGAGAGCGCGGGGTCGGCGGCTCGGTGCCCCCCGATACCGATTTGGATCGTAGAGGGAGGCAGAGGGAGGAGTGGGACATGGGGGGAGTGGGGGAAGTGGGGAGGAATGGGGGCATCGTGCGGGGCGACGGGGATGGGCGTCGTCCAGATCCAGTGACGAGAGGGAATGAGAGGGGATCGAGGAGGGGAGAGGCTAGGGTTCGGCCGACGTCGGAGGGCCATATGGCTAGGGAGAGTGGGGTGATGGGCCGGCCTAGTGAGCGGCCGGTTGGGCCGTGGCCCAGGGAAGAGAGGGGGTTTTATTTTGATTTGTCTTTTGTTCATTTTCTCTTGGTTTTATTTATTTTAGTTAGCAAACCATTTTCCAAAAATATAACCCCAGCTTCTAAATTATTATAATAACATAGGCCACTTCCTCAACAAACTTGGTGACCAAATGAATTAGTTTAAAATTTGTTTAGTATTTGCATTTAAATAATTGTTTTGCCATGGTTTTATCTACTATCGTGCATTTAAATATCTTATTTAAATATGTGTTCTTCGACAAATCTACCTATGCAATAATTGTCACAACCCGAACATTTTTGTTTTATTGTTTGAAAACTTTTGTTGTTTGGTTTTACTTTAAGATTTGAATTTGTATCGGTTTTTGAACTAACAAGAGATTAGCAACCGAAATGGAGATGACGTGACATGATTAGTAGAGTTTCACTGTAGCTTAAATATTCGGGCGTCACACTTCCATCGCCATCTTTCACATGAAAGTCATCCCTTGGCCAAAGTGGGCTAGTGCCAAGGCCAACCAGATCTCTAAGGGCTTCATTTTGTGTGGTGATGACAACAAGACTGCGGGTGGCGGTCATTCGCTTGTAAACTAGAAGAGGTTCTGCCGCCCTAAGGCATTTTGGGGCTTGGCAATCATGGACATGGATCGTTTTGGTAGGACGTTAAGGGCATCTCCAGCCGCGCCCCCAGGAAGGCCTCCCTAGGCGTTTTTTTTTGCGTCGGCGCCGAAAAATCTGCCCAGTCGCGCCCCCAGGAGCCCGATTTTCGTCGGCTTGGACCGAAAACAGCGCCGGCGGACCCAGGCCGAACCCGACGCACTGGGAGGCGCCCGGGGGCGCCGGGGCGAACTGTTTTGGCGCGAAACAGCTGCGGGCCCGCCGCGTCAGCGACTCTACTCTCTGCTCGCCCCTTCGTCGTCCTCATCGCCTCGTTTCCCGCGGCGAATCAATGCCAAAGCTGTCGCGCTGCCGCGCCGGTCAGCCAGCGCCATTGATGCCTCACGGGCGGCGCAGTGAAGGCCGGATGACGCGTGTCCCTCGCCCTCCCTCGCCCGCCACGCGTACTCACGGCGGCTCCCGCATGGGCGGCGCCTCGGCCTATATAAGATGCGCCCCAGCGCACTCGGCGAACTCGACTCTCTCGCCGTCGTCGTTCCTCCCTCTCCTCTCTCTCACCGTCGTCGTTCCTCCCTCTCCTCTCTCTCGTCATCTCCAGCACCCATGGCCGAGCGCTTCCCAGGCGACAGCACGGCGGTGAACGGCTTCGGCCGCCGCCATCTTCACGAGAGCGAGGCTCGCCTCCTTTTCGAGGCCGAGTACCCGGTCCCGCCGGACATGCGGGTACCCGGGGCGTGGAGGATCAGCGCCGGCGGCGTGCGTTGGGGAACGTAGCAGAAATTCAAAATTTTCCTACGTATCACCAAGATCTATCTATAGAGAAACCAGCAACGAGGGGAAGGAGAGTACATCTACATACCTTTGTAGATCGCTAAGCGGAAGCGTTCAAGAGAACGGGGTTGAAGGAGTCGTACTCGTCGTGATTCAAATCACCGGAGATCCTAGTGCCGAACGGACGGCACCTCCGCGTTCAACACACGTACAGCCCGATGACGTCTCCCATGCCTTGATCCAGCAAGGAGAGAGGGAGAGGTTGAGGAAGACTCCATCCAGCAGCAGCACGATGGCGTGGTGGTGGTGGAGGAGCGTGGCAATCCTGCAGGGCTTCGCCAAGCACCGCGGGAGAGGAGGAGGGAGAGAAGCAGGGCTGCGCCATGGAGAGGTCAGAACTCATCTGGTGGCAGCCCCAAAACCCTCAAGTATATATAGGGGAGAGGGAGGGGGGTGCGCCCCCTTTAGGGTTTCCACCCCAAGGGGTGCGGCAGCCCCAAACCCATCTATGGGTGGCAGCCACAAGGGGAGAAGGGGGAGGCGCACCTGGGGTGGGCCTTAGGGCCCGTCTGCCCTAGGGTTTGCCCCCTTTCCCTCTTGGAGGTGCCTTGGGCCCTTGTGGGGGGAGCACCAGCCCACCTGGGGCTGGCCCCCTCCCACACTTGGCCCATGCAGCCCTCCGGGGCCGGTGGCCCCACTTGGTGGACCCCCGGGACCCTCCCGGTGGTCCCGGTACGTTACCGATAAAACCCGAAACTTTTCCGGTGACCAAAACAGGACTTCCCATATATAAATCTTTACCTCCGGACCATTTCGGAACTCCTCGTGATGTCCGGGATCTTATCCGGGACTCCGAACAACATTCGGTAACCACATACAAACTTCCTTTATAACCCTAGCGTCATCAAACCTTAAGTGTGTAGACCCTACGGGTTCGGGAACCATGCAGACATGACCGAGACGTTCTCCGGTCAATAACCAACAGCGGGATCTGGATACCCATGTTGGCTCCCACATGTTCCACGATGATCTCATCGGATGAACCACGATGTCAAGGACTTAATCAATCCCGTATTCAATTCCCTTTGTCTAGCGGTACGATACTTGCCCGAGATTCGATCGTCGGTATCCCGATACCTTGTTCAATCTCGTTACCGGCAAGTCTCTTTACTCGTTCCGTAACACATCATCCCGTGATCAACTCCTTGGTCACATTGTGCACATTATAATGATGTCCTACCGAGTGGGCCCAGAGATACCTCTCCGTTTACACGGAGTGACAAATCCCAGTCTTGATTCGTGCCAACCCAATAGACACTTTCGGAGATACCTGTAGTGTACCTTTATAGCCACCCAGTTACGTTGTGACGTTTGGCACACCCAAAGCACTCCTACGGTATCCGGGAGTTGCACAATCTCATGGTCTAAGGAAATGATACTTGACATTAGAAAAGCTTCAGCATACGAACTACATGATTTTGTGCTAGGCTTACGATTGGGTCTTGTCCATCACATCATTCTCCTAATGAGGTGATCCCGTTATCAACGACATCCAATGTCCATGGTCAGGAAACCGTAACCATCTATTGATCAACGAGCTAGTCAACTAGAGGCTTACTAGGGACATGGTGTTGTCTATGTATCCACACATGTATCTGAGTTTCCTATCAATACAATTCTAGCATGGATAATAAACGATTATCATGAACAAGGAAATATAATAATAATCAATTTATTATTGCCTCTAGGGCATATTTCCAACAGTCTCCCACTTGCACTAGAGTCAATAATCCAGTTCACATCGATATGTGATTAAGACTCAAGGTCATATCCCCATGTGACTAACACCCAAAGAGTTTACTAGAGTCAATAATCTAGTTCACGTTACCATGTGATTAACACTCGATGAGTTCTGGGTTTGATCATGTTATGCTTGTGAGAGATGTTATAGTGAATGGGTCTGAATCTTTCAGATCCGTATGTACTTCACAAATTTCTATGTCATCTTGTAGATACAACTACTACGTTACATTTGGAGCTATTCCAAATAACTGTTCTACTATACGCATCCAGTTTACTACTCAGAATAATCTGGATTAGTGTCAAAGTTAGCATCGGCGTAACCCTTTACGACGAACTCTTTTACCACCTCCATAATCGAGAAAATTCCTTAGTCCACTAGTTACTAAGGATAACTTTGACCGCTGTCCTATGATCCATTCTTGGATCACTCTTGTACCCCTTGACTGACTCATGGCAAGGCACACTTCAGGTGCGGCACACAGCATAGCATACTGTAGAGAGCCTATGACAAAAGCATAGGGGACGACCTTCGTCCTTCCTCTTTCTTCTGCCGTGGTTGAGCTTTAAGTCTTAACTTCATACCTTACAACTCAGGCAAGAACTCCTTCTTTGACTGATCCATCTTGAACACCTTCAAGATCATGTCAAGGTATGTGCTCATTTGAAAGTACCATTAAGCATTTTGATCTATCCTTATAGATCTTGATGCTCAATGTTCAAGTAGCTTAATCCAGGCTTTCCATTGAAAAACACTTTCCAAATAACCCTATATATGCTTTCTAGAAATTCTACATCATTTCCGATCAACAACATGTTAACAACATATATTCATCAGAAATTCTATAGTGCTCCCACTCACTTCTTTGGAAATACAAGTTTCTCATAAACTTTGTATACACCCAAAAACTTTGATCATCTCATCAAAGCATACATTCCAACTCCGAGATGCTTACTCCAGTCCTTAGAAGGATTGCTGGAGCTTTGCATACTTGTTAGCATCTTTCAGGATTGACAAAACCTTCCGGTTGTATCACATACAACCTTTCCTCAAGAAAATCGTCGAGGAAACAATGGTTTTTGACATCCTATCTGCAAGATTTCATAAATAATGCAGTAATCGCTAATATAATTCCAACAGACTCTTAGCATCGCTACGAGTGAGAAAGTCTCATCGTAGTCAACTCCTTGAACTTGTCGGAAAACATCTTAACGACAAGTCGAGCTTTCTTAATGGTGAAACTTACCATCATTGTCCGTCTTCCTTTTAAAATCCATATGTACCTAACAGCCTTACGACCATCAAGTAGTTCTTCCAAAGTCTACACTTTGTTTTCATATATGGATCCTCTCTCGGATTATATGGCCTCGAGCCATTTCGGAATCCAGGCCCACCATCGCTTCTCCATAGCTCGTAGGTTCATTGTTGTCTAGCAACATGACTTCCAAGACAGGATTATGTACCACTCTAAAGTAGTACGCATCCTTGTCATCCTACGAGGTTTGGTAGTGACTTGATCTGAAGTTTCATGATCACTATCATAAGCTTCCACTTCAATTGGTGTAGGTGCCACAGGAACAACTTCCTGTGCCCTGCCACACACTAGTTGAAGAGACGGTTCAATAACCTCATCAAGTCTCCACCATCCTCCCACTCAATTCTTTCGAGAGAAATCTTTCCTCGAGAAAGGACCCGATTCTAGAAACAATCCCTTATTGCTTTCGAATCTGAGACAGGAGGTATACCCAACTGTTTTGGGTGTCCTATGAAGATGCATTTATCCGCTTTGGGTTCGAGCTTATTAGCCTGAAACTTTTCACATAAGCATCGCAGCCCCAATCTTTTAAGAAATGACAGCTTAGGTTTCTCTAAACCATAGTTCATACGGTGTCATCTCATCGGAATTACGTGGTGCCCTATTTAAAGTGAATGTGGTTGTCTCTAATGCCTAACCCATAAACTATCGTGGTAATTCGATAAGAGACATCATGGTATGCATCATATCCAATAGGGTGCAGTTATGATGTTCGGACACACCATCACACTATGGTGTTCCAGGCTGTATTAGTTGTGAAACAATTTCCACAATGTCTTAATTCTGTGCCAAACTCGTAATTCAGATATTCATCTCTATGATCATATCATAGATATTTTATCCTCTTGTCACGACGATCTTTCAACTTCACCCTGAAATTACTTGAACCTTTCAATAATTCAGACTTGTGATTCATCAAGTAAATATACTCAACATCTACTCAAATCATATGTGAAGTAAGAACATAACGATATCCACTACATGCCTCAGCACTCATTGGACTGCACACATCAAAATGTATTACTTCCAACAATTTGCTTTCTAGTTCCATTTTACTGAAAACGAGGCTTTCAGTCATCTTGCCCATGTGGTATGATTTGCATGTCTCAAGTGATTCAAAATCAAGTGAGTCCAAACGGTCCATTTGCATGGAGTTTCTTCATGCATATACACCAATAGACATGGTTCGCATGTCTCAAACTTTTCAAAAATGAGTGAGTCCAAAGATCCATCAACATGGAGCTTCTTCATGCGTTTTATACCGATATGACTTACGTGGCAGTGCCACAAGTAGATGGTACTATCATTACTATCTTATATCTTTTGGCATGAACATGTGTATCACTACGATCGAGATTCAATAAACCATTCATTTTAGGTGCAAGACCATTGAAGGTATTATTCAAATAAACAGAGTAACCATTATTCTCCTTAAATGAATAACCGTATCGTGATAGACATAATCCAATCATGTCTATGCTCAACGCAAACACCAATCTCGATGGTAGAGGGAGCGTGCGATGCTTGATCACATCAAGCTTCGAAAAACTTCCAACACATATCGCCAGCTCACCTTTAGCTAGTCTCCGTTTACTTCGCAGCCTTTTATTTCGAGTTTACTAACATTTAGCAACCGAACCAGTATCTAATACCATGGTGCTACTAGGAGTACTAGTAAAGTACACATTAACACAATGTATATCCAATATACTTCTATCGACCTTGCCAGCCTTCTCATCTACCAAGTATTTAGGGTAATTCTGCTCCAGTGGCTGTTCCTCTTATTACAGAAGCACTTAGTCTCAGGTTTGGGTTCAACCTTGGGTTCCTTCACAAGAGTAGCAGCTGATTTGCCGTTTCATGAAGTATTCCTTCTTGCCCTTGCCCTTCTTGAAACTAGTGGTTTCACCAACCATCAACAATTGATGCTCCTTCTTGATTTCTACTTTTGTGGTGTCAAACATCGCGAATATCTCAAGGATCATCGTATATATCCCTGATATATTATAGTTCATCACGAAGCTCTAGCAGCTTGGTGGTAATGACTTCGGAGAAACATCACTTTCTCATCTAGAAGATCAACTCCCACTCGATTCAAATGATTGTTGTACTCAGACAATCTGAGCACAAGCTCAACAATTGAGCTTTTCTCCCTTAGTTTGCAGGCTAAGAAAATCGTCGGAGGTCTTATACCTCTTACGTGGGCACGAGCCTGAAATTCCAATTTCAGCCCTCGAATCATCTCATATGTTTCGCGACGTTTCAAAAACGTCTTCGGTGCCTCAACTCTAAACCGTTTAACTGAACTATCCGTAGTTATCAAGATGTGTATGTCAGATGTTCGCAACATCCACAGACAACGTTCGAGGTTCAGCACACTGAGCGGTGCATTAAGGACATAAGCCTTCTATGAAGCAATGAGGACAATCCTCAGTTTACGGACCTAGTCCGCATAATTGCTACTATCAACTTTCAACTAAATTTTCTCTAGGAACATATCTAAACAGTAGAACTAAAGCGCGAGCTACGACATAATTTGCAAAATCCTTTTGACTATGTTCAGGATAAACAAGTTCATCTTATGAACTCCCACTCAGATAGACATCCCTCTAGTCATCTAAGTGATTACATGATCCGAGTCAACTAGGCCGTGTCCGATCATCATGTGAGACGGACTAGTCAACATCGGTGAACATCTTCATGTTGATCGTATCTTCTATACGACTCATGCTCGACCTTTCGGTCTCTTGTGTTCCGAGGCCATGTCTGTACATGCTAGGCTCGTCAAGTCAACCTAAGCGTTTTGCATGTGTTCCGAGGCCATGTCTGTACATGCTAGGCTCGTCAACACCCGTTGTATTCGAACGTAAGAATCTATCACACCCGATCATCACGTGGTGCTTCGAAACGACGAACTTTCGCAATGGTGCACAGTTAGGGGGAACACTTTCTTGAAATTTTAATGAGGGATCATCTTATTTACTACCGTCAGTCTAAGCAAATAAGATGTATAAACATGATAAACATCACATGCAATCAAATAGTGACATGATATGGCCAATATCATATTGCTCCTTTTGATCTCCATCTTCGGGGCTCCATGATCATCATCGTCACCGGCATGACACCATGAACTCCATCATCATGATCTCCATCATTGTGTCTCCATGAAGTTGTCTCGCCAACTATTACTTCTACTACTACAGCTAACGGTTAGCAATAAAGTAAAGTAATTACATGACGTTTATGTTGACATGCAGGTCATAAATAAATAAAGACAACTCCTATGGCTCCTACCGGTTGTCATACTCATCGACATGCAAGTCGTGATTCCTATTACAAGAACATGATCAATCTCATACATCACATATCATTCATCACATTCTTCTTGGCCATATCACATCACATAGCATACCCTGCAAAAACAAGTTAGACGTCCTCTAATTGTTGTTTGCATGTTTTACGTGGCTGCTATGGGTCTCTAGCAAGAACGTTTCTTACCTACACAAAACCACAACGTGATACGCCAATTGCTATTTACCCTTCATAAGGACCCTTTTCATCGAATCCGATCCGACTAAAGTGGGAGAGACAGACAACCGCTAGCCACCTTATGCAACTAGTGCATGTTAGTCGGTGGAACCGGTCTCACGTAAGCGTACGTGTAAGGTTGGTCCGGCCGCTTCATCCCACGATGCTGCCGAATCAAGATAAGACTAGTAACGGCAAGATGATTGACAATATCGACGCCCACAACTACTTTGTGTTCTACTCGTGCATAGTAACTACGCATAGACCTAGCTCTCATACCACTGTTAGGGAACGTAGCAGAAATTCAAAATTTTCCTACGTATCACCGAGATCTATCTATAGAGAAACCAGCAACGAGGGGAAGGAGAGTGCATCTACATACCCTTGTAGATTGCTAAGCGGAAGCGTTCAAGAGAACGGGGTTGAAGGAGTCGTACTCGTCGTGATCCAAATCACCAGAGATCCTAGTGCCGAACGGACGGCACCTCCGCGTTCAACACACGTACAGCCCGGTGACGTCTCCCATGCCTTGATCCAGCAAGGAGAGAGGGAGAGGTTGAGGAAGACTCCATCCAGCAGCAGCACGACGGCATGGTGGTGGTGGAGGAGCGTGGCAATCCTGCAGGGCTTCGCCAAGCACCGTGGGAGAGGAGGAGGGAGAGAAGTAGGGCTGCGCCATGGAGAGGTCAGAACTCATCTGGTTCTGGTGGCAGCCCCAAAACCCTCAAGTATATATAGGGGAGAGGGAGGCGGTGCGCCCCCTTTAGGGTTTCCAACCCAACGGGTGCGGTAGCCCCAAACTCATCTATGGGTGGCGGCCACAAGGGGAGAAGGGGGAGGCGCACCTGGGGTGGGCCTTAGGGCCCATCTGCCCTAGGGTTTGCCTCCTTTCCCTCTTGGAGGCGCCTTGGGCCCTTGTGGGGGGAGCACCAGCCCACCTGGGGCTGGCCCCCTCCCATACTTGGCCCATGCAGCCCTCCGGGGCCGGTGGCCCCACTTGGTGGACCCCCGGGACCCTCCCGGTGGTCCCGGTACGTTACCAATAAAACCCGAAACTTTTCCGGTGACCAAAACAGGACTTCCCATATATAAATCTTTACCTCCGGACCATTCCGGAACTCCTCGTAACGTCCGGGATCTCATCCGGGACTCCGAACAACATTCGGTAACCACATACAAACTTCCTTTATAACCCTAGCGTCATCGAACCTTAAGTGTGTAGACCCTACGGGTTCGGGAACCATGCAGACATGACCGAGACGTTCTCCGGTCAATAACCAACAGCGGGATCTGGATACCCATGTTGGCTCCCACATGTTCCATGACGATCTCATCGGATGAACCACGATGTCAAGGACTTAATCAATCCCGTATTCAATTCCCTTTGTCTAGCGGTACGATACTTGCCCGAGATTCGATCGTCGGTATCCCAATACCTTGTTCAATCTCGTTACCGGCAAGTCTCTTTACTCATTCCGTAACACATCATCCCGTGATCAACTCCTTGTCACATTGTGCACATTATAATGATGTCCTACCGAGTGGGCCCAGAGATACCTCTCCGTTTACACGGAGTGACAAATCCCAGTCTCGATTCGTGCCAACCCAACAGACACTTTCGGAGATACCTGTAGTGTACCTTTATAGCCACCTAGTTACGTTGTGACGTTTGGCACACCCAAAGCACTCCTACAGTATCCAGGAGTTGCACAATCTCATGGTCTAAGGAAATGATACTTGACATTAGAAAAGCTTCAGTATACGAACTACATGATCTTGTGCTAGGCTTACGATTGGGTCTTGTCCATCACATCATTCTCCTAATGATGTGATCCCGTTATCAACGACATCCAATGTCCATGGTCAGGAAACCGTAACCATCTATTGATCAACGAGCTAGTCAACTAGAGGCTTACTAGGGACATGGTGTTGTCTATGTATCCACACATGTATCTGAGTTTCCTATCAATACAATTCTAACATGGATAATAAACGATTATCATGAACAAGGAAATATAATAATAATCAATTTATTATTACCTCTAGGGCATATTTCCAACAGCGTGCCGGTGCCCCCGATACCCACCGGCGCGGCGTGCGGAGATCGCACGCATCCGCTCGTCCCTGCCGCGTGCGGCGAGGGAGGGGCCACGGTACGTCCCTGACAGCCCGCTCTGGGAGCCCTACTTCCGCCGCCATCACGCCGAGCAGCTCGAGGCCACCAACGGCGTCGAACCCTCCGGCAGGCTCAACGCCGTCGGCCGGCGTCGATGGTGGGGCGAGCCCGGGCACACGTTGGAGGCCGTCCTCAAGTACATCGAGGGCGGCAACACGCCGCGCCTCGAGTACCCCGCTCCCCCGTCCTTCACACGCCGCCGGGGAAGCTCCTGGACCCCGAGGCGCATGGAGACCGGGGGGTCCTCCTCCTCGTCCGGCGGCTCCCCTGCCTCCACCTCCGCCCCGTCAAGCCGGAGCCCCAGGGCGACGACGACGACGACAGCGGTGACTACACGCGGTTCTACCGCCTCCTCGGCATGTAGAACCGCATGGGCGGGCGGCGAGGCGGGCGACGAGGGAGACGGCGGGGGTAGCCCGCGGTAGTTTTTCCCTTTTTTGTAAATTATGTTTAAATTTGAACGAACTCGCCGATGTTTCCGTTAAATTTGAGTCGTGTTTGCGCCATATTTGACTTTTTTTTTAAAACGTGGGCGCCGTGACTGGGGGGCATCACGCCCCCAGTGCGCGGTTTAGCGCCGGTGCGCCCCCAGGGGGCGATTTTTTGCCCCTCCTAGGGGGCCAACGGCTGGAGATGCCCTAAGGCTTCATTGGCTTTGGCTGCAATGGAATGGCCATGATCGGCCATGGTCCGGGTCCCAGCTCCTAGCTCCCATGTGGTGCATCTCATGTAGCCCTCTTCAGAGCATCCACTGCTATCAACATCGACGATGGGGCATACGGCTACATTCTGGCATGAGAGCATCTCCAACAGCCGCGCTAAACTAGCGCCGCGCCGCAAATTAGGCCGTTTTAGCGCGCGCGCAACGCGGCGGCTCGCTCCAGCGGGTGCGCAAAAATGGCGCGCGCGCTATAACGGGTTGGGCGCGCGGACAAAAACACTTAGCCGCGCGATGTATTTCAGGCGCCAGCTGCAGCGCGCGGCCCACTCCAGCGCTCGCGCCCGCACTTCCTCTCCCACTTCCACCCCCCCCCCCCCCCCGTGTCCGGTCGCGCCGCCGCCGCCGCCCGCGCCCCCGGCGACCGTTCAGGCTTCCCCAGCCTATCCCCACGCGCCCGCGCTTCCGCCCCATCCCCTCCTAGTCCCGCCGGCCCTCGCGCTCCTCCGTCGTCCGAGGAACAGCGCCCGAGCACTCGCTGCCGCGCCGCGCCCGCAAGGTGTTTGACAAAACGCCTACAAGGTATGTATGTTGGGGAACGTAGTAATTTCAAAAAAAATCCTACGCACACGCTGAAGGAAATATGCCCTAGAGGCAATAATAAAGTTATTATTTATTTCCTTATATCATGATAAATGTTTATTATTCATGCTAGAATTGTATTAACCGGAAACATAATACATGTGTGAATACATAGACAAACAAAGTGTCACTAGTATGCCTCTACTTGACTAGCTCGTTAATCAAAGATGGTTATGTTTCCTAACCATGAACAAAGAGTTGTTATTTGATTAACGAGGTCACATCATTAGTTGAATGATCTGATTGACATGACCCATTCCATTAGCTTAGCACCCGATCATTTAGTATGTTGCTATTGCTTTCTTCATGACTTATACATGTTCCTATAACTATGAGATTATGCAACTCCCGTTTACCGGAGGAACACTTTGGGTACTACCAAACGTCACAACGTAACTGGGTGATTATAAAGGAGTACTACAGGTGTCTCCAATGGTAGATGTTGGGTTGGCGTATTTCGAGATTAGGGTTTGTCACTCCGATTGTCGGAGAGGTATCTCTGGGCCCTCTCGGTAATACACATCACATAAGCCTTGCAAGCATTATAACTAAGATGTTAGTTGTGAGATGATGTATTATGGAACGAGTAAAGAGACTTGCCAGTAACGAGATTGAACTAGGTATTGGATACCGACGATCGAATCTCGGGCAAGTAACATACCGATGACAAAGGGAACAACGTATGTTGTTATGCGGTCTGACCGATAAAGATCTTCGTAGAATATGTAGGAGCCAATATGGGCATCCAGGTCCCGCTATTGGTTATTGACCGGAGACGTGTCTGGATCATGTCTACATTGTTCTCGAACCGTAGGGTCCGCACGCTTAACGTTACGATGACAGTTATTATGAGTTTATGCATTTTGATGTACCGAAGGTTGTTCGGAGTCCCGGATGTGATCACGGACATGACGAGGAGTCTCGAAATGGTCGAGCCATAAAGATTGATATATTGGAAGCCTATGTTTGGACATCGGAAGTGTTCCGGGTGAAATCGGGATTTTACCGGATTACCGGGAGGGTTACCGGAACCCCCCGGGAGCCAAATGGGCCAACATGGGCCTTGGTAGAAAGGTGAAAGGGCTGCCCCATGGGCTGCGCGCCTTCCCCCCTTCCCCTAGTCCTATTAGGACTAGGGAAGGTGGCCGGCCACCCCCTCTCTCTTTCCCACTTGAGAAAACCTAGTTGGACTAGGATTGGAGGGGGGAGTCCTACTCCCGGTAGGAGTAGGACTCCTCCTGCGCCTCCCACCTTGGCCGGCCAGCCCCTCCCCTTGGATCCTTTATATACGGGGGCAGGGGGCACCTCTAGACACACAAGATGATCCTTGAGATCGTTCCTTAGCCGTGTGCGGTGCCCCCTGCCACCAAATTCCACCTCGATCATACCGTTGTAGTGCTTAGGCGAAGCCCTGCGTCGGTAGTACATCAAGATCGTCACCACGCCGTCGTGCTGACAGAACTCTTCCTTGATGCTTTGCTGGATCGGAGCCCGAGGATCGTCATCGAGCTGAACGTGTGCTAAGAACTCGAAGGTGCCGGAGTAACGGTGCTTGGATCGGTCGGATCGGGAAAACGTACGACTACTTCCTCTACATTGTGTGATCTCTTCCGCAGTCGGTCTGCATTGGTACGTAGACAACACTCTCCCCTCTCGTTGCTACGCATCACCATGATCTTGCGTGTGCGTAGGAATTTTTTTGAAATTACTACGTTCCCCAACAGTGGCATCCGAGCCTAGGTTTTATGGTTTGATGTTATTTGCATGAGTAGAACACAAGTGAGTTGTGGGCGATACAAGTCATACTGCCTACCAGCATGTCATACTTTGATTCGGCGGTATTGTTGGACGAGACGACCCGGACCAACCTTACGCGTATGCTTACGCGAGACCGGTTCCCTCGACGTGCTTTGCACATAGATGGCTTGCGGGCGACTGTCTCTCCAACTTTAGTTGAACCGAGTGTGGCTACGCCCGGTCCTTGAGAAGGTTAAAACGGAGTCTATTTGACAAACTATCGTTGTGGTTTTGATGCGTAGGTGAGATGAGTTCTTGCTTAAGCCCGTAGCAGCCGCGTAAAACTTGCAACAACAAAGTAGAGGACGTCTAACTTGTTTTTGCAGGGCATGTTGTGATGTGATATGGTCAAGGCATGATGCTGATTTTATTGCATGAGATGATCATGTTTTGTAACCAAGTTATTGGCAACTGGCAGGAGCCATATGGTTGTCGCTTTATTGTATGCAATGCAATCGCGATGTAATGCTTTACTTTATTACTAAGCGGTAGTGATAGTCGTGGAAGCATAAGATTGGCGAGACGACAACGGTGCTACGATGGAGATCAAGGTGTCGCGCCGGTGATGATGGTGATCATGACGGTGCTTCGGAGATGGAGATCACAAGCACAAGATGATGATGGCCATATCATATCACTTATATTGATTGCATGTGATGTTTATCTTTTATGCATCTTATCTTGCTTTGATTGACGGTAGCATTATAAGATGATCTCTCACTAAATTATCAAGAAGTGTTCTCCCTGAGTATGCACCGTTGCCAAAGTTCATCGTGCCCAGACACCACGTGATGATCGGGTGTGATAAGCTCTACGTCCATCTACAACGGGTGCAAGCCAGTTTTGCACACGCAGAATACTCAGGTTAAACTTGACGAGCCTAGCATATGCAGATATGGCCTCGGAACACAGAGACCGAAAGGTCGAGCGTGAATCATATAGTAGATATGATCAACATGACGATGTTCACCATTGAAAACTACTCCATCTCACGTGATGATCGGTTATGGTTTAGTTGATTTGGATCACGTGATCACTTAGAGGATTAGAGGGATGTCTATCTAAGTGGGAGTTCCTAAGTAATTTGATTAACTGAACTTAAACTTATCATGAACTTAGTACCTGATAGTATCTTGCTTGTTTATGTTGATTGTAGATAGATGGCTCGTGCTGTTGTTCCGTTGAATTTTAATGCGTTCCTTGAGAAAGCAAAGTTGAAAGATGATGGTAGCAATTACACGGACTGGGTCCGTAACCTGAGGATTATCCTCATTGCTGCATAGAAGAATTACGTCCTGGAAGCACCGCTGGGTGCCAGGCCTGCTGCTGGAGCAACGCCAGATGTTATGAACATCTGGCAGAGCAAAGCTGATGACTACTCGATAGTTCAGTGTGCCATGCTTTACGGCTTAGAATCGGGACTTCAACGACGTTTTGAACGTCATGGAGCATATGAGATGTTTCAGGAGTTGAAGTTAATATTTCAAGCAAATGCCCGAATTGAGAGATATGAAGTATCCAATAAGTTCTATAGCTGCAAGATGGAGGAGAACAGTTCTGTCAGTGAGCATATACTCAAAATGTCTGGGTATAATAATCACTTGATTCAGATGGGAGTTAATCTTCCAGATGATTGCGTCATTGACAGAATTCTCCAATCACTGCCACCAAGCTACAAGAGCTTCGTGATGAACTATAATATGCAAGGGATGAACAAGACTATTCCCGAGCTCTTCGCAATGCTGAAAGCTGCGGAGGTAGAAATCAAGAAGGAGCATCAAGTGTTGATGGTCAACAAGACCACTAGTTTCAAGAAAAAGGGCAAAGGGAAGAAGAAGGGGAACTTCAAGAAGAACAGCAAGCAAGTTGCTGCTCAGGAGAAGAAACCCAAGTCTGGACCTAAGCCTGAAACTGAGTGCTTCTACTGCAAGCAGACTGGTCACTGGAAGCGGAACTGCCCCAAGTATTTGGCGGATAAGAAGGATGGCAAGGTGAACAAAGGTATATGTGATATACATGTTATTGATGTGTACCTTACTAGAGCTCGCAGTAGCACCTAGGTATTTGATACTGGTTCTGTTGCTAATATTTGCAACTCGAAACAGGGACTACGGAATAAGCGGACGCTAGCAAAGGACGAGGTGATGATGCGCGTGGGAAACGGTTCCAAAGTCGATGTGATCGCGGTCGGCACGCTACCTCTACATCTACCTTCGGGATTAATATTAGACCTAAATAATTATTATTTGGTGCCAGCAGTGAGCATGAACATTATATCTGGATCTTGTTTAATGCGAGACAGTTATTCATTTAAATCAGAGAATAATGGTTGTTCTATTTATATGAGTAATATCTTTTATGGTCATGCACCTTTGAAGAGTGGTCTATTCTTGTTGAATCTCGATAGTAGTGATACACATATTCATAATGTAGAAGCCAAAAGATGCAGAGTTGATAATAATAGTGCAACTTATTTGTGGCACTGCCGTTTAGGTCATATCGGTGTAAAGCGCATGAAGAAACTCCATACTGATGGGCTTTTGGAACCACTTGATTATGAATCACTTGGTACTTGCGAACCGTGCCTCATAGGCAAGATGACTAAAACACCGTTCTTCGGTACTATGGAGAGAGCAACAGATTTATTGGAAATCATACATACCGATGTATGTGGTTCGATGAATATTGAGGCTCGTGGCGGATATCGTTATTTTCTCACCTTCACAGATGATTTAAGCAGATATGGGTATATCTACTTAATGAAACATAAGTCTGAAACATTTGAAAAGTTCAAGGAATTTCAGAGTGAAGTTGAAAATCATCGTAACAAGAAAATAAAGTTTCTACGATCTGATCGTGGAGGAGAATATTTGAGTTACGAGTTTGGTGTACATTTGAAAAATTATGGAATAGTTTCGCAACTCACGCCACCCGGAACACCACAGCGTAATGGTGTGTCCGAACATCGTAATTGTACTTTACTAGATATGGTGTGATCTATGATGTCTCTTACTGATTTACCGCTATCGTTTTGGGGTTATGCTTTAGAGACGGCCGCATTCACGTTAAATAGGGCACCATCAAAATCCGTTGAGACGACGCCTTATGAACTATGGTTTGGCAAGAAACCAAAGTTGTCGTTTCTTAAAGTTTGGGGCTGCGATGCTTATGTGAAAAAGCTTCAACCTGATAAGCTCGAACCCAAAGCGGAGAAATGTGTCTTCATAGGATACCCAAAGGAGACTGTTGGGTATACCTTCTATCACAGATCCGAAGGCAAGACATTCGTTGCTAAGAATGGATCATTTCTAGAGAAGGAGTTTCTCTCGAAAGAAGTGAGTGGGAGGAAAGTAGAACTTGACGAGGTAACTGTACCTGCTCCCTTATTGGAAAATAGTACATCACAGAAAACTGTTTCTGCGACACCTATACCAACTAGTGAGGAAGCTAATGATGATGATCATGAAACTTCCGGACAAGATACTACTGAACCACGTAGATCAACCAGAGTGAGATCCACATCAGAGTGGTACGGTAATCCAATTCTGGAAGTCATGCTACTAGATCATGATGAACCTACGAACTATGAAGAAGCGATGGTGAGCCCAGATTCCGCAAAGTGGCTTGAGGCCATGAAATCTGAGATGGGATCCATGTATGAGAACAAAGTATGGACTTTGGTTGACTTGCCCGATGATCAGCAAGCAATTGAGAATAAATGGATCTTCAAGAAAAAGACTGACGCTGACAGTAATATTACTGTCTATAAAGCTCGACTTGTCGCAAAAGGTTTTCGACAAGTTCAAGGGGTTGACTACGATGAGACCTTCTCACCCGTAGCAATGCTTAAGTCCATCAGAATCATGTTAGCAATTGCCGCATTTTATGATTATGAAATATGGCAGATGGATGTCAAAACTGCATTCCTGAATGGATTTCTGGAAGAAGAGTTGTATATGATGCAACCAGAAGGTTTTGTCGATCCAAAGGGAGCTAACAAAGTGTGCAAACTCCAGCGATCCATTTATGGACTGGTGCAAGCATCTTGGAGTTGGAATAAACGCTTTGATAGTGTGATCAAAGCATTTGGCTTTATACAAACTTTTGGAGAAGCCTGTATTTACAAGAAAGTGAGTGGGAGCTCTGTAGCATTTCTAATATTATATGTGGATGACATATTGCTGATTGGAAATGATATAGAATTTCTGAATAGCATAAAGGGATACTTGAATAAAAGTTTTTCAATGAAAGACCTCGGAGAAGCTGCTTACATATTAGGCATAAAGATCTATAGAGATAGATCAAGATGCTTAATTGGACTTTCACAAAGCACATACCTTGACAAGATTTTGAAGAAGTTCAAAATGGATCAAGCAAAGAAAGGGTTCTTGCCTGTGTTACAAGGTGTGAAGTTGAGTCAGACTCAATGCCCGACCACTTCAGAAGATAGAGAGAAAATGAAAGATGTTCCCTATGCTTCAGCCATAGGCTCTATCATGTATACAATGCTGTGTACCAGACCTGATGTGTGCCTTGCTATAAGTTTAGCAGGGAGGTACCAAAGTAATCCAGGAGTGGATCACTGGACAGCGGTCAAGAACATCCTGAAATACCTGAAAAGGACTAAGGATATGTTTCTCGTATATGGAGGTGACAAAGAGCTCACCGTAAGAGGTTACGTTGATGCAAGCTTTGACACTGATCCTGACGATTCTAAATCGCAAACCGGATACGTGTTTACTTTAAACGGTGGAGCTGTCAGTTGGTGTAGTTCTAAACAAAGCGTCGTAGCGGGATCTACATGTGAAGCGGAGTACATAGCTGCTTCGGAAGCAGCGAACGAAGGAGTCTGGATGAAGGAGTTCATATTCGATCTAGGTGTCATACCTAGTGCATCGGGTCCAATGAAAATATTTTGTGACAATACTAGTGCAATTGCTTTGGCAAAGGAATCCAGATTTCACAAAAGGACCAAACACATCAAGAGACGCTTCAACTCCATCCGGGATCTAGTCCAGGTGGGAGACATAGAGATTTGCAAGATACATACGGATCTGAATATTGCAGACCCGTTGACTAAGCCTCTTCCACGAGCAAAACATGATCAACACCAAGGCTCCCTGGGTGTTAGAATCATTACTGTGTAATCTAGATTATTGACTCTAGTGCAAGTGGGAGACTGAAGGAAATATGCCCTAGAGGCAATAATAAAGTTATTATTTATTTCCTTATATCATGATAAATGTTTATTATTCATGCTAGAATTGTATTAACCGGAAACATAATACATGTGTGAATACATAGACAAACAGAGTGTCACTAGTATGCCTCTACTTGACTAGCTCGTTAATCAAAGATGGTTATGTTTCCTAACCATGAACAAAGAGTTGTTATTTGATTAACGAGGTCACATCATTAGTTGAATGATCTGATTGACATGACCCATTCCATTAGCTTAGCACCCGATCGTTTAGTATGTTGCTATTGCTTTCTTCATGACTTATACATGTTCCTATAACTATGAGATTATGCAACTCCCGTTTACCGGAGGAACACTTTGGGTACTACCAAACGTCACAACGTAACTGGGTGATTATAAAGGAGTACTACAGGTGTCTCCAATGGTAGATGTTGGGTTGGCGTATTTCGAGATTAGGGTTTGTCACTCCGATTGTCGGAGAGGTATCTCTGGGCCCTCTCGGTAATACACATCACATAAGCCTTGCAAGCATTATAACTAAGATGTTAGTTGTGAGATGATGTATTACGGAACGAGTAAAGAGACTTGCCAGTAACGAGATTGAACTAGGTATTGGATACCGACGATCGAATCTCGGGCAAGTAACATACCGATGACAAAGGGAACAACGTATGTTGTTATGCGGTCTGACCGATAAAGATCTTCGTAGAATATGTAGGAGCCAATATGGGCATCCAGGTCCCGCTATTGGTTATTGACCGGAGACGTGTCTCGGTCATGTCTACATTGTTCTCGAACCGTAGGGTCCGCACGCTTAACGTTACGATGACAGTTATTATGAGTTTATGCATTTTGATGTACCGAAGGTTGTTCGGAGTCCCGGATGTGATCACGGACATGACGAGGAGTCTCGAAATGGTCGAGACATAAAGATTGATATATTGGAAGCCTATGTTTGGACATCGGAAGTGTTCCGGGTGAAATCGGGATTTTACCGGATTACCGGGAGGGTTACCGGAACCCCCCGGGAGCCAAATGGGCCAACATGGGCCTTGGTAGAAAGGTGAAAGGGCTGCCCCATGGGTGAGATGAGTCCTATTAGGACTAGGAGAGGTGGCCGGCCACCTCTCTCTCTGTCTTTCCCCCTTGGAGTCCTAGTTGGAATAGGATTGGAGGGGGGAGTCCTACTCCCGGTAGGAGTAGGACTCCTCTTGCGCCTCCCACCTTGGCCGGCCAGCCCCTCCCCTTGGATCCTTTATATACGGGGGCAGGGGGCACCTCTAGACACACAAGTTGATCCTTGAGATCGTTCCTTAGCCGTGTGCGGTGCCCCCTGCCACCAAATTCCACCTCGATCATACCGTTGTAGTGCTTAGGCGAAGCCCTGCGTCGGTAGTACATCAAGATTGTCACCACGCCGTCGTGCTGACGGAACTCTTCCTCGATGCTTTGCTGGATCGGAGCCCGAGGATCATCATCGAGCTGAACGTGTGCTAAGAACTCGGAGGTGCTGGAGTAACGGTGCTTGGATCGCTCGGATCGGGAAAACGTACGACTACTTCCTCTACGTTGTGTGATCGCTTCCGCAGTCGGTCTGCATTGGTACGTAGACAACACTCTCCCCTCTCGTTGCTATGCATCACCATGATCTTGCGTGTGCGTAGGAAATTTTTTGAAATTACTACGTTCCCCAACACACGCAAGATCATGGTGGTGCATAGCAACGAGGGGGAGAGTCTGATCTACGTACCCTTGTAGATCGCAAGCGGAAGCGTTATATCAACGCGGTTGATGTAGTCGAACGTCTTCACGATCCGACCGATCCAAGTACCGAAAGCACGGCACCTCCGAGTTCTGCACACGTACAGCTCGGTGACGTCCTCACCTTCTCGATCCAGCAAGAGGGGCGAAGTAGTAGATGAGTTCCGGCAGCACGACGGCGTGGTGACGGTGTTGGTGAAGAACAATCTCCGTAGGGCTTCGCCTAAGCACTACGAAAACTATGACAGAGGATAAACTAGAGGGAACAGGGTTGCCGGCACACGGCTTGGTGTTTCTTGATGTGTCTTTGGTGCTAGCCCTGCCCCTCTATTTATATGTTGAGCCCTGGGGTCGAAACTTGGAGCAAAAGCCTCCTCAAAGTCGGTTTTGCCCGAAAGGCAAGAGTCCCACTCGGACTCCAGGACCAAACGCCACAAACCTTGGCGTCTGGCCCAGGGCCAGATGCCAGGGTCTCTGGCGTTTGGCCCCCTGGCCTTCACAAAACTCCTTTTGCACCGACTTATAGCCCTGTGGGCTTGACCCCTTGGCCTAACCATATCATCCAATATATGAATCTTTACCTCTGGACCATTTCGGAGCTCCTCGTCATGTCCGTGATCTCATCCGGGACTCCGAACAACATTCGGTCACCAACATACATAACTCATAGTACTATATCGTCAACGAACATTAAGCGTGCGGACCCTACGGGTTCGAGAACTATGTAGACATGACCAAGACACCTCTCTTGTCAATAACCACTAGCGGGACCTGGATGCCCATATTGGCTCCAACATACTCTACGAAGATCTTTATCGGTCAGACCGCATAACAACATACGTTGTTCCCTTTGTCATCAGTATGTTACTTGCCCGAGATTCGATCGTCGGTATCCAATACCTAGTTCAATCTCGTTACCGGCAAGTCTCTTTACTCGTTCTGTAATACATCATCTTGCAACTAACTCATTAGTTGTGATGCTTGCAAGGCTTATGTGATGTGCATTACCGAGAGGGCCCAAAGATACCTCTCCGACAATCGGAGTGACAAATCCTAATCTCGAAATACGCCAACCCAACATCTACCTTTGGAGACACCTGTAATGCTCCTTTATAATCACCCAGTTACGTTGTGACGTTTGGTAGCACCCAAAGTGTTCCTCCGGCAAACGGGAGTTGCATAATCTCATAGTCATAGGAACATGCATAAGTCATGAAGAAAGCAATAGCAACATACTAAACGATCGGGTGCTAAGCTAATGGAATGGGTCATGTCAATCAGATCATTCAACTAATGATGTGATCCCGTTAATCAAATAACAACTCTTTGTCCATGGTTAGGAAACATAACCATCTTTGATTAACGAGCTAGTCAAGTAGAGGCATACTAGTGACACTCTGTTTGTCTATGTATTCACACATGTATTATGTTTCCTGTTAATACAATTCTAGCATGAATAATAAACATTTATCATGATTTAAGGAAATAAATAATAACTTTATTATTGCCTCGAGGGCATATTTCCTTCAGTCTCCCACTTGCACTAGAGTCAATAATCTAGATCACATCACCATGTGATTAACATCGATAGTTCACATCATCATGTGATTAACACCCATAGTTCACATCGCCTTGTGAACAATACCCAAAGGGTTTACTAGATTCAGTAATCTAGTTCACATCGCTATGTGATTAACACCCAAAGAGTACTAAGGTATGATCATGTTTTGCTTGTGAGAGAATCTTAGTCAATGGGTCTACCACATTCAGATCCACATGTATTTTGCAAATTTCTATGTCAACAATGCTCTGCATGGAGCTACTCTAGCTAATTGCTCCCACTTTCAATATGTATCTAGACCGAGACTTAGAGTCATCTAGATTAGTGTCAAAACTTGCATCGGCGTAACCCTTTACGACGAACCTTTTGTCACGTCCATAATCGAGAAACATATCCTTATTTCACTAAGGATAATTCTGACCGCTGTCCAGTGATCTATTCCTAGATCACTATTGTACTCCCTTGCCAAATCAGTGCAGGGTTTACAATAGATCTGGTATACGGCATGACATACTTTATGGAACCTATGGCCAAGGCATAGGGAATGACTTTCATTCTCTTTCTATCTTCTGTCGTGGTCGGGCTTTGAGTCTTACTCAACTTCACACCTTGTAATACAGGCAAGAACTCTTTCTTTGACTGCTCCATTTTGAACTACTTCAAAATCTTGTCAAGGTATGTACTCATTGAAAAAACTTATCAAGCGTCTTGATCTATCTCTATAGATCTTGGAGCTCAATATGTAAGCAGCTTCACCGAAGTCTTTCTTTGAAAAACTCCTTTCAAACACTCATTTATGCTTTACAGAATAGTTCTACATTATTTCCGATCAACAATATGTCATTCACATATACTTATCAGAAATGCTGTAGTGCTCCCACTCACTTTCTTGTAAATACAGGCTTCACCGCAAGTCTGTATAAAACTATATCCTTTGATCAACTTATCAAAGCGTATATTCCGACTCCGAGATGCTTGCACCAGTCCATAGATGGATCGCTGGAGCTTGCATATTTTGTTAGCACCTTTAGGATTGACAAAACCTTCTGGTTGCATCATATACAACTCTTCTTTAATAAAGCCATTAAGGAATGCAGTTTTGTTTATCCATTTGCCAGATTTCATAAAATGCGACAATTGCTAACATGATTCGGACAGACTTAAGCATAGATACGAGTGAGAAACTCTCATCGTAGTCAACACTTTGAACTTTGTCGAAAACCTTTTGCGACAATTCTAGCTTTGTAGATAGTAACACTACTATCAACGTCTGTCTTCCTCTTGAAGATCCATTTATTTTTTATGGCTTGCCGATCATCGGGCAAGTCAACCAAAGTCCATACTTTGTTCTCATACATGAATCCCATCTCAGATTTCATGGCCTCAAGCCATTTTGCGGAATCTGGGCTCATCATCGCTTCCTCATAGTTCGCAAGTTCGTCATGGTCTAGTAACATGACTTCCAGAATAGGATTACTGTACCACTCTAATGCGGATCTCACTCTGGTTTACCTACGAGATTCGGTAGTAACTTGATCTGAAGTTTTATGATCATCATCATTAGCTTCCTCACTAATTGGTGTAGTAGTCACAGGAACAGATTTCTGTGATGAACTACTTTCCAATAAGGGAGAAGGTACAATTACCTTATCAAGTTCTACTTTCCTCCCACTCACTTCTTTCGAGAGAAACTCCTTCTCTAGAAAGGATCCATTATAAGCAACGAATGTCTTACCTTAGGATCTGTGATAGAAGGTGTACCCAACAGTCTCCTTTTGGGTATCCTATGAAGACATATTTCTCCGATTTGGGTTTGAGCTTATCAGGTTGAAACTTTTTCACATAAGCATTGCAACCTCAAACTTTAAGAAACGACAACTTTGGTTTCTTGCTAAACCACAGTTCAGCTTGTGTCGTCTCAACGGACTTAGATGGTGCCCCTTTTTTAACGTGAATGTAGCTGTCTTTAATGCATAACCTCAAAAACGATAGTGGTAAATCGGTAAGAAACATCATAGATTTCTACTATATCTAATAAAGTACGGCTATGACGTTCGGACACACCATTATGCTGTGGTGTTCCGGGTGGCACAAATTTGTGAATCTATTCCACTTTGTTTTAATTGAAGACCAAACTCGTAACTCAAATATTTGTCTCCGCGATCAGATCGTAGAAGCCTTATTTTCTTGTTACGATGATTCTCCACTTCACTCTGAAATTCTTTGAACTTTTCAAATGTTTCAGACTTATGTTTCATCAAGTAGATATACTCATATCTGCTCAGATCATCTGTGAAGATCAGAAAATAATGATGCCTATCGCGAGCCTCAATATTCATCAGACCACATACATCTGTATGTATGATTTCCAACAAATCTGTTGCTCGCTCCATTGTTCCGAAGAACAAAGTCTTAGTCATCTTGCCCATGAGGCATGGTTCGCAAGCATCAACTGATTCATAATCAAGTGATTCCAAAAGCCCATCAGCATGGAGTTTCTTCATGCGCTTTACACCAATATGACCTAAACGGCAGTGCTACAAATAAGTTGCACTATCATTATTAACTTTGCATCTTTTGGTTTCAATATTATGATTATGTGTATCACTATGATCGAGATCCAACGATCTATTTTCATTGGGTGTGTAACCATATAAGGTTTTATTCATGTAAACAGAACAACAATTTATTCTCTTACTTAAATGAATAACCGTATTACAATAAACATGATCAAATCATATTCATGCTCAACGTAAACACCAAATAACACTTATTTAGGTTCAACACTAATCCCGAATTTATAGGGAGTGTGCGATGATGATCATATCAATCTTGGAACCACTTCCAACACACATCGTCACTTCACCCTTAACTAGTCTCTGTTTATTCTGCAACTCCCGTTTCGAGTTACTAATCTTAGCAACTGAACTAGTATCAAATACTGAGGGTTTGCTATAAACACTAGTAAAGTACACATCAATAACATGTATATCAAATATACTTATGTTCACTTTGCCATCCTTCTTATCTGCCAATCACTTGGGGTAGTTCCGCTTCCAGTGACCAGTCCCTTTGCAGTAGAAGCACTTAGTCTCAGGCTTAGGACTAGACTTGGGCTTCTTCACTTGAGCAGCAACTTGCTTGCTGTTCTTTTTGAAGTTCCCCTTCTTCCCTCTGCCCTTTTCTTGAAACTAGTGGTCTTGTCTACCATCAACACTTGATGTTTTTCTTGATTTCTACCTTCATCGATTTCATCATCATGAAAAGCTCGGGAGTTGTTTTCGTCATCCCTTGCATACTATAGTTCATCACGAAGTTCTACTAACTTGGTCATGGTGACTAGAGAATTCTGTCAATCACTATCTTATCTGGAAGATTAACTCCCACTTGATTCAAGCGATTGTAGTACCTAGACAATCTGAGCACATGCTCACTAGTTGAGCGATTCTCCTCCATCTTTTAGCTATAGAACTTGTTGGAGACTTCATATCTCTCAACTCGGGTATTTGCTTGAAATATTATCTTCAACTCCTGGAACATCTCATATGGTCCATGACGTTCAAAACGTCTTTGAAGTCCCGATTCTAAGCCATTAAACATGGTGCACTAAACTATCAAGTAGTCATCATATTGAGCTAGCCAAATGTTCATAACGTCTGCATCTGCTCCTGCAATAGGTCTGTCACCTAGCGGTGCATCAAGGACATAATTCTTCTGTGCAGCAATGAGGATAAACCTTAGATCACGGATCCAATCCGCATCATTGCTACTAACATCTTTCAATACAATTTTCTCTAGGAACATATCAAAATAAACATAGGGAAGCAATAACGCGAGCTACTGATCTACAACATAGATATGCTAATACTACCAGGACTAGGTTCATGATAAATTAAAGTTCAATTAATCATATTACTTAAGAACTCCCACTTAGATAGACATCCCTCTAATCATCTAAGTGATCACGTGATCCAAATCAACTAAACCACAACCGATCATCACGTGAAATGGATTAGTTTTCAATGGTGAACATCATTATGTTGATCATATCTACTATATGATTCACGCTCGACCTTTCGGTCTCCGTGTTCCGAGGCCATATCTGCATATGCTAGGCTCGTCAAGTTTAACCTGAGTATTCTGCGTGTGCAAAACTGGCTTGCACCCGTTGTAGATGGACGTAGAGCTTATCACACCCGATCATCACATGGTGTCTGGGCACGACGAACTTTGGCAACGGTGCATACTCAGGGAGAACACTTCTTGATAATTTAGTGAGAGATCATCTTATAATGCTACCGTCAATCAAAGCAAGATAAGATGCATAAAAGATAAACATCACATGCAATCAATATATATGTGACATGATATGGCCATGATCATCTTGCGCCTTTGATCTCCATCTCCAAAGTACTCTCATGATCTCTATCGTCACCGGCACGACACCATGATCTCCATCATCTTGATCTATATCAATGTGTCGTCACGTGGTCGTCTCGCCAACTATTGCTCTTGCAACTATTGCTATCGCTTAGCGATAAATTAAAGCAATTATTTGGCACTTGCATCTTATGCGATAATGAGACAACCATAAGGCTTCTGCCAGTTGCCGATAACTTCAACAAAACATGACCATCTCATACAACAACTTATATCTCATCACATCTTGACCATATCACATCACAACATGCCCTGCAAAAACAAGTTAGACGTCCTCTACTTTTTGGTTGCAAGTTTTACGTGGCTGCTACGGGCTTAAGTAAGAACCAATCTCACCTACGCATCAAAACCACAACGACAGTTTGTCAAATAGACTCCGTTTTAACCTTCGCAAGGACCGGGCGTAGCCACACTTGGTTCAACTAAAGTTGGAGAAACAGTCACCCGCAAGCCACCTTTGTGCAAAGCACGTCGGGAGAACCGGTCTCGCGTAAGCGTACGCGTAATGTCGGTCCGGGCCGCTTCATCCAACAATACCGCCGAACCAAAGTATGACATGCTGGTAGGCAGTATGACTTATATCGCCCACAACTCACTTGTGTTCTACTCGTGCATATAACATCAAACCATAAAACCTAGGCTCGGATGCCACTGTTGGGGAACGTAGTAATTCCAAAAAAATTCCTACGCACACGCAAGATCATGGTGATGCATAGCAACGAGGGGGAGAGTCTGATCTACGTACCCTTGTAGATCGCAAGCGGAAGCGTTATATCAACGCGGTTGATGTAGTCGAACGTCTTCACGATCCGACCGATCCAAGTACCGAAAGCACGACACCTCCGAGTTCCGCACACGTACGGCTCGGTGACGTCCTCGCCTTCTCGATCCAGCAAGAAGGGCAAAGTAGTAGATGAGTTCCGGCAGCACGACGGCGTGGTGACGGTGTTGGTGAAGAACAATCTCCGCAGGGCTTCGCCTAAGCACTACGAAAACTATGACGGAGGATAAACTAGAGGGAACAGGGTTGCCGGCACACGGCTTGGTGTTTCTTGATGTGTCTTTGGTGCTAGCCCTGCCCCTCTATTTATATGTTGAGCCCTGGGGTCGAAACTTGGAGCAAAAGCCTCCTCAAAGTCGGTTTTGCCCGAAAGGCAAGAGTCCCACTCGGACTCCAGGACCAAACGCCACAAACCTTGGCGTTTGGCCCAGACGCCATGGGCCTCGGCGTCTGGCCCAGGGCCAGACGCTAGGGTCTCCGGCGTTTGGCCCCCTGGCCTTCACAAAACTCCTTTTGCACCGACTTATAGCCCTGTGGGCTTGACCCCTTGGCCTAACCATATCATCCAATATATGAATCTTTACCTCCGGACCATTCCGGAGCTCCTCGTCATGTCCGTGATCTCATCCGGGACTCCGAACAACATTCGGTCACCAACATACATAACTCATAGTACTATATCATCAACGAACGTTAAGCGTGCGGACCCTACGGGTTCGAGAACTATGTAGACATGACCGAGACACCTCTCTTGTCAATAACCAATAGCGGGACCTGGATGCCCATATTGGCTCCTACATATTCTACGAAGATCTTTATCGGTCAGACCGCATAACAACATACGTTGTTCCCTTTGTCATCGGTATGTTACTTGCCCGAGATTCGATCATCGGTATCCAATACCTAGTTCAATCTCGTTACCAGCAAGTCTCTTTACTCGTTCCATAATACATCATCTTGCAACTAACTCATTAGTTGTAATGCTTGCAAGGCTTATGTGATGTGCATTACCGAGACGGCCCAGAGATACCTCTCCGACAAACGGAGTGACAAATCCTAATCTCGAAATACGCCAACCCAACATCTACCTTTGGAGACACCTGTAATGCTCCTTTATAATCACCCAGTTACGTTGTGACGTTTGGTAGCACCCAAAGTGTTCCTCCGGCAAATGGGAGTTGCATAATCTCATAGTCATAGGAACATGCATAAGTCATGAAGAAAGCAATAGCAACATACTAAACGATCGGGTGCTAAGCTAATGGAATGGGTCATGTCAATCAGATCATTCAACTAATGATGTGATCCCGTTAATCAAATAACAACTCTTTGTCCATGGTTAGGAAACATAACCATCTTTGATTAACGAGCTAGTCAAGTAGAGGCATACTAGTGACACTCTGTTTGTCTATGTATTCACACATGTATTATGTTTCCTGTTAATACAATTCTAGCATGAATAATAAACATTTATCATGATTTAAGGAAATAAATAATAACTTTATTATTGCCTCTAGGGCATATTTCCTTCAATGTATTGCTCAAACTTCATGAATTCGATGCATGTTTTGAATTGTAGTTTTTATAGTATAGTATTGAACATTGTAGATGAGTTCGTCGTATGATTCTTCCGAAGAAGAATTTGATATTGAAGAGGAAGAAGATCTTGCAATGATCCTAGCTATGCATATAAAAAAACCGAAGCACGGTGGTTCGGTTATAGGTCGGCAGAAAATTTGGAGGGACAGGATCGATGCCCACAACAGATTGATCAGGCATTATTTTGCGGAGAATCCCATATACCCCGAGTCGTATTTTCGTCGCCGGTTTAGGATGAGCACCGAGTTGTTCAGGTGCATTGCAGAGAAACTAGCGAGCCATGACCGTTTTTTTCAGCAAAGGAGGAATGCCGCCGGAGAGCTCGGGCATATCACCTTTCAGAAGGTGACAGCCGCTTTGCATATGTTGGCATACGGTATACCGGCTGATCTTGTTGATGATCACTTGGCTATGGGTGAGAGCCAAGCCATCATGTGTGTCAAGTGCTTTGCAGTGGGAATTGTGCAAGTGTTTGGCGAGTAGTATTTGAGATCTCCCAATGCTGAAGACGTCGCAAGGCTATTGGCGATGAACAAAGCTCGCGGTTTTCCTGGCATGCTTAGCTCAATAGATTGCATGCATTGGAGTTGGAAGAATTGTCCAAAGGCATGGCATGGGCAATTCCACGGCCAAAAAAGGGTTCTACTATAATCCTTGAAGCGGTGGCCGATCAGGAGACTTGGATTTGGCATGCATTCTTTGGAATGCCTGGATCTTTGAATGACATCAATGTTGTCAACCGGTCACCACTGATGAATAAGATTGCAAACGGTGAGTTGCCACCGGTGCAGTTTGTAGCAAATGGCCGTACGTACAACTATGGCTATTATCTAGCGGATGGCATCTATCCAAAGTGGCAAACCTTCGTGAAGCCGTTGAAAAAGCCGGAAGGTAAGAAATATCTTGACTTCCACAATGCTCATGCGGCGGCTAGAAAAGATGTGGAGAGAGCATTTGGGATTTTGCAAGCCCAATTTGCTATTGTGAGAGGACCGGCTAGATTTTGGGATCAAAAAATGCTTTGATACATCATGCACGCTTGTGTGATCATGCACAACATGATCATTGAGAATGAGCGTGGCCAAGATTTAGACTACTCACAATATGAGCTTTTGGGATATCCCGTGCGAGTGCGACGGAGGGCTGAAAGGGTAGCCCGTTTTATTGCCTCCTATCATGCCATCCAGCGTCAATCAACGCACAATGAACTTCAGAATGATTTGATTGAAGAGTGGTGGGCATGGCATGGACGACAAAGAGCATGATGATATCTGCATTCGATATTGTATTGTTCATGAACTATTTGTTGTGTTTATTGCATTTGTTGTACTGAATGATAAATTATTTGTTTGAGTTGTAATGATAATGAAATTGAACTATTTATTGTTGATTTATTTTGTTTGTTTGATCATTTTTGCTATGTATATGTGGTTTGTGCGGCGCGCGCGTGCTGTATTTTTGCGCTCTACTGGAGCGGCGCGCGCTGCATTATACCGCGGCTGCTGGAGCCAGCGCAGGTGGGCGCGCCAAACCAGCCGAAGCGCGCGCGGCAAACAGGTTTTTTGCGCGCGGCGCATAGCGCGGCTATTGGAGATGCTCTGACAACTGATCGGGTTACGGTGATTTGTGCCCTCAGTGCCCAGGCCTATTTGACATTGCCACCAAAAAGAACATATCGGTACATGCCGACCTCCATAATGACAACGGGATCAGTTCGGCGGCTAGGCTGAGCCGCCCTGGCCAACGGCGGGAGTTCATTGACCTAGCAACTATCGTCACCTCCACAACTCTGTACCCACTTACACAGGACTCCATCTCCTGTACCTGTCATCAAAGTGGGGAATACTCGTCAAGTTTGGCCTACCAGGTGCAAATCATGGGCTCGCATCTGAAGTTCTCAACCGACATAATCTAGAAGGCACACGCGGGGCCAAAGTGTAGATTGTTCTTCTAGCCCATCCTTCATAACAGGATCCTCACGGCTGATCGTCTTGCCAGGAAGGCCTGGCAGCATTACCTTGTGTGCCAGCTTTTTCTTAGTGCCCTCAAGACTGCATCTCACCTCTGCAAAGACTTCCCTTTCACTATAACAGTTCGCGGCCTGGTGCTCAGCTGGGTGGATGACCAGCCAACCTTTGGCCCCGTGGTTGAATTCCCCTCAATTGACTCCCGGTGGGAGGGAGGGAGGGCTCAAAGATAACAACAACCCTAAAGAAAGTGTCGGAGTTCTCATCTGCATCATGTGGAATGCCTGAAAAAAAGGAAACCGGCGCATTTCAATGGCATGAGATTGACTACGTTGAGGTGGCCCACCTCACCTTCAGACGAGATTTAAGCTTTCAACCGAGAGATATTTGAAACCGCGAGTAGATCACATGCGGTTTTCCGGCATGTACTCCTTTATAAACATGCTAATATGTACATATTTTCCTTTTAATGAAAATGCAACGCTCCTGCCAGTTAGAAAAAAAACTGCATTGTTTTCTGCACAGCCTCAAAGAAGAAGGAAGCAGAGGAACGCCACCATGGCGAGGAACACCCACATCTGCCGCAACCTGCGCGCCACCCGCCTCTGCTGGCGCGCCATCCTCCAGCCCTCGCCGTCGCGGTACAACGACGGCGGTGGCGGCCTCCCACCGCCCCTCGTCGCCCATGGGAGTAGCACCGCCAGCGCGATGCCGCCGAGCAAGCGCTCCGCGTTGGAGCAGTCCAGGCCATTGATGCCAATATTCTCGTAGTAGTAGAAGTTGCCGCCGTCGTGCAAGTCCGGCCCCTGAAGGCGCTCCTCCGCGTTCGGCCCCGGCACCGGCGAACGACGCGGTACCTGGCAGACGCTGCCTCCTCTGCCTCCGGCCGGGCTTAGGGTGGTGGCGCGAGCGCGGCCGTAGAGCGGCACGAGGTGGTCCTCGGAGACGGCGGCCTTGCAGACGGGGCAGCGCGCGGAGGGCGAGGCGCGGGACTTGGACCTGGAGGAGGTGGTGAGCCAGCGGAAGATGCAGGGCCAGCAGTAGAGGTGGCCGCACAGCGTCACCACCGGCTCCGACGCCGTCTCCAGGCAGATGCTGCAGTCCCAGCACGCCGCCGTCGCGCCGCCAGGTACTCCGACGGTGCCATCACCGATGCCATGCTGCAGCTTGTCGGCCGGCCGGCATTTCTCCATGGTCAGCTCCATCATTAGATCACAACCTGAGTACCAGAAACAGATCGACCTGGTCAGAGAACGACGAAGGGAAGGCAAACCAATCGCCTTCAGATTTGCACACGTACAGATTCGCAGTTGAGGATCGACTTCAGTTCTTCTTCCCCTTGCGTGTCTATGTGTGCTGGGGTCTGCTTTTCATATATAGCACGTCCTCCCTCCCTGCGAATTCATGTGCATCTTTCTTGCTTGATGTGGCACTGTCACTGTCGTGGCATGTGTCCGCCGAACGCCTAGTTGTTGGATAATTGGATATGGACGATGATGAGAGTAGCAGCAGCGGCGGCAGCTAGGGTCCAAAGTTGTGGATATGCTGGATGATGTGGCAGCTGGAGTTTTCCTTCTAAAGAACCTCGAGCATATCTTTCCTCTCATCCTATGCAGCGCGGGAATGGACGGACGACGCTCGCCGTCCGCCTCTGCACGCGTGAGGACGGCCTAATCACTGACTGATAAAAAAAATCAGACGGGCTCCTCGTACCGGCCTTGAACGACTGGGCTAGCTGATATCCTCGTATCTAGACCAAATCTGAATGGACAAGGGAAGGCCCAGGTGCGTCGGTCATGTCTAACTAGACAGGTGGATCCTATCCCAAATTGCATAAAAAAGGCCTAGTCCACCAAAACCACCGCCCTCCTCCCATGCATGCCCATCATTTCCCGCATCCGAGCAGTCGTCATCATCCACCCTTCTCCCCCATCTGCCACCTTAGATGTCGCCAGCCCGTCCCCAACTGCCGCCATGGACGCAGCCTCGGCCTCGTCCGTGGGGCTCCCGTCCTTGGCTCCGGCCTGCAAGCCGGAGAACATTGCCCGAAGGGACCGGTGAAGGAGGCAACGCGAGAGGGGAGCAACGGCATCGCAAGGAGTTTCGTTGGTGGACCTCGAGTAAGAATTGTCCCCTCCACCGCGCTCGGCCCCCTGAACCCCGTCCATCCAGCCGCCAACATGGAAGGTCTCATTCGTCCCACCCGAGGCAGAGATCGATCCCACAGTCGATTGGGCCATTCCGGATGGTTTTTGGGCAACACAAACGCCGATGGACAAGGTTTGTCACTTGTTGCAGCTCCAATGGGCGCGGACAAGCACCGGCAACGGCGGCGCCCGGACTGCCCACCTCATGTTCGACGAAATGACACAACAAGACACGGTATTTTTTTCCTCCTCTCCGGTCAATACCTTGCATTCTCTGTCGGACATGATCAATTAGTTGAATACACATTAGGTTCTTTGCAATCATGATAATTTTAGCAAAATATCATGTCGGACATGATCAATGAGAATCAAGAAACTACCCAAAAGGACTATGGATTGGGGGATCCAAATTGTCCGACGTTTGAAGTTAGTGGAACATCAAACTCCAACAAGAAAAGAAAGGCAAAGGTAGCCAAGGCAAGAAGTCCGGCATTCTCATCCATCCATGCAGTGCAAGAACGGACGCATGACACACGTGTTTGATTACTTGTTTTGTTTCCTTGTAAAAGCATCTACAGCTTGTCGCCTCAAATGGGCCTCCAAAGTCCTGGTGGACGGCTCAATCACTGACCGGTAAAAAAACGACCCAAACAGGCTTCTCATACCGGCCTAAAATGACCGGGTTGACCGCCACCCTCATATTTAGCCCAAATGTAGGACAGATGAAGGAAGCTCCGGATGTGTTTGTCACGTCTGACGAGGAATCCTATTTGGCGTGCAGGTCGCCAGTAAGGGACCGCGCGCATACCCCCCCCCCCCCCCTTTCCCCCTAGCTATTTTTTTTGCATTGGTCGGCCTAGATTTTCCGGTTTTGGGAAAGTTCTTTTAAGTGACCGCGCGCATCCGTCCGTCCCTCCCCCCCTCCCCCCCCCCAACCGGTTCTTTGTTTTTCTTTATATTTTATGTCAGTTCTTTCTTCCATTTTCTTTTTTCTTTTATGTTGCTTTTTCAGTTTTCTTTTTTATTTTCCTTTTTCATTTTTATTCTTTGACTTTTCAACTCATGGAAATATTTTAAATTTCTGAACATTTTCAGAAATCATTATTTGTCTTGCATCATGAACAAATTTCAAATTCATGAACATTTTTTTCCAAATCATGAACATATTTTTCACAAATTCGTGAACATTTTTTGAAAGCGCAAACATTTTCTAAAATCATGAAAAAAAATTGAATCATGAACAGTTATTAAATTCACGAACATTTCTTTCAAAATCTTGAACATATTTTTACAAATTCGTGAGCATTTTTTATTCAAGAACAATTTTCAAACATCACGAACATTCTCTTCAACTGTGAACTTTTTTAAATTTGCGAACAGCTGTTTTTTAGTTGTGAACTTTTTTAAATCATAAACGTTTTTAAAATTTCATGAACATTTTTTACAAATTTGTGAACATTCTCTTAAACCCTGAACATTTTTTGAAAATTTTGTTTTGAAATCATGAACATTTTTTTAAATCACGATTTTTTTCAGAATTTCTGAACATTTTTTTGAAATCATAAACTTTTTTGAATTCATGAACATTTTTTTGAAATCACAAACATGTTTTGAATCCACAAATATTTATTGATTTCTTAATTTTTTTAAATGCACATTTTTAAAATCTTGGAACTTTTTGCAACACCGAATTATTTAAACATAAAACATAACAGAAAAAGAAAAGGAAATGAAAAAGAAATCAAAATTAAAAAAAAAGTGCTCGGACATGGACCGGCCCAAACGGGTGCATTGGGGGAGTGAGGGTTGTGCGCTACCGCTCGTCCGAGCGCGTACTGCACCTATAGGAGCTCCAACGTCTGACCAGACAGGTGGAGCCTACCCCAAATTACTCCAAAATGACATAGTCCACCAACCTTACCGCCCTACTCTCGCGTCCGTCCACCATTTCCCACATCCGAGCACTCGTCGTCATCCACCATTCTCCCCCGTCTTCGCCGCCGGTCCCCATCCCTCGCCCTAGATGTCGTCCAGGCCATCCCCAACCGCCGCCACGGACACAACCTCGGCCTCGTGCGTGGGGCTCCCATCCTTGGCTCCGGCCTGCAAGCCGGAGAACATCGCCCGAAGCGACCGGCAAAGGAGGCAACATGAGAGGGATGTGGCGGTGTCGTCCACTGCGCATGGGCCCCTAAACCCTATCCATCCAGCCACCGACAAGGAAGGCCTCGTTCGTCCCACTCTAGGGAGAGGTCAACCCCGCGGCCGATTGGGCCATTCAGGATGGTTTTTCGTCAACACATGCGCCGGTGGACAATGTGGGTCACTTGCGGCAGCTCTAATGGGCACGGACAAGCACGGGTAGCGGCAGCGCCCAGCTACCCACATCCTCTTCGATGAAATGACACAACAGGGCTCTGTATATTTTTCCTCCTCTCCGGCCAATACCTTGCATTCTCTATCGGACATGATCAATTAGTTGCATGCACCGTTATTTTCTTTGCGATCATGACAATTTTAGGACAATATCATGTTGGACATGATCAATGACAATCAAGAAACTACCAAAATGGACTATGGATTGGGGGAATCCAAATTGTCCGACATTTGAAGTTGGTGGAACATCAAACCCCAACAATAAGAGAAAGCCAAAGGTAGCCAAGGCAAGAGGTCCGACATTCACAACGTTTGAGGATATATTGTTGTCAAAGCTTGTTTGGCCACAAGCATGGACTCTGTATGTGGCATGGAGAAAAAGGGCAATAAGTATTGTGAGAAGATCTACAAGCACTGTCATGAGCCGCATCCTATCGTGACCACACACAATGTGGTATCTCGCCAACATCGATGGGGGTCATTCAAGGGGAAGTGAACCGGTATGTTGGCCGGCCTCAAAGTGCGATGGAAGTGGCAACCAATGTAGGTTCAATTGCTTCATTTTTTTTACATCATTTGAATTTCTTATTTGCATCGTCATATAGTTATTGTTTGCTACACGGTGATGGCGGCCACTATGTACCAACAAACGGAGAAGAAGCCATTCGGTTTTGGCCATTGTTGGGTGATTGGATGGGAAACCAATGTGGACAACACTTGTTGAAAAACTCAAGGCCCACAACAGGAAAAATGATGGCTCAAGCTCCCATCAGTCAATTGGGTTGGATGAAAAAGAGAAAAAAGTTGTAGGGAAGAATGAAAAAGCCACGTGCCAATGAATAACCGGCAAGTGATGGGGAACAAGTGGGAGAAGGGGAGGATCTCTTGTGACACCGCGGCGACAAAAATGTCCACCACATGGACGGGCACTTTTGACACAGGGGAGACCAAGAAAGAGGAGAGGTACACACAAGTTGGATGCGCGAAAAGAGATGATGGATCAGGACCGACAAAGCGTGAACAACGAGTTGACAATTGAGAGGGAGAAGATAGAGTTGGATAAGAAACATGTGTGTCTCAAATGGGAGATAGAGAAGTTCCGGACTTTTGAATCAACAGAGATTAAGGAGGAGAGTTTGCAACTTGCTTCAAACACGAATGATTCGAGGATAATTTTGGCGGACGCAAGCCTCTTGGACGCACAAGGAAAGATATAACTCGCCAGGAGGAAGAAGGAGATCAACCAACGAGTGTGAGGCGATGAGGGCGGCGATGGCACCAGCGGAGCAGGCCGCATGGACGGCGCCGGAGCACGCCACATGGATGGAGGCGGAGGAGGCGGTGGAGGAGGTGGCACGGATGTCGTTTGGCCAGTGATCCGTCCAGCAATTGATCGGTCATCCTCGGACTTGAATTTCTTTTTTTTTTGCCATGCCTGGATTGTTAAACTATAATTTATTTTCCTATTGAATTATGATGAATTTGTGCTATATAATTCATGTGCACGGTCTGACATCTGGCCCCAGGTACGCCTCCAAGAACTCCAAACACACTAGATCGTTCGCATCACCCTAGTTTCGGCCGAAACATTCCCAGGCCCAGGCCCCAGGTAGCTAGCTGCTGCATTGGGGACCCACCTACTTGGTAATAAAAACGGTAAAGATAATTATGAAAAAAAATCAGGAATTTAAAAAAAGTTCCATTTTTTTAAATATGGATTTTGAACAAATGCCCAATCATAGATGTTCACCGATCAAAAAATGTTTGAGATTTCGAATACATGTTTGCGTATTCAAAAAATATTTATGGTTTCAAAAACTATTCATAATTATCTTTAAAATGTTCACAGAATTCAAAAAAGAAACGTGAATTTTAAAAATTGTTTCCCAATTTCAGAAAATGTTCTCCAATTAAAAAAAACATGAGTTCTAAAAAAACTACAAAATTTCCAAATATGTTTATGTTTGTGAATTTGAAAAAAATTCACAATTTATAAAACAGTGTTTGCGAATTTACAAAAAAACGGTGAATAATTTCAAAAATATTCTTCATTTAAAAAATCAAAAATTCAAAAAATGCTTATGAGTTTGAAAAATATTTACAAATTTAAAGGATGTCCATAGAATACAAAAGAAAAGGGAAAAACAAAGGAAGATGAAAATAAAAGAAAAACAGAAATGCAAAAAAAGGAAACCCGTTTCAGGGAAGGTTCAAGAACGAACCTTCCCAAAACCGGTGAGAACGAAACCCGAAAATGGGCCTGACCATACAAATACCAGCCTATCAGCGACCTACGTGTCAACTTGAACCAAGGCAGCGCCTGGTGGGCGAAAAAACATCTAAAAAAGTGTCTCTCTGTGAATCAAAATCGCAACCTCACGCTCGTCTTTGAGTTATACCTACGGCACGTTTGGTTACCTGCACCATTTTTTGCCTTTATTTTTACTTGTCTCAGTTGGGCTGGCCGAGCAAATGCAGGCCAAAAACCAACATCTGCACTTAGTTTGGTTGCTACATGTTATGCAGCGTAACGAAGCCTTTACGCATCGCGTTTGGTTGCTCGTATTGTATGTGGTCAGATGAGTGCACGTTGTTTGGTTGCTTGCACGGAATATGGTTAAGACTTAATAGCTATCCATAATACATAGTGTTACACTAGAGTGCCTCGGCGACAACGGTAGACGGTGGTTGCGGCGCCGCGTCCGACACGATGAGCATGGAGTCGTGGGCGAGCGACCTCATCGGCAGTGTAGTGAACTATTTGCTAGCGCCATCGCCGTAGAGAAAGTACGTGTGGAGTAACGAATAGAAGGGCGTTGAGACAGAGGATGATGAAGAAAAAATGCAGTGTGCCCGCCATGGCGGCGTCAGTGTAGTAGGACGGGGAGGAGGAGGCCGAAAAGAACGACGATAATGACAGGGCCAGTGTAGTAGGATGCGGAGAAGAAGGCCGAGAAGAACGACGACGGCGATGACACCATTGTAGTAGGACGCGAGCGAGAAGCTTAACAGGAACGACGTCAGTGATGGCTTCAGTGTAGCAGAACATGGGAGACAACACAGAAAGGAACGACGACCGAGCGAGTGTAGTAGGACGTGGGAGAGGAGGTTGAGAGGAACGACATTGACGGTGGCGCTAATGCAACAATACGCATGACAGAACGACGATGGCGACAACACCACTGTAGTAGGACGCGAGCGAGGAGGCGAGATGAACGACGCCGGTGATGGCTTCAATGTAGCAGGACATGAGAAAGGAGGCCGAGAGGAGGCGGTGGTGCTAGTGTAACAGCACACGAGAAAGGAGGCCGAGAGGAGTGACGCCGGTAGTGACGTATGTGTAGCAGGACACAGGAGAGAAGACCGAGCTTAAGGAGTGTCATTAACACAAATCACACATATGCGTATATACTTCACAAGAATGATGTCGGATTTAATCATCTATGATTGTCGAAACAGAGAATGTGCAACACGAAAGTCGTGTGAAACTGTAAGGTAAAGCTACTGATCAAAGAAAAATTCAATCGGTCGACCGTGCGCGAAGAATTTGATAAAATTCATCAAAAATAGCTTTAAATATGAACACAAAATTAAACATTTACGGTCGACGAAACTATGATAGATTACAAAAATGGAACCATAACATTAATGCGCACCTTTTTCATGTAAAGCTTATCTCAAATTGATGCATCGTTGTGTGTATTAGAAGAGACCTAAGAAAGGAGACTAGAGAAGGAGCTGACCGAAGGTGGAAGAAGAAACAATGTACACCGTGTATACTGCTCGCATGCTCTCGTGCAAGAGAGCCCATCATGTGTGCTCGAAGATGGCTCGCCTCAGCTTGATCCCATAGAAACGACCGATTTGGGTGTTCCTCCGTATGCACGTTGAGAGATGCTTTGAGTTCCGTATGGGCCAACTTTTTCATGCAACTTAGATAACCAAACAACCCTAAAACATCCCGCTCAAGCCTGGTTGGGTTTAATGCGATCAACCAAATGCGTCCCTATTGACTGTTAGTGATTCACTTCCGCACGAGTTGATTTAAGAACCAGCGTAGCAACGCTACGTATTGTATAGTCCCTCGCTTAGATTTTTGAATTATTTGGAAACATTAATGAAAAGCATGAATGTATGGAAAAAAATGTGAACAAATTTGGAAAGTTGATGAACATGCATAAAAAAGTTGGCCAATGTAAAAAAGGTTCTTGTATTCAAATAAGTTCATGAAATGGGGAAAAAAGTGGACTAATTTTTAAAAATTCACAACAATGAAAAACGACCATGAGTTTGGAAAAAGCTCATAGATTTGAAGAAATTCATCAAATTTGAAAAAGTTCATTGAATTTGAAAAGGTGCATCAGATTTGAAAAGGATCTCATCAAATTTGAAAATTCTTCATCAAATTTGAAAAAAGTTCATTGAAGTTGAAAAATTCTTCATCAATTTTCAAAAAAGTTCATCGAATTTGAAAAAAAATCTTGAATTCAAAAAGAGTTCATCAAATTGGAAAAGAGGTTCACGAATTTTGAAAGCGCGCATTAAAGAAAACAAAAACAAGAAACAGAAAAAGATGAGAAAAAAAGCTCAAAAAAAACGAACTAAAGAACAAGAGAAAAAGAGAACAATCAGTCAACCAGCAAGGTGTAGCCTGGTGGCTGGAATGAAGCCCTTGCCACGAATTGGTTGTCGATTCAAAACCCCTTTCCCGCGCCATTTTTGTGTTTGTAAAACTACTATATGGGCCGGTCCAGCGCGCACCCGTTTGCAGAATACACATTAACAGATGCCTAGAGCGCCAAATAAAATTCGCCCAGTGCCGCACCCGCCCACATTGGATATTTTTCTCCACGCCCGAAAGAACGCATCTTCGGGCCCTCCAAACCACGAAATCACTAATTAAGGTGTACTCGTTGCAAAGAACATTTTACTTTTCTAGGTCGCGACAAATGGCGCACATGCAGCGCGCCATTTGTCGTAACCTGAGAGTTTTCCATTTTCTTGTAGATCCGTTTATTCAAAACGTTTTATCTTTTTAAATCATGCGTCCAAATCTTGAACCATTTTCATCATTGGATTCTTCGCGTTGAGATCTTCAAAACTAGATCCCATCTTGATAGGTTTTGACGAACTTTTTTTCATGAAAAAAATCGGGCAAAAAAACTGAACCGGGAGCATGATTTTTTTCCCTTTCCGAAAGAGGCATGCGTGTGCCTCTCGCGAAATCACAACCGTGTCTCCCGTGAAAGCAAAACCGTGACTCTCATGGAAGGAAAAAAAACAGAAAACACGTTTTTTTTTCGTTTCCGAGAGGCACGGCCGTGACTCTCACGAAGGCACAACCGTGGCTCTCGCGAAAGCAAAACCGTGACTCTCGCGAAAGAAAAAAAAACAGAAAACGCGTATTTTTTCCCCTTTCCTAGAGGCACGGCCGTGACTTTCGCGAAAGCACAACCGTGCCTCTCGCGGAAGCAAAACCGTGACTCTCACGAAAGAAAAAAAACAGAAAACGCGTTTTGTTTTTCCCATTCCTAGAGGCACGGTCGTCACTTTTGCGAAAGCACAACCGTGCCTCTCACGGAAGCAAAACCGTGACTCTCACGAAAGAAAGAAAAAACAGAAAACGCGTTTTGTTTTTTCCTTTTCCGAGAGGCACGGCCGTGACTCTCGCAAAAGCACAACCGTGTCTCTCGCGGAAGCAAAACCGTGACTCTCACGAAAGAAAAGAAAACAGAAAACGCATTTTTTTTCGTTTCCGAAAGGCATGGCCATGACTCTCGCTAGAAAAACGATGACTTTTGCAAAAGGAAAATAAAAGAAAACACGTTTTTTTCCCGTGCAAAAAAAATTCAATTTTTTTTATCGGAAAGCTAAGAAACACCGGAGGAAAACCAAAACGTCGAAAAAAATGAAAAAACCGTTTAAAAAGCCGAAAACGCGTGCAAAAAAATAAAAAAATAAAATCCGAAGGGAGCGTCCTGAGTGCGACATGTGGCGAATGACTGAGAGCGCACCAAGTGGCGCTGATCGTTGCGAGGCTCCCGAAGGAGCGCTCGTTAACTAGTTGCTCTCTCCAAACCAACATCAAAGCTGAGCTATACATTATTATTGGATTCTAAAAAAACCTACATTTTTTTTTTGCGAAGTAGAGGAGTTTTATTACTCAGAGATAACGTTACAATCAAGAGGCTACAAATCCTCGATACAAGGTGGAGCCGAGGTCAACCACACGACAGTGGTGCTCTCCGTGCGGCTATAATTGGCAGCTTGGAGGGCTGCTTGTTGATTCCAATGGCGACTTTCTTGGGATGATCTATCGCAATGATCATGACGCGTCTGAGACGTGGGCCGTGCCGCTGCAGTCGCTCCGTCAACGCTTAATGCATTTTGGGATACTCACGTATGTTTTCCATGCCTGAGTTCGTGTATGCCTGTTTTGCTGTGTTACAAGGAAGGAGAGGATTCAGATGTTGATGCAGGTGAGCTCTTCTTGTATTTTTGCATGTCATTTTTGTCATTTCTGAAACTGATAACACAGATTTCCTTCTCATACTTCACAACTGCAAAATATGTTTTTCATCGTCTCCATTTTAGGTACTAGCTCAAGTGGAGGTACCAAAAGCAACAGACATAAATATTCATTGCCTTCAGGTGTATACAGCGTAGTGCCTTCAGGTGTGAATCATCTGCAAAACACTGAATGTTACTCCTACCTATTAAGCATTGTACCAGAGAAGTAATTGTGTGGACATTGATCACCCCGTTGCATCAGGTTTTATGAGAACAACCAACTGGCTCAAATCCGTCGGCTATCCCACACCGCCGCCACTCATGCTCGAAAGTAAGCCGTCCGTTACTTTCGATATTTGCTGACTTTTTTTTTCTCCAATTGTACAACTCGTTATAGCTATGGTTTCGATATCAACTTGTATTCACATGTTCCTTTGACCAGTGGACGGGAAATTGCTTAACACATTTGAAGATGATTTTGGTGAAGTAACTGCTTGGGAAGGGTATGAGTGCAATCTCAGTTGGCGCTTTGCAGAGTATGTCTGGCATGGATCCGGCTTGCCTACTTTCTCTTCATGCTTCCATCCGTACTCCCACTTCATTCTATGGCTGTTTTTTTTTTCTCTTTTTTCTTTCTAATCTAATCATTCCCTCCCCTCCCCCCATCCCCCTGATTTTAAGAGGGTGGGGCCGGACCTTATTTTGTTTCAATCAAATCATGCCACGTATGCGAGAGTATGGATGGGCGCACGCTGGGGGAGCAGGCAAGTCTCGTCCGTCTGGCATGGCCTCCCTAAAAATGTTTTCACAAATATGTCCCGGCGTGCTGTCTCGGTTGTTTCGTTCAAAGATGATCTTTGTTCTTACAGCAATATATGATCACTACTATGGCTGTGTGCATCCTGGGATGCGGAGACTCCCCTTTTCGGAAACAAAATGTTGACTAGTTACGATACAAGTATTTAATATTTCAACAACTGATGATTTAAAGTTATGATGTGTAGGAAACAACATGTTTTTTGCATGCACGGGCTTACTTATAAGTTGGCATGAGCGAATGTCCACCCGCACGAGCACGAGCACAGGCAAATGTATCCGCGCACGCTCGGTCATTTTGACTTCGGCTAGTTTGGTTAGATCTCACGATGATGAAGACAAGATTGATGAGAACTTGAGGGTTGGTACTCCTAATCATTTGTCTTGGCCTTTAAGTTACTTGATGGTTAATAGGGCTCACTGTGTCATTGCAGATTGAGGTATTTATCCCAGCAAATCAGCGCACCGATGGGACATTGCAATTGTATCATTCGAATTATAACATTGCTATCATCAGTGTTTACAAGCATTTCCTTTCTGCTCGTCCGGAAAATATTTTCTCTACGGTACAAAAGCCATTTACAGAAGTAGTGGCTATAGGGTGTGATGCTGGTGAGGGATTATTGTTGGCCACAATGGGTGAAGTGACTGACGAGCCTCGCGAGGAGCCTAGTGAACTTGACTGCGGAGACCTTCAGTTGTCCACTTGTAAAATCAAGAAGGTACACTTGTGATTATTATTTTCTTGCATTTGTATAGATTGTTGCATAGAATCTATCTATATTTTTTTTTAAAAAAGAAGGATGACTCCCGGCCTCTGCATTTGGACGATGCATACGGCCATTTTATTAATTATTCTCACAAGACCTTATAAAGTCATACAACAGCAAGACTAAAGCCACCATCTAAGCAACAACTGTCGCTACACCTATCCAATAGATGAAGGGGCGTAGATAGTTTGGGCCTAATACCAAACAGACATCGCAGCCAAACCTAAACATCTAAGACCCGAGGTCCCAACCTGGACGTCTGCCGGGTATGGGGCACCTACCAGTCCGGCGCACTCCTCAACCAGGACGCCCGCCGGGTATGAGGCCGCCGCAGCCACTTGCCACCAATCCATCTTCAGAGCTATACTGTTGCATGTACCTTGCCAGGTCTCTCTACCATCGACGCCACCAGGACGCCCGACAGCGTCGTCCTCCTGCGCGAGTCCATCCTCCCACAACGAACTCCGAATCTGCACTACGCCACGCCGTCAAGATCCGTCGCCATCAGTGTGTAGGATGAATCACCGCTCCACCAAAGAATCCGTCCTCTGGTCCCTCGATCACGTGTGTACCTCCAAGAATAACGCTCCCAAGGGAGGAACGACGCCAGAGCGCTGCCGTCATCCGATCAACCGATCTAGGGTTTCCCCCAGAGGTAGCAAAGAGTGGCCTTGAACTTCTCCATGGTGATGCCTTCAAGAAGGAAATGGCACAGATAGCGCCGCCACCGCCGGCCTTAGCAGATGCCGAAGGCAAGTTTTCACCCAGATCAGTTCGAAGAGATCCAACTCTCGTGCACGGGCCGCCGTCACCACCAGCACCACCAGGCAAAACCCTGGAGCACCCGCAGATAAGCGAGCCACCGGCACCACCGCATCCAGATCGCCGGCCACGCCGGGCCGCCGCCATCCCCCGCACCGTACGGGTCAGAGACGGAGCTGCCGACCGCGCATAGGGACCACCGCCGCCTGCACACGCCATAGCGCCGCCGAGAGCCCAGCGCCCGCCACCGCTTGTCGAGGGCCGCCGCCGCGCGCCCAGAGCGGACTCCCACGCACATCAAGGGAAACCGTGAGCGTGAGCCCTGCCGTGGCCCCTGCCTATATGAACTTGGTATTCATAAAAAAAAATCTGAAACTTCTTCTTAATTTACTACTCCCTTCGTCCGAAAATACTTGTCGTAGAAATGGATACAAATGGTTGTATCTAGAACTAAAATACATCTAGATACATCCATTCCTCAGACAAGTATTTCTGGATGGAGGGAGTACTATATTAAAACGCGTATTGTAAACAGCTATGTCTTTGGCACTGTCCAACTTCTCCCTGTAACCTAACTCTGTCCTATATTTTTTGTATACTAGGTTGGTATTGGAGGTCCCCTTATTAGTTCTGCTGATGGGAGTCTTGTTGGCATGAACTTTTATGATAATACCGACAAAACCCCTTTCCTGTCAAGGAGTAAAATTGCGGATATCTTAAAAGGGGTTGATCTTCCATCGCAAAGGTATTCGCCATTCTGGTTATGTCTCCATGCTAACTTAGTTATGCCATCTATGTTATGCAACGAGAACTTACATTTGAAACATATGCTGGACAACAGAGGATTGAGTTGTCCCGTGAACATGATGAATGAAGCAGCAATAAAGAAAAATAGGTATTCTTCTACTTATTCTTTCTCACGACCAACTGGTTAATTCTTGTGGCATCTACTTATTCAACTATGAGCTTACACCGTGAATCTGCTTATAACTGGACAATAGGTGGCCCGTGCCTGAAGCATATTGGTATCATCCTCTATTCAATGAAGATTTGGATCCATATCATGTCCTCGTTGGAAGGGTCTTCCAGTAGATGTGATCTTGTTGTCGAAGTAGATTGAGACATACTGGTATCATCCTCTATTTGATGAGGGTTTAGATCCAATTCTCCACCATGTTGGAAGGGTGCTCCAGTAGATGTGATCATGTTGTTGAAGTATATTGTTATTCTCGTTCTGCTAACTTCATTATGGTTCGAGTACGAAGTTCAAGTACTGAAATACAAAAGAGCAAATAAAAAGCCACAACCGGCAAAAATAGGAATGTATGCCTATACACATAGCCTACTATTGAACTGTCATACCAAACCAGTTGCATCCATAGTCCATAAGCTTCCGCAGTTTCACATGGTGTAACAAGGACCACTTACGGATCCATCATTTAGCTCGGAAGATAATGGGGGAGACTTGTATGAGATCTCACATTTAAGTGAGATTGTAAGAAAAATGATTTTGGCTCCTGGGAATCTTCTTTCAAATACAAATATGAGCCTACTATTGAAAATATAGACGCGGAAATCCATTTTGGCTCCTGGGAGCACGTGCTCTAGCAAGAGAAAAATGATTTTTGAAATGTCAAAAAAATCCCAACAATTTTTTAATATTTTTATACGTTTATAGTCACATCCAGGTGCTACCTGCAAAGTTTTAGGCAAAAAGGTTTAATATTTTGGCAAGTGCAAAACGAAAACAAATTGAGCAGCAAATATCACGCAAAAATGTCACCCCAAACTCGTTTTTTTATCAATGAAACACACTGCTTCGTTTCACATGAAAATTGTCAAGCATGGTTGCAACACTAAAATGAACACTCACAAAAAAATAGAATTTTTAAAAACATTTACCACTTTTTCTTAGGTATTGTTCATCTAGGAGTAAATGCTCCCGGGACCCAGAACACCAACCCCAAATAGATGGTCAAAATTTAGCCTAAAATATAAAGGGAGCTGATAAACCCGGATAAAGAAAGTAAGGGGTGAGTGAGTCTCCCAGCCGTAATCCGTTCTTGCAATTGATCAATGCATCGGGCACACCATTAAGCATGAGCAAAAGTCGTGACATCGTAGTATGTATATCAGAGAAGTCCAATAGAAGAAATCAAAATCCTTGCAAAAAGCCAGTTTATAACTAGACGAGTGTTACCTTGTGGTAGTAACAGTGATATATTCCCTCCATTCCACTATTACATGGCTCTCGGCATCTCTTTATCAAGTGAACAAAAATAGCGACATATGTTGATAAGATGATGCCTTCAGACTATCTGACTGCCTGATGTACTATTTTGTAAGTTCTTTGTGAATAATCAATAAAATGACTGCATGTGTCTTCTAGATGAAGAGGCTGAGGGTCATCCTCCTTTTCGAAACAAGTAAAAAAATTTCACTATTATAAGATGTTTTAACCATTTTCCGAATCAGATATATATAAATGTGTTTTAGTGTGTTTGCTCACTCATTCCAGTTTATATGTAATTTATATTAAAAATATTAAAAACATCTTATAATAATGAACTGAGAAAGCGTTTTTTCTGTTTCGACCATGCATTTGACAACATTTTGTTGATCAATTTATAAGTAATAATTTATGAGCCAAGATTAAAAAAATCTAAAGATGGAAGGGAAAACTGAGATGCAACCATGATGACGGGGAATTTACCGGAAAGCTCGGTCTGGGAGGCCTCGACTGAGCTGGGCCGACTGCCGCTGGAAGGCTGGACCATTACGGTAATGCAATGCCTCAGGTCCAAAGACTAAAGAAACAAAACTTGCGAGTTCTAAGACAAGCTAACACTGATAGAAAAATGGCCTGTAGTCCTGGTTCGTAAGGGCCTTTTGTCCCGGTTCTGAAACCGGGACTAAAGGGTCGGTACTAATGCCCTGTCCCTTTAGTCCCGGTTCAATCCAGAACCGGGACAGATGGGCCTTCACGTGGCCTGTGCGCGGAGCCCAGGCAGGAGACCCTTTGGTCCCGGTTGGTGGCACCAACCGGGACCAATAGGCATCCACGCGTCAGCATTACTGTGGCTGGGATTTTTGTTTTTTTAAACGGGGGGGGGGGGGGGGTTGAGGGTTTTGGGGGATTAATTTAGGTGTTTCATATATTGTGTTAACTAGCTATAATTAATAGAGAGAAGTGTCCTCTCTTATGTCCGTGCTTGGTCGACGCTACGTACTATACATACGTATAGAGAGGACTAGACACGCTAGCTAGTAAGCAAACGAAGGAAACAGAAGATCATCATGAACATATATGCATACAGAGAGAAGTGATATCGACCACCTCTCCTTCTCCGAGAGATTGATCGAACAACAAGTTCACGTATATCTATCCGACACTACCAGCTACATATATACAATAATTATCTCACAAATATAATCATACGAACTCATGGTCCACATAGTATTCTCCGTCTTCAGCGATCACGTGGTCAAGAAAGAATGCCGCCAATTCCTCTTGAATTGCTCGCATGCGAGCTGGTGCTAGGAGTTCATCCCGCTTCCGAAACATCTAATTTGAAGAAGGGGGTCAATACATATATATATATATGAATGAATGAAACTCAACACAGATAATAGTAATAAAATAAAATTGTGAATGATGTTATTTACATACTTCATATTATTCGTCAGAGTACCCGCCCCGCTCACAGGTCGTGTGGCGGATGGACTCGCAGACGTAGTATCCACAGAAATCATTCCCTTATTCCTGCCACAACCACTTTACAAAAAATAGAGGTCAATCAAACTGATAAGTAAGAATGCTAAATGGTATTGATGAAACTAGCGCTTGAATCACTAGCTAGGAGATGCGCGGAACATGCTACTATAGTACTTACTTTCGGGTGTCTAAATTCCAGCTCCTTCGGCAGTCCTCGAACTTTTCTGGTGAATTTTCTCCAAACCCTGCCAGACAAAGAAAACAATTACTTGATATCAGGAAATGAACAAAGTTGCTGATATGGTGGATAATGATCGATTTAACTTACTTCTTAAGGATTTCAGTCATGTCCGCATAATCCTGGGGATCTTTTCGTTTAGAGTCCAAGACAGTTACTACTCCCCGCTCAAGCCTAATCTCTAGGAGAATATAGTGGTACCTGCGCACGCATGCATAACTCATCAATTACATTACTATAACCTGGACTAATATATAAGGGAAACCGAATATGCACAAGACAGTAACACTCACTTGAAGTTGTAAGGAAAGAGTATTATATCTTTGTTTTCATTTTTTTAAATGATCGTAGCAAGTTGGCCTCGGTATCTTCAGGACGATGTTCAACCTCAGTTGCATCTATGAGATATGTGTTAACAAACCCAATATCACCGATTTGTCTTTTCTTCAATTCGGCGATCTTCAATCTGCATAATATAGTGAGGATAATTATAAATACATGCAATGAAAAAAATGAGCTATATAGAGAGACTTAATGACAGAAGTAGTAGTACTTACAGACAGTAACAGGTGACCGTTGTTTTATCGAGGGCCAATTGATTGAAAAACTGATAGAACTCCTCAAATGGAATAGGCAACAGTTCAATTCCAACGAGGTCATGCTCCGGTTTAACTCTCCCATACAAAGTACTCCTCCCCCCAGACTCTCTGCAGATTTTCAAGTACCAATCATGTAATCTTCGCATCATCGTTGTTAAAGATTTTTCATCTTTGACGAGAGGCTTCCCGTACTCGTATCTGTGTATCTGCACCTCCATGGGATCATAATGTACATCGTCGGGTAGGTAATCGTCAACATTGCAATAACCGGGCACCATCCTCGGATCGACGATGTCGCTAGGCACCTTGAGCGGGGGGCACGATTGCTTCGCTTGTTCGCCGAGCTGGGCAATTTGTTTCCCAGCTGCTCGTCGTTCTTTCAGCCTTTGATCACTGACTGTACTTCCCGACGTCTCCGCTTCGGCCCATGTCTTTGCAATAATGCGCTCATAGTTGCCTTTCGGCGGAGACTTGGGTGGTTTTGCCAGGGCAGCCAGAGTGCGCTTCACTTTCACCGGATCTACCTTCTCCTTTGGAGGTGGATGTCTCTTTGCTTTCAACCCTTTAAACCAGTCATCCACTTCGGTTCGCGCAATCTTCGCGTTCTCCTCCGGGGTCCTCTTGTATGGTAACTTCTGTGGACTCTTCAGAGAAGGACCGAATCTGTATGTCCTCCCGCCTCTGGTTGTACTGCTAGATGCCGGCCGAGCAGACGGAGCAGTTGTCTTCTTTACTTGCTTACGAGGCGGAGGAGAAGGACTACGACGCGCCGGAGCAGCTGCTGGAGCGGCGGCGGGTCTCTTCCGCCCTTGCTGACGAGGCGGAGAAGGAGGAGGCTGGCTGCTCGGGCGCGCCGGCGCAGGCGGAGTGCCGCCACGCGCCGGAGAAGGAGCCGGCCGAGGGCTTGCTTACGAGGCGGAGGAGAAGGACTACGACGCGCTGGAGCAGCTGCTGGAGCGGCGGCGGGTCTCTTCCGCCCTTGCTGACGAGGCGGAGAAGGAGGAGGCTGGCTGCTCGGGCGCGCCGGCGCAGGCGGAGTGCCGCCACGCGCCGGAGAAGGAGCCGGCCGAGGGCCCTGATCGTCACTCGCCGGAGGAGGAGGCGGTGGAGGAGGCGGAGTGCCCTGACTCACCGGAGGAGGAGGAGGAGGCGGAGGCGTCCAGTTCGGAAGGTTGATGAGCTCCTTCCGCCATAGGCATGGAGTCTTCAGAGCAGACCCCAGCTGAGTCTCCCCTTCACCGGTAGGGTGGTCAAGCCGGAGGTCCTCAAATCCCTCCGTTATTTCATCCACCATCACCCTAGCATATCCTTCTGGAATCGGCCGGCAGTGAAAAGTTGCGCCGGGTTCAGTAGGATAAACAGAGCCAACAGCCGCCTTGACCTTCAAATTCATCCATTGCGTCATAAGGTGGCAATTTTGAGACTCCGTGATAGCATCCACAGGATAGCTGGCAGGAGCCGTCAAGGCATGCTCCGGCTGAAGCAGCTCGGTGGAAGCCACGCTGCTTCTGCGCTGAGATGGCGGGGTAGCTTCGGGGGAAGCTTCGGCAGTACATTTGCTGCGATATGCTTCTCGTTCCTCTATTGCGTCTACCCTTGCTTGCAGCGCCTGCATTTGGGTCTGCTGCACTTTTTTCCTCCTCTCATGGGATTTGTAACCGCCTGCGTCCGGAAACCCAACCTTCCACGGAATGGAGCTTGGCGTGCCTCGTGTCCGTCCAGGGTGCTCAGGATTCCCGAGGTCCATTGTGAGCTCGTTGTTCTCTCTGTCTGGAAAGAACGTCCCTTCCTGCGCTGCTTCGATATACTGCTTAAGCTTCCTGACTGGTATGTCCATTTGATCATTCGTCCAAATGCACTTCCCTGTTACAGGGTCCAAGGTTCCGCCAGCCCCGAAGAACCAAGTCCGGCAATGGTCTGGCCAGTTAATTGTCTCTGGTTCGATCCCTTTATCAACCAGATCATTCTTAGTCTTGGACCACTTAGGCTGGGCTACGAGGTAGCCACTTGACCCCGTGCGATGGTGAAGCTTCTTCTTCGCAGCATTTTGCTTGTTTGTCGCCGACATCTTCTTACTATTTTCCGATGTCTTGTGGGCCACAAATGCGGGCCAGTGATCTCTGATCTTCTCATATCTGCCCTTGAATTCTGCTGTCTCATTATTTTCGACAAACTTATTTAGCTCTTTCTTCCACCTCCTGAATAGTTCTGCCATCCTCTTAAGAGCAAAAGACTTGATTAATTGCTCTTTAACTGGGTTCTGTGGATTATCCTCTGGCGGTAGGGTGAAATTTGACTTCAGCTCAGTCCAAAAATCATTTTTTGCATATCATTGACATAAGACACCTCAGGGTCTTCTATACCCGGCTTAAACCATTGCTGGATGCTTATCGGGATCTTGTCCCTAACCAAAACCCCGCACTGAGCAACAAATGCATTCTTTGTTTGGATGGGTTCAATCGGTTGGCCGTCGGGCGCGATTGCTATGATCTCAAACCTTTCATCCGAGCTCAACTTTTTCTTCGGGCCTCGTCTCTTTACCGAAGTTGTGCTCGATCCGGAGGGCTAGAAAAAAGAACGAAGACTTAATTAATATGTGTACATACCAAACACAATGAATGCATCAATCAGCTAGTCAGCACATGCTTAACTAATATATATACCTGGCCGGACTTGGTTCGGTCACCGGAGCTGTCATCACGGTCTCCATCTTGCACCGGCATTGGGTCACCGGAGCCGTCCTCATGTTCTTCTTCTTGCACCGACATTAGGTCACCGTAGCCAGCTTCTTCACCCTCTCCTTCCAGACCATCGGTGTCGTTGAGAAACAACGAGATGGCATCACTTCCTTCTGCGATTATGTCCCTCAACAACGCTTCTTTTGCTTCGTCTCGGGCGGTGTCCATAGTTTCTACAAATATTTACAACATGGCAATTATTATTCAAACATGACAGATGGATATATTAGTGGCAAACGTAGAACTAGCTACCTAATCATAGTAAGGAATCATATATATTAATTAGTGACCTCGACGCTGCTTCTCTAGGGTTTGGGGTGGCCTCGACAACGCTTCAAGGGTTTGGGGTGGCCTCGAGAACGCTTCAAGGAGGGGGTAATATCGACCCCCCCCCCCACGTGTTGAAGCTATCGGGAGGGGTATATATCGACAACAACGACACTACATCTATGTCCCTCGACGACCCTCGTTCCCGATAAAAAAAAGAGGAAGAAGAAGAAAAAAAGAGGAGAAGAAAGAATAGAGGAGAAGAACTCCTCTATTCTTTCTTCTCCTCTTTTTTTTCTTCTTCCTCTTCTTTTTTTATCCTCTTCTTACTCTCATGTTCGAGAGCATCGCCGAGGGGTCGGGAGGTTGCCTAGTGTCAAAGAATTCAACAAAATCATGTCTTCATCATTAGGCGAAAGTAACATGTGCATGATGGTACGAAGCTCTCCAAAGTTATTTTGGAACGGAGTCCTAGATAGGATAATTCGCTTTTTGGTACAAAGTTCAGCAAGAACGTTCCAAATATCGTTATTTGGAAGGCCTTTGCTGAAATTCATACAAGAAGGCAAATTATCCTATTCGGGACACCATTCCAAAATAATTTTGGAGGACTTCGTCATGCCTTGGTTACTTCTGGCTAATGATGAAGCCATGGATTTCTTCAATACTTTGACACTAGGAAACCTCTCTCGACCCCTCGGCGATCCTCGACCCCTCGAACCCTCGACGACCCTGGAACCCTCGACCCCTCGGCGATCCTCTTCTTCCTCTCATCTTCGAGAGGATCGCCGAGGGGTCGGGAGGTTGCCTAGTGTCAAAGAATTCAACAAAACCATGTCTTCATCATTAGGCGAAAGTAACATGTGCATGATGGTACGAAGCTCTCCAAAGTTATTTTGGAACAGAGTCCTAGATAGGATAATTCATTTTTTGGTACAAAGTTCAGCAAGAACCTTCCAAATATCGTTATTTGGAAGGCCTTTGCTGAAATTCATACAAAAAGGCAAATTATCCTATCTGGGACACCATTCCAAAATAACTTTGGAGGACTTCGTCATGCCCTGGTTACTTCCGGCTAATGATGAAGCCATGGATTTCTTCAATACTTTGACACTAGGAAACCTCTCTCGGCCCCTCGGCGATCCTCGACCCCTGGAACCCTCGACCCTTAGACGACCCTGAAATAAAAAGAGGAGAAGAAGAAAGGAATATCTAGAGGAGAAGATCGAAGAAAAAAAGAAGAAAAAAAAGAGGAGAAGAAGAAAGGAATAGAGGAGAAGAAGAGAAAATAGAATTCTATTTTCTCTTCTTCTCCTCTATTCCTTTCTTCTTCTCATATTCTATTTTCTCTTCTTCTCCTTTATTCCTTTCTTCTTCTCCCCTTTTTTTTTCTTTTTCTTATTTATTTTCCCCTTCTTCCTCTCCTCTTCTTCTCCTTTCTTCCTCTTCTTATTTTCCTTTTTCCTCTCCTTCTTTTTCTTCTTCTTCCTTCTTTCTAGCTAGATATATAAAACTTTTCTAAAAATATAACTTTTGCATATATACATGGAAAAAATTGTTGTCGGGGAGGGAGTATATCGACCCCCCCCCCGACCCTCTTTTACTTCTTCTTCCTTCTTCCTTCTTCCTCTTTTCTTCTCCAACACAAAACACATCTCATCTCATCTCATTTCATCCAAAAATAATTCTTTGCATATGAACATGCATACATTTACTTTTTTTCTTAAATGTTACATATGAACATTTTCTTAAATGAGCATATGAACATTTTTTAAATATTAATGAGCATATGAACATACATATCAACAAAAAATAGACATTTTTCTTGGTAACAAAAAAAATGCAAAAACGAGCATTATATATACAGCATATACAGAGCATTATACAGTGAACATACATACATACATATATACATACATACATACATACATACATACAGTGAGCATATACATGAGCATTATACGGCGACGACGACGATGGTTGGCGGTGGCGCGCGGGGGCGGGACGGGGCAGGGGCATGACGAAGGAAAAGGGGAGGAGGCAGGGGCTCACAGCGCGGGGAGGGGTCGAGGTCACCGGCCGGAATCGGTGCGGGCGACGATGACGGCGTCAGCGGGGGCGGCGGGCGGCTTCGGGGCGGCCTGGCGAGCAGGGGAGTTCGAGGCGACTGCGACGGCGGGGGAAGCGAGGGCACCGGCGCGCGGGGGCGGGACGGGGCAGGGGCAGGGCGACTGCGACGAGGAGCGGGCGGCGATGGCGAGCACGGGGCAGGGGCGCGGGGCGACGGCGACGGCGAGCACGGGCAGCCTGGCGGCGTCGGGGGCAAATGGTCGATGAGAAACTGAAAATTTCCTAAGTCCTGCTTATATACACAGAGTATTGGTCCCGGTTCGTGGCATCAACCGGGACCAATGCCACCTTTAGTCCCGGTTGGTGCCACCAACCGGGACCATAGGTCTCTTTTCAGCAACCGAAAGGGCGGGAAGGAGAGGCCTATGGTCCCGGTTGGTGGCACCAACCGAGAATAAAGGGGGGCATTGGTCACGGTTGGTTCACCAACCATGACCAATGGCCCCCTTTCCAACCGTGACCAATGCCCTCCTTTAGTCCCGGTTGGTGCCACCAACCGGGACCAATGGCCTTGTGCTGCCCCGCGCCCAAAAGTTTAGTCCCACCTCGCTAGTTGAGAGGGCTCGGGAGTGGTTTATAAGCGCTGTTGCGCCCACCCTCCCGAGCTCCTCTCAACTGCAGGCTTTCGGGCCTAATCTGTCACTGCAATGCCTGTGGGCCTACTGGGCCTGCTATGGGCCTGAATCCTGGCCCATGGTAGGGTTTCTAGTCATATTCAGGCCGTGGTGGCCCAGTAGGTGGCATTTTTTTTGTTTTTCGGTTGCTTTATTTATTTTCTTTTGTTTTTTGCTTTATTTTTTAATTCTTTATGCTTTTAGTTTTAGAAAAATTATAAACTTTTTGTTAATGCCATTAGTTTTCAAATTTGAAAACACTTTTTTAGTATTTTAGTTTTCTTTGTTGCTTTATTTATTTTATTTTGTGATTAACTTTATTATAAAAATAGTTTTTTCCTGTTTTTTTATTTGTTTTTTGCATTATTTATTTTCTTTTGTTTTTTGCTTTAATTTTTAATTCTGTTTGCTTTTAAGTTAGCAAAATTATAAACTTTCTGTTAGTGCCATTAGTTTTAAAAAAATTATAAACTTTCTGTTAGTGCCATTAGTTTTCAAATTTGAAAATACTTTTTTAGTTATTTTGTTTTCTTTGTTGCTTTATTTATTTTATTTTCTGATTAACTTTATTATAAAAATAGTTTTTCTTGTTTTTTATTTGTTTTTTTGCATTATTTATTTTCTTTTGTTTTTTGCTTTAATTTTTAATTCTTTTTGATTTTAGGTTAGCAAAATTATAAACTTTCTGTTAGTGCCATTAGTTTTAGAAAAATTATAAACTTTCTGTTAGTGCCATTAGTTTTCAAATTTGAATAGTTAAAATTTGAATTCTTTGAAAATTGTTTGAATCACAAGTTTGTGATTAACTTACTAAGAAAATGAGAATAGATGCGCTTATAGAGAAAATTTAACCTAAATTCCTAGTAAATTTTTATGAATTTCAGAGAAATTCACTATGAATTTAGGTTAAACTTTTCTCTATTAGGGCATCTATTTTCACTTTGAGAGGAGCTCAACAAGGCAGATAGGGAAGGGCTTATAAACCGGTGTGAGCCTCCTTTGGTTGATGAGGTGGGACTAAACTCTGCCCGCAACGAGGACCAACCCTTTAATCCCGGTTTGTGGCACAAACCGGGACTAATGGTCATGGGCCAGGGGCGAGGAGCAAAATTATAAACTTTCTGTTAGTGCCATTAGTTTTAGAAAGTTGAAAGTTGGCATGGGCCAGGGACTAATGGTCATGGTATTACGAGGGCCGAACCATAAGACATGAAAGCATTTCAAATGAACTCTGAAAAAGTTGAAAGTTGGGATGGTATCATAATTTCACCCACATAGCATGTGCATGTACAAAACGGACAATGGTGGCATGTTCGTGTGTTACAAAGTTGCGGGAGAAAGTCTTCACTTTTTCTTCGCTTGTATCATTTGCTTATTGCGACGTAACCATGGATAATCTTCATTGTTTATCAGGATGCTTGGGTCAGCCTTGACATTGAAGGGAGGAATTTCATGAAACTTTTCATAATCTTTAGACATGTCTGTCTTGCCGTCCACTCCCAAGATGTCCCTTTTTCCTGAAAGAACTATGTGGCGCTTTGGCTCATCGTATGATGTATTTGCTTCCTTATCTTTTCTTTTTCTCGGTTTGGTAGACATGTCCTTCACATAGATAACATGTGCCACATCATTGGCTAGGACGAACGGTTCGTTAGTGTACCCAAGATTTTTCAGATCCACTGTTGTCATTCCGTACTGTGGGTCTACCTGTACCCCGCCGCCTAACAGATTAACCCATTTGCACTTAAACAAAGGGACCTTCAAATCAGGTCCGTAGTCAAGTTCCCATATGTCCATTATGTAACCATAATATGTGTCCTTTCCGCTCTCGGTTGCTGCATCAAAGCGGACACCGCTGTTTTGGTTGGTGCTCTTTTGATCTTGGGCAATCGTGTAAAATGTATTCCCATTTTATCTCGTATCCTTTGTAAGTGAATACAATCATAGATGGTCCCCTAGACAACAAGTACAACTCATCACAAACAGTGTTGTCACCTCTGAGACGTGTTTCCAACCAACTGCTGAAAGTCCTGATGTGTTCACATGTAATCCAGTCGTCGTACTGCTCCGGGTGTTTGGAGAGCAGACTGTTCTTGTGTTCATCGACATACGGGGTCACCAAGGTAGAGTTCTGTAGAACTGTGTAGTGTGCTTGAGACTAAGAATATCCGTCACTGCATATTATTGAGTCTCTTCCAAGAGTGCCTTTTCCAGTCAGTCTCCCCTCATACCGCGATTTAGGGAGACCTATCTTCTTAAGGCCAGGAATGAAGTCAACACAAAACCCGATAACATCCTCTGGCCTAGCGCGGTTACGGACATATTTCTTTAGGACTCCCATGAACCTCTCAAAGGGGAACATATTGTGTAGAAATACGGGCCCCGGGATGACAATCTCGTCGACTAGATGAACTAGGACGTGCGTCATGATATTGAAGAAGGATGGTGGGAACACCAGCTCGAAACTAACAAGACATTGCGCCACATCACTCCTTAGCCTTGGTACGATTTCTGGATCGATCACCTTCTGAGAGATTGCATTGAGGAATGCACATAGCTTCACAATGGCTAATCGGACGTTTTCCGGTAGAAGCCCCCTCAATGCAACCGGAAGCAGTTGCGTCATAATCACATGGCAGTCATGAGACTTTAGGTTCTGAAACTTTTTCTCTGGCATATTTATTATTCCCTTTATATTCAACGAGAAGCCAGTCGTGACCTTCATACTGAGCAGGCATTCAAAGAAGATTTCTTTCTCTTCTTTCGTAAGAGCGTAGCTGGCAGGACCTTTATACTACTTCGGAGGCATGCCGTCTTTTTCGTGCAAACGTTGCAGGTCCTCCCATGCCTCAGGTGTATCTTTTGTCTTCCCATACACGCCCAAGAAGCCTAGCAGGTTCACGCAAAGGTTCTTCATCACGTGCATCACGTCGATTGAGGACCGGACCTCTAGGTCTTTCCAGTAGGGTAGGTCCCAAAATATAGATTTCTTCTTCCACATGGGTGCGTGTCCCTCAGCGTCATTCGAAACAGCTAGTCCACCGGAACCCTTTCCAAAGATTACATAGTGTAAATCATTGACCATAGCAAGCACGTGATCACCGGTGCGCATGGCGGGCTTCTTTCGGTGATCTGCCTCGTCTTTGAAATGCTTGCCTTTCTTTCGACATTGATGGTTGGTCGGAAGAAATTGACGATGGCCCAGGCACACATTCTTCCTGCATTTGTTCAGGTATATACTTTCAGTGTCATCTAAACAGCGTGTGCATGCGTGGTATCCTTTGTTTTGTCTGTCCTGAAAGGTTACTAAGAGCGGGCCAATCGTTGATTGTCACGAACAGCAACGCCTTAAGGTTAAATTCCTCCTGTCTGTACTCATCCCACATACGTACACTGTTTCCATTCCACAGCTGTAAAAGTTCTTCAACTAATGGCCTTAGGTACACATCAATTTCGTTGTCGGGTTGCTTACGACCTTGGATGAGAACAGGCATCATAATGAACTTCCGCTTCATGCACATCAAAGGAGGAAGGTTATACATACATAGAGTCACGGGCCAGGTGCTGTGATTGCTGCTCTGCTCCCCGAAAGGATTAATGCCATCCGCGCTTAAAGCAAACCATACATTCCTTGGGTCCTTTGCAAACTCATCCCAGTACTTTCTCTCGATTTTTCTCCACTGCGACCCGTCAGCGGGTGCTCTCAACTTCCCATCTTTCTTTCGGTTCTCACTATGCCATCGCATCAACTTGGCATGCTCTTCGTTTCTGAACAGACGTTTCAACCGTGGTATTATAGGAGCATACCACATCACCTTCGCAGGACCCTCTTCCTGGGGGGCTCGCCGTCAACATCACCGGGGTCATCTCGTCTGATCTTATACCGCAATGCACCGCATACCGGGCATGCGTTTAGATCCTTGTATGCACCGCGGTAGAAGATGCAGTCATTAGGGCATGCATGTATCTACTCCACCTCCAATCCTAGAGGGCATACGGCCTTCTTTGCTGCGTATGTACTGTCGGACAATTCGTTATCCTTTGGAAGCTTCTTCTTCAATATTTTCAGTAGCTTCTCAAATCCTTTGTCAGCCACAACATTCTCTGCCTTCCACTGCAGCAATTCCAGTACGGTGCCGAGCTTTATGTTGCCATCTTCACAATTGGGGTACAATCCTTTTTTGTGATCCTCTGACATGCGATCGAACTTCAGCTTCTCCTTTTCACTTTCGCATTGCGTCCTTGCATCGACAATGACCCGGCGGAGATCACAATCATCGGGCACATCGTCTGGTTCCTCTTGATCTTCAACAGCTTCACCCGTTACAGCATCATTGGGCACATCGTCTGGTTCCTCTTAATCTTCACCAGCTCCCCCCATTGCAGCATCACCGTATTCAGGGGGCACATAGTTGTCATCGTACTCTTCTTCTTCGCCGTCTTCCATCATAACCCCTATTTCTCTGTGCCTCGTCTAAACATTATAGTGTGGCATGAAACCCTTGTAAAGCAAGTGGGAGTGAAGGATTTTCCGGTTAGAGTAAGACCTCGTATTCCCACATTCAGTGCATGAACAATACATAAAACCATTCTGCTTGTTTGCCTTAGCTGCTTCGAGAAACTCATGGACGCCCTTAATGTACTCGCGGGTGTGTCTGTCACCGTACATCCATTGCCGGTTCATCTGCGTGCATTATATATAATTATGTGTCCAAATTAATAAAAGTTCATCATCACATTAAAACCAAAGTGCATACATAGTTCTCATCTAACAACATATAGCTCTCCAGAGCATCTAATTAATTAAACCATACATTAAAACTATGTAAAACATTTCAATGCGAAAACAAATGCGATCATAATCGCAACCAAGGTAACAATTGATCCAACGACATAATGATACCAAGCCTTGGTATCAATGGCATATTTTCTAATCTTTCTAATCTTCAAGCGCATTGCATCCATCTTGATCTTGTGATCATCGACGACATCCGCAACATGCAACTCCAATATCATCTTCTCCTCCTCAATTTTTTTATTTTTTCCTTCAACAAATTGTTTTCTTCTTCAACTAAATTTAACCTCTCGACAATAGGGTCGGTTGGCATTTCCGATTCACATACATCCTACATAAATAATATCTATGTCACGTTGGTCGGCATAATTTTCATAAACAATAAATGAACTAATAGTTATAAAGATAATATATATACCACATCCGAATCATAGACAGGACGAGGGCCGACGGGGCGGATACCAAAACCATCGCACTATATAAGATGCAATAATAAAAGTAAGAAAATAATACAAGTATCTATGTAAACATGCAAGTAAGAATATTTTTCCTTTCAGAAAGAAGATAAAACAAGAGGCTCACCACGGTGGTGCCGGCGATGAGCTCGGCGCGGGTGATCGACGGCGGTGAAGACGGGGACGGGGCGTGACGGACCGCTAAACCTAGACAAATATTATGGAAAATGGAGCTTGGACGTCGAGCTTGGAGAGGAGAAAGCTTAAGTAGTGTGGCTCGGGCATTCCATCGAACATCTTGTGTGCATAGGAGGTGAGCTAGAGCACCACCAAGCCCTCTCCCCCTTGGCCAGAGAAAAACAAAGCACTGGGGTGCTCTGCTCGCGAGCGAGGGGTATATATAGGCACCTCATTGGTCCCGGTTGGTGGCATGAGCCGGGACTAAAGGGGAGCCTTTGGTCCCGGTTCAAGCCACCAACCGGGACCAATGGTGGTGGGCCAGGAGCGAGGCCCATTGGTCCCTGTTCATCCCACCAACCGGGACCAAAAAGTCCAGATGAACCGGGACCAATGGCCCACGTGGCCCGGCCGGCCCCCTGGGCTCACGAACCGGGACCAATGCCCCCATTGGTCCCGGTTCTGGACTGAACCGGGACTAATGGGCTGAGCCGGCCTGGACCAAAGCCCTGTTTTCTACTAGTGTAAGCTTCTAAAGAAATGTAGAGATGCAACAGACAGGATGTACTCCATCCGTTTCTTTTTAGTTTGTATATAAGATTTGGTCAAAGTCAAACTTTGTAAAGTTTGATTAACTTTGTAGAAAAAAATCAAAATTCACAATATGAAATCAGTATTGTTAGATGCATCATAAAATTAATTTTCATACCATACAGTTTTAGTATTGTATATGTTAATATTTTTTGTGCAAAGTTGGCCAAAGTTCATAAAATTTAATTTTAGTCAAATCTTATATGCAGACTAAAAAGAAACGGGAGGAAGTACCTGCGAAATGAAAAACAATGCGTGCCCATGTCTCCTCCTTTTTTTCGTTTTCTTTTTTTGCAGGGCGCATGTCTCTTCCTACTTATGATTCTGCTTTTTGTTGAGAGATACTGATTCATCCAGGGGCGGAGACAGGGGGTGCGAGCAGGGGTCAGACACCCCCCATCGCCTCGCCCCCCTGTGAGGCCTTCCACTATGTGGGCCAAAAGCGGTGCTAAATTTGCTTTTTGGGTATTTGGCACCGATGCCCTACATTGCCCAAGTGATGCCAAACAAAAAATTTTGGACACCGGAGCATCAACTTGCTCCGACGCCAAATCCATCGATGCAATAAAGTAAACCATGTCAGCCCATGCAACAGCCAGGAAGGGACGCTGGCAGTGGGGTGACCAAGGCTGATTAATACTAGTTTATATGAGTGGGCTTGAGTTTCAATCGGTGCCAGATTCTTCAACATTGTGTGAGCGGTGCTAAATTATTTTCATCTGGCATTCATGTGTATGTGGCATACTTTTTAGAGTTTTGGCACCATATACATAGTGGAAGGCCTGAGGTTGGGGGGTTTCGTTACATTCGTACTCGATATGAGAAAAGGCGTAACTTAATCTTTAGTTGTACGCACGCATCAGAAAAACTGGATTATGTGCAGCCGTTGGATCAAGTAGGAAAATTTCCTATCCTTCCCGTAATTACATTCGTGGCTTCTAGGTCTGGTGGCGCCGGACGGAAGTCCCTGCACCGTCGCCCGTCGCCTCTCGCCGCTATCCGCCGTTATCGAGGATGAGTCGCAGAGGGCGGTCCAGTACTCCACTCCAGCAGTACCTGAATCCACGAGAGACATAGCTGCTTGTCTGCTTCACCGGCCGCCATCATACATCCACAGGTTAACTTCAAGGAATTAAGGTCTGTCACTGTTGAATCTTTATGAATCATGATTATACATTCTTTGAACTAAAGTTAAGTTACTAATTAGATGCAGTAAGATTGTGATTTAGAAATCTAATTTCACTTATTGCTTAACGTTTCAATAATCGGAGGGTGAGGAGGAAGAATAAACTAAAAAATAGATTCAGTTTTCAAGCCACTCAAATATTACTACTAAACATGCAAATCCACTTGAGGATCAACCTATGGTAGATGATAGTTCTGATCCCAATGCAGTTGCTATGCAAACAGATGATCAGCATACTGTGGCATCAGTAGACATTTCAGGACTAAGTCGAATTGGAAGCACAAGATATAAGAGGAATCTTGGCCCAGTTTCGAGATATTGTGCCTCTAGAACGATTATTATCTTGCTCGCCCCCCTCATGCCCAAATCCTGGCTCCGCCTCTGGATTCATCTGCTGAGAAATTGAAAATCAACACCTGCAGCTCCATGTGCCACCAGAATTTGTTTAAACAAAAAGTGCACATGAATATCTTTGCACCTACGAGATCTGGAGAAAAGCAGGGCAGATCCGTGTAATCATCCAGCATTCCAGCTTATCCAAAACAAGGACACACTGCTACAAACCAACGAAGATCAACACGGGCATCATCTCTCCCTCTAATGATTTTCCCCTTGACGCCAACCAACTAATCATGTGTCTCTCTCTAATGAGAAATGATTGACCTGTTGGGTGTGCGTGCGTGGCCCATTGGCCACCCACCCAGCCAAGACGACCACTGACTCGCCATTTTCTTTGGTTCGCTGTGAGGCCGGCCTGTTGATGCCAAAACAGCCAGCGGGGGTGTGCAATAACACTGGAGAGAGGGAGGGGACCCTGGCTGGCAGGTGGGCCCGGGAGGGGGTCGCGCACCTTTGTTGCTGCTGCTGCTGCTGCTGGGCAGACCCGTCGCCTGCCATTGGAACAGTTGGCAGTTACTGTTGCCGGATGCCAGCCATGGTGATGGTGTCGTGCATGGACGTTATTGAGATTTCGGTGGATCGGGTGAGCCATGCACGCAATGCATGGATGCATGAACCTGGCCTTGGATGAAGGAGGGTGGAACTGTCAGTTTTGAGAGATAATTTTCTTGGATTTGGATGTGAGGTGCTTAACGCAATTTGGGCCAGTCGATTTATGAAGGAAGAAAGAAGCCGCCACCGGCTCGCCAAAGAAGCTTTCTGGGTCTATCTTAGGATGACATACGACTCCAGTGTGTGTCGTGTCTATCTTAGGGTGGCAAGCAACGGAAAATACAAAGAAGAACCTAGGTACCGGCACACCCTATATGAAAAAAAAATAGTGATTCAAAAAAAAGTTTAAAAAATTCCGAATATTTTTTGGTATCAAACATGATCAAGTATTGTAGTCGTATAAACAGATTCGTCAGAAAATGACTTTCGTTGCATTCTGGGTCAAAGATTTGGCAAAAAAACGCTATATACAAGTACTATTCACGCTATATTGTCGTCATAAACTTGTATTTTTTACCCTAAAGTCAATAGAAATCATTGCTTGTCCAAACTTTTTATACGAATACAATACCTGATCATGGTTGATTCTAAAAAAAGATTTGGAAATTTTTAAACTTTTTTTAATTACTATATTTTTTGGCGCATATACGGTGCGCGGGTACCCGAGAGCACCAAGTTCTTGTCCGGCAAGCGACCCCATTATCTATCTTAGGGGTGGTGCAAGTTTGCCGGAAAAAGTTGGTCATCGCCGGGGTTAACAGGGATGGCCAGGGGTGGTGATAGCACGGCAATGGGAACAGGTTGAGGGGAGGGCAGGGCGGCTATCTTAGGGGGTGTGAGGGGTTGTGCAAGTTCACCGGAAAAAAAATTGGTCATCGCTGGGGTCAACAGGGATGGCCGAGGGCGGCGACAACACGGTGATTGAAAGAGGCTAGGGGGAGGGCAGGGCGGCTATCTTAGGGGTATGAGGGGTTGTGCAAATTTGCTGGAAAAAAATGGTCATCGCTGGGGTTAAGAAGGATGGCCGAGGGCAGCGACAGCACATCGATGGTAGGAGGTTGAGGGGTGGGCGGGGCGGCGAGGCTATGTGGGAGGCCTCCAAGTAGCAAGCGAAATAACAACACAATAAGTACATGACAGTTGCTTGAGTTTTGATTTTTGGGTCAGACGATTTCGCTAGAAGGAAGAAACTGCCGGAGTGGAGGAAGAAGCTCGCTGGAGGAGAGGAAGAAGCTCCTTGGCAACCTACCCCATAATCTATCTTAGGGTTGGGTGGCGGGGGAGGCAGCATGGCGGCGGTAGGGCGCGGCAGCCGGTCATCCTGGGGCCTAGTGGGACGGCCCGGGGCGGCGGCTAGGCTAGACCAGCGGTGCGGGGCAGTTCTGGGGAGGAGGGTGTGGTAAGGCGGTTGCGGGTGGGCGGCAGCAGGCGGCCCGGCCCGTGGTACGCGAAGTGGTCAGTGGAGGAAGATGGGTGGGGGGTTGAAGAAGATATCCTGGCTGTCGAATTTGCTTCTGAATGTTCACAACGATCGACTCGCCAAAACCTAGTTTTCAATGGGTTGGCTACTAGCCACGCCCAAATAACAGACCGGAGAACCAAAGTGCATGTGCATGTGCATGTGCATGTGCATCGGTAAAAAAAAAGTACAAGCCGTTTCGTACACCTTGTCGATGGGTGCCACAGTGCCCTCCGGCCGTACGCGCTGGGAAAGTCGGGGCTCGCCACAGTGTCACAAACGTCGTCCTATGCGGTGTTGATCCGACCGACCGATGATGCATGTGCGCGTGCGCTGTTGAGAGGAAGAAACGGACACGGGAGGCGGCAGCATGTACGTACGTACTACAGCATCATGTGTTGAGCTGTTGCTGCTGGCGGGCGGCCAGTCAGCCTTGCACGTAGTAGACCCGGTTGAATGTTTGGGTCCAAGCGCCGGTGGCCGCTGCCCCGTCAGATCAGGCAGGTGGGTTTCGATGACAGACGTACCGGACGAGCACTGCCGCCGAGTGCTGAGTCGAGACACGACACGTGACAGGCGGACGGCATGCATGCATGCACGCCGCGAGCAGGCACGGCGCGAACTGATCCCGTCCGTCCGTGCCGGCAGGCGCCGGCGCCGGTGCCGCCGCCGTACGCGTGTGCTGCGGAAGCTTTCGAACGCGACCAAGAGGAATTCATCCACTGAGATGATCTCCCATACGAGTTTTTTTCCCGCATCAAAAGGGAGTTTTATTCATGAATCATAGGGTTATGATCGAGTGATCATAAGTCCTCGCAACATGGAGGACATCTACTCATCCACACCGCAGTACACGACTCGGTGCGGCTATAATTAGCCAAACAATCTACTACCCTATTCTGAGTTCTATTAATTTTCTGTGGAATGAACTCCCTATCACCCATGAATGAGTTAATCTCAGCTACCAAATGTTCGTAGGCCGAACGAGACAAGTTGTCACCTGTAAGGATTGAAAGAGCCTTCGAGGAATCTGATTGGACAAACACTGGTCGATCCGTATGCTGAATAGCGAGAGCCATGCCTTGCATCAGTGCAGGTATCTCTGCCTCAAGAGCCTCATCGCAATGAAAGATTACTCGATATGCGGCAAAGATAATCGACCCATCCTCCCGTCGTAAGACCATACCAGCACCAGCATTACCATCTTGTACTAAGAATGACCCACGAATCAGCGCCCCATGCCATATGCAAGCATCCGGAGTGCGGCCGTGCATTTCTGGTGACCAGAGAAGCCAATCGTTCCCACAACATCCTTTTTCAGGATGAAGTAGTCATCGTAGGACTGGGTGCCATGGTACAAACGACCGAGGACAGTCTTGCGCATCCGAAAACGCCGCGAAAGTGATCAACGAATAGTGCAGCGGGGATAAAGTAGTCGGCCATCAGTGTCAAATGCCCGCGTGTCCTGTTGCAATTAAGCACTCGATGACCCTTGATCGAGCCCTTGAAATTGAGAACATGCTCCTCCGCGTTTTTCAAGGACCGCCTGCATCATCGTCATCTCATCGGAGTATAACTCCTCGTCTGACGAGTCGTCGGACGACTCAACATACTGCTCGTATATGTACTCCAAATCAGAATCCATTGCTAGAAACAAGGGGCAATTGTTTTAAGCTTTGACGATTCATCGAACAATTGTCGGGCACGGTAGAGGATGGTACCTGGCGAGGCGGTCGGAGGACAAGGGGTTGAACCGAGACAGAGGAGAAGCGGCGGGGAGCCCTGCTGGATCGTCGGAGGTGACAGAGATGTGGATTTCCGGCAGGGGTGTGGCGTAGTGGCCAAGGTGGTGGAGCAGCGGCGACAACAAGAGAGAAAGACAAGAAGGAGAGAAAATGGAGAGGATGGAGTCGCGGAGTCGGGAAAAAGTTTTGGGTGGGCCTGGGATGTCGGGATTCGTATGTTTCACGTGTCCGGTCTCTCATAAAGCTCCCCTAATTTTGTCTCTGTTTTAGCGGGAGAAATCGCGTTTGAACTGTCCCGCGGACTAATACAGATCCATATTGGATGACTTCAGCGGTCCGAACAGTGTAATCTGGACGGTTGCCAGAGGTCCACTGTGAAGATTAAGATTAGACAACGAAACAAGTTGGTCAGTGGGCGACACAGGACCCTCCGGAGGTCATTCAGAGCTGTTGTGGCCACTTGGCAGTCAGCCTTGCACGTAGCATGCAGTAGTACATCCGGTTGAATGTTTGGATCCAGGTCCAAGCACCGGTGGCCGGTGCTCCGTCAGATCAGGTGGGTAGGTTTCCATGACAAACGTACCAGAGTACCGAGCCGAGACATGACACATGACAGGCGGACGGCATGCATGCATGCACGAAGCACGGCGCGGACCGATCCCGTCCGTCCGCCCGTGCCGGCCGGTACCGGTGCCGCCGCCGTACGCGCGTGCTCCGGTAACTTGTGTACGCGCGTGCTCCATTGACGAGTCTGCAGAAATCGGCGGGAGCAGCGGCACATGGAACGGAAAGGCAGGAATCAATGAGGAGGCGGCGGAGGAGGAAGAAGATGGCCTCGGCCAATGGGGAGGCTGTCGCCAGCCAGCCAGATCGGCGACTCCATAGACCATGGCGGCACATGCGTCACGTCTGCGTGCCAGTCCAGCAGCCCGACACTGGCACCGACCGACCCCATGCATGTGGCTCCCCGCACGTTGTCCTCGCCGACTACGCCGTGGTAGGAGAGTATATATCCCGAACGAACATAGGATAGAAGATTCAGACAACCTTTTAGTTTAGATTAATTTAGTTTAACTTGCTTGGTCGATCCTGTCCTAGACTACTGCTGCTCCGGTTCCGGCCGGCCGGCGTTGGATTGGGTGAGCGACGAGTGATGAGCCGATGAATCATTGCGTTGCAGCTAGGAGTAGTATTGTTGCAGTCATGGCGCCGACGGGCAGCTTTACTTACTCATCGATCAATCAATGGATTGCGCTGCATGGCGACGACGGTCTCGACCGACCCAGCTAGCCGGAGGCCCATGGCACATGCAGCTATGATCGATCTGAACTGGACCCCCACCACTAACGCAAGTGCAGTGCAGATGGATCCATCGCCGGCCGGGCGGGGCCGCCGCGCACCACGACCGGTCTCCTCCCGACTCACCTCCATCGCTTCCCTCCCTCCCTCCATCCATCCATCCTCTCCGCTCTCCGACCGCCGCCGCCGCCGCCGTCGTCGCCATCCGCCGTGTTCCGCCACGCCAGGGTACGGTGAAGAGAAGCTCGTACGTGCTAGACTCGTGCAAGTGGTTCCTGTCACGCGCGGCCTGGAAAGGAGCAACGCGTGCCTCGTACTTCGCTCAAACCCCAGCGGAAGCGTACGTACGTACCAGAACTCAACTTTTCAGCACCACAGACAAACAAACAAGCCGGCAACGGAACACGACGCAATGGGAAAAGCCCCGAATTCCGATGCCTGGTACGCTGTCTCTGCAACATAACCTCATCATCATCATCAATGGCGGTGTTCATCACAACCGCCATCAGTACTTTCTCACGCACTAGCAAAAAGTATAGAAGAACTCGCCGGATCCCTGCTAGTACCTCGCATGTATTTACATCCCAGATTCAAGTTACTACCTGTCCTCATCACGCGAGAGATTCAAGCGTACTCCGTCAGATTCAAGCTTAATTTTCGAACAAAAACACCTAATTAAGCGTCATCCAAAAACAGTAGGATTAATGCGACTCGTCCCGAGCTCATCAATGGCGGTGTGGTGGTGGTGTCTGCTGCTAGCCTGCTATGTATGTTCCATGATGATGGTGATGATGATGACGCCGAGGAGGACAGACGGACACGGACGTTAATGCGAGGAGGATGGCGGTGGTGGTGGTGCGGTGGCCTCCTTCTTGGCCACCTTGCCCTGCTTCTTGGCGGCGGCGTGGGCGGCGGCGGCGGTGGACGCGGACGACGGGGAGAAGAGCCGGTCGATGCCGAACACGGACACGGACTTGCGGCAGACGGGCACGTTCAGCACCGGCGTCACGCGCACGTGCGCCGAGTAGGACCGCTCCATGCCGCTGCCGCCGGACCCGGACCGGTGGCGCCGCCCGCCCGCCAGGCTGCTCGGGCTGCTGGAGCTGCGGCCCAGCCCGTTGAACACCACCTTGCCGGCCGCGTTCAGGCGCGGGCTGTCGGCGGCCACGGCGGAGGGAGGGGGTGGGGGAGGGGGCGGTGGGGGTGGCGGCGCGGCCGCCTGCGCCGCCGTGAGCCGGATCTTGGGCGGCAGCTGGTGCTGCGACGTGCTGACGGGAGGCGGCGCGGTCGGTGATGTAGTTGGGGCCGATGCCGGTGCCGGCGCCGGCTTGTCGTGCTCGTTGGGGTCGCGGAGGAGCGGGAGGCTGAGGGACGGCTCCTGCTCCGGCGGCTTCGGCCCGCGGCGGAGGAGGCGGCGGAGCGGCTGCTTGGTCTCCGTGGACGACGAGGACGCCTGCTGCTTCCGCATCCGGAGCAGGTCCCTCCACCTCCTGGCCGGGACCTTGGGCTCCTCCGCCGCCTGCTCCGCCTCCACCGCCGCATCCTTCGTCTCCTCCTCCGCCCTCGGCGTCTCCGGCTGCTGCGCTGTCGCTGCCGGCGCCAGCGGAGGCCGCGTGGCCACCGCCACCTCTGCCGAACAACCACTCGAAGACGGGAGGCGGAGCGGCACGAGCTTGCCCCCGGAGAAGAGCTCGTCGGCGGGGAGCATGGTGGACACGGCGGAGCACCCCGCGAGCAGGAACTCGAAGTCGTTGCTGGCCTTGCCCGCTCCCGCACCCCCCGCGGCGGCGCACCCGGCGGCGTCCTCGAGGCTGAAGGAGACGCGCGGGCCGAGCCACTGCATGGCGGCCGACGGCGGGGGCGGGGGCGGCGGCGGCGGCGGGGCCGGGGGGCGCGACGCCGCGGCGGAGGCCATGGATCGGGTCGAGCCGCGGGACGCGGTGCCCCGTTCACTCCTCGAGGCGGCGGCCGGCGCGCGTGCGTCGGGATGGGAGCCGCGGGCGAGTCGTCTTCTCTTCTTGTTGGTTGGGCTTGGCGGAGGAGGGGAACAAAATAGAGGAGTTGAGGAGGGTGGCAGGGTAGAGTATGGCAGTGGTAGCTGTGCGTGCGTGAGGCGTGTCTTGGGAAAGGCGATGTGGCGCAGTCGCCGTCTTGATTAGAGTTGTTTTCGTTGGGGGCCGTGCGGTGGACTTGTGGGGGGGCCTTGGGGTTGGGTGTGCCATATGAATGTGTGGACTTGTTTGCTTGCTGTTGATCACTCGCTTTTATTCAATCGTCAATTTTACCTTTTGAATGTTGGTACTACTACGAGGTCTACCACCAAATTCATTGATCAGCAGGGGAGGGTGCATCAAGTGAGTGCGCTGGAAAATGGCAAAGCAACCGAAGAAATGGATGCAAAAACGAAAAAAAAAAAGATCGCGACAACTACTCAGACTAGGCACAATGGGTAGTTACATAGAGTAATGCCATGCTCATGTTATTACCTTATGTTACTATCTTTATAACGGGGAGTAACATATGTGTGATAACATGTAACACTTTATTTATTAGGCTATAGACTCGTCTTATTTTTATATGTGTGATATTACTCATACTACTAGTAACTTGCTATGTTATTACATGTCTTTCTTTCTTCATTTATCGCTTGCCACATCATTTATTTTATCTAGATATGTGTGATATTACTACTGTGTAGTACCTACTCCCTCCGTTCCCAAATACTTGTCTTTCTAGGCATTTTAAATAGACACAACATACGGATGTATATAGACATATTTTAGAGTGTAGATTCGCTCATTTTACTTCGTATGTAGTCACTTGTTTAAATCTCTAAAAAGATAAATATTTAAGAACGGAGAGAGTATATTGCTTCCACTGTAGGTAGTCTCAGCCAGGGTCAAAGGGGATCCCCGCTCGCCAAAGGCGGCTGTCCAAAGGAAGAAGCGGCATTTAGCTAGCGCCCAACCCGACCAAATTAGCTTGTATCCTTCCAAAGTTGTGGATCCTGCAAACTGTAGATGGTAAGCCAAGCTCGCCGAGTAGACGCCTGAGGCGTTAAATCGCCAAGAGATGGTGTCTGATCGTCCCACACTGAGAGTAATGGCGATCTTCGGACAAAGCCCATGCAGCCATCGGTCGTGCCAAAATGTAGCAAGGCGTCCATCTCCAACGGTGATCGAAGTTGCCATGGAGAACGAGGCCCGGTCCGTATTGTCACAAAGTAGGAGCGTTACCACCCACGGCCTCGGCAGCTGCTACCTCTTGAGTTTGCATTGATTGTTTCCTTAAAAAAGAAAGAATGATGGAGCAAAATAAAGTAAGTATTTCCCTCAGTTTTAAGAATCAAAATATCAATCCAGTAGGAGACAACGCACAAGCCACCGAATACCTGCACAAACAAACACCAACTTGCACCCAACGTGATAAAGGAGTTGTCAACCCCCTCACGGTTATTTGCAAAGTGGGATTTGATATAGATGAATAAACGATATAGTAATATTTTTGGTAATTTTGGTTTATGGAACGGAAGGTAAAAGATTGCAAAGAAAATAAATAGTGTTAGGGAACGTAGTAAAGAGTGTTAGCAATCATAGAAGATTATATGATGGTTGAGTATGTGGACTTGTCTAAAGGCTCCGACACGTGTCTCTTTCTAAAAAGATGATGAATTTTAGTTGCAAAGTTGACTGGGAACATAGTTTGTTGGTTTCTAATAGAGTTTTTGATTTATACTTCGATAGTGTGATGAACTATTACTTATTCATGAGAAGTATATGATAAAAGTTCTATGATAAAAGTCCTATGTTTAATTTTGTTGCTGTTATAATAATCAACATGATGCTTACATGTCCGTATTTTGTTTTTATCGACACCTCTCTCTCAAAGCATGTGGACATGTTTTTCGATTTCGGCTTTCGCTTGAGGACAAGCAAGGTCTAAGCTTGGGGGAGTTGATACGTCCACTTTGCATCATGTTTTCTTACTGTTATTTATAATTTTTTATCCATAATAATGCTTTTTGGAGTAATTCTAATGCCTTTTTCTCTTATAATTTGCAAGGTACACACCAAGGGGAAGAATTCTGGCAGCTGGGAATCTGGACCTAAAAAAGCTGCATCAGGCTACCTATTCCGCACAACTTCAAATGAGCTGAAACTTCACGAGGATTTTTATGCAATATATAAGAATTATTGGAGCCAATACCTACCAGAGGGGGGCCACCAGGTAGGCACAGCTCACCTAGGCGCACCACGGCCCCCTGGCGTGCCCTGGGGGGTTGTGGCCTCCTCGGCCCACCTCTGGTGCCCATCTTTTGGTATATAAGTCATTTTGACCTAGAAAAAATAGCCTCGAGGCGGAACTTGGGCAGGAGCACTTTTGCCCTCCGACGGAGCGATCCGCCGGAGGAACTTCCCTCCCGGAGGGGGAAATCATCGTCATCATCATCACCAACAACTCTCCCATCTTGGGGAGGTCAATCTCCATCAACATCTTCAATAGCACCATCCTCTCAAACCCTAGTTTATCTCTTGTGTTCAATCTTGTTACCGGAACTATAGATTGATACTTGTGGATGACTAGTAGTGTTGATTACATCTTGTAGTTGATTACTATATGGTTTACTTGGTGGAAGATTATATGTTCAAATCCAATATGCTATTTAATACCCCTCCGATATTGAGCATGATTATTATTTGTGAGTAGTTGCCTTTGTTCTTGAGGTCACGGGAGAAATCATCTTGCAAGTAATCATGTGAATTTGTAAGACTTGTTCCATAAGTTGATCCCGATGGATCCTTCGTGTATCCAAAGTCTGACCTTTGCTTGACGACCATATCAATGCTATCTCAAAGCATGTCCGTGGTACTCCGATCTTCGATAAGAACATTTAAAGCACCATACTAAAATTTCTTTATCAATTATCCAAGCACAGTTGTATGGGTGATGTTACGAAATTCCTCTCCCCTTACCTAAATGGTTTTCTACTTTCTATCATGTCAGGGATATCATGCTCTGCTTATCCTTGTAGAGGATATACCCCTGAAATATGTGTATCAAGTATCAACACGTTTTCCTTTCCATTGTTCTATTTAATATGATGATCACATTTTCCTTTTCATTGTTTTGTTTAACCTTTCTTGTGATATATATGACCAAATCAGTAATATTCTTCTGCTTATGTAAACACCTTGGTGTACAACCATGTCAGTAAGACCCTGTTGCTATTGTTGGTAATATTCCGGTAACCGCCGATGGACGAGAACTTTGCCTATTGGTCCACCTCGTCTTAATGAGCAGGGAAATGGTTCTTTTTATCCCTCGCCCTTGGTACCGATGTTATTGCCGACATAGCTGACCATCTATTCTCCGACATGCCTTGCTATCATGTTTGTGCAAGATGACATCGCCCTTCCTACTTTTTAACCCACATGGTGGGCCCATAACCCACAAGTCCACATGATCGAAACCTGACTCTCCTATACACCCATGTTTGCCATAGTTATTCCTCGTGTTTGACCGGGTCACCTTCCTAGAGATGATCTATTCTGGTATCAGACACAATACTTATTGTCGTTGCTCTAAACCCCCTTTCAGTCCCTATTACAGGCGTCGAATAATTGCATATGCGCTTGAAACTTCTATTTTGCACCTTCTTACTTTGCTCTCGATATTTTCTTAAGTTTCAATTTGAGAGTTACTTTCCACCACCTTCCCCGATGTTATTGAGCAGATAGTCAACCTTGCAGGGGTCCGTTCTCTCGGAATACCCACCCTTTATTCTTTCGTAAGTACGATGGAGTTCCCGAAGAAAGGATGTGTACTACATCATCATGACCTGAAGCAGACAAATGAAGACATCGACGTAATGGATCGACCTCTCCGAGAAGAGCAATCAGGACCGAGAAGATTCGTTAGAATTCCGTAACAAGATCTTTCCTCCTTACTTGTGATAGCCTGGCTTATTAGGGATGATAGACTACTCATATCAATAAGGAATTCCTTCTTTTCTGGGAGCCCATTCGGACAGAACTCCAAAGTTAAGCGTGCTCAGCTTGGAGTAGTGTCAGGATGGGTGACCGACCAGGAAGTTGCTCCCGGGTGCGCACGAGTGAGGACAAAGTGCACAGAAAAGACTAGTATTGATCTGTGGGGCCAGTCTAGATCCCACCAGGAGTAACGACCACCGACAGGTGTGTCCGGGGCGTTACAAGTTGGTATCAGAGTCGACCCTCGCGGTTACACGGATGGTTGTGGACAGGTGCGTGGTCATGTTGTTCATGGCGTTTGTGACCCGTCGTGGCACCCAACATGGCACATGTACCGGACTGAAAGCACAGACGTTTGTGCCAAGAGGGAACGTTCCTATGGCCCGACGAGGACGTCGGTTCCTCTGAGTGGGGGTGTATGTGATAGCCTGGCTTATTAGGGATGATAGACTACTCATATCAATAAGGAATTCCTTCTTTTCTAGGAGCCCATTCGGACAGAACTCCAAAGTTAAGCGTGCTCAGCTTGGAGTAGTGTCAGGATGGGTGACCGACCGGGAAGTTGCTCTCGGGTGCGCACGAGTGAGGACAAAGTGCGCAGAAAAGACTAGTATTGATCTGTGGGGCCAGTCTAGATCCCGACAGGAGTAACGACCACCGGCGGGTGTGTCCGGGGCGTTACATTACTCCACCTCTAAAAATCTCGGGACGAGATTTCTTGTAGTGGAGGAGATTTGTAACACCCCGAGAGTCATGCTACATTAACTCCACACTAATGATGCCATGCCATCATAATTATTTTTTGCTAATCCTCACTTTCTTACAAACCAAACTCAAGTCCAAATTCTAATGCCAAGTGAAATAAAAATTTTATAAATCAAGAAATTAAAAATGTTCATTAGGTTCAAAATTTTCACTACATGATTGTCTTGCATTAACGAACAATTTTGGAGATGTTCATAATGCCCCTAGACTTTATAACAGTGGACCAACCATCAAGTAATTGACCTTTTCAATTTTTAAAAATAGTTAAACAATCCCGATATAAATTGAAACTGTTTGGGCAACCCCCAAGTATTGCATTGCAATTATGTGCAAATGTACATGCTCAACAAAATTCATTTGAGAGTTGAAACTAATTAAAAACAGAAGCTAATACTTGAAAATAGAAAATAAAAGAGAAAAGCCCTACTCTATTGTGCACTTAGGCCTACTGCCAACAGTGCTGGCCCAGCCCACCGCCACCGTCGTCTCCTTCCTCTCTTCACCAAGGGTGCGCTGGAGGCAGCGCATGCGTCCGTGCCGCGGATGGCCACACGGTGGCCATCCACCGCATCCCCGGTGCGTATTAGGTCACCCTCGACACCCTCGGAACCCTAACCCCCTCATTTTCTTCCTCCTCGAGCCGCTCTGCTCGATTCGCTCGATCTCGAACGCCATCGCCACCACTGTCTCATCGCTGTCGTGGACAACGTCCTCCTTGCCGACCAGGAGGACGCCAAGAGGAGCGTCGTCGTCGCCTTCGTCGGCTACACCACTGGATTGGGGCGGAGGAGCTACAGCAATGGCGCCCACACCCGTTTCCCCTCGTCGGAATCTGCCTCGGCCATGGCCTCGAACCACCGTCGACCGACCCCCACCGACCCCTCGACCTTACTAGCGACCCCTCTATGAGCCCTACTCCCCTTCCCCTCTCTCTCCCATGTGAATCCGTCGCCGTAGCCGCCCCAGAATCCTTCCAAGGCCGCGCTCGCGGTCACCGTCCCCTGCTCCCCTGACCGCGCCGCCTGCGCGAGCACTTGCCCCACCCGCACACCTCCATGCTCGGTCGCCCCACGCTCGGTTCCCGCAGGCACGCCATGGCCGCGAGCACGTCGCGACCCCGCCTCATGCGCCTGCCAATGTGCGCTCGCAGCTACCCGCACAGCCACTTCCGCATGAGCACACCCTCTGCTCCTTCTCGCTGCTATTGCGCCATGCTCGCCCCGCCGTGCTGCCCCAGTGCTGCTGCTGCCCTGCACCGCCGTGGCCGCGCGCTGCTCTGCCTGCTGCTGCTTGCGGCACTACCACCGCCGCTGCGTCGCCATCTCGCCGCTGCGCCATAACCGACAGCGTCCTTGCTGTCCCGGCATTGAGCGCCGGCAGCCATGCCCCAACCACCCCCTCCTTGCCAGCTTCGTCCTCCCGCTCACTCCCGCTCGCGGCTACGCTGGCCAGTCGGCCTCGCCGCGCCCTGGCCTCGGCCAGTGGCTGCGTGCGGGCTGTGGCCGCCGGCCACTACCGCTGGGCCTGGTCCAATAATTTGGGGGCTAATCCCCATTAACTTAACCCCCACCTAATTAGTCTTTGGTCCAATGATAGGTGGACCCTGCTGCCTAAAAGAACAATTAAAATCATCTAATGAAAGCAAAGACAATGACACACGGGACTCACTACACTATTCACCCTTTCACCAGTCAGATGTTGACTGGGTCAACTCAGTCAACATGCCCCACATGTCAGCCTCTGTAGACCCTGTTGTGTACACTTCACTATGTGCACATAGCATTTGTCTATTAATTTTGAATTAATAATAATTCCAGAATTTCAAAATATCTATTAAAACTTTGAAAAATAATATACAATGTGGTGACTAAAGTCGGCTCGGCTCGTAGAGTACCCGCAAGTGATTCCGATGTGGGGGCTGAAGGGGCACGTGGTTCCATCTAGGTAGTGGTGGGATTGGGTTCCCGACGGCCCCCGGCTGTTACTTTGTGGCGGAGCAACATGGCAGGTTGAGACCACCTAGGAGAGAGGTGGGCCTGGCCCTGGTCGGTGTCCTACTTCAAAATAACATGCTTAACGAGATCTTGGTATTTGATCCGAGTCTGGCCACTGGCCTATACGCACTAACCAACTATGCGGGAACAGTTATGGGCACTCGACGTCGTGTGTCGGAGTAATGGGCCACGGGTAGGCTAACCCAACGCCCATAACCTTTCAAGACATCGGGGCTGACCGCGCCCCTCAGGATGCCAAGGTAAAGAGCCGCCTTCTGGAAGCCGGCTGAAGAAATAGCCGGCTGCCCGTAGACGGCCGAGTCTAGAAGGCGAGGTCGAGACAAGCCGACCCCTGCCAGGCGGCTTCCAGAGAAGATGGCTCTGAGGAGCTGGCCCGTGACCCCTTCGAAGCCCGCATCAAGGGGGGCGGGACAGGGGATGGCTACAATGCAGCCCATCCCCTCCCCTTCCTAAGGGTTGGCGCGGCCACAGTGCGTTGTACCAATGAGGAGCCCCGCCCGGCGCGGCACTGTTGCCATGCCAGCCCGGACATCACCACAGGCAGGCAGAGTCCTGCTCCCACGACGGCCTATCTGTACGGCCCAAGGATGACGGGCCCCACCAATCAGCGAGAGTCCAGAAGACAGCGAAGAGCCCTACCAATCAGACCCGATGGGAGTCAGCCCCTAGGAGTCGGTCTGCTCCCCCCACGGGCCCCACGCGCCATTAACCACACAAGACGGGGAGTGGCTACAGTAATCGCGCGCAATGACGCCGGTGTTGTAGCCATGATCCTTCGACCAAGCCTGCGTCATTAGAAGCGCGACTACAGTGATCAGCAGCCGACAAGACCCCCAAGTGGCGGGTATGGCCCGTCGGCTCCGTACCAGACCAGTCGGCGGGCCCCCCCAATCAGCGGGCCCCAGCAGTCGGCGGAGAAGTCGGCGGCCGAAGAGACTGACGGCTGGGCCTGCGCCCAGTCATATTACCCTTGTACCCCTGGGGGGTAGGCCTATATAAACCCCCAGGGCACCCATGCAAAGGGTTCGGACCCCTTAGAACTAGACCAGAGATATAGGAAGGAGAAAGCTAGCCTTGCCTTCTCCTACCTCCAGCATACAGCTCGAGGAGCACCCTTGTACTCACTTTGCCTTAGTGATCATGCGAAGACCCCGCAGAGCAGGACTAGGGGTGTTATCTCCGAGGAGAGCCCCGAACCTGGGTAAAGTACGCCGGCGTTCGTGTCTATGCCTAATCCCGCTTCCGGGCACCGGTGACGTTCTACTCGCTCCCACTATGATAAGCCATCCTTTGGCATATGTCGCACCCAACCCTCGACATTTGGCACGCACCATGGGGCGAGGTGCACCGTCGTCCGGAGACATGTTCTGGACGGGAACCCTTTTCCTCCCTGGCGAGCACAGCCAGCCCGGCACGCCAGAAGGAGTCTGCGCCGACGCGCTGCTTGGCGCGGAAATCGCCTGCGCGGCCAGTTGCCTCGCCGATCTTGTCGGCGAGGTCCGCCTCTCCGACGAGCCCGCATCCAACGCGGGCACAAACGGCCCCGAGAGCCTCCTTGCGGGCCTCCTCGACCAACTCCACGTCGCCAGCGAGCCTGCTGTGGACTTGGAGTCCGTAGGCTCCACCGACCCGATGCTGGTCGACTCCGACATTGTGTCGCTCGACGCGTTCCCCACCAACGTGGTGGTCTACGACGAGCCGCTCCCTCGCGCGGAGAGCGGAGAAAACACCGTCACGGAGGTACTTGTCATCGGTCATGGCGAGCACTCCGGCAGAAGTGCTCGTGACCCGCTTGATGCGGCACTACAAGACCTGACCGCGCCCATTCCCGAAGACGCCGACGCCGAGATGCTGGAGGCGTGCCGCCTTCAGCTTGTCGAAGGCACCAAGAAGCTGGCCAGCATGAGACGCCTGTCGGAGGCCTATCGGCGTGAGATGGACCGCGCTGTGGGCGGCACACCGGGTCTCGCTGGGCCTAGCCGCCTTGGCGTGGTACAGCAGCGCGGCGAGGCCATCGCCAACCTGTTCGGGGCAGATCGCCCCGTCTACGCCACGCCGGCGGAAAACATCCGAGCGGCTCCTCGACGCGGCTGCTGAGCAGAACGAGGCCGACTGCCGCACCGATTCGCTGCATCGGCAGAATGACGACCTGCATCCCCGCCGAGACCAAGGCGTGACATCTCGGATGCCGACTGGTGGCGTCCGTGGAAGAAAAGACAAGGAGTCGGCTGCCAGCCGCAGTCAGACTCGCATCACCATAGAGCGCGACCAAGATGGCCGCCCAAGAGCAGTGGAACGACGGGACGACTGTCCTCCTCCTCCCCCTCGCAGGGAAAGGCGAGTCTCCCCGCCGCCTGTTGACCACCCGACACTCGGCGGCCGCCTTGGCCGCCGAGAGGGAGTTAGAGAGAATGATGCCCGCCACCGGATCGACCTTCTCCACCGTTCCCTGGCGCTTGAAGAAGAAGATGAGTTGGGTCCGTCGTGTTTCGGCCCCCGCATTCGAGACGAGCCCTTCTCAAAGGGTTCATGCTCCAAGGAGACACGCCCAAATACACCGGCTCTGTGAAGCAGGAAGATTGGCTGGTTGACTACTCCACAGCCGTCAGCATAGCAAACGGCAACAAGCGTGTTGCCGCGAAGTATGTTCCGCTCATGCTCCAGGGCACGACCCGGACTTGGCTGAACAGCTTGAAGCCCCACAGCATCAACAGTTGGGTCGACTTCACCGATGCCTTCGTCCGCAACTTCACCAGCACATACAAGCGGCCTCCCAAACCTTGCCAGCTTTCCTTGTGCGTGCAAGGCCCCAACAAGTCAACTCGCTACTACCTCACGCGCTGGGCCGAGCTCCGTAGCTCCTGCAAGGGCGTGCACGAGGTGTAGGCCATCGAATACTTCACCGACGGGTATCAGGAGGGCACCCTCCTCAAGCACAAGCTCCTCTGCGATGAGCCAGAGACCCTTGACGAGCTGCTGATCATAGCAGACAAATATGCCATGGCCGACTCCTCCATGAAGGCAGAGATCCAAGTTAGTGCGACTGGCAAGGTGGCTCCTCAGGCTCCTCGAACCCCGGCTGGAGACGCCAGTCGGCGTCAACAACAGAATGACTACAAGCACAAGGCCACGCAACCGACAGGAGGCGCCAGTCGAAGACCAGCAGCCGGAAGGGCAGCCTCCGCCCAAACGACAGAAGGGCAGCAAGCCCAACTGGTTGCCGGCTTTCTCATATGAGCAGACTTTGGATGCTCCCTGCAAATTCCATAGTGGTGCGAAGCCGTCCAACCACACCACTCGGAAGTGCCACTGGCTCACCAGGATCGCCAAAGGAGACGGCCTCATGCCTCCCCTGCCTCCCGGGCAGCCGCCTCCTCCCCCGCCCCAGCAGCTGGCGGTCAGACCAGTCGGCGCGATACAAGACGAATACCCAGAAGAGCATGGAGCCTATGTCATCTTCACTAGTGCGGCCGATGATCGACGCAGCAGGCGGCTGCAGCAACAAGAAGTAAATGTGGTAGCATCAGAGACCCCAGAGTTCATGCATTGGTCTGAAAAGCCCATCAGCTGGAGCAGAGCTGACCACCCGGAGGTGATGCCCAAACCCGGATCCTATGCCCTGGTTTTGGACGCCACCTTTGCCACGGACAAGCGAGCTGCTCGCTTCTCTCGAGTCCTGATAGACGGCGGTAGCAGCATCAACATCCTGTACAAGGATACCATGGAGAAATGAGGAATCAGACAGAGGCAGCTTCAGTCCAGCCGGACAGTATTCCATGGCATAGTTCCTGGCCTTTCCTGCTCACCAATCGGCAAGATTCTGATAGACGTCCTCTTTGGAGACAAAGATCATTTCCGCCGAGAGTCAGTGTGGTTTGAAGTGGTGGACCATGAGAGCCCATACCATGCATTACTTGGCCGGCCTGCCCTGGCCAAGTTCATGGTTGTCCCCCACTATGCCTACCTCAAGATGAAGATGCCGAGTTCTAAGGGGATTCTGACCATAGCTGGCGACTACAGGAAGTCATCCACCTGTGCAGCAGAGAGCAGTTGATTGGCCGAGTCCCTCGTGATCATAGCTGAGAAGCGGCTCCTTGACCAGGTTGTGGCGATGGCAAGCAAGCAGCCAGAGATGTCGCCCGATCCCAAGGAGTCAAAAGTTGAGGGATCGTTCAAGCCGGCCAAAGAAACAAAGAAGATACCCTTGGACCCAGAGCACCCGGAGAGGTACGCTGTCATAGGTACAAACCTCGACAGCAAATAGGAAGGCGAGCTCGTCGATTTCCTCCGTGAGAATCGGGACATCTTTGCATGGTCCCCCAAAGATATGCCAGGTGTCCTGACGGATTTCGCCGAGCACAAATTACATGTCCGGTCTGATGCCAAGCCAGTCAGGCAGCCCTTGCGCCGCTTGTCAGAAGAGAAGAGAAGAGTCGTCGGAGAAGAAATTGCCCGGTTGCTGGCAGCCTGCTTCATCATGGAAGTGTTCTTTCTAGAATGGTTGGCCAACCCGGTCCTTGTGCTGAAGAAGAACAAGCAGTGGCGTATGTGTATTGATTACACCAGCCTCAACAAAGCATGCCCCAAGGACCCGTTTGCTTTGCCAAGAATCGACCAAGTAATAGACTCCACAGCCAGATGCGAGCTGTTGAGTTTTTTGGATGCATATTCAGGATACCACCAGATCAAGTTAAACCCGGCTGACAGACTGAAGACCGCCTTCATCACGCTATTTGGAGCCTTCTGCTACTTGACTATGACGTTCGGCTTGAGGAATGCCGGCGCCACCTTTCAACGTTGCATGCAGAAGTGCCTCCTCAAGCAACTCGGCAGAAACGCCCACGTTTACGTGGACGATGTGGTGGTGAAGATGGAGAAGCGTGGAACGCTGCTAGAAGACCTCAAGGAGACCTTTGAGAACTTGCGTCGATTTCAAATCAAGCTCAACCCAGAGAAATGCGTCTTCGGAGTACCAGCCGGCCAGCTTCTTGGCTTCCTGGTCTCCGAACGCGGCATAGAATGCAACCCTGTGAAGATCAAGGCCATTGAGAGGATGGAAGTACCCAGCTGACTGCTGGACGTACAGAAGTTCATCGGCTATTTGGCATCCATCAGCCGATTCATCAGTCGGCTGGGCGAGAAGGCTCTCCCCCTATACCAACTCATGAAGAAGACCACTTTTTTCGAGTGGAACCACAAGGTAGACGAAGCTTTTCTCCAGTTGAAGAAGATGTTGACTACTCCACCTGTCCTGGCGGCTCCGACTCCTAAGGAGCCCATGCTCCTATACATCACCGCCACCAGCCGAGTGGTCAGCACAGTCATCGTGGTAGAGCGCAAGGAGGAAGGCAAAGCCCTACTAGTCCAGAGACCAGTATATTATTTGAGTGAAGTACTGTCGACCTCCAAGCAAAACTACCCCCACTACCAGAAGATGTGCTACGGCGGGCACTTTGCCGCCAAAAAATTGAAACTGTACTTTCAAGAGCATCCAATCACTGTGGTCTGCACAACTCCACTGGCCGAGATCATTGGAAGCCGAGATGCTTCGGGCCGAGTGGCCAAATGGGCCATAGATCTGCCCCCCTACACCATCTACTACCAGCCTCGCACCGCCATCAAGTCACAAACGCTGGCCGACTTCCTCGTCGACTGGGCCGAGACTCAGTACTTGCTGCCAGCGCCCGACTCCACCCATTGGTGGATGCATTTTGACGGCTCCAAAATGCGCACTGGCTTGGGAGTCGACATCGTCCTTACCTCTCCCAAAGGCGACAAGCTCAAATATGTGCTGCAAATCCACTTTGCCGCCTCCAACAACGTCGCCGAATACGAGGCACTCATTCACGGGCTCCGGCTTGCCAAAGAGCTCGGCATTCATCGGATCCTGTGCTATGGGGACTCCGACTTGGTGGTCCAGCAGTCGTCAGGCGACTGGGACGCCAAAGATGCAAACATGGCAAGCTACCGCTTCCTCGTACAACAACTCAGTGGATATTTTAAGGGATGCGAGTTTCTCCATGTACCAAGAAACGACAATGACCAAGCAGACGCCCTGGCACGAATCGGCTCCACCCGTCAAGCAATACCAACCGGCGTTGCCCTTCATCGCCTTCTCAAACCGTCTGTCAAGCCATCACCAGAGTCAGATTCTATCTTCCTGCTGGCTCATCCTGAAGCAGTCGGATCCGAGTTGAGAGCTCAATCAGCCGGCACGGGAGTTCTGACGGACGGCCCGGGGGTCGCATCAGTCGCACCCGGCCCGGGGACTTCAGAACCCGGCCCGGGGACTGCAGCGACTAGCCCGGGGACTTCAGAACTCGGCCCGAGGACTGCACCAATCGGCCCGGGGACTTCATCGACACAGCAAGCGGCTGCCGACTCCAACCCGCCGCCTCCCGGCCCAGCCGCCCTTGTCCAAGTTGCAGTCCTGACAGTTGCAGAAGTCGCAGCACCTTCATGGGCCCAACCCATCCTCAATTTTTTGGTGAACAAAGAGCTACCAACTGATGAGATCTCGGCCTGGCAAGTGCAACGTCGGGCAGCAGCCTACACCAGTCAACAAAGAGCTCGTGAGGCGTAGTGTCACTGGTGTCTACCAGCGATGCGTGGAGCCGGAGCATGGCCAAGCGATTCTCAAAGACATCCATCAAGGCGAGTGTGGCCACCACGCGGCTTCAAGAGCACTCGTCGCCAAAGCCATCCGCCATGGTTTCTTCTGGCCAACTGCTCTTGAAGACGCGAAGGAATTGGTCCAAAAATGCAAAGGGTGCCAGAAGTTTCGTTCCAAGCCACATCAGCCGGCTTCTGCGCTCTAGACTATTCCCATTGCCTGGCCCTTTGCTGTAAGGGGCCTGGACATGGTGGGACCATTCAAAACAGCGCGAGGCGGCATGACCCATATGCTTGTTGCGGTGGACAAGTTCACCAAGTGGATAGAGGCCAAACCAATCAAGAAGTTGAACGGTCCGACTGCTGTGACTTTCATCTCCGACATCACCATCAGATACGGCATACCGCACAACATCATCACCGACAACAGCACAAACTTTGCCAAAGGCGCCTTGGCCCGTTTCTGCGCGACGCAGGGCATCAGACTGGACTTAGCGTTCGTTGCCCATCCGCAGTCAAACGGACAAGTAGAGCGAGAAAACGTCCTCATCTTGTCCGACATCAAGCCTCGACTGGTCGAGCCTCTGGAGCGTTCGGCCGGCTGTTGGCTCGATGAGCTGCCGGCCGTCCTCTGGAGCCTGCGCACAACTCCAAACAAGTCAACCGGCTTCACGCCCTTCTTCCTCGTCTACGGTGTCGAAGCCGTCATCCCAACGGACATAGTGTTCGACTCCCCTCGAGTCACCATGTACACCGAAGAGGAGGCAGAAGAAGCACGTCAAGATGGCGTCGATCTGCTGGAAGAGGGCCGGCTGTTGGCACTTAGTTGGTCCAGCATCTACCAGCAGAGCCTGCACCGGTATTATAACCGCAAGGTCAAGCCGAGATCTTTCCAAGAGGGAGACCTTGTGCTCCGGCTGATCCAGCGAACAGCTGGTCAGCACAAGCTCTTAGCGCCTTGGGAAGGCCCCTTCATCATCAGCAAAGTGCTAGGCAACGACTACTACTACCTGATCGACGCTCAGAAGCCTCGAGCATGCAAGAGGGACGACTTTGGCAAGGAGACGGAACGGCCGTGGAACACAAACCTCCTCTGAAGATTTTGTAGTTAAAGCAGTATGTACCACGCTACCTTTTGTATTAAATATGAAGACTCCGGGTCCCCCGAGACGAGCTCGGGGACTGCCCTCTTTTATCTATATGATAAGAACTATGCCCATAAGTATGTTATTTCTTATGCCGCTTGGCACCGGGTCCGACTAGTCAGCCCGGGGACTTGCCGCCTTGCACTACGAAATGCTTCCTGCAGCCAGACAAGTAATGTGTGGCACCTAAGTCGTCTCCTGCCAGAAGCCGCAGCTCACAAAGCGACTGCACGGTGGGCAGGAGTAAGGTAGAAAGGGTGCCCATATGAAAAATGGCTAAGGACACAAGCATGGTCATAGTCTAAGCCGGCTTCCTGCCTCTTACGACCGACTGTTGAGTAGCTGGCTCGCCGTGTTCTACTTAACTTGCCAAAGAACTCTAAACGGCTAAGTACTTGCCTTCCCAAAAGAAGCTAAGTACTTGATCCAGCAACAGTCCGCAGAGCGGCTGTCTGACTGGCAAGACGGCAACCAAGGGAAGGTGGCAAAGGAAAAAAAACCCAAAGAGCAACATGCAAGAAGAGATAGAACTCGGAATATATTTACATAGCAAAGGCGCTTGGCCAATCTTCAAACAGAAGTTCAAGATACACCCCGCGGGTGGATTTGTGCAAAATTAACAAAGTTCATCGAGACCAATAAGCAGGTATAAACAAAGGTAAAGTGGCAGCCTAGGAAGCAGCAGGCGGGCCTGGTGGAACGGCAGAATCGGCGGTGCCGACTGGTGGAGCGGGCGGCTGGGGAGTCTCCGCTTGGTCGCCTCCAGTGGTAGCCGGCTTGGTTGGGCGTGGCTCATTGTTGGAGGCGCGGTCGAGCTGAGGCTGGCCGTCCGCTCCGGCCTCCGGCGCCTCCCATTCGCCTTCGTTCTCCGCCCCGCCTTCTTCCTCGCCTCTGGAGTCGATCACCTCTGCTGAATCCTCGTCGTAAGCCGGATTCATCTTGAACCATTTCGGCGGTGCCTCGTCGCCATTCTCAGCCTGCTCCGGGATGAAGATGCTGGTGTCGGTGTACTCGGCAATCGACGCCGCGCGCTTGATGAGGTCATCTTCCATGACCGCCAACTCTGCCTGAGCTTCTTGCCGGAACGTGGCTAGGCTAGACTCAGCCCAGGATACCACGCCTTGACAAACTCTAAGGCCCGGCGCGCTCCAGCCCGGGCCGAAGAGCCCTTCCAGGCCTCAAGGCGGCCAACCGCTACCTCTAGCCAGTCGGCAGTCCGACTTGGGGTGCGCGGTGCCTGCATGTCCGGCCACAGGGCGGCGATCGCCTGGGCGCCGACACGTTGAAGCCAGCGCAGCATCCGGTGAGCCGGCCGAAGATGAGCATCAATGCCCAGGATCTGCTTGTTAAGGGTTCGGGGGGAGTCAACGGCGATCTTCGCGCCATCCGCCCTCCGCCCTTCACTATTAGCCTCGATGGCCTAGTTGGCGGCGTCCGAGTGGACATGGAAGAAGTCTGCCAGGACATGTAAGCAAAGAGCAAAATTAGAGATTAGAAGCCGGCTCGACCAACAGCCGGCAGCTCAAAGAAGAAAAGTGAGGAGAGGCTCACTGTCGACGAGATCCTCAATCTCATGGAAGCCGGAGGACAGCATCGCCTCCTTGTCGGTCCAGGAGGAGCTCTCGGACGCGGATTCGGCAAGGAGGGTGGTCTCCTTGTCCTCCGCCTCTTTCTGGGCCTTCTTGAGTAGCTCCTTATGTTCCGCCAGCTGCGTGACCAGCCGGTCGCGCTCCTTAGCCACCTGGCCGCACTCCTCCTCCTTGGTGCACAGGGCAGTGTTGGCCTTGCCCAGCTGCTGCTGCAGGGCGGCGTTGGCCTCTGCAGAAGAAAGAGGAGAATAAGGTGTTAGTTACCAACAAGGAAGAAAATTCGCCGAGGAGATCCGGCCCGACTGCTCAGCAGTCGGCCCGAATCTCGGGGACTACAGCCCGCGGGCGCGCCAGCACACCCCCGTGAAGAAAAAGTCATCTACAAAAAAAAGAATAGTCGCCGGGGAGATCCGGCCCGACTGCTCGGTAGTCGGCCTGAATCTCGGGGACTACAACCCGCGGGTGCGCCAGCGCGCCCCCACAGAGAAGGAAGAGGACTCACTACGGCTTTCCGACAAGTCGGCGGTCCGCTTGGCCAGCTCCTCGACGTTGGCGTTGAAGGTGGTCACGCGAAGATTGTGGTAGTCCTGTGACAAAATTTCAGACAAGTGTTAGTCCTTGGAACTCACCAATCAGAGTTCCGAGCCGCCTGCTCAGCAGCCAGCCCAAAACTTGGGGACTACACCCAGTGGGTGCGCTGGCGCGCCCCCACCAAGAAGAACAAGAAACAAAGACAAAGAAGAAGGGAACGTACCAGGATGGCTTCTCGCGATGCTAGATACGCCTTGGTGCAGTTCTTGATGGCATCGCCCTCGGCTCGGATCTTGGCTTGGACGTCCAGAAGCGCCCGGTTCAATGGGCCCGTCCCATCCCGCCTCGCCGCACCCACCCAGTGGGCGCGGCGCTTGTCGCCTCGGTGTCCGGGATCGTGGAGCTCGCGGCGCCGGTCTCCAGAGGGCACGGCGCCGAAGCCGCCTTCGCGAGACGGCGACGCGTCAGCGTGCCGACCTGGAGAACTAGACCCGCCACCACCTCGTATTCAGTCGGCGGCACCGGCGGGTCCGCCGGCTGCTCGCCTTGCGCGCTCCCAGATGGCGGCTGTGGCGGCACGATCACGTCCGACATGGCGGTGTCGCCGCCATCCCTCTCCATGACCGGGTTCTCGCCACCGGCCTCCCCAGTCTACACCGTGAACTCCGGGGGTGGCGGCGCAGAGTTCAGAGGAATAACCAAAACCTCCGACTAGCAATGTGCGGCTTCTTCGGCTCGCTTCTTCGCCGCGTTGGCGGCCTCAGCCTTCGCCAGTCTCTTCTAGGCGGCAGCCTCCGCCTTCTCAGCCTCCGCCTTCTTTAGGCGGGCGGCTTCTTGCTCTTCACGCACCTCTTGTGCATTCCGCTCTGTCGCCTCCCGGAGGTCGGCGGCAGGGTCAATCCGCCGATTTGTGGCGGAAGTCTCCGCCGACCCCATGATGGAGGTGGGAGCGACCTTGTCAAGAGAGAGGGGAGCCCTGGACCCAAGGGTGACAAGCAAGCAAACTCAGACAAGATCAATGAAAGAAAAAATGAAAGCGCAAGAATGGTAGCACTTACGCGGAGACCAACAACGGCTTCTTCACTTCCTTGCGGAAGCGGTGGGCCTTTGTGGCTGCCTCGTCCCACTTGGTCGCCGCGGACGAGCCCTTGGGCTTCTTCGGTCGGCTGCCGAACATGCTCGGCGCGGCCCTGCGCTTCTTCGCGCCGCCTTGGGCATCCGGCATGGCAGAAGAGCTCGCGCCGGGCTGACCGGCTCCTGGCTGGTGGCGTGGGGCGACCTCCTCCGTGTCATCGTCAGGCCGGTCCTTGAAACTAGCCCCGAGCCTCGGGCCGCCCACTTCACTGCTTCCTCCCTCGGCGTCGTCCTCCAAGGCCGCTGCCCCCAAGTCAGGGTCGCCGACGTCACTCTCCGCCCGATCGGGGAGGAATTCACGGGCCGGCCCCACGGTGCCGGCTGCCGGATGGAGGAGGGGGTTCTGACCAAAGCCGATTGGTCAGATTGGACAAGACGGACTTGGCGGCAAAGGAGTCAAAGAAAAAGAAAAAGAAACAACTCACCATGGGCGAAGGGTTGGCGCGTGAATACGGCTCCTTGCCGAACTGCCACTCTCCCGTGAGCTCGCGGTTCGCAAGGTAGTTCACCATGTGGGCTACCTCCGTGTGAGGCATCTCCTTAGTGCACAGACGACTCGGGTCCCGATGCCCGCTCATCTGGCAAATCATGTGGGGGCGAGTTTGGAGTGGGAGCACTCGGAGCGCTACGAAGGCGGCCTGCAAATCCGGCCCGGTCAGGCCCTCCAACTGCATCAGCACTTGGAGTCGCGTGATGGCGCCAGCTCCTGCGGGCGTCAGCGTCCTGGCCCGATACGACCAGTTGGGCTGCCTCCCAGCCGGCGGGCCGGCCACGTAGGCCGGCAGATTGACCCAATCGCCCTCCGCAAAGACGCTCTTCACGTAGAAGTACGAATGCTGCCACATCTTCACTGACTTTATCAGCTGGATGGGGGGAAACGGGTTGTCGGCCCCCGACCTCCGCACGGCGATGAACGCGCCGCACTGAGCCGGCATGCCTGCGGCTTGGGTGCCGAGCTTGGAGTAGAAGAACTTCCCCAGAGCTTGATGGTGGGGAGAATGCCGAGGAAGCCTTCGCACAAGAAGACGAAGGCGGACAACAACACCACTGTGTTGGGGGTGAGGTGGTGCGGCTGGAGACCGTAGAATTCGAGAAAGGCGCGGAAGAAGCCGCTCACCGGAAGGCTAAGGCCGCGTAGGCAGTGCGAGCGGAAGATGACCTGCTCGCCCTTCTCCGGCGCCGGCGAGATTTCCATCTTCGGTGCAAGGCGGACCCTCATGAAGTCCTTGCCAGGCAGCCGCCGTGTCATGCGGAGGAAATCAATGTGATCATCGTGGACCTTCAAACCGTCCCAGGTGCCGGAGTGCGCCGCGGGGGGCGTGGCGGTGGAAGAAGAGCTCATCGGGAACGGATCACCGTGGCGCTCAGCGTAGCTTGGGGCGAGGCGGCGAGAGGAAGAAGAGGAGGAAGCAGTGAAGAGGAGGGGCACGCGTGCTCCGCCGCCCCCTCCTCCCCCTACTTATAGACTAGTGGACTGCGAAGCCGAGGGGGCAGGTGTGGGATTTACTGTGCCCACTACCCCATGCCCCCACGTTTATCGCGCAAAGTTACTGCGCGCAGTAACTCCGCGGGAATCTCAACCGTCCACCCCGGCCGTAGCTAATCCGCCAGCGTGCCGAGGCATGGTAGTGGCGGGCCCCGCCTGTAGGCGTGACCCGTCGCGCGTGTGGGTGGGCAGACTGGCCCGGCCGCTCGTCGCCACATGACAGGCCCGAAACGGGCGGAGGCCTAGAAGGTTAGCTAGCGCGCCACTTGGATCCCGCCGAGGCGTTCGAAAATTTTGGACAAGTCAGATTGGGCGAGTCCAACTCCTGCCAGTCGGCCCGGCAGAAGTCGAACAAAGTTTCGCATCAAGCACTCAGAGAAAGGAAACTGCTGAGGCTCCTCGACCAGTCGCCCGCGGCGCCTCACCAGCTTCGGGGACTACTGTCGGAGTAATGGGCCACGGGTAGGCTAACCCGACGCCCATAACCTTTCAAGACATCGGGGCTGACCGCGTCCCTCGGGATGCCAAGGTAAAGAGCCGCCTTCCGGAAGCTGGCTGCCCGTAGACGGCCGAGTCTAGAAGGCGAGGTCGAGACAAGCCGACTCCTGCCAGGCCGCTTCCAGAGAAGCCGGCCCGCGGCCCCTTCGAAGCCCACATCAAGGGGAACGGGACAGGGGATGGCTATAGTGCAGCCCATCCCCTCCCCTACCTAAGGGCTGGCGCGGCCATAGTGCGATGTACCAACGAGGAGCCCCGCCCGGCGCGGCACTGTTGCAATGCCAGCCCTGACATCACCATAGGCAAGCGGAGTCCTGCTCCCACGACGACCTGTCTGTACGGCCCAAGGACAATGGGCCCCACCAATTAGCGAGAGTCCAGAAGACGGCGAAGAGCCCTACCAATCGGACCCGATGGGAGTCGGCCCCTAGGAGTTGGTCTGCTCCTCCCACGGGCCCCACGCGCCATTAACCAGACAAGACGGGGAGTGGCTACAGTAATCGCGCGCAATGACGGCGGTGCTGTAGCCATGATCCTTCGACCAAGCCTGCGTCATTAGAAGCGCGGCTACAATGATCAGCAGCCGGCAAAACCCCCAAGCGGCGGGTACAGCCTGTCGGATCCGTACCAGACCAGTCGGCGGGGCCCCCCAATCAGCGGGCCCTAGCAGTCGGCGGAGAAGTCGGCGGCCGAAGAGACTGATGGCTGGGCCTGCGCCCAGTCATATTACGCTTGTACCCCTCGGGGGTAGGCCTATATAAACCCCCCAGGGCACCCATGCAAAGGGTTCAGACGCATTAGAACTAGACCAGAGATATAGGAAGGAGAAAGCTAGCCTTGCCTTCTCCTACCTCGAACATACAGCTCGAGGAGCACCCTTGTACTCACTTTGCCTTACTGATCATGCAGAGACCCCGCAGAGCAGGACTAGGGGTGTTATCTCCTAGGAGAGCCCCGGACCTGGGTAAAGTACGCCGGCGTTCGTGTCTACGCCTATGTAGCGACCCGACCCGAATGGATCAAGTCTACTGTGCTCCGGTGTCATCCCTGGATCAGTAATGCTGACACCACATAGTACTTCAAAGGATTTATAGCAGAGTGGCAATCACACACTTATTACATCGTTGTCTCAAAAGAGAACTTATTACAATAATATGGCTTAAGGCCATCTAATTTCGATAACAGCGGAAGACTTGGAAGATAAATGGGTCCATCAACTCCAACGGCATCACTGAGTATAGAACCACGACCTAAAAGCACATTAATCGTCGTCTGAAAAGTCTGCAACATTAACGTTGCAGCCCGAAAATGGGTCAGCACATGGAATATGCTGGGAAAGTAACACATAGAGAATGATGGAATGAAACAGCTATACTATATGCATATTTGGCTGGTGGAAAGCTCTATGGTTACTGTTTTGCGTAAAGCCAGTTTTTCCCTACTGCAAAGGAATAAGTTTATTTAACTATCATGGTGGTTGTTAAACATTGAGAATGGTTGACAGCATTCTCAATCCCAATTAAAAGTAGTTATCAATAACCCAACAATAGTAATTTAGAAGTAACATGATGAGATTCACATGATATTCAAGTACTAGATACTCAAGATTGTCCATAACCGGGGACACGGCTAATCATGATTAGTTTGTTACACTCTGCAGAGGTTTGCGCACTTTTCCCCACAAGACTCGATCGCCTCCGTTGGTTTTCTCGCACTACTGGTGTTTGAGAAACGGATGACCGAGACACAGTCTTTCAGAAGCGCTAGCACCTTACGATGGATAGACCGGTACACCTACTTTCCCCTACATCTGCTAGTCTACCCTGTAAGAGTTCGCACGACTTAGTCAACTATGCCAGAGCCCATATTGGCTTGTGGCTGCACACGTAAGTTTCTAGCATGAAAGATCTTATGATCCCTTTGAGCCTGGGTGGCGGTCCAAAAAAAACAGGCAAGTCCTGATAGACATCAGGTGCCTCAAACCACCCAGATGTGTGTTTAAGTTGCCACCTTAGATAAACGCTTAAAATTATCAATCTCACATCTGTCATGGATATCACTCACCCAATCCACGTCTACTAGCATAGCATGGCATAATAAGCAAACGTAGAAGTAACTCCCAAAGGTTTCATAATAAACATGTAATAGGTACTACCTCATCTACTTCCCATCCCACAATTTAATTAGATCCTAATCATGCAATGAGTGAGGATGGATCTAATGCAATAAAACTGGGTTGTAGAAAAGGTATGATCAAAGTGTCACTTGCCTTGCTGATGATCCGCGAGTCCTAGAGATTCGAAGTAACAGGCGGCGCAATCCGGGTAATCTATCACAGACAAACAACAAGCATACAATAAGTACTCATCTAATGCACAGGTAAAACTCGAACAAGAGATCGAACCAGATAATTCAACTTAAGAACTCCGGTTGCAAAGAAAGAACGAACCGAACAAAGAAACCGAAAACAAACGGCGGAAGAAAACAACTCAGTTCTAGCAAGTTGAAACTAGGTCAAATTTTATAGTAGCAAAAACTTAGTTAAAGTTGATTAGTCGGAACGGCGGTTTCGAAACGAAACTCCAGGCGCTTGAATCACCTGATTCCGATAAACGAGCGAGAAGATAAACTAGAACGAAGATCGGATGTGAGATCGTGATCGCGGAATAAATCCGACGAAAAGAAAAAGAAGAATGGTTAAGTGAACGGACGTTCGTTAACCTAGGATAATCCGGTGATCATGTTCGTTAGGACGAACGGTCCGGCGAATGGTCTCTAGGCAACTAAATCAGAAAAGAGAACGAAACCGATCTAGGGTTTCGGGAAAAGAAATCGAAACGAAGAACCGATCTAGAAAACCGGAACGGTTTAGAAAAGAACCGGAAAGAAAACGAATCGGAAGAGAAGAAAAGAATTGGAACGGTTTAGAAGAAAAAAATGATCCGAGGGAATAGAAGAGATGCGGCGCGGGGCTACCTCCGGCGAACGGCGGCGTGGGGCGGCGGCGGCGTGGGCAAGGGGCGGCGGCGGCGGTGACGCAGAGCGCGGGCGGTGGTGACGCAGGGCGCGGGCGGCGGTGACGCAGGGCGCGGCGCGGCTTGGGGCTTGGTTTGATGTTTAGAGGGGGGTGGGTGCTTGGGTATTTATATAGGTGAGGGGAGAGATTACTTGGGGGAGGGGACAAGGAATAAGAGGAGGAAAAAGAGTCCAAAAAAAAGGCAACCCGAGTCCTACTAGGACTCTAGGCGACGGCGGCTCCCTCCTGCGCCAGGCACGCGGCGCGGCTAAGGCCTGGCCGGCCGGCCTGCTGGCTGCCCAAGGCGCGCTGCTGGATTTTTTATTTTTTTTAAATCGGTTTCGCGCGCAGAAAAACAAAGAAGAAAAAATCTAAACGAACTCCAAAACTCTTAAAGTAAATTTTCCCCGACTCCTAAAAATGAGTCGAACAAAATGAAGTTTTCTCGGGACCTAAAATGCAAATTTTGAAACGCGCATTTTTCCCTATCCAAATAAAAGGCAAATTAACTCCGACAAAACCAATGATCCTCTCTTCAAAGTTTGAGAAGAACTCAAATATGAAAATGACGAAATCTCCAACTCTCTCCGAGGGTCCTTGAGTTGCGTGAAATTTCTAGGATCAACAAAATGCAAGAAAATATGATATGCATGATGATCTAATGTATAACATTCCAAATTGAAAATTTGGGATGTTACAAACCTACCCCCCTTAAGATGAATCTCGCCCTCGAGATTCGGGTTGGCTAGAAAATAGGTGAGGGTGGTCCTTGAGCAAATCTTCTTCTCTCTCCCAGGTGGCTTCATCCTCTGAGTGGTGGTTCCACTGAACTTTGCAAAACTTGATAACCTTGCTGCGGGTAACTCTGCTGGCATACTCGAGAATCTTGACTGGCTTCTCTTCATACGTTAAGTCGCCCTTCAACTGAATTGCTTCAAGCGGCACTGTATCTCTTAACGGTACCTTCGCCATCTCGGCGTGACATTTCTTCAGCTGAGAAACATGGAATACATCATGAACTCCTGACAGTCCCTCTGGTAATTCCAACTTATAAGCGACTTCTCCCATACGTTGCAAGATCTTATATGGTCCAATGAAATGCGGTGCTAATTTTCCCTTAACTCCAAAGCGCTTAACTCCTCGAAGTGGGGATACTCGGAGATACACTCTGTCTCCGGTTTCGTAAACTGTCTCCTTGCGTTTAGAATCTGCGTAGCTCTTTTGCCTGGACTGGGCTACCTTGAGCCTATCGCGTATCAACTTAACCTTCTGTTCAGACTCCTTAATCAAATCTGGTCCAAAGAAGTGACAGTCTCCAACTTTGTCCCATGACAACGGTGTCCTGCACCTCCTTCCATATAAAGCTTCGAAAGGTGCCATCTTCAAACTGGTTTGGTAGCTGTTGTTATAAGAAAATTCCGCATACGGCAAATTATCGTCCCAACTAGATCCATAATCTAGTGCACAGGCTCTCAGCATATCTTCCGAAATCTGATTGACCCTCTCGGTCTGTCCATCTGTCTGCGGATGAAAAGCGGTGCTGAACTCTAGCCTGGTTCCCAAAGTTTCATGCAACTGATTCCAAAACTTTGAGGTAAATTGGGTTCCTCTGTCTGATACAATGCTCCTCGGAACTCCATGCAAACAAATGATCCTAGTCATGTATATCTTTGCCAACTTAGCACTGGTGTAAGTGGTCTTAACTGGAATGAAATGTTCTACCTTCGTCAAACGATCAACTACTACCCATATCGAGTCATATCCTGTCTTTGTCCTGGGTAGTCCTGTGATAAAATCCATGCCTATCTTATCCCACTTCCATTCGGGTCCCGGCAATGGTTGTAACAATCCGGCTGGCTTCTGATGCTCTACCTTTACTCTATGACATACGTCTCAAACTGCTACATATGCTGCAATATCCTTCTTCATTCCGGTCCACCAGAATGTCTCCTTCAAATCCAAATACATCTTGGTATTTCCTGGGTGAATCGAATAGGGTGAATCATGTGCCTCTTGTAGAATCAACTTCCTGATCTCCGGGTCATTTGGCACATAAACACGGTCCTCAAACCATAGGGTATCGTGCTCATCCTCACGAAATCCCTTTGCTTTTCCTTTGCTTAGTTTCTCCTTTATAGAAGCAATCTCCTTGTCAGATTTCTGAGCTTCTCTGATCTTATCCATCAATGTTGACTGAATCTCCAATGCTGCTACATAGCCTTTCGGAACTATCTCTAAACTTAGTTCACGGATGTTTTCTGCTAATTCCTTGGGTAATTCCTTTGTCATTAACGTATTGACATGGCTCTTATGGCTCAATGCGTCAGCTACTACATTAGCTTTACCGGGATGGTAATGAAATCTCATATCATAATCCTTGATGAGCTCCAACCATCTCCTTTGTCTGAGATTCAACTCCTTCTGCGTGAAAATGTACTTCAAACTCTTGTGATCCATGTACACCTCACAATGATTTCCAATGAGGAAATGTCTCCATGTCTTCAATGCATGCACTACGGCTGCTAACTCCAAATCATGTGTGGCGTAATTCAACTCATGAGGCTTCAGTTGTCGTGAAGCATAAGAAACGACTCTCCCTTCCTGCATAAGCACTGCTCCAAGTCCTCGACGTGAAGCGTCGCAATACACCTCATAATCCTTGGTCTGATCTGGCAAAATCAACATTGGTGAGGTAACCAAACGTTTCTTCAACTCCTGGAAACTAGCCTCACACTCCTCAGTCCAATTGAACTTGGTATCCTTCTTCAACAACTCCGTCATAGGCTTTGCAATCTTTGAAAAGTTCTCAATGAATCTCCGGTAGTATCCTGCGAGTCCAAGAAAACTCCGGATCTCTCCAACTATTGTTGGTGCTTCCGATTCGGTTACAGTCTCAACCTTTGCGGGGTCAACTGCTATCCCTTCTCTGGATATAACGTGTCCGAGGAATCCTACTTCCTTCAACCAAAACTCACATTTGCTAAATTTGGCATATAACTAATGTTCCCTTAGTTTCTCCAAAACCAAACGCAAATGTTCCTTATGCTCTTCTTCATTCTTTGAATAAACCAGGATATCATCAATGAACACTACGACGAACTTATCCAAAAACTCCATAAACACCTTGTTCATCAGGTTCATAAAATAGGCAGGCGCGTTAGTAAATCCAAATGACATAACGGTATACTCATACAATCCATATCTTGTGGTGAATGCTGTCTTAGGTATGTCCTGCTCTCGAATCTTCAACTGGTGGTACCCTGATCGCAAATCTATCTTGGAAAACACTTTAGCTCCTTGCAAATGATCAAACAGATCATTGATCATTGGCAGTGGGTACTTGTTCTTGATGGTTACTTCGTTCAATCCACAGTAATCAACAACCATCCGTAATGATCCATCCTTCTTCTCCACTAGAAGTACGGGTGATCCCCAAGGCGAAGAACTTGGGCGTATGTAACCTTTCTCCAATAACTCCTTAATCTGATTCTTGATTTCTACCAAATCCTTTGCAGGCATCCGGTATGGTCTCTTTGATATTGGGCCTGTACCTGGCAATAACTCAATCAAAAACTCAATGTCTCTATTCGGTGGCATGCCTGGCAACTCTTCCGGAAATACATCAGGAAAATCCTTTACCACTGGTACTTCCTCCTGCACTACTCATGTTAGGCAATTTACTTGTGTCCTATTTGGCACATGCCGGGATACATACTTGATCCTTCTTCCTTCTGGCGTTGTAAGCAAAATTGACTTACTAGCACAATCGATGTTTCCTCCATACATCGACAACCAATCCATACCGAGGATTACATCCAAACCTTGGGATTCCAGAATAATCAAATCTGTTGGGAAAACATGCCTTCCTATGCTTAATGGCACTTGAAAACATCCTTGACTGGCCATGTATTCTGCTCCTGGCGAACTTACTAGCATAGGTGTTTTAAGAATCCTAGTGTGTAGGCTATATTTTTCCACAAATCCCCTTGATATGTATGAATGTGATGCACCAGTATCGAAAAGAACGAGTGCGGTAAATGACTTAACCAAAAACTTACCGATTACTGCATCAGGCTGATCTTCAACCTCCTCCACGCTAACGTGGTTCACCTGTCCCCTATTGAAAGGGTTCGGCTTCTTCCCTGAGCTCCCATTGCCATTTCCATTCTGGCCTTCAGGACATTCATTTGCATAATGTCCGGTCTTTGAACACTTGAAACAGGTGACTTGACTCAGGTCTCTCTTGGCTGGGGTTGATGGGGTGGTCCGGTTCTGGCCGTTGCTTCCTCCATTCCCATTACCATTCTTGTGGACATTGTGGTTGTGCGAACTACCTCCTCCATGGGTATGCTGAAACTGAAATCCCGATTTAGGGGTAAAATGGGGCTTCTGCTGGGCTCCAGAGTTATACTTCCCCTGTCCATACTTCCTCTTGCGGTTCTCAATCTGCTGTTGCTTCCCTTCAATCATGATGGCACGATCTACCAACTCCTGGTAGTTGTTTAAACTTCCTACCATCAACTGCATGCTTAACTCATCATTTAATCCTTCCAGAAACTTCTCCTGCTTAGTTGCATCCGTAGCAATGTCATCTGGGGCATAACGTGCTAACTTGCTGAAGTCGTCAACATACTGGCCAACTGTCCTTCCTCCTTGGCGTAAGTTGCGAAACTCACGCTTCTTCATGGCCATAGCTCCTGCTGAAACATGTGCAGTGCGGAAAGCTTGCTGAAACTGATCCCATGTGACAGTGTCAACTGGGAAGGTGGCTGTAAAATTCTCCCACCATGCTACCGCGGGTCCTTCAAGCTGATGTGCGGCAAACTTCACTTTCTCACCATCCGTGCATCCTGCAGTGGTCAACTCCCTTCCTATCTTGCGGAGCCAATCGTCTGCTACTATCGGCTCGATGCTACTGGAAAACACCGGCGGATTCAGCCTAAGGAAACGGGCTAAGTGGTCAACAGGTGGTGGTGGTGGTGGTGGGTTGTTGTTGTTGTTGTTGTTCTGCTGATTCTGAACTAACATCTGCATCAATTGATTTTGCTGCTGGATCAATTGAGTGAGCTCCGGTGGAAATCCATTGTCATGTCTCGGAGGCATCTAAGGGTTTAGAAAAGAAGAGATATAAGAATAGAATGAGGTCTAAAGAGAAAACACTACCCCAATGCACATGAGCAAATTTACACAAAATCACTTCATTCAATCAAACAAGGGCTTACAATCGATCTAGCTATCGCAAAAGTGCTCGAACTATAGTGTTTACATGGGGAGGAATACTACTAATATTTGGTGGTCATCTAAAAATTTGAACCGGTGGAAGATTCCATGACGTCCGCTCCAGCTTTGTCTTCAAATTCGGGTTCACTTGGATCCGAATCGGTGTCGTCGATGATGATGTAATTGTCCGGACATGCGACGTACATGTCTTCCTTCCTGGATGCTAACTCCCTCTTGAGTTCTTCAATCTCCTGCTTAAGATCGACGTTGTGTCTTGCTAGAGCTACTATCTCGTCCATGTAGTCCTTGCGTGTAGCCTTCAGTTCTCCTTCTAGCTCGATGATCCTCGCCTTCGCATTCTTCAACTCTATCATATCATTGCACATCTGGTTCTCGTGGCGTCGAATGTGCTGGTTTAACTCCTGGATAAAAGCTGCAATGGATCTATCCTTCTTGGTGATGACTAACTCCCATTGTTCATCTCGGCGTCCACAAATCTGGTAGATAGTGTCCTTGAGGTCTTCTTGATAAACTTCTCTAATGCGTCCTATGGTGATATGGGCTGCCATGCACCTTCCTAGACTCCAAGTTGGTGCATTGAAAACACTATCTATCGGCTTGGTGATTTGCGCGAATGTCCTTCCCGGAACGTGAGCTTGAATCTTCCACCGCTCCTCTTCAGGCAGAGTGGCGTTGAAGGTTCCCGTGAAGCTTGGTAATCCAATGTTTAGGTACTTGGTGACTTTCTTCAAGTGAAATCCAAAAGGTGTGCCTTCATCTGGTTGAGCGTACTTAATCTTTGCGTCCTTCATCCTAAAGAGTAGAAAAGATGAGGAGTTAGAAAATGAAGAGAGAATAGTGATCTATGGCTTTAACTTAGTGGTTGTGTCCTACAGTCAGCGTGTGCTCTGATACTATCTCTGTAGCGACCCGACCCGAATGGATCAAGTCTACTGTGCTCCGGTGTCATCCCTGGATCAGTAATGCTGACACCATACAGTACTTCGAAGGATTTATAGCAGAGTGGCAATCACACACTTATTACATCGTTGTCTCAAAAGAGAACTTATTACAATAATATGTCTTAAGGCCATCTAATATCGATAACAGCGGAAGACTTGGAAGATAAATGGGTCCATCAACTCCAACGGCATCACTGAGTATAGAACCACGACCTAAAAGCACCTTAATCGTCGTCTGAAAAGTCTGCAACATTAACGTTGCAGCCCGAAAATGGGTCAGCACATGGAATATGCTGGGAAAGTAACACATAGAGAATGATGGAATGAAACAACTATACTATATGCATATTTGGCTGGTGGAAAGCTCTATGGTTACTGTTTTGCGTAAAGCCAGTTTTTCCCTACTGCAAAGGAATAAGTTTATTTAACTATCATGGTGGTTGTTAAACATTGAGAATGGTTGACAGCATTCTCAATCCCAATTAAAAGTAGTTATCAATAACCCAACAATATTAATTTAGAAGTAACATGATGAGATTCACATGATATTCAAGTACTAGATACTCAAGATTGTCCATAACCGGGGACACGGCTAATCATGATTAGTTTGTTACACTCTGCAGAGGTTTGCGCACTTTTCCCCACAAGACTCGATCGCCTCCGTTGGTTTTCTCGCACTACTGGTGTTTGAGAAACGGATGACCGAGACACAGTCTTTCAGAAGCGCTAGCACCTTACGATGGATAGACCGGTACACCTACTTTCCCCTACATCTGCTAGTCTACCCTGTAAGAGTTCGCACGACTTAGTCAACTATGCCAGAGCCCATATTGGCTTGTGGCTGCACACGTAAGTTTCTAGCATGAAAGATCTTATGATCCCTTTGAGCCTGGGTGGCGGTCCAAAAAAAACAGGCAAGTCCTGATAGACATCAGGTGCCTCAAACCACCCAGATGTGTGTTTAAGTTGCCACCTTAGATAAACCCTTAAAATTATCAATCTCACATCTGTCATGGATATCACTCACCCAATCCACGTCTACTAGCATAGCATGGCATAATAAGCAAACGTAGAAGTAACTCCCAAAGGTTTCATAATAAACATGTAATAGGTACTACCTCATCTACTTCCCATCCCACAATTTAATTAGATCCTAATCATGCAATGAGTGAGGATGGATCTAATGCAATAAAACTGGGTTGTAGAAAAGGTATGATCAAAGTGTCACTTGCCTTGCTGATGATCCGTGAGTCCTAGAGTTTCGAAGTAACAGGCGGCGCAATCCGGGTAATCTATCGCAAACAAACAACAAGCATACAATAAGTACTCATCGAATGCACAGGTAAAACTCGAACAAGAGATCGAACCAGATAATTCAACTTAAGAACTCCGATTGCAAAGAAAGAACGAACCGAACAAAGAAACCGAAAACAAACGGCGGAAGAAAACAACTCGGTTCTAGCAAGTTGAAACTAGGTCAAATTTTATAGTAGCAAAAACTTAGTTAAAGTTGATTAGTCGGAACGGCGGTTTCGAAACGAAACTCCAGGCGCTTGAATCACCTGATTCCGATAAACGAGCGAGAAGATAAACTAGAACGAAGATCGGATCTGAGATCGCGATCGCGGAATAAATCCGACGAAAAGAAAAAAAGAACGATTAAGCGAACGGACGTTCGTTAACCTAGGATAATCCGGTGATCACATTCGTTAGGACGAACGGTCCGGCGAACGGTCTCTAGGCAACTAAATAGGAAAAGAGAACGAAACCGATCTAGGGTTTCGGGAAAAGAAATCGAAACGAAGAACCGATCTAGAAAACCGGAACGATTTAGAAAAGAACCGGAAAGAAAACGAATCGGAAGAGAAGAAAAGAATCGGAACGGTTTAGAAGAAAAAAACAATCCGAGGGAATAGAAGAGATGCGGCGCGGGGCTACCTCCGGCGAGGTCTCCGGCGAACGGCGGCGTGGGGCGGCGGCGGCGTGGGCAAGGGGCGGCGGCGGCGGCGACGCAGGGCGCGGGCGGTGGTGACACAGGGCGCGAGCGGCGGAAACGCAGGGCGCGGCGCGGCTTGGGGCTTGGTTTGATGTTTAGAGGGGGGGTGCTTGGGTATTTATAGAGGTGAGGGGAGAGATTACTTGGGGGAGGGGACAAGGAATAAGAGGAGGAAAAAGAGTCCAAAAAAAGGCAACCCGAGTCCTACTAGGACTCTAGGCGGCGGCTCCCTCCTGCGCCAGGCGCGCGGCGCGGCTAAGGCCTGGCCGGCCGGCCTGCTGGCTGGGCCTTGGCCCAAGGCGCGCTGCTGGATTTTTTTAAATCGGTTTCGCGCGCAGAAAAACAAAGAAGAAAAAATCTAAACGAACTCCAAAACTCTTAAAGTAAATTTTCCCCGACTCCTAAAAATGAGTCGAACAAAATGAACTTTTCTCGGGACCTAAAATGCAAATTTTGAAAATGCGCATTTTTCCCTATCCAAATAAAAGGCAAATAAACTCCGACAAAACCAATGATCCTCTCTTCAAAGTTTGAGAAGAACTCAAATATGAAAATGACGAAATCTCCAACTCTCTCCGAGGGCCCTTGAGTTGCGTGAAATTTCTAGGATCAACAAAATGCAAGAAAATATGATATGCATGATGATCCAATGTATAACATTCCAAATTGAAAATTTGGGATGTTACAGCCTAATCCCGCTTCCGGGCACCGACGACGTTCTACTCGCTCCCACCATGATAAGCCATCCTTTGGCATATGTCGCACCCAACCCCCGACATCATGGTATCAGCCGAAGCCTTCTTGACGTCAGCGACTGAGCGGCGCACGCCGGGTTGGACCGCGTAACGCAACTTCCTTTGTAATGGTGGTTGCTAGGTCAGCTCATCGGCCACCCACACAACGTGCATGTGTGCAATGGGTGATGGGCCCTGACCCCTACGCCATAAGATTTACACCGGCATGTTGACCTCTTTGTTGTGCCTAGGTAGGGCTGCGTCGTGTTGATCTTCCGAGGCAGGGCATGACCCAGGAAAGTGTGTCCGGCCAAAGGGGATCGACCGCGTTGGGAAATGTGGTGCACTCCTGCAGGGAAGTTTACCTATTCGAATAGCCGTGTCCCTCGGTAAAAGGATGACCTGGAGTTCTACCTCGACTTTATGACAACTAGAACCGGATACTTAATAAAACACACCCTTCCAAGTGCCAGATACAACCCGGTGATCGATCTCTCATAGGGTGACGAGGAGAGGATCGCCGGGTAGGATTATGCTTGCTACCTCTTAAGCACTGCATTGGTTTTCCCTTAAAGAGGAAAGGGTGATGCAGCAAAGTAGCATAAGTATTTCCCTCAGTTTTTGAGAACCAAGGTATCAATCCAGTAGGAGGCCACACACAAGTCCCTCGTACCTACACAAACAAATAAGAACCTCGCAACCAACGCGATAAAGGTGTTGTCAATCCGTTCATGGTCACTTACGAGAGTCAGATCTGATAGAGATGATAAGATAATATTTTTGGTATTTTTATGATAAAGATTAAAAGTAAATATTGCAAAATAAAAGATAATAAAAATAGCTTGTTAACGGAAGATAAATAGAATGGAGAATAGACCCGGGGGCCATAGGTTTCACTAGTGGATTATTCAAGCTAGCATAAGTATTATGGTGGGTGAACAAATTACTGTCGAGCAATTGATATAAAAGCGAATAATTATGAGAATATCTAGGCATGATCATGTATATAGGCATCACGTCCGCGACAAGTAGACCGACTCTAGCCTGCATCTACTACTATTACTCCACACATCGACCGCTATCTAGCATGCATCCAGAGTATTAAGTTCATAAGAACAGAGTAACACATTAGGTAAGATGACATGATGTAGTGGGATAAACTCAAGCAATATGATATAAACCCCATCTTTTTATCCTCGATGGCAACAATACAATACGTATCATTTCCCTTTCTGTCACTGGGATCGAGCGCCGCAAGATTGAACCCAAAGCTAAGCACTTCTCCCATTGCAAGAACGATCAATCTAGTAGGCCAAACCAAACTGATAATTCAAAGAGACTTGCAAAGATAACCAATCATACATAAAAGGTTTTAGAGAAGAATCAAATATTGTTCATACATAGACTTGATCATAAACCCACAATTCATGGGATCTCGATAAACACACCGCAAAAAGAGTTACATCGAATAGATCTCCAAGAAGATCGAGGAGAACTTTGTATTGAGATTCAAAGAGAGAGAAGAAGCCATCTAGCTAATAACTATGGACCTGAAGGTCTGTGTCGGTGTCAAAACCGGCGGATCTTTGGTAGGGGGTCCCTAACTGTGCGTCTAAGGTCGATGGTAACATGAGACAAGGGACATGATGCTTACCCAGGTTCGGGCCCTCTCTATGGAGGTAATACCCTACGTCCTGCTTGATTGATATTGATGAATATGAGTATTACAAGAGTTGACCTACCTCAAGATCGTAATGGCTAAACCCTAGAGGTATAGCTTGTATGGCTATGATAATGAGTATATCCTATCCGGACTAAGTCCTCCGGTTTATATAGACACCGAAAGGATCTAGGGTTACCCAAGGTCAGTTACAAAGAAAGGAATCTACATATTCGGTCGCCAAGCTTGCCTTCCACGCCATGGAGAGTCCCGTCCAGACACGGGTGGAGTCTTCGGTCTTCGTATCTTCATAGCCCATCAGTCCTGCCCTTGACTAACAGGTCGGACGCTCGAGGACCCCTTAGTCCAGCACTCCCTCAGTAGCCCCTGAACCTGGCTTCAATGACAAGGTATCCGGCGCGTAGTGTTGTCTTCGGCATTGCAAGGTGGGGTCCTCCTTCCGAATTCTAGAATAGTCTTCGGACGAATTGATCGTGTCCGGACCTGTAACACACACCACACACAACCATAGAGGGAATATAATAATAAATGAGTCCAATCCAATGACAACTTTTACAACATCACACCACGTCCATCCGGTCATAATTTCGAACCGTTTTTGCCTGTCGCTCCATGTTTCGAGATGCGGTTGCCATTGGCACGTCTTTGTCAAAGCAGAGATCGTGTCCCCTTATTACGGGATTCTCATCAATACGGGTGTGGGCAACCCAACTGTGCCGTTTACACAGCCCTTGGGAGCATGCAAATTTTGAGGCGAGTGGGGTGGCGTTCAATATTCACTGCCCTTATAAGGAGATAAGATTCCGCCTTCTTCCACCACGCCTTCTTCCTGCCTTTCCACTCTTGAGCTCCAACGCCCAAGTTCTCATCTACTTCCCACTCGAGAAAGCACTCAACCATGTCCGGATCCGAAGGTCAAGGCAAGTGGATGGCCTCCTCCTTCAAGGAGGAGGACATCGCCAAGCTTCGGGCGGCTAGGTACCTGGCGAAGGAAATTGCCCATCATCTTCCAGCCCAAGGACAAATCATTCCCACGCTGAAGCCCGGCGAGAGGGTAGTGTTCCTCCCCCATTTCCTCTGCGGGCTAGAGTTTCCACTCCACCCCTTCGTCTGCAGGATAATGTTCTACTACGGGATAGACTTCCACGATCTATCCCCAAACTCCTACCTCAATATCTCGACGTTCATTGTCGTGTGCGAGGCCTTCCTCCGCATCCAACCCCACTTTGGGCTGTGGCTCAAAACCTTTAACATGAAGCCCAAGGTGGTGGATGGACAACATGCAGAGTGGGGGGGCGCCATGGTGAGCAAGCTCACCAATGTCTCTTGGCCAAAAGGCACATTCGTGGAGTCTATCAAGGAATGGCAGAAACAATGGTTCTACATCGCCAAACCCCGCGGCGCCACCTAGGCTGCGGCTGCCGCATTCAACTCCGGCGCTCCCGTGTGACTCACCTCCTGGGTCGAGAAGAGCCCGAACTGGTGTTCGTCAGACGAGCTGATTGCGCTACAAACGCGTATTCAAAGCATGATCGATAGGGACATGAAGCTTGTCGACATAATTCAAGTGATGCTGGTGCGCAGGATCCTCCTCTGCCAAAGCCGAAACCACCCTCTATGGGATTTCAACCCGAAGAAGCACCGCGCCTTGGAAAGGCTCTTTGAAACAGCTCACGAAGACGCCTGGAAGTTGCTCTTCAAGGGAAACGAGATACCGCCGGCCATAGACTCGGACCGTGGCCACAACATAAATCACCTCCCCAACGAGGTATGTTATTTTCAACACATCCCCTACTTGCTTGTTTCAAGGGTGATATCTAAGCTTTTATTATCATTGCTTTCTCAGTACCGGTTGAAGAAGGCGAAGCAGATCCGGTGTCCGGCTCCCCTGCCTGAAGAACCAGTCATCCCGCACTTAGCGAAGATGCTGTAGTCGGCGCCTTATAAGGCACCAGAAAAGAAGGCCACAGGAAAGGCCAAGGGGGTCCGGAGTGGCCCCCACCGCAAGGGTGCTTTGGACGTGACGTCCGAAGACAAGACCCGTTCCCCTGCCGCTGAAGACGATGAGGATGAGGAGGAGGAAAACGACTCTCCCCGTGATGGGGGGGGGGAGGAAGAAGAAGGCGACCTCCACAACTCTGGAGGCGGAGGCGCCCAAGAAGGGGAAGGGCTCTGTCGGTGTCAAAACTGGCGGATCTCGGGTAAGGGGTCCCGAACTATGCATCTAAGGCGGATGGTAACAGGAGGCAGGGAACACGATGTTTTACCGAGGTTCGGGCCCTCTTGATGGAGGTAAAACCCTACATCCTGCTTGATTTATTCTTGATGATATGGGTATTACATGAGTTGATCTACCACGAGATCGGAGAGGCTAAACCCTAAAAGCTAGCCTATGGTATGATTGTCTACTGTCCTACGGACTAAAACCCCCCGGTTTATATAGACACCGGAGGGGGCTAGGGTTACACAAGGTCGGTTATAAAGGAGGAGATATCCATATCCGTACTGCCTAGCTTGCCTTCCACGCCAAGTAGAGTCCCATCCGGACACGAGACGAAGTCTTCAATCTTGTATCTTCATAGTCCAACAGTCTGGCCAAAGGATAGAGTCCGGCTGTCCGGAGACCCCCTAGTCCCGGACTCCCTCAGTAGCCCCTGAACCAGGCTTCAATGACGACGAGTCGGACGCGCAGTGTTGTCTTCGGCATTGCAACGCTACCACAGAAGAGTTCAAATAAAGGATAGTGTCCGACCCTGAAAAATAAATTCCACATACCACCGTAGAGAGAATAATATTTCCACAAATCTAATCTGCCGACACGTTTAGGCAACATGACATCATGCCATGGCTCGGTGATTATTCGAACCGTTTTTCTTTAACTAGCCCCGCACATAACGCGAGGCAGTTTCTTGACACGTCTTGTCAAAGAAGAGATCGTGTTCCCCTTATTACGGGATTCTCATCAATATGGGTGTGGGTAACCCAACCGTGCCTAGGACTCCCAAATTTTAAGCAAGTCCCAAACGGCTACGGGGAGGACGCTTGAAATTCACCCTCTTTATAAAGGGACAAGGCATTTACTTTTTTTCCTCCCGTGCTCAATCAAATCCTTCCCCCGCCTCGAGTTATAACACCCAAAGCCTAGGTCAGGTGCTTCGGATCTTCAATCATGTCTGGATCCAGCCTCCAGGGCCGGTGGATGCCCTCCTCCGTCACGGAAGAGGATATCAGGAAGTTGAGGGAGGCAAGATACCTGAGCGCCGAGGTCTCACATCGGCTGCCCGCCCGAGGGCAGGTCATCCCTACTCCTGAACCCAATGAAGACGTCGTGTTCATCTCCCACTTCCTCCGAGGACTAGGCCTCGTTCTGGATCCCTTCATAAGGGGTTTGATGTTCTATTACGGGCTTGATTTCCATGATCTAGCCCCGGATTCCTTTCTCCACATATTGGCATTTATTGTCGTATGTGAGGCCTTCCTCCGCATTACCCCTCACTTCGGCCTGTGGCTCAAGACCTTTGATGTGAAGCCGAAGACGGTCGAAGGGCAGTATGCAGCGTGCGGAGGCGCATTGATACGCAAGATTGCAGGAGCTCCGTGGCCAAAAGGGTCCTTTCCAGAGGTGTCCGGTTTATGGCAATAGGAGTGGTTCTACATCACCGCCCCTAGAAGTGCCAAGTGGGGAGCTTCCCCCGCCTTTCGCTCGGGCCCTCCACCACACCTGATGTCATGGATCAGCAGGGGGCTGAGCTGGGGTCTAGCCAAGGATGTGCCCATATTGCAGAGCCGCATCCGAGATCTCTTCGAGGGAGATTTTAGTTTGGTTATGGTAGTGCAAGTCATGCTAGTTCGTCGAGTCCAGCCATGCAAACCCCGGCCCCTCTGCTTATGGGAATTCAACCTAGAAGGACCGCGCGTTATTCAGAATTTCCTCTTATTCAGAATTTCCTCGGCCTGACGCATGAGGAGATGTATAAATCATTCTCCGGACCTCAAATAGAGTGTATGGGTACTACCGAGGACGTGGGCCTGAGCAGCAACCGCACTGCCGACCAAGTAAGTAATCCTCTAGCCGAACACACCATCTTTCATTTATCATGACATCATTCTGAGAAATCGCCCTTCGACTAGGATTGGCTAGCAAAGGCGAAGATGATTCGGTGTTCGGCCCCCCTTCCTGAGGGTTTGGACAATCCGGTACTGGAAAAGATGCTTGAGCTAGCACCTTGCCTGGAGCCCTCAAAGGAAGATAAAGGGGGAATAATGAGGGTGAAAGCGGGCCCCCATTGCTACCAATTCCAACCGAGGGAATGAGCGCCTTCGTGAAGGAGGATAACCAAGGGGAAGATACTGACCTTCTCTCGCTCCAGGGAAGGAAGAGGACTGCCTTTGAGGATCCAGAAACCAAGGCATCCAAACGGGAGAAGAAGTCTCCAACAGAGGGTCCTGCCTTGGGGGGTGCTCTTGCCGCACAAAGTCCACGCGGGGATCAGCCCTCTAATGAGCCATAAGTGATCAAAAAAAATACTTAATAGTAAAGATATTCTACCTTATTTCCGAGGAAAATAACCAAAGCGTTTATCTTGTAGTGCGGATCTTAGCCCTTCTCAACTGAGCTCGTCTTCAGGGGACCTTTTTCCGGAGATGATGGAGAGTGAAACGCCTCCCCCGCTCAAGAAGTGGGCGACCTTGAAGTGTCGTCGCGGAGGGCCTTTCTGGATCCGCTGAGGCTAGAAGATAATCCTATAGTCGCCTGAAGTCCCCAGCATCCGGCTCTTTAAGCGGGCAAACAAAAGAGTCTGATGCCGTCTGGTATGCGGTCGGACGCACTGAGGGATCTGCTGAAGCGAGCGACCATCTCGGAAGAACACCGTACGTTGATGAGTACGGTGATGGAAAGGATTTCATCCGCCGAAAGCGGGTTGCATGACGCCTTTATGAGTCTACTAACAGGCTTTGAGGTACGTAAAATGATATACCTTTGTAATAGTACCACAACTTTTTTAGGTGTGCCCTGTGTAGATAGTAGCCCCTGAGACTCTGGTTGTCACCGAGAACGGCGACAAGCAGAGGATCGTAGTCCCAGGTAATAACCATACCATTTTAATGTGCAGGTAGTGGAAGCTCCGGTTGCTAGCCGGACTCATGAGTTTGCCGAACTAAAGCGGCAACTGGATGCGGCAGATGCCGACATCGAGCTTGCTAATAAGAGGCTTGACGGGGCACAGGGTAAGTGATATTTTCCGATGAATGTCACATAGTAAGAGCAGCGTGATGCCAGTATCTTTAATATTTTGTGACTGCAGATGGAGCTGCCACCGTGGAAACCCTTCGGGCGAAACTTGCCTGAGCCAAAGAACAAGCAAGGAGTAGTAATGCGACTGCTTTGAAGGCGGCCGAAGAATTGAGAGTCGAGACGGCCGCGCATTGCGAGAGCAAAGAGAAAATGGCCAAGATGGCTGCAAAGTTAAAAAACACTGCCGACCGTTGTCAGTTCCTTGAGGAAGAAAACCGAGCCAAGGCGACGGACCTTGAAAAGGCCACGATGGCGACCAAAGACACCCGTTCTGCCATGAGAGCGAAGAAGGAGGAACTGCGTGAAGCCTGTGATATTGTGGCCGGGAAGCCCTTTTTGCTGCGGAGGAAGTTTGGAGATCCGCGGTATGCCCCTCTAGATCGGCTGTGGAGTTCGGAAGACGCATATCTGGACTTGGCGGCGAGAGCTGTTGATGCGGCCGAATACTTCCGAGATCAAACAGATCGGGAAGTGGACAAGCTGTTCTGGTCGCAGTTCAATGTCCAGAGCGTCCGCTTCCAGTGACCGATCAGCTAGCCGAATGGGCCGAACTCAATAGGTTGTCCGGACTTGCCATGAGGTCCGTCATAGATCATCTGTGGCCGGAAAGACCGAAGCCGAACAATTATTTCAGCTTAGTGCAGCAGTTCCTTGGTGCGGTGCCGCGCATCAATGTGATGAAGAGGTCGGCGTGCATAGAAGGCTCGCGAATGGCCCTTGCCCGTGTCAAAGCATACTGGGCGGAAATGGATGCTACCACTGTTGCGGCGCAGGGTTCGGCCATAGGCCGAGTGGCTACCGAGCACTATTTTGAAGAAGTTCTTGAGGGTGCTCATTTGATAGAGGCCCAGTGCTCGAAGAATATTATGTTTGATTGACATGTATTCCCATTGTAAAAACAATGTTTTATTGAATTTGTCAAGGCTGTATTTATACTTGTGCCCGAAAGTATTGTGATGCCTCCTGTGCGGCCGTTTATGTATACACGTATATAACCTGAAAGATTGCAGTCGTCGGCTTCAGCCCCCACACATATAATGCGGGGGTGTTCGTAGAAGACGCGTATTCACACTTAATCCAACGTCTTGGTCCTAATAAGTAGGTGATAGCGCAGTGAACTAGGCAACCGGACTATAATGCTTTAACACTTTCACTTAGCCATAGAAGTTTGACAGTGGGGCTACTATATAGCCCCTGGTGGCTCCGCACTCACCCGAATTCGGGGTGCGTACATGCCCGGCCGGGAAACGGCCCTTCGTTAAGGCGAAGGAATTCTAAGATTCCGATAGGTCATCGAGTGGTTGACCAGTCTCGCGCTATATCATGACAGTCAGTTTTCGGCTTTCTCTACTGAGGTGCTCATCCGGATGAACCAGGGCACAATCGCAGTAGTTCTCCTGGTGCCGCCTTAGCCGATAGAGCGGAACTTAAGGCAGCAAAACACAGGAGCCGGGCAAACCCAACATTTGACCAAAGACATGATTCGGAGCTGATGCATATAAGGCCAAATTCGCGACGCCGAACACTCCCTAAGGTATTCGGTCTTTATGGTGTAAACCGGGCCTAATCAGTGCCCTTGTAAGAAGCCCCTAGTGTCTAGGTACGTGCATTGTTCTGGCATGGCCACATGCTAAGATGTCAGCATCCTTCTCAATTGTACTGAGAATCCAAGGGATGTGTATCAACAAGAGACAGTAAAAAAAGGTTGACGCAGGGTCTTAATCTAAAAAGAATCCTTTGAACGGGTCCCTGCTGCACGTCTGTGCATGTGTCTCCGTTGTGCCGTATCCTGGACGGGTGTAGCACGATGGTCATCTGTAAAAGAGAGGAACTTAGGTGAAAAGTTGTCGTGCAAAAAGGTAGGTTTAAAGAAACCATGTATAGTTCAAGATGAGTAAAAATTGCCACTTGTCTGCGCGCGTTGAGCCCCTTGTATTTGTAATAGGGGTGTGGTCATCAAACCTGTATGAATTACATATAGCTGTGCCGGACTCGTTTAACCGTGTTTGTGGTCTCGACGACCTATCGAATACTTTAGTTGGTGAGGCTGTTTTACTGTGCGGCTGCCAAGGCAGCTGCACTCTCTTCGGCGCGCAGAGATCGCTCAATATTTCCATTTACTGTAATGATGCCATGTGGACCGGGCATCTTAAGCGTGAGGGAAGCGTAATGCGGTATTGCGTTAAAGCGAGTGAAAGCTTCGCGTCCAAGTAGTGCTTGATAGCCACTTTGGAACGGAGCAATGTGGAAGGTTAAATTTTCCCTACGGAAGTTGTCGGGGAAGCCGAATATAACCTCTAGTAGTAGGGAGCCCGTGCAATGAGCCCATGGGCCTGGCGTTACTCCTCTAAAGGTAGTATTGGTGTGGAAAATTTTCGTTGGGTCTATCCCCATTTTGCGGATTGTGTCCTGATATATCAGGTTTAAGCTGCTGCCGCCGTCCATTAGGACTCGTGTGAAGTGGTATCCTTCAATTATTGGATCTAATACCAAGGCAGCCCATCCTGCGCTCCGGATACTTGCTGAGTAATCCTGATGGTCGAAGGTGATCGGTTGAGACGACCAGTGGCAGAATTCCGAGGTGATAGGCCCTTGGGCATGTTTATCTGGGAGTGCCGCTTTGCTTCTCCCCTTTATCACGTGTAACATGTTTACTGTTTTGACTTCTGGTGGAAATTTCTTCTGTTCCCCAGCGTTTTGCTTGCGAGGCTCATCCTCGTCTTCGCTTGGTGTATCCTGCCCCTTATGTTCGGCATTGAGCTTGTCGGACTGCTTGAAGACCCAACATTCTCTGTGGGTATGATTTGCAGGTTTATCGGGGGTGCTATGGATCTGACATATTTGGTCTAGAATTTTGTTTAAGATGGACAGTTCATCTCTGGCGCCTTTAGAGGGCGGCTTTTGTTGACCTGGCCAAGAGCTGCTGAATCCGGCGTTTACCGCCGTGCTCTTCGGGCTATCTTCTTTATTCCGATGCTTATTATTTTTGCTGCGTCGTGATTTCCCGTTTCCGTCTCTAACTTCGGATGTACTTGGGTCGCTGGTGCTGCATCAGGCTAGCCAGCTGTCCTCGCCCGCGCAAAAGCGGGTCATGAGGCTTGTTAATGCTGCCATTGTTCTCGGCTTTTCTTGGCCAAGGTGTCTGGCAAGCCATTCGTCTCGGACGCTGTGCTTAAAGGCTGCCAAGGCTTTGGTGTCCGGATAGTCGACTATTTGGTTCTTTTTAGTAAGAAACCTATTCCAAAGCTTTCAGACTGACTGTAGGATCAAAAGTATGTCTAGAGGGGGGGTGATTAGACTACTTGACCAAATAAAAACTTAACCTTTTCCCAATTTTAGTTCTTGGCAGATTTTAGCTATTTTAGGACAAGTCAAGCAATCATCACACAATTCAAGCAAGCATGCAAAGAGTATATTGGCAGCGGAAAGTAAAGCATGCAACTTGCAAGAATGTAAAGGGAAGGGTTTGGAGAATTCAAACGCAATTGGAGACACGGATGTTTTTCCTGTGGTTCGGATAGGTGGTGCTATCCTACATCCACGTTGATGGAGACTTCAACCCACGAAGGGTAACGGTTGCGCGAGTCCACGGAGGGCTCCACCCACGAAGGGTCCACGAAGAAGCAACCTTGTCTATCCCACCATGGCCATCGCCCACGAAGGACTTGCCTCACTAGCGGTAGATCTTCGTGAAGTAGGCGATCTCCTTGCCCTTACAAACTCCTTGGTTCAACTCCACAATCTTGTCGGAGGCTCCCAAGTGACACCTAGCCAATCTAGGAGATACCACTCTCCAAGAAGTAACAAATGGTGTGTTGATGATGAACTCCTTGCTCTCGTGCTTCAAATGATAGTCTCCCCAACACTCAACTCTCTCTCACAGGATTTGGATTTGGTGGAAAGAAGATTTGAGTGGAAAGCAACTTGGGGAAGGCTAGAGATCAAGATTCATATGGTAGGAATGGAATATCTTGGCCTCAACACATGAGTAGGTGGTTCTCTCTCAGAACATATGAGTTGGAAGTGTAGATGTGTTCTGATGGCTCTCTCCACGAGTGAAGAGGAGGTGGAGGGGTATATATAGCCTCCACACAAAATCCAACCGTTACACACAATTTACAAATCTCGGTGGGACCGAATCAACAAACTCGGTCGGACCGAAATAGTAAACCTAGTGACCGTTAGAGGTTTTCGGTGGGACTGACATGCAACTCGGTAGGACCGATATGGTTAGGGTTAGGGCATAACGTAATCTCGGTGAGACCGATTACACAAACTAGGTGAGACCGATTTGGTAATAAGCTAACCAGAGGGTTGGTCAGGCAAACTCGGTGGGATCGATTCGCTCTTCTCGGTGAGACCGAAATGTTACGAATAGGAAACAGAGAGTTTACATTGCAATCTCGGTGGGACCGATCCGCTCTTTTGGTGAGACCGAAAAGTTATGAAAAGGAAACAGAGAAATTACAATCCCATCTCGGTGAGACCGAGATCCCTATCGGTAGAACCGATTTGCTAGGGTTTGGCAATGGCTATGACAAGTGAAACTCGGTGGCGCCGGGTTGAAAGAATCGGTAGGGCCGAGTTTGGCTTTGGGTTTAGATCAAATGTGGATATGGGAAAGTAGCTGAGGATTTTGGAGCATATCATTAAGCACATGAAGCAAGAGGCTCATTAAGCAACACCTAATCCCTCCTTGATAGTATTGGCTTTTCCTATGGACTCAATGTGATCTTGGACCACTAAAATGTAGAATGAAGAGTCTTGAGCATCTGAGCTAGAGTGAATCCTTTGTCCTTAGCATTTTGAGGGTTCCACTTTCACCATCCATGCCATGCCAATCATTGAGCTTTCCTGAAATGATCATCTTGGAATAGCATTAGCTCAATGAGCTATATGTTGTTATGAATTACCAAAACCACCTAGGGATAGTTGCACTTTCAATCTCCCCCTTTTTGGTAATTGATGACAACATATAGATCAAAGCTTTGACAAATAATAATAAGAATGAAATATATCGTTGCTTTGAGAAGTATGTGATAAGTAAGAGCTCCCCCTAAATTTGTGCATATTTAAAATTTGCTTTGGACTACAAATGCACAAGGAGTTAGAGTCATGGGTTACTCTTCCATGTCACATACATCTTGGTGGAGCGCTCAAAAAGATAAGAATGAAATACATGCACTCATCACCAAAGAAAGTGAATGATCACATAAGATAGATAAGATATATCAAGCATGCATAAGTGTAGCTTATGATCAAACACATGATCATCAATGTCTCACAAGCATATCAAAGTATCTCAACCAAAAGCAAACAAAGTTCAAAAAACCACCAAATAAAGCAAGAGAGAATAAAAGCAACTCTCTCTCTCTCGAAGCCTATGATCTATACATTTTTCTCCCCCTTTGGCAACAAGTTACCAAAAAGTTCCTAGAAAATGCATAGTGCTAAATCGACTCTCGGGCTTGATCTTCTGGTGGTGGTGGAGTTTGGATCACTCCAAGGACGAAGCCTTCTGTAGACGTGGTTGGAGTTGGAGCTGAAGTAGATGCTGGAGCTGGTTTGGCCGGTGCTGTGGCTGGAGCTGAGGTGGTGGCTCTGGTGTCAGGAACTGGCACTGCAATCGACCTCTGAGCTCGTGGCACTCTGGCAAATGCATCAGTTGTAGTCTTCCCTCTCCTCTCCTGCATGTCATCTTGAAGTTGCTCCACTTCAGACTGAATCTCTGTTACTTTGACATCCATGTCATAGAACTTTTGTTCTATGATCCTCTCTAAGCTCTTTTGATTCCGAGTGAGGGTGTCCAGCCCTTTCTCAATCCTCAGTGTGGATGCAATCAAGTAACCAAGCTGGTCTTGTTTGGTTTTCAAGAAATACTCAGATGCCTCCTCTTGAGTTGGCATCTTGGCAGCTTTCTCCTTCCTTGCCTTCTCCTTCTTTGCTTTTGCTTGAACTGATGATGGTTCATTCTCATTCATCACAACTTCATTATCTTCAAAATCTGGATGAATAGGCAAATGTTCCTTGTCCAACAAGTATGTGCCTGTGCCCATCTTTGAGTTAATCAACTCCTGGATCTGAGGGGCATAACCACAGCTCCTCTTCTGATCTGCTGCAGTTCTCTTGATGGTCTCTACCATGAGGCTCATGACCTTGAACTTTTGTGGCACATCAAAGATATGAAGCAAATTGATTGCATGGCCTCTGATCATCTTGTGATCACCTGACTTGGGCAACAGAGTGTGCCTCAAAATCCAATTGATAGTTGGCAACCCTGACAGAAGATAATCTACAAACCCAAACTTGAAAGTATCAAGTGCCTTGTTTGGAATTTCCTTGTACATGTTCCATCTTATTCTTGGCATAGATATCCAAGTCATCTTCCTGCTCTTCTGGGGCATTGATCAACCGAGCCCATTCAGCAACTGTTGATTGGTACCTTGTACCTTCAGACATCCATGTTATCCTACCATCTGGATAGAAGTGTGTTGTGGAGTAGAATTGCATAATGAGCTCCTCGTTCCACTTTGTGAGCTTCTGCCCAACAAAGTCTGCAACTCCACAAGCACGGAAGTTGTCATACACACCAAGGTAGTGTTCCTCATTTTCCTTCATGTACTTCCAGTCGACCCACCTCATTTCACAAACGATAGGCTTCTTATCCAACAAAACTGTCTCATAGAAATCCTGCTGTTCCTTTGTGTGGAACCTGTAGTCAACAGCAGTTCTTCTCCTTGAAGCATATGGATCTGCTTGTCTCCACTTCCTGAGCCCTGAATCTCTCCTGATTTTCATGTTCTCAGCCACAGGATGAGCATCATTGTGGTCTGGAATCTTGGGCTTGAGTTTTCTCAGAACTTGTCCTTCATCATCATCTTCAGCAGCTTCAGGCACTGGGGCCTTGTTCTTCTCAGTTGCAGGTATGCTCCTTGTATTCCTCTTTGGTGCTGACTTGGGCTTGGAGGCAGCTTTGGGTGCTTCTTTGGGCTTTGATGTAGTAGCCCCTGATCTTATAGCATCACCCATCAGCTTTTGTGCCTTGGGTGTTGGTGCAGCAACCTCTTCTTCCTCTTCCTCTTCAGAATCTCTCATGATTGAGGATCTCCCAAGCACTCTAGCAGTGGTCTTTTTGATCCTCTCCTTCCTCTTCTTCCCTTCTGCAGCAGCTGGCTCTTTGGTTGCAGGCTTTTCAGGAATCTGAGTTGAAGCTCTGGCCTTTGGTATAGGCTGTCTACCTGCTGGCCTTTTGACTTTCAAACCTGGCTTTGTGCTCTGTGCTGAGCCATACTCTTTCTTGAGCACTACTTTCTTTGATGTGGCTTCCTCTTCCTCTGCCACATAGTCTTCATCCTTTGAGTCTGAGGTTCTCTTCTTCCTTTGTCTGGTGGCAGCTTTTGGCAAGTTACTAGGAGTGCTCCTGCTGCCTTCATCTGAGGAACTGGAGGGACTAGTGCCCTCACTCATGTGCACTTGCTGCTCTGACAGGTTTTGGCTATCACTCTGATCTGACATGATAAACAAGCTGACTGCTGACCCCGTGAACAGTTTATAGATGAGGTAGAGTGGATGAGCATCACAAAATGCAGAGATTTTTTTGCAAAAGAATGATTCAAAATCTTAGTTTTAGTTTCCCACAGAAATCATTTCGGATCTATCGATTTTTAAACTCGGTGATACCGAAGCAGTTTTGGAACCTAAACTAGTGAACTCGGTCAGACCGAGTCACAGTTCGGTGGCACCGAGACTGCTAGGGTTTCACAAAGTTCCAAAATCGGTCACACCGATTAGTAATTCTCAGTCAGACCGAGTCTCACTTGTGCAATGGCATGAGCCAAATCGGTGGGACCGAGTTTTTCAACTCAGTGGGTCCGAGATGGTTTCGGTGGAAACCTAACCCTAAAGTTTTCGAATCAATCCTATTCTACGAACGCATTGACTGGATAGGAGTGTTTCAATCGTGGCTAGAAACAATAAGATCACAATGTGCTAGGAATCAGATTGGGGATAGCACAAAGATCGAGTCCATACCCTAGTTCGGCGGAGACTCGCTACGGCGGCAACGGCGGGGTTGAATTCCGTTGACGGTGATGGAGACCAGCGACTGGAGGCGGCTGGCGGCGAGGAGACGATCCGGAGACCACGTTGGCAGAGCGAGCTATCGCGCGGGCGAAGGGGTTTGGAGAAATTTCCAAATTTTTGCCCGTGACTATATATAGCCCGACCCTGTCGGTGTGACCGAGTGGAACAACTCGGTGGCACCGAGATGCAAAACTGTATACAGTTATTGCAACTCGGTGTGACCGAATGGTTCAAATCGATTGCACCGAGATCGAAAATTCAGATCAACTTAATGATCTCGGTAGGACCGAAAGTAGGATATCGGTCAGACCGAGAATCACAAAGAGGTTTTGGAAGTTTAAGTCTATGACGATTCGGGGACTCCGAGTGCTCCTCACACAGAGTGGTTCGAATCTGACTTGATCAAATTTTGTGATGTAGCATGAATAGAGTTTGAGACGAGAAAAGCATAGATAGCTAAAGGAGGTTCTTAGGCATTCTTGTCCATCCACTTGGCAAAAGGAAATAAAACCAAACAATCAAAACAACAAGTGGATGTCCTCGAATGAGTAAAATATGCAACCAACATGCTCACACAATAAAATGGCAATTGAAATATGTGACAAAGCATGCACAACCAATTCTAGCATCTATCAAGCAATTGGCGATGACTAGGTCATCTATATATGAGTATATTGACTTAGGAGTCAAGTGAGAACACTTGATCATAGGTCATACTCATCGTTTAAGCTCAAGTGGGGTTACCACTTTTACATAAAGCATTGTTGTGTTCACATCTTTAGAGTTGCTTTAGCTCAAGTCTTAGAGTAAAGCTCCCCCTAGATGTGATATCCCCCCTTAGAGGGATGAACTAACCTTGGGTTTTGTCGATGATGACTTCATGTAGATGTTGAAGATGTGGATGCTCAATGTTGATGTAGATCACTTGGAGCTATCCATTTGAGTGAATTGCACTTTCAATACCTACATGGGTTAGTCCCACAAGGAACAAACAAGGATATCCATAGACATAGAGTGATGCACACACAAGATGATGTCCATGAAAACTTTTAGGTTACCTTGTCCCTTGTCTTACCAACAAGAGGGTTTGTGACTCCTTGAACTAGTGCAAGATGTGGAAGTTGTTTGCACTTTTTCTTGCCAAAATGATAAGAGTGAAGTATGTTGGCGGAGTCACCCTCAAGAACTCTCTAGTTCTTCTTCTTTTGGATCCACACCATCTTGATGGGAATCCTTGGAGTTATAGTCGTACTTGATGAAGTGGAACTTGAAGTGGTCTTGGGAATCCACTTGACTAAGGTCTTAGGAGCTTCTTCAAATGCATCAATTTCCTCTTGAAGCTTGTCCTTGCCTTTTTGCTTGTAGTCTTGTGGTGGAAGATCATCTTGAGCTTGTGTCCCCTTGAAGGAAGTAGGATCATACTTCTCTTGTTGAGGAACAAGCTTTGTCTTGGGGTATTGATCTTATTCCCACTCAACTCCATTGGCATTGAACTTTCGTTCAAAACCAACACCTTGATTCTTCCGGTGCCTTCCTTGCTTGCGCACAATTTCCTCGAATTGCTTACTCCCGGCAAGGCTTTTGTACACCCCTTTCTCTATAATTCCCTTCAATAAGCTATTTTCTTGCTCAAGTGTAACTTGGCTAAGAGAATCATTAGTGGAATCAAGAGAACTACTAGAAGCAACAATATTGGATTTAGCATGATCATTGTTACTACTAGAGGAAGAATCTTTCTTGTTCTTGTTACTAGACTTGACTTGAGGCATGTAAGTGGATAAGAGTAAACGCTTGGCAATGTAAGAAGAACTTTTCTTGCGGAGATCATCATTGATCGCCTTTAAAAACTCATGCTCTTGCTCAAGATTGAGCTTTTCAAAGCGTAACTTCTCATGAGCTCTTAAAAGTTCTCGATGATCTTCGAAGATAGTTTCATGAGCTAACTTAAGAGTGTTTAGTTCTTTAGTTAGAGCCTCAATCTTCTCCTTATCATTGTCATTCGTTTTATCTTGATTAGCATGATTAATTGACATTTCATCATAGTATTCATCACTAGAGTTGTCAACAAGTAAATCATCATCACCTAACAAGTCATCTTCATCACTATTAAGATCAACATACTCGGGGTGTGTTACCTTAGGACCTTTGGTCATGAAGCATCTTCCAATTCCTTCATTTGGTCAGTCAAATATGTCGTAGGAGTTGGTTGACACAAGTGCTAGACCGGCAACACCTTCATCTTGAGTATATTCAGAATCGGAGTGATAACTTCTCTCGGAGTAGTTGTCGGAGTCGGAGCGGATACCCATTCACCAACATGAGCTTGATGTCTTTGTTTTGTGTAGCTCCTTGATGATTTTTCCTTCCTTTCCGAATCCTTGCTTCTCAGTGAGTGTCTTCGTTCATAACGATCATCTCTACTCCTTCTCTCTCTTGGTGGTGATTCTTCTCTTTTGCTTCTTCTTTTTGGAGAGTCTTCTCTTCTCTTGTAGGGAGCCGTACACTCATTGGAATAGTGTCCGGGTCTTCCACAATTGTAGCAGTTTCGCTCTCGACTAGAAGATCTTTTGTCATTGTAGGACCTTGATTTGGAGCTTCTATCTTTGCTTCTACTCTTGTAGAACTTGTTGAAGTTTTTCACCATTAAGCTCAATTCTTCATTGAAGTTTTGTTTCTCACTTGATGATGTAGGGGCTTCACATGAGGCTTTGTAGGCACCACTTGATTTGTTGTGAAGTTCCTCTTTATCCTTAAGTGACATCTCATGAGCAACAATTCTTCCAATTACCTCCGTTGGCTTGAGATCTTTGTAATTGGGCATCATTTGGATCAATGTGCACAAGGTATCATATTTTCCATCCAAGGCTCTTAGAATCTTCTTGATGATGAATCTATCGGTCATCTCTTCACTTCCTAAGCCGGCAATATCATTTGTGATGAGAGCAAGCCTAGAGTACATTTCAGCGACACCTTCACCATCCTTCATTTTGAACTTGTCAAGTTGACTTTGAAGCACATCCAATTTGGATTCCTTGACGGAGTCGGTACCTTCGTGCATATCAATCAAAGTGTCCCAAATTTCCTTTGCATTCTCAAGATGGCTGATTTTGTTGAATTCTTCGGGGCACAATCCGTTGAAGAGAATATCACAAGCTTGAGCATTGTATTGCAACATCTTCAACTCATCCGCGGTAGCTTCACGGTTTGGTTCTCTCCCATCAAAGAAGTTACCTTGCAAACCAACACACACAATAGCCCAAACGGCGGGGTTATGTCCAAGAATATGCATTTTCATTTTATGCTTCCAACTAGCAAAATTAGTACCATCAAAGTAAGGACCTCTACGGTGATAATTTCCCTCGCTAGACGCCATACTCTCCTAGGTTGTGAAACCAAGGCTATGACCACCAAAAGCTATGGAATCAAAGCAAATGGAGACCAAAGCTCTGATACCACTTGTAGGATCAAAAGTATGTCTAGAGGGGGGGTGATTAGACTACTTGACCAAATAAAAACTTAACCTTTTCCCAATTTTAGTTCTTGGCAGATTTTAGCTATTTTAGGACAAGTCAAGAAATCATCACACAATTCAAGCAAGCATGCAAAGAGTATATTGGCAGCGGAAAGTAAAGCATGCAACTTGCAAGAATGTAAAGGGAAGGGTTTGGAGAATTCAAACGCAATTGGAGACACGGATGTTTTTCCCATGGTTCGGATAGGTGGTGCTATCCTACATCCACGTTGATGGGGACTTCAACCCACGAAGGGTAACGGTTGCGCGAGTCCACGGAGGGCTCCACCCTCGAAGGGTCCACGAAGAAGCAACCTTGTCTATCCCACCATGGCCATCACCCACGAAATACTTGCCTCACTAGTGGTAGATCTTCACGAAGTAGGCGATCTCCTTTCCCTTACGAACTCCTTGGTTCAACTCCACAATCTTGTCGGAGGCTCCCAAGTGACACCTAGCCAATCTAGGAGACACCACTCTCCAAGAAGTAACAAATGGTGTGTTGATGATGAAATCCTTGCTCTTGTGCTTCAAATGATAGTCTCCCCAACACTCAACTCTCTCTCACAAGATTTGGATTTGGCGGAAAGAAGATTTGAGTGGAAAGCAACTTAGGGAAGGCTAGAGATCAAGATTCATATGGTAGGAATGGAATATCTTGGCCTCAACACATGAGTAGGTGGTTCTCTCTCAGAACATATGAGTTGGAAGTGTAGATGTGTTCTGATGGCTCTCTCCACGAGTGAAGAGGAGGTGGAGGGGTATATATAGCCTCCACACAAAATCCAACCGTTACACACAATTTACAAATCTTGGTGGGACCGAATCAACAAACTCGATCGGACCGAAATAGTAAACCTAGTGACCGTTAGAGATTTTTGGTGGGACTGACATGCAACTCGGTAGGACCGATATGGTTAGGGTTAGGGCATAACGTAATCTCGATGAGACCGATTACACAAACTCGGTGAGACCGATTTGGTAATAAGCTAACCAGAGGGTTGGTCAGGCAAACTCGGTGGGACCGATTTGCTCTTCTCGGTGAGACCGAAATGTTATGAATAGGAAACAGAGAGTTTACATTGCAATCTCGGTGGGACCGATCCGCTCTTTCGGTGAGACCGAAAAGTTACGAAAAGGAAACAGGGAAATTGCAATCCCATCTCGGTGAGACCGAGATCCCTATCGGTAGAACCGATTTGCGAGGGTTTGGCAATGGCTATGACAAGTGAAACTCGGTGGCGCCGGGTTGAAAGAATCGGTAGGGCCGAGTTTGGCTTTGGGTTTAGATCAAATGTGGATATGGGAAAGTAGCTGAGGATTTTGGAGCATATCATTAAGCACATGAAGCAAGAGGCTCATTAAGCAACACCTCATCCCTCCTTGATAGTATTGGCTTTTCCTATGGACTCAATGTGATCTTGGACCACTAAAATGTAGAATGAAGAGTCTTGAGCATCTGAGCTAGAGCCAATCCTTTGTCCTTAGCATTTTGAGGGTTCCACTTTCACCATCCATGCCATGCCAATCATTGAGCTTTCCTGAAATGATCATCTTGGAATAGCATTAGCTCAATGAGCTATATGTTGTTATGAATTACCAAAACCACCTAGGGATAGTTGCACTTCCACTGACTCTCCGGGCTGTTGAGTTACATGACTCAAATCGTCCGCATCCGGAGGTCGGACATAAGTCCCTTGAAAATTTGCCCGAAAAGCGTCTTCGAGCTCTTCCCAGCTTCCAATGGAGCTTTCGGGGAGGCTTTTAAGCCAGTGCCGAGCTGGCCCTTTGAGCTTGAGGGGTAAGTACTTGATGGCGTGGAGATCATCTCCTCGAGCCATATGGATATGGAGGATATAGTCCTCAATCCAGACCCCAGGGTCTATTGTTCCGTCGTATGCCTCTATGTTTATGGGTTTGAATCCCTCTGGAAATTCATGGTCCAGCACCTCATCGGTGAAACATAGGGGGTGTGCGGCACCCCTGTATCTGGGTGTACCGTGGTGTTCGGATTTTTGTTGTGTTGCATCATATGCCGGAGCGCACTTGCGTGGTCCATAAATGGATATGGTTGCGCCGTCCTTTTGATGCAAGCCCTCACGTGGATCGCGTATTGGCTCGTGTGCCGCGTAGTTCACCGCTCTATGTTGGCCGTGAGGTCGTCTATCCGGCCAGATGGCCATTTTAATTTTTGGTTACGGGGGATCTAAGGCCTCCTCATCGAATTCAGGTAGCAACTTCCGCTTTGGGTAGCTCTTGGTGTGGCGGTTACCGCCGTACTTCGCTGATGTGTTGAGTACTTTACTCCATCTGATTTTGAGTGTGTCTTGCGCAACCTTGAGCCTTTGCTTCTGCTTTTTTAGACTCCTCGCGGTGGCAACGAGCCTTTGATGGGCATTCTGTTGCTCCGGGTGTCTGTTCGGTGTGATGTCGTCCGGATTGTTATCTTTGACATAGTCGGGTTGTTTCGTTTGATTCTATGTGTTGTCGTGGTCCAGTGATTGTTCACCCTGCTCTAACGCTGGGTCTATATGATCATTGTTTCTGCCGAGGCAGGATTTGGGGCGGCGCTTACGCCGCCACTTTGACTGCTTCTCGAGGGGACAACCCTTCGTTGCATCCTTCCGTTCCTCGTCGTCATTTTCTCTTGGTGTGTCCAGCATGTATACGTCATGTGATGACGTGGGCGTCTGGTGCCTTGTGGGCAGTAATTCCTGTTCGTCTCCTGCATCGTCGTCTGTACCGTCGATGTTTTCAGAGTCGAAGTCGAGCATGTCGGTTAAATCGTCGACAGTGGCTGGGTGGGCGGCGAATTTCTTCGTCATCTGCATCCCAATCCTGCCGGACATAGTTCGGCCAGGATCCTCCTGACAAGGAGAGAGACCTTAATGAGTTCAATACGTCGTTGAAGGGCGAGTGCTGAAAAATATCCGCGGAGGTAAACTCCATGATCGGCGCCCAATCGGATTCGATAGGAACGGGCGCAGGCGGTTCGGAGTCCGTGGCCGGAGAAGGATCCGACAGTTTGACAATACGGCCCCCGGGAAGGGTAAGGTCGATATTCGTCTTGATCACCGCTGAGGATATGGCTTCCTTGGCGGGGCCTATCCACCCGTCCATGGATGGCGTGACTAGCTCCGAATTGAGGGTCGGAGCGGCTGCCGGTGCGATCTCCTGAACACTGTCCGATGGTAGAGTTAAATCGTACTCATCGTGACCATGTGACGAATAAGGCAGAGGCTCGAATCCGTTGAAGATCAAGTCTCCACGGATATCGTTCGTGTAGTTTAAGCTTCCAAACCTGACCTGGTGGCCACGAGCGTAACTTTCTATCTGCTCCAGATGGCCAAGCGAGTTGGCCCACTGTGCGAAGCCGCCGAACAAAAATATCTGTCTGGGGAGAAAAGTCTCACCCTGGACTGCATCGCTATCGATGATCGTAGGAGCCATCAAACCTAACGGTGACGACACAGAGGAACTCTCAATGAAAGCACCAATGTCGGTGTCAAAACCGGCGGATCTCTGGTGGGGGGTCCCGAACTGTGCATCTAAGGCGGATGGTAACAGGAGGCAGGGAACACGATGTTTTACCCAGGTTCGGGCCCTCTTGATGGAGGTAAAACCCTACGTCCTGCTTGATTTATTCTTGATGATATGGGTATTACAAGAGTTGATCTACCATGAGATCGGAGAGGCTAAACCCTAAAAGCTAGCCTATGGTATGATTGTCTGTTGTCCTACGGACTAAAACCCTCCGGTTTATATAGACACCGGAGGGGGCTAGGGTTACACGAGGTCAGTTACAAAGGTGGAGATATCCATATCCGTACTGCCTAGCTTGCCTTCCACGCCAAGTAGAGTCCCATCCGGACACGAGACGAAGTCTTCAATCTTGTATCTTCATAGTCCAACAGTCCGGCCAAAGGATAGAGTTTGGCTGTCCGGAGACCCCCTAATCCCGGACTCCCTCAGGCTCCCTAGTGGATAACTCCGCATGGGACGTCGACGACAGTCCGAAGAGACGCCCCCGCGCCAAGCCTCGGGCCGCATCGTAAGTACTAAGACTTGTATCCACCCATAAAGTTTTCCCTCCTCACTGCATTGAGATGATTGGTTATGTTTACTATAGTCCGGCCCACAACAGCTCCCCGCGATCCTCATCAGGAGGCTCGCTGGATTTCAAGGCGATGGCCAGCGATTCACCGCCAGCCGCTCACTCCCCCAAGGCCAAGGATGATGCAGAGGTGCTGTCCCGAAGGACTCTTCCAGGTCTGGGGAGGCTTAGGGGGCGCTAGAAGGCGAAATCCCCGCCGCTGGACACCAAGGGGAATCAATCCCAGTGGAGACTTATGGGGAGGGCCGGATACAGTTCGACCCTCAGCCGGACTCAATTCCGGAGACCGAGGCCGCTCTCGAATCCGGCATGCGACCTCCTTCGGGAGAAGGGAGGATGTCTGTTCCCCCGGTGACCCCTATCCAACCAGGGGCACCGGATAATCTGTTGAAAGCGTTGCGAGGCGCTTCCATTGTGGATGAGCACCATGTCCTTATGGGCACGGTAATCGAAAGGGTTCAGTATGCCAAGAGCGAACTAACCGAAGCCTGCAGTAGCCTGTTAACAGGTTTTGAGGTAAGCATCGCAAAAAAGGAGAAAATCCCAATATAGACAGTAGCCCCTGAGACGTTGTCCGGTGTTCGAAAAGAAAAACCGGACAGAGGATCAATCTCCTATGGCAGGAAACTAATTAAATCTGTCTGAAATGTATGCACATGCGTCGCTGTTGGCCGTGGCCTTGGATACTGCCAAAGTCTCTAGACTAAAGAAGAAACTGGCGGAGGTCGAGGAGGAGCTAGGCCAGGTGAAGAGGCAGCTCCAGGAAAAACAAGGTAAGTAATAACCTATTATGGATTTGGAAAAAATAAAGGGGAAAATGATATGCAATTATCTGAATACCATGATGTGAACAGAGGCGATGACCGAGGTCGAGGCCCTGAAAATAGCCATGGTCGAAGCTGAGGGGAAGGCGGTCAAGGAGCAGGCCGCCCGTAAAAGGCTCAAGGCTCGGGTCAACGAAGTCCAACAGGAGCTCCAGGACGCGGTGAGGAAGTGCGAGACTGATACGTCTCCAACGTATCTATAATTTTTGATTGTTCCATGCTATTATATTATCTGTTTTGGATGTTTATGGGATTTATTATACACTTTTATATTAATTTTGGGACTAACCTATTAACCCAGAGCCCAGTGCGAGTTTCTGTTTTTTCCTTGTTTTAGAGTATCGCGGAAAAGGAAAATCAAACGGAGTCCAATTGACCTGAAACTTCACATAACTTATTTTTGGACTAGAAGAAGCCCACGGAGTATAGGAGATGGACCAGGAGAGTCCCGGGCTGCCCACGAGGGTGGGGGGCGCGCCCACCCCCCTAGGCGCGCCCCCTGCCTCATGGACAGCCCAGAGGTCCACCGACGTACTTCTTCCTCCCATATATACCCATATACCCTAAAAACTTCGGGGAGCACAATAGATCGGGAGTTCCACTGCCAGAAGCCTCCGTAGCCATCGAAAACCAATCTAGACCCATTCCGGCACCCTGTCGGAGGGGGAATCCCTCTCCGGTGGCCATCTTCATCATCCCGGCGCTCTCCATGACGAGGAGGGAGTAGTTCTCCCTCGGGCCTGAGGGTATGTACCAGTAGCTATGTGTTTGATCTCTCTCTCTCTCTCTCTCTCTCTCTCTCTCTCTCGTGTTCTTGAGGTGATACGATCTTGATGTATCGTGAGCTTTGCTATTATAGTTGGATCTTATGATGTTTCTCCCCCTCTACTCTCTTGTAATGGATTGAGTTTTCCCTTTGAAGTTATCTTATCGGATTGAGTCTTTAAGGATTTGAGAACACTTGATGTATGTCTTGCGTGGGATATCCGTGGTGACAATGTGGTATTCTATTGATCCACTTGATGTATGTTTTGGTGATCAACTTGCGGGTTCCGTGACCTTGGGAATCTATGCATAGGGGTTGGCACACGTTTTCGTCTTGACTCTCCGGTAGAATCTTCGGGGCACTCTTTTAAGTTCTTTGTGTTGGTTGAATAGATGAATCTGAGATTGTGTGATGCATATCGTATAATCATACCCACGGATACATGAGGTGACATTGGAGTATCTAAGTGACATTAGGGTTTTGGTTGATTTGTGTCTTAAGATGTTATTCTAGTACGAACTCTAGGGCTGTTTGTGACACTTATAGGAATATCCCAACCGATTGATTGGAAAGAATAACTTTGAGGTGGTTTCGTACCCTACCATAATCTCTTCATTTGTTCTCCGCTATTAGTGACTTTGGAGTGACTCTTTGTCATGTTGAAGGATATATATATGATCCAATTATGTTATTATTGTTGAGAGAACTTGCACTAGTGAAAGTATGAACCTAGGCCTTGTTTCAACGCATTGCAATACCGTTTACGCTCACTTTTATCATTAGTTACCTTGCTGTTTTTATATTTTCAGATTACAAAAACCTTTATCTATCATCCATATTGCACTTGTATCACCACCTCTTCGCAGAACTAGTGCACCTACACAATTTACCATTGTATTGTGTGTGTTGGCGACACAAGAGACTCTTTGTTATTTGGTTGCAGGGTTGCTTGAGAGAGACCATCTTCATCCTACGCCTCCTACGGATTGATAAACCTTAGGTCATCCACTTGAGGGAAATTTTCTACTGTCCTACAAACCTCTGCACTTGGAGGCCCAACAACGTCTACAAGAAGAAGGTTGTGTAGTAGACATCAAGCTCTTTTCTGGCACCGTTGCCGGGGAGGTTAGCACTTGAAGGTATATCTTTAGATCTTGCAATCGAGTCTTTTAGTTTCTTGTTTTATTACTAGTTTAGTTTATAAAATAAAATTACAAAAAAATGGAATTAAGTTTGCCTCATACGCTTCATCTTTTTGTATATCTTTCGTGAGTATGATGGAAAGGAAAATTGTGCCAAAGTGTTAGAAGAAGAATGCATTAAAATGTTTGGCACTAAATCTTTGAATGATGAGCATGATTGCAATGTTGTTAGTATGAACTCTTTGAATATCCATGATGCTAATTATATGCAAAGCCACAGGCTTGGGGATGCTACGTTTAATGAAGATGATATTTTTAGTCTCCCAAGTTTTGATATCAAATTTATAATGATGATAGCATGCCTCCTGCTTATGATGATTATATTGATGAAAGTGGGTTTGGAAGAGTGTCAACTTTAGGAAGTAATGATCCCACTATTTTGGAGGATGTTGAATCTTTTTATGATAATTATGAAAGTGGATTTGGAGAGTTCATGACTTTATTTAGTGATGATTCCACTATCTTGGAAGAGGTTTCAATCGATTATGATGAGAACAAAGTTTCTACTTATGATAATTATGTGATGATGCATATGCTATAAAAAGTAGTGATGATTATATTTATAAAATTTGTCATGATTATGATTACCCTTTTTCTGAACATTACTCTTTTAATGTGGAAACAATTTATAGTATTCGAGTCTCTTATGATACTCCCACTATTCCGATTGAGAAGAATTTTGCTTATGTGGAGAGTAGTAAATTTTCTATGCATGTAGATCATGAAAAGAATGCTTTAGGTGCTGGTTATATTGTTGAATTCATTCATGATGCTACTAAAAATTATTATGAGGGAGGAACATATGCTTGTATGAATTGCAATAATATCAAGTTTTCTCTCTATGTGCTTAAAGTTTTGAAGTTATGCTTGTTTTACCTTCCTATGCAAGTTGATTCTTGTTCCCACAAGTTGTTTGCTCAAAAAATCCCTATGCATAGGAAGGGGGTTAGACTTAAATTTTCTAGTCATATTCTTCATGATGCTCTCTTTATGTTACAATTCTTATCTTTTATGTGAGTATCATTGAAATCATCATGCCTAGCTAGGGGCGTTAAACGATAGCGCTTGTTGGGAGGCAACCCAACTTTATTTTTGTTCCTTGCTTTTTGCTCCTGTTTAGTAATAAATAATTTATCTAGCCTCTGTTATGATTGAGTTTTTATGCTTTTAATTAGTGTTTGTGCCAAGTAGAACCGTTGGGAAGACTTGGGGAAAGTCTTGTTGATCATGCTGTAAAAAACATAAACTTTAGCGCTCACGAGAATTGCTGCCATTTTTATTTGGATAGTGATATTTAGTTAATTATTTTTGAAGATGATTAATTGATAAATTCGTCACGTCTATAAATTTATTTTAGAGTTTTTGGAGTACCATAAGTTTGCGTTAGCTACATATTACTACAGACTGTTCTGTTTTTGACAGATTCTGTTTTTTGTGTGTTGTTTGCTTATTTTCATGAATCTATGGCTAGTAAAATAGTTTATAAACCATAGATAAGTTGGAATACAGTAGGTTTAACACCGATACAAATCAATAATGAGTTCATTACAGTACCTTGAAGTGGTGTTTTGTATTCTTTCGCTAACGGAGCTTACGAGTTTTCTGTTAAGTTTTGTGTTGTGAAGTTTTCAAGTTTAGGGTAAAGATTCGATGGACTATGGAATAAGGAGTGGCAAGATCCTAAGCTTGGGGATTCCCAAGGCACCCCAAGGTAAAATTCAAGGACAACCAAAAGCCTAAGCTTGGGGATGCCCCGGATGGCATCCCCTCTTTCGTCTTCGTTCATCGGTAACTTTACTTGGAGCTATATTTTTATTCGCCACATGATATGTGTTTTGCTTGGTGCGTCCTTTTATTTTCTTTTGTTTTGCTTGCTGTTTTAATAAAATACCAAGATCTTAAATTATTAAATGTTAGGGAGTCTTCACATAGTTGCATAATTATTCGACTACTCATTGAGCTTCACTTATATCTTTCGGAGTAGTTTGTCATTTGCTCTAGTGCTTCACTTATATCTTTCTAGAGCACGGTGGTGGATTTATTTTGAAGAAATAGATTAACTCTCATGCGCCACTTATATTATTTTGAGAGTCCTAAAAAGCATGGTAATTTGCTTTGGTTATGAATTTAGTCCTAATATGATGGGCATCCAAGAGGGATATAATAAAAACTTTCATATAAAGTGCATTGAATACTATGAGAAGTTTGATACTTGATAATTATTTTGAGATATGGAGATGATGATATTAGAGTCATGCTAGTTGAGTAGTTGTGAATTTGAGAAATACTTGTGTTGAAGTTTGTGATTCCCGTAGCATGCATGTATGGTGAACCGTTATGTGACGAAGTTGGAGCATGATTTGTTTATTGATTGTCCTCCTTATGAGTGGCGGTCGGGGACGAGCGATGGTCTTTTCCTACCAATCTATCCCCCTAGGAGCATGCGCGTAGTACTTTGTTTCGATAACTAATAGATTGTTGCAATAAGTATGTGAGTTCTTTATGACTAATGTTGAGTCCATGGATTATACGCACTCTCACCCTTCCACCATTGCTAGCCTCTCTAATACCGTGCACCTTTCACCGGTATCATATACCCACCATATACCTTCCTCAAAACAGCCACCATGCCTACCTATTATGGCATTTCCATAGCCATTCCGAGATATATTGCCATGCAACTTTCCACCGTTTCATTTATCATGACACACTCCATCATTGTCATATTGCTTTTCATGATCATGTAGTTGACATCGTATTTGTGGCAAAGCCACCATTCATAATTCTTCCATTCATGTCACTCTTGATTCATTGCACATCCCGGTACACTGCGGGAGGCATTCATATAGATTCATACTTTGTTCTAGTATCGAGTTGTAATCTTTGAGTTGTAAATAAATAGAAGTGTGATGATCATCATTAATAGAGCATTGTCCCAAAAAAGGAAAGGCCAAAAAAGGCCAAATAAAAAAGAGGGGCAATGCTACTATCCCTTTACCACACTTGTGCTTCAAAGTAGCACCATGATCTTCATGATAGAGAGTCTCTTGTTTTGTCACTTTCATATACTAGTGGGAAATTTTCATTATAGAACTTGGCTTGTATATTCCAACAATGGGCCTCCTCAAGTGCCCCAGGTCTTCGTGAGCAAGCAAGTTGGATGCACACCCACTTAGTTTCTTTGGTTGAGCTTTCATACATTTATAGCTCTAGTGCATCCGTTGCATGGAAATCCCTACTCACTCACATTGATATCTATTAATGGGCATCTCCATAGCCGTTGATACGCCTAGTTGATGTGAGACTATCTTCTCCTTTTTGTCTTCTTCACAACCACCACCATTCTATTCCACCTATAGTGCTATATCCATGGCTCACGCTCATATATTGCGTGAAGATTGAAAAAGTTTGAGAACATCAAAAGTATGAAACAATTGCTTGGCTTGTTATCGGGGTTGTGCATGATTTAAATACTTTGTGTGGTGAAGATGGAGCATAGCCAGACTATATGATTTTGTAGGGATAACTTTCTTTGGCCATGTTATTTTGAGAAGACATGATTGCTTTGTTAGTATGCTTGAAGTATTATTATTTTTTATGTTCCATGCTATTATATTATCTATTTTGGATGTTTCTGGGCTTTATTATACACTTTTATATTATTTTTGGGATTAACCTATTAACCCAGAGCCCAGTGCCAGTTTCTGTTTTTTCCTTGTTTTAGAGTATCGCAGAAAAGGAAAATCAAGCGGAGTCCAATTGACCTGAAACTTCACGGAACTTATTTTTGGACTAGAAGAAGCCCACGGAGTATCGGAGATGGACCAGGAGAGTCCCGGGCTGCCCATGAGGGTGGGGGGCGCGCCCACCCCCTTGGGCGCGCCCCCCTGCCTCGTGGACAGCCCGGAGGTCCACCGACGTACTTCTTCCTCCCATACATACCCATATACCCTAAAAACTTTGGGGAGCACAATAGATTGGGAGTTCTACCGCCAGAAGCCTCCGTAGCCACCGAAAACCAATCTAGACCCGTTCCGGCACCCTTCCGGAGGGGGAATCCCTCTCCGGTGGCCATCTTCATCATCCCGGCACTCTCCATGACGAGGAGGGAGTAGTTCTCCCTTGGGGCTGAGGGTATGTACCAGTAGCTATGTGTTTGATCTCTCTCTCTCTCTCTCTCTCGTCTTTCTGAGGTGATACGATCTTGATGTATCGCAAGCTTTGCTATTATAGTTGGATCTTATGATGTTTCTCCCCCTCTACTCTCTTGTAATGGATTGAGTTTTCCCTTTGAAGTTATCTTATCAGATTGAGTCTTTAAGGATTTGAGAACACTTGATGTATGTCTTGCGTGGGATATCCATGGTGACAATGGGGTATTCTATTGATCCACTTGATGTATGTTTTGGTGATCAACTTGCGGGTTCCCTGACCTTGGGAATCTATGCATAGGGGTTGGCACACGTTTTCGTCTTGACTCTCTGGTAGAATCTTCGGGGCACTCTTTGAAGTTCTTTGTGTTGGTTGAATAGATGAATCTGAGATTGTGTGATGCATACCGTATAATCATACCCATGGATACTTGAGGTGACATTGGAGTATCTAGGTGACATTAGGGTTTTGGTTGACTTGTGTCTTAAGGTGTTATTATAGTACGAACTCTAGGGCTGTTTGTGACACTTATAGGAATAGCCCAACGGATTGATTGGAAAGAATAACTTTTAGATGGTTTCGTACCCTACCATAATCTCTTCGTTTGTTCTCCACTATTAGTGACTTTGGAGTGACTCTTTGTTGCATGTTGAGGGATAGTTATATGATCCAATTATGTTATTATTGTTGAGGGAACTTGCACTAGTGAAAGTATGAACCCTAGGCCTTGTTTCAACGCATTGCAATACCGTTTACGCTCACTTTTATCATTAGTTACCTTGCTGTTTTATATTTTCAGATTACAAAAACCTTTATCTATCATCCATATTGCACTTGTATCACCATCTCTTCGCAGAACTAGTGCACCTGTACAATTTACCATTGTATTGGGTGTGTTGGGGACACAAGAGACTCTTTGTTATTTGGTTGCAGGGTTGCTTGAGAGAGACCATCTTCATCCTATGCCTCCTATGGATTGATAAACCTTAGGTCATCCACTTGAGGGAAATTTGCTACTGTCCTACAAACCTCTGCACTTGGAGGCCCAACAATGTTTACAAGAAGAAGGTTGTGTAGTAGACATCAGAGACCTTGGAGCACAATGCGTCGGCTCAAGAGGCCGAACTTGTCAAGGCTCGTAAGGGTGCGGAGGCGGCCCGGATTGAAGCCCAGGTCGCCCTCCATGAGATCCAGGAGGCTTGGAAGATTGCAGCGGGTAAGGCATTCAATATGCAAAGGAAGAGTGTGAAGAGGAAATTTCTTTTACTAACCTGGATTTGGAGTTCTCCAGGGGCCTTTGCTGATCTGCCACGCAGTGTGACCGATGCTGTGGAGTTCCTCCGAGCCGAAGAAGGGAGCTCCACGGAGAAGCTGTTCTGGTCGCAATATTTCGTGCCAGAACATCCGGTACACTTCAGCGATCAGCTGAAACAGATGGTCGAGCTACACAGGATGGCCGAACTGGCCATGAAGGATATGATAATTCGGCTATGGCTAGCCGAAGCTATTCCCATCAGCTACTTCGGCCTCTTGAAGAAGCTGGTGGATGCCTGTCCTCGGCTGGATGTCATCAAGCGGTCCATCTGCATCGAGGGCGCGCGTCTGGCCTTCTCTTATTGCAAGGTCTGGTGGGCGAAGCTGGACGCTGTCAAGCTAGCGACCGGAGGGCCGCCGAAGGGCAAGGAGCACCGCACACCTGAGAGATACTTCGGCGATGTCTTAGAGGGTTCCCGCATTGTTGCGGATCATTGTGTGAAGGACACTAGCTTTGAATGGATGTATTTGAGCTCCCTCTGCCTTATATGATGAAACAAAAATGTTTATGCAATATAATTCTTATTATGTTTTTAAATTTTTACTTCCTGTGCGGCCGTGTTGCATGAAATCTGAGGGTTAACCAGTCGTCGGCTTCTGCCCCCACGTAAGTAGTATGGGGGTGTTCGGGATGGAATCTAAAAAATCTTGATCCAATTAGATGGTCCTTGAAGGAGTTGTTTAGCGCAATGAACCAGGCAACCAGACTATGCGGCTGTAACGCCCTCACTTAGCCATAGGAGTGCGACAATAAAAACATGGGCGCAGCCCATAGTATCTGAACTAGAGTGCTATAAGCGTCTGATCAGGAAGTATCAATCCTTCGCGAAATGCGGAAGAAATCTCCAACGATTTGTAACCTCCGAACAGCTGACCGGCTCTCGCCGCATCATGACAGTCAGTTTTCGGCTTTCTCTACCGAGGTGCTCCTTTGGATAAACCAAGGCACAATCGCAGTAGTTCTCCCTTTACTACCTTAGCCGATGTAGCGGAACGTAAGGTAGCAAACACACGAGTCGGGCAACCCAACTATTGACCAAAGACATGATTCGGAGCCAATGCATATAATGCTAAATTCGGGGTGCCGAACTATACTTACAAAAAGTGTCCGGACTTTTGTTGCTGTGATGTTGGGTGCTATGAAGCCCCTGGCAAGCATTGAGGGTACAAAAGTGTACATGTGCTACCTGATAGGATTATCCACAGGGGAGCTGAAAAAAAAAGAAAACAGAAGAGGTACAAAGGTAAAAGGCTGGAGTCCTACAACTCCAGCCGCAAACTGTTCTCATTGTAATTTAATTAGTACGTCAAAGCACATTGATACAGGTAGTGCAATAAGCAACAGGCTATTTGACATGCCGAAACCAAGGGAGAGTTGCATGTGGGTCCTGGAAAACAGGTAAAGTTATCGTTAACGGAATCACCTAAAAAGTCCCCCATATGTCTGTGTTTCTTGCCGTGTTGGTGTGTTTATCCTTCAAGAGGACCGATGACCAGGCCATCAGATGGTGCCTGTGGTATTGAGACTTGATAAGGAAACAAGTAAAAATGAAAGTATACGTGTATCCGGCGTCGGTTGAGCCGTACTACGGACCACAAGCTAGCTATGCCTCCGTCAATGCCGATGGGATTTTGAGCGGATAGTTATGTACGCGTGGCACGAATACCAACACTTGATCGGAATTGCGACGAAGGCCTGATTGCTAGTCGAGCTCCTAACGAGCCGAGCTCTCCTGCTGCAAAGTAGTTCGGACCCTCTTAATGGTGTCCGTGGGCTCGGTAGCCGACTTAAGGTTCTGCTTGAGAAGGCCGCTCTGTACTTCTGCTGCTAAGGCAGCTATGCGCTCTTCTGTACGGAGGGAGAGTTCCGTATTTCTGTTGACTGTTATGACACTGCATGGACCAGGCATCTTGAGCTTGAGATAAGCATAGTGTGGTACTGCGCTAAATCAACGAACGCAGTTCGTCCGAGCAGTGCGTGATAGCCGCTGCGAAAGGGGATGATATCGAAAATTAACTCCTCGCTTCGGAAGTTGTCCGGAGATCTGGAGACAACCTCGAGTGTGATTGAGCCCGTACAGCGGGCCTCTACACCTAGTATGACTCCTTTGAAGGTAGTCCTATTGGGCTTGATCCGGGATGGGTTAATGCCCATTTTTCGCGTTGTATCCTGATAGAGCAGATTAAGGCTTCTACCTCCGTCCATAAGGACGCGAGTTAGGTGGAACCCATCAATTATCGGGTCTAAAACCAGGACGGCTGAGCCACCGTGACGGATACTGGTCGGATGATCCCGACGATCAAAGGCGATCGGGCATGACGACCATGGATTAAATTTTGGGGTGACTGGTTCTATCGCGTAGACGTCCCCGAGCGCACGCTTGCGCTCCCTCTTGGGGATGTGGGTAGCGTATATCACGTTCACCATTTTGACCTGAGGGGGAACTTCTTCTGTCCCCCTGTGTTCGGTTGCTGGGGCTCTTTGTCATTGTCCTCGCTTTGCGAACCCTTTTCCCTATTCTCGGTGTTTAATTTGCCGGCCTGTTTAAAAACCCAGCAATCTCTATTTGTATGATTGGGTGGCTTGTCTGGGGTGCCATGAATCTGGCACGGACGATCGAGTATGCGGTCCAAGCTGGATGGGCCTGAATTGTTCTTTTGGAACGGCTTCTTCCGCTGACCGGACTTAGGGCCCCTGAATCCGGCATTGACTGTCATGTCCTCGGTGTTATCACTGTTGTTTCGATGCTTGTATCTGTTGCGTCGAGACTTGTCTTTGCTAGTTTTAGCTTCAGGGGTGCCGGCGTCGCTTGCATTGTTTTTTCTACGGGCCAACCAACTGTCCTCGCCCGCACAAAAGCGGGTCATGAGTGCTGTGAGGGCTGCCATGGATTTTGGCTTTTCTTGGCCGAGGTGGTGAGCGAGCCATTCGTCGTGGATGCCGTGTTTGAAGGCTGCTAGGGCTTCGGCATCCGGACAATCAACGATTTGGTTCTTTTTAGTTAAGAACCTAGTCTAGAATTTCCTGGTGGACTCTCCAGGTTGTTGAACTATATGGCTTAAGTCATCAGCGTCCGGAGGTCGAGCATACCTACCTTGGAAGTTATCTAGGAAGGCCTCTTCCAAGTCCTCCCAGCTGCCAATAGAATTTGCAGGAAGACTGTTGAGCCAGTGCCGAGTTGGCCCCTTGAGTTTTAAAGGGAGGTGTTTGATGGCGTGGAGGTCATCGCCGCGGGCTATATGAATGTGGAGAATGAAATCTTCGATCCACACCGCGGGGTCTGTGGTTCCATCAGATGATTCTATATTCACCGGTTTGAACCCTTTTGGAAATTCATGATCCAGGACCTCATCAGTGAAGCAATGAGGGTGTGTGGTGCCTCTATATCGGGCCGTATCGTGATGTAGCTATGATGGAGTCCGTCTGCGGTTTTCGGCCCGCGCATGACTAAGTTTGTCACGTCCGAATAGGTGGCCGTCGTCGCGTGTCGAGGCACACCCTCACGATCCGTAGATTGATCTAGTATGTCATGCTTTATTGTTCAGGTTTTGCGAGAGGTCATATGTATGACCGTGGGATAATTTGCCTCTACCTGTGCACTAAGGCGGGGCTGGCTGGTGTTCGGCATGAGTTGTCGTTTTGTCTCGGCCACGTGGTGGCCGGTCTGCCGCATTGTACGATGGGGGGGATGTATTCCGGCGCCTCCTCGTTAAACTGAGGTAGCAATTTGTGCTTTTGGTAGCTTTTGGTTAGGCGCTTGAGGCCGTATTCTTTGGCTTCTAGGACATCGGTCCATTTATTATTGAGCAAATCTTGGTCAGCTTGAAGCTGCTGCTGCTTCTTTTTCAGGCTCCTTGAAGTGGCGATTAGCTGGTTCTTGAAGCGCTCCTGCTCAAGAGGTTCCTCGGGCATGATGAAATCCTCGGTGCCGAGGCTCACCTCGTCTTCGGAGAGCGGAAGGTAATTATCGTCCTCCAAATCTTCGTGCGTGGCCTGCTTGCCAGGGCTAGGCTGCCCATCTTCTTGTTCATCTTGTTCATTAGCTATTTCAACAGGGTCTTCGTTGTCTTTGGCACCTTCTAGAGTATTATCTTCTCCTGTGCCGGTGTTGTTGTCTTTACTATGGCGTGACTTAGAGCGGCGCCGCTGCCGCTGGCGCTTGGATTGTATTTCAGAAGGTTTATCCTCAGCTGGATCTTCCTTGTCCTCGCCGCTGTTTTCCTTTCGTGCATCCACCATGTATAGATCATGCGAGGACGTGTCCATCCAGCGTCCGGTGAACGACGGGTTCTGGGCCTCCTCTTCTCCGGCATCATCGTCCATACCGTCGATGTCTTCGGAGTCGTAATCAAGTTCGTCGGTCAAATCCTCAACCGTGGCTATGAAATGGGTGGTGGGCAGGAAGCAAAATTCTCCACCGTCAGCCCCTAATTCGAGTCGGATATAGTTCGGCTGTGAGTCCTCCGCCAAGGACATGTTTTTATAATGCGTTTAGCACATCGCCCAAAGGCGAGTGCTGGAAGATGTCTGCAGCACTGAATTCGAAGATCGACAAATGATCAAGCTCGGCGTCCGCGGGCTCACGTGGTTCGGAACTTATGACCGGAGACGAGTTGGCCCGCAGTGCGAAGCCGCCGAATAGGAAGATCTGTCCGGGGAGGAAACCTTTTGGCGACAGCACAATGGAACTCTCAATGAAAGCACCAATGTCGGTGTCAAAACCGGCGGATCTCGGGTAGGGGGTCCCGAACTGTGCATCTAAGGTCGATGGTAACAGGAGACAAGGTACACGATGTTTACCCAGGTTGGGGCCCTCTCTATGGAGGTAATACCCTACGTCCTGCTTGATTGATATTGATGAATATGAGTATTACAAGATTTGACCTACCTCGAGATCGTAATGGCTAAACCCTAGAGGTCTAGCTTGTATGGCTATGATAATGAGTATATCCTATCCAGACTAAGTCCTCCGGTTTATATAGACACCGGAAGGATCTAGGGTTACACAAGGTCGGTTACAAAGAAAGGAATCTACATATTCGGTCGCCAAGCTTGCCTTCCACGCCATGTAGAGTCCCGTCCGGACACGGGTGCAGTCTTCGATCTTCGTATCTTCACAGCCCGTCAGTCCGGCCCATGACTAACAGGCCGGACGCCTGAGGACCCCTTAGTCCAGGACTCCCTCAGTCTGAAGTAAACTACTCACACATCACCGGAGATGCCATGGAGTTGATGTAAAGGCCCTCCGTGATGGATGCCCCCTCCGGTGGAGCTCCGGAAAAGGCCCCAAGATGGGATCTCTTGGGTACAGAAGGTTGCAGCGGTGGAAATAGGGTTTCGTGGTGCTCCTGGTTGTTTTCATGGTATATGAGTATATATAGGAGGAAGAAGTAGGTCGGTTGAGCCACGAGGGGCCCACGAGGGGGGAGGGTCGGCCCGGGAGTAGGCGCGCCCCCTGCCTCGTGGACTCCTCGTTCGGTTCTTAACGTCCACTCCAAGTCCTCTGGATCAAGTTTGTTCCAAAAATAACTCTCTCAAAGGTTTAATTCCATTTGGATTCCGTTTGATATTCCTTTTCTGCGAAACACTGAAATAGGCAAAAAAACAGCAATTTGCACTGGGCCTTGGGTTAGTAGGTTAGTCCCAAAAATAATATAAAAGTGTAAAATAAAGCCCATTAACATCCAAAATAGATAATATAATAGCATGGAACAATCAAAAATTATAGATACGTTAGAGATGAATCAAGCATCCCCAAGCTTAATTCCTGCTCGTCCTCAAGTAGGTAAATGATAAAAACAGAATTTTTGATGTGGAATGCTACCTAGCATAATTGTCAATGTAATTCTCTTTATTGTGGCATGAATATTCAGATCCGAAAGATTCTAGACAAAAGTTTAATATTGACATAAAAATAATAATACTTCAAGCATACTAACTAAGCAATTATGTGTTCTCAAAATAACATGGCCAAAGAAAGTTATCCCTACAAAATCATATAGTCTGGCTATGCTCTATCTTCACCACACAAAGTATTTAAATCATGCACAACCCCGATGACAAGCCAAGCAATTGTTTCATACTTTCGATGTTCTCAAACTTTTTCAATCTTCACGCAATACATGAGCGTGAGCCATGGACATAGCACTATATGTGGAATAGAATGGTGGTTGTGGAGAAGACAAAAAGGGAGAAGATAGTCTCACATCAACTAGGCGTATCAATGGGCTATGGAGATGCCCATCAATAGATATCAATGTGAGTGAGTAGGGATTGCCATGCAACGGATGCACTAGAGCTATAAGTGTATGAAAGCACAAAAAGAAACTAACTGGATGTGTATCCAACTTGCTCGCTCATGAAGACCTAGGGCATTTTGAGGAAGCCCATCATTGGAATATACAAGCCAAGTTCTATAATGTAAAATTCCCACTTGTATATGAAAGTGATAACATATGAGACTCTCTATCATGAAGATCATGGTGCCACTTTGAAGCACAAGTGTGGATAAAGGATAGTAACATCGTCCCTTCTCTCTTTTTCTCTCATTTTTTATTTGGGCCTTCTTTTCTCTCTCTTTTATGGCCTCAATTTTTTTCGTCCAGAGTCTCATCTGACTTGTGGGGGAATCATAGTCTCCATCATCCTTTCCTCACTTGGGACAATGCTTTAATAATGATGATCATCACACTTTTATTTACTTACAACTCAAAGAATTACAACTCGATACTTAGAACAAAATATGACTGTATGTGAATGCCTCCGGTGATGTACCGGGATATGCAATGACTCGTGAGTGACATGTATGAAAGAATTATGAACGGTGGCTTTGCCACAAATACGATGTCAACTACATGATCATGCAAAGCAATATGACAATGATGATGCGTGTCATAATAAATGGAACGGTGGAAAGTTGCATGGCAATATATCTCGGAATGGCTATGAAAATGCCATAATAGGTAGGTATGGTGGCTGTTTTGAGGAAGGTATATGGTGGGTTAATGGTACCGGCGAAAGTTGTGCGATACTAGAGAGGCTAGCTATGGTGGAAGGGTGAGAGTGCGTATAATCCATGGACTCAACATTAGTCATAAAGAACTCACATACTTATTGCAAAAGTCTATTAGTTATCGAAACAAAGTACTACATGCGTGCTCCTAGGGGGATAGATTGGTAGGAAAAGACCATCGCTTGTCCCCGTCCGCCACTCATAAGGAAGACAATCAATAAATAAATCATGCTCCGACTTCATCACATAACGGTTCACCATACGTGCATGCTACGGGAATTACAAACTTTAGAACAAGTATTACTCAAATTCTCAACTACTCAACTAGCATGACTCTAATATCACCATCTCCATATCTCAAAACAATCATCAAGTATCAAACTTCTCATAGTATTCAATGCACTTTCTATGGTAATTTTATTATACCCTTCTTGGATGCCTATCATATTAGGACTAAATTCATAACCAAAGCAAATTACCATGCTGTTCTAAAGGGCTCTCAAAACAATATAAGTTAAGCATGAGAGATCTATAATTTCTATAAAATAAAACCACCACTGTGCTCTAAAAGATATAAGTGAAGCACATAGAGTATTCTAATAAATTGCAATTCATGTGTGTCTCTCACAAAAGGTGGGTACAGCAAGGATGATTGTGGTAAACTAAAAAGCGAAGACTCAAATCATACAAGACGCTCCAAGCAAAACACATATCATGTGGTGAATAAAAATATAGCTCCAAGTAAAGTTACCGATGGACGAAGACGAAAGAGGGGATGCTTTCCGGGGCATCCCCAAGCTTAGGATTTTGGTTGTCCTTGGATTTTACCTTGGGGTGCCTTGATAATCCCCAATCTTAGGGTCTTGCCACTCCTTGTTCCATAATCCATCAAATCTTTAGCCAAAACTTGAAAACTTCACAACACAAAACTTAAAAGAAAATCTCGTGAGCTCCGTTAGTAAAAGAAAACAAAACACCACTTCAAGGTACTGTAATGAACTCATTATTTTATTATATTGGTGTTAAACCTACTGTATTTCAACTTTTCTATGGTTCATAAACTCTATTACTAGCCATAGATTCGTCAAAATAAGCAAACAACACACGAAAAACAGAATCTGTCAAAAACAGAACAGTCTGTAGTAATCTGTAGGTTTCGAATACTTCTGCAACCCCAAAAATTCTAAAATAAATTGCTGGACGTTAGGAATTTATCTATTAATAATATTAAAAAAGAATTAACTAAATAGCACTCTCCAGTAAAAAATGGCAGCAAATCTCGTGAGCACTAGTTTCTGTTTTTTACAGCAAGATTGCAAAGACTTTCCCCAAGTCTTCCCAAAGGTTCTAGTTGGCACAAACACTAATTAAAAGCATAAACCACATCTAAACAAAGTCTGGATTAATTATTTATTACTAAATAGAATCAAAAATCAAGAAACAAAAATAAAATTGTGTTGCCTCCCAACAAGCGCTATCGTTTAAAGCCCCTAGCTAGGCATAAAAGCAAGGATAGATCTAGGTATTGTCATCTTTGGTATGCAATTCTTCAATAGAAAACTTATAACCCTTAGGAGTTTCCTTCTTTATGTTAATGATTAAACTCCTTGGCAAGAAATCAAGAAAATCATTTGTAACAAAAGGTTCCTTAATGATAGCCAGAAAGTTGGGGTGAACACTTATGAATTTGAGATCCGTATTTTCCTTACTAGAATTTTCACCCTTATTTTTAGGAACATACATTAGTTTGGCAACTTTGGTAGGAGGATTTGAAGTATTTCTTACAGCAGAAAAAGCGGACCTGAAGTTGATAATAATACCCTCGAGTTTATCAATTCTAGTGGAATCTTGGTCTATTCTTTCATTAACTACGAGTTCTTTTTATTTAAAACTTTTCAGAGTAACTCCTACCTTAGATCCATATTGGGTAATCCTTTCATGATCCAACACGATAAAGGGGTTGTCAATCCTTTCATGGTCACTTACGAGAGTGAGATCTGATAGAGATGATAAGATAATATTTTTGGTATTTTTATGATAAAGATTAAAAGTAAAGCTTGCAAAATAAAAGATAATTGAAATAGCTTGTTAACGGAAGACAAATATAATGGAGAATAGACCTGGGGGCCATAGGTTTCACTAGTGGCTTCTCTCAAGATAGCATAAGTATTATGGTGGGTGAACAAATTACTGTCGAGCAATTGATAGAAAAGGGAATTATTATGAGAATATCTAGGCATGATCATGTATATAGGCATCACGTCCATGACAAGTAGACCGACACCTGCCTGCATCTACTACTATTACTCCACACATCGACCGCTGTCCAGCATGCATCTAGAGTATTAAGTTCATAAGAACAGAGTAACGCATTAGGTAAGATGACATGATGTAGAGGGATAAACTCAAGCAATATGATATAAGCCCCATCTTTTTATCCTTGATGGCAACAATACAATACGTGTCGTTTCCCTTTCTGTCACTGGGATCGAGCACCACAAGATTGAACCCAAAGCTAAGCACTTCTCCCATTGCAAGAATGATCAATCTAGTAGGCCAAACCAAACTGATAATTCAAAGAGACTTGCAAAGATAACCAATCATACATCAAATATTTTAGAGAAGAATCAAATATTGTTCATAGATAGACTTGATCATAAACCCACAATTCATCGGATCTCGACAAACACACCGCAAAAAGAGTTACATCAAATAGATCTCCAAGAAGATCGAGGAGAACTTTGTATTGAGATTCAAAGAGAGAGAACAAGCCATCTAGCTAATAACTATGGACCCGAAGGTCTGAAGTAAACTACTCACACATCACCGGAGAGGCCATGGAGTTGATATAAAGGCCCTCCGTGATCGATGCCCCCTCCAGCGGAGCTCCGGAAAAGGCCCCAAGATGGGATCTCTTGGGTACAGAAGGTTGCGGTGGTGCAAATAGGGTTTCGTGGTGCTCCTAGTTGTTTTCAAGGTATATGAGTATATATAGGAGGAAGAAGTAGGTCGGTTGAGCCACGAGGGGCCCATGAGGGGGGAGGGCACACCCAGGGGTAGGCGCGCCCCTGCCTCTTAGACTCCTCGTTCGTTTCTTGACGTCCACTCCAAGTCCTATGGATCACGTTTGTTCCAAAAATAACTCTCCCGAAGGTTTCATTCCGTTTGGATTCCATTTGATATTCCTTTTTTGCGAAACACTGAAATAGGCAAAAAAAACAGCAATTTGCACTGGGCCTTGGGTTAGTAGGTTAGTCCCAAAAATAATATAAAAGTGTAAAATAAATCCCATTAACATCCAAAATAGATAATATAATAGCATGGAACAATAAAAAAATAATAGATACGTTGGAGACGTATCTATGCTATGCGGTGATACTTGGTTAACTTACCATCTACTCTCTTCTACTGCTTCAAGACGGAGGCTGCCAGAAGCGTAGTCCTCGATAGGACTAGCTATCCCCCTCTTATTTTGGCATTCTGCAGTTTAGTCCACAGACACTACCCATTTCATTGATACCAATGCATATGTAGTATAGATCGTTGCTTGCGAGTACTTTGGATGAGTACTCATGGTTGCTTTGCTACTTCTTTTCCCCCTTTCTCTCTTATTGCAATCATATGATGGAGTCCCGGAGCTAGAGGATCCCGAGGATGAATCTGCATGGAGTTTGGCTTCGAGGAGTAGTTAGGAGGTCCCAGGCAGGAGGCCTCGCCTTTTCGATCGCCGCTACTTTTGTGCTAGCCTTCTTAAGGCAAACTTGTTTAACTTTTGTTTGTACTCAGACATTGTTGCTTCCGCTGACTCGTTTGTATTCGAGCCCTCGAGGCCCCTGGCTTGTAATATAAAGCTTGTATTATTTTAATTTGTGTCTAGAGTTGTGTTGTGACATCTTTCCGTGAGTCTCTGATTTTGATCGTACACATTTGCGTGTATGATTAGTGTACGGTCAAATCAGGGGCGTCACAAGTTGGTATCTGAGCCAACTGCCTATAGGAATCCCCCTTTCCAACTCCTTGGCTGAAGTTGAGTCTAGTCGTTGATTTTTTTACTAACATGGATGTGCGGCTTATGGGCCCACGTCACCATCAGGTGGTATTAGGATCTTTTATTCCTCATCTTTACTCTGGGGCTCTGATCTCTCTTCTATTCGGGTTAAATGATTTTACAAACTCTAACTCTAGGTTCTCGTAACCACTTCCTACCGGAGAGCCCTTTTATTTCAGATGATTGCATGTTTCACCAGAAGAGTCAGAAGATACTCTCCGAGGTTTTCCCGAGACCCTTGTGCCCACCGACTTTACAATTCCCTACCACTGATATACCCTTATGGATAACTACCTAAATTTGTCGTTCATACATTCATCCTGAGTTGCTCTTGTTATTACAATATGCCCTGAACTGCTCTCCGTTGTTTCGAAAATCCTTTGAGCTTACTGCCTAGCAGTTCTTTACCACATGAATACCCCTATGGATAATTCCTCGCACATTTCGAGTATCCGTTCATCCCGAGTTGTTCGTATGCTTCATAAGATACTCTGAATTACTATCCGACCTTCTGAGGATCCTCTTCAAACTATGGCTCTGCAAATACTTGTATGCTTACATTATGGATGCTCCAATATGACTAGCAATATTCACTAGTATCTTTTGACACTGTCATTTTGATCCTATTGATTCAACATGTGTGCGAATGCACACAATCATCAATCAACCCTTCTAAATTATCTTTCCGGCTTAGACGTCATTCTGAACATGAGCTGGTTCTCGACCAAACTATTTGTCATCGATTGTGCCTCTGGTCTATTCAACTTATCCATTGATCAGAGCGTTTGCTTCTGATCATTCATTTTGGAAATCATAATTCCTTTGTTATCTAAGCATCGAAATATTCAGTTGTTCTATAATCTGATGCCCTTGCATTCTTTCTTCCTATGATTAAGTACAGATACTCACATCAGCTCCGTTCTGGATCGCCCGATCCATTGTTGGATTTCATCTGACATCGTCCTTCATATTCGATAACCTTGTGAGCCTTTCCACGGGTATATAATGCCTTTGGTAAATTGTATCCTCTGATTTGGCCAACCATGCTCTACTTTCGAGCTGGCGATATTTACTATTGAAGCTTGTGTTGTATCCACGATGCCCCGATGGGTTGAACCTATGCTTTCCTTAACCTGTATGAACCTGAAGGTTTTCACGGGTCATACTCTTCTGGTACTTTGCTAGGTAGGTTTTCACACCCAATTCATTTTTTTATATAGAGCAGTGAACAAATGATTATGCATTGGAGAAGTGCGATTCGACCTTGAACTTTGAGTTCATGTCCATGGACATGATGTAGATCTTATCATGGAAACTTCTCTTAAAGTAATTATTCCCTTGGTATAAGTTCATCTTATATCTTGGATCTAGTCTTTTGCAACCGTGGTTCCGACCATGATTGTTCTCCTTTGATTCTACCTCTCGGACAAGTTAAAGTAATTGTCTTCTACAGTTTATTACACCTGTCCATCCTTATTTTGGTCTGTCTTTGAGTATTACCCCTGGTATCTCGAGGATAATCAACCCATTACACTACATGTTATAAATTTCTGATGAAGTAGCAGCTTTCCCCGTCATAGTCACTCCACGAGTTATGGGTTGTCGTCAACCGAGAACACGATTAGTGAATCAAATAAACACTATGATTCAATACTCCTAGTACTTTGTTGTTGAGACGTTTAATACTCCATCACGTCACTCCTAGCCTGATCGACTTCATCATCATGCTAATTTTAACTGTGCTACTTGGTCCTTATTCCTGGAGCACATCTTTCGACAATATGCTAAGCTTACATCGACTTCCTTGTCTTATCGTTTCACCTCAAACCACAAACTTGATTCCGACTTTGTGTCGTATATGTGGTTCTAATAGTATTTCGCTGCATCGGTCCTTTTGCTTAATGCATTCGCTGTTTGATTGCTTCTTCGTGGAGCCTCTCGACAAAATTGTCATGATTATCATTAACATTTTGACTCCTTCCGGGTTATCAATCGAATTCTTTATGATAAGTGACATCCTCGTCCCTTGGTAATTTGAGTTACCGTCGACAACATTCTTACCTTTCTTTCATCACAAACTTGTTCATGTTATGGATGCAACTTGCTATCCAGGTTGTATTATGTTCTACCTTGGAGTGCTACCATCTTTTATGTCAAGAATGTTGTTAGAATTTCACCATCTCTTAAGAATTATTGGTATTGTGATACTTCTCACCATCACCATTCTTTCTTGGTCCCCGTGTTGATCCTAACCAGGATACCAACAAGTGAACGGTGCTATTTGGATTCTGCACTTCTAGCGACCCTATTGCTTTGAAGTTAATGATCGACAGTTCATTCTTAGCCAATCGGTTATCGAATCACCATTCCAACAATTGATCAGGCTACCTATGCCCCTATTTCAGTCGCACCTTTCAACCAATGTTTAATTGTGTATGTTTTCCTCGAGCATACGTCATTATATCATTTAATCTAACAAATATTATCTCCTTGTTCACATACTTGTGGAAATCCATTTTTTGCAAATCTCGATGAATTGTCGCTGAGTGCATCAGCCACCTCCTCATCCTCTACCTAGATTAATGATGAACTCTTGTTTTGGAACATGCTTCCATAGTTCATATCCCGAGAATCTTACAATGTCATCTCGACAATTTGTGTTGCAACTTTTCTTCTCAGGCATCCCGAGTCTGAGGTATCTAGACAACAATTAGATCTGAATCTCGGTCTGATATGGTGGTTTGAACAAATTTTCAAGAGTTATAACGTTGGTCTTTATATGACCCAGTAAGGTGATGTCATGCCTAGGCCACATGGTCGGATGACCTATTGTTATAGTATCCCTTTTGGCATGATTAACCATTTTCTCATGAGGAAATTGTAAGACTTGTTCCATAAGTTGATCCCGATGGATCCTTTGTGTATCCAAAGTCTGACCTTTGCTTGATGATCATGTCAATGCTATCTCAAAGCATGTCTGTGGTACTCCGGTCTTTGATAAGAACATTTAAAGCACCATGCTAAAATTTCTTTATCAATTATTCAAACACCGTTGTATAGGTAATGTTACGAAATTCCTCTCCCCTTACCTAAATGGTTTTCTACTTTCTATCATGTCAGGGATATCATGCTCTGTTTGTCCTTGTAGAGGATATACCCCTGAAACATCTGTATCATCACATTTTACTTTCCATTGTTCTTTTTAATCTGATGATCACATTTTCCTTTTCATTGTTTTGTTTAACCTTTCTTGTGATCTATATGACCTAAGCAGTAATATTCTTCTGCTTATGTAAACACCTTGATGTACAACCATGTCAGTAAGACCCTGTTGCTATTGTTGATAATATTCCGGTAACCGCCGATGGACGAGAACTTTGCCTATTGGTGCACCTCGTCTTAATGAGCAGGAAAATGGTTCTCTTTGTCCCTCGCCCTTGGTACCGATGTTGTTGCCGACATAGCTGACAGTTTATTCTCCGACATGCCTTGCTATCATGTTTGTGCAAGATGACATCGCCCTTCCTACTTTTTAACCCACAAGTCCACTTGCTCGAAACCTGACTCTCCTGTACACCCCTGTTTGCCATAGTTATTCCTCGTGTTTGACCGGGCCACCTTCCTAGAGATGATCTATTCTGGTATCAGACACAACACTTATTGTCATTGCGCTAAACCCCTTTTCAGGCCGTGTTACAGGCGTCGAATAATTGCCTATGCGCTTGAAACTTCTATTTTGCACCTTCTTACTTTGCTCTCGATATTTTCTTAAGTTTCAATTTGAGATTTACTTTCCACCACCTTCCCCGATATTATCGACCAGATAGTCAACCTTGCAGAGGTCCGTTCTCCCGGAATACCCACCCTTTATTCTTTCATGAGTACGATGGAGTTCCCGAAGAAAGGATGTGTACTACATCATGATGACCTGAAGCAGAGAAATGAAGACATCGACGTAATGGATCGACCTCTCCGAGAAGAGCAATCAAGACCGAGAAGATCCGTTAGAGTTCCAAAACCAGATCTTTCTGTTGGGGAACGCAGTAATTTCAAAAAAAATCATACGCACACGCAAGATCCATCTAGTTGATGCATAGCAATGATAGAGGAGAGTGTTTTCTACGTACCCTTGTAGACCGTAAGCGGAAGTGTTATGACAACGCGGTTGATGTAGTCGTACGTCTTCACGATCCGACCGATCCTAGTACCAAAAGTATGGCACCTCTGCGATCTGCACACGTTCAGCTCGGTGACGTCCCACGAACTCTCGATCCAGCTGAGTGTCGAGGGAGAGCTTCGTCAGCACGACGGCGTCAAGACGGTGGTGATGAAGCTACCGGCACAGAAGGATTCCCCCCTTCCAAGTAGTAGGAGTAGGATTCCTCCCTTCCAAGTAGTAGGAGTAGAAGAGAAGGAAGGGGAGGAGAGAGGGAAGGAAAGGGGGGGCACCCAATTTGGATTGGGTTAGGGGGGCGCCTCCCACCTTTTCCCTTCCTCTCCTCTATTCCACTAAGGCCCAATAAGGCCCATGTACTCCCTGGGGGGTTCCAGTAACCTCCCGGTACTCCGAAAAATGCCCGAACTCATATGGAACCATTCCGATGTCCAAACATAGGCTTCCAATATATCGATCCTTATGTCTCGACCATTTCGAGACTCCTCTTCATGTGCGTGATCATATCCGGGACTCCAAACTACCTTCGGTACATCAAAACACAAAAACTCATAATACCGGTCGTCACCGAACGTTAAGCATGTGGACCCTACGGGTTCGAGAACTATGTAGACATGACCGAGATTCATCTCCGGTCAATAACCAATAGCAGAACCTGGATGCTCATATTGGTTCCTACATATTCTGCGAAGATATTTATCAGTCAAACCGCACAACAACATATGTTGTTCCCTTTGTCATCGGTATGTTACTTGCCCGAGATTCGATCGCCGGGGATCTCAATACCTAGTTCAATCTCGTTACCAGCAAGTCTCTTTACTCATTCCGTAGTGCATCATCCCGCAACTAACTCATTAGTCACATTGCTTGCAAGGCTTATAGTGATGTGCATTATCGAGAGGGCCCGGAGATACCTCTGCGATACTCGGAGTGACAAGTCCTAATCTCGATCTATGCCAACTCAACAAACACCATCAGAGACACCTGTAGAGCATCTTTATAGTCACCCAGTTACGTTGTGACGTTTGATAGCACACTTAGTGTTCCTCCAGTATTCGGGAGTTGCATGATCTCATAGTCATAGGAACATGTATAAGTTATGGAAAAGCAATAGCAACAAACTAAACGATCATCGTGCTAAGCTAACGGACAGGTCAAGTCAATCACATCATTCTCTAATGATGTGATCCCGTTAATCAAATGACAACTCATGTCTATGGTCGGGAAACATAATCATCATTGATTCAATGAGCTAGTCAAGTAGAGGCATACTAGTGACACTCTGTTTGTCTATATATTCACACATGTACTAAGTTTTCGGTTAATACAATTCTAGCATGAATAATAAACATTTATCATGATACAAGGAGTATAAATAACAATTTAGTATTGCCTCTAGGGCATATTTCCTTCAGTCTTCCAGTTCCACTAGAGTCAATTATCTAGATTACATTCTAATGATTCTAACACCCATGGAGTCTTGGCGCTGATCATGTTTTGCTCATGAGAGAGGCTTAGTCAACGGTTCTGCAACATTCGGATCTGTATGTATCTTGCAAATCTCTATATCTCCCTCCCTAACTGGATCGCGGATGGAATTGAAGCGTTTCTTGATGTGCTTGGTTCTCTTGTGAAATCTGGATTCCTTTGCCAAGGCAATTGCACCAGTATTGTCACAAAAAAATTCATTGGACCTGATGCACTAGGTATTACACCTAGATTGGATATGAACTCCTTCATCCAGACTCCTTCATTCGCTGCTTCCGAAGTAGCTATGTACTCCGCTTCACACGTAGATCCTGCCACGACGCTCTGCTTAGAACTGCACCAACTGACAGCTCCACCATTTAATAAAAATACGTATCCGGTTTGTGACTTAGAGTCATCTAGATCAGTGTCAAAGCTTGCATCGACGTAACCATTTACGACGAGCTCTTTGTCACCTCCATAAACGAGAAACATATCCTTAGTCCTTTTCAGGTATTTCAGGATGTTCTTGACCGATGTCCAGTGCTCCACTCCTGGATTACTTTGGTACCTCCCTGCTAAACTAGCAAGGCACACATCAGGTCTGGTACACACCATTGCATACATGATAGAACTTATGGCTGAAACGATAGGGAATGACTTTCATTTTCTCTCTATCTTCTGCAATGGTTGGGCATTGAGTCTAACTCAACTTCACACCTTGTAACACAGGCAAGAACCCTTTCTTTGCTTGATCCATTTTGAACTTCTTCAAAACTTTATCAAGGTATGTTCTTTGTGAAAGTCCAATTAAGCATCTTGATCTATCTCTATAGATCTTGATGCCCAATATATAAGTAGCTTCACCGAGGTCTTTCATTGAAAAAATCTTATTCAAGTATCCTTTTATGCTATTCAGAAATTCAGTATCATTTCGGATCAGCAATATGTCATCCACATATAATATCAGAAATGCTACAGAGCTCCCACTCACTTTCTTGCAAATACAGGCTTCTACAAAAGTCTGTATAAAACCATATGCTTTGATCACACTATCAAAGTGTATATTCCAACTCCGAGAGCCTTGCACCAGTCCATAAATGGATCGTTGGAGCTTGCACACTTTGTTAGCACCTTTTGGATCAACAAACCCTTCTGGTTGCATCATATACAACTCTTCTTTAAGATATCCATTAAGGAATGTAGTTTTGACATCCATTTGCCAAATTTCATAATCATAAAATGCGGCAATTACTAACATGATTCGGACGGACTTAAACGTCGCTACGAGTGAGAAGATCTCACCATAGTCAACTCCTTGAACTTGTCAAAAACCTTTTGCAACAAGTCGAGCTTTGTAGACAGTAACATTTCCGTCGGCGTCAGTCTTCTTCTTGAAGATCCATTTATTCTCTATGGCCTGCCGATCATCGGGCAAGTCAACCAAAGTCCACACTTTGTTCTCATACATGGATCCTGAGGGAGTCCTGGATTAGGGGGTCTCCGGACAGCCGGACTGTTGGACTATGAAGATACAAGATTGAAGACTTCGTCTCGTGTCCGGATGGGACTTTACTTGGCATAAAAGGCAAGCTAGGTGTCGATGTCAAAACCGGCGGATCTCGGGTAAGGCGGATGGTAACAGGAGGCAGGGGACGGGATGTTTTACCCAGGTTTGGGCCCTCTTGATGGAGGTAAAACCCTACGTCCTACTTGATTAATATTGATGATATGGGTAGTACAAGAGTAGATCTACCACGAGTTCAGAGAGGCTAAACCCTAGAAGCTAGCCTATGGTATGATTGTATGTTGTCCTACGGACTAAAACCCTCCGGTTTATAAAGACACCGGAGAGGGTTTGGGTTACACAAGGTCGGTTACAAAGGAGGAGATACACATATCCGTATTGCCTAGCTTGCCTTCCACGCCAAGTAGAGTCCCATCCGGACACAAGACGAAGTCTTGAATCTTGTATCTTCATAGTCTAACAGTCCGGCCAAAGGATATAGTCTCCGGAGACCCCCTAATCCAGGACTCCCTCAGTAGCCCCTGAACCAGGCTTTCAATGACGATGAGTCTGGCGCGCAGTATTGTCTTCGGCATTGCAAGGCGGGTTCCTCCTCCGAATACACCACGGAAGAATTTGAATACAAGGATAGTGTCCGACCCTGCAAAATAAGTTCCACATACCACCGTAGAGAGAATAATATTTCCACAAATCCAATTTGCTGACTTGTTTTGGCAACATGACATTATGTCACGGCCCGGTGATTATTCGAACCGTTTCCTTTAACTAGCCCCGCAGATAACGCGAGGAAGTTTTTCGACACGTCTCATCAAAACAGAGATCATGTCCCCTTATCACGGGATTCTCATCAATACGGGTGTGGGTAACCGAACCGCGCCATCGATTACGGCGCTTGGGGGATAAGCGAGTTTCACCAGGCTAGTGGGGGCGTATAGTTTCGTCCACCCATATAAAGGGATAAGGATTTACCTTTTCATCCACGCCTTATTCCTCCTTTGCTCATCCATTTTCGCACACTCGAGCTCTAGTGCCCAAGTTCGCATTTCCCACCTCGACCTTCTCCAACCAAGTCCGGAGCAGGAGGCAGGTGGATGGTCTCCTCCGTCACGGAGGGACACATCAAGAAGCTGAGGAGAGCCGGATACCTGCCCGACAACATCGCGCACCGGCTCCTAGAATGGGGGCAGCTCATCCCCACCCCCAGGCCCCATGAGAGGGTAGTGTTCCTTACCCATTTCCTCCGTGGACTGGGATTCCCTCTCCACCCAGTTGTCCGGGGGCTCATGTTCTACTACGGCCTGGATTTCCACGATCTGGCCCCGAAGTTCATCCTCGACATCTCGGCGTTTATCGTCGTGTGCGAGGCCTTCCTCTGCATCAAGCCCCACTTTGGCTTATGGCTGAAGACTTTCAATGTCAAGCCGAAGGTAGTGAGCGGCCACCAGGCGGAGTGCGGAGGCGCCATTGTGGGCAAGATGCCCAACGTCACATGGCTCGAGGGCTCCTTCGTGGAGACGATAAAGGGGTGGCAATCGGGGTGGTTCTACATCACTGAGCTGCGTGGCCCTAAATGGGCAGCGGCCCCCTGAGTTCAGATCTGGCTTCCCCACGCGGCTCACCTCCTGGCAAGAGAAGGGCCTGTCCTGGGGTAGTTCGGGAGAGCTAACCGGACTCCAAACATGTATTCAAAACATGGTGAACAAGAGGCTCAAACTCGTCAACATAGTCCAGGTCATGCTCAACCACCGGATCCTCCTGTGCCAACAACGGGCTTTCAACTTGTGGGAGTTCGACCCGGCACAGCACCGAACTCTGAACAGGCTCTTCGACACAACTCGCGACGATGCCTGGAGGGTGCTATTCAAGAGCGCCGACGTTCCCCCTCCCACTACTGAGGATCGCGGATTCAGCGCGAAGTGGCAAGCCAGCGCGGTAAGCTGCTTTACCTCTTACAGGATACTTGTTTTTCATAGTTTGACTCCATGCGGGATCTAAACTCCCGTACCTTAGCTAGGACTGACAGGAGACGGCCGGACAGATCGACTGTCCTGCTCCTTTGCCCGAAGACCAAGCAGACGCTCTCCTGGCGAATATGCTGACTCCGGCTCCTTACATGATGCCAGAGAAGACCAAGAAGGCCAAGGGAACCCAAAAGAGTTCCCGACGCCAGGCGTCAGTGGACTCACCGTCCAAGGACTCTATGGCGCAGTCCTCCCCCGAAGACGAGGAGGCAGGAGAAGATGCTCCCCCTCCAGACAGGGGAGACAAGAAAAGGAAGGCCGCCCCAACTGGGGAGGCCGAAGGGTCCAAGAAGGGAAGGACTCTCCTTCCGGACAGCTCTACCACCGCCGGCGGCGGTGAAGACGAGTGGATGCCCAGGGCCAAGCCCCTAGGGAAGTCGTAAGTATTCGGATACCAGAGTAACTCATAGCATTCCTTTGTCGCACTGCTTCACCTAACGCCGATTATGATTACGCAGCACACCACGAGCCCGTATCAATGTATCGTCGGACGGCTCTCTATACTCGTCGGATATGGATAGCGATCCAGTTCCGACCGCCACCTCCCCTCACCCTGCGGACGACGCCGAGGTATTGTGTTAAGAGGCACCGGGTCGAGAGGAGACAATCCCGGAGGCGCCTCAAGGCGGCCTTCCGGACTCCGGGAGCAGAGGGGACAAGGCCCCTGAGGGCTCCGAGTTCGGCCCTTAGCCGAACACCGCGCCGGAACCTCTACTGGTTCCGGACTCGGGAAGGCGGCCTCCTTCCAAGAGGGGCCAGACGCCCGTACCGGTGATCTCTGTCCATCCAGAGGCGCCGAACAATCTGCTGGAAGCGCTTCGCAGCGCTTCCATCGACGAGGAGCACCGCACTATTATGAGTGCGGTGATCCAGAAGGTTCAGTCCGCCAAGAGCGGATTGACTGAAGCCTGTGCGAGCCTTCTAACTGGCTTTGAGGTAAGTGTTTAAAATATAATAAAAATATTACCGCATAGACAGTAGCCCATGATGCTCTGTTCGGTGTTCACAAAGAAAAGCCGAACAGAGGATCAAACAATATTGCAGGAGTCTAATATAAGTATGTCAATATGCATATGCAGGCTTCGCTGCTGCCATCAGCCGCACTGACTGCGGAGGTCGCCGTACTGAAGGAGGACCTTAAAGGGTCCCAGGACGAGCTCGGCCTTGCCAAGAGGCAGCTCGAGGAGAACAAATATAAGTAATACCTAGTCTGTGGATATGTATAAAAAGAATGCGATTGCAAAATGACAGGATCATCATGAATTTGCCAGAGGCCACGACCGAAGTGGCGACCCTAAAGCAAGCGCTGTCTGAGGCCGAAGATAAAGCGGCCAAGGAGCGCACTGAGCGAGAAAAGCAAGAGGCTCAGGTGGGCGAGGTGCAGAAAGAGCTCCATGCTCTCGTGACGAAGCACGAGGCGTTGGAGCTTGACTCGAAGACGTGGGAGTCTGAGCTAGCCGCGGCCCTCGAGAGCGCAAAGAGTGTCAAGGCCGAAGCCCAAAAGGCCCTCCAGGAGATCAACACGATGAAGAAAATAGTGGCGGGTAAGGCATTCTATATGCAAAGCAAGCATGTAAAATTAAATTACCGATTACTTACCCGAATCCGGAGCTCTCCAGGAGCATTCGCAGATTTGCCCCGCAACGTGTCGGATGCCGCGAAGTTTTACTGGGCCGAGGATGGAAGCTCGACGGAGAAGTTGTTCTGGGCCCAGCATACTGGGACCGAACACCCAGTGTCTGTGAGCGACCAGCTGAAGCAGTTGGTCGAGCTGCACAAGGCGGCCGAACAGGCCATGAAGGGCTTTATAGTCCGGATGTGGCCTGGCGACACCCTTCCGAACAGCTACTTCGGCCTGGTGAGGCGGCTTGTGGATGCCTGCCCGCGGCTGGAGGTCCTCAAGCAATCCGTCTGCATTGAAGCTGCACGCCGGGCTTTCACCCATGTGAAGTTGCAATGGGTTAAGCTAGACGCCGTGAAGGTGATCAAGGAAGGGCCACCGGAGGGCAAGGAGCATCGCAACCCCGAGATGTACTACGAGGGTGTTCTGAAGGGTGCCCGTCTCATAGCGGATGAGTGCACGCAAGATGTAATATTTGAGTGAAACTTGCTCGTGTGATCCTGTATTTATGAAAACTTGTTCATATGCGCTATGCAACGCTTGTTTGAATTTAAAATATTACCTTCTGTTTGGCTGTTTATCCAATCTGAGAGATGGCTAGTCCTCGGCTTCTGCCCCAATGCTGCGAGTGTTGGGGTGTTCGGGATAAACCTGCGCACTCTTGTTCCTATTTTTGGGTCCTTCGAGGGAGGTGCTCAGCACAACGAACAAGGCAACCGGACTAATAATGCTTTATCACTCTCACTTAGCCATAGAATTCCATAATTTTAAATTTCGGTGAAGCCCCTGGTATTCGGAAGGCCGAATTCAGGGCGCGATACACGCCTTTAAGCCGGACAGTGCCGGCCCCTCGCTCTAAGTGGCATAAGTCTTTAGGGACTCGAAACCTCGCCGAACAGCGACCAGTCTCTCGCCTTATCATGACAGTCAGTTTTAGCTTTCTCTACTGAGCTGCACAGCCCAGCAGAACTGGGGCACAATCGCAGTAGTTCTCCTAGTGCTACCTTAGCCGATAGAGCGGAACGTAAGGTACCAAAACATAAGAGCCGGGCAAACCCAACATTTGACCAAAGACATGATTCGGAGCTGATGCATATAGTGCTATAAGTTTGGGGTGCCGCACTTGTGAAAGTGTTCGGACTTTTCACACCATATTGTGGGGTACGTAAGCCCCTGGTGTATTGGCCGTACCAAAGTGTACGGTTGCAAGGCGTCATTAATGAACACACACACACACACACACACACACACATATATATATATAATATATAACCAGAATGCAATAATAGTCATAATGTTATGCGTTGTTTATTCAAAAAGGTGTGTTAAAGCAGAATGATGCAGATAGTGCGATAAGCAAAAAGTAGGACGATGTCCCTTCCAAGGGCAAGCTGAGGAATGGTATTAAAGCAAGTATTTCGCTCGTTATCGTAATCCACCTGGGAATTCTGTGGTGTGACGTAGCTTTCTGCCTCCTTGGTTGCTTCATCATGTGTTCGGCAATCATGCTGCCAGACAGGGTTTAAGCCCCTAGTGCGGTTTAAGCCGCGTCTTGGGGCGTGCCGCAGTTGTGTCCCCCCTCCCCACATGTGCCCATGGTATTTTTAATGCGTAATTATGTACGTGTGGCACGAGTTTCGCCGTTTGGCTGGGACTGGGGTGGGGGCCGCATTGCTACGCGAGCTTAGATCGTGCCAGGTGGTCTAGTTGCCGATTACTCCGAGCGCGCTTGAAGGTGTCCGAGTCTTGAAACACCGAACTAGTGGATTGCCTTGAGAGGCTGCTTTGCGTTTCTGCTGCGAGGGCCGCAGTGTGCTCCTCGGTTCGAAGAGAGTGCTTTGTGTTTCCATTGACTGTAATAACCCCATGAGGTCCTGGCATCTTGAGCTTGGGGTATGCATAATGCGGTACCGCATTGAATCTCGCAAATGCGGTTCGCCCGAGCAGTGCATGATAACCACTGCGGAACGGGACTATATCAAAGATTAACTCTTTGCTTCGGAAGTTATCCGGGGATCCGGAGACCACTTCCAGTGTAATTGAGCCTGTGCAATGGGCCTCTATGCCTGGAATAACACCTTTAAAGGTCGTTTTTGTGGGTTTGATCCTTGAGGGGTCTATACCCATTTTGCGCACTGTGTCCTGATAAAGCAGGTTCAGGCTGCTGCCGCCATCCATGAGGACTCGAGTGAGGTGAAATCCTTCAATGATTGGGTCTAGAACTAGTGCGGCGAATCCACCATGACGGATACTAGTGGGGTGGTCCCTGCGATCAAAAGTGATCGGGTAGGAGGACCATGGGTTGAACTTTGGGGCGACTGGCTCCAACGCATATACGTCCCTAAGCGCACGCTTCCGCTCCCTCTTGGGGATGTGGGTTGCGTATATCATGTTCACCGTCCGCACTTGTGGGGGGAACCTCTTCTGTCCTCCGGTGTTCGGCTGCCGGGGCTCTTCCTCGTCATCGCTATGTGGCCCCTTATCTTTGTCTTTGGCAATTAACTTGCCGGCCTGCTTGAACACCGAACAATCCCTGTTGGTGTGGTTGGCTGGCTTGTCGGGGGTGCCGTGTATTTGACACGAGCGATCAAGTATACGGTCCAAACTGGACGGGCCCGGCGTACTTTGTTTGAATGGCTTTTTCCGCTGACCGGGTTTAGAGCCTTTGAATCCGGCATTGACTGCCGTATCCTCAGTATTATCGTTGTTAATGCGGCGCTTATGTTTGTTGCGAAGTGACCTGCTATTGCCGTCCTTGTATCCGAAGTACCATGGTTCTTTGACATATTGCTACTGCGAGCCAGCCAACTGTCTTCTCGCGCATAAAAGCGGGTCATGGGTGTCGTGAGGGCTGCCATAGATTTCGGCTTTTCCTGACCAAGGTGCCGGGCTAGCCACTCGTCGCGGATGTTGTGTTTGAAAGCTGCTAGGGCCTCTGCATCCGGACAATTGACAATTTGATTTTTCTTTGTTAGGAACCGAGTCTAGAATTGCGTGGCCGATTCCTCTGGCTGCTGAATTATGTGGCTCAAGTCATAGGCATCTGGTGGTCGCACATAAGTGCCCTGAAAGTTGTCGAGGAATGCGGCTTCCAGATCTTCCCAACAGCTAATGGACTTTGATGGCAAGCTGTTAAGCCAATGCCGCGATGGTTCTTTGAGCTTTAGCGGGAGGTATTTGATGGCGTGTAAGTCATCACCGCGGGCCATGTGGATGTGGAGGAGGAAATCCTTGATCCATACTGCAGGATCTGTTGTGCTGTCGTATGATTCAATATTTACAGGTTTGAAACCTTTTGGGATTTGATGATCCATTACTTTGTTTGTGAAGCATAAGGGGTGTGCGGCACCTCTGTATTGGGCTATATCACAACGCACCTCGAATGGGTCTTGCCCGTTGTGTTCGGCCCGGCCGGATTTACTTTTACTATATCCGGCGTGATGTTTATCGTCTCGCATAGTGGCACGCCCTCGTGATCCATAGACCAATATTGCATGTTTTGCTTTGTCCTCCAATACGTCTCGCAGGTCTGGCGTGTTTCCCCATGCTTTTTTATTTGAATGGCATCGGGGTGCAGGCTGAGCTTTTGGCTGGAATGCCTCTCTATCACGGCCACGAGGTGGCCGGTCAGCCGCGTCATACGCTTCTTCCTCCAGTCGAGGTAGCAACCTGCATTTTGGGTAACTCTTGGAGGGGCGCTTGAGTGTATATTCCTCGGCCGCGAGGACTTCAGTCCATTTGTCAGCTAGCAAATCTTGATCAGCTTGAAGCTGCTGCTGCTTTTTCTTAAGGCTATTTGCCGTGGCCATAAGCCGGCGCTTGAAGCGCTCTTGTTCGACGGGATCCTCTGGCACGATGAATTCGTCATCGTTGAGTCTTGCCTCGTCTTCGGAGGGGGGCATGTAATTATCATCCTCCGCCTCTCCATCTGCCGCTCTCTCAGGAGGGCTGGCTCCTCCACCCCCCTACTCTAAATCTTCCTCGAGGGGGTTGTTGTTGTCTTTGGCACTATCCGGAGTGCTATTACCTCATCTGCCGGTATCACCACTTTTGCTTTGGCGGGACTTAGAGCAGCACCGCTGACGTCAGCGCTTGGGTTGCTTCTTGGAGGGGTCATCCTCCACTGTCTCGTCGCCATTGCCTTCTTTTGGTGTATCCACCATGTATATATCGTATGATGAGGTGGCTGTCCAGTGCCCTATGGGCAGTGGTTCCTCTTCGTCTCCCGCATCGTCGTCCATACCGTCGATATCTTCGGAGTCGAAGTCGAGCATGTTGGTTAAGTCATCGATAGTGGCTACCAATTGGGTGGTGGGTGGGCCGCGAATTTCTTCGTCGTCCGCATCCCAGTCCTGCCGGACATAATTCGGCCAAGATCCTCCTAGCAAGGAGAGAGACCTTAATGAGTTCAGTATATCGCCGAAGGGCGAGTGTTGAAAGATATCCGCGGAGGTAAACTCCATGATCGACGCCCAGCCAGATTCGATAGGAACGGGCGCAGGCGGTTCAGAGTCCGTGGCCGGAGAAGGATCCGGCAGTTTAACAACACGGCTCTCGTGCAAGATAAGGTCGATGTTCGGCTCGATCGCCGCTGAGGGTAAGGCCTCCGTGGTGGGGTCCATCCACCCGTCCGCGGAAGGTGCAACTGGCTCCGAATTGAGGGTCAGAGCGGCTGCCAGTGCGATCTTAACACTGTCTGATGGAAGAGCTAAATCGTACTCATCGTGACCGCATGACGCACAAGGCAGAGGCTCAAATTCGTCGAAGATCAAGTCCCCGTGGATATCGGCCATGTAGTTTAAGCTTCCAAACCTGACCTGGTGGCCAGGGGCGTAACTTTCAATCTGCTGCAGATGGCCAAGCGAATTGGCCCGCAGTGCAAAGCCGCCGAACACAAAGATCTGTCTGGGGAGAAAATTCTCACCCTGGACTGCATCACTATCGATGATAGTAGGAGCCATCAAGCCTAACGGCGATGACACAGAGGAACTCTCAATGAAAGCACCAACGTCGGTGTCAAAACCGGCGGATCTCGGGTAGGGGGTCCCGAACTGTGCGTCTAAGGCGGATGGTAACAGGAGGCAGGGGACACGATGTTTTACCCAGGTTCGGGCCCTCTTGATGGAGGTAAAACCCTACGTCCTGCTTGATTAATATTGATGATATGGGTAGTACAAGAGTAGATCTACCACGAGATCAGAGAGGCTAAACCCTAGAAGCTAGCCTATGGTATGATTGTATGTTGTCCTACGGACTAAAACCCTCCGGTTTATATAGACACCGGAGAGGGTTAGGGTTACACAAGGTCGGTTACAAAGGAGTAGATACACATATCCGTATTGACTAGCTTGCCTTCCACGCCAAGTAGAGTCCCATCCGGGCACGAGACGAAGTCTTCAATCTTGTATCTTTATAGTCTAATAGTCCGGCCAAAGGATATAGTCCGGCTGTCCGGAGACCCCCTAATCCAGGACTCCCTCACTAGGCAATACGGATATGTATATCTCCTCCTTTGTAACCGGCCTTGTGTAACCCTAGCCCCCTCCGGTGTTTATATAAACCGGAGGGTTTTAGTCCGTAGGACAACATACAATCATACCATAGGCTAGCTTCTAAGGTTTAGCCTCTTCGATCTCGTGGTAGATCAACTCTTGTACTACTCATATTATCAAGAACAATCAAGCAGGACGTAGGGTATTACCTCCATCAAGAGGTCCCAATCCTGGGTAAAACATCGTGTCCCCTGCCTCCAGTTACCATCCGCCTTAGACGCACAGTTTGGGACCCCCTACCCTAGATCCGCCGGTTTTGACACCGACATTGGTGCTTTCATTGAGAGTTCCACTGTGCCGTCACCGTAAGGAAGGATGCCTCGTCTCGTTTTTTAAAAACAACATTACCACCGGGGGGGCCCTGGCTGTCGGCTAAACTCTCCGGCTAGGCAGTTTCATCATGACCGCCCGTTCGGCTGCTGCACCGACGATGACTTCTCGGATCATCGAAAACAGCCTCCACATCGGCTCGGAATCTGCCGAGCACATGGATCCAATGGAGATCTCATCCCTAAACGAGCTCTTAGATCGCATCGCCGCCTTGGGAGTTGCTATGGACTATGATCGGATTGAGCTTAAACCCGATCAAAGGGAGATTAACTCTCCACCAGTCACCCATCATATTGCGGTGGTGGAGGAAAAATGCGGTGATTCTTCCTCTATCTTGAGGACTAACTATGTCCGGATTCCTGGGCTCTCCGAGCCGGATACCCGTTTATGGGAGGACATCACCCAAGCCCTGAACCTAGAGTCAGGCGGTGGGCCAGACTTACCGGGCAACATCCCGAAGCCCGAACTTCCAAGATTGGAAACTCCTCGGCCCCTGGGTCTCAGATTGGGTAAGGGTTCGGACTCAAAGCCACCCACCCACCCAAGCATAAACGATCTTTCCCACATCAGGCAAGCGCCCCAGGAAACAGTACATCGTTATTGGGCCAGATTCCTCCTTGTGATGAACAAGGTTAAGGACTGTCGCGAGGAAGACGCAGTCTCATTTTTCTACAATAATTACACAGACAAGGGAATCCTTAACGCCATAAGTCATCGTGACATATCACGCTTCGCCGACTTTGCATCCATAGTACGAAAGTACTGTGCGATGGAAAGTGCCTGGAAAACCGAAACGAAATTTTGGGATAATCCGGCTCCGAATATACACCCAGTCCGAAGTAAAAGGGTGCACTATCATAAGACACCCGAGTTAATTACAAAGAAGCAAAGACCCTCTACAGGGCGTGGAACTGTATTGGAGGGATGGCTCAACGGACCCTGCAAAATTCATAGTACAGCGTATACCATACCAACACACAGCATTAGAGCATGTTGGGTACTCCGGCAGGTAGCCAAAAGTGGTGAGGATCATCTCATCCCAGATGCCACAGAGCACCATCCCGGGGATAACAATACGGTATTAACAGTCTTTCAAACCTTCGCATCAAATAATAGGCGCAAGTGAACACTCCGCAGCCTTGCCGAAATCTGCCACATGGCAGCAATAAATCCATGGAGTGACACGGCTATTACCTTCAATGCCAGTGACGAACCTAAATTCCGAATAGCCCGAGCACCAGCTGCACTGGTCCTCAGTCCAATTGTAGACGGCTTTCGACTCACCAAAGTACTCATGGACGGCGGCAGTGGATTAAACCTCATCTATGAGGAAACTCTTCAAAAAATGGAAATAGACTAGAACCGCATTGAGAAAAGCAACACAACCTTCAGAGGAATCATCCCCAGTCGGGAAGCACGTTGTGCTGGGAAAATCACACTAGATGTGGTATTCGGCAAGCCGAAGAATTATAGGTCCGAAGAAATTACATTCCAAGTGGCCCCGTTCAGTAGGAGATACCACACACTTTTAGGGCGGGAGGCATTCACGATCTTGCAAGCTATACCCCATTACGGGTACATGAAGCTCAAAATGCCTGGGCCCAACGGAATCATCACTCTCGCTAGTGATCCGGACACAACACTCCGCGCCGAAAACAAAACAGCCGCATTGGCCCTCGAGGCATTATCTGAAGCCCTTGCGGCCGAGGAATTAACTGCGTTGCGCTCCACAGTGGACAGGGACGACGTGATACTTGACAAGAGATCCAAGTACACCTCTTTTAAACCAGCGGATGAAATAGTCAAATTCCAAGTCCACCCAACGGACCCTACAAAAATAGCCTCCACCGGGGCACAGTTAAACCCCGCTGTGGACGCTGCACTACGAGAGTTCCTGCGCGAGAATTGGGACATATTCGCCTGGCACCCCTCAGACATGCCAGGAATCCCATGCAGGCTGGCCGAACACAACCTTAATATTCTAAAGGGATTCAAGCCGGTCATGTAGACTCTCCGGTGTTTCTCTGAACCTAAGAGACAAGCTATGGGAGAGGAACTAGCCAAGTTATTGGAGGCCGGATTCATTAGAGAAATAAAACACCCGACCTGGCTAGCAAACCTAGTGATGGTACCAAAGAAGGACAAATCCTGGTGCCTATGTCTCGATTTCAAGGACCTCAACAAGGCTTGCCTAAAGGATCCCTTCCCCCTGCCCCGCATCGATCAAATTATTGATGCTACCGCAGGACAAGATTCATTGTGTTTCCTCGACGCGTACTCCGGCTACCACCAAATCAAGATGGCGGAGTCCGACCAAGCCGCAACGGCATTTATCGCACCATACGGCCCCTTCTGTTTCAACACAATGCCTTTTGGGCTCAAAAACGCCGGCGCAACATATCAGCGCATGATTCAGACATGTCTGGAGAAACAGATCGGCAAATAGTAGATGCATATGTAGATGATGTGGTCATCAAAACTAAACACGTCGATTCTCTAATAGACGACTAGAGGCTCACATTCGACAACCTCCGAACATACAACATCAAGCTCAATCTGGAAAAATGCGTTTTCGGTGTACCAGCCGGAAAGCTCCTGGGTTTCATTGTCTCCAGTAGAGGAATTAAGGCAGATCCGGCCAAAATCCGAGCTCTGTCATAGTTGGCTATACCAATGGACCTCAAACAAATCCAGAAATTAACCGGATGTGTGGCGGCTCTAAGCCGCTTTATCTCCCGCTTAGGAGAAAAGGCATTACCCCTTTATCGCCTCCTTCAGCGCACCGAACACTTCAAGTGGACGGACGCTGCCACTGCCGGATTGGAAGAAATAAAAGCCATACTGGCAACCAACCCAATCCTGGTCGTGCCAAACATTGACGAACCAATGTTGTTGTACATTGCGGCAACTCATCAGGTTGAAGCGCAGTGCTCGTCATCGAACGAGAAATGGATGGACATAAATTCCCCCTTCAAAAGCCGGTGTATTATGTATCCGCTGTCCTCACTCCATGCAAATTGCGGTACCCACATTATCAAAAGATAGCATATGCGGTATTCATGGCATCCCGGAAGCTGTGACACTACTTTCAAGAGTGTTCAATTACAGTAGCCTCGGAAGTGCCACTTAATGATATTATAAACAACCGCGACGCCACGGGCCGGATTGCCAAATGGGCCATTGAGCTCCTCCCGTTTGACATAACATACAAACCCCGACGAGCCATTAAATCGCAGGTATTGGCCGACTTTGTCGCTGAATGGACGGAAGTCGAACTCCCTAAAGAGTACGGGGCATACTCCAATTGGATCATGCACTCTGACGGCTCCAAAATGCTGGCTGGTCTGGGGGCTGGCGTCATCCTGACGTCCCCAACCGGAGATACAGTTCAATACATACTAGAGATACTGTATACAAACTCCAACAACGCAGCCGAATACGAAGCCCTGTTACATGGTCTTCGGATGGCAGTCTCCATGGGCATTCAATGCCTGGAGGTGCATGGGGATTCGAACCTTGCAATATCCCAAATAAATGGAGACTTCGATGCCAAGGATCTGAAGATGGCGGCCTATCGCAACGCTGTCCTAAAGATGTTAGCTCGGTTCGAGGGGCTCGAATTTCACCATGTGGCTCGGGAAAACAATCAGGCGGCGGATATCCTCGCCCGCATCGGCGCAAAACGCGATGCGGTCCCCCCAACATATTTTTGGAGAGGTTGTTTAAGCCATCCATGGTATGGGAAGGGGACACAGGTAACAATAGTCCGGACCCGGCCAAAATGGCCGATACCGAGCACTCTGACATAATAGGAGGCTCTGCCACCGAAATAACACCTTTAGCCCACATAATAATGGCCATCATCGCCCCGTGGACAGAACCATTCTTGGCCTACCTAACTAGGCAGGAACTTCCCGAGGACCAAAATGAGGCACGCTGCATAGTGCGGCGATCTAAAGCCTACAGGGTCCACGAGGGAGAGCTTTATAAAAAAGCACTGCCGGAGTCCTTCAAAGGTGCATCTCCGAAGAGGAAGGGCGGAAGCTTTTGGCAGAAATTCACGCCGGACTCGGCGGCCACCACGCCGCAGCCCGGGCCCTTGTAAGCAAGGCCTTCCGTATAGGTTTTTATTGGCCGACGGCCCGGGTAGATGCACAGGATTTGGTCCAACGATGCGTCGGTTGCCAGCTTTTTGCAAACCAAAGCCACATGCCACCCACCGCCCTCCAAACAATCCCCATTACCTGGCCCTTCGCGGTCTGGGGGCTTGACATGGTTGGACCCCTTAAAGGGGGAACCCATAAGAAAAAATACTTACTGGTCATGGTGGATAAATTCACCAAATGGATAGAAGCCAAAACTGTTAAAACGGCCGAATCTGGACCGGTGATAGACTTCATATCCGGGGTTGTACACCGTTATGGCGTCCCCCACAGCATCTTCACTGACAACGGCACGAACTTCACGGCCGACGAGGTAAAACTCTGGTGCAGCAACATGGGCATTAAGCTTGATTATGCCTCTATCTATCACCCACAAACTAACGGCCAAGTTGAGCGAGCAAATGGTCTTATCATGAGCGGCATCAAACCCAGATTAGTGCGGTCCTTAAAAGAGTCTAACACGCACTGGGTAGAGGAGCTCGACTCCGTCCTCTGGGGGCTGCGGACCATGCCGAATCGTACTACCGGATACACACCCTTCTTTATGGTGTACGGCGCAGAGACGGTTCTGCCCTGCGACATAATTCATGACTCACCTCGAGTGTGCCTGTACGAAGAAAGAGAAGCCGACCTCGATCGGCAGGACAGTCTGGACACCTTGGAGGAGGAGCGCGACGTAGCAAAAGCCCAGTCCGCATTCTATCAGCAACAGGCTCGCAGATACCAAAGCAGAGAAGTACGGGCCAAAACTTATAACATTGGCGAGCTAGTTCTACGCCTGCCGGAGAAGAAAAAGACCAAGCTCGAGCCCAAATGGGAAGGTCCCTTCATTATTGACCAAGTTCTGACCGGTGGAGCATACCGTCTGTGGGATGCATCGAATAATCGACTTGAGCCGAACCCATGGAACGCAGCCAGGCTCCGAAGATTCTACGCCTAGTGCCGGACTCCATGTGCGTCTCCTTCCTCTGTCTATTTTTTGCATATACATTATCTGTCTTTTTTCTCTTCCTTTCTTTTATTCTTTCTCAAGGCCTTCAAGGGCCAACTTGTGCCTTGCTTGCACACTATTGACGCGCTAACCGCGCTGATTATACCTGGGGGCTTCTTACACAGAAGCTTAATTATTCATCTGGGCTTCATGCCCCGCACATGTGTTATTCTTCCGCATGTACCTTTTCTTCGCCATTATATGCATCGATATGACTTAAGTTTTGGCCAAGCTGGGTTGCCTGGCTCTTGTATTTATGCCCTACGTTCCCGTTAATTCGGCTAGGGCATAAGGGGAGCACCTCTGCGATTGTTACTGTCGGGTCAGCCGGATGTGTACCTCAGACTGGGTGAAGCCGAAAGCTAGCGTTCTTAAGGGAATATTCAGTCGGTGAACAAAAGATGATTTTTATTTATTTTCCATATGTGCCCCTAGATGTTTTTGCCTGTGTCTCCTCTCGTAGTCCGGACATGCACTTTAGGGCATGCGTACCCAGGGAAAGGAACCCTTAACGGAACTATTCTCCCTGGAAGATGTTTCTTACTACCCATGTAATATAACATAACTAGTTGGATACTTGTCTGTTCAAGCACTAATGACCCCTACGCCTAGTTTCCACGCATACCCCGGTTCTTATATAACTGAGCGGGTATTTGGATACACTCCGAACTATTGGGTCCCGAGGTTGAAGCGAAAAGGCCCGCCATGACAAATGATTTACAATCCGGCTAGAAGGCATTATACATGTCACTTTAATTACATAGTCATGTAGACTGACTAAATTCCTCTTCTATACCATCCAACAGGCTGTCTAGCCTACAATCCTATCGGGAATACTTTGCGGCTAATTCTACTTGCCCATGCACTAAGCTAACGGGGATCTCTTTCCCATCGGGCCCCACAGGTCCGACCTCAGCCGTGTGGTTTGGGTCAGCCTTGGTATACCGCGTCTTCACCATGGCCCAGGCTTCCGTGGCACCTTGACGTCAGGCCGATATCTTCCATAATCGGAAGCGCCGCCGTGCTCCCTTGAGCTTCTCCGCAAGCTCTCCAATGCCTTCTGGCAGGGAGACGGATGGCCATAAGGCCTGGGCAATACCTTGCATCACCTGCCGAACAGGTTCGTGCAGTGGTGAGAGCTCGGGTAGAAGATCACCCGCAGACCCGGGCATCTCCTCTGCGGGACGACCCCTCAGCATACCTGTAGACATAACTTTGTTAGCCGGCTTCTCCGCCGCACCCTTTTAAGGGTTTGTTCAAGCACTTACTGAAAATGCCGCGTCAAAGCCGCTTATTCTTCTTCTCGGAGTCCGCAAGCTGGGCTCGAACATCTTTTAGTTCCATGCTCGGCTTGGTATTGGCGTCTTGGAGATTTTTTTCTCCCGCCTGGCCTTAGTCAGCACGCGTTCTCCAGCCTTTAGCTATCATACGACATGCTGGTCCTCCGGATTCTCTCCGGAGTCATCTGCAATATCTAATGTTAGATCTACAGCCATGCCGCACGCTATATGGTACCTATCATTCTTTGAAACAAATGTTACCAGCTGGGGACTTTTCAGGTTCCTTCAATGCGGCAATGGCGGCCCGAAGTTGGGTCTTGCATTCCTCCAGATCCTGTGACAGTCGAGTATTCTTCTCTGTAAGAACCTGCACAATAAATGATCCTTAAATCAGTTGTGCCAACTGTTTCAAGTCTCAGGGGCTACTGATACATATAATCGTCAGATTTGCTTACCCGTACATCCCTTACATACTGGTCCGTGGCTCTGGCTAGACCATTTTGAGCAGCACGGAGGTACGCATCTCCAGAATTGATGGCATCAAATGCCTCTAGTGAGAAGCAAGCATCACGGAGTACGGCCTGGCGACGCCTATGATTCATGGCGCTCTCCACTTCTGAATTTGTAGCGGACAGTCTATCCGCATCCTCTATAGAAGGAGTGTCCGGCGTCCGCCCCTTGTCGGCTTCCGCCTCTGTGTCCGGCCCTGGAGCCCGACTGGTGGAAGCATGATCGGCAGCCTCTCCGGACATATTCCGGCGAGCGTTTTTTCTATTAAAGAAACATGGACGTCATTACATTTTGAGAAAGACGACAACCACGGAGCGGGGTTTTTGTCATACCTCTGCGCCGGCGTCTCCGTCCTGACCGCCTTCCTTTTTGGCCGGCCTCGGTGCCTCTTGTTGGCGAGTTGCTGCGGGTTTGGCACGGCGTCCCGAATGCCTTCCCTGTAAAACACCATATGTATATGGTAGGTGAAGTGTCTAAAAGGGGATCCTAGTTTTTGGAGTTGGGATTTTGGTTTTTCTTACGTGCGATGCAGGGAGCAGTCCGGGATAGTGGGCCGTAATGGCCACCATGGCGTCATCACGGCTCAATTGATAGAACTGCATGTCTATCAGCTCCATGAATATGTCCGGGTCTTCTTCGAGTCCGGGACCGAGGGCCCGGTCAGGGTCCTCTGGTTGTGGAGATGGGTTGTTGACCTCCCTTACGGCTTTTCGCAGTTCCTACCATAAAATGGCAAGGTGAGTACCTACGACAAAGAATGCGGGAAGAATGGGAGTAAGGAGATATAACTCACCCAGCTTGGAGGGTTGTACATGGAGAATCCATCCCGTGGCTTGATGCGGATGAACACCTCTTCCTCTCCCTTGAACAACTCGGACAGAATTTTTGCTAAAGCAGCAACGGTGTCTGGTCCCTTACGCCCGCAACGGGTGGCATCATCTTCCCCGTTAAAACACCACAGGGGGTTCCCTCGATATTGAAGTGGCTGCACTCCCCGCATTATGCATATTGACATAACCTCGATTACTGTCAATCCTGATTGAGCCAGCGCTTTAATCCGGTTCATCGGGTAAAGGACTTCTCCATTGTCTTCCTCAGGGGGGCTCCGTGGGCGCCAGCTTCGGCGTTTCTTTAGAGGAGCATTGTTGAACTCAGGAAGACCCCGCCGAACAGGGTCCGGAAGGGGGATGTCCTCCATATATAACCATTCCGAAGGCCAGTCCTCGGACGTCTTCTTCGGAGTACCGGACAGGTATCCGGTTTCGGTGATGCGCCATATTTCGGCTCCGCCTACTTGATAAAGTGACCCCTTCTGTGTGCGGGGGACGAGGCAAAATAACCTTTTCCACAGCTCGAAATGAGCCTCGCAACCCAGGAATAACTCGCAGAGGGCAACGTAGCCGGCGATGTGTAATATGGAAGCAGGGGTGAAATTATGCAGTTGGAGGCCGTAAAACTCCGGGAGCTCATAGAGGAACGGATGAATTGGAAATCTGAGTCCCCTTAATAAGTAAGGAACAAGGCATACCCGCTCCCCCGTAGAGGGGCAGGGGAAGCTCTCCGCTTGCTCCCCGCCATTGTAGGTGGCGAGCCCGGCTCAGACGGGAACCATATACGCTAGAGGGAGAAATCCCTGAGTCTGCAGTTCGAATAATCGACTGTGTGAGACAGAACACCTCTCCCAATCACCGGGCCTAGGGCTACGGGGGCGAGAGGAGGAGTTGCGGTGGTCGGCCATGTTGGAGTGGATTTTTCCGAAGCGCGCTCCGATGGACTCTCGCTGTGGGAGGATGGTATGGATTGGATCTAAGAATCCCCATCCCTTTAATAGACAATTTATTTATCTAGCTAGGGGGGCGAATGTAAAAATGCCCTGGCTCCTCGTATTCATTTGACGCGTGGAAGATAGCCCTTATTGGGCACGGGAGCCAAGAGGTCCAACATTTGTGGGGTCGGACACTACTTAACAAACATTAAAAATTTGGAGAAGAACCCGCCTTGCAATGCCGAAGACAATACTATGTGTTGGACTTGACGTCATTGAAGCCTAATTCGGGGGCTACTGAGGAAGTCCTGGATTAGGGGGTCTCCGGACAGCCGAACTATATCCTTTGGCCGGACTGTTGGACTATGAAGATACAAAATTGAAGACTTCGTCTCGTGTCCGGATGGGACTTTACTTGGTGTAAAAGGCAGGCTAGGCAATACGGATATGTATATCTCCTCCTTTGTAACCGACCTTGTGTAACCCTAGCCCCCTCCGGTGTCTATATAAACCGGAGGGTTTTAGTCCGTAGGACAACAGACAATCATACCATAGGCTAGCTTCTAGGGTTTAGCCTCTTCGATCTCGTGGTAGATCAACTCTTGTACTACTCATATTATCAAGAACAATCAAGCAGGACGTAGGGTATTACCTCCATCAAGAGGGCCCAAACCTGGGTAAAACATCGTGTCCCCTGCCTCATGTTACCATCCGCCTTAGACACATAGTTCCGGACCCCCCACCCGAGATCCGCCGATTTTGACACCGACAGATCCCATCTCAAATTTCATGGCCTCAAGCCATTTTATAGAATCTGGGCTCATCATCGCTTCCTCATAGTTCGTAGGTTCGTTATGGTCAAGTAACATGACCTCCAGAACAGGATTGTCGTACCACTCTGGTACGGATCTTACTCTAGTTGACCTACGAGGTTCGGTAGTAACTTGATCAAAAGCTTCATGATCATCATCATTAGCTTCCTCACTTAATGGTGTAGGAATCACTGGAACTGATTTCAGTGATGAACTACTTTCCAATAAGGGAGTAGGTACAATTACCTCATCAAGTTCTACTTTCCTCCCACTCAGTTCTTTCGAGAGAAACTCCTTCTCTAGAAAGGATCCATTCCTAGCAACGAATATCTTGCCTTCAGATCTGTGATAGAAGGTGTACCCAACAGTCTCCTTTGGGTATCCTATGAAGACACATTTCTCCAATTTGGGTTCAAGCTTATCAGGTTGAAGCTTTTTCACATAAGCATCGCAGCCCCAAACTTTAAGAAATGACAACTTGGGTTTCTTGCCAAACCACAGTTCCTAAGGTCTCGTCTCAATGGATTTAGATGGTGCCCTATTTAACGTGAATGCATCTGTCTCTAAAGCATAACCCCAATACGATAGTGGTAAATCAGTAAGAGACATCATAGATCGCACCATATCTAGTAAAGTACGATTACGATGTTCGGACACACCATTACGCTGTGGTGTTCCGGGTGGCGTGAGTTGCGAAACTATTCCGCTTTGTTTCAAATGAAGACCAAACTCGTAACTCAAATATTCTCCTCCACGATCAGATCGTAGAAAGTTTATTTTCTTGTTATGATGATTTTCCACTTCACTCTGAAATTCTTTGAACTTTTCAAATGTCTCAGACTTATGTTTCATTAAGTAGATATACCCATATTTGCTCAAATCATCTGTGAAGGTGAGAAAATAACGATATCTACCGTGAGCCTCAATGTTCATTGGCCCACATACATCAGTATGTATGATTTCCAATAACTCTGTTGCTCGCTCCATTGTTCCGGAGAACGGAGTTTTAGTCATCTTGCCCATGAGGCATGGTTCGCAAGTACCAAGTGATTCATAATCAAGTGATTCCAGAAGTCCATCAGAATGGAGTTTCTTCATGCGCTTTACACCAATATGACCCAAATGGCAGTGCCACAAATAAGTTGCACTATCATTATCAACTTTGCATCTTTTGGCTTTAATACTATGAACATGTGTATCACTACGACTATAAAGATTTTGTAAAAATAGACCACTCATCAAGGGTGCATGACCATAAAATATATTACTCATATAAATAGAACAATCATTATTCTCTGATTTAAATGAATAACCGTCCCGCATCAAACAAGATCCAGATATAATGTTCATGCTCAACGCTGGAACCAAATAACAATTATTTAGGTCTAAAACTAATCTCGAAGGTAGATGTAGAGGTAGTGTGCCGACGGTGATCACATCGACTTTGGAACCATTTCCCACACGCATCGTCACCTCGTCCTTAGCTAATCTTTGCTTAATCCGTAGCCCCTGTGTCGAGTTGCAAATATTAGCAATAGAACCAGTATCAAATACCCAGGCGCTAGTGCGAGCATTAGTAAGGTACACATCCATAACATGTATATCAAATATACCTTTCACTGTGCCATCCTTCTTCTCTACCAAATACTTGGGACAGTTCCGCTTCCAGTGACCAGTCCCTTTGCAGTAGAAGCACTCAGTCTCAGGCTTAGGTCCATACTTGGGCTTCTTCACTTGAGCAGCAACTTGCTTGCCGTTCTTCTTGAAGTTCCCCTTCTTCACTTTACCCTTTTTCTTGAAACTGGTGGTCTTGTTGACCATCAACACTTGATGATCCTTCTTGATTTCTACCTCTCCAGCCTTTACCATTGCGAAGAGCTCGGGAATCGTCTTATCCATCCCTTGCATATTATAGTTCATCATGAAGCTCTTGTAGCTTGGTGGCAGTGATTGAAGAACTCTGTCAGTGACACTATCATCAGGAAGATTAACTCCCAGCTGAGTCAAGTGGTTGTGATACCCAGACATTCTGAGTATATGTTCATCGACAGAACTATTCTCCTCCATTTTGCAGCTGTAGAACTTATTGAAGACTTGATATCTCTCAATCCGGGCATGTGCTTGAAATATTAACTTTAACTCCTGAAACATCTCATATGCTCCATGACATTCAAAACATCATTAAAGTCTCGGTTCTAAGCCATAAAGCATGGCACACAGAACTATCGAGTAGTCATCAGCTTTGCTCTGCCAGGTGTTCACAACATCTGGCGTTGCTCCTGCAGCGGGTTTGTCACCTAGCGGTGCTTCCAGGACGTAATTCTTTTGTGCAGCAATGAGGATAGTCCTCAAGTTATGGACCTAGTCAATGTAGTTTCGACCATCATCTTTCAACTTAGCTTTCTCTAGGAACGCATTAAAATTCAACGAAACAACAGTACGGGCCATCTATCTACAACAACATAGACATGCAAAATACTAGTAGGTACTAAGTTCATGATAAATTAAAGTTCAATTAATCAAATTACTTAAGAACTCCCACTTAGATAGACATCTCTATAATCATCTAAGTGATCACGTGATCCATATCAACTAAACCATGTCCGATCATCACGTGAGATGGAGTAGTTTTCAATGGTGAACATCACTATGTTGATCATATCTACTATATGATTCACGCTCGACCTTTCGGTCTCAGTGTTCCGAGGCCATATCTTCATATGCTAGGCTCGTCAAGTTTAACCCGAGTATTCCGCATGTGCAAAACTGGCTTGCACCCGTTGTATGTGAACGTAGAGCTTATCACACCCGATCATCATGTGGTGTCTCGGCACGACAAACTGTAGCAACGGTGCATACTCAGGGAGAACACTTATACCTTGAAATTTAGTGAGAGATCATCATATTACAACTCTTAGTCCATGGCTAGGAAACTTAACCATCTTTGATTAACAAGCTAGTCAAGTAGAGGCATACTAGTGACACTCAGTTTGTCTATGTATTCACACATGTATCAAGTTTCTGGTTAATACAATTCTAGCATGAATAATAAACATCTATCATGATATAAGGAAATATAAATAACAACTTTATTATTGCCTCTAGGGCATATTTCCTCCAGTCTCCCACTTGCACTAGAGTCAATAATCTAGTTCACATTATCATGTGATTTAACACCAATAGTTCACATCTTTATGTGATTAGTTCACATCTCCGTGTGACTAATACCCAAAGGGTTTACTAGAGTCAATAATCTAGTTCACATCGCTATGTGATTAACACCCAAAGAGTGATCATGTTTTGCTTGTGAGAGAAGTTTAGTCTATGTGTCTGCAACATTCAGATCTGTGTGTATTTTGCAAATTTCTATGTCTACAATACTCTGCATGTAGCTACTCTAGCTAATTTCTCCCACTTTCAATATGTATCCAGATCGAGACTTAGAGTCATCTAGATCGATGTAAAAAGCTTGCATTGACGTAACTCTTTACGACGAACTCTTTTATCACCTCCATAACCGAGAAATATTTCCTTAGTCCTCTAAGGATAATTTTGACTGATGTCCAGTGATCTACTCCTACATCACTATTGTACTCCCTTGCCAGAATCATGCTAAGGTATACAATAGGACTGGTACACAGCATAGCATACTTTATAGAACCTATGACTGAGGCATTGGGAATGACTTTTCATTCTATTTCTATTTTCTGCTGTGGTCGGGTTTTGAGTCTTTACTTAACTTCACACCTTGCAACATAGGCAAGAACTCCTTTGACTGTTCCATTTTGAACTACTTCAAAATCTTGTCAAGGTATGTACTCATTGAAAAAACTTATTAAGCGTCTTGATCTATCTCTATAGATCTTGATGCTCAATGTGTAAGCAGCTTCACCAAGGTCTTTCTTTGAAAAGTTCTTATTCAAGTATCCTTTTATGCTACTAGAAATTCAGTATCATTTCTGATCAATAATATGTCATCCACATATAATATCCGAAATGCTACAGAGCTCCCACTCACTTTCTTGTAAATATAGGCATCACCGCAAGTCTGTATAAAACCATATGCTTTGATCAACTTATCAAAACATATATTCCAACTCCGAGATGCTTGCACCAGTCCATAGATGGATTGTTGGAGCTTGCACACTTTGTTAGCATCTTTAGGATTAACAAAACCTTCTGGTTGCATCATATACAACTCTTCTTCAATAAATCCATTAAGGAATGTAGTTTTGATATTCATTTGCCAGATTTCATAAAATGTGGCAACTGCTAACCTGATTCGGACAGACATTTAAGCATCGATACGAGTGAGAAAATCTCATCGTAGTCAACACCTTGAACTTGTTGAAAACCTTTTGCGACAAGTCAAGCTTTGTAGATAGTAACACTACTATCAGTGTCCGTCTTCCCCTTGAAGATCCATTTATTCTGAATGGCCCACCGATCATCGGGCAAGTCAATCAAAGTCCACACTTTGTTCTCATACATGGATCCCATCTCAGATTTCATGGCCTTAAGCCATTTCCCAGAATTTGGGCTCATCATCGCTTCCTCATAGTTCGTAGGTTCGTCATGGTCTAGTAACATGACTTCCAGAAAGGATTACCGTACCACTCTGGTGCGGACCATACTCTGGTTGACCTACGAGGTTCGGTAGTAACTTGATCTGAAGTTTCATGATCATCATCATTAGCTTCCTCATTAATTGTCGTAGGAATCACTAGAACTGATTTCTGTGATGAACTACTTTCCAATTTGGAAGAAGGTACAATTACCTCATCAAGTTCTACATTCCTCCCACTCACTTCTTTCGACAGAAACTTCTTCTCTAGAAAGGATCCATTCTTAGCAACGAATATCTTGCCTTCGGATCTGTGATAGAAGGTGTTCTCAATAGTTACCTTTGGGTATCCTATGAAGATGCATATCTTCGATTTGGGTTCGAGCTTATCAGGTTGAAACTTTTTCACATAAGTATCATAGCCCCAAACTTTAAGAAACGACAGCATAGGTTTCTTGCTAAACCACAATTCATATGGTGTCGTCTCAACGGATTTAGATGATGCCCTATTTAATGTGAATGCAACTGTCTCTAATGCATAACCCCAAAACGATAGTGATAAATCAGTAAGAGACATCATAGATCACACCATATCTAATAAAGTACGGTTATGACGTTCGAACACACCATTACACTGTGGTGTTCCAGGTGGCGTGAGTTGTGAAACTATTCCGCATTGTTTCAAATGAAGACCAAACTCGTAACTCAAATATTCTCCTCCACGATCAGATCGCAGAAATTTTATTTTTCTTGTTACGATGATTTTCCACTACTCTGAAATTCTTTGAACTTTTCAAATGTTTCAGACTTATGTTTCATCAAGTAGATATACCCATGTCTGCTCAAATCATCTGTGAAGGTCATAAAATAATGATACCCGCCGCGAGCCTCAACACTCATCGGATTGTAGACATCAGTATGTATTATTTCTAATAAGTCAGTTGCTTGCTCCATTGTTCCGGAGAACGGAGTTTTAGTCATCTTGCCCACGAGTCATGGTTCGCAAGCATCAAAATGATTCATAATCACGTGATTCCAAAAGCCCATCAGCATGGAGTTTCTTCATGCGATTTATACCAATATGACCTAAATGGCAGTGCCACATATAAGTTGCACTATCATTATTAACTTTGCATCTTTTGGATTTAATATTATGAATATGTGTATCACTATGATCGAGATTCAATAAACCATTCACCTTGGGTGTATGACCTTAGAAGGTTTTATTCATGTAAACAGAATAACAATTATTCTTTGACTTAAATGAATAACCGTATTGTAATAAACATGATCCAATCATATTATGCTCAACACAAACACCAAATAACATTTATTTTAGGTTCAACACTAATCCCGAAGGTAAAGGGAGTGTGCGAGGGTGATCTTATCAACCTTGGAATTACTTCCAACTCACATCATCACCTCGCCCTTAACTAGTCTCTATTTATTTTGCAACTCCCGTTTCGACTTACTACTCTTAGCAACTGAACCAGTATCAAATATTGAGGGGTTGCTACAAACACTAGTAAAGTACACATCAATAACATGTATATCAAATATACTTTTGTTCACTTTGCCATCCTTCTTATCCGCCAAGTATCTAGGGAAGTTCCACTTCCAGTGACCATTTCCTTTGTCATACAAGCACTCAGTTCCAGGCTTGGGTCTAGCTTTCAACTTCTTTATGGGAGCAGCAACTTGCTTGCTATTCTTCTTTGAAGTTCCTCTTTCTTTCCCTTTGCCATTTTCTTGAAACTAGTGGTCTTGTTAACCATCAATACTTGATGCTATTTCTTGATTTCTACCTTCGCCGATTTCAGCATCACGAAGAGCTTGGGAATTACTTTCGCCATCCCTTGCATATTATAGTCCATCACTAAGTTCTAGTAACTTGGTGATAGTGACTAGAGAACGTTGTCAATTACTATCTTATTTGGAAGATTAACTCCCACATGATTCAAGCAATTGTAGTACCCAGACAATCTGAGCACATGCTCAGTGGTTGAGCTATTCTCCTCCATCTTGTAGGAAAAGTAATGTCAGAGGTCTCCTACCTCTTGACACGGGCATGAGTATGAAATACCAATTTCAACTCTTATAACATTTTATACGCTCTGTGGCGTTAAAAACATTTTTGAAGTCCCGGTTCTAAGTCGTAAAGCATGGTGCACTAAACTATCGAGTAGTCATCAGCTTGGTAAGTTGCTTTGGTTATGAATTTAGTCCTAATATGATAGGCATCCAAGATCGGTATAATAAAAACTTTCATAAAAAGTGCACTGAGTACTAGGAGAAGTTTGATACGTGATAATTGTTTTGAGATATAAAGGTGGTAATATTAGAGTGTGCTAGTTGAGTAGTTGTGAATTTGAGAAATACTTGCGTTGAAGTTTGCAAGTCCCGTAGCATGCACGTATGGTGACCATTGTGTAACAAATTTGAAACATGAGGTGTTATTTGATTGTCTTCCTTATGAGTGGCGGTCGGGGACGAGCGATGGTCCTTTCCTACCAATCTATCCCGTTAGGAGCATGCGCGTAATGCTTGGTTTTTGATGACTTGTAGATTTGCAATAAGTATGTGAGTTCTTTATGACTAATGTTGAGTCCATGGATTATATGCACTCTCACCCTTCCATCATTGCTAGCCTCTTCGGTACCGTCCCCTTTATCACCTTGAGAGTTGGTGCAAACTTCGCCGATGCATCCAAACCCCGTGATATGATACGATCTGTCACACATAAACCTCCTTATATATTGCTCAAAACAGCCACCATACCTACCTATTATGGCATTTCCATAGCCATTCCGAGATATATTTCCATGCAACTTTCCACTGTTCCATTTACCATGACACACATCATCATTGTCATATTGCCTTGCATGATCATGTAGTTGACATCGTATTTGTGGTAAAACCACCGTTCATAATTTTTCATACATGTCACTCTTGATTCATTGCCCTTCCCGGTACACGGCCGGAGGCATTCATATAGAGTCATACTTTGTTCTAGTATCGAGTTGTAGTCATTGAGTTGTAAATAAATAGAAGTGTGATGATCATCATTAATAGAGCATTGTCCCCAAAAAAAGAGAAAGGCCAAATAAAAAAAGGAAGGCCCAAAAATATATATATATATATATATAATATATAAAGGGGCAATGCTACTATCTTTTTCCACACTTGTGCTTCAAAATAGCGCCATGATCTTTATGATAGAGAGTCTCTTGTTTTGTCACTTTCATATACTAGTGGGAATTTTTAATTATAGAACTTGGCTTGTATATTCCAACAATGGGCTTCCTCAAAAGCCCTACGTCTTCGTGAGCAAGCAGGTTGGATGCACACCCACTTAGTTTCTTTTGTTGAGCTTTCATACATTTATAGCTCTAGTGCATCCGTTGCATGGAAATCTCTAATCCTTGCATTGACATCAATTGATGGGCATCTCCCTAGCCCATTGATTAGCCGCGTCGATGTGAGACTTTCTCCTTCTTTGTCTTCTCCACATAACCCCCATCATCATATTCTATTCCACCCATAGTGCTATATCCATGGCTCACACTCATGTATTGCGTGAAAGTTGAAAAAGTTTGAGATTACTAAAGTGTGAAACAATTGCTTGGCTTGTCATCGGGGATGTGCATGATGAGAGCATTCTTGTGTGACGAAAATGGAGCATGACCAAACTATATGATTTTGTAGGGATGAACATTATTTTGCCATGTTATTTTGAGAAGACGTAATTGCTTAGTTAGTATGCTTGAAGTATTAATATTTTATGTCAATATTAGACTTTTGTCTTAATCTTTCGGATCTGAATATTCATGCCACAATAAATAGAATTACATTAATAATTATGCTAGGTAGCATTCCACATCAAAAATTCTGTTTTTATTGTTTACCTACTCGAGGATGAGCAGGAATTAAGCTTGGGGATGCTTGATACGTCTCCAACATATCTATAATTTTTGATTGTTCCATGATATTATAATATCTGTTCTGGATGTTAAAGAGCTTTATTTTACACTTTTATATTATTTTTGGGACTAACCTATTAACCCAAGGCCCAGTGCAAATTGTTGTTTTTTTTCCTATTTCAGTGTTTCAACAAAAGGAATATCAAACGGAATCCAAACGGAATGAAACCTTCGGGAACGTGATTTTTGGAACAAATGTGATCCAGAGGACTCGGAGTGGGCGTCAAGAAACGAACGAGGAGTCCACGAGGCAGGGGGCGCGCCCACCCCCTGGGCTTGCCCTCCCCCCTCGTGGGCCCCTCGTGGTTCAACTGATCTACTTCTTCCTCCTATATATACTCATATACCTTGAAAACATCTAGGAGCACCACGAAACCCTATTTCCACCGCCGCAACCTTCTGTACCCAAGAGATCCCATCTTGGGGCCTTTTCTGGAGCTCCGCCGGAGGTGGCATCGATCACGGAGGGCCTCTACATCAACTCCATGGCCCCTCCAATGATGTGTGAGTAGTTTACTTCAGACATTCGGGTCCATAGTTATTAGCTAGATGGCTTCTTATCTCTCTTTGAATCTCAATACAAAGTTCTCCTCGATCTTCTTGGAGATCTATTTGATGTAACTCTTTTTGCAGTGTGTTTGTCGAGATCCGATGAATTGTGGGTTTATGATCAAGTCTATCTATGAACAATATTTGATTCTTCTCTGAAATCTTTTATGTATGATTGGTTATCTTTGCAAGTCTCTTCGAATTATCAATTTGGTTTGGCCTACTAGATTGATCTTTCTTGCAATGGGAGAAGTTCTTAGCTTTGGGTTCAATCTTGCGGTGCTCGATCCTAGTGACATAAAGGGAAATGACACGTATTGTATTGTTGCCATCAAGGATAAAAATATGGGGTTTATATCATACTGCTTGAGTTCATCCCTCTACATCATGTCATCTTACCTAATGCGTTACTCTGTTCTTATGAACTTAATACTCTAGATGCATGATGGATAGTTGTCGATGTGTGGAGTAATAGTAGTAGATGCAGGCAGGAGTCGGTCTACTTGTCACGGACATGATGCCTATATACATTATCATGCCTAGATATTCTCATAATTATTCACTTTTCTATCAATTGCTCGACAGTAATTTGTTCCCCCACCGTAATACTTATGTTATCTTGAGAGAAGCCACTAGTGAAACCTATGCCCCCCGGGTCTATTCTCCATCATATTAAATTTCCGTCAACAAGCTATTTCTATTACCTATTATTTTGCAATCTTTACTTTTAATCTTTATCATAAAAATACCAAAAATATTATTTTATCATCTCTATCAGATCTCACTCTCGTAAGTGACCGTGAAGGGATTGACAACCCCTTTATCGCGTTGGTTGCGAGGTTCTTATTTGTTTGTGTAGGTACGAGGGACTTGCGTGTGGCCTCCTACTAGATTGATACCTTGGTTCTTAAAAACTGAGGGAAATACTTACGCTACTTTGCCGCATCACCCTTTCCTCTTCAAGGGAAAACCAACGCAGTGCTTAAGAGGTAGCAAGAAGGATTTCTGGCGCCTTTGCCGGGGAGTCTACGAACAAGTCAAGACATACCAAGTACCCATCATAAACTCTTATCCCTCGCATTACATTATTTGCCATTTGCCTCTCGTTTTCCTCTCCCCCACTTCACCCTTGCCATTTTATTCGCCCTCTTTTTCCGTTCCCCTTCTCTTCTCCAGTTCGCCTTTTTTTGCTTGTTTCTTGTTTTCTTGTGTGTTGGATTACTTGCTTGTCACTATGGCTCAAGATAATACTAAATTGTGTGATTTTTCCAATACCAACAATAATGATTTTATTATCACTCTGATTGTTCCTCTTACCGATGCTGAATCTTGTGAAATTAATGTTGCTTTGATGAATCTTGTCATGAAAGATCTGTTTTCCGGCCTTCCTAGTGAAGATGTCGCTACCCATCTAAACAACTTTCTTGATATATGTGGTATGCAAAAGAAGAAAGATGTGTATAATGATATTGTTAAACTTAAGCTATTCCCGTTTTCTCTTAGAGATCGTGCTAAAACTTGGTTTTCGTCTTTGCCTAAAAATAGTATTGATTCATGGAATAAGTGCAAAGATGTTTTTATCTCTAAGTATTTTCATCCTGCTAAGATCATCAATCTTAGAAACGATATTATGAGTTTTGAGCAACATGATCATGAACATGTTGCAGAAGCTTGGGAGAGGATTAAATTAATGATACGTAATTGCCCTACACATGGTTTGAATCTTTGGATGATTATACAATTTTTTATGCCAGATTGAACTTTGCTTCTAGAAATCTTTTAGATTCATCCGCGGGAGGCACTTTTATGGAAATCACTTTAGGAGAAGCTACTAAACTCCTAGATAATATTATGGTTAATAATTCTCAATGGCATACTGAAAGATCCACTAATAAAAAGGTGCATGCTATAGAAGAAATCAATGTTTTGAGTGGAAAGGTGGATGAGCTTATGAAATTGTTTGCTAATAAGAGTGTCCATTCTGATCCTAATGATATGCCTTTGTCTACTTTGATTGAGAATAATAATGAATCTATGGATGTGAATTTTGTTGGTAGGAACCATTTTGGTAATAACGCGTATAGAGGTAATTTTAATCCTAGGCCGTTTCCTAGTAATTCCTCTAATAATTATGGTAATTCCTACAACAATTCTTATGAAAATTATTGTAATATTCCCTCTGATTTTGAACCTAATATTAAAGAATTTATTAGTTCGCAAAAGAGTTTCAATGCTTTGATTGAAGAAAAATTGTCTAAGATTGATGAGTTGGCTAGGAACGTGGATAGAATTTCTCTTGATGTTGATTCTTGAAACTTAGATCTATTCCACCTAAGCATGATATCAATGAGTCTCTCAAAGCTATGAGAATTTTCATTGATGAGTGCAAAGAAAGAACTGCTAGGATGCGTCCTAAAAAAGATTGCTTTGTGAAGGCGTGTTCTTCTAGTTTCCATGATAATAATGATGAAGATCTAAAAGTTATTGATGTGTCCCCTATTAAATCTTTGTTTTGCAATATGAATCTTGATAATGTTGGGACTGGAGATGAGCCAACTTTAGATAGAAGGCATCCCAATGATTCGGAGTTCTTACATCTTAATGCAAAAATTGATAAAAGTGGGACTAGAGAGGTCAAAACTTTACATAGCAATGAACCCACTATCTTGGATTTCAAGGAATTTAATTATGATAATTGCTCTTTGAAAGATTGTATTTCCTTGTTGCAATCCATGCTAAATTCTCCACATGCTTAGTCAAAATTAAGCTTTTACTAAACATATTGTTGATGGTTTAATGCAATCTTATGAAGAAAAGCTTGAATTGGAAGTTTCTATCCCAAGAAAACTTTATGATGAGTGGGAACCTACTATTAAAATTAAAATTAAATATCGTGAATGCTAAGCTTTATGTGATTTGGGTGCTAGTGTTTTCATGATTCCTAAAACTTTGTGTGATTTGCTAGGTTTTCGTGAATTTGATGATTGTTCTTTAAACTTGCATCTTGCGGATTCCACCATTAAGAAACCTATGGGAAGAATTAATGATGTTATTATTGTTGCAAATAGGAATTATGTTCCCGTAGATTTCATTGTTCTTGATATTGATTGCAATCCTTCAAGTCCTATTATTCTTGGTAGACCTTTCCTTAGAACGATTGGTGCAATTATTGATATGAAAGAAGGGAATATTAGATTCCAATTTCCGTTAAGGAATGACATGGAACACTTTCCTAGAAAGAAAATTAAATTACCTTATTAATCTATTATGAGGGTCACTTATGGATTGCATACCAAAGACGACAATACCTAGATCTATCCTTGCTTTTATGCCTAGCTAGGGGCGTTAAACAATAGCGCTTGTTGGGAGGCAACCCAATTTTATTTTTGTTCTTTGCTTTTTGGTTCTCTTTAGTAATAAACCATTCATCTAGCCTCTATTTAGATGTGATTTTATGCTTTCAATTAGTTTTTGTGCCAAGTAGAACCTTTGTGAAGACTTGGGGAAAGTCTTTGCGATCTTGCTGTAAAAAATAGAAACTTTAGCGCTCACGAGATTTGCTGCCATCTTTTACTGGAGAGTGCTATTTAGTTAATTCTTTATGCAGATGATTAATAGATAAATTCCTCACATCCAGAAATTTATTTTAGAAAATTTGGGGTTCCATAAGTATTCGAAACATACAGATTAGTACAGATTGTTCTGTTTTTGACAAATTCAGTTTTTCATGTGTTGATTGCTTATTTTGATGAATCTATGGCTAGTAATAGAGTTTATGAACCATAGAAAAGTTGGAATACAGTAGGTTTAACACCAATATAAATAAAGAATGAGTTCATCACATTACCTTGAAGTGGTGGTTTGTTTTCTTTTACTAACAAAGCTCACAAGATTTTCTTTTAAGTTTTGTGTTGTGAAGTTTTCAAGTTTTGGGTAAAGATTTGATGGATTATGGAACAAGGAGAGGCAAGAGGCTAATCTTGGGGATGCCCAAGGCACCCCAAGGTAAAATCCAAGGACCACCAAAATCCTAAGCTTGGGGATGCCCCGGAAGGCATCCCCTCTTTTGTCTTCGTCCATCGGTAAGTTTACTTGGAGGGGAGCTATATTTTTATTCACCACCTGATATGTGTTTTGCTTGGAGCGTCTTGTATGATTTGAGTATTTGCTTTTTAGTTTACCACAATCATCCTTGCTGTACGCACCTTTTGGGAGAGACACACATGAACTGGAATTTATTAGAATACTCTATGTGCTTCACTTATATCTTTTGAGCTAGATAATTTTGCTCTAGTGCTTCGCTTATATCTTTTAGAGCACGGTGGTGGTTTTATTTTATAGAAATTATTGATCTCTCATGCTTCACTTATATTATTTTGAGAGTCCCTTAGAACAGCATGGTAATTTGCTTTGGTTATGAATTTAGCCCTAATATGATAGGCATCCTAGATCGGTATAATAAAAACTTTCATAAAAAGTGCATTGAGTACTAGGAGAAGTTTGATACTTGATAATTTGTCGGAGTAATTGGACACGGATACCCGGAAGACGGTGAGACAAGAATTCAAGACATCGGGGCTAGCAAAGCCCCTCCGTCCAACTACCTGGACGGCGGCTGGCTGCTGGCTGTCAACTGCTCCACCAGGCCGACTGCTGGCTGCCGACTTCCCGGCCGCCCAGGCCGACTGCTGGCTGCGGACTGCTCCACCAGGCCGACTGCTGGCTGCTGACTGCTCCAGCCAGCCGGCTGCCCAAAGTCAACTACACCCCGACGTGACCTCGACGGGACGACCGTACCGCGACGTCATCTACAGTGTACTGTGTCCCCTAGGCACTGATTTATAAAGTACCCCAGGGGACAAGCATGACATGCACCATGCCCCATACATGGCTTGGCTTGTAAGCTACCCAACCAACGCCATGTCCCATGCCCACTACACACTATATATAGCTAGCCATCCATCCATCCTCACACACGTATGAGCACACATTCATTCAGCCACTAGAGCATGCTTGCTCATCCCGGCCACAGATACATACATGAGGCTAGTAGCATATAGCACTCATCTAGATACAGCTCCAGGAGCACTCTGTACTACAGATATACCACATATACTCAAACATGCAGGAGTAGGGGTGTTATCTCTCTGGAGAGCCCCGAACCTGGGTAAACTAGCGCGTGCTACTCGCATACCCGTCCCTGGATATTCCGGCAGTAGTCTTGCCCTCACACGAAGCCACCTTGTGGCATATGTCGTCTAGCATCCCTCGTGAGAATACCACGACATTTGGCACCCACCGTGGGGCGGTACTATGCTACCGCGCTGCTGCTGGTTTCGCAGTCCAGGCGGAACCATCTTCGTCATCTCCGCCGCGACATCGCCGTCGTCTCCCCGGTAGCGCTCGGGGGCCTGACATCGACACGCCCCCGGAGCGGCCGCGGGGGGCGGTGCGTCCGCGCCGTCTTCATCATCTCTGCTGAGGCGGCCGCGCGGGACGTCGGCAGCCTCGGCTCCATCCGTCTCGCTCTCCTCTCCGCTGACGCTCTGCGTCGCGTGCTTCTCTGCCCAAGCTCATCCATAGGCGCATACGCACTTCCCGTGCAATGGCTAGATGCAAGCAAGACATTTCATGTGCACTTCCCGTATCATACAATCCTCATACATACGTTGGCAACACTTTGATCACCTCCTTTCTTCAATACCTCGTTTCCATGACCCCTACATGAGCATAGTTTGCCGCAAAACTGAATCTCCCGTTGCCTGACTTGACGAACCGGCACTGACCAGCTGCTACCATGGCCTGGCAGTGTGCACGTGGTTGCGGTCAGCATCGGGCCACCTGACTGTGCAGGAGCTTAGTCCTCGCGCCCGCGGCACGCGGCCTCCTTCGCCCAGCTCCATCGCGTACATCGCGCTGCTCCCTGCTGTTGTCGCACCTCCCCGGGTCCTCTGCGCCCACGCCCCAGCGCCGCCTCATGTTCGCTCGGCGGGCTTCCTGCAGCCCCCCCCCCTGTGTTGCTCTTGCCTCGCGCGCCAGCAAGCACCCTGCAGATCCCACTCACTGCTCCTCCCCTGCGTGCCTCGCCCCGCTCCTGCCGGGTCTGCGCATCCCGGTGTGTTGCCTTCGCCGTGGCTCTCCCCTATAGTCGTCCCACCTCGCTCGCGCGGGCCAGCCGTGCCGCCCCCGCTGGGTGCCGCCGTCGCCGCCTGCTCCGCAGTCGGCCGGCCGGCTCCCTTCGACCATCCTCCGCTCCGGCTCTCCGCCCGCTCCACACACATGCGCCGATTGCGCCGGCTACTCGGTCGGGTGCCCAAGCATCCGCCCGGCCTCGTAACGCTCCCGGCGCTTGGGACGGCTCCCCGACGCTAGCCCCGCCCTATGCCGGTTCCTCCTCGTGCCGGCTTCCCCATGCGCTGCCGCCTCGAGCGGGAGGCCCGTCTGCCTCGCCGCTGTAGCCGGCCACCGCCGCCCTGGCCGATTGCGGCTCCTGCACCTGTCGGCCTCGCCTGCTCGCTCGCCTCCGTCCGCGACGCAACTCCCTTGCTCCGCACTCGCATGCCCGCCTGCTCCCGCGCTAGCTGCGGCGGGCCCAACTAGCTCCGACCTCCCCCTCCGCCTGGTCGCGCTCGGGTCCGCCTACCGCGCATGCAGGCCCCGTTCGGCCTACGCCCACATCACCGCCAGTCGGCCTCCGCCCGTCCGTCCTCTCAGCATCCGTCTTCCCCAGCACCTGGCGCCGGCCTCTCCAGCACTCGGCCCGTCCGGTTCTGCCTGTGCCGCGCCTGGCTCCGGTTTCTGCCGCGTCCCGGCCGCCGGGTTCCGCCACGACCCACTCATGACGGCTGCTCGTATAGAGAAAAGAAAGAAAAGAGTGGCCGACTGGAGATAAAAGATCCCGGCTGATCAAGCCAGCTGAGAAAAGAGAGAAAAAAGTCAAAAGGTCGGCTGCTTGCATAGAGCCGTCTGGAGAAAAAAAAGAGTGACCAACTACCAAAAAAAGAAAGAAAGAAGGGTCCGGCTCCCCGCATGGCGTCGGACAGAAAGAGAGAAGAGAAAAAAAGGGCCGGCTGCCCGTGATCCGGCTAAAAAAGCCAAGGGCCGACTGCCCACAGCCGGCTGGCGAAAAGAAAAAAAAAGTGCGTCTGACTGCCAGATGTGCCTCTGACCGCTGGCTGCCTGGCCGACTGCAAAGCGCCCGACTGCTCTGTCGGGGTCCGCCCGCCCAGCCGGCTGAAGAAGAAGACAAAGTAGTCGCCGGGAGATCCGGCCTGACTGCTCAGCAGTCGGCCCGAATCTCGGGGGCTACACCCAGCGGGTGCGCTGAAGCGCCCCGCGAAGAAGAAGACAAAGTAGTTGCCGGGAGATCCGGCCCAACTGCTCAGCAGTCGGCCCAAATCTCAGGGGCTACACCTAGTGGGTGCACTGGCGTGCCCCCACGTAAGATTGCAAACAAAAGAAGAGTTTTGTCTGGCTGCCAGCAGCCGGCAGAAGAGAAAAAGAATAAAAAGGGCGCTGCAAGACGCCTCGCCGCCTGGCCGGTCGAGCCTGACTGGCCGGGACCCCCCTTCGAGCACCCGGAGGCTCGAAGGCTGCACCCAGCGAGTGTGCCGGCGCGCTCCGCGAGCGCCGAGCCGTGCCGGCTGTGTTCGACAACGACCGCGACTACATGAAAATCAATGTGAGCTCCTCACCCACATATTTTTGCACCACGCAAGCACAGATAACCTCCAGCGATGCTCGGGGAACTATCTCCGCATTTCATTACAGTTGCATCACTGTTCGCCCCGGCGCCAGCCAGAGTTGGCATGGGGGCTGGCCGCTTGGCCTGAGACATTAGTTCCCGCAGACGGCTTAGTAGCGTGCATGGTACCAGAGGCCCACTCTTAGTCACAGACCGCAGAGCGGCTGTCCGGCTAGCAAGAGTGAACGCTGGAGGCCACCCACGCGAAAAACGTCCGGGAAGAAAAACAGTTCGGGCGATCCGGCTGTTTCCTTTACAAGTATCTACTCGGTTGAATCTGCTCCCAAACTCTGAGTACTGTACACTCCACTTTGCGGCCCACTCTCAGCCACAGACCGCGGAGCGGCTGTCCGGCAAGCAAGAGCACAAGCCAAAAAGCGGAGGGAACACGAAAAAGATTAAGGGGGCTCGGACAAAACCGAGTCGGCACCCCCGCATAAAATTGCAATGCTAAAAGCAAACATTTGATATATCTGTGTGGACTAACTTTGTCTTTTTCATGATCATTTTCATGAACACTCGCCAAAAAACCTCCGCCCAACTTTGCCAAGTTGCCCGGAGGCTTGGGGGCTATTGTCGGAGTAATTGGATACGGATACCCCGAAGACGGTGAGACAAGAATTCAAGAGATCGGGGCTAGCAAAGCCCCTCCATCCAACTACCTGGCCGGCGGCTGGCTGCTGGCTGCCAACTGCTCCACTAGGCCGACTACTGGCTGCCGACTTCCCGGCCGCCCAGGCCGACTGCTGGTTGCCGACTGCTCCACCAGGCCGACCGCTGGCTGCTGACTGCTCCAGCCAGCCGGCTGCCCAAAGTCAACTACACCCCGACGTGACCCCGACGGGACGATCGTACCATGATGTCATCTATAGTGTATTGTGTCCCTTGGGCACTGATTTATGAAGTACCCCAGGGGACAAGCATGACATGCACCATGCCCCATACATGGCTTGGCTTGTAAGCTACCCAAGGTAGCTTACAACCAACGCCATGTCCCATGCCCACTACACACTATATATAGCTAGCCACCCATCAATCCTCACACACGTATGAGCACACATTCATTCAGCCACTAGAGCATGCTTGCTCATCCCGGCCACAGATGCATACATGAGGCTAGTAGCATATAGCACTCATCTAGATACAGCTCCAGGAGCACTCTGTACTACAGATATACCACATATACTCAGACATGCAGGAGTAGGGGTGTTATCTCTCCGGAGAGCCCCGAACCTGGGTAAACTAGCACGTGCTACTCGCATACCCGTCCCTGAATATTCCGGCAGTAGTCTTGCCCTCACACGAAGCCACCTTGTGGCATATGTCGTCTAGCACCCCCCGTGAGAATACCACGCCATAATTGTTTTGAGATATAAAGGTGGTAATATTAGAGTGTGCTAGTTGAGTAGTTGTGAATTTGAGAAATACTTGCGTTGAAGTTTGCAAGTCCCGTAGCATGCACGTATGGTGACCGTTGTGTAACAAATTTGAAACATGAGGTGTTATTTGATAGTCTTCCTTATGAGTGGCGGTCGGGGACGAGCGATGGTTTTTTCCTACCAATCTATCCCCCTAGGAGCATGCGCGTAATGATTGGTTTTTGATGACTTGAAGATTTTTGCAATAAGTATGTGAGTTCTTTATGACTAATGTTGAGTCCATGGATTATACGCACTCTCACCCTTCCATCATTGCTAGCCTCTTCGGTACCGTGCATTGCCCTTTCTCACCTTGAGAGCTGGTGCAAACTTCGCCGGTGCATCCAAACCCCATGATATGATATGCTCTGTCACACATAAACCTCCTTATATCTTCCTCAAAACAGCCACCATACCTACCTATTATCGCATTTCCATAGCCATTCCGAGATATATTGCCATGCAACTTTCCACCGTTCCATTTATCATCACACACATCATCATTGTAATATTGCCTTGCATGATCATGTAGTTGACATCGTATTTGTGGCAAAGCCATCGTTCATAATTTTTCATACATGTCACTCTTGATTCATTGCCCTTCCCGGTACACCGCCGGAGGCATTCATATAGAGTCATACTTTGTTCTAGTATCGATTTGTAATCATTGAGTTGTAAATAAATAGAAGTGTGATGATCATCATTAATAGAGCATTGTCCCAAAAAAAGAGAAAGGCCAAATAAAAAAAGGAAGGCCCAAAATAATATATATATATATATAAAGGGGCAATGCTACTATCCTTTTTTGCACACTTGTGCTTCAAAGTAGCACAATGATCTTTATGGTAGAGAGTCTCTTGTTTTGTCACTTTCATATACTAGTGGGAATTTTTCATTATAGTACTTGGCTTGTATATTCCAACAATGGGCTTCCTCAAATGCCCTAGGTCTTCGTGAGCAAGCAAGTTGGATGCACACCCACTTAGTTTCTTTTGTTGAGCTTTCATACATTTATAGCTCTAGTGCATTTGTTGCATGGCAATCCCTACTCCTTGCATTGACATCAATTGATGGGCATCTCCCTAGCCCATTGATTAGCCGCGTCGATGTGAGACTTTCTCCTTTTTGTCTACTCCACATAACCCCATCATCATATTCTATTCCACCCATAGTGCTATATCCATGGCTCACGCTCATGTATTGCGTGAAAGTTGAAAAAAGTTTGAGATTACTAAAGTGTGAAATAATTGCTTGACTTGTCATCGGGGTTGTCCATGATGAGAGCATTCTTGTGTGACAAAAATGGAGCATGACCAAACTATATGATTTTGTAGGGATGAACATTATGTTGCCATGTTATTTTGAGAAGACATAATTGCTTAGTTAATATGCTTGAAGTATTATTATTTTTATGTAAATATTAGACTTTTGTCTTGAATCTTTCGGATCTGAATATTCATGCCACAATAAAGAGAATTACATTGAGAATTCTGCTAGGTAGCATTCCACATCAAAAAATTTGTTTTTATCGTTTACCTACTCGAGGACGAGCAGGAATTAAGCTTGGGGATGCTTGATACGTCTCCAAGGTATCTATAATTTTTTATTGTTCCATGCTATTATATTATCTGTTTTGGATGTTAATGGGCTTTATTTTACACTTTTATATTATTTTTGGGACTAACCTATTGACCCAAGGCCCAGTGCAAATTGCTGTTTTTTTGCCTATTTCAGTGTTTCGCAGAAAAGGAATATCAAACGGAATCCAAATGGAATGAAACCTTCGGGAACATGATTTTTGGAACAAACGTGATCCAAAGGACTTGGAGTGGGCGTCAAGAAATGAACGAGGAGTCCACGAGGCAGCGGGGCGCGCCCTCCCCCCTCGTGGGCCCCTCGTGGCTCAACCGACCTACTTCTTCCTCCTATATATACTCATATACCCTGAAAACATCCAGGAGCACCACGGAACCCTATTTCCACCGCCGCAACCTTCTGTACCCAAGAGATCCCATGTTGGGGCCTTTTCCGGAGCTCCGCCGGAGGGGGCATCGATCACGGAGGGCCTCTACATCAACTCCATGGCCCCTCCGATGATGTGTGAGTAGTTTACTTCAGACCTTCGAGCCCATAGTTATTAGCTAGATGGCTTCTTCTCTCTCTCTTTGAATCTCAATACAAAGTTCTCCTCGATCTTCTTGGAGATCTATTTGATGTAACTCTTTTTGCGGTGTTGTCAAGATCCGATGAATTGTGGGTTTATGATGAAGTCTATCTATGAACAATATTTGATTCTTCTCTGAAATCTTTTATGTATGATTGGTTATCTTTGCAAGTCTCTTCGAATTATCAGTTTGGTTTGGCCTACTAGATTGATCTTTCTTGCAATGGGAGAAGTGCTTAGCTTTGGGTTCAATCTTGCGGTGCTCGATCGTAGTGATAGAAAGGGAAACGACACGTATTGTATTGTTGCCATCAAGGATAAAAAGATGGGGTTTATATCATATTGCTTGAGTTTATCCTTCTACATCATGTCATCTTACCTAATGTGTTACTCTGTTCTTATGAACTTAATACTCTAGATGCATGCTGGGTCACGTCGATGTGTGGAGTAATAGTAGTAGATGCAGGCAGGAGTCGGTCTACTTGTCACGGACGTGATGCCTATAGACATGATCATGCCTAGATATTATCATAATTATTCGCTTTTCTATCAATTGCTCGACAGTAATTTGTTCACCCATCGTAATACTTATGCTATCTCGAGAGAAGCCACTAGTGAAACCTATGGGCCCCGGGTCTATTCTCCATCATATTAATCTTCTATCAACAAGCTATTTCTATTACCTTTTATTTTGCAATTTTTAGTTTTAATCTTTATCATAAAAATACCAAAAATATTATTTTATCATCTCTATCAGATCTCACTCTCGTAAGTGACTGTGAAGGGATTGACAACCCCTTTATCGCGTTGGTTGCGAGGTTCTTATTTGTTTGTGTAGTTACGAGGGACTTGCGTGTGGCCTCCTACTGGATTGATACCTTGGTTCTCAAAAACTAAGGGAAATACTTAAGCTACTTTGCTGCATCACCCTTTCCTCTTCAAGAGAAAACCAACGCAGTGCTTAAGAGGTAGCAGTGCATCAAGGACATAATTCTTTTGTGCAGCAATGAGGATAATCCTCAGATCACGGACCTAGTCCGCATCGTTGCTACTATCATCTTTCAGCAATGAGGATAAATTGAAGTTCAATTAATCAAATTACTTAAGAACTCCCACTTAGATAGACATCTCTCTAATCATCTAAGTGATCACGTGATCCATATCAACTAAACCATGTCTGATCATCACGTGAGATGGACTAGTTTTCAATGGTGAACATCACTATGTTGATCATATCTACTATATGATTCACGCTCGACCTTGCGGTCTCAGTGTTCCGAGGCCATATCTGCATATGCTAGGCTCGTCAAGTTTAACCCGAGTATTCCGCATGTGCAAAACTGGCTTGCACCCGTTGTATGTGAACATAGAGCTTATCACACCCGATCATCACGTGGTGTTCCGGCACGATGAAATGTAGCAATGGTGCATACTCAGGGAGAACACTTATACCTTGAAATTTAGTGAGAGATCACCTTATAATGCTACAGCCGAACTAAGCAAAATAAGATGCATAAAGGATAAACATCACATGCAATCAAATATAAGTGATATGATATGGCCATCATCATCTTGTGCCTTTGATCTCCATCTCCAAAGCACCGTCATGATCACCATCGTCACCGGCTTGACACCATGATCTCCATCATCTTGATCTTTATAAATGTGTCGTCACATGGTCGTCTCGCCATCTATTGCTTTTGCAACTATTGCTATCACATAGCGATAAAGTAAAGCAATTATATGGCGCTTGCATCTTATGCAATAAAGGGACAACCATAAGGCTCCTGCCAGTTGTTGATAACTTTAACAAAACATGGTCATCTCATACAACAATTTATATCTCATCACGTCTTGATCATATCACATCGCAACATGCCCTGCAAAAACAAGTTAGATGTCCTCTACTTTGTTATTGCAAGTTTTACGTGGCTGCTACGGTCTTAGCAAGAACCGTTCTTACCTACGGCATAAAAACCACACCGTGGTATAGTGATTGCTTTTTATCTTTAGAAAGAACCCTGTTCATTGAATACGATTCAACTAAAGTTGGAGAAACTGACACCCATCAGCCACTTGTGTGCGAAGCACGTCGTTAGAACCAGTCTCGCGTAAGCGTATGTGTAATGTCGGTTTGAGCCGCTTCATCCAACAATACCGCTGAATCAAGAATTAACTAGTGACGGCAAGCAATATGTATATACCCACGCCCACAACTCCTTTGTGTTATACTCGTGCACATAACATCTATGCATAAACCTGGCTCTGATGCACTGTTGGGGAACACAGTAATTTCAAAAAAAATCCTACGCACATGGAAGATTTTATCATGGTGATGCATAGCAACGAGAGGGGAAGAGTGTTTTCTACGTACCCTCATAGACCGTAAGCAGAAGCGTTATGACAACGCGGTTGATGTAGTCATACGTCTTCACGATCCGACCGATCCTAGTATTGAAAGTACGACACCTCCGTGATCTGCACACGTTCGGCTCGGTGACGTCCCACGAACTCTTGATCCAGCTGAGTGTCGAGGGAGATCTTCGTCAGCACGACGGTGTGATGACGGTGATCATGAAGCTACCGGCGCAGGGCTATGCCTAAGCACTGCAACGATATGACCGAGGTGGATTATGGTGGAGGGGGGCACCACACACGGCTAAGAGATCAATGATCAACTTGTGTGTCCTATGGTGCCCCCTGACCCCGTATATAAAGGAGCAAGGGGAGGGGGCCGGCGGCCTCATAGGGTGAGTAGGTTCCCCCCTTCCTAGTCCAACTAGGAGGGGAAGGAAAGAGGAGGAGGGGAGAAGGAAAGAGGGGGCCGGTCGCCCAAGCCCTAAACCAATTCGGTTTGGGCCTAGGGGGCGCGCCCCACAACTCCCTTGCTGCCCTCTATTTCCACTAATGCCAATGAAGGACCATTGACCCCCCCGGGGGGTTCCAGTAACTCCTCGGTACTCCGGTATTTATCCGATGACCCCCGAAACCTTTCCGGTGTCCGAATATAACCTTACAACATATCAATCTTTATGTCTCGACCATTTCGAGACTCCTCGTCATGTCCATGATCTCATCCGGGACTCCGAACAACCTTCGGTACATCAAAACACATAAACTCATAATACCGATCGTCATCGAACGTTAAGCGTGCGGACCCTACGGGTTCGAGAACTATGTAGACATGACCAAGACTCATCTCCGGTCAATAACCAATAGCGGAACCTGGATGCTCATATTGGCTCCTACATATTCTATGAAGATCTTTATCGGTCAAACCGCATAACAACATATGTTGTTCCCTTTGTCATTGGTATGTTACTTTCCCGAGATTCGATCATCGGTATCTCAATACCTAGTTCAATCTCGTTACCGGCAAGTCTCTTTACTCGTTCTGTAATGCAACATACCGTAACTAACTCATTGGTCACAATGCTTGCAAGGCTTATAGTGATGTGCATTACCAAGAGGCCCAGAGATACCTCTTCGATACATGGAGTGACAAATCCTAATCTCGATCTATGCCAACTCAACAAACACCATCAGAGACACCTGTAGAGCATCTTTATAGTCACCCAGTCACGTTGTGACGTCTGATAACACACTAAGTGTTCCTCCGGTATTCAAGAGTTGCATAATCTCATAGTCACAGGAACATGTATAAGTTATGAAGAAAGCAATAGCAACAAACTAAACGATCATCGTGCTAAGGTAACAGGTGGGTCAAGTCAATCACATCATTCTCTAATGATGTGATCCCATTAATCAAATGACAACTCTTTGTCCATGGCTAGGAAACTTAACCATCTTTGATTAACGAGCTTGTCAAGTAGAGGCATACTAGTGACACTCGGTTTGTCTATGTATTCACACATGTATCAAGTTTCCGGTTAATAGAATTCTAGCATGAATAATAAACATTTATCATGATATAAGGAAATATAAATAACAACTTTATTATTGCCTCTAGGGCATATTTCCTTCACCTACGCGATCTGCACACGTTCAACTCGGTGACGTCTCACGAACTATCGATCCAACTGAGTGTCGAGGGAGAGCTTCGTTAGCATGACGGCGTGACGACGGTGATGATGAAGCTACCGGCGCAGGGCTTCGCCTAAGCACTACAACGATATAATCGAGGTGGATTATGGTGGAGGGGGGCACCGCACACGGCTAAGACAATGATCAACTTGTGTGTCTATGGGGTGCCCCCCTCGCCCGTATATAAAGGAGTGGAGGAGGGGGAGGGACGGCCCTCTATGGCGCACCCTAGGGGAGTCCTACTCCCACCGGGAGTAGGATTCCCCCCTTCCAAGTAGTAGGAGTAGGAGAGAAGGAAGGAGAGGACAGAGGGAAGGAAAGGGGGCACCAATTCGGATTGGGCTAGGGGGCACGCCTCCCACCTTTTCCCTTCCTCACCTCTATTCCACTAAGGCCCAATAAGGCCCATATACTCCCCGGGGGGTTCCGGTAACCTCCCAGTACTCCGAAAAATGCCCGAATTCATCCGGAACCATTACGATGTCCAAACATAGGCTTCCAGTATATCGATCTTTATGTCTCGACCATTTCGAGACTCCTCATCAAGTCTGTGATCATATCCGAGACTCTGAACTACCTTCGGTACATCAAAACACAAAAACTCATAATACCGATCGTCACCGAACATTAAGCATGCGGACCCTACGGGTTCGAGAACTATGTAGACATGACCGAGACTCACCTCCGGTAAATAACCAATAGTGGAACCTGGATGCTCATATTGGTTCCTACATATTCTACGAAGATCTTTATCGGTCAAACCGCACAACAACATACGTTGTTCCCTTTGTCATCGGTATGTTACTTGCCTGAGATTCGATCGTCGGTATCTCAATACCTAGTTCAATATCGTTACCGGAAAGTCTCTTTACTCATTCCGTAATGCATCATCCTACAACTAACTCATTAGTCACATTGCTTGCAAGGCTTATAGTGATGTGCATTACCGAGAGGGCCCAGAGATACCTCTCTGATACTCGGAGTGACAAATCCTAATCTCGATCTATGCCAACTTAACAAACACCATCGGAGACACCTCTAGAGCATATTTATAGTCACCCAGTTACGTTGTGACGTTTGATAGCACACTAAGTGTTCCTCCGGTATTCGGGAGTTGCATGATCTCATAGTCATAGGAACATGTATAAGTTATGGAGAAAGCAATAGCAACATCTAAATGATCATCGTGCTAAGCTAACGGATGGGTCAAGTCAATCACATCATTCTCTAATGATGTGATCCCGTTAATCAAATGACAACTCATGTCTATGGTCAGGAAACATAACCATTGATATGTCTCCAACATATCTATAATTTTTTATTGTTCCATGCTATTATATTATCCATCTTAGATGTTTAATGGGCTTTACTATGCACTTTTATATTATTTTTGGGACTAACCTATTGACCCAGAGCCCAGTGCCAGTTCCTGTTTTTCCCCTTGTTTCAGTGTTTCGAAGAAAAGGAATATCAAACGGAGTCGAAACGGAATGAAACCTTCTGGAGAAGTTATTTTTGGAAGGAAAGCTACCCGATAGACTTGGAGTGCACATCAGGAAAGAAACGAGGGAGCCAGGAGACAGGGGCGCGCCCACCCCCCTAGGGTGAGCCCTCCACCCTCGTGGGCCCCTTGTGGCTCCCCTGATGTATTTCTTCCGCCTATATATATATATATATATATATATATATATATATATATATATATATCCATATACCCTAAAACTATCGGGGAGCACAATAGATCGGGACTTCCGCCGCCAGAAGCCTCTGTAGCCACCGAAAGCCAATCTAGACCAGTTACGGCACCCTGCCGGAGGGGGAATCCCTCTCCGGTGGCCATGTTCATCATCCCGGTGCTCTCCATGACGAGGAGGGAGTAGTTCTCCCTCGGGGGTGAGGGTATGTACCAGTAGCTATGTGTTTGATCTATATCTCTCGTGTTCTTGAGGTGGTACGATCTTGATGTATCGCGAGCTTTGCTATTATAGTTGGATCTTATGATGTTTCTCCCCCTCTACTCTCTTGTAATGGATTGAGTTTCCCCTTTGAAGTTATCTTATCGGATTGAGTCTTTAAAGATTTGAGAACACTTGATGTATGTCTTGTCGTGCGTATCTGTGGTGACAATGGGATATCACATGATTCACTTGATGTATGTTTTCGTGATCAACTTGCGGGTTCCGTGACCTTGGGAATCTATGCATAGGGGTTGGCACACGTTTTTGTCTTGACTCTCCGGTAGAAACTTTGGGGCACTCTTTGAGGTTCTATGTGTTGGTTGAATAGATGAATCTGAGATTGTGTGATGCATATCGTCTAATCATACCCACGGATACTTGAGGTGACATTGGAGTATCTAGGTGACATTAGGGTTTTGGTTGATTTGTGTCTTAAGGTGTTATTCTAGTACGAACTCTAGGGCTGTTTGTGAAACCTATAGGGATAGCCCAACGAATTGATTGGAAAGCATAACTTTGAGGTGGTTTCGTACCCTACCATAATCTCTTCGTTTGTTTTCCGCTATTAGTGACTTTGGAGTAAGTCTTTGTTGCATGTTGAGGGATAGTTATGTGATCCAATTATATTATTATTGTTGAGAGAACTTGCACTAGTGAAAGTATGAACCCTGGGCCTTGTTTCCTAGTATTGCAATACTGTTTGTGCTCACTTTTATCATTAGTTACCTTGTTGTTTTTATATTTTTCAGATTACAAAAACCTTTATCTACCATCCATATACCACATGTATCACCATCTCTTCGCCGAACTAGTGCACCTATACAATTTACCATTGTATTGGGTTTATTGGGGACACAAGAGACTCTTTGTTATTTGGTTGCAGGGTTGCTTGAGATAGACCATCTTCATCCTACGCCTCCTACGGATTGATAAACCTTAGGTCATCCACTTGAGGGAAATTTGATATTGTCCTACAAACCTCTGCACTTGGAGGCCCAACAACGTCTACAAGAAGAAGGTTGTGTAGTAGACATCAACCATCATTGATTCAATGAGCTAGTCAAGTAGAGGCATACTAGTGACACTCTATTTGTCTATGTATTCACACATGTACTAAGTTTCCAGTTAATACAATTCTAGCATGAATAATAAACATTTATCATAATATAAGGAAATATAAATAACAACTTTATTATTGCCTTTAGGGCATATTTCCTTCACTTTACTCCTTACTCCACCTCTTAAAATCTCGGGACGAGATTTCTTGTAGTGGAGGAGATTTGTAACACCCCGAGAGTCATGCTACATTAACTCCACACTAATGATGCCATTGCATCATAATTATTATTTTCTAATCCTCACTTTCTTACAAACCAAACTCAAGTCCAAATTCTAATGCCAAGTGAAATAAACTTTTTATAAATTAGTAAATTAAAAATGTTCATTAGGTTCAAAATTTTGACTACAAGATTGTCTTGCATTAACAAACAATTTTGGAGATGTTTATAATGCCCCTAGACTTTATAACAGTGGGCCAACCATCAAGTAATTGACCTTTTCAATTTCTAAAAGTAGTTAAACAATCCCAATATAAATTGAAACTGTTTGGACAAGCCCCAAGTATTGCATTGCAATTATGTGCAAATGTACATGCTCAACAAAATTCATTTGAGGGTTGAAACTAATTAAAAACATAAGCTAATACTTGAAAATAGAAAATAAAAGAGAAAAGCCCTACTCTACTTTGCACTTAGGCCTACTGCCAACAGTGCTGGGCCAGCCCACCACCACTGTCGTCTCTTTCCTCTGTTCACTGAGGGTGCGCTGGAGGCAGCGCGTGCGTCCGTGCCGGGGATGGCCACGCGGCGGCCATCCACCGCATCCCTGGTGCGTATTAGGTCACCCTCGACACCCCCGGAACCCTAACCCCCTCATTTTCTTCCTACTCGAGCCGCTCCGCTCGATTCGCTCGATCCCGAACGCCATCGCCACCACTGTCTCATCGTTGTCGTGGCCAACGTCCTCCTTGCCGACCAGGAGGACGCCAAGAGGAGCGCCGTCGTCGCCTTCGTCGGCTCCACCACCGGATCGGGGCGGAGGAGCTGCAGCAACGGCGCCCACGCCCGTTTCCCCTCGTCGGAATCTGCCTCGGCCGCAACCTCGAACCGCCGTTGACCGACCCCCACCGGCCCCTCGACCTTACCAGCGACCCCTCTGTGAGCCCTACTCCCCTTCCCCCCTCTCTCTCCCGTGTGAATCCGTCGCCGTAGCCGCCGAGGAATCCTTCCGAGGCCGCGGTCGCGGTCGCCGTCCCCTGCTCCCCTGACCGCGCCGCCTGCGTGAGTGATGTCTACTACACAACCTTCTTCTTGTAGACGTTGTTGGCCTCCAAGTGCAGAGGTTTGTAGGACAGGAGCAAATTTCCCTCAAGTGGATGACCTAAGGTTTATCAATATGTAGGAGGCGTAGGATGAAGATGATCTCTCTCGAGCAACCCTGCAACCAAATAACAAAGAGTCTCTTGTGTCCCCAACACACCCAATACAATGGTAAATTGTATAGTCGCACTAGTTCGGTGGAGAGATGGTGATACAGGTGGTATATGGATAGTAGATATGGGTATTTGTAATCTGAAATTGTAAAAGCAGCAAGGTAACGAATGATAAAAGTGAGCGTAAACGGTATTGCAATGTGTTGAAACAAGGCCTAGGGTTCATACTTTCGCCAGTGCAAGTTCCCTCAACAATACTAACATAATTGGATCACATAACTATCCCTCAACATGCAACAAAGAGTCACCCCAAAGTCACTAATAGCGGAGAATGAACGAAGAGATTATGGTAGGGTATGAAACCACCTCAAAGTTATTCTTTCCAATCAATCCGTTGGGCTATTCCTATAAGTTCCACAAACAGCCCTAGAGTTCGTACTAGAATAACACCTTAAGACACAAATCAACCAAAACCCTAATGTCACCTAGATACTCCAATGTCACCTCAAGTATCCGTGGGTATGGTTATACGATATGCATCACACAATCTCAAATTCATCTATTCAACCAAGACAAAGGACCTCAAAGAGTGCTTCAAAGTTTCTACTGGAGAATCACGACGAAAACGTGTGCCAACCCCTATGCATAGGTTCATGGGCGGAACCCGCAAGTTGATCACCAAAACATACATCAAGTGAATCACGTAGTATCCCATTGTCACCACAGATACGCACGGCAAGACATACATCAACTGTTCTCAAATCTTTAAAGACTCAATCCAATAAGGTAACTTCAAAGGGGAAACTCAATTCATTACAAGAGAGTAGAGGGGGAAGAAACATCATAGGATCCAAATATAATAGCAAAGCTCGCGATACATCAAGAACACGAGAGAGAGAGAGAGATCAAACACATAGCTATTAGTACACACCCTCACCCCCGAGGGATAACTACTCCCTCCTCGTCATGGAGAGCACCGGGATGATGAAGATGGCCACCGGAGAGGGATTCCCCCTCCGGCAGGGTGCCGGAACGGGTCTAGATTGGCTTTCGGTGGCTACGGAGGCTTCTGGCGGCGGAACTCCCGATCTATTATGCTCTTGGAAGTTTTTAGGGTATATGGAGATATATAGGCGGAAGAAATACGTCAGGGGGGCCACGAAGGGCCCACGAGGGTGGAGGGCGCGCCCAGGGGGGTGGGCGCGCCCCCCTGCCTCGTGGCCTCCTCGTAGATCCCCTGACGTGCACTCCAAGTCTTCTGGGCTTCTTCTGATCCAAAAATAAGCTCCATGAAGTTTCAGGTCAATTGGACTTCGTTTGGTTTTCCTTTTCCATGATATTCTAAAACAAGGTAAAAATAGAAACTGGCACTGGGCTCTGGGTTAATAGGTTAGTCCCAAAAATGATATAAAAGTGTATAATAAAGCCCATAAACATCCAAAATAGTAGATAATATAGCATGGAGCAATCAAAAATCATAGATACGTTGGAGACGTATCAGCATCCCCAAGCTTAATTCCTGCTCGTCCTCTAGTAGGTAAATGAATAAAACAGAATTTTTGATGTGGAATGCTACTTGGCATAATTTTAATGTAATTCTTCTTAACTGTGGCATGAATATTCAGATCTGAAAGATTCAAGATAAAAGTTCATATTGACATAAAAACAATAATACATCAAGCATACTAACTAAGCAATTATGTCTTCTCAAAATAACATGGCCAAAGAAAGTTCATCCCTACAAAATCATATAGTTTAGTCATGTTTCATTTTCATCACACAAGAATGCTCTCATCATGCAGAACCCCGATGACAAGCCAAGCAATTGTTTCATACTTTAGTAATCTCAAACTCATAAACCTTCACGCAATACATGATCGCGAGCCATGGATATAGCACTATGTGTGGAATAGAATATGATGATGGGGGTTGTGTGGAGAAGACAAAAAGGAGAAAGTCTCACATCAACGAGGCTAATCAATGAGCTATGGAGATGCCCATCGATTGATGTTAATGCGAGGAGTAGGGATTGCCATGCAACGGATGCACTAGAGCTATAAATGTATGAAAGCTCAACAAAAGAAACTAAGTGGGTGTGCATCCAACTTGCTTGCTCACGAAGACCTAGGGCAGTTGAGGAGGCCCATTGTTGGAATATACAAGCCAAGTTCAATAATGAAAAATTCCCACTAGTATATGAAAGTGACAAAACAATAGACTCTCTATCATGAAGATTATGGTGCCACTTTGAAGCACAAGTGTGGCAAAGGATAGTAGCATTGTCCCTTCTCTCTTTTTCTCTCATTTTTTATTTTTATATTTTTTGGGGGGCCTTCTCTATCTTTTTTTATGTCCTTTCTATTTTTTTGGGCCTTCTCTTTTTTATGGCCTTTCTTTTTTTATTCCTCACTTGGGACAATGCTCTAGAAAATGATGATCATCACGCTTCTATTTATTTACAACTCAATGATTACAACTCGATACTAGAACAAAGTATGACTCTATATGAATGCCTCCGGCGGTGTACCGGGATATGCAATGAACCAAGAGTGACATGAATGAAAAATTATGAATGGTGGCTTTGCCACAAATACGATGTCAACTACATGATCATGCAAAGCAATATGACAATGATGAATGTGTCATGATAAACGGAATGGTGGAAAGTTGCATGGCAATATATCTCGGAATGGCTATGGAAATGCCATAATAGGTAGGTATGGTGGCTGTTTTGAGGAAGATATAAGGAGGATTACATGTGATAGAGCGTATCATATCACGGGGTTTGGATGCACCGGCGAAGTTTGCACCAACTCTCAATGTGAGAAAGGGCAATGCACGGTACCGAAGAGGCTAGCAATGATGGAAGGGTGAGAGTGCGTATAATCCATGGACTCAACATTAGTCATAAAGAACTCACATACTTATTGCAAAAATCTACAAGTCATCAAAAACCTCGGCACTACGCGATAGATTGGTAGGAAAAAACCATCGCTCGTCCCCGACCGCCACCCATAAGGAGGACAATTAAATAACACCTCATGTTTCAAATTTGTTACCTAACGTTTACCATACGTGCATGCTATGGGACTTGCAAACTTCAATACAAGCATTTCTCAAATTCACAACTACTCAACTAGCACGACTTTGATATTATTACCTCCATGTCTCAAAACAATCATCAAGCATCAAACTTCTCTTAGTATTCAAAACACTCATAGGAAAGTTTTATTATTCTCGAATACCTAGCACATTAGGATTTTAAGCAAATTACCATGCTCACTACAAAAAAATACACTTCCGTGATGATATGTGTTTGTCACAGTAGGTCGCTTTTTTTGTCATGCATGTACATCCATGACAAATTTATGACAGAATCAAGATAGTCATACATGTGCTGTCGTAGAAGTGTTCCATGACATTACCAAAATTATCATCACGGAAGTGTCCACTTCCATGACGATAAATCACGCGTCACAGAAGTGCTTTCGTCAAGGGTGACCGACACGTGGCATCCATCGTAAGGGAACGCCGTTAAGCTATTGGGTCGGGTTATGGATCCGATAACCCGTTAACAGCCCCGACCAATGGGGATTTTCCACGTGTAAAATCATCATTGGCTAGAGGAAACACGTGTCGGCTCATCGTTGGGACATATATCATCCACTCATTGGACAGGAGGCGCCTATGATAGGTCGACACGTGGCACGGCCCAACAGTGGCCCATTCCGGTGAAAAAGGTCGGCCCAGTAAAAATTAGCAGGCCGGCCCATATAAGGCCTACTTGTGTCAGGTCCATTTAAGCCCACGGCCCATACGAGATGTGCCAATTCGGCCCGTTAAAGATTTGACACCATTGCAGCCCATCCTCAGTTCGAGCCCGTTAACAGCCCGCTATATATTTGGGCTCAATATCGGCCCGATGAGATTTCGGCCTGTTAACGGCCCATTTCATGGATGGGCCAATTTTTAGGATGTACATCTTTCGGCCTTTTAGCGACCCATTTAAATGTTGGGCTAATTTCCGGCCCGGTGTGTCTTTCAGCCTGTTGATGGCCCATAAATCTGATGGGCCATTTGTAGTCGGACCTGAGTTTCAGCCTTTTAGCGGCCCATTTAAGTGTTGGGCCAATTTCTGGCCCGGTGTCACTTTCAGCCTGTTGACGGCCAATAAATCAGTTGGGCCAATTGTAGTCGGACCTGAGTTTTGGCCTTTTAGCGACCCATTTAAGTGTTGGGCCAATTCCCAGCCCTGTGTGCCTTTCAGCCTATTAACGAACCATAAATGAGTTGGGTCATTTGTAGTCGGACCTTAGTTTTTGCCTCTTAACGGCCCATGCCCTTCATGGTCCAATACCAGCCCGGTTTCTCTTTCGGCCTGCTAAAGGCCCACAACACAGTTGGGTCGTTTACAATACGACCTGACTTTCGGCCTCTTAGCGGCCCATGCTCTTCATGGTCCAATACAAGCCCGCTGTCTCTTTCGGCCTGCTAAAGGCCTACAGTATAGTTGGGACATATGTAGCCCAAACTTAGTAACGGCCTGTTAACGGCCCGTGAAATAAATTGGGGCCACCTGTTGCCCACTTCAATGTCGGCATGTTAACGACCCAGGAGGTAAGAGGGCCGACCATTAACTTTCAGCCTATTAACGGCCCATTAACTTAATGGGCCCACTAAAGTTCGTTCATGTCTTTAGGCCAAATTAGATAATTTGAGCCCATTACGACGAGCAAAGGTACGGCATATAGGGAATAACGTTGCACATCCAGAATATATTACAGGAAATTACATCCGCTGGGCAATCAAAGATTGATGCCAGTGCAAATAAATGAGCAGAACCTAACCATCTACAATGTCACAATCTGCAACCTCAGCACAGATGATGCCCATAAGCATGTGGGCAAGTTCTTGCTGCTTTGCCACACTGTCTCTGAAAACATTGATCAGTTGTTGTCTCGCACGACTCTGCACCTCTGATTCATCCACCATTTCCATCATTGCTTTAGCCATTAATTGGTTCACAAACATACATTTATTCTGTCTCATTCGAGCCAGAGGATACTGAACAGATTCAGATGGCGATTTTGGCAGGCTTGTATTATTGATAGTGGAGAGTGTCTTGAGCACTTCATCATAACATAAATTAGGACGGGAACCAAACATATTAATCATGAGTTATTGCCATATTACCTGGCCTAGATTTACTGGAAAGAAACAATGGGGTTGCCTTGTTGTTTTCAAAGTTTGTCTTCTTATCTTCAGCAGCCTGCACAAAATTAACACACTAGCATTGCTATCATTGGCCAAGTCAGATAATAGGAAAGCAACATTGACACAACGAACATTTGGGCAACTAGCCTACACCAAATTAACACAATATGGCACAGCTATCATCAGCCAGGTAAGGTAATACGAAAGCAACATTGACACAATGAATGAATGGGCAACCAGAGAAGCACTACAATTCAGTAATGTGCGTGATATGAGATAGCACATTCATGCAGCTCAGTACGCAAAACTACCAGGCAGTTTTCCTTACAAAAATCAACATTGGCGCCTTTAACATTTTGCTACAACTAATTTTAGATCAGATAAAGGTTAGATTCAGGCCGATTAACAAAATACATGCTGATGTAAAAATATAGTGATATACAAGAGGTACTTACATCAGCACTAGAGCACAGAGAATTCCCGCAAGATATTTTCCTCGAATACGATCCCAATGGAGGAAGTCTTGTATCGTTTAACCTTATTTTCTAAAAGAGAGACGGGTAAGAAACATGTAGAAAATATGATCAGAATGCTATAAAATTTCATGATGCGAGGATACGCACACGCTTCTTAGAATGGAGTTGACATTCTTTTGCTGGCTGGAGCGAACTAGTTCTTTGGCCACTGGAATCTGCTTATTATCAGTGGGAGTTGGGTTTCTGTGTGCTGGAGCAGTATCTATGAAAAATGGAGTTGGTTTATTATCTCCTGGCGTTTGGATCTTTTGCAAAGACCTAGTTTGTAACCCTTCAGATTCTAACATAGCCGTCTTCCCCTTGCATCCCTTATATAGAAGAATGGTGCTTCAATTATAAAACATGCTATAGTAGAGATGGAATAGGTACTGAAGAATAGAAAGGCATGACATATTGACATGTATTCCCTCCATCCGGAAATAAATGGATGGGTCTAGGCGTATTTCAGTTCTAGATACATCCAGTTTTATCCATTACTGTGACATGTAATCCGGGCGGAGGGAGTATGAAATAAGAGCTAGGGATACGACAGGACAACATAGTAAAAAAACACTGAAAACCCACTGCAGAACCAAAGTAATCAAACCCACTGATATGAGATAGTACACTCATGCCGCTCAGGATGCAAAACTACCAGGCAGTTTTCCTTACAAAAATCAACATTGTGGCCTTTAATCATACATTTTGCTACAACTAAATTTAGATCAGATAAAGGTTGGATTCACGCCGATTAACAAAATACATGCTGATGTGAAAATATAGTGATATACAACAGGTACTTACATCTGCATTGGACTACAGAGAATTCCTGCAAGAATCTTTCCTCACAAACGATACCAGTGCAGAAATTCTTCTATCTGTTAAGCTTATTTTCTAAAAGAGAGATGGGTAAGAAACATGTAGAAAATATGATCAGCATGCTATAAAATTGCATGATGCAAGGATACGCACATGCTTCTTAGAGTTGAGTTGACATATTTTTGCTGGACTGGAGCAGACTAGTTCTTTGGCCACTGGAATCTGCTTATTATCAGTAGGAGTTGGGTTTCTCTGTGCTGGAGCAGTATCTTTAAAAACTGGAGTTGGTTTATTATCTCCTGGCGTTTGGATCTTTTGCAAAGGCCTTGTTTGTAATCCTTCAGATTCTAACATAGTCGTCTTCCCCTTGCATGCCTTGTATAGAAGAATGGTGCTTTAATTATAAAACATGCGGCAGCAGAGAGATGGAATAGGTACTAAAGAATAGAAAGGCATGACATATTGACATGTATTCCCTCCATCTGGAAAAAAATGGATGGGTCTAGGCATATTTCAGTTCTAGATACATCATTTTTATCCATTTCGGCAACATGTAATCCGGACGGAGGGAGTATGGTGTAAGAGCTAGGGATACGACAGGACAACACAGCAAAAAAAACACTAGTTGAATGTAAAACTGTATGCTAGCGGAATACATACAGAAATAACTAAGGCAACATACACGTGTATGATTGGGAAAATAAGATGGCATTGCAACAGAGCACTAGAACAGCACTTCAATGTAAAAAAACATGGTATGGTAGACAGATGAAGTACATACTGATGAATAACACTGCATAAGATATTCAGAAGCATGATGTCCAAATTAAGCAGATGGCATTGCGATAGAGTAGAATGACAGTACTTAAATTTGAAAACATGTTATCATGAATGGAATAGGTACTGAAAAACAGGAAGGCATGACATATTTACATGCATGATCAGCATGCTAAGCACATGGCATTGTAACAGAGTAGATACACTCCAGGACATTATATGCATGTTGTACCCATATCACAGGCCAAGTTAGAGCAAGGACCTTGTGGGGTGAAGAGGATTCATCATCTTTCTGCAAGTCTTCTGAAGAACTGCCTTTACATGTTCCATCATATTGGGTATCATTGACATCAAGTTTATTGGCCTTTACATTCCTCCGTGAGGTTCTTGTGGATATATCAGTGTGTGCAATTATATCTAACATGCATGGAAGACAACTAGTAGTTAGATTTATGTAATGAGTGCATGTAGGAGATGACATAAATAGTAGGACTGAGGTTAACTAGCAGCAACAGGTCTCATAAACTAAAGGGAGAACACAGATGAAAGCTACAGAATATGTATCGTTTGTACTTGAGATTAACTAGATGGCACACAAAAGTATTAAAGAACAACATAGGAAATACTAGAAGTGGTATAATACTATAATCACCAACCTGTGGGATAGCATTGGCTGATGGATGATAACTATGGAACAGTGTTACCTAAAGAACAAGTATCTTAGCTGAACTATGGAACAGCGTTAACTCCTGAACAAGACCCGTAAGAGATCAGCATGAATATACAGTGAAATGTGATGATCTATTTTCCATGCTTAGATGAATAACAAAGCCATAAATGTTGCACACAAGTAAGATGAGGGTACAACCTATCTGGCTGCCATCCATAGGAGTGAGCATCATGTGCTGACTTGTGGATGGCCCTGCAGTTGTTGTGGCTGTGCATGTCGTGCACGCGCATTCGATGCAGGGAACTGTTGAGTAGGGACTATAGCTCCCTTCTGGTGTATGCTTCCCTTGTTGGAGCAGCTGCGGTGAGTCGGAAGACGGTGTGTCTGAAGATGCAGATAACGCATAATGTTAAGAACGACATATCTCTTTGATCTAAAGAAATACACTAAGAGATCAACAGCAAGGTACGAGAGTGGTCACACGTCTGTTGACTGAAGACTAAATTGGGGTCACACGATTTTATTTTATTTTGGTACTGTCCGATCTACGTCGGATGGCTGGCCATCTTGTGCCTCCCGGCTGACACTGTTCGGAATCTTCCCCGAAGAGCCAGCGACCAACGGCAGAGCAGCCTGCCTCCGCCGTCTGTGGCCCCGGCCAAAACCCCGCTCCCCGCCCCACCACACTGCCATGGTTGCGCCGTCCCCGGGCCAATCCACAAAGACTCCCCGTCATCCAGATCCGGCGGTGGTAGTACCTTCAACCCACGCAACTCTAAAAGATAGCCATCTAAGCGTTGCTTCCGCGGCGAACTTTGCGGCCCCGCACCCTTACGTTAGACACTAGCCAACCAGCAGCCTAGGAGCTCCGCCGCCTCGAGGGGTGCTGCTTCCCATTGCAAATCGATTGGCCCAGAATAAAAATTCAGACAACTGACGCCTAAATAAAGTGATTTGAGATGAGGGTGCGACCTATCTGGCGGCATGGTGAAGTAGGCAGGTCCAGCTGCCGAGTTGGTGAGGCCGGCGCGATTGCGGTGGCGACCGGCGGCAGGGAAAGAGCGATGTCGCGACGGTCGATGGCTACGCCGAAGCAGCGCCAGGACTCTGGACGGATCCAAAGTTGGAGCTGCTCCGGTGCCGTGAACAACGGCGGGCGTGAATCGGCTCTGGTACGGTTCACGCGGCCGTCGTCGAGGCAGCACCAGCAGCACGGAGTAAGAGGCGCACGACCCAGTGCACGACGGCAAATGGACAGCGTCTCCGGCATTAGGGAGGAGGGCGGCTGTGAAATTGGTGCGGTGGGGGCGCCATGGAGGTGGGGCTGAGGTTTCGCGGCTCGAGAGAAGGGAGCTTCCCGGGGAGAAGGTGATTTGGCACCCACGAGGTATGAATGGGGGCGGGCGGGGGAAATTGGGAGGGGAGTGGAACCATGTCTTACGGACGCATTTGTTTGAAATGTGAGGGGGAGTTACAGTTCTACCATTGCCTATAGGCTTCTCAGCTTGGGTCTGTGTATTGAGGGTCGGGGATAGTAGAGTAACTTTGCTTCTCTGGGCGGGAGCGATTTTGGGCGAGGAGGGCGTGTTTTGAACTATAGTGGGCGTGAGCGATTTCGGGCGAGGAGAGCATGTTTTGAAATAGTGGGCGCGAGCTATTTCGGGTGAGGAGAGCGTGTTTTGCCGACCATGGTTTATGAATTATTCGGCACATGTCATTTCAGCCGAGGAAAGGAGCGTTGGATGAAGTTACGAACCTACCCTCGATGTACAACGGGCCAATTGATGCGTGTCCCACATAGGACGGTAATTTTGCGTCTCCCATTTATTTGCTTGGGCGAATTCCACCGAGCAGAGAGGATGTTTAACGGTTCATTCAAATTTTGGGAGAACGAGCATCCACGTCTACCTTACCAAGTCGATTCGGATCAAATTTTGAAATATTAGCTTGCCACTTCTTTTTTAGATGGAGAGATGATACTCGGGAGTAATGTGTTTTTACATGCTCGTTGCTAGCGATTTACTATATGACAAATAGTTGACCCACTCAAAAACGCGAATCAAACCCAAAATGAAATATCTTGATTCAATGAAATAGCTCGTTCAGTAGGTCAAAATAGTGAACTAAATCCAAAATTGAACACCTCCATCGAGTAGCATGTCGTACAGTATTATAGTACTCCATGAACATGTTGAAAGTCAAATTAATGAACTTGTTTGATATATGGATATACCCGTTCATGTGTGGATTGCAGACAACATGTTCTCCAATTTAAATATTTGAATGCAAGTTTATATCGAAACATGGTTTATATCAGTCTTTGATGCATAAAACGCGACCTCCCCCTCTCCCGGACTCCTGTTCTCTCTCTCTCTCTCTCTCTCTCTCTCTCGCCAACAATCTTCAATTCTGTCGCACGCATCTGACACAATAACCTTGTTCGTCCCTCTCCCTTTCTCTCCATCTCTCTCTCTCTCTTTGTGTGTGTGTGTGGGGGGGGGTCTTTCTAGTTCGCATGCATATATACACCATCTATAGGTCTCTCTCGCACACTATGTATGATACTCTAGCTAGTCCAAGCTAGATATCTTGGGTGCACTCATCGTACGCACACAGATTCCTTGGCTCTTTGCCTGTAACTCTCTCACGCACCACTATGTCGTCTCGAAGCTCTTCCCCCCTTTCTCAAACTCTCCATCCACCTGGGTCACACATACACATGCATATCTCACTCGCACTCGATAGGCCCATCTAAAACTCTATCTCTCCCCCTCGTTCTCTCTCCATCTCACACGCGCACACACACACTCTCATGCCCAGCTAGCCAAGTATGATGGTCCCTCACTCAATTGTAGGCACACACACAGTCCCCCCTATATGTATATGACTAGCTAATCTTAGTCTCCATCACAAAAATGTGCATGGTCTATCTCGGTTTCTCTCGGGGCATCTTTCTATCGCGCACGCACTCCCTCGATCTCCCACCCATATAGTCCCCTCACGATCTCGGCGGGATCTCTCTATCACAAACACACCCTCTCTCCCTCCTCATGTGTCCCTCTCGACCTTTGTTCCTTGTTGGCCACACCTCTATTGGACATGTGCTAAAGGGGTGTCTCTCTCCGTTGCAAACAATCACACACTAGCTATCTTCGTGTATCTCCTCGCCTCGCTTTTCCATCTCGGAGATGCATGCGTGATATGTTCGCATAAGAAACGAAAAAACACACACTCTCTCTCTCTCTAATTTATCGTTTGTTGTCACTTTCTCTTTCACACACATACTCTTTTTGCACACTTACTCATTCTCCTTCACATGCACTTGACCTGTCTCGACTGAGGCACTCTCCTCGGTCCATAGCATATAGATTTATTGAAAAGTCAAACATCACAAAGTTTGACCATGTACATGGAGAAAAAGAATTACATCTAGTACGGCAAACATATGCCATTAGATTCACCATGAGATGTAGTTTTGTATGATGTATCTTTGGTATTGTAGATATAAATAACATTTGCGTAAACCTGATCAAAGTTTCCAAAGTTTGACTTCTAAAAAATTTACATGCACTGCATTATTGAGCGGATGGAATATCTCTTTCCCCCTCTCAGCTATCCGATGCACCACTCAGCCTTATCGGGGCTCCTCAATCTCTCTCAAACTTTATTGGTCAGTTTGGTTCGTGACCTGACCCTCATGCCTTGATGGCCGGTACTGCCTGGTGTGGACGTGAGATGTAAAATATTTCTGCCTGGCCAGGCTTGTGTGGTGCTGAAGCGTTTGGTTCATGCTTGGGCCAGGCAAAGCATCAACGTCCCATCAATCAATCCATGCATCAATTATTTAATGCTAATATCCATCCATGTTGCTGTTAGCCTCGTGGCCACACGACCAGGCACGACCAGGCGTTCAAAATCGGTCGCCTAGGCTAGGCTACTTGTAGTGTCTGGAGTTCAGCCAGGCTAATTAAAGTGCAAGGGAACCCAGGCCAGGCGGGCTTTCTTTTTCACAGGGTAGCAACCAAACAAGCATGCATGAAATCCAGCCACAACCCCAGGCCAGGCAAAAGATGCTCAGGACGCAAGCAAAACTAGCCTTATATCTCCCTGGTTCACACATACACATGTCTCGCTCGCGCTATACATATAGACCCATCCAACACTCTCCTCCCTTGTTCTCTCTCCATGTGACACGCACCCCCCTAAGTACCATAATCCCTCAATCCATCATAGGCACAAGCACTCCCCCCCTAAGTATGATTATCTCTTACTAGCCAACAGGAACACACGTATTTTATCCTTCCATCCATACGTCTATCTCGATATCTCTCGGGGCATCTTCTATCGCGCACACACCTTGTCACTCGATCTCCCACCCATGTAGTCCCATCACGATCTCCAGGGGATCTCTCTATGACAAACATATACTCTCTCCTCCCCATGTCTGCATTTTCTGTGTACGTCTCTCTCGACCTCTCTCCCTTGTTTGTCAGACCCCTCTTGGCCACGTGCTAGCTTAGGGGCCTTGCTCTCTCGATTCCAAACAACCACACACTATCTCCTCACCTTGCCTCTGTTGTCGAAGATGCATGTGTGATATGTTTGCATAAGACACACACGCTTTTTCTCTAATTTTATCGTGTGTTGTCCATGTCTCTTTCACACACACACACACACACACACACACACTTTTTTCACTCACTCACCCTCTCTCTCTCTCTTGTTAGGGACTCTGTCACGTCCATAAGCATATGGATGTTTTGAAAAGTCAAACCTCAGAAACGTTTGACCAGGTATATGTGGAGAAAAACATTTACATCTGGAACGATCATTAGATTCATCACAACATGTACTTACTTCATACTATCATTTATCTTTGATATTGTAGATATAAGTAATTTCTTTATAAACTTGGTCAAAGTTTCAAAAGTTTGACTTAAAAATTTTTTGGAACTACATTATCGAATGGAGGGAGTAGCTCTTTCTCTCTCTCTCTGCTATCTCTCACAGGCCTCCCCTCTCACTCGAACTCTCTATACCGACGGATTATATGCTCACTGTGTCAGCGTGTAGCTCCGTATATTGTTTAGTTGACCGGTCAACCAATCCACATGCTGCCTTGTCAGCTCGTGTTCTGTATCTTCGTGTGCTGGCCCATGTGGCAGTGGGTGAAAATAAGTAAACTAGAGGCCCATCTAACACGCGGTGAAGTAAACAAAGTTGAAACCACTCGGGGTAGCACCCCGCACGCTAGTAAATTGAGGGCGCATTGAGGACAAACTTATTGCGCGTGAAGGACGCACTCGCGCACAATTCACCACTACGTGGCGGCATGCACAGAAGGACGCACTCGCGCACACCTAGCACACAACACACACCAGCACACGTGTACACATCTAGGAGTAGAAGGCCGTGGAAAAATCTGGCGCGATGGCTGATAACCCACAAGTATAGGGGATCGCAACAGCTTTCGATGGTAGAGTATTCAACCCAAATTTATTGATTCGACACAAGGGGATCCAAAGAATATTCTCAAGTATTAGCAGCTGAGTTGTCAATTCAACCACACCTGGAAACTTAGTATCTACAGCAAAGTGTTTAGTAGCAAAGTAATATGATAGTAGTGGTAGCGGCAACAAAAGTAAAGATAGCAAAAGTAATGTTTTTGGTATTTTGTAGTGATTGTAACAGTAGCAGCAGAAAAGTAAATAAGCGTAAACCAGTATATGGCAAACTCGTAGGCACCGGATCAGTGATGGATAATTATGCTGGATGCGGTTCATCATGTATCAGTCATAACATAGGGTGACACAGAACTAGCTCCAATTCGTCAATGTAATGTAGGCATGTATTCCGTATATAGTCATATGTGCTTATGGAAAAGAACTTGCATGACATCTTTTGTCCTACCCTCCCATGGCAGCGGGGTCCTATTGGAAACTTAGGGATATTAAGGCCTACTTTTAATTGAGAACCGGAACAAAGCATTAGCACATAGTGAATACATGAAGTCCTCAAACTATGGTCATCACCAGGAGTGGTCCCGATTATTGTCACTTCGGGGTTGCCGGATCATAACACATAGTAGGTGACTATAGACTTGCAAGATAGGATCAAGAACTCACATATATTCATGAAAACATAATAGGTTCAGATCTGAAATCATGGCACTCGGGCCCTAGTGACAAGCATTAAGCATAGCAAAGTCATAGCAACATCAATCTCAGAACATAATGGATACTAGGGATCAAACCCTAACAAAACTAACTTGATTACATGATAAATCTCATCCAACCCATCACCGTCCAGCCAGCCTATGATGGAATTACTCACGCACGGCGGTGAGCATCATAAAATTGGTGATGGAGGATGGTTGATGATGACGACGGCGACGAATCCCCCTCTCCAGAGCCCGGACGGACTCCAGATCAGCCCTCCCGAGAGGTTTTAGGGCTTGGCGGCGGCTCCGTATCGTAAAACGCGATGATTTCTTTTCTCTGATTTTTTTTCTCTCCGAAAGCAAATATATAGAGTTGGAGTTGGCGTTGGAGGGTCTCCAGGGGGGCCACGAGGTAGGGGGCGCGCCCTAGGGGGGCGCGCCCTAGGGGGGCGCCCCCCACCCTCGTGGAAAGGGTGTGTGCCCCCTAGTCTTCATCTTTGGCGAGGATTTTTTATTGTTTTTTCTAAGATGTTCCGTGGAGTTTCAGGTCATTCCGAGAATATTTGTTTTTTGCACATAAAACAACATCATGGCAATTCTGCTGAAAATAGCATCAGTCCGGGTTAGTTCCATTCAAATCATACAAGTTAGAGTCCAAAACAAGGGCAAAAGTGTTTGGAAAAGTAGATACGACGGAGACGTATCAACTCCCCCAAGCTTAAACCCTTGCTTGTCCTCAAGCAATTCAGTTGACAAACTGAAAGAAAGAAAGAAAAACTTTTACAAACTCGGTTTGCTCTTGTTGTTGTAACTATGTCAAGCCAGCATTCAAGTTTTCAGCATAGATCATAACTAACCACATTTGCAATAATTCTCAGGTCTCATAATTACTCATATCAATAGCATAATCAACTAGCAAGTCATAATAATAAATCTCGGATGACAACACTTTCTCAAAACAATCATAATATAATATAACAAGATGGTATCTCGCTAGCCCTTTCTGAGACCGCAAAACATAAATGCAGAGAACCTTTAAAGATCAAGGACTGACTAGACATTGTAATTCATGGTAAAAGAGATCCAATCATAGTCATACCCAACATAAATTAATAGTGATGAATGCAAATGACGGATGTGCTCTCCAGCTAGTGCTTTTTAATAAGAGGGTGATGACTCAACATAAAAGTAAATGGATAGGCCCTTCGCAGAGGGAAGCAGGGATTTGTAGAGGTGCCAGAGCTCGGTTTTGCAATAGAGATAAATTGTATTTTGAGCGGTATACTTTCATTGTCAATGTAACAACTAAGATATGGCGATATCTTCCATGCTACACACATTATAGGCAGTTCCCAAACAGAATGGTAAAGTTTATACTCCCCCTCCACCAAAAAACATCAATCCATGGCTTGCTCGAAACAACGAGTGCCTCCAACATACATCAGGTCCCAGGGGGAGTTATGTTTGCAATTAATTTTGATTTAGTTTGCATAAAGCATGGGACTGGGCATCCCGGTGACCAGCAATTTTCTCGTGAGTGAGGAGCGGAGTCCACTCCTCTTGAGAATAACCCGCCTAACACGAAAGATAAGGACAGCCTTGGTTGATACATGAGCTATTCGAGCATACAAAACAGAATGTTTATTTGAAGGTTTAGAGTTTGGCACATACAAATTTACTTGGAACGGCAGGTAGATACCGCATATAGGAAGGTATAGTGGACTCATCTGGAATAACTTTGGGGTTTAAGGGATTGGATGCACAAGCAGTATTCCCGCTTAGTACAAGTGAAGGCTAGCAAAATACTGGGAAGCGACCAACTAGAGAGCGACAACAGCCATGTACATGCATTAAAATTAATAAACATTGAATGCAAGCATGAGTAGGATATAATCCACCATGAACATAAATATCGTGAAGGCTATGTTGATTTGTTTTCAACTACATGCGTGAACATATGCCAAGTCAAATCACTTAAATCATTCAAAGGAGGATACCACCCCATCATACCACATCATAACCATCTTAATAGCATGTTGGCACACAAGGTAAATCGTTATAACTCATAGCTAATCAAGCATGGCACAAGCAACTACGATCTCTAATTGTCATTGCAAACATGTTTATTCATAATAAGCTGAATCAAGAACGAGGGACTCATCATATTTACAAAAACAAAAGAGGTCGAGTTCATACCAGCTTTTCTCATCTCAGTTAGTCAATCATATATCATCATAATTTCCTTTCACTTGCACGACCGAACGTTGTGAATAATAATAAGAGTGTACGTGCATTGGACTAAGCTGGAATCTGCGAGCATTCAATAAACATGAGAAGACAAGGCAATATGGGCTCTTGGGTTAATTCAACAATAATGCATATAAGAGCCTCCTCAACAATTTAATTATGGTCTTCTCCTACTGACCCCCAAAGAAAAGAAAAGAAATAAAACTATTTACACGGGAAAGCTCCCAACAAGAAAAATAAGGACAGGAAATATTTTTGGGTTTTCTTTTTAGTTACTACTACATGCATGGAAAGTAAATTAATTAAAAGCTACAACTAATTTTTTTGGTTTTCTTAAGGTTTATTAAACACACAAGAAGAAAGCAGGAAAAGGAAAATAAACTAGCATGGATGATACAATGAAAAAGTATGAGCACCGACATCTAGCAATGAGTGTGTGTTAACATAAATGTAATGTCGGTGAGAAATACGTACTCCCCCAAGCTTAGGCTTTTGGCCTAAATTGGTCTATGGCCACGGCTGGCCTGGCGGATATCCATAATAATAGTTGGGGTCGTACTACGATGAGGAGGAATAGTTGGGATCATACTGATGTGCAGCAGTTATCGCCTACTGAGCTGTAGCGTGGAGTCGAGCTGCCTCCGCTCTCCTCTCGTACTCTTCTGCCTCCTCTCTGGTAATAACATATCTTCCTTTTGTCTGTGAATCAAAGAAGGCAGGAGCAGGGAGAGTAATACGGAAAACACGTCGTTTATCAAAAATTAAACGATATAAGAGAGGCAATTCAGGCCTCTCGACAAACTGGTGCGAAGCCATAGAGTTATAATCTAAATATGCAGGAGGAAACTCCGTATCACTCTCACGAATGTCTATTTCAAGAAAATAAACTAAGCGGGTTGCAAAAATTCCTCCAAAGAAATCTCCGTTATGTCTATTATGATGCAACCTACGAGCTACAATGGCTCCCATATGATAAGATTGGTCTCCTAACGCAACACTCCTAAGAATGCTAAGATCAGGGACACACATGTAACATGCTTCATCCTTAGCATTTATGCATCTACCGATGAAGAGAGCAAAATATTGTATAGCAGGAAAGTGAATGCTCCCTATGGTAGCCTGCGTTATATCTCTGGATTCCCCTACAGTTATGCTAGCAAGAAAGTTTCTAAATTCAGATTTAGGGGGATCCCTAACACTATCCCATGATGGAAGTTTGCAAGCAGAAGTGAAATCCTCTAAGTCCATGGTATAAGATTTGTCATAGAGATCAAACATGACTGAAGGAGAATTACGCGAAGATGAATACTCAAACCTCCTCACAAATGAACTTGTGAGATCATGATACTGGGGGCATTTGTTAGCCTCAAAATCCTCAAGACCGGCATTGCGCAAATATGCTTTGAATTCTTCTTTAATTCCCACACGGTCCATAAAATTTTCCGACGGCCATTCGCAAGGCCGTACTGGAGCGTCCCTTGGTGGATCCTCGTCAGCATCACGCATAGCAATTCTGGGTCCTTGCTTCTTAGAGGAACCACCTTGGAACATCTTCCTAAGCATATTGTTTTTCTCCGAAAAATTCTGAAATTTTAGTAACTTCAAACAAAAGTAAACCAACTTCAATAAAACTGATAGCAACTACTCCTACAAGTGCCTAGAGCCTATATCAAGTATCAAAACTACTTGGAACCATATAAATTTGACATGCAAGCTCAAGAACATGGTCACCTATGCAGCACAAATTTGCAAAGAATAAAGCACTAGAACAAAAACAATCTCCCTAAGCAGTTTTGCGAGAGGTGCTTTAAGCAAGGAGATCGAAAATCACAGCAAAAGTGGCTGGAACTCGTGCTTGAGTTGGTTTTTCGGGTTTGTGTGGGACAAAGGAAGAAGATGGGTGATGGGATAAGTGGAAGAGGGCCACCGTGGGCCCATGAGGCAAGGGGCGCGCCCTATAGGGGGGGTACCCACCACCCTCGTGGCCAGGTGGCAGCTCCTCCCGCGGTAATTTTTGCACAGTAAATCCTCAAATATTCCCGAAAAAATCATATTAAATTGGCATGTCATTCTGAGGACTTTTATTTTCGGGATATTTTTATATTGCATAGATAATCAGATAACAGACAGAAAAATACTACTTTTACTTTATTTCTACTAAATAACAGAAAATATAGAGAGGGTACAAAAGTTTGTGCTTCTAGTTTCATCCATCTCATGCTCATCAAAAAGAATCCACTAACAAGGTCGATCAAGTCTTGTTAACAAACTCATTTCGATAATCATGAAACCGGAGAAATTTCGAATAACACTAAGTTACCTCAATGGGGATATGCACACCCCCTATAATAAGTATATCATATTTCTTCTTGACATTAGGAAGAGGAAATTCAAAACCTCCAAATATAATCGATGGAATTTTTCCAATGGAGTTGACACTATGAACTTGAGGTTGTTTCCTCGGAAAGTGTACCGTGTGCTCATTACCATTAACATGAAAAGTGACATTGCCTTTGTTGCAATCAATAACAGCCCCTGCGGTATTAAGAAAAAGGTCTTCCAAGAATAATAGACATACTACCATCCTCGGGAATATCAAGTATAACAAAGTCCGTTAAAATAGTAATGTTTGCAACCACAACAGGCACACCCTCACAAATACCGACAGGTATAGCAGTTGATTTATCAGCCATTTGCAAAGATATTTCGGTAGGTGTCAGCTTATTCAAGTCAAGTCTATGATATAAAGAGAGAGGCATAACACTAACACCGGCTCCAAGATCACATAAAGCAGTTTTAATATAATTTCTTTTAATGGAGCAAGGTATATAGTAGGTACTCCGGGATCTCCAAGTTTCTTTGGTATTCCACCCTTAAAAGTATAATTAGCAAGCATGGTGGAAATCTCAGCTTCCGGTATCTTTCTTTTATTAGTAATGATATCCTTCAAATATTTAGCATAAGGATTTGTTTTGAGCACATCAGTTAATCGCATACACAAAAAGATAGGCCTAATCATTTTAGCAAAGCGCTCAAAATCCTCATCATCCTTTTTCTTGGATGGTTTTGGAGGAAAAGGCATGGGTTTCTGAACCCAAGGCTCTCTTTCTTTACCATGTTTCCTAGCGACAAAGTCTCTTTTATCATAACGTTGATTCTTTGATTGTGGGTTATCAAGATCAACATCAGGTTCAATTTCTACGTCATTATCATTACTAGGTTGAGCATCATCATGAACATCAACATTAATATTTTTATTAGGTTCATGTTCATTACCAGATTGTGTTTCAGCATCAGACATAGAGATATCATTTGGATTATCAGGTGGTTCAGCAATAGGTTCACTAGAAGTTTGCATAGTTCTATCATTTTTCTTTTTCTTCTTTTTAGAAGAACTAGGAACATCAATATTATTTCTCTGAGAATCTTGCTCGATTCTCTTAGGGTGGCCTTCAGGATACAAAGGTTCCTGAGTCATTCTACCAGTTCTAGTTGCCACTCTAATAGCATAATCATTTTTCTTACTATTTATTTCATCAAGCACTTATTTTTGAGCTTTAAGCACTTGTTCTACTTGAGTGGTAACCATAGAAGCATGTTTGCTAACAAGTTTAAGTTCATCTTTAATATCAGCCATATAATCACCCAAGCGTCTAATCATATAAGCATTTTTCTTTTAATTGTCTACCAAAATAAGCATTGAAGTCGTCTTGCTTATACATAAAGTTATCAAACTCATCCAAGCACTGACTAGCAATTTTACCAGGAGGAACTTCAGCTTTATCATATCTATAGAGAGAATTTACCTTTACTACCTGTGTCGGGATATCGGGATCAGGAGGTTCTTCAACAAATAAATAATTGACATCATAAGTTTCTTCAACAGGCAGTGAATTAAGACCATGTATTTCTTCAATAGGAGGTAAATTCTTAATGTCTTCAGCTTTAATACCTTTCTCTTTCATAGATTTCTTTGCCTCTTGCATATCCTCGGGACTGAGAAATAGAACACCTCTCTTCTTCGGAGTTGGTTTAGGAATAGGCTCGGTAATTGGAGCAGGAGATGGTTCAGGAGCTGGCTCAGGAGGTGCTCAATTATTTCATTTGTCAACATATTATTCAATAAGATTTCAGCTTCATCCGGTGTTCTTTCCCTGAAAAGAGAACCAACACAACTATCCAGGTAATCTCTGGAAGCATTGGTTAGTCCATTATAAAAGATATAAAGTATTTCGGGTTTCTTAAGAGGATGATTAGGCAAAGCATTAAGTAACTTGAGAAGCCTCCCCCAAGCTTGCGGGAGACTCTCTTCTTTAATTTGCACAAAGTTGTATATTTCCCTCAAGGCAGCTTGTTTCTTATGAGCAGGGAAATATTTAGCAGAGAAGTAATAAATCATATCCTGGGGCCTACGCACACAACCAGGATCAAGAGAATTAAACCATGTCTTAGCATCACCCTTTAATGAGAACGGAAATATTTTGAGTAAATAGAGGTAACGCGATCTCTCATCATTAGTGAACAGGGCAGCTACATCATTTATCTTAGAAAGATGTGCCACAACAGTTTCAGATTCATAGCCATAAAACGGATCAGATTCAACCAAAGTAATTATATCAGGATCAACAGAGAATTCATAATCCTTATCAGGAACACATATAGGTGAAGTAGCAAATGCAGGGTCGGGTCTCATTTTATCTCTAAGTGATTCTTTGTTCCATTTAATTAATAACCTCTTAAGTTCATATCTATCTTTGCAAGCAAAAATAGTGGCAAAAGATTCCCTATCAAAAAGATAGCCCTCAGGGATAAACAGGCATATTTTCATCATCACTATCATTATCGTATTCAGATTCAATAATTTCTTTTTCTCTAGCCCTAGCAATGTGTTCGTCAAGAAATTTACCAAGGGGCACAGTAGTATCAGGCATAGAAGCAGTTTCATCATAAGTATCATGCATAGCAGAAGTGGCATCATCAATAACATGTGACATATCAGAACGAATAGCAGAAGCAGGTGTAGGTGTCGCTAGCTTACTCGTAACAGAAGGTGAATCAAGTGCAGAGCTAGATGGCAGTTCCTTACCTCCCCTTGTAGTTGAGGGATAGATCTTTGTTTTTGGATCTCTCAAGTTCTTCATAATAATAAGAAGATATAAATCCCAAGGGACTCAAAGAGTAGAGCTATGCTCCCCGGCAACGGCGCCAGAAATTAGTCTTGATAACCCACAAGTATAGGGGATCGCAACAACTTTCGAGGGTAGAGTATTCAACCCAAATTTATTGATTCGACACAAGGGGAGCCAAAGAATATTCTCAAGTATTAGCAACTGAGTTGTCAATTCAACCACACCTGGAAACTTAGTATCTGCAGCAAAGTGTTTAGTAGCAAAGTAATATGATAGTAGTGGTAGCGGCAACAAAAGTAAAGACAGCAAAAGTAATGTTTTTGGTATTTTGTAGTGATTGTAACAGTAGCAGCGGAAAAGTAAATAAGCATAAACTAGTATATGGAAAACTCGTAGGCACCGGATCAGTGATGGATAATGATGCCGGATGTGGTTCATCATGTATCAGTCATAACATAGGGTGACACAGAACTAGCTCCAATTCGTCAATGTAATGTAGGCATGTATTCCGTATATAGTCATACGTGCTTATGGAAAAGAACTTGCATGACATCTTTTGTCCTACCCTCCCGTGGCAGCGGGGTCCTATTAGAAACTTAGGGATATTAAGGCCTCCTTTTAATAGGAACCGGAACAAAGCATTAGCACATAGTGAATACATGAACTCCTCAAACTATGGTCATCACCGGGAGTGGTCCTGATTATTGTCACTTCGGGGTTGCCGGGTCATAACACATAGTAGGTGATTATAGACTTGCAAGATAGGATCAAGAACTCACATATATTCATGAAAACATAATAGGTTCAGATCTGAAATCATGGCACTCGGGCCCTATTGACAAGCATTAAGCATAGCAAAGTCATTGCAACATCAATCTCAGAACATAATGGATACTAGGGATCAAACCCTAACAAAACTAACTCGATTACATGATAAATCTCATCCAACCCATCACCCTCCAGCAAGCCTACGATGGAATTACTCACGCACGGAGGTGAGCATCATGAAATTGGTGATGGAGGATGGTTGATGATGACGACGGCGACGAATCCCCCTCTCCGGAGCCCCGAACGGACTCCAGATGAGCCCTCCCGAGAGGTTTTAGGGCTTGGCGGTGGCTCTGTATCGTAAAACGCAATGATTTCTTCTCTCCGATTTTTTTCTCTCCAAAAGCAAATATATAGAGTTGGAGTTGGCGTCGGAGGGTCTCCAGGGGGCCCACGAGGTAGGGGCGCGCCCTAGGGGGGGCGCGCCCCCCACCCTCATGGAAAGGGTGTGGGCCCCCTGGTCTTCATCTTTGGCGAGGATTTTTTATTGTTTTTTCTAAGATGTTCCGTGGAGTTTTAGGTCATTCCGAGAATATTTGTTTTCTGCACATAAAACAACATCATGGCAATTCTGCTGAAAACAGTGTCAGTCCGGGTTAGTTCCATTCAAATCATACAAGTTAGAGTCCAAAACAAGGGCAAAAGTGTTTGGAAAAGTAGATACGACGGAGACGTATCAATGGCCGCTGCCGGAGCCGTCCACCCCAAATATTGGTGTTCCGTGCAATGCACGGGCATCTACGCACGGGAAATTATGTCGAACAGGGCTAGTTGTAAGCAGGCTAGCTCTACAGCCATGATGATAGTGACTGCAGACAGTGAGGCTGACTATGGTATGCCGAACACGGCGCCTATACTCAGGTGTCATCTCCGGCGCAGGGTCTTGTCACTTCACTATGAGGAGCAGCACGTAATAATTTGACCAACGGGTAGTACAGTGCTAGTACTCCTACTACTACATTGGTAGTACTACTACTAGTACTAGTAGCACCACCGTCTGGATTTAGGAGTACTACCACGTCCACCGGCATCGAGGAACGTCTCCAGGTAGTATTTCTTGAGGCCGCCAGGGCGAGGGGCCGCTTGGACGACAGCTTTGTCTCCTTGTTCGACGAGGTCCTCCTCGGTTTCCTCAACAAGTTCACCGTCGTCAAGAAGCTTGCCGACGACTTTGATGTAAGCCTCCAACCGACGCGCCCAGGCTCTGCGATGCCCGCCACCCTCAACGGCCACTATGGTAACAACCTCTTCGACGCACTGGTGGCCCTGCGAGTGCCCGCCGTCGCGCCGGAGAATGTCCACCTCGAGGTCGCGCTCGCCACACATTGCCTGGCGCAGCAAGACACCATCGACATAATCACCCACGTCTACGCGCAAATCGTCCACAAGGACTACTACATGCAAGAGGAGGACGATAGGATGCTGGCCTTCTTGGAGCGCAGGGCAACCTTGGACGGCACTGTTCAGAAGCACGTTGAGCTCGCCGCCAACGCCGCTGCTCCTCACACGTCGGTTGATGACCCGGCGCACTAGGGTGTGAGGATGTCGTTGAACGTTGATGGATCCGTATGTATTTTTATCTTTCCGTCAAATCCATGTAGTAGTGTATGATACTACAGTAATTATCTTACCTTTCGCATCAACTTCATAATTTTCGTACGTACTCCATGCATGAACAGCGCCAGAACCAAACTTCTCATTACTCTAGGCAAAAACGTTATTTTCTATCGGTTGCACCATGGAGCAGAACCAAAATTTACAAGTTACGAATTCAAAAGGAAAAGCCTGCCATGTTCGCGTCGCAGCCCCAAACGGTTGGTCTGGCACGCCGCTCAAGCGGGAATGCATGCGGTGTTGCATTTTCACTTACAAGTGGGGCCGTAGTTGAGCAAAACGACTATCGGCAAACCCCCACCCCGCCCACCGTGCGATGGCTGAGAAAACACGAGGGAGAAGAGATGGCTGTAGCACGGACTCCAAGAAAATTGGTGTCGGATGGGACTCGTGTGGGTGGCGTGTGCCGTACTGCTAGACGTGAATGCTACTGAGTTATGGCCCATGCCACCCCACTATATCGAGCCTATATCGAGGTACGTAGAACAAATTTCCTGCAGTCCGTGCTCAGCCCTCCTCCATCTCTCTTCTCAGCCAGCCAGCGGACGCGTGGAGCCCATCATTTGTTTGCTCACATGCGGCCCCACGTGTTAGTGAAAACGCAAGAGGACCCACTAAATCTGCACATCTTTCACCTCGACGTGTTGGTGATGAAAAACAAATCCAATAAAGATCTTCAGTGGCCGCTTTTGGAGTTACTCAAGAGTAGTAAGATTCTATTTACAGTTTAACCCAAGATGCACATCTCGTGGCTTCAACTACCACTCTATTTTCTTTCATGACACGACCTGGATGCTGAATGTCCCACGTGTCGGCAAAAGGAGGAAGAACCCGACCAAATCTTTGGTTCTGCTCTCGGATTAGACTAGTTGTGCTAACTTAAAAAATTTATTGTGTACTCCCTCCGTTCCAAAATACTTGACTTCCATTTGTCCAAAAATGGATGTACCTATATACTAAGACATGTCTAGATACATATATATTTTGACAAATAGAAGGCATGTATTGTGCAACGAAGGGAGTAGAATGGATGCAAGTTTTTGTATTGGGAAGAAGAGTACATCCATATATTGATAGAGCGCAATTTAGTAGATGTTCTATCACTTTTAGCTAGCACAGACGCAAGATCGAGCCTCCGCAGATCAACAATGAATGCATCGAGAAGGCACTAATCCAACTTACAGGAGTAGTAAAATGTATTCTTGTGGTTCTTGTTTTCTTTGGTCTTGCTTTTCTAGTCAAAATTATCGTTGGAGTCCGTGCAAAACGGAGGTGCATTTGGGGTCGTGCGTTGGAGTTGGCCTTACAAGTGGGACCGCAGTTAAGGAAACTGACTATCGGCAAACCCCCACCTCGCCCACCGCGCGATGGCTGAAGTTAGAGAAACGACGAGGTTGAAGAGATTGCTCTAGCACGGACTCCAAGAAATAATATGGTGTCAGCTGGATGTCGTGGTGGTGGTGTGTGCCGTACTCCTGGACGTGAATGCTTGTTCTGGCCCATGCCACCCTACTACTCCTACTACTTACTCCTACTATATAGTACTAGTATCGAGGATTCGAGGTGCTGGTTACGTACAGTGAACACATTAACATATGGCTACAGTAAAAACACCCGCCCGACGCGTGAAGCATCTAAAGCTAGTACAAATAGTGTACTACTACTATTGTTGATTGGCCTCATCCGATAACCTGTTGCAATGCACGTACAATTATGTATTCGGAAAATATTTTTTTGCCTCGTCGCACCACTCACTCAGAGAAGTGACTCGAAAGCCATTCATAAATTTAGTAAGTTTATCACACGCATATCATTTTATTACATACAACAGGTCATCAACCCACATCGACAACGAGGATACATTATAAATACTAAAATTTTCACCACACAACAAATAACAAGCAATGAAATGAACTTCAACTCAACCATTCCTCGGCGTTGTAAACGCTTGCTTTGAACCACAAGTGATTCTCTGGGACGGACCATCGATTGTCGATCTGGAAACCAACGCAGGACTGATCATCCAGGCTGAAGCGGCCTACTATATCTCTACCAGGGTAGGGAACTACACAAATGTCCGAGGTATAGACACAATTGCTTCTCATAAATGTGTCAACAACAGTTGGATCAGCTTTCACCATCATCGGATAGTTTTGTCCAAGGAAGAGCGAGTTTTCTCCAAGACTATCAATTCTGTACCAGGGAGAAGGAGTTGGCGCTAGCACACTAGTATCCATCCCGAATACCATGCAACGGGTGTTGGAATAGGTCCGGAGAGTGCGACCATGGGAGACACCTGCTTCCTTAGCAGTAACATCATCAGTGGGCTGTATACACACAAGAAGAGGTGATCCATCAGAATTAGTTGCCAGACGCCACAGAGTATATGGGCGTTGCTCATCCTCATGCTCGTGATCATCACCATCATCATCTCCCCCTTGGTTATAAAAATTTTCAAGTATAGGTGGTGGGATGTTCACAGGACCTTGGAAACACAAGAAGAAGGTTAATTAGTAAAGGGAAACTTGCTAACCCGCATGCATGTGGATGAAACAATTATAATTACGGTGGAAGACAAACGTACCGAAACTATGAGGATGCCATGCAAAAACAGTGCCACGAGTGGTGGCAGCAAACACAAGGCGCTCGTATTGAATTGCATCACAGTACTCATCCGTGTACAGAAACTGATTTTTGAGCCATATCCATCGAGTGAAACCATCAAGGAAGGCAACAAGCTTGTCGAAGATAGCAACAACATCATAGTCGCTGTAATTCCAAGAGCGGTTGGGAACTCGACAAATTGCTATCTTCCGTAGAATACAGTCACCATGATCGTATTTGAACGTGTGTACATTACCGGTGTGCTCAACCTCTGGGCAGTGTGCTGAGATTTTTGGAAGTGGAACCCAGTGACGAGTGTACACATTCACAAGTTCCCACTCGCAGTTGGACCCAATGTAAACAACCCAATCTCCATCTGCGCCCGCCCAAGCCTTGCCCTCAAGCGATGGCATCTTAACATCATACATATCATTATCAAGCGGCATCAACTTGCACAGGGCGAGGCCTCCGTTGTGCCGATGCCAGTCATCATCAGGGTCACGGCGAAGAAGATAGGGGAGATCAAACCGCTCCTTGACTCTTGGGTTCTTTGTAATGATGTTATTAGTTGAGTCGAGAATGGGCTTGAACGAACCTGCCATGCTAGCCGAGATGATGACATCACACCGATCAATGATTTCCTCCACCACGTCATCTTTCAGATCGGGGCAAGAATAACGGGGTCGTTTCCGGCCTGTTCCCTCCATGGAGAAGACGATCGAACAATGGCAGAAGAAAGGGTGAAGCGCTGAAGGAAAATGGAGGAGGAAGAGGAAGAGCGTGCGACAGCAGTTCCAAATCGAGAGGGAAAGGCGAAGAGTCGGTGGACGGTTGCGAGTTTGCCACGGTTCACGAAGAGGCGCCCAGGCCTACACGTCCGTTCGGAAATACTCCTACTACTCGCTGTCGTCTCACTGATATGTTGGAACGGGACCACATGTCAACGAAACATGGTGTGTAATTTCTCGTGCAAAATGCAATCTGGCCGTGTTGGCCCGAGGTGGCGCATTAGTTATCGACCTTTATTTTTTTAATGGCATGCCTATCAGTTTTGAAGCACGACTAACTGGTACTGTACGCAGAGAAAATATAAACTACTCTACCACTACTCCACCTCCAGTACTAGTAGTATAAAAAAGATATATAGGCTGGAGCTTGAGCGCTTTCTTGCTAAGGGCTGCCCACTTGCTTCTCACACTACCACCCTCTCTCCAGATCTAAAAAAGACAGCCCCTCTCTCCCTCCTAACCGGTGGTCACAGATCCGCCGGGGAAGAAAAGGACGTGCAGCGTTGACGCACTCGTCGTCGGTGAGCGAGGTCACGCACTGACGACAAGGCCGTCCTCTCAGACCTAGCGCCCGCGCGGGATGGCCTCCGTCCCCAAGCTCGCTGACATAGTGTGTGCGTAGAACGACGACCACGAGCGAAGCCACTTCCCGCCGACCCTCGGGTATGCTACCTCTTTTCGAACCATAACCTTGTTCTATTGCCCCATCTGCCACGTCATTGCATGTGGATCTTTTTCCACTCCACCATCTTCCCAATTTGCTATCCTCTGCTCTGCTGGCCACGCAGACGAAAACCATAATTTGCACTATTAAAGGAAACCCTACTTCATGCAGACTAATCCATGTCTGGGTTGAATAAGGAAAGGAAGGGAGACTGTACTGTCCAAGAGAGTAGGCATCGAACCCGTATCTAGGTTGAAAAGGGGAAAATTAATAGCTAAGGAACGAGTCTCGTGTCTCTTGGTTGAAGAAGGGTAGAAAGGCATGACAATGCAATAGAGAATGACCAGGTCGATCGGTTTGTTGTCCTCGCATAGGAAAAAGGTGGCTAAAGAGGGCAAAAATGGGACGTAATCCACATATGCTGCCTGGATATTTGTTGCTCTGGGCAACCATACCTCCCTCACCACTCTGCGTTCGTGGAGGTACATCGTACTGGTGCGCCCACTGTCCGAATGGGCCTCCCATGCTCTTATTGCCACTTTTTTTGCTGTTAGTATAATGCCAGCAGTCAAGTCAAGCAATGTATGATTGGTTATCTTTGCAAGTCTCTTCGAATTATCCGTTTGGTTTGGCCAACTAGATTGGTAGTTCTTGCCATGGGAGAAGTGCTTAGCTTTGGGTTCGATCTTGCGGTGTCCTTTCCCAGTGACAGAAGGGGCAGCAAGGCACGTATTGCATCGTTGCCATCGAGGATAACAAGATGGGGCTTATTTCATATTGCATGAATTTATCTCTCTACATCATGTCATCTTGCTTAAGGCGTTACTCTGTTTTTAACTTAATACTCTAGATGCATGCTGGATAGCGGTCGATGAGTGGAGTAATAGTAGTAGATGCAGAATCGTTTCGGTCTACTTGTCACGGAGGTTATGCCTATATACATGATCATGCCTAGATATTCTCATAACTATGCTCAATTCTGTCAATTTCTCAACAGTAATTTGTTCACCCACCGTAGAATACTTATGCTCTTGAGAGAAGCCACTAGTGAAACCTATGGCCCCCGGGTCTATTCTCATCATATCAATCTCCATCACTTTAATCTTACTTTGCTTTTTTACTTTGCCTTTTACTTTTCACTTTGCATCTTTATACCAAAAATACCAAAAATATTATATCTATCAGATCTCACTCTCGTAAGTGACCGTGAAGGGATTGACAACCCCTAATCGCGTTGGTTGCGAGTAGTTATCGTTTTGTGCAGGTACGAGGGACTTGAGCGTGGCCTCCTACTGGATTGATACCTTGGTTCTCAAAAACTGAGGGAAATACTTACGCTACTCTGCTGCATCATCCCTCACTCTTCGGGGAAATCCAACGCAAGCTCAAGAGGTAGCACCCCCCACGGGGTGGTCCTGTTCATCCAGCCCTCCACGGGGTCCTGTTCATCCAGCCCCAACCGGCTCGATCGATCGGGGTCCTGTTGATCCACCCCCATCGGAAACTGTTCATCCACCCCCCCCCCCCGCAATGCTCACTGTTCATCCAGAGGCAGCATCGATCGGCTTCAGTTAGCAGCAGTAGCGAAGGAATCGCTCGATCGGGTTCAGTTAACAGCCATCGATCGATCACTCGGGTTCAGCAACGCGTAGCCTGCAGTGCAATCGCTCGGGTTCAGTTAGAGCCCAACGCCTCGCTCGGGTTCAGTTAGAGTCAACGCCTCGCACACACGCGCGTACGTGTACGAGAGAAACGCGCATCGCTCGGCCCCTGACCTCCCACCGTAACCGGGAACTCCCCAAAAATTTCCTCCCCCTCGCTTCTACCATGGTTTTTTCCGTCATGGATGGCCCAAAGAATGTCATGCAGCTGCGTCTCCGGCCCGCCCAGGACGAAAAGCCCATTTTTTGTCATGATTTTTTGTCATAGAAGTAGGATCCCACCACATCTATGATGATACCATGTTTTGTCACAATTATCGTCATAGAAGTGTCATATGCATGACAGAAAAAAAATTCGTTCGGCCCAAAATGTCACGGATGTGTCTTTTTTTGTAGTGGCTATTTAAGACTCTCAAAATAATCTAAGTGAAGCATGAGAGATCATTAGTTTCTATAAAACAAATCCACCACCGTGCTCTAAAAAGATATAAGTGAAGTACTAGAGCAAATGACAAACTACCCCGAAAGATATAAGTGAAGATTAATGAGTAGTCGAATAATTATGCAACTATGTGAAGACTCTCTAACATTTAATAATTTCAGATCTTGGTATTTTATTCAAACAACAAGCAAAACAAAATAAAATGACATCTAAGAATAGCAAACATCATGTGAAGAAGCAAAAACTTAGGATCAACCGATACTAACCGATAGTTGTTGAAGAACAAAGGTGGGATGCCAACCGGGGCATCCCCAAGATTAGACGCTTGAGACTTCTTGAAATATTATCTTGGGGTGCCTTGGGCATCCCCAAGCTTGAGCTTTTGTGTCTCCTTAATTCCTCTCATATCACGGTCTCCCAAAATCTCAAAAGCTTCATCCACACAAAACTCAACAAGGACTCGTGAGATAAGTTAGTATAAACCATTGCAAAAACCTTATCACACTCTACTGTAGAAAATCACTAAAATTATTATTCAACATTGCATACTAAATGCCTCTGCATATTTAATAGTCCTATCCTCAAATAGAACCATTAAAGAAGCAAACATATGCAAACAATGCAAACATAACAGCAATCTGCCTAAACAGGATAGTCTGTAAAGAGTGCAGCAAGATCCATACTTCCCTAACTCCAAAAATTATGAAAGAAAATTCCCATTGTAGTAAATTTATCAGAGCTTAATATGCAAAAGTTTTCAACATTTTATCACATTCTGACTTTTCTAGGGAATTATTGCAACAGCGGTAAACTTTCTGTTTTCAAACAGCAACATGTGGACTTCTAAAATAGGCATAGTAAAGGCTATCAATGCCACTTTTATTGAAATAAAAGAGGCAAAACATTGTTCTAAATATATTCAAGCAAATCCTAACAAAACAAATTGATGCTCCAAGCAAAACACATATCATGTGGTGAATAAAAATATAGCTCCAAGTAAAGTTATCGATGAACGAAGACGAAAGAGGGGATGCCTTCCGGGGCATCCCCAAGCTTAGGCTCTTGGCTATCCTTAAATATTAACTTGGGGTGCCTTGGGCATCCCCAAGCTTAGGCTCTTGCCACTCCTTATTCCATATTCCATCGAATCCTTACCCAAAACTTGAAAACTTCACAACACAAAACTTAACAGAAAACTCGTAAGCTCCGTTAGTATAAGAAAATAAATCACCACTTCAAGGTACTGTAATGAACTCATTCTTTATTTATATTGGTGTTAAACCTATAGTATTCCAACTTCTCTATGGTTTATAAACTATTTTACTAGCCATAGATTCATTAATATAAGTAAACAACACAATGAAAACAGAATCTGTCAAAAATAAAACAGTCTGAAGTAATCTGAATCAAACGTATACTTATGGAACTCGTAAAATTCTCAAATAAATTGCTGGACCTGAGGAATTTATCTATTAATAATCTGTCAAAAGAATTAACTAAATATAACTTTCCAAATAAAAATGGCAGCAATTCTCGTGAGCGCTAAAGTTTCTGTTTTTTACAACATGATCAACAAGACTTTCCCCAAGTCTTCCCAAAGGTTCTACTTGGCACAAACACTAACTAAAAGCATAAAACCACATCTAAACAGAGGCTAGATGAATTATTATTACTAAACAGGAACAAAAAGCAAGGAACTAAAATAAAATTGGGTTGCCTCCCAACAAGCGCTATCGTTTAACGCCCCTAGCTAGGCATGATGATTTCAACAATGCACACATAAAGGATAAGAATTGAAACATAAAGAGAGCATCATGAAGAATATAACTAGCACATTTAAGCCTAACCCACTTCCTATGCATAGGGATTTTGTGAGCAAACAACTTGTGGGAACAAGAATCAACTTGCATAGGAAGGTAAAACAAGCATAACTTCAAAATTTTAAGCACATAGAGAGGAAACTTGATATTATTGCAATTCCTACAAGCATATATTCCTCCCTCATAATAATTTTCAGTAGCATCATGAATGAATTCAACAATATAACCAGCACCTAAAGCATTCTTTTCATGATCTACAAGCATAGAAAATTTACTACTCTCCACACAAGCAAAATTCTTCTCATGAATAATAGTGGGAGCAAACTCAACAAAACAATTATCATGTGAGGCACAATCCAATTGAAAACTAAAACCATGATGACAAGATTCATGGATATCATTATTCTTTATAGCATACAAGTCATCACAATAATCATCATAGATAGCAACTTTGTTCTCATAATCAATTGGAACCTCTTCCGAAATAGTGGATTCATCACAAAATAAAGCCATGACCTCTCCGAAACCACTTTCATCAACATAATCATCATAAATAGGAGGCATGCTATCATCATAATAAATTTGCACATCAAAACTTGGGGGACAAAAAATATCATCTTCATCAAACATAGCTTCCCCAAGCTTGTGGCTTTGCATATCATTAGCATCATGGATATTCAAGGAATTCATACTAACAACATTGCAAGCATGCTCATCATTCAAATATTTAGTGCCAAACATTTTATAGATTTCTTCTTCTAGCACTTGAGCACAAATATCCTTTCCATCATACTCACAAAAGATATTAAAAAGGTGAAGCGTATGAGACAAACTCAATTCCATTTTTTTATAATTTTCTTTTATAAACTAAACTAGTGATAAAACAAGAAACTAAAAGACTCGATTGCAAGATCTAAAGATATACCTTCAAGCACTAACCTCCCCGGCAACGGCGCCAGAAAAGAGCTTGATGTCTACTACACAACCTTCTTCTTGTAGACGTTGTTGGGACTCCAAGTGCAGAGGTTTGTAGGACAGTAGCAAATTTTCCTCAAGTGGATGACCTGTGGTTTATCAATCCGTAGGAGGCGTAGGATGAAGATGGTCTCTCTCAAGCAACCCTGCAACCAAATAACAAAGAGTCTATTGTGTCCCCAACACACCCAATACAATGGTAAATTGTATAGTCGCACTAGTTCGGTGAAGAGATGGTGATACAAGTGGTATATGGATAGTAGATATGGGTATTTGTAATCTGAAATTATCAAAACAGCAAGGTAACGAATGATAAAAGTGAGCGTAAACGGTATTGCAATGCGTTGAAACAAGGCCTAGGGTTCATACTTTCGCTAGTGCAAGTTCCCTCAACAATACTAACATAATTGGATCATGTAACTATCCCTCAACATGCAACAAAGAGTCACTCCAAAGTCACTAATAGCGGAGAATGAATGAAGAGATTATGGTAGGGTACGAAACCACCTAAAAGTTATTCTTTCCAATCAATCTGTTGGGCTATTCCTATAAGTGTCACAAACAGCCCTAGAGTTCGTACTAGAATAACACCTTAAGACACAAATCAACCAAAACCCTAATGTCACCTAGATACTCCAATGTCACCTCAAGTATCCGTGGGTATGATTATACGATATGCATCACACAATTTCAGATTCATCTATTCAACCAACACAAAGGACCTCAAAGAGTGCCCCAAAGTTTCTACCGGAGAATCACGACAAAAACGTGTGCCAACCCCTATGCATAGGTTCATGGGCGGAACCCGCAAGTTGATCACCAAAACATACATCAAGTGAATCACGTAGTATCCCATTGTCACCACAGATACGCACGGCAAGACATACATCAAGTATTCTCAAATCTTTAAAGACTCAATCCGATAAGATAACTTCAAAGGGGAAACTCAATTCATTACAAGAGAGTAGAGGGGGAAGAAACATCATAGGATCCAAATATAATAACAAAGCTCGTGATACATCAAGATCGTATCATCTCAAGAACACGAGAGAGAGAGAGAGAGAGAGAGAGATCAAACACATGGCTACTGGTACATACCCTCAGCCCCGAGGGAGAACTACTCCCTCCTTGTCATGGAGAGCACCGGGATGATGAAGATGGCCACCGGAGAGGGGTTCCCCCTCTGGCAAGGTGCCGGAACGGGTCTAGATTGGCTTTCGGTGGCTACGGAGGCTTCTGGCGGCGGAACTCCCAATCTATTGTGCTCTCGGATGTTTTTAGGGTATATGGAGATATATAGGCGGAAGAAATACGCCAGGGGGGGCACGAGGGGCCCACGAGGGTGGAGGGCGCGCCCCCTGCCTCGTGGCCTCCTCGTAGATCCCCTGATGTGCACTCCAAGTCTTCTGGGCTTCTTCTGATCCAAAAATAAGTTCCGTGAAGTTTCAGGTCAATTGGACTCCGTTTCGTTTTCCTTTTCCGCGATATTCTAAAACAAGGTAAAAACAAAAACAAGCACCGGGCTCTGGGTTAATAAGTTAGTCCCAAAAATGATATAAAAGTGTATAATAAAGCCCATAAACATCCAAAACATTAGATAATATAGCATGGAGCAATAAAAAAATTATAGATACGTTGGAGACGTATCAGCGAGCACTTGCCCCACCCGCACACCTTCATGCTCGGTCGCCCCATGCTCGGTTCCCGCAGGCACGCCATGGCCGCGAGCACGTCGCGAGCCCGCCCCCTGCGCCTGCCGACGTGCGCTCGCAGCTGCCCGCACAACCACTTCCGCCTGAGCACACCCTCTGCTCCTTCTCGCTGCTACTGCGCCATGCTCGCCCCGCCGTGCTGCCCCAGTGCTGTTGCTGCTGCACTGCACCACCACGGCCGTGCACTGCTCTGCCTACTGCTGCTTGCGGCACTGCCACCGCCATTGCGCCGCCGTCTCGCCGCTGCGCCACAACCGCCCGCATCCTCGCCGTCTCGACGTTGAGTGCCGGCAGCCGTGCCCCAACCACCCCTCCTTGCCAGCTTCCCTTCCCCCCCCCCCCCCGCTCACTCCCGCTCGTGGCTGCGCCGGCCAGTGGCTGCGTGCGAGCTGTGGCCGCCGGCCACTACCGCTGGGCACGGTCCAATAATTCGGGGGCTAATCCCCATTAACTTAACCCCCCACCCAATTAGTCTTTGTGCCAATGACATGTGGACCCTGTTGCCTAAAAGAACAATTAAAATCATCTAATAAAAGCAAAGAGAATGACACGCAGGACCCACTGCACTATTCACCCTTTGACCAGTCAGATGTTGACTGGGTCCACTCCGTCAACATGCCCCACATGTCAGCCTCTGTAGACCCTGCTGTGTACACTTCACTATGTGCACATAGCATTTGTCTATTAATTTTGAGTTAATAATAATTCTAGAATTTTGGAATATCTATTAAAACTTTGAAAAATAATATAAAATAAATCATACCTCAGATGAAAATACTGTGAACATGAAAGTTGCTTAGAATTTCGAGACAAATCTGAATACGTAGTCTGTTCGTTTACCACACGTCCCTAGCATAGCGCACCTGCAACCATCCCCCTCCGGTCCGTTTGTCCGAAAATGCGAAACACCGGGAATACTTTTCCGGATGTTTCCCCACCTTTGCCGGCATCGCCTATCCCTGCGTTAGATCACCCCTAGCACCACGTATTGCCATATTATGCTCTGTGTTGCTTTGATTGCTCTATTATTTATTTGTGTCCCCCCTCCATTACTTCTTTTCGGTAGACCTCGAAACTGCCACTGATACCCTGTGGTCGACTATGGTGTTGATGACATCTCCTTCTTGCTGGAGCAACCAGGCAAGCCCCCCGCTCAATCAACCCGATATCGCATATTCTTCTCTCTACTGCTTGCATTAGAGTAGTGTAGCATGTTACTGCTTTTCGATAATCCTACTCTGATGCATAGCCTGTCTTTGCTACTACTGTTGTTACCTTTCCCTGCAATCCCAAATGCTTAGTATAGGATTCTAGTATTCCATTAGTGGCCCTACATTCTTGTCCATCTGCCATGCTATACTATCGGGCCGTGATCACTTGGGAGGTGATCATGGGTATATACTTATATACATAATATGTGATACATGTGGTGACTAAAGTCAGGTCGGCTCGTAGAGTACCCGCAAGTGATTCCGATGTGGGGGCTGAAGGGGCAGGTGGTTCCATCCAGGTAGTGGTGGGCCTGGGTTCCCAGTGGCCCCCGACTGTTACTTTGTGGTGGAGCGATAGGGCAGGTTGAGACCACCTAGGAGAGAGGTGGGCCTGGCCCTGGTCGGCGTTCGCGGTTACTTAAAAATAACACGCTTAACGAGATATTGGTATTTGATCTGAGTCTGGTCACTGGCCTATACGCACTAACCAACTACGCGGGAACAGTTATGGGCACTCAACGTTGTGGTATCGGCCGAAGCCTTCTTGACGTCAGCGACTGAGCGGCGCACGCCGGGTTGGACCGTGTAACGCAACTTCCTTTGTAATGGAGGTTGCTAGGTCTGGTCACCGGCCGCCCACGCAACGTGCAAGTGTGCAATGGGCGATGGGCCCAGACCCCCGCGCCATAGGATTTAGACTGGCGTATTGACCTCTCTGTTGTGCCTAGGTAGGGCTGCGACGTGTTGATCTTCCGAGGCCGGGCATGAGCCAGGAAAGTGTGTCCGGCCAAAGGGGGTCGAGCGTGTTGGGAAATGTGGTGCACCCCTGCAGGGAAGTTTATATATTCGAATAGCTGTGTCCCTCGGTAAAAGGATGACCCAGAGTTGTACCTCGACTTTATGACAACTAGAACCAGATACTTAATAAAACACACCCTTCCAAGTGCCAGATACAACCCGGTGATCGCTCTCTCATAGAGCGACGAGGAGAGGATCGCCGGGTAGGATTATGCTATGCAGTGATACTTGGTTAACTTACCATCTACTCTCTTCTACTGCTTCAAGACGGAGGCTGCCAGAAGCGTAGTCCTCGATAGGACTAGCTATCCCCCTCTTATTCTGGCATTATGCAGTTCAGTCCACAGATACTACCCATTTCATTGATACCAATGCATATGTAGTGTAGATCCTTGCTTGCGAGTACTTTGGATGAGTACTCACGGTTGCTTTGCTACTTCTTTTTCCCTCTTTCCCGGTTATTGCGATCATATGATGGAGTCCAGGAGCCAGAGGATCCCGAGGATGATTTTGCATGGAGTTCGGCTTCGAGGAGTAGTTAGGAGGTCCCAGGCAAGAGGCCTCGCCTTTTCGATCATTGCTAATTTTGTGCTAGCCTTCTTAAGGCAAACTTGTTTAACTTATATCTATACTCAGACATTGTTGCTTCTGCTGACTCGTTGTATTCGAACTGATGTATTCCAGCCCTCGAGGCCTCCTGGCTTGTAATATAAAGCCTGTATTATTTTAATTTGTGTATAGAGTTGTGTTGTGATATCTTCCCGTGAGTCTCTAATCTTGATCGTATACATTTGCGTGTATAATTAGTGTATAGTCAAATCGGGGGCGTCACAATGTATGTTGTGATTCCCTTAGTGGTGTCATGTGAACGTCGACTACATGACGCTTCACTATATTTGGGTCTAAGGGAATGCATTGTGGAGTAGCAATTAGATGATGGGTTGCGAGAGTGACAGAAGCTTAAACCCCAGTTTATGCGCTATTCCGTAAGAGACCGATTGGATCCAAAAGTTTAATGCTATGGTTAGAATTTTTCTTAATACTTTTCTCGTAGTTGTGAATGCTTGCGGGAGGGTTAATCATAAGTAGGAGGTTTGGTCAAGTAAGAACAACACCTAAGCACCGGTCCACCCACATATCAAATTATCAAAGTAGCGAACACTAATCGAACCAACATGATGAATGTGACTAGATAAAATTCCTGTGTACCCTCAAGAAACGCTTTGCTTATCATAAGAGACCGTTTTGCTTTGTCCTTTGCCTCAAAAGGATTGAGCTACCTTGCTGCACTTTTCTTACTATTATCGTTACTTGCTTGTTACAAATTATCTTGCTATCAAACTACTCTGCTACTTACAATTTCAGCACTTGTAGACATTACCTTACTAGAAACTACTTGTCATTTCCTTCTGCTCCTCATTGGGTTCGACACTCTTACTTATCGAAAAGAGCTATAATTGATCCCCTATACTTGTGGTTCATCAGCGAACTTTGATGCCCAGTGGATGTAATATGCCACAATTCCTTTATTGCATAGTGTACGTTTATTTTAAATTACTATGCCGCAATTTCTTTATTATATATGGTAGATTTGTTATTAATTCCTAGTTACCGTATATGCCATCATTCGCATTAAAAAAAGGTGAAAATCTGATGGAGGCGAGCGAACCGAAACATGCGCCACTAGCGGGCCTGCATTTCAGCGAGCCATAATTGGGTCGGCCCGCAACAGGCTTTACTTGGGCCTGCGCAGACCTGTCACATGGGCCCTTCATGGACACGGTACACCGGTGCCCATAACTCACATGGGCCTTTAGTGGGACCAACGTTTAGTTGGGCCATGTAGCTTTGGGCCATTAACAAGCTGAATATTCTCCTGGCCTTTTATGGCCCAGAAGACACCATGGGCCTTTAGCAAGCCGAAAAAGCATGTTGGGCCTCAATTTTCTAGAGTCGTCCACAGGCCTTTAGCAAGCTGAAATATACCCCGAGCCTTTATTGGCCCACTTACATGATAGGCGGTTATCAGGCTAAAACATATCTTGGGCCTTGGTTGGCCCAATCATATCATGGGCCTTTAATAGGCCGAAAGCTTAGTAGAGGTACCAAGGGGCCGGATTGTACAACAGTCCTTTAACAGGCCCAAAGTCAAGCAGTGCTGAAATGTTGCCACCGAGATCACAGACTGTTAATGGGCCGAATGTCGCATCGAACCATATATGACCCATGTGCAGCACATGCCATTACCTGGCCGAAAGACACACCTTGCTGAAATGGGGGGCATTTCTACATTGCGCCTCTAACAGGTCGAAAACTCACTAGCCGTAATGGGGCCCAAAGACTGAGCGAACAATTAACGGGCCCAATCTCGTGGTGGGTCGTAAATGGGCCATGTTTAAGCAGACCGTTAGTGGGTCGGCACACTATTACCCGAGTAAATCTTATGGGCCTTTGACTGGGATGGCCTTTTTAACCTAAATGGGCTACTGTTTGCTCGCGCCATGTGTTGCTTTTTCACATGCCTGTCTCGTCCATTGAATGAATGACATCTGTCGCGAGCCTAGCTGACACGTGGTTCCTTTGGCCAATGAGAATTTTACACGTGGGATAAATCTCCATTGATCCGAGCTCGAGCTATTAACAGGTTATCAGATTCAAACTGGAACCTGATAGCTTAACGTCGACCCATTATGATGGATGCCACGTGTCGTTTACTCTTGACAAAAACACTTCCATGACGCGTCATTTATCGTCATGGAAGTGGCCACTTCCGTGATGATAATTTAAGTACTATCAAGGAACACTTCTACGACAACACATGTATGACTATGTTGATCTTATCATAAGATCGTCACAAATGTACATGCATGACAGAAGTCATGACCTACTATGATCACGAAAGTGTTTTTTTGTAGTGTGTAGACACACACACACACAAGATGCCAATGTTCTGAGATAAACTTGACATCCGACATTTGATCTCACTGATCCTATTATTATCAACACCAAAATAGTAATTGCGTGTCAATGCACTTTCACATACCACAGAGCACCCACCCGCCAGCGCTTACTAGCTCGGGATAAACCGAGACGAGGCCACCCATCTATAGAGCGAACCTCGAGCCCACCCCCATTGACAACCAGCTGATAGCATCAGACATAGGGGTACACACGAACAAACGAGCACGCTGCGGCGAGCCAGACCGACCAAGCACACACATGATTCCCGATCGAACGGGCGTACCCGGCTCGTAGAACCGAACATTGAACAGCAAACGAACGACGCTCAAATGCCGACCCGGGCGCACACGCGTACCCGGCTCGCGTGAGGCAAACAACCTGGCAGGAGACGAACGATGCTTATAGGCCGACCCAACCTCACCCAGTGCATGCGGTGCAACGCACGAGACGACGCAAGCATGTGCAACGAAAGTTACCGCAGAAAGGTGGCCAGAGAACGCACGCGGCCCATGCATCATAAACCCCCGAAGAAATCAGCGCGGTGTGGAGCGCTAGCGAAGACCGAACGATGGGGAAGGCGCCAAGCAGCAATCAGCGCAAGGCGCGCGCAAGACGGATGCTCTGGAGGGCACTCGTGAGATAGGATGCTTGAGAAGGCGGGTACTCTAACATTCTTTAAAATATAAAGGAGTAATATAGGCATCGAACATCTTTCTTAAGTGTGACCAAGAGACGGAACACGGTATACAACATTATTTTTGCAATGTATATTTTTAAATGGAAAATGTAAGATATCAATCACATTGGGATACGTGATTCAGATTGTGTGTACGTGCTTTAGTTTTACTCTTATGCTTACACTTTTGGTTGAATATGGCGATGTCACTACTAAACTATGTCAACAAGACAAAAGGAATAAACATGACACTAAATCTCAAGGTAATACCAAATTGATCCACATGCCTGTTTGTAAGAAATTCATCTAGGCGTACCGGGCTGTTTGTGGTTTGTTGTTTTCGTCAACCACAACCACTTCAACTTTTCATGATCCCCCTAATCTCTTTCCCTCTCCCTCTTTTGAGCATTATGATCCCCTAATCTCATCATAAGAATACACATTCTTGCGGACAAAATAATAGGCATCCAAACACAGCACAAAACCTTTTTTAATACCCCTTGCAGCATAGAGCATAGAATTATATTAGTATTATTGGGATGGCAGCAAGTACACAATATCTCCTGGTTGATGCTTGACACTTTATTTTCGCACCTTTCTCCTGTCACACTAGTCTAACCACCCAATTGCATCGCATGATGCCACCCCAGCTACTACTCTACTTCATTCACACACAAAAGCATAAACAAGATCAAGCAAATATGATCCAAAACCAAACAAAAAAGGCGCATCTGCCTAAACTACCACTCCTTTCGTTCCGAATTACTTATCATAGGTATGGATGTAACTAGATGTATTTTAATTCTACATACATCCATTTATATGACGAGTAATTTTAAATGAAGAAAGTAGTAGTACTACGACGAAATACTATATATAAAATACTACACGGAGAAGAGACCAAAAGAGAAGGTCGTTAATGGCTTGCCCCGATTTTCCTGTTCCCGGAGCACAGTGGCGGAGATCGGGCGGTTGATGAGATCTGACGGCGATGCGACATGTGATGCGACCTGCTGCGTTTTCGCTAGCCTGTTTTTTCTCCTCTGCTGCTACTCAGTGCTAGTGCTAGTGCTAGCGATAACGGTACGACGCGCACCGGCAGCTTTTACGTCGCCGGCCCCACATGCCGGTGTCGGTTCCCAGCCCTTTTCAGGCCACTCCGTGGTCTTCTGACGTTGACCGGACCCCCGGCGGCACGTCCCGTCCGTCGTCGTTGGTTGGTTGGTTTGCCGACGTGTGGCCCAGAGCGTGTTCCTCTCGGCCCAGAACGGCCCGTTTAGGCGGGAGAGAAACCGGCCCGCTCGAATCTCGTTGTGCTGTGCTAGTTTCGCCCACCGCTTCTCCCCTCGCGATGGCGGCGTCTCCGGCGAGCGGCGGCGCGCGCTCGTGCGAGACGGCGGAGCAGACCCGCGAGTGGATGGAGGCCATCGCCTCCTTCCTCGGCCGGCACCGCCCGCTCCTCGAGGCCCACGTCGTCAACTTCTTCAAGGTCCACTCCCCTCCCCATCTCCCCCTCACTCTCCCGAAGCGAGATTGATTGTAGCGCCTGTAGCTCCTCTCGGAAGTACGTTTAGGGTCCGCGTGCTTGTGGTAGCGGGGATCCCTCCTCCATTTTGCTGCCGCGGTGTACGTGCATCGTGCTGACGCGTTTGAGGTGTTTGGTTCTGGATTCGGCCCGAGCAGGATAGGCTGTGGGAGATGCTGGACGCCGACTGGATGGAGTGCCTCCGCCGGGAGCCCGTCGAGAGCCTGCTCATGTTGCCATCCGGCTGCGTCCAGGCAAGGGCCCTCGCCTCCTGTTTTCAGTAACCCGTCTTCTGTTTCTGTTTTGCTTCTACTGGAAGTGGAATATGAGTGGTTGAGTATTGTTTTACAGGACCATTGGCCAAGTTCACTACAGGAATTTATACTCACTGCGAGGTCGCTTGTTCTTCCACGTGAGCAAAAATCGCCAAAATCGGTACGATTCCTGCACCTATCAGATAAAGTGTGTGTTACTCATACTAGCGTTTTCGGCCGGGTTTCCCTTAATTATCTCGTCAATAAAATTCGTCTGTTTAATCCCGACCTACCATTTCCTGAATAATTTGCAGTTTTTACCTAATTCGCGCGTCGCATCAATTGGTACTGTTCTTGCTCAAGGCATGAACTCGAAGAAGAAGCATGAAGTAGGTAATTAGCTTGTAATGATAAACATACTCCTGTTAACTATATTTTTTGGTCTATGTCTAAAGTCAAATTCAGGTTTTTAGCTCTTTGCATTCTCATGTTTGGAGAGGTTTGCTTGATGCAGATTGAAGCCCTATCTGGGATGGTTGACGCAATTGCTAGGAGTCGTGGAGCCAAGACAGTGGTTGATGTAGGTTCTGGTCAGGTACCAGCTCTGCACTTTGAAGAGTTTTCGCAATTATAACCAGTCTTCATTTGAACAAAATAATTAAAATTGTGTGATAGTACTTGGATAATTAACACCCTATGAAATATTGCTTCCATTCAAACTTTTTCCATCTGCAGTATCAAACTTATGCATTGGCAAGTCTGAGCAGGCATTTTATGCTGAATACAAATAAGAAACAGACCAGGTTCAAGTTAAGGCCAAATTATTTTGAGTATTCCTTCCTAGGTTTTGCAATTGAAAACACAAACATATTGCTACCTCTTGGCCTATTCATCGAAGTGTAAAGAGACATCTGGGGTATCTTTTCTAGGTGTTGCTGTTAGAAAGTACAACGTATTCTATGTCTTGCTTGGCCTAATCCATGGAAGCTTAAAGCCATTTGGATTTACACTGTAGGGACTGTACATTTTTGGGAATGACAGCGAACTTTCAATTCTACATAATTTGTATTTCCATTTATTTGTTTCTTATTCATTTTAATTGCCTTATCAGGGTTATCTTGCACAAGCTTTATCCTTTGAGTACCAACTCGCTGTTATAGCAATAGATGCTTCATCACATCATGCATCTGTTACAAATACTCGTGCAGAGAGGATAAAGAAGCACTATGCTGCTAAATGGTACACTTGTCAAATTGTATTTTCGTTTTACTACCTTGACATCTTCAGAGTTGATTCCTGTTGCTACAAATTGCATCCCGTTGTTTTTGCAGTGTAGAGAAGCAACAGTTCAAAGTGCCAAGAACTGTCACTTGTCATGTTCTTTCTAGTGACACACTGGCAGCTGTGGCGTTGGATGCATGTCAAGATGATCATGGTGAACATGTAACAGAAAGTAACAGCTGTAATCAGACAAGTCCTCAGATTGGGCAACCAAATCATAGCATTCCTCAATTAGTCCTTGCTGGTCTTCATGCCTGTGGTGATCTTTCAGTTAACATGCTAAGGTGGGTCTTTTGTGCAATCATGGGAACACTGTGAGTTGATGTAGTGTATCCTTTTCGCCATATGTATAAAATGCTGCATCTTCAGTTTTTCTCTATTTCATAGAATGTCCTTCCAATATGGCAACTGTGTCCTGTGGCAGGGTTTTCGTGTCCTGTGAACAAGTACAAGCATTGGTAAGTGTAGGATGCTGTTACAACTTGTTGTCCGAGGATTGTCATGAGGATAGAGACACATGCCGTGGTTTTCCTATCAGCAAGGCTGCCAAATCATCGAAACTGGTGCTTGGCAAAAGCATTCGCGACCTTGCTTGCCAGGTATAACAGCAATTCTTGCTTGTAGCGATTTATAATATTTTTTAAGATGGTCAGAAGTCAGGACGTAGACAAGGGTACTAGACATAGTAGTACAAGTTATCAAAAATGTCTGTCATTTTGTTGAAGCTCCCAGTTTTCTTTTAGTACACGTATATTATATGATACATAATTATGTGGTCTAGAGCATCATTGCCCCTAAGTTAGAAACAACTTATGTTCATGTAATCAAAGTTTTCATTTTCATCTGTCTTCTTATAGGAGAACTTATTCGATAATTGCGTGTTACAGTTGTTCTGTTTGCACTAGCAGAATATTTAAAGCCATTTCCTAGCTGCATTATTAGTAATCTACTAGTATTAGGGATGGAAGATTTGTGTTGAACTGAAGTTATCTGCCAAATTGTTAGTCTTGAATAGTACTGCTCTTAGTTAAAAAGCTTTTCTGCGGATCCTTTGTAGAGCGCAGAGAGATGGAGAAGCCTCACCAAGGAAATGGCCCTACAAAATTTTGATATACATGCCTTCCGAGCAGCTTTTCAAATGGTAAATGCTTTGTTCTTTCAGCCTTTATATTTGTATGCTGGATGTTCCACCCAGTTCCTTACTTTTAGAGACTCTTCATTTATGAATTATATGCGTGTTCTTCAATAATACTCCCTCCGTCCCAAAATAAGTGTCTCAACGTTAGTACAACTTTGTACTAAGGCTAGTACACAGTTAAGACAGTTATTTTGAGACGGAGGGAGTACTACTTATGACTAGGGATGTATTGTGTGCTGAAAATAAAACAGCGTGTGCTTAAAATAAGAAGAAAGCTGTCAGGCATGGCAGTTTGTTGATACTTTGTAGAAGGTATGCCTTATGCTTATGTAATCACCTTTAATGCTCACTTAAGCAGCATTTGTGATTCCTGTTTGCTACCCTTACCACCCCTTTGTATTGGGCACAGATATCAGAGCCTCTTATCCTTGTTTAGCATAACACTTGACAGTGAACAATTGATGATGTTCAGGAATGTCACCAAATACTAAAATGTGAATGAGTTTATTCATTTTTTAAATATATGAATGATAACAACCTTATCTTAAGAAATGTGATGGACAAGAGCAGACTTGTTCAATTTGGTCTAGTTGCTCAACCCTAACTTGCTGATGAGCATGTGTCTTGTTTGAACTAGTTGCATTAGCAAATTCCTCATATAAGTTGTAACCACAGAAAAAATAGTTCCTTCATATATTAATTAACACTTTATGCTAGATCTCTTTCCACAAGCTTAAATGACAGTTTCTGAGTAATGAGTAGAGATTTCACTTGTTGGACAAAAGGTTGTCTGTTGGCTTATGATCACCGCAAGAAGCTTTTGGGACTTCCCAAGTTGCTTCGGAGTTGTAGGATAGAAAGCTGACTTTGGGCTCACCTAAGTATGGTTTTTCTGTAGGTACTTGAGAAATATTTCCCTGAACTGTCAAGATTGAGCCCATCAATTGGAAGGCAAGGAAAAGCTCTGCGCCGTCAAAGGCTTCGAAAAGAAATGGAATCCCATTTGGCTATGGGGAAAGCTGATGATTTATCCTATCCTAACTCCAAGGAACAAAACATGAATACAGATGGTTCATTGCCCACAGAACCAATTGCTCCTAAAGGGGCTGTTCAATGTTGCAGCAACGAACTTTGTACAGGTTTTAACTTTTATACCTCTCATAAGTTGCAACTATTTTGGATTGTCTAGAAATAATTGTTTTTCTAGTGTATAAAGACAACGAGTAATCCTGGCAGGTGATACTTACTCAACTTCAGCAGTTGTTGGTTCATCCATATCAAGAGTTAACGTGGGACCAAGTGACACCAATCATGATGAATGTTGCAAGTTCACACTTTTCAAAGATTTCACAATCTCTGGATTAGGGCGTCTTGGCTGTGGTTTTGTGGAAGATGTTAATCTACTCGAAATATGGAAGGATGTGCAACACTTCACCGTATGTCTTAGTCTGAATTTTGTATTATGTCTTCTTGCTGTATTGTACTTCCAAGAAGTTAAATGCAGTACCTGTTTTTCAACTATTTGTTCTTAATCAAAATGAAAATAGTGATATCCTGTTTTATATGGTAATCACTGATAAGCACTAATAAGTATGTTTACTGGATCCTTTCAAGTAAAGTCTGCAGTATTTTGTAAACCACTGTAATCCTAATATTGGTACATCATGCCTATTAGTTAGTTCATTAGTTTCTCGACAGCATGAAATGATAATACATGTGCTTCTATTGTGGTTGGTTGGTGGGTCGGTGCCAGTACAGTTTTGCAAAGCATAACCGACCTGTACATTCTAATACTGTGACAAACTTAATACAATGGGGACAGGAATCTGATGTTACAAACTAATCTAGGACTAGACTAAGTAGCATGCTATGCCTTCTAGCAGTGGAGCTATCAGATATTAAGATTGTGTCCATAAACAATATAAATGTGTTCAACAGCTAATATATAAAATATCCATCCATACGGTTATCACAAAATGTAGTACTACCTGGGATACCCGGGGGGGATAATCTACTGCCAACTCAACAATTTTCTGTTTATTCTTGCAGGAGTTCATAGGTCCCTTTTGGTGCCTCCGGGCTGCTTTAGGTCCACTGGTGGAAACATATATTTTACTTGATCGGTTACTGTTTCTTCAAGAGCAAGGAAGTGCAGTTGAAGCATCATTGTTCCCTCTGTTTGATCCTGCCATGTCTCCAAGGAATATGGCACTAGTTGCTTGGAAGTTAACGGAAGATCCTTTAGAACCAAGTCATGGTAATGCTTCTCATGCCTGAATACGTAGGTTGATGGAATGGTGTGTTGGGGCTGAAGAGTAAGACAGACTCTTCTAGTGTGGCAGAGGTTGTTCTTCCTTTAGATCTAGAGACAAACATTATCCTTATTGGCTAGTCAATGGGCATGGAAAGAAATATAGCTTCTGTGTAGTGATTTCTAGGAGGACATGTAGCAGTTCTTTTGTCCACCAACAGGCATGTGGTCTGCAAAACATGCACGTTTGTCTTGATCTTGAAATATATATGAATCTAAACTCTGAAGTTGAACTTTGCTTTAAATCTATGACAGATATTTTCTTTTGGTGGTGCTGGGCAATATACCAACTGCTCCTTTGCAAGCTGTAACCATGTGTATTGGCTACTTGCCTGATTTTCTAGTCTACTTGGGACATTGAATATTTTGCAGAATCTAATATTATCTATTCTCACTTTAAATAATATTGCAAATGCAGATATGGGAGTGTACAAGAGATTGCCCTCGAGCAGCGTGCCTTTATCCAATAAATGCTAGGTCAACTTCTAGATCGATTCCATGGCCTTTCACTTTCAGCTCATGCTTGCCTGTTTCTTTGAAGTGAAATGATCACCAGACAAGTTGCTGTTGCCTTTTATATTGTCTGCAATATGCATGTAGTTATTTGGGCAAGGCTGACAAGTTGTCAGGGATTTCTTTTTTGTTGATGCACCCCTTATTAAATAGATTTGCCCATCATTTTTATTACTATACTGTAGGGTGTAACAATCGTTGTATTATCACATCTGCCTGAAAATAAGATTATCAAGTGGATCTTTTCTCAAATGAAAAATTCACCCCCTGCCTATCCTGTTACAGTTTGTAAACTAGTATTTGTCGTCATAGATAGTTAGATACGTAGGTTCAATGACTGATCATTTAGGCTGCGCTAGACAAATAAGCATTATACGCTGTAGGTTGCCTAACCACACTGACCATTTGTCTACAAAGTTACGTGTCGTCTCATAAAATATCGAATCCCGTTGGATCTTCGAATGTGATGTTACCAACATGGGCTTGACGAGGACCAGTGCAAGAGGTTGACTTGCGTTTATTAAGCATGTGCTACCACATGATCCCATCAGTGTGTTTGTGGTTTCAGGTTTTGCCATATCTTATCTACGCGTGCCCGTGTGTCTGGCATGTGTGCATTTCCAGTCTCTTTCGGTGCACCGACTTCACCGATCTTGCTTGTGTGAGCTTTATTTAACGGACTTTTTAGCTCATTGAATTATTTCTCTTCCATCTTGTAATGAGTTTAAAACTCTCTGCAAGCTTAGCAACTTCTTGAATTGGCTTGGTTACAGTTCTGTATGCCCATGTTGGCCAGTCCTTTCTATCATTCTGCACCAACATAGTTTTATAGTTCAGAGGAAAGTGATGAAAGCACCAGTGTATTATATGCAAAGTAAGGGGTTGAAAACAACCCCTGGGTCACTGGTAGATAGCTAAGATCTGTGCAAAACCTAACTGCTCGCGTCGTGGCAGCTCAATAGCAACAAACTTTCATTTGATAGATGAGAATTTGCACTGGAACTCAACTGTCAGAATTCAAGTTTGAGTTCATCTGTTTTGGCTGCATTACCTTTGCAACAACTGGCTGGTTTTACTTCCATGTGTCAATTCAAGCTTTCCTTACCAGGTCACTATGTGATCCTGAAGGTGAGAGAGCTATGCAGTATTCCCACTTGTTTTGGCCCCCTTTTTCTTGTTCTCTGTGCAGGATTTGTTCGCCCATGGGCGTGAGAGTGACGCCGCCCTGTACTTCCGGCGATGCATCCGCGTCGACGTGGCCACCCAGAGCCGTCGCGACTCTTCCGTCCGCAGATCCTTATCCTGTTTTGTACACCCGGAGGTTCCCTGGAAGGCCGCCGGTCAATTCGCTCCGCTTTTCACTGATGCAGCCACCGTCTGAAAGGTAACGACAGCGCACCTCACTTGGACCCTGGAAGCTCACCTCTCTTTGTGCTTGCCAGCCAATGCGCTGCAGCAAGATCTTTGGTATCGCTGCAACACTGACCGGTGGGCGGACCGCTGTTTGTATCGCTGTAACACCGACCGGCGGGCGGAGCGCCGTTCCCCGCTGCGCACCTGGCACAAGCCGATTGATTGATTGTTTGGTTTATGGTAAACTGAAAAGTTGATTTGAACTGGGTGCAGTGCAGCTGCGTGCGCGCGATGTTAGGCCGGCCGTGCGGAGCGGAGGAGATGAGATGAGGTATGTGGTGAGGTTGCTGCTGTTGCTGTCGCTGCCCATTTCCAAGGTCCCTTTCGCTTGGTGCGGAGCGGAGCATCAATTCCCCATTTACTGCTGCGAGGACAATCACCTATCATTCACTCAAGCCTCTGTCAAGGAGCTTGTTTAGCATTTCGCCTTGTTGCAATATGGATGGATGGATCCACGGAACATTAGCATTTCTGCATCAGCGTGCTGGATGCCATCTTGTCACAGCCTTTTGACAGGCTTGACTTCGTCTCCAAAGCCTGGCTGTGAACAACTTTTTCCTGTTCACTGATTGGTTACTTTGCCTTGGTGCCTCTGATCATAGGAGAAGATTTTGAAGAGGAATATGCCACTCCTGGAGAAAAAAGTTCACCACCACCATGGGAAGATCATCATTCGAGGCCGAGGGGCAGGCACACGTGGTTCGGATGATCGCCGATTCGGACGGTGGACGGACGATCTTCTCTTCTTGGGGGGATCGACGGCGATCTCCGCCGCCCGTTCGGGGCCCTGGATGGGCCTGATTGCTTTGGCGCTATCTGAAAGAGAAGGCAGGGAGGGGTGGGCACCAGCCAACGGCGGGGGCTCACGAGGTTTGTGTGTGTGGTGTTTGGCGCGCGCCGCGTGCATGCATACATACGCCGGTGATCCCTCCCCGGCTGCGCGTAACCGAACGGGCAGTTTCTCCTCCTCCTCCCATGCCTGTGTGTTTGTGTGGTGTGTGTGGTGTCTCCGTGTCTGTGCGCCTCGCTCGCGCTCAGCACCGTGTCAGCTGCCGTTCTCCGCGGTGCAACGTCAGGGTGCCTAAACGTCCTGCGCCACACTCAGGGACGGAGCCGGGGGGGACGAGCAGGGGCCTCCCCCCCCTCTCCAACGATCGACAATTTTAGTAGCAGCGACGAGTAATTACCAACGAGATTAGATCAATATATGTACTCGGCTCCTCCTATACTCGAATCCTGACTCTGCCACTGGCCACACCCGGTTACGCGACGGCGCGGCGTTCCTCGGGGCGCGGCAAACGCGTCGTCGCCCTGAAATCTGTGCAGGTGACGATCTGCGCGTCGATGCGTCTCCTCAACGACCTTTCGCTGGAAACCAAAATTGCATATTGCGCCGGTCTTGGAATGAACGAATCGTATGATTTTCAACGGATGATGTGGCTTTGCACCAGATTGGCGAGGCATGGAACGGCTCCCAGAAATGCACATTATGGTCACTCTTTTTTTCCTTTCCTTGCTGGCTCTTGCCTCCATGCACCTTGAGCACTGCCGCGCATCAACAATCCTCAGACCTTGGCCTTGTCTCGGAATATCCAAAAAAAAATAAAATCAATCGTTCGCTCACTCTGGCCTCTAGTGGCTTGGTAGATAGCCGAGGCAGAGCACGGATCCCGAGGCGCTGTTGTACTCCGAACTTAACCATTTCAACGTCCTTGTTTAGCTTGGCCTTTCTCGGTCAAGTGTCAAAGCTGGAGTATTATTACTCCAAGTGGTGAGCCGGAGATGTGGACCTAACCCAAGTCCACGGATTTCAGATTCTAACAGAGAAGGTTTCCGTTTGACATTGCGTGGAGACGGTAATCTTGTCTGGTAGAACCTGTTCTTTTATATGTGTTTTCTAGTTTGACTAATTGATTTTCTTAGAGCTCCCACAATTTTTATTTGATGAAGCTCCAAAGTCCAAACTAGAGACAAAAATAACGACTCCAAATGTGATGAAAACAACAATCTACTCCTTGATTTTATTTTATGCAGTACAGCGCGCATATATAACAACCACAAACTAGTTGACCTCAAGTAGTGGGAGAAAAGACAGGCAAGAGTAAGTCACCGCAATATGACAACAAATTATCTGAAGATGTTCAATTATCAGTGTTCCTTTTATGCCAGATGTTATTAGTGTTCAGCATATCATAGAGTATGCATGGTTGTAGCTCAATGTATTTGTATTTTACACAATATTTTCAGTAAAAATTGATATCTTTGGATTAGGTACTTTGCATGACTACGATCTAAACATGGTTTAAGCTCGCATAGACGCACCTCGACTTATTAGTGCTGTTTTAACTAGCAAGTAGGAGAAAATTTATTGCATTACAACTAGGACTGATTATCATGCTAGATTTATTTGTGTATATTACTAGTATTTTAAATTAACAAAACATATTAAGTGACATTCTGTACCCCCTCTGGTTATGCAAGAGCTGTCGATTTGGACATCGACACGGTCTTTTAAAAAAACGAAAAAATTGATCATTATTTGTTTACATTATGTTTATATATATAAAAAATCACAGGTGCATATTGAGAAAAAATTACGTCTATAATTTCCAAATATCAAATCTAAATAATCGTAACTATATATAACATAAGTCAAAATTTTGAAAGTTTGACTTTATCCATGTTCAAAACCAAAAAGAAACTTCCTACTTTACCAGAAAGACTTGCTCTCCTAGGGAAACCAACTAGCTAGGCCTAGACTACTTCATATGCCCTAAAGATTGACAAAGATTTTTTTTGTTTTCCTCCTAAAATGGCATTTAACATTTTACTGAAAGGAGTACTAGCTAGGATAGCCACACATTGACAAGTGGAGCCACTTGGTTATCTTTGGCCTTGGATAGCTAGCAATCCAGCCTTTTTCAGTTCCACTTATACAAGATGATATTCCTTTTTGCCCCTCCTTTTTTTAGAACAATTCTTATCACTTCGAGAGAGAAATGCAGAAGAAGAAAAATCTGTTGCCAGTGGCATATGCGTATGCGTGGAGCTAGCTTGTGGCCGGTCGTCTCTTGCGCTGACGTGGAAGCTGCTCCTCTTATTTGTGGGAAGAAAAGGCGAAATGGAAATAAAGAAAAAGGAATAACAGGTGAAGAGGAAAAGGCTTGAGGTAGACCCACCACCTAAACCACCTTATAAACCTCTCTTTCTCTTCACAAGTTGCGAACTCATGACACAAGCACAACTCCACCCCTCTCTAGAACTCTTGCTTGCTTGCTTGGCCTGTCCGTTTCTCTCTCTCTCTCTCTACTGCGTGTTCCTCTCTCATCGCATCAGCAAAGAGATAGAGAGGGATGTCGATGAGCTTCCTGAGCATGGTGGAGACGGAGCTGCCGCCGGGGTTCCGGTTCCACCCGAGAGACGACGAGCTCATCTGCGACTACCTCGCGCCCAAGGTCACCGGCAAGGTCGGCTTCTCCGGCCGCCGCCCGCCCATGGTCGACGTCGACCTCAACAAGGTCGAGCCATGGGACCTCCCTGGTACGTCTCTCTCTCTCTCCCTCTCTCTCTCTCTCTCTCTCTCTCTCTCTCTACTTTGCACCGACGTGAAGTGACTAGTATTAATTAGAAGCAATCAAGAATTCCCTGTACGATCTTGCATGGATGCATATCGATCGATCGATCGATCGAGAGAGGACGGTGGAGAGAGAAAATGTGTTCCACATGCAACGTTCTTGGCCTTTTCTGTTCAATCCAACTTCTTTTGTTCCCTCCCTTTGATTTTTTGTTCTCCTTTTATTTCCCCCCGTTGGTGTTGCTTCCGTGCTGAAGAAACACGCCAAAGCCCGCAATGTGTTGTGCACATATAGCATGCACACTAAACTGCACCCTTTTGTCTTATCTCATTTCTGCCAAGGACAAGCTGAAAAAAAATTCTCTAGCGTTTCTTCCACGCAGAGTTCTTTCTCCCTCATAGAAATCCAAACGAATCTGATTTATCATAAACTTTCGGAACCAGAAACCGTCTTTGAAGTTTGAAAATTAACTATTAGTACTTGGCTTGGAGTACTCTTTGAAGCTTTTCCACAAAAGAATAGTTCTAGTAGGCATGCAATTGGTCCATAAACTGGAACCGCTAGTGATTTTTTCTTATATGTTCCATAGCTATTTTTGCAATCTTTATCGATTGATCATGCGTGTGCGTATTTTTTAAAAGGATCTTTGATCTTTGATGTGGCAGTCCGAAACGGGGGGTCGCTTTCTGGTTAGGCTCTGATAAGAGGAATATGTCAAGTGGGGGACTTCCAAAAATGAAAGAGTTATAGCCTTTACCAATTCCACTTTGCTAGAAAAAGTGTGGTTAACTCGAATCTAGAATCTTTTTCTTGTCCTTCACAATTCCAGCTTCCCAAATCATTTTCTCACTTTCAGATGCGTACGTAGTTTTATATTACGTCAAAAACAAAATGATCTCTAAGCTTACGTACATATATTTTTAGTAAATTATCCTATCTAATTTGGCTGGTGTATTGTGTAGAAACTATTGTTTCGTGTCCCCCTTGGTAAATGTATGATCTCTAGCTAGCGCCACACATGCTGAGCACAGTGTTATAGTTTTATCTATATATGAATAGAAACCTTTGATCTAGCTAGGGGGCTGTTATGCAGAAACTATTATTTATACACACCAATATATTTTGCAATAATTTGCATCGTTGTGTTCCAATTATAATTCATGAGAAAAGTGCATACAGAGCGGGGATCTTCCATTTTACTCCAAGGCTGGTACTGAAAGTTCAGGCCTTCTAAATATATAGATCTTAGTAATTACACGCTATATGTATGCAACAATTTCTGGTCTTCCAAATATATAGATCAACCATAATGTGTTGTAGACAAGACAAATAATGCTTGTTCCAGTAAAAAAGATGGTGAGATGATGTGAGAATTTTTTTTAAACACCTACTTAGTTCACATGTGGTTCAACACTCCTTGTGTTGCTATTTATTTTATTTCCAACGTCTATCCTTTAAATCCTTTTTTGCGGAAAATCATAATTTAAATCTATGCACTACTTTATGGGGAAAATATATAATTCGAGCCTTTAAATTACTGTTGCACAATCTATCATCACCACTACCAAGTTCACTAGGCAACTTTTTTAAAAAAATTCAGTGGGCTAAAAGGAAATGAAAAACAGTAGTAATAATTAGAAGAATAAAAACCAAGCAAAAAATAATTTGGCGTCGTCCGGATTTGAACCGGAGATCTTCAGCGTGTGAAACTGACGTGCTAGACCAACTACACCACGACACCTTGCGACTCTGTTAATGCAACAAGCATATAGTATATTATGACGTCATCATCACCTGTAGACTAAAAAAGGAGCACAATTTTTTTATGGCATCATCCGGGTTCGAACCGGAGATCTTCAGCGTGTAAAACTGACGTGCTAGACCAACTACACCACGACACCTGTACAGTTTGTTAACGCATTTAACGCATCATATTAAATTTATTATTAAGCCAGTATTAGAGGACCAATTATGACGTCACCCTGGGGGTACATACCCTTTCCCTGTCTAATCTTGGCAGTATGGCACGACGGCGACGGCGACAAACTGTAAAATCACATCTTGCATGCTCGTGGGCTCCCACTGCAGACGATCAGCATGGGCCATACACGTATTGATTGATTGATACATCTAGGATGGCATGTCCCTCTCTAACCTCTAGGGTCTACCACTTGCTCCATGGCTCATCGATTTTTTCTAGTGGTAATAAACCGACTTCCATTAAAAGCGGCCAATTGTGACAAGAAAAATAGAAGGTGGGGGGAGGGTCGATGAGATCGACGTGGTCTGTTCCGTCTCTGAGATGCGCGGTTTTACCGAAACGTGTCAATGTCACCGTCAAAAGAATAGAACACATGATGGAGAAACCCCGGCTGTGTTACCTCAAGCTTTTTAGGGCTTTTGCCATCGTTTATTTGTGGGGCCTGTTTGATAGCTTAGCGGCTATGGCTTCTGATTATATCTTTCTTTATCATGTTGGTATCTTTATATTATCTTTCATCTATTGTTAGTGACTGCATCGGTGGGTGGCAAGGAGTGGTATTTCTACAGCCTAAAGGATCGGAAATACGCGACGGGGCAGCGCACGAACCGAGCGACAGTGTCGGGGTACTGGAAGGCAACCGGGAAAGATAGGGTGGTGGCACGACGTGGTGCGCTAGTGGGGATGAGGAAGACATTGGTGTTCTACCAAGGGAGGGCCCCTAAGGGGAGGAAGACAGAGTGGGTGATGCACGAATACAGGTTGGAGGGTGCGCATGAGCAAGCTTCCAAGGTAATAAGCTGCCACTAAAACCCTAGATCATGCATGAAACAAATGAACATATCATATGTAATGTTCAGTGAGTAGCGGTGTGCAAAGCCATCGATTGATTTATTTATTTTCCGTTATGCAAAACATATTCATCTGCATAGCTATGACCTAGGTAGGTACAAATTGGGTGGGTACAACCAATCGTATAGGAGATTTTTTGCAGTGTATAAGCTTGTATTTAATAGTTGTTTTCAAGTTTGACGTACTGTACACATGAGATGGACTTCTTGACCTGTCACTTTCTGTTCATTTATTTATATTAAAAAGAAAAGAAAAAAACCATCTACTTATTGGTTGCTACTTGCCAATTAATTTTCTAGGGGGACTGGTCATTTTCATCCACCGGTTTTGTTGCGGTAGACGTCCTATTTAATAAGGACTAATTTGTTCTAATTTTTAAAATAAATAAAAGGACAATGGTGGACTGATCTTAACATGTAGTATAGGTTAGCTGTTATGGATAATGACAACTTATACCAACTACTTGAAGTACCATTTTCTTTCGTCTCAAATAGTTCAATGATTTTTATTGTTCAAATAGTTCAATGAAGTTCATATTAAACATTGTTTAAAAAGATAGTAGAAGCACTAAACTTTCTTGGTGTTATGATTTTTATTGCGATTGAGCATAAAAGCAGACACACCACCACATGGACGCAGTCGCACAGAGGCGCTCCTCTAAAACACACTTACAACTGATAGAGACCGGGAATAAATATACGGTTCTGACAAAGTTCTTAATGAATTTCATATGTAAACTTGTGGTGACTTTGGAAACAAGTTGGTCATCTATAATCTAGGATAGTGGAGTAGACTAGTTAGATTCTTAGCAAGCTTTCTCGCAAAAAAAAGAAGATTCTTAGCAAGCTGCAAATAGGTAAACTTATCCAATCCAAAACAAAAAGAGGTGATCAAACAAAGTAACCAAAATGTAAAAGGTAAAACTTATCCAATTTTCCAAAAGAAAAGGAAAAATTCTTTGTTGGATGCATGAACCAATTAGGGTTACATAGGATGGTCCTGTCCACATCACTTCACTGTGACAAGTGATGCACTCAAGAGCAAGTACAGTGACAGTGATCACCAAGATCTCATTCACATCACCTTGTAAGACTGTACCTACCATTGAACTACTGACCAATCAATGCTCTCTTCTTGATCCTCCATGTGTTTTCAGCAGGAGGACTGGGTCCTGTGCAGAGTCATCTGCAAGAAGAAATCAGGAGTTGGTGCCACCCCCAGGCCAAGGAACCTCAGCAACATTGTCCATGGCACACCCACAGACACCTCCTCACCACCACTGCCACCTCTCATGGACACCACCCTAGCACAGCTCCAGGCCACCATGAACACCTCCGCCGCCGCCGCCGCCGCACTTGAGCAAGTGCCCTGCTTCTCCAGCTTCAGTAATAACAGTGCCAGCAACAGCAGCTACCTCCCCATGGTGACAGGCAACAGTAATGGCATGGGCTACATGGACCTGCCTGACTTTGGGAGCTACCTAGACCCCGCCATGAACTGTGACAAGAAGGTCCTTAAGGCAGTGCTGAGCCAGCTTAGCTCCATGGGTGGTGAGGTGGTGCCGAGCATGTCTCCTCAGATGGCTGCTGCAGTGAGCTCTACTTGGAACCACTTCTAGGCAAATTTGTTTATTTATGCAGACAACATAAGCAGACAACTGGCTAGCTAGTAGTTAATCTGCAGTGTGTGTGTGTGTGTGTGTGTGTGTGTGTGTGTGTGTGTGTGTGTGTGTGATGATTTCATATCAAAATGTATAATTATGTCTGTTTGGTGCAATGTTTCTTGAGTGTGAGTATTAGTAGAGGACGCGGTGATTTTTTTTCTCCAGTCGATTTTGAAGGACTAAAACCCTGGAATGATTTTATTTTTGAAGAATTCTCTAATGATTGTTGAACTATGTACATTCATAAGTACAGGTTGCAGTGATAAGAGATATCAGTTTTTTTTTCATCAAGTTTGGATTGCTTACCACATGTGTCACGTGGTAGTGATCGGACAGATCAGATCATTGATGTCCCACTGAATGTTAGACATGCTTTCTCCCCTTAATGAACATCATGGTTGATTGGTGAATGCATCCTCAATAGCCTTAATGGCATGATTCTCGCAGTTCCAAGAACAAATTAATTCAACTGATTCCAGAACGAAGCCCACATAAATAGTAGCAGTATTGGAGCTTGTATCAGAATCAGTCCAGATGCAGAACTGGTGTGTCGCTGAAATTCATCTAGAAAAGTAAACATGATACTTACAATATGTTGTGTGTTTGCGCACACATTGTGTTACGATTAGTTTTATTAATTAATCCATGAGTCTATATCATGATATAACATTCCCACTTGCAAATTCTGGTGCAAAAGATATGACTGCACGCGCCCTGCAAAAAAATTATAATATTACGTGCGGAGAAGAGAGAATATGGATGGCACACGCAACCCGTTATACTTTGGATTACCTGATCAACGATACCTGGATACTGTGTTAGTCCAAATTTTATTTACTTTTCCCATTTAATTTTTTTATTGGATGTGTGGAAATCGTATGCATATACTCCCCCCTCAAATTTCTCATATGCTATAATATTTTGGTATGTTTTGTAATTATATTGTAATTGAAATAATACGCCATAGTTTTTATGCTGGAGGGAATGTGTTATTCAGTGAGAAAGATGCAAATTGTTGGGCAGATGGTTTTTTTCAACGACGACACACAAATTGAGGAACAGTACTGAAAGGTCCTGTTTCTCTTTCAGTGCCCTGTTCTGTTGTTCTGTTCTTCATATGCTGGCCAGCTGCATGAGTGAGAGTGACCACCCTTCTCTGCTTGATGGCACCTTTCAGGGTACCTCATGTCATGAATACTAGTACCATATGCGTATAGCAACAAGTCTTGTACATCCATACCAATAATGTGGAAGAGTAAAGTGCAGAAACAAAGGACAAGCTGTATTTGAATGAATCTAGGCAGCAGCAGCTGCTAGGTAATGCTATCTTCTCTTATCTTTAAACATGATTTATTTAACTTCAAACATATTTACACATGATTTATGGTCCCAATTTTATGTTTTATCGACTCTAATATTAACTACTTTTCTTTCAGATCCTTTTTTTTCCAGAAAAAATCGTACCCAAGCACAAGCTTTTAAGAAGAAAAAAAACCATGCAACCCAACATTTTCTTTATGCAAAACGGTCAGTCGGACAATGAACACATCTAGGTTGTGATAATAATAGATTGTTAGGCTGATGTGCTGCACCAGTGGTAATCACTTAGCTCCTAGTTGCATGTTGACTGAATTTTTCCGGAGATGCCTGATAGGCTCACATGCATGTGCTCCTTCTCCGATAAATCTACATCAACTGACCAACTCCTGAAATTTTTGCCTCATTAAGTTCACAACTAAGGCTGGTGCTGGATGCATCATTTCAAGCAACTCCAAACAACTTCACTGTTCAGGTAATAAAACAAGAGTTCCATGCAGTACAACAGGTACAAACTGTTGTGAAAGACCAAACCTCACCAGACATACTTGTCGAACGATGCAATGTATCATCCAATTGAGCAAATGCGGCCAAATGCCGGGACAGTTGTGAGTACTGGTTTACAACCACAAAGTAGTAGAATTGAATGGTGCAATAACTTGATCTAATTTAGGAGCTGATCTAGTTAAAGCCCCATAACCAACCAGGGCTTATGTGCCTGCACATTTCAGACCAGGCAAGGTGATATACAGTTGTAGACCAAATTTAGCACACTTGCAGCCTTGAGCACACTTCCTCCTGAGATCCAGCTCCCACATGTAACCAAACTGGCTCACATCACTTCACATCCCAGTGACATGAGCAGTGTACTCTTGGGTATGGACTGTCTGAGCTGAGGTACTAGTGCTCATTGGCCTGCGACGATGGCACGGGGAGAGGTCGCTGCAGCTGAGAGCAAGTTCAGGGCTAGCATGAGCGCGACGCCGACGAATGAGGACACGAGTGATACGCCTCCACGGTTGCAGAAGGAACCAAATTTGTTGCATATCGGGTTCCAACGCGTGTGCAAGTTACCATTCTTGCCTAACTCGGCCATCGAAGCCGCTGTCGCGGCACCGGTGGCCAATAGAACCATGATTACCTGGGACATTGACAGTACAGGGATGAAAATATATCATGTGTTGCCGTCCATTGATACTGGTTTGAAATTTGCCAGATGTGCCACAGTACTAGTTGTCTACAATACAAAGTACAGCACCAGCAGTTTCACTCAAGCCACTGGTTCTGGATAGTTGCAAAAAGATTCTTGATTAGATTGAGTGCTGTGTTTTTATAGTAGCACCGTCATAAGGCTCCAAATTTATCAGATATCCCTGGATTGTGTATGAGCATCTAAATTTAAGATCAGTACACTTAGACTAAGTTGGTTACTCCACTAAAATATTTTTTGTGAGAAACAGTCCAAAGATACTCTGATGAAAGTGTGAAACTACTACCGGATGAGCGAGGTTTTGTGTAAGTAATGGCCAGTAGAACCATGATTATCTTATTTGGGACATTGAAAGTACAAGGAGGATGGAAAATATATCATGTGTTGCCGTCGATCGACACTGGTTTGAGGTTTGCCAGATATGCTACAGTACTATGTGTCTACACTCTACAATACAAGTGCAGCACCAACAGTTTTTCACTCAAGCCACTGGTTGTGGATAGTTGCTTGCAAAAAGATTCTTGATTAGATTGAGTGCTGTGTTTTCATAGTAGCACCATTAGAAGGCTCCAAATTTTTCAGATCTTCCTGGATTGTGTAGGAAAAACTTCATTTAAGACCAATGCACTTGCTTAGATTGAGTTGGTTGCTTCTCTCGTAGATGTATTCGATATTCAATCTACTAAAATATGTTTATGAGGAGCAGTTCAAATCTACTTACTCTGATGAAAGAGTGAAAGTACTGCTGGGTGAGGTTTTCTTTGATTAAATAATGGCCAACTTATAGATAATGTTAAGTGTCATTTAATCGGTAAATTACTATTAATTGAGAAAAAAGAAATTACCATGTCCATCCTATGCACCACCAAATGATGGGCCCTTCCCTGCACAAGGCACCTTCTGGTGAGCAGCACCACCAGGTTATACAGACTGGCAACACCATTGGCTATGACAAAGTACCTGCGAAATTGACGGTTTACCGTCACAGAGACAGCATGTCAGTAAATTCAACAGGTAATGGCAGCAATCAAGCAAAGCAAGGAGTCCCCTACACAAACGCAGGCGTGTCGCTGAACTTGGCAGTGAAGGTCTGAGTGAGCGGCCTGGTGCCCACAATGGCCACCACCGCGGTGTAGGACTGCCTGTTGAGCCCCATGACCACCGCGGCCACCGCCGTCGCCAGGACCGCCGCCGCTCGCAGCAGGACCGGCCGCAGGCCGACGAGCTTGTCCTTGAGCGAGCATAGCTCCGCGGCGGCAATGGCAGGGGGCTTCTTGCCATGCTCGAGGTCCATTGGTTGACTGTGAAGAAGAACCTCAGGAGGTCTGGGGTGATCGGAGTTGGTGCTTTTGGGAGGGAGATTATATGCTGGTAAAATGGTGATCCCAAATTTGAGGTGATCGGATCTTGCAAGTTTGGGTGACTTACCAAACCTCAAAACCGTAAATTATGGGCTACTTTGTTTCTATACTTCGTGAGTAAGCTCGAGTGACCGGTCAAGAAAAGATGTTTCTTTTTAGAGTCGTTTGAGACTTGTGATACGGGTGGAAAGTGAAGTGCCAAAGAAGAGCATTTTTTGTAGAGGATTTTGCATCTTGAGTATGACAGGGGGAGCGTGAAGTGAGGGCAAACTGTGGCACACTTCACTGGGAGAGGTACTAGTTTCCTGGTTAGGTACATCTAACATGAGAAATTATATGATTTGACCTTACTTTTTGGACAAGATTTCTTTAAGATTTAAGGAATGTATAAATAGGTTTACATTGGTAGCAGAACATCAATGGGGTGGTGGCGCAGTTGGCTAGCGCGTAGGTCTCATAGCTAAACGTGAGTGATCCTGAGGTCGAGAGTTCGAGCCTCTCTCACCCCAAATTTTTTTATTTCCTTGCTGCTAACATCAAAATATGATTTAGGTTCATAAGATTTAACTTTTGTATAGTGTTCCATTTTGTCTGAGTTCCTAGTTATTTTTTGTTTAAATTATGGTCCAAAGTACCGAAACATTGAGTTCGATTTTTCAGTTGACCGTTTGCAATAATAATAAGTTTGAATTTGAAACATAACATTTCACTTTTGTGACCATGCATAATAAGTTTCGAGCCTCTCTCACCCCAAATTTTTTTATTTCCTTGCTGCTAACATCAAAATATGATTTAGGTTCATAAGATTTAACTTTTGTATAGTGTTCCATTTTGTCTGAGTTCCTAGTTATTTTTTGTTTAAATTATGGTCCAAAGTACCGAAACATTGAGTTCGATTTTTCAGTTGACCGTTTGCAATAATAATAAGTTTGAATTTGAAACATAACATTTCACTTTTGTGACCATGCATATACATTCCTTGTTAACTGACCACAACATACATGGCGTTGTGTAAGAGGAACATTATACAGAAATTAACATTTCAACACCACCCCAACCTGTCCTTTTTTACAGAGCAAACATGGACTTGATCATGAATGATTGCACTTCGTCTCTACGGTCCCTTGGCCCAGTACCATGGACTTGATCATGAACGGTGTATAAATACCCACAACTGCAAATACACGTACAATACAAACATGCACTTATTCGCTGCTACTACGCTGTAGAGATGTACGTAAAATAAAATACAGCCTTCAATGAATTATTCATCACAATAATTACAGTCGTTTAATTACCAATCATTGACAGGTGGGGCCAACCATATGCAAAGTTATTTGCTGTTATTCATCCAGAACGAGAGGCCCCTTCAGGACAGGACACAGGACAGAGAGGATTTGATCACACAGTGAGGTCTGACAGTGCCCACATTTTACATACAAAAGAATCAAGGGGGTAAGCAAAATACAGCTTTTCTCCGTATTATCCACACCCGCACTCTCTTTTTTTGTTGGCGCGGTCCGTTTACGCGCTTCGGGGTTTTCTTCTACGCGACCGATCGGTCGATCACCAGACATGAGTATAATACAAAGTGTTCCCAACTCCAGATTATAAGACACAGAACAGGGCATCACTTGGTACAAGCGCTGACATGTTTTGCTACTTTTTCCCGCCGGACGTAACCCCGACTACGACGTTGCTCACCTGCAAAAATGTGAACGGGTGGTGTGAGCAATGCGGGATAGCTTCACTGGGCAACACAAAGTACAAATGCAGATTGATTGGATGGTGGTAGCAAAGCGCAGAGGCGGCTTACCAATTTTCCCTTGTCATCTACTGTCATTGGGTTTTCGACGACCACCGTTACATTCTGCGATTGAGCGGATGGCTGACCAACACAGGGGTACGGGGAAATTAGAAAGGTAAATCACCTTGAAATTCACGGTGAATGCTCAAAGGGTTCATGATATGCACATACCGCAGAAGTCGATGGGACACTATAAGAAATTCCATTTGGTGCATGCATTGTAGGTGGCAAAGGTCTCACGGTGTTCATCTGGGATACAAAAATAAATAGGTTAAAATCAGCCGGTTTCACTAAGCATTTGCAGCACGGAGAGATCCAAAGAAGATATGACTTACTCCAATGTTTGTAATAAAATTGCAGATAGCACATTTGACAGAAGATGCTCCATATGGATACATTAACACCGTCTGGCACTGGCCACAGTTCACATGAGCTATACTATTCACTGCACCATGAACAGATAGAATTCATCAAGTGGAGAACAGATAAATAGAACACATATGATAGACACACAAAGGGACCTTAAACATGCATCAGACATAGGAACAGAGAAGGAAGAACATACTAAAGTGTTGACATTTTATTGTCTTTTCTTTACATCCTTCTTAATCAGATTAATTTAACAGCACTGCAGAAAAAAGAAGCCATGCACATGCACAACGGTAACAGAGACAAGCAATACATGCCAACTTTCCAGGATCATACATTGCCAAATCCACAGAGCACATGACATAAGGTGAAAATACAATCAACTTGCCCGCAGAGAAATAGTTGCTTGAGCAGCATGGGCAAAATGTTTGACTACTTTCCAGTATTGACTTTGAAGGCTGGTCTTGACTTTATGACCAACAAATCCATAAATGCAGGGTTTGTGATATAAAAACAAAACAACCAGCAATGCAGTATACCCATAAATACTGTCTTATATTTACAGCTTGAGACAACGTGAAACTGGTGCGATCAAACTTACTAGGAAATCAGCTAATTTCAAGCCATACGAAGTTTCTGTTAATCTAGCCACACCTGGGGTAAATAATAATAATACTTTCCTAAGGTATTGTAGCATAAACTTGAACTCTCCTGGGTTCTATGCCTGAGTAACCCTTTCTGACTTTATAGAACAGATATTCCATTCATAACTACGATTTCAACTTACAAGCACAAGGATCTACAGAATAATTCGACACATACATCAGTACCTGGCGGTGCGGGTCTGGCAAGGTTGACTGTATCACAACATGAGCATCTGACAGTAGTTGCATTGCGAGTATACATCAATAAAGTTCGACAGCCGACGCATATAAGCTGTGCCATCTCCATTCCTGCAGAAGAAATTTACTCACTTTTTCATAAGCATGCAACTAGATATTTGAAGCACTACCAACAAACCAAGAGCAAACAACAGTATGCAGCTACAAGGCTAGGAATGGGTAAAAGATTACCCACTGTCCAATTTCAAATGCATGGGCTGACCCGTTTTAATGAACACAACAAAACATGTAAATAATCACTAAAACACTTGATATATGGTGATAAGGCATAAAAGATATAACAGCACAGTGGAGGATAAATCTGCCCAGAGAAAGCAAGGAAGAGGCGTCACACATGGCAAAGCAGAACATAGACCCAATATACATGGCAAAGGAAGGAAGATGTATCTAATGTAGACAACAAAACTGTTTAAGCAATGACAGCTAGATTAGAAGGGTTCTATCAGCTACTAATTTTTGTTAAGATGAACCAATATGGATTAACCAGAAGACAAATTTGTAAGGGGGCTGAGCATAAGTGGGTTGAAAGTAACCGCACAAAAGTAGGTAGATGGGTCAAATAAGGAAGGGAAAGTTCATGTTTCTGCCACCAGTCACCCAAAATGTCATATCAGCATCCCCAGTCCAATGATCTAAAGGACAATTATAGGAAAAATCCCCATGGATTCAAATCCTCCATAATTCCTACGGAAATTCTACAATCCAAATAGGCTCTTAGTAGCAACCTCAATCTTCTGAACCCCATGCCATACTGATCGAATTTAACATTTCTCTGGGGAGTACACCACACGATACATCACTGATCCACCAAACAGTGCGAACCACGTACCACGATTCATGAATGTGCATGTCAAGCTAGTAGAAACAAACCTAGAAATAGACAGCACATTCTAGGAATCTATCTAGTATCTACTCCCTCCATTCCAAATTACTCGTCGTGGTTTTAGTTCAAATTTGAACTAAAACCACGACGAGTAATTTGGAACGGAGGGAGTACTATCTTAGGCTATAAAATTGGTATGTGAGGTTTCCCATAACCTGCTATACTTAGTCCTAGTGTGTCCCTCTTTCATTCCCTACCCATTCATCAGCATCCCACTACTACATATATATAGCATATGATCCAGACATTATCAACAAAATTGAACATGACAAGATCTTGTTTGCACCTTTTGCGTTCAAAAATTGCACAAGTGGCGAAACCAGAGCTCGGGCATGGCCGTTACCTGGAGGCGGCGCGCTGGTGACGGCGTGGCACACCGCGCAGCACACGCTGGGGGCCCCTCTGGGGTAGAGTAGAACGCTCCTGCACCCATGGCACACGATCTGGCTCTGCATGCCTGCAAAATCCCGACCAGGTCTTTCAGAGCGTAGCAGTAGATAGTTTTTCATACACCAATCCGATGATGCTCTGCCCGCTGCTCCATCCGAATCCTATCGCCCAACGCGTATCAGCACCTTGCTCTACCGCAGGGCCGTCGAAACGCGATCAATTAGCACGGGGAACGCTGGAATCACCACGGGAAGCTCCAATTTCGAGAGGACCCAAATCCTGCTGCTGCTCCAGCATACGCCCACCCTCTGATGATTCCAGGTCGATTTCTCCAGGGAAGCAACGCGATTCTGATCGCGGCGCGAGCAGCCGCGCCGCCGAATCGACGGGGGCGGCGAGAAAAAACATCGGATTCGACGCTCACCTCAAGAAGAGCCGGGCAGCGAGGAATCCCTTGCGAGAATCGATTCCGGGAATGAAGGGGGCGAGCGCCTTCCGCGGGGGAGGAGGGAGGGGAGGGAGAGGAGGCGCCACCGATCTAGCTAGCCGCACACGGGGACCTCGAGGCGCTTCTCGCGGAGGACGGGGAAAATGGCGGAGAAAAACTTATTGACGGGCAGACAGCGGCGGTTGTGGCTTGGATTTATTTGGCAGGCGGACGAGAGGTTGGAGACGACGGAGGAGGAGACCGCGTTGCGTCGGTCTCACTCTTCTCTCTTCTTCTCCTCGCCTTTCGTCACATGTTGCAAGAGTCGTGGGCGACCGTGTCAATGAACAACACAATTCCTTTCTTTATCTCTATATAATAACATATCTCTATTATTTCTCAGCAGAATTCAACCCCCTGTTTTACTTGTGCTTTTACATAATATTTTACCACTTTTCAACTTGTGATCTTGTGGCACATTTCACCTGTTGTATTAAATTTTCTGTTCTTAAAACCCATGCACAACTGAAGGTGCTCGCAGATTGCAAGATGTGTTGGAACAATATCGTATGGGTTCCGGGCAAATGGTGAATAAACACAAATCGGCTATATTTTTCAGTGGCAATGCAGACGAGGCTATGAAAATGGCAGTTCATCAAAATACGGAGATTCTCACGGAAGCCTTGGTGGAAAGATATTTAGGACTTCCTACGACTGTGGGAAGATCCTCTGATCAGCACTTTGATCATATTGTGGCTACTATTAAGAAACTTGTTACAAGTTGGGCGCCAAAATTACTAAACAGTGCAGGCCGTGAGGTATTGATTAAATCAATTTGCCAAGCTATTCCAACATATTCCATGAGCTGTTTCAAGCTTTCTAAGAAGCCATGTAAAAAGATAATAGCAGCAATTGCCCGGTTCTGGTGGGGGGAAATGAGACCAAAAGGAAGATGCATTGGGTCAAATGGGAGGATCTCACCATACCCAAAGTATGCGGTGGCATGGGTTTCAAAGACTTAGTCCTCTTCAATAAAGCTATGCTAGCGAAGCAAGGGTGGCGTTTGATTTGTTACCCGGAGAGGTTGTGTGCACGGGTGTTGAAAGGAAAATATTTTAATGATGATAATTTTATGACTGTAGGGTCTAAGAGAAATTCCTCGCAAACATGGAGGGCAATCCTTTCTGGCAGGGAAGCCTTGGAGTTGGGCCTCATTCGACGCATTGGCAATGGATCATCAACAAGAATTTGGGAGGACTCCTGGATCCCTACTAATCCTGGGCTAAAGCCTATTGTTAAGTTGCAATCATTAGGAATAAATTTGGTGGAAGAATTATTAAACCCGGACTCGGGTGAGTGGAATGTGGAGTTGGTGAAAGCAAAGTTTATGCCGGTTGATGCTCAGGCTATTTTGCAAATTCCGACTGCCCGATTAGCAGAAGATGGATGGGCATGGCATTTGGAGAGAAATGGCAATTTTCCAGTACGGTCTGCCTATCGAACTCTTCTGGAAATGAATCACTCTATCGGTTCAGTATCCAGATCGAATGACGACAAACAATTGTTTTGGAAAAAGTTTTGGAAAATGCGAGTACCGCCAAAAGTACGTAACTTCTGGTGGAGGGTCATTAAAAAATTTATACCTTGTCGAGCGATTCTCCATGAGAGGCATATGGATCATATCTCATTCTGTCAATCATGTGGTAGAGAGGAGACCATCAAACATGCCTTGTTCGACTGTACATGGGCCAAATTGCTCTGGCAGGAGTTGAAGAATCTCACTTCAGTCAAGGTGCCGGAGCTTCACCCAGATTTTTGGACTGTAGATCTGATTGATAGCATCAAAGTTTCTTGTGAAGATGCGGCTGTTATATTGTGTGGTGGATGGGCTGTATGGTCTGAGCGGAATGCTCGACACCATGAAGAGAGAGTAGGATCCGTGTCTAAATCTGTAAAGTGGACTGCTGATATTGCCTATGATCTTACACTAACAGGAAAGGCTTCAGGGAAGCAACACCATAAGGAGCAGCCAAGGTGGAAACCTCCAGCTTCTGGCATTATTAAGCTCAATGTGGATGCTAGCTTCTCGCCAAACAATAATGAGGGAGCTACATGTGTGATTGTTCGTGATCATTGTGGTGCCTTACTTTGGGGCCAAGCCATCTGGTATGGTCAGACGGCCAATGCTTTAATTATGAAGGTCCTTGCCGTACGTGATGATGTTAGACTCGCTTGTGATATTGGTCTATGAAAGGTTATCGTTGAGTCTGATGCCCAGGAGATTGTTAAGCTATGGAGGGACAGAAACCAAAATCGTTTTGTGATAGCTCCGATCCTCCAGGAAATAGAAGAGCTCAATGGGAGTTTGCAGTCTTTCCAATTAAATTTTGTTGGTCGCGAGGCTAACGAAGGTGCACATTTGTGTGCTAAGCAGGCAACATCAACTAGGAGAAGATGTCTTTGGATAAATTATGTACCACGTTTTTTAGTTGTTTGCCTGCAAAACGATTGTAATCTCGTTGTTTAATGTATGGAAGCTCTTATTTCACAAAAAAAACCATGCACAAGTCACGGCCTGGCCTTATGAATATTTTTTTATCTTGACTGTTTGTTTGGACCAAAATAGAAGAATTACCCCTGGCACGATGACATGGCAGCCGTTAAATATTGGAATACAAGATACGTAGGGCATCTTCTGACATGGCATAATGGTTCGGTACGGTGCGACTGGTTTAACCGCAATAAATTCTAACATGAGTGCACCTACGAATCTTGTATTATTTGTTAACGTTAGGTAGTGGCAAATATGCATCAATGGAATAGGCGCCGACTGACATCTTGATTGTTATGTTCAAGGGACGTGGCGATGAGGCGCTCAAAGAAGTTTATGAAGAGGAGACTGAATTGTACCGAATTTTTCATGATAGTGGAGGGATCATTGATGACTTCACACATGTTACTAATAATGAGTTTTTAAGTACGCCTATCATATCTCATACTATTAAATTAAAGAAAATCACTTTGGAAATTATATCTAAATAACAATTGGTGGTATTGTTAGTCAAGATATTGTTATGCACTTGCATGACTTTGCTGAAATATGTGATATGAAAAGGTTTAAAGATGTTGATTCAAAAGTTGCCGGGTTGAGATTATTCCCTTTCTCATTAAAAGGTGAGAACGGTTATTTTCTTTTCCTAGTGGTAGCATTAATTATTGGAAATCTTACAAAGAGTACTTTATTGCTAATGTTACCCTCTTGCTAAAATTACCCAAATGAGGAACGAAACTGTGAACTTTAAATAAAACGTCAATGGACATCATGCTCAATCTTGGGGATTTATTTTTGAAATGACACTATAGTTTAGTCCGGACAAGTTCAACCTGCCATGATACAGCTCCTGAAGCATTTATATTAGTATATCTCTCAACTAGGGCCAAAAAGCTCTAAAAAGCTAACAGAGAAGCCATCTGGACCTGGAGCAGTATTTGTTTTCATACTTGTCACCACCTTGTCTATCTCTTCACTCATGAAGTTAATAAAAATGTGCCTTAAAAGTACCCTACACATGGACTTGATGACTAGCTTATGCTTCAAACCTTTTGTGACCTTAATCAGACACAAGGGTGAGAGAAGTATCTTTTGAATAACATGATGGTAAATTATTGTCAATGGCATACCAAAAGAGCTACATTTTTATGAAAGGGTAAATTTCACTTAATTATTTTGTGGGTAAAAGGGGTGAATTCTATTTATTTATTTTGCAGGTAAAAGGGGTGAATTCTATTTTTTGCCGGTAAAAGGGGTGAATTATATTGATGAGATAGAACGTCTAGATGTTAAAGTTGATACAATTATGTGCATTCTTTCTACTAAGGATGTTTCTAGCATTGATGATGTCCCTCTTGGTGCTTTAGTTGAGAAAAACAAAGGCCAAGTCGATGTAAATTTCATTGCTAGAAATATCAAGCAACAAATGCATGTATGAACAATTATGGAAATTATTATTCTAGGCATCATCCCTCAAAGTAATAATAATTGCAATAATGGTAATGTCTCTAAGGAACTTGGGGTCATATTCAAAACAATTGCCACTCAAAAGAAAGGGGAAGGGAATTTAGTGTGGGGTTCGAAAAAATGACGTGTTGTCTGGAAAAGATGATGCACTAGCTAATGAGGTATCTTACATTAAAAATGCATTAAAGAAGACAAAATGTGATTGTATGGAGATCCTCGAAAGTATGCAAGCCACCATGGATGATAAGAAGTGTTTAAACTTAGAAGATGACAGAAGCTAAAAGATACCAATATATGCATGATGACCCACAAGTATAGGGGATCGGAACAATCTTGGAGGGTAGTATTTCACCCAAATTTATGATTCGAAACAAGGGGAGCCAAAGAATGTTTATAAGACTTAGCAGTTGAGTTGCCAAAGAAACTCTTCTGGTGTCCAAATAGCATCGTCCTATATATCAATCTTTACCTCCGGACCATTGCAGAGCTCTTCGCAATGTCCGTGATCCCATCTGGGACTCCAAACAACATTTGGTCACCAAATCACATAACTCATATAATACTATATCATCAATGAACGTTAAGCGTGCGGACCCTACGGGTTCGAGAACTATGTAGACATGATCGAGCCACCTCTCCGGTCAATAATGAGTAGCGGAACCTGGATGCCCATATTGGTTCCTACATATTCTACAAAGATCTTTATCGGTCGAACCTTATGACAACATACGTAATTCCCTTTTGTCTATCGATATGTTACTTGCCCGAGATTCGATCGTCAGTATCTTCATACCTAGTTCAATCTCATTACCGCTAAGTCTCTTTACTCGTTCCGTAATACATCATCTCATAACTAACTCCTTAGTCACTTTTCTTGCAAGCTTCTTGTGATGTGTATTATCGAGAGGGTCCAGAGATACCTTTCCGATACTCGGAGTGACAAATCCTAATCTCGATCCATGCCAACTCAACAGTCACCTTCAGAGATATATGTAGAGAATTGTTATGATCACCCACTTATGTTGTGACGTTTGATAGCACACAAGGTATTCCTCCGATATCCGGAAGTTGCATGATCACATGGTGGAAGGAATATGTATTTGACATTAAGAAATCAATAGCAATAAACTGAACGATCATATGCTAAGCTAACGGATGGGTCTTGTCCATCACATCATTCTCCTAATGATGTGATCCTGTTATCAAATGACAACTCATGTATATGGTTAGGAAATCTTAACCATCTTTGATCAACGAGCTAGTCTAGTAGAGGCTCACTAGGGACACAATATTTGTTTATGTATTCACACATGTATTTAAGTTTCCGGTCAATACAATTCTAGCATGAATAATAAACCTTTATCATGAATAAGGAAATATAATAATAACAACTTTATTATTGCCTCTAGGACATACTTGCATCGACAAATGCGTCCTTCATTACATCGCATTATCCAGAAAGAAAATAGTCTTATAGACTCTAGTCGTAGGCTAGTCAAATACATAGTTTTACAATAAGCAAACGGAGTTCAACACAAGCGGAAACGAAAAGCAAAGCTAAGGTAAACGTCTTGAGAGGCTCCATCAACACCACGGGGAAGCATGTTCAATATAAGGAAATAAATAATAACTTTATTATTGCCTCTAGGGCATATTTCCTTCACTGCGCCCGTCCATTTTAACTATAGACTAGTCAGAATTTTCATAAATATGTGGAGGTAAGGCAAGCTTGGCTTCACCAATTCATTTTATTTGGAAAGACAATATACATGTGTTCCGGGTGAAATCGGGAATTTACCGGAGTACCGGGAGGTTACCGGAACCCCCCGGGAGCTATATGGGCCTTAGTGGAAGAAGATGAGAGGCGGTCAGGGCTGGGCCGCGCGCCCCTCCCCCCTAGTCCGAATAGGACAAGGAGAGAGGGGGCCGATGCCCCCCTCCTTTCTCTCTCTCTTTTCCACCTCGCGAATCCTATTCCAACTAGGATTGGGGAAGAAGTCCTACTCCCGGAGGGAGTAAGACTCCTCCTGGCGCTCCCTATGATGGCCGGCCGGCCTCCCCCCTTGAACCTTTATATACGGAGGCAGGGGCACCCCAGAGGAACACAAGTTGATCCACGTGATCATATTCTTAGCCGTGTGCGGCACCCCCTGCCACCATAGTCCTCGATAATATTGTAGCGGAGCTTAGGCGAAGCCCTGCAACAGTAGTACATCAAGATCGTCACCACGCCGTCGTGCTGACGGAACTCTTCCCCGACACTTTGCTGGATCGGAGTCCGGGGATCGTCATCGAGCTGAATGTGTGCTAAAACTCGGAGGTGCCATAGTTTCGGTGCTTGATCGGTCGGGCCGTGAAGACGTATGACTACATCAACCAAACGCTTCCGTTGTCGATCTACAAGGGTACGTAGATCACACTCTCCCCTCTCGTTGCTGTGCATCACCATGATCTTGCGTGTGCGTAGGAAATTTTTTGAAATTACTACGTTCCCCAACACTTGGTCAGTACAGTTCCATTTGGGAGCCTTCCGGATAAACATTTCAAAAGCAACAATTACCTACATTCCTGATGAGGAATAAAATTCAGTTTCTACAGGAGTTTTCTTAAGAAGAAACCTCTGTAGGTTTTCAAGTTCAATGTTCTTTACGTGATGATATGGAAAATGACAAACACATCTTCATCAAGTTTCACAAGCATTTAGGCATTATGAGCCCTGTGAGTATCGTTGTGATTGGCAGTTATCCTGAATATTTGAAAATATCTGCTTTCTTTTCCTACCCAAACACCAATCTCATAACCATGAAAACGGATGCTGATGTACCAGAGTAGAGTTTCAAATTCTGGTTAACTTCAGACAACTGGGACTGCGCTGGTTAGAACGTAAACTTATTGGGAGGCATAGGAAAGTTCAAATGGGGTAAAATAGATAAATCTAAAAACATGATTACTGCAGATTTCCACATTACTTAAACCTGGAAATTGTTAGCATCTGAATTGAAGTTCCGTTTAATGAATGGGACAATAATTTGACATCAAAACTTTCTCGTTAGGACATACTGCATCTCTTGCTCAGTAAAATACGGACACTGATGTCATTATGTGTCCAGACTGCAAAAGCACGTACACACTGGTCTCCTATGGAATTTGCTCCGTAAAGAAATATAAGAGCTTTTATAAATCACTAAAGTAGATTAGAAATAAAAATAGCAGATAGTGAGTAATAGACTATCTACAGAAATAATATTCTGCTGGTCATGTTGAGCATTTTCCCATGGATTTATGTATATGAGATCGAGATTTTGAAGCAAAAATGCCATAAAGTAGCAACAGATTACAAAAAAATTAGTGATTACTCTGAAGTGTACTATGCATTTTGTCAAAGAATACTACAGCAAACCAACAAAGTGTTGCCATTACCAATCTGAGCAACTGCCAAATGTGAGGACTGAAACATGATACTCCAGGCAACAAATAACTGAAGTTCAAATCAGCGCCTCGTCTTCCAAATGGCTATCCCCTTATACTTCGTATCCAGCAGAACAGAACCAGCCAATTCAGTAGAACCAAGATCAGATCTGTAATGTAGAGAACACATACTTATTTTTCTAGTACAAAGAACAGTATCAAAAAGAAAATCTAGCATTAGATGAATAATCAGGGGGAAAGGGGAGGTATGAACAAGGGACAACAGGAAGAACAGGAAAGGCGAATTAGCGACCTATGTTTCTCCTACAGCTGCCAGAGAAGGTTTTGCGAAAGTGAGAGGAGTGAAGAAAGAGCAGCAGGACGGTGGAGATTATAGACGCCCGTGGACGAGAGGAAGAGCGTGAATCAACATTGGTAACTGACCTTATATTATCAGCAGGCGGAGAGTGGCTCGCATCGATTAACGTTATTAATGGAGTCTAATTTACTTCCTCAATCAATCGCCGGCGATTCAACTCCAAACGACAGTCGATGTCACCATGCAGAACACGAAGGAACCGAAGCAGCTGCAGGTTGGAGAAAAGAAACGGACACCTTAATTTGTCACCGCCGGTGAGTGGCGCACTTCACCCGCGATGAATGCTCCTAGTAACTGATAGTTGATTGCCTCTTTTAACCCCATCGAGTCAGTTTCAATCATGTGCTTCACCGAAGAGTCGAGCGTCGCTTCATCTGTGCCTGCATCGGCGTGCAGTTCTCGAAGCAGTTCGGCATGATCTCTCTCCTCGATTGGGAAGGCCGTGCGATCCGCAATCTGACCTCACCGGCAACTGTGCGACCCTGCGGCTCGTTTAATTTTTCTGAGCGCAATGACCGGCCGGGTCTACTCGATGGAGAAAGTTCCGCTTCCGCTGGAAACAAGCCGCACGACATAGCGCTCCAAGGATTATGACAGGCCGTCGGCCCAGTCGGCCTAGTGAACAGCAGACCATGGATTTTGTTACGGGAGCAGCGATCCAACCCATGTAGCGCGAGCTGTACAGCAAACGAAGCCCAGGCAGAATTGGGGGGACATCCAACGGCCAGATTTGCCCAAAACTTGAGATCCGACGGCTGAAACCACTGATGGCCTGAGAGGGCAGGAAAAGTGCGCGGTTGTAATGTATCTAAATGTTCCTATGACTGTGAGATTATGCAACTCCCGTTTACCGAAGGAACACTTTGTGTGCTACCAAACGTCACAACGTAACTGGGTGATTATAAAGGTGCTCTACAGGTGTCTCCAAAGGTACATGTTGGGTTGGCGTATTTCGAGATTAGGATTTGTCGCTCCGATTGTCAGAGAGGTATCTCTGGGCCCTCTCGGTAATACACATCACTTAAGCCTTGCAAGCAATGCAACTAATAAGTTAGTTGCAAGATGATGTATTACGGAACGAGTAAAGAGACTTGCCGGTAACGAGATTGAACTAGGTATTGAGATACCGAAGATCGAATCTCAGGCAAGTAACATACCGATGACAAAGGGAACAACGTATGTTGTTATGCGGTCTGACCGATAAAGATCTTCATAGAATATGTAGGAGCCAATATGAGCATCCAGATTCCGCTATTGGTTATTGACCGGAGACTTGTCTCGGTCATGTCTACATTGTTCTCAAATCCGTAGGGTCCGCACGCTTAACATTACGATGACAGTTTCATTATGAGTTTATATATTTTGATGTACCGAAGGTTTTTCAGACTCTCGGATGTGATCACGGACTTGACGAGGAGTCTCGAAATGGTCGAGACATAAAGATTGATATATTGGACGACTATATTTGGACACCGGAAAGGTTCCGGGTAAGATTGGGACAATACCGGATCACCGGGAGGTTATCGGAACCCCCCCCCCCGGAGGTATATGGGACTTATTGGGCCTTAGTGGAAAGGAGGGGAAAGGAGCAAGGGAGGTCCCCCCAAGCCCAATCCAAATTGGGAGGGGGGCTGCCCCCCCTTTCCTTCCTCCCTCCTTCCTCTTCCTTCCCTCTCCTACTCCTAATAGGAAAAAGGTGAGTCCTACTCCCAGTGGGAGTTGGACTCCCCCCCTTGGGCGCGCCACCCTCCTTGGTCGGCCCCCTCCTCCACTCCTTTATATACGGGGGCAAGGGGGCACCCCAGAGACACAACAATTGATCCTTGAGATCTATTAGCCGTGTGCGGTGCCCTCCACCACCATAATCCTCGATAATATTGTAGCGGTGCTTAGGCGAAGCCCTGCGACGGTGGAACATCAAGATCGTCACCACGCCATCGTGCCGACGGAACTCTTCCCCGACATTCTGCTGGATCGGAGTCCGGGGATCGTCATCGAGCTGAACGTGTGCTAGAACTCGGAGGTGCCGTAGTTTCGGTGCTTGATCGGTCGGGCCGCAAAGACGTACGACTACATCAACCGCGTTGTGCTAACGCTTCCGCTTTCGGTCTACGAGGGTACGTAGATAACACTCTCCCCTCTCGTTGCTATGCATCACCATGATCTTGCGTGTGCGTAGGAAATTTTTTGAAATTACTACTTTCCCCAACAGTGGCATCCAAGCCTAGGTTTTATGTGTTGATGTTATATGCACGAGTAGAACACAAGTGAGTTGTGGGCGATATAAGTCATACTGCTTACCAGCATGTCATACTTTGGTTCGGCGGTATTGTTGGATGAAGCGGCCCAGACCGACATTACGCGTATGCTTACGCGAGACTGGTTCTACTGATGTGCTTTGCACACGGGTGGCTGGCGGGTGTTAGTTTATCCAACTTTAGTTGAACCGAGTGTGGCTACGCTTGGTCCTTGCGAAGGTTAAAAGAACACCAACTTGACAAACTATCGTTGTGGTTTTTGATGTGTAGGTAAGTTTGGTTCTTTCTAAGCCCGTAGCAGCCACATAAAACTTGCAACAAACAAAGTAGAGGACGTCTAACTTTTTTTTGCAGGGCATATTGTGATGTGATATGGTCAAGGCATGATGCTAAATTTTATTTTATGAGATGATCATGTTTTGTAACCAAGTTATCGGCAACTGGCAGGAGCCATATGGTTGTCGTTTTATTGTATGCAATGCAATCGCCCTGTAATGCTTTACTTTATCACTAAGCAGTAGCGATAGTCGTATAAGCATAAGATTGGCGAGACGACAACGATGCTACGATGGAGATCAAGGTGTCGCGCCGGTGACAATGGTGATCATGACGATGCTTCGGAGATGGAGATCACAAGCACAAGATGATGATGGCCATATCATATCACTTATATTGATTGCATGTGATGTTTATCTTTTATGCATCTTATCTTGCTTTGATTGACGGTACCATTATAAGATGATCTCTCACTAAATTTCAAGATAAAAGTGTTCTCCCTGAGTATGCACCATTGCCAAAGTTCGTCGTGCCCAGACACCACGTGATGATCGGGTGTGATAAGCTCTACGTCCATCTACAACGGGTGCAAGCCAGTTTTGCACACGCAGGATACTCAGGTTAAACTTGACGAGCCTAGCATATGCAGATATGGCCTCGGAACACTGAGACCGAAAGGTCGAGCGTGAATCATATAGTAGATATGATCAACATAGTAATGTTCACCATTGAAAACTACTCCATTTCATGTGATGATCAGTTATGGTTTAGTTGATTTGGATCACATGATCACTTAGAAGATTAGAGGGATGTCTTTCTAAGTGGGAGTTCTTAAGTAATATGATTAATTGAACTTTAATTTATCATGAACTTAGTCCTGGTAGTATTAGCATATCTATGTTGTAGATCAATAGCTCGCGTTTAGCTCCTCTGTTTTATTTTTGATATGTTTCTAGAGAAAACTAAGTTGAAAAATGTGTGTAGCAATGATGCGGATTGGATCCGTGATCTGAGGATTATCCTCCTTGCTGCACAGAAGAATTATGTTCTTGATGCACCGCTAGGTGACAGGCCTATTGCAGGAGCAGATGCAGACGTCATGAACGTTTGGCTAGCTCAATATGATGACTACTTGATAGTTTAGTGCACCATACTTAACAGCTTAGAATCGGGATTTCCAAGACGTTTTGACGTCATGGACCATATGAGATGTTCCAGGAGTTGAAGTTAATATTTCAAGCAAATACCCGAGTTGAGAGATATCAAGTCTCCAACAAGTTCTATAGCTAAAAGATGGAGGAGAATAGCTCAAGCAGTGAGCATGTGCTCAGATTGTCTGGGTACTACAATCGCTTGAATCAAGTGGGAGTTAATCTTCGAGATAAAATAGTGATTGACAGAATTCTCTAGTCACCATCACCAAGTTAGTAGAACTTAGTGATGAACTATAATATGCAAGGGATGACGAAAACAATTCCCAAGCTCTTCGCAATGCAAAAATCGGCGAAGGTAGAAATCAAGAAAAACATCAAGTGTTGATGGTTGACAAGACCACTAGTTTCAAGAGAAAGGGCAAAGGGAAGAAGGGGAACTTCAAGAAGAATGGCAAACAAGTTGCTGCTCTAATGAAAAACCCAAGTCTAGACCTAAGCCTGAGACTAAGTGCTTCTACTACAAAGGGACTGGTCACTGGAAGCGGAATTGCCCCAAGTATTTGGCGGATAAGAAGGATGGCAAAGTGAACAAAGGTATATTTGATATACGGATTATTGATGTGTATTTTACTAGTGTTCGTAGCAACCCCCCGGTATTTGATACTGGTTCAGTTGCTAAGAGTAGTAACTCGAAACGGGAGTTGCAGAATGAACAGAGACTAGTTAAGGGTGAAGTGATGATGTGTGTTGGAAGTGCTTCCAAGATTGATATGACCATCATCACACACTCCCTATACTTTCGGGATTAGTGTTGAACCTAAATAAGTGTTATTTGGTCTTTGCATTGAGCATGAATATGATTTGATCATGTTTATTGCAATACGGTTATTCATTTAAGTAAGAGAATAAATTGTTGTTCTGTTTACATATATGGTTACACACCCAATGAAAATGGTTAGTTGGATCTCGATCGTAGTGATACACATATTCATAATGTTGAAACCAAAAGATGCAAAGTTAATAATGATAGTGCAACTTATTTGTAGCACTGCCGTTGTAACACCCCGGATATGATTTACCCAATTTGTACTCCAACTCTTGCCGTTTCCGGCCTTAAGTTATTTTATTTTCTCGGGTTCGGGTTTTTGTCTCCGTGTGTTGTTATCGTTGTCAGGCATCTCATATCATGTCATCATGTGCATTGCATTTGCATACGTGTTCGTCTCATGCATCCGAGCATTTTCCCCGTTGTCTGTTTTGCATTCCGGCGCTTCGTTCTCCTCCGGTGGTCATTTCTACCTTTCTTTCGTGTGTGGGGATTAAATATTTCCGGATTGGGGCGAGACTTGCCAAGCGGCCTTGGTTTACTACCGGTAGACCGCCTGTCAAGTTTCGTACCATTTGGACTTCGTTTGATGCTCCAACGGTTAACCGAGGGACCGAAAAGGCCTCGTGTGTGTTGCAGCCCAACACCCCTCCAATTTGGCCCAAAACCCACCTAACCCTTCTCCATCACCTAGAGCATTCGATCACGATCGTGTGGCCGAAAACCGCACCTCATTTGGACTCTCCTAGCTCCCTCTATGCCTATATATACACCTCCCCCTCCAAATTCGCGGTTCCACTCTCCCCCTAACCCTAGATCCATCCACCGCCGCCGCCGGACGTGTCCAGAGCGGACCGGACAGTGTCCGCGCCGCTGCACCCAGCCTGTCCCCGTGCGCCACGTGGCACGCCGGCTACCTCCCGCGCCGCGGCCCGCCGAGCCCAGTGCAGGCCCCCGAGGCCCGGTCGCCGCCGCCAACCGCCCGAGGGACGCCACCCTCGCTGCGCCGCCCGTCTCCTCTCGCCGGCGCCGCCCCGCCGCCGTCCAGCTCGCTCCATGCCGGCGCCGACCCCGCCGCCGCTCGCGTCGCTCGCCGGCCGTCTCCGCCGCCATCGCCTCGCCGCAGTCCGGCCTCGCCGGCCTCCCCACCGTCCTCCTCCGGCCGCGATCTTCTCCCCCGTCAAGTCCGGCGACAAACTCCGGCCGGCGAACCTCGGACTCCGTGCCGCTACAGTACCCGCGAGATCCCGATCTGGATCTGGAAACTCCCTCTCGATTGACTTTTTGCCCGAAACCCTAGCTCATGTGCTCCCATTCATCATGCTATATCTCCGCATCCGTAGCTCCGTTTTTGACATATAGCATATCAAAATGTTCATCTCAGAGAGTACATCATTTCATTCCATTGCATCATTTTCATTTGAGTTCATCTTGATGCCCGAAATGCTATTAGAAGAGGGCTACTTGAGTTAATTGTTAGATCTGCTGCTCCATTTAGATATTTGTCATTTTTGCCATGATTATTGTGTGCATGATATGCCCATGAGCTCTACATATGTTTTGTTAAGGGTTTTGCCATCTTTCCAGAGGTGCAACCCATGTATTTTTGTGATGTGTGTGGTGACTAGCACAAGCTTGCAAAGTGAGGCACTTGGTAATGCTGATTTCAGGGACTTAGCATTTCCACTAAGTCCTTGAGCTGTTTATTTCATGATGCCATATGTTCATGTTGTTTCCTAGTGATCCATGCCTCTTTTGAGGATGATCAGTAAGGATGTTTTGTTAATCTTGTAGTGCTCTATCCATCCATGTATTTGTTTGCAATTATGTAGCACCCTAGCTCGAGTCAATCGAGCTCTACTTTTGCTACTTCGTGAATCTGGGCAGATTGTCTACTTGTTAGCAATTTTGCCGAGGATGTTGTAGTTGATTCGTGCATGCTATGTTATTGTTCTTGCCATGTCTAGCTTGCATTTTGTGTATTCTTGATGGGTGTATGCTTAGATTGTCATGACTTGCTCAGTAGTGAGTGCATCGAGCTCGTAAACATGCCTACTTGATATCTGTTTTCAGCATGCTCCAGTTTTCACTAAGTCTGAAAACTGATTATGTTTTTGCCATGTTCACATGCTTGCAAATGTATTTTCTGATCCCTTTTGGCTCAAGGTCATTAAGGGACTTTTGTTAATCTCTTTGAGTAGCTCCATGCCATGCTTTACTTTGCCATGTTCAGGTCCTGTAGCATGTAGTTTTGTTGCTCCGAAGAGTGCTATCTGATCTGAAATTCTAGACAAGTGTTAATTTCACTAAGTCTGAAATCTGTTTGCCATATGCATTTTTGCCATGCTTGTTTGAACCTGTTAATGGATGAATTGGCCGTAGCTCAGTGCTAGACTTTTCTTAAGCATCTTGAATGCATCCCTTCCATGTATTTTGTTGCCATGTTTGAGTGCTGTAGCATGTTCATCTTGTTGCATTTAGATGGCTACTTGCTGTAAATCGCAGACCGGTGTCATATTTAAATCGCTTACCATTTCCAAACCGCAACTCCGATTCCGGTGATCTTTATATCGTTTTCAAGAGATTTCATCTCATCTTTCCAGTGGCACACTTGGTTTTACAAGTTGAGGCCAGGGTCATGCTTTCCTGGTCAAATCTTGCATATGCATCACATATCGCATCCCGCATAGCATACCATGTTTGCATCATATTGTTTGATCCTTGCACGTGGTTGATTGTGCCCTTGTTGCTTGTTTGTCTTGTTTGGGTAGAGCCGGGAGATGAGTTCGCTAACGAGGAGCCCGTTGAGTTTGCTTTCGAGGATCCAGTCAACTCTAACAACTTTGCAGGCAAGATGATCATACCCTCGAAATCAATAATATCTTTGCTTTGCTAGATGCTCGCTCTTTTGCTATGCCAATGCTACGATGCCTACCACTTGCTTTCAAGCCTCCCAAATTGCCATGGCAAACCTCTAACCCACCATGTCCTAGCAAACCGTTGATTGGCTATGTTACCGCTTTGCTCAGCCCCTCTTATAGCGTTGCTAGTTGCAGGTGAAGATTGGAGACCGTTCCTTGTTGGAACATTATTTACTTGTTGGGATATCATTATATTGCCATGTTATCTTAATGCATCTATATACTTGGAAAAGGGTGGAAGGCTCGACCTCTCGCCTAGTGTTTTGTTCCACTCTTGCTGCCCTAGTTTCCGTCATATCGGTGTTATGTTCCCGGATTTTGCGTTCCTTACGCGGTTGAGTTATAATGGGAACCTCTTGATAGTTCGCCTTGATTAAAGCTTTTCCAGCAATGCCCAACCTTGGTTTTACCATTTGCCACCTAGCCCTTTTTTTCCCTCTGGTTTCCAGAGCCCGAGGGTCATCTTATTTTAACCCCCCCCCCCCCCGGGCTAGTGCTCCTCTGAGTGTTGGTCCAACCTAGAGCCCCTTGCAGCGCCACCTCGGGGAAACTTGAGGGCTGGTTTTAGTTGTACGGATTGCTTATCCGATTGTGCCCTGAGAACGAGATATGTGCAGCTCCTATCGGGATTTGTCGGCACATTCGGGCGGTGTTGCTGGATTTGTTTTGACCTGTCGAAGTGTCTTGAAGAACCGAGGTACCGAGTCTGATCGGAACGTCTCGGGAGGAGGTCTATTCCTTCGTTGACCGTGAGAGCTTGTCATGGGCTAAGTTGGGACTCCCCTGTAGGGATTTGAACTTTCGAAAGCCGTGCCCGCGGTTATGGGAAGATGGGAATTTGTTAATGTCCGGTTGTAGATAACTTGAACCTTAACTTAATTAAAATGAATCAACTGTGTGAGTTACCGTGATGGCCTCTTCTCGGCGGAGTCCGGGAAGTGGACACGGTGTTGGAGTAATGTTTGCGCAGGTTGTCCTCTAGTTTCTCGCTCGCGCTTTGCCTCCTCTCCTTGCTCTCTTTTGCGAATAGGATAGCCACCATATATGCTAGTCGCTTGCTGCAGCTCCACATATTTACCTTGCCTTACCTATTAAGCTTAAATAGTCTTGATCGCGAGGGTGCGAGATTGCTGAGTCCCTGTGGCTCACCGATTACTATTACACCAGATGCAGGGCCTAATGATTCCGCTCCAGATGGCGCGCTTGAGCTCAAGTGGGAGTTCAACGAGGACTCTCAGCGATACTATGTTTCTTTTCCTGATGATCAGTAGTGGTGCCCAGTTGGGGCGATCAGGACCGTGTCGCATGTTGGGTTGTCTTTTATTTTGGCGCCGTAGTCGGGCCATGAGTGTTTGAATGATGTAATGTTAATTATGTACCTTGATTGACGTGGCAAGTGTAAGCCAACTATGTTATCCCCCTTTTATTATTTATATTACATGGGATGTTGTGAAGATTGCCTAACTTGCGACATATGCCTTCAATGCGATTATGCCTCTAAGTCATGCCTCGACACATGGGAGATATAGTCGCATCGAGGGTGTTACAGCCGTTTAGGTCATATTGGTGTAAAGCGCATGAAGAAACTCCATGCTGATGGACTTTTGGAATCACTTGATTATGAATCAGTTGATGCTTGCGAACCATGCCTCATGGGCAAGATGACTAAGACTCCGTTCTCCGGAACAATGCAGCAAGCAACAGATTTGTTGGAAATCATGCATACTGATGTATGTGGTCCGATGAATATTCAAGCTCGCGGCAGGTATCATTATTTTCTGATCTTCACAGATGATTTGAGCAGATATGAGTATATCTACTTGATGAAACACAAGTCTGAAACATTTGAAAAGTTCAAAGAATTTCAGAGTGAAGTGGAGAATCATCGTAACAAAATAAAAGTTTCTACGATATGATCGCAGAAGTAAAATATTTGAGTTACGAGTTTGGCCTTCAGTTAAAACAATGTGAAATAGTTTCACTACTCACGCCACCTGGAACACCACAGTGTAATGGTGTGTCCGAACGTCGTAACCGTACTTTATTAGATATGGTGCGATCTATGATGTCTCTTAGTGATTTACCGCTATCGTTTTGGGGTTATGCATTAGAGACAACTACATTCACGTTAAATAGGGCACCATCTAAATCCGTTGAGACGACATTGTATGAACTATGGTTTGGCAAGAAACCTAAGCTGTCGTTTGTTAAAGTTTGAGGTTGCAATGCTTATGTGAAAAAGTTTCAACCTGATAAGCTCAAACCTAAATCGGAGAAGTGCGTCTTCATAGGATACCCAAAAGAAAATGTTGGGTACACCTTCTATCACAGATCCGAAGGCAAGATATTCGTTGCTGAGAATGGATCCTTTCTAGAGAAGGAGTTTCTCTCAAAAGAAGTGAGTGGGAGGAAAGTAGAACTTGATGAGGTAACTGTACCTGCTCGCTTATTGGAAAGTAGTTCATCATAGAAATTTGTTCCTGTGACTACTACACCAATTAGTGAGGAAGCTAATGATGATGATCATGTAACTTCAGATCAAGTTACTACCGAACCTCGTAGGTAAACCAGAGTGAAATCCGCACCAGAGTGGTACGGTAATCCTGTTTTAGAGGTCATGTTACTTGACCATGATGATGTTGGAAATATGCCCTAGAGGCAATAATAAAATAGTTATTATTATATTTCTTTGTTCATGATAATTGTCTATTGTTCATGCTATAATTGTGTTATCCGGAAATCGTAATACATGAGTGAACACATAGACCACACCACGTCCCTAGTGAGCCTCTAGTTGACTAGCTCGTTGATCAAAAGATAGTCATGGTTTCCTGACTATGGACATTGGATGTCATTGATAACGGGATCACATCATTAGGAGAATGATGTGATGGACAAGACCCAATCCTAAGCTTAGCTCAAAGATCGTGTAGTTCGTTTGCTGTAGCTTTTCTGAATGTCAAGTATCATTTCCTTAGACCATGAGATTGTGCAACTCCCGGATACCGTAGGAGTGCTTTGGGTGTGCCAAACGTCACAACGTAACTGGGTGACTATAAAGGTACATTACAGGTATCTCCAAAAGTGTCTGTTGGGTTGGCACGAATCGAGACTGGGATTTGTCACTCCATATGGCGGAGAGGTATCTCTGGGCCCACTCGGTAATGCATCATCATAATGAGCTCAATGTGATCAAGTGGTTGATCACGGGGTCATGCATTACGGTACGAGTAAAGTGACTTGCCGGTAACGAGACTGAACAAGGTATTGGGATACCGACGATCGAGTCTCGGGCAAGTAACGTACCGATTGACAAAGGGAATTGTATACGGATTGATTGAATCCTCGACATCGTGGTTCATCCGATGAGATCATCGTGGAGCATGTGGGAGCCAACATGGGTATCCAGATCCCGCTGTTGGTTATTGACCGGAGAGTCGTCTCGGTCATGTCTGCATGTCTCCCAAACCCGTAGGGTCTACACACTTAAGGTTCGGTGACTCTAGGGTTGTTAGTAAGACTTGTATGTGATTATGGAATGTTGTTTGGAGTCCCGGATGAGATCCTGGACGTCACGAGGAGTTCCAGAATGGTCCGGAGGTAAAGATTTATATATGGGAAGTTGTCATATGGTCGCCGGAAAGTTTCGGGGGCATATCGGTATTGTACCGGGGCCATCGGAGGGGTTCCGGGGGTCCACCGGGAGGGTCCACCTCTTCCGGAGGGCCTTATGGGCTGTATGGAGAAGGGAACCAGCCCAAGTGGGCTGGGGCGCCACACCCCCCTAGGGCCCATGCGCCTAGGGTTGGGGGAAACCCTAAGGGGGGGCAAGCCCCCCTCCCCTTGGTCGCGGCCCCCCTTCCCCTTTCCCCTATAAATAGAGGGGTGAGGGGAGGGCTGCACACAACATCCAAGGCGCAGCCCCTCCCCTCCCCAACACCTCTCCTCCTCCATAAGAGCTTGGCGAAGCCCTGCCGGAGTACTGCAGCTTCATCACCACCACGCCGTCGTGCTGCTATTGGAGCCCTCTTCCTCAACCTCTCCCTCCTCCTTGATGGATCAAGGCGCGGGAGACGTCCTCGCTCCATACGTGTGTTGAACGCGGAGGTGCCGTCCGTTCGGCACTAGGATCTTCGGTGATTTGGATCACGTCGAGTACGACTCCATCAACCCCGTTCTCTTGAACGCTTCCGCTCGTGATCTACAAGGGTATGTAGATGCACTCCTCTCTCCCTCGTTGCTAGATGACTCAATAGATTGATCTTGGTGATGCGTAGAAAATTTTAAAATTCTGCTACGTTCCCCAACAGTGGCATCATGAGCTAGGTCTATGCATAGTTACTATGCACGAGTAGAACACAAAGTAGTTGTGGGCGTCGATATTGTCAATTATCTTGCTGTTACTAGTCTTATCTTAATTCGGCGGCATCATGGGATGAAGCGGCCTGGACCAACCTTACATGGACGCTTACGTGAGACCGGTTCCACCGACTGACATGCACTAGTTGCATAAGGTGGCTGGCGGGTGTCTGTCTCTCCCACTTTAGTCGGATCGGATTCGATGAACAGGGTCCTTACGAAGGGTAAATAGAAATTGGCAATTCACATTGTGGTTTTGGCGTAGGTAAGAAACGTTCTTGCTAGAAACCTATAGCAGCCACGTAAAAACTTGCAACAACAATTAGAGGACGTCTAACTTGTTTTTGCAGCAAGTGTTTTGTGATGTGATATGGCCAAAGGATGTGATGAATGATATATGTGATGTATGAGATGATCATGTTCTTGTAATAGGAATCACGACTTGCGTGTCGATGAGTATGACAACCGGCAGGAGCCATAGGAGTTGTCTTTATTTATTTATGACCTGCGTGTCAACATAAACGTCATGTAATTACTTTACTTTATTGCTAAAGCATTAGCCATAGTAGTAGAAGTAATAGTTGATGTGACAACTTCAAGAAGACACGATGATGGAGATCATGATGATGGAGATCATGGTGTCATGCCGGTGACAACGATGATCATGGAGCCCCGAAGATGGAGATCGAAGGAGCAAATGATATTGGCCATATCATGTCACTATTTGATTGCATGCGATGTTTATCATGTTTTACATCTTATTTGCTTAGAATGACGGTAGCTTAAATAAGATGATCCCTCGTAAAATTTCAAGAAAGTGTTCCCCCTAACTGTGCACCGTTGCGAAGGTTCGTTGTTTCGAAGCACCACGTGATGATCGGGTGTGATAGATTCTAACGTTCGAATACAACGGGTGTAAGCCAGATTTACACACGCAATACACTTAGGTTGACTTGACGAGCCTAGCATGTACAGACATGGCCTCGGAACACAGAAGACCGAAAGGTCGAGCATGAGTCGTATAGAAGATACGATCAACATGAAGATGTTCACCGATGTTGACTAGTCCGTCTCACGTGATGATCGGACACGGCCTAGTTAACTCAGATCATGTTATACTTAGATGACTGGAGGGATGTCTATCTGAGTCGGAGTTCATTGAATAATTTGATTAGATGAACTTAATTATCATGAACTTAGTCTAAAATCTTTACAATATGTCTTGTAGATCAAATGGCCAATGTTGTCCTCAACTTCAACGCGTTCCTAGAGAAAAACAAGCTGAAAGACGATGGCAGCAACTATACGGACTGGGTCCGGAACCTGAGGATCATCCTCATAGCTGCCAAGAAAGATTATGTCCTAGAAGCACCGCTAGGTGACGCACCCGTCCCACAGAACCAAGACGTTATGAACGCTTGGCAGACACGTGCTGATGATTACTCCCTCGTTCAGTGCGGCATGCTTTACAGCTTAGAACCAAGGCTCCAAAAGCGTTTTGAGCGACACAGAGCATATGAGATGTTCGAAGAGCTGAAAATGGTTTTCCAAGCTCATGCCCGGGTCGAGAGATATGAAGTCTCCGACAAGTTCTTTAGCTGTAAGATGGAGGAAAATAGTTCTATTAGTGAGCACATACTCAGAATGTCTGGGTTGCATAACCGCTTGACTCTGCTGGGAGTTAATCTCCCGGATGACGCGGTCATTGACAGAATCCTTCAGTCGCTTCCACCGAGCTACAAGAGCTTTGTGATGAACTTCAATATGCAGGGGATGGAAAAGACCATTCCTGAGGTATATTCAATGCTAAAATCAGCAGAGGTATAAGTCAAAAAGGAACATCAAGTGTTGATGGTGAATAAAACCACTAAGTTCAAGAAAGGCAAGGGTAAGAAGAACTTCAAGAAGGACGGCGAGTTGCCGCGCCCGGTAAGCAAGCTGCCGGGAAGAAGCCAAAGAATGGACCCAAGCCCGAGACTGAGTGCTTTTATTGCAAGGGAAGTGGTCACTGGAAGCGGAACTGCCCAAATACTTAGCGGACAAGAAGACCGGCATCACGAAAGGTATATGTGATATACATGTAATTGATGTGTACCTTACCAGTACTCGTAGTAGCTCCTGGGTATTTGATACCGGTGCGGTTGCTCACATTTGTAACTCAAAGCAGGAGCTGCGGAATAAGCGGAGACTGGCGAAGGACGAGGTGACGATGCGCGTCGGGAATGGTTCCAAGGTCGATGTGATCGCCGTCGGCACGCTACCTCTACATTTACCTACGGGATTAGTTTTAAACCTCAATAATTGTTATTTAGTGCCAGCTTTGAGCATGAACATTGTATCAGGATCTCGTTTAACCCGAGATGGCTACTCATTTAAATTCGAGAATAATGGTTGTTCTATTTATATGAGAGATATGTTTTATGGTCATGCTCCGATGGTGAATGGTTTATTCTTAATGAATCTTGAGCGTAATGCTACACATATTCATAGTGTGAATACCAAAAGATGTAAGGTTGATAATGATAGTCCCACATACTTGTGGCACTGCCGCCTTGGTCACATAGGTGTCAAATGCATGAAGAAGCTCCATGCAGATAGACTTTTAGAGTCTCTTGATTACGAATCATTTGACACGTGCGAACCATGCCTCATGGGTAAAATGACCAAGACTCCGTTCTCAGGAACAATGGAGTGAGCAACCAACTTATTGGAAATCATACATACTGATGTGTGCAGTCTAATGAGTGTTGAGGCTCGCGGTGGCTATCGTTATGTTCTCACCCTCACTGATGACTTGAGTAGATATGGGTATGTCTACTTAATGAAACACAAGTCTGAGACCTTTGAAAAGTTCAAGGAATTTCAGAGTGAGGTTGAGTATCAACGTGACAGGAAAATCAAGTTCTTGCGATCAGATCGTGGGGGAGAATACTTGAGTCACGAATTTGGCACACACTTAAGAAAATGTGGAATAGTTTCACAACTAACGCCGCCTGGAACACCTCAGCGTAATGGTGTGTCCGAACATCGTAATCGCACTCTATTAGATATGGTGCGATCTATGATGTCTCTTACCGATTTACCACTATCATTTTGGGGCTATGCTTTAGAGACTGCCGCATTCACTTTAAATAAGGCTCCGTCGAAATCTGTTGAGACGACACCGTATGAATTATGGTTTGGGAAGAAACCTAAGCCGTCGTTTCTAAAAGTTTGGGGATGCGATGCTTATGTCAAGAAACTTCAACCTGAAAAGCTCGAACCCAAATCGGAAAAATGCGTCTTCATAGGATACCCTAAAGAAACTGTTGGGTATACCTTCTACCTTAGATCCGAAGGCAAGATCTTTGTTGCCAAGAATGGGTCCTTTCTAGAGAAAGAGTTTCTCTCGAAAGAAATAAGTGGGAGGAAGGTAGAACTTGATGAAGTATTACCTCTTGAACCGGTAAGTGGCGCAGCTTAAGAAAATGTTCCTGAGGTGCCTGCACCGACTAGAGAGGAAGTTGATGATGCTAATCATGAAACTTCAAATCAAGTTGCTACTGAACTTCGTAGGTCCACAAGGACACGTTCCGCACCAGAGTGGTACGGCAAACCTGTCTTGGAAATCATGTTGTTAGACAACGGTGAACCTTCGAACTATGAAGAAGCGATGGTGGGCCCGGATTCCGACAAATGGCTGGAAGCCATGAAATCCGAGATAGGATCCATGTATGAAAACGAAGTATGGACTTTGACTAACTTGCCCGTTGATCGGCGAGCCATAGAAAATAAATGGATCTTTAAGAAGAAGACACACGCGGATGGTAATGTGACCATCTATAAAGCTCGGCTTGTCGCTAAGGGTTATCGACAAGTTCAAGGGGTTGACTACGATGAGACTTTCTCACCCGTAGCGAAGCTGAAGTCCGTCCGAATCATGTTAGCAATTGCCGCATTCTATGATTATGAGATATGGCAAATGGACGTCAAAACGGCATTCCTTAATGGTTTCCTTAAGGAAGAATTGTATATGATGCAGCCGGAAGGTTTTGTCGATCCTAAGAATGCTGACAAGGTGTGCAAGCTCCAACGCTCGATTTATGGGTTGGTGCAAGCATCTTCGAGTTGGAACATTCGTTTTGATGAGATGATCAAAGCGTTTGGTTTTATGCAGACTTATGGAGAAGCCTGCATTTACAAGAAAGTGAGTGGAAACTCTGTAGCATTTCTCATATTGTATGTGGATGACATACTATTGATGGGAAATGATATAGAATTCTTGGAAAGCATAAAGGCCTACTTGAACAAGTGTTTTTCAATGAAGGACCTTGGAGAAGCTGCTTATATATTAGGCATCAAGATCTATAGAGATAGATCGAGACGCCTCATTGGTCTTTCACAGAGTACGTACCTTGACAAGATATTGAAGAAGTTCAAAATGGATCAGTCAAAGAAGGGGTTCTTGCCTGTATTGCAAGGTACGAGACTGAGCACGGCTCAATGCCCGACCACGGCAGAAGATAGAGAAAAGATGAGTGTCGTCCCCTATGCCTCGGCCATAGGGTCTATCATGTATGCTATGCTGTGTACCAGACCTGATGTAAACCTTGCCGTGAGTTTGGTAGGAAGGTACCAAAGTAATCCCGACATGGAACACTGGACATCGGTCAAGAATATCCTGAAGTACCTGAAAAGGACTAAGGAAATGTTTCTTGTTTATGGAGGTGACGAAGAGCTCGTCGTAAAGGGTTACGTCGATGCTAGCTTCGACACAGATCTGGATGACTCTAAGTCACAAAACGGATACGTGTATATTTTGAATGGTGGGGCAGTAAGCTGGTGCAGTTGCAAGCAAAGCGTTGTGGCGGGATCTACATGTGAAGCAGAGTACATGGCAGCCTCGGAGGCAGCACAAGAAGCAGTCTGGGTGAAGGAGTTCATTACCGGCCTAGGAGTCATACCCAATGCGTCGGGCCCCATGACTCTCTTCTGTGACAAACGTCACAACGTAACTGGGTGACTATAATGGTACATTACAGGTATCTCCGAAAGTGTCTGTTGGGTTGGCACGAATCGAGATTGGGATTTGTCACTCCATATGACAGAGAGGTATCTCTAGGCCCACTCGGCAATGCATCATCATAATGAGCTCAATGTGATCAAGTGGTTGATCATGGGATCATGCATTACGGTACAAGTAAAGTGACTTGCCGGTAACGAGACTGAACAAGGTATTGGGATACCGACGATCGAGTCTCGGGCAAGTAACGTACCGATTGACAAAAGGAATTGTATACGGATTGATTGAATCCTCGACATCGTGGTTCATCTGATGAGATCATCGTGGAGCATGTGGGAGCCAACATGGGTATCCAGATCCACTGTTGGTTATTGACCGGAGAGTCGTCTCGGTCATGTCTGCATGTCTCCCGAACCCGTAGGGTCTACACACTTAAGGTTCGGTGATGCTAGGGTTGTTAGGAAGACTTGTATGTGATTACTGAATGTTGTTCGGAGTCCCGGATGAGATCCCGGACGTCACGAGCAGTTCCGGAATGGTCCGAAGGTAAAGATTTATATATGGGAAGTTGTCATATGGTCGCCGGAAAGTTTCGGGGGCATATCGGTATTGTACCGGGGCCACCGGAGGGGTTCCGGGGGTCCACTGGGAGGGTCCACCTCTTCCGGAGGGCCTTATGGGCTGTATGGAGAAGGGAACCAGCCCAAGTGGGATGGGGCGCCACACCCCCCTAGGGCCCATGCGCCTAGGGTTGGGGGAAACCCTAAGGGGGGGCGTCCCCTTGCTTGGGGGGCAAGCCCCCTCCCCTTGGCCGCCGCCCCCCTCTAGATCTCATCTAGAGGGGGCCGGCCCCCTTCCCCTTTCCCCTATAAATAGAGGGGTGAGGAGAGGGCTGCACACAACATCCAAGGTGCAGCCCCTCCCCTCCCCAACACCTCTCCTCCTCCATAAGAGCTTGGCGAAGCCCTGCCGGAGTACTGCAGCTTCATCACCACCACGCCGTCGTGCTGCTGTTGGAACCCTCTTCCTCAACCTCTCCCTCCTCCTTGCTGGATCAAGGCGCGGGAGACGTCCTCGCTCCATACGTGTGTTGAATGCGGAGGTGCCGTCCGTTCGGCACTAGGATCTTCGGTGATTTGGATCACGTCGAGTACGACTCCATCAACCCCGTTCTCTTGAACGCTTCCGCTCGTGATCTACAAGGGTATGTAGATGCACTCCTCTCTCCCTCGTTGCTAGATGACTCCATAGATTGATCTTGGTGATGCATAGAAAATTTTAAAATTCTGCTACGTTCCCCAACAGATGAGCCTACGAACTATGAGGAAGCGATGATGACCCCAGATTCCGCGAAATGGCTTGAGGCCATGAAATCTGAGATGAGATCCATGTATGAGAACAAAGTATGGACTTTGATTGACTTGCCCATTGATCGGCGAGCCATTGATATTAAATGGATCTTCAAGAGGAAGACAGACAATGATAGTAGTGTTACTATCTACAAAGCTAGAATTGTCGCAAAAAGGTTTTCGACAAGTTCAAAGGGTTGACTACGATGAGAGTTTCTTACTCGTATCTATACTTAAGTCTGTCTGAATCATGTTAGCAATTGCCGCATTCTATGAAATCTGGCAAATGGATAAACAAAACTGCATTCCTTAATGTATTTATTAAAGAAGAGTTGTATATGATGCAACCAGAAGGTTTTGTCAATCCTAAAGGTACTAACAAAATATGCAAGCTCCAGCGATCCATCTATGGACTGGTGCAAGCATCTCGGAGTTGGAATATACGCTTTGATAAGTTGATCAAAGCATATAGTTTTATACAGACTTGCGGTGAAGCCTGTATTTACAAGAAAGTGAGTGGGAGCACTACAACATTTCTGATAAGTATATGTGAATGACATATTGTTGATCGGAGATAATGTAGAATTATTCTGCAAAGCATAAAGGAATGTTTGAAAGGAGTTTTTCAAAGAAAGACCTCGGTGAAGCTGCTTACATATTGAGCACCAAGATCTATAGAGATAGATCAAGACGCTTGATAAGTTTTTCAATGAGTACATACCTTGACAAGATTTTGAAGTAGTTCAAAATGGAACGGTCAAAAAGGAGTTCTTGCCTGTGTTACAAGGTGTGAAGTTGAGTAAGACTCAAAACCCGACCACGGCAGAAGATAGAGAGAGAATGAAAGTCATTCCCTATGCCTCAGCCATAGGTTCTATAAAGTATGCCATGCTGTGTCCCAGACCTATTGTATACCCTGCACTGAGTTTGGCAAGGGAGTACAATAGTGATCTAGGAGTAGATCACTGGACATTGGTCAAAATTATCCTTAGTGGAATAAGGATATGTTTCTCGATTATGGAGGTGACAAAAGGTTCGTCGTAAAGGGTTACGTTGATGCAAGTTTTGACACTGATCCAGATGACTCTAAGTCTCAATCTGGATACATATTGAAAGTGGGAGCAATTAGCTAGAGTAGCTCCGTGCAGAGCATTGTTGACATAGAAATTTGCAAAATACATACGGATCTGAATGTGGCAGACCCATTGACTAAACTTCTCTCACAAGCAAAACATGATCACACCTTAGTACTCTTTGGGTGTTAATCACATAGCGATGTGAACTAGATTATTGACTCTAGTAAACCCTTTGGGTGTTGGTCACATGTCGATGTGAACTATGGGTGATAATCACATGGTGATGTGAACTATTGGTATTAAATCACATGGCGATGTGAACTAGATTATTGACTCTAGTGCAAGTGGGAGACTGAAGGAAATATGCCCTAGAGGCAATAATAAAGATTATTATTTATTTCCTTATATCATGATAAATGTTTATTATTCATGCTAGAATTGTATTAACCGGAAACGTAATACTTGTGTGAATACATAGACAAACAAAGTGTCACTAGTATGCCTCTACTTGACTAGCTCGTTAATTGAAGATGGTTATGTTTCCTAACCATAGACATGAGTTGTCATTTGATTAACGGGATCACATCATTAGGAGAATGATGTGATTGACATGACCCATTCCATTAGCTTAGCACCCGATCGTTTAGTATGTTGCTATTGCTTTCTTCATGACTTATACATGTTCCTATGACTATGAGATTATGCAACTCCCGTTTACCGGAGGAACACTTTGTGTGCTACCAAATGTCACAACGTAACTGGGTGATTATAAAGGTGCTCTACAGGTGTCTCCAAAGGTACATGTTGGGTTGGCGTATTTCGAGATTAGGATTTGTCGCTCCGATTGTCGGAGAGGTATCTCTGGGCCCTCTCGGTAATACACATCACTTAAGCCTTGCAAGCAATGCAACTAATAAGTTAGTTGCAAGATGATGTATTACGGAACGAGTAAAGAGACTTGCCGGTAACGAGATTGAACTAGGTATTGAGATACCGACGATCGAATCTCGGGCAAGTAACATACCGATGACAAAGGGAACAACATATGTTGTTATGCGGTCTGACCGATAAAGATCTTCGTAGAATATGTAGGAGCCAATATAAGCATCCAGGTTTCGCTATTGGTTATTGACCGGAGACGTGTCTCGGTCATGTCTACATTGTTCTCGAACCCGTAGGGTCCGCACGCTTAACGTTACGATGCCAGTTTCATTATGAGTTTATATATTTTGATGTACCGAAGGTTGTTCGGAGTCCTGGATGTGATCACGGACTTGACGAGGAGTCTCGAAATGGTCGAGACATAAAGATCGATATATTGGACGACTATATTTGGACACCGGAAAGGTTCCGGGTAAGATTGGGACAATACCGGATCACCGGGAGGTTATCGGAACCCCCCGGGAGGTATATGGGCCTTATTGGGCCTTAGTGGAAAGGAGCAAGGGAGGGGGCGCCCCCCCAAGCCCAATCCAAATTGGGAGGGGGGGCGGCCCCCCTTTCCTTCCTCCCTCCTTCCTCTTCCTTCCCTCTCCTACTCCTAATAGGAAAAAGGGGAGTCCTACTCCCGGTGGGAGTTGGACTTCCCCCCTTGGACGCGCCACCCTCCTTGGCCGCCCCCCTCCTCCACTCCTTTATATACAAGGGCAAGGGGGCACCCCAGAGACACAACAATTGATCCTTGAAATCTATTAGCCGTGTGCGGTGCCCTCCACCACCATAATCCTCGATAATATTGTAGTGGTGCTTAGGCGAAGCCCTGCGGCGGTAGAACATCAAGATCGTCACCACGCCGTCGTGCTAACGGAACACTTGTTGGGGAACATAGTAATTTGAAAAAATTTCCTACGCACACGCAAGATCATGGTGATGCATAGCAACGAGAGGGGAGAGTGTGATCTACGTACCCTTGTAGATCGACAACAGAAGCGTTTGGTTGATGTAGTCGTACGTCTCCACGGCCCGACCGATCAAGCACCGAAACTACGGCACCTCCGAGTTCTAGCACACGTTCAGCTCGATGACGATCCCCGGACTCCGATCCAGCAAAGTGTCGGGGAAGAGTTCCGTCAGCACGACGGCGTGGTGACGATCTTGATGTACTACTGTCGCAGGGCTTCGCCTAAGCACCGCTACAATATTATCGAGGACTATGGTGGCAGGGGGCGCCGCACACGGCTAAGAATATGATCACGTGGATCAACTTGTGTTCCTCTGGGGTGCCCCTGCCTCCGTATATAAAGGTTCAAGCGGGGGATGTTGGGTAACGTAGCAGAAATTCAAATTTTTCCTACGTGTCACCAAGATCTATCTATGGAGAGACCAGCAACGAGGGGAAGGAGAGTTGCATCTACATACCCTTGTAGATCGCTAAGCGGAAGCGTTCAAGTGAACGGGGTTGATGGAGTCGTACTCGTCGTGATCCAAATCACCGATGACCAAGTGCCGAACGGACGGCACCTCCGCGTTCAACACACGTACAGCCCGGTGACGTCTCCCACGCCTTGATCCAGCAAGGAGAGAGGGAGAGGTTGAGGAAGACTTCATCCAATAGCAGCACAACGACGTGGTGGTGGTGGAGGAGCGTGGCTATCCTGCAGGGCTTCGCCAAGCACCACAGAAGAGGAGGAAGAAGAGACGCAGGGCTGCACCAAGAGAGATTGAATCGCGTGTGTTATGGGCAGCCCTAGGCCTCATATATATAGGGGAAGGGGAGGGGCTGCGCCCCTCTAGGGTTCCCACCCCTAGGGGGGGCGGCAGCCCTAGATAGCAAAGGGGGTGGTGGCCAAGAGGGGAGAGGGGAGGGAGGCACAGCTAGATGGGCCCTAAGGCCCATCCCCTTTAGGGTTTGCCCCCTTCCCACCTCTTAGGCGCCATGGGCCCTTGTGGGGCTGGTGCCCTTGGCCCATTTAGGCCAAGGAGCACTCCCTACAGCCCATGTGCCCCCCCGGGGCAGGTGGCCCCACTTGGTGGACCCCCGGGACCCTCCCGGTGGTCCCGGTACGTTACCGATAAACCCCGAAACTTTTCCGGTGACCAAAACAGGACTTCCCATATATAAATCTTTACCTCCGGACCATTCCGGAACTCCACATGACGTCCGGGATCTCATCCGGGACTCTGAACAACATTCGGTAACCACATACAAACTTCCTTTATAACCCTAGCGTCATCGAACCTTAAGTGTGTAGACCCTACGGGTTCGGGAGACATGCAGACATGACCGAGACGTTCTCCAGTCAATAACCAACAGCGGGATCTGGATACCCATGTTGGCTCCCACATGTTCCACGATGATCTCATCGGATGAACCACGATGTCAAGGACTTAATCAATCCCGTATACAATTCCCTTTGTCTATCGGTACGATACTTGCCCGAGATTCGATCGTCGGTATCCCGATACCTTGTTCAATCTCGTTACCGGCAAGTCTCTTTACTCGTTCCGTAACACATCATCCCGTGATCAACTCCTTGATCACATTGTGCACATTATGATGATGTCCTACCGAGTGGGCCCAGAGATACCTCTCCGTCACATGGAGTGACAAATCCCAGTCTCGATTCGTGCCAACCCAACAGACACTTTCGGAGATACCCGTGGTATACCTTTATAGCCACCCAGTTACGTTGTGACGTTTGGCACACCCAAAGCACTCCTACGGTATCCGGGAGTTGCACAATCTCATGGTCTAAGGAAATGATACTTGACATTAGCAAAGCTTTAGCATACGAACTACACGATCTAGTGCTATGCTTAGGATTGGGTCTTGTCCATCACATCATTCTCCTAATGATGTGATCCCGTTATCAACGACATCCAATGTCCATGGTCAGGAAACCGTAACCATCTATTGATCAACGAGCTAGTCAACTAGAGGCTTACTAGGGACATGGTGTTGTCTATGTATCCACACATGTATCTGAGTTTCCTATCAATACAATTCTAGCATGGATAATAAACGATTATCATGAACAAGGAAATATAATAATAACCAATTTATTATTGCCTCTAGGGCATATTTCCAACAGTCTCCCACTTGCACTAGAGTCAATAATCTAGTTTACATCGCCATGTGATTAACACTCACAGGTCACATCGCCATGTGACTAACACCCAAGAGTTTACTAGAGTCAGTAGTCTAGTTCAAATCACTATGTGATTAACACTCAATGAGTTCTAGGTTTGATCATGTTATGCTTGTGAGAGAGGTTATAGTCAACGGGTCTGAACCTTTCAGATCCGTGTGTGCTTTACAAATCTCTATGTCATCTCCTAGATGTAGCTACCACGTTCTATTTGGAGCTATTCCAAATAACTGTTCTACTTGGAGTTATTCTAAATTGTTGCTCCATTATACGTATCCGGTATCTCTATCGGAGCTATCCGGATAGGTGTTAAGCTTGCATCGACGTAACCCTTTACGACGAACTCTTTTACCACCTCCATAATCGAGAAAATTCCTTAGTCCACTAGTTACTAAGGATAACTTTGACCGCTGTCCTGTGATCCATTCTTGGATCACTCTTGTACCCCTTGACTGACTCATGGCAAGGCACACTTCAGGTGCGGTACACAGCATAGCATACTGTAGAGCCTATGTCCTAAGCATAGGGGATGACCTCCGTCCTTTCTCTCTATTCTGCCGTGGTCGAGCTTTAAGTCTTAACTTCATACCTTACAACTCAGGCAAGAACTCCTTCTTTGACTGATCCATTTTGAACACCTTCAAGATCATGTCAAGATATGTGCTCATTTGAAAGTACCATTAAGCGTTTTGATCTATCCTTATAGATCTTGATGCTCAATGCTCAAGTAGCTTAATCCAGGCTTTCCATTGAAAAACACTTTCCAAATAACCCTATATGCTTTCCAGAAATTCTACGTCATTTCTGATCAACAATATGTCAACAACATATATTCATCAGAAATTCTATAGTGCTCCCACTCACTTCTTTGGAAATACAAGTTTCTCACAAACTTTGTATACACCCAAAATCTTTGATCATCTCATCAAAGCATACATTCCAACTCCGAGATGCTTACTCCAGTCCTTAGAAGGATTGCTGGAGCTTTGCATACTTATTAGCATATTTCAGGATTGACAAAACCTTCCGGTTGTATCACATACAACCTTTCCTCATAAATCGTCGAGGAAACAATGTTTTGACATCCTATCTGCAAGATTTCATAAATAGTGCAGTAACTGCTAATATAATTCCAACAGACTTTTAGCATCGCTACAGGTGAGAAAGTCTCATCGTAGTCAACTCCTTGAACTTGTCGAAAACATCTTAACGACAAGTCGAGCTTTCTTAATGGTGACATTTACCATCATTGTCCGTCTTCCTTTTAAAATCCATCTATACTCAACAGCCTCACGACCATCGAGCTGTTCTGTCAAAGTCTACACTTTGTTTCCATACATGGATCCTCTCTCGGATTTTATGGCCTCGAGCCATCTATTGGAATCCAGGCCCACCATTGCTTCTCCATAGCTCGTAGGTTCATTGTTGTCTCGCAACATGACTTCCAAGACAGGATTACGTACCACTCAGAAGTAGTACGCATCCTTGTCATCCTACAAGGTTTGGGAGTGACTTGATATGAAGTTTCATGATCACTATCATAAGCTTCCACTTCAATTGGTGTAGGTGCCACAGGAACAACTTCCTGTGCCCTGCCACACACTAGTTGAAGAGACGGTTTAATAACCTCATCAAGTCTCCACCATCCCCCCACTCAATTCTTTTGAGAGAAACTTTTCCTCGAAAAAGGACCCGATTCTAGAAACAATCCCTTATTGCTTTTGGATCTGAGACAGGAGGTATACCCAACTGTTTTGGGTGTCCTATGAAGATGCATTTATCCGCTTTGGGTTCGAGCTTATCAGCCTGAAACTTTTTCACATAAGCGTCGCAGCCCCAAACCTTTTAAGAAATGACAGCTTAGGTTTCTCTAAACCATAGTTCATACGGTGTCATCTCATCGGAATTACGTGGTGCCCTATTTAAAGTGAATGTGGTTGTCTCCAATGCCTAACCCATAACCTATTGTGGTAATTCGATAAGAGACATCATGGTATGCATCATATCCAATAGGGTGCAGTTATGATGTTCGGACACACCATCACACTATGGTGTTCCAGGCTGTATTAGTTGTGAAACAATTTCCACAATGTCTTAATTCTGTGCCAAACTCGTAATTCAGATATTCATCTCTATGATCATATCATAAATCTTTTATCCTCTTGTCACGACGATCTTTCAACTTCACCCTGAAATTACTTGAACCTTTCAATAATTCAGACTCATGATTCATCAAGTAAATATACTCAACATCTACTCAAATCATCTGTGAAGTAAGAACATAACGATATCCACTACACGCCTCAGCACTCATTGGAATGCACACATCAAAATGTATTACTTCCAGCAAGTTGCTTTCTGGTTCCATTTTACTGAAACCGAGGCGTTCAGTCATCTTGCCCATGTGGTATGATTTGCATGTCTCAAGTGATTCAAAACCAAGTGAGTCCAAACGATCCATCTGCATGGAGTTTCTTCATGCATATACACCAATAGACACGGTTTGCATGTCTCAAACTTTTAAACAATGAGTGAGTCCAAAGATCCATCAACATGGAGCTTCTTCATGTGTTTTATACTGATATGACTTACGTGGCAGTGCCACAAGTGGGTGGTACTATCATTATTATCTTTTGGCATGAACATGTGTATCACTACGATCGAGATTCAATAAACCATTCATTTTAGGTGTAAGACCATTGAAGGTATTATTCAAATAAACAGAGTAACTATTATTCTCCTTAAATGAATAACCGTATTGCAATAGACATTATCCAATCATGTCTATGCTCAACGCAAACACCAATCTCGATGGTAGAGGGAGTGTACGATGCTTGACCATATCAACATTGGAAACACTTCCAACACATGTCGTCAGCTCACCTTTAGCTAGTCTCCGTTTGTTCGTAGCTTTTATTTCGAGTTACTAACACTTAGCAACCGAACCGGTATCTAATACCCTGGTGCTATTAGGAGTACTAGTAAAGTACACATTAACACAATGTATATCAATATACTTCTATCGACCTTGCCAGCCTTCTCATCTACCAAGTATCTAGGGTAATTCCGCTCCAGTGGCTGTTCCCCTTATTACAGAAGCACTTAGTCTCGGGTTTGGGTTCAACCTTGGGTTTCTTCACTAGAGCAGCAGCTGAATTGCCGTTTCATGAAGTATCCCTTCTTGCCCTTGCCCTTCTTGAAACTAGTGGTTTCACCAACCATCAACAATTGATGCTCCTTCTTGATTTCTACTTTGTGGTGTCAAACATCGCGACTATCTCAAGGATCATCATATATGTCCCTGATATATTATAGTTCATCATGAAGCTCTAGCAGCTTGGTGCTAATGACTTCGGAGAAACATCACTATCTCATCTGGAAGATCAACTCCCACTCGATTCAAATGATCGTTGTACTCAGACAATCTGAGCACAAGCTCAACAATTGAGCTTTTATCCCTTAGTATGTAGGCTAAGAAAATCGTCGGAGGTCTTATACCTCTTGACGTGGGCACAAGCCTGAAATCCCAATTTCAGCCCTCAAAACATCTCATATGTTTCGCGACGTTTCAAAACCGTCTTCGGTGCCTCAACTCTAAACCGTTTAACTGAACTATCACGTAGTTATCAAAACGTGTATGTCAGATGTTCGCAACATCCACAGACCACGTTCGAGGTTCAGCACACTGAGCGGTGCATTAAGGACATAAGCCTTCTATGAAGCAATGAGGACAATCCTCAGTTTACGGACCTAGTCCGCATAATTGCTACTATCAACTTTCAACTAATTTTTCTCTAGGAACATATATAAACAGTAGAACTAAAGCGCGAGCTACGACATAATTTGCAAAATCCTTTTGACTATGTTCAGGATAATTAAGTTCATCTTATGAACTCCCACTCAGATAGACATCCCTCTAGTCATCTAAGTGATTACATGATCCGAGTCAACTAGGCCGTGTCCGATCATCACGTGAGACGGACTAGTCATCATCGGTGAACATCTTCATGTTGATCGTATCTTCTATACGACTCATGCTCGACCTTTCGGCCTTCTGTGTTCCGAGGCCATGTCTGTACATGCTAGGCTCGTCAAGTTAACCCTAAGTGTTTTGCATGTGTAAAACTGTCTTACACCCGTTTTATGTGAACGTAAGGATCTATCACACCCGATCATCACGTGGTGCTTCGAAACGACGAACTTTAGCAACGGTGCACAGTTAGGGGAGAACACTTCTTGGAATTTTTTATGAGGGATCATCTTATTTACTACCATCGTTCTAAGCAAATAAGATGTATAAACATGATAAACATCACATGCAATCAAATAGTGACATGATATGGCCATCATCACTTTTCTCCTTTTGATCTCCATCTTCGGGGCTCCATGATCATCATCGTCACCGGCATGACACCATGATCTCCATCATCATGATCTCCATCATCGTGTCTTCATGAAGTTGCCTCGCCAACTATTACTTCTACTACTATGGCTAATGGTTAGCAATAAAGTAAAGTAATTACATGACGTTTAAGTTGACACGCAGGTCATAAATAAATAAAGACAACTACTATGGCTCCTACCGGTTGTCATACTCATCGACATGCAAGTCGTGATTCCTATTACAAGAACATGATCAATCTCATACATCACATATATCATTCATCACATCCTTTGGCCATATCACATCACATAGCATACCCTGCAAAAACAAGTTAGACGTCCTCTAATTGTTGTTTGCATGTTTTACGTGGCTGCTATGGGTTTCTAGCAAGAACGTTTCTTACCTACGCAAAGACCACAACGTGATATGCCAATTGCTATTTACCCTTCATAAGGACCCTTTTCATCGAATCCGATCCGACTAAAGTGGGAGAGACAGACACCCGCTAGCCACCTTATGCAACTAGTGCATGTCGTCGGTGGAACCAGTCTCACGTAAGAGTACGTGTAAGGTCGGTCCGGGCCGCTTCATCCCACAATGCCGCCGAATCAAGATAAGACTAGTAACGGCAAGCATATTGAACAAAATCAACGCCCACAACTACTTTGTGTTCTACTCGTGCATAGAATCTACGCAATAGACCTAGCTCATGATGCCACTGTTGGGTAACGTAGCAGAAATTCAAAATTTTCCTATGTGTCACCAAGATCTATCTATGGAGAGACCAGCAACGAGGGGAAGGAGAGTTGCATATACATACCCTTGTAGATCGCTAAGCGGAAGCGTTCAAGTGAACGGGGTTGATGGAGTCGTACTCGTCGTGATCCAAATCACCGATGACCAAGTGCCGAACGGACGACACCTCTGCGTTCAACACACGTACAGCCCGGTGACGTCTCCCACGCCTTGATCCAGCAAGGAGAGAGGGAGAGGTTGAGGAAGACTTCATCCAACAGCAGCACAACGACGTGGTGGTGGTGGAGGAGCGTGGCTATCCTGCAGGGCTTCGCCAAGCACCACAGAAGAGGAGGAAGAAGAGACGCATGGCTGCACCAAGAGAGATTGAATCGCGTGTGTTATGGGCAGCCCTAGGCCTCATATATATAGGGGAAGGGGAGGGGTTGCGCCCCCTCTAGGGTTCCCACCCCTAGGGGGGGCAGGCCTAGATGGCAAAGGGGGTGGCGGCCAAGAGGGGAGAGGGGAGGGAGGCGCAGCTAGATGGGCCCTAAGGCCCATCCCCTTTAGGGTTTGCCCCCTTCCCACCTCTTAGGCGCCATGGGCCCTTGTGGGGCTGGTGCCCTTGGCCCATGTAGGCCAAGGAGCACTCCCTACAGCCCATGTGCCCCCCCGGGGCAGGTAGCCCCACTTGGTGGACCCCTGGGACCCTCCCGGTGGTCCCGGTACGTTACCGATAAACCCCGAAACTTTTCCGGTGACCAAAACAGGACTTCCCATATATAAATCTTTACCTCCGGACCATTCCGGAACTCCTCGTGACGTCCGGGATCTCATCCAGGACTCCGAACAACATTCGGTAACCACATACAAACTTCCTTTATAACCCTAGCATCATCGAACCTTAAGTGTGTAGACCCTACGGGTTCGGCAGACATGCAAACATGACCGAGACGTTCTCCGGTCAATAACCAACAGCGGGATCTGGATACCCATGTTGGCTCCCACATGTTCCACGATGATCTCATCGGATGAACCACGATGTCAAGGACTTAATCAATCCCGTATACAATTCCCTTTGTCTATCGGTACGATACTTGCCCGAGATTCGATCGTCGGTATCCCGATACCTTGTTCAATCTCGTTACCGGCAAGTCTCTTTACTCGTTCCGTAACACATCATCCCGTGATCAACTCCTTGATCACATTGTGCACATTATGATGATGTCCTACCGAGTGGGCCCAGAGATACCTCTCCGTCACACGGAGTGACAAATCCCAGTCTCGATTCGTGCCAACCCAACAGACACTTTCGGAGATACCCGTAGTATACCTTTATAGCCACCCAGTTACATTGTGACGTTTGGCACACCCAAAGCACTCCTACGGTATCCGGGAGTTGCACAATCTCATGGTCTAAGGAAATGATACTTGACATTAGCAAAGCTTTAGCATACGAACTACACGATCTAGTGCTATGCTTAGGATTGGGTCTTGTCCATCACATCATTCTCCTAATGATGTGATCCCGTTATCAACGACATCCAATGTCCATGGTCAGGAAACCGTAACCATCTATTGATCAACGAGCTAGTCAACTAGAGGCTTACTAGGGACATGGTGTTGTCTATGTATCCACACATGTATCTGAGTTTCCTATCAATACAATTCTTGCATGGATAATAAACGATTATCATGAACAAGGAAATATAATAATAACCAATTTATTATTGCCTCTAGGGCATATTTCCAACAGGGGAGGCCGGCCGGCCATCATAGGGCGCGCCAGGAGGAGTCCTACTCCCTCCGGGAGTAGGACTTCTCCCCCAATCCTAGTTGGAATAGGATTCACGAGGTGGAAAAGAGAGAGAGAGAAAGGAGGGGGGCGCCGACCCCCTCTCTCCTTGTCCTAGTCGGACTAGGGGGGAGGGGCGCGTGGCCCAGCCCTGTCCGCCTCTCCTCTTCTTCCACTAAGGCCCACTAAGGCCCATATAGCTCCCGGGGGGGTCCGGTAACCTCCCGGTACTCCGGTAAAATCCCGATTTCACCCGGAACACTTCCGATATCCAAACATAGGCTTCCAATATATCAATCTTTATGTCTCGGCCATTTCGAGACTCCTTGTGATGTCTGTGATCACATCCGGGACTCCGAACAACCTTCGGTACATCAAAACGTATAAACTCATAATATAACTGTCATCGAAACCTTAAGCGTGCGGACCCTACGGGTTCGAGAACAATGTAGACATGACCGAGACATGTCTCCGGTCAATAACCAATAGCGGGACCTGGATGCCCATATTGGCTCCTACATATTCTACGAAGATCTTTATCGGTCAGACCGCATAACAACATACGTTGTTCCCTTTGTCATCGGTATGTTACTTGCCCGAGATTCGATCGTCGGTATCCAATACCTAGTTCAATCTCGTTATCGGCAAGTCTCTTTACTCGTTCCATAATACATCATCTCGCAACTAACTCATTAGTTGCATTGCTTGCAAGGCTTAAGTGATGTGCATTACCGAGAGGGCCCAGAGATACCTCTCCGATGATCGGAGTGACAAATCCTAATCTCGAAATACGTCAACCCAACATGTACCTTTGGAGACACCTGTAGTACTCCTTTATAATCACCCAGTTACGTTGTGACGTTTGGTAGTACCCAAAGTGTTCCTCCGGTAAACGGGAGTTGCATAATCTCATAGTTACAGGAACATGTATAAGTCATGAAGAAAGCAATAGCAACATACTAAACGATCGGGTGCTAAGCTAATGGAATGGGTCATGTCAATCAGATCATTCAACTAATGATGTGATCCCATTTAATCAAATGACAACTCTTTGTCCATGGTTAGGAAACACAACCATCTTTGATTAACGAACTAGTCAAGTAGAGGCATACTAGTGACACTCTGTTTGTCTATGTATTCACACATGTATTATGTTTCCGGTTAATACAATTCTAGCATGAATAATAAACCTTTATCATGATATAAGGAAATAAATAATAACTTTATTATTGCCTCTAGGGCATATTTCCTTCAGTCTCCCACTTGCACTAGAGTCAATAATCTAGATTTACACAGTAATGATTCTAACACCCATGGAGCTTTGGTGCTGATCATGTTTTGCCCGTGGAAAGAGGCTTAGTCAACGGGTCTGCTACATTCAGCTCCGTATGTATCTTGCAAATCTCTATGTCTCCCACCTGGACTAGATCCCGGATGGAATTGAAGCGTCTCTTGATGTGTTTGGTTCTCTTGTGAAATCTGGATTCCTTTGCCAAGGCAATTGCACCAGTATTGTCACAAAAGATTTTCATTGGACCCGATGCACTAGGTATGACACCTAGATCGGATATGAACTCCTTCATCCAGACTCCTTCGTTTGCTGCTTCCGAAGCAGCTATGTACTCCGCTTCACATGTAGATCCCGCCACGGCGCTTTGTTTAGAACTGCACCAACTGACAGCTCCACTGTTTAATGTAAACACGTATCCGGTTTGCGATTTAGAATCGTCCGGATCAGTGTCAAAGCTTGCATCAACGTAACCGTTTACGATGAGCTCTTTGTCACCTCCATATACGAGAAACATATCCTTAGTCCTTTTCAGGTATTTCAGGATGTTCTTGACCGCTGTCCAGTGATCCACTCCTGGATTACTTTGGTACCTCCCTGCTAAACTTATAGCAAGGCACACATCAGGTCTGGTACACAGCATTGCATACATGATAGAGCCTATGGCTGAAGCATAGGGAACATCTTTCATTTTCTCTCTATCTTCTGAAGTGGTCGGGCATTGAGTCTGACTCAACTTTACACCTTGTAACACAGGCAAGAACCCTTTCTTTGCTTGATCCATTTTGAACTTCTTCAAAATCTTGTCAAGGTATGTGCTTTGTGAAAGTCCAATTAAGCGTCTTGATCTATCTCTATAGATCTTTATGCCTAATATGTAAGCAGCTTCACCGAGGTCTTTCATCGAAAAACTCTTATTCAAGTATCCTTTTATGCTATCCAGAAATTCTATATCATTTCCAATCAGTAATATGTCATCCACATATAATATCAGAAATGCTACAGAGCTCCCACTCACTTTCTTGTAAATACAGGCTTCTCCAAAAGTCTGTATAAAACCAAATGCTTTGATCACACTATCAAAGCGTTTATTCCAACTCTGAGAGGCTTGCACTAGTCCATAAATGGATCGCTGGAGCTTGCACACTTTATTAGCTCCCTTCGGATCGACAAAACCTTCCGGTTGCATCATATACAACTCTTCTTCCAGAAATCCATTCAGGAATGCAGTTTTGACATCCATCTGCCAAATTTCATAATCATAAAATGCGCCAATTGCTAACATGATTCGGACAGACTTAAGCATCGCTACGGGTGAGAAGGTCTCATCGTAGTCAACCCCTTGAACTTGTCGAAAACCTTTTGCGGCAGTCGAGCTTTGTAGACAGTAATATTACCGTCAGCGTCAGTCTTCTTCTTGAAGATCCATTTATTCTCAATTGCTTGCCGATCATCGGGCAAGTCAACCAAAGTCCATACTTTGTTCTCATACATGGATCCCATCTCAGATTTCATGGCTTCAAGCCATTTTGTGGAATCTGGGCTCACCATCGCTTCTTCATAGTTCGTAGGTTCATCATGATCTAGCAGCCTGATTTCCAGAACAGGATTACCGTACCACTCTGGCGCGGATCTCACTCTGGTTGATCTACGAGGTTCAGTAGTATCTTGTCCTGAAGTTTCATGATCATTATCATTAGCTTCCTCACTAATTGGTGTAGGTGTCGTAGAAACAGTTTTCTGTGATGTACTACTTTCCAATAAGGGAGCAGGTACAGTTACCTCATCAAGTTCTACTTTCCTCCCACTCACATCTTTCGAGAGAAACTCCTTCTCTAGAAAGTTTTCGAATTTAGCAACAAAAGTCTTGCCTTCGGATCTGTGATAGAAGGTGTATCCAATAGTTTCCTTTGGATATCCTATGAAGACACATTTCTCCGATTTGGGTTCGAGCTTATCAGGTTGAAGCTTTTTCACATAAGCATCGCAGCCCCAAACTTTCAGAAACGACAACTTTGGTTTCTTGCCAAACCATAGTTCATAAGGCGTCGTCTCAACGGATTTTGATGGTGCCCTATTTAACGTGAATGCGGCCGTCTCTAAAGCATAACCCCAAAACGATAGCGGTAAATCAGTAAGAGACATCATAGATCGCACCATATCTAGTAAAGTACGATTACGACGTTCGGACACACCATTACGCTGTGGTGTTCCGGGTGGCGTGAGTTGCGAAACTATTCCGCATTGTTTCAAATGTACACCAAACTCATAACTCAAATATTCTCCTCCACGATCAGATCATTGAAACTTTATTTTCTTGTTACGGTGATTTTCAACTTCACTCTGAAATTCTTTGAACTTTTCAAATGTTTCAGACTTATGTTTCATTAAGTCGATATACCCATATCTGCTTAAGTCATCTGTGAATGTGAGAAAATAACGATACCCGCCACGAGCCTCAATGTTCATCGGACCACATACATCTGTATGTATGATTTCCAACAAATCTGTTGCTCTCTCCATAGTACCGGAGAACGGTGTTTTAGTCATCTTGCCCATGAGGCACGGTTCGCAAGTACCAAGTGATTCATAATCAAGTGGTTCCAAAAGTCCATCAGTATGGAGTTTCTTCATGCGCTTTACACCGATATGACCTAAACGGCAGTGCCACAAATAAGTTGCACCATCATTATCAACTCTGCATCTTTTGGCTTCAACATTATGAATATGTGTGTCTCTACTATCGAGATTCAATAAGAATAGACCACTCTTCAAGGGTGCATGACCATAAAAGATATTACTCACATAAATAGAACAACCATTATTCTCTGATTTAAATGAATAACCGTCTCGCATCAAACAAGATCCAGATATAATGTTCATGCTTAACGCTGGCACCAAATAACAATTATTTAGGTCTAATATTAATCCCGAAGGTAGATGTAGAGGTAGCGTGCCGACTGTGATTACATCGACTTTGGAACCGTTTCTCACGTGCATCGTCACCTCGTCCTTAGCCAATCTTCGCTTAATCCGTAGTCCCTGTTTCGAGTTGCAAATATTAGCAACAGAACCAATATCAAATACCCAGGTGCTACTGCGAGCATTAGTAAGGTACACATCAATAACATGTATATCACATATACCTTTGTTCACCTTGCCATCCTTCTTATCCGCCAAATACTTGGGGCAGTTCCGCTTCCAGTGACCAGTCTGCTTGCAGTAAAAGCACTCAGTTTCAGGCTTAGGTCCAGACTTGGGTTTCTTCTCTTGAGCAGCAACTTGCTTGCTGTTCTTCTTAAAGTTCCCCTTCTTCTTCCCTTTGCCCTTTTTCTTGAAACTAGTGGTCTTGTTGACCATCAACACTTGATGCTCCTTTTTGATTTCTACCTTCGCAGCTTTCAGCATTGCGAAGAGTTCGGGAATAGTCTTATTCATCCCTTGCATATTATAGTTCATCACGAAGCTCTTGTAGCTTGGTGGCAGTGATTGGAGAATTCTGTCAATGACGCAATCATCTAGAAGATTAACTCCCATCTGAATCAAGTGATTATTATACCCAGACATTTTGAGTATATGCTCACTGACATAACTGTTCTCCTCCATCTTGCAGCTATAGAACTTATTGGAGACTTCATATCTCTCAATCCGGGCATTTGCTTGAAATATTAACTTCAACTCCTGGAACATCTCATATGCTCCATGACGTTCAAAACGTCGTTTGAAGTCCCGATTCTAAGCCATAAAGCATGGCACACTGAACTATCGAGTAGTCATCAGCTTTGCTCTGCTAGACGTTCATAACATCTGGTGTTGGTCCTGCAGCAGGCCTGGCACCCAGCGGTGCTTCCAGGACGTAATTCTTCTGTGCAGCAATGAGGATAATTCTCAAGTTACGGACCCAGTCCGTGTAATTGCTACCATCATCTTTCAACTTTGCTTTCTCAAGGAACGCATTAAAATTCAACGGAACAACAGTACGGGCCATCTATCTACAATCAAACATACATAAGCAAGATACTATCAGGTACTCCCTCCGTTCGAAAATACTTGTCATCAAAATGGATAGAAAATGATGTATCTAAAACTAAAATACATCACCTTTTATTCATTTTAATGACAAGTATTTCCGTAGGGAGGGAGTACTAAGTTCATGATAAATTTAAGTTCAATTAATCAAATTACTTAAAGAACTCCCACTTAGATAGACATCCCTCTAATCCTCTAAGTGATCACGTGATCCAAATCAACTAAACCATGTCTGATCATCACGTGAGATGGAGTAGTTTCATTGGTGAACATCACTATGTTGATCATATCTACTATATGATTCACGCTCGACCTTTCGGTCTCCGTGTTCCGAGGCCATATCTGTATATGCTTGGCTCGTCAAGTATAACCTGAGTATTCCGCGTGTGCAACTGTTTTGCACCTGTTGTATTTGAACGTAGAGCCTATCACACCCGATCATCACGTGGTGTCTCAGCACGAAGAACTTTCACAACGGTGCATACTCAGGGAGAACACTTCTTGATAATTTAGTGAGAGATCATCTTATAATGCTACCGTCAATCAAAGCAAGATAAGATGCATAAAAGTTAAACATCACATGTAATCAATATAAGTGATATGATATGGCCATCATCATCTTGTGCCTGTGATCTCTATCTCCGAAGCACCGTCATGATCACCATCGTCACCGGCGCGACACCTTGATCTCCATCGTAGCATCGTTGTCGTCTCGCCAATCTTATGCTTCCACGATTATCGCTACCGCTTAGTGATAAAGTAAAGCATTACAGCGCGATTGCATTGCATACAATAAAGCGACAACCATATGGCTCCTGCCAGTTGCCGATAACTCGGTTACAAAACATGATCATCTCATACAATAAAATTTAGCATCATGTCTTGACCATATCACATCACAACATGCCCTGCAAAAACAAGTTAGATGTCCTCTACTTTGTTGTTGCAAGTTTTACGTGGCTGCTACGGGCTTAAGCAAGAACCAATCTTACCTATGCATCAAAAACCACAACGATAGTTTGTCAAGTTGGTGCTGTTTTAACCTTCGCAAGGACCGGGCGTAGCCACACTCAGTTCAACTAAAGTTGGAGAAACTGTCACCCGCAAGCCACCTATGTGCAAAGCACGTCGGGAGAACCGGTCTCGCGTAAGCGTACGCGTAATGTCGGTCCGGGCCGCTTCATCCAACAATACCGCCGAACCAAAGTATGACATGCTGGTAAGCAGTATGACTTATATCGCCCACAACTCACTTGTGTTCTACTCGTGCATATAACATCAACACATAAAACCTAGGCTCGGATGCCACTGTTGGAGAACGTAGTAATTTCAAAAAAATTCCTACGCACACGCAAGATCATGGTGATGCATAGCAACGAGAGGGGAGAGTGTGATCTACGTACCCTTGTAGATCGACAACGGAAGCGTTTGGTTGATGTAGTCGTACGTCTCCACGGCCCGACCGATCAAGCACCGAAACTACGGCACCTCCGAGTTCTAGCACACGTTCAGCTCGATGACGATCCCCGGACTCCGATCCAGCAAAGTGTCGGGGAAGAGTTCCGTCAGCACGACGGCGTGGTGACGATCTTGATGTACTACTGTCGCAGGGCTTCGCCTAAGCACCGCTACAATATTATCGAGGACTATGGTGGCAGGGGGCGCCGCACACGGCTAAGAATATGATCACGTGGATCAACTTGTATTCCTCTGGGGTGCCCCTGCCTCCGTATATAAAGGTTCAAGGGGGGGAGGCCGGCCGGCCATCATAGGGCGCGCCAGGAGGAGTCCTACTCCCTCCGGGAGTAGGACTTCTCCCCCAATCCTAGTTGGAATAGGATTCGCGAGGTGGAAAAGAGAGAGAGAGAGAGAGAGAGAGAGAGAGAGAGAGAGAAAGGAGGGGGGCGCCGGCCCCCTCTCTCCTTGTCCTATTCGGACTAGGGAGGAGGGGCGCGCGGCCCAGCCCTGGCCGCCTCTCCTCTTCTTCCACTAAGGCCCACTAAGGCCCATATAGCTCCCGGGGGGGTTCCGGTAACCTCCCGGTACTCCGGTAAAATCCCGATTTCACCCGGAACACTTCCGATATCCAAACATAGGCTTCCAATATATCAATATTTATGTCTCGGCCATTTCGAGACTCCTCGTCATGTCCGTGATCACATCCGGGACTCCGAACAACCTTCGGTACATCAAAACGTATAAACTCATAATATAACTGTCATCGAAACCTTAAGCGTGCGGACCCTACGGGTTCGAGAACAATGTAGACATGACCGAGACATATCTCCGGTCAATAACCAATAGCAGGACCTGGATGCCCATATTGGCTCCTACATATTCTACGAAGATATTTATCGATCAGACCGCATAACAACATACGTTGTTCCCTTTGTCATCGGTATGTTACTTGCCCGAGATTCGATCGTCGGTATCCAATACCTAGTTCAATCTCGTTACCGGCAAGTCTCTTTACTCGTTCCGTAATACATCATCTCGCAACTAACTCATTAGTTGCATTGCTTGCAAGGCTTAAGTGATGTGCATTACTGAGAGGGCCCAGAGATACCTCTCCGACGATCGGAGTGACAAATCCTAATCTCGAAATACGTCAACCCAACATGTACCTTTGGAGACACCTGTAGAGCACCTTTATAATCACCCAGTTACATTGTGACGTTTCTGAGCACACAAAGTGTTCCTCCGGCACACGGGAGTTACATAATCTCATAGTCATAGGAACATGTATAAGTCATGAAGAAAACAATAGCAACATACTAAACGATCGGGTGCTAAGCTAATGGAATGGGTCATGTCAATCAGATCATTCAACTAATGATGTGATCCTGTTTAATCAAATGACAACTCTTTGTCCATGGTTAGGAAACATAACCATCTTTGATTAACGAACTAGTCAAGTAGAGGCATACTAGTGACACTCTGTTTGTCTATGTATTCACACATGTATTATGTTTTCGGTTAATACAATTCTCGCATGAATAATAAACCTTTATCATGATATAAGGAAATAAATAATAACTTTATTATTGCCTCTAGGGCATATTTCCTTCAACTCTTCCCCGACATTCTGCTGGATCGGAGTCCGGGGATCGTCATCGAGCTGAACGTGTGCTAGAACTCGGAGGTGCCGTAGTTTCGGTGCTTGATCGGTCGGGCCGTGAAGACGTACGACTACATCAACCGCGTTGTGCTAACGCTTCCGCTTCCGGTCTACCAGGGTACGTAGACAACACTATCCCCTCTCGTTGCTATGCATCACCATGATCTTGCGTGTGCGTAGGATTTTTTTTAAAATTACTACGTTCCCCAACGAAAACCTACGTAAGTCACTCCTCGTAGAAATCACCTGCAACATGATACGTTGCAGCCACTAAGGTCAATATGTGGATTGTATTGGCAAGTCCACAGTTCATTGGTAACCTATTCACCTACTTGCACTTTGGCTGGTGGGGTTCAAGGCTCTTTTGCATAAAATAGTTTTGCCTTGTTATTTATATAGTGGACTACTCTAATAGCAATATGACACTCCCCGTAAAGCCCTGGCCATAGTCTATAGGCACTCCCAGTAAAGCCCCGGTCGTAACCCGATGCGATTTGAGCGTGTGGGTTCCCCAGGAAAGCCCCGGTTTCTCCAAGCCTTTCTTTAATTAAGAGTTCCTGGTAAAGCCCCGGTCCTCTGAGATCAGCTCCACAACTCCCCGTTGGTTCAACCCATTGATTTTAATTAAGAAGAGGTGATGAGATCAAGCTAACATCTCTCAAATGAGTTGCTTAAGTTGTCCATAACTGGGGACATGACTAATCATGATCATTTTTATACACTATACAGAGGTTTGTGTACTTTACCCATGATTCTCGATCACACCCTTGAGCCACTAAACTTCACTCGTGAAGTAGCTAGGTAGACCAAGACAAGACTTTTGGGCAGCAATAGCCCCTCAGAAAAGGCAGACCCAGTCTGACTACACACCTACAACGACAGACTTGGAGAGCAGCCAGTGGGAGCGCAATGGGCGTGGGAGACCTGCATGAGTGGTGCGAAAGACATACACGGGGGCGCTGTTGACCGGGGCGGGGGTGCCGTTGACCGGGGCGGTGGTGATCTTCAGGGCCATGGGATCCAGACTCCAGAATGACGACATTGACCGAGCCAGCCCGATCTCTAGATGGTGCCGAACCAGCTCGATTTGGAGGCAACCTTGACTGGAGCGGCCCAATCTCCCGATTTGGAGACACCGTTGACCAGGGAGAATCCTGGCAGGGCACGTGAAGTGGGAGGGAGGGGAGCGCGAGATGGCCAGAGGAAGATGGCGGCATTGTAGGGGGAGGCAGCATCCGACCGAGAGGAGGTTGGCGGCGGCGCAAAATTGGATATGCACGAGTTGCGCGTGCTAAAAATATAACCTAAGATCTAAGGGCAACTCCAACACGCCGACCCAAAACTGACGACGATCTTGTCCGCTTTTTGCCCGTTTGGGACGGTCCGGCGGACACCCATGCCTGCTTCCGCGTTTGGGTCGGCGCATGCACCCAACACTGGCCCGACCCAATTTTTAGTTCCCGCAAAAAATAGAATATAAATATTTTGAAAATAGATAAACATTAATTAAACATTAACTAGCAAACATGATCGTGTGTTGCAAATGGGAGGAAAAATATAAATCACAGGCCCCTACTCCCTAGTCCGCTCGATCGTGGAATCAAATTCGGCCATGCAGGTGTGGCCGAGGGTTGGTCGGCTCAGTTTTATTATTTCTGATATTTGTTATACCGTCATGATTGAAAATGATTAAATTAGAATTTTTTTCCTTAAAGAATAACTATCTAAGTCATTTTACGAGCTTATGCATCTATTGAAGGAAACATTATGCATCTATAATTATGATATTTTTTTTTGTTCGGGACATAATGTCATGGATGTGTCTTTTTTTTTAGTGTAAGCCGTCGTAATAGCCACCCTGTTATAGATGATGTTTAACAAACCCCCAAAGAAGCAAGCACAAAGGAACTTGATACTTTCATGGTCTAAGGAATTATACAAACATGAACTCTTTGTGTGTTGTTTACCATTAACTTGTGACAAATGTATCTCATAGTATAACATCAAATTGGGTTGATTCAACACAAGTGTTCTCCTAACACTTTGTCCTCAAAGTTGCTGGCATAGTTATGCCCCATGTTCTAGGAAAACAAAACCATCATGCAGCACTTGGACTAGTATTAGAGACACAACTAGGGATACATTTTACCGTTTATTATTTCACACGTGCACATGAGTTTTTCTCCGAGCCTCGTGATCATTGCAGACTCGAGAATCATTCAGAATGCACGTATTTATTGTTCTAGCTGATTAGGGGGTGCAGAAATAGCTAGAAGTGAATGCAGAAAGTATGAAAAAACATCTTGTAATATATTTATCTAGAAAATCGATTATACTCCGACGTTAGCGGTGGCGCATCGGGGGTGCTTTGGAGGAGCATGGGTGGTGGCTGCTCTCGAGGGAGTCCGGATTCAGATCTTGCAACACACCAGTTGTTGCGATGGGAGGAATCGCAACAACCACTCAGTTGCAAAAAACTAGTCTGGATAATACGTTGCTTTTAGCCATTTCATTAAAATCTGATCCAACGGTCACGGAGATGGTGGACGCATGCGTCGTGTTTCGTGAGGTGATCCCAATCATTTCCCTATATATAATTATTTCTACGTTTTAGATATATTCACAATATTCAAAATAAAACAGAAAAACGGATGTAAAAATGTGAAAAGAAAACGAAAAAAAAAGACTAATCAAAGCCCAACGGGCTAGAAGGCACTGGTAACTCACAACCGACCTTACGCCGTCCGTCGCGCCGTGGTGCGCCTCCGCCGGACGCGAGGCCCGCCGTCTCTGCCCCGCGCGCCGCTTGCTCCCCTCCCTCTCGCGCGTCATCCCGGGGTCTTCCGCCGCCCGAAGTTCGCTGCCCCGAGCTCCGTCCCACCGACATCGCCTGGTCCCCGCTCCGTCTAGCCGGAATCAAGCCACCGTTCGGCGTCACCGGCGGCGAGGTAGTAGGCACCGCCATCCCTTCCCACTTTCGTTTACCTCGCCTTGTTTGTTTCGATTGGTTGGCTGAAAGCCTGAGGTCTGCCCTGAAACCCTACGTTTTGATTTGGGGATCGACGAGGCGTACAGCGGCGGGGCCATGGAGGAGGACGCGGAGGGCATGGACCGCCTCGACATGGACGGCGACTTCCTGGGCGGCCGCTCCGGCCGCGACGGGGAGTTCTACTACGAGGGCTGCCGCCAGCGCGTGCTCCAGACCCGCGACGACGCCCTCTACGGCGTCTTCGCCGAGGGGCACTCCGACTACGACTACGAGGAGGACGAGGGGTCGCGACGCCGCAAGCGCAGAAGGGACGAGTCCGAGTCTGACTTCACCAGGCCCGTGCAGTTCGTCTCCAAGGGAATGCCCGAGGGGGTGGAGCAGAAGGAGCAGAGGACTGGGCTTGGCCAGGTCGCGTCCTCCTTGCGCACCGCCGCCGCGGAGGACGACCAGCAGGAGAGGGTGGCTAGTTTGGTGCGGGAGAAGGAGAAGGTAGCAAAGCAGGATGCGTTGCAGAAACACCAGCTGCAGGTTATGGAGACGATTGCAGGTGTGCTGGAGCAAGTCTGGGTGGAGGATACAGCTGGTTTGCTCATGCTGCGAGGGTTGCTTAAGACCTTCCAGGAATTAAAGCTGCGCCATGAGGAGGAGTTCAAAATGTGCAGCGTTGCATGGATTGCTTGCCGATTTGCTCATCCGTTACTGATCCGGGTCTTCCAGGGGTGGCAGCCTCTGCAGAATCCCTTGTTTGGCTTGGAAGTCATGTCATCATGGAAGTATTTGCTGCAGTGTGACCAGCCATATGATTTCTCGGATGCTACTGAATCAATGGCTCCATATGTACAGCTGGTTAGCGAGGTGATCATGCCAGCTGTGAGGATATCAGGAACTAATTCATGGGAGGCTAGGGATCCAGAACCAATGCTCTGCTTTCTCAAGTCATGGGAGCGGTTGCTGCCCCCTGTTGTGCTCCATTCAATATTAGAGCATGTAATCATGCCAAAGCTCACAGCTGCTGTTGAATCCTGGGATCCACGTAGGGAGAAGGTACCGATTCATGTATGGGTACACCCATGGTTGCCGACTCTAGGACGAAGGATAGAGACCTTGTGTGACTCTATTCGGTACAAGCTGAGTCAGAGGCGGAGGACAAAAAAAAATTAAGGTGTGGCGAACTCTTAAGTCATTGTTTCTGATGCACACGCTTGCTCGCTCGAGGGCGACACCTAGCCCATGGCCATTGTCGGCCATCCGCCTCATCCTAGCCAGCCGCCGCCGTGCTTTCTAGGATTGCTGCTGCATGCGAGTGTAGTTTTTGTTTTGAGAACCGCCCTCTCGGCAATTTATTTAAGTGTTAGGCGGATTTGCATCTGATTGTACAAATATCAATCGGACAAACAAGGATTACATCAAGAGACAAAGAGCTAACAACAATATTAAGCGCGTGCATAAGCAGCTCCATTTGCTTCTCTCTTGACCCATTGATGCTTGAATCCCTGAAAATTTTGGAGATGGATTTTCATCTGCCTAAAAACCTTGCTTCGTGCGTGTGTACTTGGTTAGTGGCTTCGGGCGTCAACGCTCTGGCTGGTTTGTGCATCGTGTGCACCACATGCGCCGCACAAGGCTCTATGTGTTTTTCTTTGCATCCTGTTGAATGCTTTGTGGTTTCGGATTTGAAGGAGTTGCATACTGCACTACCTTCTTAGCGACTACAGTTAACAGAGTGGTTTCCAGGCTGGTACTGTGTGTATATGACACCTAAATCCCTGCTATATTTACATTACCGTAGAGGAAGCTGGGATTGAAAGTTTTTTTCGGTTAATCTCCCAGCTATTTAAGAGTACTGGCTTGGTTTGTTCGTGGGCTGCACCTGCGTGGCCCAGTTATTAGCGAACGGCCTCTCCCTCTCGTATATCCAGCGATAGAAGTAGATGCATACATATAAAATTTTCATTCCACCCAATCAAGGTATGGCGGCCGCCATGCCTTGCCCACTGGGGTGCTCCGCCAGTGAGCTGAGTAGTGTCCTCCATGTTTGGCAAGCTCACGATGCATCAGCTTACGCTTTGCTATCTCCATGGAAGGGTGTATTTGATCCAGCAAGTTGGGAAGACTTGATAGTGCGCTATATCATTCCTAAACTTAAAATGGCACTCCAGGAGTTTCAGATCAACCCAGCAAACCAGAAGTTCGACCAGTTTAACTGGGTTATGATTTGGGCTTCTGCTGTACCAGTACACCATTGGTCCATATGTTGGAAGTTGATTTCTTTAGCAAGTGGCAGCAGGTTCTCTACCATTGGTTGTGTTCACCGAATCCTGATTTCAATGAGATCACAAACTGGTACAAGGGCTGGAGGGGTCTTTTCCCACCAGAGTTACTCGCCAATGAACGCATACGGATGCTTCTAACGGCTGGTCTTGAAATGATGAACCAAGCTGCTGAAGGGGTTGAGTTGGTGCAGCCAGGGGCAAGTGAGAATGTGGGCTACTTGAAAGCAACAGAGAAGTGGCAATTTGATGCAGCACAGCAAGCATCACAATACCCAGCTTATCAATCAGTGCCAGGAGCAGCCATGGGAGATATGAGCTTCAAGGAGTCTATTCAGGCATATGCGGCTGACCAAGGTTTGCTGTTTATGCCTAGAGTTAATAAATCCTATAATGGCAAGCCAGTGTATGAATTTGGCTCCGTGAGTATCTTCATAGACTCTGTCAAGCGACTACTCTATGCGCAACTTCAAGAGGGAACCAATAGATGGAGTTCTGTGTCTCTTACACAACTGCTGGAAATGAACCGGATGGCAAGATCACACTAGCAAATCATCTAAGCTTGAAATTTCATTTCATTTCTATTTTTCCCGCCATGTAGAATTAGTTACTAAAGAACAAAGCTTCTGGTGATGGTCTGAATGTGATTTTCTACATGTATATACATGGAACTCAGTTATTGCTGCCCAAGAATGAATAATCTATGCAGATCTATTTCTAGTTGTACGTTGATATATACTCCGTATTTGTTTATTTCTTGAGGTTTCCTGTTGTTTTGTTAAGTTCATTTCTTGCTGTGTTTCCTGGCATTATCAGAATGTCCCCCACTAGGACTATTAGTGTGCATCTAACTTTTGTCATTATGTGTTAAAGATTCAGGAATCTCCAATATGTACTAGTGACCTAAAACATCTTACATTTGTTTACAGAGTTTGATGGATGAAAGTTTTTGCTGTGATACCATGTTCAACTGTTAAGATGACATGGTTGGGTTATTACTGTGGTGCATTTTTTTTAAATGACAGCAAGTACTTTTGTTTAACTCGGGCTTACCCAGACTGTTTGTTTGGTTTAACTTGTACTGTTCAAGCTGCGGAAACCATTCCTATACAAGGTGATTTCACATGGAATGTTGTGAAGTTTTATCATGACTAATTTGATAGTGCTTTTCAGTGTTTTGAAGGTTCTTTTGTCAATCCCTGCTTTCAGTGTTGAGCTTCCTCTTAAGGATATTAGTTTTTGGAACTGCAGTTCCGCGGTTCCTCTTAGATTCAAGGCCTCGTTCGGTAAGAGATATTTTTAAATCACTTCTGTACCTAGATATCTTCACTTGTTTCAGTTTACATTTTATTGCTACAATCATCCTCAATAATCTGCTGACGTATTTGATTGAAATATTTGACATTGTCAGTTTGAATTATTGGCATTTCAGAGTGGAACTTTCACAGGTCTTTCATGCAGATCCAAGTCATGTCATTATCCATGTGAGATTTGTACTATATACTTGACTAAACATTGTAGCTACTACAGTATTTCCGTGCACACAAAAAAAGGTAACCCTGGCTTGCTTAACTTAGGAAAGGTGCTAACTAGCAAATCTCTGTAAGTCCAGTGCTTCCTGCTTGGGTGCCTGGTGTAGCTGTGCCCTTCTTCCTTCACCTATAAGCCATGCCCCCCAGGACACTGAGGGTCTTCAGTTGTTGTTGATCACCAAAAGCTCAGATGCAACATATACAAACGACTAACAGTATATCTAAGCAATCCAGAAACACAAAACGAAATCAAATGCCTCTCTTGACATGCTTTTCGTCATCCCTCCAATTTACAGCCATTGTTGCCTGAGCATATTCTCCTTCATGTGCCTTTTTAACTTGTTATTAGGGGCTGTCCCTTATCACAGTGCTACCAGCGAATGCAAGGTTAGACACCAGTGAGTGGTTATCCAGTGGAGACATTGGTGGAGACACACTTAACTGAAGAGCAGGCTCGATTGTTCTGACTTTCAGGTCCATGACATCTGTGATCAGGCCTGGCCTCATGATCTTGTCGCTGACGGGGCACTCACCCTTTAGCATCTTGGCGACTGTTGACATGGAGGGCCTGACCTTGGGGCTATCCTGGGTGCACAGAAGTCCTATTTTCAAAAACTTATGAGCTTCGTCGGTGCTGAAACCATCTTTTAAGGTCCTGTCGATGATGCTCCCAAGATCACCAGACTCGTAGAGTGTCCAAGCCTGGGAAAAACAAGTGGATATTTCTGATTTATATTCTTTAGTCTACTATTGACAATGTCAAGAAACAATGCTTCAGCTATTTTTGAAATAGAACCTTTTGACTTCTCTTTGCAGACCGAGAGATTAAAGAACTCTCATAATTGCTGATTTACAATGCAATAGCAGGTGCACATAATAATTGGACAAAAACTAACAGATATGTCCTAAGAATGAGAACACCAGTCAATGCAAGTGGCATAGAAAACATTTTCAGGAACAAATCCAGAACCAGTGGGCCAATAAAAAATAATCTCAAGATAAGACAGTGAACGCTGGCAGTACTACCAAAAATAGTAATTTTCAGGACAGAGAGGAAACTTCCTGGTACTTTCCTTCAGAATACTTCCAACTGTATCTCCTCTTCAAAAAATAAAGAATACTTCCAACTATGGCAAGCATATTATGTGCATCTACTTGTGATTATCTAAATTGTTCAACCATGTGCACATAGTAGGTATATGTCTGGCATGATTATCATGGTCTGATGTGGAACATCTTGAATCTTCATAGCTGTATTCCCTACTATTGTACTGTTTCTCCTGATATTTTTTCTGAACTTTCTAGAGAATCATAATTAAGTAGATATTGTTACTGAAATTGTTCTTTACCGTTTCTAGGAGGAACTGATCTTGGAGAGGCAATCTGGGGTCAGTGTGCCACCTGCCACTGACAATCTCCAGCAGCAGAACCCCAAAGCTGTACACATCAGCCTTCTTTGTCAGCTGCCCTCGGATTGCATACTCCGGTGCCAGATACCCTCTGAGAAATGAGCATATGCCAACTTGTCTTAACCACACAGTACAGTATATATCAATATATGCAAGGTTAAATGAGAGCAGCAACAGGTGTCACTTTGCTTACAATGTTCCTGCAACCCTCGTGCTGATATGCGTCATGTTGCCTGGGAAGAGCTTTGCTAGCCCGAAATCCGATATTTTGGGGCTCAGGTCCTTGTCAAGCAGAATGTTACTCGCCTTGATGTCACGGTGGACGATATGCGGCCGGATTTCTTCATGCAGATATGTGAGACCGTCAGCGACACCAATGCAGATCTTCGCCCTTGTGCTCCAGTCAAACCGGATACTACTGTGGGCATTGCCTGAAGAACATCATGACAAACCAGGGGGTTCTGAGAATGAATTTACCAGCGATTTAAAGTTCTGAGGAAAATAGAAATTTGGTTCAACATACCAAAGAGGGTCCTTGCAAGGCTGTTGTTCTCCAGATAATTGTAGACCAGCATTTTCTGACCTCCATCGACGCAGCAGCCGTGCAGTTTAACGAGGTTGTGATGGGTTATGCTGGATATGACACTCAGTTCATTCAAGAACTCCCTTGTTCCTTGCTTTGACTCAGAGGAGAGCACCTTGATGGCAACTTTTTGACCATTCTTCAGCTTTCCCTGCATAATTTAGACCCGAGCCTGAGCACTCATGAAACACTAGTGTTTGAATTTTGATAGCTGGTCCAAGTGCTACAGTGACGGTAATCACTACAGCAGGAAGAGTATAACCTGCCGCTTCCAAATAATTCAGGATTATTTGGAGTGACTGATTGGTGCATACAATATGTTACGGGATAAAGAGATTGTGGTGTTTGAACTTGAAAATGTCAAAGCTTATATGGTGCAAACTGCCAAACTGGCTACTAAACCTACCAGGTAAACGCAGCCGAAAGAACCTTGTCCAAGTTTGTTTCCTGAGCAGAAATTCCTTGTGGCCCTTTTGAGCTCCTTGGAGGAGTATATCTTCACGTTGCCATGGAGTGGTATGTCTGAACAGAATAGGATGAGTCAGAAGGGTTTTAGGATGCTTCAGAAGAACAAAAGTTAAATGAGATATGCAGGGTTTACCTAAGTCCTGCTGTACAATTTGGCTTCTGGATTTTTTCTTCCACCAGAGCAAACGAAAGCAAGTCATTGCTAGAGTATGGGATTTGCTTCTTAGAAGCTTCAGATATGTGTTCAGAAGCTCATGCAAAGAGGAGTTCGATAAGAACCTGAGGGAAAGAAGAATAGCCAAATAAATTATGTAAGTATCTCACTGGAATTGTTTTTCCTTTTACTTTCAGCCGCAGAAAAAAAAACTCACTCTTAAACTTCCTACATAAAATGAAGCTAGCTATATATATTTCTGGTTTAACTCCAAAGAAGCTAAGCTGGTAAGATGTCCTCTTAAGAGAGGAAAATGACATGACACGTGGCACTCCGCTCATAACTCAAACATATAGTTCTGGTATGTTTCTTCTTCCTCTGAGGCGCAGCAGGAAAAGGAAAAAAAAACACTATGCATACTTAGGGGGAAAAGATAATGACGAAATTAAGTAAGCTGGTTATAGTTAGTGGACATATGAAGAATATTTTGTGTGAAGAACTCTGCTTCTGAACAACAAAATCAATGGGAAAAGAAAGTCCCTATACAGGGGGAAACCATTTTCAGCATGATCCCTGAACTTCAAATGTTCAACAGGCAACAACTGAGATCTTCTAACAGAATCAGATGAACTTGATGGTTAAAGAAACACAACAACTGAAGGAACTCGAAGCGAATCAAATGTTTTCATGAGAAACAGCCCTGGATGGATTTGCAACACAAAAGCCAAAAAATTAGAACAACTGATTTTCTCAAAACAAATCTAACCAGGGAAATCGGGTAGTTTCAGCAAAAGGGAGAAAAGGAAACCAAGAAACTAAACTCACCCAAGGATTAGGCGCAGTTGCTCGGAGGAAATCCAGGGTAATTGGGTAGATTCTGCAAAAAGGAGAAAAGGAGAGAAACTGAACCTACCCAAGGATTAGGCGCAGTTGTTCGGTGGAAACTCCACTGTGATGTGCTGCAGTGTGTGTGAAGAGCCAAGAGCGTCTAATATAAGTCCTGGGTGATGGTGGTATGTGGAGCAGAGCACATGTATCTCCTAGCTTTAGAAGCAAAAGGGTGCTACAATATGCTCCCTATATATACTAGTCCAGGCAGAGGACTCAAAGGTCCCACTGGGATTGACCTGGCCTGTTCTCACCTTGGAGAGATGAGCTGGTTGCAACTTAGGAAGTAGCAAGGAAAGAAACACTTGTCCTCAGCTCCCATCATCAGGAAACAAAAAGATGACCAAGCATTGGGAAAAAAATGCTTATTTATCTCTTCATTATAGGCTTATTCTTAATGCCTGTGTCCTGACTTTAGTATTGCTATAGTCGGAGACCGGTCCACCGGTTATCGAGTCGCACACCGTGTTCACTGTTCATCAGGCATAAACTAAACACTGTGACTTGAAAAAGACCTGCTCTTTAAGAAAAGAAATATGTCTGCTTTGTTTCCCAAATAGTCAGTCTTTAATTTACATTAGTGAGATATATAACAGAAATTTCATGGCACAGTAATTAAGTGAGCTAGGCTACATGCTTGTATTTCACCTCATGATGGATTAAAATACTAACAACTTTTGTGTTTCATGGAACACAGTGGGAATGGTTCCTGAATGCTCCTGTTTTCCTTCCAGAATGGTGCTTCCTCAAGCCTGACTTTAATTGCAGTTTGACATGCTGGTTTTTCCCATTGACAATTCAATGATTGAGACAATATATAGGTTGAAAAAGAGGGTGAGAAGAGCCACCCAACCTCATCTGAAAAGGTATGCGTTGGATCATACTACTTTCTGATCATCAAACTGAGATGTACATCTCACTGTGTATCGGAGAAAGTAATCAGCGTGACTCAGATACATTCCCCTTCGTCGACTAACGCAGGCCACAGAAATTAACAGGGTGATAAAATTTGGATATCTTTGAGCGGAAATGACATAAGTGCCCTGTTATAATTGCCTGGGAAAGATGAGAGGGGATGATTAGTGTGGCTTGTAATAAACAAATGCACACGAGGGGGACATAATGAATGAGGGCATTTGGGTAATTATCATTGTTAGATTACATAACTTGCCTACATTTATAAACATAATTTAAAAAAATGCATATTATCCTTTATTCACTTGAAAAGGATGAGGTCGGTATTCTAGTGACTAGTACACTTTAGATTCAGTGGTTGTAGTACTTGTGATTTTAATTACCAGCATTGTTTGTTTTATCCTATGCAAGGCACGAAAATCCAGTTTTTCCTCCAAAGTAAAAGGAAGAAAACCCATCCGCTCTATGTTTACAGAATTTTCTTGTGAAATGTCTACTTTCGCGCCTCAATAGTCATATAATTTTGTCAGCATCAGTCAGGTGTGACGTTGACTGTTTTGGAGATAACTGTAATGTTAAAGTAAGCTCAGACTTTTGGCCTTTCCAGGCTATCAAGGGGCAACTTAACAACCGCTAATGATCTGACAGGTCGACCTAAGAAATTTTCAACAATTTTCCATTGTACAGAAAACACAACGGGATCAGCCATTGACCACATCCGCTGGTAGATCAAGTTATCTTTAGTTCGCTCCCCGGCTCATTTATATTATTGCACTGTTGGTCAAAATTGTAGTTGCGACCATCATGTTACATTTTTTGTCAACATAGACTTTTTGAATTCTGTTACCACTGAAGTTGATAAATTCAAGAAGCTGAGTAACTTTATTTCCGATATATATGTACAGGTCAAGTACATATTATTGCACTGTCGGTCAATATTGTGAGCTGCGACCATCATGGCAACTCTTTTTTTTGTCGGCGGACTTCTGAATTCTGATAGAGTTGATAAATCCAAGAGGTTCAGTAAGTTTATTTCAGATATATGTACAGGTCAAGTAGTACATACTATTGCACCGTTGGTCAACATTGTGGGCGGTGATCATCATGGTAACTTTTTTTTTTGCCCACACCGACTTTTGAATTCTGATACAGCTTAAGCTGATAAATTCAAGAAGTTCATTAAGTTTATTTCTGATATATGTACAGGTCGAGTATAATTTATCATTTCAGATTTCAAAGACAAGTAGAGAAGTGTGTCCATCAAATCAGTCTCTCTGCTAGGCAGGCTGACAGCTGTATCAACTAGCAGACTTGTCTGGTCAAGGAGTATCCATCAGAACGGTTCCTCTCAAGCTTTTGAGTTGAATTGTCCCATTCGTTCTCATGCAAGTCAAGATACTTGTTTAGCCTGAACACTGCAAGAGATAAACACAGCGACCCGGTTTCAGTTCATTTTCTACCGGATAATACTCGGTCTATATCATTGCTCAGTTATCTGTCCAACAAAAACAACTTAGTCCAAAATCCTTTGGCGATGCAATTTCTTTATAATACGCCGAAATGGTCAAGCATATTCCTTTGTTGTGGGAGCTGAAAGAAATCAAGAACCTATGTATACGAAGTAAACCCTAGGGTTTGATTTCGTTATATTTTGCCAACAAAGTCTTGGAACTGACGGTGTACATAAGCACTGCTGGTTAATTAATGCATTTGTATGACATTGGACAAATGTGCACGTGATGCTTGGCAACACCCATTCATTCAAATATTCAGGAGCAGAACAAAGATATGACAATCAATTTCTAGAGCAAAGTTGCACACATATGCTGGTGTCATCATGTAATCAAGTCTTCCTTCAGGTTCAGAACCGTGGCAGGAGGAGCCTTGTTGCAAGAAGATGCTTCAGCAAATGCAGCAAGTGCATCGTCGTCTGACCCGTCAGTAATACTGGTTGGAGTATCATCCTCCATTGTCTTCCTAAGTCCTCTCCAGGTACAATGGATGATTCACCGGTGGCATTTTCTGTCCTGAATAGAACATGCAACAAAGTCAAGTTGGCCGTGGCCCATGTGGAACTTGGCATGCTCTGGGGTTCTCTGAAAATAACAGCAAAATATCAATGAGTCGGTTCATAGTACACGAAAAAGGATAAATAATGGGAAATGAATTACGATCCTGGTGTGACATTACTGTAATGTGATTCTTCCACCAACCATCCTCGGCTTCAATGATTCACCTTTCAGGATCCGACCCAATAACCGTCGAAGATTTGGGTTTCATCCACCCTCTGTACTGCTGCTTTAACAAGTCCCATCTATGCTTGAACCGCTTCTTCACATACCTCTGCCCAGCTCTATCCTAGAATTTGAGCTCAGGCTTCTTGTAAGCTTCGGCACTCAAGCACACACCCAGACTAGCTATTGCCAGCAGCCGTTTCATGTTCGCCAATTTCGCAGAAGATCTTCGTGTGATATGCATCCCAGATTGCCCTCCTTCATCTGTTCGATTCCAGTTACAGAACTCATGAAGTTGCATGTAGTTCTTGGATAACAATCAAGCAACACACTGTGCATAGCCCTGCACAATCAATCCTTCAACATCAAAAAACAAAAAAATAATTCTTGAACCAACACAAGGACCAACCATATCACACTAATAACTACTAAAAGCATTGTGATTCTGCCAAATCATTTTTAACACGGAAGAGCTGTTCCAACTCTACAATTCATCAACCAAGACAAGGACTGAAAGACCCATCACATCACACTACAAAATTACTACTCCCTTTGTTCGGAATTACTTGTCGCAGAAATGGATGTATCTAGACGTATTTTAGTTCTAAATACATCTATATTCGAGACAAGTAGTACTAGTAAGCAATCATGGAGTTTGTAATCATGCAAGACTAATCGCCGACCTCCAAAATGCATTTCCACCATAAGCAATGACGACAGCGCACAGCAATCTAGCATCAGCAATGACGACTCCCCGCAGCAATCCACCACACGCATTTCCACCGTAAGCAGCCAAGCAACCGTGAGGCACAGAAAAGAGGAGGGATGGCCGCATACCGCTGGGGGTGGGGAGGATGCCGGCCGGATGGACGTGCAGGTCAGGGGGAGGCAGCTGCGGGTCTGGGACGGTCGCTAGGAGGTGGATCTGCCCGGCGGCGGCGGCGGCGGCGGCGCTCTGCTGCGGGATTCGGCGTGCATTGGAGATCCGGAGAGGAGGAGCCGCACGGTGATGTGCCTGGGGTCAACGGCCTCAGTCCGGGAGGCGCTTCCAGCTCCGGCTGGCTGGCGCCTGGCGGGACAGGGAGTCCGGCGGTCGATCCTTTCACTTCGAATAGAAGAAGAAGAACAGATGGAGAGGACTGGATCATTACTTGGACTAAACTCACTCTTAGAGAAAAAGGACGGTCTAAACTCTAAAGGAAACTGTTTTTGAACAATGTGCATACCCGACTCAATGTACTGCCTCCGGTCCTTTTTACTCCGCATATTAGATTTTTATCAAGTCAAACTTCTACAATATCAAATATATACACTATGAAACCACATTTCATAATGAATGTAACAACATCGAATTTGGCATTCTGAATGTTGATACGTTTTTCTATATATTTGGTCAAGTAGAGATATTTTGACTTCAGACAAAACTCATATGCAAACAAAACAGGACCGAAGGGAGTAATTGTCGTTTTTTACAAGAGGGGAGCATATTGGTTACATGGAAATCTAAAGTCGACGAGGAGTATATTTATATGTGAAATCTCTCTTCCTTCAATATTTTTCCATGAATTGTTCAAGTGACCAATTCTACGTTTGCTAACTTTCAATAAGTTTATTACCTATACTTATTATATGTGAAGTCATTGCTCCCCATGGTATAAGCATATGAAACATATATAGATTCATATTTATGATATTCAATTATTCAACCATTTACTCATAGGATGTATGTGAAGCACGTGAGTAAATGACGAAACTACTCCAAAAGATATAGGTGAAGGACACTGAGTAGTCAAATAATTAACAAGCCATGGGAGGATTCTTTTTCATTTAATATTTCAGATCCAATGATTTTATTCAAACATCAAGTAAAACTGAAAATATGCTCCAAGCAAAACACATATCATGTGACGAATAAAAATATAGCTCCGAGTAAGGTATACTGATAGTTTTGAAGATGAAAGAGGGGATGCCTTCCGGGGCATCCCCAAGCTTAGGCGCTTGAGTCTTTCTTGAATATTACCTTGGGGTGCCTTGGGCATACCCAAGCTTAGGGTCTTTCCACTCCTTATTCTCCTTATATCGATATCTCACCCAAAGCTTGAAAACTTCAATCACAGAAAACTTAACGGAACTTCGTGAGATATGTTAGTATGATAAAGAGTAAACCATTCACTTTGGTACTGTCAAAGACAAGGTTCATAATTGTTCTCACACAATTCCTACTGTACCATATCATTTCTACAATTTATATTGAGAAATATAAGCCATAGAAACTAGAAAGCAAGCAAACTATGCAATGAAAACAGAATCTGTCAGAAACAGAACAGTCTGTAATGATCTGAACACCAACCATACTAATGCTACTCCAAAAATTCTGAAATAAATTGGTGGGCATGAGTAATTTTTCTATTAATCTTCTGCAAAAAGAATCAGCACCAAAGCACCCCTCTGTAAAAAATGGCAGCTAATATCGTGAGCGCAAAGTTTCTGTTTTTTACAGAAAGATCACATTAACTTTCACCCAAGTCTTCCCAAAGGTCTTACTTGACACTTTATTGAAATAAAAGCTATAAAACATGATTACTACAGTATCTTAATCATGATAACACACAAAAACAGTAAGGATAAATATTGGGTTGTCTCCCACAAGCGCTTTTCTTTAATGCCTTTTAGCTAGGCATGATGATTTCAATGATGCTCACATAAAAGATAAGAATTGAAACATAAAGAGAGCATCATGAAGAATATGACTAGCATATTTAAATATAACCCACTTCTTATGCCTAGGGATTTTGTGAGTACATAATTTATAGGAGCAAGAATCAACTAGCATAGGAAGGCAAAACAAGTATAACTTCAAAACTTTTAGCATATAGAGAGGAAACTTGATATTATTGCAACTCCTACAAGCATATATTCCTCCCTCATAATAATTTTCAGTAGCATCATGAATGAATTCAATAATATAACCATCACATAAAGCATTCTTTTCAAGATCTACAAGCATAGAAATTTTTCTACTCTCCACATAAGCAAAATTCTTCTCATTCGGAATAGCGGGATCACTAGTTCCTAAAGTTGACACTCTTCCAAACCCACTTTAGATGATAGTATTATTCATACTCCAAAATATATAAGTGAAGTTCATGGAGCATTCTACAATTAATATAAACTAACCAATGTCCAAGCTCAAAATGTATAAGTGAAGCACACGAAGCATTCTATAAAATCATACTCAAAAGATTTAAGTGAAGCACAAAGTGCAATTCTATAAGATCATACTTAAAAGATATAAGTGAAGCACACGAAGTATTCTATAAATTGATGAAGGTACATCTCATACTAGCATGGTTCTTAAAGAAAAATAAAAACACAAATGACACAAATCATGTGAACAAAACAAAAACCGAGGTATACCGATATTTGTTGAAGAAGAAAGATGGGATGCCAACCAGGGCATCCCCAAGCTTAGATGCTTGAGTATCCTCTGAAATATTTACTTGGGGTGCCTTGGTCATCCCCAAGCTTGAACTTTTGCCTCTCTTTATTCTTTTCATATTGATAGCTCCTCGATCTTCGAACACTTCATCCACACAAAACTTTAACAAATTTTTTGTGAGATCCGTTAGTATAATAAAGCAAATCACTACCTGTAGGTACTGTTTCAAACTCATTCCAATTTCATATTAGAACTATATCTACTGTACTCCAGCTTCTATATGGTTCATACCCTCCGATACTAGCCATAGATGCATCAAAATAAGCAAACAACACACGAAAAACAGAATCTGTCTAAAACAGGACAGTCTGTAGTAATCTGGAGTTTTAGTAAACTTCTGTAACTCCAAAAATTATGAAATAAACTTGAAAATTTGAAAAATTTGTACATAAGTAATGTGCAAAAAGTTTCAGACCCATTTGACTTTCCAGTAAAAAAATTAAAATCATGCTCTACAGCCAAAGTTTCTGTTTTTGTTCTGCACATAGTAAACAAGCAATCTAATCATCCTAAAACCAAAGCTTGGCACATTATTTTTATAATACAATGGATATATATATAAGGGGATAATTATTTACACAGAAACTTCTATGAAAAATTCTACATTGTTTCCGTGAGCATGAACACAAGTGCTCAAGGTCGACCCTCACTTCTTCAATGCATAACTTTCCAATCACTTCTCTTTTTGAACAACTTTTTAGGCATGAGAGGCAAGTAAATTTTTTTGGATTTTCATTCTTTAAAAAAAATTGTATGTTTCACCCACAACTAAACAGAAACAAAAAGGAAAACAAAATCTACTTAGTGAAGAAAGCAAACAAGCACACACGAGAATATCAACCCCACGCTATTGCTCCCCGGCAACGGTGCCAGAAAAGAGCTTGATAATCCCCTAGTGCAGGGAATCATTGTAGCAATTCCCAAAGGTGGAAGTGATAAGTATGGAGTGTCGAAGCCACAAGGAGCTAAAGGTAAGATCAATATTCTCTCAAGTCCTATCTGCCACTGATACGACTCTACGTACACCGAACGTTTGCTTCCAACTAGAAACGAGAAATAAAACTGCGTTGTGGGTATGAAGAGGATAACTTTGCATGATATCGGAGAGCTAAAATATAAAAGTAGGTGTTGTTATCATAAAGTTAGAATATATTACTAAATATTATAAATAGCGAGTGTGAAATAATGGTGGATTGGTGTGCGGAATTGTCCTAGGCAATTGTTAACAAGACCGGTAATCACTATTGCAGTTTCATATGAGGGAGAGGCATAAGCTAACAGACTTTCTCTTCTTGGATCATATGCACTTATGATTGGAACTATAGCAAGCATCTGCAACTACTAAAGATCATTAAGGTAAAACCCAACCATAGCATTAAAGTATTAAGTCCTCTTTATTCCCATATGCCATCTCCCGTTTACCCGTGTTTGTGTTTCAGTCACTCACGCAACGCAGACAATAAGAAAACCATGGACATATTGCAACACCCTACAGCGGGAATCCCTCATGCTTGCGCGACGTGGAGGGCACCATAGGACAACACCAAAGTAAAACATACAACTCATACCAATCTAGATCACCAATCAACCCAAAGACAAAGGATATCTACTCAAAACATCATAGGATGGCAACACATCATTGGATCATAATATGTGGCATAAAGCACCATGTTTGAGTAGGGATTACAGCGGGGTGCGGGAGAGTGGACCGCGTAAAAGAGATGAGGATGGTGATGTTGATGAAGACGATCACCGCGGCGATGATTCCCCTCCCGATGGCACTCCGGTGCCACTGAAAGGAGGAGGAGAGGTTCTCCCCCTTGTGCTTCCTCCTCCATGGCCTCCCCCCTGGATGGGGAGAGGTTCCCCCTCTAGTCCTTGGCCTTCATGGTGATGATGGCCCCTCCGGGATCGTCCTCCATGCCCTCCGGTGATGATGGCCCCCTCCGGCAGGGTGCTAGAGAGGGCCTAGATTGATTTCTCATGGCTACAGAGGCTTGCGATAGTGGAACTTCCGATCTAGGTTAATTTTCGGAGGTTTCTGTATTTATAGGAGAAGTTGGCGTTGATTTCACGTCAGGGGGTCCCTCAGGGAGTCCACGAGGCAGGGGGTGCGCCCCCACCATCGTGGGGCCCCCGTGACACCCCTCCGGTGGATTTTCGTTCCACTATTTTCCATATTTTCCAGAAAAAATCTCCGTTGATTTTCATCGCATTCCGAGAACTTTTATTTCTACACAAAAACAACACCATGGTAGTTCTGCTGAAAACAGCGTTAGTCCGGGTTAGTTCTAATCAAATCATACCAAGATCATATAAAAATATTGTAAACATGGCATGAATACTTCTTAAATTATAGATACGTTGGAGACGTATCAGGTACACCTTCTATCACAGATCCGAAGGCAAGATATTCATTGCTAAGAATGCATCCTTTCTAGGGAAGGAGTTTCTCTCGAAAGAAGTGAGTGGGAGGAAAGTAGAACTTGGCGAGGTAATTGTACCTACTCCCTTATTGGAGAGTAGTTCATCACAGAAATCAGTTCCAGTGATTCCTACACCAGTAAGTGAGGAAGCTAATTATGATGATCATGAAACTTCTAATCAAGTTACTACCGAACCTCGTAGGTCAACCAGAGTAAGATCCGCACCACAGTGGTACGGTAATCCTATTCTGGAGGTCAAGTTACTTGACCATGACAAACCTATGAACTATGAGGAAGCGATGATGAGCCCAAATTCCGCAAAATGGCTTGAGGCCATGAAATCTGAGATCGGATCCATGTATAGAACAAAGTATAGACTTTGATTGACTTGCCCGATGATCGATGATCCATTAAGAATAAATGGATTTTCAAGAGGAAGACAGACGGTGATAGTAGTGTTACTATCTACAAAGCTCGAATTGTCGTAAAAAGGTTTTCGACAAGTTCAAGATGTTGACTACGATGAGATTTTCTCACTCGTAGCGATACTTAAGTCTATCCGAATCATGTTAGCAATTGCCACATTTTATGAAATCTGGCAAATGGATGTCAAAACTGCATCCCTTAATGGATTTCTTAAAGAAGAGTTGTATATGATGCAACAAGAAGGTTTTGTCAATCCTAAAGGTGCTAACAAAGTGTGCAAGCTCCAGCGATCCATCTATGGACTGGTGCAAGCATCTCGGAGTTGGAATATATGCTTTGATAAAGTGATCAAAGCATATGGTTTTATACAGACTTGCGGTGAAGCCTGTATTTACAAGAAAGTAAGTGGGAGCTCTACAGCCTTTCTGATAAGTATATGTGAGTGACATATTGTTGATCAGAAATGATGTACAATTTTATGGAAAGCATAAAGGAGTGTTTGAAAGGAGTTTTTCAAAGAAAGACCTCGGTGAATCTGCTTACACATTGAGCATCAAGATCTATAGAGATAGATCAAGACACTTGATAAGATTTTTCAATGAGTACATACCTTGACAAGATTTTGAAGTAGTTCAAAATGGAACAGTCAAAGAAGGAGTTTTTGCTTGTGTTGCAAGGTGTGAAGTTGAGTAAAGACTCAAAACCCGACCACGGCAGAAAATAGAAAGAGAATGAAAAGTCATTCCCTATGCATCAGTCATAGGTTCTATAAAGTATGCCATGCCGTGTACCAGTCCTATTGTATACCTTAGCATGATTTTGGCAAGGGAGTACAATAGTGATCTAGCAGTAGATCACTGGACAGCGGTCAACATTATCCTTAGAGGACTAAGGAAATACTTCTAGGTTATGGAGGTGATAAAAGAGTTCATCGTAAAGAGTTACGTCAATGCAAGCTTTTGACACCGATCTAGATGACTCTAAGTCTCGATCTAGATACATATTGAAAGTGGGAGCAATTAGCTAGAGTAGATCCGTGCAGAGTTGAAAGTGCTAGTGATCAACTAGAGGGGGGTGAATAGGCGATTTTTATGAAAGTCTTCAAAACAAGGAAGTTTCGAAGACAAACGATAGAAGTAAACCTATTACCACGCAGCGGAAGATAGACTACACTAGGCAACCTTAGTCAAGTAACCAAAGAAGTGAAAGCACAATGACTAATAGCAGCTAGGTAGTAAGGATCAGGTAGGAAGATATTGTGAAGCCAATCAGAACAAGCAATCACTCAGTGAAGACAAAAGATAATACAATCATGCAATGACTTCACAAGGACCAACAGTAAGTAAAGGAAGGGAAGGATGAAACCAATGACTCGTTGAAGACAATGATTTGTTGGACCAGTTTCAGTTGCTGTGACAACTGTACGTCTGGTTAGGGCGGCTAGGTATTTAAACCCGAGGACACACAGTCCCGGACACCCTGTCCTGAACACACAGCTCATAACCCTTAGTCCTCACCGTATTCCCCTTGAGCTAAGGTCACGCAGACCTCGCCCAATCACTCTGGTAAGTCTTCAAGGTAGACTCCCAAGCCTTCACAGACTTCATTCACCGGCGATCCACAATGACTCTTGGATGCTCAGAACGCGACGCCTAACCGGCTGAAGGATTCACAGTCCTCAAGTGTAATAAGTCTTTAGATCACACAGACAGGACGACTTAAGTGATGCCTAACACTCTTTGGCTCTGGGTGGTTAGGACTTTATCCCCGCAAGGAATTCTCTCTCAAAGGCTTCGAGGTGGGTTGCTCTCAAACGACAACAGCCGTACTTTAACTCTGAGCAGCCAACTGTTTATGGTTGTAGGGGGTGGGCTATTTATAGCCACTAGGCAACCCGACCTGATTTGTCCGAAATGACCCTGGGTCACTAAGGAACTGACATGTGTTCCAACGGTCAGATTTCAAACACACACGACAACTTTACTTGGGCTACAAGCAAAGCTGACTTGTCCAACTCTGGACAAGATTCGCTCTCATAGTCTTCACTCGAAGACATAGGATTTTGGTTAAGCATCACTTCAGTCATTCTGACTGGTTCTCTTGGACCCCACTTAATAGTACGGTGGTTCCTATGACTCAACAAAGAAGAAAAAGAACTATGAAAGATCTAAGTCTTCGCGCTCCATAGTCTTCATGCGATGTATTCTCTTGTCATAGTCTTCAATGTGAATGTCTTCACATACCACCTTTGACTTCAATGTCTTCATACATTTTTAGGGGTCATCTCTGGTAGGAAAACCGAATCAATGAGGGACTTCTACCTGTGTTATCCTGCAATTCTCACAAACACATTAGTCCCTCAACTAGGTTTGTCGTCAATACTCCAAAACCAACTAGGGGTGGCACTAGATGCACTTACAATCTCCCCCTTTTTGGTGATTGATGACAAACTAGTTGAAGTTTTCAACGGGGAATATAATATGTGAAATTGTAAAGGATAAGGAATTGTCTTCATAAGTTGCAAGGGCTCCCCCTGAAGATGTGCATATAAGTAATTTGCTTTTGGAATGCAAATGCACATGGCAGGTTGTACTTGTGGAGATCCTCTGCAACTTATGATGACAATTCATCATGCATGAAAAGTATGTGAAGATAATGACATGCATAATGGAAAATGGACGTCTGCAAAATGATCTAAGTGCGGAATTTATCGTCGCACATGCGGAATTTATCATCGCATCACAAAATAGCAAATAAGTAGCAGACGACCATCGAGTTTAAGTGTTACAACTCAAAGAACCAAATGTATCAAAACGAAAGTTGTAAACACTAGGCAAAACATAAAGTAACCGCCCATATGGACCCGCTTGAAGACTATCAAACTCATATGCTTCTCCCCCTTTTGTCAGTAAGGACCAAAAAGGTTTGAAGACATAGAGCATCTACTCGTTCCCATGAGGAGTAGGTGAAGTAGCAAGGTCGTCGGTGGTGTTAGGCGGTGCAGACGAGCTTGGGGCAGTGTCGACGCGTGCTGAAGGAGGGGGCGGTGAAGTAGCATCATCTTCTTCCTCGATCACTCTGGCATTCACAGTTGCCGTAGAGGAAGAGAACTCAGAGTCTTCAAGTGAGGGAGTTCGTCGCAGCACAGCCCTTCGGGGAGGTGTGGAGTCAAACTTGAAACGTTCAGAGAAGCCATCCTCTTGAAGATCATCCTCAGAGCACATAAGCGTCAGCCCTTTCCATGTACGCCGACAAGTTTCATGGGCAACAAAGGCATTCTTGGTGGCAAGGTTGCGAATGCGGTTGACATCCACCAAGAGGCTGTGCATTTGGTGCTTCAGCCAGTCATGATGCCTATCTTGTTTCTGATGAAGAGCAACCAGAAGCTCTCGGTCATTGAGAACACGAGATCGCTTCTTGGGCCGTTGGGCAATAGTGCTTTCAGTGGCTTCAGTGAGGGCACGATGAGGTGCGCGTGTAGTGCCAGCCAGAGGATAAACACGAGTGACTGCTTCAACTCCTTCAATGTTCTGAGAGAAACTTTGATACTCCGCATTCTGAAGACTAAGAGGCTCCTTGGCAGGCTCTGGATAGAGGGCTTCAATGGACATATCCATGTCAGGCATAAAGATCCGATGATTGCGAGCAGAGGGCTGATATGAGATAGCTGAGTGGAGTTTGATCAGCCGCATTATCCATGGAGCGTAGAACTTCAAGCCAAAAAGATCAGATCCTGAAGCAGCAAGTTGGCGGATGAAGAAGTCTTGTGCGTTGAAGCATTTGCCGTGAAGAATATAGAAGACCAAAGTCTTCATTGCACCTTCTAGCTTTGCATATGGAGAATGTCCTTTGATGGGCCAGAGAGTTCGCCTTATAATGTGATAGATAGTCCGTGGCAGATACTCATGGTCTTCAATAAGGAACTCCTTAGGATAGGTAGCATCTGGAGGCAAAGGCTTCATCATACTGAGCATCTGACTCATGTTTGGTTCAGGCTTCTGAAAGATGCTCTCCATGGCTTCATTGTGAAGCTCACAGCCAGGTTCATAGAGATCTCTAGGAGTGGGCAGACCAGTGAGCTCAATGATGTCAAAGGCTTTGGCTTCGTGATGAACATTTCCTGTCATCCACTCAAGGACCCAAGTCTTCGGATCTCTGTTGTAACCACGTATGTGAAGAGTGGCATAAAATTGGAGCAGCAACTCTTCGTTCCAGTGCTCTTGGTCGATGACGAAAGGTAACAATCCAACCTATTTGAAGCAATCCAGAGCTTCTTCCAAGCAGGGCAGACCAGCTATTGCTTCGGTGTCAAGACGCATATGTGGGAAGATGCGACCTTGATTGTACAAAATGCATGAGTAATAGCTTCGCTGCGGATAGCTCCAGAACCGATCTGAAGATATTCGTTCCCTTGAGTAGGGGTTCTTGGAGCTATTGAAGAAGGTGTTGTCTGCTTTGAAGCCGTTGACATTGAAGGATCCAGGTGCTGATGCAGGACCTGGAAACCTGGGCAACCTTGGCATTGGCTTCTGTACCTGAGGCCTATGCTCAATATGATAGTCAAACTGAGCACCAGCAGCAGGCACAAGAACAGGAGTAGTAGCATCATTGGCTTCGCTGACATCTGGTTCATGGGTTGGTGAAGGCTCCACATTTGCTTCAGCCGTGTTGGTGGTGGCAGCCTCAAGATTTTCTACCTCCACTTGATGAGCTGGAGGGTCGGGCACAGACACGTTCTCCTCGAGAACATCTTCTTCAGTAGTTGGGGGAGTGGGGACACGTTCTTCTTCTTGGGTGTCATCGGCTGATGCAGCCGGAATGTCTTCAGCAGCTTTAGCTTCAGACTCGGAGACTGGAGGCCTTGGTCCTTTGCGAAGCCTGCGTAACGCTGGCGACACCTTTGGAGATGGAGTTGGCTGGGCCTCAAGGTCATCTTCTTGTTGTTGTTGTGGGTGATCAGCCCATGATGCATCCTGAGTAGTTGGCGTCAGAGGACGACCAATGCTGATGAGTTCGCTGTGCGTAAGCACAGGCAATGATACCTGTTGGTGCTCGATCTGAGGAAGAACTACATCATCTTCAACATTGTCATGGTGACCAATGTCTTCAGCAGTGGTGGGATCGACTGTTGGAATGTCTTCAGCTGTATGAGCCTCTGTGGAAGCAGGCTCATGGACAATCAGTTGGCGCTCTTGGTGTGTAGATGCAGGGCGAACCATTGAGATAGGTTCAACAACCAGGGGCTCTGTGGGAGCAGCCCGTTCCTTCTTGGTCTTCCGCTTCTTCTTGGAGGGAGCAGCATCAGAGGCTTCAGAATGTTTCCTCTTTCTGGCTTCAGCCTCAGCAGTCCTCATCTTCTTCAGTTCTGAAGCGGTTGACCTGGCCTTTGGCTTCGAGCCAGCCATGCTGGCTGGGAAGACAATGGGATGTGCTTCCTGCCTTGGTGCGTCGGGTGCGGCCACAGTTGGCTTCTTCTTCTGCTTTGCAGCCATCCTGGGGTCGATGCCAGGACGCCCAAGGGCCTTGAGCTTCTCAGCTGATGAAGATATGTACCTAGGGTAGGGGCATGGACCTGTCCTAAGTACCCTACCCAAGGACTTTCCTAGAAGAAGTCACCTTTCAATCGACTTGGAGGTATCCCACTCGACGGATTCAAGGCACTCGACCACGAAGTTATCACTTGACCATGAAGCCAACCACTCGACTGCCAGGAGATCTAAAGTCACTCCACACGCAAACGGTCGATCATTAAGTAGCTTTTATGGTCATCATAGCACTTTATTAGGGGCGTTACCAGTAACGCCCAGTCTTAATGTACTTTAAACCCGGCATTACTGAGGGCTAGAGGGGCCTGACGAACTCTATATAAGCCACCCCCTCCTCAGTATCAAGGGTTCGCACCCCTGTTATTCATACACACATAATTCAGTCGACCGCCTCCGGACACCGAGACGTAGGGCTGTTACTTCCTCTGAGAAGGGCCTGAACTCGTAACCCTCGTGTGCTTACAACTCCTCCATAGCTAAGATCTAGCCTCTCCATACATACCCCTCTACATCACTGTCAGAGTTAGAACCACGACAGTTGGCGCCCACCGTGGGGCAGGAGTCTTAGCGCCTAGTTGGAGAAGTTGCAATTTTTCCGATCTCTTTGATCATGGTTTCGGGCGGAGCTTTGGTGGAGGGTCGCGAGATCCGTCTCGGCGCGCTCACGTTCATCGCCGACGACTCCGCTTGGCTTCAGGAGGCTCCACTCGACATCGACGCGCTCCCCGTCCGCGGGGCGACGCACTTTCGCGCATGCGTCCGTGGTGTCCTCCTGCGGCAGCCGTCGACCAAGTATCGGTCGGCTCCTGTGGCATCTCCCCGCCCTGTTTCTCACCGGCGCAAGCGCTCCGGTCGGTTGAGGCTTCAGAGGTGGGTGAGGCATGCAGTGGCCCGCCAGTTGGCCACCCCACAAGTCGCGGCAATCGAGCCCGACGAATCCCTCTATGGCCTATTTGACCTGTCGACTGGCTCCGCAGAGACCGCATCCAAATGCGACAGTAGTGACCCAGCTGCAGAGGTTCTGGTGATCGATGGGCCACACAGTCCTCCCAGTTTCCCCCGCGCTGACGGAGGCGTGGATGGGGGCGAACCGTCGCGTCCTCATGAGGAGTATCTCCCCGAGCCTCTCACGTCATTGCAGTGGGAGGAGCTTCGCTGCCAGAACATGGATGCACTCCACACTCCTATCATTGGAGAAACCCCCGAGGCACGAGCCTTGGAGGACGCGCGCTTGGCTAACTTGGCCGAGCGCACTCGACTGGAGAATCTCTAGCGAATACTCGACGAGCGAGCGCGTCAACAGGCTCCAGAATCCAGTCGACGTCAACTCTTTCCGCCCCCGCAGGTATATCGTACTCCGATTCAGAATTTGGCGGCTGCGGCTCGTATAGCAGAGTCGATCCAGCCCTCCCAGTCAGAGGCTGGCAGAGGCTTGTTGCAAATCATAGCGTTGCTCCGGGCAGCAGGAGACCAGAATTCCGCTGTTTCTCAGTCGCGGAACAGGACCCACAGCCGATCTGTTGCAGCGGATACAGTCCAGTCGGCTCACAGCCCAAGATCGCCCCCGAGGCATGAGGGACGTGGAGACCGGCATGATCAGCACAGAAGGAATGAGCGGTATGATCACCGACTCGATCGTGATGATCGACGTCGAGTGCCAACCCCTCCGCCAAGGAGTGGATCATATGTGCCTCGACAGCAGGATGACAGGCGCCCTCATAGTGTTGGGCGGAGAAATCCAGTCGACCCCAGGGAACCAGGCTTTGATGCGAGATCCATTCTCGTTCAAGGTTTGGTCGACAGGAATAGAGCTCACCGAGAAGGCCACGACAGAGATGCGCCTACCAGTAGCAGAGTATATGTTTCAGGGCCGGAGTGTTTCAGTCGAGCCATCAGAGCCCTGTAATTCCTCCCAACTTCAGGTTGGCGACTGTAGTTAGTAAGTTCACTGGTGAGTCCAAGCCCGATACTTGGCTCGAAGATTACCGATTGGCTGTCCAGATTGGCGGTGGGAATGATGAGGTAGCCATGAAGCACCTGCCTCTCATGCTAGAAGGCTCGGCCAGAGCGTGGCTGAATCAGTTAGCACCCAGCAGCATTTAGACTTGGGAGGATCTCTCCCGAGTGTTTGTTACCACATTTGAAGGAACATGCAAGCGACCTGCAGGCCTTACGGAATTGCGGTCTTGCGTGCAGAAACCGAATGAAAATCTGAGGGATTACATCCAGAGGTGGATCACATTGCATCACACAGTTGAAAATGTACCAGATCATCAAGCAGTTTGTGCCTTTAAAGAAGGCGTTAAGTACAGAGAATTGAATCTGAAGTTTGGTTGAACCGGAGAGATGTCTCTGAATCGGATGATGGAGATTGCCACCAAATACGCTAATGGTGAAGATGAGGATCGACTCCGTAGTGGCAAGCATAAAGCAGTCGCCCAGGAAACTGGAGGAAATTACAGTCGGAAACAGAAGCGGAAAGCCGAGCCACCCGCTCCTGGGGAGGCCCTGGCCGTAACCCAGGGAAAATTTAAGGGAAAACCCAAAGGACCTTGGAACCCCAAGAAAGTTAAAGACCAAGATGGAAATGATGTTTTGGATCTACTGTGTTGCATCCACACCAAGAAAGATGAAGAGGGTAAACTCATTTACCCAAAGCACACCACTCGGCAGTGTCGGCTTCTGATCCAGCAGTTTCAGGGCAAGTAGTCCAAAGATAAGGAAAAGGAGTCGGATAAAGTTGAGGACAAGGAAGATAGTGACGATGGGTACCCCCAGGTCAATTCCACCCTGATGATTTTTGCTGACGTTGAGAGCAAAAGTCGACTGAAGGTTATTAACCGTGAGGTGAATATGATTGCTCCGGCAACACCCAATTATCTGAAGTGGTCCCAGACTACCATCACATTCGACCAGTCTGATCACCCTACGCACATTGCCACCCCTGGGAGGCAAGCTCTGGTGGTCGACCCAGTTGTCGAAGGCACTCGACTGACCGAAGTCCTGATGGATGGAGGCAACAGTTTGAACATACTGTATGCAGAAACACTGAAAGGGATGGGCATTCCGATGTCCAGGCTTAGTACGAGTAACATGAGTTTCCATGGAGTCATTCCTGGGAAGAAAGCCGAGTCACTCGGCCAAATTGCTCTTGATGTGGTTTTCGGTGATTCCAAGAATTACCACAAGGAAAAGTTGACATTCGAAGTTGTGGATTTCCAAACTGCTTATCACGCTATTTTGGGCAGGCCAACTTATGCACGCTTCATGGCTCGACCATGTTATGTGTATCTCAAATTGAAGATGCCTGGCCCCAAAGGTGTGATCACTGTTACAGGCAATCGGAAGAAAGCATAAGAGTGTTTTCAGAAAGGCTCAAAGGTTGCTGACGCTCAGATGGCAGTGGTCGAGCTGCAAGAGTATCAGAAGACTATAGATCCGAGTGAGTTGCTACGAGCTAAGAAGCCTGCTTCAGAATCAGCTTTTCAGTCGTCCGATGAAACAAAGGCAGTTCACATTCACCCGACCGATCCAAATGCTGCTCCGACTCACATATCAACAACGGTCGATTCCAAATAGGAAGAAGCTCTCATCCAGTTCCTCCGTGAGAACTGGGACATCTTCGCATGGAAGCCTGCTGACATGCCTGGAGTTCCCAGGGAGCTGGTTGAGCACCGTCTACGAGTCGACCCAAAATTTAAACCTGTGAAAGAACATCTTCGACGGTCCGCCGTCCAGAAGAGGAAGGCCATTGGCGAGGAGGTGGCTCGGCTCTTAGCAGCGGAGTTCATTCAGGAAATTTACCACTCTGAGTGGCTCGCCAATGTTGTCATGGTCCCCAAGAAGGACAAGTCACTTCACATGTGCATTGATATCAAGCATATCAATTGGGCCTGCCCGAAAGATCATTTTCCTCTCCCCCGCATCGACCAGATAGTCGACTCGACTGCGGGATGTGAGCGTTTGTCTTTTCTAGATGCCTATTCCGGGTACCATCAGATCCGTCTGTACGGGCCCGACAAGATCAAAACAGCTTTCATCACTCCATTCGGGTGCTTCTGTTATGTCACCATGCCGTTCGGCCTCAAGAATGCCGGAGCCACGTTCATGAGGATGATTTAGAAGTGTTTGCTCACTCAAATCAATCGGAATGTAGAGGCATACATGGATGATATTGTGGTCAAGTCACGGAAGGGTTCTGACCTGCTGACTGACCTTGCTGAAACCTTTGCCAACCTCAGGAGGTATGATATCAAGCTCAATCCGTCAAAGTGCACATTCGGAGTTCCAGGTGGGAAGTTACTTGGTTTTCTCGTTTCCGAACGGGGAATCGACGCCAATCCTGAAAAAATTGGTACTATACTCCGGATGAAACGTCCTGTGCGTGTGCATGACGTCCAGAAGCTTACAGGATGCTTGGCCGCTTTAAGTCAATTCATCTCTCGCCTCGGTGAAAAGGCATTGCCTCTTTACCGACTGATGAAGATGTCCGACAAGTTCGAGTGGACTCCAGAAGCTGATGCAGCGTTTACAGAGCTCAAAGCTCTGCTCTCCACCCAGCCGGTGCTTGCTGCCCCAATCAGCAAGGAGCCTTTACTGCTTTACATTGCAGCCATAGGACAAGTTGTCAGTACAGTACTTACGGTCAAGCGAGAAGAAGAAGGAAAGGCCTTCAAAGTTCAGCGCCCAGTATATTATGTTTCTGAAGTTTTGACTCCTTCAAAGCAAAGATATCCTCATTACCAGAAGCTTGTATATGGGATTTATATGACCACGAAGAAGGTTGCACATTACTTCTCTGATCATTCCATTACAGTCGTCAGCAACGCTCCGCTATCAGAGATTTTGCACAACAGAGACGCAACTGGTCGAGTGGCCAAATGGGCGATTGAACTTCTTCCCCTAGATATCAAGTTTGAGGCAAAGAAAGCTATCAAGTCCCAAGCAATTGCAGATTTCGTCGCCGAGTGGATCGAACAGCAACTTCCGACTCAAGTTCACTCGAAGCACTGGACATGTTCTTCAAAGGATCTAAGATGATGAATGGTTCCGGTGCTGGGGTAGTATTGGTTTCCCCCCGAGGAGATAAGCTCATATATGTTCTCCAGATTCACTTCGATTCCTCCAATAACGAAGCAGAATATGAAGCACTTTTATATGGGTTGCGCATGGCCATTTCACTCGGCGTCCATCGCCTCATGGTCTATGGCGACTCAGATTTGGTGGTTAATCAGGTGATGAAGGAGTGGGACGTCAGAAGTCCAGCTATGACTGGATATTGCAATGCAGTGAGAAAGTTAGAGAAGAAATTCGAGGGGTTAGAGCTTCATCACATCCCCCGACTGAAAAAATCAAGCGGCTGATGATTTGGCAAAGATAGGCTCCAAGAGAGAAGCCATCCCCAGCAATGTGTTTTTGGAACACATCCACTCGCCATCAGTCCAAGAAGATCCTTTTATAGATGAAGCCCCGCAGCCAAAGAGTGCCACAGATCCGACTGAAGTTGAAATTCCGGCAGTGGTCGACCTAATCATGGAAGTTTTGGCAATCACCCCCGACTGGACGATACCGTACATCGCATATATCCTGAGAAAGGAACTCCCGGAGGACGAAGAAGAGGCTCGACAGATCGTCCGTCGATCCAAGGCCTTTACAGTCATAAAGGGACAGTTGTATAGAGAAAGCGCGACTGGAGTCGGTCAGAAGTGTATAACACCAGAAGAAGGTCAGATAATCCTTGATGATATCCACTCGGGGACCTGTGGTCATCATGCATCCTCTCGGACCATTGTGGCTAAAGCATATCGAGCGGGATTTTACTGGCCAAGAGCGAATGAAATGGCAAAAGAGATAGTCGACAAGTGTGAAGGGTGCCAGTTCTACTCCAACATGTCGCACAAGCCTGCATCAGCCCTGAAGACCATTCCACTCGTCTGGCCCTTTGCTGTTTGGGGACTGGACATGGTTGGTCCACTGAGAATAGGCAGGAGCGGTTTCACACATGTGCTTGTGGCAGTCGACAAGTTTACCAAATGGATTGAAGCTAAGCCTATCAAGAATCTTGATGCTTGCACTGCTATCAGTTTCGTCAGGGAGTTAACATTCAGATATGGAGTCCCGCATAGCATCGTCACTGACAATGGGTCAAACTTTGATTCGGACAAGTTTAGAGCTTTTTGCGTCTCTCAAGGCACACGAGTCGACTACGCATCGGTCGCCCATCCCTAGTCGAATGGACAAGCAGAAAGGGCAAATGGTCTGATTCTCAAAGGACTAAAGCCTCGGCTGATGCGTGATCTCAAGCACACAGCGGGCGCATGCGTCGACGAGCTTCCGTCAGTTCTGTGGGGATTGAGGACCACCCCAAATCGGTCGACTGGAAGAACTCCATTCTTTCTGCTTTACGGAGCTGAAGCAGTCCTGCCGAGCGATCTACTTCACAATGCGCCATGAGTCGAGCTTTACACGAAAGATGAAGCAGAACAAGCCTGGCAAGACGCGGTCGACCTCCTGGAAGAAGAAAGAGAAATGGCTATGATCCAATCGACCATTTATCAGCAAGACTTGCGTCGATTCCATGCCAGAAATGTGAAGAGTCGAGCCTTCCAAGAAGGAGATTTAGTCCTCCGAGTGGATCAACAGAAACCACACAAGCTCGCCCCTACTTGGGAAGGCCCCTTCATCATCACCAGAGTCCTCCACAATGGAGCGTATCACCTTTACAATATCGGTCACCAGATTGATGAGCCACGAGCTTGGAATGCGGAACTACTCCGCCCCTTTTACACTTGAATTCTCACTCGGATGAGATGTAATAAGAAAAACTTCTGTAGTCTATTTATCAAAAACAAGAGTGTTACAATTTTTTTCCTATAATTGTTGTCGCCTTTGTTTGCTTGTAAAATCCCCCAGTGAGTGGCTTAGCTACGAATCCGTTTGGCCTAAGTTTGTAAAAAAATCCTACCGAGTGGTGAGCCAGACTCTCACTCAGGGGCTTAGCTGCAGCCCAGTGCTCGCCTAAGTGTTCAAAAAATCCTACCGAGTGGTGAGCCAGACTCCCACTCGGGGGCTCAGCTGCAGCCCAGTGCTCGCCTAAGTGTTTAAAAATCCTACCGAGTGGCGAGCCAGACTCCCACTCGGGGGCTTAGCTGTTGGGGAACGTAGTAATTTCAAAAAAATTCCTACGCACACGCAAGATCATGGTGATGCATAGCAACGAGGGGGAGAGTCTGATCTACGTACCCTTGTAGATCGCAACGGAAGCGTTGACACAACGTAGAGGAAGTAGTCGTACGTCTTCTTCCCGATCCGACCGATCCAAGCACCATTACTCCGGCACCTCCGAGTTCTTAGCACACGTTCAGCTCGATGACGATCCCCGGGCTCCGATCCAGCAAAGCTTCGGGGAGGAGTTCTGTCAGCACGACGGCGTGGTGACGATCTTGATGTACTACCGACGTAGGGCTTCGCCTAAGCACTACAACGATATGATCGAGGTGGAATTTGGTGGCAGGGGGCACCGCACACGGCTAAGGAACGATCTCAATGATCAACTTGTGTGTCTAGAGGTGCCCCCTACCCCCATATATAAAGGTTGCCAGGGGGAGGGCTGGCCGGCCAAGGGAGGAGGGCGCAGGAGGAGTCCTACTCCTACCGGGAGTAGGACCCCCCCCCCAATCCTAATAGGATTCCTCGAGAGAGAGAGAGAGGGAGAAGGGGCCCGGCCACCTCTCCTAGTCCTAATAGGACTAGGGGAGGGGGGAGGCGCGCAGCCCACCTTGGGCTGCCCCTTTCACCTTTCCAATAAGGCCCATTTGGTTCCCGGGGGTTCCGGTAACCTCCCGGTACTCCGGTAAAATTCCCGATTTCACCCGGAACACTTCCGATGTCCAAACATAGGCTTCCAATATATCAATCTTTATGTCTCGACCATTTCGAGACTCCTCGTCATGTCCGTGATCACATCCGGGACTCCTTCAGTACATCAAAATGCATAAACTCATAATAATTGTCATCGTAACGTTAAGCGTGCGGACCCTACGGTTCGAGAACAATGTAGACATGACCGAGACACGTCTCCGGTCAATAACCAATAGCGGGACCTGGATGCCCATATTGGATCCTACATATTCTATGAAGATCTTTATCGGCCAGACCGCATAACAACATATGTTGTTCCCTTTGTCATCGGTATGTTACTTGCCCGAGATTCGGTCGTCGGTATCCAATACCTAGTTCAATCTCGTTACTGGCAAGTCTCTTTACTCGTTCCGTAATACATCATCTCACAACTAACATCTTAGTTATAATGCTTGCAAGGCTTATGTGATATGTATTACCGAGAGGGCCCAGAGGTACCTCTCCGACAATCGGAGTGACAAATCCTATTCTCGAAATACGCCAACTCAACATCTACCATTGGAAACACCGGTAGTACTCCTTTATAATCACCCAGTTATGTTGTGACGTTTGGTAGCACCCAAAGTGTTCCTCCGGCAAACGGGAGTTGCATAATCTCGTAGTCATAGGAACATGTATAAGTCATGAAGAAAGCAATAGCAACATACTAAACGATCGGGTGCTAAGCTAATGGAATGGGTCATGTCAATCAGATCATTCAACTAATGATGTGACCTCGTTAATCAAATAACAACTCTTTTGTTCATGGTTAGGAAACATAACCATCTTTGATTTAACGAGCTAGTCAAGTAGAGGCATACTAGTGACACTCTGTTTGTCTATGTATTCACACATGTATTATGTTTCCAGTTAATACAATTCTAGCATGAATAATAAACATTTATCATGATATAAGGAAATAAATAATAACTTTATTATTGCCTCTAGGGCATATTTCCTTCAGTCTCCCACTTGCACTAGAGTCAATAATCTAGATTACACAGTAATGATTCTAACACCCATGGAGCCTTGGTGCTGATCATGTTTTGCTCGTGGAAGAGGCTTAGTCAACGGGTCTGCAACATTCAGATCCGTATGTATCTTGCAAATCTCTATGTCTCCCACCTGGACTAGATCCCGGATGGAGTTGAAGCGTCTCTTGATGTGTTTGGTCATTTTGTGAAATCTGGATTCCTTTGCCAAGGCAATTGCACCAGTATTGTCACAAAAGATTTTCATTGGACCCGATGCACTAGGTATGACACCTAGATCGGATATGAACTCCTTCATCCAGACTCCTTCGTTCGCTGCTTCCGAAGCAGCTATGTACTCCGCTTCACATGTAGATCCCGCTACGACGCTTTGTTTAGAACTGCACCAACTGACAGCTCCACCGTTTAAAGTAAACACGTATCCGCTTTGCGATTTAGAATCGTCTGGATCAGTGTCAAAGCTTGCATCAACGTAACCTCTTACGGTGAGCTCTTTGTCACCTCCATATACGAGAAACATGTCCTTAGTCCTTTTCAGGTATTTCAGGATGTTCTTGACCGCTGTCCAGTGATCCACTCCTGGATTACTTTGGTACCTCCCTGCTAAACTTATAGCAAGGCACACATCAGGTCTGGTACACAGCATTGCATACATGATAGAGCCTATGGCTGAAGCATAGGGAACATCTTTCATTTTCTCTCTATCTTCTGCAGTGGTCGGGCATTGAGTCTGACTCAACTTCACACCTTGTAACACAGGCAAGAACCCTTTCTTTGCTTGATCCATTTTGAACTTCTTCAAAATCTTGTCAAGGTATGTGCTTTGTGAAAGTCCAATTAAGCGTCTTGATCTATCTCTATGGATCTTTATGCCTAATATGTAAGCAGCTTCCCCGAGGTCTTTCATCGAAAAACTTTTATTCAAGTATCCCTTTATGCTATCCAGAAATTCTATATCATTTCCAATCAGCAATATGTCATCCACATATAATATCAGAAATGCTACAGAGCTCCCACTCACTTTCTTGTAAATACAGGCTTCTCCAAAAGTCTGTATAAAGCCAAATGCTTTGATCACACTATCAAAGCGTTTATTCCAACTCCGAGATGCTTGCACCAGTCCATAAATGGATCGCTGGAGCTTGCACACTTTGTTAGCTCCCTTTGGATCAACAAAACCTTCTGGTTGCATCATATACAACTCTTCTTCCAGAAATCCATTCAGGAATGCAGTTTTGACATCCATCTGCCAAATTTCATAATCATAAAATGCGGCAATTGCTAACATGATTCTGACAGACTTAAGCATTGCTACGGGTGAGAAGGTCTCATCGTATTCAACCCCTTGAACTTGTCGAAAACCTTTTGCGACAAGTCGAGCTTTATAGACAGTAATATTACCGTCAGCGTCAGTCCTTTTCTTGAAGATCCATTTATTCTCAATTGCTTGCCGATCATCGGGCAAGCCAACCAAAGTCCATACTTTGTTCTCATACATGGATCCCATCTCAGATTTCATGGCTTCAAGCCACTTTGCGGAATCTGGGCTCACCATCGCTTCTTCATAGTTCGTAGGTTCATCATGATCTAGTAGCATGACTTCCAGAATTGGATTGCCGTACCACTCTGGTTGATCTACGTGGTTCAGTAGTATCTTGTCCTGAAGTTTCATGATCATCATCATTAGCTTCCTCACTAATTGGTATAGGTGTCGCAGAAACAGTTTTCTGTGATGTACTATTTTCCAATAAGGGAGCAGGTACAGTTACCTCGTCAAGTTCTACTTTCCTCCCACTCACTTCTTTCGAGAGAAACTCCTTCTCTAGAAATGATCCATTCTTAGCAATGAATGTCTTGCCTTCGGATCTGTGATAGAAGGTGTACCCAACAGTCTCCTTTGGGTATCCTATGAAGACACATTTCTCCGCTTTGGGTTCGAGCTTATCAGGTTGAAGCTTTTTCACATAAGCATCGCAGCCCCAAACTTTAAGAAACGACAACTTTGGTTTCTTGCCAAACCATAGTTCATAAGGCGTCGTCTCAACGGATTTTGATGGTGCCTTATTTAACGTGAATGCGGCCGTCTCTAAAGCATAACCCCAAAATGATAGCGGTAAATCAGTAAGAGACATCATAGATCGCACCATATCTAGTAAAGTACGATTACGACGTTCGGACACACCATTACGCTGTGGTGTTCCGGGTGGCGTGAGTTGCGAAACTATTCCACAATTTTTCAAATGTACACCAAACTCGTAACTCAAATATTCTCCTCCACGATCAGATCGTAGAAACTTTATTTTCTTGTTACGATGATTTTCAACTTCACTCTGAAATTCTTTGAACTTTTCAAATGTTTCAGACTTGTGTTTCATTAAGTAGATATACCCATATCTGCTTAAATCATCTGTGAAGGTGAGAAAATAACGATATCCGCCACGAGCCTCAATATTCATCGGACCACATACATCGGTATGTATGATTTCCAACAGATCTGTTGATCTCTCCATAGTACCGGAGAACGGTGTTTTAGTCATCTTGCCTATGAGGCACGGTTCGCAAGTACCAAGTGATTCATAATCAAGTGGTTCCAAAAGCCCATCAGCATGGAGTTTCTTCATGCGCTTTACACCGATATGACCTAAACGGCAGTGCCACAAATAAGTTGCACTATCATTATCAACTCTGCATCTTTTGGTTTCAACATTATGAATATGTGTATCACTACTATCGAGATTCATCAAAAATAGACCACTCTTCAAAGGTGCATGACCATAAAAGATATTACTCATATAAATAGAACAACCATTATTCTCTGATTTAAATGAATAACCGTCTTGCATTAAACAAGATCCAGATATAATGTTCATGCTCAACGCTGGCACCAAATAACAATTATTTAGGTCTAATATTAATCCCGAAGGTAGATGTAGAGGTAGAGTGCCGACCGCGATCACATCGACTTTGGAACCGTTTCCCACGCGCATCGTCACCTCGTCCTTTGCTAGTGTCCGCTTATTCCGTAGTCCCTGTTTTGAGTTGCAAATATTAGCAACAGAACCAGTATCAAATACCCAGGTGCTACTGCGAGCTCTAGTAAGGTACACATCAATAACATGTATATCACATATACCTTTGTTCACCTTGCCATCCTTCTTATCCGCCAAATACTTGGGGCAGTTCCGCTTCCAGTGACCAGTCTGCTTGCAGTAGAAGCACTCAGTTTCAGGCTTAGGTCCAGACTTGGGTTTCTTCTCCTGAGCAGCAACTTGCTTGCTGTTCTTCTTGAAGTTCCCCTTCTTATTCCCTTTGCCCTTTTTCTTGAAACTAGTGGTCTTGTTGACCATCAACACTTGATGCTCCTTCTTGATTTCTACCTCCGCAGCTTTCAGCATTGCGAAGAGCTCGGGAATAGTCTTGTTCATCCCTTGCATATTATAGTTCATCACGAAGCTCTTGTAGCTTGGTGGCAATGATTGGAGAATTCTGTCAATGACGCAATCATCTGGAAGATTAACTCCCATCTGAATCAAGTGATTATTATACCCAGACATTTTGAGTATATGCTCACTGACAGAACTGTTCTCCTCCATCTTGCAGCTATAGAACTTATTGGAGACTTCATATCTCTCAATTCAGGCATTTGCTTGAAATATTAACTTCAACTCTTGGAACATCTCATATGCTCCATGACGTTCAAAACATTGTTGAAGTCCCGATTCTAAGTCGTAAAGCATGGCACACTGAACTATCGAGTAGTCATCAGCTTTGCTCTGCCAGACGTTCATAACATCTGGTGTTGCTCCAGCAGCAGGCCTGGCACTCAGCGGTGCTTCCAGGACGTAATTCTTCTGTGCAGCAATGAGGATAATCCTCAGGTTACGGACCCAGTCCGTGTAATTGCTACCATCATCTTTCAACTTTGCTTTCTCAAGGAACGCATTAAAATTCAACGGAACAACAGCACGAGCCATCTATCTACAATCAACATAAACAAGCAAGATACTATCAGGTACTAAGTTCATGATAAGTTTAAGTTCAGTTAATCAAATTACTTAAGAACTCCCACTTAGATAGACATCCCTCTAATCCTCTAAGTGATCACGTGATCCAAATCAACTAAACCATAACTGATCATCACGTGAGATGGAGTAGTTTTCAATGGTGAACATCGTTATGTTGATCATATCTACTATATGATTCACGCTCGACCTTTCGGTCTCTGTGTTCCGAGGCCATATCTGCATATGCTAGGCTCGTCAAGTTTAACCTGAGTATTCTGCGTGTGCAAAACTGGCTTGCACCTGTTGTAGATGGACGTAGAGCTTATCACACCCGATCATCACGTGGTGTCTGGGCACGACGAACTTTTGCAACGGTGCATACTCAGGGAGAACACTTCTTGATAATTTAGTGAGAGATCATCTTATAATGCTACCGTCAATCAAAGCAAGATAAGATGCATAAAAGGATAAACATCACATGCAATCAATATAAGTGATATGATATGGCCATCATCATCTTGTGCTTGTGATCTCCATCTCCGAAGCACCGTCATGATCACCATCGTCATCGGCACGACACCTTGATCTCCATCATAGCATCGTTGTCGTCTCGCCAATCTTATGCTTCCACGACTATCACTACCGCTTAGTAATAAAGTAAAGCATTACATCGTGATTGCATTGCATACAATAAAGCGACAACCATATGGCTCCTGCCAGTTGCCGATAACTTGGTTACAAAACATGATCATCTCATACAATAAAATTCAGCATCATGCCTTGACCATATCACATCACATCATGCCCTGCAAAAACAAGTTAGACGTCCTCTACTTTGTTGTTGCATGTTTTACGTGGCTGCTACGGGCTTAAGCAAGAACTCATCTCACCTACGCATCAAAACCACAACGATAGTTTGTCAAATAGACTCAGTTTTAACCTTCTCAAGGACCGAGCGTAGCCACACTCGGTTCAACTAAAGTTGGAGAGACAGTCGCCCACAAGCCATCTATGTGCAAAGCACGTCGAGGGAACCGGTCTCGCGTAAGCGTACGTGTAAGGTTGGTCCGGGTCGTCTCGTCCAACAATACCGCTGAACCAAAGTATGACATGCTGGTAGGCAGTATGACTTGTATCGCCCACCACTCACTTGTGTTCTACTCGTGCAAATAACATCAAACCATAAAACCTAGGCTCGGATGCCACTGTTGGGGAACGTAGTAATTTCAAAAAAAATCCTACGCACACGCAAGATCATGGTGATGCATAGCAACGAGGGGGAGAGTCTGATCTACGTACCCTTGTAGATCGCAACGGAAGCGTTGACACAACGTAGAGGAAGTAGTCGTACGTCTTCTTCCCGATCCGACCGATCCAAGCACCATTACTCCGGCACCTCCGAGTTCTTAGCACACGTTCAGCTCGATGACGATCCCCGGGCTCCGATCCCGCAAAGCTTCGGGGAGGAGTTCCATCAGCACGACGGCGTGGTGATGATCTTGATGTACTACCGACGTAGGGCTTTGCCTAAGCACTACAACGATATGATCGAGGTGGAATTTGGTGGCAGGGGGCACCGCACACGGCTAAGGAATGATCTCAATGATCAACTTGTGTGTCTAGAGGTGCCCCCTGCCCCCGTATATAAAGGTTGCCAGGGGGAGGGCTGGCCAGCCAAGGGAGGAGGGCGCAGGAGGAGTCCTACTCCTACCGGGAGTAGGACTCCCCCCCCCCCCCCAATCCTATTCCTAATAGGATTCCTCGAGAGAGAGAGGGAGAAGGGGGCCGGCCACCTCTCCTAGTCCTAATAGGACTAGGGGAGGGGGGAGGCGCACAACCCACCTTGGGCTGCCCCTTTCACCTTTCCACTAAGGCCCAATAAGGCCCATTTGGTTCCCGGGGGGTTCCGGTAACCTCCCGGTACTCCGGTAAAATTCCCGATTTCACCCGGAACACTTCCGATGTCCAAACATAGGCTTCCAATATATAAATCTTTATGTCTCGACCATTTCGAGACTCCTCGTCATGTCCGTGATCACATCCGGGACTCCGAACAACCTTCGGTACATCAAAATGCATAAACTCATAATAACTGTCATCGTAACGTTAAGCGTGCGGACCCTACGGTTCGAGAACAATGTAGACATGACCGAGACACGTCTCCGGTCAATAACCAATAGCGGGACCTGGATGCCCATATTGGCTCCTACATATTCTACGAAGATCTTTATCGGTCAGACCGCATAACAACATACGTTGTTCCCTTTGTCATCGGTATGTTACTTGCCTGAGATTCGATCATCGGTATCCAATACCTAGTTCAATCTCGTTACTGGCAAGTCTCTTTACTTGTTCCGTAATACATCATCTCACAACTAACATCTTAGTTATAATGCTTGCAAGGCTTATGTGATGTGTATTACCGAGAGGGCCCAGAGGTACCTCTCCGACAATCGGAGTGACAAATCCTATTCTCGAAATACGCCAACTCAACATCTACCATTGGAAACACCTGTAGTACTCCTTTATAATCACCCAGTTACGTTGTGACGTTTGGTAGCACCCAAAGTGTTCCTCCGGCAAACGGGAGTTGCATAATCTCATAGTCATAGGAACATGTATAAGTCATGAAGAAAGCAATAGCAACATACTAAATGATCGGGTGCTAAGCTAATGGAATGGGTCATGTCAATCAGATCATTCAACTAATGATGTGACCTCGTTAATCAAATAACAACTCTTTTGTTCATGGTTAGGAAACATAACCATCTTTGATTTAACGAGCTAGTCAAGTAGAGGCATACTAGTGACACTCTGTTTGTCTATGTATTCACACATGTATTATGTTTCCGGTTAATACAATTCTAGCATGAATAATAAACATTTATCATGATATAAGGAAATAAATAATAACTTTATTATTGCCTCTAGGGCATATTTCCTTCATTAGCCGCAGTCCAGTACTCGCCTAAGTTTGAAAAATCCTACCGAGTGGAGAGCAGACCTCCCACTCGGGGGCTTAGCTGCAGTCCAGTACTCGCCTAAGTTTGAAAAAATCCTACCGAGTGGAGAGCAGACCTCCCACTCGGGGGCTTAGCTGCAGTCCAGTACTCGCCTAAGTTTGAAAAATCCTACCGAGTGGAGAGCAGACCTCCCACTCAGGGGCTTAGCTGCAGTCCAGTACTCGCCTAAGTTTGAAAAAATTCTACCGAGTGGAGAGCAGACCTCCCACTCGGGGGCTTAGCTGCAGTCCAGTACTCGCCTAAGTTTGAAAAATCCTACCGAGTGGAGAGCAGACCTCCCACTCGGGGGCTTAGCTGCAGTCCAGTACTTGCCTAAGTTTGAAAAAATTCTACCGAGTGGAGAGCAGACCTCCCACTCGGGGGCTTAGCTGCAGTCCTGTACTCGCCTAAGTTTGAAAAATCCTACCGAGTGGAGAGCAGACCTCCCACTCGGGGGCTTAGCTGCAGTCCAGTACTCGCCTAAGTTTGAAAAAATCCTACCGAGTGGAGAGCAGACCTCCCACTCGGGGGCTTAGCTGTAGTCCAGTACTCGCCTAAGTTTGAAAAAATCCTACTGAATGGAGAGCAGACCTCCCACTCGGAGGCTTAGCTGCAGTCCAGTACTCGCCTAAGTTTTTAAAATCCTACCGAGTGGAGAGCAGACCTCTCACTCGGGGGCTTAGCTGCAGCCCAGTGCTCGCCTAAGTGTTCAAAAAATCCTACCGAGCGGTGAGCCAGACTCCCACTCGGGGGCTTAGCTGCAGCCCAGTGCTCGCCTAAGTGTTTAAAAATCCTACCGAGTGGAGAGCAGACCTTCAACTCGGGGGCTTAGCTGCAGCCCAGCGCTCGCCTAAGTACGGAACACATCCCAATCCGCAAGGACGACGAGGTGCAAATCGACTGCTACCTTCTCCTTGAGAGCTGCACCACAAATACAAAGTAATTTCGAGTGAAGAACAAGTTCCACTCGACAGATAATTCATGAAGATATTCAATGATAAATCAAGTTCAGATAAGATCCGAAGGTCCTAGACCACAGAGCAAAGTACTCGAGCCTCTAGCTCGACAGAGTTTAATGGTTACAAAATCCACTCGGCATTCTGAGGCAAATTTAAAGTGAAGCATAAAAGTTTTCATTCCTCAGGCGGAGGACTGGAAGGGGCGACGAACTCGTCCAAGTCGATCCCGTCTGCAATGCGAGTGGCAGCAGCAATGAAAGTCTCCAAGAAGTCTTGAAAGTTGTGCTTCCTGGTATTGGCAACTTGGATGGCGGCCAACTTTTCTTCTCGCGCCTCCTTGCAGTGGACGCGGACCAGAGACAGAGCGACGTCAGCGCCACATCTAGCAGAAGATTTCTTCCATTCCACCACTCGACCTGGGACTTCATTCAGTCGAGTCATCAGGGACTCGAGGTCATTCTGAAGCGCCGTCCTAGGCCAGAGCGACGTGTCGATCTACGACATTGCAACCTTCAACCGAGGAAGATAGTCAACAACTCCGGCAACACGAGACTCAAGTCGGAGCACGTTCATAGCAGCCTCGTCCTTCACTGGAGAATTGATGGGGTCCAAGCCTGTCTCCACTCGACTGGTCTCCTCTTCAAAGTTCTGGCAGAATTCTGTAAACACAATTCAAGGATAAGTCAGTGGCTCTACGCAGGTTTGGTAACCGCAAGTCAGTCGGACCGGAGTAATTACCCTCGAGCATGACGAACAGCTTCTTGGCGAGTCCACCGAGATAAACCTCCAGATCGTTCCTCTTCCCCGCCAGCTCACCTGCCTAGTCACTCAGAGCCATCTTGTCTTTCTTCAGACGGCTGACCTCTTGATTAGCCACGTCGAGAGCAGCTTGAAGCCTGGAGTTTTCCTTTTCAAGAGTACCGACTGAAGCCAGTTTTTCTTCAGCAAGCTTCGTTTTGTTCAGGGCCTCCTTCTGAGCTTCGGCAAGGTCTTGATCCTTCTTCTTCAGAGCCTCCTCCACTTTGTCTGCGAAACAGCAAGTGAGATCAACATCGAGGACAGACAGAAAGAAAGGACAGTTGACAAAAGCTCACCAACCATACCTTTTGCTTCATCCCTCGCCTTCTGCAAGTTCTCCTGAGCAAGCTTCAAGTCAAGGTTGAGCTGGATCTGTTTGTTCTCCAACTCAGTGTAGCGAGCCACAAGTTCGCAGGATTTCTGCAAAAAAATCAGTCGACAGACATCCAAGATAAGTTGCTTCCGAGTAACCAGGAGACAATGATGGCGTTTCTAAGACTACAGCCGAATCAAAAACATTCGACAGTAGTCTCGGGGACTACACCCAGTGGGTGCACTCAGCGTGCTCCCACTGGTTCGACCAAAAATAAAAAATAAAAAAATCAACTGCCCGCAGTCGACCATGTACAGTTCCATTCGACATGGCCTGACCAGACCGAGTGAAGAAGTTCAACTAAAGCAACACAATATAAAGACTATAGTCGACTGCCAGCAGTCCACCGTAGTCTCGGGGACTACACCCAATGGGTGCACTTAGCGTGCCCCCACTCACACCCAGTGGGTGTACAGATATAAATATCTTCGGAAAAGAGATTCTTCAGATAGCATATCCTAACAGAACAAGCGGTGAATCGACTGACCTGGACGTTGCTCTGAAGAGCTGAACTCGCGTCATAAGCTGCTTGGCTAGCTTCCCGAACCACCTTCACTTGCTCCATCATAATCCCCGCCTGGCGTATAGCCTCTTTAGCGGCACCCACTTAGTCCTCAGGGACGTGGTGTGTGGCAAAAAGCGAAGGCGGATTTGCAGTCGATGTCGAAGGCAGGACACTCGTCAGAGGTTCAGCGAAGGTCATAGAAGCCCGAGTGGTATCACCACCCTCCCGGACTACGGCCTCAGGCGTCGGAGTAGTTTGTGGGGTCTTGCCAGCCGGCGCCCTCCTGTTCCTTCGCGCCCTCATCGGCACTTCGTCATCATCATCAGGGAGGTCAATGACATGAGGAGGAGCTACGAGAAAAATCCAATCGATCAGAGGTATAAGAAATCGTCAGTCAACTAAAAGCAGAGCATCAGTAATCATATCGGGGTTGGAGGTAACAGCGTCTTCCATCTCTTGATCATCGTCCTTGGCGGAGACCTCCGAGGTGGCAGCACTGCGAATTTCGAAAGTCAGACGGCTTAGTCAATGAGTCGACCAAGAGTCCGTCACGTTCAACAAAGGAAAACAAATTCTACTATTACCCAGAAATGGTGGGGACAGTCATCTTCATCTTGGGCAGAGCCTTGGGCGGCTTGGATGGTGTCGCGCGTGGATGCTTGGGAGCTTTTTCTGTCGGTGCTGGAGATGAGGTCCGAGGGCGCTTCGACGACTGCCCAACAGGGACAGTCGCCTTACCACGTTCCCGTGCAGGGTCGTGTGTAAGCTTGGATCGCCGTTCCGAGCGGGGAGGTTCGACTTCTTCCTCCTCTTCTTCACTGGAGTCGTCGTCATCCCCCTCTCCTTCGCCGTCAGATTCCCACTCTTCTCCCTCGTCTCCACTTTCGCCTCCGCTCGCCTCTCCTTCCTCGGCCTGCTCCTGTGATCCATTGGGTGTCGAGTACATCTCAGTAGTGGCCTAGAGGACAGCAAACAAGACAAAAGTCAATCGACTGATCCAAAGAGAACAAATAAAGAAAGCAAGATCACAGTCGGAAACGCAAGGTCAGACCTTGTCCACTTCGTATGTTTGGTCGAGTGGAGGAATCCTCCTGGCTCCTCGGGGGTTGTCCTTGTTCCCTGTGACACTCAACAGCCACCCTTCCAACATCTCGTCAGTGACCTCCTCTGGGTGAATCCGAGTGGTGTCTTCGAGACCCGAGTACAGCCACATCAGGTGGTCACGAGCCTGAAGCGGTTGGATGCGCCTCCGAAGGAAGACTTCCAACAAGTCCATGCCAGTCACACCCTCGCGGACCAGTTGAACCACTCGACCGACTAGCACCTTGACTTGCGCCTTTTCCTCCGGCGTCACTTTTAGGGAGGCAAGTTTTTGTGCTCGATTCAGAGAAAAAGGGGGAAGCCCAGTCGACTGTCCTGGGGTCACCTGGTCTTTACAATAAAACCAAGTCTACTGCCACCCACGGACTGACTCGAGAAAACTGATAGATGGAAAGGAACTTTTTCCCCTCATCTGGATCGCCAGGCCCCCACACAGCTGGATCACCTGCGTCCGTTCGTCACTCGATTTGGCCTTCTTGACCGACTGAGAGCGGCAAGTGAAGATGTGCTTGAAGAGTCCCCAATGGGGGCGGCAACCCAAGAAGTTTTCGCACAAGGAAACGAAAGCAGCAAGATACACAATAGAACTGGGAGTAAAGTGATGGAGCTGCGCTCCGAAGAAGTTCAAGAAGCTCCGGAAAAAAGGATGAGGAGGCAGAGAGAATCCACGATTGATATGGGTGGTGAGGAGGACACACTCACCATCAAGAGGCTGGGGTTCGACTTCTTTCCCCGGGAGACGCACAGATTCGTGGGGAATGAATCCCCCCTCGACCAGATCATCGAGATCATCCTGCCGAATCGCCGACGGCATCCAGTCGCCCTGGATCCAGTCCTTGGGCAGAGCAGTCCTCAAGGAAGATCCGCCCCGAGCGGACTTCTTCCCCTTCCCCTGCACCGCCGCCTTCTTCGCGCGCTCCAGAGCCGACATCTTCTCCTTCACCATCGTCGCCGGCGAAGCTCGAACGGACCTACGGCACCAAGGTGAGAGCGGAGGTGGCGGAGGATCTTGTGAAGGAAGGGGGAAAAGTGAAGGCGCACTGTTCGGGGGTCCCGAGCCGGCAGCTTATAAGAGGTCGCTTCCGAGTGGCTGACTGGTAGGCCCAGGCAATCCCGTCAAATCCCGCAACAGGCACGCGCGCGGTACATGGCAAAAAAGGTGGCGCGGGGATCGAGGAGCTTCCGTCCTATCCCATCCGATTACTGCGGCCGCCCCCGTCCCACGCGCTTCCCGAAATTCAAATCCCACAAAATTCGTGGGCCGAAGAACAACTCGTCAAACAGAAGATCTCTTTCACACCGTCACTCGGAACTTCACAAGTAAAGAAATTCACTCAACAAGAGGCCAAGAATGGATCAAGGCGACTGAAAGAAGTTGGCGACGTCATCCGTGACAATTGATCCAAAACAAGACGTTCGTATAACATGAAGAACCGGTCGGAAAGATCCCCAACTCCTTCCCCACTCGAACCTCGATCCATTCGGGGGCTAATGATGAAGATATGTACCTAGGGTAGGGGCATGGACCTGTCCTAAGTACCCTACCCAAGGACATCCCTAGAAGAAGTCACCTTTCAATCGACTTGGAGGTATCCCACTCGGCGGATTCAAGGCACTCGACCACGAAGTTATCACTCGACCACGAAGCCAACCACTCGACTGCCAGGAGATCTAAAGTCACTCCGCACGCAAACGGTCGGTCATTAAGTAGCTTTTATGGTCATCATAGCACTTTATTAGGGGCGTTACCAGTAACGCCCAGTCTTAATGTACTTTAAACCCTGCATTACTGAGGGCTGGAGGGGCCTAGCAAACTCTATATAAGCCACCCCCCTCCTCAGTATCAAGGGTTCGCACCCCTGTTATTCATACACACATAATTCAGTCGACCGCCTCCGGGCACCGAGACGTAGGGCTGTTACTTCCTCTGAGAAGGGCCTGAACTCGTAACCCTCGTGTGCTTACAACTCCTCCATAGCTAAGATCTAGCCTCTCCATACATACCCCCCTACATCACTGTCAGAGTTAGAACCATGACATCAGCCTCATTGTAGGCTTGTACACACTTGTCAGCCAGGTTCTTCATGCGCTCACGAGAACCTTGAGCTTCTTCACGCTTCTTGAGAAAGACTTCTTTGAGCTCGTGCATCATGATCTTAAAGTTCTTGACCTCTTGCACGCTGAGCTTGGCCATATGCTTCTTGAACTGAGCTTTCTCAAAATCAATCTTTTTCTTCAGTTCGACGATGCGCTGAGCTAGAGCTAGCTCTGAAGCAATGGCGCCATGGAGGCGACACTGAGGCCAATGGGAAGTTGCAGGTCTTCAAAGCTGAGGTTGGGCGTGTCAAACCACTCATTGATGAAGTCATGGATGATTGCCATGTCAAAGAGAGGCAAATTGTTGAAGATTTCTACTTCTTCTTTGCTCTTGATCAGTTGCTCAAGAGTGTCATCTGCAAGATCTTCATCACTGGACAGATCAATGGCATCGTTGCGCAAAATAGCAGCAGCAGTCAGTTCTTGGCTGGTGTGTGGCAGAGGCATCTTGACTCTCGGGGGCTTGGAGATGCGTGACAGATCTTCAGACTGCACACTGTCTTCAGGAGGTGCTGTAGCCAGTGGCTTCGCCCGTGAGATTTTTGGTGCTGAGGCAGGCTTTGAAGCTTTAGGCTGCATCAGTTTCTTTGGCTTCGGCGCTGCAGGCACTTCATCAGATTCAGCGTCATCTGCAGGCTCATCCACGGCTGTCCCTTGAACCATGATATGAGTGATGAGACCTTCCAGGTTGTAGAAGGGCCCAACAAGATTGGGTTCAGCTTCGCGGGTGCTATCAGCACGGGGAGCAGAGGGACCAGGGTTGAAGTCGAGTCCCAATGACTTCTTGTTCTGCTTCGCCGAATTCTGGGCAAACTGGAAGTTGTGCTTGAACAGATTATCGTCACGACACCATAGCAGTGACGATGGGTCAGCATCCGCAGGCTATGGTCCACGGACCATGCAGGGATAGAAGCCTTGTTCAATGGCTTCATCTCTGGACCTGGGTTGAAGATTTCTGTAGAGGATGTCTCCCCATGGTCGCTTGATGGCATTCTTCTCAGCATATTCCTTTGTCACAAACCTGTATTTGAACCACTGTTCTGCCCAATATCGGCGAATCCATTGGATTCGTGTCTTGCGCTGATTGTAATCCTCTTCAGGATCTGTCTTGTACAGCTCTGAGAGGTCATCAGGCAGATCTCTTGATGTTTCTCCTCGACGCTTTCTGCCAATCTTCCTTGTTGATTTCTCTGCAGCCATGAACTTTAAACTGAATGGCTTCAATATGTTCAAAGGCTTTTGCTTGCTGGACAAACATGAACTGGCTTCGGGAGAATTTAGATGATGCTGTAAGAATTCTACAAATGAATGCAGACTATGAGAACCAAGGGATTCTCCCATGAACATGTACCTGTGACAGCATTAAGGTGCGAGGGAAGGGGAAGATGTCATATGCATTCTCAGAAGATTTTGAAGATAAATCAGTTTAGAAGACATTGACCTCATCGTGCAAAGACATTCGCTCATAGATAAGGAGTTGGTTCCAGATTTGTACAAATCCACGGATCAGTACAAGTGAGGAATCTAACTACTTTGTGAAGCATAAGTGAATATACTAGGCATATTATGAGATGCAGTATGAAATAGATCCAACTTGTGTGAACAGAAACTGCTTGTGGTAGAAAGTGACGAATCTATAGGATCAAAGGGGCCGTAAAAAGGAAGTTTTATTTACCACACGAAGAACTGCTAGACGGAGTGGAAGAGGAGGCCGAGCAGTTTGACATCGTCCATGCCCTAACTTGGCGACGGAGGACACCTACGGTGACGATGGAGAAGACGATGTCCGCGGTCGGTGTGAAGACGGCGTCGGAGAGGTTGCGGTAGCTAAGCGCTTCGTCGTCGGCGTCGTCGAGGGCTAGCGGTGGTGCTAGGGTTCGTGCGAGAGTGGAAGAAAGGATAATGACTGAGGTGAGGCGTGTATTTACAGGGACAGGGACGGCTCAGTGTTATTACACAGGTGCCCCTGGCGATTCACATATGAGGAACACGTGGCCATCACGCAGCATATCGGAGGTTGTTCCATGTCCCACGCACGCCTGGATTGTCGGGTGGTCGTTCCCACATCTCTGGGTTTCAGGTGAAGGAATTAGCATTGAAAGCGGACTTAATGTTTGTCTCTGTATCTTCTGCTGACAAGGACGCAGAGAAGACATTTGACAGTTTCAAGAGAATGCATATGATTTGGAGAGATAGATTTTGAGATAGAAAGCAGAGAGAGGTTAGGGTCCGATCACATTCACTTAGTTCAAAAGATTTAACAAGAAGACATAGCTATAAGTGAATGCTGTAGAGGACAGAACACTAGTAATCAACATAGTGAAGATAATCATGAAGACATGTTGAGATTGAAGCCAAACCAAATGTGAAGACATAGCAATGTAACGCCATGAGTGAAACACTTCAAACAGAACATTTGGTGGTGGCGTTACCCACCGTATAGGAAGTATTAAACCCAGACATGGCGCACAATTATCGTGGCGCTCCGAAGTCAAATTCCTCATTAATGTATTCACACTTAGAATGTATGTCTTCATTGATTGAAGATATACTTTACTTCGTGTGTTGCACATCTAAGTCATCAATATGCATAAGTGTTAGGATGTGTGCCTGATCACAGGACATTTGAGGATTCCAAGATATTTAGCTCAGACCGTAACTTGCAAAATCTCTTCTCATCCAAGGGCTTGGTGAAGATATCTGCTAATTGCTCTTCAGTGTTGACGTGTATGATATCAATATCTTCCTTCACAACATGATCTCTGAGAAAGTGATGACGAATCTCAATGTGCTTTGTCTTCGAGTGCTGAACTGGGTTGTTGGCAATCTTGATGGCGCTTTCGTTGTCGCAGTAGAGTGGCACTTGCTTCAGATGAATGCCATAGTCTTTAAGTGTTTGCTTCATCCACAGAAGCTGGGCACAGCAAGATCCAGCAGCAATGTATTCAGATTCAGCAGTGAAGAGAGATACACAGTTCTGCTTCTTTGAAGACCAACATACAAGTGATCGTCCCAGAAAATGACATGTGCCTGATGTAGACATGCGATCCACCTTGTCACCAGCATAATCAGCATCAGAGAATCCAACCAGGTCAAACTCTGAGCCCTTTGGATACCATAATCCTAATGTTGGGGTGTGAGCCAAATATCGAAGAATTCGCTTCACAGCTAAGTGATGCGATTCCTTTGGTGCCGCTTGAAATCGAGCACACATGCAAACACTAAGCATAATATCTGGCCTAGATGCACATAGATAAAGTAAAGACCCAATCATGGAGCGGTATACCTTTTGATCGAACTCTTTACCATTGTCGTCGGGACACAGATGATGTTTGGCTGGCATTGGCGACGTGAAGCCCTTGCAGTCTTTCATACCAAACTTCTTCAGGCAATTTTTGAGGTACTTCTCTTGAGATATAAAGATGCCGTTGCATTGCTGACGTATTTGAAGACCAAGGAAGAACTTCACCTCACCCATCATGGACATTTGATATTGCTCTTGCATCATATATCCAAACTCTTCACTGTATTTCTGATTGGTGCAGCCGAAGATAATGTCATCCACATATATTTGGCACACAAACAGTTCACCATCATATGTATTCGTGAAGAGAGTGGGGTCGAGGGAACCAGGTGTGAAGCCTTTGCTCTTCAGGAAGTATTTGAGTGTGTCATACCAAGCCCGAGGGGCTTTTTTGAGGCCATACAGTGCCTTGTTGAGCTTGTACACCGTGTCAGGATGTTTTGGATCTTCAAAACTAGGCGGTTGTGCAACATACACCTCTTCTTCAATCTTGCCATTGAGAAAGGCACTCTTCACATCCATTAGATACAAGAGAATATTATGATGATTTGCATAGGCCAGTAGTATGCGGATAGCTTCAAGTCTAGCCACAGGAGCAAATGTTTCATCAAAGTCAATCCCTTCAACTTGAGTGTATCCTTGAGCAACGAGACGAGCTTTGTTTTTGACAACTTGACCATGCTTATCTTGCTTGTTGCAATATATCCATTTAGTGCCTATTATATTGTGCTTCCGAGGATCAGGACGCTTAACCAGTTCCCATACATTATTCAGCTCAAATTGTTGAAGCTCTTCTTGCATAGCTTGAATCCATTCAGGTTCCATGAAGGCTTCTTCAACTTTCTTGGGTTCTGTTATTGAGACGAATGCGAAGTGCCCACAGAAATTTGCTAGCTGTGTTGCCCTTGAACAAGTGAGTGGACCTGGTGCATTGATGCTATCAATTATTCTCTCAATCTGTACTTCATTTGCAACACGAGGATGTACAGGACGAAGATTTTGCTCTTGCTGATCATTGTCATTGTTAGAGGGATTGTCTTCAGGCTGAGCATTGTTTTCAGGTTGATCAAGTGCGGAGATGATAAGTTCCTCTTCAGGTTGAGCTTCAGAGGGTATGATTTCTCCAGTTCCCATAAGTTTGATTGATTCACTGGATGGAACTTCATCTAGCACATTTGGCAGGTGCTATCTTTGTGAGCCGTTAGTCTCATCGAACCGCACATCCACTGTTTCAACCACTTTATAATGAAAGAGATTGAAGACTCTGTAGGAGTGCGAATCCTTTCCATATCCAAGCATAAAACTCTCATGTGCTTTCGGTGCAAATTTTGAAGTGTGATGTGGATCCTTGATCCAGCACCTAGCGCCAAATACTCTGAAGTAACTGACATTTGGCTTCTTGCCAGTAAGGAGCTCATAAGATGTCTTGTTCAGAAGCTTGTGAAGATAAACACGGTTGATTGTATGGCATGCGGTATCAATGGCTTCAGGCTAGAACTTTCTTGGAGTCTTGTATTCATCAAGCATCGTTCGGGCCATCTCAATAAGTGTTCTGTTCTTGCGTTCGACGATGCCATTCTGCTGTGGCGTGTATGGAACTAAGAATTCATGTGTGATGCCCAAAGTATCAAGATATGTATCCAGGCCAGTGTTCTTGAATTCAGTGCCATTGTCACTTCTGATGTGTTTTATCTTGGCGCCATAGTTGTTCATTGCTCGATTGGCGAAGCGTCTGAAGACATCCTGCACTTCAGTCTTGTAGAGGATTATATGCACCCAAGTATATCTAGAATAATCATCAACAATGACAAAGCCATAGAGACAAGCAGTAGTAGTAAGAGTTGAGTAATGAGTGGGATCGAAAAGATCCATGTGGAGCAGTTCGAAGGGTCGAGTCGTTGTCATGATTTTCTTCGAGGGATGCTTGGCCCTCATCATCTTTCCTGCTTCACAGGCACCGCATAAGTGATCTTTCTTGAACTTGACGCCCTCGATGCCTATGACATGCTTCTTCTTTGCAAGGGTGTGCAGGTTCCTCATGCCAGCATGCCCTAGCCTCCGATGCCAGAGCCAGCATTGTGAAGCTTTTGCTAGAAGACATACGACAAGTTGTGGTCCTGCTGAGAAATCTACCACATACAAATCATCTTTCTGATACCCTTCAAAAACTAGAGACTTGTCAGATTCCATTAGAACAAGGCAACGATATTTTCCAAACATCACAATCATGTTTAAATCACAAAGCATTGAGACAGACATTAAGTTGAAACCAAGGGATTTAACAAGCATGACTTTATCCATGTGTTGATCCTTTGAGGTTGCAACTCTACCTAGACCCAATACCTTACTTTTACCAGTGTCAGCAAATGTGATGTGACTCTTGTCGGATGGACGTAAGGTTGAGTCCATCAGAAGGCTTCTCTTGCCAGTCATGTGATTGGTACACCCATTATCAATAATCCATTCTGAAGCTGCTGGTGTCGTACCCTACAATGCAGTTAGGGGGATAGGCTTCACGAAGAGAATTGTGAAGCAAAAACATTTGACGAACCAGTGGGTTATGAAAGCTTAGATCGAGATTTGGATTGATAGGGCGAGTAGCAAGCGATTCAGGAACAAAGTACATAATAAGACCATTTGGGCATTTGATCTTGCGCCCTACAAGATGTTTAAGGTCCCCAGCAATAGCGTCAGACGATTTTGGTTTTCTGCTGGAGACCTTTCCCTGCAAAAGAGAGTTAAGCTTTCTTAACCACCCACATCTTCAAGGGTGGCTTTGAAACAATGAGTCTAAGTGCAGCATCTGAGAACTTTGACTTTGGAGCCCTAGCAAAAAGTCTTGCAGGTGGACAATAATACTCATAAGAATAAGCAGAATAGTTCTTGGTCTTATGAACATGGCGGTTTGATAAACCGCGCTCATATTCATAGGCCTGAGTATGGCTTCCCTGCAAAACATTTGCGTTAGTGCGACTCTGGTGAGTCCTCTGTCTGTATGAAGCCTTTGGACCGTATGAAGCCTGTGGTCTGGGGTTTGTCTTCTTCACCTGTGGTGTCATGATGACATTCACAGGAAGATTCTCCAAACACCTTTTCGGCACCCAGACCTTCTTCATAGGCGGTCCATCCCTGCAGTTAGTACCAATATACCTGGCAAACACTTCACCATTCTGATTCTTAAACAGTTTGTAGTTTGCATCAAAGGATTCATCAATTATAATGGGATTAGCACAAGTGAAGCCAGATAGGGTGGATGGATCCGCTGAAGGTTCCTTTGCAGCAACCCACGTGGTTTTGGGGTACTGCTCAGGTTTCTAGTAAGAGCCATCGGCATTCATTTTCCTTTCGAACCCAACACCCTCTTTCCTAGGGTTTCGGTTCAGAATCTACCTTTTGAGGACATCACATAGTGTCTTATGCCCTTTGAGACTTTTGTACATCCCTGTTTCAAGCAGTGTCTTCAACCTAGCATTCTCATCAGCAATAGCAGTGGTATCCTTAGCAGAGGGGTTAATTACCACATCAACAGGTGAAGATATTGCAACAATAGCAGCAGTAGAACATTCAGCAACAGAAGTAACGTTATCACGCTCAATGCATTTAAGACATGGTGGTTCAAATCCTTCCTGGGCTGAACTGATCTGTTTGGCGCGAAGTGACTCGTTTTCCTTTTGAAGATCTTCATGAGCCGCTCCCAATTTCTCAAGGTCTTGCTTCCTTTGAAGATAATCATAGGAAAGCCTTTCATGAGTTGTTGAGAGCGTTTCATGACGACTTTCAAGTTCCTCATACTTAACGTGAAGATTTTTATGCCTTCAATCAAGGACTGAGATCAAGTCATTTCAGCGTCTAACAGATCATCGCTTTTGTCTAACAGTTTTTGAATGTGTTCCATAGCTTTCTGTTGTTCAGTTACAATTTTAGCAAGTGTTTTGTAGCTAGGTTTGGAATCACAATCAGAGTCATTGTCGCTAGATGTTTGATAGTGAGTAGCGCGTGTGTTTACCTTGGCACCGTGTGCCATGAAGCAGTATGAAGGAGCGGAGTAGTCCTTGTCATTCGCATCGGTGACGGTGATGAAGTCATTGTCTTCAGTGTTGAAGATGGACTTGGCAACGTATGCTGTAGCCAGACTCGCAATGCCAGAATCGGACTCCTCCTCAGACTCCACCTCCGCCTCCTCAGAAGCAGACTCCTCCTCAGAATCCATTTCCTTGCCAACAAATGCACGTGCCTTGCCAGATGAGTTCTTCTTGTGTGATGAAGACTTTGAGGAAGACTTGGAAGAAGACTTTGAGTATCTCTTCTTCTTCTTGTCGTCAGAATCATACTCTTTGCTCTTCTTCTTCTTGTTGTTCTCATTGTCCCACTGTGGACACTCAGAGATGTAGTGGCCAGGTTTCTTGCACTTGTGACATGTTCTCTTCTTGTAGTCATGAGCAGAAGCTTCATCATTCCTTGAGCTTGATCGTGAAGACTTTCTGAACCCTTTCTTCTTGGTGAATTTTTGGAACTTCTTCACAAGCATAGCAAGCTCCTTTCCAATGTCTTCAGGATCATCAGAACTGCTGTCGGATTCTTCTTCAGATGAGGAGACAGATTTGGCCTTCAAGGCACGAGTTCGCCCATAGCTGGGACTGTAGATGTCTCTTTTCTCAGAAAGCTGAAACTCGTGTGTGTTGAGCCTCTCAAGTATGTGAGACGGATCGAGTGTCTTGAAATCAGGGCGTTCTTGAATCATCAGGGCTAGAGTGTCAAACGAACTGTCAAGTGATCTCAGGAGTGTCTTGACGACTTCATGCTTGGTGATCTCAGTGGCGCCGAGGGCTTGAAGCTCATTTGTGATGTCAGTGAGTCGATCAAATGTGAGCTAGACATTCTCATTGTCATTTCTCTTGAAGCGGTTGAAGAGGTTGCGAAGAACACTGATTCTCTGATCTCTCTGGGTGGAGACGCCTTCGTTGACCTTGGAGAGCCAGTCCCAGACTAGCTTGGAAGTCTCCAACGCACTCACATGGCCATACTGTCCTTTGGTCAGATGACCACAGATGATATTCTTGGCAGTAGAGTCCATTTGAACGAACTTCTTGACATCAGCAGCAGTGACACCTTCTCCAGCCTTGGGAACGCCGTTCTTGACGACATACCATAGGTCGACATCAATGGCTTCAAGATGCATGCGCATCTTATTCTTCCAGTAGGGATATTCAGTTCCATCGAAGACGGGGCATGCAGCGGAGACTTTAATTATCCCTGCATTCGACATAGCTAAAACTCCAGGTGGTTAAACCGAATCACACAGAACAAGGGAGTACCTTGCTCTGATACCAATTGAAAGTGCTAGTGATCGACTAGAGGGGGGGTGAATAGGCGATTTTTATGAAAGTCTTCAAAAAAGGGAAGTTTCGAAGACAAACGATAGAAGTAAACCTATTACCACGCAGTGGAAGGTAGACTACACTAGGCAACCTTAGTCAAGTAACCAAAGAAGTGAAAGCACAATGACTAATAGCAGCTAGGCAGTAAGGATCAGGTAGGAAGATATTGTGAAGCCAATCAGAACAAGCAGTCACTCAGTGAAGACAAAAGATAATACAATCATGCAATGACTTCACAAGGACCAACAGTAAGTAAAGGAAGGGAAGGATGAAACCAGTGACTTGTTGAAGACAATGATTTGTTGGACCAGTTCCAGTTGCTGTGACAACTGTACGTCTGGTTAGGGCGGCTAGGTATTTAAACCTGAGGACACACAGTCCCGGACACCCAGTCTTGAACACGCAGCTCAGAACCCTTAGTCCTCACCGTATTCCCCTTGAGCTAAGGTCACGCAGACCTCGCCCAATCACTCTGGTAAGTCTTCAAGGTAGACTCCCAAACCTTCATAGACTTTGTTCACCGGCGATCCACAATGACTCTTGGATGCTCAGAATGCGACACCTAACCGGCTGGAGGATTCACAGTCCTCGAGTGTAATAAGTCTTCAAATCACACAGGCAGGACGACTTAAGTGATGCCTAACACTCTTTGGCTCTGGGTGGTTAGGACTTTATCCTCGCAAGGAATTCTCTCTCAAAGGCTTCGAGGTGGGTTGCTCTCAAACGACAACAGCCGTACTTTAACTCTGAGCAGCCAACCGTTTATTGTTGTAGGGGGTGGGCTATTTATAGCCACTAGGCAACCCGACCTGGTTTGTCCGAAATGGCCCTGGGTCACTAAGTAAATGACACGTGTTCCAACGGTCAGATTTCAAACACACACGGCAACTTTACTTGGGCTACAAGCAAAGCTGACTTGTCCAACTCTGGACAAGATTCGCTCTCATAGTCTTCACTCGAAGACATAGGATTTTGATTAAGCATCACTTCAGTCATTCTGACTGGTTCTCTTGGACCCCACTTAATAGTACGGTGGTTCCTATGACTCAACAAAGAAGAAAAAGAACTACGAAAGATCTAAGTCTTCGCGCTCCATAGTCTTCATGCGATGTATTCTCTTTTCATAGTCTTCAATGTGAATTTCTTCACATACCACCTTTGACTTCAATGTCTTCATACATTTTTAGGGGTCATCTCTGGTAGGAAAACCGAATCAATGAGGGACTTCTACCTGTGTTATCCTGCAATTCTCACAAACACATTAGTCCCTCAACTAGGTTTGTCGTCAATACTCCAAAACCAACTAGGGGTGGCACTAGATGCACTTACAAGAGTATTGTAGACATAGAAATTTGCTAAATACATACAGATCTGAATGTTGCAACCCCGTAGACTAAACTTCTCTCACGAGCAAAACATGATCACTTTTTGGGCGTTAATCACATAGGGATGGGAACTAGATTATTGACTCTAGTACACCCTTTGGGTATTAGTCAGATGAAGATGTGAACTAATCACATGACGGTGTGAACTAGATTATTGACTCTAATGCAAGTGGGAGACTAAAGGAAATATGCCATAGAGGCAATAATAAAGTTGTTATTTATATTTCCTTATATCATGATAAATGTTTATGATTCATGCTAGAATTGTACTAACCGGAAACTTAGTACATGTGTGAATACATAGACAAACAAAGTGTCACTAGTATGCCTCTACCTGACTAGCTCGTTGATCAAAGATGGTTAAGTTTCCTAGCCATGGACAAAGAGTTGTCATTTGATAAATGGGATCACATCATTAGAGAATGATGTGATTGACTTGACCCATCCGTTAACTTAGCACTATGATCGTTTAGTTTATTGCTATTGCTTTCTCCATAACTTATACATGTTCCTATGACTATGAGATTATGCAACTCCCGAATACCAGAGGAACACTTAGTGTGCTATCAAACATCACAACATAACTGGGTGACTATAAAGATGCTCTACAGGTGTCTCCGATGGTGTTTGTTGAGTTGGCATAGATTGAGATTAGGATTTGTCACTCCGTGTATCGGAGAGGTATCTCTGGGCCCTCTCGGTAATGCACATCACTATAAGCCTTGCAAGCAATGTCACTAATGAGTTAGTTACGGGATGTTGCATTACGGAACGAGTAAAGAGACTTGCCAGTAACGAGATTGAACTAGGTATTTAGATACCGATGATTGAATCTTGGGCAAGTAACATACCGATGACAAAGGGAACAACGTATGTTGTTATGCAGTTTGACCGATAAAGATCTTCATAGAATATGTAGGAACCAATATGAGCATCCAGGTTCCGCTATTGGTTATTGACCGGAGATGAGTCTCGGACATGTCTACATAGTTCTCGAACCCGTAGGGTCCGCACGCTTAACGTTCGGTGACGACCGGTATTATGAGTTTATGTGTTTTGATGTACCGAAGGTAGTTCGGAGTCCCGGGTGTGATCACGGACATGACGAGGAGTCTCAAAATGGTCGATACATAAAGATTGATATATTGGAAGGTTATATTCGGACACCGGAAGGGTTCCAAAGTGTATCGGGTATTTTTCGGAGTACCGGGAGTTTACCGGACCCCCCCCCCCTCCCCGAGAGTCTATGGGCCTTATTAGGCCCTAGTGGAGAAAGAGGGCAGCAAGCAAGATGTGGGGCACGCGCCCCTAGGCCCAAACCGAATTGGTTTAGGGTTTGGGGGGCCGGCCCCCTCTTTCCTTCTCCCCTCCTCCTATTTCCTCCTTTTCCTAGTAGGAATAGGAAGGGGGGGCAAACCTACTTGGAGTAGGATTGCCCCCCCTTGGCGCGCGCCTCCTCCTAAGCCGGCCTCTTCCTCCCTCCCTCCTTTATATACGTGGGGAGGGGGCACCGCATAGAGACACAAGTTGATTGTTTAGCCATGTGCGGTGCCCCCCTCCACAGATTTCCACCTCGGTCATATCGTTGCAGTGCTTAGGCGAAGCCCTGCGCCAGTAGCTTCACCATCATTGTCATCACGCCGTCGTGCTGACGAAACTCTCCCTCGACACTCATCTAGATCTAGAGTTCATGGAACGTCACCGAGCTGAACGTGTGCAGATCACGGAGGTGTCGTATCTTCGATGCTAGGATCGGTCGGATCGTGAAGACGTACAACTACATCAACCGCGTTGTCATAACGCTTCTGCTTATGGTCTATGAGGGTACGTGGACAACACTCTTCCCTTCTCGTTGCTATGCATCACCTAGATGGATCTTGCGTGTGCGTAGGAATTTTTTTGAAACTACAGCGTTCCCCAACATGGGTTGTACCATCATATCTGGATCGGGCCTAATGTTAGGACCGTGATACTCTGGCCACTGCGATGCATCCAGAAAAGGGTGGAATCTAGACGCCCATGTTAACTTATGAGTTTGCAAGTTGAATTCATGCAACCTCACAACTACTCCATCAGAGATATCCACATTTCTGGTGCGGGGTGCCGACATCATGTGTGAGCATGGCCAGTGGTACTTACTAGGCCGCTCACAAGTGCAATGTCTTGTCATAAGAGCCACCTTAAATGAGCGACCACCATATGATTGTCCATCTCTAGTTGTCCCACCTGGCTCATCCACTTGGTATTTCATTTATACATTATCGAAACAAGTGACTCGCTGGATGGCTGACTTGTCTCTCTGAAACTCCAGCCACTCGGCAACCTTCTTCAGATAAATTTCATTGGGAGGCTTCTCACTATCAACTTTTCGATTTCATTGGAGTGCTTCAAAAAATACTCATTTAGCTTGTAAAAGGTATATTTCGCTATTGCCGTCACCGGCAACTGACGGGCACCCTTCAAGATAAAGTTGAAGCACTCAACAAGATTGCTTGCCATGTCACCATATCTCATGCCTCCTTCTTCACATGCCTGTGACCGCTTGTGTCTCTCATCAATATTCCTTTCTAAGAAATCTTTCCCACCTTCGTTTGCCTTCTCATAGATTTTGTTCAAGCGTGTCGTGAATGACTTAACGGAGAAGGCTACACATGCGGAGTTAAGATCCTTGCAAAGATCCTTGTTCTTACAAGCCCTGTAAAAGTTTGCAATGAAGTGCCTCATACACCATCAGTGGTGAAGCCTCGCATGCCCTGGAATATGAATATCCACGGCCTTCAATATGCCTTGGTGCCGATCGGATATGATGCATACCTCCCTATTCGGAGGAATGACCGTGCTCCTAACAAGTCTCATGAACCATTCCCAGTTGTCTTGGTTCTCCATGGAGACCAAAGCAAATGCCACAGGCAACACCTGATCGTTAGCGTCATGTGCCATTGCTATCATGAGTGTGCCCTTGTATTTGCCTGTCAAGAATGTCCCATCTATAGACAGAACCGGTCGACAATGCTCAAAAGCTGCAATGCATGGGCGAAACGTCCAAAAGGCACGACGGAACACTCCTTCAATATCTTGGACATAGTGGTACATTCTTGGGTTTCTATACGACATCGCTCCCAGCAACCTGGGTAGCATGTTGTACGCCTCTTCCCATCTACCGTACAACATTCTGAGAGCGACTTGCTTGGACTTCCATGTCTTCCCGTACTTGACCTTATATCCGAACTTATCTTCAATCCAACTCATCAACAACTTCACTTTAATGGTTGGATCCTCAGCTATATGTTTCTGGTATTTATAACCAATGAATTCCGAGGTTAGTTGACGGTGTGTCTTCCGTGCTTCTACGGCCAGCGGTGTGCATTGGTGAGTGGCTTTGCAACTAGTTATCTTCCACCACCATCTTTGGTGAGTCTTCCATTGACTTTCCATTTGCATCTTTCTACCTCACATTTCACAATGTATCGCTTGGTGCAGTCCGAGTGAACAACTATGAAAGGCCTGTGGTGTTTGACATCATACTCACACAACCACATCCTGAATTCTAGCATGTGCTCGAACATCAAACCTTTCCTCATGTACGACACCGAAATCTCGTCGGGTGTACTACTTGGGAACTGTCTAGCCTCAATTGTCTTGCTCATGCCACCGTCGACTATAACCTTATCTGCAAGGCTAACATCACAAAACAAGGGAACTTTGTGATCCCTACCGGTGATTTTTGTGTACCACCCTGCTTCTCTCTTAGTCAAGCCATCCTCGTCCAAGTCATTCACCGGGCCTTCATCATCCGAGTCATCCACACAAGCACACTGATAGATAATGTCAGGATCCATGTCCTGATGCCTTACTTCAGCCTCTACATCACCAACATGTTCTGGTGCCTCTCATACTCTTCGTTGGAGTCATCACCATCATCTTTCATCGGTGCACTACCTCCGAACTCATATTGGGGATACTCATTGGATTCCGCTTCAACTTTATGCTCAACAATAGGCGGCACACTACTAACCGGGCTGACATCATCTACTAAGGTTTGGTTCAAGTCAACATGAAAGAGAGGAGCCTTGACCACCTTACTTGCAAAGACTTCGAGTGACTTGACTGTCGAGGATGCAACAACCTCCTTATATGCAATCCAATGCAAATTGGACTTGATAGGCATTGTCTTCATTCGACACTTGTGTGCCGACCCAACATCATATCTTCCTACTAATTCAACTTGGTCACTTGCATCCACCCACTTTAATTTTATCCGTGTTTCTTCCACAACCTCTTCATAACTAGGAGTCTCAAGAAATATCAACACTTCCCCATACTTGTTAACAATATCCACATTCATGAATGCCTCTTTGTCAACATAATGAATATTCACAATCGTGTCCATCTAAAAAATGGTAACATAAGTATAAGAAATGTACAATGCTAGATATACCACATTGCTAACAAAACCACTAACCCTAACCCTAAATCTTAACATTAGGCATAACCCTAACCCTAAATCTTAACATTAGCCATAACCCAAACAATAAGGTATGCTCAACAACATCACAATGCAACACTATTGGAACAACAATACTCAAAACATCACATTATAGATCCATGTTCAAAACTAGGGTGAGGAACAACAAGAACAAATCAATCCAAATGGACAAATCCAACCAATAAAAATTTGTGAGATGAAGGAGGTTACCTCAATGAATGGAAATGACACCGGATCCATGGACCAACCCAATCGATTTGCAAGGATTTGAGGGGCTAACTAAGGGACACAAAGGGGAAAAGGGCAAGAGCTCGGGATAGGCCAATGGGGGAGAAGAGAGTGAATGGTGAGTGGTGGGTGAAAGCCCCACGACCACCTAAAATATCTGCACCAGAAACGCCATAGCTGGTGGCGTTTCTAGAAACGCTAGCTGGCTTGGCGTTTCTATCCCGCCACGTCAGCAAGCAACCTGTCCTCGTCCTGGCAGTGGGCGGGACAGAAACGGTAGCTGGTTCGGTGTTTTGTTGTTGACCGGAAACGCCACGGGCCCTGGCGTTTTCAGAAGGGTCAAATCGTGAAATACTTTCATGTCGGGTTTAGTTTGCGAGAATAAACTCTGACAAGGTCAGAACAGTGATTTCGGCCTGCATACCGCTAGGGGAAGAAGCCGGCCAGATGGATGTGCGGGTCAAAGGAGTAGCTGCTAGTCTGGGAGGGTGACTACAAGCCTATGAGGTGGATATGGTCGCTACTGCCAGTGTTGTGTTGCGGGTTTCGCGTTCATTGTAGATCAGGGGAGGAGCAGTCGCACGGTGTTGTGCCTGGGGACGACGGGCTCAGTTTGGGGAGGCACTTTGAGCTCCGACTGACTGGCGCCTATCGGGTCAGGGAGTCCGGCGATCAGCGGCGTCCTCGCGAGCCTAGTCCTAGAATCCACCCAGAAAGCACAAAGGTCGGTGGCCTAGAGCTGTTCAAACTTAATCCATCAAATTTAGTTTATTTGTCCTATTTGACGTGCTTTGCATCAAACTGCCGGCGCTTCGCACAAGCGAGCGACCGAGCGACGCGATGGGCTGACCCAGTTTTATGTAGGCAGCGCACGTGCAACTGCATCCAGTTTTGGGAACCATGTAAAAGGTTCTGTGAAGTGGGATTTGGTTTTTGTATTGGTTTTTCTATTTTTTACTTTTTTGCTTTTCCGTTCTTTTTCTTTTTTCTTTTTCGTTATAAACAAATGTTCGTGTATTCGAAATATCTTCGGAAATTTCAGAGGATGTTCGTGTTTTCAAAAATATTTGGCATTTTCAAAAATTGTCTGGAATGTTTTGGTTCAAAATTTTAACAACTTCTCAAGAATTGTTCCATTTTCAAAAATTGTTCCCAAATTTCAAAAAAAAAATCTGTTTCCAAATTTTGTCCCTGTTTTTCAAAGAATATTCGGAATGTTTTTGTTCAAATTTTTTACAACATTTCAGAAAATGTTCAGAATTTTAAAAAAATCCCTTTTAAAAAAATGTTCACAAATTTCAAAAAATGTGGAAGTTTCCATTTTTTCAGCATTTTCAGAAATTGTATGAAATATTTTAAAAATATTTTTTTTCAAATTTTGGTTGGGAGTTTAAAAAGATGTTCCTGTTTCCAAATTTTGTTCTGGAATTTCACAAAAGTGTTCGTATTTTTCAAATTTTATTCCTGTTTTAAATAAAAAATTGCAATGTTTTTTCAAAACTTTTCAGAAACTGTGTCTCTCACATTTCAGAAAATCTCCAAAACTTTTCGTTTCCGAGAGGCACGATCGTGTCTCTGACGAAAGCAAATCCGTGCGTCTCCGTAAGCTAAATTGTGCCTCTTGCGAAGGAAAAAAAAAGAAAACACGTTTTTTCGTTTTTGAGATGCACGTCCATGCCTCTCATAGAACAAATCCTCATTTCTGAGTGGCACAGCCATGCCTAAGCAAATTTATGCCTTTCCAACAAGCAAATACGTGTCTCTTGTAAAAGAAAAAAATGTGTTTTTGCACAAAAGGAAAAGAATGATTTTTTGTCCAAAAGCTAAGTCAAACCGGTGAAAAGCCGACAAAAAACAGAAAAATCCACCTTAAAAGCAGAAAACACGTGCAAAAATATAAAAAGAACAAAAACTAGAATGAGCGCCCTAGAGCGCGACACGTGGTGGTGGCTGAGAGAGCGCTCTCAGCCCACCCCAGGTGACCGTTGCAGAGCTCTCAAAGCAGTACTCCTTCGTTAGTTGCTCGTCCGGTCGGTGGCATACCATCCCAAGCCCCCAGGAGCCGCCTGTGCAGCATATGGGTCGGCCCATTTCGGGCTTTGGCGAGCTTTTCTTCACCCGGTTCTCGGAAGAATCTTCCCCGAACCGGGGTTTTCGTATTATTTTAAAAAAACAATTGTGAATATTTTTGAAACGTGGGAACATTTTTTAAAATTCATGAACAATTTTCAAATTCCTGAATATTTTCTGAAATACATGAACATTTATGAAATCTAAGAACATTTGGTAAATTTAAAAACAACATTTTTTAAACACAGGAACAATTTTCGAGATCATGGACATTTTATTAAATCCAGCAACAATTTTCAAACTTGTGAATATGTTTTAAATTTTTTACTTATTTTGAAATAAGTGAATATTTTTCAGAAAAATTGGAACAATTTTCATATACATGATTATTTAGAATTCTGAGAACAATTTTCAAATTCGTGAAAAAAAATTGAAGGTTGGATTTTTTTTATATATGTGAATTTTTTTAGAAATTCAGGGACAAATTTTCAAATTCCTGCACATTTTTAAAAATCTGTGAGCATATTTCTTATGCATGAACTTTTTCTAAAATACAAGAACAATTTTAATGTTTTCAACTTTTTTTAATTCAAGGGAAAAATAGAATTCATGAACATTTTTTGAATTCAGCAAACAAAATTCAAGTTCATGAACACCTTTTGAAATTCATTTTTGTAAATTTGCTAACAGTTTTTGAAAATTAAAATCATTTTTAAATACAGATTAGAAAACAAAGAAAAACGAAAAAAACAAAGGAAAAAATAGTGAAAATAAAGAAAAACAACAGGGGCGCCCCACCTCGTAATGGCCGGCCCAAAGTGTGCATGTTTGCTCGTTTTCCCCGTCAGGTCAGGGAATAGGAGCTCCCCGGTTTATCTGTCTAGAAAAAAAGGGCGCGACTAAGAGACTGATGTGCGGACCCAACTCCCACAGCCCGGCATGCACGATCCTAGTCCTACGAAGCACCAATAATACTTGTACATAAAAAAACACAAAAGCGGCCAAAATCAAAAGTAGTAAAAGAAATAAAAGACAAATGCTTGCCATCATAATAAAAAAGATTTGCCATGGTATATAGAAAATAAAACTGTGAACTGTCTATAGAAAAACGTATTGAATTTTTATTTAATTTGCCATGTTAATAGGAAAAGCCAAAAATTACAAATTTTGCCATCTAAGTAATTTGTTACAAAAGAATTGTAATTCGTTAGTGCTGGATCTGTGTGCGTGTGGGTTCTGCATTAGTAATGTGTGTGGTGGATAGTGATGGATTAGTGTGTGTTGGGTATAGAGTTGTTCTTTGTAAATGCCATCGATGTTTCAGACTTCAGTATTGCAAAATAAGGGGCTGTAGTACTAGACAATGTTGCGAACCTCCACAGTCCATTCTACAATGGGTTACAAGACGATTGTTACAGAATATTGAGTGTGAATCACTTATGTTGAGTGAATAGTGTGACTGGCTGTTAAATTCAGGTTGTATATTTGTGTGAACTGGGATTGTTACAGAATATTGAGTGTGAATCACTTATGTTTTGTGTATTGCGAACCTCCACAGTCCATTCTACAATGTTTTGTGTGAATATCTAAAAGGTCTTATATTAGTTTACAGAGAGAGTAGCACGGTAATCTTGCTCATATAGTTAATTTACAAATATGATCATTTGAGATAAAAAGATCTTACTTCCTTATTTAAACTACGGAGACCAGCCCAAATAATCATTTTACTGGGTTATGGTGATGCACTTTTGTTTTAGTGAAATCCCATGACTAATTTCAGTGAGAGTCTGAAGAAGCGGGCAACTGGAATAATTTGCCACTATGTATTGTTGATTTCTGCTAAAGTGTTCAGTCCCGGGCCATAGTTTAGTTTAGTTTAGTTGATCTGTTTCGCCACCTGCACCATCTTGGAATGACATGCTCACAAATAGATCTATTTTGCCATGAACTCTTTTGCCATCTTCTCTCAAGGTCAATTCAGTTCTAGGCAATAGTTTCCGTTTACTAGTTGTATCCAAGTTCAGTTCACGGCAAGATTTTGCCATTCAGTTTAGTTCAGTTAGGAGCACAGCTGCCATTCAGTACAATTTAGAATTATGCACATGCAAAGGTTGCCATTTAGTGTAACATTCAAGTACATATGCACAATTTGGAGCATTCGTGCGAATGCTCAATTCTGCGTCTGCAGGTGCACAAGTACTTTACTGGAACACTCATTTAGTCATCAGATTCAAGTAAATATATTGACAAAGCAATTTACAATCTTTGCATGTCATGCTCAATCTGAAACATTTGCTCTGCTCAATCTGATACTTGACATGCTTCAGTATGCTGTGACATGCCCAATCTAAAATTTGAGAAAAAAAATCAGACAAAAAGCATGCAAGGTTTCCCTGGAAATTGCCTGATGAGGTGCTGACGTAGTCCTGGGAGGTGGTTGGCAGCTCTTTTTTATCTTCTAAAAATGAGGATTACCCTTGGCCTCTGCATCACAATGATGCATGCGCTGGTTGGTTGCATGATTGCATCTACTCTAAAAAGACAAAAACAAATGGCGACCTTAATTAATTACCAGTTGTTGGAGTACCTAGTAACTAACCGATTCAGCTTACGAAATAGACAGGGTACTGCTACTTTAAGAAGAAAAGAAACCGAGCACCGGGCACTGTATATATAATGGTGCTTTTCTTCCGAAGATATCATTCATCCGCACTGCACCAGCAATGAAGGCGAGTGATGCATGGCTCGCACGGCCGTAGCTTGTTAATTTGATCTCAAAGGACAGCTTTACGCTGAGACTAACCATGCACCATCGCTAGCTAGTGTTACTGTGTTAGCCTTGTTATTAATTAATTATAGTTGATGCTGCAAATGTAAGGGCATGTTCGGAGTCTCGCCACTCCGCACGACTCCACTCCCGGAGCAGCCCAAACTTCAGTTGAAAACACGGAATGGAGAAAGAGATGCTCTGTAGATTCTTATATTTCTAGAAGTGGTGGATTGCCGAACAAGCCTCCCCTTTCTTGTTATTTCTTCTTGTTTTCTTATTTCGTTCTTTAAAAAGGCCATTAGAAAATCTGAACTGCAGGGCAAATTAGCCGGACAAAATGCCTGAGAAAAAGGTGCTCCTCTCCTCGCTCCCGGCCGGACTGACGAGTCAAACATCACCATGCTGTACAGTACGGCCTCCGGAATCCCATTAGCTAGCATGGGCGAACACGTCGAGATAGCGCCATCAACTTAATAAACCCCCGACAGATAACGTGGTAGGAATTCGTACGTGTGTTGGCTCACTACTGAACCGTAGTGTACTGTACACACGGCAGCCGCGGCAGGGCAAAGCAACTAACTAACCACCATATGATCCATCCCTGACAGCGACGTGGATCGTTGTCCTTAGATTTTTTTTTCCATCATCACTAACTAAGAACTAAGGATATCTTCGACGCCGACCTTTAAATTTTTCATAACCATTGAGAGGGATAGTAAAAACCATCCAACGCGGTCTTTTATCAGCCCATGGCACGATCCAAACGCGCTTTCTTCTCTAAATTAGAAACAAACATGGGGAGGTTCGGAAAGTCCGGACCAATCCCAAACCCGCTTCTGGCCGCCCTGACTCACAAAAACTCCTCCCCTCCTCCCGCGCACTCCTCTCCTGGCGCCAGCTGCCCGCATTCATGCCATTGTAGAGTGGCCACTTCCCAATGAATATTGGACGCGACCTCTCACTGGCGCCGGCAATGAAGCGGCTCGCCGATCAAGGACGTCGCCCGTGACGCGTTTCCAGTGCCCGCGCCTGTTCAATGCCAAACACGCACGACTTACTTGCGTCCACTCTGACACACACCAAAAACGAGATGCCCCCGCGTCGCTCTCTCCCTGGGGCGACACGGGCGGCGACCCCGACTCCAGCTCGAGCGGCCGCTCCCTCCCCTCGCCGCTTCCTCCTCGCCGTCGCCGGTGGCCTTCGCTGGGCAAAGCCCGTGCGGAGATGGCGGCGGCGGGGCTTGTTCTTCCGGCGGCCGACTAGCGCGCGAGCAAGGGGACTCGCCGCAGCAGGCGTCCGTGGTGCCAGCCGGCATGGCTGCAGAAGGTTCGTGGGGGGCGGATCTGGCCGGCCTCGGCTGGATCCGGCGCGGCGGCGGCTGGGCGCGTCGCCCCGTGGGGATGGCCGGCGGTCGCGGGGTATGACTGCGGCTTGCTCGCCGACGATGGAGCGCTGGGGCGGCGGCCCCAGGACGTGGCTGTGTCGACGTGCCCCTCCCCCACGGAGGTCGTCCGGCGGCAGCCCGTGAGGTGGCGGATCCGAGGCCCTCGCGCCCGGATCTGATGGTGGTTGGCGGCGGCGTGCTGCCTTGCTTGCTTAGTCATGTGTCTTGGACAAGGACGGTCGGCATGATGCCGGAGACGGTTTGCTGGGCAGGCTGCGGTGGGGATGGATTTGGCGAGCTCCGGGCGAAAGCCTAGCTCGACCTCGGTCGTTGCCGGCGTCGATGGCGTCCTAGGACGTTGTTCTCTCCCTGGAGGCGTCGTCGTGGAGCCCCTTCACCACCATTGTCGCCTCGGTCTCGAGCTCTCGAGGTGAAAACCCGAGTTTCGACCTTTGGTCGGAGCGGGCGTCGGCAGCATACTTGTCGCTTCCCTCTTGGGGGCGACGCCTTGGAGGTTTGGTCCTTCGTCAGTTCACGGTGGCTCGGGTGGCTTTGCGGGTTCATCGTCGGCCAGGCGTGTGCGTGGCCTCGGGTGCCGGTGAGGAAGTCGGAGCGGCGGCTCCGGAAAACAATGTTGTGGAGTGTCGGGTCTGGTCGTGTGGGCGGCAGCGTCGTCAGCTCAGGTGGAGCGCGGCCTCGGGGCCGGCGGGGAAGTCAGAGCGGCAGCTCTGGAGTGCACCTCTGTGCTGTGGAGTGTCGGTTTTGGTCGTGTGGACGACAGAGTCGTCGACTTATGCGGGGTGCGGCCTCGGGGCCGACGTGTGTGAATTTATGTGGTTTGTAAGCCGGAGTGGCGGCTCCGAGTCGTGTGGTGGAGCGGCAACTCTGGTCGTTTGGGCGACAGGGAAGTCGGCTCGTTAGGTACGCAACCTCGGGGCTGGTGTGTCTCGATGTATCGGTTTTCGGTCAGCTTTTCTTATAAACTGGCAAATTCTTTTCTTCTTAATGCAAAGGCAGAGCTCCTGCTGTTTCTTCGAGAGAAAAAAAGACAAAAACAAATGATGAGCTTAATTAATTACCGGTTGTTGGAGCGCCTAGTAACCACCACTTCTGCTTACGAGATAGGCAGGGTACTGTTAAGAACAAAATAATCCGGGCCGTATATATAATGGTGCCCTTCTTCTGAAGATACCATTCACCCGCACTGCAGTGCAGCAGCGATGATGGCGAGTGCTGCGCTGCTTGTTAATTTGATCTCAGAGGACATCTTTACGTTGAGACTAGCTAACCACGCTGCTGAAAATGCAAGCCTCCCTTTTTTTTTCTTTCGAATTTCTTTGTTTAAAAAGGGCATGAGAAAATCTGAACGGTAGGGCAAATTAGCCGGACAAAATGTCTGAGAAAAAGGTGCTCCTCTCCTCACTACGTGCCGGAGAAGCGACGGACTGACCGGCGACTCAAACATCATCATGCTGTGTCTTCGGAGTCCCGTTAGCTAGCATGGGCGGAACACGTCGTGATAGCGCCGCTCGACTTAACGAACCCCCGACAGGCGACAGATAACGTGACGGGAATTCGTACGAGTGTTGGCACTCTTACTCTACTGGACTGTTGTGTACTGTACACACGCAGCCGCGGCAGGGCAAGCAACTAACTAACCACCAAATTATCCATCCCTGACAGCGACCTGGCTTAATTGCTCGATCGTTGTCATTAGTTTCTTTTTAGAAAAAAAACAGGGAGGTGATCCGCGGTTTCATTAACTCAGAATGAAATCACAAGTAGTTCCACCAGGTCCAAAAACCAAAAAGAAAAGCACGGATGGAAACCTGCGGTTCATACACAATCTTTTGCCAACTTCTGCAAGATGCCAAATAGACGTCTGTTTTGTCTGGGTTTTGCCACTTTGGAGAGGACGATCGGCCTTTTGAGCCGATGGACGGCCCTGTCGTGCTGTCGCTTGAGCTTGGCCAGCCAAGCCGCCTCCATCGCTGCTTTCGCCGCCTCGCGCTCCAAATGCTCAACGGCGAGTCAGAGCGCCTTGGCATTCTTTCAGCAGAGCCGCCGAGTGTCCGTCTCCGTCGTCGTAACTCGTAAGCGACCGGCGGTAGACCCAAGCAAGGGGCCGTCCGTTCTCGTTGGGCTCCGCCGGCAACTTGCGGCGGCGGCGCACGGACTGCTTGGCCGCCTTCATCTCCCTTGCCTGCTACCTCCTGCGGTGGGCGGCGGGCGCCTTTGATTCCAGTGTGCGCGTCTGGGCCGACGGTGCGGGCACTAGCACTCACCGCTGCCCGTGTGGAGCAGCAGCCGACGGAGGCAGAGGACAGCATGGGGAGGCCCAGACTGCGTAGCCCTCATGGAGTTGTGCGCGGGCCGGGAGAGGCCAACGTCGGCGGGTGAGAGGTGAGACGGCAGATCCGAAACTGCCCCCGTGTCCACCGTGAATCTCTCGAGGGCAGTACGGAGGGTCAGCTCCTCGTCAATGTTGAGGTCGGAGTCGAAGCGGCTGCCGGAGCTTGACATGGTCGCTGGAGTCGTCGGATTGGATCGAATCGGAGAAATCGAAGGAGAAGAAGAGACGAAACGAGAACAACCCGAGGTAGGGTTTTTAGATTGGGAATATTTGTGGGAACAAAATAGGGTCGAGGTGGGCCGGACAGACGTGACGGACGCACCCCGTATCCGTCCTATATTTAGACTGAATATGAGGGTGTCGGTCAGTCTGGGCGTTTGAGATGCCCGGCTTGATCGAATTTTTATGACTGAACCATCCGCCAAGACGTTTGGAGCGGGTTTGGTGCGCCCGGCTGTAAATGTTCTTAGAGGGTGCTTGGATACGTTTTAGTCTCATGACTAAAAATAGTGGGACTAAAACTTGCTAGCCTCATCCATGCTTGGATCCAAATACTAAAGAGACTAAAATCAAGTTAATGAGCATTTATTATCCTTCAAACCCTCCAATTCAGAATTTGCATGTGTTAAAAGAGGGGAGTTAAATGAGCAGAGAGAGAACTAATCCACATTTTAGTAGGGATATCCCTGATTAATTTTTTTTAATCTCAAGACTAGTTTTAGCTTTTCTTTAATCAGGAGTGTTTAGAACTTTAGTCTCTTAAAAAGACTATTTTTAGTCATACTAAAATACGCCCCTTGAATCCAAACACTTTCTTAGCTATACTGGTTAGACTCGAGAGATCGTGGAAGATTAGGTAGAAGAGATAAATTGATGATCACTCGCCGCGTGATTTGGCGTGGATCGTCTAATTTAATCCTCAATCCTCGCCAGAGAGCATTAAACACTCTTATATTTTCTTAGACAGAGTAGAAATTAAATAACTGTACAGAGGTGTAGGGGCCAAAATTCATAGGTAACGGTTTTGTTTTTGAGCTTGAACCAGTCATAACGGTTGGTACCGCATTCCCTCTCTCTCTCAAAAAAAACGGAACCTCCTGGCGCCACCGATCCGGCGCGTCCGCGCCGCGCGAGCTCTCCGTCCGTCCGATGGCGCGAAGCTGGCGGGGCCCGGATGCTCCGTGATTTGCGGCACCGGCCGCAGCTGTCTTGGGCCCACCCTCTGCGCTTTGCTCTCTCCTCGAATCATGCGGCTGGATCTTGTGCGGGGGCGATATGGTGAGCTCAAGTTAATAAGTGATCCGGCTGCGCTGCGATTTGAGAAACGACGCTGAGCACACAGAGTTGGACGCCGCGGTGGATGTGAGAGGATACAGTTCAGCTGGCGATGGTCGGAGCTTTTGCTTTTGCTTTGGCAAAGACAAGCTCAGCTTTGCGTCCCCAACCATTTTACCCAACGAGTTGTAACCAGAGGCCTTGAGTAGAACCACCATGCAAATGGGCAGAGCCAGGTGACAAACTAAACTATACATCAGTAGCAACTAGCAACGACCAAGGAGCCACAAACTACACTAGAAAAAGGCCAACATAAGGGTGCCTAAGAGTATCTATAGCCAGGCTGGCCGGACGTCCCAAATCCGTCTCAAACATGCGGGCGGGCAGCTCGGCCACGAAATATCGACCTAGACGGGCGTCTCAAACGCCCGGGCTGGGTGTCAAATTCTTCTCATTCACATGTACGCCGGCGCCACATCTCGAGATAGGCCTGCTCCTGCGTCGGCGTCGCCCCCGGCCAGACCGGTGGCGCGGACACCCACTCGCGCACCACTCCATTCCAGGAGAAGCGCCCAATGGGCTCGGGCTGCGACCGCGGCTCCGGCTTGATGGGGGATGGCGGGGCCACTGGCGGCACCACGCTGTCGCCCCCGCGGAGAGGGCAAGGGCCTGCGCCATTGCCGCCTCGTAGTGGGCCTCCTCTTCCGCCTCCGCCACCTTCGCTCTGCGCCGTTCGTCCTCTTCGCTCTCACGGTAGACGGCCGCAAGGGCCGCCTGGTCCTCCTCGCGGATGACCAGCGGCGTTGGCCTCCGGTCGACCTCGCGCATGCCCCGGCGCCTCACCTCCTCGTGCTTGAAGGCGAACCACCTCGCCCAGTTGGCCAAGTCGGTTGCGTAGGCGGAGTCGCGGCGCTGCTTCGCCGTCAGCAGCGCCCACCGGTGCCGCACCTCCTCCGCGTGAGCACGAGCCGACTGCGGCGCCGCCGGCACTAGGATCCTATCTGGATCCAGATGCCAGTCGTGCGGCAGCGTCACGTCGGGATACGGCAGCGGCTGGCGGTTCTGCCAGTGCCACTCCGCCTGGTGCACTGGCACGTTGACGCGCGGCGGGGGGGGGGGGGGGAACTCGGAGGCGAAAGGGGTGGCGGGGGACTTGCCCTTGGCCTTGCTGTCGTTGGCGCCGGAGAAGAGGCCCATCGTCGTTGTGGTTGCGGTGGCTAGGGTTTGCCGGCGATGAGGGAGCAAGGGTGGGCAGATGGGGACGGCGAGTTTGGATGAGGACGGCCCCGCCGCACGGTCGGCTTAAAAAAGGACGAGCGCCGTCGCTGACGCGTGAGCCCGTCGTCATAAATTAAGCTGACCGTGTGGGCAGCAGGTAGTTGGACGGCCGCCATGTGGGGACGCGGCGGACAGCGAGAAGGCGCGCGAAGCGTCCGTTCGGCGTCCGCGCCGACGCATTTGGGGCGCAAATTTGGGCCGCAAATGCGTAGGCGCGGACGCGACGTGGACGTGATTTGGGTTTGGGTCGGCGCATTGGGCCGCCATTTTTGTCCATGCCGAGCCAAACGGACGCAGGCGGACGAAATGGATCGGCACTTTGGAGTTGCTCTGACTATGAATCTTTTATGTTTATCATGGTGAGTCTATATTCTTAACAAATGATGCAATGATGTCAGAAGCTTATCACTTCTGGATGACCCAGCTAGTTAAGTCAGTTGACTAGCTCGACACGCGACGAGGTGGGACTAATACGGATGTGAAAATCTTAAGTATGAGCAATTTTTGGTCTTTTGACAGGCCAGCCGGCCTAAGACTGACGGGATGATTGCTGTGCATGACCTTGCATGTAATAAATGTTTTGAAAATAAGGTATGTGGTTGTAAATGGTAAAATTTGAAGCTCGCCCGGTCACTGTCTGCGGCGCGTCCGAACATATTTATGGACGTTTGAGGATCTAAATTTGCAACATGCCGCTACAGATGTTCTAAAGCTTCCTAAACTAGAAGCCAACATCAACCTTAAGCTGATGGACAACATGTAGAATTGTCGGGATTTTATTGTCGAAGACGCGAGCATTCCTTTCATGTCAAATAGCCCAAACCACCAAGACACACAAGCAATCCAGTCTCTTCCTATCTATGTTGTGGTAGACTCATTCACAAACACTCCACCATGGCAACCTCCTGATTCATGGGGGCGACGACAACCTGAAGATTGGCCGACTGAAGAATAGAGCTCCATATGATGTTGGCAACGACACAACACGCAAACAGGGGGTTGCATTTTTCTGTCGCGGAGTTACAAATCACACATTGAAAGTCCTTAGGTTGTCAATATTTTTATTTTATTTTTCAACTAGGCATTATATATAATTATACCATTAAGTTTTAGCAAAATTCATCATGCATAGGTATCTAATTGTGCATAATTTCGATTGTTTGAAACTTCTTAGAAGTATTGTTAAAAGATGTCAGCGCCCGATCATCTCTATTCCTAATGGACAAATTGGTTGAATAGTCCCTTTACTTTCAACCGGTTTATTTTCAATCGGGTTTTCTTCGTCCCACCTCCCACCAGCCCCTCCCACCGGTTTTTCTCTTTTCTCGTCTGACCGGTAATACCCAACGTATTTATGGTAATCAATCATAATTAATTCACGTATAGTAATAAATCAATCCAGGTATGATAAGGTCATAACTCAGGAAATTTTGAATATGGTAATTATATGGTAATAAATTTAAATTACCCCAAAGGCTATCAATCCAGGTATGATAAGGCCATAACTCGGGAAATATCGAATATGGTAATAAATTTAAATTACCACCAGGTATGGTAAGGCTATCGATCCAGGTATGGCACGCCTCACCTGATCACCTATCACAATCTCCAGCTCCACGCATGCACCAACGCATTTATGATAATCAATCATAATTAATCCACGTATAGTAATAAATCAATCCAGGTATGGTAAGGTCATAACTCAGGAAATTTTGAATATGATAATTATATTATAATAAATTTAAATTACCCCAAAGGCTATCAATCCAGGTATGGTAAGGCCATAACTCGGGAAATATCGAATATGGTAATAAATTTAAATTACCACCAGGTATGGTAAGGCTACCGATCCAGGTATGGCACGCCCTCACCTGATCACCTATCACAATCTCCAGCCCCACGCACGCACCAACGTATTTATGGTAATCAATCATAATTAATCCACGTATAGTAATAAATCAATCCAGGTATGGTAAGGTCATAACTCAGGAAATTTTGAATATGGTAATTATATGGTAATAAACTTAAATTACCCCAAAGGCTATCAATCCACGTATGGTAAGGCCATAACTCGGGAAATATCGAATATGGTAATAAATTTAAATTACCACCAGGTATGGTAAGGCTATCGATCCAGGTATGGCACGCCCTCACCTGATCACCTATCACAATCTCCAGCCCCATGCACGCACCAAAGAACCCACCCGGCACCAAACGCAGCTCCTCTCGATCCCCTCGAGTAAACGCCGCCACCGTCGTGCGATCTTCCTGACACAGACGCCGTCGCCGCCTCCTTCCCACCTACGGCGTCCCCCACGTCCATGGTGACGGCGCTCGCGTCCTACACTGACCCTCCGCCTCATATAAGTTGATCGTTGATGGAGTGGGATGTGCCGCTGCGGTTTGGGGAGGCGCAATCACGATCTGGTTGGGATCTCAGTGTGGACTCGTTCTCTGCGATGAAGGATGGTGCTGCCTCCCTGGCAAATGGGATCGGAGGAAGGGGCTCTACGTCGTGAATGTCGGCGAGGCAGCGGCCGAAGGCGAGCCCGACGGTGAGCACGGGTGTTCGTCCCATGAAATAGGCGGCCACGGAGGGCGGATCTGAGGCCACCCCAATCGCCGGTGGCCCTTCCTCCCATCGCTCATCGCCTCCATTCTCTCTCTCCTTTAAATCTTTGTCGCCCCTGCCTGATTCTGGCCGACGCCATCCGGCTCTCGCATCGACCACCACCAGCACGGCTGCGGACGAGGCGCAACCGCAGACGCCGCTGCCGCCATCCTCATCCACCTCCTCCACCGTCCTTCCCAGCCGTCGTCGGGGGCACCCGCCATCTGTGCTCTAGCCCACCCGCTCCCTCCTATCCCCTCCCCCTGCCTGCCAGCCCTGTGATCCATCGCATATATGGCAGGTACTACAGCGACCTCCTCCCCAGCGGATCCGGCCTCTTCCAATGGAGATCCATCCTGGGCACCGCCTTATTCTCATGCGTGCACGTCTATATCAACGTCTCATTCCACCTCACCTGAGCCTTTACCTTCCCACCTCTGCTTCAGATCCACATTACTTTGCAAGGTATGTGCTTGATTGTTCCGAACTGGATCGATGGATTGTGCAAGGTACTTTGGGTGTCGTCATTGACGGCAATTGTCACGCCATGCTACCATCGGAGGGGTCCCTCATCGATCATTAGGGTCTTCCGAACTGCACGAGCTCCATTGAGAAGGATGTTTTTAATTCTGGTTTTGCCTACATGCTTTCTTTGCCTGTATCTACTTAGCTAATGTCTTCTTATAGATAGTAGCTGCTGAAATGGTGATCAAAGTTGTTCACTATAAGGAAACAACCATGATAACAAAAGTGTATATTCCCTGACCTTTGACCTGAAGTACTTTTTCATTAGAAACTTGCAACAGCCAGGCATTGAAATTAGCAACAACTTCGTACGTACTAAACTAATTTACAGCAATACATACTGAACTAAGTTAGGTTATGCTCATCGTTCCAACATGCTTAGTGATAACCACCTAGCAAGCTGATCAAACATGAAAAAATTGAAGTGCTACTGCTAATCGTACTATTCTGAATGTGAAAATCTATTTAATTGGCTCTTCTCTAATTGTACACTTGCATAAATCTCAGATCTTGCAAATTACAGTATAACCATAAAAGTCATGCTTTGACTCCTATAGGGCCTTTTGCACTTTAATATGACTAATAATTTGCCTTAATATCACAGATTGTATTACTACCTTTCTAAGTGAATGACATTCAAGAAGGTCATTAAATAAAACCAAGAAATCCTTCTGGTATTGGAGTGTAGGAAAGTTGAGACTATAGAACCAAAAGGTTATATTTACGTTTATTAGAGAAGGTTCTTTACTTTTTATAGGAAAACACAAAATGTTGCGATGTAGAGTCTAGGTGGTGGGCCTCCTTGATCCACTTGGTGGATGAGGGCGACTCTGGTCCTGGCACCCATAGTGCCAGTGATCCAAAAATCATAGGGCCTGGATATAGCTCTAGCAGTCGTATGCGGCTTGCGCATCGAGCTTGGTCGTCTCGAGCATGGAGATAGGCGAGTTGTAGACCAAGAGCTGGTACAGAGATAGGCGAGTTGTAGACAAGAGCTGGTGGGCAGCAAGAAACGCATGCACACCAAAGAACAAATCTGAGTCACGTGCCTACTTCTATTGGTTTCTACAAAGAGCGGCTAGCTTAGATCTTAGACCAGTCGGTCACTGTCGAGGTCGCCAAGGTGATCTTACAGCACCACCGTGGGGATTTCTCATGATTTTATGTAGGCAAGCCGCAAGCGGTGGTGGTGATTGGCTGGGTGGTGTCGCTGCCTTGGGAAGAGACGAAGTGATGGTAAAAGTAAGCAGGATCCGATGATTCTTACGTGGGGATAGCCAAAGTCAAGATGTCGACTACAGACTCGTCGCAGACTTGTAGTGAACCTGGATGCGGCGAGCCTGATTTGTGGATCGATGGCGGGTCTTGACTTTGTTAGGCTGGGATTGGATGGTTGCGGAGGGTGGTGTGCTTGGTTGGGTTCCCATGAAAGAATGTGTCCTCCTCGTGGATCTGGTCATGCCCATCCTAGAGAACATTGTGTCCCTAGCTCCCTCGAGGAGCAAGGACAGTGCAAGCGGCAGCAGGGGGTAGGGGTAGATGTGGGGAGGGATGTCGGCGGCTGCTCGAGGTCATCATGATGAAACCCTTGACGTCCCATCTTCATCAATGGAAGTGGAAGAGCGCGAAGTCGAGATTGGATAGGAGTTTGAGTTCTTTTTGGCACCGATCGGTTCCCCACTTTAGAGATGTATTTTTTTTTGCGTGCGAGCAAACAGTGGGTTGATTCTAAAAGGGATAGGCACTTTTCAACAGAAGTGCATGACGGACCAAAAATATGACCTCATTTTATTCGTTTGATAGATATCGTATTATTCGTTGTTGTTCGTTCGGTGAAATTTCCTAATATTTGATTGTTGTGTTTCTAATTAGAGCACCCCATAATCACCCAATATGAGGGGATGATAAATGAAAGATACTGATTATAAATTTTAAAGGGCCCGTGACAACGCACGGGCGTTATACTAGTAAATATAATGTAAGCAACGTTAGAATATATGAAAAATTGGATTTCTATATGTTTGATCATCGATTATTTAGGAAGAATCACTATTATTGACGAAAAAGTTGCTACTACTAGCTCCACCACTTATTACAACATCAAGACATTTTAAAATGGAATAGACCGGATTTTGAAGTATCATGTGTGAGGGTCACTACATGTAGCTTTGAAACGACATGCATTCCGAAATCACTAATTAAGGAGTACTCGTTGCAAAGAACACTCCACTTTTCCAGGTCGCGACAAGTGGCGCCCATGCAGCGCGCCACTTGTTGCCACCTGGGAGTTTTCACTCTTTTCGTAGATCCGTTTATTTAAAACATTTTATCTTTTAAACCGTGTGTCCAAATCTCGAACCGTTTTCATCATTGGATTCCTCGCGTCGAGATCTTCAAAACTAGATCCCATGTTGATAGGTTTTGAGAACATTTTTTTCACGAAAAAAACCAGGCGAAAAAACTGAACCGGGAGCACGGTTTTTTCCCTTTCCGAAAGAGGCACGCCCGTGCCTCTCGTGAAATCATACCCGTGCCTCTCCTGAAAGCAAAACCGTGACTCTCGTGGAAGGAAAAAACAGAAAACGCGTTTGTTTTTTCCGTTTCCGGGTTTTAGGTGTCGCGTCGAGGAGGAGGCAGATCGACGCACGCGAGGACGATCTATACATCACCGGATGGGAGGACAGGCTTCAGGGGCAGAGGTGCCTGAGTTGTACCGAAACGTGTCATTGGTGGTAGAGGACGAGAAGGACTACCGGCGTTCGCCGCCACCATCTTCGAGCGAGACAAGGCCGTGGCCCCCGCACTCGTCTCGAGTATGCCGCTGGAGGTTGCGTCGCCTCAGCACATCCTGCGGGAGGAGGGCATCCGCGCTGCCATGTTCAGGAGCACCATCTAGCAGGCGATAGGCGACGGAGAGGATCCATCGAAGCTGCCCCGTGGCCGAAACCCTAGCCATGGGGAGGGCCTGCCGGCGAGCGCTGGTGGACGGGAGCTGTGAATCTAGCTACAGGGGAGGAAGGAGCGGGGCGGGAGGAAGATGAGGGTGTTGCTGCGCACCGGCCATACCGCGGGAAGTCGTCGGAATCGGGTGGCGGCGCGAGGTGTCGTGTGTGGGAGAGAGGGGGCTCGGGAGAGAGGAAAGGCTGCGGAGGAGGGGGAGAGGGAGTGGGCTGAGGAGAAGTTTTAGGGTTTGCATTTTTTATATGGGGAATGCTTAGGCGGGCTTGAGCGGGCTTTAGCGGGCTTGCGAGGCTGTACCAGCTGGTCGTCCATGACATTTTTCCGAATTTGTCATGGGAAATCCGTCATGGATTAACAGGTTTCTTGTAGTGAGCACGACCGTGACTCTCGCGAAAGCACAACCGTCCCTCTCGCAGAAGCAAAACTGCGACTCTCGCGAAAGAAAAAAAACAAAAACACGTTTGTTTTTTCCGTTTCCGAAAGGCACGGCCGTGACTCTCGCGAAAGCACAACCGTGCCCCCCGCGGAAGCAAAACCATGACTCTCGCGAAAGAAAAAAAAACAGAAAACGCGTTTTGTTTTTCCCTTTCCGAAAGACACGGCCGTGACTTTCGCGAAAGCACAACCGTGCCTCTCGCGGAAGCAAAATCGTGACTCTCGCGAAAAAAAACAGAAAACGTTTTTTTTTCGTTTCCGAAAGGCATGGTCGTGACTCTCGTGGAAAAAATCATGACTTTCGCGAAAGGAAAAAAGAAAACGTGTTTTTTTCGTGCAAATTTTTTTCCTGGATTTTTTTAATCGAAAAGCTAAGGAAGACCAGAAGAAAACCAAAACGTCGAAAAACCCGGAAAACACCGTTTAAAAAGCCGAAAACACGCGCGGGAAAAAAAATTCGGAGGGAGCGTCCAGAGCACGACACGTGGCGAATGGCTGAGAGCGTACCAAGTGGCGCAGATCGTTGCGAGACTCCCGAAGGAACACTCGTTAACTAGTTGCTCCCCATGCATTCTCCATGTAGCACGGCGATTTCAAAGGCTTTGGTTCATTTCAGTCATATAATTAACACCCACAAATCACGGGCCGAATAGATGACCTGACGGTGGTTTTTCAACCTGAAGTGTCCGTTTTTCTTTTCTGAAAAGAAAGGAAGAAGAAACAAGTTCCCAAATATATAAATAAAGAAAGATGAAACAAGTCAGCATCATATATCAACTTTGTGGGCTGTCACGACGGCTCCGAATTGAACTCATCATGCGAGTCAAACTCAAATCAATAATACTACAAGGACGTAGTACGTACGTGAGAGGATGATTATCCATGTGAATAGACAAGAAAACCACGCACTCAACCATAGCCAGGGAGGCACGCAACATAGAAAGAAGGCGCATGCATTTGGCATGGACCTAGCAGCAAGCTACGAAGTGCCCGATAATCATCCTAGACTCTTCAGTGACTACAACATATGATCTTTTGTTATATTTTCACTCTCTTTTTAATTGTGAATCATGCAACGGCCACAAGATACCACCATCTTTTGACGATCTCCTAAGCCAGTGATAACTCCTTGTTTTTCATGAATTCAATCATAGCAATACACGGGCATCGTGCCAGTTTATATAAATGACCCGGCGACGGTATTTTGAATCGGACTGCGAGTGGGCGTATTTCTTCCATGAAAAAGGAGGAAGAAGATACAAGTATTGTATGCCTAACAATAAATAAAAGAAATAGAAGGAAGAAACAAGTCCACATCATACTACATCAATTTCGTGGGCTGTCACGACGGCTCCGTTTGGAACTCATCATGCGAGTCAAACTCATGAAATCAATAATACAAGGACGCACGTAGTACAGTACGTGAGAGGATCATTATCCATGTGAAGGGATGGGAAAGAAAACCACGTACTCCTCCTACTCTTGTAATCCCCATGCACTATACCGGCTGGTCCTGCCTTGTCAACCACAATGAGGACGCAGCATGGAAAGAAGGCGCACTTGCGCGTGGACCTAGCCATGCACGCCACCGAGTGAGTGAGAGAGAGTCACCGGACGGGGGCCGGAGAGGCTATTCAAAGCTGCCACCCGCTGTACCCGGCAGGCACTAGCCTCCTAGCCCACTCCCCACTCCTTCCTTGAAGAAAGCACAGAGAGAGAGAGAGAGGGGGGCAAAGCAAACCCCGCGCAGAAAACTGTCTCCTTCCCTTCCCTCGCCCCCCGGCGGCTCGGCGCAAACCCCTCCTCCTCGCAAACAAGATCCGCAAATCCCAGCAAATCTGCTCTGCTCGCCGTCGCCCTCGCCGGATCAGCCCCATTGCGCCGCCGCGCCCGGCCCGCGTGGAGGAGGGCTCCAGGCCGACGCACGCGCGCGCGCGCATTGCGGGGTCAGTTCTACTTCTTGTGCGGATTTTCCATTTATTTTCAGCTCCTTCTTTTCTGCTGTCGAGATGAGATTTTGCATCTTCCTGCTTGATTAGCCCGCGGGTGAAAATGTAACCTCTTCTCTCCTTGCTCCCTTCAAAGTAGTACTCCGTATTAGCCTAGCCGGTAGCAGACGCTTTCCAATCCGTCGCTGGGTTCGACTTCGACATGGAGATTAAACCACGGGGGGAGCAGTTGAGCGCCGCGAGAAGGAGGAGGAGGGATTTCGTCTCCGTGTCGTGTGGAGTAGTACTCCTACAGTACAAATCAACGGCGTAATTAAGTACCAGTAGTACAGATGTACTACTTGCATTGTTTATGTCTTGACGATGGGGCCATGCAGGGCTTGCAATACTTGCATTGCGGTCTGGGGAACCTGCAGGAACAATACTAGATTATTTTATTTGTGGGTCTAATTAAAGTACTTTCGGTCCAAGTTACAACTGTACAGTACTACAGTAGAATATTAGTCTTAGATGCCCCAGCGTTCTGCACTGAGCACCGGCTTCATTTCCCTAATTAAGAACGGTTTTTTGTCTTTCGTTTATGTGATCTAAGTAAGGAAGGTCTTCCAGAGTTTCACATCTCAGAGTTTGTTTCGCCTTCTATATGTGGAGTAAATTAATGAGCTAATTAGCTTTTGCCATTTTCCTTGTGTCACTTGCCTCGTGAGAAAATTCCTGTCTTCAGGGCTAAACAGGGTTTGGACGCTGTGTTACTTTACTTTATCGAGCATCCTCTGTCGCCTAACCAACAATGGACAAGGGTGGACCACTTCCAACTGTAAAGCGGAAAATGCCTCATTCGCTGATAAAGTTGCATTCTTGCCGTCCTCTCAGCCGTGCCCTTTAACAAAGTGGAATTCAACAAAGCGTTGTGTTGTAAAAAGCAGTTTGTTACGCTATCATTTTAATTTCCTTCCTAGTGTAAGTTTTCCGTTGGTGGAGGCTTTTGTCCCCGCTCCTCACTAGTATATTATGCTGCTAATTAATGGGAGGGAGGTTCATGAATGACGCCGCATTATTTTGCCAACCACCTACAATTATGCCTGCCCCGAAAGTTTGCTGGTGTGTAATCAACCATTTTGGTTCTTTGTGAGGGCCTACTCTCTATCATATTGCTTTCATGTTTTCTGGGTTTTTGCTGTGTGCTAAAATATTTTGCACTCCTTCATTTTATTTGATTATTTGTCCCTTGCTTGAAAGATAAGACCGTCTTATGTTTATCAGTTGTTTCACACAAAGCTGTTGCTTTTCAAGTATACTTAGGCCACATTTCATAGCTTATCCAGCCTGTTTCCACCCCTTTTGCATTCTTTGATTCGAATTTCACAACTTTAGCTCCGAGTCATTGTTCCATTGCCTTGTGCATCACTTTTGGCAGGAATAAATTCTCAAACGCTAATCTGTTATGCAGGTGTCATGTTTAATGCAATTTTTATGTTGACGAAAAAATGTATTGTGTGAAAATTGCAGGGAAGTTGTATTTTATAGATGACCTGGGCAGCAACTCTTGATTATGGGCGCAAGACAAAGAATGAGGACATACGACCAGGGCCACTGCGTCCAGCAAATATCATAAGAAACAAATTTCCTACCTACAAGAATGGTTCAAACGGCATAGTGATCAAGCTGGCAGATGGCCCAGAAGTGCCGCCTCTCAAGGAGGTTGTTGCTAAGGAGACTGAGGAACTGCTTGATCGCCGTCAGCGCTTCTCAGTCCGTGAGCTTGCAATGAAGTTTGAGAAGGGACTCAACACTGCCACTCTGTTGTCTAAAGAGGTTCAGACCTTTGCATTCTTCTCGAACAGACCTTCTGTATTTAGTGCATGATTGCCTCCATGCTACATGCCAATCAGTTTAGTTAATGAATTTATGTTTTTCTTAGGTTATGAATTTGTTTTCTGATTGACTTGTTCAAACCGTCAGGTTAAATGGAGACAAGTGGCTTTGTTGGAGCGAGACATTCTCCTGAAAAATCTAAAGAGTGTATTGGAGTCACTGAGAGGTCAAGTCACGGGCAAAACTAAGGATGAAATTGAGGAGTCTATTTCTATGGTTGGTTTCTTCATATCCTATACTCCAGGCATTTTTCTTGTAGCTCCATCTTTCATTTGAAGTTATATTTGCATCTAGTTATCATTAAAGCTGGCATGTTCTCATTTGATTAAAGTTATGCTATTTTCCAGGTGGAAATTCTTGCAGTTCAGCTCTCCAAAAGAGAAGCTGAGTTGATTCAACAAAAAACAGAGGTCACAGAATTAGCGAAATCATTAAAGCTGGTATGTTCCAGTTTGTTTGTTTACACTTTCCACGGCTGTAGCATTAGATTTTACAAACATGAGGTTTGATATGTTCCAGAATCAGAATCTATGTACTCGAATAATGTCGAAGTTCTCGGTATCATGAATCCTTCATTTGGTAGTTGTACTACTTATAATTCACAACCGACTTAAATACGTACTCCCTCCGTTCCAAAATATTTGTCTTTCTAGGCATTTCAAATGGACACAACATACGGATGTATGTAGACATATTTTAGAGTGTAGATTCACTCATTTTGCTCCGTATGTAGTCACTTGTTGAAATCTCTAGAAAGACAAATATTTAGGAACGGAGGGAGTATTTGCTTTACTTGGCAGTTTTTTTTCCTCGAGCATGCAGGAAAGCTGCTCATCATTATATTAAGCAGAATAGAAATGAGCCTTAGTTGACAGTTATGTATAGTAGAGAAGATCTATCTTTATGAGATATATCTACAAAAGGGTGCAGTTTATTGCTCAAGTCCTGAAGTCTTCAGGGAAATAACTCGTACCTGCTTCTCTTGCCTAGCGAGAAGTTTTGAAAAGCTCTTAAAAGAACTTGTACCTAGGAACTAATAAATGTATTTAGTTTCGGAGGTCGATTGAAAACATATAAAGACTGCACATTCAGTTAGGGACTATACCCATTGATCCTAGTTTTAGGGATTTCGTTACCAAAGAAACATATTTATGTTAGTTCGAAAGGAATGCACACCTATCTAAATTAGAGTAATTATAGTCTAAAAAAATTAGAGTAATGTTTGTTTTATCTTACAATAGAATTTATGGAAAATGAAAGTTTGTGTCGATGCAACCTGATTACTATAGGGAAGAAAATATACATTACTACACGTCATTCCCCTGAAAAGTTGGCGGCTTGTGTAAATGTTTAGTCGATATGTCTCAAGATTTTCACCTGATTTTCCAAATGTGACTCCATCAGAAACATGCAATTAGTCAAGTGAGCATAGAGCGCTAATTATCTTAAGCAGGATTGGATTTTCTTTACACAATATCGAAAAGGATATATTCCAAGTATAAATGCTCCCATGCTCCTACCTGTTGTGATGCTCTCAACACCTTTTGTGCATTGTCCTTTGTTTATAGTATTGAAGTTTTTTTTTTGTCTTGCTCATAGGCTTCTGAAGATGCCAAGAGAATTGTTGAAGAAGAAAGAGTTAATGCCAATACGGAGGTAGAGAGTGCTAGGTCTGCAGTGCAAAGAGTTCAAGAAGCACTTCAGGAGCATGAAAAGATGTCCAAAAAAACTGGGAAGCAAGTACGTTGATTTTTTTTAAAGCTTCTCACCTTCCTTAATTGTTACTTACCAGTTACTGCAAGACTACAAGCTAGTTCATACAGTGAAGCTTGTTTACTTTAATTGTTCTTTTACTTGCCCTTCCTCATCTTATGTTGTTGCTTACTTGCTTACATATTGTATTCTGGCAAGCTATTTTCCTTGGCTGAATTGGTACATAATCTGGATAGTAATTCTGAAGATTTGTTCATTTTTTTGTGTGGCAATACATATACGTGTCATAAATTTTGAAGTAAAGCTACCTTTTGTGCACCTGTGCAATTTGAGATGATATAATCCAATATCATGCATACTAAGCTTAGCACATTGCATTTTTCTGCTGAGAAACATTGCATTTTTATTTATTGCTCCTTTATATATCTTGGTTAGCTTTGAGGCTTCAGTTCCATTTGGTCCAATACTTGATCTCTAGTCCCCTGCTATATGCTCTTTTATACATCCAGAGTTCCAGAGGTTGCTTTGCTTTGAATTCATCAATATGTATCTGAGTTGTGACATTTATTTGCTGTTTGGAAGGATATGGAGGAACTAAAGAAAGAAGTTAGAGTGGCCAGAAGAATAAAAATGCTGCATTGCCCTAGCAAGGTAAAGTTTATTATAATTATTCACTGCTTGATACACAAATTGGAATATGTCAATTCTACTTCACATTCATTACTTCTCCAGGCCATGGATCTAGAAAATGAAATCAAAACTTTACGTAAGACGTTTACTGAGAAGTCTGTGGATTGTGTCAATCTTTTGAAAGAGGTATGTGTTACCGATGCCGGCCTAAGATATTTTCGTACTTATTCGGCATGGCTAGGCTAGTTTCAAAACATCTTCATATTCAATGTTCACATCATCGCTGAAAATCATTGAGTACAAATGTATTTATTTCACTAAGAATGCAATATTAGATATGACACACATACATCATATTTGTTATGGTATGTGGCTAGCAGTCTCAAACTCTTTTATTCCAAGTTTTCATCATCTGAAATACTTCCAGTGAGTAGAGAATTTGTTTAGAGCATAACAGAATACATGTTATATATATTACTGATTTGCAAGGTTTTATTTACCAGTTGGAACTGCACAAAAGACTAAAAGGAAACGAAATTCCCGTGTTCGATTTGGAGGGTCTCCAGTGCTTGGGTTCAATGCTACACATAGTTTGTCAGAACGGTACTCCCGTGGATTTTTCAAATATTTCTGTCCAGTGGTTCCGGATACACCCAAAAGAAAGCAACAAAGAGATTATTTCAGGTGGAGTCTCTCTCTCTCATTGCACTGTGATTGCGATGCCTAGAGGCGTCTCTCTAATTACTTTTTTTTTTCATATTATTGTCCTCTTGAACATAGTTGCTCAAAAAACAAAAAAATTGCTCTTCCATTTTTCTTGTTCTTTTGGTACCTCTATCTCTAAGCTATTGAGAAGGGAAAGGGCAAGCATTGCCTGGTGAATTATGATTGTCAAGTTTTGTCACTTCGTTAGGTTTGCCATATCGGCCAAGCATTTTAATCTTCAACTCAAATTCAGATCCCTAGTGCTTCTAACATTTGTTGCCATGGAACTTCTGTAGGTGCCACAAGACCAGCATATGCTCCAGAGCCAAATGATGTTGGACGTTACATGCAAGCTGAAATCAATTTTGGGGGTGAAACTGCAATAGCAAAGACAGCTGGGCTAGTAGACCCTGGTTTGTTTAACTGAACACATCTGTCAGGCATAAGTATGTGCATCTCTTGTTTATTACGCGACTAACATAAGCTTGGTATTCTTAGCAGATGCTGGACTGGTGGATTATGTAGAGACACTCGTAAGAAAACCTGAAACTGAATTCAATGTATGACCATACTATCCTTTCCCACTTTATGATACTTATTCTAACTATACGCAATGTAGGGGTTTCAATTTACAGAAATCTTGTGGTGTTTTTACTTGTACCTAATAAGGAGTCTGTACTGGCATGACAAAGTTTGGCAGTATAACAGTTCAAAGTTGTCATTCCTAGTAGTACTTGTCGTCGTCCCACCCGGTGCTCTTATTTTTAAAATTAAGACCACAAAACCACCTAAGCATATCTTGAACTATTGTCTCTGAAGTTCCCAATGCTCTGTGTCTCATTGCAGGTTGTTGTGCTTCAGTTGAATGGAATTGATCAGCCGAAAGAGGCTGTTCATGTTCTCAATGTTGGGAGATTGCGGATGAGACTTTCAAAAGGAAAGACAGTAGTTGCCAAAGAATTCTATTCCTCATCGATGCAGGTAGGCTGCAGCTTCAAAGGCATCTTCTCTCTCTCTCTCTTTTTTTTCTTTTCTTGTGGGGACATGTTCTCTTTCTCGGTTAAACAGTATCTGCAAACAGATTACAATGCTCATTAATCGAAGCAGCTGTTGTGATATTATTTTACTATGTTAATATAACATGTTCGTTTTCAATGAAATTTGCAATAACGTACTAGCATTTGTTACTAGTAGTTGCTATTGGCGTAACAGTAGTCTGCCTCTCACAGTATTTCTGTTATGTATCAGCTATGTGGTGTTCGAGGTGGTGGGGAAGCAGCCTCACAGGCAATGTTTTGGCGGCCCCGGAGTGACCTCAGCTTCGCCGTTGCCTTTGAAACAGCGAGAGAGCGGAACACCGCCATCATGCTGGCGCGGCGGTTCGCCATTGATTGCAATGTACGTGCCTCAGCTTCAGTTAGGAAGTGCATATCCACCGCCTATGACGTGGCATGATTTCCCTTCTCCATGGTTTGTTTTGCAGATCATCCTTGCAGGTCCAGGCGACAAGACTCCCTGGTGAAGGAGACGGCGCACACTGGTGCTGGATGCTTGTGCCTCCAAACTCCGGTCCGACCAGCGACCCTCGCAGAGCGAATCGTGATGTTGTACATTTTAGTGTATTTCATGATATGTGTGTAGCCTGTGGGTTTTGTTCCCTTGTGGCCTTGTGGTGGTAGCTCTCAGAGGCGGCACCGTGGGCATCGTTTTAGCCGCCTTGGTGTTGTTCTGACAACCTTCCGAGTGTTCATGTTGTTCTGCTTCACAGGCGTTGCGATATGTTGTTGCTAGGCGTTTCTCTCTTCTTTCTGATACTCCCATGCAACGACAGTTAGCTATGTTTGAAGTGTTACACACTATAAAAGAAATGTTTGATGTGTACTACATCTCTAATATGCTAATTCTTTTGACAGTACTTGTGGTAACAACAATGGTGGATGCATAACTGAATCTAAGGCAATGGCGGCGTTCGCTACAAATTATCAAGAGATCTCAATGATCAAATCGTGATGCGATTTTTTTTACTCCGCGCGCGTTTTTGAGCTGATAGTATGTGCGTTATTCATTCGCACCAATGAATGCGTCACAAGAAACCTTTAATTGGAGAACCAACTGTTGGCACATAGCCCAAGACCACTTCATAGAGTACATAGGACCCAGCGTCCCAGCCCATCCCTTCCTTGGTATGCAGGTCTGAAGTTCTATGCAGACTCTGAAGAAACAGATGGGACTATAAATACTGGTTTAAAATTTTAGATAAGAAAAACAAGAAAAAAATGACACCCGAACAAAGAAAGAGAGTGACACTGCAAGCAGTGTCAAGATAAAATGGAGTTGTCTCACGCTTGAGGTCTTTGCCCCCATCGACTGCAAGCCCTAACCGGTGCCCGGATCACCACCGAACCAATTTCACAGCTGCACGACCACTAGCTACACAATGACCACCAGCAAGAATTTTTCTGTTGGTGAAAAATTTATATACATCATGTTCTTGAGGACATAATTCCAAAAATTATAGAACGGACTAAACAAACTGAAAAAACCACATGCTGTTCAGAAGAAAGAGAGCATTTCTGCTAAATAAAATTCATGAGATTTTGACTCATACACATCACGAGTTTCCATCTTAGCAAATTCCAGTTATGCATAACTGTCAACACGTTGATGCGAACTTTGCTAATCACCTGGCGACTTCTTTTTTCCTTTCTTTTCTATTTTTTTCTTTGACTGTGTGCATCCTGGATGTTGTTGCGACATCTTGTAGCACACAGGCTAGGTGTAATTGGTATTTGCGTGATATTAATATTTCCTTTTTCAAAAGAAAAGGTGGATTACAACAAATTGCGGTTGAAAGTGCAGACGAGAAAGGGGAGGATGCAATGCACCTTACCTGTTGCTCCCTTGTATTGATCATATGTGGCTAGTGTACAACACGCGCAATCTGCTCAGTAGCACGGAGGCGGGGCGTAGTGTGCGGGGTGGAGCTAGGACGTCGTGCATCGTGTATGGTGGTTGGCATGCGTAGTGCAGCTAGGAGAGGTTACAGTCAACAGCAAGAAGGAAATAGGAGAAGAACGGGAGCAGGGGATACATGATTCAGAATCATCCGCTAGTTATGTGGTCATCCGCCAAGAAAAGAAGCAATGGCGTGGAAAAAGGTAAGAAAATTGTTCCCGGCGTCTCCTAGGCCTATTGTAGCGAAGCCATTGGAACAGGCTCCTTGGACACGGGTAGAAATCAATCTCACTTGCTCGGTTTGTTCCTTGGCCTGCCCTTTTATGCTATCACATAAGTTCATGTTCTATGGGGATTACAGACTTCCCATGATCAATTTGCTGTTCACCTAATAGGCTACTGATCTCCCTCCCGAGCCGCCTCCTGCGTGGGCGACCGGGAGGCCCCAGATCCCATTGCCGCCAAACCTCCCCCACTCCTCCTCCTCCTTCCTCGCCGCCGTCCAAGGGCACGGCCAGGCGAAGCCTAGCCGTCGTCGGGAATCGGGCCCTCTCGCTCGGGTGGGGCTGGCGCGGGCCGGCGGCGCCGGGCGGGAGCGTGGCGGTGGGCCGGTCGCCACGGCGGGTGGTGGCGGCGCCTCGGCGACGTCGATTCCCTGCGGCAGGAGGCCTTGCGATCTGGTGCATCACGGCCGCCAGGGACGGGGGCAGCGTGACCGGATCGGTTCGCGGCGGCGCGGCCGGATTGATCGCTGGTCAGCCGTCGGCACGGTGGTGGGTGCGACTCGTCGGCAGCTGGGCAGATCCGCGGGATTCTACCCTTGTCTGGCCCTTGACAGCGCGGGCAACTACGGGGGAAACCCTAGATCTCCTTGGGATCGAGCGATGGCGGCGCTTTTGCGTCATAGTCCCTCTTTAGGGCATTGTTTTGGAGTTTGCTCCGGTTGAAGGGACCAGCGACGTCGGCGCACGTCTGGTGGAGCAACTGCTGTTGAAAATTGTGCCGACTACGGTCATGGCGGACGATGGCGGCGTCTTAGATGCCGTTCCCTTGTCGAGGCATCGTCGTTGCAGTCTGCGTCATCAGGCTCGGGATGCTCCGGGGGAAACCTTAGATCTGGGTCTTCCGGATCGGACGATGATGGCGTTTTATCGTTTTCCCTCCTAGGGGCATCGTTTTGGAGTAAGTGTTGGATGGGGGATGGTGGAGCGGTGCTTCATCTCACACATCGATGGCGGCGGATATCGGCGGCATGGCGCTGTGGAGGCTCGACGTCCGATGCATGGAGATGGACTCACGCATGAGGAGGTTGCTGTCTGGCGTCATGGTGACGTCGATGGCAGAGTGGCCAGACAAGATAGAAGCCTCCATATGATCTGAAGACGGACCTGTGGAAGATGGCGGCGACGACACACAAGTGCGTCTGACCGGATTGTACCCCAGATCCGGTATGTGGCTCGGCTGGGGCTTCCGAATATGTTTCGGCTTCCGGCTTTTGATGTTAGGCTTAGATGAGTGGTTTGGGTAGTGGCCCAGCTAGCACCCCTTCATCATTTTGGATAGGAATAGCGGCATGTGTTGTTAAGATGGTGGATTCAGGCACATTGTTGTAATACTTTATAAGGTCTTCGACAATAATCAATAAAGTGGCCGTATGCTTCTTCCAGATGCAGAGGTCGAGGGTCATCTTTCTTTTTCTAAAAAAAACCTAATAGGCTACTACTACGTGCACACGCGTGCATGTTTCCGCTCAATGGAAGCGCAGAATATTATATCAAATACATATATAAGCTTGGAAATGGTCTTGACATTTACTGGCTTTGCGCCGAGTGATGCACGGAGCTCTCTTTATTAGGAAACAGGAATCTGACAACCTACCGTTATAGGTTTCATTACCTCTTTAATACTTCCTTTATTTTTATTTACTCCGCATATTAGTTTTGATTAAAGTTAAGCTTTATAAATTTTGACAAAGTTTATAGACAAAAGTATTAAAATGTACAATAACAAATCAATACCATTAGATTCATTATTGAACGTACTTTTGCATCATATCGATTTGTTATTGTAAATATTTATATTCTTTTCTATAAACTTGGTCAAACTTTACGAAATTTGACTTCAATCAACTTTAATATGCAGAGTAAATAAAAACGGAGGGAGTACCTTTAGGCCCCAGCCTTTTCTTGGAGCGTTTTGTGGCTCGATCATATGACCCATTGCTGCAAGCACATGTGTACAGTGTACATATAGTCAGGCATACAAATTTACATCATCTGTTCTTTTTGTTGACTGTCACATACACTTCATGGTCTACTAGGTTAACTTTGAATACCTAGGACCTTGATTTGTACTAGGAGTAAATACTACTAGCGAGGCAGAAGCGTGCCCGTTGGTTATTTTTGTTTGAAAAATCAAGTAATAGAACTGAGCAAAAGCGTTGAATGATAAAGTACAACGGATTGAGTATTGATTTGTGAAGGTATGTTGCATGGGTAAATGATTCATAGTTGTGAATAAAGAGTACAAGCTAGGGGGGGGGGGGGGGGGGAGGGTGTACGGTGTACATAATTGCATATAAGAAACAACAAACAGTAGACTGAATCATGGGTCATTGATTTTCTAGGAGATTTTCTTATACTCTTTATGCAACTTCGTTGTTTTTTTTGTTTGAAAAGAGAATGATTATGTGTGTGTGTGTGGGGGGGGGGGGGGGGGGGGGTTAGCTTGGGTTGTAGGCTCTTCGGTCTTTCTTCGTTATCACAGGGAATAATGCCACATTGTTATTCTTCTTCCTTAAGTGGGGCTAGTGGATTGGCGGTGATGGATCGGGCAACCTGGACTAATGGAATGAACGCAACATGGTGAGGCTCTTAGTAACCCAAAGGTTTATAACTGTCGTGTGGTCATCGAACTTCTGGACTTGACTGAGGAGGTCCGTGTACTCTCACCCCTTGAGGTCCTCCTCCGATCGTTTGTTAAAGACCGCCTATCCAAGGAATATAAGAAACTTGACATTTATTGGCGACAACGGTATACTTACCGGCTTTGCACCGACTGTGGCTGGCAGCCGGCTCCTTGTCCTTTCTTCCGCGGATGCCGCCAGTCGGCATCCGAGACGTCGCGCCTTGGTCTCGGCGGGGAGGCAGGTTGTCATTTTGTCGGTGCGGCGCATCAGTGCGGTAGCCAGCCTCGTTCTGCTCCGCAACCGCGTCAAGGAGTCGCTGGACGCGCTCCGTCATCAAGCGACGCTCTTTGCCCTCGAACTTGTCCAGCTCATCTGCCGCCGCCTGGGCGGCTCGAATGTTCTCCGTAGGCGTGGCGTAAACGGGGCGATTTTCCCCGAACAGGTCGGCGATGGCCACGCCGCGCTGCTGGACCGTGCCAAGGCGGCTAGGCCCAGCTGGAGCCGGCGTGCCGCCCACAGCGCGGTCCATCTCGCGCTGGTAGGCCTCTGATAGGCGTCTCATGCTGGCCAGCTTTTTGGCGCCTTCGACTAGCTGAAGGCGGCGTGCCTCCAGTGTCTCGGCGTCGGCGTCTTCGGGAATGGACGCTGCCAGGTCTTGCAGCGCCGCGTTGAGCGGGTCATAATCACCCCCACCGGAGTGCTCGTCATGATCAATGACAAGCACTTCCTGAAGGAAATATGCCCTAGAGGCAATAATAAAGTTATTATTTATTTCCTTATATCATGATAAATATTTATTATTCATGCTAGAATTGTATTAACCGGAAACATAATACATGTGTGAATACATAGACAAATAGAGTGTCACTAGTATGCCTCTACTTGACTAGCTCGTTAATCAAAGATGGTTATGTTTCCTAACCATGGACAAAGAGTTGTTATTTGATTAATGGGATCACATCATTAGATGAATGATCTGATTGACATGACCCATTCCATTAGCTTAGCACCCGATCGTTTAGTATGTTGCTATTGCTTTCTTCATGACTTATACATGTTCCTATGACTATGAGATTATGCAACTCCCGTTTACCGGAGGAACACTTTGGGTACTACCAAACGTCACAACGTAACTGGGTGATTATAAAGGAGTACTACAGGTGTCTCCAAAGGTAGATGTTGGGTTGGCGTATTTCGAGATTAGGATTTGTCACTCTGATTGTCGGAGAGGTATCTCTGGGCCCTCTCGGTAATGCACATCACTTAAAGCCTTGCAAGCATTGCAACTAATGAGTTAGTTGCGGGATGTTGTATTACGGAACGAGTAAAGAGACTTGCCGGTAACGAGATTGAACTAGGTATTGGATACCGACGATCGAATCTCGGGCAAGTAACATACCGATGACAAAGGGAACAACGTATGTTGTTATGCGGTCTGACCGATAAAGATCTTCGTAGAATATGTAGGAGCCAATATGGGCATCCAGGTCCCGCTATTGGTTATTGACCGGAGACGTGTCTCGGTCATGTCTACATTGTTCTCGAACCATAGGGTCCGCACGCTTAAGGTTTCGATGACAGTTATATTATGAGTTTATGAGTTTTGATGTACTGAAGGAGTTCAGAGTCCTGGATAAGATCGGGGACATGACGAGGAGTCTCGAAATGGTCGAGACGTAAAGATCGATATATTGGACGACTATATTCGGACATCGGAAAGGTTCCGAGCGATTCGGGTATTTTTCGGAGTACCGGGTAGTTACGGGAGAAGTAATGGGCCTTGATGGGCTTTAGTGGAAAGAGGAAAAAGGCTGCTGCGCCCCCCCTCCCCTCTAGTCCGAATTGGACTAGGGAAAAGGGGGCCGGCCACCTTTCCTACTCCTCCACTCCCTTCTCCCTTCCTCCCCTCTTGGTGCACTCCTACTAGGACTTGGAGTCCTAGTAGGACTCCACGCCTGGCGCGCCTAGCCTTGGCCGGCCTCCTCCTCCTCCATCCTTTATATACAGGGGCAGGGGGCACCCCATAGACACACAAGTTGATCATTGAGATCGTTCCTTAGCCGTGTGCGGTGCCCCCTGCCACCATATTCCACCTCGATAATACCGTTGTAGTGCTTAGGCGAAGCCCTGCGTTGGTAGTACATCAAGATCGTCACCACGCCGTCGTGCTGACGGAACTCCTCCCCGAAGCTTTGCTGGATCGGAGCTCGGGGATCGTCATCGAGCTGTACCTGTGCTAAGAACTCGGAGGTGCCGGAGTAACGGTGCTTGGATCGGTCGGATCGGGAAGAAGACGTACGACTACTTCCTCTACGTTGTGTCAACGCTTCCGTTGCGATCTACAAGGGTACGTAGATCATACTCTCCCCTCGTTGCTATGCATCACCATGATCTTGCGTGTGCGTAGGAATTTTTTTGAAATTACTACGTTCCCCAACAGTGGCATCCGAGCCTAGGTTTTATGGTTTGATGTTATATGCACGAGTAGAACACAAGTGAGTTGTGGGCGATATAAGTCATACTGCCTACCAGCATGTCATACTTTGGTTCGGCGGTATTGTTGAATGAAGCGGCCCGGACCGACATTACGCGTACGCTTACGCGAGACCGGTTTCCCCGACGTGCTTTGCACATAGGTGACTTGCGGGTGACTGTTTCTCCAACTTTAGTTGAACCGAGTGTGGCTACGCCCGGTCCTTGCGAAGGTTAAAACGGAGTCTATTTGACAAACTATCGTTGTGGTTTTGATGCGTAGGTAAGATTGGTTCTTGCTAAGCCCGTAGCAGCCACGTAAAATTTGCAATAACAAAGTAGAGGACGTCTAACTTGTTTTTGCAGGGCATGTTGTGATGTGATATGGTCAAAACGTGATGAGTTATAAGTTGTTGTATAAGATGATCATGTTTTGTTGAAGTTATCGGCAACTGGCAAAAGCCTTATGGTTGTCTGTCTATTGCATAAGATGCAAGCGCCCAATAATTGCTTTACTTTATCGCTATGCGATAGCAATAGTTGCAAGAGCAATAGTTGGCGAGACGACCATGTGACGACATATTGATATAGATCAAGATGATGGAGATCATGATGTCATGCCGGTGACGATGGAAATCATGACGATGCTTTGAAGATGGAGATCAAAGGCACAAGATGATGATGGCCATATCATGTCACATATTTTGATTGCATGTGATGTTTATCTTTTTATGCATCTTATCTTGCTTTGATTGACGGTAGCATTATAAGATGATCTCTCACTAAATTATCAAGAAGTGTTCTCCCTGAGTATGCACCGTTGCCAAAGTTCGTCGTGCCCAGACACCACGTGATGATCGGGTGTGATAAGCTCTACGTCCATCTACAACGGGTGCAAGCCAGTTTTGCACACGCAGAATACTCAGGTTAAACTTGACGAGCCTAGCATATGCAGATATGGCCTCGGAACACGGAGACCGAAAGGTCGAGCGTGAATCATATAGTAGATATGATCAACATAACGATGTTCACCATTGAAAACTACTCCATCTCACGTGATGATCGGTTATGGTTTAGTTGATTTTGATCACGTGATCACTTAGAGGATTAGAGGGATGTCTATCTAAGTGGGAGTTCTTAAGTAATATGATTAATTGAACTTTAATTTATCATGAACTTAGTCCTGGTAGTATTAGCATATCTATGTTGAAGATCAATAGCTCGCGTTGTTGCTTTCATATGTTTATTTTGATATGTTCCTATAGAAAATTGTGTTGAAAGATGTTAGTAGCAATGATACGGATTGGATCCGTGATCTGAGGTTTATCCTCATTGCTGCACAGAAAAATTATGTCCTTGATGCACCGCTAGGTGACAGACCTATTGCAGGAGCAGATGCAGACGTTATGAACGTTTGGCTAACTCAATATGATGACTACTTGATAGTTTAGTGCACCATGCTTAATGGCTTAGAATCGGGACTTCAAAGATGTTTTGAACATCATGGACCATATGAGATGTTCCAGGAGTTGAAGTTAATATTTCAAGCAAATACCCGAGTTGAGAGATATGAAGTCTCCAACAAGTTCTATAGCTAAAAGATGGAGGAGAATCGCTCAACTAGTGAGCATGTGCTCAGATTGTCTGGGTACTACAATCGCTTGAGTCAAGTGGGAGTTAATCTTCCAGATAAGATAGTGATTGACAGAATTCTCTAGTCACTATCACCAAGTTAGTAGAACTTCGTGATGAACTATGATATGCAAGGGATAACGGAAATGATTCCCAAGCTCTTCGTGATGCTGAAATCAATGAAGGTAGAAATCAAGAAAAACATCAAGTGTTGATGGTTGACAAGACCACTAGTTTGAAGAAAAGGGCAAAAGGGAAGAAGGGGAACTTCAAGAAGAACGGCAAGCAAGTTGCTGCTCAAGTGAAGAAGTCCAAGTCTGGTCCTAAGCCTGAGACTAAGTGCTTCTACTGCAAAAGGACTGGTCACTGGAAGCGGAACTGCCCCAAGTATTTGGCGGATAAGAAGGATGGCAAAGTGAACAAAAGTATATTTGATATACATGTTATTGATGTGTGCTTTACTAGTGTTTATAGCAACCCCTCAGTATTTGATATTGGTTCAGTTGCTAAGAGTAGTAACTCGAAACAGGAGTTGCAGAATAAACAGAGACTAGTTAAGGGTGAAGTGACGATGTGTGTTGGAAGTAGTTCCAAGATTGATATGATCATCATCGCACACTCCCCTATACTTTCGGGATTAGTGTTGAACTTAAATAAGTGTTATTTGGTTTTTGCATTGAGCATGAATATGATTTGATCATGTTTATTGCAATACAGTTATTCATTAAAGTCAGAGAATAATTGTTGTTCTGTTTACATGAATAAAACCTTCGATGGTCATACACCCAATGAAACAAGTTCGTTGGATCTCGATCATAGTGATACACATATTCATAATATTGAAACCAAAAGATGCAAAGTTAATAATGATAGTGCAACTTATTTGTGGCACTGCCGTTTAGGTCATATTGGTATAAAGCGCATGAAGAAACTCCATGCTGATGGGCTTTCGGAATCACTTGATTATGAATCACTTGATGCTTGCGAACCATGCCTTTTGGGCAAGATGACTAAAACGCCGTTCTCCGGAACAATGGAGCAAGCAACAGATTTGTTGGAAATCATACATACTGATGTATGTGGTCCGATGAATATTTAAGGCTTGCAGCGGGTATCATTATTTTCTGACCTTCACAGATAATTTGAGCAGATATGGGTATATCTACTTAATGAAATAGAAGTCTGATACATTTGAAAAGTTCATATAATTTCAGAGTGAAGTGGAAAATCATCGTAACAAGAAAATAAAGTTTCTACGATCTGATTGTGGAAAAGAGTATTTGAGTTACGAGTTTGGTCTTCAGTTAAAACAATGTGAAACAGTTTCACTACTCACGCCACCTGGAACACCACAGCATAATGGTGTGTCCGAACGTCATAACCGTACTTTATTGGATATAGTGCAATCTATGATATTTCTTACCGATTTACCACTATCGTTTTTGGGGTCATGCATTAGAGACAGCTGCATCCACGTTAAAAAAAGGGGCACCATCTATATCCGTCGAGACGACGCCTTATGAACTATGGTTTGGCAAGAAACCAAAGTTGTCGTTTCTTGAAGTTTGGGGTTGCAATGCTTATGAGAAAAAGTTTCATCCTGATAAGCTCAAACCCAAATCGGAGAAATATGTCTTCATAGGATACCCAAAAGAGACTGTTGGGTACACCTTCTATCACAGATCCTAAGGCAAGACATTCGTTGCTTATAATTGATCTTTTCTAGAGAAGGAGTTTCTCTTGAAAGAAGTAAGTGGGAGGAAAGTAGAAAACTTGATAAGGTAATTGTACCTTCTACCTTATTGGAAAGTAGTTCATCACAAAAATCTGTTCTTGTGACTACTACACCAATTAGTGAGGAAGCTAATGATGATGATCATGTAACTTCAGATCAAGTTACTACCGAATCTCGTAGGTAAACCAGAGTGAGATCCACACCAGAGTGGTACGGTAATCCTGTTCTGGAGGTCATGTTACTTGACCATGACGAACCTACGAACTATGAGGAAGTGATGATGAGCCCAGATTCCGCGAAATGGTTTGAGGCCATGAAATCTGAGATATGATCCATGTATGAGAACAAAGTTTGGACTTTGGTTGACTTGCCCGATGATCGGCAAGCAATTGAGAATAAATGGATCTTCAAGAGGAAGACGGACGCTGATAGTAGTGTTACTATCTACAAAACTAGAATTGTCGCAAAAGGTTTTTCGACAAGTTCAAGGTGTTGACTACGATGAGAGCTTCTCACTCGTATCTATGCTTGAGTCTGTCCGAATCATGTTAGTAATTGCCGCATTTTATGAAATCTGGCAAATGGATAAACAAAACTGCATTCCTTAATGGATTTATTAAAGAAGAGTTGTATATGATGCAACAGAAGGTTTTGTCAATCCGAAAGGTGCTAACAAAATGTGCAAGCTCCAGCGATCCATCTGTGGACTGGTGCAAGCATCTCGGAGTTGGAATATACGCTTTGATGAGTTGATCAAAGCATATAGTTTTATACAGACTTGCGGTGAAGCCTGTATTTACAAGAAAGTGAGTGGGAGCACTACAACATTTCTGATAAGTATATGTGAATGTTATATTGTTGATCGGAAATAATGTAGAATTATTCTGTAACGCATAAAGGAGTGTTTGAAAGGAGTTTTTCAAAGAAAGACTTCGGTGAAGCTGCTTACATATTGAGCTTCAAGATCTATAGAGATAGATCAAGACGCTTGATAAGTTTTTTCAATGAGTACATACCTTGACAAGATTTTGAAGTAGTTCAAAATGGAGCAGTCAAAGAAAGAGTTCTTGCCTGTATTATAAGGTGTGAAGTTGAGTAAGACTCAAAGCCCGACCACGGCAGAAGATAGAAAGAGAATGAAAGTCATTCCCTATGCCTTGGCCATAGGTTCTATAAAGTATGTCATGCTGTATACCAGATCTATTGTATACCCTGCACTGATTTGGCAAGGGAGTACAATAGTGATCTAGGAGTAGATCACTGGACAGCGGTCAGAATTATCCTTAGTGAAATAAGGATATGTTTCTCGATTATGGACGTGATAAAAAGGTTCGTCGTAAAGGGTTACGCCGATGCAAGTTTTGACACTAATCTAGATGACTCTAAGTCTCGGTCTAGATACATATTGAAAGTGGGAGCAATTAGCTAGAGTAGCTCCATGCAGAGCATTGTTGACATAGAAATTTGCAAAATACATGTGGATCTGAATGTGGCAGACCCGTTGACTAAGATTCTCTCACAAGCAAAACATGATCACACCTTAGTACTCTTTGGGTGTTAATCACATAGCGATGTGAACTAGATTACTGAATCTAGTAAACCCTTTGGGTGTTGGTCACATGGCGATGTGAACTATGGGTGTTAATCACATGATGATGTGAACTATCGATGTTAATCACATGGTGATGTGATCTAGATTATTGACTCTAGTGCAAGTGGGAGACTGAAGGAAATATGCCCTAGAGGCAATAATAAAGTTATTATTTATTTCCTTATATCATGATAAATATTTATTATTCATGCTAGAATTGTATTAACCGGAAACATAATACATGTGTGAATACATAGACAAACAGAGTGTCACTAGTATGCCTCTACTTGACTAGCTCGTTAATCAAAGATGGTTATGTTTCCTAACCATGGACAAAGAGTTGTTATTTGATTAATGGGATCACATCATTAGATGAATGATCTGATTGACATGACCCATTCCATTAGCTTAGCACCCGATCGTTTAGTATGTTGCTATTGCTTTCTTCATGACTTATACATGTTCCTATGACTATGAGATTATGCAACTCCCGTTTACCGGAGGAACACTTTGGGTACTACCAAACGTCACAACGTAACTGGGTGATTATAAAGGAGTACTACAGGTGTCTCCAAAGGTAGATGTTGGGTTGGCGTATTTCGAGATTAGGATTTGTCACTCTGATTGTCGGAGAGGTATTTCTGGGCCCTCTCGGTAATGCACATCACTTAAAGCCTTGCAAGCATTGCAACTAATGAGTTAGTTACGGGATGTTGTATTACGGAACGAGTAAAGAGACTTGCCGGTAACGAGATTGAACTAGGTATTGGATACCGACGATCGAATCTCGGGCAAGTAACATACCGATGACAAAGGGAACAACGTATGTTGTTATGCGGTCTGACCGATAAAGATCTTCGTAGAATATGTAGGAGCCAATATGGGCATCCAGGTCCCGCTATTGGTTATTGACCGGAGACGTGTCTTGTTCATGTCTACATTGTTCTCGAACCGTAGGGTCCGCACGCTTAAGGTTTCGATGACAGTTATATTATGAGTTTATGAGTTTTGATGTACTGAAGGAGTTCAGAGTCCCGGATGAGATCGGGGACATGACGAGGAGTCTCGAAATGGTCGAGACGTAAAGATCGATATATTGGACGACTATATTCGGACATCGGAAAGGTTCCGAGTGATTCGGGTATTTTTCGGAGTACCGGGTAGTTACGGGAGAAGTAATGGGCCTTGATGGGCTTTAGTGGGAAGAGGAAAAAGGCTGCTGCGCCCCCTCCCCTCTAGTCCGAATTGGACTAGGGAAAAGGGGGCCGGCCACCTTTCCTACTCCTCCACTTCCTTCTCCCTTCCTCCCCTCTTGGTGGACTCCTACTAGGACTTGGAGTCCTAATAGGACTCCACACCTGGCGCGCCTAGCCTTGGCCGGCCTCCTCCTCCTCCATCCTTTATATACAGGGGCAGGGGGCACCCCATAGACACACAAGTTGATCATTGAGATCGTTCCTTAGCCGTGTGCGGTGCCCCCTGCCACCATATTCCACCTCGATAATACCGTTGTAGTGCTTAGGAGAAGCCCTGCGTCGGTAGTACATCAAGATCGTCACCACGCCGTCGTGCTGACGGAACTCCTCCCCGAAGCTTTGCTGGATCGGAGCCCGGGGATCGTCATCGAGCTGTACGTGTGCTAAGAACTCGGAGGTGCCGGAGTAACGGTGCTTGAATCGGTCGGATCGGGAAGAAGACGTACGACTACTTCCTCTACGTTGTGTCAACGCTTCCGTTGCGATCTACAAGGGTACGTAGATCATACTCTCCCCTCGTTACTATGCATCACCATGATCTTGCGTGTGCGTAGGAATTTTTTTGAAATTACTACGTTCCCCAACACTTCCGTGACGGTGCTTCTGCCGCTCTCCGCGCAGGGGAACGGTTTGTCGTAGACCACCACGTTGGTGGGGAACGTGTCAAGCGACGCGGTGTTGGAGTCGACCAACATCGGATCAGTGGAGCCTACGGACTCCAAGTCCCCAGCTGGCTCGCTGGCTACGTGGAGTTGATCATGGACGCCCGCGAGGAGGCTCTTGGGGCCGCCTGTGCCCGCGTCGGATGCGGGCTCGTCGGAGAGGCGGACCTCGCCAACAAGATCGGCGAGGCAACTGGCCGCGCAGGCGCTTTCAGCGCCATGCAGCGCGTCGGCGCAGACTCCGTCTGGCATGCCGGGCTGGCTGCGCTCGTCAGGGAGGAAGAGGGTTCCCGTCCAGAACAGATCTCCGGACGACGGTGCACCTCGCCCCATGGTGGGCGCCAAATGTCGGGGGTTGGGTACGGCATATGCCAATGGATGGCTTATCATGGTGGGGGCGAGTAGAACGTCGCCGGTGCCTGGAAACGGGATGAGGCGCAGACACGAACGCCGGCGTACTTTACCCAGGTTTGGGGCTCTCCTAGGAGATAACACCCCTAGTCCTGCTCAGCGGGGTCTCCGCATGATCACTACGGCAAAGTGAATACAAGGGTGCTCCTCGAGCTGTATGCCGAAGGTAGGAGAAGGCAGGGTCAGCACTCTCCCCCCTCTAGGAATTGGTCTAGTTCTAATGGTTCCGAACCCTTTGCATGGGTGCCCTGGGGGGTTTATATAGGCCTACCCCCAGGGGTACAATGTAAAACTGTTTGGGCGCAGGGCCCAGCCGTCAGTCTCTTCGCCCGCCGGCCCTTCCTCCGACTGGCGGGCCCCGCCGACTGGTCTGGTACGAAGCCGACAGGCCGTACCTGCCGCTTGCGGGTCTTGCCCGCTGCTGTTTACTGTAGCCGTGCCTCTAATGACGCAGGCTTGGTCATGGGGTCGTGGCTACAGCCCCGCCGTCTAGCGGGTGGTCACTGTAGCCACTCCCGGTCTCGTATGGTTAATGGCGCGGGGAACCCGTGGGAGGGGCAGGCCGACTCCCGGGTCCCGGCTCCCTACGGGTCCGACTGGTGGCGCTCTTGCCGTCTCCTGGACCCTCACTGACTGATAGGGCCCGTCATCCGTGGACCGCATTGACAGGCCGTCATGGGCACATGACTCCGTCTACTGTTGCTGATGTCAGGGATGACATGGCAACAGTGCCGCGCCAGACGGAGATCTCCGTTGGTACATCGCACTGTGGCCTAGCTATCTCCTGGAAAAGGGGAGGGAGTGGGCTTCACTGTTGCCACTCCCTGTCCCACCCTCCTGATGAGGGCATGGGCTTTGTTGGTGCCGTGGGCCGACTCCCCGCGACCGGCTTCTCTGGAAGCCGCCAGGCGGGAGTCGGCCGGTCTTGACCTCGCCTCTGGGACTTGGATGCATGCGGGCAACCGACTGTTCCTTCAGTCGTCCTCCAGAAGGCGGCTCTTCATTTGTCGTCTCGAGGGGCGCAGTCAGCCCCGCTGTCTTGAAAGGTTCTGGGCCTCGGGTTAGCCTACCTGTGGTCCATTACTCCGACACCCCTCAAAGTCAAGGTGTCCGCCTAGATCATACGACATGGCAACACCCGTACGAGGGTTTTCCTTCACCGAATCAGGTTCCTTGACTATGACAATTCCCTTTCCGCCTAGGACAGTCAGAAACAATCAGGCACCTCTTCTTGGAGAGCCCCCATTTGCATCAATGGTGCACGGATATTTGTAGCTGATGCACCCCTCCCTCCCTCCCTCCCATTAGCACTCTGCGGGGTGTTTATGTGATGTATGAAATTAAATGCTTCGTTATTATTATTAATGCAATGTTCAGGTGGGCGATCACCCCCCTTGATTGTTCAAAAAGAAAAGGCTCTTAGTAACCATAATAAGAAATAGACACATGATTTATCCCTAGAAGCATCAATCAGATGTGTTAATTTACTTGTACAAGCATCAAATTAGAACCAAAAGCTCTATGAGTAACTCCCTCCTAAAAAAAGAAAAAACTCTATGAGTAACTGTTGCAAGCATTATCGTCTGAACTAACCCTTGGTGCCCTCAAGAAACTACTTTTCGATTTCTGAAATAAAGGGACGGATACATAAAACATATTTCAGGATACTCACCTATGCCCTTGCAAATAGTCTGGCCGTGTAAAAGATGAAACTGTTTCTTTCTGTCACGACGTAAATAAGTTCAGTTCTGGTCTCTCTTGTTAAGGCTAGCAATTTGTACACTGAGAAAATTGTGAATTACTCTTTGGTGGAGGGGAGAAAGATCAACAGAAGTACAGTCGTTATGAGGCTCGGTGCAGGAAATAACTTGCCTTACCTTCTCACCCTCTACAAGAATCGATGCATTTTCTCATGATAATAGAACTCATAAGACCACCAACCTTGCTTTGTTAACAACGATGATGATTAGATCTTTTAAGCTCTTTATTTTTTGAATTTTCACCGGGGGGGGGGGGGAGATTTCCCCACCTGAATCTTTATAGAGGTATAGACCAGAAGGTCAGGTGTTACATCATACACATGGACAAGTCAGGGAGAGGGAGTTTGGGGGCCGAGGCAGAGCAACCCCGAGGGAGGGGCTCAGTCGGGGCTGGGCAGACAGGCCAGCCAGGCATCAACCGCATGTTTCAAGGGACGGGGGAGTCGAACGCGCCAGAGCACTGCGTCTTCCCTACAAGCTCGGAGCAACCTGGAGAGGGACGGAGGCATCCCCTGGAAGACCACCGCATTTCGGTGCTTCCAAAATTGCCAGCAAGAAAGCAGCTGGAAGGTTGGGCCAGAAGCAATGGGAACCCCCGACGGCGGGGAGAGCAAGCGGAGCTCGCTGACGGTGGTGGCTTCAAAGGAGATCTTGCCGACCGCCTGCCAGAAGCTACAGGCGAACGCACACCCGAAGATGAGGTGGTCCGCCGTCTCGAGGGGAGAAGTACATAGGGGGCAACCAGCGCCCGCGGCCTCAACAATGTGCTTGCGGAGAAGGACGTCCCGCGTGTGGATCCGGGCCTGGACCAGGAGCCAGGCGAAAAAACGGACCCGACTCGGAGCGTAGTTCTGCCAGACGAAAGCAGCGAAAGGCACCCGCACCCCACCAAAGTGACATAGCCGATAGACGCCGGACGACGAAAGGAGGTTGCCCTTCCCGCACTCGGGACGGAGACATCGTTTGTCAGGCTCGTCCGTGAGGGTCACCCCTACCAGGTTCCGAAGAAGGATGGCACGATCCCGCCCCCCGCGTGGTTTACTCGGGGGACAAGAACTCCGTCGAGGCCGCATCGGAGGACCTGGGCCATGGAGGCCTCCGGCATGGTGGTGTGGGAGAAGAGCGACGGCAACCGCCACACTAGAGCGCCCCTCGGAAGCCAGGCGTCGAGCCAGAAAGCGGTGGTCCGCCCGTCCCCCACCCGGACAGAAGAGACCGCCCGGTACATTGGCATCAGCTCAGCCGGCGAGTTCCAGTGCGGCCCCGGCAGGGCCGATGCAGCGGAGGGGGTGAGGAGGGAGCGCCCAAGCTCAGACCAGACCTAGGTGCCCCAGGGGGAGTCTTGCCTCGAGTGGAGACGGTGCACCAGCTTCAGCAGAAGGGAGCGGTTCTGCACCGGAAGAGCTCGCACTCCGAGCCCTCCCTCGCACTTAGGCCGAACCACCTTCTCCCAGGCGACAAGGCACAGGGCCCCGGAGGCCGTTTCCGCCGCAGTCCACAGAAGGCCCGCCGAAGCGCGTCGAGGGCGCGCAGAACCGACGGTGGCAGCTCCATAGCCGCCATGGCGTATGTGGGCAGCGCATCAAGGATGACATTGAGCAGGACAAGCCGCCCCCCGAAGGAGAGCAGCTGTGCTCGCCACCCCGACAGGTAGCGCTCGGCCTTGGCGATGAGGGGGAGGAAGTCATCTATCGTCAGCTTACGATTGGAGAGGGGGAGCCCGAGGTACACCTGTGGGAAACTCCCAACTTGACAGCCCAGGACCTGGACCATGTCATGGAGCTCGTTGCCCTCGACGTGCATGGGCACGACCGTGCTTTTGTGGAAGTTGATGAGGAGCCCCGTCGCAGCTGCAAAGTCATTCAGGATGCGTTTGAGGCGCCGCACCGCGCCCAGCTCGGCCTTTAGGACGATGAGAGTATCATGCGCATACTTTTAAGCTCTTTATTAACCTGACATAAGCACAAAAGACAAAATGTACGTCCGACATGCTCGTGCACAAAGAGAGTAGTGTATGCTCACCCTATAGAAGTACTCAGTTCATCAGAACAACTCCAAACGGGCGACCAATTTCGTTCGCCCATATTCGTTTGGGTTTACGTTGACAAAAACGATGACCCAACATAAAGACCTAATTCTATTTTGCGTCCGTCTTATATCCGGGCGGACCCATTTTCGTTTTAAATTCGAGACACATTTAGGCCTAGCCGCGCCCCACCGCGCCCGCCCCCAAGCTCTCGGCTGCGCTCCTGGCGGCGCCCGCTACCTCGCGCACAACAGCAGCAGAGGACGGGCGGGCTTGTCCTCGCGCCCGTGCTCGCACAACAACGGCATAGGACAGGCGGTCTCGTCCTCCTCCGGCGCCTGTGCTCCGCCATGGTGGGCTCGTGCTCCTCCGGCGCCCGTGCTACCTTGTGGCGGGCTCATCCTTCCCCCTGCCTGCTACGTGTTCAATGGAATGCCAGGGCGGACATACAAAAAAATGCGTCTGTCTCGTTGGACGCACCGGCCGACCCATTTGAAAAAAGCGGACGGGCAATATAAACAGACAAAAAGCAGACAAAATCGACGTCTGGTTGGGTCACCTGGTTGGAGTTGTTCTTAGGACACCTTGGTTTAATCTTCTGTTTGCATTTTTTTTTCAGGGCCCCGACGAATTGGCAAACAAATTAATCTTCTCTTTGCGTTCTGTTATGAAGTCCATAGTCTTAGCTTCTTCGGCTGGCAGGAAGCATGTGCAAATTTTCACTCAAGGTTAGTCATCGATTAAGACTTTTGGCTGTTCTACTGCAGAATAAACCATACCTCTTCAGCAAGGGCTTAGATAAAATACTCAAATTTAGGATTTCTAACCAAAATGGCATGGACTGGACATAACTTAGTAGAAACATGGTAAATCAGCATCATACAAAAGAAAAATTAGTGGAACCATAAGACTGGCAATTATCTTCTTGGGTTTAGGTAAAAAACAGAGGGAAATTTAAACACTTCTCCTTACACCAACCCCTAAACACATCGACAGGTAAGATTACCCCATACCACTTCATAATAGAGGACTCATTAAGCCATGTCCCTCCTACCACCTTCAATATAAGAAGGAAGACCACATGACAAGCGCTGCGAGCCACTTCACCCCACTGCTCCTTGTGATATTTTGTAGTGCAAAATATATAAGAAAACACAACAACGTTCATATATATGAAATATTTTTTGAAACAATTCAAAACTTTTATTAAAAAAATCTGAACAATTTTGAAATGCCTAATAGTTAATTTGATTTTTTTCTGAAACATGATCAATTTCCAAACATCTTTTGAAACATGAACCATTTTTAAAATTTTATGGTTTTATTTTTCCTATTTTCCTAATGTTTTTTTCTCCTTTTCATTTTTATTTTATTTTCTACAATTCAAGAACTAGTTTTAAACTGTGAACCATTTCTTACATTCTAATCAAATTCATGAATATTTTCTTAAATTTGTGAACTTTGTTTTCAAATCCGTGACTTTTTTTCCAAATCCACTAACTCTTTTTGAATTTTAAAAACTTTTTCCAAAACCCTCGATTTAAAAAAAATCGTGGACATTTATTTTGAAAATTGATGAAGTTTTTTCAAATATGCGAACACTTGAGTCGGCCCAACAGGCACCCGATGGGAGAAATGCCGTTGTATAGTTGGGCCAAGGCCTAAGAGTATTTTTTATTTTCTCTTTTGTTTTTTCGTTAATTATTTTTTCTTATTTTTTAAATTTATTATTCTTTTTGAAACCTGTTTGTAATTTTGAAATATTTTTGGAAAACCAAAAATGTTCATGTTTTCAAATATTTTTGCAATTTTAAAGAATGTTCTGGAATTTCAATACATGTTCCCATTTTTGAACTTTTTTGTTCACAATTTAAGAAATGTTCGTGTTTCAAAAAAGTTGTTAATTATTTTTAAAAATTACATGGTTTGCAATTTGTGTACAAGACCCATTGTTGAGAATTTGTTAAAAATCCAAACAATTTGGCATGATGCCTTGAATTCGTCATAGAAGCTGGTGCAAAAAATTTGGGTCAATTTGACGGATGTCAAAAAGCAACATGCTTTCGAATAGACCCTTCTGGCCCTATCGAAACACCCTCCGTTGCACATGGCTTATTTTTCAACATACTTCAAATGACCCCAACTTTCCAAGCAGGTGGGCATGCCCATGATAGGCGTCCATGCCTGGTTTGAACGACTTTCGACACAGTTTGCAAGATGTGACACGGCGGTTTGTTTATCGACCTTTTTTTACTGAAAAAAATCCAAAAAATGCAAAATAGGAAAAGCGCAGATATCACCTACTAATAAACAACATGGTAAGCTATCTCAACAATCTTAATCTAATAAATAAATTAAATTATAACAACATAACTGTGAATGAAATCTTTGATTGTTCACCACTTTAGTGTAATACTCTATTTACATTCTCAAAGCCTTTTAAATCAACTACCATTTTAAGAATGTTGCGTTCTCAAACTGAATACGGGTTTATGTAGCTGCGTACTTCCATCCAGTGAGACTATGCATGAAAACACCCGCCACCTATCTCGAAGGGCATGTAGAGCCTTGCCTTACATTACCCAAAATGATTACCCAAATGGATGAAGTAATCCCTCCATTTCTTTTTACTCAGTGTATTACCATTTTTGCGTGCGTGCGTGTTACTCATCCACATCAATGAATGTGTTGCAAGAAACCTCCAATTGAAGAACCAATTGTTGACCCATAGCGATACCCGTTCATAGACTACATACAACCCAGCTTGGGCGGGGCTTTATGAATTGTTGCAAAAATGGCAGCAAAACATGACATAGATATTCAGACTAAAGAAACAGATGGGACTACAAATACTGGTTTAAAATGATAAATGTGAAACACAAGAATAAAGGAGACACAAAGAAAGAAAGAGAGTGACACTGCAAGCAATGACAAGATAAAATGGAGTTGCCCGGCCCTTGAGGTCTTTGCCCCCATCAATTGGACATCACTGGCCAAGCCCTAACCGGCGCCTGGATCACCACCAAACCAACTTCATAGTTGCACTGCCACTACCCACATAATGACCACCAACAAGCATTTGCCCGTTCTGCGGTCATTCGCCAATAAATGAAGGCAGGAGTTCAAAAAAAGTAAGACAATTGTTCCCGGCGTCTCCTAGCCTACTGCAGCGAAACCATTGGAGCAGGCTTCATGGACTCGGGTAGAAACTAATATCAGTTGCTATGTTTGCTCCTTCACATGCGTTTTTATGCTATCACATATGCTCATGTTCTATGGGGATTCTAGATTTCCCGTGATCAATTTGCTACTAGGCTACTACTACATGGACATGCGTGTATGTTTCCGCTCAATGGAAGCACTGAATATTTGATCAGCTTGGAAATGCTCTTGACCTTTACTGGCTTTGTGTCGAGTGACCCACGGAGCTAGCTCTCTCTTTATTAGGAAATAGGAATCTGACATAACACCTACCATTGTACTAGGTTTCATTACTTTTTTAGTACCTTTAACAGGGCCCGGCCTTTTCTTGGAGCGTTTTGTCGCTCGATCATATGACCCATAATTTGTTTTGCTTCTTGCTCCTTTGTTCATCAGAAGAGAGAATGTACTTCCTCTGTAAACTAATATAAAAGCGTTTAGATCATTAAAGTAGTAATCTAAACACTCTTATATTAGTTTACGGAGGGAGTAATTTTGAGGCTGATTCTATAGCCAAACATGCTCTGTCATTAGCAGAATAAGTATGACCCATACTTTGTGCGCATACAGCCGTGCAAGCACGTGTGTACTGTGGACATATAGTAGTCAGGCATACAAATTTACATCTTTTATTGTTGTTGTTGGCGGTCACATACACTTCATCGCCTACCTTTTGTCCCGACCCTGGAGCTTCTATTACATAGGTTAACTTCGAATACGTATACCTACGACCTTGATTTGTAGCGGGAGTGAGAACTAGTGCCATGACCATGCATGTTGTTATAGCGTTTAATTTGACAACTAAGCTGATGGCCGCTGGCATATATGGCTTTAACATAGAGAGATGATTTGTGGCATGTAGGGGTGGGAGCATCAACCCCATTTTTCTTTTGGCTTTCGATTCTCAATCTCATATCTTTTAAACCGAAAGTCCAAGTTAAGATTTGTTTTCATATTCGTATTTGTGACGAGGATTTTCAAATTAGACCCATACGAAAAAGAGTCTCGTGTAGAATTGCAGAGGGCAAAGGTAGTAAATAAAGCTCACGATGCCTTCCGGGCATACCACAAATTAGATTTTTTTTTCACATCCACATGAACCATGGAACTCTGTGTGTGTGTGTGTGTGGGGGGGGGGGGGGGGTATTTGCAGATTACTTTTCTCTTTAAGTCGATTACTCTTATTGGCTAGGAGATCATGCCATGCTATGGAATGTGATATGACATTCGAGACAATAATTCGACACATGTTATGTAGTTGAATATGCACCTACCATTTAATGTTGTCTGATATATTATTTTGTAAGATAGTGAAGACAGAAGTATCCTGGGGAAGCAACTTTTTGGTGGACGGGGTTATGATTTGCAAGCTGCACAAAAGCAAAACAAAAACCGTTATACTTTTTTTTGTCTACACCACGTATGGAAGTACTCCCTACAAAGTTAGTACAAAGTTGAGTCACTTATTTTGGGACGGAGGGAGTATATTGTTATGAAAATTTTCTCTCTGATAAGGCAATGGCGGCGTTCGCTACATATTATCAAGAGTTCTAATGATCATATCGTGATGCAAGTTTCTTATTGTGAGTTGAGTTGAGTTGGTGATGCAAGTTGATAGAGCAGGTCGTGGCATATATTAGTTGCTGCGGACAAGTTGATATACCACCTACTAATAAATAACATGGTAAGCTACCTCACAAAATCTTATTCCAATATAAATAAATTAAATAGATTAAAACAACATAAGCATGACTGAAATCTTAGATTGTTCACCGCTTTAGTGTATATTCTATTTACATTCTCAAATTTTTTTTAATCTGCTACCATCTCAAGAATGCATGCTGCGTTCTCAAACTGAATACGGGTTTATATATATTTAGCTGCATACTTCCATCCAGTGAGACGAGACATGAAAACACCGGCCGCCTATCTCAAAGGGCACGTAATTAACCGAATGGATGAAGTACTCCCTCCATTTCTGTTTACTTGCCATATAACCATTTCGCGTCGTCCCTTCCTTGGTATGCAGGTCTGAAGTTTATGCAGACCCTGAAGAAGCAACTGGGACTACAAATACATCGTGCGTAGTGCAGCTAGGGGAGATTACAGACATACAAAAGGTAATAGGAGAAGAATGGGAGCAGGGGATACAGGACTGTGATACGGGATTCAGAAGCATTCTCCAGTTTTGTGATCATTCGCCAAGAAATGAAGGCAGGAGCCCAGAAAAAAGTAAGACAAGTGTTCCCGGCGTCCTATGCCTACTGTAGCAAAGCCATTGGAGCAAGCTCCATGGACTTAGGAAGAAATTAGGAGTATATCACTTTCTCGGTTTGTTCCTTCGCCTGCTCTTTTATGCTATCACATAAGTTCATGTTTCTATCGGGGTTCAAGGCATGCGTGTATGCTTCTGCTCGATAGAAGGGCTGAACATCCGATCATATATATACGCGCTATTTGTCACCCTGCGTGAGGAGTAGTTATTCTTCACCCCCCTCTATTTTACCATCAATGCACCGTAATTTTATGTTTCGTAAGTTTTGCCTTATTTCCGACGCAAAAAAGGGATCATAAGAAAATATATAATCGCCGTAAAAAATATTTTATGTTATGTAAAATTACAAACGTAAAAACGTAGTTTAAAATACACATAAACTGTAAATTTTCTTATCTTATGACCTATATTTTTATTTTTTATGTTAAATTTTACGAAGTGAATCCATAGGAATGTAACTATTTGAATTCTAAACATAATTTAATTATGAAATGATCGTAAGATTACCTCGGATGAAGAATAACTTATTCTGCACCCCGAATAATGAATAGTAACACTATATATATATATATATATATATATATATATATATATATCCTGGAAATGCTCTTGACCTTTACTGGCTCTGCGTTCGAGCGATGCACGGAGCTCTCTTTATTAGGAAACACAAATCTGACATAACCTACCATTGTAGGTTTCATTATTTTTCTAGTACCTTTAGGGTCCCACCCTTTTCTTGGAGCGTTTTGTGTCTCGATCATATGATCCATTGGGAAACACTTTTGCACTACTTACATATATAGTCAGGCACAAAAATTTACATCTTCTATTCTTTTTGTTAACCGTCATATACACTTCATCGTCTACTAGGTTAACTTTCAATACCCAGTACCTTTATCACTAGTAGGATTATTGGCCATGCATGTTGTTACGGCGTTTAATCTGACAAAGAGGTTGATGCCCGCTTCTAAGCCCGGGTGTTCGGTTTTTTTGGTTTGGTCAGCCGGTGTTTCAGCCTTCTTCCAAGAATTCGGTCTTGCATAACTAAAGGCCGAAATAATTTGACGTTGCGATATGTTGTTGCAACGAAACTAAGCTAAGTTTGACGTGTTACACACTATAAACAAAATGTTTGATGACAAGGTGAGAATATCTGTGGACGATGATAATAAAGATTGCTTCTTGCTTCGGGATCCTTGTGAATGTTGTCTGGAATGGTCTAGTGAAGAGTTTCTATGAAAAGGTGAGAATCAAGATTGCTTGCAGGAACCCAACAAAAATACCCTTTGAACGGATCATGGAAATGAGGAAAAAGTTATATATCTTGTCATTTACAGTGGAAGGCTTCGAGAAGATAGGTGCTGATGATCCTAATGATGATAACGGCCCTACTGATATATCTGTGGACGATGATAATAAAGAATTTGAAGATGAGGAAATTGACAAGGATATCCTAGGTGATGGGGAAGAACCGCTTGTGGCCAACAGGGCTAGCACCTCGAAGAAATCTCCAGTTGGAAAACAGACGAACAATGACGATGGTGCTGCCTTCCATCCGGCTGCCCTGATTGAGGCATGTTATTCTCCTGTGAGAATGGGCAAAGTGACTGATAAGAAATCACAAGCACAGGATGCATGCTCTCCAATACCCTTCTCTGAAGCTGTCAAGATCCTGAGTACTCCCAACAATGAGCTTTGTGGCATAAAAACTCCCTCTGCCACACCCGGGGGCATACTAGTGCCACTCCACTCAAAAAATATACTGCTCTGATCTGTTAAAGGTACTGGATGATGCTGAATCTGATACTGCAAGTGAGGCTGCTGATTTAGAAGAGGAGTTGGGCACTTTTGATGCCTCTGTAGTTGGTGGCGTGAAGATGTTGGGTTTGGTGGAAAATCTGGCTCTTCCCAATGAGCAACCTATTGCCAAAAGCAAGTGGGGTCCTGTTGTTGCTTCAAGACCAAGCACCAGGGCCCATAACAGACAGAACATCACGGAGAAGGCTGCTGCTTACAAAATGAAGAAGAACCTGGAGGTCCCCATCACATTCAAAAGTAAGTCCTTTACTACTGAGTCATCATCTACTTAAGAGGCTTATGCTTCTGCAATTAATATTAGAATTGGTGATAATGACAAGGAAAAACAACAGATCATTGATGATATCATTAGAGATGAAACTGAAAAATGCCTAGTTTTTGCTTCCCAAAATCCTAAGATATCTTTACCTGACAATTTAGACACTGAAATGTATAAGGATAATGGAGTTTGTACTCCAGATAATGGCACTCTTGACACCAACACACCAAGGGGCACTGCTGGTGATGTAGGTGACTCTGGTAATGTAGTGAGAGGTGGACTTTTTAGTCTGACACACCCATTTAAAATCCCATGATTGGAATTTTCTGGAATATTAGAGGTTTAGGTCAAAAAGGAAAACTTCAGTGCCTTTCTGATTTGGTAAATAAGTATAAACCTGATTTTTTAGCCTTTCAAGAAATTAAAAGAGAAAACTTATCTGATTCCTTCCTTAGTACATTGGCTGGGTCTACTGCATATGAATGGCATATACTCCCCGCGGTGGGCTCTGCTGGTGGTATCCTTGTGGGTACTAAAACCAATTGTTTTGAGGTCCTTGATGTAAGTTTAAAGAAATATTGCATTATTATTTCCTTGAAAAGCAAGATTGATGGTTTTCGCTGGCACCTAATTGTAGTTTATGGTACAGCTTATGCTGTCGATAAGGTTGACTTTATTGCTGAATTACATGAGAGTATAGAAGACTTGTGCTATCCTGTTCTGTTTGGGGGGGGGGGGGGGGGTTGAAGGAAATATGCCCTAGAGGCAATAATAAAGTTATTATTTATTTCCTTATATCATGATAAAGGTTTATTATTCATGCTAGAATTGTATTAACCGGAAACATAATACATGTGTGAATACATAGACAAACAGAGTGTCACTAGTATGCCTCTACTTGACTAGCTCGTTAATCAAAGATGGTTATGTTTCCTAACCATGGACAAAGAGTTGTCATTTGATTAACGGGATCACATCATTAGTTGAATGATCTGATTGACATGACCCATTCCATTAGCTTAGCACCCGATCGTTTAGTATGTTGCTATTGCTTTCTTCATGACTTACGCATGTTCCTATGACTATGAGATTATGTAACTCCCGTGTGCCGGAGGAACACTTTGTGTGCTACCAAACGTCACAATGTAACTGGGTGATTATAAAGGTGCTCTACAGGTGTCTTCAAAGGTACATGTTGGGTTGACGTATTTCGAGATTAGGATTTGTCACTCCGATCGTCGGAGAGGTATCTCTGGGCCCTCTCGGTAATGCACATCACTTAAGCCTTGCAAGCATTGCAACTAATGAGTTAGTTGCGGGATGATGTATTACGGAACGAGTAAAGAGACTTGCCGGTAATGAGATTGAACTAGGTATTGGATACCGACGATCGAATCTCGGGCAAGTAACATACCGATGACAAAGGGAACAACGTATGTTGTTATGCGGTCTGACCGATAAAGATCTTCGTAGAATATGTAGGAGCCAATATGGGCATCCAGGTCCCGCTATTGGTTATTGACCGGAGACGTGTCTCGGTCATGTCTACATTGTTCTCAAACCCGTAGGGTCCGCACGCTTAAGGTTTCGATGACAGTTATATTATGAGTTTATATGTTTTGATGTACCGGAGGTTGTTCCGAGTCCCGGATGTGATCACAGACATGACAAGGAGTCTCGAAATGGTCGAGACATAAATATTGATATATTGGAATCCTATGTTTGGATATCGGAAGTGTTCCGGGTGAAATTGGGATTTTACCGGAGTACCGGGAGGTTACCGGAACCCCCGGGAGATATATGGCCCTTAGTGGGCCTTAGTGGAAAAGAGAAGAGGCAGCCAGAGATGGGCCGCGCGCCCCTCCCCTCCCCTCCCTTGGTCCGAATAGGACAAGGAGAGGGGGCCGGCCCCCTTTCCTCTTCCCCCCCCTCCGCGAATCCTATTCCAACTAGGATTGGGGGGGGGGGGAATCCTACTCCCGGAGGGAGTAGGACTCCTCCTGGCGCGCCTCTCCTAGGCCGGCCGCACCCCCCCTTGAGCCTTTATATACGGAGGCAGGGTCACCCCAGAGGAACACAAGTTGATCCACATGATCATATTCTTAGCCGTGTGCGGCGCCCCCTGCCACCATAGTCCTCGATAATATTGTAGCGGTGCTTAGGCGAAGCCCTGCGACAGTAGTACATCAAGATCGTCACCACGCCGTCGTGCTGACGGAACTCTTCCCTGACACTTTGCTGGATCGGAGTCCGAGGATCGTCATCGAGCTGAACATGTGCTAGAACTCGGAGGTGCCGTAGTTTCGGTGCTTGATCGGTCGAGCCGTGGAGACGTACGACTACATCAACCAAACGCTTCCATTGTCGATCTACAAGGGTACGTAGATCACACTCTCCCCTCTCGTTGCTATGCATCACCATGATCTTGCGTGTGTGTAGGAATTTTTTTGAAATTACTACGTTCCCCAACAGTGGCATCCGAGCCTAGGTTTTATGTGTTGATGTTATATGCACGAGTAGAACACAAGTGAGTTGTGGGTGATATAAGTCATACTGCTTACCAACATGTCATACTTTGGTTCGGCGGTATTGTTGGATGAAGCGGCCCGGACCGACATTACGCGTACGCTTACGCGAGACCGGTTCTCCCGACGTGCTTTGCACATAGGTGGCTTGCGGGTGACAGTTTCTCCAACTTTAGTTGAACCGAGTGTGGCTACGCCCGGTCCTTGCGAACGTTAAAACAACACCAACTTGACAAACTATCGTTGTGGTTTTGATGCGTAGGTAAGATTGGTTCTTGCTTAAGCCCGTAGCAGCCACGTAAAACTTGCAACAACAAAGTAGAGGACGTCTAACTTGTTTTTGCAGGGCATGTTGTGATGTGATATGATATGGTCAAGACATGATGCTAAATTTTATTGTATGAGATGATCATGTTTTGTAACCGAGTTATCGGCAACTGACAGGAGCCATATGGTTGTCGCTTTATTGTATGCAATGCAATCGCGCTGTAATGCTTTACTTTATTACTAAGCGGTAGCGACAGTCGTGGAAGCATAAGATTGGCGAGACGACAACGATGCTACGATGGAGATAAAGGTGTCGCGCCGGTGACGATGGTGATCATGACAGGTGCTTCGGAGATGGAGATCACAAGCAGAAGATGATGATGGCCATATCATATCACTTATATTGATTGCATGTGATGTTTATCTTTTATGCATCTTATCTTGCTTTGATTGACGGTAGCATTATAAGATGATCTCTCACTAAATTATCAAGATAAAAGTGTTCTCCTTGAGTATGCACCGTTGCCAAAGTTCGTCGTGCCCAGACACCACATGATGATCGGGTGTGGTAAGCTCTACGTCCATCTACAACGGGTGCAAGACAGTTTTGCACACGCAGAATACTCAGGTTAAACTTGACGAGCCTAGCATATGCAGATATGGCCTCGGAACACTAAGATCGAAAGATCGAGCGTGAGTCATATAGTAGATATGATCAACATAGTGATGTTCAACATTGAAAACTACTCCATTTCACGTGATGATCGGTTATGGTTTAGTTGATTTGGATCACGTGATCACTTAGAAGATTAGAGGGATGTCTATCTAAGTGGGAGTTCTTAAGTAATATGATTAATTGAACTTAAATTTATCATGAACTTGGTACCTGATAGTATCTTGCTTATGTATGTTTGATTGTAGATAGATGGCCCGTGCTGTTGTTTCGTTGAATTTTAATGCGTTCCTTGAGAAAGCAAAGTTGAAAGATGATGGTAGCAATTACACGGACTGGGTCCGTAACTTGAGGATTATCCTCATTGCTGCATAGAAGAATTACGTCCTGGAAGCACCGCTGGGTGCCAGGCCTGCTGCTGGAGCAACACTAGATGTTATGAACGTCTGGCAGAGCAAAGCTGATGACTACTCGATAGTTCAGCGTGCCATGCTTTACGGCTTAGAATCGGGACTTCAACGACGTTTTGAATGTCATGGAGCATATGAGATGTTCCAGGAGTTGAAGTTAATATTTCAAGCAAATGCCCGGATTGAGAGATATGAAGTCTCCAATAAGTTCTATAGCTGCAAGATGGAGGAGAACAGTTGTGTCAGTGAGCATATACTCAAAATGTCTGGATATAATAATCACTTGATTCAGATGGGAGTTAATCTTCCAGATGATTGCGTCATTGACAGAATTCTCCAATCACTGCCACCAAGCTACAAGAGCTTCGTGATGAACTATAATATGCAAGGGATGAATAAGACTATTCCCGAGCTCTTCGCAATGCTAAAAGCTGCGGAGGTAGAAATCAAAAAGGAGCATCAAGTGTTGATGGTCAACAAGACCACTAGTTTCAAGAAAAAGGGCAAAAGGAAGAAGAAGGGGAACTTCAAGAAGAACAGCAAGCAAGTTGCTGCTCAAGAGAAGAAACCCAAGTCTGGACCTAAGCCTGAAACTGAGTGCTTCTACTGCAAGCAGACTGGTCACTGGAAGCGGAACTGCCCCAAGTATTTGGCGGATAAGAAGGATGGCAAGGTGAACAAAGGTATATGTGATATACATGTTATTGATGTGTACCTTACTAGAGCTGGCAGTAGCACCTGGATATTTGATACTGGTTCTGTTGCTAATATTTGCAACTCGAAACAGGGACTACGGATTAAGCGAACACTGGAAAAGGACGAGGTGACGATGCGCGTGGGAAATGGTTCCAAAGTCGATGTGATCGCGGTCGGCACGCTACCTCTACATCTACCTTCGGGATTAGTATTAGACCTAAATAATTGTTATTTGGTGCCAGCGTTGAGCATGAACATTATATCTGGATCTTGTTTAATGCGAGACAGTTATTCATTTAAATCAGAGAATAATGGTTGTTCTATTTATATGAGTAATATCTTTTATGGTCATGCACCTTTGAAGAGTGGTCTATTTTTGATGAATCTCGATAGTAGTAACACACATATTCATAATGTTGAAGCCAAAAGATGCAGAGTTGATAATGATAGTGCAACTTATTTGTGGCACTGCCGTTTAGGTCATATCGATATAAAGCGCATGAAGAAACTCCATACTGATGGGCTTTCGGAACCACTTGATTATGAATCACTTGGTACTTGCGAACCGTGCCTCATGGGCAAGATGACTAAAACACCATTCTCTGGCACTATGGAGAGAGCAACAGATTTGTTGGAAATCATACATACAGATGTATGTGGTCCGATGAATATTGAGGCTCGTGGCGGATATCGTTATTTTCTCACCTTCATAGATGACTTAAGCAGATATGGGTATATCTACTTAATGAAACATAAGTCTGAAACATTTGAAAAGTTCAAAGAATTTCAGAGTGAAGTTGAAAATCATCGTAACAAGAAAATAAAGTTTCTACGATCTGATCGTGGAGGAGAATATTTGAGTTACGAGTTTGGTGTACATTTGAAGCAATGCGGAATAGTTTCGCAACTCACGCCACCCGGAACACCTCAGCGTAATGGTGTGTCCGAACATCGTAATCGTACTTTACTAGATATGGTGCGATCTATGATGTCTCTTACTGATTTACCGCTATCGTTTTGGGGTTATGCTTTAGAGACGGCCGCATTCACGTTAAATAGGGCACCATCAAAATCCGTTGAGACGACGCCTTATGAACTATGGTTTGGCAAGAAACCAAAGTTGTCATTTCTTAAAGTTTGGGGCTGCGATGCTTATGTGAAAAAGCTTCAACCTGATAAGCTTGAACCCAAATCGAAGAAATGTGTCTTCATAGGATACCCAAAGGAGACTGTTGGGTACACCTTCTATCATAGATCCGAAGGCAAGATATTCGTTGCTAAGAATGGATCCTTTCTAGAGAAGGAGTTTCTCTCGAAAGAAGTGAGTGGGAGGAAAGTAGAACTTGACGAGGTAATTGTACCTGCTCCCTTATTGGAAAGTAGTACATCACAGAAAACTGTTTCTGCGACACCTACACCAATTAGTGAGGAAGCTAATGATAATGATCATGAAACTTCAAAACAAGATACTACTGAACCTCGTAGATCAACCAGAGTAAGATCCGCGCCAGAGTGGTACGGTAATCCTATTCTGGAAATCATGCTACTAGATCATGATGAACCTACGAACTATGAAGAAGCGATGGTGAGCCCAGATTCCGCAAAATGGCTTGAAGCCATGAAATCTGAGATGGGATCCATGTATGAGAACAAAGTATGGACTTTGGTTGACTTGCCCGATGATCGGCAAGCAATTGAGAATAAATGGATCTTCAAGAAGAAGACTGGCACTGACGGTAATATTACTGTCTACAAAGCTCGACTTGTCGCAAAAGGTTTTCGACAAGTTCAAGGGGTTGACTACGATGAGACCTTCTCACCCCTAGCGATGCTTAAGTCTGTCCGAATCATGTTAGCAATTGCCGCATTTTATGATTATGAAATTTGGCAGATGGATGTCAAAACTGCATTCCTGAATGGATTTCTGGAAGAAGAGTTGTATATGATGCAACCGGAAGGTTTTGTCAATCCAAAAGGAGCTAACAAAGTGTGCAGGCTCCAGCGATCCATTTATGGACTGGTGCAAGCCTCTCGGAGTTGGAATAAACGCTTTGATAGTGTAATCAAAGCATTTGGTTTTATACAGACTTTCGGAGAAGCCTGTATTTACAAGAAAGTGAGTGGGAGCTCTGTAGCATTTCTGATATTATATGTGGATGACATATTACTGATTGGAAATGATATAGAATTTCTAGATAGCATAAAGGGATACCTGAATAAGAGTTTTTCAATGAAAGACCTCGGTGAAGCTGCTTACATATTAGGCATAAAGATCTATAGAGATAGATCAAGACGCTTAATTGGACTTTCACAAAGCACATACCTTGACAAGATTTTGAAGAAGTTCAAAATGGATCAAGCAAAGAAAGGGTTCTTGCCTGTGTTACAAGGTGTGAAGTTGAGTCAGACTCAATGCCCGACCACTGCAGAAGATAGAGAGAAAATGAAAGATGTTCCCTATGCTTCAGCCATAGGCTCTATCATGTATGCAATGCTGTGTACCAGACCTGATGTGTGCCTTGCTATAAGTCTAGCAAGGAGGTACCAAAGTAATCCAGGAGTGGATCACTGGACAGCGGTCAAGAACATTCTGAAATACCTGAAAAGGACTAAGGATATGTTTCTCGTATATGGAGGTGACAAAGAGCTCATCGTAAACGGTTACATTGATGCAAGCTTTGACACTGATTCGGACGATTCTAAATCACAAACCGGATACATGTTTACATTAAACGGTGGAGCTGTCAGTTGGTGCAGTTCTAAACAAAGCGTCGTGGCGGGATCTACATGTGAAGCGGAGTAGATAGCTACTTCGGAAGCAGCAAATGAAGGAGTCTGGATGAAGGAGTTCATATCCGGTCTAGGTGTCATACCTAGTGCATCGAGTCCAATGAAGATCTTTTGTGACAATACTGGTGCAATTGCCTTGGCAAAGGAATCCAGGTTTCACAAGAGAACCAAACACATCAAGAGACGCTTCAATTCCATCCGAGATCTAGTCCAGGTGGGAGACATACAAATTTGCAAGATACATACGGAGCTGAATGTAACAGACCCGTTGACTAAGCCTCTTCCACGAGCAAAACATGATCAGCACCAAAGCTCCATGGGTGTTAGAATCATTACTGTGTAATCTAGATTATTGACTCTAGTGCAAGTGGGAGACTGAAGGAAATATGCCCTAGAGGCAATAATAAAGTTATTATTCATTTCCTCATATCATGATAAAGGTTTATTATTCATGCTAGAATTGTATTAACCGGAAACATAATACATGTGTGAATACATAGACAAACAGAGTGTCACTAGTATGCCTCTACTTGAGTAGCTCGTTAATCAAAGATGGTTATGTTTCCTAACCATGGACAAAGAGTTGTCATTTGATTAACGGGATCACATCATTAGTTGAATGATCTGATTGACATGACCCATTCCATTAGCTTAGCATCCGATCGTTTAGTATGTTGCTATAGCTTTCTTCATGACTTATACATGTTCCTATAACTATGAGATTATGTAACTCCCGTGTGCCGGAGGAACACTTTGTGTGCTACCAAACGTCACAACGTAATTGGGTGATTATAAAGGTACTCTACAGGTGTCTCCAAAGGTACATGTTGGGTTGACGTATTTCGAGATTAGGATTTGTCACTCCGATCGTCGGAGAGGTATCTCTGGGCCCTCTCGGTAATGCACATCACTTAAGCCTTGCAAGCATTGCAACTAATGAGTATGTTGCGGGATGATGTATTACGGAATGAGTAAAGAGACTTGCCGGTAACAAGATTGAACTAGGTATTGGATACCGACGATCGAATCTCGGGCAAGTAACATACCGATGACAAAGGGAACACCGTATGTTGTTATGCGATCTGACCGATAAAGATCTTCATAGAATATGTAGGAGCCAATATGGGCATCCAGGTCCCGCTATTGGTTATTGACCGGAGACGTGTCTCGGTCATGTCTACATTGTTCTCGAACCCGTAGGGTCCGCACGCTTAAGGTTTCGATGACAGTTATATTATGAGTTTATACGCTTTGATGTACCGGAGGTTGTTCTGAGTCCCGGATGTGATCACGGACATGACAAGGAGTCTCGAAATGGTCGAGACATAAAGATTGATATATTGGAAGCCTATGTTTGGATATCAGAAGTGTTCCGGGTGAAATCGGGATTTTACCGGAGTACCGGGAGGTTACCGGAACCCCCCGGGAGATATATGGGCCTTAGTGGGCTATAGTGGAAAAGAGAAGAGGCAGCCAGAGATGGGCCGCGCGCCCCTCCCGTCCCTTGGTCCGAATAGGACAAGGAGAGGGGCCCGGCCCCCTTTCCTCTTTCCCGCCCTCCGCGAATCCTATTCCAACTAGGATTGGGGGGGGGGGGAATCCTACTCCCGGAGGCAGTAGGACTCCTCCTGGCGCGCCTCTCCTAGGCCGGCCGCACCCCCCCTTGAGCCTTTATATACGGAGGTAGGGGCACCCCAGAGGAACACAAGGTGATCCACGTGATCATATTCTTAGCCGTGTGCGGCGCCCCCTGCCACCATAGTCCTCGATAATATTGTAGCGGTGCTTAGGTGAAGCCCTGCGACAGTAGTACATCAAGATCGTCACCACGCCGTCGTGCTGACGGAACTCTTCCCCGACACTTTGCTGGATCGGAGTCCGGGGATCGTCATCGAGCTGAACGTGTTCTAGAACGCGGAGGTGCCGTAGTTTCGGTGCTTGATCGGTCGGGCCATGGAGACGTACGACTACGTCAACCAAACGCTTCCGTTGTCGATCTACAAGGGTACGTAGATCACACTCTCCCCTCTCGTTGCTATGCATCACCATGATCTTGCGTGTGCGTAGGATTTTTTTTGAAATTACTATGTTCCCCAACAATTTTAACCTGGTTAGGGAGGCTGAAGAAAAAACTTCTGGCAATATTAATAACTCTTGGGATTTTTTGTTTAACGATCGGATTAACAAATGGGGCTTGATGGAGTACAAACTATCAAATATGGTTTTTACCTGGAGTAATAACCAAGATAACCCCATTTTGCTACTATTGACAGAGTTTTCTCTGCTACTAGCTGGGACAGTCACTTCCCACTTACATCCCTGTGTGCCCTACCAAGGGTGGGGAGTGACCATGCTCCCATTTTGCTGGATTCTGGGGTGGGTGTATATAACCCAACCAGACCTTTTAAATTTGAGAAATGGTGGCTCGAACAACCTGACTTCCAGGCCCTAGTTGAGAGAATTTGTGCCACACCTTCCCCTTTCACCACTGCTATTGACACCTGGCAATTTAAAACTAAATTATTTAGGAAGCTTGTGAAAGGTTGGAGCATTAACATTGAAGCTACTAGGAAAAAAAGAATTACTTTAGGAATTTGATATCTTGGACATCTTCTCTGAACAGAATAGAACTAATGCCGAGGATACTCAGGATGAAACAAATCAAGGATGAGTTACATGAGATATGGAAAAAAGAAGAAACTGCCATGTGGCAGAGATCTAGAGACAAGAAAATCAAAGATGGGGATAGAAATACAGCATATTTCCATGCTGTTGCTAACCAACACAGAAGGAAAAATCAGCTGTCTATCCTAGAGGGCCCAGATGGACCTATTTATTCCACCAAAGACATGTTGGGGGTTGCAACTAATTTTTATAAAAACTTATTTGGGTTTGAACCTAAACCTAATATTCACCTAGATGACCATTTTTGGTCTGAAGAGGAACGTGTGACGGAAGCTGAAAATACCATACTAGAAAGACCTTTTTCAGAGGAGGAAATTAAGGAAGCCATTATGGGCTCTTATGCTAATGGAGCACCTGGACCTGATGGTCTATCCTTTTTGTTTTACCAGCACTTTTGGGAGATTATTAAGGAAGATTACATGGCACTTGTGAGGGACTTTGAGAGTGGATCTCTGGATATCCAGAGACTAAACTATTCTATAGTCACCCTTATTCCTAAGAGCCGGATGCCAAAAATATGAAAAAAATTAGACCCATCTGTCTAAGTAATTGTTCTGTTATTTTTTTAGTAAAGCTATGACAAATAGGGTCTCCCCTGTGGGTCATAGACTGCTATCCCCATGTCAATCTGCTTTTGTGAGAGGCAGATTTATACTTGAAAGTGTGGTTACTGTCCATGAGGCTATCCATGAAGTCCAAAAATCTAGAGAGCCTGGGATTGTTCTCAAATTAGACTATGAGAAAGCTTACAATCGTGTGAACTGGGATTTCCTGGTAGAGATGTTAACATCTAGGGGATTTGGGTCTAAGTGGATTAAGTGGAACCTATCCATTCAGCAACAAAGTTCCTTCTGTGTTAAGATTAATGATGTTCTAGGTCCTTATTTTGTAGGGGGAAAGGATTGAAACAAGGAGACCCTAGTTCCCCCATGCTTTTCAATCTGGTGGCAGATGTGTTCTCGCGTATGCTAATGAAAGCTATCAACAACAACATTATTTCTGGGATTGTTCCTCATGTCATCCCATGCGGGCTTATCTGCTTGCAATATGCCGATGACAAGATATTATTCCTAAACCCTAAACCTGAATATGTAAAAAACCTAAAATGGCTGCTTGCATGTTTTGAAAACCTTTTTGGTTTGAAAATTAACTATGATAAGTGCAAAGTAGTACCAGTTAATATGAGTGAAAAAGATGTTAAACTGTTATCTCAAATATTTTGTTGCAAGTTGGGGGATTTCCCTCTTAAGTATCTGTGAGTGCCTCTTCATTATCTTAAACTAAGGAGGGAGGATATCCAATATATTATAGAAAAAATCATCAAGAGGATTTCTGGTTGGAAGGGGAGATTACCTAGCTATGAGGCAAAGTTAATCTTGCTCAAAGCTTGCATTGCTAGTATACCTATGTACCTAATGTCTGTGATTAAGTTCCCTAAGTGGGCTATCAAAGCCATCACCTCGCAGATGGCGCATTTCTTCCGGGGTAACTCAGGGGACGAGCATAAATACCATCTTGCCAACTAGGGGCTGATCTCTCAGAAAAAAGAATTTGGTGGCTTGGGGGTACCCAATTTAAGAGAGTTTAACATGGCTTTGTTAGCTTCTTGGGCCAAAAGATACTTCATGAATCATGATAAAGATTAGGTGAGATTGATTGATCATAAATATAGAACTAAAAAACCTAATTTGTTGTGGGCCAAACAGGGTATGGGCTTGCCTTTTTGGAAAGGGGTGACATGGGCTTTTGAAGGCACAATGCCTTTTTTAGATGGAATTTGGGTAACGGGGGTAGAATCATCTTCTGGGACGACACATGGGTTGGGGATTCTTCCTTGAAAACTCAATTTTGGGAGGTGTATGAGATTTGTCAACAACAACAATGTGTAGTGGCTGAGGTGTGGGATGGTACCAACCTGAAGCTCACCTTTAGTAGATGTGTTAATGCTGAATTTATGGATAGATGGCACGACCTGATCCAGGTCATCTCTACCAAAAGTCAGACCAGTGAGGAGTGAGGGAGTCCTTTCAACAGCGGATATCAAAATTGGGGCATTTGGCGCGGCCCCTTTCAACAGCGGATATCACGCCCTCTTGGGGCGGGAGGCATTTACACACTTCCAAGCTGTACCTCATTATGGGTACATGAAGCTTAAGATGCCCAGGCCCAATGGCATAGTCACTCTCGCCAGTGACCCGGGCACAGCACTCCGCGCCGAAAATAAAACCACATCCCTGGACCTTGAGGCATTATCTGAAGCCCTCGCGGCCGAAGAATTAACCACACTGCGCTCCACAGTGGACAGAGATGATGTAATCTTAGACAAACGCCCCAAATCCACCTCCTTCAAGCCAGCGGAAGAAATAGTCAAATTCCAGGTCCATCCAACGGACCCCAAGAAGACAGCATCTATTGGGGAACAACTAGACCCAACGGTCGACGCCGCGCTACGGGATTTTCTTCGCGAAAACTGGGATATATTTGCCTGGCACCCTTCTAGCATGCCAAGAATCCCACGCGAGCTGTCCGAACATAGCCTCAACATATTACAGGGATATAAACCGGTCAAGCAAACACTACGGCGCTTTTCCGAACCCAAACGCCAAGCCATGGGAGAGAAGCTAGCTAAGCTAATCGAGGCCGGATTCATTAGAGAAATAAAACATCCGGACTGGCTGGCAAACCTGGTGATGGTACCAAAGAAGGATAGATCCTGGCGCCCGTGCATCGATTTTAAAGACCTCGATAAGGCTTGCCCTAAGGATCCCTTCCCCCTCCCCCGCATTGATCAAATCATTGATGCTACCGCAGGACACGACTCACTGTGTTTCCTCGACACATATTCCGGATACCATCAGATCAAAATGAAGGAATCCGATCAAGCTGCAACAACATCCATCACCCCATATGGGCCATTCTGCTTCAACACCATGCCCTTCGGGCTCAAGAACGCCGGCGCCACTTACCAACGCATGATCCAAACATGCCTGGAGAAACAGATCGGAAAGACAGTTGAAGCCTATGTGGACGACGTCGTAATCAAAACAAGGCACGTCGAAACACCAATAGACGACCTACGTCTAACATTTGACAACCTCCGAGCATATGACATTAAGCTCAATCCAGAAAAGTGTGTTTTTGGTGTCCCTACAGGAAAGCTCCTGGGCTTCATCGTTACCAATAGAGGAATTAAAGCAAATCCAGCCAAAATCCGAGCTCTGTCACAATTGGCTATGCCAACAGACCTTAAACAAGTCCAAAAACTCGCGGGTTGTGTGGCAGCTCTAAGCCGCTTTATCTCCAGATTGGGAGAAAAGTCACTACCACTCTATCGCCTTCTATGGCGAACCGATCACTTCGAGTGGACGGACGCGGAACAGCTGGACTGGAAGAAATAAAAACCCTTCTAGCAAGCAACCCAATCCTGGCCACGCCAAACGCCGGTGAACCCATGTTGATATACATATCGGTAATACATCAAGTGGTGAGTGCCGTGCTCGTCGTCAAACGAGAACAGGACGGACACAAATTCCCTCTTTAGAAGCCAGTATACTACGTATCCACTGTCCTTACACCATGCAAATCCCAGTACCCCCATTATCAAAAGATAGCATATGCGGTCTTCATGGCATCCCGAAAGCTATGACACTACTTCCAGGAGTGTTCGATCACGGTGGCTTCCGAAGTACCACTCAACGACATAATAAACAACCGCGATGCCATGGGCCAGATTGCCAAATGGGCCATTGAGCACCTTCCATTTGATATTACATAAAAACCACATCAAGCTATTAAATCCCAAGTACTGGCTGACTTCGTCGTGGAATGGACAGAGGCCGAACTCCCTAAAGAGTACGACACATATTCCAATTGGGTCATGTACTTCGATGGCTCCAAAATGTTGGCAGGGCTAGGAGCGGGTGTTGTTTTGACGTCCCCCACTAGAGACATTGTTCAGTACATACTCCAAATACTACACACAGACTCCAACAACGCAGCCGAATACGAGGCCTTATTGCATGGTCTCCGGATGGCTATCTCCATGGGCATACAACGCCTGGAAGGGCGCCGGGACTCAAATCTTGCAATATCTCAAATAAATGGAGACTTCGATGCCAAAGATCCGAAGATGGCAGCTTATCGTAATGGCGTCCTAAAAATGCCGACTCGGTTCAAGGGGCTCGAGTTCCATCATGTCGCCCGAGAAAGTAATCAAGCGGCGGACGTCCTTGCTCATACCGGCGCCAAGCGCGACCCCGTCCCACCCAATATCTTCCTGGAAAGGCTTTTTAAGCCATCCGTGGTATGGCAGGGGGAGAACGGCAACACTAGTCCGGATCCAAACAGAATCCCAGATTCTGAACGCACTGATACCATCGGAGGATCAGCCTTCAAAATAACTCCATCGGCCTATTTCATTATGGCAGTCATTGCCCCATGGACCGAACCCTTCTTGGCCTACCTTAATAGGAAGGAACTTACTGAGGATCAGAGCGAGGCCCGCCGCATTGTCCGGCGTTCGAAGGCCTACAAGGTTCACGACGGAGAGCTCTATAATAAAAGCGCTACCGGAGTCCTTCAAAGATGTATCTCCGAGGAGGAGGGGCAGCAGCTCCTGGCTGAGATTCACGCCGGTCTCGGCGGGCACCACGCCGCAGCTCGGGCCCTTGTTAGCAAGGCCTTCCGTACAGGGTTTTATTGGCCGACGGCACGAGCAGATGCACAGGACCTGGTCCAATGTTGCTCCGTATGCCAACTCTTCGCCAAACAAAGCCATATGCCCCCACTGCCCTACAAACAATCCCCATCACTTGGCCTTTTGCGGTCTTGGGACTAGATATGGTTGGACCCCTTAAAGGAGGAAGCCATAAGAAAAAATATCTGCTAGTTATGGTGGATAAATTCACTAAGTGGATAGAGGCCAAACCAGTTAAAACGGCTGAGTCCGGGCTGGTGATAGAATTCATATCCGGTGTTGTACACCGTTATGGCATTCCACACATCATCATCACCGATAACGGCTCCAATTTCACAGCTGATGAGGTGAAAACGTGGTGCGCTAATCTGGGCATCAAGCTTGATTACGCCTCTGTCTATCATCCGCAGACAAACGGTCAAGTCGAATGAGCCAACGGTCTTATAATGAGCGGCATCAAACCCAGGCTGGTGCGGTCTTTGAAGGAATCATACACACACTGGGTCGAGGAGCTTGACTCCGTACTCTGGGGGTTGCAGACCACGCCCAATCGCACTACCGGATACACACCTTTTTTCATGGTGTACGGCGCAGAGGCTGTGCTACCCTGTGACATTATACATGATTCACCTCGGGTGCGCATGTACGAAGATAGAGAGGCCGAGCTTGATTAGCAGGACAGCTTAGACGCCCTGGAGGAGGAGCGTGATGTTGCAAAAGCCCGTTCCGCACTTTATCAACAACATGACCGCAGATATCAAAGCAGAGAAGTACGGGCCAAGAGTTATAACGTTGGCGAACTCGTTCTACGCTTGTCGGAGAAGAAAAAGGACAAACTCAAGCCCAAATGGGAGGGTCCCTTCATCATTGACGAAGTTCTCACCGGCGGACCATACCGCCTGCGTGATGCGCCAGACAACCGCCTCGAGCCGAACCCCTGGAACATGGCCAGACTCCAAAGATTCTATGCCTAAGCGCCAAACTCTTTGTTCGTCTCCTTCTCCCTGCTGTTTCCATAATACCTTTTTTTTCTTTCTTTCGTCTTTCTCTCACTTTTCGTCTTTTCTCTTTAGCCCTAAAGCCTTCGTGCGGTTAGACCGTGCACCCCTGACGCACACATATGTATTCAAATATGTGCGTCCACTACACCTGGGGGCTTCTTGTACAGAAGCTTGCTATTATTCTCCGAGCATCAAGCTCATCACATATGCATTTTTTCCATATGTCCCTTTTCTTTGCCATTATATGCATCGATATGACTTAAGTTTTGGCCAAGCTGGGTTGCCTGGCTCCTGTGCTTATGCCCTACGTTCCTGTTAGTTTGACTAGGGCATAAAGGGAGCACCTCTGCGATTGTTACTGCCAGCTCATCCGGATGTGTACCTCAGACTGGGTGAAGCCGAAAGCTAGCGTTCTTAAGAGAATATTCGGTCGGTGGATTAAAGATGTGTTTTGCATTCGCTCATTTGCGAACCCCCAGAAGGTATATATACTGCGAATTTTTAATCACAGTTCGGACATGCGCTCTAACGCACGCACACCCAGGGAAAGGAACCCTTAACTGAACTATTCTCTGTGGAAGATGTTTCTTACATAATGTAATATAACATAACTAGCTAGATACAACTTGTCTGTTCAAGCAACTATGACCCCTACGCCTGGTTTCCATGCATACCTCGGTCTATTCGGCCGCACGGGTATTCGGAAATACTTTGTGCCTTCGGGCCCAGAGGGCAAAGCGAAAAGGTCTGCCATGACAATCGTTTTACAATTCAGCTAGACGGAAAAATACACAGTCATTTTGACTCAAAATTTCCTCCTCTATACCATCCAGCAGGCTATCTAACTTACAATCCTGTTGGGAATATTTGGTAGCTACTACTACTTTTTCATATACCAAACTAACGGGAACCTCCTTCTCGTCTAACCCTAGAGGTCTGACCCGAGCAATATGATTTGGGTCAAGCTTGGTGTACCGTGTCTTCACCATGGCCCAGGCCTCTCGCGCACCCTCCCGGCAGGCCGATATTTTCCATAACCAGATACGTCGCCGCGCTCCCTTGAATAGCTCTACAAGGTCCTCCATACTTCCTGGAGGGGAGGCGGATGGCCATAAGGCCTTAGCAACACTCCGCATTGCCTGCCGAGCTTGCTCGTGCATTTGCGACAGCCCTTGTAGCAGATCGTCCGACAATCCGGACATCTCCTCTTTGGGACAGCCTGTCAGCATACCTGCAAACATAACTCTGTCAGTTCATAATATCTCCGAACTATTATCAGGTAAATTTGGCCACATACTGAATATGCCGCCGCATAGCCTTTTATTCTCCTTCACGGAGTCGGCCAGTTGGGTCCGTACATCTTTCAGATCCTCGCCCAATCGGGTATTCGAATCCCGGAGCTTGTTCTTCTCCAGCACGACTTTTGAGAGCTCACGCTCGCCCACGACTAGCAGTTTCTTGGCTTCTCGTTCTCCGCCTTGGGCAGCTTTCAGCTGTTCATGTAGTTGATCTAGTGATCCTAATAAGAGGTGAGCAATGGTGTTAGCATTATTGGTATAACATTTTATTTTCTCGATGGAGGGAAACATTACCAGGGAATGCCTTCTTGGATTTCTCCAGTTCGGCACGGGTAGCAGTTAGCTGCGTCTGACACTTTTCTAGCTCTTGGGCTAGCAGGTCGTTCTTCTCCGTAAGAACCTACTTATACAACGATACTTAAATCAGTTGTACCAACTGCTTCAACTCTCGGGGGCTACCGGCATATGGTTATCATATTCGGACAAACTAAACTAACCCGCACATCTTTTAGATGCTGCTTTGTGGCTCTGTTAAGCCCATCTCGAGCAGCTCGGATGTATGCATCAGCCGAGCTGAAGGCGTTAAATGCCTCTTCTAAAAAGCCAGGGTCTTGTAAAACGGCTTGGCGGTGCTGATGATTCATGTCGCTCTCCACTTCCGAGTTAGTGACGGATACATCCTCCGAATCCTCGGCTGGAGGATAGTTCGGCGTTACCCCCGCATCAGCCCCCGTCTTTACGGCAGGATCTAGATCTTGGTTGTGGGAGGTATGACCAGCCGGACCCCCGGATATAGCCGACACACCTTTTTCCTGATACAGGATAAACGGAAAGGTCACAGTTGGATGTGACTGCCAAGGTGCATATTTATAATCCATACCTCTTTGAAGAAGGCTCAGCCGTATCTTTGTTTGCCTTCCTCTTCGAAGGCTTGCCCGGCGTGGGGGCCACTCTCTTCGGAGATACCCCTGGGGCAGCATGGCGTGCCGAACGCCTCCCCTTCTGAGCATAGGACAGTGCGGTGGGTGAGGCAATATGAGAAAACTCTTTCGAATGAAATATCTCCAGATTACTTACATTTGAAGCAGGGAGAAGACCGGGATAATCAACGACGATGGCTACTTCTGTGCCATCATAGCTTGTTTGGTAAAACACCCCATTCTCGAGCACCACAAATATATCCGGATCCTCTTCGAGTCCGGGGTCAAGGTCCCGATTATGGCCCTCGGGCTGCGGGACAGGGCTGTAAAGTTCCTCGGAAGTCTTTCGCCAATGCTGTTATAAATAGACGGGTTACTGTTCGTTGAACATTGCTCAGGGAGTAGAATGAGTAGAGCAAAAGGGTTTGGGGCTTACCCAGCTAGGTGGACTATACATAGAGTATCCTTCCCTATGCTTGATGCGCAAGAAGTCCTCTTCCTCCCCTTTGAACAGTTCGGCCAATATTTTGGCCAGGGCGGCAGGGGTGTCTAGACCTTTCCTGCCGTAGCGGGAGTCGTCATCTTCCCCATTGTAGTGCCACATGGGAAGTCCTCTGTATTGGAGTGGCTAGACCCCCCCCCCCCCCCGCACTATGGAGGTCGCCATTACTTCGACCATCATGTATCCTGACTGGGCAAGCATCCTTATCTTGCTCAAGAGTTGGCGAACCTCCCTACTATCTTCCTCCTCGAGGCTTCGGGGGCGCCAGCTGTGACGTTTCTTCAAAGGAACACTTGCGAACTCAGGAAGACCCCTCCGGGCTGGGTCTGGGAGTACGACGTCCTTGATATAGAACCACTCGGAAGTCCACTCTTCAGATGCCTTCTTCGGCATGCCGGATAGGTATCCGGTCTTGGCAATGCGCCATATTTCCGCTCCACCCACTTCAAATATCGATCCCTCATGGTTACGCGGGACAAGGCAGAATAACTTTCTCCACAGTTCAAAATGGGCCTCACAACCCAGGAATAGTTCGCATAAAGCGACATAACCCGCAATGTGCAGGATGGAAGCTGGGGTAAAGTTATGCAGCTGGAGGCCATAATATTCCAGAAGCCCTCGGAGGAATGGATGAATTGGAAATCTCACGCCCCTTAGCAGATAGGGGACGAAACACACTCATTCCCCCCGGATGGATTGGGGAAATCCTCTTCCTGGGTTTTGCCGTCAAAGGAGGCCAACCCTGCTCGAACAGGGACCAGATCCGCAGGGGGGGAGAAACCCTTGCGTTTGCAGCTTCACCAGCTGACCGTGGGATACGGAGCACCTCTCCCACTCACCTCTCTCTGGGCCGCATGGATAGGAGGAGCTGGGAACGCTTGAAATGTTCTTTCCTAGCAACCTTTGGGGATTTTCTCTGGGAGATGATTGAATGGATCTAGGATCCAGTCTTGTTAAATAGACGCTATCCCTCACGTGGCCGGGGTGTTATGTGCAAAAATGCCCTGACCTCTTGCATCCGCTCGACACGTGGAAGTTGAAGTTATTGATACACAGAAGCCGAGGGGTACAACATTAAATGGAAGGCCGAATACACTACTTGGAGGTCATTGGTGGAGGAACCCGCCTTGCAATGCCGAAGAAAATCTATGTGCCGAACACCTCACCATTGAAGACTGATTCAGGGGATACTGAGGGTGTCCTGGACTAAGGGGTCCTCAGGCGGCCGACCTGTTAACTATGGGCCGGATTGATGGGTTGTGAAGATACGAAGAATGAAGACTGCACCCGTGTCCGGATGGGACTCTCCTTGGCGTGGAAGGCAAGCTTGGCGACCAAATATGTAGATTCCTTTCTTTGTAACCGACCTTGTGTAACCCTAGATCCTCCCGGTGTCTATATAAACCGGAGGGCTTAGTCCAGATAGGAGATATTAATTACCATAGCCATACAAGCTACACCTCTAGGGTTTAGCCATTACGATCTCGTGGTAGATCAACTCTTGTAATACTCATATTCATCAATATCAATCAAGCAGGACGTAGGGTATTACCTCCATAGAGAGGGCCCGAACCTGGGTAAACATCGTGTCCCCTGTCTCCTGTTAGCATCGGCCTTAGACGCACAGTTTGGGACCCCGTACCCGAGATCTATCGGTTTTGACACCGACAAGGAGGACCAACCTGTCTGGCTGTTAGAGCCATCAGGGATTTACTTGGTCAGATCCTATTATGATATGATAAACTGGGGTGGGGTCTCTACCCCGCTTTGGAAAAATTTCCGGAAGATTGTTGTGCCTAACAGATACTTGGTCTTTGTTTAGTTAGCTTTTAATAATAAAATTCTCACCAGAGACAACTTAAACAAGAGAAGGGTGGTAGAGAACTTAAACTGCTTATTTTGTAATGAAAATGAAATAGTTCACCACCTGTTCTTTGAATGTGTGGTAGCTAAACAAATTTGGACTGATGTTACTGATGCTTCTAGATTCAACATCCCTACAAATATGACTGAGTTATCTTCCTTTTCGAAAATGAACAACAAAACTATTGTTAACATTGTTTGTGTTGCTGCCATTTGGGGCATTTGGACTATGCGTAATGACATCTGTTTTCAGGGCCTACTGTGGACAAGCACCCATGCAATCTTGGAAAAGATCAGCTCCTCTCTACATCAATGGAAGATCCTGTGTGGGGGCAAGCAATCAGTGCTGCCTCCAGCTCCTGGACCGTCAAAGAGGCGAGCTGCTCAAGATCGCCTGGGTTGGGAACTGAGAGTGTGTGCAAAGAGGACCTGGGGTGGCAACGTGCTGAAGGCCCATTCAGGATGGTTTGGCAGGGGAGCTGGGTCTCTCTATGCTCTGATGAACTTTGTGTATTGCTTGACTGTTGGTTTTTTGATGTTTCCCTGTGTGGCGTTGGATTCTCTCCTAGGTGTTTCATGATATGGTTTTAGCTTTAGTGCTTTTGCGATATAGGCTGCATCTTTCCTCTCCGGTTTGCCACCTTTGGTAAACCCGATCGCTTGTAACAGTCACTGTGACTCTGCTTTGCCCCGTTTTCTATAAAGTGGGGTGGGGGGAAACCCCTTTTGATCAAAAAAAACAAAATGTTTGATTTGTTATACATCTCTAATCTTGCTAATTCTTTTGACAATACTTGTGCTAAGTTTTCCAGTGTGTACTAACTAATGAGTGGTGGATTCATAACTGAATCTAAGGCATGGCAGCGTTCACTACAAATCATTAAGAGATCTCAATGATCAAATCGTGATGCAAGTTGATAGAGCAGGTTGTGGCATATATTAGTTGGTACTACACACAAGTCGATATATCACCTACTCATAAATAACATGGCCAACATTTTTTTCGAAAAGGGGGATATCCCCGGGCTCTGCATTAGAGCGATGCATACGACCACATTTATTAGAAAGCAAATAGGTTCAACATATGTCTTAAAGTCTCAAACAAAAGAGTGCTCACAAAGTGCTAAAGAAACAAACATAAATCCACAACCGGCTGGCAAAAGAAAGATAGGAAAACTAATTGCCTATCCTATTACATGACCGCCATCCAAACCAGTTGAAAATAGCCCGTGCTACCATCTCCCATCGGATAGATCCAGTAACCAAACGCTCCCTGGCCTCGGTCGGAGTGAGTAGAGACCACATACGGATCAAAGCAGTGGCTCAGAAGATAACCTGCAAAATATGAGTATTTGTTGTTCTGTTAAAGACCAAATCATTTATGCAATTCCAGATAGCCCATAATAAAGCACATACTCCTACACGAATGTGTCTCGCTGTTTGGGACTCAATCCCATCCAGCCACGTCCCAAATAACGTGTTAATATTATCTAGAGGAGTAATATTGAAGGCTATGTTTACTGATTACCAAAGAATTTCTGCCAAAGGGCAATCGAGAAAGAGGTGTTTGATTGTTTCATCCCGGTCACAAAAGCTACATCTAGTGGATCCATTCCAGTTGCATTTAATCAAGTTATCCTTAGTTAAAATGACTTGTTTGTGTACAAACCACATAAACACTTTAACTCTCAAGGGTACTTTGGCATGCCAAACATGTTTCGAAGTAGGAATAGAGCTAGAATTAATAACATCCAAATACATGGATTTGACCGTAAATTGTCCATTCCTAGTAAGCTTCCAACACAACTGATCGGGGCGTTGAGAAAGTTGAACATCCATCAATCTTCTCACAAGATTGAGCCAAGCTTCCCAACGGCTACGGGCTAGCGCTCTCCTGAAGTGGATATTTAGAGGCGTGGACTGACATACTGTCTCAACGGTTGCATCTCTCCATTGAACAATACTATAGAGAGAAGGATATTGAAGCGCGAGGGGCGTGTCCCCTAGCCATGTATCCTCCCAGAATCTCGTAGAAGTACCGTTACCGACAACAAACTTAGTCCGATTAAGAAAGACCGAAATGAAATCTTAATCTAAAAAAACATAATTGTGAATGAAATCTTTGATTGTTCACCAATTTAGTGTATACTCTACTTACATTCCCAAAGCCTTTTAATCTTCTACCATTTCAAGAATGTTGCGCCTCAAACTGAATACGGGTTTATGCACCAGCGTACTTCCGTTTGAGTGAGACCGGACATGAAAGCGCCACCCACCTACCACGAAGGGCATGTAGAGCCTGGCCTTACACTACCCAAAAGGATTACCTGAATGAATGAAGATTCCCTCAATTTCCTTTTACTCTGCATATAACCATTTTACGTTTTTTTTTCTGATAGTCTATGTGTTTATGTGTCTTTGCGAACCAATCGTCAGTATATTACTCATCTACACCAATGAATGCATCACAAGAAACCTTTAATTGGAAAACAAACTATTGGCCCATAGCCAACACATAGACTACATACAACCCAGCTCGTCACTTCCTTGGTATGCATGTTTGAAGTTCTATGCAGACTATGAAGAAACAGATTGTACTAGAAATACTGGTCTAAAATGATAGATCAAAAAAACAAGGAAGAAAAGACACCCAAACAAAGAAAGAGAGTGACACCCAAACAAAATAAAATGGAGATGTCAAATGTTTGGGGTCTTTGCCCCCATCAACTAGAGAGCAGAGGATGTCACTGGCCTAGCCCGAACCGGCACCTGGATCCCCACCGAACCAACTTCACTACTGCACTACTACTAACCAAACAATGACCACCAACAAGATTTTTTCTATTGGTGAAATTTTTATACTTATTGTTAATCATATTCATCTTCCACATATTATGTTTATTATGATGCATTGTGAGTAGTTTCATCACGTTCTTGAGTACATAATTCCAAAAATTATGGAACCGACTAAACAAACTAAAAACACCACATGCTGAACAGAGCAAAGAGAGCATTTTTGCTAAATAAATTCATGTGATTTCGACTCACACACATCATGAGTTTCCATTGCAGCAAATTCCAGTTGTGCAGACCTATCAACACGTTGATACAAACTTTTATATCACGTACAACTCGTTTGGCACATATGTAGAAATCAAATCTATGACCAGATTTCATTAGCTAGAATCTAGATTCCAAATCCAAATTTCATGTTTGGCTGCCACTGGATTTATCAAAGTAAATGGTATCTATGTTATTTTTGGCTGCCATTTTCGCAAGTATTCATAAAACCATAGATACCAAGCTCGGCTGCCACATAATATTTCTAAATTTAAAACCAATGCCAACATGAAACAAATTGCAGCATAGAACCATTCTTATATGAAGTAGCTCTATTAAGCACAGATCCATTCTTATATGACAAGACTACAACTTATCATCACAAAATGCATTACCAACATAAAAATTAAATATTTGCATCCAAGGAAGATCGTATGGCTTGATGACACGTCTCCGTCATATGTACTTTTCCAAACACTTTTGCCCTTGTTTTGGACTCTAACTTGCATGATTTGAATGGAACTAACCCGGATTGACGCTGTTTTTAGCAGAATTGCCATGGTGTTATTTTTGTGCAGAAATAAAAGTTCTCGAAATGACCTGAAAATCAATGGAGATTATTTTTGGAATATATAAAAAATACCGGAAGAAGAATCCATGTCAAGGGGCCCACACCCTGTCCACGAGGGTGGGGGGCACGCCTACCCCCTGGGCGCGCCCCCTGCCTCGTGGGCCCCTGACGCTCCACCGACCTCAACTCCAACTCCATATATTCGTGTTCGGGGAGAAAAAAATAAGGGAGAAGGATTCATCGTGTTTTACGATATGGAGCCGCCACCAAGCCCTAAACTCTCTCGGGAGGGCTGATCTGGAGTCTGTTCGGGGCTCCGGAGAGGGGAATCCGTCGCCATCGTCATCATCAACCTTCCTCCATCACCAATTTCATGACGCTCACCGCCGTGCGTGAGTAATTCCATCGTAGGCTTGCTGGACGGTGATGGGTTGGATGAGATTTATCATGTAATCGAGTTAGTTTTGTTAGGGTTTGATCCCTAGTATCCACTATGTTCTGAGATTGATGTTTCTATGACTTTGCTATGCTTAATGCTTGTCACTAGGGCCCAAGTGCCATGATTTCAGATCTGAACCTATTATGTTTTCATGAATATATGTGAGTTCTTGATCCTATCTTGCAAGTCAATAGTCACCTACTATGTGTTATGATTCGGCAACCCCGAAGTGACAATAATCGGGACCACTCCCGGTGATGACCATAGTTTGAGGAGTTCATGTATTCACTATGTGTTAATGCTTTGGTCCGGTACTCTATTAAAAGGAGGCCTTAATATCCCCTAGTATCCAATAGGACCCCGCTGCCACGGGAGGGTAGGACAAAATATGCCATGCAAGTTCTTTTCCATAAGCACGCATGACTATATTCGGAATACATGCCTGCATTACATTCATGAACTGGAGCTAGTTCTGTGTCACCCTATGTTATGACTGTTACATGATCGATCGCATCCGATATAATTCTCTATCACCGATCCAATGCCTATGAGCTTTTTCATATTTCTTTGCTTATTTACTTTTCCGTTGCTACTGTTACAATCACTATAAAACCCAAAAATATTACTTTTGCTACCGTTACCACTATTATCATATTACTTTGCTACTAAACACTTTGCTACAGATATTAAGTTTCTAGGTGTGGTTGAATTGACAACTCAGCTGCTAATACTTGATAATATTGTTTGGCTCCCCTTGTGTCGAATCAATAAATTTGGGTTGAATACTCTACCCTCGAAAACTATTGCGATCCCCTATACTTGTGGGTTATCAAGACTATTTTCTGGCGCCGTTGCCGGGGAGCATAGCCCTATTCTTTGAGTAACTTGGGATTTATGTATGTTTATCACTATGAAGAACTTGAAAGATCAAAGAACCAAGATTTTTCCCTCAACTACGAGGGGAGGTAAGGAACTGCCATCTAGCTCTGCACTTGATTCACCTTTTGTTTTGAGTAAGCTTGCGACACCTAAACCTGCTTCTGCTATTAATTCTGATATGTCGTATGTTATTGATGATGCCACTTCTGCTATGCATGATACTTATGATGAAACTACTTCTACGCTTGATACTACTGTGCCACTTGGTGAATTTCTTGATGAACAACTTGCTAGGGCTAGAGAGAATAAAATTATTGAAACTGATAATATTGATGAAAGTGATGATGAAGATTCTCCCTAGATATGAATTGCCTGTTGTTCCTGAGGGTTATGTTATGGATGAAGAAACTGCTAGAGACTTCTTAGCTTGCAATGATAGATCTGTTCTTAAGAAGTTATTAGCCAAGCTAAAAGAAAAATCTCTGAACGCTAGAATGAAATATGATCCTCCTTATGCTACTTCACCTATCTTTATTACTGACTAGTACATATGCCCATGCGTTGCAATGGTCTCCTCAGAACGTCCTCACAGGGTGTGGCAGCCTTGATGAGAACGTGACCCCTCCCTCCTACCTCTCTACCCAACAATTCAACATAGGGGAATTCAACATCCAAAAGATACCACTCGACAATGAGGAGACCACGTCTTCCTCTGACTCTGACCTCCATCTATCATGACAACCACCTGATGCTGCGGCATGGCGTCATCTAAATAGTGCCATCCAAAATCATCTTTGGTTAAAAAGGGCATGATTTAGGTATGTAATCCTGAAACATGAGCTCACAAGTGCACCTAAAGACAACATATGAACAAACTCAAAGAAACTTCAATGCTAGTCCTTCACAAAGTTGAAAGAATTGCTGGATAGTTCATAGTGGACCTAAAGTCAGGTTCTTGTAAAGCTTTTGAAATACAAATAATATATGAGTAACACAAAAATATGAACATTATTAGAAGGCAGAATATAGCATTGATAACCCACAAGTATAGGGGATCAATTGTAGCCTCTTTCGATAAGTAAGAGTGTCGAACCCAACGAGGAGCTAAAGGTAGAACAAATATGCCCTCAAGTTCTATCGACCACCGATACAACTCTACGCACACTTGATGTTCGCTTTACCTAGAACAAGTATGAAACTAGCAGTACTTTGTAGGTGTTGTTGGATAGGTTTGCAAGATAATAAAGAGCAAGTAAATAAAAAGTAGGGGCTGTTTAGATAAAGACACAACTAAGTTAGGTTTAGTAGAGAGTTTGTTGTTACGAGAAAGTTATTTGTCCCTAGGCAATCGATAACTAGACCGGTAATCATTATTACAATTTTATATGAGGGAGAGGCATAAGCTAACATACTTTCTCTACTTGGATGATATGCACTAATGATTGGAACTCTAGCAAGCATCCACAACTACTAAAGATCATTAAGGTAAAACCCAACCATAGCATTAAAGTATCAAGTCCTCTTTATCCCATACACAACAACCCCCTTACTCGGGTTTGTGTTTCAGTCACTCACGCAACCCACTATAAGAGAATCATGAACGTATTGCAACACCCTACAGCGGGGATCCCTCACGATTGCGCGACACGGAGATCACCATAGGACAACACCAATAATAAAACATGCAACTCAAACCAATCTTTTTCATCAAATAGCCATTAGGACAAAACGGATCTACTCAAACATCATAGGGTAGCCATACATCATAGGGAAATAATATATAGCGTTGAGCACCATGTTTAAGTAGAGATTACAGCGGGTAAGCAAGAGGTTACACCGCTGCATAGAGGGGGGAAGAGTTGGTGGTGAAGGCGGTGAAGTTGTTGGTGAAGATGACGGTGATGATGATGGCCCCCGGTGGCACTCTGGCGCCACCGGAAGCAAGGGGGAGAGGGCCCCCTTCTTCTTCTTCTTCTTCTTCTTCTTATTCCTTGACCTCCTCCCTAGATGGGAGAAGGGTTTCCCCTCTGGTCCTTGGCCTCCATGGCATGGGAGGGGCGAGAGCCCCTCCGAGATTGGATCTGTCTCTCTCTGTTTCTGCGTTCTGTTCTGCTGCCCTTTCACCATTTCTTTTATATCCGGAGATCCATAACTCCGATTGGAACGAAACCTTCGCCGTGATCTTTTTCCTCCGAAAATTAGCTTTCTTGCGGCCAAAGAAGGGCGTCAACCACCTTACAGGTGGGTCACGAGGGTCAGGGGCGCGCCCTAGGGGGGGCCCCTACCTCGTGCCCACCTCGGACACTGGTTCGCGTTGATTTTTCTTCCAGATTTTCCAAATATTCCGAAAGTATCTTTGTCCGTTTTTATCCCTTTTGGACTCCGTTTGATATGGAGATTCTGCAAAACCAAAAAATGCAACAGACAGGAACTGGCACTGGGCACTGGATCAATATGTTAGTCCCAAAAATAGTATAAAAAGTTGCCAAAATTATATGAAGTTGAATAATATTGGCATGGAACAATCAAAAATTATAGATATGACGGAGACGTATCAGCATCCCCAAGCTTAATTCCTGCTCGTCCTCGAGTAGGTAAATGATAAAAAGATAATTTTTGAAGTGGAATGCTACCTAGCATAATCTTGATCATATGTCTAATCATGGCATGAATATTAAGACACGAGTGATTCAAAGCAATAGTCTATCATTTGACATTAAAAACAATAATACTTCAAGCCTACTAATAAAGCTATCATGTCTTTTCAAAATAACATGGCCAAAGAAAGTTATCCCTACAAAATCATATAGTCTGGCTATGCTCCATCTTCACCACACAAAATATTCACATCATGCACAACCCCGATGACAAGCCAAGCAATTGTTTCATACTTTTGACGTTCTCAAACCTTTTCAACTTTCACGCAATACATGAGCGTGAGCCATGGACATAACACTATGGGTGCAATAGAATGGTGGTTGTGGAGAAGACAAAAAGGAGAAGATAGTCTCACATCAACTAGGCGTATCAACGGGCTATGGAGATGCCCATCAATAGATATCAATGTGAGTGAGTAGGTATTTCCATGCAACGGATGCACTAGAGCTATAAGTGTATGAAAGCTCAAACTGAAACTAAGTGGGTGTGCATCCAACTTGCTTGCTCATGAAGACCTCGGGCGTTTGAGGAAGTCCATCATCGGAATATACAAGCCAAGTTCTATAATGAAAATTCCCACTAGTATATGAAAGTGATAACTCAAGAGAATCTCTATATGAAGAACATGATGCTACTCTGAAGCACAAGTGTGGTAAAAGGATAGTAACATTGCCCCTTCTCTCTTTTTCTCTCATTTTTTTATTTTTTTGGTGGGCTTCTTTGACCTCTTTTTTTATTTGGGCTTCTTTGGCCTCTTTTATTTTTTTGCAAAGTCCGGAGTCTCATCCCGACTTATGGGGGAATCATGGTCTCCATCATCCTTTTCTCACTGGGGCAATGCTCTAATAATGATGATCATCACACTTTTATTTACTTACAACTCAATATTACAACTCGATATCTAGAACAAAGATATGACTCTATATGAATGCCTCCGGCGGTGTACCGGGATGTGCAATGATCTAGCATAGCAATGACATCAAAAAACGGACAAGCCATGAAAACATCATTCTAGCTATCTTACGATCATGCAAAGCAATATGAGAATGAGTGCTCAAGTCATGTATATGATGATGATGGAAGTTGCATGGCAATATATATCTCAGAATGGCTATGGAAATGCCATGATAGGTAGGTATGGTGGCTGTTTTGAGGAAGGTATATGGTGGGTTTATGATACCGGCGAAAGTTGCGCGATACTAGAGAGGCTAGCAATGGTGGAAGGGTGAGAGTGCGTATAATCCATGGACTCAACATTAGTCATAAAGAACTCACATACTTATTGCAAAAATCTATTAGTCATCTAAACAAAGTACTACACGCATGCTCCTAGGGGGATAGATTGGTAGGAAAAGGCCATCGCTCGTCCCCGACCGCCACTCATAAGGAAGACAATCAATAAATAAATCATGCTCCGACTTCATCACATAACGGTTCACCATACGTGCATGCTATGGGAATCACAAACTTCAACACAAGTACTTCTACAATCCACATCTACCCACTAGCATGACTCTAATATCACCATCTTTATATCGCAAAACTATTGCAAGGAATCAAACATATCATATTCAGCGATCTACAAGTTTTATGTAGGATTTTATGACTAACCATGTGAATGACCAGTTCCTGTCATCTCTCTAAATAGATATAAGTGAAGCAAGAGAGTTCAATTCTTTATACAAAAGATATGCCCATGATCTAACAAGTATAAGTGAAGCAAAAGAGCATTCTACAAATGGCGGTTGTATATCTAAAGAGAAACAGGCAATCCAAGCTTCAAATGATATAAGTGAAGCACATGAAGCATTCTATAAAGCCATACTCAAAAGATATAAGTGAAGTGCAATGAGCATTCTATAAATCAACCAAGGACTATCTCATACCAGCATGGTGCATAAAAGAAAAATGAAAACTAAATGCAAAAGACACTCCAAGATTGCACATATCGCATGAACGAAACGAATCCGAAAACATACCGATACTTGTTGAAGAAAGAGGGGATGCCTTCCCAGCATCCCCAAGCTTAGACGCTTGAGTCTCCTTGAATATTTACTTGGGTTGCCTCGGGCATCCCCAAGCTTGAGCTCTTGCCTCTCTTCCTTCTTCTCACATCGAGACCTTCTCGATCATCGAACACTTCATCCACACAAAACTTCAACAGAAAACTTGGTAAGATCCGTTAGTATAATAAAGCAAATCACTACTCTAAGTACTGTTGCAAACCAATTCATATTTTGTTTTTGCATTGTGTCTACTGTAATATAACTTTTTCATGGCTTAATCCACTGATATAAATTGATACTTTCATCAAAACAAGCTAACTATGCATCAAAAACAGAATCTGTCAAAAACAGAACAGTCTATAGAAATCTGAACATTTACCATACTTATGTACTTGAAAAATTCTGCCAAAATTAGGAAAAATAAAAACTTTGTGTAGGAAGACAGTGCAAAAAGAAGCAGAACCATTTGACGTTCCAGCAAAAAATGTAAAATCGCGCACTACAGCCAAAGTTTCTGTCCTGCACCATACAAACCATCAAGCAAATGTAAACATCCTAAAGGCAAACCTTGGCACATTATTTTTATAATACAATGGAATTGTACAAGGGGATAATTATTTTTGTTGAAAGGTTTCTATAATTAAGATTCACAAAGTTCCCATGGGCATGAACAAAGTTCAAGGACGCCCCCCACTTTCACAATGCTCGTCTCTCTCACTTTCACTTTTCTTTTAGAAAAAGTTTTGGGTTCCCCTCTTTATTTTTGTTGTTTTTAAACTATATGAAAGCACTCAACAGAAATAAATGACTCTCTAAAACTTCCGGGTTGTCTCCCTGGCAGCGCTTTCTTTAAAGCCATTAAGCTAGGCATATAGTGCTCAAGTAGTGAATCCACCCGGATCCCAAGGTATATCAAAGCCAATTTGAATCAACAATGATTTGTAATTTAGTAGTGAGCACAAATTAACATATATCAAGCAATGACGAAGTCTAACCCTCTTCATATGCACCAGCATGTCATAAAAGAACAATTCATGCACACATAGTAAAGGCCAATGCATAGTATAAACAGTTTCTTGCAATTTTTTCGTGTTGGAAACATAGAGAGGTGGAGATATAGCTCCCCTCTCATAATAATTGCAAGTAGGAGCAGAAAGCACATGCATATTATATCTATCAAAAACATCATGTGCAACGGTAAAAGGCAACCCATCAATATAATCCTTAATAAAAGCAAACTTCTCCGATATAGTGTAATTGGGAGAATTCAAAAAGATAATAGGACTATCATGTGTGGGTGCAATAGAAACAATTTCATGTTTAACATAAGGAACTATAGCAATTTCATATCCATAAGCATAATTCATATTGGCATCTCAGCCACAAGCATAGCAAGCATCATCAAAAAGGGATATTTCAAAAGAATCGACGGGATCATAGCAATTATCATAGCATTCATCCTTCGGTAAGCATGAAGGGAAATTAAACAATGTATGAGTTGAAGAGTTACTCTCATTAGAAGGTGGGCACGGGTGATCAATCCGCTCTTCCTCCTTTTGTTCTTTGCTCTCCTCCTCATCTTTTTCATCCAATGAGCTCACAGTTTCATCAACTTCTTCTTCCATAGATTCCTGCAAAATATTAGTCTCTTCTTGGACAGCGGAGACTTTCTCAATAAGTGCATTAATATCGGAATTGTATTCATAATTCTCATAGCAATATCTGAGGATAGCTAAATTTTCAGGTCTATAACAAGCATCATCAAAATCTTCAAACTCTTTAAACATAGATTCAATTTCATAAGCACCCATAAAACCAACAAATTCTTCTATTTGTTCCACATCATAGTAATCATATATACCATTAGCATAAGAAGCTAAGGTTTTAATATCATTAAATTTGCATGAAAAGGGAAGGTGTGGAGCATTCATCCTAGAGCAACAAGTATAATCATATTCTGAGAATAGTTGTCTAGCATACCACTTCAATATATGAATTTGATCGCATAATAGTTTCCCTTTTTGTGTCAAGCGATAATCCCTAAAGTATTCACGTTGATCCAACGTTACTCCCATTACATAATTGAATGGGGTTTTCTCAGGATTATTAAAGTAGTACATAATATTTTTCACATAACCAGCATCGAGGGTTTTAGGAGGTTCCCCATCTCCATGAGTAGCAAGTACACCTAATTTTTTTGGTATTTCGTGTTCCATATCCATAACTAAAGATAAAGAACAACTAAAACAGCAAATAAAAATTACTTAGTGATAAAGCAAACAAGCACACACGAGAATATTCACCCCACGCTATTGCTCCCCGGCAACGGCGCCAGAAAAAGGTCTTGATAACCCACAAGTATAGGGGATCAATTGTAGCCTCTTTCGATAAGTAAGAGTGTCGAATCCAACGAGGAGCTAAAGGTAGAACAAATATTACCTCAAGTTCTATCAACCACCGATACAACTCTACGCACACTTGATGTTCGCTTTACCTAGAATAAGTATGAAACTAGCAGTACTTTGTAGGTGTTGTTGGATAGGTTTGCAAGATAATAAAGAGCAAGTAAATAAAAAGTAGGGGCTGTTTAGATAAAGACACAACTAAGTTAGGTTTATTAGAGAGTTTGTTGTTACGAGAAAGTTATTTGTCCCTAGGCAATCAATAACTAGACCGGTAATCATTATTACAATTTTATATGAGGGAGAGGCATAAGCTAACATACTTTCTCTACTTGGATCATATGCACTTATGATTGGAACTCTAGCAAGCATCCACAACTATTAAATATCATTAAGGTAAAACCCAACCATAGCATTAAAGTATCAAGTCCTCTTTATCCCATACGCAACAACCCCCTTACTCGGATTTGTGTTTCAGTCACTCACGCAACCCACTATAAGCGAATCATGAACGTATTGCAACACCCTACAGCGGGGATCCCTCACGCTTGCGCGACACGTAGAGCACCATAGGACAACACCAATAATAAAACATGCAACTCAAACCAATCTTGATCATCAAATAGCCATTAGGACAAAACGGATCTACTCAAACATCATAGGATAGCCATACATCATAGGGAAATAATATATAGCGTTGAGCACCATGTTTAAGTAGAGATTACAGCGGGTAGCAGAGAGGTTACACCGCTGCATAGAGGGGGGGGGGGAAGAGTTGGTGGTGAAGGTGGTGAAATTGTGGGTGAAGATGATGATGATGATGATGATGGCCTCCGGTGGCACTCCGGCGCCGCCGGAAGCAAGGGGGAGAGGGCCCTCCTTCTTCTTCTTCTTCCTTGACCTCCTCCCTAGATGGGAGAAGGGTTTCCCCTCTGGTCCTTGGCCTCCATGGCGTGGGAGGGGCGAGAGCCCCTCCGAGATTGGATCTGTCTCTCCGTCTCTCTCTATTTCTGCGTTCTTTTCTGCTGCCCTTTCACCGTTTCTTTTATATCCGGAGGTCCGTAACTCCGATTGGAACGAAACCTTCACCGTGATTTTTTCTTCTTCTGAAAATTAGCTTTCTTGCGGCCGAAGAAGGGTGTCAACCACCTTATAGGTGGGTCACGAGGGTCAGGGGCGTGCCCTAGGGGGGGGGGGGGGGGGCGCCCCCTACCTCGTGCCCACCTCGGGCACTGGTTCGCGTTGATTTTTCTTCCAGATTTTCCAAATATTTCGAAAAGTATCTTCATCCGTTTTTATCCCGTTTGGACTCCGTTTGATATGGATATTCTGCGAAACCAAAAACATGGAATAGACATGAACCGGCACTAGGCACTGGATCAATATGTTAGTCCCAAAAATAGTATAAAAAGTTGCCAAAAGTATATGAAAGTTGAATAATATTGGCATGGAACAATCAAAAATTATAGATATGACGGAGACGTATCAAGCATCGATAGGATTAAAAAATATGACACAATATGCTATTCTCCAAGCTGAATGCAATAACCATCAATTTTACAAATGTTCACCCAACCTTGAGCATTGTATCAAAGAAATAATTCATAGTGTTCCAATAAAGGAATTTTTTCTCACTGATAATATGCACCTATAACTTGATTGCCGTTCATCATAAAACATGTTCCTATGTTAGCATGCGTGCATGAATATATGTTAGCATGCTTGTATGAACCTCCGTTAGCATGCCCAAATCACTGAATTATGTTGTGAACTTTAATTTCTCTAAAGAACCTGACATGAATTCTCTGAAATCTTCTTAATTAAGCTACATGACCGAATTAGGATCTTGATTAATTATTAGACTGAAGCGAGTTAGCTGCTTTGTTTCAATGACAAAATATATGATGGTGTTTTGCTAAAGGAGTATGTGGCAGGCAAGCTTTTTATCTGAACCAAAGAGGGTAAAACAAAATCTCCTATAACTAAATTCTAAATCCCATCACATTTTTTAGTTACTTCTCTAAATACTAACTAATATTACTACTCAAATATTACCTTGTTCTTTCCTGGAAAAAAGTGGTTGTTGCAAAATCAGAACAAATAACCGCAGATTGTAAACGACAGAACTTACCCTGCCCTCATATTCTATCTACAGGCACAAAACACAAAATATCTTGTGAATTACATGCCGCATGTATTGTAAATAAGCCTCATTAAGTTGAATATGTGAGTCGTGTCTTCGAAGCCGCCGCCAGATCTGAAATGGAGATGCATATACATAGAAATCATGCAAAGATAGGTGTATGGCAGGGCAGATGTTACCTTGTTCATACTGGCCATGGTCCAATTATATTCACCAGATCTTGTAGCACATTGGCCAAATAGTGCAATATAACAACTCAATTTGCACATTGGCCATGGTCCAAGTATACTGAAGCAAAGCATGCACATTGAGTGTTGTATGGAGGAGCATCGAGAGGCTTTCAGTAAACCAATAGAAGAAATTCTGCATTTTTAGACCCTAGTCACAACCTGGATCTTAAAAACACAGAAGAAGCCCAACTTTATCTGCTTTACTGCTATCCAGAAAAGCAAGAACATGAATTAGCATGTCACCATTGCCTGAAATAACTTGATTAAAAATATAATTTGCAGATCGATCATCTATTACATTAGTCTGCAAAATATCCGTCTCATGAGAAGAGATTCATACATGTCCTTAAATCCCAATGAAAAAAATAGTGTGATATTAAAAAATAGCGAAGCCTTCAAAATATGCTTGCACGCTATATCGCGGTATAGGGTGGTATTGGCCAGACAATGTGCACTGATTTATTTAGCGAGATATTTCTCAGACTGATATAGCATACTATTTGTGGCACTATAGCATGCTAGTTTTTTCACTTTTAAATCCTAAGGTTGGTCGGATGATATGTGATGATCAATTATAGAAACACATACAACATCAACAATTGTTTTTAAGTTCTGACGACTCAAAATCACATGGGTATTGCATCCGCGAGTCTTGTCAGCGTATTCGCCGCTCGGAGAGCCATTGTCCGATCTCAAGTGAAATCCTCTTCCTTGCATATCTTCAGCAGCAGCTTCCGAGTGAGCGCCCTCCAGCGTAGGTGCCCCCGTTGCAAGGGTTGCCGCAGCGAGGTGATTCGCAAGGGATGCAGCTTCATGCAATTGTGCAACCAGCAACAGTCGTGCTCTCCGATGAACAATGCGTCCCCATCCCAGTGTCCAAACCGCCCGAGGATCGTCACACATACCCGTGCATCCGATTCATCCATGATTCTCAACATCGGCTTAAGCAGGTACATGGAGTCTCACGTGACGTGACCTCCTATGTCACCAGATGGAGGCATACGGTCTTCGTGCCCAGTCCTTCCTAGCTATGACGGATACGTTGCCCCGTCAGCGGCTCTCCGCACACCGGGCGAACGTCGGGCTCGCGGGTCGCACCGGCTACATGCAGAATCCTCCAGATCTCGCCTCACCGCCTTCCGACCATGCACACATGCAGGTCTTGCTCCATGACGTTGATGAAGTCCTGGCCGCCATCGAGGAAGGAGAGGAGGCCTATCATGTCTTCCGACTTGCTGTCCATGCATGTTCTGTTCAAAAAGAAACCCGCTGCCATTGCTTTTGTAGACGCCACGGAAGCAGCAGAGGTCGTTCAAGCCATCACTCATCGCCCACATCGGCTGTGAAGTCGACGTCCCTGGAGCCTCTCTATTATCCATAATAGACGCCCTAGTCACGCATCTCTCCCCACCCTGATAGAATGAGCACCACCGACGTTGCTTCGCCGAGATTCAACCTGGTGATCCTTCCTTCACTCGTGCTACGACCCTCTCCTCTGGCATGCAGCCTCGTTGTCGCCTCAGCTGGGCCTACAACAACATTTGTTTGATTCGGCTGCACTACTAAATGGAGACATGAGTTGCATGGACTCTGAAAGGACGGGAAACCGTGATAGATTGGAATTAGAAATAACGGACCTTAAAAAACAGGAATTAGAATTATGGGGAGATTGGGATGGAAGATGAAAACACGGGGATGTTTATGTTTTTCGTCGCCGTCTTCGTTTTCTTCCCTTTCGGGTCAGGATGAAATTTGCTTTTTGTTTGGATGGTGCATCGGACAAAGACAGAGAGCCCAGCCGCATGTACGTTTCACGATTGTAGGAGTAGCTATGATTCTTTAGGATGGACCACGGGTAACAGATCTATACTTTAATCTCAGCCGTCGATCTTTATGCTTAACATAAAATCAACGGACATGAAGGGATGATGTATGGAGAACTATGAAAGCCTCCGTCCTTTAATATTAGGTAAAGATAAGGATTATGATTTCTTTGTTGATCCTGATATAATTACTTTGATTGAATTTGATCCTTTTTATGGCTATGAATCTGAAACTGTTGTGGCACATCTTACTAAATTAAATGATATAGCTACCCTGTCCACTAATGATGAGAAAACCCGCTACTATTATATCCTTAAATTATTTCCGTTCTCATTAAAGGGTGATGCTAATATATGGTTTAATTCTCTTGATCCTGGTTGTGTGCGTAGTCCCCAGGATATAATTTATTACCTCTCTGCTAAATATTTCCCCGCTCATAAGAAATGAGCTGCTTTAAGGGAAATATATAATTTTGTGCAAATTGAAGAAGAGAGTCTCCCACAAGCTTGGGGGAGGCTTCTCCGATTACTTAATTCTTTGCCTGATCATCCTCTCAATAAAAATGAAATACTTGATATCTTTTATAATGGACTAACCGATGCTTCCAGAGACCACCTGGATAGTTGTGCTGGTTGTGTTTTCAGGGAAAGAACTGTTGATCAAGCTGAATTGCTATTGAATAATATGTTGACTAATGAAAATAATTGGACACTTCCTGAACCAACTCCTAAGCCAACTCCGAAGAAAAGGGGTATTCTATTTCTTAGTCCTGAAGATATGCAAGAGGCAAAAAAATCTATGAAAGAAAAGGGTATTAAAGCTGAAGATGTTAAGAATTTACCTCCTGTTGAAGAAATACATGATCTTAATTTGCCGCCTGTTGAAGAAATACATGGTCTTGATAACCCGACACAGGTAGTAAAGGTAAATTCTTTCTATAGATTTGATGAAGGTGACATTCCTCGTAATAAGTCTGCTAGCCAATGCTTAGATGAGTTTGATAATTTTATTGTTAAACAAGAAAACTTCAATGCTTATGTTGGTAGACAATTGAAACATAATGCTTATATGATTGAACACTTGAGTGATTATATGGCTAGTGTTAAAGGTGAACTTAAAATTATTAGTAAACATGCTTCTATGGTTACCACTCAAGTAGAACAAGTACTTAAAGCTCAGAATGATTTGCTCAATGAATTAAATAGTAAGAAGAATGATAATGCTGTTAGAGTTATGACTAGAGGAGGTAAAATGACTCAGGAACCTTTGTATCCTGAGGGCCACCCTAAGAGAATTGAGCAAGATTTTCAGAGAACTAATGTAGATGCATCTAGTCCTTCTAAAAGAAAGAAAAAGAAAAATGATAGGACTCTACATGCTTCTAGTGAACCTGTTGTAAACACACCTGAGAATCCTAATGATATTTCTATTTCTGATGCTGAAACACAACCTGGTAATGAACATGAACCTAGTGATAATGTTAATGATGATGTTCATGTTGATGCTCAACCTAGCAATAATAATGATGTAGAAATTGAACCTGCTGTTGATCTTGATAACCCATAATCAAAGAATCAACGTTATGATAAGAGAGACTATGTTGCTAGGAAGCACGGTAAAGAAAGAGAACCATGGGTTCAGAAACCCATGCCCTTTCCTCCTAAACCATCCAAGAAAAAGGATGATGAAGATTTTGAGCGCTTTGCTGAAATGATTAGACCTATCTTTTTGCGTATGCGTTTGACTGATATGCTTAAAATGAATCCTTATGCTAAATACATGACGGATATCATTACTAATAAAAGAAAGATACTGGAAGCTGAAATTTCCACCATGCTTGCTAATTATACTTTTAAGGGTGGAATACCAAAGAAACTTGGAGATCCAGGAGTACCAACTATACCATGCTCAGTTAAAAGAAACTATGTTAAAACTGCTTTATGTGATCTTGGAGCCGGTGTTAGTGTTATGCCTCTCTCTTTATATCGTAGAATTGATTTGAATAAGTTGACACCTACTGAAATATCTTTGCAAATGGCTGATAAATCAACTGCTATACCTGTCGGTATTTGTGAGGATGTGCCTGTTGTGGTTGCAAATGTTACTATTTTAACAGACTTTGTTATTCTTGATATTCCCGAGGACGATAGTATGTCCATTATTCTTGGAAGACCCTTCTTGAATACTGCAGGGGCTGTTATTGATTGCAACAAAGGCAATGTCACTTTTCATGTTAATGGTAATGAGCACACGATACACTTTCCGAGGAAACAACCTCAAGTCCACAGTATCAATTCTATTGGAAAAATTCCAACTATTACTATTGGAGGTTTTGAATTTCCTCTTCCTACTGTCAAGAAGAAATATGATATTCTTATTGTTGGGGACATGCATATCCCCGTTGAGGTAACCTAGTGTTATTCGAAAATTCTCCGGTTTCATGTTATTCGAAATGAGTTTGTTAACAAGACCTGATCAGCCTTGTTAGTGGATTCCTTTTGATGAGCATGAGATGGATGAATTTAGAAAATACAACTCTCTGTACCCTCTTTTTACTTTATGTTATTTATATTAAATAAAGCAAAAATAGCATTTTCTGTTTGTTTTCTGAATTATCCGTGCAATAAAAAATACCCCGAAAATAAAAGTTCTCCAAATGCCCTAAAAATGAAATATGATTTTTTTCTGGAATATTTGAGAATATGTGGCACTGAGAACACATCAGGGGGAGCAAGCACCTGGCCACGAGGGTCCAGGGCACGACCACCCCCCTGGGCGCGCCCCTGCCTTGTGGGCCCATGGTGGCTCCCCTCCACTTATTCCAGCCACCACACACTCCTTCTTCCTCCCAAAAAATCACCAACCAATTCAAGCACGAGTTCTAGCTCATCATGCTGGCATTTTCGATCTCCTAGCTCAAAGCTCCATTCACAAAACTGCTTTGGGGGATTGATCTTCGGTATATGACTCCTCCAATGGTCCAAATAGTTTTTGTTCTAGTGCTTTATTTATTGCAAATTTTTGCTGCTTAGGTGACCCTGTTCTTGAGCTTGCATGTAAAATTTATGTGGTCAAAAATAGTTTTAATGCATGATATATCCTCTAGGCACTTGTAGGAGTAGTTGCTATCAATCTTGTTGAGTTTGGTTCACTTTTATTTTAAGTTACTAAAAATTTCAGAAAAAAGACGAAGAGATTTTAGAGGGGCTCATCGAGCCGAAGCTCGAAGGATAAACAAAGTGAAGAGAACAAGAAGTCCAAGTATAATCTCCCTCGTACTGTGGAGGTTCGGCCGTGTGAATGGCCTTGTGATGATTTCTTGAGACAAGCCATGATTTATGAAGAGTTTTATTATTTGGCTGAGAATGCAGGCCTCACCGCCTTCTTCCATGACTAGCACGAACAATATCTCTTACTCACCAATATCTTTGTGCAAAACTTTCATTTCCATGCTAGAAGCTCGCCACCTTCGATGGAATTTTGTTTATATGATGAGCATAAGGAAATGCCACTTCGTGATTTTTGTCGGGTTTGTTTGATACCTTTTGAGGGCAGCATAGAGGAACCACATCATGATGATATGGAGGATTTATTGATATGATTGCTGTAGGGGAAACGAGGAAAGTTTTCGATGCGAGAATCACTAGCATACATTTTCCTGTACTACTTTACTTTTCAATATTTGCTACTAGATGCTTAATTGGTCATGGGAACAGTGGGAACCTTCGTGCTCCTGATATTGTTATTTTGCGCCATGCCTTGTTTCAAGATACTACTTTCAGTTTAGTCGCTATTGTTGCTAAACGGTTAAACCTGAACCGTACTAAGGGCCCCGTCCTTGGAGGCATCTTTGCCTCGCGCCTCGCTGCACACTTTAACATACCTATCAGGCATTATGAGAAAGAGGAAAAGTTGCTTCCTAGTATTTTTCTAGATTATAAGAGCATGGTAGCACATGATTTTATTGTTAAGAATAAGAAGAATATGCTTGACTATAGACTGATTTTTGGTAAGAATAACTTTGAGACTATTACCCTGCCTACTCCCTCTTTGTTTAACATATTTTCAAGCAAGTACCTTGTTTTGCCAGAGGACATTTATGCATATTGGAGCATGACACCAGCTCTAGAGCCTGAGCCGGAACCACCCCAGGACCCTTATCGACAGTCAGTTTATCAGTGGAATCTAGAGAAAATTGCCAACCAGTGGCACCCAGAGGACACTCCTCCTTACACCGGAGAGGGCCACTTTGACCCATGGGCATAGACCAACTTAGAACAAAAGCCTAAGCTTGGGGGAGTACGTATCTCTCACCGACATTACATTCATGTTCACACACTCATGCTAGTTGTCGGTGCTCATACTTTTCATTGTATTATCCATGCTAGTTTAATTTCTTTTTAAGCTTTCCTCTTGTGTGTTTAATAAACCTTAATAAAAACCAAAAAAATTAGTTGTAGCTTTTAGCTAGTTTACTTTCTATGCCTGTAGTAGTAATTAAAAAGAAAAACTCAAAAAGATTTCTCGTTCTTCTTTTGCTTGTTGGGAGCTTTCCCGTGTAAATAGTTTTATTTCCTTTTTATTCTTTGGGGGTCGAGAGGAGAAGACCATGATGAAAATGTAAGTGGCTCTTATATGCATTATTGTTGATCTAATAAAGAGTCCATATTACCTTGTCTTCTCCCTTGAATTGAATGCTTTGTAGATTCCAGATTAGTCCAATGCACGTGCACTATTATTATTATCCACACTATTCGGTCGTGTAAGTGAAAGGCAATAATGATGATATATGATGAACTGATTGAGATGAGAAAAGCTGGTATGAACTTGACCTCTCTTGTTTTTGTAAATATGATTAGTCCATTGTTCCTGATTCAGCCTATTATGAAAGAAACATGTTTGCAATGACAATTAGAGATTGTAGTTGCTTATGCCATGCTTAATTAGTTAGGAGTTAATAATGATTTACTTTGCATGCCAACATGCTATTAAAATGGTTGTGATGTGGTATGATGGGGTGGTATCCTCCTTTGAACGTTTCGAGTGGCTTGATTTGGCACATGTTCACGCATGTAGTTGAAACAAAATCAACATAGCCTCTAAGATATTTATGTTCATGGTGCATTATATCCTACTCATGCTTGCATTCGGTGTTGATTAATTTTAATGCATGTTCATGACTATTGTCGCTCTCCAGCTGGTCGCTTCCCAGTCTTTTTCTAGCCTTCACTTGTACTAAGCGGGAATACTGCTTGTGCATCCAACTCCATAAACCCCAAAGTTGTTCCGTGTGAGTCAACCATACCTTCCTATATACGGTATCTACCTGCTGTTCCAAGTAAATTTGTATGTGCCAAACTCTAAACCTTCAAATAAACATTCTGTTTTGTATGCTCGAATAGCTCATGTATCAACTAGGGCTGTCTGTATCCTCCATGCTAGGTGGGTTATTCTCAAGAGGAGTGGACTCCGCTCCCCACTCACAAGAAAATGGCTGGTCACCGAGATGCCCAGTCCCATGCTTTAAGAAAACCAAATCAAAATAATTGCAAACAAAACTCCCCCAGGATTGTTGTTAGTTGGAGGCACTCGTTATTTCGGGCAAGCCATGGATTGATGCCTGTTGGTGGTGGGGGAGTATAAACTTTACCATTCTGCTTCGAAACCTCCTATAATGTGTGTAACATGGAAGATATTGAGATCTCTCGGTTGTTATATTGACAATGAAAGTATACCGCTCAAAATATTATTCATATATATTTCAAAACCGAGCTCTGGCACCTCTACAAATCCCTGCTTCCCTCTGCGAAGGGCCCGTCTATTTACTTTTATGTTGAGTCATCATCCTCTTATTAAAAAGCACCAGTTGGAGAGCACCGCTGGCATTTGCATCCATCACTATTAGTTTACATTGAGTATGACTTGACTGGATCTCTTTTAGCATGAATTACAATGTCTAGTCAGTCCTTGATCTTTAAAGGTGCTCTGCATTTATGTTTTGCGGTCTCAGAAAGGGCTAGCGAGATACCATCTTGTTATATCATATTATGATTGTTTTCAGAAAGTGTTGTCATCCGAGATTTATTATTATTGCTTGTTAGTTGATTATGCCATTGATATGAGTAAACATGAGACCTAAATGTTATTGTGAATATGATTAGTTCATAATCTTTGCTAAAAACTTGAATGCTGGCTCTACATATTTACAACAACAAGAGCAAACAGAGTTTGTAAAAGTTTTTCTTTATCACTTTCAATTTATCAACTGAATTTCTTGAGGACAAGCAAAGGTTTAAGCTTGGGGGAGTTGATACATCTCCATCGTATCTACTTTTCCAAACACTTTTGCCCTTGTTTTGGACTCTAACTTGCATGATTTGAATGGAACTAACCAGGATTGACGTTGTTTTCAGCAGAATTGCCATGGTGTTATTTTTGTGCAGAAATAAAAGTTCTCGGAATGACCTGAAAATCAACGGAGATTATTTTTGGAATATATAAAAAGTACTGGAAGAAGAATCCACGCCAGGGGGCCCACACCCTGTCCACGAAGGTGGGGGGCGCGCCTACCCCCCTGGGCGCGCCCCCGTGCCTTGTGGGCCCCCTGACGCTCCACCGACCACAACTCCATATATTCGTGTTCGGGGAGAAAAAAATAAGCGAGAAGGATTCATCGCATTTTACGACACGGAGCCGCCACCAAGCCCTAAACTCTCTCGGGAGGGCTGATCTGGAGTCCGTTCGGGGCTCTGGAGAGGGGAATCCATCGCTATCGTCATCATCAACATTCCTCCATCACCAATTTCATGATGCTCACCGCCGTGCGTGAGTAATTCCATCAAAGGCTTGCTGGACGGTGATGGGTTGGATGAGATTTATCATGTAATCGAGTTAGTTTTGTTAGGGTTTGATCCCTAGTATCCACTATGTTCTGATATTGATGTTGCTATGACTTTGCTATGCTTAATGCTTGTCACTAGGGCCCGAGTGCCATGATTTCAGATCTGAACCTATTATGTTTTCATGAATATATGTGAGTTCTTGATCCTATCTTGCAAGTCAATAGTCACCTACTATGTGTTATGATCCGGCAACCCCGAAGTGACAATAATCGGGACCACTCCCGGTGATGACCATAGTTTGAGGAGTTCATGTATTCACTATGTGTTAATGCTTTGGTCCGGTATTCTATTAAAAGGAGGCCTTAATATCCCTTAGTTTCCAATAGGACCCCGCTGCCACGGGAGGGTAGGACAAAAGATGTCATGCAAGTTCCATAAGCACGTATGACTATATTCAGAATACATGCCAACATTACATTAATGAACTGGAGCTAGTTCTGTGCCACCCTATGTTATGACTGTTACATGATCGATCGCATCCGACATAATTCTCTATCACCGATCCAATGCCTACGAGCTTTCCATATATTGTTCTTCGCTTATTTACTTTTTCGTTACTACTGTTACAATCACTATAAAACCCAAAAATATTACTTTTGCTACCATAACCACTATTATCATATTATTTTGCTACTAAACACTTTGCTGCAGATATTAAGTTTCCAGGTGTGGTTGAATTGACAACTCAGCTGCTAATACTTGAGAATATTCTTTGGCTCCCCTTGTGTCGAATCAATAAATTTGGGTTAAATACTCTATCCTCGAAAACTGTTGCGATACCCTATACTTGTTGGTTATCACTTGACTTGAATCAGGACTCCTTTTTCATTCTGTCTGGTAAGATTGGATGAGAGTTGAACTTGTGGCTAGTGTACAACATGCTCAATGTGCGTAGTTCCCGGGAAGCATGGAGTAGTGTGCCAGGTGGAGCTAGAAGGTGCAGCATGCATAGCAGTTGCCATGTGTAGTGCAACTAGGAGAGGTTACAATCAACATTAAGAATGAAATAGGAGAAGAACGGGAGCAGGGGATACATGATTTAAAACCATTTTCCTGTTCTGCGGTCATTCGCCATTAAATGAAGGCAGGAATCCAAAAAAGTAAGACATGTGTTCCCAGCGTCTCCTAGGCCTACTGTAGCGAAGCCGTTGGAGCAGGCTTCATGGATTCTCGTAGAAACTAATATCACTTTCTATGTTTGCTCCTTCACATGCTCTTTTATGCTATCACATAAGCTCATGTTCTATGAGGATTCTAGATTTCCCGTGATCAATTTGCTACTAGGCTACTACTACATGGACATGCGTGTATATTTCCGCTCAATGGAAGCGCTGAATACTCGATCAGATATACATACGGCTTGGAAATGCTCTTGACCTTTATTGTCTTTGTGTCGAGTGATGTACGGAGCTCTCTCTTTATTAGGAAACAATAATCTGACATAACACACCTACCATTGTACTAGCTTTCATTACTTTTTAGTACCGTTAATAGGGCCCGGCCTTTTCTTGGAGCGTTTTGTGGCTCGATCATATGATCCATAATTTGTTTTGCTTTTTGCTCCTTTGTTCATCAGAAGAGAGAATGTAACTTTGAGGCTGATTTGATAGCCAAACATACTCTGTCATTAGTAGAATAAGTATGACCCATACTTTGTGCGCATGCAGCGGTGTACTGTGGACATATAGTCAGGCATACAAATTTATATCTTTTATTGTATTTGTTGACCGTCACATACACTTCATCGCCTACCTTTTGTCCCGACCCTGGAGCTTCTATTACATAGGTTATCTTTGAATACGTATTCCTAAGACCTTGATTTCTAGCGGGAGTGAGAACTAGTGCCATGGCCATGCATGTTGTTATAGTGTTTAATTTGACAACTAGGCTGATGGCCGCTGGCATATATGGCTTTAACATAGAGAGATGATTTGTGGCATGTAGGTGTGGGAGCATCAACCCCATATTTCTTTTGGATTTCGATTCTCAATCTCATATCTTTTGAATCGAAAGTCCAAGTTAAGATTTGTTTTCATATTCGTGTTTGTGGCGAGGGCTTTCAAATTAGACCCATACGAAAAAGAGTCTCGAGTAGAATTGCAGAGAGCAAATGTAGTAAATAAAGCTCACAATGCCTTCAGGGCATACCACAAATTAGAATTTTTTCACATCCACATGAACCATGGAACTCTCTCTCTCTCTCTCTCTCTCTCTGTGTGTGTGTGTGTGTGTGTGTGTGTGTGTGAGGTATTCGCAGATTACTTTTCTCTTCAAGTTGATTACTCTTATTGGCTAGGAGATCATGCCATGCTATGGAATGTGATATGACATTCAAGACAATGATTCGACACATGTTATATAGCTGAATATGCACCTACCACGACATAAACCCATGTTCCTACCATTTAATGTGGTCCTATATATTATTTTGTAAGATAGTGAAGAAACAAGTATCTCGGGGAAGCAACTTTTTGGTGGACGGGGTTATGATTTACAAGCTGCACAAAAAAATCCCGTCCCAACAGTGAAAAAAATATTGGCCCATTTTCATGTACATTCTTTTTTTGTCTACGCCACGTATAGAAGTACTCCTTACAAAGTTGAGCCACTTATTTTGGGATGGAGGGAGTATATTGTTATGAAAATTTTCTAAGAAGGAATGGTGGCATTCACTACATATTATCAAGAGATCTAATGATAAAATCATGATGCAAGTTTCTTATTTTGAGTTGAGTTGAGTTGGTGATGCAAGTTGATAGAGCAGGTCGTGGCATATATTAGTTGGTGCGAACTGTTGGGGAACGTAGCATGCAATTTTTAAAAAATTCCTACGATCATGCAAGATCTATCTAGGAGATGCATAGCAACGAGAGGAGGAGAGTGTGTCCACGTACCCTGCTAGACTGAAAGCGGAAGCATTAGGTTAACGCGGTTGATGTAGTCGAACGTCTTCGCGATCCAACCGATCTAGTACCGAACGTACAACACCTCCGAGTTCAGCACACGTTCAGATCAATGACGTCCCTCGAACTCCTGATCCAGCAAAGTGTCGAGGGAGAGTTTCGTTAGCACGACGGCGTGGTGACGGCGATGGTGATGTGATCCCCGCAGGGCTCCGCCTAAGCACTACGACAATATGACCGGAGGAATAAACTATGGAGGGGGGCACCACACACGGCTAAGAAACAACTGTTGTGCTTTGGGGTGCCCCCTACCCACGTACATAAAGGAAGAGGGGAGGAGGCCGGCCCTAGGGGCGCGCCCAAGTGGGGGCAAACCGACTAGGACTCCCAATCCTACTCAGCCCCCCTTTCCTTTCTTTCGGAGGGGGAAAAGGGAAGGAGAGCGAGAGGGAGAGGGAGAAGGAAAGGGGGCCGCCCCCTCCCCCTTGTCCAATTCAGACTCCCTTAGGGGGGTGCCACCCCTTGCGGGCTCCCCTCTCACTACAGGAATCAGCTACTTTGCCGTCTGCCACGGCGGACGGCAAAAGGCTCCGGCAACGTAGGCTCCGGTAAACAGTTTCTTTGCCGTCTGCTACTGACGGCAAAGTCTTTGCCGTCTGCGGCGGACGGCAAAGAGAGCGCGGCAGACGGGAAAGACGGCGGACGGCAATAACTGCGCTGTCAGTCCGTTAAGTGGCTAACGGCGGGCCTTTGCCGTCCGCCGCTGACGGCAAACTTTGGAAGGCCTTTGCCGTCCGCCGTGTGATGTCAGCTGACATCACTACACGGCAGGCCTTTGCCGTCCGCCGCTGACGGCAAACTTTGGAAGGCCTTTGCCGTCTGCCACTGTAGGCAAACTGACGAAATTGGTCAGCCTCCCAGGAAGCACAGCTGCCTGCCACGTGGCCTCTTTGCCGTCCGCTGCTGACGGTAAAGAGCCCTTTGCCGTCGGTGGCTGACGGCAAAGAGCCTGTATATTGTCTCTTTTTTCTGTTTTTTCTTAATCCAACAATTTTCACAACAAATATATCACATATTTAACAGCAAACATATCCAGCACACATATCACATATCCAGCACATAATTCCATATACATATATATAACATAGCAAAGTTTCATCAACATATATAGCAAGTTCCATCCATACACATTGTTCCATATACATATTACATAGCAAAGTTTCATCAACATAGCAAGTTCTATCATAGCAAGCTAGATACAATGCAAAGTTTTAACAAAGAAAAAGCAAGCACTCCATCCTAGCAAGCTAACTTCCATGAAGTGAGTGAAATCTGCAAAATGGTAAATATGAAGTTAGAAATTGGTGAATAGAACAAGAAGAAGACTATAACAAGAAGTATATGTCATTTATGACCTAACTTAGGTGGAATGGATCATTTATGAGCTAACTTAGGTGGAATGGATCATTTATGAGCTAACTAAGTTGAAATGGGTTGTTTATAAGCTAACTTAGTTGGAATGTATCATTTATGAGCTAACATAGTTGAAATGGGTCGTTTATGAGCTAACTAAGGTGAAGGGCATCATTTTTGAGCTAACTAAAGTGAAATGGATTGTTTTTGAGCTAACTAAGGTGAAATGAATCGTTTTTGAGCTAACTAAGGTAAAATGGATCGTTTTTGAGCTAACTTAGTTGAAATGGGTCATTTATGAGCTAACTAAGGTGAAATGCCATGTTTTTGAACTAACTAAGGTGAAATGGATCGTTTTTGAGCTAACTAAGGTGAAATGCCACGTTTTTGAACTAACTAAGGTGAAATGGATCGTTTTTGAGCTAACTAAGGTGAAATGGATCGTTTTTGAGCAAACTTAGGTGAAATGGATCATTTAAGAGCTAATTTAGGTGAAATGGATCGTTTTTGAGCTAACTAAGGTGAAATGGATCGTTTTTGAGCAAACTTAGGTGAAATGGATCATTTAAGAGCTAATTTAGGTGAAATGGATCGTTTTTGAGCTAACTAAGGTGAAATGGATCGTTTTTGAGCAAACTTAGGTGAAATGGATCATTTAAGAGCTAATTTAGGTGAAATGGATCGTTTTTGAGCAAACTTAGGTGAAATGGATCATTTAAGAACTAATTTAGGTGAAATGGATCGTTTTTAGCTAACTTAGGTGAAATGGATCGTTTAGGAGCTACTCTAGGTAAATTGGGTCATTTTAGAGCTAACTTGGATAAACTGGATCATTTATAAGCTAACCAAGGTAGGATGGGTCATTTTGGAGCTAACTTAGGTAAAATGGATCGTCTATGAGCTAACTAAGCTAATTATGCAATTTTTGACATAAGTAAGCTAAGTACAGATCGTTTTAGAGCTAACTTAGGTAAAATGGATGGTTTTGGAGGTCAGTAAGCTTATTAAGTCATTTTGGAGGAGAAGAAGCTAAGTCTAGGTCATTATGGTAAGCATTGGAGGAAATAAAGCTAAGTCTAGGTCTTTATGCATGTGTTAAGCAAAACACTAGATAAACTTACCAAGATCCAGGAGGTGTAGGAGCGGGGTGGCTCGTGTCGGTAGCTGGAGAAGGATCGTGCGATGCTTGTCTGGAGTTACGCTGCACCAAAGATCATTTCCAATGTCTTGTTAGCATGATGACACTCAAATGTTAAGACTAGCAAGTAATGTCCATTCAAATAAAACTCACCATGGTCCCAGGAGCAATCACTGGCATCGGCGGAGCGGTCTGACCTGTCTTCTCACACACAGACTGCACATTTGGTTTTGACGACTCAGTCATACTAGTTAGTAATGAGACAAACACTACATGAATGTTTTGGCTAATCTGCAGAAGAAACTTACCACAAGGAGCTCGTACATGGCCCTTGCCTGCATGTCATTCCGTGCCCTCTCCTCCTCCATCATCTTTGTCGTCCTCTCCTCCAACTCCCGCTGCCTCTCCGCCGCCTCCGCCAGAAGTTTCTCCGTTCTATCTCTCTCACTCTGTATAGCAGCCTGCAACACCACTCACATGACCATTTGTAATCATTGATGGAAGCGCACACAATGTAATGGAGAAAGATAACTGAGTATGTATCACTAACCTTGATGGCGAGTTGCACTGGCCGTTCACGAGGCCTTATCTCAGGAGCGGAGCTCGACTGGCGCGCCTTGATCTCCGGGAGAGTGCTAGGACAATGGATAAGTCCATCTCCAATGGCTATGGAGCCATGGGACCTCCCGCCACCAGATATCATCAACAACTCTGGATCAATGGGACCCTGACTCGGGTTAAAGTCCTCCCCTTTCCTCGCCTTCCCCTCATCTCTATATCTCACGAGCTTGTTGTGGGAGGAGATGTTGGTGAAGTTGTTTGCATCATCGAGGTCAGACTGAGAGAAAGCCTTGACTTTCTTGAAAGAGGCAGTGTGGGCCATGGCATACAGGTCGTACACCTCTGGCACCTTATCCGCCTTATTGTAGCGTGCCTGAAAGAGAGAAACAATGAAAATTAGTAATTAAAGGGCTCAAGCTAGCATGATGAATGAATTGCATGAATCATGAAGCAAACCACATACCCAGTTGCGCCCGAACTGATATAAGTTGGAGCTGCCTTGATGGTGTGGCACACCTTCCATTTGGGCATGTTTGTCCTTGGCCTCCTTGTGGAGGGCTAGCCATCGTTGTGAGCACCACTCATCGACCAACACCTCCCAACAATCCATCCGATCCGCACACCATCTCGGAGGCGCCTAAGTTAGCAAATAGAAACTTGAGCGCTACGGCTAAGAATTACTAAATGAAGGAACTTAAGTAGAGAAGGCCTTAAGAATTACCTTCATGTACTGCTCCTTACTCAGGAACTTATCGCGGCACGCCGGCTTGGTCTTCTTGATACCACGCAAGGCGTAGTAGTCTCGAACAGCCTGCACCCGAGCCTCGTGCCGTAAGTTCTGGAGTAGGCGCTTGCAGACGTTCTCGATAACATGTGCCGCGTCCTCCTCGTATCCCTCCTCACACCTGTAGAATGTCTGCAATCAAATGAGACAATGTTGATTAGTACAATTAATAACTAGCTAGTTGAAGATTTTTAAATGTGTAAAGGAGAAATTACCCAGAACTTTCTGATCACCATGTCTGCCCTCGTGTCGCACATGACACCGTCGATAATCTCATTTGGCGGGGCCGGGGCAGCCACGTAGTGCTCCCAGCTCAATCCAAGCTCTGGAAGCCGACCCTCACCAGGCAACGTGACAAACCCCGGGAAGTTTTGCCGGCAAAGAACTCCAAGGACGGAGTTGGGCCGGCGGACACTATGATGGTGGTCCCAACCCCTGCAGCATGACAAGGCCAACGCAATAGTTATTTGAAAAAATGTGAATGCACAAGGTACAAAAATATTAAATGCACTTACGTACCTCTCCCCATCAGGGAAAATCAACCACCTCTGCTCGTGGGTCACCGGCACGGACGGGAGCCGTGTAGCACCACGCTGGTAGACGGTGCCCCCCTCCTCCTCAAGATCAGTCGGCTCCCCGCCATCATCAGCATGGCCACTCGGCTCCTCGGGCTGATCCGGCCAGGTACCCCATCCGGACGTGTGCTCCTCCGGGGTCACGTGGGCCGAACTCTCGTGGGCCGAAGACCCGTGGACCGGAGGCTCGTGGACCGGAGTCCGTGTAGCCTCCTCCTCGGACGAGTCCACCCTAGCAGTCACGTGCTCGGGTGAAACGGCTGGGGGTGGTGGCGAGGAAGGCACCGTAGCAGTCACCCTACCTCCTCTCCCACGACCACGTGCCCCACCTCCTCTCTTCCTACCTCGTCCCCTGCTGGGCACCGCGGTCGACAAAGAAGGGCCCGGCGGTGTGGCCATACTGTCCAGCAACGCTCGGCAGAGAGGTGCGTATGGAATGGAAGTCCTCAGACCACGCTCCCGACCAGCGCCCACCATCTTTCAACACCTGCCATGACAAACAGTAAACGAAATTAGTACAACATAAAAAAAGACCGACATGAATAATAATATGTGTATCACTTAAGTGTATCATCATCAAGTACAACATAAAAAAATGTAATACCTGACACTACTAATAATCTCGATCAGTATCATCAATAAATGCATAATCATCATCATCACTATAATCAATGATGGGCTCATAGGGTTCATTGGCATCAACATGTGCAAGGCCACCTTGACGTAATCGGTCAAGCATTGACAGGTCATCCGCAGCAGTAACCTCTTCTTGTTCCGGCTCTTCTTGTTCCTCCTCTGGGGTGATGTCGGATTCATTGTCGCTGTCTACTTCAATGTTTTGGGGTGAAGTATAGCGGTTCTTGAAACGCTTTTTGGAAAGACGTGTCTCTTGGAAGAATTCTCCTTCATATGTGTCTGGGTTAATGTGAGGTTCATAATCCTCTTCCTTTGGGGGAGAAAGTCTAGCACGTGGCGGCACTTCATAAACGACATCCCAACCTTTCAGATTTGGATTAGTTTGGCAGGCCCACGGTAGATAGAATACTTGGGTCGCCTGTTGAGCCATAATATAGACATCAGGAACATCTAAATGAGTGCTTTGGTTGATTTCAACTAGCCCTACATGTTCATGAGTCCTTCTAGTCTCCTTCGGCTGAAAACAATAACATTTGAAGACTACGACATTCGGTGGGTTTTCACCATAGAACAGAAGTTCATAAATTGCTTCAACTCTCCCATAATACTCGGTACCTCCTTCGCCGATAGCAGATACACAACAATTTGTTGACTTTCGGTCCACCATAGATAGCTCTTTGCCATAGGTACGAAAGCGATACCCGTTGATGTCGTACTTGTCAAATGAACGGACCTTATAGTCAAAACCATTAGCGACTTGTCTCAATTCGGCGTCCATAGACTCTGAATTAGCCTATAGGTTTAATATGAAAGGATTGTTGCATTATGCACAAATTAGCGAATGAAATGAAATTGTCTAATAGAAATTACCGTTTGTTTGAACCAAGAGATGAAACCGGGATAGCCACCTCCTTGCTTTGCGAGAAGCTCATACTCTTCGACGGAATCCTTTTGGATCTCCGCTCCATACGAGAATATGGTGACGTATCGACTGTATGACATATCCAAGAATAAGAGTAGTTCAAAGGAAATAGAAGTTGCGAAACAATGTACCGAGAACTTACTCGATGTATGGCCGCACTTCTACCAGGTTGTTGAAGATATACAACGAAATGGTCCGCCATTCTTCGTTATCCAAAGATACTGGATGTGAAACACTAGCTGGTGCGAGATTCCCTTTGAATAGGCTGAGGTTGGATCCACCCTTTTTAGGCTCGTCAGCATTGTACCGAGGCTTCGGATTATGCAAATGACGATTTTCGGCTTCGTAGTGCGCTGTTACGAAGTTTGCCGCCTCCTCTATAATGAATGCCTCAGCCATCGATGCTTCAATTCTACGTTTATTTTTACATTTTTCTCGAAGTGTCTTCTGCATCCTCTCAGTTGGGTAGCACCAACGATTTTGCACGGGCCCCCCCAATCTTGCCTCGGTCGGGAGATGCAAAATCAAATGCTGCATTGGATTAAAGAAGCTCGGTGGAAAGATCTTCTCTAACTTGCAGATCAACTCCGGCGCCAACTCTTCCATTTCTTCTAGCACGCCAGGCGATAGTTCTTTCACACAAAGAACACGGAAGAAATAGCTGAGTTCTGCCAGTACTAGCCATTCATCCTCAGGGATGAAGCCACGCAACATCACCGGCATTACCCGCTTAATCCATATGTGCCAATCATGACTCTTGAGACCAAATATCTTCAGTTTATCTAGATTTGCTCCCCTCTTTAGATTCGCTGCATACCCATCAGGGAACATCAACTGCTGTTGCACCCACAAGAGAATTTCCCTCATAGCTGGCCTTCCAAGATTGAACCATGCCTTTGGCTTCGTCCAGTTCTGCTTTCCTTTCGGTTCTTTCATGTTTTGTAACGGCCTATCACATAGCGCCTCCAGATCGACTCTAGCCTTAGTATTATCCTTTGACTTCCCATCTATGCCGAACAATGTACCAAAAAGTGCCTCGGCGATATTCTTCTCAGTGTGCATCACGTCGATGTTGTGTGGGCAAAGGAGGTCTTTGAAGTAAGGCAGATCCCATAAGCATGTTTTGTGAGTCCACACGTGCTTAGTATTATACCCCTTGAAGTACCCTGGACGTTGTGGATCTGGCTCGAGAGCGTTTAACTGATCCAGGGTCTGTTGGCCTGTCAATGCAGGTGGTGCAGAGTTTTTGACAACTATACCCCTGATGAAGTTCTTCTTGTCTTTCCTGAACTTATGGCGAGGATCCAGGAACTGTCTATGCATGTCGAAGCAAGAAAACTTGCGACCGGCCTGAAGCCAACGAAACTCAAGAGCTCCCTTGCATGTGGGGCACGGGAACCTTCCATGCACACACCAGCCAACGAATAGCGCATACGCTGGCAAGTCATGCGTCGAGTACATGTACCAGACACGCATTATGAAGTTCCGTTTGCTAAAGGCATCGTATGTCCTGAACCCATTATCCCAGGCTTCTTGCAATTCGTCCTTAAGCGGCTGCATGTACACATTCATATTTTTGCCCAGATAGTTGGGTCCTGGAATTATCAACGTCAGGAAAATGTTCTTTCTTTGCATAATCTGTCCGGGGGGGGGGGGGATTGAGTGGAAAGACAAATACGGGCCAACAACTGTATTGGGCTGCCGTCATACCAAACACACTGAACCCATCTGTGCTAATGCCGACTCGAGGATGCCTCGGATCTGCCGCTTTGTCAGCATGTAATTCATCAAACTTTTTCCACGCAACACCATCCGATGTGTGTACCATCATCAGATTCCCATCTGTATCTAGTTCGGTTCTTTTGCCTGTTTTGTGCCATGTCATCTGTCTGGCCGTCTCTTCGACCATGAAAAGACGTTGAAGTCTTGGTACGATTGGCATATACCGAAGAACACTAACATGGATTTTGGTCTGTGTCTTCTCACCCATACCGTTGTCTACCACAATATACCTGGAAGACATGCAAATGGGACAATAGTTCAAGTCCGCATAGTCAAGCCTAAATAAGGCACATCCTTTCTCACAGGCATGTATCTTCTCATAGGGCATCTTCAGTGCACAGAGGATTTTGTCCGACTGGTACAGGTTTGCAGGCATTACATGGCCTTTGGGTAGAAAGCGTCCAAATACTGTCATAATTGCGTCATAGCATTCTCTGCCCAAGTTGAACTGAGCCTTCAGAGCCATTACTTGTGAGATGGCATCCAACTGACAAAGCTCAGTGTGCTCGTGGAGCGGACGTTTCGAAGACTCCAACATTTCATTGAAGGCCTTTGCAGATTCCTCCATCTCCTCGTCCGAATCCCGAGCATCATCATAGCCTTGCACCATGTTTTCCATCCCGGTACCATGCTCGTCGGTGCGACGACGATCCACCTCAGCTCGGTCATGTTGGGCAGACTCACCATGAAATGTCCACACCGTATAATCGGGCGTAAAACCACTCTTCTGCAGGTGTTTGCCCATTTCAGCCTCTGTCTTCTTTTCCCAATTGCCGCACCGGAAACAGGGGCACCGGGTTTTCTTTTGGCCATTTGCAAATGCGGCTTGCACAAACCCCTTAGTTCTTGTGAACCATTCAGCGCTCCATTTGTTCTGACCAGTGTGACCGGTATACATCCAAGCACGGTCACTCATCTTGACTTTCAGAGCTACTGGACACGCAACAATTATATATGTAATTCACCATGTATATATTCATCAGTTGATCTACTTTGTCAATTTTATTACGTCCATGCAACCTACACTCTAATAGGTAATGATGGGTCCTAATCCCACCCGTGTATGTGTAGATTGGGTTCATTTTCCCATGCTATGCTCCGGATCCGATGCAAAATTTCGGCAGCACCTCCCCGCTGTTCTCCTGATACACGTCTCTGCAATAAACAGAGAGGATGTGTACCCGGAGAACAACAGGGGAGGCACTGACGAAATATATGCGTCAGATCCGGAGCAAAGCATATGGGAAAACGAACCCAATCTACACATACTCGGGCTGTCCATGGATAGCGTTGGACAATTCGAAAGAATCAAGGTTATAAATATGCAAATGCATGCATATTTATAACTATGACGCTTTCGAACGGGAGACACATATTGGTTACGCATACTGATGATTCAAGACACATATATAGCTAGCTATCAAGTTTCATCGGAATAGATCAAATAATTAATGGGGGAGGAGGACTTGTCATTTGTGCTCACCCACGAACAAAGGGGCAGAGCTCGTCAAACGCACGACGAGGTCGTCAAACACCAAACCTCGCAGCGATGAAACAACTGCACATTTAAAACTACACGATCAACACAATTATATATGATGTTTTTCATAACAAAATTGAAAAATATATGACCTAACTAATAATTCACAAATATATGACCCCGTCGGCCTCTGGAAGGCCAAAGAACACCTTTTCGGGAGGTGTCGGGGGTCGGGGTGTCCTGTCGGTATCGGGGTGCCGTGTCGGCGTCGGGGTGCTGTTTCGGGGTCGGGGTGTGGTGTCGGGGTCAGGGGGTCAGGGGGTCGGTTGTCGGGGTGCGGTGTCGGGGTCGGGGTGTCGGGGTGTGGTGTCGGGGTTGGGGGGTCAGGGGGTCGGGTGTCGGGGTATCGGGGTGTTGTGTCGGGGTCGGGGTGTGGTGTCAGGGTGTCGGGGGTCGGGGGTCGGGGTCGGGGTGTCGGGCCGGGGTGTCGGGGTGGCGTGTCGGGGTCGGGGTGTCGGAGGTCGGGGTCGGGGTGTCGGGGGTCGGGGTGTCGGGCCGGGGTGTCGGGGTGGCGTGTCGGGGTCGGGGTCGGGGTGTCGGGGGTCGGGGTCGGGGTCGGGTTGTCGGGCCGGGGTGTCGGGGTGTCGGGGGTCGGGGTCGGGGTGTCGGGGGTCGGGGGGTCGGGGTCGGGGTGTCGGGGTGGCGCGTCGGGGTCTTCTTCTTCTTCTTCTTCTTCTTCTTCTTCTTCTTCTTCTTCTTCTTCTTCTTCTTCTTCTTCTTCTTTCTTCTTCTCCTTTTTCCTCTTCTATATTGTTCTGTTTTTCAACTTTCTTCTTATTCTTCTTCCTTTTTTTTCCTTTTTCCTCTTCTTCTACTTCTTCTTTTTTTCAACTTTCTTCTTCTAATAATCTAAACCTAGATCTAGCACTAACCTAAACCAACCACTAACCTAAACCTATCAATAACCTAATTAAACCTAAACAGCAAAGAAAAACAGTAGAAAAAAACAAAAAAAATTCTCACCTTGGCTCCTCTCGATGGAGGATGGAGGGGGCGGCACGGGCTCCGGGGCGGCGGCGAGCCTGGCTCGCGAGGCAGACGCAGGGGCGGGGGAGGGGGGCGAGGCAGATGCAGGGGCGAGCCTGCCTCCGGGGGCGGCGCGGGCGCAGGGGCGGCGGCGAGCCTAGCTCCGGGACAGGGGGCGCGAGGCAGACGCAGGGGGCTCGCGGCGAGCCTGGCTCCGGCGCGGGCGACGGGACGCCGGGGCGGTGGCGGGTGATGGGGGCGACGGGGCGACGGGGCGAGGGGAGGTGGGGCAAGGGGGCGGCAGTGGGTGGCGGGTGAGGCGGGGCAAGGGGGCGGCGGTGGGTGGCGGGGGAGGCGGCGGGTGGCGGTGGTCGTCGGGGAGGAGAGGGAACAGAGAGAGATGGGCGGGGTGGGGCGCCGTTAGTAACCTAAATGTTTGCCGTCCGCCCCCTTTGCCGTCCGCTTACTTTCTCTTTGCCGTCTGCTAGCAGACGGCAAAGAGGGGGGGGGCGTTAAGTTTTTTTTAACCAGCTCGTCAGTGGGTCCCCCTCCCTCTTTGCCGTCTGCTAGCCGACGGCAAAGAACTGGCTGATGGCAAAGAAGGTCTTTGCCATCAGCCAGTTCTTTGCCGTCTGCTTTTGGGTAGCTGATGGCAAAGAGCTGGCAGATGGCAAAGTAGCTGATTCTAGTAGTGTCTCTCTCTGCCATGGACCATGTAGGCCCATTACTTCCCCCCCCCCCGGGGGGGGGGTCCGGTAACCTCCCGGTACTCCGAAAAATACCTGAAACATTTCGGAACCATTCCAGTGTCCGAATACCATCGTCCAATATATCAATCTTTACCTCTCAACCATTTCGAGACTCCTCGTCATGTCTGTGATCTCATCCGGGACTCCGAACAAACTTCGGTCACCAAAACACATAATTCATAATACAAATCATCATCGAACGTTAAGCGCAGACCCTACGGGTTCGGTAACTATGTAGACATGACTGAGACACATCTCCGGTCAATAACCAATAGCGGAACCGGGATGCTCATATTGGTTCCTACATATTCTATGAAGAGCTTTTTCGGTCAAACCGCAATGACAACATACATCATTCCCTTTGTCATCGGTATGTTACTTCCCCGAGATTCAATCGTCGGTATCATCATACCTAGTTCAATCTCATTACCGGCAAGTCTCTCTACTCGTTCCGTAATGCATCATCCCGCAACTAACTCATTAGTCACATTGCTTGCAAGGCTTATAGTGATGTGCATTACCGAGAGGGCCCAGAGATACCTCTTCGATACACGGAGTGACAAATCCTAATCTTGATCTGTGCCAACTCAACAAACACCTTCGGAGACACCTGTAGAGCATCTTTATAATTACCCAATTACGTTGTGATGTTTGATAGCACACAAGGTGTTCCTCCGGTATTCAGGAGTTGCATAATCTCATAGTCAAAGGAACATGTATAAGTCATGAAGAAAGCAATAGCAATAAAACTTAATGATCATTATGCTAAGCTAACAAATGAGTCTTGTCCATCACATCATTCTCCTAATGATGTGATCCCATTCATCAAATGACAACACATGTCTATGGTTAGGAAACTTAACCATCTTTGATTAAAGAGCTAGTCAAGTAGAGGCATACTAGGGACACTCTGTTTTGTCTATGTGTTCACACATGTATCAAGTTTCTGGTTAATCCAATTCTAGCATGAATAATAAACATTTATCATGATATAAGAAAATATAAATAACAACTTCATTATTGTCTCTAGGGCATATTTCCTTCACGGACAAGTTGAAATATCACCCACTAATAAATAACATGGTAAGCTATATAACAAAATCTTATTCCAGTATAAATAAATTAAATAGAATTAGAACTACATAAGCATGAATGAAATCTTAGATTGTTCATCGCTTTAGTGTATACTCTATTTACATTCTCAAAACTTTTTTAATCTGCTACAATCTCAAGAATGCATGCTTCGTTCTCAAACTGAATACAGGATTATATATTTAGCTCGTACTTCCATCCAGTGAGACGAGACACGAAAACACTGGCCGCCTATCTCGAAGGGCACGTAATTAACCGAATGGATGAAGTACTCCCTCCATTTCTTTTTACTTTCCATATAACCATTTCATGCCGTCCCTTCCTTGGTATACATGTTTGAAGTTTATGCAGTTAGTGCAGCTAGGGGAGATTATAGGCATGCAAAAGGTAATAGGAGAAGAATGGCAGCAGGGGATACATGATTGCGATACAGGATTCAGAAGCATTCTCCAATTTTGTGATCATTCGCCAAGAAATGATGGTAGGAGTTCAGAAAAAAGTAAGACAAGTGTTCCCAGCGTCTGCTATGCCTATTGTAGCAAAGCCATTGGAGCAAGGTCCATGGACTCAGGAAGAAATTAGATGTTAGAGTACGTAATGAGCCTAATGGCCTGGGCTGGCGGTATAGCCCATTAGTCTTAGGATTAATTAGAGATAAGGGTCGCTTGCTTAGGGGTCAAGTAAGCCTTGCTTGGGAGTCAAGTAAACCTCTCTATATAAAGATAGGAGATGCATCAAGCCAATCAAGCAAGAATTGAGAAGGAAATCCCTTCCCTCTTGCCCGGCCGTGGACAAAAAGGCCCCCGGCCGGCCCTCTCGTGCCCTCTTTCTAGCAGCTCCATAACAATTTGGTATCAGCTAGCTTCGGTTCGATCATGTCTTCACCGAGGCCCAACCTGTCTCTTCCGCTGCCGGTCACCTCGTCACCTTCGGCGACCGCCACGACCGTCGCCCCGCTCCTGCCTGTGCCGGGATCCTCCGTCGCGCCCGCCCCCGCCATCCTCACCCCGGAGGAGGTGTTCGAGGCGCTGCGGGACCTAACCCAGGTGGTCCAGGAGATCCTCCTGTTCTTGGCCGGATCCTATTGGCCGCACCCCACCGCCACCGCGCCGCCCTAACTGCAGTGGCAGCCGCTGCTGCTGCCCTAGGGCGTCCCCGCCGCGCTCGCTGGGCCGCTGCAGCTACCATCCACTGCCACCACCGCCCCGCCCTGGCTGCAGTGGCAGCCACCGCTCCTGGCGGCCTTCGCCGCGCCCGGTGCTTGCTACCTCTTGAGCACCGCGTTGGATTTCCTTGAAGAGGAAAGGATGATGCATCAAAGTAGCGTAAGTATTTCCCTCAGTTTTGATAACCAAGGTATCAATACAGTAGGAGGCTACGCGCGAGTCCCTCGTACCTGCACAAAACAAATAACTCCTCAGAACCAACGCGATAAGGGGTTGTCAATCCCTTCACGGTCACTTACGAGAGTGAGATCTGATAGATATGATACAATAATATTTTTGGTATTTTTGTGATAAAGATGCAAAGTAAAATAAAAGAAAAGTAAAAAGCAAAGGAAATAACTAAGTATTGGAATATTAACATGATGAAGATAGACCCGGGGGCCATAGGTTTCACTAGTGGCTTCTCTCAAGAGCATAAGTATTTTACGGTGGGTGAACGAATTACTATTGAGCAATTGACAGAACTGAGCATAGTTATGAGAATATCTAGGTATGATCATGTATATAGGCATCACGTCCGAGACAAGTAGACCGACTCCTGCCTGCATCTACTACTATTACTCCACTCATCGACTCTATCCAACATGCATCTAGAGTATTAAGTTCATGAAAACAGAGTAACGCCTTAAGCAAGATGACATGATGTAGAGGGATAAATTCATGCAATATGATGAAAACCCATCTTGTTATCCTCAGTGGCAACAATACAATACGTACCGTGCTGCCCCTACTATCACTGGGAAAGGACACCACAAGATTGAACCCAAAGCTAAGCACTTGTCCCGTTGCAAGAAAGATCAATCTAGTAGGCCAAACCAAACTGATAATTCGAATAGACTTGCAAAGATAACGAATCATACATAAAATAATTCAGAGAAGATTCAAATATTGTTCATAGATAATCTTGATCTTAAACCCACAATTCATCGGTCTCAACAAACACACCGCAAAAAGAAGATTACATCGAATAGATCTCCACAAGAGACCGGGAGAACATTGTATTGAGATCCAAAAAGAGAGAATAAGCCATCTAGCTAATAACTATGGACCCGAAGGTCTGAGGTAAACTACTCACACTTCATCGGAGAGGCTATGGTGTTGATGTACAAGCCCTCCGTGATGGATGCCCCCTCCGGCGGAGCTCCGGAACAGGCCCCAAGATGGGATCTCGTGGATACAGAAAGTTATGGCGGTGGAATTAGGGTTTTGGCTCCGTATCTGATCATTTGGGGGTACGTAGGTATATATAGGAGGAAGGAGTACGTCAGTGGAGCAACAGGGGGCCCACGAGGGCGGAGGGCGCGCCCGAGGGGGGGGGGGGTAGGCGCGCCCCCTACATCGTGGCCTCGATGTTGGTAGCTTGATGTAGGATCCAAGTCTACTGGGTCTTGTTCATGCCAAAAATCAAGTTCCCAAAGGTTTCATTATGTTTGGACTCCGTTTGATATTCCTTTTCTTCGAAACCCTAAAATAGGCAAAAAAAACAGCAATTCTGGACAGGGCCTCCGGTTAATAGGTTAGTCCCAAAAATAATATAAAAGTGGATAATAAAGCCCAATAATGTCCAAAATAGTAGATAATATAGCATGGATCAATCAAAAATTATAGATACGTTGGAGACGTATCAAGCATCCCCAAGCTTAATTCCTGCTCGTCGTCGAGTAGGTAAATGATAAAAATAATAATTTTTGATGCGGAGTGCTACTTGGCATAATTTCAATGTAATTCTTCTTAATTGTGGTATGAATATTCAGATCCGAAAGATTCAAGATTAAAGTTCATATTGACATAAAAATAAAAATACTTCAAGCATACTAACTAAGCAATTATGTCTTCTCAAAATAACATGGCCAAAGAAAGTTCATCCCTACAAAATCATATAGCTTGGTCATGCTCCATTTTCGTCACACAAGAATGCTCTCATCATGCACAACCCCGATGACAAGCCAAGCAATTGTTTCATACTTTAGTAATCTGAAACCTATAAACTTTCACGCAATATATGAGCGCGAGCCATGGACATAGCACTATGGGTGGAATAGAATATGATGATGGGGGTTATGTGGAGAAGACAAAAAAGGAGAAAGTCTCACATCAACGAGGCTAATCAATGGGCTATGGAGATGCCCATCGATTGATGTTAATGCAAGGAGTAGGGATTGCCATGCAACGGATGCACTAGAGCTATAAATGTATGAAAGCTCAACAAAAGAAATTAAGTGGGTGTGCATCCAACTTGCTTGCTCATGAAGACCTAGGGCACTTGAGGAGGCCCATTGTTGGAATATACAAGCCAAGTTCTATAATGAAAAATTCCCACTAGTATATGAAAGTGACAAAACAAAAGACTCTCTATCATGAAGATTATGCTGCTACTTTGAAGCACAAGTGTGGCAAAGGATAGTAGCATTGTCCCTTCTCTCTTTTTCTCTCTCTCTTTTTTTGGGCCTTCTCTTATTTCTTTATGGCCTTTCTCTCCCTTTTTTAATTCCTCACTTGGGACAATGCTCTAGAAAATGATGATCATCAGACTTCTATTTATTTACAAATCGATTCTAGAACAAAAGATGACTCTATATGAATGCCTCCGGCGGTGTACCGGGATATGCAATGAACCAAGAGTGACATGTATGAAAGAATTATGAATGGTGGCTTTTCCACAAATACTATGTCAACTACATGATCATGCTAAGCAATATGACAATGATGAATGTGTCCTGATAAACGGAATGGTGGAAAGTTGCATGGCAATATATCTCAGAATGGCTATGCAAATGCCATAATAGGTAGGTATGGTGGCTGTTTTGAGAAATATATAAGGAGGTTTCTGTGTGAAAGAGCGTATCATATCACAGGGTTGGAACCAGCGAAGTTTGCACCAACTCTCAATGTGAGAAAGGGCAATGCACGGTACCGAAGAGGCTAGCAATGATGGAAGGGTGAGAGTGCGTATAATCCATGGACTCAACATTTGTCATAAAGAACTCACATACTTATTGCAAAAATCTACAAGTCATCAAAAACCAAGCACTACGTGCATGCTCCTAGGGGGATATATTGGTAGGAAAAGACCACCGCTCGTCCCCGACCACCACTCATAAGGAGGACAATCAAAGAACACCTCATGTTTCAAATTTGTTACATAACGTTTACCATACGTGCATGCTACGGGACTTGCAAACTTCAACATAAGCATTTCTCAAATTCACAACTACTCAACTAGCACGACTTTGATATTATTACCTCCATATCTCAAAACAATCATCAAGGATCAAAGTTCTCTTAGTATTCAAAACACTCATTAGATTTTTTTTACTAATCTTGAATACCTAGCATATTAGGATTATTTAAGAAAATTACCATGCTATTTAAGAATCTCAAAATAATCTAAGTGAAGCATGAGAGATCAATAGTTTCTATAAAACAAATCCACCATCGTGCTCTAAAAGATATAAGTGAAGTACTAGAGCAAAGCTATATAACTCAAAAAGATATAAGTGAAGCACATAGAGTATTCTAACAAATTCCAAATCTTGTATGGATCTCTCAAAAGGTGTGTACAGCAAGGATGATTGTGGTAAACTAAAAAGCAAAGACTCAAATCATACAAGATGCTCCAAGCAAAACACATAGCATGTGGTGAATAAAAATATAGCTCCAAGTGCAAAACACATATCATGTGGTGAATAAAAATATATCTCCAAGTAAAGTTACCGATAGAAGTAGACGAAAGAGGGGATGCCTTCCGGGGCATCCCCAAGCTTTGGCTTTTAGTTGTCCTTAGATTATATTGGGGGTGCCATGAGAATCCCAAAGCTTAGGCTCTTGCCACTCCTTGTTCCATAATCCATCAAATCTTTACCCAAAACTTGAAAACTTCACAACACAAAACTTAAAGTAGAAAATCTCATGAGCTCCGTTAGCGAAAGAAACCAAAGACCACTTCAAGGTACTGTAAAGAACTCATTATTTATTTATATTTGTGTTAAACCTACTGTATTCCAACTTCTCTATGGTTTATAAACTATTTTACTAGCCATAGATTCATCAAAATAAGCAAACAACACACGAAAAAGAGAATCTGTCAAAAACAGAACAGTCTGTAGTAATCTGTAGCTAGCGCAAGATATGGAACCCCAAAAATTCTAAAATAAATTGCTGGACGTGAGGAATTTATTTTTTAATCATCTGGGAAAATAATTAATAAAATAGAACTTTCCAAATAAAAATGGCAGCAGTTCTCGTGAGCACTAAAGTTTCTGTTTTTTACAGCAAGATATCAAGACTTTCCCCAAGTCTTCCCAACGGTTCTACTTGGCACAAACACTAATTAAACACAAAAAACACAACCAAAATAGAGGCTAGATAAATTATTTATTACAAAACAGGAGCAAAATGCAAGGAATAAAAATAAAATTGGGTTGCCTCCCAACAAGCGCTATCGTTTAACGCCCCAACTAGGCATAAAAAGCAAGGATAGATCTAGGTATTGCCATCTTTGGTAGGCAATCCATGAGTGGATCTCATAATAGATTCATAAGGTAATTTAATTTTATGTCTAGGAAAGTGTTCGATGCCTTTCCTTAACGGAAATTGGAATCTAATATTTCCTTCGTTCATATCAATAATTACACCAATCGTTCTAAGGAAAGGTCTACCAAGAATAATAGGACATGAAGGATTGCAATCTATGTCAAGAACGATAAAATCTACGGGCACATAATTCCTATTTACAACGACAAGAACATCATTAATTGTTCCCATATGTTTCTTAATAGTGGAATCCGCAAGGTGCAAGTTTAGAGAGCAATCATCAAAATCACGGAAACCTAACAATTCACACAAAGTCTTTGGAATCGTGGAAACACTAGGACCCAAATCACACAAATCATAGCATTCATGATCTTTAATCTTAATTTTAATAGTTGGTTCCCACTCATCATAAAGTTTTCTCGGGATAGAAACTTCCAACTCAAGTTTTTCTTCATAATATTGCATCAAGGCATCAACGATATGTTTAGTAAACGCTTTATTTTGACTATAAGCATGAGGAGAATTTAGCATGGATTGCAACAAGGAAATACAATCAATCAAAGAGCAATTTTCATAATTAAATTCCTTGAAATCCAAAATAGTGGGTTTAGCAACATCTAGGGTTTTAATTTCTTCAATCCCACTTTCATCAAATTTAGCATCAAGATCTAAAAACTCCGAATTTTTGGAACGCCTTCTAGGTAAAGGTGGATCATATTCAGTCCCATCATTATCAAGATTCATATTGCAAAACAAAGATTTAATAGGGGACACATCAATAACTTTTATATCTTCATCTTTATTTTCATAGGAACTAGAAGAACACGCTCTTATAAAGGCATCTTTCTTAGCACGCATCCTAGCGGTTTTTTCTTTGCACTCATCAATGGAAATTCCCATGGCTTTGAGAGACTCATTGATATCATGCTTAGGAGGAATAGATCTAAGTTTCAAAGAATCAACATCAAGAGAAATTCTATCAATGTTCCTAGCCAACTCATCAATCTTAAGCAATTTTTTGTTCAATCAAAGCATTGAAATTCTTTTGCGAAGTAATAAATTCTTTAATATTAGATTCAAAATCAGAGGGCATCTTATTATAACTTCCATAAGAATTGTTGTAGGAATTACCATAATTATTAAAGGGATTACTAGGATAAGGCCTAGCATTAAAATTTCCTCTATACGCGTTGTTACCAAAATTGTTCCTACCAACAAAATTCACATCCATAGATTCATTATTATTCTCAATCAAAGTAGACAAGGGCATATCATTAGGATCAGAAGAAACACTCTTACTAGCAAATAATTTCATAAGTTCATCCATCTTTCCACTCAAAACATTAATTTCTTCTATCACATGCACCTTTTTATTAGTAGATCTTTCAGTATGCCATTGAGAATAATTAACCATAATATTATCTAGGATTTTAGTAGCTTCTCCTAAAGTGATTTCCATAAAAGTGCGTCCTGCGGCTGAATCTAAAAGATTTCTAGAAGCAAAATTCAATCCGGCATAATTTTTTTGTATAATCATCCATAAATTCAAACCATCAGTAGGGTAATTACGTATCATTAATTTCATCCTCTCCCAAGCTTGTGCAACATGTTCATGATCAAGTTGCTTAAAATTCATAATATCGTTTCTAAGGGAGATGATCTTAGCGGGAGGAAAATACTTAGAGATAAAAGCATCTTTGCACTTGTTCCAAGAATCAATACTATATTTAGGCAAAGGCGAAAACCAAGCTTTAGCACGATCTCTAAGCGAGAAAGGAAATAGCTTCAATTTAACAATATCATTATCCACATCTTTCTTCTTTTGCATATCACACAAATCAACGAAGCTATTTAGATGGGTAGCGGCATCTTCACTAGGAAGGCCAGAAAACGGATCTTTCATGACAAGTTTCAGCAAAGCGACATTAATTTCACAAGATTCAGCATCGGTAAGAGGAGCAATCGGAGTGCTAATAAAATCATTGTTGTTGGTATTGGTAAAGTCACACAATTTAGTGTTATCTTGAGCCATCGTGACAAGCAAGCAATCCAACACACAAGCAAACAAAAAGCAAGCGGGCAAAAAGAGGCAAATAGAGAAAGAGAGGGAGGATAGAGAGAGGGCGAATAAAACGTCAAGGGTGAAGTGGGGGAGAGGAAAACAAGCAAATGGCAAATAATGTAATGCGAGAGATAAGGGTTGTGATGGGTACTTGGTATGTTGACCTTTGTGTAGAGTCCCCGGCAATGGCGCTAGAAATCTTCTTGCTACCTCTTGAGCATAGTGTTGGATTTCCTTGAAGAGGAAAGGATGATGCAGCAAAGTAGCGCAAGTATTTCCCTTGGTTTTGAGAAGCAAAGTATCAATCTAGTAGGGGGCTACGCGCGAGTCCCTCGTACCTGCACAAAACAAATAATTCCTCGCAACCAACGTGATAAGGGGTTGTCAATCCCTTCACGGTCACTTACGAGAGTGAGATCTGATAGATATGATAGAATAATATTTTTGGTATTTTTGTGATAAAGATGCAAAGTAAAATAAAAGCAAAGTAAAAAGCAAAGGAAATAACTAAGTATTTTAAGATTAATATGATGAAGATAGACCTGGGGGCCATAGGTTTCACTAGTGGCTTCTCTCAAGAGCATAAGTATTTTACGGTGGGTGAACGAATTACTGTTGAGCAATTAACAGAATTGAGCATAGTTATGAGAATATCTAGGTATGATCATGTATATAGGCATCACTTCCGATACAAGTAGACCGACTCCTACCAGCATCTACTACTATTACTCCACTCATCGACCGCTATCCAGCATGCATCTAGAGTATTAAGTTCATGAAAACAGAGTAACACCTTAAGCAAGATGACATGATGTAGAGGGATAAATTCATGCAATATGATAAAAAACCCATCTTGTTATCCTCGATGGCAACAATACAATGCGTGCCTTGCTGCCCCTACTGTCACTGGGAAAGGAGACCGCAATATTGAACCCAAAGCTAAGCACTTCTCCCATTGCAAGAAAGATCAATCTAGTAGGCCAAACCAAACTGATAATTCGAAGAGCCTTGCAAATATAACCAATCATACATAAAAGAATCCAGAGAAGATTCAAATATTGTTCATAAATAATCTTGATCATAAACCCACAATTCACCAGTCTCAACAAACACACCGCAAAAAGAAGATTACATCAAATAGATCTCCACAAGAGAGGGGGAGAACATTGTATTGAGATCCAAAAGGAGAGAAGAAGCCATCTAGCTAATAACTATGGACCCGAAGGTCTGAGGTAAACTACTCACACTTCATCGGAGAGGCTATGGTGTTGATGTAGAAGCCCTCCGTGATGGATGCTCCCTCCGGCGGAGCTCCGGAACAGGCCCCAAGATGGTATCTCGTGGATACAGAAAGTTACGGCAGTGGAATTAGGGTTTTGGCTCCGTATCTAGTCGTTTGGGGGTACGTAGGTATATATAGGAGGAAGGAGTACGTCGGTGGAGCAACAGGGGGCCCACGAGGGTGGAGGGCGCGCCTGGGGGGGTAGGCGCGCCCCCTACCTTGTGGCCTCCCTATTGGTTGCTTGACGTTGGGTCCAAGTCTCCTGGGTCTTGTTTGTTCCAAAAATCACGTCCCCGAAGGTTTCATTCTGTTTGGACTCCATTTGATATTCCTTTTCTTCGAAACCCTAAAATAGGCAAAAAACAACAATTATGAGCTGGGCCTCCGGTTAATAGGTTAGTCCCAAAAATAATATAAAAGTGGATAATAAAGCCCAATAATGTCCAAAACAGTAGATAATATAGCATGGAGCAATAAAAAAATTATAGATACGTTGGAGACGTATCAGCGCTCCGCTGCAGCAGCCACCACCGGTCAACCCCGGCCCCACATCGACCTTGCCGGCGGGAGTCCCGATCCACGAGAACAAGTTCCCACCGTCGCCATCACCGCTTCCCCAGGGCATCCCCATCCAGCAGATCAAGTTCCCGTCGTAGCCGTCACCGCTTCCGGCTTGGATCAGTACCCGCCACAAGTCGGCGGCGGTGAGGCTGCAGGCTGCTGCGTGCGGCCTCCTAGCGCATCGGCGTGTGCGGGAGATGCGTTGTCTGTAGCTGCCGCTCCTCCCAACTGCGCTTCGCTGCGCAAAGGACCTCGCTCTCATCTGCTGCATCGGGGATTTTGGGAATGTTGTTTTCCCCGCGGGCAACGACCTCAAAGTCTGCGACATCGGCGATTGGGGGGCCGCACCCCTCCTCGTCATTCTCCATCGCAATCCCTCCATGTGCGGTGTAGACCAACAGTCGTCTGACGGGGAGAAGGCAGGGTGTCACCGACAGGAGCGCACCGCGTAGCACCACTACATTCCGCTGGCCGCCGCGAGGGCGCCTCTATTGGTCGCTCTTGCGACCACTTCCAGGTGGCCATACACATGCACTCCTTTTGTCCAGATGGTGTCCATGGGATCCAGGTGGCTGTACACGTGCACGTCCGACATGCGGATGGTGTTCACTTTTTGTTAAGGGGTCCAAAAATAAAGCGTCCCAGTCCATTTCAGGTTGAGAGTAATAAAACAAGCTGAGATGTAAAAGGCTTGTTTTTAGTGTTGGGGAACGCATTAATTTCAAAATTTTCCTATGTACACGCAAGATCTATCATGGTGATGCATAGCAACAAGAGGGGAGAGTGTAGTCCACGTACCCTCGTAGACCGTAAGTGGAAGCATTATGACAACGCGGTTGATGTAGTCGTACGTCTTCACGATTCGACTGATCCTAGTACCAAAAGTACGGTACCTCCGTGATCTGCACACGTCCGGCTCGGTGACATCCCACAGCTGAGTGTTAAGGGAGAGCTTCGTCAGCACGATGGCGTGATGACGGTGATCATGAAGCTACCGGCGTAGGCCTTCGCCTAAGCACTTCAACGATATGACCGAGGTGGATTATGGTGGAGGGGGGCACCGCACACGGCTAAACAATGTCAACTTGTGTGTTCTAGGGTGCCCCTACCCCTGTATATAAAGGAGCAAGGGGAGGGGCCGACGGCCTCATAGGGTGCGCCCCAAGGGGGGAATCCTACTCCTACTAGGAGTAGGTTCCCCCTTTCCTAGTCCAACTAGGAGGGGAAGGAAAGAGGAGGAGGGGAGAAGGAAAGAGGGGGCCGACCTCCAAGCCCTAAACCAATTTGGTTTGGGCCTAGGGGGGTGCGCCCCACAGCTCCTTGCTGCCCTCTATTTCCACTAAGGCCCATGAAGGCCCGTTGACCCCCCGGGGGGTTCCTGTAACTCCCCGGTACTCCGGTATTTATCCGATGACCCCCGGAATCTTTCCGGTGTCCGAATATATCCTTCCAATATATCAATCTTTATGTCTCGACCATTTGGAGACTCCTCGTCATGTCCGTGATATCATCCGGGACTCCGAACAACCTTCGCTACATGAAAACACATAAATTCATAATACCGATCGTCATCGAACGTTAAGCGTGCGGAACCTACGGGTTCAAGAAATATGTAGACATGACCGAGACTCATCTCCGGTCAATAACCAATAGTGGAACCTGGATGCTCCTATTGGATCCAACATATTCTACGAAGATCTTTAGCGGTCAAACCGCATAACAACATACGTTGTTCCCTTTGTCATCGGTATGTTACTTGCCCGTGATTCGATCGTCGGTATCTCAATACCTAGTTCAATCTTGTTGCCGGCAAGTCTCTTTACTCGTTCCGTAATGCAACATCCCGTAACTAACTCATTAGTCACATTGTTTGCAAGGCTTATAGTGATGTGCATTACCGAGAGGGCCCAGAGATACCTCTCCGATACACGGAGTGACAAATCCTAATCTCGATGTATGAAAACTAAACAAACACCATCGGAGACACCTCTAGAGCATCTTTATAGTCACCCAGTTACGTTGTGACATTTGATAGCACACTAAGTGTTCCTCCGGTATTTGGGAGTTGCGTAATCTCAATAGTCATAGGAACATGTATAAGTTATGAAGAAAGCAATAGCAACAAACTAAACGATCATCGTGCTAAGCTAACGGATGGGTCAAGTCAATCACATCATTCTCTAATGATGTGATCCCGTTAATCAAATGAGAACTTCTTTGTCCATGGCTAGAAAACTTAACCATCTTTGATTAACGAGCTAGTCAAGTAGAGGCATACTAGTGACACTCAGTTTGTCTATGTATTCACACGTGTACTAAGTTTCCGGTTAATACAATTCTAGCATGAATAATAAACATTTATCATGATATAAGGAAATATAAATAACAACTTTATTATTGCCTCTAGGGCATATTTCCTTCAGTCTCCCACTTGCACTAGAGTCAATAATCTAGTTCACATTGTCATGTGATTTCACACCAATAGTTCACATCTTTATATGATTAGTTCACATCTTCATGTGACTAATACCCAAAGGGTTTACTAGAGTCAATAATCTGGTTCACATCGCTATTTGATTAATACCCAAAGAGTGATCATGTTTTGCTTGTGAGAGAAGTTTCGTCTACGGGTCTACAACATTCAGATCCATATGTATTTCGCAAATTTCTATGTATACAATACTCTACACGGAGCTACTCTAGCTAATTGCTCCCACTTTCAATATGTATCTAGATCGAGACTTAGAGTCATCTAGATCGATGTAAAAAGCTTGCATCGACGTAACTCTTTACGACGAACTCTTTTATCACCTCCATAAACGAGAAATATTTCCTTAGTCCTCTAAGGATAATTTTGACCGCTGTCCAATGATCTACTCCTAGATCACTATTGTAATCCCTTTCCAGAATCATGCTAAGGTATACAATAAGACTGGTACTAAACATAGCATACTTTATAGAACCTATGACTGAGGCATAGGGAATGACTTTTCATTCTCTTTCTATTTTCTGCTGTGGTCGGGTTTTGAGTCTTTACTCAACTTCACACCTTGCAACACAGGCAAGAACTCCTTCTTTGACTGTTCCATTTTGAACTACTTCAAAATCTTGTCAAGGTATGTACTCATTGAAAAATCTTATCAAGCATCTTGATCTTTCTCTATAGATCTTGATGCTCAATGTGTAAGCAGCTTCACCGAGGTCTTTCTTTGAAAAATTCTTATTCAAGTATCCTTTTATGCTATCCATAAATTCGGTATCATTTCCGATCAACAATATGTCATCCACATATAATATCAGAAATGCTACAAAGCTCCCACTCACTTTCTTGTAAATACAGGCTTCTCCAAAAATCTGTATAAAACTATATGCTTTGATTGTCACAGCCCTAGAATTGCTTGTAGTTAGTTGCATCTGTGAGCATCCATGCATCATGTTTAAATTCAATAGAATTTGAATTGGGGATGTTCAAACCCTAGGACCAAATGAATCCAAATAGGTTCAACTAAAATATTTTTCAATGTTTTCAAAATGACCTTTAAAAATGTCCATCATTTCTGGATCAAGGTGTAAGCATCTACCAAAAATGGTTCACATTTTTGCAGGACGTATTTGGACTTTGAATTAACTCACTACTTATTTGAGTTGGAGCAAATAAATGCTATATATAAATTTCATGGCTCCAATAATTCTGGAATTAGTTGAGGGCCTATGTAATAATTCAATTAGTGCCCATAATTATTTTCAGAATTCTTAAAGTGATTTGGTTTGAAAACCAAATTAAAACAAACTGCAAAATTAGAAAACAGATATAAAAACTGAGAGTCTTACCTGGCGCTTACCTGTCCAGCTGGCCGGCCTGCTACTGTGCAGCCCAACCCACAGCGCAGTGCCAGTCATCCTCAACCTCCCGCCAGGAGGATGATAGGCACGTGGCCACCGCACGCAAGCACGCGCCCCGGCCACCTCCTGCTTGCCGCCTCCCTCTGGACCTCCCGGACGATGCCACACAGGCCCCGTGCACAACCCTCTCACTCTCACCACTTTCGCCTCTCTCTTGCAAGAACACGAGCTTGACCGAGCGAGCTCGCCGACGCCGACTGCCGTACCCGTTGCCACCGGCCACCCCTCGCCCTGCTGCTGGGTCCAGAAGCTCCGCTGTGTCTTCCTTGCCCTCTCCACCGAGCTACGCGACGCCCAGAGGTCCTTCTTCATTGTCATCACCATCGTCTTCAACCTCGGGCGCCGCTGATTGCCGACTCCGATTCACTATCTTCAGTGCCTCCCCGAGCCCACTGGCCTGCTCAGCGAGTCCGTTGTGAGCACCTCTGCCGTTCGCCTCTTTTTCCGTCGCCCCGCATGTCCTCTAGCGCTAGTGTGGTAGTGCCGTCGAGGCCGAAAGCTTGCTCGCCGCCGGCCATGTCGCCGCCATGGCTAGAGCCCACACACGTCGCATCTGAGCACGTTTTCGTCCTCACCGCACCCCCAGGAACCCGCAGACACCACCAGCTCGCCCAGAGACGCCCCGTAGCATCCGAACTCCGGTTGCCGCGGAACTCGACGCCGTCAATGTATCCAGCAACCACGCGACTAACTAATGGCACCATTGGTTGTGGTGCACTGCCAGCAACCCATAGATGCGAACCGTGCTTGAAACCGTCCCCTATAGCGCCTTCCCGCAGCGTCTCCATCGTCGGTTTTGGTCGCCGCCGGCCAAACTCCGGCGATGTCGACGTGGCCCATCATTAGCCACTAATGACCCTACTAATTAACCCCTGACCCACTTGCATATGGGCCCCACACCCTTAATTAACCATAGTTTAGTTTTTGATTAGTTTTAACTAATAATAGTGGCCCCACAAGTGAGAGTTGACGTGCTGACGTGGCCGTTGACCGGACCCACCTGTCCGTGACACCGATGACGCTGGGTCACTGACCAGTGGTCCCCATTGGTCAGGTTTGACCTGGGCTGGCGCCGTTGACCTGCTGATGTTAGCATGATGTCATGCTGACGCAGTAATAATTTTCTGGTTTTAAAATAATTCAGGAAATTTCAGAAAATATCCAAAACTTCAAAAATTCATAGAAATTAATCTATAACTCCAAATGAAATAAATTATATATGAAAAATTATCAGAAAATCCAATCTATCCATTTATGCTATTTCCATGCATGTTTGAGCAACTTATGTGTGCTGATCAGGTCAAATCAAATGTTGCCATTTAAATAATCACATATGGAGTTTGAATTTGAACCTTTGGTTCAAACCAACTTCATTTAAATCATTGCTAGTTGCATTAGCTCAAATCACATCATATTGCCATGTCATGATCATGCATCATATTGTTGCATTGCATTGATTGTGTTCTTTCTCTATTGCCGATGTTTGTTCCCCCTCAGTAGACGTGGTTCCGACGATGAGTTCGGTGACACCGATGAAGAACTATATTATCTTCAGAAGTGCCAGGCGAGCAAAACCCCCTTGTTTATTCCGATACAATCCCACTCTCTCGCTCTTGCTCTCTTTTACTGCATTAGGACAACAACGTTGCAACTGTTACATGCTACGATAGTTGAACCCCTTTCCTCTGCATGACCTGTCATTGCCACAGTAAATAGATGAAACCCACTAACATGAGTAGGAGTTGTTTGAGCCCGGATGTGCCTACTCATTCATGCGTGTTTGTTATGCCTGCTATTGCTTAGAATTGTGTCAGGTCTGATTCATTGGGGATGAATCCGAAAGTTGTGAACATGTCCTACTACTGAGAGCTAAGTGTGTAAACACGATTTGGTAAAGGTAGCAGTGAGAGGCCATGTAGGAGTACATGGTGGCTTGTCTCATTGAAACCGTCCTCAGGAACTGAGTTCTGTGTTTGTGATCCATGAACAGTTACTACCACACATTGGGCTCCGGGCACTACAAGCTCTCTCGACTTATTAATCAACCTGATCTCAGTCCAGGAGTTGCAACTAGTTTCTGGTGTTTGTAGGTAGTGTTAGTAGTCTACCAAGTGGCACCCGGTACAGGTGGGCTTGGGACAGACTAGGCATCATGGCCGGGTATACCAAGCGTCGCCCGTTTGGTGGGCTTGGGAACCCTGTACACATCGTTTGGGGCCGTGAGTGACACCCCAGCCGGATTTCCTTGCGGATGGAATCCGAATAGGCGATAAACCTGGACTAGAGACTTGTATGGTTAGTCAGGTCATGGCCGACTCCCTCAACAGGCTTCCGCTTGAAGGTTGCCGAGATACACGGCGTGTACATGGTGGTAAGAGGCGAGAGCGTGCGTGAAGAAGTACACCCCTGCAGGGTTAACATCATCTATTCGAATAGCCATGTCCGCGGTAAAGAACTTCTGGGTTGCCTATACAGTTCATAGACAAGTGAAAGTGGATATTCTAAAATGCGCAAGATAAGCGTGAGTGCCATGGATGGCCTTCTTGTAGGGAGACGGGAGCGAATCCATAGTGGTGTATTGTTATGGTGAATATTGATATGTCTCCGTCGTATCTACTTTTCCAAACACTTTTGCCCTTGTTTTGGATTCTAACTTGCATGATTTGAATGGAACTAACCCGGATTGACGCTGTTTTCAACAGAATTGCCATGGTGTTATTTTTGTGCAGAAATAAAAGTTCTCAAAATGACCTGAAAATCAACGGAGAATTATTTTGGAATATATAAAAAATATTGGAAGAAAGATCCACGCCAGGGGTCCCACACCCTATCCACGAGGGTGGGGGGCCGCGCCCTACTCCCTGGGCACGCCCCCTGCCTCGTGGGCCCCCTGACGCTCCACCGACCTCAACCCTGACTCCATGCTATCTCTTTTAGCACTGTGTTGGTTTTCCCCGAAGAGGAAGGGATGATGTAGCAAACTAGCGTAAGTATTTCCCTCAGTTTTTGAGAACCAAGGTATCAATCCAGTAGGAGACCACACGCGAGTCACCTTATACCTACATAAACAAATAAGAACCTCGCAACCAACGCGATAAAGGGGTTGTCAATCCCTTCAAGGCCACTTGCAAGGGTGAGATCTGATAGGGATAATAATAATAAGATAAATATTTTTGGTATTTTTATGATATAAATTAAAAGTAAAGATTGCAACATAAAATAGATTGGAAACTTGTATGATGGAGAATAGACCCCGGGGCCACAGGTTTCACTAGTGGCTTCTCTCAAGAGCATAAGTATTCTACGGTGGGTGAAGAAATTACTGTTGAGCAATTGACAGAATTAAGCATAGTTATGAGAATATCTAGGTATGATCATGTATATAGGCATCACGTCCTAGAAAAGTAGACCGACTCCTGCCTGCATCTACTACTATTACTCCACTCATCGACCGCTATCCAGCATGCATCTAGAGTATTAAGTTAAAAACATAGTAACGCCTAAAGCAAGATGACATGATGTAGAGGGATAGACTCATGCAATATGAAGAAAACCCCATCTTGTTATCCTCGATGGAAACAATACAATACATGCCTTGCTACCCTTACTGTCACCAGGAAAGGACACCGCAAGATTGAACCCAAAGCTAAGCACTTCGCCCATTGCAAGAAAGATTAATCTAGTAGGCCAAGCCAAACTGATAATTCAAAGAGACTTGCAAAGATAACCAATCATACATAAAAGAATTCAGAGAAGATTCAAATATTATTCATATATAGACTTGATCATAAACCCACAATTCACCGGTCTCAACAAACACACCGCAAAAAGAAGATTACATCGAATAGATCTCCACAAGAGAGGGGGAGAACATTGTATTGAGATCCAAAAAGAGAGAAGAATCCATATAGATACTAACTATGGACCCATAGGTCTAAGGTAAACTACTCACACTTCATCGGAGGGGCTATGGTGTTGATGTATAAGCCCTACGTGATCGATGCCCCCTCCGACGGAGCTCCGGAACAGGCCCCAAGTTGGGATCTCGTGGATACAGAAAGTTGCGGCGGTAGAATTAGGGGTTTGGCTCTGTATTTGTTCGTTTGGGGGTACGTGGATATATAGGAGGAAGAAGTACGTCGATGGAGCAATAGGGGGCCCACGAGGGTGGAGGGCGCGCCTGGGAGGGGGGGGGCAGGCGCCCCCCTACCTCGTGGCCTCCTGTTAGTTGGCTTGACGTAGGGTCTAAGTCTCCTGAGTTGTATTCGGTGAGAAAATCACGTTCCCTAAGGTTTCATTCCGTTTGATATAACTTTTCTTTGAAACCCTAAAACAGGCAAAAAATAGCAATTCTGGGCTGGGCCTCTGGTTAATAGGTTAGTCCCAAAAATAATATAAAAGTGGATAATAAAGCCCAATAATGTCCAAAACAGTAGATAATATAGCATGGAGCAATAAAAAATTATAGATACGTTGGAGACGTATCAAGCATCACCAAGCTTAATTCCTGCTCGTCCTCGAGTAGGTAAATGATAAAAACAGAATTTTTGATGTGGAGTGCTACTTGGCATAATTTTAATGTAATTCTTCTTAATTGTGGTATGAATATTCAGATCCAAAATATTGAAGACAAAAGTTCATATTGACATAAAAATAATAATACTTCAAGCATACTAACAAAGCAATTATGTCTTCTCAAAATAACATGGCTAAAGAAAGTTATCCCTACAAAATCATATAGTCTGGCTATGCTCTATCTTCACCACACAAAATATTAAAATCATGCACAACCCCGATGACAAGCCAAGCAATTGTTTCATACTTTTGAAATTCTCAAAACTTTTGCAATCTTCACGCAATACATGAGCATGAGCCATGGATATAGCACTATAGGTGGAATAGAGTGGTGGTTGTGGAGAAGACAAAAAGGAAGAAGATAGTCTCACATCAACTAGGCGTATCAACGGGCTATGGAGATGCCCATCAATAGATATCAATGTGAGTGAGTAGGGATTGCCATGCAACAGATGCACTAGAGCTATAAGTATATGAAATCTCAAAAAGAAACTAATTGGGTGTGCATCCAACTTGCTTGCTCATGAAGACCTAGGGCAATTTGAGGAAGCCCATCATTGGAATATACAAGCCAAGTTCTATAATGAAAAATTCCCACTAGTATATGAAAGTGATAACGTGAGAGACTCTCTACTATGAAGATCATGGTGCTACTTTGAAGCACAAGTGTGGTAAAAGGATAGTAGCATTGTCCCTTCTCTCTTTTTCTCTCATTTTTTATTTTGGCCTTTTCTCCTTTTTATGGCCTCTTTTCTTCTTTTTTTCGTCCGGAGTCTCATCCCGACTTGTGGGGGAATCATATCATAGTCTCCATCATCCTTTCCTCACTGGGACAATGCTCTATAATGATGATCATCACACTTTTATTTTTCTTACAACTCAACAATTACAACTCGATACTTAGTACAAGATATTACTCTATATGAATGCCTCCGGCGGTGTACCGGGATATGCAATGATTCATGAGTCACAAGTATGAAAGAATTATGAATGGTGGCTTTGCCACAAATACTATGTCAACTACATGATCATGCTAAGCAATATGACAATGATGGAGTGTGTCATAAACGGAATGGTGGAAAGTTGCATGGCAATATATCTCGGAATGGCTATGGAAATGACATAATAGGTAGGTATGGTGGCTTTTTTGAGGAAGGTATATGGTGGGTGTATGATACCGGCGAAAGGTGCGCGGTATTAGAGAGGCTAGCAAAGGTGGAAGGGTGAGAGTGCATATAATCCATGGACTCAACATTAGTCATAAAGAACTCATATACTTATTGCAAAAATCTACAAGTTATCAAAGCAAAGTATTATGCACATGCTCCTAGGGGGATAGATTGGTAGAAAGGACCATCGCTCGTCCCCGACCGCCACTCATAAGGAAGACAATCGATAAATAAATCATGCTCCAACTCATCACATGACGGTTCACCATACGTGCATGCTACGGGAATCACAAGCTTCAACACAAGTATTTATCAAATTCACAACTACTCAACTAGCATCACTTTAATACCACCATCTCCATATCTCAAAACAATTATCAAGTATCAAACTTATCATAGTATTCAACACACTCATAAGAAAGTTTTATTATTAATCTTGCATACCAAGCATATTAGAATTTTAAGCAAATTACCATGCTATTAAGACTCTCAAAATAATCTAAGTGAAGCATGAGAGATCAATAGTTTCTCTAAAACAAATCCATCACCGTGCTCTAAAAGATATAAGTGAAGCGCTAGAGCAAAATTATATAACTCAAAAGATAAAAGCGAAGCACATAGAGTATTCTAACAAATTCCAAATCATGTATGGCTCTTTCAAAAGGTGTGTACAGCAAGAATGATTGTGGTAAACTAACAAGCAAAGACTCAAATAATACAAGACGCTCCAAGTAAAACACATATCATGTGGCGAATAAAAATATAGCTGCAAGTAAAGTTACCGATAGAAGTAGACGAAAGAGGGGACGCCTTTCGGGGCATCCCCAAGATTTGGATTTTAGGTGTCCTTAGATTATATTGGGGGTGCCATGGGCATCCCCAAGCTTAGGCTCTTGCCACTCCTTTTTCCATAATCCATCAAATCTTTACCCAAAACTTGAAAACTTCACAACACAAAACTTAAAGTAGAAAACTCGTGAGCTCCGTTAGCGAAAGAAAACAAAAGACCACTTCAAGCTACTGTAATGAACTCATTATTTATTTATATGGGTGTTATACCTACTGTATTCCAATTTCTCTATGGTTTATAAACTAATTTACTAGCCATAGATTCATCAAAATAAGCAAACAACACACGAAAAAGAGAATCTGTCAAAAACAGAACAGTCTGTAGTAATCTGTAGCTAGCGCAAGATATGGAACCCCAAAAATGATAAAATAAATTTCTGGACGTGAGGAATTTATCTATTAATCACCTGCAAAAAGAATTAACTAAATAGCACTCTCGAAATAAAAATGACAGCAGTTCTAATGAGCGCTAAAGTTTCTGTTTTTTACAGCAAGTTCAACAAGACTTTCCCCAAGTCTTCCCAACGGTTCTACTTGGCCCAAACACTAATTAAACACAAAAAACAAAAGCAAAACAGAGGCTAGATAATTTATTTATTACTAAACAGGAGCAAAAAGCAAGGAATAAAAATAAAATTGTGTTGCCTCCCAACAAGCGTTGTCGTTTAACGCCCCTAGCTAGGCATAACATGCAAGAATAGATCTAGGTATTGCCATCTTTGGTAGGCAATTCTTCAATGAGGCATCTACCATCTTTAGGAATTTATTTATTTTTATTAATTATCAAACTTTTAGGCACAAGATCGAAAAATTCATTTGTAATAAATGGTTCCTTAATGATAGCAAAAAGATTGGGATGAACACTGATAGATTTGAGATCCGCATTTTCCTTACTGGATGATTCACCCTTATTTTTATGAACGTACATAAGTTTAGCAACTTTAGTGGAAGGACTCATAGTATTATTAACGGAAGAAAAGGCGGTTACCAAGTTGGTAATAATATTCTCGAGCTTATCGATCCTAATGGAATCGTAATTTATTTTCTCATTAACTATGGTTCCTTTTCTTTAATATCTTTCAAAGTAACTCCTACTTTAGATCCATATTGAGAGATTCGGCTGTGGATCTTTTTATCCAAATTTTCAATTAACTCTACGGTAGCAACCTTATTTTCAATAATTTCAAGCCTTTGCATTACATGCTCCAAAGTTAATATAGTTCCATTAACCAAAAGAGGGGGTGAGCCAAATAAATCTAACATAGCATTATAAGAATCAAAAGTATGGCTACAGAAAAAATTCCCTTCGTTAATAGTATCAAGAACATAACGGTGCCAAGGAGTAATGCCTACATAAAAATTGCGAAGGAAAATGGTAGTAGATTTCTTCGTAGCAGATTTATTTTGAGCATTGCAAATTCTATACCAGGCATCTTTTAGATTTTCACCCTCCCTTTGCTTAAAATTTAGAATTTCATTCTCGGGAAACAACGGAGAAGATAAGGGACTAGCCATAATGACAAGCAAACAAACTAACACACAAGCAAACAAAGAAGCAAACGGGCAAAAAGAGGCAAATAGAGAGGGAGGGTAGAGAGAGAGAGAGAGGTCGAATAAAACAACAAGGGTGAATTGGGGGGAGAGGAAAACGGGAGGCAAATGACAAATAATGTAATGCGGGAGATAAGGGTATGCGATGGGTACTTGGTATGTTGACTTTTGCGTAGACCTCCTCGGCAACGGCGCTAGAAATCCTTCTCGCTACCTCTTTTAGCACTGTGTTGTTTTTCCCCGAAGAGGAAGGGATGATGCAGCAAAGTAGCGTAAGTATTTCCCTCAGTTTTTGAGAACCAAGGTATCAATCCAGTAGGAGGCTGCATGCGAGTCCCTCATACCTGCACAAAACAAATAAATCCTCACAACCAACACAAATAGGGGTTGTTAATCCCTATAGGGCCACTTACGAGAGTGAGATCTGATAGATAAGATAAGATAATATTTTTGGTATTTTTTATGATAAAGATGCAAAGTAAAATAAAGGCAAAGTAAATACCAAAGTAAATAACTAAGTAGTAGGAGATTGATATGATAAAGATAGACCCGGGGGCCATATGTTTCACTAGTGGCTTCTCTCAAGAGCATAAGTATTCTACGGTGGGTGACCAAATTACTGTTGAGCAATTGACAGAATTGAGCATAGTTATGAGAATATCTAGGTATGATCATGTATATAGGCATCACGTCCGAGACAAGTAGACCGACTCCTGCCTGCATCTACTACTATTACTCTACTCATCGACCGCTATCCAGCATGCATCTGGAGTATTAAGTTCATGAAAACAGAGTAACGCCTTAAGCAAGATGACATGATGTAGAGGGATAAATTCATGTAATATGATAAAACCCCATCTTGTTATCCTCGATGGCAACAATACAATACGTGCCTTGCTGCCCCTACTGTCACTAGGAAAGGACACCGCAAGATTGAACCCAAAGCTAAGCACTTCTCCCATTGCAAGAAAGATCAATCTAGTAGGCCAAACCAAACTGATAATTCGAAGAGACTTGCAAATATAACCAATCATACATAAAAGAATTCAGAGAAGATTCAAATATTATTCATAGATAGACTTGATCATAAACCCACAATTCATCGGTCTCAACAAACACACCGTAAAAAGAAGATTACATCAAATAGATCTCCACAAGAGAGGGGGAGAACATTGTACTGAGATCCAAAAAGAGAGAAGAAGCCATCTAGCTACTAACTATGGACCCGTAGGTCTGAGGTAAACTACTCACACTTCATCGGAGGGGCTATGGTGTTGATCTAGAAGCCCTCCGTGATCGATGCCCCCTCCGGCGGAGCTCCGGAACAGGCCCCAAGATGGGATCTCGTGGATACAGATAATTGCGGCGATGGAATTAAGGTTTTGGCTCCGTATCTGTTTGTTTGGGGGTACGTGGATATATATAGGAGGAAGAAGTACGTCGGTGGAGCAACAGGGGGCCCACGAGGGTGGAGGGCGCGCCTGGGGGGGGGGGGGCAGGCGCGCCCCCTACCTCGTGGCCTCCTGTTAGTTGGCTTGACGTAGGGTCCAAGTCTCCTGAGTTGTATTCGGTGAGAAAATCACGTTCCCGAAGGTTTCATTCCGTTTGGACTCCGTTTGATATGCCTTTTCTTCGAACCCTAAAACAGGCAAAAACAACAATTCTGGGCTGGGCCTCCGGTTAATAGGTTAGTCCCAAAAATAATATAGAAGTGGATAATAAAGCCCAATAATGTCCAAAACAGTAGATAATATAGCATGGAGCAATCAAAAATTATAGATACGCTGGAGACGTATCACTCCATATATTCACTTTCGTGGAGGAAAAAACCAGAGAGAAGGATTCATCGCGTTTTACGATACAGAGCCGTCGCCAAGCCCTAAACTCTCCTGGGAGGGCTGATCTGGAGTCCGTTCGGGGCTCCGGAGAGGGGAATCCATTGCCATCGTCGTCATCAAGCATCCTCCATCACCAATTTCATGATGCTCACCGCCGTGCATGAGTAATTCCATCGTAGGCTTGCTGGACGGTGATGGGTTGGATGAGATTTATCATGTAATCGAGTTAGTTTTGTTAGGGTTTGATCCCTAGTATCCACTATGTTCTGAGATTGATGTTGCTATGCTTAATGCTTGTCACTAGGGCCCGAGTGCCATGATTTCAGATCTGAACCTATTATGTTTTCATCAATATATGAGATTTTGTGATCCTATATTGCAAGTCTATAGTCACCTACTATGTGTTATGATCCGACAACCCCGAAGTGACAATAATCGGGACCACTCCCGGTGATGACTGTAGTTTGAGGACTTCATGTATTCACTATGTGTTAATGCTTTGGTCCAATACTCTATTAAAAGGAGGCCTTAATATCCCTTAGTTTCCGCTAGGACCCCGCTGTCACGCGGGGGTAGGACAAAAGATGTCATGCAAGTTCTTTTCCATAAGCATGTATGACTATATTCGGAATACATGCCTACATTACATTGATGAACTGGAGCTAGTTCTGTGTCACCCTAGGTTACGACTGTTACATGATGAACCGCATCCGGCATAATTCTCCATCACCGATCCAATGCCTACGAGCTTTCCATATAATGTTCTTCGCTTATTTACTTTTCCGTTGCTATTGTTACAATCACTACAAAACACCAAAAATATTACTTTTGCTATTGTTACCACTACTATCATATTCCTTTGCTACTAAATACTTTGCTGCAAATATTAAGTTATCCCGGTGTGGTTGAATTGACAACTCAGCTGCTAATACTTGAGAATAATCTTTGGCTCCCCTTGTGTCCAGTCAATAAATTTGGGTCGAATACTCTACCCTCGAAAAATGTTGTGATCCCCTATAATTGTGGGTTATCAAGACTATTTTCTGGCACCGTTGCCGGGGAGCATAGCTCTATTCTTTGAGTCACTTGGGATTTATATCTGCTTATCATTATGAAGAACTTGAAAGATCCAAGAACCAAGATTTATCCCTCAACTACGAGGGGAGGTAAGGAACTGCCATCTAGCTCTGCACTTGATTCACCTTCTGTTTTGAGTAAGCTTGTGACACCTAAACCTGCTTCTGCTATGAATTCTGATATGTCGCATATTATTGATGATGCCACTTCTGCTATGCATGATACTTATGATGAAACTACTTCTATGCTTGATACTACTGTGCCACTTGGTAAATTTCTTGATGAACAACTTGCTAGGGCTAGAGAGAATGAAATTATTGAAACTGGTAATATTGATGAAAGTGATGATGAAGATTCTCCCCTAGATATGAATTACCTGTTGTGCCTGAGGGCTATTGTCGGTGTACTAGAGTAGGGGTACCCTAGTATCCCGAACTTGTGCACGGGCAGTCGCAGCGTCCCGCGGCAAGGCTTGCCGGGTGACCGCCAAGGTCCTCCGTGGTTCCTTTGGAGCCATTCAAGAACAAAGTATCCAAGCCAAGGAGACAAGACCCCGGCAAGAGGAGCTTGCCGGGAAGGACAAGACCCCGGCAAGAGGAGCTTGCCGGGAAGGCCAACCAAGGCACCTCAAGGAGCTTGCCGCGACGCACCACGCATCCCGGCGAGGCCCGGTGAGCGACAAGCTCCCGGACGCGACAAGACAACGACCGCGGAAAGGCGCTTGCCGCAGCAAGCTTCCACTCTGTACCTGCGCTCCAGCACATCCACCAACGTGTCGCTCTGGGACCCTTCCAGGTGTACGTGGCGGGAGGCTGTGCAGCCAGCGGTACACGGTGGCAAGCGGCGTTGACAAGATTGCCATTGTGGCGAGCGTTGGCGTCCCTGGCGGTCCCTTTTGCACTATTTGGGTGACGCAGATGGGCATTTAATGCCCTTGTCCCCTGCCGTCAGGGTTAGGTATGATACACTGTAGTAGGCGGCGGTGCCTACCGCAACGCCTTTCCATTTTTGCCCTTGTCTACGTTGCCACCTGTCGGTGACCCCTTGAGCATATAAAAGGAGGCCCATGCGCAACGTAGAGAGGGGTCGGCCAAACAGAACACTCACGCTCGGTCTCGTTAGCTGCTGGTGTGTACTGTAGCAATCGGCGCTCCCGAGCAAGAATTCAATACGAATCACAAAGCAGGAGTAGGGTTTTACGCATCCGTGCGGCCCGAACCTGGGTAAACTGATCGCGTGCTCGTGCGCTTCGCCTCGATCTGCTCTTCGTGCGATCTCCGCCCCCCTGCCGAACCAAAAGGGGCTCGGTCCGCCGGTCCCATAGGTGTTCATGGATCAGTTCCTCCCGACATCTTTGGCGCGCCAGGTAGGGGAGCGTCGAGGTTGTGTGAACCTGATCTGGCGTTCGCACGAGCTAAATCTTCATCGTCTTCATTGACATGCTGCCGAAGAAGAAGGTTTCAGAGGCGACTGCTCCGTCCGCGCCGAACCCACCATCGTCAGAGAAAACGGCTGGTGGGGTAGACGCTGGCGGAAGAATGGGCGTCGACGAGGGATCTCACGGTGCTGCCAGGTCCAAGGACAAGGCTGCGCTACCCATCGGCGGCGTAGTCGGCTCCCACAACGACCAGGCGCACTCTAAGACCTCGGCGTCCGTACATGCACCGCGCCCATCCCAGGAGGCGCGGGACCAGCAGCGTCATGGTACTCACGGTACCATACGCTTGCTGGGCCAAGATCGAGCTGGTGGATCTCGGAGTGCTCAAGACCAGCATGCACGCCAACATGCTGGCCCGAGCGGGGCACGGTCGCCTGGACGAGATACTGCTCCTTCTAACATGATTAGAAGTCCGAGCATATCCCGCTCCTCACACCGTTCGCCGCCGCCGCCCGCCACTTCAGCAGAAGCTTTGGCGCGAGCACAACTGCTCCTAGACTACCCTCCAGCGGCAGACAAGATCGACGACTGGAGGGCCACCATTCAGAGTCTCATCGGCTTCGCCAACGGTGACAATCCACGGTAGCCGAGTACTTCGCTGCCGCGACAAGTCAGCCAGGCACGAACCGGTGGTGACAAGACCGGTGGGGGTGCAACCACCGTGCACTCTCCGCCCCGAAGGCCAAGATCGCCGACTCGCCGGATCCACCCCGACAGGGACTCCACCGCGTCATCGGATCCACGAGCAGCTTGTCCAATAGCAAAAAGCTGAATACGAGCGACGTGACAAGGAGAGGGCCCAAGGAGGCACTGGAGAATCCGGCAAGAAGCGCGCCGGCCGGGGAGGACGCCGCGGCAAGGCCAAGCAGCGGCAAGGAGACAGACCTCCCCGCGGTCGCGACAAGGATGAAGATGACGACGACGACGAAGACATAGATGATGTCGAGACCAGTGAGCAGGAGTTCCAGAAAGCCACAGAGGTCTTGTGCGTTGACGGTGGTGCTTCTCTGCATACTTCGCACCGCCAACTCAAGCAGTGGGTGCGGGAAGTCAATGCGGCAGAACCACCTATCGAGTCGCGCAAACTTCTGAAATGGTCCAGCACACCTATTATCTTTGATATTGAGGACCACCCTGATCGCACAACTGCGGTCGGATGCTTGCCGATGTTGGTTTCACCAACTATCCACAACCTCAAGCTCACTAAGATGCTAGTTGACGGCGGGGCCGGCTTGAACTTGATCTCCTCCGCTGTACTCCAGAAACTCCAGATCCCTGACAGCGAGCTTGAAGAGACCGGCACATTCCAAGGAATCAACCCGGGAAGGAGCAAGCCGAAGGGGAAGGTCACGTTGCCAGTAACATTTGGCAGCGAGTTGAACTTCAGGACTGAGAGGGTCACTTTTGACGTTGCCGATTTTCCATTGCCTTACAATGGGATACTCGGCCGTCCAGCACTCGCCAAGTTCATGGCAGCCTCTCACTACGCATACAACATGCTAAAGATGCCAGGCCCGATAAGCGTCATCTCTGTCCCTGGCGACAAGAAGGATGCTCTTATCTGCGCCGACAAGATCTACTGGGAAGCGGCAGCCACAACAGATCGCAAGTCACTTGCCGTTGAAGCTCCCGGGGGGAAGAAGGAGACCAAGTCCGGCAAGAGTTCTGATGCCCACTCCGGCAAGCGCACCTCCTCGGAGTGCTGCGCTACCATCGAGGACGCGCCATCGAGCTCCACCGGCAAGTGTAAGAAGGCAATGGCAGCTCCGCCAGAGACCAAGAAAGTGTCCGCCAAGGAGGACGGCACTGGTGGTACCTTCACCATCAGTGCCACTCTTGACCCTAAATAGGAAAGCGCGCTCATTGCTTTCCTGCGGGCGAATGTCGACGTGTTTGCGTGGCAACCGTCTGACATCCCCGGTGTTCACAGGAAAGTAATTGAGCACCATCTTGCCGTTTGTCCTCATGCGCGGACCGTCAAGCAGAAGGTCAGGAAGCAAGCAGTGGAGCGCCAAGAATTCATCACAGAAGAGATCAAGAAATTGGAAGCAGCAGGCCTTGTCAGAGGAGTGCTCCATCCTACGTGGTTGGCCAATCCTGTAGTCGTGCGCAAGGCAAACGGGAAATGGAGGCTTTGTATCGACTTTACCGATGTCAATAAAGCTTGTCCCAAAGACCCATTTCCCTTGCCGCGCATTGACCAGATTGTTGACTCCACGGCCGGATGTGACTTGCTTTCATTTCTTGACGCATACTCAGGATACCATCAAATATTCATGGCAGAAGAGGATGAGGAGAAGACCGCATTCATTACTCCATGTGGCACGTACTGTTTCATACGGATGCCTTTTGGTTTAAAGAATGCTGGTTCAACATTTGCAAGGGTAGTTCATGTCGCTCTTGAGCCACAAATTCACAGAAATGTGGAAGCCTATATGGACGACATAGTAGTCAAGAGCAAGGACAGAGCAACTCTGATTCAAGATTTAGATGTGACCTTTGCAAATCTGCACAAGATCAACCTCAAGCTCAACCCCGAGAAGTGTGTGTTCGGAGTCCCCTCCGGCAAGCTTCTCGGGTTCTTCGTGTCTCAGCGGGGAATTGAAGCCAATCGCGACAAGATCAGTCCCATTGAGTAGATCGAAGCACCAAAGTGCGTCAAGGATGTACGAAGACTTGCCGGTTGCGTGGCTGCTCTCAGCAGGTTTATTTCTCGGTCTGCTGAGCGCGCCCAGCCATTTTTCAAAATTTTGAAAAAGGCAGGTCCAATGAAATGGACTCCGGAAGCGGAGGCTGCGCTGCAGGACTTGAAGAGATACCTGTCCTCCACTCCAACACTTGTCGCACCTAAGCCACAAGAGAAGTTGCTGCTATATTTAGCGGCAACCAATCAAGTGGTTAGTGCTGCGTTAGTAGCAGAGAGGGAGGCAGATGACGAGCCAGCGACCACGGCAGGCGCATCCAGCGACAAGCAGGGGGCTTCCCCGACAAGCTCTGGTCCCGACAAACATGGATCTGCGCAGGAGATGCAGAAGAGAATGGTGCAGCGGCCAGTTTACTTTGTCAGTTCCCTTCTGCAGGGGGCTAGGTCAAGGTACTCTGGTGTGCAGAAATTGCTTTTCGGCCTTCTCATGGCCTCGAGAAAGCTGCGCCATTACTTCCAAGCACATGAGATCACAGTTGTCACTCGCTTTCTGCTGAAGAGGATTCTACAGAATCCAGAAGCGACAAGCAGGATTGTTGAGTGGGCACTGGAACTGTCAAGCTTTGGCCTCAAGTTTGAGAGTACTTCAACTATCCAAAGCAGAGCATTGGCAGAATTCATAGCAGAGTGGACGCCAACACCAGATGAAGAAATTCCAGAAACGAGCATCCCCGTCAAGGAAGCAAGCAAAGAGTGGCTGATGTACTTTGATGGTGCCTTCTCGCTGCAAGGCGCTGGCGCTGGCGTGCTGCTTGTCGCACCCACCGGAGAGCACCTCAAGTACGTAGTCCAGATGCACTTTCCCAAGGAGCAAGCAACAAACAATACTGCAGAGTATGAGGGCTTGCTTGCCGGTCTCAGGATCATGGCAGACCTTGGGATCAAGAAGCTCATTGTCAGGGGTGACTCGTAGCTTGTCGTCCGCCAAGTGAACAAGAATTATCAGAGTCCATTGATGGAAGCCTACGTTGACGAAGTGAGAAAGCTAGAAGAGCACTTTGACGGCCTACAGATGGAGCATGTCCCAAGAGCTCAGAACGACATTGCCGATGGCTTGTCAAAGTGCGCCGCATTTAAGTTACCTGTGGAACCAGGGATCTTTGTGCTCAAGCTGACTCGGCCGTCCGTAACACCATCAACTGGATAGAGCAAGAAGAGGAAGTTGATTTCTGGTGGCTATTTTCCGGCAGAGCTTCCCGAAGCCGCCGCCAAGAAGGTCCCCAAGATCAACACCAAGAGTGCTGAGGAACAGTCTGCTCTGGCAAGCCCTAGGGTTTGTTCCGTTGAAGCAGACGCTCCCGACAAGTTTTGCTCCGGCAAGCTTGCCGCGGAACGTCAAGCTCCGGCTGAGCCGCCGGCTCTCGCCGTAGAAGCGGATGTTCCCGCAGCCGCAGACATGCCTTTAGTCCTTGTTGTCGAGCCACAAGCTCCAGCATGGGCACAACAGGTTGTCCGTTTCCTTCAGACAGGAGAACTTCCCGAAGAGCAAGAAGAAGCGGAAAGAGTAGCCCGGCAGTCAAGTATGTACCAGTTTGTCGACAACACACTGTACAGAAGAAGGCTCAACGGTGTGAAATTGAAGTGTATTCACCGGGAAGATGGACAAAAGCTGTTGGCAGAGATACATGGAGGTATATGTGGTCACCACATTGGCGCAAGAGCACTTGCCGGCAAAGCATTCCGGCAAGGTTTCTTTTGGCCGACAGCCCTCCAGGATGCAACTGCACAAGTAACCAAGTGTGAAGCGTGCAGTTCCATTCCAAGCAGATACACCAGCCAGCTCAAGCTCTCCAGACGATCCCTTTATCCTTGCCATTTTCGGTCTGGGGGCTCGACATCCTTGGCCCCTTTCCCCGAGCAGTCGGGGGCTTTGAGTACTTGTATGTTGCAATCGACAAGTTCACAAAGTGGCCGGAAGTGGAAGCAGTGAGGAAGGTGACAGCATAGTCAGCAGTCAACTTCTTCAGGTCAATTGTTTGCCGCTTTGGGATCCCTAACAGGGTAATCACCGACAACGGTACGCAATTCACGAGCCGCACCTTCATGCAGTACGCCCAAGATCTTGGCGCCAAGGTCTGCTTCACTTCTGTTGCTCACCCAAGAAGCAACGGTCAAGCGGAGAGGGCAAATGCTGAAGTGCTGCGTGGGCTCAAGACCAGAACTTTCGACAGGCTGCACAAGTGCGGAAGAAACTGGATCGAGGAGCTGCCGGTGGTTCTTTGGTCGATCAGGACGACGCCAAATCGAGCCACTGGCCAAACACCTTTCGCTCTAGTCTATGGAGCAGAGGCAGTTCTCCCCACGGAACTCGTATACGGGTCACCTCGAGTGCTCGCTTATGATGAGCTTGAGCAAGAGCAGCTGCGACAAGATGACGCGCTGCTCCTTGAGGAAGACCGTCTTCAGGCTGCTGTACGAGCTGCTCGCTACCAGCAAGCTTTGCGCCGCTACCATAGCCGCAAAGTTAACGCCAGAAGTCTCGAGGAAGGCGACCTTGTTCTTCGGCGTGTTCAGTCCGCCAAGAATTCCAACAAGTTGACGCCGAAGTGGGAAGGCCCTTACCGGGTGAAACGAGTCACTAGGCCTGGCGCTGTCCGCCTTGAGACCAAAGATGGCAATCCAGTGAGCAACTCCTGGAACATTGAGCATCTTCGTAAGTTTTACCCGTAAGGCACGGTTGCCAGAACCTGTTCCGGCAACCACCTTTTGGACAAGTCTTGCCGCTGTTGCATGTAATCCTTTGTACAAAGCCGGGCGCAGATCCCGTGCATAAAGATCATGTGCTCCGCACACCTTGTCAATTTCATGCTTTTTATTTCTTGCATGCGTTACCTGACACTTTGTGCAGCACTTACCCCCGGTAAGCAACAACGAGCCATAAGGCTCCATATCTTTATTTTTCTCCTCTTTCTTTTTTTCTCAAGGAAAGGAAGGTTCCCTCGCACACAAGTTTGCCGGGGGGGGGGGGGGGGAGGAGAAGATATGGTATGGACCAGGCGTCGTTCAAGAAAGTTTCGCCATGCCGGGAAGCAAACAACAGCAAAGATAAGTTGCCAAAGTTTGAGCAATCAGATTTTTAAAATTTTTAAGTTATCTTCCTTGAACGACCGTCCTTTGTATGGAAAACCTGTGCGCGGAGGAACCAACTCGTAGCTAGTTGCGCCCTTACTTTGTTTCGAGTCCACTCAACAATTTAAGTGAGCTGCGACTAGTTGCGACAAGGTTTCTTGTCGGTAGCGGCACCGCCAGCAGGCTGCTGACGTCCCGCACTCAGCGCTCGCGGCCAAGGTGCGTGCGCCGGCAAGTTCCCTAAAAGCGTAGGGAAAAAACATACAAAGGAAGGAATCAAGTAAAGGAAATAACGTTGCAATCATTACCCAGAATAGAGTTATATTACAAGGTAGCTTGTCGCAGCTCTAATAGATTGCTCTCATAACATGACTAGCAGCGACAAGAAAAGAAGAAAACGGGCGGCCTAGTCTACGCGATCGCCCTCGATCCTCTTGATCCCGCTCACCTTGTCCACAATGGGTGCGACAAGGGTCTTGAGCGCCTCCAGATCAGCATCCGGCGGCAAGGTCCTAAGGACGTTGGTGAGGTTGAGGCCCGGGTTGCGGAAGGCCACCTTCACCAGCACCTTCTGAAGAGCTCCCGCGCAGATCTTGCGCGACTCGTCGGCCAGCTGCTTCGGGATCCTCTCCCGGAGTCGCCGGAGTGCCGTCGCCACGCCTTTGAAGAACGAAGTGAGCTTGGCGCTGGGTTGGAGGTTCTCGTTGGAGGGATACCCGAGATCCTCCATCCCCAGCTGCGCCAGCTCCTTGTCAATGTCTGCGGCAACATCCACGAGACCCTCCGTCCAGTGCTCCACATTCTCCCGGAAAGTGCTCTGGGCGGCAGCAGCACTCGCCAGCAGCGCCTTGCCGGCCTTGACCTCCTCCTTCAGGGCCGTCTCCTGCTCCTTGGCGCCGTCCAGCGTCTTGGTCAAAGTGGTCAGCTTCAACTCAAGACCAGCGTTGGAGTCCTTGGTGGCGCTAAGCTCCTGGCCCTTCTCGGCAAGACGGGCTTGCAGCTCCGAGTAGCTGTTGGCGTCCTTCTCCCGCTCACGCTTGAGCGCGGCAAGCTCTTCGCCGCTCGCCTTGAGATCGGCCTCCAGCTGCGCCACCTTCGTCTCTAGCTCCTTTTTGGCGGCCTCGGCAGCTGAGGCAGCGTCTTCTGCTTGCTTGAGGGCTCCGCCAAGTGTTCGCTCACGCACGGCAAGCTCCTCCTCGTGGCTGTCAAGATTGACCTTCCGCTGCACCAGCTCGCCCTCCTGCACAGACAGCTTCTCAGCGGCAAGCCTTTGTTGCTCTTCGACTTCAGCCCGCTCGAGGAGGAAGGCCTCCCGCTCCTCGGCAAGTCGCGCCCGCTCCTCCGCCAGGGAGCGGAGAGCTTCCTGGTTGTGGCCCCGGAGCCCCCCCGCGTGCTTCTCGATGTCCGCTCCCGCCTTCGCGACAAGCGCCTCGCGGGATTCCAGCTTGGCTTGCCGGGCGCGGTAGAGCGACACCAACTTCCGCAGCAGCCGCTCCTCCTCAGGCTCGCTGCCGCTGCTGCTCGGCACGTCAACCAGCGCCAGCCCAGCGGAGGCAAGCACCTCTCCGTCAAAGTTCTCTCCTTCGACCGGCGCCCTGGAGCTTGACGCCTAGGGGAGGTTGATGAAGATGCCATCGCCGGCCTTTAAGTAGACGCCTGGCTGGGGCTCTTCGGAGCACGGCGCTGCTGCAGCGGCGGAGGGATCGGCGGTCGACGTAGTGCCTGGCGCTCCTGCGGCCTCAGGGCCGTCAGTGCGATCGCCAGATCCCCCGCCTGCTTCTGCGGCGGCAGCCTTGGCGGCCTCTACGCCGGCGGGATCGTCAGCACCGACTGCTTCCTCGGCGGCAGCAGCGTCGTCGGCGGCAACCTCGGTCTCCATCGGCTCCGAAGCAGATGGATCTGACAGCCGGAAGAGGGAGAAGAGTCAAGCAAATACCCAAAAAAGAAGATCAAAAGAAGAAGAACCCAAGGGAAGTTTTGAAGCAAGAAGATTACCTGTGCCAGGTTCTGCAGTCGTGGTCTCCACCGCCGGGGGGCCGCTGGTGCTGTCCCTTGCCAGAGAGCTCTCCCTTGCCGGAGACTTCTCCTTTGCTGGAGAACTCTCCCTTGCCGGAGACCTCTCCCTTACCGGAGGACTCTCCCTTGGCGTTTCGGGGGCGGCCTCCGGGCGCTCCTAGTGGGGCTTCTCTGCTCCTACACAAACCAACAGACAGATATTAGCAAAGCAAGAGTATCCATGCGCGCCCAACAGCAGAAAGCAAGCCATATACTTACGCTGGGGGCTACCTTGGAGAACAGTGGCCTGGTCCGGCAAGGTTGTCTCGGGTGCATCCCCTGCTATCGCGGAGGGTTCGTCCTCGATGACAATCACCAGGGCCTTGGCTCTCTTCGCTGCTCTCTGGGCCAGAGTCCTAAGAAGGAAAAGGTTCGGAGTGAAGCCAATGAGATACAAGACAAAACAACAAGAATTGAAGAACTACTAGTACAACAAGAGAATCTTACTCTTCTTCTTCCTCGTCGGAGCTGAACGCGGAAAAGTCAAAGTCCGGCTCGCGTCCGGCGCGAGAAGGCGGAGGAGTAGGTTCCCTTGGCCGCTTGGCAGGAGCAGAAGTGGTGGTCCGGGAGGACCCCGCTCCAGTTGCCGCAGTAGCATGAGGCGCTCCTGCGGCAACAGTGCTTGCCGCGGTGGAGCATGTCGTGCGGTGCGGCGACTGTCGACTCGCCTGCCGCCTCGCTACATCCCCGGCCTTGCGGAGACACCTTCTTGGTGGATATGGGGGCTCTGCTTGCGGCGAACTATCTGATGATGAGGAGGAAGAGGAGTTGATCTCCAACGAGCCGCTCGTATCCTCGGCGGGCTCGCTCGACTCGACGTCATGCCCGGCAAGCTTTTTCTTGCCGGCAGGCTCCTCTCGCCTGGCAAGCTCTTTCTTGCCGGCAAGCTGCTCTCGCTCGGCACGGCTTGCCGCCTCTGCTGCCTCTGCCTCCACGGTGAATCCAAACTCGCCCGCAGCTGCGGCTGCCGCCGCCTCTTCCAGCCTGGTGGCGATGCGTTTCAACTCCGCACCGGTGGTGTCGCGAGTGAGGCCATTCTTCTCGTCGGAGCGGATTGGCACTTCTACCAAGCTATCGAAGAACTCCTGCATGACGTCGTCAGCAGGCTCTTGCCACAGTGGCATCATTGCCCTGATGCGGTCGAGCGCGGAGTTGTTGCACAACGGAACGACGCCCTGCGGTAACCTAAACACTTCGGGATGCTCAGGGTCATACTTGAAGAGCTCCTGGACCATCGCGTTGAGCTCCAGGACAGTGAAGTTGTAGTTGAGGCCCGGACGTAGCCTCATGATATCTGCCGCATTCTTGAACTCCCAGGTGGGCCTCCTCCGTTCCCGCAGGGGGGCGATGCGGCGGCGAAGAAAATCCGCGCCAACGGTGCCTACAGTGAGCCCGGCAAGCTTGAGGAGTTGGATCCTGGTGACGGCAATCCTCAGCCTATCATCTTCCGGGGCCACGTCGCTCCAATCGCTGCCGCGTACTGCTGGGGTTTGTCGCCGGGCGGTAAACGACTGCGGGTTCTCCTCGACAATCCAGCACCAGTCTGCTCTCCATTCCTCCCACTTGCCGTGGAACTCGCCCTCCAGATAAGAATCCTTCTTGCCAGCCCTTGAGATCTAGGCGATTCCGCCGGATAAAGGCTCTCCTCTCTCTACTCGGGGCATAAAGAAGTGGCGAAAAAGGGCTACGTTGGGATGGACTCCGACAAAGTTTTCGCAAAGATGCGCGAAAACTGCCATGGTCAGAACGGCATTGGGGGTGAAATCAAGGAGGCAGAACCCGTAGGTGTTCATAATGTCTCAGAAAAACTCCGAGAAGGGCGGGCAGAGCCCGCAGTAGAAGAACACGGCGAAGAAAGGGTATCCATTTGGAGCCATTTTCCAAGCGGAGGCTGGGAGTACCTTCGTGCTCGGGTGCGCTTGCGTCTCCGTCGACCAGAAGAGGTAGTAGTACTCCCTCAGCTCCTTCGCGGCAAGCTTGGGGGGGAAGATTGCCCGCTCCTTTCGCAGCGCCGCAAGCCGCTGCACCTCGCTCGACTTCACAGCCTTCCCCTTGTCGACCTTCGGAGCCATGGCGGAAGTGATGGAGGAGGTCGACGGCGTTGGTGGTGCTGGTGGCGATGGGGGGCAGGGCGCTGCTCTCTCTGCTTTGGGAAGACGGGGGAGCGGCGGAGGTTTCCGAGATTGGAGTAGCAAGGGGCAAATGGGCGCACTACCCCTGTTTCCCCTGCTTATAAAGAGGGAGAGGGCGGACGTTCCGCCTTTCCGAATAAAGAAACCACCCACGATCTCTCCCACGACGCCGCATTCAATGTGTGCCGTTCGGGGAGGGCGCGGTGGATACAGAGAGAGATGCAACGTGACCCAGGCCGCGCGTGCCCGTGCCCTGTTTTGGGCCTGGCCCAACAGCGCTCGGCACCGTGTATGGCCCAGGCCCGGGGGCTCCTGTCGGTGTACTAGAGTAGGGGTACCCTAGTATCCCGAACTTGTGCACGGGCAGTCGCAGCGTCCCGCGGCAAGGCTTGCCGGGTGACCGCCAAGGTCCTCCGTGGTTCCTTTGGAGCCATTCAAGAACAAAGTATCCAAGCCAAGGAGACAAGACCCCGGCAAGAGGAGCTTGCCGGGAAGGACAACCAAGGCACCTCAAGGAGCTTGCCGCGACGCACCACGCGTCCCGGCGAGGCCCGGTGAGCGACAAGCTCCCAGACGCGACAAGACAACGACCGCGGTAAGGCACTTGCCGTGGCAAGCTTCCACTCTGTACCTGCGCTCTAGCACATCCACCAACGTGTCGCTCTGGGACCCTTCCAGGCGTACGTGGCGGGAGGCTGTGCAGCCAGTGGTACATGGTGGCAAGCGGCGCTGACAAGATTGCCATCGTGGCGAGCGTTGGCGTCCCTGGCGGTCCCTTTTGCACTATTTGGGCGACGCAGACGGGCATTTAATGCCCTTTTTCCCTGCCGTCAGGGTTAGGTATGATACACTGTAGTAGGCGGCAGTGCCAACCGCAACGCCTTTCCATTTTTGCCCTTGTCTACGTTGCCACCTGTCGGTGACCCCTTGAGCATATAAAAGGAGGCCCATGCGCAACGTAGAGAGGGGTCGGCCAAACAGAACACTCACGCTCGGTCTCGTTAGCTGCTGGTGTGTACTGTAGCACTCGGCGCTCCCGAGCAAGAATTCAATACGAATCACAAAGCAGGAGTAGGGTTTTACGCATCCGTGCGGCCCGAACCTGGGTAAACTGATCGCGTGCTCATGCGCTTCGCCTCGATCTGCTCTTCGTGCGATCTCCGCCCCCCTGTCGAACCAAAAGGGGCTCGGTCCGCCGGTCCCATAGGTTTTCGTGGATCAGTTCCTCCCGACAGCTATGTTATGGATGAAGAAACTACTAGAGATTTTCTTGCTTGCAATGATAGGAGTGATCTTAAGAAATTATTAGCTAAGCTGAAACACAAAACTCTGAATGCTAGAATGAAATATGATCCTGCTTATGCTACTTCACCTATCTTTGTTACTGATAAGGATTATGAATTCTCTGTCGACCCTGATATAATTACTTTGGTTGAATCTGATCCTTTCTATGGCAATGAATCTGAAACTGTTGTGGCACATCTTACTAAATTAAATGATATAGCCACCCTGTTCACTAATGATGAGAAAACTCGCTACTATATCCTTAAGATATTTCCGTTCTCATTAAAGGATGATGCTAAGATATGGTTTAATTCTCTTGATCCTGGTTGTGTGCGTAGTCCCTAGGATATGATTTATTACTTCCCTACTAAATATTTCCTTGCTCATAAGAAACAAGCTGCTTTAAGGGAAATATATAATTTTGTGCAAATTGAAGAAGAGAGTCTCCCACAAGATTGGGGGAGCCTTCTCCAATTACTTAATGCTTTGCCTAATCATCCTCTTAAGAAAAATTAAATACTTGATATCTTTTATAATGGACTAACCGATGCTTCCAGAGACCACCTGGATAGTTGTGATGGTTGTGTTTTTAGGGAAAGAACACCAGATGAAGCTGAAATTTTATTGAATAATATGTTGACCAATGAAAATAATTGGACACTTCCTGAGCCAACTCCTAAGAAAAGGGGTGTTCTATTTCTTAGTCCTGAAGATATGCAAGAGGCAAAGAAATCTAAGAAGGAAAAAGGTATAAAAGCTGAAGATGTTAAGAATTTACCTCTTGTTGAAGAAATACATTGTCTTAATTTACCGCTTGTTGAAGAAATATATGGTTTTAATCCATCACCTATTGAAGAAACACATGGTCTTGATAACCCGACACAGGTAGTAAAGGTAAATTCTCTCTATAGATATGATAAAGCTAAAATTCCCCCTACTAAGTTTGCTAGCCAATGTTTGGATGAGTTTGATAACTTTATGGTTAAGCAAGAAGACTTCAATGCTTATTTTGGTAGAGAATTAGAACACAATGCTTACATGATTGAACACTTGAGTGATTATATGGCTAATGTTAAAGTTGAACTAAAACTTATTAGTAAACATGCTTCTATGGTTACCACTCAACTAGAACAAGTACTTAAAGCTCAGAATGATTTGCTCAATGAATTAAATAATTAGAACGATAATGCTGTTAGAGTTATGACTAGAGGTGGTAAAATGACTCAGGAACCTTTGTATCCCGAGGGCCATCCTAAGAGAATTGAGCAAGATTCTCAAAGGGATAATATTGATGCACCTAGTCCTTCTAAAAGGAAGAGAAAGAAAAATGCTAGGACTTTGCAGGCTTCTAGTGAACCTGTTATTGACACACCTGAGAATTCCAATAATATTTCTATTTCTGATGCTGAAACACAATCTGGTAATGAACATGAACCTAGTGATAATGTTAATGATGATGTTCATGTTGATGCTCAACCTAGCAATGATAATGATGTAGAAACTGAACCTGCTGTTGATCTTGATAACCCACAATCAAAGAATTAATGTTATGATAAGAGAGACTTTGTTGATAGGAAGCACGGTAAGGAAAGAGAAACATGGGTTCAGAAACCCATGCCTTTTCCTCCTAAACCATCCAAGAAAAAGGATGATGAGGATTTTGAGCGCTTTGCTAAAATGATTAGACCTATCTTCTTGCGGATGCATTTGACTGATATGCTTAAAATGAATCCTTTTGCTAAGTACATGAAAGATATTGTTACTAATAAAAGAAAGATACCGGAAGCTGAAATTTCCACCATGCTTGCTAATTATACTTTTAAGGGTGGAATACCAAAGAAACTTGGAGATCCAGGAGTACCAACTATACCATGCTCCATTAAAAGAAACTATGTTAAAATTGCTTTATGTGATCTTGGAGCCGGTGTTAGTGTTATGCCTCTCTCTTTATATCGTAGACTTGATTTGAATAAGTTGACACCTACTGAAATATCTTTGCAAATGGCTGATAAATCAACTGCTATACCTGTCGGTATTTGTGAGGATGTGCCTGTTATGGTTGCAAACGTTACTATTTTAACGGACTTTGTTATTCTTGATATTCCCGAGGATGATAGTATGTCTATTATTCTTGGAAGACCCTTTTTGAATACTGCAGGGGCTGTTATTGATTGCACCAACAGCAATGTCACTTGTCATGTTAATGGTAATGAGCGCACGGTACACTTTCCGAGGAAACAATCTCAATTCCATGGTATCAATTCTATTGGGAAAATTTCAACAATTACTATTGGAGGTTTTGAATTGCCTCTTCCTACCGTCAAGAAGAAATATGATATTCTTATTGTTGGGGACATGCATATCCCCGTTGAGGTAACCTAGTGTTATTTGAAAATTCTCCAGTTTCATGCAATTCGGAATGTGTTTGTTAACAAGACTTGATCAACCTTGTTAGTGGATTCCTTTTGATGAGCATGAGATGGATGAATTTAGAAAACACAACTCTCTGTACCCTCTTTTTACTTTCTATTATTTATATTAAATAAAGAAAAAAAATAGTATTTTTCTGTTTGTTTTCTGAATTATCAATGCAATAAAAAATATCCCGAAAAATAAAAGTTCTCCAAATGCCCTGAAAATTAAATATGATTTTTTCTAGAATATTTGAGAATATCTGGCACTGAGAACACAACACGGGGAGCAAGCACCTAGCCACGAGGGTGGAGGGCGCGCCCCCTGCCTCATGGGCCCATGGTGGTTCCCCTCCACTTATTCCAGCCACCACACACTCCTTCTTCCTCCCCAAAAAATCACCAACCAGCTCAAGCACGAGTTCTAGCTCATTTTGCTGCGATTTTCAATCTCCTTGCTCAAAGCACCTCTCACAAAACTGCTTTGGGGGATTGTTCCTTGGTATGTGACTCCTCCAATGGTCCAATTAGTTTTTGTTCTAGTGCTTTATTCATTGCATATTTTTGCTGCTTAGGTGACCCTATTCTCGAGCTTGCATGTCAAATTTATGTGGTCAAAAGTAGTTTTGATGCATGATATTGTCTCTAGGCACTTGTAGGAGTACTTGCTATCAATTTTGTTAAGTTTGGTTCACTTTTATTTTAAAGTTACTAAAAATTTCAGAAATTTTTCAGAGGAAGAAATATGTTTAGGAAAATGTACCAAGGTGGTCCTTCAAGGAAGCAAGGACCCAGGCTCGCAATATGCGATGCCGATGATGAACCACCGAGGGAAGCTCAGGTGCGGGCTTGTGAATGGCCGTCAGAGGACTTTATGGATCGAGTAGGAACCAAGGAAGAATTTAAAGCATATGTGTGTAATGCCGATCTTGAGAGCTTCAAGGCAGATAAGTGCCGCCAATACCACTATCTCACCGATTCCTTTGTGAGAAGGTTTGAATTTTCATCATCACGCAATTCTCAAACTGTCTTATTTGATCTTTATGAAAATTCTTATACTATGGACTTAGAGGATTTTAATACTTCTTGCAAACTTCCACAATGGGGCAGCACTAGTGAGCCTCGCAAATCTGAGTTTGGAGATTTTCTTGCTAGTATAACTATGGGGGAATCTAGAGATATAACACAAGCTACCATAGGGAGCATTCATTTTCCTGCTATACATTATTTAGCTCTCTTCATAGGTAGATGCAATAATGGTAAAGATGAAGCATGTCACATGTGTGTGCCTGATCTTAGCGTTCTCAGAAGCGCTGTCTTAGGAGATAAACAACACAACTTGGGGGCTATCGTTGCACGTAGATTACATAATGCTACCTCTTGAGCACTACGTTGGTTTTCCCTGAAGAGGAAGGGATGATGCAGCAAAGTAGCGTAAGTATTTCCCTCAGTTTTTGAGAACCAAGGTATCAATCCAGTAGGAGGCTACGCGCGAGTACCTCGCACCTGCACAAAACAAATAAATCCTCGCAACCAATGCGATAAGGGGTTGTCAATCCCTACACGGCCACTTATGAGAGTGAGATCTGATAGATATGATAAGATACTATTTTTGGTATTTTTATGATAAAGATGCAAAGAAAATAAAAGCAAAGTACAGAAAAAGGAAATAACTAAGTATTGGAAGATTAATATGATGAAGATAGACCCGGGGGCCATAGGTTTCACTAGTGGCTTCTCTCGAGAGCATAAGTATTCTACGGTGGGTGAACGAATTACTGTTGAGCAATTGACAGAATTGAGCATAGTTATGAGAATATCTAGGTATGATCATGTATATAGGCATCACGTCCGAGACAAGTAGACCGACTCCTGCCTGCATCTACTACTATTACACCACTCATCGACCGCTATCCAGCATGCATCTAGAGTATTAAGTTCATGAAAACAGAGTAACGCCTTAAGCAAGATGACACGATGTAGAGGATAAACTCATGCAATATGATGAAAACCCCATCTTGTTATCCTCGATGGCAACAATACAATACGTGCCTTGCTGCCCCTACTGTCACTGGGAAAGGACACCGCAAGATTGAACCCAATGCTAAGCACTTCTCCCATTGCAAGAAAGATCAATCTAGTAGGCCAAACCAAACTGATAATTCGAAGAGACTTGCAAAGATAACCAATCATACATAAAAGAATTCAGAGAAGATTCAAATATTGTTCATAGATAGACTTGATCATAAACCCACAATTCATCGGTCTCAACAAACACACTGCAAAAAGAAGATTACATCGAATAGATCTCCACAAGAGAGGGGAGAACATTGTATTGAGATCCAAAAAGAGAGAAGAAGCCATCTAGCTAATAACTATGGACCCGTAGGTCTGAGGTGAACTACTCACACTTCATCGGAGGGGCTATGGTGTTGATGTAGAAGCCCTCCGTGATGGATACCCCCTCTGGCGGAGCTCCGGAACAGGCCCCAAGATGGGATCTCGTGGATACAGAAAGTTGCGGCAGTGGAATTAGGATTTTGGCTCCGTATCTGATCGTTTGGGGGTACGTAGGTATATATAGGAGGAAGGAGTACGTCGGTGGAGCAACAGGGGGCCCACGAGGGTGGAGGGCGCGCCTAGGGGGGGGAGGTGCGCCCCTACCTCGTGGCCTCCTCCTTTGTTTCTTGACGTAGGGTCCAAGTCCCCTGGATCATGTTCGGTGAGAAAATCACGTTCCTGAAGGTTTCATTCCGTTTGGACTCCATTTGATATTCCTTTTCTTCGAACCCTGAAATAGGAAAAAAACAGCAATTCTGGAGTGGGCCTCTGGTTAATAGGTTAGTCCCAAAAATAATATAAAAGTGGATAATAAAGCCCAATAATGTCCAAAACAGTTGATAATATAGCATGGAGCAATCAAAAATTATAGATACGTTGGAGACGTATCAAGCATCCCCAAGCTTAATTCCCGCGCGTCCTCGAGTAGGTAAATGATAAAAACAGAATTTTTGATGCGGAGTGCTACTTGGCATAATTTTAATGTAATTCTTCTTAATTGTAGCATGAATATTCAGATCCGAAAGATTCAAGACAAAAGTTCATATTGACATAAAAATAATAATACTTCAAGCATACTAACTAAGCAATTATGTCTTCTCAAAATAACATGGCCAAAGAAAGTTCATCCCTACAAAATCATATAGTTTAGTCATGCTCCATTTTCGTCACACAAGAATGCTCTCATCATGCACAACCCCGATGACAAGCCAAGCAATTGCTTCATACTCTAGTAATATCAAACCTATAAACTTTCGCGCAATATATGAGCGCGAGTCATGGACATAGCACTATGGGTGGAATAGAATATAATGAGCGGGGTTATGTGGAGAAGACAATAAAGGAGAAAGTCTCACATCAACGAGGCTAATCAATGGACTATGGAGATGCCCATCGATTGATGTTAATGCAAGGAGTAGGGATTTCCATGCAACGGATGCACTAGAGCTATAATTATATGAAAGCTCAACAAAGAAACTAAGTGGGTGTGCATCCAACTTGCTTGCTCACGAAGCCAAGGGCACTTGAGGAGGCCCATTGTTGGAATATACAAGCCAAGTTCTATAATGAAAAATTCCCACTAGTATATGAAAGTGACAAAACAAGAGACTCTCTATCATGAATATTACGGTGCTACTTTGAAGCACAAGTGTGGCAAAGGATAGTAGCATTGTCCCTTCTCTCTTTTTCTCTCTCTCTTTGTTGGGCCTTCTCTTCTTTTTTTATGGCCTTTCTCTCCCTTTTTTTAATTCCTCACTTGGGACAATGCTCTAGAAAATGATGATCATCACACTTCTATTTATTTACAACTCAATGATTACAACTCGATGCTAGAACAAAATAGACTGTATATGAATGCCTCCGGCAGTGTACCGGTATATGCAATGAACCAAGAGTGACATGTATGAAAGAATTATGAATGGTGGCTTTGCCACAAATACTATGTTAACTACATGATCATGCTAAGCAATATGACAATGATGAATGTGTCATGATAAATGGAATGGTGGAAAGTTGCATAGCAATATATCTCGGAATGGCTATGGAAATGCCATAATAGGTAGGTATGATGGCTGTTTTGAGGAAGATATAAGGAGGTTTATGTGTGAAAGAGCATATCATTGAAGGGGAATGTAGTAATTTCAAAAAAATTCCTATGCACACGCAAGATCATGGTGATGCATAGCAACGAGAGGGGAGAGTGTTGTCCACGTACCCTCGTAGACCGAAAGCGGAAGCATTAGCACAACGCGGTTGATGTAGTCGTACGTCTTCACGATCCGACCGATCAAGTACCGAATGTACGGCACCTCCGAGTTCAGCACACGTTCAGCCCGATGACGTCCCTCGAACTCAGATCCAGCCGAGTGTTGAGGGAGAGTTTCATCAGCACGATGGCATGGTGATGATGATGATGTTCTACCGACGTAGGGCTTCGCCTAAGCACCGTTACAGTATTATCAAGGTGGATTATGGTGGAGGGGGGCACCGCACACGGCTAAAAGATCAAACGATCAATTGTTGTGTCTATGGGGTGCCCCTGGCCATGTATATAAAGGAGTGGAGGAGGGGAGGGGCCGGCCCTCTCTATGGCACGCCCTAGGGGAGTCCTACTCCCACCGGGAGTAGGATTCCCCCTTTCCTAGTAGAACTAGGAGCCCTTCCAAGTAGTAGGAGTAGGAGAGAAGGAAAGGGAAAAGAGAAGAGAAGGAAGGAGGGGGCGCAGCCCTTCCCCCTAGTCCAATTCGGACTAGGCCTTGCGAGGGCGCGCGGCCTGCCTCTCTCTCTCTCCCCTAAAGCCCAATAAGGCCCATACACTCCCGGCGAATTCCTGTAACTCCCCGGTACTCCGATAAATACCCAAATCACTCGGAACCTTTTCGATGTCTGAATATAGTCGTCCAATATATCGATCTTTACGTATCGACCATTTCGAAACTCCTCGTAATGTCCTTGATCTCATCCGGGACTCCGAACTACCTTCGATACATCAAAACACATAAACTCATAATATTACCGTCATCAAATTTAAGCGTGCGGACCCTACGGGTTCGAGAACTATGTAGACATGACCGAGACACGTCTCCGGTCAATAACCAATAGCGGAACCTGGATGCTCATATTGGATCCTACATATTCTACGAAGATCTTTATCGGTCAAACCGCATAACAACATATGTTGTTCCCTTTGTCATTGGTATGTTACTTGCCCGAGATTCGATCGTCGGTATCTCAATACCTAGTTCAATCTCGTTACCGGCAAGTCTCTTTACTCATTCCGTAATACATCATCCCACAACTAACTCATTAGTTGCAATGCTTGCAAGGCTTATAGTGATGTGCATTACCGAGTGGGCCCAGAGATACCTCTCCGACAATCGGAGTGACAAATCCTAATCTCAAAATTCGCCAACCCAACAAGTACCTTCGGAGACACCTGTAGGGCACCTTTATAATCACCCAGTTACATTGTGACGTTTGGTGGCACACAAAGTGTTCCTCCAGTAAACGGGGGTTGCATAATCTCATAGTCATAGGAACATGTATAAGTCATGAAGAAAGCAATAGGAACAAACTAAACGATGAAGTGCTAAGCTAACAGAATGGGTCAAGTCAATCACATCATTCTACTAATGATGTGATCCCATTAATCAAATGACAACTCATGTCTATGTTTAGGAAACATAACCATCTTTGATCAACGAGCTAGTCAAGTAGAGGCATACTAGTGACACTCTGTTTGTCTATGTATTCACACATGTATTATGTTTCCGGTTAATACAATTCTAGCATGAATAATAAACATTTATCTTGATATAAGGAAAGAAATAATAACTTTATTATTGCCTCTAGGGAATATTTCCTTCAATCATATCACGGGGTTTGGATGCACCGGCGAAGTTTGAACCAACTCTCAATGTGAGAAAGGGCAATGCACGGTACCGAAGAGGCTAGCAAGGATGGAAGTGTGAGAGTGCGTATAATCCATGGACTCAACATTAGTCATAAAGAACTCACATACTTATTGAAAAAATCTACAAGTCATCAAAAACCTCGGCACTACGCGCATGCTCCTAGGGGGATAGATTAGTAGGAAAAGACCATCGCTCGTCCCCGACCGCCACTCATCAGGAAGACAATCAAATAACACCTCATGTTTCAAATTTGTCACATAACGTTTACCATACGTGCATGCTACGGGACTTGCAAACTTCAACACAAGCATTTCTCAATTTCACAACTACTCAACTAGCATGACTTTGATACTATTACCTCCATATCTCAAAAGAATCATCAAGCATCAAACTTCTTTTAGTATTCAAAACACTCATAAGAAAATTTTACTAAGCTTGAATACCTAGCATATTAGGATTTTAAGCAAATTACCATGCTATTTAAGACTCTCAAAATAATCTAAGTGAAGCATGAGAGATCAAAAATATCTATAAAACAAATTCATCACCGTGCTCTAAAAGATATAAGTGAAGTACTAGAGAAAAACTATATAACTCAAAAGATATAAGCGAAGCACATAGAGTATTCTAACAAATTACAAATCATGTATGTCTCTCTCAAAAGGTGTGTACAGAAAGGATGATTGTGGTAAACTAAAAAGCAAAGACTCAAATCATACAAGACGCTCCAAGCAAAACACATATCATGTGGTGAATAAAAATATAGCTCCAAGTAAAGTTACCGATAGAAGTAGACAAAAGAGGGGATGCCTTCCGAGGCATCCCAAAGCTTTGGCTTTTAGGTGTCCTTAGATTATCTTGGGGGTGCCATGGGCATCCCCAAGCTTAGGATCTTGCCACTCCTTGTTCCATAATCCATCAAATCTTTACCCAAAACTTGAAAACTTCACAACACAAAACTCAAAGTAGAAAATCTCGTGAGCTCCGTTAGCGAAAGAAAACAAAAGACCACTTCAAGGTACTGTAAAGAACTCATTATTTATTTATATTGGTGTTAAACCTACTGTCTTCCAACTTCTATATGGTTTATAAACTATTTTACTAGCCATAGATTCATCAAAATAAGCAAACAAGACACGAAAAACAGATTCTGTCAAAAACATAACAGTCTATAGTAAGCTGTAGCTAGCGCAAGATATGGAACCCCAAAAATTCTAAAATAAATTGCTGGACGTGACTAATTTATCTATTAATCATCTGATAAAATAATTAACTAAATAGCACTTTCCAAATAAAAATGGCAGCAGTTCTCGTGAGCGCTAAAGTTTCTGTTTTTTACAGCAAGTTTAACAAGACTTTCCCCAAGTCTTCCCAACGGTTTTACTTGTCACAAAAACTAATTAAACACAAAAACACAACCAAAAACAGAGGCTATATAAATTATTTATTACTAAAGAGGAGAAAAAAGCAAGTAATAAAAATAAAATTGGGTTGCCTGCCAACAAGCGCTATCGTTTAACGCCCCTAGCTAGGCATAACAAGCAAGGATAGATCTAGGTATTGCCATCTTTGGTAGTCAATCCATAAGAGGCTCTCATAATTGATTCATAAGGTAATTTAATTTTCTTTCTAGGAAAGTGTCCCATGCCTTTCCTTAATGGAAATTAGAATCTAATATTTCCTTCCTTCATATAAATAATTGCGCCAATCGTTCTAAGGAAAGGTCAACCAAGAATAATAGGACATGAAGGATTCCAATCTATGTCAAGAATGATAAAATCTATGGGAACATAATTCCTATTTGCAACAATAATAACATCATTAATTCTTCCCATAGGTTTCTTAATAGTGGAATCCGCAAGGTGCAAGTTTAGAGAGCAATCATCAAAATCATGGAAACCTAAGAAATCACACAAAGTTTTTGGAATCGTGGAAACACTAGCACCCAAATCACATAAAGCATATCATTCATGATCTTTAATTTTAATTTTAATAGTTGGTTCCCACTCATCATAAAGTTTTCTAGGGATAGAAACTTCCAATTCAAGTTTTTCTTCATAAGATTGCATCAAGGCATCAACGATATGTTTAGTAAACGCTTTATTTTGACTATAGGCGTGAGGAGAATTTAGCATGGATTGCAATAAGGAAATAGAATCAATCAAAGAGAAATTATCAAAATTAAATTCCTTGAAATCCAAAATAGTGGGTTTAGCAACATCTAGGGTTTTAATTTCTTCAATCCCACTTTTATCAAATTTAGCATCAAGATCTAAAAACTCCGAATTCTTGGAACGCCTTCTAGGTAAAGGTGGATCATATTCAGTCCCATCATTATCAAGACTCATATTGCAAAACAAAAATTTAATAGGGGACACATCAATAACTTTTAGATCTTCATCTTTATTTTCATAGGAACTAGAATAACACGCTCTTATAAAGGCATCTTTCTTAGCATGCATCCTAGCGGTTCTTTCTTTGCACTCATCAATGGAAATTCTCATGGCTTTGAGAGACTCATTGATATCATGCTTAGGTGGAATAGATCTAAGTTTCAAATAATCAACATCAAGAGCAATTCTATCAACGTTCCTAGCCAACTCATCAATCTTAAGCAATTTTTCTTCAATCAAAGCATTGAAATTCTTTTGCAAAGTAATAAATTCTTTAATATTAGATTCAAAATCAGAGGGAATATTATTATAATTTCCATAATAATTGTTGTAGGAATTACCATAATTATTAGAGGGATTACTAGGATAAGGCCTAGGATTGAAATTTCCTCTATACGCGTTGTTACCAAAATTGTTCCTACCAACAAAATTCACATCCATAGATTCATTATTATTCTCAATAAAAGTAGACAAGGGCATATCATTAGGATCAGAAGAAACAATCTTACTAGCAAATAATTTCATAAGTTCATCCATCTTTCCACTCAAAACTTTAATTTCTTCTATCGCACGCACCTTTTTATTAGTAGATCTTTCAGTATGCCATTGAGAATAATTAACCATAATATTATCTAGGAGTTTAGTAGCTTCTCCTAAAGTGATTTCCATAAAAGTGACTCCCACGGCCGAAACTAAAAGATTTCTAGAAGCAAAATTCAATCCGGCATAAAATTTTTGTATAATCATCCACAAATTCATACCATGAGTAGGGAAATTACGTATCATTAATTTCATTCTCTCCCAAGCTTGTGAAACATGTTCATGATCAAGTTGCTTAAAATTCATAATATCATTTCTAAGAGAGATGATCTTAGCGGGAGTAAAATACTTAGAGATAAAAGCATCTTTGCACTTATTCCAAGAATCAATACTATTTTTAGGCAAAGTCGAAAACCACGCTTTAGCACGATCTCTAAGCGAAAAAGGAAATAGCTTCAATTTAACAATATCATTATCCACATCTTTCTTCTTTTGCATATCACACAAATAAACGAAGCTATTTAGATGGTAGCGGCATCTTCACTAGGAAGGCCGGAAAACGGATCTTTCATGACAAGATTCAGCAAAGCAGCATTAATTTCAAAAGATTCAGCATCGGTAAGAGGAGCAATCGGAGTGCTAATAAAATCATTGTTGTTGGTATTGGTGAAGTTACACAATTTAGTGTTATCTTGAGCCATCGTGACAAGCAAGCAAACTAACACACAAGTAAACAAAAAGCAAGCGGGCAAAAAGAGGCAAATGGGAAAGAGAGGGAGGATAGAGAGAGAGGGCGAATAAAACGGAGAGGGTGAAGTGGGGGAGAGGAAAACGAGAGGCAAATGGAAAATAGTGTAATGCGGGAGATAAGGATTGCGATGGGTACTTTGTATATTGACTTTTGCGTAGACCTCCCCAGCAACGGTGCTAGAAATCCTTCTTGCTACCTCTTGAGCACTGCGTTGGTTTTCCCCGAAGAGGAAGGGATGATGCAGCAAAGTAGCGTAAGTATTTCCCTCAGTTTTCGAGAACCAAGGTATCAATCCAGTAGGAGGCTACGCGCGAGTCCCTCGCTGCTGCACAAAACAAATAAATCCTCGCAACCAACGCGATAAGGGGTTGTCAATCCCTACACGGCCGCTTACGAGAGTGAGATCTGATAGATATGATAAGATAATATTTTTGGTATTTTTATGATAAAGATGCAAAGTAAAATAAAAGCAAAGTAAAGCAAAAGGAAATAACTAAGTATTGGAAGATTAATATGATGAAGATAGACCCGGGGGCCATAGGTTTCACTAGTAGCTTCTCTCGAGAGCATAAGTATTCTACGGTGGGTGAACGAATTACTGTTTAGCAATTGACAGAATTGAGCATAGTTATGAGAATATCTAGGTATGATCATGTATATAGGCATCACGTCCGAGACAAGTAGACTGACTCCTACCTGCATCTACTACTATTACTCCACTCATCGATCGCTATCCAGCATGCATCTAGAGTATTAAGTTCATGAAAACAGAGTAACGCCTTAAGCAAGATGACATGATGTAGAGGGATAAATTCATGCAATATGATGAAAACCCCATCTTGTTATCCTCGATGGCAACTATACAATACGTGCCTTGCTGCCCCTATTGTCACTGGGAAAAAGGACACCGCAGGATTGAACCCAAAGCTGTAGCGACCAGACCTCAAACAGTCTGATCTCTGCGCTTAGGTGTCATCCCTGGATCAGTAATGCTGACACCACATAGTACGTGGAGGATTTATAACAGAGTAGCACTCACACACTTATTACATCAAGTGTCTCAATCGAGAACTTATTACAATAAATATGGCTTAAGGCCATCTAATAACTATAATAGCGGAAGGCTTGGAAGATAAGTGAGTCCATCAACTCCAACGGCATCACTGAGTTTAGAACCACGACCTAAAACTCCTTAATTGTCGTCTGAAAAGTCTGCAACATTAACGTTGCAGCCTGAAACGGGCCAGCACATGGAATATGCTGGCAAAGTAACACATAGAGAGTAATGGAATAAAATAGCTATACTATATGCATATTTGGCTGGTGGAAAGCTCTATGGTTACAGTTTTGCGAAAAGCCAATTTTCCCTACTGCAAAGGAATAAACTTTATTTAACTATCATGGTAGTTGTTAAACATTGAGAATGGTTGACAGCATTCTCAATCCCAATTAAGCATCATCATTAAACAAAACCCAACAAAATTAAATTTTAGAATAACATGTTGAGATTCACATGATAATCCAAGTACTAGATACTCAAGATGTCCATAACTGGGGACACGGCTAATCATGATTAGTTTATACACTCTGTAGAGGTTTGCGCACTTTTCCCCACAAGACTCGATCGCCTCCATTTGGTTTCTCGCACTACACGGTGTTTGAGAAACGGATGACCGAGACATAGTCTTTCAGAAGCGCTAGCACCTTACAATGGATAGACCGTTACACCTACTTTCCCCTACATCTGCTAGTCTACACTGTAAGAGTTCGCACGACTTAATCAACTATGCTAGAGCCCATAATAGCTTGTGGCTACACACGGAAGTTTCTAGTATGAAAAATCTCATGATCCCTTTGGGCCTGGGTGGCGGTCCATAAAGAAAAGCAGGCAATCCTGGAATACCCAGGTACCTCAATCCACCCAGATGTGTGTTTAAGTTGCCACCTTAGATAAACCCTTAATTAACAAACTCACATCTGTCATGGATATCACTCACCCAATCCACGTCTACTAGCATAGCATGGCATAATAGGCAACATAGAAGTAACTCCCAAAGGTTTGATAATATAACAGGTAATAGGTACTACCTCAACTACTTCCCATCCCACAATTTAATTAGATCCTAATCATGCAATGTTTGAGGATTGATCTAATGCAATAAAACTGGGTAGTATGTGGTATGATCAAAGTGTTACTTGCCTTGCTGATGATCCGCGAAACCTAGAGATTCGAAGTAACATGCGGCGCACTCCGGGTATTCTATCGCAGACAAATAAACAGGCATACAATAAGTATTCATCTAATGCACGGGTAAATCTCAAATAAGAGATGTAACCAGAAGGTTCAACTTAAGAACTCCGGTTTGCAAAAAGAATCAAATCAAACGAAGCAACGAAAGTCAAACGGCAAAAGAAACAAGCTTCGTTTACTATTCTGGATCTAGGCCAATTTTTACAGTGGCAAAAACTTGTTTAAGTTGGATAAACGGATAGAGGGTTTCGAGACGAAACTCCAAGCGCTTGAATCGCCTGATTCCGATAAACGAGCGAAAAGTTATACTAAAACGAAAATCGGATCAGGAATCGCGATCAGAAAAATCGCGGATTTAATCCGAGAAAAAGAAAAACGACGAATGTTCGCTAGAACGAACGAACGGACGAACGCTCGCTAAATAAATAAATCGGAAAAACCAATCTATTTAAAAAAAACTGAAACTAAAAAAATAAAAATAAAAACCACGATTTTTTAAATAAAAAAACGGGCGGCGAAAACGAGGTTGACATCGGGCGGCGGGTCCGGCTGCGACGGCGGGCGGCGGCGGCGCGCGGCTAGGGTTATGGTTTCGGGCGCGGTGGGCTGGCGGCGGCTGATGGGCTCGGCGGCTCGGGTCGGGCGGCTTATAAAGGCTGCCCCCGGGAGGAGTCCCGCTCGGGTACGACCCAAAGTTGGTTCGCGTTTTTTTAATTATTCCGCACAGAAAAACAATAAAAAAATACTAAACGGACTCCAAAAATCCTGAAATAAATTTTCCCGGGCTTCTAAAATGAAGCCGCACAAGGTGAACATTTATTTGGGGCCTAAATGCAATTTTGAAAAACGCACATTTTTCCTAAATTCAAATGAAATACCGAAAAACTTCGAAATAAAATCTTATTTGATTTTATTATTAAATCCTTAGTATTTATTATTTTGGGAAAGTCATTTTATTCCCTCTCTCATATTTTCGTAATAGAAATAATTGATGATAAAATAATTAAAATCAAATGATCCTATTCTCGAAATTTGAGAAAACTCAAATATGAAAATAACGAAATCCCCAACTCTCTCCGTGGGTCCTTGAGTTGCGTGGAATTTCTAGGATCAAAACCAAAAGCAAATAAATTATGATATGCAATGATGGTGTAATGTATAACATTCCAAATTGAAAATTTGGGATGTTGCAAACCTACCCCCCTTAAGATGAATCTCGCCCTCGAGATTCGGGTTGGCTAAAAAATAGGTGAGGGTGGTCCTTGAGCAAATATCCCTCTCGCTCCTAGGTGGCTTCATCCTCCGTGTGGTGGCTCCACTGAACCTTACAAAACTTGATAACCTTGCTGCGGGTGACTCGACTGGCATACTCTAGAATCTTAACTAGTTTCTCCTCATAGGTCAAATCGTTGTCCAACTGAATTGCTTCCAATGGCACTGTGTCTCTCAAGGGTATGTCAGCCATCTCCGCGTGGCACTTCTTCAACTGAGAAACGTGGAACACATCATGAACTCCTGACAATCCTTCAGGCAATTCCAACTTGTAGGCCACTTCTCCCATACGTTCCAATACTCGGTATGGTCCTATGAATCGTGGTGCTAACTTCCCTTTAACACGAAAGCGCGTTGTTCCCCGAAGTGGGGATACTCGAAGATAAGCTCTATCTCCAACTTCGTAAACTGTCTCCTTGCGTTTAGAATCTGCATAACTCTTCTGACTGGACTGGGCTATCTTGAGCCTATTGCGAATCAATTTCACCTTTTGTTCAGACTCCTTAATCAAGTCAGGTCCAAACAACTGGCGGTCTCCAACTTCATCCCACGTCAATGGTGCCCTGCACCTCCTTCCGTACAAGGCTTCGAAAGGGGCCATCTTTAAATTGGATTGATAACTGTTGTTGTAAGATAACTATGCATACGGCAAATTCTCGTCCCAACTAGACCCATGATCTAGCGCACAAGCTCTCAGCATGTCCTCCAAAATCTGATTGACTCTCTCGGTCTGTCCATCTGTCTATGGATGAAAAGCTGTGCTGAACTCTAGCCTGGTACCCAAAGTTTCGTGCAACTGATTCCAGAACTTTGAGGTAAACTGGGTTCCTCTATCGGATACTATACTCCTTGGAACTCCATGTAAGCATACAATCCTGGTCATGTATATCCTTGCCAACTTAGCAGTGGTGTAAGTGGTCTTTACCGGGATGAAATGAGCTACTTTCGTCAACCGATCAACTACAACCCAAATCGAGTCATAGCCCGAACGAGTCCTGGGTAATCCCGTGATAAAATCCATGCCTAACTTATCCCACTTCCATTCGGGTATCGGCAATGGTTGTAGCAATCCTGCTGGCTTCTGATGCTCCGCCTTTACTCTCTGACATACATCACAAACTGCTACATACTCCGCAATATCTTTCTTCATTCCGGTCCACCAGAAAATATCCTTCAAATCCAAATACATCTTGGTATCTCCTGGGTGAATCGGATATGGTGAATCGTGTGCCTCTTGCAGAATCAACTTCCTGATCTCCGGGTCATTGGGCACATAAACATGGTCTTCAAACCATAGGGTGTCGTGCTCATCCTCACGAAATCCTTTAGCCTTTCTTTTGCTCATTTTCTCCTTTATAGAGGCAATCTCCTTGTCAGTCTTCTGAGCTTCTCTGATCCTATCCATCAAAGTTGACTGAATCTCCAATGCTGCTACATAACCTCTCGGAACTATTTCCAAACATAGTTCACGAAGATTTTCGGCTAACTCCCTTGGTATTTCTCCCGTCATTAGTGTATTGACATGGCTTTTGTGGCTTAATGCGTCAGCTACTACATTAGCTTTTCCGGGATGGTAATGCAATCTCATATCATAATCCTTGATGAGCTCCAACCATCTCCTTTGTCTGAGGTTTAACTCCTTCTGCGTGAAAATGTATTTCAAACTCTTGTGATCCGTGTACACCTCACAATGATTTCCAATGAGGAAATGTCTCCAAGTCTTCAGTGCATGCACTACGGCTGCTAACTCCAAATCATGCATAGCATAATTCAACTCGTGAGGTTTCAGTTGTCTGGAGGCATATGAAATAACTCTCCCTTCCCGCATAAGCACTGCTCCAAGTCCTCGACGTGAAGCGTCGCAATACACCTCATAATCCTTGGTCTGGTCTGGCAAAATCAACACTGGTGAAGTAACCAAGCATTTCTTCAACTCCTGGAAACTAGCCTCACACTCCTCGGTCCATATGAACTTGGTATCCTTCTTTAATAACTCAGTCATAGGCTTCGCAATCTTTGAGAAATTCTCAATAAATCTCCTGTAGTATCCTGCGAGTCCAAGGAAACTCCGGATCTCGCTAACTGTGGTTGGTACTTCCCACTTGGTCACGGTATCAACTTTAGTGGGATCTACTGATATACCTTCTCCGGATATAACGTGTCCGAGGAATCCTACTTCCTTCAACCAAAACTCACATTTGCTGAACTTGGCATACAACTGATGTTCTCTGAGCTTCTCAAGTACCAATCGCAAATGTTCCTTATGCTCCTCTTCACTTTTCGAGTAAACCAGAATATCATCAATGAACACCACAACGAACTTATCCAAGAACTCCATAAACACTTTGTTCATCATGTTCATAAAATAGGCAGGTGCATTAGTCAGACCAAATGACATAACGGTATACTCGTACAGCCCATACCTGGTGGTAAAAGCTGTCTTAGGTATATCCTGTTCTCGAATCTTCAACTGGTGGTATCCTGATCGCAGATCGATCTTGGAAAATACCTTAGCTCCTTGCAATCGATCCAATAGATCATTGATCATTGGTAGTGGGTACTTGTTCTTGATGGTTACTTCATTCAATCCTCGATAATCAACAACCATCCTTAATGATCCATCCTTTTTCTCCACTAGAAGTACTGGTGATCCCCAAGGCGACAAACTTGGGCGAATGTAACCTTTATCCAGCAACTCCTTAATCTGCTTCTTAATTTCCACCAAATCCTTTGCAGGCATCCTGTATGGTCTCTTTGATATTGACCCTGTGCCTGGCAATAGCTCAATCAAAAACTCAATATCTCTATCCGGTGGCATGCCTGGCAACTCTTCTAGAAATACTTCAGGGAAATCCCTTACCACTGGTACTTCCTCCTACACAACTCCTGTTAAACAATTTACTTGAGTCCTATTTGGCGCATGCCGGAATACATACTTGATCCTTCTCCCTTCTGGGGTGGTAAGCAAAATTGTCTTACTGGCACAATCAATGTTTCCTCCATACATCGACAGCCAATCCATACCCAGAATTACATCCAATCCTTATGATTCCAAAATGATTAAATCCGAGGGAAACACATGCCTGCCTATACTCAATGGCACTTGAAAACATCCTTGACTGGCCATATACTCCGCTCCTGGTGAGCTTACTAGCATAGGTGTTCTAAGAACCTTAGTGGGCAAGTTATATTTATCCACAAATCCCCTTGATATGTATGAATGTGATGCACCAGTATCAAAAAGAACGAGTGCAGTAATTGACTTAACCAAAAACTTACCGATTACGGCATCCGGCTGCTCTTCAACCTCCTCCACGTTAACGTGGTTCACCTGTCCCATGTTGAAAGGGTTCGGCTTCTTCCCAGAGCTTCCATTGCCATTCTGGCCTTCAGGACATTCATTGGCATAATGTCCGGTCTTCTGGCACTTAAAGCAAGTGACTTGGCTCAGATCCTTCTTGGCTGGGGTTGATGGGTTGGTACGGTTCTGGCCGTTGCTTCCTCCATTGCCATTACCATTATTGGTGCCGTTGTGATTGTGCGAGCTACCTCCTCCATGGGTATGTTGAAAATGTCCTCCCGATCTAGGGGTAAAACGTGGCTTCTGCTGAGCTCCAGAATTGTACTTCCCTTGTCCATACTTCCTCTTGCGGTTCTCAATTTGCTGCTGCTTGCCTTCAATCATAAGAGCATGGTCTACCAACTCCTGGTAGTTATTGAAGGTTGCTACCATCAACTGCATGCTCAACTCATCATTCAGTCCTTCCATAAACTTCTCCTGCTTAGCTGCATCCGTAGCAACGTCATCTGGGGCATAATGTGCTAATTTACTAAAGTCCTCCACATACTAGCCAACTGTTCGTCCTCCTTGGCGCAAGTTGCGAAACTCTCGCTTCTTCATGGCCATAGCAACTGCTGAAACATGGGCAGTACGAAAAGCCTGCTGAAACTGGTCCCATGTGACAATGTCAATAGGGAAAGTGACTGTGAAATTCTCCCACCATGATGCTGCGGGTCCTTCAAGCTGATGTGCGACAAACTTCACCTTCTCCGCATCTGTGCATCCTGTTGTGGTCAACTCTCTAGCTGTCTTGCAGAGCCAATCATCTGCTACTATCGGCTCGGTGCTACTGGAAAACACCGGCGGATTCAGCCTAAGAAAACGGACTAAGTGATCAACAGGTGGTGGTGGTGGTGGTGGGTTGTTGTTCCCTTGATTCTGATTCTGAACTAGCAACTGCATCAATGTGTTCTGCTGCTGGATCAACTGGGTGAGCTCCGGTGGAAAGGTGAATCCGGGGTCACGTCTTGGAGGCATCTGAGGGTTTAGAAAAGATGAGAGTTAAGAATAGAGGGGGTCTAAAGAGAAAACACTACCCATATGCACATGAGGCAAAAGCAAGCAATTCACTTCATTCAAACAAGGGCATAGAATCGATCTAACTATCGCAAAAGTGCTCGGACTACTGTATTTACATGGTGGACTACTACTACTGATGAGGTGGTCTACTAGAAATATTCTTCGGTTGCAGACTCCATGATATCTGCTCCGGCTTCATCAACATAGTCATCATCGCTATCATCTAGATCTGAGTCGGTGTCGTCGATGATGATGTAGTCTTCCGGGCGAATCTCCTTGGGTTCTTCGTCTTCATCTACTAGTGTAGGGCCTCCCATAAATATTCCGATCTTCTTGATCAGATCATCATTCTTCTCCACCAATACTTCAATTTCCTCTTCATAATCTTCACGTGTAGCCTTAAGTTCTTCCTCCAGTTCCTTAATCCTTGTCCTAGCCTTCTTCAGATCTATCATGTCGGCGCACATCTGGTTCTCCTATCGTCGAATGTGCTGGTTTAATTCCTGGATAAAAGCTACAATTGATCTATCCTTTCTGGTGCTGATCTTCTCCCAGTGCTCATCTCGGCGCCCACAAATCTGGTAGATAGTATCCTTGAGATCATTGCGGTAGACTTCTCCAATGCGTCCCATGGCGATGTGAGCTTCCATGCTCTTTCCTAGACTCCAAGTTGGTGCGTCAAAAGAAAACTCTATGGGCTCAGTGACTGGCATGAACGTCCTTCCTAGAATTTGAACTTGAATCATCCAGCGCTCTTCTTCAGGTAAAGTGGCGTTGTAGGTTCCGGTGAAGCTTGGTACTCCTATGTTCAGGTATCTAGTGACTTCCTTCAAGTGACGTCCAAAGGGTGTATCGTCATCCGGTTGCGTGAACTTGTTCCTTGCATCCGCCATCCTAAAGAGTAGAAAAGATGAGAGGTCAGAAGAGAAGAGAGTGAATAGTGATCTAGGTCTTTAGCTTAGTGGTCGTGTCCTATAGTCAGCGTGTGCTCTGATTCCATCTTTGTAGCGGCCAGACCTCAAACAGTCTGATCTCTGTGCTCAGGTGTCATCCCTGGATCAGTAATGCTGACACCACACAGTACTTGGAGGATTTATAACAGAGTAGCAATCACACACTTATTACATCGGGTGTCTCAATAGAGAACTTATTACAATAAATATGGCTTAAGGCCATCTAATAACTATAACAGCGGAAGGCTTGGAAGATAAGTGAGTCCATCAACTCCAACGGCATCACTAAGTATAGAACCACGACCTAAAACTCCTTAATTGTCGTCTGAAAAGTCTGCAACATTAACGTTGCAGCCCGAAATGAGTCAGCACATGGAATATGCTGGCAAAGTAACACATAGAGAGTAATGGAATAAAACAGCTATACTATATGCATATTTGGCTGGTGGAAAGCTCTATGGTTACAGTTTTGCAAAAAGCCAATTTTTCCCTACTGCAAAGGAATAAACTTTATTTAACTATATGGTAGTTGTTAAACATTGAGAATGATTGACAACATTCGCAATCCCAATTAAGCATCATCATTAAACAAAACCCAACAAAATTAAATTTTAGAGTAACATGTTGAGATTCACATGATAATCCAAGTACTAGATACTCAAGATGTCCATAACCGGGGACACAGCTAATCATGATTAGTTTATACACTATGCAGAGGTTTGCGCACTTTTCCCCACAAGACTCGATCGCCTCCGTTTGGTTTCTCACACTACACGGTGTTTGAGAAACGGATGACCGAGACATAGCCTTTCAGAAGCACTAGCACCTTACAATGGATAGACCGTTACACCTACTTTCCCCTACATCTGCTAGTCTACCCTGTAAGAGTTCGCATCACATAATCAACTATGCTAGAGCCCATAATAGCTTGTGGCTGCACACGGAAGTTTCTAGTTTGAAAAATCTCATGATCCCTTTGGGCCTGGGTGGCGGTCCATAAAGAAAAACAGGCAATCCTGGAATACCCAGGTACCTCAATCCACCCAGATGTGTGTTTAAGTTGCCACCTTAGATAAACCCTTAATTAACAAACTCACATCTGTCATGGATATCACTCACCCAATCCACGTCTACTAGCATAGCATGGCATAATAGGCAACGTAGAAGTAACTCCCAAAGGTTTGATAATATAACAGGTAATAGGTACTACCTCAACTACTTCCCATCCCACAATTTAATTAGATCCTAATCATGCAATGTTTGAGGATTGATCTAATGCAATAAAACTGGGTAGTAGGAGGTATGATCAAAGTGTTACTTGCCTTGCTGATGATCCGCGAAACCTAGAGATTCGAAGTAACAGGCGGCGCACTCCGGGTATTCTATCACAGACAAACAAACAAGCATACAATAAGTATTCCTCTAATGCACGGGTAAAACTCAAATAAGAGATCTAACCAGAAGGTTCAACTTAAGAACTCCGGTTTGCAAAAAGAATCAAATCAAACGAAGCAACGAAAGTCAAACGGCAAAAGAAACAAGCTTCGTTTACTATTCTGGATCTAGGGTGTCGGATTTCGGGTTCCGGCAGACCCTTAAGGTTCGAACACTGGGGTGCGTGCGGAGATCACGTCCTCAACCTCCCCGCCTCACAAAGATCTAAACTACTAAAGGAATCACACAAGAGACACAAGATTTATACTGGTTCGGGCCACCATTGTGGTGTAATACTCTACTCAAGTGTGTGGTGGATGGATTGCCTCCTGGGGCGGGTTATGATGAACACTACAAGGAAGAACTGCCTCGCGAGGGTCAGTGCTTAGCTGGGGCGACGAACTGCTGGGAAGAGTTCAGTCACCTCTCTCTCTCTTTCTCTCTCCCTCTCTGATTTCCGATCCCCCCTATCATGTGGGTGGCTGGTCCTATTTATAGAGGCCCTGGTCTCTTCACAAATATCGAGCGGGAAGGGAGCCAACAATGGTGGCTAATTTGAAGGGGGACAGCAAGTACATCTATCCTGACTAAAGGTGGTCTTCGCCTGCGAAAGACTCTGCGGTGATGCCGTGCTGGGCTCCATGGTGACCTCCGTCTCATAGTCCGCTTGGTCCTGGTCTCGTTGCACTGTAATGGCAACCTTTGCCTGATGCCTCAGTACTCCGCGGCTGCGCTTGCCCCCTTTGCACCAAAGAGGAAAGAAGGACGCCGCGCGCGCTGGCGCCCGCCTGGCACCCTCGATCGTCATGGCTTGCGTCACTGGCACCTCGCGAGGTATCCCGCCTTGATATCTCCGTCTCCTCGCAAGCCAGCCTGAGGAGGCTGCGCCTGAGGATGCGCCGTATTGTCCGCCTCGCGAGGCTTGGCCCCTCGCGAGGGTCTTGAGTCTTGTGTTGGTGAAGATGGGCCATGTTGGGCCCCCACTCGAGCCACGCCGCAGGCCGCAGGCAGGCAATTCTGGGGACCCTCGTTCCCAAAACGCCGACAGTAGCCCCCGGGCCCAAGGCGCGCATGGGCTTGGCCGTGCCGCAAGGCGAAAGGGCAAGGGCGAAGCGCCACGGGCCCTAATAGCCTGCGGCCTTGGGCGCCGCGTGGCGGTTGATTGGACGTGGGCGACTCCACTTCCCCATGACGCCTTGGTGATCATGCGAGTTGGACAAGTCCCTACATGCAGATCGTGTTATGATTACCTGCGATCATGGAGGCCGGCGGTTGGCCTTTGCCGGCTATAAGTACGGCACCAGGCGTGCCCTTCCAATCCATCTCTTCTTGCTCTCTCATTCGCCTCAGTTCTTGCTCCGTCTTGGTGTGATGGCTCCATCGAGGAGGTACTCGGCTGCAGAGAAGGGGAAGGCCCTCCAGGTTGGCCCTGCCTCTCCCCCGCCCAAGCGTGGTCGTGGGCGCCCTCGGAAGCATCCGGTGGCTGCCCCGGCCGCGTTCGGTGGCCATGGGGGCGGCTCCCAGCGCGGCGGCGGGCGAGCCGTCGTAGCCGAAGGACGCGCCTGGGTCGTTCTCCCAGGCCGCGCTTTCGTGCTGTGCAGGCGCTGCCGGAGTTCGTCGTCTGGTCGGCGGAGCCGACTCGCGCCCGGCTCCCGCTCCCTCGCTTCCTCCTTGGTGAACTCCCGGCCTGCGCTCTTGGTGGCCTCTGGCTCGAGGCAGAGGGCTGCTGCAGCAGGTTCTCGTGGGTCGCGCTGGAGGTCTCCGCCAGCGGGGGCTTGGCCTTCACTCGTGGCTGGCAGGCGTTCGCCCGCACTCGCGGCCTGGAGCGTCGGTGCACTCTGCACTTCAGGTTCGACGGCGACGCCACCCTCTATGTGAGGGTGTTTGGGGAAGATGGTCGCCGCGCAGGATGCCGCCCTGAGGACGTTGACTGTGTCCGTGGGCCCCGCTCCGATGGCGATGGAGCAGATAGCGCCCGCGCGGATGGCGGCATCCACGACTCCCCAAGCTTCGTCAACTCTTCCTCAAGCGACTCCTCCAGCGGTGGCAGCAGTCCTCCCCAGCGCCATCGAGCTTGCTTGGGAGGTGGCGGTTCATCCGCCCGCCGTCGTGCCCCGGTGAAGCGCGAGAGGGTGTCCGCCTGAGGCCCTGAGGCAGCCCGTGTCTTCCTCCGCGGGCCAATGTGAGGGGGCTGCGCCGGGCTCGTCTTTTTCCTTTCTCTTTTGTTCCCTGTGTAAGACAGAACAGCTGCATGGAGCCCCCTTGGGCGTGTTGGGAAACATTGCCGTTTTAGCTATTACCTTGACCTCATTTTTTGCACCTCTTGATTTCTCGCCTGTGCGTAGATAGTTTTCGACCCCTGCCGGGGGGTGGGGCGACCGACCCAGGCCCTATGTGCGCGTCGCGGTGCGCGAGGGGCACGGACTAGAAGGGGTGCTCCTGTAATGTGCCAGGGTCGTGAAAACCTTCCTGTGGCTAGGGCAGAAACCCTCGCGAGGACGTCTGAGCACCATCCCTCGCTAGGTTGTTTACAAGAGAAACCAAAGCGAGGAGCGAAAATCGACGAACCACAAATCATCAACAGCGACAACTTCAATAAGACTCCAAATGCAAACACACACGTCAACTGCGGAAAGCAAATGAAAAAGCCGCGTCCGGCACCTAATCTAGTCTTCGACGTCTTCTCACCAGCGCGGAGCTAAGTGCTGCCATTGGGCGTGGGAGGGAGCCCCAGGGCCTGAGGCCGGCGCTCCTGAGACTCCGGGGCGTGTACAGCCCCACTCATTATTACGTGAGAGTGTCACGGGGCGGCGAGCTTCACATGCGCTCGCCTTGCTTCACAGGCTCTGGGCCTTTTCCAAAGCGATAGCTTCACAGGTGCTCGCCTTGCTTCACAGGCTCTGGGCCTTTTCAAAAAGAGATGATCTTCACAGGCACTCGCCTTGCTTCACAGGCTCCAGGCCTTTTTCCAAAGCGATGATCTTCACAGGCACTCACCTTGCTTCACAGGCTCCATGCCTTTTTCCAAAGCGATGATCTTCACAGGCACTCGCCTTGCTTCACAGGCTCCGGGCCTTTTTAGGGGTAGAACCTCCGGAGGTGCTGGATGTTCCACACGTTCTGGACCGGCACTCCCTCCTGAGTCTCCAAGCGTGCGGAGCCGGGCCTGGAAACATGAACAACCTTGAGCGGGCCCTCCCACATGGGAGAGAGCTTGTGCAATCCCTCCCTGGAGAGGACCCGCCTGAGCATGAGGTCTCCTACCTCAAGGGTCCTGGGGCGGATGTTGCGGCAGTGGTACCGCCGCAGCGCTTGCTGATACCTCGCCGCTCGCAGCGCAGCCTCCCGGCGACGTTCCTCCCCAACACGAGGTCCGTCCCCCGCATGGCGTCCTGCTGCGCCTCGTCGAACGCCAGGACCCGCGCGGAGCGACGTCTGACCTCATGAGGGAGGACTACCTCCACTCCGTAGACCAGGAAGAATGGGGTTTCTCCAGTCGGTTTGGTCGCGGTGGTGTGGATGGACCACAACACGGACTGAAGCTCGTCGTACCAACCTCGGCCGCAGGCCTCCAGCTTCTTCTTGAACGTCCTGGTCTTGAGGCCCCTTAGGACCTCCGTGTTGGCTCGCTCGGCCTGGCCGTTGCTTCGGGGGTGCGCCACTGAAGCGTAGCATATCTGCGTTCCAAGGTTAGCACAGTATGTTTTGAAGAGGTTATTGGTGAACTGCGAACCGTTGTCTGTGATGATGCGGTTCGGCACACCGAACCGGCTCACGATGCCCCTGATGAACTTGACCGCGGAGCTCGCGGGGATGGTGCGGACGGCCTCCACTTCAGCCCACTTGGTGAACTTGTCCACGGCGACGTAGAGGTAGCGGTAGCCCCCTGGCACCCGAGGAAACGGGCCCAGGATGTCCAGCCCCCAGACTGTGAATGGCCACGAAAGGGGTATAGTCTGCAGGCCTCCCGCCGGCTGATGGATTTGCTTGGCGTGGAACTGGCAGGCCTCACAAGCTTTCACCAGTTCGACGGCGTCATTGAGTGCGGTGGGCCAATAAAACCCACTACGGAACGCCTTGCCGATGAGGGTCCGTGATGATGAATGATGTCCACAGTCTCCGCCGTGTATGTCTTCCAGCAGTTTCTTTCCTTGCTCCCTGGAGATGCAGCGCAGGGATACATCGTTTGGTCGCTTCCGGTAGAGCTCTCCATCCTTGATGCAGTACGCCATGGCCTGCCGTGCCACACGCTCCGCTTCCTCCTCCTTCTCCGGCAAGGTCCCTTGTGTTAAGTAACTCCAGAGCTCCGTGATCCAGCATCCCTCGTGAGGTTCCATCGTCAGGAGCAGGCGTGCTCCTGAGGCCGGGCCATAGACCAGGGCTCCTGAGGCAGGTGGCTGGGGGAGCTCCTCCCGAGGCTGAGCCGTGTTTGAGAATGACGGCAAGGCTGAGGGCTTGAAGAGCCGCTCCTCAAAGACACCAGGCTCCTGAGGTAACCGCCTGGACGCCCGTTTGGCGATGTCGTCGGCCTCTTGATTGGTGCCACGGGGCACATGCTGCAACTCCAACCCCCAGAACTGCTTCTCCATCCGGCCGACCTCCGCAAGGTAGGCTTCCATGTGCTCATCTTTCGGCTCGTACACCTTGTTGGAGAAATTAACAAGGAGCTGTGAATCACCCTTAATGGTGAGGCGTTTCACCCCCAGGGCTGCCGCGGCCTTCAAGCCCGCTATCAAACCTTCATACTCCGCTATGTTGTTGGAGACCTTTTCACCTTGCTGGAAACAGAGCTGTATGGCGTAGTAGAGCTTGTCCTGAGTGGGCGATATAAGCACCGCCCCAGCCCCAGCACCATGTCTGGAGAACGCCCCGTCGAAGTGCATGACCCAGCCTTCTGGCGCTTCGCTCCCCCGGAAGAGGGACCGATCCTCGTCGGCCTTGAGGCCTGGTGCCTCCGTCCATTCTGCCACAAAATCCACCAACGCTGCTCCTTTGATGACCCTGGTTGTGCTGAACTCGAGCTGACACGCCTGCAGCTCTATGTTCCACTCAGCGAGCCTTCCGGCTGAGTTAGGGCTCCTGAGCACTCTCTCCAGGGGGTATGACGAGATGACTTTGATGGGATGAGCCTGGAAGTAGTGACGCAGCTTGCGCGAGGCTACCAGTAGCGCGAGGAGGAGCTCTGAGGCATTGGGTACCGTGCCCTCGTGTCCCGTAGCACCGTGCTAACAAAGTAAACTAGGTGCTCGACAAGGCTGGGAGCATCTGGGGTTGCCGCGCGCTCGGGAGGTAAGGGCGCCTCACGGGGCGACGTGGCCTCAAGAGGTGGACCATCTGGTCGGGCGGCCTCTCCTGCCCCCGGTGCATTCCCTAGAAGCTGACCCTCCTCAGCTGCGGTTGTGGCTTCTGCAGGCTTTCCTTGTTCCCGTTTTGTCCTGCCTCGGGCTGCCGCTGCGGCCTTGACTTGGCGCTCCTCCCTAACCGCCACCAGGGCTGCACTGGAGGAGTAGGGTGTGGCGGCGAGGTACAGTAGCAGGGGCTCCTGAGGGCGCGGAGCCACCATGACTAGGGGACTGGTCAGGTACCTCTTGAGATCTTGAAACGCCTTATCTGCCTCTTCAGTCCATTCAAAGGGCCCCTTTTTCTTCATCAGCGGAAGAAAGGCAGCGCTCGCTCCCCCAGTTTGGAGATGAAGCGCCCTAGCGCGGTCACGCGCCCAGTGAGCTTCTGCATTTCTCTGAGGGTCTTTAGTGGACTCATGTCTTCGACCGCCTTGACCTTCTCGGGGTTGGCCTCGATGCCATGATGGGACACGAGGAATCCCAAGAGCTTGCCCGAGGGGACGCCAAACACACATTTCTCCGGGTTGAGCCGCAGGTTTACTGCATCGAGGCTCGCGAAGGTCTCCTCCAGGTCTTGTATCAGGGTCTTGGCCTCCCGAGATTTTACTACAATGTCATCAACGTAGGCTTCGACATTCTTTCCGAGCTGCTGGCCCAAGGTAATGTGCATCAGTCGCTGAAAGGTTGCCCCTGCGTTACGCAGCCTGAACGACATGCATGTATAGCAGTATACCCCGCACAGGGTCAAGAAGGCGGTCTTCTCAACGTCTTCCACGGCCATCTTGATCTGGTGATACCCGGAGAAGGCGTCCAGGAAGTATAGCAGGTCGCACTCTGCAGTGGAATCGACAATCTGGTCGATGCGGGGGAGCGGGAACGGATCTTGCGGGAATGCCTTGTTGAGGTTGGTGAAGTCGACACACATGCGTTCTTCCCCCCCCTTCTTGGGCACAACGACAGGGTTGGCCAACCAATCCGGGTATCGGACCTCGCGAATGACCCTGGCGGCCTCTAGTTTGCGGGTCTCTTGGGCGATGAAAGCCTGCTTCTCTGTGGACTGCCGCCTGGCCTTCTGCTTCACAGGGCGTACATTTGGGCACACGTTGAGGTGATGCTCGATGACACTTCTGGGGATCCCCGCCAGCTGATCTGGCTCCCAAGAAGATACCTTCTTATTCGAGCACAGGAACTTGACCAACGCCTCCTCCTGCTCAGGCTCTAGGTTGGCACCTATGGTGAAAGTGGCACCGGAGGACCCGTCCTCGTCGACGGGTATCTGCTTGGTTTCTGCTTTGTCTTGGGTGAACAACTGCTTCTTCTTCGCGGGCGCAGCCTCTTTGGGCTCAGGGGTCTCCGCGTCAACGGGCCGTGCCGGTGCCGCCGTCTTGAAGGCGAGCTTGAGTACTTGCAGGGCGTCTCCGGTGTCCCCGTGCACGGCGAGGGTACCGCTGCTCCCGGGCATCTTCATGAGGTTGTACGCCGGGTGCGTGGCAGCCATGAATTGAGCCAGAGCTGGGTAGCCGAGGATGGCGTTGTAAGGGAGGCCGATGGGGGCGATGTCGAAGTCGACCATCTCCGTGTGGAAGTTGTCGTAGGTGCCGAAGGTTACCGGGAGCCGGATCTGTCCCAAGGAGTCGGATGATCCGCCCCCGACACCCGAGAAGGATCGACTGGGTCGCAGCCGCTCCCAAGGTATGCAGAGGAGGCTGAAAGTCTCGACCGAAAGCATGCTGAGGCCTGCGCCGCCATCAACGAGGGTCCTGGTGACGGCCACCTGGCAGATAGTGGGGGTGCACAACATCGGGAGTGCGCCGGAGCCTACCGGGTTGGTGGGGTGGTCCTCCGAGCTGAAGGTCAGGCCGGCCTCGGGCGCCACCCGGTCCGGGGGAGCCCCCTACCGTGCGGAGACGGTGTTAACCCGACGGGCAAAGGGCTTGACGTGGCGACTTGTGGGCGGCGCCTGCGAGCCGCCCAGGAGGGCCGCAACGACCGGAGGCGTCGATGTCGTGGTGCAACCACTCCGTCGCGCGGGTGGATGCCGGGGTCGTGCTCGCCGCTCGTTTCCCGCCGGGCCGGTTGCGGTGTCGACGGCGGGCGACGGGGAACGATGAGGACGCCTACCGACGGGGGCCATCTGGGCGACGCGAGAAGCGGTGGCGGCCGCGCGCTCGGCGCAGGCCCGACGAGCATCAGACATGGATGTGACGGTCGGAGGAGAGCGGAGCGGTGGAAGACGAATTCCGGCGCACCCCTACCTGGCGCGCCAAATGTCAGATTTCGGGTTCCGGCAGACCCTTAAGGTTCGAACACTGGGGTGCGCGCGGAGATCACGTCCTCAACCTCCCCGCCTCACAAAGATCTAAACTACTAAAGGAATCACACAAGAGACACAAGATTTATACTGGTTCGGGCCACCATTGTGGTGTAATACCTACTCCAGTGTGTGGTGGATGGATTGCCTCCTGGGGCGGGTTATGATGAACACTACAAGGAAGAACTGCCTCGCGAGGGTCAGTTTTAGCTGGGGCGACGAACTGCTGGGAAGAGTTCAGTCACCTCTCTCTCTCTCTCTCTTTCTCTCTCCCTCTTTGATTTCCGATCCCCCCTATCATGTGGGTGGCTGGTCCTATATATAGAGGCCCTGGTCCTCTTCCCAAATATCGAGCGGGAAGGGAGCCAACAATGGCGGGCTAATTTGAAGGGGGACAACAAGTACATCTATCCTGACTAAAGGTGGTCTTCGCCTGCGAAAGACTCTGCGGTGACGCCGTGCTGGGCTCCATGGTGACCTCCATCTCGTAGTCCACTTGGTCCTGGTCTCGTTGCACCGAAAGGGCAACCTTTGCTTGATGCCTCGGTACTCCGCGGCTGCGCTTGCCCCCTTTGCACCAAAGAGGAAAGAAGGACGCTGCGCGCGCTGGCACCCGCCTGTCACCCTCGATCGTCATGGCTTGCGTCACTGGCACCTCGCGAGGTACCCCGCCTTGATATCTCCGTCTCCTCGCGAGCTAGCATAAGGAGGCTGCGCCTGAGGATGCGCCATGTCGTCCGCCTCGCGAGGCTTGGCCCCTCGCGAGGGTCTTGAGTCTTGTGTTGGTGAAGATGGGCCATGTTGGGCCCCCACTCGAGCCACGCTGCAGGCCGCAGGCAGGCAAGTCTGGGGACCCCCGTTCCCAGAATGCCGACATAGGGCAATTTTTACAGTGGCAAAAACTTGTTTAAGTTGGTTAAACTGGTAGAGGGTTTCGAGATGAAACTCCAGGCGCTTGAATCGCCCGATTCCGATAAACGAGCGAAAAGTTATACTAAAACGAAAATCGGATCAGGAATCGCGATCTGTAGGATCGAAAGTATGTCTAGAGGGGGGGGGGTGATTAGACTACTTGACCAATTAAAAACTTGGCCTTTTCCCAATTTTAGTTCTTGGCAGCTATCTTAGAGCAAGTCAAGCAATCATCACACAATTCAAGCAAGCATGCAAAGAGTTTATTGGCAGCGGAAAGTAAAGCATGCAACTTGCAAGAATGTAAAGGGAAGGGTTTGGAGGATTCAAACGCAATTGGAGACACGGATGTTTTCCCGTGGTTCGGATAGGTGGTGCTATCCTACATCCACGTTGATGGAGACTTCAACCCACGGAGGGTAATGGTTGCGCGAGTCCACGGAGGGCTCCACCCACGAAGGGTCCACGAAGAAGCAACCTTGTCTATTCCACCATGGCCATCGCCCACGAAGGACTTGCCTCACTAGCGGTAGATCTTCACAAAGTAGGCGATCTCCTTGCCCTTACAAACTCCTTGGTTCAACTCCACAATCTTGTCGGAGGCTCCCAAGTGATACCTAGCCAATCTAGGAGACACCACTCTCCAAGAAGTAACAAATGGTGTGTTGATGATGAACTCCTTGCTCTTGTGCTTCAAATGATAGTCTCCCCAACACTCAACTCTCTCTCATAGGATTTGGATCTGGTGGAAAGAAGATTTGAGTGGAAAGCAACTTGGGGAAGGCTAGAGATCAAGATTCATATGGTAGGAATGGAATATCTTGGTCTCAACACATGAGTAGGTGGTTCTTTCTCAGAACATATGAGTAGGAATGATGTATGTGTTCTGATGGCTCTCTCTTCGAATGAAGAGGTGGTGGAGGGGTATATATAGCCTCCACACAAAATCCAACCGTTACACACAATCTACCAATCTCGGTGGGACCGAATCAGAAAACTCGGTCTGACCGAAATAGTAAACCTAGTGACCATTATGAATTTCGGTGGGACTGAGATGCAACTCGGTAGGACCGATTCGGTTAGGGTTTGGGCATAACGTAATCTCGGTGAGACCGATCGCACAAACTCGGTGAGACCGAGTTCGGCAATTAGCTAACCAGAGAGTTGGTCAGGCAAACTCGGTGGGACCGACTCGCTCTTTCGGTGAGACCGAAACGTTACAAGAAGGAAACATGGAGTTTACCTTGCATTCTCGGTGGGGCCGATTCGCTCTTTCGGTGAGACCGAAAAGTTACGAAAGGGAAACAGAGAGTTTCCAAGCCCATCTTGGTGAGACCGAGAACCTTATCGGTAGGACCGAATTGCTAGGGTTTGGCAGTGGCAAATGACAAGTGAAACTCGGTGGCGCCGGATTGACAGAATCGGTATGACTAAGTTTGGCTTAGGGTTTAGGTCATTTGTGGATATGGAAAAGTGGTTGAGGATTTTGGAGCATATCACTAAGCACATAAAGCAAGAGGCTCATTAAGCAACACCTCATCCCTCCTTGATAGTATTGGCTTTTCCTAAAGACTCAATGTGATCTTGGATCACTAAAATATAAAATGAGGAGTCTTGAACTTTTGAGCTTGAGCCAATTCTTTGTCCTTAGCATTTTGAGGGTTCCACTTTCACATCCATGCCATGCCAATCATTGAGCTTTCCTGAAATAATCATCTTGGAATAGCATTAGCTCAGTGAGCTATATGTTGTTATGAATTACCAAAACCACCTAGGGATAGTTGCACTTTCAATCTCCCCCTTTTTGGTAATTGATGACAACATATAGATCAAAGCTTCGACAAATGATAATAATCATGAAATACATCGTCGCTTTGAGAAGTATGTGATAAGTAAGAGCTCCCCCTAAATTTGTGCATATTTAAAATTTGCTTTGGACTGCAAATGCACATGGAGTTAGAATCATGGGTTACTCTTCCATGTCACATACATCTTGGTGGAGCGCTCAAAAATGATAAGATTGAAATACATGCACTCATCACCAAGAATAGTGAATGATCACAAAAGATAGATAGAATGATAATATTTAAGCAAGCATTAAGCAAACATTAATCGTAGCTTATGATCAAACACATGATCATCGATGTCTCACAGGCATAAGGACGTAGTATCTCACACACAAGCAAACAAAGTTCGAAAAACCACCAAATAAAGCAAGAGAGAAAAGCAACACACACACACTCTCTCTCTCTCTCTCTCTCTCTCTCTCGAAGCCTATGATCTATACATCTTCTCCCCCTTTGGCAACAAGTTACCAAAAAGTTCCTAGAAAATGCATAGTGCTAAGTCGACGCTCAGGCTTGATCTTCAGGTGGTGGTGGAGTCCGGAGCACGCCAAGGACGAAGCCTTCAGTAGAAGTGGTCGGAGTCGAGGCTGAAGTGGATGCTGGAGCTGGTGGAACGGAGGCTGTAGCTGGTGTAGACATTGTGGCTCTGGTGTCAGCAACTGGCAGTGCAGACGACCTCGGACCTCGTGGCACCCTGGCAAAAGCATCAGTTGTGGTCCTGCCTCTCCTCTCATTCATGTCCTCCTGAAGCTGCTCCACAGCGGTCTGTATTTCTGTCACCTTGATGTCCATGTCATAGAATCTCTGTTCCATGATCCTCTCTAGGCTCGCCTGGTTCTGAGTCAGGGTGGCAAGTCCTTGCTCAATACGCAGGGTGGATGCTATCAGGTAACCGAGCTGCTCTTGTTTGGTCTTCAAGAAGTAATCAGATGCCTCTGCTTGAGTAGGCATCCTGGCAGCTTTTTCCTTCCTCGCCTTCTCCTTCTGAGCTTGTGCATGTGCAGATGAGGGTTCGTTTTCAGTCATAACCACTTGGTTATCCTCAAAATCTGGACGGATGGGCAGGTGTTCCTTATCCAATAAATACACGCCCGTGCCCATCTTGGAGTTGATGAGCTCCTGAATCTGTGGGGCATACCCACAACTCCTCTTCTGGTCTGCAGCTATCCTCTTGATTGTTTCCACAATGAGACTCATGACCTTGAACTTCTGAGGCACGTCAAAGACATGAAGCAGGTTGATCACGTGACCTCTGATCATCTTGTGATCTCCAGATTTGGACAGAAGGGTGTGCCTAAGGACCCAGTTGATCGTAGGGAATCCTGAGAGAAGATAGTGCACGGAGCCAAACTTGAACGTGTCAAGCGCTTCATTCGGGATCTCCTTGTACATGTTGGACATGGAGTTGTGATCCATCTTTTTCTTGGCATAGATGTCCAAGTCATCAGCTTGCTCCTCTGGGGCATTGATCAACTTCGCCCATTCTTCCACAGTGGATTGGTACCTTGTACCCTCAGACATCCATGTGATCCTGCCATCCGGATAAAAGTGTGCTATGGAGTAGAATTGCATGATCAGCTCCTCGTTCCACTTTGTGAGCTTCTGCCCAACAAAGTCTGCAACTCCACAAGCACTAAAGCTGTCAAATACACCGGGGTAGTACTCTTCATTGTCCTTGATGTAGGTCCAGTCGACCCATCTCATGTCACAAATGATTGGCTTCTTGTCAAGCAAAACAGTCTCATAGAAATCTTGTTGCTCCTTGGTATGGAATCTGTAATCCATGGCAGTCCTTCTCCTAAAAGCATACGGGTCTGCTTCTCTCCATTTCCTCAGCCCTGAATCTCTCCTGAGCTTCATATCCTCAGCCACAGGATGAGCATCGTTGTGGTCCGGGATCTTGGGCTTGAGCTTCCTAAGGACACTCTCTTCCTCTTCTTCAATAGCTTCAGGCATTGGGGCCTTGTTCTTTTCTGTAGCTGGGATGCTTCGTGTATTTCTCTTTGGTGCACTCTTAGGCTTAGATGCAGCCTTAGGTGCATCCTTGGGCTTGGATGCAGCTGTTCCTGACCTTATAGCATCTCCCATGAGTTTGGCTGCCTTGGGTGCTGGTGCAGCAACCTCTTCTTCTTCTCCCTCCTCATCGACCATGATGGAGGCCTTTCCAAGCACTCTTGCTACAGTCTTTTTCACCCTCTCTTTCCTTTTCTTGCCCTCAACAGCAATGGGCTCAATGGGAGCAGGCTTCACAGTTGAAGCCCTAGCCTTTGACATGGGCTGCCTGCCTGCTGGCCTTTTGATCTTCAGCCCTGGCTTGGTTCCTTGAGCTGGTTCAGCTCTCTTTGATGTGGCCTCTTCCTCTGCCACATAGTCTTCATCCTCAGAATCAGGCGTTCTCTTCTTCCTTTGACGTGTGGCAGCCTTGGACAGATTGCTGGGGATGCTCCTGCTGCCATCATCAGAAGAGCTTGAGGAGCTAGTGCCCTCACTCATCACAATTTGCTACTCAGACACATTCTGGCTGTCACTTTGATCAGACATGTTGCAAACTGACTGCTGACCCTGTGAATAGATTATGGATAAGATAGAGTGGATGAGCATCAGAAAGAGCAGAGATTTTTGCAAAAGATTAATTCAAAAACCTAGTTTTAGTTTTCCACAGAAAGCATCTCGGATCTACCGATTTTCAAACTCGGTGACACCGAAGCAGTTTTGGCACCAGAACTGGTGAACTCGGTCAGACCGAGTCACAGTTCGGTGGCACCGAGACTGCTAGGGTTTCACAGAATTCCAAAATCGGTCGCACCGATAAGTTATCCTCGGTCAGACCGAGTTTCACTTGTGCAATGGCAAAAGCCAGATCGGTGGGACCGAGTTTTTCAACTCGGTGGGTCCGAGATGGTTTCAGCGGAAACCTAACCCTAAAATTTTCGAATTAAACCTATTCTACGAGATCATTGATTGGATAGAAGTGTTTCAATCGTGGCAAGAATCATAATGATCACAATGTGCTAGGAATCGGAGTGGGGAATAGCACAAAGATCGAGTCCATACCCTAGTTCGGCGGAGACTCGCTACGGCGGCAATGGCGGGGTAGAAATCCGTTGACGGCGGCGGAGACCAGCGACTGGAGGCTGCTGGCGACGAGAAGACGATCCGGAGACCACGAAGGCAGAGCAGGCTATCGCGCGGGCGACGAGGTTTCGGAGAAATTTCCAAAATTTTGCCCGTCACTATATATAGCCCGACCCTGTCGGTGTGACCGAGTGGAACAACTCGGTGGCACCGAGATGCAAAACTGTGTGCAGTTATTGCAACTTGGTGTGACCGAAAAGTTCAAATCGGTTGCACCGAGATCGAAAACCTAGATCAACTTAATGAACTCGGTAGGACCGAAAATTGGAGTATCGGTCAGACCGAGATTCATAAAGAGGTTTTGGAAGTTTAAGTCTGTGACGAATCGGGGACTCCGAGCGCTCCTCACAGAGAGTGGTTCGAATCTGACTTGATCAAGTTTTGTGATGCAGCATGAATAGAGTTTGAGACGAGAAAAACATAGATAGCTAGAGGAGGTTCTTAGGCATTCTTGTCCATCCACTTGGCAAAAGAAGAAAGCCAAACAATCAAAACAACAAGTGGATGTCCTCGAATGAGTAAAATATGCAACCAACATGCTCACACAATAAGATGGCAAAAGAAATATGTGGCAAAGCATGCACAACCAATTCTAGCATCTATCAAGCAATTTGCGATGACTAGGTCATCTATATATGAGTATATTGACTTAGGAGTCAAGTGAGAACACTTGATCATAGGTCATACTCAACGTTTAAGCTCAAGTGGGGTTACCACTTTTACATAGAGCATTGTTGTATTCACATCTTTAGAGTTGCTTTAGCTCAAGTCTTAGAGTAAAGCTCCCCCTAGATGTGATATCCCCCCTAAGAGGGATGAACTAACCTTGGGTTTTGTCGATGATGACTTCATGTAGATGTTGAAGATGTGGATGCTCAATGTTGATGTAGATCACTTGGAGCTATCCATTTGAGTGAATTGCACTTTCAATACCTACACGGGTTAGTCCCACAAGGAACAAACAAGGATATCCATAGACATAGAGAGATGCACACACAAGATGATGTCCATGAAAACTTTAGGTTACCTTGTCCCTTGTCTTACCAACACGAGGGTTTGTGACTCCTTGAACTAGTGCAAGATGTAGAAGTTGATTGCACTTGTTCTTGCCAAAATGATAAGAGTGAAGTATGTTGGCGGAGTCACACTCAAGAACTCTCTAGTTCTTCTTCTTTTGGATCCACACCATCTTGATGGGAATCCTTGGAGTTGTAGTCATACTTGATGTAGTGGAACTTGAAGTAGTCTTGGGAATCCACTTTACTAAGGTCTTAGGAGCTTCTTCAAATGCATCAATCTCCTCTTGAAGCTTGTCCTTGCCTTTTTGCCTGTAGTCTTGTGATGGAAGATCATCTTGAGCTTGTGTCCCCTTGAAAGAAGTGTCATACTTCTCTTGTTGAGGAACAAACTTTGTCTTGGGGTATTGATCTTCTTCCCATTCAACTCCATTGGCATTGAACTTTCGTTCAAAACCAACACCTTGATTCTTCCGGTGCATTCCTTGCTTGCGCACAATTTCCTCGAATTGCTTACTTCCGGCAAGGCTCTTGTAAACACCTTTCTCTATAATTCCCTTCAATAAGCTATTTTCTTGCTCAAGTGTAACTTCGATAAGAGAATCATTAGTGGAATCAAGAGAACTACTAGAAGCAACAATATTGGATTTAGCATGATCATTGTTACTACTAGAGGAAGAATCTTTCTTATTCTTGTTACTAGTCTTGACTTGAGGCATGTAAGTGGATAATAGTAAATGCTTGGCAATGTAAGAAGAACTATTCTTGCGGAGATCATCATTGATTGCTTTTAAGAACTCATGCTCTTGCTCAAGATTGAGCTTTTCAAAGCGTAATTTCTCATGAGCTCTTAAAAGTTCTCGATGATCTTCAAAGATAGTTTCATGAGCTAACTTAAGAGTGTTTAGTTCTTTAGTTAGAGCCTCAATCTTCTCCTTATCATTGTCATTCGTTTTAGCATGATTAATTGATATTTCATCATAGTACTCATCACTAGAGTTGTCAACAAGCAAATCATCATCACCTAACAAGTCATCTTCATCACTATTAAAATCAACGTACTCGGGGTGTGTTACCTTTGGACCTTTGGCCATGAAGCATCTTCCAATTCCTTCATTTGGGGAGTCAAATATGTCGTAGGAGTTGGTTGACACAAGTGCTAGACCGGCAACACCTTCATCTTGAGTATCTTCGGAGTCGGGGTGATAACTTCTCTCGGAGTGGCTGTCGGAGTCGGAGCCGGATACCCATTCACCAACATGAGCTTGATGTCTTCGTTTTGTATAGCTCCTTGATGATTTTTCCTTCCTTTCTAAGTCCTTGCTTCTCCGTGAGTATCTTCGTTCACAATGATCATCTCTACTCCTTCTCTATCTTGGTGGAGATTCTTTGCTTCTTCTTTTTGGAGAATCTTCTCTTCTCTTGTAGGGAGCCGTACACTCATTGGAATAGTGTCCGGGTCTTCCACAATTATAGCAGTTTCGCTCTCGACTAGAAGATCTTTTGTCATTGTAGGACCTTGACTTGAAGTTTCTATCTTTGCTTCTACTCTTGTAGAACTTGTTGAAGTTCTTCACCATTAAGCTCAATTCTTCATTGAAGTTTTGTTTCTCACTTGATGATGTGGGGGCTTCACATGACGCTTTGTAGGCACCACTTGATTTATTGTGAAGTTCCTCTTTATCCTTGAGTGACATCTCATGAGCAACAATCCTTCAATTACTTCCGTTGGCTTGAGATCTTTGTAGTTGGGCATCATTTGGATTAATGTGCACACGGTATCATATTTCCCATCCAAGTCTCTTAGGATCTTCTTGATGATGAATCTATCGGTCATCTCTTCACTTCCTAAGCCGGCAATCTCATTTGTGATGAGAGCAAGCCTAGAGTACATTTCAGCGACACCTTCACCATCCTTCATCTTGAACTTGTCAAGTTGACTTTGGAGCACATCCAACTTGGATTCCTTGAAGGAGTCGGTACCTTCGTGCATATCAATCAAAGTATCCCAAATCTCCTTTGCATTCTCAAGGCGGCTGATTTGGTTGAATTCTTCGGGGCACAATCCGTTGAAGAGAATATCACAAGCTTGAGCATTGTATTGCAACATCTTCAACTCATCCGCGGTAGCTTCACGGTTTGGTTCCCTCCCATCGAAGAACTCACCTTGCAAGCCAACACAAACAATAGCCCATACGGCGGGGTAATGTCCAAGAATATGCATTTTCATTGTATGCTTCCAACTAGCAAAGTTAGTGCCATCAAAGTAAGGACCTCTACGGTGATAATTTCCCTCGCTAGACGCCATACTCTCCTAGGTTGTGAAACCAAGGCTATGACCACCAAAAGCTGTGAAGATCAAGCCAAATGGAGACCAAAGCTCTGATACCACTTGTAGGATCGAAAGTATGTCTAGAGGGGGGGTGATTAGACTACTTGACCAATTAAAAACTTAGCCTTTTCCCAATTTTAGTTCTTGGCAGCTATCTTAGAGCAAGTCAAGCAATCATCACACAATTCAAGCAAGCATGCAAAGAGTTTATTGGCAGCGGAAAGTAAAGCATGCAACTTGCAAGAATGTAAAGGGAAGGGTTTGGAGGATTCAAACGCAATTGGAGACATGGATGTTTTCCCGTGGTTCGGATAGGTGGTGCTATCCTACATCCACGTTGATGGAGACTTCAACCCACGGAGGGTAACGGTTGCGCGAGTCCATGGAGGGCTCCACCCACGAAGGGTCCACGAAGAAGCAACCTTGTCTATTCCACCATGGACATCGCCCACAAAGGACTTGCCTCACTAGCGGTAGATCTTCACGAAGTAGGCGATCTCCTTGCCCTTACAAACTCCTTGGTTCAACTCCACAATCTTGTCGGAGGCTCCCAAGTGACACCTAGCCAATCTAGGAGACACCACTCTCCAAGAAGTAACAAATGGTGTGTTGATGATGAACTCCTTGCTCTTGTGCTTCAAATGATAGTCTCCCCAACACTCAACTCTCTCTCATAGGATTTGGATCTGGTGGAAAGAAGATTTGAGTGGAAAGCAACTTGGGGAAGGCTAGAGATCAAGATTCATATGGTAGGAATGGAATATCTTGGTCTCAACACATGAGTAGGTGGTTCTTTCTCAGAACATATGAGTAGGAATGATGTATGTGTTCTGATGGCTCTCTCTTCGAATGAAGAGGTGGTGGAGGGGTATATATAGCCTCCACACAAAATCCAACCATTACACACAATCTACCAATCTCGGTGGGACCGAATCAGAAAACTCGGTCTGACCGAAATAGTAAACCTAGTGACCGTTATGAATTTCGGTGGGACTGAGATGCAACTCGGTAGGACCGATTCGGTTAGGGTTTGGGCATAACGTAATCTCGGTGAGACCGATCGCACAAACTCGGTGAGACCGAGTTCGGCAATTAGCTAACCAGAGAGTTGGTCAGGCAAACTCGGTGGGACAGACTCGCTCTTTCGGTGAGACCGAAACGTTACAAGAAGGAAACATGGAGTTTACCTTGCATTCTCGGTGGGGCCGATTCGCTCTTTCGGTGAGACCGAAAAGTTACGAAAGGGAAACAGAGAGTTTGCAAGCCCATCTCGGTGAGACCGAGAACCTTATCGGTAGGACCGAATTGCTAGGGTTTGGCAGTGTCAAATGGCAAGTGAAACTCGGTGGCGCCGGATTGACAGAATCGGTATGGCCGAGTTTGGCTTAGGGTTTAGGTCATTTGTGGATATGGAAAAGTGGTTGAGGATTTTGGAGCATATCACTAAGCACATAAAGCAAGAGGCTCATTAAGCAACACCTCATCCCTTCTTGATAGTATTGGCTTTTCCTAAAGACTCAATGTGATCTTGGATCACTAAAATATAAAATGAGGAGTCTTGAACTTTTGAGCTTGAGCCAATTCTTTGTCCTTAGCATTTTGAGGGTTCCACTTTCACATCCATGCCATGCCAATCATTGAGCTTTCCTGAAATAATCATCTTGGAATAGCATTAGCTCAATGAGCTATATGTTGTTATGAATTACCAAAACCACCTTGGGATAGTTGCACTTTCACGATCAGAAAAATCACGGATTTAATCCGAGAAAAAGAAAAATGACGAACGTTCGCTAGAACGAACGAACAGACGAACGCTCGCTAAATAAATAAATCGGAAAAACCGATCTATTTAAAAAACTGAAAATAAAATAAAAATAAAGATAAAAACCGCGATTTTTTTAAATAAAAAAACGGGCGGCGAAAACGAGGTTGACCTCGGTGGCGGGTCCGGCGGCGGCGGCGGCGCCCCGCTAGGGTTAGGGTTTCGGGCGCGGTGGGCGGGCGGCGGCAAATGGGCTCAGCGGCTCGGGTCGGGCGGCTTATCAAGGTTGCCCCCGGGCAGAGTCCCGCTCGGGTCCGGCCCAAAGTCGGTTTGCGTTTTTTTAAATTATTCCGCGCAGAAAAACAAATAAAAGAAATACTAAACGGACTCCAGAAATCCCGAAATAAATTTTCCCGGGCTTCTAAAATCAAGCCGCACAAGGTGAACATTTATTTGGGGCCTAAATGCAATTTTGAAAAACGCGTATTTTTCCTAAATTCAAATAAAATACCGAAAAACTCCGAAATAAAATCTTATTTGATTTTATTATTAAATCCTCAATATTTCTTTATTTTGGGAAAGTCATTTTATTCCCTCTCTCATATTTTTGTAATTGAAATAATTGATGATAAAATAATTAAAATCAAATGATCCTATTCTCAAAATTTTAGAAAACTCAAATATGAAAATAACGAAATCCCCAACTCTCTCCGTGGGTCGTTGAGTTGTGTGGAATTTCTAGGATCAAAACCAAAAGCAAATAAATTATGAGATGCAATGATGGTCTAATGTATAACATTCCAAATTGAAAATTTGTGATGTTACAAAAGCTAAGCACTTCTCTCCCATTGCAAGAAAGATCAATCTAGTAGGCCAAACCAAACTGATAATTCGAAGAGACTTGCAAAGATAACCAATCATACATAAAAAAAATTCAGAGAAGATTCAAATATTGTTCATAGATAGACTTGATCATAAACCCACAATTCATCGGTCTCAACAAACACACCGCAAAAAGAAGATTACATCGAATAGATCTCCACAAGAGAGGGGGAGAACATTGTATTGAGATCCAAAAAGAGAGAAGAAGCCATCTAGCTAATAACTATGGACCCGTAGGTCTGAGGTGAACTACTCACACTTCATCGGAGGGGCTATGGTGTTGATGTAGAAGCCCTCTGTGATGGATACCCCCTCCGGCGGAGTTCCGGAACAGGCCCCAAGATGGGATCTCATGGATACAGAAAGTTGCGGCGGTGGAATTAGGGTTTTGGCTCCGTATCTGATCGTTTGGGGGTACGTAGGTATATATAGGAGGAAGGAGTACGTCGGTGGAGCAACAGGGAGCCCACGAGGGTGGAGGGCGCGCTTGGGGGGGGGTAGGCACTCCCCCTACTGTTAGAGTTATATATATAGCCATGTAACCTTTCGTATTTACCCCATTGTATAAGGGGTTTTCTGCATATATTTCACACCTGTACATGTATATATACTGTCCTATGGCCAATTGGAAATACAAGTTGCATATTCCTAACATGGTATTAGAGCTAGGTCATTTTTTTGCACGCTGCAACTCATGCTATTGATCCACCTCGCCCTGTTACCCTCGTCTGTGGCCGCCACTGGCTCTCCGTGCCTGCTCCTCTCCCCCTCACTACTAGGGAAAAGCCTAGCAGCATCGCGGGTTTTGGGCCTATTAGTAGCGCGGGGACCGGCGCTACTAATAAGGCGCTACAACTAACGTATAGTAGTAGCGCCTGTTGTCCCATGCTACTGATATACATGAATAGCTCTAGCGCTCTTTAGAAAAGGGCGTTGCTGATATTATCTGTAGCGCTGTTTACTTAGAAGCGCTACTGGTAAGGCGGCGCTACTGCTAAATTTTTCCCCCTCGCTACTACTAGTTTTATTAGTTTTTTCCCTGCATATTTGTTTTGTATTTGTTTTGCATTTGAATAGGCTTTATACAATAATCTTTAGCATATCATACATGGCGGAGTATCCTGTGAAAATCACTAATCGGTGAAAATCTGGAAACTTCTGACCCGGGGCGTTGGATAGTTGACGGATGGCACAGATGAAAGGTGGGTTTGCTAACCAGCCACTTAAGGGCACTTTCCACATAACCCCTTGTATTACTCATGGGGCAGGAAACCCTTTGACGCCGCAGTTCATGACTTCGATCTCGCCTTATCCATGGACGTTCCCCACCGCGACGACCACCCCCTCATGGCGCTGCTGCCATCCCCAACCGCGACGACTGAAGGCGGAGGCATCCCCCATGGTGGACATAACCCACATCGGTGAAGCTTGAGGACAGCGACAGCGGGCGGGGCTCCCAACGATGCTGATGAAGGCATCCACATCGTCGAAGCTCCCATCGGCGTGGAGTGACTCCACAAGTCTGCTGCCCATGGGCTAGGTGAGGATGCCCACAACGTTTGGCCTAGCCAATAGGACTCCATGGACGACGATGGGCGCACGGGGACGCCGGCCGCGGAATGTGTTGTTGCTCCTTCAAAGCTTGATTCTGCAATGCCTCCTTCTACATGATTTATCCTTTGTGTGCGATCTTGTCATGTAAAGACAAAAATTCTGAATGCAATTTTGATGTTGTGAGGTGTTATGAGTTTATGACTGAACTTAGACGGGTAGTCCTCCATTGCTGTAATATGGGAATTTGTACAAGACAAAAATTTCTGGATATAAGCTTCTGAACTGCTATGTATTGTTGAGCTCCATTGGAGTTTGTTGGGTGAAAGTTTACACAGAATTCAGTGCAAGGGTGTTCTGTTCATGCACTTATGTGGTGATCCTTGGGGCAGGAAGTAGCTTTGATCTGGAGTTTTTCTCCTCTGTTAAAAGTGTCAGCTACAGTGCATGAACAACTACAAATTCTAACAAACAACTACAGTTTCTTAATTGAAAATATTGTGGAGCTTCAAATATTCACATAATCTCTCAACAGAAAACACTCAAGCTCTCTTTGTTTTCGAGGATACAAAAATTCTCAACCTCTCAAAAGCTCAAAAAATAATGCTAGGGTGTCCAGTACAGGGTCCGGTGCAGGGCTAGGACGAGGCGGGACATGAGAGACGATGGAATAGCGAGGGCGTCAACGTGGGCGGTGCAGGTGTAGGAGGAGGCGGGGCCATGGTATAGGAAGGAGCAGCACGGGCGTTCTCTATTACGTCCGGCGGCGGGCGAGGGCTTATAGCCGACGGCGCAGCCATCGTCACAACGGAGATCGAAGACAAATCGTTCATGGGGTGCGACGTCAAAAGATTTCCTGCCCAGTGAGTAAGACAGGGGGTTATGTGAAAAATACACTTAAGTAGCTGGTTAGCAAACCCACCTTTCGTCTATACCATTCGTCAACAATCCTATGCCCCAGGTCACTAGTTTTCAGATTTTCACTGATTAGTGATTTTCAATAGATTTTCACTAATTGTATCATAGCATATACATACAATTAGTTTCATCAAATCATGTCATCATCATAATCATCACCCAACACACAGTGGTCTCTCGTCATCATCTCGAAAATAGCGATACAAGTCTCGGTTACTTGCAAATACATCGTCATCCATCTAAACAATGATATACACGAGAAGAGCTATCACTTTGAGTACATGAGTTCGTATCCCTCTCTCGCATTAGCGTGAACCTAAACTAACTACTGCCTGTCGGTCGGAAACCGGAAACCGGTACACCTGGGCCTGACACTCCGGCCACTTGTCTTATATATACTCCTAGCGTAGCACTTCTTCGCCATCTATGATCTATGCACTTGCATCGTCACATGAGTCGATGATATGCAACATATATAGTTGAGCAACAGAAAGAGTCAGACTTGGCAAAAATAGAAACAACATATCATAAGAATAAATAACAAAGTTCATCGTACCCCAAAATGCCCTAACTAGAGTGATTTTCGCTAGTCGAGGAGGAGGACGGTTTAATTACATCCCAATGTTCCTCTCTTGAAGCCCCTTCATGTACTGAGACTTTTTTTGGCAGCTTCGGCCTCGCAAGCCTCCTTGAATATTTGAAACTGCTCTTCCATGATTGTCGGATTATCCTTCACAATCTCGGAGTAGGGTTCCTTCTTGTCGATGATCTTTGCTTTCACTCGAATTTTCCAGGTGGCCAACGCGTTGCTAAACTTGGTCATGGCGTGTTTGTTTATCTTCTTCATTGCCGGGTCCTCATCTGGATCTTCATAATCCTTCTCATTCCGGCCCGGGAACAAGAATATCTGGTGAAACTTCTTTAGGAGGGAGCTCCTCATATTTTCTATCTTCGGTAGTTTCTCATCGTTGATGGTGGTGGTTGTCCATATGATGCAGCCTATTTGATTCCCGTAGCATCGACGCGCTTCCTCGGGCACCTTTGGCTCAACATTGCCGTCGTCCACCTCCGTGACCACCAGTCTAGTAGTCTTGAGTTTGTTAGGAAGCCGTTGCCTCTTTGCTTTTGGTTCTACACCAGCTCCGCTCCCCGAGGCAGCGCCGGTCTCAGTCTCAGCGCTGGTCTCGATGCCGGTCTGAGTCTCAGCGCCGGTCTCAGTCTCAGCACCGGTCTCAGTTTCAGCGCCGGTCTCGATGCCGGTGTGAGTCTCAGCGCCGGTCTCAGTCTCAGCACCGGTCTGCGTGTCGGTCTCGGTCCCCGATGCCATCGGTTGATCATCGGCAAGGCAAAAAAATTCGTCTGCTGCCCGGTAGACGTCGTCGCAATCACTAGAACCCTGTCCTTCATCGTTGCTAGCCATGTTTCCTACAATTAAATCTAGTAAATTAATTCTAGACCTAATAAAATGTATAATGACATACAAAAGGCCTATGTTTTGCAGGAACGTTGACTCCTTCCTGCTGCGGCAAATCCCGGGCACTCGATATGTCCTAGTTTGTAGCACAAGTCATGCCGAAATTCACGGAAAATTTCGGCATGACCTTTGCTAAAAAGTGAACAAATCGAGAACCTGAAATTTGCCAGAACAGAAATGAATCAACATTCCGGCAAAACATAGGCCACTCAGCTTCATTCCCTGGAAACAACAAAAGGCCACCTGGGCATAATCGAAACATGGGCAAACACAATTGAGGAATTTGCATATATCCTGACCACTTCAAATTTGCATGTCCTATAGCATTTGACACTTCAAGAAATTCTACACAAATCATACATGCTCTCTCAAACTCAATTCCAAAACCAAATATAGATTATAATTAGTTAACTACTGAACTAAACTTTACTCTAAACTAAACCCTACTGCCCTAATTAACATCTAGTTAAACAAACTCAATTCAAAAACTAAACCCTACTGAACTAATTAACATCTACATTATCTACTACTTAACATCATCTATTATTACCCTAACTAAAAAAATCAACATTATCTACTACTTAACATTAACATCTATTAACTAAAAAGGATGGGTTGGGGGGCTTACAGAGAGGGGAGAGACGGTGGCGGGGAGGTGCTTGGCGACGGAGGTAGGGTGGGCTGGGCGGGCTCAGGATCGGGACGCGGCAGTCTTGGCGGGCTCGGGGGCGGTGAGGTCGAGGGCGGAGGTGGTGAGGTCAAGGGAGGCGACGGTGAGGTCGAGGGAGGCGACGGTGAGGTCGAGGGCGGCCCGAGAGGCAGTGGTGGTGAGGCTGGGCGGCCTCGGGCGGCGGCCGTGAGGATGAGCGTGGCGTCGACGCTGGCAGGAGACGGCGGCGAAGTGGGGGCGACGGCGAAGTGGAGGAGACGGCGGCGTAGAGAGGGATCGATTTGGGGGAGAAGTGGTGGCCGGGGGGAAACCGTTTTTGCCTAAGTCAAAAGTAACGGTAGCGTGTTACAGAAAACGTGCTATAGCTAAGTTAGCTATAGCGCGTTTCAGAGAACGCGCTACTGCTACGTCTTCATCATTTTTTCCCTTTTTCATTTTTTTCTTTAGATTTTATATTTTTCCTTTCTCCTTTTTCTATTTCTTTCATTTTCATTTACTTCTCTATTCATTTTTCATTTCATTTTCTTTTCATTAGCAATAGCGATTTACACATAAACGCGCTGCTATAAGTTGATTAGCGGTAGCGCGGCTTCTGGAAGATCGCTACTACTATGTGTAGCCCATCGGCTAAGTGATCGGAATTTTAGTAGTAGCGAGTTTTCGGTGAGACGCGATACTGATATATGTCCATCTGCAACGCGCTTATTTTGCACGCGCTACTGCTAGCTATCTAGCAGTAGCGTGCTCTTTTAACAAGTGCTACTGCTAAAGTTTTGTGTATAATGTTTTCCCTAGTAGTGCCTGCAGGTCAACACCAGGACGTGTTTTTCTTCTGTGGGCGCCAGCTTCTGCCTGTCGTCGATCTCCGCCGTCCTCGCTGGATCCCAGCCACCGCCCTCGCCCGATCTCCATCTCCCTCCCACGATCCGATCTGCACCGCATCAACGTTCTCACCGGATCCCAGCTGCCGCCCTCGCACGATCTGCATCAACGCCCATGGCCGCCCGAAACCATCCCGATCCAGCCTGAATCCCGATCTAGTGGGAGGATCCAGCCGCCAGGTCCCGTCCACGATCCAGCTGACCCGTTCCGCTCGTGCCCATCCGCTAGGTTTCGCCCACGATCCAGCAGCCAGGTCCCATCGCTGCTGTAGGCGGCTCCTGATCGTCTGTAACAAAAAAGCAGGCGTGATGTCTCTGTCCTCCGGCTATCTTGTTGTTCCTCGCTGTCCGATGACTTTTGATGGTACCAACTACATTGAGTTTGTCGGCTTCATGCGCATTCACATGCATGGCCTTCGTCTCTAGGGCGTTCTTTCTAGCGAGGTCCCCAGTCCGCCGTGTCCAGTTCCTCCTGTGGCTCCTACTCCACCGACGCCACTGGTTCTTGCTGCCGATGCTGATCAGGCTGCGAAGGATGCGGCTAAGCTGGCTGATGATGCTGCCATTCTTGCTTATGATGAGCAGGTTCAGACCTATGAGGACGCACTTTAGACTTATCATGTAGCTCTATCTGCCTACACTCAGTGGCTTGATGATGATGCTCGTGCCGCAGCTGTTTTGACTGCTAGTGTTCTACCTCAGTTTGCTTCTGAGTTTCTAGGCCCCTCTATGGTATTTGAGATGTGGACCCGACTTCGTCAGCGCTATCAGCCCTCTGGTGATGCCTTATACCTCTCTGTGGTTCGTCAGGAGCATGCTCTTTAGCAGGGTGACTCCACTGTTGATGAGTTCTATGCACAGAGTTCTGCTATCTGGCGTCAGCTTGATTCTCTCCGCACTGCTGGTTGTCGTACATGTCAGTGTTGTCAGGCTGTGCGGGATGATTTGGAGTTTCATGGTGTCTATGAGTTCTTGTCTCGACTCCGTAAGGAGTTTGATCCCCGGCGTGCTCAGTTGTTTGCTCGTGGTCATATCTCCCTCATGGAGGCGCTTTCTGAGATCCATGCTGAGGAGACTCGCCTCCGTGGGGCTGGTTTACTTGAGGTTCCCTCTGTGCTCGCTGCTCGAGTTCCTACTATGGCTATTGCACCGACTCCTTCCCACTCGAGTGCTCCGCCGCTCTTGTCTACTCCCACGGGCGGCCAGGGTCGGTCTCGTTCTCACTTCGACTACTGCAAGATGGATGGTCATGTTGAGTCTCAGTGCTTCTAGAAGAAGAAACACCTGCGTAAGGCGTGATCATCAGCTTCAGGGACTTCTTCTACTTCGACATCTTCAGCCACCGCTTTGACTGAGCAGGATATTCTGTGACTTCAGCGTATGCTTGCCGCTTCAGGTTCTCCTTCGACGGGTACCGCAGGTTCTGTGACTGATGCTTCCCGCACTGAGCAACCACCCTCTACACAGTCAGGTACATCCTCGTGGGTTCTAGACTCCGGAGCTTCTTTTCATATGTCTTCTCATTCTTCAAATTTGTCCTCTCTTAAATCGCTTGATTTTGCTGTTCATGTACTCACTACTGATGGTACTCCTCTTTCTATCGCTAGTCGAGGCAATCTTACCACACCTTCTTACTCTGTTCCTGATGTTGCTCATGTTCCTCGACTTACCATGAATCTTTTTTCTACTGGTCAACTTACTGATTCTAGTTGTCGTGTCATCCTTGACGTTGACTCTTGTTCTGTTCAGGATCGTCGAACACACACTTTGGTTGGGGCTGGCCCTCACCGCCGTGACTCTCAGGGTCTTTGGGAGCTAGACTGGCTTCATGTTTGAGGGAGTCCTGGATTAGGGGGTCTCCGGACAGCCGGACTATATCCTTTGGCCGGACTGTTGGACTATGAAGATACAAGATTGAAGACTTCGTCTCGTGTCCGGATGGGACTCTACTTGGCATGGAAGGCAAGCTAGGTAGTACGGATATGGATATCTCCTTTGTAACTGACCTTGTGTAACCCTAACCCTCTCTGGTGTCTACATAAACCGGAGGGTTTAGTCCGTAGGACAACAGACAATCATACCATAGGCTAGCTTCTAGGGTTTAGCCTCTCCGATCTCGTGGTAGATCAACTCTTGTAATACTCATATCATCAAGAATAAATCAAGCAGGACGTAGGGTTTTACCTCCATCAAGAGGGCCCGAACCTGGGTAAAACATCGTGTTCCCTGCCTCCTATTACCATCCACCTTAGACGCACAGTTCGGGACCCCCTACCCGAGATCCGCCAGTTTTGACACCGACATTGGTGCTTTCATTGAGAGTTCCTCTGTGTCGTCGCTGTTAGGCTTGATGGCTCCTACGATCATTGATAGCGATGTAGTCCAGGGTGAGACTTTTCTCCCCGGACAGATCTTTGTGTTCAGCGGCTTCGCACTGCGGGCCAACTCGCTTGGCCATCTGGAGAAGATCGAAAGTTATGCCCCTGGCCACCAGGTCAGGTTTGAAAGCTTAAACTACACGACCGATATCCGCGGAGACTTGATCTTCGACGGATTCGAGTCTCTGCCTTGTGCATCACGCGGTCACGATGAGTACGATTTAGCTCTACCATCAGACAGTGTTCAGGAGATCGCACCGGCAGCCGCTCCGACCCTCAATTTGGAGCCAATTGCGCCGTCCATGGACGGGGGGATGGAACCCTCCACGGAGGCCTTACCCTCAGCGGCGATCGAGCCGAACATCGACCTTACCATGTACGAGAGCCATGTTGTCAGACTGCCGGATCCTTCTCCGGCCACGGACTCCGAACCGCCTGCGCCCGTTCCTAGCGAATCCGATTGGGCGCCGATCATGGATTTTACCTCCGCAGATATTTTTCAGCACTCACCCGTTAGCGACATACTGAACTCATTAAGGTCTCTCTCCTTGTCAGGAGGATCCTAGCCGAACTATGTCCGGCAGGATTGGGATGCGGATGACGAAGAAATTCGCTGCCCACCCACCACCCACTTAGTAGCCACTGTCGACGACTTAACCGACATGCTCGACTTCGACTCCGAAGACATCGATGGTATGGACGACGATGCGGGAGACGAAGAGGAACCACTGCCCACAGGGCACTGGACAACCACCTCATCATACGATATATACATGGTGGACACACCCAAAGAAGGCAATGGCGATGAGACAGAGGAGGATGACCCCTCCAAGAAGCAACCCAAGCACCGACGTCAGCGGCGCCGCTCTAAGTCCCGCCAAAGCAAAAGTGGTGATACCGGCATAGGAGACAATAACACTCCGGATAGTGCCGAAGATGGCAACAATCCCCTCTAGCATGATCTAGGACAGGAGGATGGAGAGGTCAGCCCTCCAGAGAGAGCGGCAGATGGAGAGGCGGAGGATGATAATTACATGCCCCCCTCCAAAGACGAGGCAAGCCTTGACGATGACGAATTCGTCATGCCAGAGGATCTCGTCGAACAAGAGCGCTTCAAGCGCCGGCTTATAGCCCCGGCAAATAGCCTTAAGAAAAAGCAACAGCAGCTTCAAGCTGATCAAGATCTGCTAGCTGACAGATGGACTAAAGTCCTCGCGGCCGAGGAATATAAACTCGAACGCCCCTCTAAGAGTTACCCAAAATGCAGGTTGCTACCCCGACTGGAGGAAGAAGCATATGACGCGGCTGATCGGCCACCTCGTGGCCACGATAGAGAGGCATCCCAGCCAAAAGCTCAGCTTGCACCCCGACGCCATTAAAATAAAAAGGCATGGGGAAACACGCCAGACCTACAAGACGTATTGGAGGACAAAGGAAAACATGCAAGATCGATCTACGGATCACGAGGGCGCGCCACTATGCGAGACGATAAACGTCACGCCGGATACAGTAAAAGTAAATCTGGCCGGGCCGAACACAGCGGGCAAGACTCATTGGAGCTGCGTTGCGATATAGCCCAGTACAGAGGTGCCGCACACCCCTTATGCTTCACAGATGAAGTAATGGATGATCAAATCCCAGAGGGTTTCAAACCCGTGAACATAGAATCATACGATGGCACGACAGATCCTTTGGTATGGATCGAGGATTTCCTCCTGCACATCCAGATGGCCCGCAGTGATGACCTACACGCAATCAAGTACCTCCCACTCAAACTTAAAGGACCAGCTCGGCATTGGCTCAATAGCTTGCCAGCAGAGTCCATTGGCTGTTGGGAAGATCTGGAAGCCGCATTCCTCGACAACTTTCAGGGCACTTATGTTTGACCACCAGACGCCGATGACCTGAGCCATATAATTCAGCAGCCAGAGGAATCGGCCAGGCAATTCTGGACACGGTTCCTAACAAAGAAAAATCAAATCGTCAACTGTCCGGATGCAGAGGCCCTAGTAGCTTTTAAACACAACATCCGCGATGAGTGGCTAGCCCGGCACCTTGGTCAGGAAAATACGAAATCTATGGCAGCCCTCACGACACTCATGACCCACTTTTGTGCTGGAGAAGACAGCTGGCTGGCTCGCAGTAATAACATATCAAAGAACCGTGGTACTTCAGATACCAAGGACAGCAATGGCAGGTCACGTCACAACAAACATAAGCGCCGCATTAACAGCGACAATACCGAGGATACGGCAGTTAATGCCGGATTCAAAGGCTCTAAACCCGGTCAGCGGAAAAAGACATTTAAAAGAAGCACTCCGGGCCCGTCTAGTTTGGACCGCATACTCGATCGCTCGTGTCAAATACACGGCACCCCCGACAAGCCAGCCAACCACACCAATAGGGATTGTTGGGTATTCAAGCAGGCCGGCAAGTTAAACGCCGAAAACAAAGATAAGGGGCCACATAGCGATGACAAGGAAGATCCCCGGTAGCCGAACACCGAAGGACAGAATAGGTTCCCCCCACAAGTGCGGACGGTGAACATGATATACGCAACCCACATCCCTAAGAGGGAGCGGAAGCGTGCGCTCAGGGGCGTATATGCGTTGGAGCTAGTCGCCCCAAAGTTCAACCCATGGTCCTCCTGTCCAATCACCTTCGATCGTAGGGACCACCCCACTAGTATCCGTCATGTAGGATTCGCCGCACTGGTCCTAGACCCAATCATTGACGGATTTCACCTCACTCGAGTCCTTATGGATGGTGGCAGCAGCCTGAACCTGCTTTACCAGGACACAATGCGCAAAATGGGTATAGACCCCTCAAGGATCAAACCCACAAAAACGACCTTTAAAGGCGTCATACCAGGTGTAGAGGCCCATTGCACAGGCTCGGTCACACTGGAAGTGGTCTTCGGATCCCCGGATAACTTCCGAAGCAAAGAGTTAATCTTCGATATAGTCCCGTTCCGCGGTGGTTATCATGCACTGCTCGGGTGAACCGCATTTGCGAGATTCAATGCAGTACCACATTATGCATACCTCAAGCTCAAGATGCCAGGACCTCAGGGGGTCATTACAGTTAACGGAAACACAGAGCGCTCTCTCCGAACGGAAGAGCACACTGCAGTCCTCACAGCGGAAGCGCAAAGCAGCCTCTTAAGGCAATCCACTAGTTCGGCATTTAAGGACCCAAACACCTTCAAGCGCGCCCGGAGTAATCAGCAACATGACCGCCTGGCACGTTCCGAGCTCGCATAGCAATGCGGCCCCCACCCCGGCCCAAACCAAACGACGAAATTCGTGCCATGCGTACATAATTACGCATTAAAAATACCATGGGCACAGGCGGGGAGGGGGGCACGACTACGGCACGCCCCAAGACGCGGCTTAAACCGCACTAGGGGCTTCCCGCTTTGTTATTTTTCTCTTTTCAGGACATTAATCTCTGGAAACCCTGTCTGGCAGCTTGATTGCCGAACACATGATGCAGCAACCAAGGAGGCAGAAAGCTACATCACACCACGGAACTCCCAGGTGGATTACGATAACGAGTGAAATACTTGCTTTAATATTATTCCTTAGCTTGCCCTTGGAGGGGACATAGTCCTACTTTTTTCTTATCGCACTACCTGTATCATTCTGCTCTAACGCACGTTTTTTAATAAACAATGCATTGCGTTAATGCTTTTATTGCATTCTTCTTTATATATATATATATATATATGTGTGTGTGTGTGTGTGTGTGTGTGTGTGTGTGTTCATTCATGACATCCAGCACCCGTACACTCTGGTACGGCCAATACGCTAGGGGCTTAAGCATACCCCACAATACGGCGTGAGAAGTCCGGACACTTTCAACAGTGCGACACCCCAAACTTATAGCATTATATGCATCAGCTCCGAATCATGCCTTGGGTTAATAGTTGGGTTTGCCCGGACCCCATGTTTTGGTACCTTATGTTCTGCTATATCGGCTAAGGTAGCACTGGGAGAACTACCGCGATTGTGCCCCGGTTTTGCTGGGCTAAGCACCTCAGTAGAGAAAGCTAAAACTAACTGTCATGATAAGGCGAGAGACTGGTCGCTGTTCGAGAGGTTTTCGAGTCCTTGAAGACTTATGCCGCTTAGAGCGAGGAGTCGGCCCTGTCCGGCTTAAGGCGTGTATCGCGCCCCAGATTCGGCCTTCCGAATACTAGGGGCTTCGCCGAAATTTAAAGTTATAGAATTCTATGGCTAAGTGAGAGTGTTAACGCATTATAGTCCGATTTCCTTGTTCGTTGTGCTGAGCACCTCCCTCGAAGGACCCAAAAATGGGAACAAGAGTGCTCAGGTCTATCCCGAACACCCCAGCACTCGTGGCATGGGGGCAGAAGCCAACGACTAGCCATCTCTCAGATTTGATAAATAGCTGAACAGAAGGTAATATTTTAAATTCCAACAAGCGTTGCATAGCGCATATGAACAAGTTTTCATGAATACAGGATTACACGAGCGGGTTACTCAAATATTGTATCTTTGGTACACTCGTCCGCTATGAGACGGGCACCCTTCAGGACACCCTCATAGTACATCTCGGGGTGGCGATGCTCCTTGCCCTCTGGCGGCCCTTCCTTGATCAGCTTCACGGCGTCTAGCTTGGCCCATTGCACCTTCACACGGGGGAAAGCCCGGCATGCACCTTTGATGCAGACGGACCGCTTGATGACTTCCAGCCGTGGGCAGGCATCCACAAGCCGCCTCACCAGGCCGAAGTAGCTATTCGGAAGGACGTCGCCAGACCACAGCCGGACTATAAAGCCCTTCATGGCCTATTCGGCCGCCTTGTGTAGCTCGACCAACTACTTTAGCTGGTCGCTCATAGGCACCGCATGTTCGGTCCGAGTATATTGGGCCCAGAACAACTTCTCCGTTGAGCTTCCCTCCTCGTCCTGGTAAAACATTGCGGCATCCGACACGCTGCAGGGCAAATCTGCGAATGCTCCTCGAGAGCTCCGGATTCGGGTAAGTAACAAGTAATTTACTTTCACATGCTTGCTTTGCATATAGAATGCCTTACCCGCCGCTATTTTCTTCATCGCGTCAATCTCCTGGAGGGCCTTTTGGGCTTCAGCCTTGGCACTCTTTGCGCTCTCGAGGGCCGCGGCAAGCTCAGACTCTCGCATCTTCAAGTCAAGCTCCAACGCCTCATGCTTCGTCACGAGAGTGTGGAGCTCTTGCTGCAGCTCGCCCACCCGAGCCTCATGCCTTTCCCGCTCGGTGCGCTCCGTGGCCGCTTTGTTCCCGGCCTCGGATAGCGCTTGCTTCAGGGTCACCACCTCGGGCGTGGCCCCTGTCAATTTTACGATGATCCTGTCATTTTGCAATCGTGTTCTTTTTATATATATAACCATAGACTAGGTACTACCTACCTTTGTTCTCCTCGAGCTGCCTCTTAGCAAGGCCGAGCTCTTTCTTGGACCCTTCGAGTTCCTGCTTCAGTGCGGTGACCTCTGCAGTCAGTGCGGCAGAGGCCAACAGCGAAGCCTGCATACACATATAGACATACTGTTATTAGACTCCTGCGATATTGTTTGATCCTCTGTTTAGGTTTTCTTTGTGAACACCGAACAGAGCATCAGGGGCTACTATTTATGTGGTAATATTTTCCCCATATTTCAAAAACTTACCTCAAAGCCTGTTAGAAGGCTGGCACAGGCTTCAGTCAGTCCGCTCTTAGCGGACTGAACCTTCTGGACCACCGCACTCATAATAGTGCGGTGCTCCTCATCGATGGAAGCACTGCGAAGCGCTCCCAGCAGATTGTCCGGTGCCTCTGGATGGACAGAGGTCTCCGGCACATGCGTCTTGCCCCTCTTGGAAGGAGGCCGCCTGCCCGAGTCCGGAACCACTGGAGGTTCCGGCGCGGTGTTCGGCTGAGGGCCAAATTCGGAGCCCTCGGGGGCCTTGTTCCCTTTGCTCCCGGAGTCCGGATGGTCGCCTTAAGGCACCTCCGGGACTGTCTTCCTTTGACCCGGTGCCTCTTGAGACAACACCTCAGCGTTGTCCATAGGGCAAGGGGAGGTGGCGGTCGGAAGTGGATCGCTATCCATATCCGATGAGTCCAGGGAGCCGTCCGACGAGGATATGTCGATACGGGCTCGGGACGGTCTGCATAATCACGATTTGGCGTTAGGGGAAGCGGTGCGACAAAGGAATGCTATGAGTTATTCTGGTATCCAAATACTTACGACTTCGCCAGGGGCTTGGCCCTGGGCAGCCACTCGTCTTCGCCTTCGGCGGCGGTGGTGGAACTGTCCGGAAGGAGAGTCCTTCCCTTCTTGGACCCTTCACCCCCCCCAGTTGGTGCGGCTTTCCTTTTCTTGTCCCCCGACTGGAGGGGAAGCGTCTTCATCTACCTCCTCGTCTTCGTGGCAGGAGTGCGCCGAGGAGTCCTCGGACGATGAGTCTGATATCACCTGGCGCCGGGAACTCTTTCGGGTTCCCTTGGCCTTCTTGGTCTTCTCCGGCACCTTGTAAGGAGCCAGAGTCAGTATCTCCGTTAGGAGAGCGTCTGCAGTGTCTTCGGGCAGAGGGGCCGAACAGTTAATCTGCCCCGACGTCTCCACCCAGTCCTGTCAAAGGCATGGAGCTCAGACCCCACACATGGTTAAGCTAGGGGAAATAAATATCCTACCGGACGTATAGAACTCACCGAATACACTTGGCACTTCACGCTTAGCCCGTGGTCCTCGTTGAGGAAGGGAGGGACCTCGGCGCCCTTGAACAGCACCTTCTAGACGTCCTTGTGCGTCGTGTCGAAGAGCTCGCTCAGAGTCTGCTGCTGGGCCGGGTCGAACTCCTACAAGTTGAAGTCCCGTTGTTGGCACGGGAGGATCCGGCGGATGAGCAAGACCTGGACTATATTGACAAGCTTGAGCTTCTTGCCGACCATATTCCGGATACATTTCTGGAGTCCGTCCAGCTCTACCAATGAACCCCAGGACATGCCATTCTCTTTCCAGGAGCTGAGCCGTGTAGGGAATCCGGATCGAAATTTGGGGGTAGTCACCCATTTGGCGTCGCGCGGCTCGGTGATGTAGAACCACGCCGATGGCCACCCCTTTATGGTCTCCACGAAGGAGCCTTCAAGCCACATAATGTTGGGCATCTTGCCCACCATGGCTCCGCCGCATTCTGCTTGTTGGCCACCCACCACCTTCGGCTTGATATTGAAGGTCTTTAACCACAGGCCGAAGTGGGGCCGGATGCGGAGGAAAGCCTCACACATGACGATGAACGCCGAAATGTTGAGGATGAAGTTCGGGGCCAGATCATGGAAGTCCAGCCCGTAGTAGAACATGAGACCACGAACGAATGGATGGATGGTAAACCCCAGTCCACGGAGGAAGTGGTCAAGGAAGACTACCCTCTCGTGAGGTTCTGGGGTAGGAATGATCTGCCCCGCAGCGGGCAGCCGATGCACGATATTCATGGCCAAGTATCCGGCTCCGCGCAGCTTCTTGATGTGTCCCTCCGTAACGGAGGAAGCCATCCATTTGCCTCCCGCCCCGGACATGATTAGAGAAGGTTGAGGGGAAGGATGTGGGCTTGGGCGTTGGAGCTCGAGTGCACAAGAGTAGATAAGCAAGGAGGAAGAAGGCGTGGGTAGAAAAAGGTTAAACCTTGTCCCTTTATAAGGGCGGTCAAAACTATGTGCCCCCACTAGCCTGGTAAAACTCGCTTATCCCCCAAGCGCCGTAGTCGATGGCGCGGTTGGGTTACCCATGCCCGTATTGATGAGAATCCCCTAATAAGGGGGACACGATCTCTGCTTTGATAAGACGTGTCAGGAAACTGCCTCATGTTATGTGCGGAGTTAGTTAAAGGAAACGGTTCAAATAATCACCGGGCCATGACATAACATCATGTTGCCGAAACATGTCAGCAGATTAGATTTATGGAAATATTATTCTCTCTACGGTGGTATGTGGAACTTATTTTGCAGGGTCGGACACTATCCTTGTATTCAAATTCTTCCATGGTGTATTCGGAGGAGGAACCCGCCTTGCAATGCCGAAGACAATACTGCGTGCCGGACTCGACGTCATTGAAGCCTGGTTCATGGGCTACAGAGGGAGTCCTGGATTAGGGGGTCTCCGGACTGCCGGACTATATCCTTTGGCCGGACTGTTGGACTATGAAGATACAAGATTGAAGACTTCGTCTCGTGTCCGGATGGGACTCTAGTTGGTGTGGACGGCAAGCTGGGCAGTACGGATATGGATATCTCCTCCTTTGTAACCGACCTTGTGTAACCCTAACCCTCTCCGGTGTCTATATAAACCAGAGGGTTTAGTCCGTAGGACAACAGACAATCATACCATAGGCTAGCTTCTAGGGTTTAGCCTCTCCGATCTTGTGGTAGATCAACTCTTGTAATACTCATATCATCAAGAACAAATCAAGCAGGACGTAGGGTTTTACCTCCATCAAGAGGGCCCGAACCTTTGTAAAACATCGCGTTCCCTGCCTCCTATTACCATCCGCCTTAGACGCACTGTCCGGGACCCCCTACCCGAGATCCGCCAGTTTTGACACCGACAATGTTCCTTCCGCTGCCACCACTATCGCCAGTCCATCCGCTTCTGTCGCTTCAGCTACCAGCTCCTTCCAGCAGTGGCATCATCGACTTGGTCATCTTTGTGGGTCTCACTTGTCGTCATTAGTTCGTTGAGGTCTTTTGGGGTCTGTCTCAGGAGATGTCTCTTTAGAGTGCCAGGGTTGTAGACTAGGAAAACAAATTCAGTTACCTTACCCTACTAGTGAGTCGGTGTCTCAGCGTCCTTTTGATTTAGTCCATTCTGATGTATGGGGTCCAGCTCCCTTCGCTTCGAAAGGGGGCCATCGATACTATATTATTTTTATAAATGATTTCTCTCGTTACACTTGTCTTTATTTTATGACTTCTCGCAGTGAGGTTCTTTCCATCTATAAGCGTTTTGCTGCCATGGTTCACACTTAGTTCTCTTCGCCTATTTCTGTGTTCTATGCTGACTCCGCTGGTGAGTATATTTCCAAGATGTTGCGTGGTGTTCTTGCTGAGAAGGGCACTTTTCCTCAGTTCTATTGTCCTGGTGCTCATGCTCAGAATGGCGTGGCTGAGCGAAAGCATCGCCACCTTCTTGAAACAGCTCGTGCATTGATGATTGCCGCTTCTCTTCCACCTCATTTTTGGGCCGAGGCTATATTCACCTCCACCTATCTCATCAACCTTCAGCCGTCCGCTGCTCTCCAGGGTGGTGTTCCTTTCGAGCGTCTCTTTGATCGTTCTCCTGATTATTCGTCGCTTCGCTTGTTTGGTTGTGTTTGCTATGTTCTTCTTGCCTCTCGTGAACGCACCAAACTGACCGCTCAGTCTGTTGAGTGCGTTTTCTTAGGCTATAGTGATGAGCATAAGGGCTATCGTTGTTGGGATCCTATCGGTCGTCGGATGCGTATTTCTCGGGATGTGACTTTTGATGAGTCTCGTCCCTTCTACCCGCGTCCATCTTCCTCGACCTTTTCTATGGAGGATATCTCTTTCCTCACTTTTCCCGACACACCTATCACTCCAGTTGAGCCCTTGTCACTCCGTCCTGCTCACTCTACTTCTCCACCTCTTGCCGATTTGCCGCCACCATCTCCCACGGTTTCCTCACCTCGTATGTCACCAGATTCTGCGCCTTCATCCCCGGTGATTTCTTCGTCTCCACCTCCTGATTCTACCTCAGCTATTCCTCCTCGTATTCTTCCATCTTTGCCTCAGTATTACACTCGTCGTTCACGTAATGGGGATGCGTCTACTGATGTGCCGTCCTCCTCGTCTCTTCCTACCTATGGCTTGCGTCCTCGTCCACTTCCGCCTGTTGATTGCCTTGGTTTTTCAACCGCTAGTGCTGCTATTCTTGAGCCGACTTCTTATCGTCAGGCTGTTGTTCATCCTGAATGGCAGTTTGCGATGGCAGAGGAGATTGCTGCACTTGAACGCACTGGTACATGGGATCTTGTTTCTCTTCCTCCAGGTGTCTGTCCCATCACTTGTAAGTGGGTCTACAAGGTTAAGACTCGCTTTGATGGTTCTCTTGAGCATTACAAAGCTTGTCTTGTGGCTCGTGGTTTCCAGCAGGAGCATGGTCGTGATTATGATGATACATTTGCTCCTGTGGCCCATATGACCACTATCCGCACACTTCTCGCCGTGGCCTCTACACGCCACTGGTCTATATCTTAGCTTGATGTTAAGAATGCCTTTCTTAACGGTGAGCTGCGTGAGGAGGTATACATGCAGCCACCACCAGGGTATTCTGTTCCTGTTGGCATGGTATGTCGTCTTTGTCGCTCTCTCTATGGCCTTAAGCAAGCCCCCCGCGCCTGGTTTGAGCGTTTTGCCTCTGTGGTGACTGCCGCTGGTTTTTCCGCGAGTGCTCATGATCTAGCATTGTTTGTCCACTTTTCTCCTCGTGGTCGGACTCTTCTTCTTCTTCTCTATGTTGATGACATGATCATCACTGGCGACGACCCCGAGTATATTGCCTTTGTAAAGGCCCGTCTTAGTGAGCAGTTTCTTATGTCCGATCTTGGACCTCTTCATTACTTTCTTGGGATTGAAGTCTCTTCTACCTCTGATGGCTTTTTTATATCCTAGGAAAAGTATATACAGGATCTTCTTGTTCGAGCTGCTCTTACCGATGAGCGCATTGTTGAGACTCCCATGGAGCTCAATGTTCACCTCCGATACTGATGGTGACCCCTTGCCTGACCCGACACATTATCGTCATCTTGTTGGGAGTCTTGTCTATCTAGCTGTCACTCGTCTGGATATCTCTTATCCGGTTCATATTCTGAGTCAGTTTGTCTCCACTCCCACTTCGGTTCACTATAGTCACCTCCTTCATGTTCTCCGATATCTTCGGGGCACGATCTCTCATCGTCTATTCTTTCCACGCTCCAGTTCTTTACAGCTTCAGGCCTATTCAGATGCTATGTGGGCTAGTGATCCCTCCGATCGCCGTTCACTTTCTGCTTACTATGTTTTTCTTGGTGGTTCTCTCATTGCCTGGAAGACGAAGAAACAGACTGCAGTTTCCCGTTCGAGTGCAGAGGCTGAGTTACGAGCTATCGCTCTTTTGATGGCAGAGGTGACTTGGTTACGGTGGTTACTTCAGGATTTTGGTGTTTTTGTTACTACATCTACTCCGCTCTTGTCTGATAGTATAGGTTCTATTAGCATTGGGCGCGATCCTGTGAAGCATGAGCTCACCAAGCATATTGGTGTTGATGCTTTCTATGTGCGCACTAGTGTGTAGGATCGGGTTATTGCTCTTCAGTATGTGCCTTCTGAGTTACAGTTGGCGGATTTTCTGACGAAGGCCTAAACTAGAGCGCAGTATGGCTTCTATCTCTCCAAACTCAGTGTTGTTAATCCACCATGAGTTTGAGGGGGGTGTTAGAGTTATATATATATAGCCATGTAACCTTTCGTATTTACCCCATTGTATAAGGGGTTTCCTACATATATTCCACACCTGTACATGTATATATACTGGCCTCTCGTGGCCTCCTCCTTTGTTTGTTGACGTAGGGTCCAAGTCCCATCGATCATGTTCGGTGAGAAAATCACGTTCCCGAAGGTTTCATTTTGTTTGGACTCCATTTGATATTCCTTTTCTTCGAAACCCTAAAATAGGCATAAAGCGGCAATTCTAGGCTGGGCCTCCGGTTAATAGGTTAGTCCCAAAAATAATATAAAAGTGGATAATAGCCCTATAATGTCCAAAACAGTAGATAATATAGCATGGAGCAATCAGAAATTATAGATACGTTGGAGATGTATCACATAATAATCGTATTCATGGAGATTTCTTTGGTGGATTTTATGCAACCCATATAGCTAACTTTCTTGAGATGCCCATACGTGGACATGATATTGAGTTGCCTCCTTCTTATCTAGATTATGAGGCTATGGTTTGTCATCAGTTTGTTGAGAGGAACGATAAGTTCCTCTAGTACCGACTAATCTTTGACAGACAAAGCACGTATCATGTCGCTCTCACTACTCCTACTTTCTTTGACTTTCAGACAAAGGGGTGATATTTTATAACCAGGGAGGAGGCGACCGAGTACGAGAGGAGGGCGGAGACAGCTCACCTCCAAGCTGCAGCTCATCAGGCAATGGCCGCTGCATCTCAGTACGACCCCAGCTATAACTTTGGATATCCGCCAGGCCAGACGTGGCCATAGACCAACTTAGGCCAAAAGCCTAAGCTTGGGGGAGTACGTATCTCTCACCGATATTACATTCTTGTTCACACATTCATTGCTAGTTGTCGGTGCTCATACTTTTTCATTGTAATATCCATGCTAGTTTATTTCCCTTTTTATGCTTTCTTCTTGTGTATTTGATAAACCTTAAGAAAAAACAAAAAAATAGTTGTAGCGTTTAGTTAGTTTACTTTCCATACCTATAATAGTAACTAAAAAGAAAACCCCAAAAGATTTCTCGTTCTTCTTTTGCTTGTGGGGAGCTTTCCCATGTAAATAGTTTTGTTTCTTTTCTTTCCTTTGGGGGTCGAGAGGAGAAGACCATGATTAAAATGTTGAGTGGCTCTGATATGCATTATTGTTGATCTAACAAGAGCCCATATTACCTTGTCTTCTCTCTTGAATTGAATGCTTGCAGATTCCAGCTTAGTCCAATGCACGTGCACTATTATTATTATCCACACTATTCGGTCGTACAAGTGAAAGACAATAATGATGATTATATGATGAACTTATTGAGATGAGAAAAGCTGGTATGAACTCGACCTCTCTTGTTTTTGTAAACATGATTAGTTCATCGTTCCTGATTTAGCCTATTATGAATAAACATGTTTGCGATGATAATTAGAGATTATAGTTGCTTACGCCATGCTTAATTAGCTAGGAGCTTATAATGGTTTACCTTGCGTGCCAACATGCTATTAAAATGGTTGTGATGTGGTATGATAAGGTGGTATCCTCTTTTGAACGATTCGAGTGGCTTGACTTGGCACATGTTCACGCATGTAGTTGAAACAAAATCAACATAGCCTCTACGATATTTATGTTCATGGTGCATTATATCCTACTCATGCTTGCATTCGGTGTTGATTAATTTTAATGCATGTTCATGACTATTGTCGCTCTCTAGTTGGTCGCTTCCCAGTCTTTTTCTAGCCTTCGCTTGTGCTAAGCGGGAATACTGCTTGTGCATCCAATTCCATAAACCCCAAAGTTATTCCATATGAGTCCACCATACCTACCTATATACGGTATCTACCTGTCGTTCCAAGTAAATTTGTATGTGCCAAACTCTAAACCTTCAAATAAACATTCTGTTTTGTATGCTCGAATAGCTCATGTATCAACTAGGGTTGTCCGTATCTTCCATGTTAGGTGGGTTATTCTCAAGAGGAGTGGACTCCGCTCCTCACTCATGAGAAAATGGCTGGTCACCGGGATGCCCAGTCCCATGCTTTATGCAAATCAAATCAAAATAATTGCAAACAAAACTCCCCCGGAACTGTTGTTAGTTGGAGGCACTCGTTGTTTTGAACAAGCCATGGATTGATGCTTGTTGGTGGAGGGGGAGTATAAACTTGACCATTCTTTTTGGGAACCGCCTATAATGTGTGTAGCATGGAAGATATGCCATCTCTCGGTTTTTATGTTGACAATGAAGTATACCGCTCAAAATATAATTCATCTCTGTTTCAAAACCGATCTCTGGCACCTCTACAAATCCCTGCTTCCCTCTGCGAAGGGCCTATCCATTTACTTTTATATTGAGTCGTCATCCTCTTATTAAAAAGCACCAGTTGGAGAGCACTGCTGTCATTTGCATCCATTACTATTAGTTTACATTGAGTATGACTTGACTGGATCTCTTTTACCATGAATTACAATGTCTAGTCAGTCCTTGATCTTTAAAGGTGCTCTGCTTTTATGTTTTGTGGTCTCAGAAAGGGCTAGCGAGATACCATCTTGTTATATCATATCATGATTGTTTTGAGAAAGTGTTGTCATCCGAGATTAATTATTATTGCTCGCTAGTTGATTATGGCATTGATATGAGTAAACATGAGACCTAAGTGTTATTGTGAATATGGTTAGTTCATAATCTTTTCTGAAAACTTGAATGCTGGCTTTACATATTGTCGGGAGTGCTAATCCACGAACACCTATGGGACCGGCGGACCGAGCCCCTTTCGGTTCGGCAGGGGGGGCGGAGATCGCACGAAGATCAGATCGAGGCGAAGCACGCGATTAGTTTACCCAGGTTCGGGCCGCACGGATGCGTAAAACCCTACTCCTGCTTTGTGGTTTGTATTGAGTTCTTGCCCGGGAGCGCCGAGTGCTACAGTACACACCAGCAGCTAACGAGACCGAGCGTGAGTGTTCCTTTATTTCCTTACGTTGCGCATGGGCCTCCTTTTATATGCTCAAGGGGTCACCGACAGGTGGCAACGTAGCCAAGGGTAAAAATGGAAAGGTGCTGCGGTTGGTACAGCCGCCTGCAACAGTGTATCATACCTAACCCTGATGGCAGGGGACAAGGGCATTAAATGCCCGTCTGCGTCGTCCAAATAGTGCAAAAGGGACCGCCAGGGACGCCACCGCTTGCCACGATGGCAATCTTGTCAGCGCCGCTTGCCACCGTGTACCGCTGGCTGCACAGCCTCCTGCCACGTGCTTCTGGAAGGGTCCCAGAGCGACACGTTGGTGGATGTGCTGGAGTGCGGGTACAGAGTGGAAGCTTGCTGCGGCAAGCGCCTTGCCGCGGTCGTTGTCTTGTCACGTCCGGGAGCTTGCCGCTCACCGGGCCTTGCCGGGACACGTGGCGCGTCGCGGCAAGTTCCTTGAGATGCCTTGGTCGGCCTTCCCGGCAAGCTCCTCTTGCCGGGGTCTTGTCTCCTTGGCTTGGATACTTTGTTCTTGAATGGCTCCAAAGGAACCACGGAGGACCTTGGTGGTCACCCGGCAAGCCTTGCCGCGGGATGCTGTGACTGCCCGTTCACAAGTTCGGGATACTAGGGTACCCCTACTCTAGTACACCGACACATATTTACAACAACAAGAGCAAACAGAGTTTGTAAAAGTTTTTCTTTATCACTTTCCGTTTATGAACTGAATTGCTTGAGGACAAGCAAAGGTTTAAGCTTGGGGGAGTTGATACGTCTCCGTCGTATTTACTTTTGCAAACACTTTTGACCTTGTTTTGGACTCTAACTTGCATGATTTGAATGGAACTAACCCGGACTGACGTTGTTTTCAGTAGAATTGCCATGGTCTTATTTTTGTGCAGAAATAAAAGTTCTCGGAATGACCTTGAAATCAACAGACAATTATTTTGGAATATATAAAAAATACTAGAAGAAAGATCCACGCCAAGGGGCCCACACCCTGTCCATGAGGGTGGGGGGCGCGCCCTACCCCCTGGGCGCGCCCCCTGCCTCGTGGGCCCCCTGACGCTCCACCGACCTCAACCCTGACTGCATATATTCACTTTCGGGGAGGAAAAAACCAGAGAGAAGGATTCATCGCGTTTTACGATACAGAGCCGCCGCGAAGCCCTAAACTCTCTCGGGAGGCCTGATCTAGAGTCCGTTCGGGGCTCCAGAGAGGGGAATCAGTCGCCATCGTCATCATCAACCATCCTCCATCACCAATTTCATGATGCTCACCGCCATGCGTGAGTAATTCCATCATAGGCTTGCTAGACGGTGATGGGTTGGATGAGATCTATCATGTAATCGAGTTAGTTTTGTTAGGGTTTGATCCCTAGTATCCACTATGTTCTGAGATTGATGTTGCTATGACTTTGCTATGCTTAATGCTTTTCACTAGGGCCCGAGTGCCATGATTTTAGATTTGAACCTATTATGTTTTCATCAATATATGAGAGTTCTTGATCCTGTCTTGCAAGTGTATAGTCACCTACTATGTGTTATGATCCGGCAACCCCGAAGTGACAATAATCAGGACCACTCCCGGTGATGACCGTAGTTTGAGGAGTTCATGTATTCACTATGTGTTAATGCTTTGGTCCGGTACTATTAAAAGGAGGCCTTAATATCCCTTAGTTTCTGCTAGGACCCCGCTGCCACGGGAGGGTAGGACAAAACATGACATGTAAGTTCTTTTCCATAAGCACGTATGACTATATTCGGAATACATGCCTACATTACATTGATGAACTGGAGCTAGTTCTGTGCCACCCTAGGTTATGACTGTTACATGATGAACCGCATCCGGCATAATTCTCCATCACCGATCCAATGCCTACGAGCTTTCCATATATTTTTCTTCACTTATTTACTTTTCCGTTGCTATTGTTACAATCACTACAAAACACCAAAAATATTACTTTTGCTACCGGTAATTTTGCCATCGTTACCACTACTATCATATTCCTTTGCTACTAAATACTTTGCTGCAGATATTAAGTTATCCAGGTGTGGTTGAATTGACAACTCAGCTGCTAATACTTGAGAATATTATTTGGCTCCCCTCATGTCGAATCAATAAATATGGGTTGAATACTCTACCCTCAAAAACTGTTGTGATCCCCTATACTTGTGGGTTATCAAATATGTGGACTCGTGTGCGCCACCTCAGAAGAGTTACTTGCAGTCGTAGTTCAGGTTAGCCACTGAGTCAAAGCTGGCATGCTGCAGTTAAACTCCACCACCCCTTTATTGATACTGATGCATATGTAGCTAGTTCTGATGTAAGTCTTGCTGGGTACATTTGTACTCACGTTTGCTTAATTTATGTTTTTGCAGAGAGACTTCAGTCTCTCTAGTAGTTTTGTGTGGACTTCGACGTTTAGCTTGTTACCTCAGCTACGATTTTGTTCCCTTGGGAGGGTCTTGTAGATAGTCAGGCTTCTTAGCCTTTTCATTTATAGTTGTCTGTACTCAGACAAGTTAAGGTTTCGCTTGTGCTTGTTGCTTGTATGCTCTGTATGTTGGGTCATGAGACCCATGTTTGTAATACTTGGCTCCTCAGAGCCTAATGAATAAATACTTTGAGTTGTAGATTTTTTTTGTGATGCCATGTTGTATTTGCACACATCGAGCATATTGTGTGTATGATTTGAAATGCTTGGTATGTGTGGGATCCGACAACCTAGTTGTTCATCCTTGGTAGCCTCTCTTACCAGGAAATGTCTCCTAGTGCTTCCACTGAGCCATGGTAGCTTGCTACTGCTCCGGAACACTTAGGCTGGCCGGCATGTGTCCTTCTTCATTCATGTGTCTGTCTCCTCGGGGAAATGTCACGCGATGTCTACCAAAGTCTTGTTAGCCCTCTACAGCCCGGATTCACTCGCTGATGACCGACACGTTCGTTGCTGGGTCATGTATGCCTGTCCCTGTAAGTTAGTGCCACTTTGGGTTTACGACTAGCCATGTCGGCCCGGGTTCTTTGTCATATGGATGCTAGCAACGCGATCATATACGTGAGCCAAAAGGCACAAATGGTCCCGGGCCAGGTAAGGTGGCACCCGTGGGAATACCGTGCGTGAGGCCGCAAAGTGATATGATGTGTTATATGCTAGATTGATGTGACTTAGGATCGGGGTCCTGACATTGATCAACTCATCAAAGCGTATATTCCAACTCCAGATGCTTGCACCAGTCCACAGATGGATTGCTGGAGCTTGCACAATTTGTTAGCACCTTTAGGATTGACAAAACTTTCTTGTTGTATCATATACAACTCTTCTTTAAGAAATCCATTAAGGAATGCAGTTTTGACATCCATTTGCCAGATTGCAAAAAATGTGGCAATTGCTAACATGATTCGGACAGACTTAAGCATCGCTACGAGTGAGAAAATCTCATCGTAGTCAACACCTTGAACTTGTCGAAAACCTTTTTGCAACAATTCGAGCTTTGTAGATAGTAACACTACTATCATCGTCTGTCTTCCTCTTGAAGATCCATTTATTCTCAATGGCTTGCCCATCATTGGGGAAGTCAATCAAAATCCATACTTTGTTCTTTATACATGGATCCCATCTCAGATTTCATGGCCTTAAGCCATTTCGCGGAATCTGGGCTCATCATCGCTTCCTCATACTTCGTAGGTTCGTCATGGTGTTCGCACACGAACACGCCACCGTGTACCCTCGACGTCGGGGGTGATGCACCGCAGCTCACGTCGAAGGAGACCCGCCGGAAGCGCGGTACGCAAGACAATCCGACGGGCGCTTTTGAGGACCCGAACCCCCACAAGTCCGGGAGGGACCCCGTCAGGGCGCGCGGCGGCTATGGGCTGCCCTAGGTCGACCTGATCGCCCCTAGGGCCTCGAGTTTCGCAGCACTGCAACAAGAAGAACAGACGAAGAACAAGGAAGAAGAAAAAGTAGGGTTAAGGAAAAAAGATAAAAGATAAAAAGTGATAGATTGATTTGACCGATTGTGTGTTGTTCAATGGGCCTTCACCCCTTACATATATATGAGGCGGATGGACTTCCCGTACAAGAAAAGGACTCAAATCACATCCAAATCATCAAAAGTTACCCTAACTCGGACTACGAGGGCCGGAACTTCCTGTCTAGCCTGGAACTTCCGGGCTGAAATTATATCAAGTAGCCCTCTTGCACTGAATCTGCAGGCCGCATACTACTTCGGATGACGATGGTCCCAAAAGCAAAGCTGTAGATCTTGCAATGGAGAAAAACTCTTCAGTTGATCACTTTTTCATCCGAGGTCATCTTGATGTCGAAATCGGACCAACAAATCTGTAAATAATGTTAAAATTTCAGTTTTCGGGGCGCACCGCGTGCAAACTTTTACTTTAGCCCGGAACCTCCCCGGAAGTTTTGCCCGGAACTTCCAGGGCAAACTTATCCAGCACACTGTTTTGGCTCTAACTTTTGCATACGAACTCCGATTTAGACGTTTTTTATATCGAAATCGATCGTTTCAACGAGACGAAGACAAACCGTGTTGAAACAGTTCTCATATGAGGCCATCTTGGGGGCGTAATCAGCTGAATAGTGTTCTGAATATAAAATCTGAGTACTTCAAACACAACTTCGGCCTTAGAGATGAGACCGGATGGCTATGGCCCAAATATGAAAGTTTCTCCTTTTAACGATACGGAACTTTCTCACTTTGAGCACTTCTCCATTTAAGGCCATCTTAATTAAGTTCTTGGTCATGTCAAAATTGTTGTGGAACGTAGTAATTTCAAAAAATTTCATACGCACACGCAAGATCATGGTGATGCATAGCAACAAGAGGGGAGAGTTTGATCTACGTACCCTTGTAGACCGACAGCGGAAGCGTTTAGCACAACGCGGTTGATGTAGTCGTACGTCTTCACGGCCCGACCGATCAAGCACCGAAACTACGGCACCTCCAAGTTTTAGCACACGTTCAGCTCGATGACGATCCCCGGACTCTGATCTACCAAAGTGTCAGGGAAGAGTTCCGTCAGGACGACAGCGTGGTGACGATCTTGATGTACTACCGTTGCAGGGCTTCACCTAAGCACCGCTACAATATTATCAAGGATTATGGTGGAAGGAGGCACCGCACACGGCTAAGAATATGATCACGTGGATCAACTTGTGTGTCTAGGGGTGCCCCCTACCTCCGTATATAAAGGAGCAAGGGGAGAAGGCCGGCCGGCCCCTATTGGCGCGCCATGAGGAGTCCTCCTCCTAGTAGGAGTAGGACTCCTACTAGGAGGGGGAAAGAAGTGGGAAGGGAGAAGGAAAGGGGGGCGCCGCCCCCCTCTCCTAGTCCAATTCGGACTAGGGGGGAGGAGGAGCGCGGCCCACCCTGGCTGCCCCCCTCTCTCTCTCCACTAAGGCCCATATGGTCCATTACTTCTCCCGGGGGCGTGGGGGTGGGTTCCGGTAACCCTCCAGCTCTCCGGTTTTCTCCGAAATCATCCGGAACACTTCCGGTGTACGAATATAGCCGTCCAATATATCAATCTTTATGTCTCGACCATTTCGAGACTCCTCGTCATGTCCTTGATCACATCCGGGACTCCGAACTAACTTCGGTACATCAAAACTCATAAACTCATAATATAACTGTCATCGAAACCTTAAGCGTGCGGACCCTATGGGTTCGAGAACAATGTAGACATGACCGAGACATGTCTCCGGTCAATGACCAATATCGGAACCTGGATGCTCATATTGGCTCCCACATATTCTACGAAGATCTTTATCGGTCAGACCGCATAACAACATACGTTGTTCCCTTTGTCATCGGTATGTTACTTGCTCGAGATTCAATCGTCGGTATCTCAATGTCTAGTTCAATCTCGTTACCGGCAAGTCTCTTTACTCGTTCCGTAATACATCATCTCGCAACTAACTCATTAGTTGCAATGCTTGCAAGGCTTATGTGATGTGCATTACCGAGAGGGCCCAGAGATACCTCTCCGACAATCGGAGTGACAAATCCTAATCTCGAAATACGCCAACCCAACATTTACCTTTGGAGACACCTGTAGAGCTCCTTTATAATCACCCAGTTACGTTGTGATGTTTGGTAGCACACAAAGTGTTCCTCCGGCAAACGGGAGCTGCATAATCTCATTGTCATAGGAACATGTATAAGTCATGAAGAAAGCAATAGCAACATACTAAACGACCGGGTGCTAAGCTAATGGAATGGGTCATGTCAATCACATCATTCTTCCAATGATGTGATCCCGTTAATCAAATAACAACTCTTTTGTTCATGGTTAGGAAACATAACCATCTTCGATTAACGAGCTAGTCAAGTAGAGGCATACTAGTGACACTCTGCCTATGTATTCACACATGTATTATGTTTCCGGTTAATACAATTCTAGCATGAATAATAAACATTTATCATGATATAAGGAAATAAATAATAACTTTATTATTGCCTCTAGGGCATATTTCCTTCAGTCTCCCACTTGCACTAGAGTCAATAATCTAGATTACACACTAATGATTCTAACACCCATGGAGCTTTGGTGCTGATCATGTTTTGCTCGTGGAAGAGGCTTAGTCAACGGGTCTGCAATATTTAGATCCGTATGTATCTTGCAAATCTCTATGTCTCCCACCTGGACTAGATCCTGGATGGAATTGAAGCGTCTCTTGATGTGCTTGGTTCTCTTGTGAAATATGGATTCATTTGCCAAGGCAATTGCACCAGTATTGTCACAAAAGATTTTCATTGGAACCGATGCACTAGGTATGACACCTTGATCGGATATGAACTCCTTCATCCAGACTCCTTCATTTGCTGCTTCCGAAGCAGCTATGTACTCCGCTTCACATGTAGATCCCGCCACAACGCTTTGTTTAGAACTGCACCAACTGATAGCTCCACCCTTTAATGTAAACACGTATCCGGTTTGCGATTTAGAATCGTCCGGATTAGTGTCAAAGCTTGCATCAACGTAACCATTTACGATGAGCTCTTTGTCACATCCATATATGAGAAACATATCCTTAGTCCTTTTCAGGTATTTCAGGATGTTCTTGACCGCTGTCCAGTGATCCACTCCTGGATTACTTTGGTACCTCCCTGCTAGACTTATAGCAAGACACACATCAGGTCTGGTACACAGCATTGCATACATGATAGAGCCTATGGCTGAAGCATAGGGAACATATTTCATTTTCTCTCTATCTTCTGCATTGGTCGGGCTTTGAGTCTTACTCAATTTCACACCTTGTAACACAGGCAAGAATCCTTTCTTTGCTTGATCCATTTTGAAATTTTTCAAAACTTTGTCAAGGTATGTGCTTTGTGAAAGTCCAATTAAGCGTCTTGATCTGTCTCTATAGATCTTGATGCCCAATATGTAGGCAGCTTCACCGAGGTCTTTCATTGAAAAACTCTTATTCAAGTATCCCTTTATGCTATCCAGAAATTCTATATCATTTCCGATTAGTAATATGTCATCTACATATAATATCAGAAATGCTACAGAGCTCCCACTCACTTTCTTGTAAATACAGGCTTCTCCAAAAGTCTGTACAAAACCAAATGCTTTGATCACACTATCAAAGCATTTATTCCAACTCCGAGAGGCTTGCACTAGTCCATAAATGGATCGCTGGAGCTTGCACACTTTGTTAGCTCCCTTTGGATCGACAAAACCTTCTGGCTGCATCATATACAACTCTTCTTGCAGAAATCCATTCAGGAATGCAGTTTTGACATCCATCTGCCAAATTTCATAATCATAAAATGCGGCAATTGCTAACATGATTCGGACATACTTAAGCATCGCTACGGGTGAGAAGGTCTCATCGTAGTCAATCCCTTGAACTTGTCGAAAACCTTTTGCGACAAGTCGAGCTTTGTAGACAGTAACATTACCGTCAGCGTCAGTCTTCTTCTTAAAGATCCATTTATTCTCAATTGCTTGCCAATCATTGGGCAAGTCAACCAAAGTCCATACTTTGTTCTCATACATGGATCCCATCTTAGATTTCATGGCTTCAAGCCATTTTGCGGAATCTGGGCTCACCATCGCTTCTCCATAGTTCGTAGGTTCATCATGATCTAGTAGCATGACTTCCAGAACAGGATTACCGTACCACTCTAGTGTGGATCTTACTCTGGTTGATCTACGAGGTTCAGTAGTATCTTGTTCTGAAGTTTCATGATCATCATCATTAGCTTCCTCACTAATTGGTGTAGGTGTCACAGAAACTAGTTTTTGTGATGTACTACTTTCCAATAAGGGAGCAGGTACAGTTACCTCATCAAGTTCTACTTTCCTCCCACTCACTTCTTTCGAGAGAAACTCCTTCTCTAGAAAGTTTCCGAATTTAGAAACAAAAGTTTTGCTTTCGGATCTGTGATAGAAGGTGTATCCAATAGTTTCCTTTGGATATCCTATGAAGACACATTTCTCCGATTTGGGTTCGAGCTTATCAGGTTGAAGCTTTTTCACATAAGCATCGCAACCCCAAACTTTCAGAGATGACAACTTTGGTATCTTGCCAAACCAAAGTTCATAAGGCGTCGCCTCAACGGATTTTGATGGTGCCCTATTTAACGTGAATGCAGCCGTCTCTAGAGCATAACCCCAAAATGATAGCGGTAAATCAGTAAGAGACATCATAGATCGCACCACATCTAGTAAAGTACGATTACGACGTTCGGACACACCATTACGTTGTGGTGTTCCGGGTGGCGTGAGTTGCGAAACTATTCCGCATTGTTTCAAATGTACACCAAACTCGTAACTCAAATATTCTCCTCCACGATCAGATCGTAGGAATTGTATTTACTTGTTACGATGATTTTCAATTTCACTCTGAAATTCTTTGAACTTTTCAAACATTTCAGACTTATGTTTCATTAAGTAGATATACCCATATCTGCTTAAGTCATCTGTGAAGGTGAGAAAATAACGATATCCGCCACGAGCCTCAATATTCATTGGACCACACACATCTGTATGTATGATTTCCAACAAATCTGTTGCTCTCTCCATAGTACCGGAGAACGGTGTTTTTGTCATCTTACCCATAAGGCACGGTTCACAAGTACCAAGTGATTCATAATCAAGTGGTTCCAAAAGTCCATCAGTATGGAGTTTTTTCATGCGCTTTACACCGATATGACCCAAACGACAGTGCCACAAATAAGCTGCACTATCATTATCAACTCTGCATCTTTTGGCTTCAACATTATGAATATGTGTGTCACTACTATCAAGATTTAATAAGAATAGACCACTCTTTAAGGGTGCATGACCATAAAAGATATTACTCATATAAATAGAACAACCATTATTCTCTGATTTAAATGAATAATCGTCTCGCATCAAACAAGATCCAGATATAATGTTCATGCTCAACGCTGGCACCAAATAACAATTATTTAGGTCTAATACTAATCCCAAAAGTAGATGTAGATGTAGCGTGCCGACTGCGATCACATCGACTTTGGAACCATTTCCCACACGCATTGTCACCTCGTCCTTAACCAATCTTCGCTTAACCCGTAGTCCCTATTTCGAGTTGCAAATATTAGCAACAGAACCAGTATCAAATACCCAGGTGCTACTGCGAGCATTAGTAAGCTACACATCAATAACATGTATATCACATATACCTTTGTTCACCTTGCCATCCTTCTTATCCGCCAAATACTTGGGGCAGTTCCGCTTCCAGTGACCAGTGTGCTTGGAGTAGAAGCACTCAGTTTCAGGCTTAGGTCCAGGTTTGTGTTTCTTCTCTTGAGTAGCAACTTGCTTTCTGTTCTTTTTGAAGTTCCCCTTCTTCTTACCTTTGCCCTTTTTCTTGAAACTAGTGGTCTTGTTGACCATCAACACTTGATGCTCCTTCTTGATTTCTACCTCCGCAACTTTCAGCATTGCGAAGAGCTCGGGAATAGTCTTATTCATCCCTTGCATATTACAGTTCATCACGAAGCTCTTGTAGCTAGGTGGCAGTGATTGGAGAATTCTGTCAATGACGCAATCATCTGGAAGATTAACTCCCAATTGAATCAAGTGATTATTATATACCCAGACATTTTGAGTATATGTTCACTGACAAAACTGTTCTCCTCCATCTTGTAGCTATAGAACTTATTGGAGACTTCATATCTCTTAATCTGGGCAGTTGCTTGAAATATTAACTTCAAATCCTGGAACATCTCATATGCTCCATGACGTTCAAAACGTCGTTGAAGTCCCGATTCTAAGCCGTAAAGCATGGCACACTGAACTATTGAGTAGTCATCAGCTTTGCTCTGCCAGACGTTCATAACATCTAGTGTTGCTCCAGCAGTAGGCCTGGCACCCAGCGGTGCTTCCAGGACGTAATTCTTTTGTGCAGCAATGAGGATAATCCTCAAGTTATGGACCCAGTCCGTGTAATTGCTACCATCATCTTTCAACTTTGCTTTCTCAAGGAACGCATTAAAATTCACCAGAACAACAGCACGGGCCATCTATCTACAGTCAAACATAAACAAGCAAGATACTATCAGGTACTAAGTTCATGATAAATTTAGGTTCAATTAATCATATTACTAAAGAACTCCCACTTAGATAGACATCCCTCTAATCCTCTAAGTGATTACGTGATCCAAATCAACTAAACCATGTCCGATCATCACGTGAGATGGAGTAGTTTCATTGGTGAACATCACTATGTTGATCATATCTACTATATGATTCACGCTCGACCTTTCGGTCTCCGTGTTCCGAGGCCATATCTGTATATGCTTGGCTCGTCAAGTATAACCTGAGTATTCCGCGTGTGCAACTGTTTTGCACCCGTTGTATTTGAACGTAGAGCCTATCACACCCGATCATCACGTGGTGTCTCAGCACGAAGAACTTTCGCAACGGTGCATACTCAGGAAGAACACTTCTTGATAATTAGTGAGAGATCATCTTAAAATGCTACCGTCAAACAAAGCAAGATAAGATGCATAAAAGATAAACATCACATGCAATCAATATAAGTGATATGATAAGGCCATCATCATCTTGTGCTAGTGATCTCCATCTTCGAATCATCGACATGATCACCATCGTCACCGGTGTGACACCTTGATCACCACCATAGCATCATTGTCGTCTCGCCAAACTTATGTTTCCACGACTATCACTACCGCTTAGTGATAAAGTAAAGCAATATAGCGCAATTGCATTGCATACAATAAAGCGACAACCATATGGCTCCTGCCAGTTGCCGATAACTCGGTTACAAAACATGATCGTCTCATACAATAAAATTTAGCATCATGTCTTGACCATATCACATCACAACATGCCCTGCAAAAACAAGTTAGACGTCCTCTACTCTGTTGTTGCAAGTTTTACGTGGCTGCTACGGGTTTAAGCAAGAACCAATCTTACCTACGCATCAAAACCACAACGATAGTTTGTCAAGTTGGTGCTGTTTTAACCTTCGCAAGGACCGGGCGTAGCCACACTCGGTTAAACTAAAGTTGGAGAAACAGTCACCCGCTAGCCACCTTTGTGCAAAGCACGTCAGGAGAACCGGTCTCGCGTAAGCGTACACGTAATGTCGGTCCGGGCCGCTTCATCCAACAATACCGCCGAACCAAAGTATGACATGCTGGTAAGCAGTATGACTTATATCGCCCACAACTCACTTGTGTTCTACTCGTGCATATAACATCAACATATAAAACCTAGGCTCTGATACCACTGCTGGGGAACGTAGTAATTTCAAAAAAATTCCTACGCACACGCAAGATCATGGTGATGCATAGCAACAAGAGGGGAGAGTGTGATCTACGTACCCTTGTAGACCGACAGCGGAAGCGTTTAGCACAACGCGGTTGATGTAGTCGTACGTCTTCACAGCCCGACCGATCAAGCACCGAAACTACGACCCCTCCGAGTTTTAGCACATGTTCAGCTCGATGACCATCCCCGGACTCCGATCCAGCAAAGTGTCAGGGAAGAGTTCCGTCAGCACGACGGCGTGGTGACGATCTTGATGTACTACCATTGCAGGGCTTCGCCTAAGCACCGCTACAATATTATCAAGGATTATGGTGGAAGGGGGCACCGCACACGGCTAAGAATATGGTCACGTGGATCAACTTGTGTGTCTAGGGGTGCCCCCTGCCCCCGTATATAAAGGAGCAAGGGGAGGAGGCCGGCCGGCCCCTATTGGCGCGCCATGAGGAGTCCTCCTCCTAGTAGGAGTAGGACTCCTACTAGGAGGGGGAAAGAAGTGGGGAGGGAGAAGGAAAGGGGGGTGCCGCCCCCCCTCTCCTAGTCCAATTCCGACTAGGGGGAGGAGGCGCGCGGCCCACCCTGGCTGCCCCTCTCTCTCTCCACTAAGGCCCATATGGCCCATTACTTCTCCCGGGGGGGTTCCGGTAACCCTCCGGCTCTCCGGTTTTCTCCGAAATCATCCGGAACACTTCCGGTGACCGAATATAGCCGTCCAATATATCAATCTTTATGTCTCGACCATTTCGAGACTCCTCGTCATCTCGATGATCACATCTGGGACTCCAAACTAACTTCGGTACATCAAAACTCATAAACTCAGAATATAACTGTCATGGAAACCTTAAGCGTGCGGACCCTATGGGTTCGAGAACAATGTAGACATGACCGAGACATGTCTCCGATCAATAACCAATAGCAGAACCTGGATGCTCATATTGGCTCCCACATATTCTACGAAGATCTTTATCGGTCAGACCGCATAAAAACATACGTTGTTCCCTTTGTCATCGGTATGTTACTTGCCCGAGATTCGATCGTCGGTATCTCAATACCTAGTTCAATCTCGTTACCGGCAAGTCTCTTTACTCGTTCCATAATACATCATCTTGCAACTAATTCATTAGTTGCAATGCTTGCAAGGCTTATGTGATGTGCATTATCGAGAGGGCCCAGAGATACCTCTCCGACAATCGGAGTGACGAATCCTAATCTCGAAATACGCCAAACCAACATTTACCTTTGGAGACACCTGTAGATTTCCTTTATAATCACCCAGTTACGTTGTGACATTTGGTAGCACACAAAGTGTTCCTCCGGCAAACGGGAGTTGCATAATCTCATAGTCATAGGAACATGTATAAGTCATGAAGAAAGCAATAGCAACATACTAAACGATCGGGTGCTAAGCTAATGGAATGGGTCATGTCAATCACATCATTCTTCTAATGATGTGATCCCGTTAATCAAATAACAACTCTTTTGTTCATGGTTAGGAAACATAACCATCTTCGATTAACGAGCTAGTCAAGTAGAGGCATACTAGTGACACTCTATTTGTCTATGTATTCACACATGTATTATGTTTCTGGTTAATACAATTCTGGCATGAATAATAAACATTTATCATGATATAAGGAAATAAATAATAACTTTAGTATTGCCTCTAGGGCATATTTCCTTCAAAAATCTGGTGTCAACACGTGCCCCCCTGTTTTCCGGCAAACTTGTGTGCCGAAAAATAACTTTCACGATGCTTTTTCTAAGGACGATGTGAACACTCCATCGACCATTTTGCATGTTCTCAGGACGATAAGTATATATCGGCCATTACTTGTTTGAACCTCTTGAGGCAAACTTGGGTGAAAACTTCTCAGCTTCTATAACAATCCGGTGATAAGGTTCCATAGACCAAAACCATCCTCCGAACCATATTGTTCTCCCTTTCGCTAGGATTTTGCAGATAATCAAGAATGAACTTCCTTCAATCCTTACTTCGCCTGCATAAAATTTTCATTAGTGGCCGAGATGGTGAGCTCCAATTCGGCCTTACCTATGTTGGCAAGAATAAGCATCGGCTATTGATAGATGTGCAATACACCATGACCAACATGGTAGCCGAATGCTTGCTATGCCAACTCTCTCCAATTGTCATGTCTAGATATATGAACAATTTTAAAGCAACCCAAGGTAAATCTTGCATCTAGACATACCAAAAGATAAACTATAAGTGATTCATCAAAATGTTGATAACCCTTGGATACTTGTTGCACTATTAATAATGAATTATTGAAAGCATCAATATGTATAGCACCTATAGGAAGGAAAAGCTCCAATCCGAATAACAATGCATATTCGGCTCTGATCATTTATGCATAAATATTTTAAGCGGCATGAGGCTTCACAAAATAGCACCATAAGGAGATATATAAACAATACCAACACCTTGGCCATTGCTACAATTTTAACCATAAAAAATAACCCCCATGGTACTAGAAAGACTAGGACAATATCAATGAACATCTACTTCGTTTTGGTCTCCAATTGAACTAAGGACGATGTTAGGATACTACATTGGCCATGCTTTGACATATTCTTAGGGCGATAGATAAATATCGGCCATTACCATGAGGTCCATGTAGAATTCACCCACCAAAGTATGTATAGCCGAAATAAACAAATGAAATAGCAATAAATTTTTCGGCCCCTTTGTATTAGCAACAAAAATGTAACTAACCAAATGTATAGTGATTTGGTAATACCCTGTCATGATATAGAAAATTATGTTGCATCCATGTCGGGTGGTAGGAGCGACATATGCCAACGGGTGGCTTATCATTGCGGGGGCCAATAGAACATCGCCGGTGCCTGGAAACGGGATGAGGCGAAGACATGCACGCCGGCGAATCTTACCCAGCTTCAGGGCTCTCCGGGGAGATAACACCCCTACTGCTGCTCTGCGGGGTCTCCGCATGGTTACTAAGTGAACAAGTAGCTACAATGCTCCTTGAGCTGTTTTGGGTGGAAGGAGGAAGAAGGGCTCAGCTCAGCCTGCTCCCTCTCCTTGTATGGTGTCTAGATCTAGAATGAGAGTCCAACCCTTTGCATGGGTGCACTGAGGGGTTTATATAGGCCTACCCCCGGGGGTACAATGGTAATCCGACTGGGCGCTGGGCCCAGCTGTCTGTGACTATGCTCGCCGGCTTCTCCGCCGGCTTCTGGGGCCCGCCGGCTGGTGGGTCCCGCCGGCTGCCGGCTCCTGGGTCGACAGGCCGGCCCCACCGGCCAGGGCCTGGTCGGCAGCTGGTTACTGTTACTCCGTGTTGTTGACGCAGGCTTGGTCGGGGTAAGCGTGGCTACAGTAACGCCGCCTTGGCGGGCGATTACTGTAGCCCCGCCGCATCTTGCCTCCTTAATGGGCGTCTCCCTCGAGGAGGGTGGCAGGCCGGCTATGCGAAGCCGGCCCTCTATCTTGCCGGCTTGAGAGGAGGTGCGGTCGCCTTCGGCATCTCTCTGCCCGAAGGGGCCCACCGCCTCGGGGGCCACGCTGGCGGCCCGTCGTGGATGGCGTCAGAGCCACCGTGGCTACAGTGCCGTGCCGAGCGGGCCTCGGCTGCCCGCACGACGCGCTGTACCAGGCGTGCTCCGGGTTTTGGGGGTGGCAGGCTCCACTGTAGCCACGCCCCGCTTCATCATCGCAGAGTGGACGCGTACATTGCGGGTACGGCGTTGACTTCTTTATGGGAGCTGGCCTGGCCGTAGCCGGCCTTGTCGTAGCCGGCCTCTCGTAGCCGGCCCTGCCATAGCCGGCCCTCCACAGCTTTCTTCATGAGGGTAAAGGGCGGGCCGCCCCCGAAGCCGGCTAGGAAGGTAGTCGGCTAGGGGGGAGGCGGCCCAGGTCTTGAGTCTTCTTATGAGCCGGATGGGCTCATAATTTTTTCTGAGGGGCCAGGGGAAGCCGGCTGGGCTACCCATGGCTGTTTACCCCGACAGTAGTCCCCGAAGCCGGGCGAGCTTCACGGCGGATGGAAGGACGGGAAGCTTGGCTGGCTTCATACCCGGAGGAGCCGACCTCATCGTCGCAGGCCGACTTCGGAGAACTTTTTTGCTTATTAAGGTGACCGTGGTTGACCCGCGGGCTGGCCGCGGGCCCCACGACGGGCCACGTGGCGGAGAAGTCCTGCCGTCGCACGCGCGCGACGGGACGCCGCCGCAGGCCCGGGCCCGCCACTCCCTGGCCTCGGCCCGGGCGCAGATCTTCTATGGCCCGAGGGGGCTGCTCGCCTCCCCGCGGCCGTTTCTTCGCGTCATCAAGGCGCGCAATTAACGCGGGCGTGGGGGAGATGGGCACGATCGATCCCCACGATCCCCCCCGCCGCGCCTCCTCGGCTCTGGCGCACGCGCCTACAAGTAGGGGGGGAGGGGGAGAGACAAAGGCTCGTTCGCTCCCCCGCTCCCCGTCCCTCCTTGCTCCTCTTCTTCTCCTTCTTCTTCCTCGCGCCCGACGCAGTCTCGCGCCGCAGCCCGCCCACGCCGCCATGTCCCTGGCGCTATCAAGCTCGTGGGACGGGTCCAACGTCCACGAGGACCACATCGAATTCCTCTGCCAGACCCGCCGCCTGCCCGCCGCCAACCTCGTGCAGGTGCGTTTGGCGCCGGAGACGGAGGTCTCGCCGGCGCCGGAGGAAGGCGAGCGCGTCGTCTTCCGCACGCACTTCTTGCGTGGCTTCGGCTTCCCGGCGAGCAGCTTCATGCGATCTTTCCTCGAATTCTACAACCTCCAGCCGCATCACGTCACGCCCAACACGGTGATGCAGCTGTCAGCCTTCGTTTCCCTCTGCGAAGGTTTCTTGGGGGTGCTGCCAACACTGGAGCTTTGGGCGGAGCTCTTCCAGAACAAGCTCGGCACCGTCTCCGCCGGCGTGCCGGCTCCCTGCGGGGCCTTCATCGCGATGAAGAGGGCAAGCGACGACAACCCCTTCCCTCACATCCCTCTAATCCAATCTGTCAAACTCTGGCAGAAATCCTACTTCTACGTCAAGAACGTCGCCCCGCACGGCGACTACGTCAATCTGCCAGCTTACGTAGCCGGCCCGCCGGCTAGGAGGCGGCCGTCTTGGGGCTACCGGTCCAAGTCCTTGTCTCCGGCTGGGAACGCCTCCATCGCCCGGCTTCAGGTGATGATCCAGTCGGAAGGCCTGCGCGCAGCCGACTTGGTAGCCGCCTTCGTCGAGCGCCGGATTCTCCCCCTCCAAAGCCGGCCCCACATGATGTGCCAGATGAGCGGCCGGTTCGACCCTTGCCGGCTAAGCACATGGGAGATGCCCCATGCCGAGGTGGCTCTGATGGTGAACTACATCGCCAACCTAAAGCTCACCGACGAATAGCAATTCAGCAAGGCGTCGTACTCCCGCGCCCATCCTCCGCCTGTGGTAAGTCCTTCTTCTTGTCGTCTGCCGGCTTGAGCCAGCCGGCTTCTGACCAGGCGGCTCTTCTCTTTTTCTTTTATCAGAACCCTCTCCTCCCGCCGCCAGCCGGAGCAGCAGGAGTCGAACGCGAGTATGCCCCGGACCGCACGGTGGATGACCTCAATGACCCGGACCTGGCCGCAGTCGCCATGGAGGACGCCGCCACGGGGGACGTCGCTGAGCCCGGAGGCACGGGGCTCTCGGCCAGTTTCGACGACTGGCCGGACGATTTCGACGCCGAAGAAATCCCGCGCCACCAGCCGGCAACCGACCGCCACGGCGCGGGCTCGTCCGCTGCGCCGGCTGCCGGTGGTGGAAAGGGGAAACGCCGGGCCGCGCTCCCTCTCTTCGGAAGCCGGCCGAAAAAGTCGAAGGCCTCCGCCGTGGCCACGAAGCGTGACGAGGCGGCGGCGAAGGCGACCCGCTTCCGGAAGGCGGTGAAGAAGCCTCTGTCAGTTTCCGCGTAAGCCTTCTAGCCGCTTATGTGCTTGTTATTTCGAAGTCTTCCTTTGCTTGAATTCTTCTCTGATTTCTTGAGCAGGGCGCCGCTCTCCCTCGAGCGAGGCCCAGGTGGCTCCGTGGTCGGGCCGGGTGTTGGGTCCTCAGGGTCCCGCCGTGTGGACCCCTGCGCCGATCTTGCAGTAGCCACAGAGCGCAACGCTCGCGAGGCACGTCGAGAGAGAGAGGCGGCGGAGCGGTAGGCGGCAGAGCGGGAGGCCGCCCGGACGGTGACGGGGCGAGCGAGCGCGGCGGGCGAGACTCCGTCGGAGCGGGCGGCCGCGGAGACGGAGGCGGAGGGCGCACGTAGCCGGCCTCCGCTGCACGCCATCCCCCTCCAAACCTTGGATCCGGACATCCCTCTGCCCACGGCGGAGGAGATCGCCCCTGAACAGCCGCCGGTGAAGAGGGACGAACTCATCGAGATCTCCGCGGAGAGGACGCCGCCGGCAGCGCCAGCCGGAGCGGGCGAAGGCGGCCAGTCGTCGGCGGTGCCGGAGGAGCCGGCCCGGGCCACGCCCGAGGCCGGAGCCGGTCTTGAGATCGAGCTGGCGGCGGGCCGGCATGCTGGAGGGGGCACGGCCCCACCGGACACGCGCCGAGCCGCGGGTGCCAAGCAGACGGCAGACGCCTTGGAGGCGGCCAGCTCCGCCACGTCCGGGTGGACTCCCAGCGGAGGAAGCGGCGAGCTGAATGCCGCGGCCCAAGGGGTTCGGAGCCGGCTGCAGGAACAGGCCGGCCTCCTGAGGCAATTCACTCAGGAGTTTCTGTCGACGCGGTCTGCAATCCGGGTAAGTCTTCACTCATCGACCGCTCTGGTCCTCTGACTTTTTTCCGTGGGGGCGCGCTAGCACACCCACTGGGTGTAGTCCCCGAGATCCGGGCCGACTACAGCTCAGTCGGGCCGGATCTTACTCGACAACTATCTTGACTGTTTTTTTCTGATCTCTAGGATTATCACAATTCTCGTGCCGCCGCCTTCAACTCCCAGGCTCGGGAGCTGATCCGGAGGACCGAAGACCTTGCCAGCAGCCGGCGTAAGTGTTTTGTCTTTATTTGTTTCTCGTGGGGGCGCGACAGCGCACCCACTAGGTGTAGTCCCCGAGATTCGGGCCGACTGCAGCGCAGTCGGGTCGGATCTTCCTTGACGACTTTTCCCTTGCTGACTTTTTCTCTTTGTCTTTTGCTCGCGCAGAGGCCAACGCCGACTTGCGGAGGGAACTCGGCGAAGTGCAGGCCACTCTTCGTGCCAAGGACGCCGAGTACGCTGACTTGGTTCAGGAGCACGACCGCCTGGCCAAGAAACTGGCCGACCAAGAGGAGAGCCATAAGGCGGCCCTGCAAAAGGCGCAGGACGGCGAGGCTGCCCTGAAGGCGGAGTTCGAGGCCAGGGAGGCGAGCTGGGCCGAGACGCGCCACGCGCTGGAAGAAGGCTTCGGCCGGGTCGAGGATCTTATCGATGGTAGGCCGTCTTTCTTGCCCTTCCTCCATCTGCCGGTCGCCTGCGGTTTTGTTTTGACTTGTGTTTGCTGTCTTGCGCAGAGTACTTTCCCAGCCAATCCGTCCTCGCCGCCCAAGCCATCGAGGCTCACCGCGAGGCGCGCCGTCAAGCCGGAGTTGTGATTCCGCCGGATGCGAATCGGACGCTGTCGAAGGAGCTCATCGCCATCCAGGCGCGGCTGCAGCCGGCCCATCGGCTGCTTCGCTGGCTCCAACGTGCCGGGGCGACGGTGCTGGCCGCGCTCTGGCCCGGCCAGATGATTCCCCGCACCCCGAGCCGGACGGCCGACTGGCTCGAAGTCGCAGTCGGCCGCCTCGAGGCCAGGAAGGCGTCCGCAGCCCGTCTTGGAGCCGGGCGTGCGCCGGAGTTCGTCCGCGCGTGGTACCCCGGGCTAAGCCTGGACCAGCTGCGGACTTGGCGGTCAGAAGCCGACGCGGAGCTGGAGGAGGTGCGGCCAGCGATCGCGCAACGCGCCTCGACGATCGCCGAGTGCACCGACACCAGCATCTTCGCGCTGGAGCTCAACGATGATGGCGCCGCCCAGCCGGAGGAATGGTTCGGGCTGAACCCGGCGGACTGCGAGGACTCGGCCGAGGAGATCGCCTCCAGCGACGAGGGCGAGGACGACGAGGAGGAGGAGGACGGCGAAGACGCCGAGCCGATTGGTGAGACGGCCGACCGCCCTCCAGCTGACCGTGCCTCCAGCAACGAGCCACGCGGGAGTGCGCCCTCTGCCGGAGGCGATGATCAAGCCGAGGTTGGCCAGCCGGCCGCTCCTCCAGCCGGCACGACTGCTTCCACCGCCCAGCCCGGCTCGTCCGCGGCCCCGCCGGCTTGATCTGCCGTTCTTTTTGTCCCTGTTTTGCTTTTTCGAACAATTTTAAGTTTCAGCAATTCCACCCAATGGGGGTGTATCGAACAATGTTGGATGTCGACCTCTCTGGAGGTCCTTTGTGTAAATATTAATATATGCATGTGTTGGCTTTCATTCAAGTGCACTTTTTTGTCCTTAGGCTCTTTCCTTTGCCGCCTTCCCTCTTTGGGAAGGCAAGTACTCGAGCTTTCTTGGATTTGAAGCAGACTGAATGTAAGCTGGCCGGCCGGCTACTCTGGTAGTCGGTCGGCGGGAGGCAGCAAGCCGGCTTTTGTTATATATAAGCCTATTTAGTCCCTAGCCGTTTTTCGTGTGCGCACCCTTTCCGGCTTGTGACTCTTGCCAGCCGGGCAGTCGGTTCTTCGAGCTGCGATTTTGGCAAGAGCCAAGCCTGGGTGTCGGCACATTACTTGTCTGACTGCGGGTAGGGCTCCTAATATAACTCCAGTCGGCCAGTCCCCGGGCCGACTCGTCGAACCCGGTACCAGACAAAATAAATGAACAGGTGATATCATACGCATGATAACTTTCATTCATAAAATAAAGGATGGCAGTCCCCGAGTCTTTCTCGGGGAGCCTACTGGTTCATACTTAATACAAAAGTGGGCATGATACATACTGCATTTTAACTGTAAAACTTCCGAAGAAGATTTGCATTCCATGGTCGCTCCGACTCCTTGCCGGAGTCGTCTCTCTTGCGTGCCTTCGGCTTCTGCGCATCGATGAGGTAGTAGGCATCGTTGCCTAAGGCTCTGCTGACGATGAAGGGGCCTTCCCAGGGGGCTGCAAGCTTGTGCTGGCCGGCTGTTCGCTGGATCAGCCGGAGCACAAGGTCGCCCTCCTGGAAGGATCTTGGTCGGACCCTCTGGCTGTGGTAGCGGCGCAAACCCTGCTGGTAGATGGCAGACCGGCCGAGGGCTAACAGCCGGCCTTCTTCCAGCAGGTCGACGCCGTCTTCTCTTGCTTCTTTGCCTCCGCTTCCGTGTACATGGTTACCCGAGGCGAGTCGAACTCGATATCTATTGGGATGACTGCCTCGGCACCATATACAAGGAAGAAGGGAGTGAAGCCGGTTGATCTGTTGGGGGTAGTACGCAGACTCCATAGGACAGCCGGCAGCTCATCGAGCCAGCAGCCGGCTGAACGCTCCAGAGGTACGACCAGTCGGGGCTTGATGCCGGACAAAATGAGGCCATTTGCTCGCTCCACTTGGCCGTTTGACTGCGGGTGGGCGACTGACGCAAGGTCCAGCCGGATACCTTGCGCAGCGCAAAATCGTGCCAAGGCACCTTTGGCAAAGTTCGTGCCATTGTCGGTGATGATGCTGTGCGGTATGCCGTACCGGGTTGTTATATCTGCAATGAAAGTCACTGCAGTCGGCCCATTCAGCTTCTTGATCGGCTTCGCCTCGATCCACTTGGTGAATTTGTCGACGGCGACGAGCAAATGTGTCATGCCGCCGCGCGCCGTCTTGAATGGGCCCACCATATCCAATCCCCAGACGGCAAAGGGCCAGGTGATGGGAATGGTCTTGAGTGCCGAAGCCGGCATGTGTTGCTGTGAGCTAAAAAGCTGGCAGCCATTGCAGTGTTTGACTAGCTCTTTGGCGTCGTCCAAAGCAGTCGGCCAGAAGAAACCGTGGCGGAAGGCTTTGGCGACAAGTGATCTTGATGCGGCGTGGTGGCCGCACTCTCCTTGGTGTATATCCCTGAGGATCGCGATGCCTTTCTCCTGCTCGACGCATCGCTGCAAGACTCCGGTGGCGCTGCGCTTGACAAGCTCTCTGTTGATGATTGTGTATGCTCCAGCCCGGCGCTGGACTTGTCTTGCTTCGTTTTTGTCAGCCGGCAGATCTTGGTTCACCAAAAAGTTGCGGATGGTTTGGGCCCATGATGGAGCGGCGACTTCCTCTGCTACCAATGTGGCCACAGCCACCAGGGTGGGCGGGCTGGGTAATGCAGTGCTGGAGTCGGCCGCCGCTTGCTGTGCTGAAGAAGTCCCCGGGCCGGCTACCGCAGTCCCCGGGCCGGCTACCGCAGTCCCCGAGCCGGGTGCGGCAGTCCCCGAGCCAGGTACTGCAGTCCCCGAGCCAAATATTGAAGTCCCCGGGCCGGCTGCTTGATTCTTCGAGCCGGACCCGGCCTCCTCGGGGTTAGGCGGCACGAAGATGGAGTCGGATTCCGGAGACGGCTTGATTGATGGCTTGAGGAGGCACTGTAGGGCGACGTCGGTTGGTATTGCTTGCCGCGTGGAGCCTATTCGGGCTAGAGCATCTGCTGGCTCGTTGTCGACTCACGGCACATGAAGGAATTCACACCCGTCGAAGTATCCGCTGATTTGCTGCACTAGGAAGCGGTAGCTCGCCATGTTTGCATCCTTGGCCTCCCAGTCGCCAGAAGATTGCTGCACCACCAAATCCGAGTCGCCATAGCACAGGATCCGGTGGATGCCAAGTTCCTTGGCAAGCCGGAGCCCGTGTACGAGCGCTTCGTACTCGGCTACGTTGTTGGAGGCGGCGAAGTGGATCTGCAGCGTGTATCTGAGCTTGTCGCCCTTTGGAGAGGTAAGGACGACGCCGGCTCCCAAGCCGGTGCGCATCTTTGATCCGTCAAAGTGCATGCGCCAATGGGTGGAGTCGGGCACTGGTGGTAAGTACTGGGTCTCGGCCCAGTCGACGAGGAAGTCGGCCAGCGCTTGCGTCTTGATGGCGGTGCGGGGTTGGTAGAAGATCGTGTAGGGGGCCAGCTCGATGGCCCATTTAGCCACCCAGCCTGATGCATCCCGGCTGCCTATGATCTCGGCCAGCGGGGCAGTGCATACGACCGTGATGGGATGCTCTTGAAAGTACGGCTTCAGCTTCTTGGCGGCGAAGTACACGCCATAGCACATCTTCTGATAGTGCGGGTAATTTTGTTTCGAGGCGGACAGCACCTCGCTCAGGTAATAAACCGGCCTCTGGACCGGCTGGGCTCGGCCTTCTTCAGGGCGTTCGACCACGATGACGGTGCTGACCACCCGGCGTGGCGGCAATATATAGGAGCATGGGCTCGTTCTCAGTCGGTGCCGCCAAGACAGGCGGCGTGGACAACATTTTCTTCAGCTCATGGAAAGCTTGGTCGGCCTGGTCATTCCACTCAAAGTGAGTGCTCTTCTTCATGAGGCGGTAGAGGGGGAGAGCTTTTTCTCCAAGCCGGCTGATGAAGCGGTTCAGAGAGGCCAGGCACCCGGTGAACTTCTGAATCTCTCTGAGCTTGGTTGGGACCGCCATCCTCTCGATGGCCTTGATCTTCACAGGGTTGCACTCTATGCCGCGTTCGGAGACTAGAAAGCCTAGGAGCTGGCCGGCTGGTACTCCGAACACGCATTTCTCCGGGTTGAGCTTGATCCAGAACCGGCGCAGGTTCTCGAATGTCTCCTTCAAGTCTTCCAGCAGAGTGCCACGCTTCTCCGTCTTCACCACAACATCATCCACGTAAACGTGGGCGTTCTTACCGAGCTGCGTGAGAAGGCACTTCTGCATGCAACGCTGAAAAGTGGCGCCGGCATTCCTCAAGCCGAACGTCATAGTCAGGTAGCAGAAGGCTCCAAACAGCGTGATGAAGGCGGTCTTCAGTTGGTCATCTGGGTTCAGCTTTATCTGGTGGTATCCCGAGTAGGCATCCAAAAAGCTCAACAGCTCGCATCCGGCTGTGGAGTCTATCACTTGATCAATCCTGGGCAGAGCGAAGGGATCTTTTGGGCAGGCTTTGTTGAGGCTTGTGTAATCTATACACATGCGCCACTTGTTATCTTTTTCAGCACGAGAACCGGGTTCGCGAGCCACTCGGGGAAGAAAACTTCCATGATGAAGCCAGCTGCGAGAAGCCGGGCTATCTCCTCCCCTACGATCCTTCTCTTCTCCTCTGACAGTCGGCGGAGGGGCTGCTTGACTGGCTTAGCATCCTCCCGCACGTGCAATTTGTGCTCGGCGAAATCCTTCGGAACACCCGGCATGTCCTTGGGGGACCATGCAAAGATATCCCGATTCTCACGGAGGAAATCGACGAGCTCGCCTTCCTATTTGCTATCCAGGCTCGCCCCAATGACGGCAAACCTCTCGGGGTGCTCGGGGTCGAGCTGTATCTTCTTGGTCTCCTTGGCCGGCTGGAAAGATCCTTGGGCGTCATACTCCTTGGAGTCGGCGGGTTGGTTTAGCTGCTTGCTGGCCAGGGCCACGACCCTGTCTAGCGTCTTCTTCTCTGCGGCGATCACGAGGGATTCGGCCAGCCGGCTGCGGGCCGGCAAGCGGAGTCGGCGTGAGCCCTTCGCCCTTGGAGATTCGGGCGAGCCAGTTGCATTTGCGGGTCGTGTGGTTGGACGGCTTCGCGCCGCTGTGGAACTTGCACGGGGCATCAAGGGTTTGCTCGTAGGAGAAGGCCGGCTGCCAAGCTGGCCGGCCGCCCTTGGGCTTCTTGGGCGCGGGCCGCCCCTCAGGCGGCGCATCTTCGACCGTGGCCACCTGCCGGCTAGCGGGAGGCGGCGCAGGGCCCTTGCGCTTCTGATCGTTCTGGTGTTGGCGTCGGCCGCCGTCTCCAGCCGGCGCTTGGGGCGCCGGATTGAGCACTTTTCCGGATGCGTCCACCCGGAGCTCGGTCTTCATTGAGGAGTCGGCGGTGGCGTACTTGTCGGCGATGTTCAGGAGCTCGTCAAGGGTAGTCGGCTCATCACAGAGAAGCTTGTGCTTGAGGAGGGTGCCCTCTCGACACCCGGCAGTGAAGTATTCGATGGCTTGCACCTCGTGCACCCCCTCACAGGAGTTGCGGAGCTCGGCCCAACACGTGAGGTAGTCGCGAGTGGACTCGGCTGGGCCCTGTACGCACAGGGAGAGCTGTCTGGGCTTGGGAGCCCGCTTGTAGGTGCTGGTGAAGTTGCGAACGAAGGCTTCAGTGAAATCCACCCAGCTGTTGATGCTGAGGGGCTTGAGGCTGTTAAGCCAAGTCCATGTCGTGCCTTGCAGCATGAGGGGCACGTACTTTACGGCAACGCGCCGGTTGCCATTGGCGATGCTGACGGCTATGGAGTAGTCGGTCAGCCAATCTTCCGGCTTCACCGAGCCGTTGTACTTGGGTGTGTCTCTTGGGAGCGAGAACCCTTTGGGGAAGGGCTCATCGCGGATGCGGGGGCCAAAGCAAGGCGGGCCGACATCGTCTTCTTCTTCTAGCGCCAGGGATCGGGCCAGGCGGTCGATCCGGTGGCGGGCGTCGTTTTCGCCGACTCCCTCGCGACGACCAAGCCGGCCGCTGAGAGTCGGGTGAGCCAATGGAGGCGGGGTGGGATATCTCTCTCCGCGAGCTCGAGGCGGAGGCGGGGTGCCCCGCCATTCCATGGCTCGGGGGCGGCCGTCCGCGTCTCGCTCGATGGAGATTTGGGTCCGGCTTCGGCTGGAAGCCGGCTCTTTCTTGCGCCGCGCGCGGGTGTTGCTTATGGTCGGCGACCGGGAAGTCGCGCCGTGTTCGCGGCGTGGGGGAGGGCTCCCCGCGCAGGCGTCGTCTTCGTGCCGTCGTGCGGCCGCATCGATTAGTTGCTGGATGCGCCACGTCATGTGGGGGAGGTCCTCGGCTTCCAAGCCGTCCAGCTCGTCTACGGCCGCCTGGGCGGCGCGCAGGTTCTCGAGCGGGGTGGCGTAGACCGGGCGATCCACTCCAAGTGTGTCGGCGATGACGGCGCCGCGTTGCCTGACAACGCCAGCCCGGCTTGGGCCAGCCGGAGCCGGCGTGCCAAAGGCGGCGCGGTCAGCTTCGCGCTGGTAGGCCTCGGTGAGGCGTCTTACGGAGGCTAGCCGCCGACCCTCCGCGAGGAGGGCGAGGCGGCGTGCCTCCAGAACTTTGTCGCTGGCGTCAGCCGGGAGGGGGCGGACAAGTCGTGGGCCGCCGCGTGTGGGGCGTCGCGGGCGCCCTCGTCAGTCGGGCCGTCGAGGCCGATAACCATCACCTCGGGGGCGTCAGAATCGCGATCACCAGCCGGAGGGAGCGGGTCGTTGTAGACCGTGATGTTGGTGGGGAAGGTATTGTAGGATGCCGTGTCGGAGTCGACAAGCATTGGGTCGGTGGAGCCAACCGACTCCAAATCCGCAGCGGGCTCGCTGGAGACGTGGAGCTGGCCGAGGAGGTTGGCGAGGTGATCAGTGCCCGCATCGGAGGCGAGATCGTCTGTCAGGACCCCGATTCTAAGCCACATCGATCTAGCCGGTAACACCTCATATCACTTTGCGGCCTCACGCACGGTAACCCACGGGTGTCGCCTTACCATGGCCCGGGACCGTTTGCGCCTTTTGGCTCGCGTATATGACAATGTCGCTAGAATCCATATGACCGAGAACCCGGGCCGACATGGCTAGTCGTGAACCCAAAGCGGCACAGACCTATGGAGACAGGCATACATGATTCACAACGAACATGTTGGTCATCAACGAGTGATTCCGGGATGTAGCACTGGGCTAACAGGACTCCGGGGATCCCGGGCTGTAGCAGGCTAGACAGGACTCCGGAGATCACCGCGTGACATTTCCCCGAAGGGACAGACATAGGGACGAAGTGAAACACATGCCGGCCAGTCAAGTGTCCTGAACAGTAGTGCTGGGCTAGCAGGACTCCGGTGAACCGGGCTGTAGCGGACTACTATGGCTCGAGGAGCACTAGACTACATTTCCCCATAAGAAAGGCTGCGAAGGACAAACAACTAGATTGTCGGATCCCACTCATACCAAGCATTTCAATCATACATACAATATGCTCGATATGAGTACATACAACATGGCATCACAACAAAACTCTACAACTCAAGTACTTATTTAAAGGCTCCAGGGAGCCATACATAACGTATCCATACAGGTAGGGGTCACATGACCCGACACTCAAGTCATACAGTCATACAAGCACATGCGGAAGCAACTAGTCTGAGTACAGACTCTAGAAAGAAAGAAGGCTTCTCGAAGCCTATCTATCTACATAGGGCCCTCCATGGCCTGGATCACCACCTGGGTGGCTAGTCACTCGTCGACGTCAAGGTCTACATAAAACCCATCGGAGGGGGCAGTGTTGTCGTCTGAAAACAATAAATAAGCAAACATGAGTACAAAGGTAATCAGCAAGTCTTACATCAGGACCTACTATACATGCTCATTCTCAAGAAGGTGGTGGGGTTTATGCAGCAAGCCAGCTTTGACTCTTGGCTAAGCTATCCTACGGAATCTTTTAGCAAAATAGTTTTCGCACACGAGTCCACTACTCACCATCACAATACTCCACCGTGGATCCTCCCTCGTATCCTGCGAGGGTGCCATCCTCGGTACTCACACTTATCTTGAGTCTTTTAGTAGTATCCATTAACTTGTCTATGAACTGTATATGCAATCAAGTAGTCCTTTACCGCGGACACGGCTATTCGAATAGTTTCATACCCTGCAGGGGTGTACTTCGTCACACATGTTTCCACCACTTAGCATCTGCACACGAAATGTGCTCGGCAGACTTCAAGCAAAAACCGACGTGGGTGTAGACCACGACCTGACTAACCTCACAAGTCTCTAGTCCAGGGTCATCGCCTATTCAGGTTCCATCCGCAAGGAAATCCGGCCGGGGTGTCCTCAACGGCCCCGAACGATGTGAACAGGGTTCCCGAGACACCAAACGGGTGACTCGGTACACCGTGCCACGGTGTATCTACCGCAACATAGCCCACCCCTAGGGTCAGCGCTACGCACGGCCGCCAACACATATCCTACAAACACCAGAAACTAGTTGCAACTCCTGGACTGAGGCGAGAGGGGTCAGTAAGTCGAGCGGGGTCATATTTCAGGGCCCAATGTGTGGTAGTAGCTGAATCTTAATTCACGCATACAGAACTCAGTTCTTAGGGACGGCTTCAATGAAACAACCCACCATGTACTCCTACATGGCCTCTCATCGATACCTTTACCAAAACATGTTCAACACATCCCACATATTACTGGCACAAGCATTTCACTCTAGCCCATCACCCAGATGAACCAGACCTGACACAACTCTAAGCATAGCAGGCATAGCAAGGTAGGAATCACAAAACATGGCTCAATCAACTCCTACACATGCTAGTGGGTTTCATCTAGTTACTGTGGCAATGACAGGTCATGCAGAGAATAAGGGTTCAACTACCGTAGCACACAGCAGTTTGAATCGTGTTGTCTTAATGCATTAAACAAGAGCAGGAGCGAGAACATGGGTTGTATCGGAATGATCAATGGTTGCTTGCTTTATGGAGTGGTAACGGGATACTGCCCTTCAGTTGGATACTCGTGAATATCCTCGGAGGCAGAACCTACCACGAAGAACACAACCGAGCACAATCAACACATGACGATATGCAACAATATGATGCATGCTATGACATGGCAATATGGATGTGTCTTGAGCTAATGCAACTAGCTATGATTTAAATGGAGTTGGTTTGAGTGCAAGATTCAAATTCCAACCCCATATATGATTATTTAAATGCCCTTTATTTGTTTTGTCCAAAACAGAGGACAAACATTGTTCAAACATGCATGAAAATGGAACAGATGGATTCCTTGAATTTTTCTGATAATTTTACATATATAATATATCTCATTTGGAGTTATGGTTGAATTTCTATGGTTTTTCAAAGTTTTGGGTATTTTCTGGAATTTCCTGAATTATTTTTAAACTAGAAAATGATTTACTGCGTCAGCATGACATCAGCAAGTCAACTGAGCTGCCTCCAGGTCAAACCTGACCAGTGGGTCCCACTGGTCAGTCTCACAGTGCTGGCTCGAGTCACAGACAGGTGGGGCCAGTCAAAGGCCACGTCAGAAAGTCAAACTGACGTGTGGGGCCAGCTGGGTTAATAACTAATCTAAACAGAATATTAAGTTAAACTAAATATGCACTGGGCCCACATGGCAGTGGCTCTAGGGGGGTGGTTAGTGGGTTAGTTAGCCGCTAATGACGGCCACGTCGGCTACCGGCGTTTAGCCGCCGGCGACCTCAGATCGCGGCGGCGTTTCACCAGAGTTGTTCGGGTTTCGCCTACAGGCCACCATTTGATGCGCGGTTTTCTCCTACGGGTTCCTGGGAGTGAGGCGCATCCAGAGAGACAAGCGGCAGCAGCTGGGGTGGCCGGAGCTGACGGCGGCGAGCTCTTTGGCGGCCGCCGGTGTTCGGGTGTTCGCGGGATCGTGTTTCAGTGCGTAGAAGAGCGGGGCAAGGGGGCTAGGAGGGCGCTACGCATCGCGGGGAGTAGGTTCGACACTCCAGGGTGACCATTTGGTCACCGGAGCATCGTCGACAGCGAGCTCAGGCGGCGGCGCACTTCGGTCATCAAGGGGGTGACGGCTACGGCAATCAATCGGAGAGGAGAAGAGGGGGAAACGGTTGCGGAGCTCACAGCGGTGCCGTAGGGATGGTTAGCGAGCTCGGGGGCGTCCTGCGTGCGGCGAATCGATGATGAAGGTGGCCGGAGCCCGAGGTAGAATACGACGGCGATGGCGATGTTGCTGGCCTCCCGGGGTCACGTGCCTTGGCGTGCGGCTCTACGGCGTCGAGGCGAGGCTCATGGGGGCGCTGGCCGGCGTGGAGGGTGCTGGTGGCCACGGTAACGACAAGCGACGGCGACGGCGACTCTCGGATGAGCTCGGGGAAGAGAGTCAGGGGAGCGAGAGAGGGTGGAGCGAGTGAGGGAGAGGAGCGAGGGGACACGGGACATCGTCGTGGCGTCGCTAGGAGGGCCGGGGGAAGCAGGAGGTGGAAGCAGGAGGTGGCTTCGCCTCCTGTGCGTGCGCCACGCCGCCGTCCTCCTGGCAAAGGAAGGAGACGACTGCCGCCCGGCTCTGGTGGGCTGGGCCGTGCTGGGCCGGTTGGTGGCGCCAGGTAAGTGGCCCACTGGCCTACTCTCTCTCTCTTCTCAAATTTATTCTGTTTTTTTCTATTTCTGTTATTCTGTTTTGATTTAGTTTAAATACTAAATCATTTTATAAAATCCTGAAAATATTTATGGACACTTTCTGAAATATTTCAGTGGCCCAGAAATAATTCCAACATTATTTGAGCATTTGAATTATTTAATAGTATTTAAATGCCCAAATTCAAATATTTATGAATTAAGTCAATGCCCCTTTTGTTGACCTAAAATTATATGCACCATTTTTCCCAAGGGTTATAACCCAAGGCAAAGAGGGTGAACATATTTGAAGGGCATTTCAGGTTCATTGAATTTATTTTTAGTAAACCCTAGTTGATTTCATGGGGGGGGTGCTGGGGGTTCTGCTTTCCCCATTTCCATTTCTGATGAAAGTAAACATGATGCACACTCTAATGCATAACCTAGCTAGGGTGTGACAACTCACCCCCACTCAATAGAATCTCGTCCCGAGATTTAGGATCATCTGGGAAGAAGGCGGGGTACTCGAGTCGAAGACGATCCTCCCTTTCCCAAGTGGCTTCTTCCTCGGAATGGTGTGACCATTGAACCTTGAGAAACTTGATATTATGACGTCGAGTGGTACGCTCGGCTTGATCAAGGATACGAACGGGGTATTCCCGATAACAGAGGTTATCTTGTAAATCAAGCGTTTTGTGGTCCACTCCACGGATAGGATCCGCGAAGCAACGCCTGAGTTGCGAAACGTGGAAGACGTCGTGAACTCTGGAAAGATGCGGAGGTAGTTCCACTTGGTAGGCAACTTCTCCTTGTTTGGCAAGAATGCGAAAGGGTCCAATGTAACGAGGAGCCAATTTGCCTTTGATACCGAAGCAATGGGTTCCCTTTAACGGGGTAACCCGAAGGTAAGCCTTCTCGTCAATTTCAAATGTCATAGGCTTATGCTTACGATCATATTGACTCTTTTGGCGAGATTGGGCTGTTTTCAATTTCTCACGAATAACGCGAACCTGCTCTTCTGCTTCCTGAATCATATCCGGGCCAAAGAGTTGTCTTTCCCCGGTTTCTGACCAGTTAAGAGGCGTTCGACATTTTCGTCCATAGAGAACTTCGAAGGGAGCCTTGCCCAAACTAGCTTGATAGCTATTGTTATAGGCAAACTCCGCGAATGGAAGGCATTTCTCCCAACTCATTCCGAACGAGATAACAGAAGCTCGGAGCATATCTTCCAGAATTTGATTTACTCGCTCTACTTGACCACATGATTGAGGATGGAAGGCGGTGCTAAAGGAGAGATGAGTTCCCATAGCATTTTGGAAACTTTCCCAAAATCGAGAGGTGGAGAGACTTCCACGGTCTGAGTTAATTTCCAATGGGACACCATGAAGAGACACTATTCGGGAGATGTATAAGTCAGCTAGCTGGCTAGCGGTGATACTCTCACGAACAGGTAGAAAATGTACTTTGGAAAGACGGTCGATCATGACGAAGATGGCATTATTTCCCCTCTTGGTCCTGGGAAACCCAGTGATGAAATCCATACTGATTTTGTCCCATTTCCATTCAGGAATAGCCAAAGGTTGAAGGGTGCCAGCAGGCCGTTGATGCTCTGCTTTAACACGACGACAAACGTCGCAATTAGCAATGTATTGAGCAATTTCTCTCTTCATCCTAGTCCACCAAAACCTCTGGCGTAGGTCTTGATACATTTTGGTACTACCGGGATGAATGGTGAGAGGGGATTCATGAGCTTCCTTAAGGATCATCTGGCGTAGATGTTGGTTCTTGGGAACCACCAGGCGGTTCTCAAAGAAGACAGCACCTTGCTCATCCATGGAAAAACATTTAGCTACTCCGCTAGCAATGTTTTCCTTAATCCGGGATATGCCCTTATCACACTTTTGGGCAACTATGATTTGATCCATAAGGGTAGGTTTCGCCACCAGGGTAGATAGGAATCCACGAGGAACAATGTGAAGATTAAGCTTGCGAAATTCCTCATGGAGAAGTGGTTGACTTTGTTGTAACATCAGGTTGTTACAGTAGGACTTACGACTTAGTGCATCGGCCATGACATTGGCCTTGCCAGGGGTGTAAGTTATTCCTAAGTCGTAATCCGAGATCAACTCGACCCAACGTCTTTGCCTGAGATTCAAATCTGGTTGGGTGAAGATATATTTCAAGCTTTGGTGATCGGTGAAGATCTCGCAACGATTACCGAGAAGGTAATGTCGCCAGGTTTTGAGTGCATGGACTACAGCTGCAAGCTCTAGATCATGTGTGGGATAATTTTCCTCATGTGGGTGTAATTGCCGTGAAGCATAGGCAATTACCTGACGATCTTGCATGAGTATGCAACCTAGTCCTTGTCGCGAGGCGTCGCAATAGATAATAAAGTCCTTGGAGAAATCTGGTGGTACCAGTACGGGAGCAGATGTCAAGCGTCTTTTCAGTTCCTGAAAACTGAACTCGCACTGTGGAGTCCACTCGAACTTTTTATCTTTCTTGAGGAGTTCAGTTAGAGGTTTAGCAACCTTGGAGAAATTCTCGACGAAGCGGCGGCAATAGCTCGCTAGGCCAAGGAAACTCCGAACTTGCTTGACCGAAACAGGTGGAGTCCAATCAAGGACGGCTTGAACTCGCTCGGGATTGACAGCAATACCCTTACCAGAGATTACATGGCCTAGATAGGTCACTTCTGACAACCAAAATTCACACTTGGAGAATTTGGCATAAAGGCGATGCTCTCGAAGTTTCATCAATACCAGCCTTAGATGTTCGGCATGTTCCTCTTCATTCTTGGAGTAGATGAGTATGTCATCGAGGTATACTACGACGAATTTGTCCAAGTACTCCATGAAAACCGAGTTCATTAACCGGGAGAAAGTGGCCGGGGCATTGGTTAAACCGAAGGACATGACGGTGTACTCGTATTGGCCATAACAAGTAACAAAAGCCGTTTTGGAAATGTCCCCGTTTCTGATTTTGATTTGATGGTAGCCCAACCTCAAATCCATCTTGGAGAAGACTGAGGATCCAGCGAGCTGATCATACAGGTCGTTGATCCTGGGAAGCGGGTATTTGTTCTTGATGTTGACCAGATTGACAGGTCGGTAATCCACAACCATTCGATCCGTTCCATCCTTCTTCTTGACGAAGAGGACGGGGCAAGCCCAAGGAGAGGAGCTAGGACGGATGAACCCTTTGTTCAAGGACTCATCGAGTTGGTTCTTAAGCTCGGCTAGTTCTAAGGGTGCCATCTTGTAGGGTCTTCTAGCAATTGGAACGGTTCCTGGAACAAGGTCTATCACAAACTCGACATCCCGGTCAGGTGGAACACCTGGCAGTTCTTCCGGAAACACATCCGGGAAGTCTCGGACTACCGGAACGTCCTCGAGGTCTGGAAGAGGGTTGGCATTGAGAGAGTAAAGTTGGCGCTTGGCCACTCGAGTTAAGACATTAACTGTCTTGCCCGAGGGATGAGTAAGTTGAACGGTTCTAGTGGCACAATCGATCTTGGCATAATGAGCCGACATCCAGTCCATACCCAAGATGATGTTTATGTCGGAGGACTTGAGAGCTATTAAAGATGCAAGGAAAACAAGCCTATCGACAAGAATTTCGTTCCCATGGCTTACCCTAGAAGTTTGCCATTTGGAACCCGGAGTTTGAATTACCATGGAAGTGGGCATGTCACAGAATGTCGTGTTATGCAACCGAGCATAATTCTCGGATATGAATGAATGAGATGCTCCAGTATCGAAAAGAACAGATGCCGGATGGCAGTTAACAAGGAGCGTACCAAGGACGACGTTGGGATCCTCATGAGCCTCTTCGGCTAAGACGTAGTTGACATGCCCACGTGCAGTAGTGGCCGGCTTGGCGTAGAAAGTCTTTCCCGCGGGCTTACCACGGCCAACGGACTTTCCAGCTTGATTGGGGTTGTTCTGGGGACACTCTCGACTATAGTGACCCGGTTCTCCACACTTGAAGCATGTTACCACAGTGGGGCGTGGAGCAACATTAGCAGCGGGGCCACCATAGGGCTTGGGCGGTACAAATTGCTGGTTGGGACGAGGCGCCTCAAAGGATGGCCTCGGGGTGAATCTGGGTGGCAGTGTGGTGCTTGGAATCCACACCCGGCGCTTCTGAGCTCCAGAGCCGGATGAAGACCCAAAATCACGAGAGTGCTTGCGTGAAGCGTCATAATCAGTCTGGCCTGTCTCAGCACTGATAGCTTTATTGACCAGCTTCTGGAAGGATGTGCACTCGTGCAGACGGAGATCGCGGCGAAGCTCAGGGCTAAGTCCCTTACGGAACCTTGCCTGCTTCTTGGCGTCAGTAGAAACCTCTTCAGGAGCATAGCGTGCCAGGTTCCCAAATTCTCGGCTATATGCATCCACAGTCAGCCTTCCTTGGGTGAAGTTGCAGAACTCCTCCCTCTTGCGATCCATGAGACCTTCCGGAATGTGATGCTCACGGAAAGCCTCGCTGAACTCAGCCCAGGTAGTGATTTGGCCGACCGGGCGCATAGCTTCGTAGTTTTCCCACCAATGGCTAGCGGGGCCCTCAAGATGATAAGCGGCATAGGTAACCTTGTCGGCTTCAGCTACGTTGGCAGAACGTAGCTTGTGGGTGATGCTGCGAAGCCAATCATCCGCGTCGAGGGGCTCGACGGAATGGTTAAACTTTGGTGGGTACAGCTTGATAAAGTCGTTGATTGACACCAAGTCATTTCGTGGGTGGCGTGCAGTATTCTGCTCATTCCGCTCCAGCAGGCGGTTGGTCTCACACTTGTTCCTTTCCGCCTCCAGCATCACTTTGGCCAGGGAAGGTGGGTGAGGCAAATTTTCACCTCTAGCTGCATTGGCTTCCCCCTGCTCCGGGGCAGCAGGGTTTCCGCGGGTGTTGACCATCCTAGAAGGAAACAAGACAACGGTTTAGACAAGGATGGCTCAACTTAACAGGGAAGTGCAGAATGTAAAGGATAACGCGGAATGCAGAGATGCTCATTCGTATGCCATGGTAATATAAAACTGCCATATATACACCAACGGTCATACTCGTCATACATAGTTTAGTACAAGCCCATGCTACAGTACATCTATGAAGGTAGACGTTACATCTCATCGGAGGCATTCCGAGTCCCTATACATTATTTGTCTACACCTCCGGAATCGATTACACACCAAGTCGTATTCCACAAGTCACACAGGACAGTGGAGATACAACTACTACAATACTAGTGGTACTACTACTAACTCAGATAGCTCCGTAGTAGTCCTCATAGAAGTCACCTCCATAGCCTGGAAGTTCAACGTGATCATCCGGAAACAGACGGTCCTGAGGAGCCTGTGGACCATAGGGGCTAGGATAAGGTCTTGGACCAACAAACGGTGGCCTGCGGGGACCAAGGGGTGGGGTGATGCCTCCCACATCACGCCAATCCACCATGTCTGGCAGAGCTGCTGTCACAGGATACAGATCCCTGGTATCCATACATCCCACTTGCACCGTGGGTGCAAACCGAGTCAATGTGGCCCAATGATCAGCACAGGTATTAAAGAGCTCCAGCCTCAAGGCCCGATTCTCTCGGTCCTTATCTTCGAGCATCTCAGCGGTGGTACGAGTTAATGAGTCCTCCTGAGTGGAGTCAGCATAGATAGCCTGAAGATACCCCTGCGCTCCCGGAAGTGAAGCTGGCATGTAACGGAAGTCAGTGTTCCGAAGCAGGCCAGTTCGGACTCGCAAGATGGTCATCATGGAATAGGCAGCATCCTGCACAGCCATCTCAATGGTAACTCCGAGTCCATAGGAATAGTGAAGGGGCTCGGTAGATCCAGGATAGGAAGGAAATATCCTGACGGTGCATAAATACTGGCTTTGATTAAAGTCGCGGAACTGCTCTTCAACAGTGTATTCGGGATACCAACGGTATCCTGTCTCGATCATGACCCGGACCAACATAGCAGTATGACCGGGCACGTCGAGGCACCTGGTCAGGCGAACCACTTGATTTTGAGACTGATTGGCCATCTGAAAGCACAACCACAAGACAAAGACATCAGAATTCCTAGGGAAAATTGGGCAGCATAATGGCTGTAAATGCTCAGAAAAAGATTTGAGACATCCACAACAGTTCACAATACCGCTCAACAGCATCATATCAAGGTTCTGATTCAAATAGCCACGTACTAAAATAGTAGAAACTGGACTAAAACTCGTAGCAATAATCCTATGAACTACTACGGATTAGTAACACGTGAACCTGATAGAAGAAGAGAGCCTAGTCCTTAACCCACGTTGAATGAGAAGAGAATGACTCAGATCAGAAGCATAGGGTAAAGGAGTAAAAAGAACCTTACGTTCCCTCCCACAATCAATTCCCTTACATATAACTAAAGCATTTCTAGACTCGACATCGGCCAGTTTGGCTGAACGAACCTACAGGCAGTCCGGCTCTGATGCCAACGCTGTCAGGACCCCGATTCTAAGCCACATTGATCTAGCCGGTAACACCTCATATCACTTTGCGGCCTCACGCACGGTAACCCACGGGTGTCGCCTTACCATGGCCCGGGACCGTTTGCGCCTTTTGGCTCGCGTATATGACAATGTCGCTAGCATCCATATGACCGAGAACCCGGGCCGACATGGCTAGTCGTGAACCCAAAGCGGCACAGACCTATGGAGACAGGCATACATGATTCACAACGAACATGTCGGTCATCAACGAGTGATTCCGGGCTGTAGCACTGGGCTAACAGGACTCCGGGGATCCCGGGCTGTAGCAGGCTAGACAGGACTCCGGAGATCACCGCGTGACATTTCCCCGAAGGGACAGACATAGGGACGAAGTGAAACACATGCCGGCCAGTCAAGTGTCCTGAACAGTAGTGCTGGGCTAGCAGGACTCCGGTGAACCGGGCTGTAGCGGACTACTATGGCTCGAGGAGCACTAGACTACATTTCCCCATAAGAAAGGCTGCGAAGGACAAACAACTAGATTGTCGGATCCCACTCATACCAAGCATTTCAATCATACATACAATATGCTCGAGATGAGTACATACAACATGGCATCACAACAAAACTCTACAACTCAAGTACTTATTTAAAGGCTCCAGGGAGCCATACATAACATATCCATACAGGTAGGGGTCACATGACCCGACACTCAAGTCATACAGTCATACAAGCACATGCGAAAGCAACTAGTCTGAGTACAGACTCTAGAAAGAAAGAAGGCTTCTCGAAGCCTGTCTATCTACATAGGGACCTCCATGGCCTGGATCACCACCTGGGTGGCTAGTCACTCGTCGACGTCAAGGTCTACATAAAACCAATCGGAGGGGGCAGTGTTGTCGTCTGAAAACAATAAATAAGCAAACATGAGTACAAAGGTACTCAGCAAGTCTTACATCAGGACCTACTATACATGCTCATTCTCAAGAAGGTGGTGGGGTTTATGCAGCAAGCCAGCTTTGACTCTTGGCTAAGCTATCCTACGGAATCTTTTAGCAAAATAGTTTTCGCACACGAGTCCACTACTCACCATCACAATACTCCACCGTGGATCCTCCCTCGTATCCTGCGAGGGGGCCATCCTCGGTACTCACACTTATCTTGAGTCTTTTAGTAGTATCCATTAACTTGTCTATGAACTGTATATGCAATCAAGCAGTCCTTTACCGCAGACACGGCTATTCGAATAGTTTCATACCCTGCAGGGGTGTACTTCGTCAGACATGTTTCCACCACTTAGCGTCTGCACACGAAATGTGCTCGGCAGACTTCAAGCGAAAACCGACGTGGGTGTAGACCACAACCTGACTAACCTCACAAGTCTCTAGTCCAGGGTCATCGCCTATTCAGGTTCCATCCGCTAGGAAATCCGGCCGGGGTGTCCTCAACGGCCCCGAACGATGTGAACAGGGTTCCCGAGACACCAAACGGGTGACTCGGTACACCGTGCCACGGTGTATCTACCGCAACATAGCCCACCCCTAGGGTCAGCGCTATGCACGGCCGCCAACACATATCCTACAAACACCAGAAACTAGTTGCAACTCCTGGACTGAGGCGAGAGGGGTCAGTAAGTCGAGCGGGGTCATATTTCAGGGCCCAATGTGTGATAGTAGCTGAATCTTAATTCACGCATACAGAACTCAATTCTTAGGGACGGCTTCAATGAAACAACCCACCATGTACTCCTACATGGCCTCTCATCGATACCTTTACCAAAACATGTTCAACACATCCCACATATTACTGGCACAAGCATTTCACTCTAGCCCATCACCCAGATGAACCAGACCTGACATAACTCTAAGCATAGCAGGCATAGCAAGGTAGGAATCACAAAACATGGCTCAATCAACTCCTACACATGCTAGTAGGTTTCATCTAGTTACTGTGGCAATGACAGGTCATGCAGAGAATAAGGGTTCAACTACCGTAGCACACAGCAGTTTGAATCGTGTTGTCTTAATGCATTAAACAAGAGCAGGAGCGAGAACATGGGTTGTATCGGAATGATCAATGGTTGCTTGCCTGATGGAGTGGTAACGGGATACTGCCCTTCAGTTGGATACTCGTGAATATCCTCGGAGGCAGAACCTACCACGAAGAACACAACCGAGCACAATCAACACATGACGATATGCAACAATATGATGCATGCTATGACATGGCAATATGGATGTGTCTTGAGCTAATGCAACTAGCTATGATTTAAATGGAGTTGGTTTGAGTGCAAGATTCAAATTCCAACCCCATATATGATTATTTAAATGCCCTTTATTTGTTTTGTCCAAAACAGAGGACAAACATTGTTCAAACATGCATGAAAATGGTACAGATGGATTCCTTGAATTTTTCTGATAATTTTACATATATAATTTATCTCATTTGGAGTTATGGTTGAATTTCTATGATTTTTCAAAGTTTTGGGTATTTTCTGGAATTTCCTGAATTATTTTTAAACTAGAAAATGATTTACCGCGTCAGCATGACATCAGCAAGTCAACTGAGCTGCCTCCAGGTCAAACCTGACCAGTGGGTCCCACTGGTCAGTCTCACAGTGCTGGCTCGAGTCACAGACAGGTGGGGCCAGTCAAAGGCCACGTCAGAAAGTCAAACTGACGTGTGGGGCCAGCTGGGTTAATAACTAATCTAAACAGAATATTAAGTTAAACTAAATATGCACTGGGCCCACATGGCAGTGGCTCTAGGGGGGTGGTTAGTGGGTTAGTTAGCCGCTAATGACGGCCACGTCGGCTACCGGCGTTTAGCCGCCGGCGACCTCAGATCGCGGCGGCGTTTCACCGGAGTTGTTCGGGTTTCGCCTACAGGCCACCATTTGATGCGCGGTTTTCTCCTACGGGTTCCTGGGAGTGAGGCGCATCCAGAGAGAGAAGCGGCAGCAGCTGGGGTGGCCGGAGCTGACGGCGGCGAGCTCTTTGGTGGCCGCCGGAGTTCGGGTGTTCGCGGGATCGTGTTTCAGTGCGTAGAAGAGCGGGGCAAGGGGGCTAGGAGGGCGCTACGCATCGCGGGGAGTAGGTTCGACACTCCAGGGTGACCATTTGGTCACCGGAGCATCGTCGACAGCGAGCTCAGGCGGCGGCGCACTTCGGTCATCAAGGTGGTGACGGCTACGGCAATCAATCGGAGAGGAGAAGAGGGGGAAACGGTTGCGGAGCTCACAGCGGTGCCGTAGGGATGGTTAGCGAGCTCGGGGGCGTCCTGCGTGCGGCGAATCGATGATGAAGGTGGCCGGAGCCTGAGGTGGAAGACGACGGTGATGGCGATGTTGCTGGCCTCCTGGGGTCACGTGCCTTGGCGTGCGGCTCTACGGCGTCGAGGCGAGGCTCATGGGGGTGCTGGCCGGCGTGGGGGGGTGCTGGTGGCCACGGTAACGACAAGCGACGGCGACGGCGACTCTCGGATGAGCTCGGGGAAGAGAGTCAGGGGAGCGAGAGAGGGTGGAGCGAGTGAGGGAGAGGAGCGAGGGGACACGGGACATCGTCGTGGCGTCGCTAGGAGGGCCGGGGGAAGCAGGAGGTGGAAGCAGGAGGTGGCTTCGCCTCCTATGCGTGCGCCACGCCGTCGTCCTCCTGGCAAAGGAAGGAGACGACTGGCGCCCGGCTCTGGTGGGCTGGGCCGTGCTGGGCCGGTTGGTGGCGCCAGGTAAGTGGCCCACTGGCCTACTCTCTCTCTTCTCAAATTTATTCTGTTTTTTTCTATTTCTGTTATTCTGTTTTGATTTAGTTTAAATACTAAATCATTTTATAAAATCCTGAAAATATTTATGGACACTTTCTGAAATATTTCAGTGGTCCAGAAATAATTCCAACATTATTTGAGCATTTGAATTATTTAATAGTATTTAAATGCCCAAATTCAAATATTTATGAATTAAGTCAATGCCCCTTTTGTTGACCTAAAATTATATGCACCATTTTTCCCAAGGGTTATAACCCAAGGCAAAGAGGGTGAACATATTTGAAGGGCATTTCAGGTTCATTGAATTTATTTTTAGTAAACCCTAGTTGATTTCATGGGGGGGGTGCTGGGGGTTCTGCTTTCCCCATTTCCATTTCTGATGAAAGTAAACATGATGCACACTCTAATGCATAACCTAGCTAGGGTGTGACATCGTCGGAGATGCGGGCCTTGTCGAAGAGGTCGGCAAGGCCGCTCGCCGCGCAGATGTTGGTGACGCCATGCAGCGCGTCGCGGCAAGCGCCATCGGGCGAGCCGGGCTGGCTACGCTCGCGGGGAAGGAAAAGGGTTCCCGTCCAGAACAGGTCTCCGGACGACGGTGCACCTGGCCCCACGGTGGGCGCCAAATGTCGGGTGGTAGGAGCGACATATGCCAACGGGTGGCTTATCATTGCGGGGGCCAATAGAACATCGCCGGTGCCTGGAAACGGGATGAGGCGAAGACATGCACGCCGGCGAATCTTACCCAGCTTCAGGGCTCTCCGGGGAGATAACACCCCTACTGCTGCTCTGCGGGGTCTCCGCATGGTTACTAAGTGAACAAGTAGCTACAATGCTCCTTGAGCTGTTTTGGGTGGAAGGAGGAAGAAGGGCTCAGCTCAGCCTACTCCCTCTCCTTGTATGGTGTCTAGGTCTAGAATGAGAGTCCAACCCTTTACATGGGTGCACCGGGGGGTTTATATAGGCCTACCCCCCGGGGGTACAATGGTAATCCGACTGGGCGCTGGGCCCAGCTGTCTGTGACTATGCTCGCCGGCTTCTCCGCCGGCTTCTGGGGCCCGCCGGCTGGTGGGTCCCGCCGGCTGGTGGGTCCCGCCGGCTGCCGGCTCCTGGGTCGACAGGCCGGCCCCACCGGCCAGGGCCTGGTCGGCAGCTGGTTACTGTTACTCCGTGTTGTTGACGCAGGCTTGGTCGGGGTAAGCGTGGCTACAGTAACGCCGCCTTGGCGGGCGATTACTGTAGCCCCGCCGCATCTTGCCTCCTTAATGGGTGTCTCCCTCGAGGAGGGTGGCAGGCCGGCTATGCGAAGCCGGCCCTCTATCTTGCCGGCTTGAGAGGAGGTGCGGCCGCCTTCGGCATCTCTCTGCCCGAAGGGGCCCACCGCCTCGGGGGCCACGCTGGCGGCCCGTCGTGGATGGCGTCAGAGCCACCGTGGCTACAGTGCCGCGCCGGGCGGGCCGCGGCTGCCCGCACGACGCGCTGTACCAGGCGTGCTCCGGGTTTTGGGGGTGGCAGGCTCCACTGTAGCCACGCCCCGCTTCATCATCGCAGAGTGGACGCGTACATTGCGGGTACGGCATTGACTTCTTTATGGGAGCCGGCCTGGCCGTAGCCGGCCTTGTCGTAGCCGGCCTCTTGTAGCCGGCCCTGCCATAGCCGGCCCTCCACAGCTTTCTTCATGAGGGTAAAGGGCGGGCCGCCCCCGAAGCCGGCTAGGAAGGTAGTCGGCTAGGGGGGAGGCGGCCCAGGTCTTGAGTCTTCTTATGAGCCGGATGGGCTCATAATTTTTTCTGAGGGGCCAGGGGAAGCCGGTTGGGCTACCCATGGCTGTTTACCCCGACAATCCATGAATCAAAATAAATCCATGGAGGGTAATTGATCATACCTATGGATGAATTCCATGGCAAAGGCATGAATTGTATGGTTGAGGAATATGGATGATGTGTTAACCGAAGATTTTGATGTTGTGATGCACACCTTCGGCTTAATTGTTTGTTGCTTTCATTCTTCTCTTTCTTAACTTTTGTAACACTTGTTGCAATAGAAGGTTGCACATCATTTTTATTTTGACTGCTCCTCTTGGGAACCCATGCCATGTTCTTCTTTTTCAGCTCTTGTGCACTAAGTTTTTGTAATTCCTTCTTTCGCCAATACGATAAGCCGAGTGGTCATCCCGGCTGTGATTTTTTTTGAAGCAATGGCAATTCTTGTTTTACCTTGTGCACTCTCAACTTATTTTCTTCAGATTTGGCACTTTGACTCTCGATAATTGGTCGCTTCGTCTCATTGCCTTTAGTAGCCAATGTCAACACTTTAATTGGCTCTTTTTCATTTGAGATCAGTTGTGAAGTAGCACTCTTACGACCATCTCTTTTAACACGGTACACTTGTTTGACCACCTCTTTCTTCTTCTTTGAGCTCCGGACCGATTCCTTATGATTGAAACGGTCTTTAACATATGATTGTTCAAATATTGATCTTCTCAGAGATGCATAATATTGGTTAGATGGTCTAAAATAAGATGGAGAGTGTGCCCTTGTATCATACCTGTCCCATGATGGATATGGATCTACATGAGCATAGGGATGCATCCACGACATTGGCACTGGTGGCCCAAAATAAGGATATGAATATGTTGCATTAAAATGCTCACTTTGCCAATACTGATCCTCATATTTGCGCCTTGGGGGTGATCTTGGTTTCTTTGCATGATTTGGCCGATAAGCATTCTTCTCTCCACTCTTCTTTTGATATTTATCCAATAGTTCAGCGAAGGTGATTTTTGATCTCTTACACTTGCGCTTATTTCGACCTTTGTTTTCTTTTGGTTTGCTTTCATCGATCATTGGATTTCCTTGTTGCCCCCAGTCCTTAGCGTCTTCATTCTAGCTTCGATGGAATTCTCACCCTCAAGTTCATGTTCATTGTGATCTTCAACTACTTCTTTACTTGAAAGCTTGATCCCATCACCTGTTGTTTTTACCTTCTCTTTAGATGGATCGGCTTGAAGTAGCCGATGCAAAAACTTTTTGCCATCAAGACCAATCGGAATAGACTGGTCATCCTTTGGTGTTTCAACAAATTTTAATCGTCCTTTTTCAATGGCCGATTTAACTATTTGACGAAACATGTGCCAGTTCTCAAAATTATGCTTGGACGAATCATGCAACTTACAATACATTCGTCCTTGGATAGATGGCTTGACATGGTGATCAAGAATACTAATGTAATTATTTTTCAACAACAAAGCAAAGATTTGATCAAACATGTTTGAATTGAAGGTATACTTTTTGTTTTCTAGCCGATCTTGTTGTGAGAACGGCTTTGGAGTTAAGCAAACGAATGGTTCAGATTTGGCATCTTCCCATTCGGCTATGAATTCTCTTTCGCATACTTTTTCCGATGTCATTAAATAAGAAACTATACTAGCATCGGATTTCCCAAAAGATTTTAACCTTGGCTTTAAATTTCTGAAATGAATGTAGTTAGAACATACACATCTCAATTGAGACCATGCATAAGCCAAACATGAAGCAATAAAAAGCTACCCAATTAGATATGAACTTTAAATAAAGCAATGGGAAAAACTTTGGCTGCAGTAATAAGTCACTATCGGTCTCTTTGAATGGTACAATATATTGGCCGATATGCTTAGTAACAATTTTATTGCTAACAAGTAAATTGCCCTTCTTCATGGGTCTTTGAAAATTACTTACTAGAATTTTTCTAATAGATGCATCAACAATAAAGTTGTGACCAAATCTGAAAATAGGTAAATTACTTGCTAGACATACCTCTTCAAATATGTTGGGAGAGCATGATGATTGCATATGATGAATAATATTGTGCTTTGCTTCTGGATGACTTCCCAACACCATGTCACAATTTTCTTCTTGATTTCGTGCATCATAAATTTGAAGATCTTTGTCAATCGAACTTTGTTCGGCTACTTGTTCTTGTCCTTGAAGCTTGTCAATTTCTATGGCACGAAACTCATAGGGAAGGAAGTAGGTTCCATTAACTTCAGAAAAATCAAGCATGGTTATTTTGCTATGCTTCCCATGCCCTTTCTCAACAATGTTTGCCTCTTTGGATTTGATGGATTCAGAATCTTTACTACTTGATTCATCTTTTTCAACCAAAGCACTTTTAGTTTCTGATTCATCATTCTTTTCACCCATTATATCAATTGGCAACACTTCTTTTCTTTGAGCTAATTCCCTATCAATTCTCTCTTGGCGAAGTACTTGCACCCTATCGCGCAAAGCTTTAACTCCCCTCTCAATCTCAGCCCGCTCTAGATTAGTTTGCCCCCCAATGCTTTTAGAATGTTTTGGCAAGGAAGTGTTAGTGTTGCCGAAATTTTCCAATTGTGTAGGGGGTGTATAATATGCTGCGGTACTAGGTGGAGGTGTATGCACTGCTGTATAACCATATGCTCTCTCGCCAATTCTATCAATTGATGAAGTTTCATCGTCTTGCAAAACTCTAGTCTTTATTGCAGCATAATCAGGATACAACCCCTTTTTATATTGTTTAAGGCAAAGAGCACTAATCCTCTTATTTTGTGTCAAGCTCTTTCTTAATGCAGCCACAACCACTTCTGGAAGAGATTGCTCCGCAATACTTTCAGATTCTTTCGGCAATGATTTGTGAGTGTTGCCGAAATTCTTGAATTGCGTAGAGTATGCATTATATGCTACAGTATTTGATGATGGCACATGTGTTCCTGTAAAATTTTCACTTATTCGGCTATGACCATGAAGATGCGGGGCCGAATTATGAACATCTGCAGTTGCATACGGTGCTTAAAAATTACTAACATGAGGTGTATCATATGATGGTTGAGAGTAACTGGCTAAATAGCTAGTAGTAGCATGGCCAATTCTCCCATCCATCGGCAAGGTTGGATTCACATATTGAAAATTAGTTGCCGATGAATAAAAAGGTGAAACACTTTCTTGTATGCTATTGAAAATTTTAACATGAGGTGTTTCAAATTGATTAACCAAACCCATCATGTTGTTCATCGGCATATGGATCTGTGGGGTTACCGATGCATGAGAGTTTGGATACATATGTTGTATGTTGATAAAATCATAAGAATTTGAAGCATGAAGATTGCTTTGCATCGGCCCTTGCGCATAATTAGATGCATGATTAATAAAACTAGGGCTAGCCGATACATTATGCTCATTAGGTGATCCAGCAATAACATATGGATTATTTGCACCTACAAAGGGGAATTGGATATTCATATTACCTTTGTAGATTGCAGCAACTTGATGACGATCTCTTCGTAGCAAGAACGGGCTGGAGACCGTTCAAAGCTTCGTCCCCAGCGGAGTCGCCAAAAAGTGTGTTCGCACACGAACACGTCACCATGTACCCTCGACGCCGGGGGTGATGCACCGCAGCTCACATCGAAGGAGACCCGTCGGAAGCGCGGCACGCAAGACAATCCGGTGGGAGCTTTTGAGGACCCGAAACCCCACATGCCCGGGAGGGACCCCGTCAAGGCGCGCGGCGGCTATGGGCTGCCCTAGGTCGACCTGATCGCCCCTAGGGCCTCGACTTTCGCCGCCCTGCAACAAGAAGAACAGACGAAGAATGAGGAAGAAGAAGAACTAGGGTTAAGGAAAAAAGATAAAAGATAAAAAGTGATAGATTAATTTGATCGATTGTGTGTTATCCAATCGGCCTTCACCCCTTACATATATATGAGGCGGATGGACTTCCCGTACAAGAAAAGGACTCAAATCACGTCCAAATCATCAAAAGTTACCCTAACTCGGACTACGAGGGCCGGAACTTCCGGTCTAGCCCGGAACTTCCGGGCTGAAATTATATCAAGTAGCCCTCTTGCACTGAATCTGCAGGCCGCATACTACTTCGGATGAGGATGGTCCCAAAAGCAAAGTTGTAGATCTTGCAATGGAGAAAAACTCTTCAGTTGATCACTTTTTCATCCGAGGTCATCTTCATGTCGAAATCAGCCCCGCAAATCTGCAAATAATGTTAAAATTCCAGTTTTCGGGGCACACCGCGTGCAAACTTTCAATTTAGCCCGGAACCTCCCCGGAAGTTCCGGGTTAAACTTATGCAGCACACTGTTTTGGCTCTAACTTTTGCATACGAACTCCGATTTAGACGTTTTTTATATCAAAATCAATCGTCTCAGTGAGATGAAGACAATCCGTGTTGAAACATTTCTCATATGAGGCCATCTTGGGGCGTAATCAGCTTAATAGTGTTCTGAATATAAAATTTGAGTACTTCAAACACAACTTCGGCCTTAGAGATGAGACCGGATGGCTATGGCCCAAATATGAAAGTTTCTCCTTTTGAACATATGGAACTTTCTCACTTTGAGCACTTGTCCATTTGAGGCCATCTTAATTAAGTTCTTGGCCATGTCAAAATCTGGTGTCAACACATGGTCTAGTAACATGACTTCTAGAAAGAATTACCGTACCACTCTGGTGCGTGATGAACCACAAGTATAGGGGATCTATCGTAGTCCTTTCGATAAGTAAGAGTGTCGAACCCAACGAGGAGCAGAAGGAAATGATAAGCGGTTTTCAGCAAGGTATTCTCTGCAAGCACTGAAATTATTGGTAACAGATAGTTTTGCGATAAGATAATTTGTAACAAGCAACAAGTAATAAAAGTAAATAAGGTGCAGCAAGATGACCCAATCCTTTTTGTAGCAAAGGACAAGTCTGGACAAACTCTTATATGAAGGAAAGCGCTCCCGAGGACTGATACGTCTCCAACGTATCTATAATTTTTTTATTGTTCCATGCTATTATATTATCAACCTTGGATGTTTTATATGCATATATATGCTATTTTATATGATTTTTGGGACTAACCTATTAACCTAGAGCCCAATGCCAGTTTCTGTTTTTACCTTGTTGAGTATCGCAGAAAAGGAAAATCAAATGGAGTCCAATTGACCTGAAACTTCACGGAACTTATTTTTGGATCAGAAGAAGCCCATAAGACTTGGAGTGCACGTCAGGGGACCTATGAGGAGGCCACGAGGCAGGGGGCGCGGCCACCCCCTCTGGGCGCGCCCTCCACCCTTGTGGGCCCCTCGTGGCCCCCTGACGTACTTCTTTCGTCTATATATCACCATATATCCTAAAAAGATCAAGGAGCACAATAGATCGGGAGTTCCATCGCCAGAAGCCTCCGTAGCCATCGAAAGCCAATCTAGACCCGTTTTTGGCACCCTGCCGAAGGGGGAATCCCTCTCCTGTGGCCATCTTCATCATCCCGGTGCTGTCCATGACGAGGAGGGAGTAGTTCTCCCTAGGGGCTGAGGGTATGTACCAGTAGCTATGTGTTTGATCTTTCTCTCTCTCTCTCGTGTTCTTGATTTGGCACGATCTTGATGTATCGCGAGCTTTGCTATTATAGTTGGATCTTACACTACAAAAAAATACACTTCCGTGATGATACGTGTTTGTCATAGTAGGTCGCTTTTCTTGTCATGCATGTACATCCATGACAAATTTATGACAGATCAAGATAGTCATATCTGTGCTGTCGTAGAAGTGTTCCATGACATTACCAAAATTATCATCACAGAAGTGCTTTCGTCAAGGGTGACTGACACATGGCATCCACCATAACGGAACGTTGTTAAGCTATCGGGTTGGGTTTTGGATCCGATAACCCGTTAACAGCCCCGACCAATGGGGATTTTCCACGTGTAAAATCATCATTGGCTAGAGGAAACACGTGTCGGCTCATCGTCGGGACAGATGTCATCCACTCACTGGACAGAAGGCGCCTATGATACGTCGACATGTGGCACGACCCAACAAGTTTAAATGGGCCGGCCCAACTAAGGGCCCACAAGATTTTGCGGACCATAATGGGCCGGCCCAGCTAAAGGCCCATGAGATTTTGCGGACCATAATGGGCTGGCCCAGCTAAAGGCCCACAAGATTTCGCAGGCCATAATGGGCCGGCCCAGGTAAAGGCCCACAAGATTTTTGTGTGCCATAATAGGCCGGCCCAGGTAAAGGCCCACGGTGACTCTAGCCCATAATGCACAGTATTTTTCTTTATACCCGTTAACGGCCCGTAATTTACATGGGCCGTTTCCAACCCGTGTTAGCTTTCGGCCTATTGACAGCCAATACGTTCTTGGGCTCCTTTAAGCCCTCGATTACTTCCGGCCCGTTACTGGCATGTTCCCCTAATGGGCCAAATTCGGCCCATGGCAAGAGTCGGCCCGTTACTGGCCTGTTCCACTAATGGGCCAAATTCGGCCCATGGAAAGAGTCGGCCCGTTACTGGCTTGTTACACTAATGGGCCAAATTCGGCCCATGGAAAGAGTCGACACGTTTCTGGCATGTTAACCCGTTGCACCGTTTCTAGCCCGTCCTATATTCTGGCCCATAAACGACCCATTATGCCTGTGACAGAATTAAGCCTTTGCTGTCCTTCGGCCTGTTAACGGCCTGTTACTGTGCTGAGCCGATACCAATTACGCCCGATTACGGCCCATGTAGACCCATTTATCCGACGGCCCGAGGCCCACCAATTATCGGCCCATTTATCGACGGCCCGTAGGAGACCCATGGATCCTACGGCCCGTATATGGCCCATGGTAGTTGCGGCCACTAGCAAACCAGGGAAAAAGAAGACTAGGAAATAAATAAGGCCAAAACTAACGCTAGGCTATTAAGGCGATTGCATAGATTACATCCACTCGGCATCAAAGATCGCCACCAGTGCAAATATAGGGAACACCCTACACTATACAAAAATGGCTTGCTGTTTTCTTCAGGCGGTGGCTGCACGTTAAGAATAAATTTTGTATCGCACCAAAACAAATTACAACTATATAACAAAAGGAAGGTAGGCATAAAACTTAACAGTCTAGCAGGTAAATGCACCACCAGAAGTTCAGAAGCTCGGTTCATTTTACCTCACTGTTACGCATGTTGTATTGTCCGATGGAGCACCATAACCCTCGCCTTCATTTCCCCTAGGCTCCTGAACAACATAGCAAATGTCTGATAGTCTGGTTTCAAAACCATGCATATCTTGACAACACTGAGCAATGTTTCTCCTTATTTCACAAAGGGTCTCTGTTAGGGAATGGACTTGTGTCTGGAGCGCAGATACAACATTGCTTTGAGCTTGCATATCTTGATCATGAGGCAGTTTGGACGATATTGCCTTAACAACCAACCCAGTATTACGCAAGTACGTGCTTTTGGCACTGTTAGTGGACAGGTACTGACCCATTGCAGCAAGAGCTGACATTACAGTTATAGTTGCCTCGCCACCTTCAGAAGGTGGCATTTCCACCATTTTTTCCATAGCTCGCTGAAAAGTTGAGGTTTTACATTAGTAGTACCAGAAAAGAAGATATTAAGGAGGCAGCAAAACCCAAAAAAATAGCTTTGGTCTATATACAGAACTTATTCTGGTGAACCCATGTAAAATATTAGTTGTATTTTATTGCAAAGTACATAATAAAACCAGGTTCCAAACATATGACCATGTACCATTGCTAATGTATTGTCTATTTCTTCACATTGTATTGAGGGCTAAGGATAAAGAGATGAAGTTTATAATACGGTAAGCATAGTATAACGTCATTCATATCACAAAAAAACTGAGAACAGACAAATAGGCAATTGTAACATTGTGTGGGCAAGTCCAGCACGGAACTAGATTACGGGTCAACATCAAAGGAACATCACTCCTCTCTTTTAAACCTTGTAAGGTGCAATGATACGCTAACACAATTGTGTATAAAATTGAAAAGAGTAATAGACATTGGCTGCAAACCATGCTGTTCAAGGCACAAATCAGAGTAAGTAGTAGTTAAAAGGCATGAGGATTAAGGACTTACAACAGCAGCTTTGACTGGTGTAGTCATGCCCTTCTTCTTGCTGGTGTGACAGTCCTTGAAGATTTCCACAACATTTGGTTCAGGTACTTTTTGGTCCTTGCGGGCTTTCCTCTGCATTTGGAACAAGTCAATATAGATCTGATAATATGGTACAGCGAAAAGAGTGAAACAGCAGCTAATTACAAGAGCCTCGCAGTGTGCAATATAGCTACGAGATCCTGTCATCTATTGGAATTTCACTTTCGTACGGTTGGCCTCGTTCTTTGAACAGTTCACCTACAAGAAGATAGATTTGTGTGGCACATGCGTAAATAGGACTTCAACATGTATCTGATGACATTTAAAGACATTATAAATGTGCAAGTTTTAGGCCATCTCAGGCCATTAGTGTTCGTAGCCATCGGATCTTCATCCTGGGACATTTCTGGCCATCCGATTTCATCTTAATCCCTCGTCGCATCGCTTAGTTCAGTGCAAGCGAGCAGATTCCGTAACGGGTCGCTGCTCTGGCGACAATTTCGGAACCAATGTTGTGAATTGGGCCTAATGGGCTCTTCCCATCTGGAAAAACATACACGCAGAACGCTTCGTCTCCTAAAAAAAGCAGAGCCCTTCGCGTGGGAAGGTGACGGTTCAGGCAGGATGACCTCATCCGCCCCTTCCGTTTCTTCAACCTCGCCATGCCCTTGATCTCGCGACAGGATTGTGTCTGCCATGACCACCGTTCCCCGACTCACCGCTCATAGTCCTTCTGGCGTCGTCAACCGCCGCATAAGATCGCGGCAGCACCAGACAATCCCATCTTGACCCGGGAGACGAATCTCCTACTCCTCTCGCTCGCCCCTGTTCCCATGGGTAGTGCCGCCGCCACCCCCACCGCCTCCTCCTTCCTCCCCAACTACCCATGTTGCTTCCGCGCATCCTCTTCTCTCCTCCTTGCCTTGTGGTTCACTTGACTGCATGGCGGCGAAACCCCTACACTCCTTCTATCGTGGTGGTGCGAGGCAACGGTGACAATCGCTCGATGGTGCCAATGAGGGGGGATTAGATGATTTGCCGGTTAAGATCTAATTTCTCGCCAAGGAGACGAATCTTGAATCAAACCTCACCCCATGATCTCCGGGAGAAAAAATTGTGCAGGAAACTGGGTTACTCGTCATCTCAAGACGACCGTCGTGCAGGTATTGCCTTTAGTTCTTCAGATTTTATGTACTCCAGCGAGGTAAAATTTCACCATGGACATGTCTAACATGTCTTCTGTGTCTTATGCTCTATTTGTCAGTGAAAATTCTTGCACTTTGACCGGCAGAATTCAGGGACTATATTGGGGAAAGACCTCTACTGTATCAGCTAGCAGTAACACAACAGCAGTACCTAATCGGATGCCAATGATGGAACTGGTTACTTGAATCTGAATGGCCAACTCCATGCCAGCTATCTTTTAATCTTACTATGCTCTAGTAGTATCTTCTTCAGTGAGAAGTTGACATCTTCCTATATTTTTCTGAACCATTTAAATTACACGAAAATGTCTTCTGACAATCCATCTTAATCAACACTACGTCTATCTGTATCTATGTTGGCATCTATGTCAGATTTGAATTTGATGGCCCCAATGATCCAAACCCTTAGTTGATTCATCAATGTTTGATATTATTTATGGAGTGAGAAATTTTGATGCATGTAAGCAGATTTGCTTAATACATGCATGTTTAATCAGTTTTCTGTCATTTCTTAATACTTGCATCACATGTCAAGAGCAGGAAAAGGTGCAACGACAGACCATGGTCCTCAGGCATCTATATAGAAATGCCTTCCGAAGCAGAGAACAAAAGCATACTCAACTTTGTTTTAATATGCAGCTTTTCTCTTCACTAGATGATGATTACGAGCATTTCATGTACAAGGTAAAATACTCGTGTGCTTACCAACAGCATGAAGATCATTTTTCCAGCCCCTATGTGATGATTGGTTCGTCTTTTTCCCACCTATGTCAGATGCATCAGTGGATTCTTGCGTCCGTTGATCTGCTGCCTGGATTGTTACCGAGCTAAGGGAGGAATTCATTGGAATTCGCTGGTACCTATGCCCATAGGGTTTTCATTCAGATTATACAGTTGAAGAAGGTAGAGATACTATTAACTTTAGAGCACCCCTTTTTAACCACAATTTGATGAGTCTATCTTCTTGAAATGATTTTATCTATTTACATGTTGTTACTCAGTATGTTTGTTGAATATCAATTTATGATGTTTCCAAAAGCAAGTTTGACCGTGTTCCTGCTCTATGTAGTTTGACGAGTTCTTTATTCTTGTAGACAAAACTAAAGCATGCTTTGGACCTCAAAAGCAAAGGATTTTGTTTTACTATGCCTGTGCTAAAAATGTGCCCTTGTAATTTTAGTTCCATGTAGTAGAGGACCTGTTTTTCCGAGAAGGATGTATCATGTTTGCAAAGCCAAGATAAGAATATGAAGATTTTACTTTCATCCTCATAGCAACTATTGCAATTTCAGTCCTTCCGACCCTATACCTTAGTGCAAGACTGAAAATACTAGCTACCCATCGGTGCTATCTCCTATGCATTCTTGAAGTTCCTTCCAAATTTTTGTGTAAGGTTACTACCATTCGTTCATTGAGTGAAAGTTAGTTGTTCCTCAATCCCAACTTAGTAAAATTAAAATATTGGAGTGCCTCTCATTTCAATGGGAAAAGGAAACCATGGAACAACTTATTTTAGCAGTTTTGTAAGTTTTGATAATTTATCTACAAAAAATCACATCTCTATCAAAATAGACGGGCGCAACAACGTGCGCCATCAATGATCTAGTATATATAATGTACCTGATACTTCGGATCGGACCAGTGTTTAATGAGGCCTCTCCAGTCTTCATCAGATATATTTTCCACTAGAGATGTTTGGGCAAGTTCACTGTTAGCCTTGCCTTCAAAGTGAGTTTTCCTCAAGTTATACCGATACTGTCGCAGAGCAGACTTGAAAACATGGGTGCATGCTTGTCTGGTTGCATCATCTTGGCTATCCAACTTGATCCGCGTCTGTTTAAAATTATGGGAGTCTCATTATCAGCAACCTAGAAAGTATTGGACATAGCAAGACGATATTACTAGTTTCCATACATAACCATACTTACAGATAAATGGTCGAGGAAGATGTTGAACTGGGTTTCGTCTTTGTCATTCCTGTATTGAATCCATGTTGGGAGGATACGTACATGACACCTAACAGCAACCGCTGCCTCTGATACTAACTTGGCTGACTCTGTAGCATCACGTGGCCTTTTTAAACCTGCCTCAAACGGATCTCCATTCTTCCTCCTCTAGATTTAGTTATCGAGCATTATCCCTGATGTTTGTTTCCTCTTGCGCCTAGGTGCTAGTCCAACAACAAACATAGGAAGTGTTAGTGTACATCAAACTGTGAGACTACATATAAAGAAGCATGCAACTGTAACTTGACTCCAGCAACTACCTTCTTGCTGTTGAAGCTCACAAGGTTCATTTGATATTGCCAACTCGTCTTGTGTGAAGAGTGCTTGGGAAGTAGTGTCAGGTGGCAAGGGAGCCTAGGAACGTGCTGCTAGCTCAGTTGACGCATGAGTACATCATGCAGCTGGTAGTACTGTGGTAGGTGTTGCAAGAACTAGGGCTATCTCTGCTTGTTTGGTGGCACCTATTTGTTTCTGTTTGTCTTTTTTTGCAACCCGTGTAGCATGGGATGCCGTGTTTGTAGAATTTTCTGGTGGACTTTGACCTTCTATTGCAGCATCAGTACCAGCAGAATCTGTAGGATTCATCCACTTCTCATTCCCTGCCATTCTGTATTTCTTCCTCTTTCTCTGTGCCATGTTAAGTCAAGCCGACAAGAAAAACGAATAACAATTTAGTTCTTCAAAACAAATTGATGTGTGATGCGGATGAACTGAACTTTGATATTAGACAACCACATGATAGGAGGATGTAATATGTATGAAAAACAGGATGGAAGAGATAACCAAAACTATGATGTGTAAACTAAGAAGAAGACATTTCACCAAATTAGAAGCAATGCAATGGAAGGTAGACACCATATGAAAGATGCTACAAATATCGCTCTGCCAAGTTAACAGTGTCTCATCATAAATGGCGTTTAAACAAATGTGAAGCAGTACAAGAAATAAATCATATACAAGATGCAAACAACATCACACTACCATGTTAGAGGTCTCTCATCATTAGTGCCATTGCATATTCACAACATTGCATATTCACAGCTTATGATGTGTAAACTAAGGAGAAGGCATTTCAACAAATTAGAAGCAATGAAAGCTAGACACCATATGAAAGATGCAACGAATATCACTCTACCAAGTTAAAACTGTCTCGTCATAAGTGCCATTTCAACAAATTAGTAATACAAGCTAGAAAAGAATGTGAGATGTAACCTATATCACACTCCAAAGTCAAATGTGTCTTATGATAAGTGATTGTTGCAGGTTACACAACAGTAGTAATTTGATGTAAGAACATGGTGTGATAGACAGATATTGTATGTTCTAGAAACATGAACACGTGTCTTATTCAAGTATAATGTGTAAAGTAAGCAGATGGAATTCAACAAAATTAGAAGCAATACAAGCTAGACATCACACATAACATGCAACCACATATAACAGTGCCAAGTTAGAGGGAGCACCGGTGATGCTGCACTAGGGGAGACGTGCTCATCATAAACACAACTTTGTTGAGTGTCTATGCATGTGTTGTCTTGGAAATCATCTTGGGGTGTGGAGGAGTAGAAACTGTAGAGGCCCTCCGTTCGGAAGGAGCACCTTTATCCGCTGCCTTGCTAACTTCCTTCCGCTTTATTGATTTTGAATTGTCAAGTAAAACCGACAAGAAAAAGCAATAAAATTCTCTCTTCAGTACTCATTCATGCATGATACTGACAATCACTACTTTGATGTAAGGCAAACACATGATACTAGGATGGAATATGTACGAAAAACAGGACGGCATGGCATGTTCACAATTGTTTGTGTAAACTAAGTAGAAACCATTCTAGCAAATAAGAAGCAATGCAAGCTAGACACCACATGAAAGATGCAACCAATATGACTCTGCCAAGTTAAAAGTGTCCCATCATAAATGGAATTTCAACAAATTAGAGGCAGCGCATGCTATAAATCATATGAAAGATGCAACTAATATCGCACTGCATATACTAAAGGTGTCTCGTCATGTTGATTGATGTGGGATACAAAAAACAATAATTTTATGTAAGGACATGCTTAATAGATAGATGTACTATGTACTAAATACAGGAAGGTATGTCACATTAACAGGTATAATGTATAAGCTAAGCAGACTAGCACGTGCAGTTTAACCAGATTGGAAGAATTACAATCTAGACACCATATGCAACATGCAACCACATATCACGCTGCCAAGTTAGAGCAAGCACCTGCGATGCTAGTGTAGGGGAAATGCTGTAATCAACTATAGAGCTACGTTCACTATCTTCATCTAGCATTTCTGTTTCTTGAAAATCATGTCGGGAGGCTGACGCTGCATTCTTTAAATGAGGAGTAGTCCCCTTGCCTGCCTTCCTCGTCATAAGTGATTGATGAGGGATACATAGGAACATTATTTTGATGTAAGAACATGGTTAATACACAGATGTACTAGTATGTAGCAAAAATAGAAAGGCGTGTCATATTCAAAGGTATAATGTGTAAGCTAAGCAGATGCAATTTAACCAAATTGGAAGCAATACAAGCTAGACATCCGGCTAGAGTGGTGAGCATGATCATCTAGGACCTAAGAGCCTGGTGGGAGGCGGGCTGCTTCGCCACCATCGCAGCTTTTTAGTTGGCTTCCAGGTGATGCCTATCTTTGCTGGGCTTGTCAGTAGCTCGGCCAGTGCCCTGACTAGCTATTTGTCTTCTGGTGCTCATGGGATGGTGGTTCATGTAAAAAATATTTTTCCTTATCTTACCGACTTCGGCCTTTCGAATACAAGCTAGACACCATATGGAACATGCAACCACATATGACACCGCAAAGTTAAAGCAAGCACCTGGGATGGTGGTTCATTGCGAGCGAGGTCATCAACTCCATAGCTACATTCCCCGTCTCCATCTGCTGACACTACACCCTTTAAAGCGTTGAAACGTGCCTTGCCTAGCCGCACACCAAACTGGAGCGACTTCTCTCTTTTCTTTTTGGCTTCTCTCATGGCAGCAGAGTCTGAAATACCCTTGCATAAAAACACAACAGTGAGAGTAAGGGTGAAGTGTGTGCAGAACTAGTGCACTGTAAAAGCAACAGATAGCAGGTGGCTGAAAAATAAATGACAGGAGACATATGATAGCTCTACAACATTGCATGGCAAACAAAATTAGATTCTACTATGTATGATTTTGTAATATATGAGCACAGGAAATGCAGGTACTCCTCCAGCACACCACCACATGTGGTCATATCTAAGATAATAGTCGACTGAAAATAAATAGGTCAGTCGATTTTTTTAATGAATCATTCGATCTATAAGGAACGGGCAGATGGCCTTCGTCTACCTCCCGCCAGTCATTGTTGACGATCTTTCTCGAACCGCCAGCGACCACTGGCCCAGACCCCTTCCTCCGCCGCCCCGCCCTCCCATCGACCTCACACCATCGCCGTGCTTGGCAGCGCCCCCAGGCCATCCCTTTAATCCCTGCCGACCTCCAGATCGGGCGCCAGTAGCTCTAGGCCGCACAAGCCCCTAAGATAAACACCAAGGTGCTGCTTCCCCGGCATAATAGGCGTACTAGCGCCTGTTACGCCGGGGAATGCTTCCGTTAATTGGGAATCAAGTGGCCAGAAATTGAAATTTCGGGGGGCGACGGACCTCTAGCTAAGGTGAAATAGTATATGAGGAGAAACCTTATGCATTGCGAGTTACTAGGAACATCTAGTATCAAGAAGAAGCGGTCAACTAGTGTCTTCTGCGGAATGAATACCATGCAGGCAGAGACATAAGATTTGCACGAATAAGGGAAGAGGAGAACCTTTTTCGGTTGCCGGTGTGGTCACCTCCACAAGACGCGCCGATTTTCTTCTTTTTACTGGGGAAACCGATGTTCTGGAGGGTACAAGCTTGGATGAACCCATGGCCAAATTGTTGACTGTGTTGCCGTGGCCGTATGTCGACGGAGGGGAAGCAGATCCGAGGCGGCAAAGGACGACGTAGCAGGAACAGCTCCGGTGCGGTGGAGGGTGGAGAAGTTGGAGCGGTAGCGGTGCGGCGTAGGACAACGTGGTTGAACTGGCTCGGGTACGGACGGCTCGGCCTTGGCTTCAACTACTAGCCGTGGAGGGCGTTGCGGTTGAGGTTGCGGTGGATGACGACGTTGGGGTATCGGCTCCGGCGTGATGGAGGAGGGCGGCGGTTGATGGGTGGGATGGGGTGGCAGACGGAGGACGTCAGGGTTTTGCGGCTGGTGGAGAGGTAGTTTTGGCACCCACGGAGTACCAATGGGGAATCAAACGGGTGGGGGGGACCATGTTTCGGTCTGGGACGCGCTTGTTTTTAGCTTTTTTGAACAGAAATGGGACGCACTTGTTTGAAATTTGGGGAAAGTACAAACTTTGCCCCCCTCTGAAATTTTGGACCTACTACGGGTCGGGGGTAGGATGGTAATCCCAGGTGTCCCAAATAGTGGGCGGGAGCGATTTCGGCCGCGCGCGTGTGTGCTTAGGCGGCCATTGTGTATGAATGTTTTTCGGATGCGGTTGCGTGGTGTCTAGATGAAGCTACAAACCTACCCCGGTTTAGACCTTTGGACGTCGGGCCGGTAGGTTTCACGGGTCGGAGTTATTAGAAAAGTAATTTCCTTGTACTACCAAACATTGGTCTCACGCGGTTTTGGGCGAGTAGATGCTCTTTTGGCGCTTCGTTCGAAATTTTGAAACACAAGCATTCACGTTTAGAGTACTCTTGAACTATGAGGATTGACCTAAATATACAATGTTATATTTGACCTTGTATGTTTAAAAACCTCATTAAATTATCCGCTTCTTTTTCAAATTTTGACACTTGAAAATCCTATAACTACGATTATTTTGGAATGGAGGAGCTAAATTTGAATCTATTTTGTACACGACTACATATGCTATTATGTACGAAATCAGAGCAAAGATTGGTGCCCCCATAATTTAGGTATGGTTTACAAATGCCATGATATCAAATTCAAATAATTGAATGGACTTCATGTTGAATTTGATTTTTTTAACCACCTTAACTTGAATTCAAATGTATGCTAGTTCATAGGTAGTAGCTATTTATAATGTCCATTGTGTAACTTTCGTATGTATAATGTGCTTTACACACACAACATGAACTATACTCACATTTATATTCGATTGCTAAAGTGATGCATTGTCTGGAGTTCAAAATACTAACTATGTGGATCAATTGTGTCGAATAATAACATAGACATGCTCAAATTCGATAGAATCTAGATGTGTGATGGATCAATGACCACTCCTTACGCTAATTGCAAATATCATGATCCCATCCTAATATTTGGATACAATTTATATCTTTAATCAATGTGTAGAGCAGTCTTCTACATGTAGTTTCACTCTCCACCGGTGGTCTCTCACATATGCTCACACGCTCTCTCCCGAGGTGTCTTTGTCGCACACATGCTCTAGATATAACCCTCCCTCCCTCTCGTAACCATTTACAACTGTTTTCACTAACCTTTATCACAAGCACTCTTCCTCTCGCAAACATACACACACACAATCCTCATCGAACCTTTCTATATACATGGACCTGCCTACGTGTCTCATGTACGCACATTATCTTTACGACTGTCTCTCACGCATTGTCTCACACCTCTCTTCCTAATCGATGAGTATGATTCTAGCAGAGCATTCTGTAGGATGGCCCTTAAAGTTAGGTTGGATGAATAGTAATATTAGAGATAAAGGGGTTACCTTAGTCCGAGAACCTAGGGTTACAAATCCTAGCCGGCTTTGTCAGTGGACACAGAGTCCTTCACAATTCTGTTATCTTTGTCTTGTACGACTAGTCATCCATGGGTCTTCCTAAATGCATCACGGGCCGACCAATGTGGCGTAGGACGGAACAGAATGAAGGGCCTCACCACAACCCACCGGACCTCACGCGGTGACACACCCTCCGCCCCCACGTCTCCTTATCTTCTCACACCCACACATACCAACACAAACACCACACACACAGAAAATTTCTCCCGGTGCCTCTATTCCCTCCCCCCTTGCATATACACACTCAAGGGAATGGAATCTCTTGTCATGATGTCATATCCGTCTCTCTCTCTCTCTAGACCACTCTCATTTCTCGTGTTATCTCTCCCACGCCCCCCCGTCGGTCCCTCTATCCATGCCTCTCTCGAATACGTAATACACTTACATACCTCCGTAGGCCCCGCCAAATACATCAACTACACATTAACACATGTTACATCACGTACCCCATTGATCTAAAAAGCCCTCTCTTCACGTTTATTTCACATACAACATTCCTTTTGAATAAAGTGTGGCCAAAAAATATTTTAGAGTTTCTACATATATACAACATTACAAAGTTATATGGAGGAGTACGAACGCTAATTTGCATTGCATGGTGCCCACAATGATATTTATTCCGCATTGTGAATTTGTATATTTGTATACTATATACGAAGTTAGTCATAATAAAGAGAAATGAAGAGCATCTCTCTCTCCATCGCATACCCCCCATGTACGCCCCTTTCACGTATGCACACAAAACTATCTCCAGGTCCTCTAAAAGTAAGCCCCCAAAAAATTCACGCATGTTTCATCTTTCTCTCGCAATATATGCAATGACGATCATTGTATTTGAAGCAAAAGCACGATACGTACATTGTACTTTAGAATCCACTCATTACGGTCACCATTTACGTTTAGTGGTTATTATGCAGTCACGGGCTCACCGTACAACTCTGTATTTGCTCATGACATGACTAGTTGACCAGTTAAACGCTCCACGTGGCACCTCTAGTGTTGCATCACATTATCTCACTACCATCGTGCCCACCTGTCGACTTATATCTACTCTACATCTACACTCTTATAAAATACATAAAATACACTCTTATAACAAACAGAGTTGGTGATGATGGTGTGCCTGCCATCCTGCAATATAGGCCGTCCGATTTATACCTGACGGATAGGAAATAAACTATGGCAATTTTGCAAAAAGGTACCCACACACCTCTCCACATTTGCAAATAAGGCCTTCCCTCGTTTATCCTTTTCTCTCACAAGATAAACAAGTCATACAAATGCATCTTGATGTTACATGCAACACACGGGCATCTTGCTAGTAAGAATGAAAACAAACGACAAAAAAATATTTGGACGGTGGTTCGAAGTCAGGACCGCGGGCACAGCGGACACGGTGGCCTTGTATTGGTATGCTGAGCCATCTGTTTTAACACACAGGAGCTGGTGTGGTGATTATACACACACGCACGCATGCACACGGACTGCATCCACGCAACACTCACACAAACACATGAACCCACGCACGCACGCAACACTCACACGTACACACGCAGCCACGCACGCACGCAACACTCACACGCACACACGCACGCATGCATGCACACACCAGTACACCACACGACCAACACACACTCTCACGCTCAAGTGCTCAACCTACATGTGCATGCGCACACATCAGGCCCTGACAGACACATACACAACCAGGTGATTCCCGCGCACGGGTTGGAGCCTTGTCGTGCCTGCGTAAATTTGTGTTTATCTGACCTTTTGCCTATGCAAACTGATAGGTGGGACCCACAACGAACATGGTCAATTTAACTAGTCAACATGGCGCCACGCAGACTATTTGGCCGGTCAACAGAGTGCAATCCGATGCTGAGTTGTGAGCAAGTGATCGTATAATCACCGCAAAACGTATATAGTGACCGTAATCAGCTTATTCTAAAGTTCGGTGACCGTATTACGCTTTTCTCTCTGTAGGCCCTCCAAAACTACATCTATACACGTTCTCGCATGTTACATCTAACAACTATGCAATACATCACTACTACTACACTCTAACACAATAAATCATATGTGTTTTTAGTTTTACTAGATATCATATTGTTACTTATAATTATTCGGTTTGCATACATTAAAATTGCCTTTGAAATGTATGGTCAGTATCATCTACCGCGCGGGAAAAATCCTGCCCTTTCCTGTTTAATCGGGTTTGTATCGATGTATCATGCGAAATAGCAAAACTATAGTACTCTACAGTACAAGTGACAGTTCACTGGGCCATCGTGTCGTCTACTCCTCCGTCATAAGAGTGGAGCACTTGCTTTCATAAATCTTCTAGTCCCTTTCGCCGACATGTGGGACATTAAGCTACCGGGTCCACGTGCCATACCGGAATACAGTGCAGAGCAGCTGGGGTGAAGCACCCCAGTCATGGCGTCGGCGTAGTAATGAGCAATGAGGCGTCAAATCACAAAGCTGCACCTTTCCCGCAGTTAAGTTGGAGGGACGAGGCAACCATCATTTCACTCGTTGCTGAATCTGCTTCTCCCTCATCTTCTTCAACTTAACCACGTGTTGCTTCTGCCGTTGTTCTGCCTCATGTGGGACGCGGATCAGCTTGGTAAAGCACTGACACGTGGGACCGCATGTTAGCAAACTGCCAGGACAACGTCCTCCGAAAATAAGAAGCCTAATCCTAGACTTACAATGGGCTACGTAGCTGCTACGTATACTTTCCATCTAATCTATATATGCCCCCCTGATTTTCAGGTGGGGTGGACCTAATCCTCCCCTTTAATCCAATCAAATAGTCCCACATCACATCAGTTTGTAACTTTACGTAAACCATTACGTGGATGTAGCATTGCTCAAATAAGAAACCTCCCCTGCCATCCGCATGGCAAAATCACCTCCTTTTTACTAATCTCGATTCTATAATTTTTTAGATCAATATAATTGAGATTTGTATACATAGCACACAGGAGCAAAACCAAGTGGTACGGTTAAGGGCATCCACAATGTGTAGCCAAATGTGAAAATAGCTTTTGGCATCGTGGGAACCATTGTCGACGGTGTTGCCAAAGCCAAAAAGATGGAACCGAAGCTCCCTGATTGATTGATTGATTGATTGATTGATTGAAGGAATAGAAAAATGCAACGTCTCTTCTCTTTCTCCCATGCTTGGATGCAAGTAGTACAATATAGAGCACAGAGTCTACTCCCCTGTCCCTTCTATCACAAATCACAAAGCAGTGAGGCGTCAAATCACAAAAGCACGGACGAAGCAACCATCATTTCACTCTTCGTTGACTCCGCTTCTCCATCGTCTTCTTCGAGAAGCCATCTCATCGCATTAGTTATAGTAGTACTAGTAAAGGACTTCCTAGATGCAAATAAGGCGGTTGTCTCGACTTGCAGGCGGCACTTGCGAACGACTTACCATGGTCTCCCTCAATGGTGTTCTCCGTCAAACGCACTTCGCCAAACCGCCAAAAAAATATCGTCGACGTCACCACAATGGGGAAGGAAGTCAAATATAGTTACTACCTCCATTTTTTTGTACACAAGGCCAGTATATCAAAATTACACTTTGCAAAGGGCCACTAACACTAATCGAGGCAAAATTGATGGGGTTAGAAACCAAGGACATTAATATCCCCTGCATGCATGCGGAAGTGAGAAGGTTCGTTTGCATGGCGCTGCATTAATCAAGCGATGAGGAGTGATATGGTTAGCTCTTTGGTCTTTGGAGGAAAAAATACGCATTAATTGACACGTGAAACGAGGATTTGTATCGATTAAATCCCGCGAAGGAAAACCCAGCCTTTCTTTTTTAACACTAGTACTCCTAGTACGTACGTACTTATCCTGTTTGGGTCTAGGCCTTGCATTGCCAAACTTCAGCACAAATTTTTGCCAAGCTTGCCTAAAGTTTTCAAAATGAGAAGGAGGTACACTTGCGCACGGCTATCGCGGTCACACCGCACCCTCACACGGTCGCTCTTGCACACCGCGGTCGCACCGCACCCTCACACAGTCGCTCCTGCACGCCGCAAACGCAACCAAGGGAACACACCCTCACTGACACGTGCTGTCGCATGTGAACACACCAAACTCAGCCATCCTATCGCTGACACATAATTTTTGTTCATAGAGTATGTTTATCCAACCGCATGGTGGGGAGTATCTGCACGGCCCGTGCGGTGGTCTGTTGGGGAAGAAGAAGAGGTGAGGAAGAAGGAAAGAAAGGTTAGGAGACGTAGGATATTCATCCAACCGCCTGAAATGGTAGACTGACCTAAGGCAGGCGACTTGCATAACAAATATATGTTTTTACATAGCAAAAGATCCATAAAAACAACAACATAAAGAAAAACTATCACTGCTCGCGGAAAGAGACGACCTCGTCGTCTTTGGCTGCCGGCGCGAACCAGCCGACGTGTGTCCCTGCATCGTGATTGTCATCGGCCTCCAGCTACTCGTTCAAGCGGAGCGTGCGGGCGCTCTGCACGGACGAGAGCACAGCCCGGTTCAAGTCGAGGATGTCCGGTTCCGCCTGCGGGAGGGCCTTGATGGCAGCGGCATCCGCGCGCTCCGCGTCAAGCCTCCGCCGCCCGGTTCAAGTCCAGGACGTCCGGTTCTGCCTGCAGGAGGGCGTAGATGAGAGTGGCATCCGCGCGCTCTGCGTCGAGTCGAGCCTCTGCCTCCCGGTTCAAGTCCAGGACGTCTGGTTCCGCCTGCAGGAGGGCCTCGATGGCAGCGGCATCCGCGCGCTCCACCTCAAGTTGAGCCTCCGCCGCTCGGTTCACATCCACAACATCCGGTTCTGCCTACAGGAGAGCCTCGATGGCAGCGGCATGCACGCGCTCCGCGTCGAGCTGAGCCTCTGCCTCCCGGTCCTCCTTTAGTATCGCCATGTTGAACCGCTGGTCCGCCTACACCATGGGGGGCTCGAACGCCGACACGTAGTCAACGTCCATCGTCTCATACCCATTGGGGGCCTTCTGCACTGCGACCTCCGCCATGAACATTGGATCGGCTTCCTCCTCCTTGTAGCTTGGCTCCACAGAACTCGGGGATTGGCCCGCCGCAAAGTGAGCTTGGGAACGGAGGTCTGTGGCGCCGACCGCCGCCGCGATTTTTGCGCGGCGCTCCGGCGTCAGCATCTTGTAGTAAGTGATCTTGCGGCGCACCATGGCTTTCCGGCGAACTAGGGGACACTTGATGCGGGCTAGGGGATCGAAAGGTGAGGGAATGGGCTGGAGATTTGCTGTGGTTTTACGGTAGTGGCTGGCGTAGGCCGAGCAGTGAAAGTTCTGGTGTGAATAATGGTTCCGGTGACGACCGATCAATCGGTTTTGACTGTACATTGTTCTTGTCGCGTTCGCGTTGCATCCCGGCACGCTGGACCCTCCACATCACTCACCGAATGGAACACGCTTCGTCTTGCGTTTTCGCTCGCTTGTGGGACCGCAGTTGAGAGCAAACCGACGTCCCTCCCCCTCCCCCGCCCACGTCATTTATTATACCACCACTCCCTCCGTTTTATGCGGAGTAAATAAAAACAGAGGGAGTATACTACAGATGAGGATCCCCTGACGTGGCCAAACCCATTGAGTAACTGACATGCGGGGCCTAGCAAGCATGGGGTCCGCCAGTAAGTGACCGAAAGGGAGGGTAAGGCAGGGATACCTACGTCAGAGGATCCACTTCCAGTATACTACTTTGACCAAATGTTAGAGTAATAATATATGACATGCAAATTACACAAAGCATATGGTCAAATTCGTATCTGAAAGGAGTTTCCAATGATATAATTTTCACATTATGCATCTCATGTACTATTAATCTTGTCAATTGTCAAATTGGAAACCATCTCGAGTACAAATCTAGGAGTACGTACAAATCTAACAATATTTATTGGGCGTTGTTGAATGTTGATACCTTTTTGATCAAAGTAGATATACTTTGACTACACATAAAACTTATTTGTAAACTAGAAAGGATAGGAGGGAGTATATTGTACGTTCAAAAACGAAACGAACATTGAATACCCTTTATATATGATTTGCGGATGCTATGATCACCGGTTCAAAATTTTGAATCCGCCTTAGGTATCATGTGCCCCCACTCGTTCCCTCTCGATTTCAACTCGGGGTCCGGAGATCTATTGAAAGAGGACTAGGGTGGGTACATGCTAATGATACTCGGCGGAATGTTCAAATGAGGAATGCGGGAGGATGGACTCGACTGGAGGGCGACATGATCGATGGAGAAGAGGGTTGGAGAGGAATGAGAAATAAGCAAACACCACATGATTATACTTGAACGGCTCAAATAAACAATAAGTTGTCTCGCTTGGCCTACATAGTGAAAGGCCTAATGCACAACGTGGAGCACTAACGCTCAAATATGACCGGGAAAACAGGGAAACAGACATGTGGGGCACACCCGTTGGGACGACGTAGCGTAGGCTAGTCCAATGGAGGAGTTGGCCCACGACCTCCTCGCCACCGACAACCGTTCATGTGGGTCGTTGGGGCCTACAACGGGGCGCAGCTCTAGCACCGCCTCTGGACACGGCGACCGCGGTGAGCGACACGCTCATATCGTCACTAGACACGGTCGGTTTCAGTTTGCCGCGGGTGGCGTTAGTGCTGTGGCACGACCAACGGTATGTTTGGTTTGTGCCCAAGGTTGCCCCATCAAAGCATTGGGTAGCCAAAATTTTGGTTGTGGTATTGGTTGCCCATGATTTGGCCGACATTGGCAAGAAAAGTGAACTTGAGTTGGCTAGAGTTCATTGGCATGCCAAAGAAATGGCAACCATCCAAACAAAGACCAATCTTTGGATCATGACCAAAATTTTGGTTGAGGTATTGGTTGCCCATGATTTGGCCGACATTGGCAAGAAAAATGAACTAGAGTTGGCTAGATTTCATTGGCATGCCAAAAAAATGGCAACCATCCAATCAAAGACCAATCTTTTGGTCATGACCAAAATTTTGGCAAGGTGCACTTTGGCCACAATCCAAACACACCCCAACACCCGGCTCGTCGAGGATGCACGGGGCACCGCGACGCATCCGCGGAGTGGTGTAGCGCGGCCAACTGCATCCTCTGGACCTGAGACCATGCCGGGTCGTCTTGCTTTTTCAATGACATGCGGGGATCGCATGTGAGCAAAGGGCATCTCCAACGTTGCCACGACCGCAGCTGACTACCCTGGCACACCAAAACCCTCGTCCCTCGCGCCATTGCGCGGTGCGTTCGCAGCCGGCGCCAGCTGCCTGCATTCATGCCGTCCGTTCGTATGTCGTCATTAAGAGGCTCGGTGCCCGCGGAACCAACTCCGGCGACTTAATGACGCACCCGGACGCTTGGCCTCACCGGAATGCGCTACTTAAAGCGGAAACGCCCAGCTAACCTCCACACCATAACGCATCGTCCTCCTACCTGGAACCACATCCGCCATGACCGCAAGCGCGAACGCTCTACGAGAGAGCTTGTCTTCGGGGTTGGAGCTCGAGGTCGCCGCCCTCGCTCAAGTCGCCGCACAAGCGGTGGCCATGCTGGCGGCCGACAACGGGAGCACCGTCAGCCACGCGTCCTACTTGCCGCCGTCCAACGTCCGGCACCGCCGAGGTCGGGGACTCCTCCGAGGATGAGTAGGGCATGGGAGGCAGCAGGGCATGGTGTGCCAACTGGCTGGTCCGTCTCCCGTGTTCTACTTTTCCTCGCCGGAGACCGCACCTTCACTTCACGGGTCTTGAACCCCGCCCCCATACATAGAGATCACAGATGGAGGACGTCGGTCGCCGCCGTAGAATAGGCTTAGGGTCGGGTTTCTTTTTTTTGTCCTATAAAAGTTCGAAATGTAATGAAAATCTGTCGTGTTTGCATTAATCTCGGCCGGTGTATATTAACTTTCACAATAATATACATATTGTAGGAGTACTAGCAAGATGCCCGTGCGTTGCACGGAAGATCAAAATCTTGTGGGAGAAAAGGATGAACGAGGGAAAGCCTTATCTGCAAATGTGGAGAGGAGTGCTGGTAAATTGTCATAGTTTCCTTCCTATCCGTTAGATATAGATCGGACGGCCTATATTGCAGGATCAGACACATCTTTCGACATCTACGGGAACCTACGAAAGGGTTAACGTAAATTGCCTCTCTCTCTCCTCCCCTGATTTTCATGGTGGTGGGCCCCTCCCTCCCCCCAATCTACAATCAACAGCTCACACGTTTCACATTACGTTAATTATGTAACTGGGATTACGTAGGTGTAGCATTACTCGTCCTTAAAACCCCAACTAAGTCAACCTCCCAGCATATCGTACGGGAAAAGACCCGGCCGCGCCGTTTTAGTTTGGATTACCGGATTACTAGTAGTAGTATCAATGGATCGCGCGAAGCAACAGATTTATTTTTAGGGGGCGAAGCACCTAGTTTAAAAGGAAAAAATGCGGTACACTCACAACACTCCTATCGCGGTCGCATTGCACCCCACACATGTTCGGTCCTGCACACGGCTCACGCAAACGGAACACGCTTTGGCTTGCCTCTTCACTGACACGTGTGACTGCACTTGGAGAAACCGACCATGCGCCAACTCCCCCCGCCCACCGCGCGAAAATCCTCCCCCCCCCCCAAACACACCCAAAAATTCCCCCCAAATCCGATTCAACCGCCCTTTGGCCAACTAGCCAATAATATTCCCCAAACCCCCCTCCCCCTGTCCCCCTCCACTCCATTCGCTCCGCCAAAGCTGCCCTCCCCGCCGTGCCGATACGTCGGCGCCGCGGTTCGGTGATCCTCTCGCTCCCACAGTACGCTCTCATAGACTACCGTACTCTAGCCGTGCCGCCACCTCTGGCTACGTTCTTGTGGAGGCGCACGGCGGTCAGCGCCGCCACCGCCGGCGACGTTCATGTGGAGACGCGCGGCGGTCAGCTTCTCCCACGGTACGGGCATTCTAGACTGAGGCCCCGTTCATGTCGGTGTAGCGCTGAATGTTAGCTGATAGACGTTGTTAATCTCACTATTTGCCGAAGTAGTTTACTGTCAATATGCTCTGCTTAAGAAGCTTCCTTGCCCTGTTCTGCACTCAATCTGCTTAGCTGAGATGGCATGCCAAGGCCGATTAGTTGATAAAATATCCTGCCATATATTTATTGTGACATAGATTGCTATGGTCTAGTAGCCAATCTGTTAGCTGAAATAGCTCTACACCGTTTTATACTCGATCTTTGTTGCTGCGATGGCCTTCGATAGTTCGATGGCTATGTGCTGGGCCTCATTGACTGCTGAAACAGTCTGCCATAATATGGCACTCAAATCTGTTTGCTGAATTAGCTTTACATATATTTCGTTACTTAGATCTGCTCGTCCAAATATCTTGCCATAGCTTTAGACATTGACCTGGGTATTTTTTTTCTAGACTTCATAAAAAAGCATATATGCTTTTAATATCTAGTAGAAGAACTAATTTGTATGTCTAACAGATGGACAGGACTTGGATAACTTCTGCTCGAAGATTCTCTACTGCATATGTCGAGGGGGTTGAAAACTTTATGAACTTTATCAAAGCTGAGTACGGTGGTCCAAAATCAGATGTGCTCTGCCCGTGTAGCAGTTGTATGAATTCAGTTACAAGACCCCAGTCAACTGTGCAAAATCAACTACACTTGTATGGGATGTCGGTCACATATACTAGGTGGGTTCATCATGGTGAAGCTGTGAATGTCAATGTTATTGACTACGTGGAAGCAGCAGATCACCATCTTGATCTGCCTGATGCTCAGGTGGAAGAGGAGGAGGAGGTGGTGGTTGCGGAGCCAGTGAATTTGACCAACATTGAAACAATGCTATGAAATGCTCGTGCATTCCGTGAACTTTCACCTACAAAAGAAAAACGGTGGGCCCGCATGTTGGAACAATGCAATGTTGCTGTCACCCCAGGAAATAAGCTGTCAGTATTCTCAGCTATGGTCACCTTTCTTCAGGTGAAGACATCTGAGCGAATGACCAACAAATCATTCGATGCGATGTTGGCTGCTTTTCGCGAATCTTTCCCAGATGCGTGTGAGCTGCCACACACCTACAGTAAAATGAAGAATTTCCTTCGTGAAGTTGGAATTGGATATGATATGATCCATGTTTGTAAGAATAATTGTGTTTTGTTTCGGAAGGATTTTGCCAACTTAAGTGAATGCCCGAAATGCAAATCATCAAGATGGAAAGATGGCGATGCTGTGAAGAGGATTCCTCATAATGTTCTGAGACATTTTCCAATTACACGAAGATTGCAGAGGTTGTTTCATGATGCTGAAACAAGAGAGGATGTACTGTGGCATTCTAGGAACCAGGAGTATAGAGATCAGAATGTAATGAGCCATCCATCTCATGGTAGTGAGTGGAAAAGCTTCAATGGTAAACACAAAGAGTTTGCTGCTTACCCGAGAAACATTAGACTTGGCTGAGTTTCAGATGGATTTAACCCATTTGGCCACCAGAGCGCCACATATAGCATGTGGCCAGTGCTTGTTATCCCTTACAACATGCCTCCAAATGTCTGCACCAAAGAATCAAACTACATGATGGCCTTGCTCATCCCAGGTCCAAAAAGTCCTGGAAAGGATTTTGATTTGTTCATGGAGCCTCTTGTGGAGGAACTTCAATAGCTATGGAAGGGTGTTCTCAGTCGAGACCTATATAGCAGCCCACCAGCTGATTTCTTTCTGTGTGTTGTTATAATTTGGTGCATCCATGATTATCCGTCTTTGGGCACTATGTCAGGGCGAACGACACATGGTTACAATGCATGTGTTCGCTGTGACAGGAATCCGCTGTCATACGCAATACTTAGCAAGATCTGTTACATTGGACACCGTCGTTTCCTTGACAAGGACAAGCCGCATCCTAGAAAATACCGAAGACATGTGTGTAATGCAAAGCATGAAAACCGTGATGCGCCAAAGAGGCTCACCGCCGATGAGTTGCAAGTGGAATTAGAGAAGGTCAGGCATATTACACTAGGAAACCATCCTGGTAATGGTAGCGGGAAACGGAAGCGTGGCAGGGTAAAAGAGAGATTATTGTTTACCCGCAAGTCCACTTTTTGGCACTTGGAGTATTGGAAAGATTTGGATCTGAGGCATAATCTTGATGTGATGCACATCGAGAAAAATATATGTGACATCATTATCGGCACACTTCTTAATATTGAAGGCAAGATGAAAGATACCTTAAAATCTAGGATTGAATTGACACACCTGGGTATCAGAAAGGATTTGCAAGTGCAAGATGAAGGTAAACCACGGGATATGGCACCAGCTGTGTACGTCTTGGACAAGGTAAAAAGAAAAGAATTCTGCGAGGTCCTATCACGTGTGAGATTCCCACATGGATTTGCTTCCAACCCTGAAAGGAGAGTCAATGCAGATGGAAACAAGGTACAAGGGTTGAAAACTCATGACTGCCACGTCCTACTTCAAAGGGTTTTACATGTTATCCTTAGAGTATTGGGCCGCCCTGACTTATACAGAGCAGTTGCAGAGTTGGGACAATTATTCAGGGAACTCTGCAGTAGGAATATCAGGATAGATGCTTTGGAGCATCTTAGAGACAAGATACCAACTATCCTATGCGACCTTGAGAAGATATATCCTCCAGCCTTCTTTGATGTGAAGGTGCATTTGGCTGTTCATCTACCTGATGAGGCACTACTTAGAGGTCCAGTACGGTATGGCTGGATGTACCCTATTGAAAGGCGGCTAGGCACTTTCAAGGGCTATGTTAGGAACAGAGCTAGACCCGAGGGTTCCATTGCAGAGGCCTACATTGCTATACAAGCGTTGACATTCTGCTCAAAATACATTGAAATAGCTGATCAGCTTAGCAAAGAGGTGGGTGAAGACAATCCCGGGCTCAATGTTTTCGATTATTCTGTTCGAGTTACATGGAAGAGTCGACAAGAGGACAAACCTAAAGATTTGGACAAAATGGTTTGGTATGTGTTGAATAACTGTCCTGAGATACTACCTTATATCAAGTAAGTGCAGTACTGCAGCTTATACATCGTAATCTACTGAACTTGCAGCACATTCTTATATATTTAGATGTTTGACGGGATCACTATGTTGTGCAGCATCTACAAAGAGGAGTTACTACCGCAAAATCCAAGAAACATTGACAAACTGGTTATGGAAGGATTTGCGAAATGGTTCAAGAACCATGTAAGCTTTTGAAGTGCACTGTCAGTTTTTTTAATATATTGAGTACATAAGATGACCAGCTTGTCTATTTTCTAGCCATAGGTTAAGAAGATGCGGGAGGATGGGAGGCAGTTGATGATGCCCTTTACTCACTAGCAATGGGTCCTGATACTCGGGTAAGACATCATGAATCTTGCATTGTAGGAGATGTGCGCTACAACACCCTTGCACGAGACGAAGGCAGGAAGACACAAAATAGTGCCATCATGAGCACGGATACGTATGACAAAGAGACAACTGAAATGTATGCTAACATAACAGGCATTATTCAGTTGCAGTATATCTCCAGTTTCGAGGATCATCGGTGTGTGGTTCTGTTGTGCTGTCATTGGTATAACCTGTTTTCCAGAATCGCAAAACCCAGAGCTGATGATTATTTCAAATCCATCAATGTCAAGGCAGCATACCAGACCAACGAGCCTTTTATTTTGGCAAATCAAGCAACACAGATATTTTTCTTGGAAGACACATTTGCATGTAGCGATGACTGGAGAGTATTGCAAAGGCTTGAGCAGAGGAATTCGTTTAATGAAGTTGCACAACAAGATGATGCTTACACTGCTCCTGATGTACAATATAACACAGATGTTCCTAATATCTTTGAGAACCATCACGTCAATGACGCCGGCGAAAAGATTGCCTGTCGTGATGTGGACATACAAGAGTTGATTAAGAAGAAGCCAACGTTCGAGGACGTTGAGGACGAAGAAGAAGATGACACCGTGGGGAATTATGATTCAGACTGATACACATGGCGAAGATGTTGACGCTGCTGCTGCGGATGATGATTACATTTCTTTTGTCGTATTTGCCTGTCAGAAGACGTTTTTTATCTACTATGTGAAATTGTGTTTGCTATGACAACTAAAACCTGATGAACATGTTGTTTAGTATTTTGCTGTGAGAACATCACTTGTTATGTATGCTGATTTGTGTTTGGTGATTGTATGACAACTAAAACATGATGACATTGTTGTTTAGTTGTACTCATATATTTGGCTGTGAAACTTGAATTTGATGACATAGTTTGCTGTTGGACTGCAATTTTCTCAACGTCTTCGAATGAGAACAAAGCTGACCCGACAGGGCCTCTTCTATTTATTTATTTATATGAGAAAAAGGGGATACCCCCTGATTTCTGTTAATAGAAATCATTAGATGTTCACAACACTACGCCTAGCCTGCTACACAGGTTTCATTCATTACTAGTTTCAGCAAAGTGCTCATGTCGTAGCCACTGAATACATCACGAGTGCTACATACACTGCAAATAAAGAGACAATCATCCTACAGAGCACATCGATTTTGCCTATTATCTTCACAAGCTCTTTCATCTCCACATTGCTGTCAAGGCCGTTCAGCAGGTGTTGCTTGGCCATGATCAGAGGAACTGCATCTTTAAGCTTCTGCTCTGCATCTTCCTCTTCTGCCATTCCTTCAGTTACTTGTCCAACACCCCAACCTCCTGGTATTGGGATTCCTCGGCTAACCAAATAATCAGTGTAGTTGCATTCCCCCACATCAGCAACTTCCCAAAAATAGAAATCACACGAATCTTCCCTTTTCTACATGAATCAAATTGGTAGATCATCAACCAAACTATTAAAAAAATCAGCAACTGAAAGCAGTAGAACAACACTTAAACATATTATTACCCCATGATTAGGGCATTTGTAGAAGACTCGGCTAGGGTTGCGGATTGTGGTTGAGACACAACGGATGACTCTGCGTGATTTGCAGCAGTGGCACCACACCAACGGCAGCGGGTTGCGATGAGCAATCGGCTGCGGTGCGCGTGCCGGCGAGGGTGTGATGAGACCCACAGGCGATGGTACGGGTTGCAACTTGGCGCATATCTGGTTGTTGCCTGCTGAAGAGCAGGTGGACGAGCAGCCAGCGGACATGGTTGTTGCGGCCAGAGCTTTTGATGCTAGGCAGAGTAAGTAGAGAAGAGGAGAAGCAAACATTGGATATGTCAGTTTCATTACTTGCAAAGTAGCATAGCACCATATATAGTCATAGTCTAGGTTTGGATTCGAACCAGCTACAGGTGTACATCTTTCTTTTTTGTAAAACTCGGCAACGTCTCATTACTGGTAAACAAGCTTGTTTTGTATGCCTTCCCAAGTCTTTGATTTTCTTTCCCATTTTTGCGAGGAAGGAAGGAGGACAAAATTGAGAGTTCCTGGGACTCGAACCCAAGACCTCTCAGTTGAAAACCAAGGGTGCTAGTCACTTATATGGCGACCGTTCCCTATGAGGAGGACGGCAGATGAAAGCATTTTCCTCGCAGTTTTCTTCCTATATATAAAAAAGTATGCTACTTGGTGTCCGCTTAGTCAACAAAATGATTGTGCCAACCTTGACCGTTGGATTGACATTCAACGTCTGTCGCGTTTCTTCAGTCTCTTCTTCCTCGAGCCGCCAAAGCCAAACCAGCACCGGTGGGACCGCCTGCTCCCACCTCCCACAGCTGGCTGTGATCTGCCCCGGCTCCTGTTCGTTCCCGTCCGAGGCCTCACCATCGTCCTCCGCCTTGGTTCGCCCGCCACTGCGCCGCTCTCCGGTGTTGTCAACATGGTCAACAACCGAGAGGAATAAGGAGATGAATGTACATGGTGAGGATGACAGTAGGGACCCAGCAGCGCGTGCAGTAATTTTGTTTTTTCGGGACGGAGAAGGGTATCAACTGGGTTGTGCGGGACCCGTGGCCCTTCTAGCCCAGGCTTTTATTTCATATGTTTAGCACATGACCAGCCCAATTTGTTTTTTTCCTTTCTGAAAATTGCTAGCCAGCTATTTTGTTTTTTGCAGAATAACCAACGTAGGCCTACTTGCTTTTCTACGCCCTACTCGGCCGGAAATCTTTCAAGACGAGGAGGGATGCATTTTGCCCAGAAAATGGGCTATAAGTAATAAAAAATGGGCTATAAGTAATAATAAATGGGCTGTAAAATAAAAAACACAGCAAACAGACAATTAATTCCAAAATATTGTTTTCTTTCGGATTTTGATATTTTAAATTTCATTATTTTTGTGCTGGTAAAATTTCATTGAATTTAAATTAAGGTATATTTAGATTTAAAATTAATTTGAATCTGGTTAGAAATTTCGGGATGTATGCTATTTGGGACAGATTTGGAGGCTGACTTGTGGGTCTACAAGGTTGACGTGTACTTTGTCTTTGTCAACTTAGTCCAAACGATTCTAGCAGCAGTGACCGTTGGATGTTAATCCAACGGCCGTGCTGCTTCTTCAATATCTGATCTTCTTGCTCCAGCCACCCAAACCAGCTCCGGTGGGACTGCTTCTGCTCCCGCCTCCCGTGGCCGGCTGTGCTCCCGCACAGGCCGCACCGCCCCACCCTACTTCATTGCTGGCCGGGCCATGCCTCTACTCACCCACGCCTCCTGTTATTTTCTAGTGACGGTAGCCGGACCAGTAAACCCTCGTACTCCCCACCACGTGGGCAACCATTGTCGAGTCTTCCTCGGCTCCGTGTCATTCCCTTCCTAGGCTTCGCCGTCGTCCACCGCCATGGTGCTCTCGCCGCGGCCTGGTCAAGTTGGTCAACGAACGACATCCATCGGCCGTGGACTGTACGCGCAAAATAATGATTCCTCCACCTGACAGCTGGGACCCACCGGAAGGGCCTTTGTATTTCACGAAAAAACGTTCCCCCGGCTGACATGTCGGACCCACCAGCTATATCTTCGCACGCAAGGAAGTGCCTCCTTATTACGCACAAAAAAATGAATACCCCCTGCTAGCTGGGACCCACCATAGTGGGAGGATGACTTGCGGGCCAATAAAGTTGACGGGGACGGAGGGCTTTGTCAACTTAGTCAATATGAACGATTCTAGCTCCAGTGACCGTACGGTGTCCATCCAACGGCCGTAGTGCTTCTTCAACCTCTGGTCTTCTTGCTCCAGCCACCCAAAGCAGCGCCGGTCGTGCCGCATGCTCCTGCCTCCCATGGCCGGCTGTGCTGCCGCGGAGGCCTCACCGCCCCCTACTATTCCCACCGCTGGCCAGCCCTGCGGCGACAGCAGCCTCACACCGCAGCCGAACCAGTGAACCCTCGTACTCCTCTCCGCGCGGGCTTCCACTGCCGCGTCTTACCCAACTCGACGTCGTCCCCTTCCTAGGCCTCGCCGTCGTCCACCGCCGTGGTGCTCTCCGCGCGGCATAGTCAACATGGTCAACGAACGACTTCCATCGGAAGAGTACTGTACGTGGAGAGGCTGACAGCTGGGTCCACGGCCATAGCCCATTTTTTATTTCCCAAGTAAGTCACTTTGTCAGGCCTGTTGGGCTGCAAATCTTTCAAGACGAGGAGAGCTTTCATTCGGATGGCCGAGAAAATGTCCCATCAGTAATGAGAAATGGGCTATACATTTTTAAAACACATCAAACCGGCAATTAGTTTCAAATATCTTTTTTTTCATTTCAAGATTTTAAATTACATTAATTTTTATGCATGGAGGATTTGTTGGATTTTATATTATATACATTTATTATTAAAATCAGTTTGAATGTGAGTCAAAATTTCAGAATTAAAAACAGTTCGGACCGCACCGAAATATGCAAAATGTCGTATAATTTTATAACCGTGGCCACAATTTGGGCTGTAATGCTAACAAAAAGAATATGGGCTCCAAAAAAACCTTAAGAATTAGCAAATGGGTTGAAAATTATTAGAAATAATGGCAGATGGGTTGTATGTTGCTTTTCACAGATTTGAGGCTTTCCTAAAAAAAGGTTGACGCACAAGCCCTGACTGTTGGATGTCCATCCAACTGCCGTCGTGCTTCTTCAATCTTTGTTCTTCCTGCTCCAGCTACTCAAACAAGCGCCGGCAGGACTGCCTGCTCCCTCCTCCCTGCGGCCAGCTATGTTGCCGCGCAGGCCTCACCGCCCCATCGTACTCCCATCGTTGGCCTAGCCATCCCTCTACTCACCCACACCTGCTGTTATTCTACGGCGACGGCAGACGAACCAGTAAACCCTCGTACAGTCGTACTCCCCTCCGCGTGGGAAACAACTGCCGAGTCTTCCCTGCCTCCGTGTCGTTCCCTTCCTAGGCCTCGCCGTCGTCCACCGCCCTCGTGCTCTCGGCGCGGCCTGGTCAACATGGTCAACGACCGACATGCATCTGAAGTGGACTGTACGTGGAGAGGCCCACAGCTGGGTCCACGGCTACACGCAAGGAAATGCCTCCTTATTATGCGCCAAATAATGATTCCTCCACCTGACATCAGGGACCCACCGAAAGGGCCTCTGTATTTCACAAAAAAAACATTACCGCCGCTGACAGCTCGGACCCACCAGCTATATCTTCGCATGCAAGGAAGTGCCTCCTTATTACGCACAAAAAATGAATACTCCCCTTGTTAGCTGGGACCCAGCATAGTGGCAGGCTGACTTGTGGGCCTACTAAGTTGATGGGGACGGAGGGCTTTGTCAACTTAGTCAATATGCACGATTCTAGCTTTAGTGACCGTACGATGTCCATCCAACGGCCGTAGTGCTTCTTCAACCTCTGGTCTTCTTGCTCTAGCCGCTCAAACCAGCGCCAGTTGTGCGTCATGCTCCTGCCTCCCGTGGCCGGCTGCGATGCGGCGGCGGCCTCACCGCACCCTACTACTCCCACCGATGGCCAGGCCATCCCTCTACTCACCCACACCCCCTGTTACTCCGCGGCGACGGCAGCCTCACTCCGCAGCGAACCAGTGCCCTCGTACTCCTCTACGCGTGGGCATCCACTGCCGCGTCTTCCCCGGCTCCGCGTCGTCCCCTTCCTAGTCCTAGCCGTCGTCCACCGCCCTAGTGCTCTCGGCGCGGCGTGGTCAAGGAACAGCTTCCATCAGACGTGGATTGTACGTAGAGAGGCTGACAGCTGGGTCCACGGCCGCAGCAAGGAAGTGCCTCCTTATTACGTGCAGAATAATTATTCCTCCACCTGACAGCGGGGACCCACCGGACGGGCCACCGTATTTCACCCCCTGACTGCTGGGACCCATCAGCTACATCTTCGCACGCAAGGAAGTGCTTGACAGTCGGGACCCACCTGGTCGAAGCGTACGTAGCGTTGTCATTCTGGTCGCGAACGTGTACGTACATATATACTGGTGGATGTAGAGGCGCGCACGTGTCGTAGTAGAGGCGGACAGGGTGCAAGAAAGAAAATACGGCCATGTATGTGTATATACGGGCGGGATCTCGAACGCCTACTCGCGCATACGTACAGTGAGGGCTCGTTGACATGGTTGCGTCGGAACGGAGAAGCATCGTCGTCGTCGTGTTCATGAGGAGGCAACAGAATGCGTCGTGTTCGTGGGGAGGCAACGGAATGTGTCGTGTTCATGGGGAGGCAACGGAATGCGACGTGTTCATCGGGAGGCAACGGAACGCGTGGGAGCCAACCGGCTGGGTCGGAACGGAATGCGTGGTCGTGTTCATCGGGAGGGCTTGGACGGAACAGGCGATAGAAACGAGGCCTGGCGTACCGCACAACGGAGGAAACAGACCTCCTACGTTCGGAACGGGGTCCTGTTGATCGGGAGGGGTCTGGCAACCGCAAAATGGAGGAAACAGACCTCCTACGGTCGAAACGGGAGTCCTGTTAATCGGGAGGGGTGTGGCGTACCGCAAAACGGACGAAACGGACTTATGTTGGAGCGCTACGGTCGAAACGGGGGTCCTGTTTATCGGGAGGGGTATGGCGTACCGCAAAACAGGACTCCGCGGGACACTGTTCATCTCCACCGTCGACCCCCTCCAGCCTCCATGAGCTACTGTTCATCCACCGTCGACCTCCTCCAGCCTCCACGTGCGATTGTTCATCCACGGGCTCCTGTTCATCCAGCCTCCACCTCGCGCTACTCCACCGGCTACTATTCAACCAGCCCTCTCCACGGGCTCCTGTTCAACCACCCCTCCGTGGGCTACTGTTCATCCTGCCCTCCACCGTGTACTATTCATCGTGCCCTCCATGGGGTGGTCCTGTTCATCCAGCCCTCCACGGGTCCTGTTCATCCAGCCCCAACCGACTCGATCGATCCGGGTCCTGTTCATCCAGAGGCAACACCACGGGGTCCTGTTCATCCACCCCCACCTGGAACTGTTCATCCACCCTCCCCCCCCCCCACACACACACAACACTCACTGTTCATCCAAAGGCAGCGTCGATCGGCTTCAGTTAGCAGGAGTAGCGAAGGAATCGCTCGATCGGGTTCAGTTAACAGCCATCGATCGATCGCTCGCTCGGGTTCAGTAACGCATAGCCTGCAGTGCAATCGCTCGGGTTCAGTTAGAGCCCAACGCCTCGCTCGGGTTCAGTTAGAGCCAACGCCTCGCACACACACGCGTACATGTATGAGAGAAACGCGCATCGCTCGGCCCCCGACCTCCCACCGTAACCGGGAACTCCCTGAAATTTTCCTCGCCCTTGCTTCTACCACGGTTTTTTCCGTCATGGACGGCCCAAAGAATGTCATGCAGCTGCATCTCCAGCCCGCCCAGGACGAAAAGCCCATTTTCTGTCATGATTTTTTGTCATAGAAGTAGGAGCCCACCACATCTATGATGATACCGGGTTTTGTCACAATTATCGTCATAGAAGTGTCATATGTATGACAGAAAAAAAATTCGTTCGGCCCAAAATGTCACGGATGTGTCTTTTTTTGGTAGTGTTATGTTTCTCCTCCCCCTCTACTCTCTTGTAATGGATTGAGTTAGAATGTTTGGCAGTATCGCGAGCTTTGGTATGTGTTTTGCTATGTGTTTGATCTCTCTCTCTCTCTCTCTCTCTCGTAATGCCAAAGTGTTAGAAGAAGAATGCATTAAAATGTTTGGCACTGAATATTTGTATGATGAGCATGATTGCAATGTTGTTAGTATGAACTCCTTGAATATCCATGGTACTAATGATGATTGTACTAGTTATGATGAAAATGTCTCCTATAAACATGTCAATTTTTATGGAGTGCATTGGGTTTGTAAGTACACACCAAATAGGGAAGATAGATATTGCAAGAGGCATAAGTACTTAGAAACTAAATTGTTGCAAGAAAGGCTAGATGAATGTGCTGAAAATTTAAATTTTCTTGGCCATACTTGTGATCTTTGAAATGAACATGATCATTTCAGTACCCAATGCAAATTGTTTCATGAGTGTATCGTGTCCAGAAATTGTGATGACTTGATTTCCCTTGCACATCATAATGAACTTAGTTTGCTCTTGGGTTATGAAGAAATGGAATGCATAACTAAGGATATTCCAAAATTTGCCCTTGATAGAGTTCTTCATTTTGATCTAGAGGAAATTTATATGTATTGCGCGGTAAATTGCATTGAAAATCCTTATATTGCCAATTACATAAAGAAAAGAAAACAAATAGAAGATGAAGAGAATACTAATGAAAGGTAAGAGTCTTCCCAATACCCTCCTATTATTTCTCATGATGAATCAGGTAACGAGGAGGAGCCTCCTATTCAACAAATCTCATTAATAAGGAGCTCCAAAAAGAGGATTGAACCCACACGTGATGTGGTGAAGAAGAAGAAAAGAAAAAGGAAGAGAGGTAAAAAGATATCTCTCCCAAATAATGCTGCTATTATGCCTCATGAAAATGTAATTGTGGAAGATAATTATACTTCTTATGATCTTGAAAATCTTTTCGGCACTTTCTTGGAAGAATATGATAATTACTATACTATTGGTGCTATCCATACTATTAATTATGAGAGTGATTATGCTTATGATATGAAAAGGCCCAAGCTTGGGGATGCTATGTTTGAAGAAGATGATATTTTTAGTCTCCCAAGTTTTGATATGCAAATTTATAATGATGATAGCATGCCTCCTACTTATGATGATTATTGTGATGATACTTATGCTATAAAAAATAGTGATTATATTTATAAAACTTGTCATGCTTATGATTACCCCTTTTCTAAACATTACTCTTTTAATGTGGAAACAATTTATAGTATTCGAGTCTCTTATGATACTCCCACTATTCCGAATGAGAAGAATTTTGCTTATGTGGAGAGTAATAAAAATTCTATGTTTATGCATCATGAAAATAATGCTTTATGTGCGGGTTATATTGTTGAATTAATTCATGATGCTACTGAAAATTATTATGAGGGAGGAATATATGCTTGTAGGAATTGCAATAATATCAAGTTTCCTCTCTATGTGCTTAAAGTTTTAAAGTTATGCTTGTTTTACCTTCCTATGCAAGTTGATTATTGTTCCCACAAGTTGTTTGCTCACAAAATCCCTATGCATAGGAAGAGGGTTAGACTTAAATGTGCTAGTCATATTCTTCTTGATTCTCTCTTTATGTTTCAATTCTTATCCTTTATGTGAGCATCATTGAAATCATCATGCCTAGCTAGGGGCGTTAAACGATAGCGCTTGTTGGGAGGCAACCCAATTTTATTTTAGTTCCTTGCTTTTTTTCCCTGTTTAGTAATAAATAATTCATCTAGACTCTGTTTAGATGTGGTTTTATGCTTTTAATTAGTGTTTGTGCCAAGTAGAACCTTTGGGAAGACTTGGGGAATGTCTTGTTGATCATGCTGTAAAAAACAGAAACTTTAGCGCTCACGAGAATTGCTGCCATATTTGGAGAGGGATATTGAGTTAATTATTTTTGCAGATGATTAATAGATAAATTACTAACGTCCAGCAATTTATTTGAGAATTATATGAGTTCCAGAAGTATACGTTTGATCCAGATTACTACAGACTATTCTGTTTTTGACAGATTCTGTTTTCATCGTGTTGTTTGCTTATTTTGATGAATCTATGAGTAGTATCGGAGGGTATGAACCATAGAGAAATTGGAATACAGTAGATATTACACCAATATTAATTTAGAATGATTTCATTACAGTACCTTGTGATGATGATTTTCTTTCTTATACTAACGGAGCTTACGAGTTTTCTGTTAAGTTTTGTGTTGTGAAGTTTTCAAGTTTTGGGTAAAGATTCGATGGACTATGGAATAAGGAGTGGCAAGAGCCTAAGATTGGGGATTCCCAAGGCACCCAAATTTAATATTCAAGGATAGCCAAGAGCCTAAGTTTGGGGATGCCCCGGAAGGCATCCCCTCTTTCGTCTTCGTTCATCGGTAACTTTACTTGGAGCTATATTTTTATTCACCACACGATATGTGTTTTGCTTGGAGCGTCAATTTATTTTGTTAAGATTTGATTTCTGTTATTTTTAACAATGTTTTTCATCTTTTATTTCAATAAAAGTGGCATTGATAGCCTTTACTATGCCTATTTTAGAAGTCCACATGCTGCTGTTTGAAAACAGAAAGTTTACCGTTGTTGCAATAATTCCCTAGAATAGTCAGAATGTGAAAAAATGTTGAACCTTTTGCATATTAAGCTCTGATAAATTTAATACAGTGGGAATTTTCTTTCATAATTTTTGGAGCTAGGGAAGTATGGATCTTGCTGCACTCTTTACAGATTGTCCTGTTTAGACAGATTGTTGTTATGTTTGCATTGTTTGCGTATGTTTGCTTCTTTAATGATTCTATTTGAGGATAGGACTATTAAATATGCAGAGGAATTTAGTATGCAATGTTGAATAATAATTTTAGTGATTTGCTACAATAGAGTATGATAAGGTTTTAGCAATGGTTTACACTAACTTATCTCATGATTCCTTGTTGAGTTTTGTGTGGATGAAGCTTTTGAGATTTAGGGAGACCGTGATATGACCGGAATTAAGGAGACACAAAAGCTCAAGCTTGGGGATGCCCAAGGCATCCCAAGATAATATTTCAATAAGTCTCAAGCATCTAAGCTTGGGGATGCCCCGGTTGGCATCCCACCTTTCTTCTTCAACAAATATCGGTTAGTTTCGGTTGATCCTAAGTTTTTGCTTCTTCACATGATGTTTGCCATTCTTAGAATGCCATTTTATTTTGCTTTGCTTGCTGTTTGAATAGAATACAATGATATGAAATTATTAAATGTTAGAGAGTCTTCACATAGTTGCATAATTATTCGACTACTCATTGATCTTCACTTATATCTTTCGGAGTAGTTTGTCATTTGCTCTAGTGCTTCACTTATATCTTTTAGAGCATGGTGGTAGATTTGTTTTATAGAAACTATTGATCTCTCATGCTTCACTTAGATTATTTTGAGAGTCTTAAATAGCATGGTAATTGAAGGAAACATGCCCTAGAGGCAATAATAAAGTTATTATTTATTTCCTTATTTCATGATAAATGTTTATTATTCATGCTAGAATTGTATTAACCGGAAACATAATACATGTGTGAATACATAGACAAATAGCGTGTCACTAGTATGCCTCTACTTGACTAGCTTGTTCATCAAAGATGGTTAAGTTTCCTAACCATAGACATGAGTTGTCATTTGATTAACGGGATAACATCATTAGGAGAATGATGTGATTGACTTGACCCGTTCCGTTAGCTTAGCACTTGATCCTTTAGTTTGTTGCTATTGCTTTCTTCATGACTTATACATGTTCCTATGACTATGAGATTATGCAACTCCCATTTACCGGAGGAACACTTTGTGTGCCACCAAACGTCACAACGTAACTGGGTGATTATAAAGGTGCTCTACAGGTGTCTCCAAAGGTACTTGTTGGGTTGGCGTATTTCGAGATTAGGATTTGTCACTCCGATTGTCGGAGAGGTATCTCTAGGCCCACTCGGTAATGTACATCACTATAAGCTTTGCAAGCATTGCAACTAATGAGTTATTTGCGGGATGATGTATTATGGAACGAGTAAATAGACTTGCCGGTAACAAGATTGAACTAGGTATTGAGATACCGACGATCGAATCTCAGGCAAGTAACATACCGATGACAAAGGGAACAACATATGTTGTTATGCGGTCTGGCCGATAAAGATCTTCGTAGAATATGTAGGAGCCAATATGGGCATCCAGGTCCCGCTATTGGTTATTGACCAGAGAGGTGTCTCGGTCATGTCTACATAGTTCTCGAACCCGTAGGGTCCGCGCGCTTAACGTTCATTGACGATATAGTATTACATGAGTTATGTATGTTGGTGACCGAATGTTGTTCGGAGTCCTGGATGAAATCACGGACATGACGAGGAGCTCCGGAATGGTCCAGAGGTAAAGATTCATATATTGGATGATATGGTTTGGCCAAGGGGTCAGGCCCATGGGGCTATAAGTCGGTGCAAAAGGAGTTTTGCGGAGGCCAGGGGACCAAATGCCAGAGACCCTGGCATCTGGCCCTGGGCCAGACGTCGAGGCCCATGGCGTCGAGGCCAGACGCCAAGGATTGTGGCGTTTGGTCCTGGAGTCTGAGTGGGACTCTTGCCTTTCGGGCAAAACCGACTTTGAGAAGTCTTTTGCTCCAAGTTTCGACCCCAGGGCTCAACATATAAATAGAGGGGCAGGGCTAGCACCAAAGACACATCAAGAAACACCAAGCCGTGTGCCGGCAACCCCATCCTCACTAGTTTATCCTCCATCATAGTTTTCGTAGTGCTTAGGCGAAGCCCTGCGGAAATTGTTCTTCACCAACACCGTCACCACGCCGTCGTGCTGCCGGAACTCATCTACTACTTCGCCCCTCTTGCTGGATCGAGAAGGCGAGGACGTCACCGAGCCAAACGTCTGCAGAACTCGGAGGTGCCCTGCTTTCGGTACTTGGATCGGTCAGACCGTAAAGACGTACGACTACATCAACCGCGTTGATATAACGCTTCTACGAACGGTCTACAAGGGTATGTAGACAACACTCTCCCCTCGCGTTGCTATGCATCACCATGATCCTGCGTGTGCGTAGGAATTTTTTGAAATTACTATGTTCCCCAACAGTGGCATCCGAGCCAGGTTTTTATGCGTTGATGTAATATGCACGAGTAGAACACAAGTAAGTTGTGGGTGATATAAGTCATACTGGTTACCAGCATGCATGTCACACTTTGGTTCGGCGGTATTGTTAGATGAAGCGGTCCGGACCGACATTACGCGTACGCTTACGCGAGACTGGTTTATCATCGTGCTATGCACACAGGTGACTAGCAGGTGTCAGTTTCTCCAACTTTAGTTGAACCGAGTGTGGCTACGCCCGGTCCTTGAGAAGATTAAAATATCACTAACTTGACAAACTATCATTGTGGTTTTTATGCCTAGGTAAGAACGGTTCTTGATCAGCCCATAGCAGCCACGTAAAACTTGCAACAACAAAGTAGAGGACGTCTAACTTGTTTTTGCAGGGCATGTTGTGATGTGATATGGTCAAGACATGATAAGATATAAGTTGTTGTATAAGATGATCATGTTTTGTTGAAGTTATCGGCAACTGGCACAAACCTTATGGTTGTCTCTTTATTGCATAAGATGCAAGCGCCAAATAATTGCTTTACTTTATCGCTATGCGATAGCAATAGTTGCAAGAGCAATAGTTGGCGAGACGACCATGTGACGACACATTGATATAGATCAAGATGATGGAGATCATGGTGTCATGCCGGTGACGATGGAAATCATGACGATGCTTTGGAGATGGAGATCAAAGGCACGAGATGATGATGGCCATATCATGTCAAATATTTTGATTGCATGTGATGTTTATCTTTTATACATCTTATTTTGCTTAGTTCGACGGTAGCTTTATAAGATGATATCTCACTAATTATCAAGGTACAAGTGTTCTCCCTGAGTATGCACCGTTGCAAAAGTTCTTCGTGCTGAGACACCACGTGATGATCGGGTGTGATAGGCTCTATGTTCAAATACAACGGGTGCAAAACAGTTGCACAGGCGGAATACTCAGGTTAAACTTGACGAGCCTAGCATATAACAGATATGGCCTCGGAACACTGAGACCGAAAGGTCGAGCGTGAATCATATAGTAGATATGATCAACATAGTGATGTTCACCATTGAAACTACTCCATCTCACATGATGATCGGACATGGTTTAGTTGATATGGATCACGTGATCACTTAGAGGATTAGAGGGATGTCTATCTAAGTGGGAGTTCTTAAGTAATATGATTAATTGAACTTAAATTTATCATGAACTTAGTCCTGGTAGTATTAGCATATCTATGTTGTAGATCAATAGCTCGTGTTTAGCTCCCCTGTTTTATTTTTGATATGTTCCTAGAGAAAACTAAGTTGAAAGATGTTAGTAGCAATGATGGGATTGGTTCCGTGATCTGAGGTTTATCCTCAGTGCTGCACAGAAGAATTATGTCCTTGATGCACCGCTAGGTGACAAACCTATTGCAGGAGCAGATGCAGATGTTATGAATGTTTGGCTAGCTCAGTATGATGACTACTTGATAGTTTAGTGCACCATGATTAAACGGCTTAGAATCGGGACTTCAAAGACGTTTTGAACATCATGGACCATATGAGATGTTCCAGGAGTTGAAGTTAATATTTGAAGCAAATACCTGAGTTGAGAGATATGAAGTCTCCAATAAGTTCTATAGCTAAAAGATGGAGGAGAATAGCTCAAGCAGTGAGCATGTGCTCAGATTGTCTGGGTACCACAATCGCTTGAATCAAGTGGGAGTTAATCTTCCAGATAAAATAGTGATTGACAAAATTCTCTAGTCACCATCACCAAGTTAGTAGAACTTCGTGATGAACTATAATATGCAAGGGATAACGGAAACGATTCCCAAGCTCTTCGTGATGCTAAAATCGACGAAGGTAGAAATCAAGAAAAGCATCAAGTGTTGATGGTAAACAAAACCACTAGTTTCAAGTAAAGGGACAAAGGGAAGAAAGGGGAACTTCAAGAAGAACGGCAAGCAAGTTGCTGCTCAAATGAAAAAAAACCAAGTCTGGACCTAAGCCTGAAACTGAGTGCTTCTACTGCAAAGGGACTGGTCACTGGAAGCGGAACTACCCCAAGTAATTGGCGGGCAAGGAGGATGGCAAAGAGAACATAGGTATATTTGATATACATTTTATTGATGTGTACTTTACTAGTGTTTATAGCAACCCCTCAGTATTTGATACTAGTTCAGTTGCTAAGAATAGTAACTCGAAACGGGAGTTGCGGAATGAACAGAGACTAGTTAAGGGTGAAGTGACGATGTGTATTGGAAATGGTTCCAAGATTGATATGATCATCATCGCACACTCCCTATACTTTCAGGATTAGTGTTAAACCTAATATAAATGTTACTTAGTGTTTGCGTTGAGCATGAATATGATTGGATCATGTTTATTGCAATACGGTTATTCATGTAAGTTGTAGAATAATTGTTGTTCTGTTTACATGAATAAAACCTTCTATGGTTATACACCCAATGAAAATGGTTTGTTGGATCTCGATCGTGGTGATACACATTTTCATAATATTGAAGCCAAAAGATGCAAAGTTTATAATTATAGTGCAACTTATTTGTGGCACTGCCGTTTAGGTCATATTGGTGTAAAGCCCATGAAGAAAATCCATGCTGATGGGCTTTTGGAATCACTTGATTATGAATCAGTTGATGCCTGCGAACCATTCCTCATGGGCAAGATGACTAAGACTCCGTTCTCCAGAACAATGGAGCGAGCAACAGATTTGTTGGAAATCATACATACTGATGTATGTGGTCCGATGAATATTGAGGCTCGCGGCAGGTATCATTATTTTCTTATCTTCACAGATGATTTGAGCAGATATGAGTATATCTACTTGATGAAACACAAGTCTGAAACATTTGAAAAAGTTCAAACAATTTTAGAGTGAAGTGGAGAATCATCGTAACAAGAATAAAAATTTCTACGATATGATCGCAGAAGTAAAATATTTGAGTTACGAGTTTGGCCTTCAGTTAAAACAATGTGAAATAGTTTCACTACTCACGCCACCTGGAACACCACGATGTAATGGTGTGTCCGAACGTCAGAACCGTACTTTATTAGATATGGTGCGATCTATGATGTCTCTTACCAATTTACCACTATCATTTTGGGGTTATGCATTAGAGCCAGCTACATTCACGTTAAATAGGGCACCATCTAAATCCGTTGAGACAACATCGTATGAACTATGGTTTGGCAAGAAACCTAAGCTATCGTTTCATAAAGTTTGAGGTTACAATGCTTATGTGAAAAAGTTTCAACCTGATAAGCTCAAACCCAAATCGGAGAAGTGTGTCTTCATAGGATACCCAAAAGAAAATGTTGGGTACACCTTCTATCACAGATCCGAAGGCAAGATATTCATTGCTGAGAATGGATCCTTTCTAGAGAAGGAGTTTCTCTCGAAAGAAGTGAGTGGGAGGAAAGTAGAACTTGATGAGGTAACTGTACCTGCTCCCTTATTGGAAAGTAGTTCATCACAGAAATCTGTTCCTGTGACTACTACACCAATTAGTGAGGAAGCTAATGATGATGATCATGTAACTTCAGATCAAGTTACTACCAAACCTCGTAGGTAAACCAGAGTGAGATCCGCACCAGGGTGGTATGGTAATCCTGCTCTGGAGGTCATGTTACTTGACCATGACGAACCTACGAACTATGAGGAAGCGATGATGAGCCCAGATTCCACGAAATGGCTTGAGGCCATGAAATCTGAGATGAGATCCATGTATAAGAACAAAGTATGGACTTTGATTGACTTGCCCAAAGATCGGCGAGCCATTGAAATTAAATGGATCTTCAAGAGGAAGATGGACGCTGATAGTAGTGTTACTATCTACAAAGCTAGAATTGTCGCAAAAGGTTTTCGACAAGTTCAAGGTGTTGACTACAATGAGAGTTTCTCACTCGTATCTATGCTTAAGTCTGTCCGAATCATGTTAGCAATTGCCACAATTTATGAAATCTGGCAAATGGATAAACAAAACTACATTCCTTAATGGATTTATTAAAGAAGTGTTGTATATGATGCAACCAGAAAGTTTTGTCAATCCTAAAGGTGCTAACAAAATATGCAAGCTCCAGCGATCCATCTATGGACTGGTGCAAGCATCTCGGAGTTGGAATATACGCTTTGATAAGTTGATCGAAGCATATAGTTTTATACAGACTTGCGGTGAAACCTGTATTTACAAGAAAGTGAGTGGGAGCACTACAACATTTCTGATAAGTATATGTGAATGACATATTGTTGATCAGAGATAATGTAGAATTATTCTGCAAAGCATAAAGGAATGTTTGAAAGGAGTTTTTCAAAGAAAGACCTCAGTGAAGCTGCTTACATATTGAGCATCAAGATCTATAGAGATAGATCAACACGCTTGATAAGTTTTTCAATGAGTACATACCTTGACAAGATTTTGAAGTAGTTCAAAATGGAACAGTCAAAGAAAGAGTTCTTGCTTGTGTTACAAGGTGTGAAACTGAGTAAGACTCAAAGCATGACCACGGCAGAAGATAGAAAGAGAATGAAAGTCATTCCCTATGCCTTGGCCATAGGTTCTATAAAATATGCCATGCTATGTACCAGATCTATTGTATACCCAACACTGTTTTTGGCAAGGGAGTACAATACTGATCTAGGAGTAGATCACTGGACAGCGGTCAAAATTGTCCTTAGTGGAATAAGGATATGTTTCTCGATTATGGAGGTGACAAAAAGGTTCGTCGTAAAGGGTTACGTCGATGCAAATTTTGACACTGATCCAGATGACTCTAAATCTCAATCTGGATACATATTGAAAGTGGGAGCAATTAGCTAGAGTAGCTCCGTGCAGAGCATTGTTGACATAGAAATTTGAAAAATACATACGGATCTGAATGTTGCAGACCCGTTGACTAAACTTCGCTCACAAGCAAAACATGATCACACCTTAGTACTCTTTGCGTGTTAATCACATAGCGATGTGAACTAGATTATTGACTCTAGTAAACCCTTTGGGTGTCGGTCACATGACGATGTGAACTATGGGTGTTAATCACATGGTGATGTGAACTATTGATGTTAAATCACATGGCGATGTGATCTAGATTATTGACTCTAGTGCAAGTGGGAGACTGAAGGAAATATGCCCTAGAGGCAATAATAAAGTTATTATTTATTTCCTTATTTCATGATGAATGTTTATTATTCATGCTAGAATTGTATTAACCGGAAACATAATACATGTGTGAATACATAGACAAACAGAGTGTCACTAGTATGCCTCTACTTGACTAGCTCGTTGATCAAAGATGGTTAAGTTTCCTAACCATAGACATGAGTTGTCATTTGATTAATGGGATCACATCATTAGGAGAATGATGTGATTGACTTGAACCATTCCGTTAGCTTAGCACTTGATCGTTTAGTTTGTTGCTATTGCTTTCTTCATGACTTATACATGTTCCTATGACTATGAGATTATGCAACTCCCATTTACCGGAGGAACACTTTGTGTGCCACCAAACGTCACAACGTAACTGGGTGATTATAAAGGTGCTCTACAGGTATCTCCAAAGGTACTTGTTGGGTTGGCGTATTTTGAGATTAGGATTTGTCACTCCGATTGTCAGAGAGGTATCTCTGGGCCCACTCAGTAATGCACATCACTATAAGCCTTGCAAGCATTGCAACTAATGAGTTAGTTGCGGGATGATGTATTACGGAACGAGTAAAGAGACTTGCCGGTGACGAGATTGAACTAGGTATTGAGATACCGACGATCGAATCTCGGGCAGGTAACATACCGATGACAAAGGGAACAACGTATGTTGTTATGCGGTCTGACCGATAAAGATCTTCGTAGAATATGTAGGAGCCAATATGGGCATCCAGGTCCCGCTATTGGTTATTGACCAGAGAGGTGTCTCGGTCATGTCTACATAGTTCTCGAACCCGTAGGGTCCGCACGCTTAACGTTCGTTGATGATATAGTATTATATGAGTTATGTATGTTGGTGACTGAATGTTGTTCGATGTCCCGGATGAGATCACGGACATGACGAGGAGCTCCGTAATGGTCCGGAGGTAAAGATTCATATATTGGATGATATGGTTTGGCCAAGGGGTCAGGCCCATGGGGCTACAAGTCGGTGCAAAAGGAGTTTTGCGGAGGCCAGGGGGCCAAACGCCGGAGATCCTGGCGTCTGGCCCTGGTCCAGACGCCGAGGCCCATGGCATCTAGGCCAGACGCCAAGGATTGTGGCGTTTGGTCCTGGAGTCCGAGTGGGACTCTTGCCTTTCGGGCAAAACCGACTTTGAGGAGGCTTTTCCTCCAAGTTTCGACCCCAGGGCTCAACATATAAATAGAGGGGCAGGGCTAGCACCAAAGACACATCAAGAAACACCAAGCCGTGTGTCGGAAACCCCGTCCCCTCTAGTTTATCCTCCGTCATAGTTTTCGTAGTGCTTACATGAAGCCCTGCGGAAATTGTTCTTCACCAACACCGTCACCACGCCGTCGTGCTGCCGGAACTCATCTACTACTTCGCCCCTCTTGTTGGATCGAGAAGGTGAGGATGTCACCGAGCCGAATGTGTGCAGAACTCGGAGGTGTCGTGCTTTCGGTACTTGGATCGGTCAGATCGTGAAGACGTACGACTACATCAACCTCGTTGATATAACGCTTCCGCGAACGGTCTACAAGGGTATGTAGACAACACTCTCCCCTCTCGTTGCTATGCATCACCATGATCCTGCGTGTGCGTACGAATTTTTTGAAATTACTATGTTCCCCAACAGTAATTTGCTTAAATAATCCTAATATGCTAGGTATAAAAGAAGAAGAATAAAATTCTCTTACGAGTGTGTTGAATACTATGAGAAGTTTGATAATTGATAATTGTTTTGAGATATGGAGATGGTGATATTAGAGTCATGTTAGTTGCGTAGTTGTGAATTTGAAAAATACTTGTGTTGAAGTTTGTGATTCCCGTAGCATGCACGTATGGTGAACCGTTATGTGATGAAGTCGGAGCATGATTTATTTATTGATTGTATTCCTTATGAGTGGCAGTCGGGGACGAGCGATGGTCTTTTCCTACCAATCTATCCCCCTAGGAGCATGCGCGTAGTACTTTGTTTTGATAACTAATAGATTTTTGCAATAAGTATGTGAGTTCTTTATGACTAATGTTGAGTCCATGGATTATACGCACTCTCACCCTTCCACCATTGCTAGCCTCTCTAGTACCGCGCAACTTTCGCCGGTGCCATAAACCCACCATATACCTTCCTCAAAACAGCCACCATACCTACCTATTATAGCATTTCTATAGCCATTCTGAGATATATTGCCATGCAACTTTCCACCGTTCCATTTACTATGACACGCTCCATCATTGTCATATTGCTTTGCATGATCATGTAGTTGACATTGTATTTGTGGCAAAGCCACCGTTCATAATTCTTTCATACATGTCACTCATGAGTCATTGCACATCTCGGTACACCACCGGCGGCATTCATATAGATTCATATCTTGTTCTAAGTATCGAGTTGTAATTCTTGAGTTGTAAGTAAATAAAAGTGTGATGATCATCATTATTAGAGCATTGTCCCAGTGAGGAAAGGATGATGGAGACTATGATTCCCCCACAAGTCGGGATGAGACTCCAAACGAAAATAAATAAATAAAAGAGGCCAAAGAAGCCCGAATAAAAAAGAAGAGAAAAGAGGCCATAAAAAAAGAGAAGGCCCAAACAAAACAAATGAGAGAAAAAGAGAGAAGGGACAATTCTACTATCCTTTTACCACACTTTTGCTTCAAAGTAGCACCATGATCTTCATGATAGAGAGTCTCCTATGTTGGCACTTTCATATACTAGTGGGAATCTTTCATTATAGAACTTGGCTTGTATATTTCAATGATGGGCTTCCTCAAAATGCCCTAGGTCTTCGTGAGCAAGCAAGTTGGATGCACACCCACTAGTTTCTTTTGTTGAGCTTTCATACACTTATAGCTCTAGTGCATCTGTTGCATGGCAATCCCTGCTCACTCACATTGATATCTATTGATGGGCATCTCCATAGCCCATTGATACGCCTAGTTGATGTGAGACTATCTTCTCCCTTTTTGTCTTCTCCACAACCACCATTCTATTCCACCTATAGTGCTATATCCATGGCTCACGCTCATGTATTGCGTGAAGATTGAAAAAGTTTGAGAACATCAAAAGTATGAAACAATTGCTTGGCTTGTCATCGGGGTTGTGCATGATTTAAATATTTTGTGTGGTGAAGATATAGCATAGCCAGACTATATGATTTTGTAGGGATAACTTTCTTTGGCCATGTTATTTTGAAGAGACATGATTACTTGGTTAGTATGCTTGAAGTATTATTATTTTTATGTCAATATTAAACTTTTGTCTTGAATCTTATGGATCTGAACATTCTTTCCACAATAAAGAAAATTACATGGATAAATATGTTAGGTAGCATTCCACATCAAAAATTCTGTTTTTATCATTTACCTACTCGAGGACGAGCAGGAATTAAGCTCGGGGATGCTGATACGTCTCCAACGTATCTATAATTTTTGATTGTTCCATGCTATTATATTATCAACCTTGGATGTTTTATATGCTATTTTATATGATTTTTGGGACTAACCTATTAACCTAGAGCCCAGTGCCAGTTTCTGTTTTTACCTTGTTTTAGAGTATCACAAAAAAGGAAAATCAAATGGAGTCCAATTGACCTGAAACTTCACGGAACTTATTTTTGGATCAGAAGAAGCCCAGAAGACTTGGAGTGCACATCCGGGGACCTACGAGGAGGCCACGAGGCAGGGGGCGCGCCCACCCCCTCTGGGCCCCTTATGGCCCCCTGACGTACTTCTTCCGCCTATATATCTCCATGTACCCTAAAAACATCAGGGAGCACAATAGATCAGGAGTTCCACCGCCAGAAGCCTCCGTAGCCACTGAAAGCCAATCTAGACCCGTTTCGGCACCCTGCCGGAGGAGGAATCTCTCTCCGGTGGCCATCTTCATCATACCGGTGCTCTCCGTGACAAGGAGGGAGTAGTTCTCCCTCGGGGCTGAAGGTATGTACCAGTAGCTATGTGTTTGAACTCTCTCTCTCTCTCTTGTGTTCTTGATTTGGCACGATCTTGATGTATCGCGAGCTTTTCTATTATAGTTGGATCTTATGTTTCTCCTCCCCCTCTACTCTCTTGTAATGAATTGAGTTTCTCCTTTGAAGTTATCTTATCGGATTGAGTCTTTAAAGATTTGAGAACATTTGGTGTATGTCTTGCCGTGCATATCTGTGGTGACAATGGGATATCACGTGATTCACTTGATGTATGTTTTGGTGACCAACTTGCGGGTTCCGCCCATGAACCTATGCATAGGGGTTGGCACACGTTTTCGTTGTGATTCTCTGGTAGAAACTTTGGGGCACTCTTTGAGGTTCTATGTGTTGGTTGAATAGATGAATCTGAGATTGTGTGATGCATATCGTATAATCATACCCACGGATACTTGAGGTGACATTGGAGTATCTGGGTGACATTAGGGTTTGGGTTGATTTGTGTCTTAAGGTGTTATTCTAGTACGAACTCTAGGGTTGTTTGTGACACTTATAGGAATAGCCCATCGGAATGATTGGAAAGAATAACTTTGAGGTGGTTTGGTACCCCGCCATAATCTCTTCGTTTGTTCTGCACTATTAGTGACTTTGGACTGACTCTTTATTGCATGTTGAGGGATAGTTATGTGATCCAATTATGTTAGTATTGTTGATGGAACTTGCACTAGTGTCAGGACCCCGATCCTAAGTCACACCGATCTAGCATGTAACACATCATATCACTTTGTGGCCTCACGCACGGTATTCCCACGGGTGCCACCTTACCTGGCCCGGGACCGTTTGCGCCTTTTGGCTCACGTATGTGGTAGTGTCGCTAGCATCCATATGACAAAGAACCCGGGCCGACATGGCTAGTCGTGAAACCAAAGCGGCACTAACCCATGGGAACAGGCATACATGAATCAACCTTGAGCATGTCGGTCAACAACGTGTGAATCCGGGTTGTAGCACTGGGCTAACAGGACTCCGGTACCCCGGGCTGTAGCAGGCTAGGCAGGACTCCGGATGTCATCGCGTGACATTTCCCCGAAGGGACACACACAAGAACGAAGTGAAACACATGCCGGCCAGTCAAGTGTCCTGAGCAGTAGTGCTGGGCTAGCAGGACTCCGGTGAACCGGGCTGTAGTGGACTACTATGGCTCATGGAAACACTAGACCACATTTCCCCATAAGAGAGGCTGCCAATGATAAACAACTAGATTGTCGGATCCCACACATACCAAGCATTTCAATCATACACACAATATGCTCGATATGTGTAAATACAACATGGCATCACAACAAGACTCTACGACTCAAGTATTAATTCATTAGGCTCCGAAGAACCAGATATTACAGACATGGGTCTCATGACCCAACAATCATAGCATACAATGCAAAGCACATGCGGAAGCTTAACATGACTGAGTACAGACATCTATAAATGAAAAAGGCTAAGAAGCCTGACTATCTACCAGATCCTGTCGAGGGCACAAGATCGTAGCTGAGGTATCAAGCTAAACGTCGAAGTCCACGCGGAACTACTAGCGAGACTGAAGTCTCTCTGCAAACATAAATTCAACAAACGTGAGTACAAAGGTACTCAGCAAGACTTACATCAGAACTAGCTACATATGCATCGGTATCAACAAAGGGGGGTGGTGGAGTTTAACTGCAGCAAGCCAGCTTTGACTCGGTGGCTAACCTGAACTACGACTGCAAACAACTCTTTTGGGGTTGCGCACACGAGTCCACATATTCACCATTCAATACACCACTATGGATCCGCTCCCGTCTCCCTACGAGAAGGCCATCCATAGCACTCACACTTATCTTGCGAGTTTTAGAGTATCCACTTTCACTTGTCTATGAACTATGCAAGGGGTCCAAGTTTCCATATCCGAGGAATCCGGCTATTCGAATAGATCATGATAACCCTGCAGGGGTGTACTTCTTCACACACGCTCCCACCACTTACCACCATATACCCGTCATGTATCTCGGCAACCTTCAAGCGGAAGCCTGGCGAGGGTGTCGGCCACGGCCTACCTAAACACTTAAGTCTCTAGTCTAGGTTTATCGCCTATCCAGGTTCCATCCGCAGGGAGTCCGGCCGAGGTTTCCACATACGGCCCCGAACGATGTGAACAGGGTTCCCGAGACACCAAACGGGCGCCCGGTACACCGTGCCACGGTGTATCTACCGCAACATAGCTCACCCCTAGGGTCAGCGCTACGCACGGCTGCCAACACATAACCTACAAACACCAAAAACTAGTTGCAACTCCTGGACAGAGTACTAGGGTGATTAAGAAGCCGAGAGGGTCAATTAAGGATCCCAATGAGTGGTAGAAGTTGTTCATGGATCACAGACACAGAACTCAGTTCCTGAGGACGGTTTCAATGAGACAACCCACCATGTACTCCTACATGGCCTCTCACCGCTACCTTTACCAAAACGTATTCACACACTTAGCTCACACACAGTAGGACATGTTTACACACCTCCGATTCATCCCCGATGAATCAGACCTGACTCAACTCTAAGCAGTAGCAGGCATGACAAGCAAACATGAATGAGTCGGCACATCAGGGCTCAAACAACTCCTACTCATGCTAGTGGGTTTCATCTATTTACTGTGGCAATGATAGGTCATGTAGAGGATAAGGAGTTCAACTACCGCAACAAGTAACAGATGAATCGTTGTTGTCCTAATGCAGTAAAAGAGAGTAGGAGCGAGAGAGTGGGCTTGTATCGGAATGAACAAGGGGGTTGTGCTTGCCTGGCACTTCTGAAGATATCATTGGGTCTTCATCAGTGTCAACGATCATAGCGTCGATACAACGTCTATCGAGAGGGGACAAATACCAGCAACAGAGAAAGAAACACAATCAATGCAATGCACAATATGATGCATGATCATGACATGTCAATATGCCGTGGTGTGAGCTAATGCAACTAGCAACATGTTAAAAGAAGTTGGTTTGAACCCTGGGTTCAAATTCAAACTATGAGTTCAAATAGTGCATTATCATGTTTTGGACTAAACAGCGAGGTTAAGTTGTTTAAACATGCATGAAAATGCCATAAACAGATTCCTTGAATTTTTTTGATAATTTTTCATATATAATTTATTTCATTTGGAGTTACGGTTTATTTTCTATGATTTTTAGAAGTTTTGGGCATTTTCTGGAATTTTCTATATAAAATTAAATCCAGAAAAAGAGTTACTGCGTCAGTCTTGCATCAGCGTGACGTCAGCAAGTCAAAGGCATGGTCCAGGTCAAACCCGACTAGTGGGGTCCACTGGTCAGTGTCACGGGGCTAGCTAGAGTCACTGACATGTGGGGCCGGTCAAAGGCCACGTTAGCAAGGTCAAAGCTGACGTGTGGGTCCCGCGGGGTTGGATTAGTTCTAACTAATTTCATTAGCTGACTAATTAAACCGGTGGGGCCCGTGTGTAAGTGGGTCAGGGGGGTTAATTTGTGGAGATGTTAGCGGCTAATGACGTTGACCGTCAGCACGCCGGAGTTTTGGCTGGCGGCGACCTCAAACCGCGGCGGCGTCCGCTAGAGTTGCGCCAGAGGCGACGGAACAACGCGTCGAGGACAACAGGAGGTAGCCCGTGCCCGTGCGCATCCAGGGGAACCAACGGAAGGGCGCGGGGTGGCCGGAGTTCGCCGGAAGCGAGCTCATGGCGGCGGCCGGAGTTCGGCGTCCGTGCAGCTAGGGCCTAGAGGGCGCGGAGAGGCCGGGGAAGAGGGGGAGTCGAAGCGGGCGCTCACAGCAGTGCCGTAGGGATGGCCAGCATGCTCGGGGAAGCCCTGTGGATGGCGAATCAGCGGCGACGATCTCCGGTGCCCGACGGTGAACACGACGAGGCCGGCGACGTTTTTGGGGCTTCCGGCGTCGGGAGGCTCGGTGAGGAGGAGGAGAGGAACGAGGCGGAGCTCGTGGATAGCTCGGAGAAGCGAGGGAACGGCTGTGGCTGCGCGTACGCGAGACGGCGGCCGGCGGTTGCTCTCGGATGGAGCTCGGGGGGGAGCTAGGGGTGAGGGAGAGACCAGAGAGATGGGGAATTGAGGGAGGAGGTCCGCGGGGCTACTCCAGGCGTGTCGGATGGTCTCGGGGGCGTCTCCGTGGCAAGCAGGAGGTGGAGCTCCTGTGTGCGCTGCTGCTGGCAGGCAACTGCTTCGGGGCGAGGGGAGGAAGACGACGGGCGAGGTGCTGGTGGGCTGGGCCGCTGGTGGCCTGGCGCTGGGCCGCGTAGGTAAGTTTGCTCCAGGTGAGCCTCCGTCTGTTTTATTTTTGTTTTCTAATATTTCAATTCTGTTTTGATTTGATTCACAGACCAAATCATTTAGTAGCTCCTGAAAATATTTATGTGGCTTGATGCAATACATTCAAAGCCACTCACAGGTTTTCAGGATTATTGGACTTGCAATTCTTTTATATAAGAATTAAATCCAACTCAAATATTTATTGATTTAAATCCAAATGGCCAAAATAATTCCTCAAAAATGTTCCATATTTTTGGTTTGGACCAAAACCCTTGCCATAAATATTAAACATCATTGGGGAGCATTTTGGAAACATTGGATGCATTTCCGGGGTTATTTTCCCTTCTTTTAATTAAAATTTTGAGGCTTTCAAATTTCCTCAATTCAAGTTTCTTGAATTTAAACATGATGCATGGATGCTTGTGCAACTATTTGCAAACAAATTCTAGGGCTGTGACAACTCACCCCCACTAAACAAGAATCTCGTCCCGAGATTCAAGACGTGAGGTAAGAAGACAGAGGGAACGCCAATAAAGAATCTTCACGATCCGATTGCCCTTCTCGAAGATGTCGATTCATTGCATCATGTCGATCTTGACATCCTTGCTTTTGAGATCTTCATCCACGTGATGACGACGGAAAGAAACTCAACTAGGATTGATCTTCTCGAAGATCGAGATAAACAATATCAACTCGCAGAATGAGATGTTGACACATCTCAAGTTGAGACACAAAACACATCGAGAGGGATGGAAGAACAACGACGGGGTTTGATTTGGTGGGCAACAATTCCACGCCTAAATAGATGGTGAGGGGGTTTCAAAGTAGCGAGAAGTTATGTTGCCCATACATAACGAGGCACCTTAGTGAAGGTGACTCGTAGAGCTATTCCCTTAAGTGGCAAAAAGAATTACTTTTGACCCATAGATCATTGAAACTCTTTATACCAGCCTAAGGCAATCACAATCGATCTTTTGAAGGAGTTTGAAAGAATGATATACTCGGGCTAGAATGGATGATGTGGACTACCTTGTTGAAGACAACGCAATGGATGATTTTTGCTTATCATCAGAAATGGATGAGACCCATGGTAAGTCCACTTTTGAGGACGATCCTGAACAACAGCTACTGAGGTGTAAGCTGGGAAAAAAATGCAAATGTTGGGAATGATTCTAGTAACTGGGGAGAAGGTTCACCGGCAAAGGTGATTCCACCAATTGGATGGCTATCAAACAACTGAGAGAACGGAGGCACATTCCAGTTAACGACAACATCAGATCCTAGTGCCTGAGCGTGCTCTCAAGAACTTGAGCATTTCTGTATTCATCAAGGTTCTGCCAATATCCGTGTCAAGGATCCTGGCAACACAGCATGCTACCATGATGAATAATGGTGGAAGATGCAGATGCAAAGGAAGATAACACTTTCTCAGATTTCACCTTAGCGAGGCCAAGCGATAAAAATCTGGATGATCGACCGAGAGACATTTAGCTCTCCGCTTCTAATGTTCTCCTTGATGTACTGGTTACCACGGTCATGCTTTAAGGCATCGGCATAGCCACCAAGTAGTGGTCGGACTTCGGAATACAATTGATCCATAAGGAACAACTTCTGGAGTAAATCCTACGAAATCCTTATGGGTAGGTGACCAACTTCCTCAATCAAGATACTACAATAATAGGTCTTCCGGCTAGGTGTGTTGGCCACGACATCCACTTTACCGGTTATCGAGAGACCAATATTATAGTTCTTCGGAAATGCTCCAACCATCATATCTTCCTGAGATTCAGATCTGGTTGGTGTCAGGATATTCCATACTCATCGAGTCTAGAAAGGAAAATGAAGGTTTGCAACACAAATCGACGAGACAACGTTGCGAGATTCTCGGGGGAATGAACTGCGATAGCAAGCTCCAAAACATGAGCTGGTTCTGCTACAAACCTGTGAACACGCTATCCAAGTCGAGCATGACCACGTAGTAGCCTTATAGTAAAACACTATCGAGTTCAGGTGGGGAACCATCATCAAGGATTTCAAAGTCTTATGCAAGTCCATGGATTAGATCCCAAGCATAGACTCCTTTTCCTTGAACAAGTCAATCAGTGGCTTGGTGTGCTAGCAACACATACAGAGTGGAGGTAATTAATCTACCAAACCATAGAATACTTCGCACATATGCATGACTGATTTGGGATGATTCCGAGGGAAACAAAAACAATCTTTCTCGAACTCACGGCGGCAACTTGCACCAAATGCACATGAATTCGAGGAAGTCACTTCTTCTATCCAAGCATAAGCTTCATGAACGGAACACGAAGGCATTTCTTACAAGTTTTCAACACTAGGTTGATGTTCAACATGAATCATGGGGGAGACAAAATGTTGTTGATGGGCTCAACAACAACTCATCGGAATATCCATATCACTGGACTTCCACCATCACGTGAACACGATGATAGTATTGGTCAGACCAAAAGAGGTAGTGGTGTATGCTCGAGGGATCAACCACGGGTAAGACAACATTATGAACATCGTTGGTTCTGATTTGACTTGACGATAGCCCATACTCAAGTCAAAGTTTTGACAAGGCAATAGATCCAACAACTGATCACGAGGACCAATTGGTGAAGATATCATCTTTCTTCAACACACGCACAAACACAAAGATATCCCTTAACATGAACTAAGTCAGACAAGCTTTTATCTTCCAACTCTCCAAGTTGTTGTTAAGCTTAACCAACTAGCCCAGGGGTATCCAACACAGATTATTGGAGAATGGGTGGTTGGAGGAAAACCAACATGATCACGAACTCAACATAGCGGTCAGGTGACAACCAGGTAATACTTCCAAGAAGATAATCGGAACATCACGAACCACAGATATGATACTAAGCTCGAGATCAATCTTGCTTTTGAGGGCAAGACGATATGATCGATAGAGCAAGGGTTTGGCAAAATCCTAACTCGTTGGTCGAAGAGTGCACCAGGAAAATAAGGATTAGGTAGCACAATCTATCTTAGAATGATGATTCAATAACCAACACGCTAAGAATGAGAATATTGTCCATTAACTACCAAGCAACGGAGTTGCTAGGAGTATTGATTTCACACATCACGACTCACTTACCGGCATTCCGGTTACAATAACACGGGAACCGAGGAATGAACAATGATGGCAAGAAGTACCACTGCGTCAAGAATTCATAGGTGAAGGTGCAATTCTCACGACGCTCTTGACATAAGGTGGGTAATACTTCAGGGTAGAACAGAACCAAAAGCTGGGTTGCATTTTGATCTGCGGAATACAACTATTTTGACCCAACCCTAGATATGGATGGGGTACTGGAGTTAGTTTCTCCTAGTCATTCCGGAATAGAATGGCTTGACGGACCACAAGAATAAAAGGCACTCATGAACACGAATGCACACATACTCTTGGCTATCTACTGATAGAGGATGATCGGAATACAACTAAAGAGGAACACCTCAAGGAACATATAATTTTCTGAGCTGTGGAGGCATAGATTAGTATGTCGAGCAAAGCTCAACATATTTCTTCTGGATAACCCATGCAGAAAGGTAGAACTGGCAGAGCCACAACATAGAATGGAGAACTCATCGGGAGCACTCTGTCGTGACCTTTTGGTTCAAAAGAACTCCTGCCAAGAATGGTTCATGATAATTGGAAGAAGGATATACCACGAACCTCGAGGACTGATGCAAAGGTTACTAATATCCTAAAGGAACTATCAAACACTATCAACATGAGGTAAGTAGGGTGAATCTCGGGTTTAGGAACCCATGAATAGAATACCTACCACTACATGGCATCATGGGATGCTTTTGAGAATAATGGCCAGAATCACACACTGGGGATACAAAACATGGCTAGATCACTAGGTGACTCCCTAAAACACCTAGGGTCATAGTAATAGCTCCAACATGTATGTCGAGGCAACAAAGTACCCCAACTCACCGATTAGTGTGATTAATCTGGCCCAAAGCAACATCGAGAATGGAAAGAAGGGATTTGCAAATGCATCAGACTATTTAGAAACTTGGGATGACTCGGACAGCATAACGGCTGTAAATGCTCAAAATGATTTGAGACATCCTGCAAAATGGTGGCATAACCACCTAACATCACAATATCAAAGTTCTGAGATCAACTGAGAACACATGGAAGTAGTAGAAACTAAGAAGAGGCTTGAAACTATCAATTCTATAAGTCTATGGATTAGTAACACGTCATCCTGATAGATAGATGAGAAGGCCTAGTTCTTAATCCCCGTAGAAAAAAAGAGGTTGACTCAGATCAGAAGGTCATGAGAATAAGGAGTAAAAAGAGCCTTACGTTCCCTTCCACAATAAATTCCCTTATATAACTAAAGCATTTCTAGACTCAACTTCGACTAGTTTGGCTTGGTAATCCTACAGGCAGTCAGGCTCTGATACCAACGCTGTCAGGACCTCGATCCTAAGTCACACCGATCTAGCATGTAACACATCATATCACTTTGCAGCCTCACGCACGGTATTCCCACGGGTGCCACCTTACCTGGCCTGGGACCGTTTGCGCCTTTTGGCTCACGTATATGATAGTGTCGCTAGCATCCATATGACAAAGAACCCGGGCCGACATGGCTAGTCGTGAAACCAAAGCGGCACTAACCCATGGAACAGGCATACATGAATCAACCTCGAGCATGTCGGTCAACAACGTGTGAATCCGGGCTGTAGCACTGGGCTAACAGGACTCCGGTACCCCGGGCTGTAGCAGGCTAGGCAGGACTCCGGATGTCATCGCGTGACATTTCCCCGAAGGGACAGACACAGGAACGAAGTGAAACACATGCCGACCAGTCAAGTGTCCTGAGCAGTAGTGCTGGGCTAGCAGGACTCCGGTGAACCGGGCTGTAGTGGACTACTATGGCTCATGGAAACACTAGACCACATTTCCCCATAAGAGAGGCTGCCAAGGATAAACAACTAGATTGTCGGATCCCACACATACCAAGCATTTTAATCATACACACAATATGCTCGATATGTGTAAATACAACATGGCATCACAACAAGACTCTACGACTCAAGTATTAATTCATTAGGCTCCGAAGAGCAAGATATTACAGACATGGGTCTCATGACCCAACAATCATAGCATACAATGCAAAGCACATGCGGAAGCTTAACATGTCTGAGTACAGATATCTATAAATGAAAAAGGCTAAGAAGCCTGACTATCTACCAGATCCTGTCGAGGGCACAAGATCGTAGCTGAGGTATCAAGCTAAACGTCGAAGTCCACGCGGAACTACTAGCGAGACTGAAGTCTCTCTGCAAAACATAAATTCAACAAACGTGAGTACAAAGGTACTCAGCAAGACTTACATCAGAACTAGCTACATATGCATCGGTATCAACAAAGGGGGGTGGTGGAGTTTAACTGCAGCAAGCCAGCTTTGACTCGGTGGCTAACCTGAACTACGACTGCAAACAACTCTTTTGGGGTTGCGCACACGAGTCCACATATTCACCATTCAATACACCACTATGGATCCGCTCCCGTCTCCCTACGAGAAGGCCATCCATAGCACTCACACTTATCTTGCGAGTTTTAGAGTATCCACTTTCACTTGTCTATGAACTATGCAAGGGGTCCAAGTTTCCATATCCGAGGAATCCGGCTATTCTAATAGATAATGATAACCCTGCAGGGGTGTACTTCTTCACACACTCTCCCACCACTTACCACCATATACCCGTCATGTATCTCGGCAACCTTCAAGCGGAAGCCTGGCGAGGGTGTCGGCCACGGCCTACCTAAACACTTAAGTCTCTAGTCCAGGTTTATCGCCTATCCAGGTTCCATCCGCAGGGAGTCCGGCCGAGGTTTCCACATACGGCCCCAAACGATGTGAACAGGGTTCCCGAGACACCAAACGGGCGCCCGGTACACCGTGCCATGGTGTATCTACCGCAACATAGCCCACCCCAAGGGTCAGCGCTACGCACGGCCGCCAACACATAACCTACAAACACCAAAAACTAGTTGCAACTCCTGGACAGAGTACTAGGGTGATTAAGAAGCCGAGAAGGTCAATTAAGGATGCCAATGAGTGGTAGTAGTTGTTCATGGATCACAGACACAGAACTCAGTTCCTGAGGACGGTTTCAATGAGACAACCCACCATGTACTCCTACATGGCCTCTCACCGCTACATTTACCAAAACGTGTTCACACACTTAGCTCACACACAGTAGGACATGTTTACACACCTCCGATTCATCCCCGATGAATCAGACCTGACTCAACTCTAAGCAGTAGCAGGCATGACAAGCAAACATGAATGAGTAGGCACATCAGGGCCCAAACAACTCCTACTCATGCTAGTGGGTTTCATCTATTTACTGTGGCAATGACAGGTCATGCAGAGGATAAGGGGTTCAACTACCGCAACAAGTAACAGATGAATCGTTGTTGTCCTAATTCAGTAAAAGAGAGCAGGAGCGAGAGAGTGGGCTTGTATCGGAATGAACAAGGGGGTTGTGCTTGCCTGGCACTTCTGAAGATATCATTGGGTCTTCATCAGTGTCAACGATCATAGCGTCGGTACAACGTCTATCGAGAGGGGACAAATACCAGCAACAGAGAAAGAAACACAATCAATGCAATGCACAATATGATGCATGATCGTGACATGTCAATATGCCGTGGTGTGAGCTAATGCAAGTAGCAACATGTTAAAAGAAGTTGGTTTGAACCCTGGGTTCAAATTCAAATTCAAACTATGAGTTCAAATAGTGCATTATCATGTTTTGGACTAAACAGCGAGGTTAAGTTGTTCAAACATGCAAGAAAATGCCATAAACAGATTCCTTGAATTTTTTTGATAATTTTTCATATGTAATTTATTTCATTTGGAGTTACAGTTGATTTTCTATGATGTTTAGAAGTTTTGGGCATTTTTCTGGAATTTTCTATATAAAATTAAATCCAGAAAAAAGAGTTACTGCATCAGTCTTGCGTCAGCGTGACGTCAGCAAGTCAAAGGCACGGTCAAGGTCAAACCCGACCAGTGGGGTCCACTGGTCAGTGTCACGGGGCTAGCTAGAGTCACTGACATGTGGGGCCTGTCAAAGGCCACGTCAGCAAGGTCAAAGCTGACGCGTGGGTCCCGCGGGGTTGGATTAGTTCTAACTAATTTCATTAGCTGACTAATTAAACTAGTGGGGCCCGTGTGTAAGTGGGTCAGGGGGGTTAATTAGTGGAGATGTTAGCGGCTAATGACGTTGACCGTCAGCATGCCGGAGTTTTGGCCGGCGGCGACCTCAAACCGCGGCGGCGTCCGCCGGAGTTGCACCAGAGGTGACGGAACGACGCGTCGAGGACAACAGGAGCTAGCCCGTGCCCGCGCGCATCCAGGGGAACCAACGGAAGGGCGCGGGGTGGCCGGAGTTCGCCGGAAGCGAGCTCGTGGCGGCGGCCGGAGTTCGACGTCCGTGCAGCTAGGGCCTAGAGGGCGCGGAGAGGCCGGGGAAGAGGGGGAGTCGAAGCGGGCGCTCACAGCGGTGCCGTAGGGATGGCCAGCGTGCTCGGGGAAGCCCTGTGGATGGCGAATCGGCGGCGACGATCTCCGGTGCCCGACGGTGAACACGACGAGGCCGGCGACGTTTTTGGGGCTTCCGGCGTCGGGAGGCTCGGTGAGGAGGAGGAGAGGAAGGAGGCGGAGCTCGTGGATAGCTCGGAGAAGCGAGGGGACGGCTGTGGCTGCGCGTACATGAGACGGCGGCCGGCGGTTGCTCTCGGATGGAGCTCGGGGGGAGCTAGGGGTGAGGGAGAGACCAGAGAGATGGGGAATTGAGGGAGGAGGTCCGCGGGGCTACTCCAGGCGCGTCGGATGGTCTCGGGGGCGTCTCCGTGGCAAGCAGGAGGTGGAGCTCCTGTGTGCGCTGCTGCTGGCACGCAGCTACTTCGGGGTGAGGGGAGGAAGACGACGGGCGAGGTGCTGGTGGGCTGGGCCGCTGGTGGCCTGGCGCTGGGCCGCGTAGGTAAGTTTGCTCGAGGTGAGCCTCCGTCTCTTTTATTTCTGTTTTCTAATATTTCAATTCTGTTTTGATTTGATTCACAGACCAAATCATTTAGTAGCTCCTGAAAATATTTATGTGGCTTGATGCAATATATTCAAAGCCACTCACAGGTTTTCAGGATTATTGGACTTGCTATTCTTTTATATAAGAATTAAATCCAACTCAAATATTTATTGATTTAAATCCAAATGGCCAAAATAATTCCTCAAAAATGTTCCATATTTTTGGTTTGGACCAAAACCCTTGCCATAAATATTAAACATCATTGGGGAGCATTTTGGAAACATTGGATGCATTTCCAGGGTTATTTGCCCTTCTTTTAATTAAAATTTTGAGGCTTTCAAATTTCCTCAATTCAAGTTTCTTGAATTTAAACATGATGCATGGATGCTAGTGCAACTATTTGCAAACAAATTCTAGGGCTGTGACAACTAGTGAAAGTATGAACCCTAGGCCTTGTTTCAACGCATTGCAATACCATTTTCGCTCACTTTTAGCATTAGTTACCTTGCTGTTTTATATTTTCAGATTACAAAAACCTATATCTACTATCCATATTGCACTTCTATCACCATCTCTTCACCGAACTAGTGCACCTATACAATTCACCATTGTATTGGGTGTGTTGGGGACACAAGAGACTCTTTGTTATTTGGTTGCAGGGTTGCTTGAGAGAGACCATCTTCATCCTACGTCTCCTATGGATTGATAAACCTTAGGTCATCCACTTGAGGGAAATTTGCTACTGTCCTACAAACCTCTGCACTTGGAGGCCCAACAACGTCTACAAGAAGAAGGTTGTGTAGTAGACGTCAAGGACGCATGGGAATTATCGTCAAGCTATTTTCATCACACTCATATGATTCGCGTTCGGTACTTTGATAATTTGATATGTGGGTGGACCGGTGCTTGGGTACTGCACTTACTTGGACAAGCATCCCACTTATGATTAACCCCTATTGCAAGCATCCGCACCTACAACAGAAGTATTAAGGTAAACCTAACCATAGCATGAAACATATGGATCCAAATCAGCCCCTTACGAAGCAACGCATAAACTAGGGTTTAAGCTTCTGTCACTCTAGCAACCCATCATCTACTTATTACTTCCCAATGCCTCCCTCTAGGCCCAAGCAATGGTGAAGTGTCATGTAGTCGACGTTCACATGACACCACTAGAGGGGTGACAACATACATCTCATCAAAATATCGAACGAATACCAAATTCACATGACTACTAATAGCAAGACTTCTCCCATGTCTTCAGGAACAAACGTAACTACTCACAAAGCATATTCATGTTCATAATCAGAGGGGTATTAATATGCATAATGGATCTGAACATATGATCTTCCACCAAGTAAACCAACTAGCGTCAACTACAAGGAGTAATCAACACTACTACCAACCCACAGGTACCAATTTGAGGTTTGGATACAAAGATTAGATATAAGAGATGAACTAGGGTTTGAGAAGAGATGGTGCTGGTGAAGATGTTGATGGAGATTGACCCCCTCCCGATGAGAGGATCGTTGGTGATGATTTCCCCCTCCTGGAGCGAAGTTTCCCTGGCAGAACAGCTCCGTCGGAGCCCTAGATTGGTTCTGCCAAGGTTCCGCCTCGTGGCGGCGGAGTTTCATCCCGTGAGCTTGTTTATGATTTTTTCCTCGGACGAAAGACTCCATATAGCCAAAGATGGGCATCGAAGGGCCACCAGGGGACCCACGAGGCAAGGGGCGCGCCCAAGGGGGTAGGGCGCGCCCCTCACCCTCGTGCCTGGTGGGTGGCCCCCCTCTGGTACTTCTTGCGCCCAATATTTTTTTTATTCTGAAAAGTGCTCCCGTGAACTTTCAGAACTTTTGGAGATGTGCAGAATATGTCTCTAATATTTGCTCCTTTTCCAGCCCAGAATTCCAGCTGCCAGCATTCCCCCTTGAGGGAGTCCTGGATTAGGGGGTCTCCGGACAGCCGGACTATATCCTTTGACCGAACTGTTGGACTATGAAGATACAAGATTGAAGACTTCGTCTCGTGTCCGGATGGGACTCTACTTGGCGTGGAAGGCAAGCTAGGCAGTACGGATATGGATATCTCCTCCTTTGTAACCGACCTTGTGTAACCCTAACCCCTTCCGGTGTCTATATAAACCAGAGGGTTTTAGTCCATAGGACAACATACAATCATACCATAGGCTAGCTTCTAGGGTTTAGCCTCTCCGATCTCGTGGTAGATCAACTCTTGTACTACCCATATCATCAAGAATAAATCAAGCAAGACGTAGGGTTTTACCTCCATTAAGAGGGCCCGAACCTGGGTAAAACATCGTGTCCCCTGCCTCCTGTTACCATCCGCCTTAGACGCACAGTTCGGGACCCCCTACCCGAGATCCGCCGGTTTTGTCACCGACATTGGTGCGGTCATTGAGAGTTCCTCTGTGTCGTCGCTGTTAGGCTTGATGGCTCCTACTATCATCGATAGCGATGCAGTCCAGGGTGAGACGTTTCTCCCCGGACAGATCTTTGTGTTCGGCGGCTTCGCACTGCGGGCCAACTCGCTTGGCCATCTGGAGCAGATCGAAAGTTACGCCCCTGGCCACCAGGTCAGGTTTGGAAGCTTAAACTACACGGCCGATATCCGTGGAGACTTGATCTTCGACGGATTCGAGCCCCTGCCTTGTGCGCCACGCGGTCACGATGAGTATGATTTAGCTCTACCATCGGACAGTGTCCAGGAAATCGCACCAGCAGCCGCTCCGACTCGGAGCCAGTTGTGCCATCCATGGATGGGTGGATAGACCCCGCCACGGGGGCCGTATCCTCAGCGGCGATCGAGCCGAATATCGACCTCACCCTTCGCGAGAGCCGTGTTGCCAAACTGCCGGATCCTTCTCCGGCCACGGACTCCGAACCGCTTGCGCCCGTTCCTATCGAATCCGATTGGCCACCGATTATGGAGTTTACCTCCGCGAATATTTTTCAGCACTCGCCCTTCGGTGACATATTGAACTCCCTAAGGTCTCTCTCCTTGTCAGGAGGATCCTGGCCGCACTATGTCCGGCAGGACTGGGATGCGGATGACGAAGAAATTCGCCGCCCACCCACCACCCACTTAGTAGCCACTGTCGACGGCTTAACCGACATGCTCGACTTCGACTCCGAAGACATCGACAGTATGGACGACGATGCAGGAGACGAACAGGAACCACTGCCCACAGGGCACTGGACGCCCACTTCATCACATGATGTATACATGGTGGACACACCCAAAGAAAACAATGACGAGGAACGGAAGGACAAAACAAAGGGTTGTTCCCTCGAGAAGCAGTCAAAGCGGCGGCGTAAACGCCGCTCCAAATCCTGCCTCGGCAAAAATAACGATCATATAGACCCAGCGATAGAGCAGGGTGAACCATCGCCCGACCAGGGCAACATGGGGAATCAAACCGAACAACCCGACTCTGTCGAAGATAACAGTACGGACGACACCACACCAGACAGGCGCCAGGAGCAACATAACGCCCACCAAAGGCTTGTTGCCACGGCGAGGAGCCTGAAAAAATAGAAGCAAAGGCTCAAGGCTGCACAAGACACACTAAAAATCAAATGGAGTGAAGTACTCAACACTGCAGCGAAGTACGGCAGTAACCGCCACACCAAGAGCTATCCGAAGCGAAAGTTGCTACCTGAATTTGATAAGGAGGCCTTAGATCCTCCACAATTAAAAAATAAAACGGCCATCCGGTCGGATAGACGACCTCATAGCCAACATAAAGTGGCAAATGACGCCGCACATAAACCAGTACGCGATCCGCGTAACGTCTCGCATCAAAAGGATGGCGCAACCAGATCCATCTATGGACCACGCAAGCGTGCTCCAACATACAATGCAACACAACAAACACCCAAACACCACGGTACACCCAAATACAGGGGTGCCGCACACCCTCTATGTTTCACCGATGAGGTGCTGGATCATGAATTTCCAGACGGATTCAAACCCGTAAATATAGAGGCGTACGACGAAACAACAGACCCTGGGGGTCTGGATTGAGGACTACATCCTCAATATCCATATGGCTCGAGGAGATGATCTCCACGCCATCAAGTACTTACCCCTCAAGCTCAAAGGGCCAGCTCGGCACTGGCTTAAAAGCCTCCCTGAAAACTCCATCGGAAGCTGGGAAGAGCTCGAAGACGCCTTTCGGGCAAATTTTCAAGGGACATATGTCCGACCACCGGATGCAGACGATTTAAGTCATACTAGCACATATGCCCGTGCGTTGCAACGGGAGAGATTTTTTTGCGAGCAACATCGGGATAGATAATCGATGTGTCCATCAAAACGGTCCCCACAATAGTCGGGCGATAGAGTGGAGAGTTGTGGTGTTCTCGCAGGTCGTGTTTGGCACGCAAGATCTTTGTAGTAGTGGAGTTGGTCGGAGTGGCGGACACTACTCAACTCGTGCCTTTTTTTCCTTCAGGTCCGCCTCCTTATAGAAAAAGGCAAACAAAAAATCATTAATTTCTAGAAAAATGCAAACAAAACTTGAAATAGGAAGATTTTTAAAATTTATAAACATTTTTTGAAAACATGACCATTTCTAAGGTGGGAGAAACGAACATTTTTCGAAATTTTGAAGAATTTTTGAAAATGGAAACTTGTTGTGAACATTCATTTTTTTTAAAATGTCGTCTTAATCCCGAACATTATTTTCAATTTGTGGTCATTTTTATTAAAATAATATTTTTCGAATTTCTATTATTTCTACAATGAAATTTATTTTTTGAAATTCCTTTTGAAAAAATGCAAACATTTTTTGAATGTCAAGCAAATGTTGAAAGAAATAAAAAATTTAAAGGTCCAAATATTTTTGAAAATGGAAAGAAATTTTGCAATTCTAAGATTTAACAAAAATTAGTAAAAGGAACAAAATTTTGGAAAATTAAAAAAATAAATTGATGGAAAAAGTTAAAATAACTTGAAAAGGAAAAAATAGAAAAGGAAAAAAGTGGAAACAGGCCCGCTCAATATTGGGTGACCGATAAGAGGCTCCAATTATATGCCGCTGGGTGCGATAACTAAGGTTCCCAGCTGCGTGCGCAGGATATAAATGGGTGGCTATTCTAGGCCTTAGTGCGTTTGGCCCACGCCCGAAATTCTGGACAAATTTTTTTATTCTTTTCTAGCAGATGGACTACAAAATTTCTTTATTTTTGAATTTCAGTTATTTTTACAATGAAATTTATTTTAAAAATCCCGATCAGTATTTGAATTCTGTTGGCAAAAATGTGAACATTTTTATAATTTCAAACAAAATTTGAACGAAAATAAAAAATAAAAGTTGCAAATATTTTTGAAAATATGAACATTTTTTAAAATTCTAAGATTTAACGAAAATTAGTACAAAAAATAAATTTAGGAAAATTAAAAACATAAATTTATGGGTAAGGGGAAAAATAACTTTGAAGGGAAAAATAGAAAAGAACAACAGAAAAAATAAAAATGGGCCGGTCCAATATTGGGCGACGTATGGGAAGCTTGAACTATATGCCGCTTCGTGCGACAAATAAGGTTTCCCAGCTGCATGCGCATGATATAAATGGGTAGCTTTTCTAGGCCTTAACGCGTGCGGCCCATGTACGAATTCTGGACAAAACTCTCAAAAAAATTAGTACCACCTTGGATATAGAAAAAATATTTTTATGGTGAACAGATGAAAAAATTGAAGAAACGCACCTTGCTTTATTAGTAGGTATAGATAACTCAACAGCCCGGTGAGTCAGCCCGAAAACTTTAGAATAGGTTCCTCACTAAAAAGAACCAAATAGTCGACTGTCCGGACGCCGAAGCCTTAGCAGCTTTCAAGCATAGCGTTCAAGACGAATGGCTTGCCAGACACCTCGGTCAAGAAAAGCCGAGAACAATGACAGCATTAACAAGCCTCATGACCCGTTTTTGCGCGGGCGAGGACAGCCGGTTAGCCCGATGCAGCACCAGCGACCCAAGTACATCCGAAGTCAGGGATGGAAACGGAAAATCACGATGAAGTAAGAATAAGCGCCGGAATAAAGAAGACAGCCCGAAAAGCACGGCGGTAAACGCCGGATTTAGAAGCTCTCAGCCAGGCCAGCAGAAGCCGCCCTCCAAAGGAAACAGAGACGAACTGTCCAGCCTAAACAAAATTCTGGACCAAATATGTCAGATCCATAGCACCCCTGATAAACCTGCAAATCATACCCACAGAGAATGGTGGGTCTTCAAACAGTCCGGCAAGCTCAACGTCGAACACAAGGGGCAGGATACACCAAGTGAAGACGAGGACGAGCCTCGCAAGCAAAGCACATGGGAACACAACAAATTCCCACCAGAAGTCAAAACCGTCAATATGTTACACGTGATAAAAAGGAGAAACAAAGCGGCATCTTTAGAGAAACATGCCCCAGGGCCTATCACCGTGGAGCTCCGCCACTGGTCGTCCCAACCGATCACCTTCGATCATCGGGATTACTCGGCAAGTATCCGGCGTGCAGGATGGGCTGCCTTGGTATTAGATCCAATAATTGATGGATACCACTTCACACGAGTCCAGATGGACGGCGGCAGCAATTTAAATCTGATATATCAGGACACAGTCCGCAAAATGGGGATAGACCCAACAAAAAAAATTCGAAGCAATGATACCTTTAAAGGAGTAACTCCAGGCCCGGAGGCTCATTGCAGGGGCTCCCTGCTACTAGAGGTTATATTCGGCTTCCCCGATAACTTCCGCAGTGAAAATTTAACTTTCCACGTCGTTCCGTTCCAAAGTGGCTATCAAGCACTATTCGGACGCGAAGCTTTCGCTCGCTTTAATGCAATACCGCATTACGCTTCCCTCAAGCTCAAGATGCCCGGTCCACGCGACATCATTACAGTAAATGGAAATATTGAGCGCTCCTTGCGCGCCGAAGACGGTGCGGCCGCCTTGGCCGCCGCATACTAAACGGCCTCACCAACTCAAACATTTGACAGGTCGTTAAGACCACAGACGCGGTTAGACGAGTCTGGCGCAGCTATATGTAATTAATACAGGTTTCATGGCCATACCCCTATTACAATACAAGGGGCTCAACGCGCGCGCAAAAGTGACAATAAGGCTCACCTTTACTCAATTTCAACTATATATTGTTTATTTAGTATAACTTAACTTTTGCACGGCAATTAAGTTCCTCTCTTTTTCAGATGACCATCGTGCTACACCCGCCCAGGATACGGCACAACGGAGTCACAGGCGCAGACGTGCGGCAGGGACCCGTTCCAAGGATTCTTTGTAGATTAATACCCTGCGTAAACCTTTTTTACTGTCTCTTGTTGATTTACATCCCTCGGTTTCTCAGTACAATCAAGAAGGATGCTGACGTCTTGGCATGTGGCCACGCCAGAATAATGCACGTACCTGGACACCAGGGGCTTATTACAAAGGGTACTGTTGAGACCCGGTTTACACCATAAAGACCGAATACCTTAGGGAGTGTTCGGTGTCGCGAGTTTGGCCTTATATGCATCAGCTCCGAATCATGTCTTTGGTCAAATGTTGGGTTTGCCCGGCTCCTGTATTTTGCTGCCTTACGTTCCGCTCTATCGGCTAAGGCGGCACCAGGAGAACTACTGCGATTGTGCCCTGGTTCATCCAGACGAACACCTTAGTAGAGAAAGCCGAAAACTGACTGTCATGGTATAGCGTGAGACTGGTCAACCACTCGATGACCTATTGGAATCTTCGAGCTTCCTCCGCATTAACGAAGGGCCGTTTCCCGGCCAAGCATGTACGCACCCCGAATCCGGATGAGTGCAGAGCCACCAGGGGCTATATAGTAGCCCCACTGTCAAACTCCTATGGCTAAGTGAAAGTGCTAAAGCATTATAGTCCGGTTGCCTAGTTCGCTGCGCTATCACCTCCTTAATAGGACCAAGACGTTGGATTAAGTGTGAATACGCGTCTTTTGCTAACACCCCTGCATTATATGCGTGGGGGCTGAAGCCGACGACTGCAATCTTTTAGGTTATATACATGTATACATAAACGGCCGCACAGGAGGCATCACAATACTTTCAGGCAAAAGTATAAATACAGCCTTGATAAATTCAAGAAAACGTTGTTTTTACAATAGGAATACATGTCACTCAAACATAACATTCTTTGAGCACTGGGCCTCTATCAACGAGCGCCCTCAAGAACTTCTTCAAAATAGTGCTCGGCAGCTACTCGGCCTATGACCGAACCCTGTGCCGCGACAGTGGTGGCATCCATCTCCGCCCAGTATGTTTTGACACGGGCAAGGGCCATCCGCGAGCCTTCTATGCACGCTGACCTCTTCATCGCATTAATGCGTGGCACCGCACCAAAGAACTGCTGCACCAAGCTAAAATAGTTGTTCGGCTTTGGCCTTTCTGGCCACAGATGATCCACAACAGACCTCATGGCGAGTCCGGACAATCTATTGAGTTCGGCCCATTCAGCAAGCTGATCAGTCAATGGAAGTGGACGCTCTGGAACGTTCAATTGCGACTAGAACAGCTTGTCCACTTCACGATCTGTTTGATCTCGGAAGTATTCGGCCGCATCGACAGCGCTCGCCGCTAAGTCCAGATATGCGTCGGCCGAACTCCACAGCCAATCCAGAGGGGCATATCGCGGATCGCCGAACTTCCTCCGTAGCATAAAGGGCTTCCCAGCCACAATGTCCCCGGCTTCACGCAGTTCCTCCTTCTTCGCTCTCATTGCAGAGCAGGTGTCTTTTGTCACTATTGTGGCCTTTTCAAGGTCTGTAGCCTTCGCCCGATTTTCTTCTTCAAGAAACTGGTAGCGGTCGACGGTGTCTTTTAACTTCACAGCCATTTTGGCCATTTTCTCCTTGCTCTCGCTATGAGCGGCCTTCTCGGCTCTCAACTCTTCGGCCGCCTTCAAAGCGGCCGCATTACTACTCCTTGCTTGCTCCTTGGCTCGGGCAAGCTCCGCCCGCAGGGCCTCCATGGTGGCAGCTCCATCTGCAGTCACAACATATTAAAGATACTGGCATCACGCTGCTCTTACTATGTGACATCCACTATAAATATCACCTACCCTGTGCCTCGTCAAGCCGCTTGTTAACAAGCTCGATGTCGGCATCCGCCACATCCAGTTGTCGCTTTAGTTCGGCAACCCCATCAGTCCGGCTAGCCACCGGAGCTTCAGACACCTGCACGTAAAGGCGGTCTGGTTATTATCTGGGACTATGATCCTCTGTTCGCCGCCGTTCTCGACGACAACCAGAGTCTCAGGGGCTACTATCTACACAGGGCACACCTAAAATGTGCGGTACCATCACAAATGTATATCATTTCACGTACCTCAAACCCGTCAGTAGACTCATAAAGGCTTCATGCAACCCGTTTTCGACGGAAGAAATCCTTTCAATCACCGTACACATTAATGTACGAAGCTCTTCTGAGATAGTCGCTCGCTCTAGCAGACCCTTCAGTATGTCCGACCGCATACCAGATGGTGCCGGACTCTTTTGATTGCTCTCTTCAAGAGCCAGATACTGAGGGCTTCGGGTGACCATGGGATTACCTTCTGGCCTTGCCGGATCCGGAGAAACTCTTCGTGATGACACTTTAAGGTCGCCCGCTTCTTGAGCCGGGGAGTCCGGGGGAGGTGTTTCGCTCTCCATCATCTCTGGAAGAAGATCCCCCAAAGACGAGCTCTGTTGAGAAGGGCTCAGATCCGAACTGCAAGATAAATTCTTCGGTTATCTTCCTCAGAAGTAAGGTAGTATATCTTCCCTATTAAGTACTTTTTGATTACTTATAGCTCATTAGAGGGTTGATCCCCGCACGGACTTTGTGTGGCAAGAGCACCCTCCGAGGCGGGACCCTCTAGTGGAGTTTTCTTCTCCCGTTTGGAAACCTTGGTTTCCGGATCATCAGAGGTAGTCCTCTTCCTCCCCTGGGGCGAGGGAATGTCAGATTCCTTCCCTTGGTTATCCTCCCTCACGGAGGCGTTCGTTCCCTTGGTTGGAATAGGTAGTGGTGGAGGCCCGCTTTCGCCCTCTTTATTCCCCCTTCATCTTCCTTTGAGGGCATTGGGCAAGGTGCTGGCTCGAGCATCTTTTCCAGCATCGGATTGTCCAAGCCTTCGGAAAGGGGGCCGAACACCGGATCATCTTCGCCTTTGTTATCCAGTCCTGGTCAAAAAGCGATTCTTCAGAATGACATCCTGATAAATGAAAGACAGTGTGTTCGACTAGAGGATTACTTACTTGGGCCGCGGTGCGGTTGCTGCTCAGGCCCACGTCCTCGGAGGTGTCCGGACACTCTATTTGGGGTCCGAAGAACAACTTGTACATCTCCTCGTGCGTCAGGCCGAGGAAATTCTGAATAGCGCGCGGTCCTTCTGGGTTGAATTCCCACAAGCAGAGGGGCCGGCTTTTGCAAGGCTGGACTCGACGAACTAGCATGATTGCCACTACCATAACCAAACTAAAATCTCCCTCGAAGAGATCTTGGATGCGGCTCTGTAGTATGGGCACATCCTTGGATGGACCCCACCTTAGCCCCTTGTTGGTCCATGACATCAGTTGTGGTGGAGGGCCCGAGCGAAAGGCGGGGGAAGCTACCCACTTGGCACTTCTGGGAGCGGTGACGTAGTACCACTCCCGTTGCCATAATCCGGACACCTCTGGAAATGAACCCTTTGGCCACGGAGCTCCATCGATCTTTCTTATTAATGCCCCTCCGCACACTGCATGCTACCCCTCAACCGTCTTCGGCTTCACATCAAAGGTCTTGAGCCACATGCCGAGGTGAGGGGTAATGCGGAGGAAGGCCTCACATACGACAATGAATGTCATGATGTGGAGAAAGGAATCCGGGGCTAGATCATGGAAATCAAGCCCGTAATAGAACATCAAACCCCTAACAAAGGGATCCAGAGTGAGGCCTAGTCCTCGGAGGAAGTGGGAGATGAACACGACGTCTTCATTGGGTTCAGGACTAGGGACGACCTGCCCTCGGGCAGGCAGGCGATGCGAAACTTCGGCGATCAGGTATCTTGCCTCCCTCAACTTCTTGATATCCTCTTCCGTGACGGAGGAAGGCATCCACCGGCCCTGGAGGCTGGATCCGGACATGATTGGAGATCCGAAGCACCTGACCTGGGCTTTGGGTGTTAGAACTCGAGGCGGGGGAAGGATTCGATTGAGCACGGGAGAGAAAAAGTAAAAGCCTTGTCCCTTTATAAAGATGGTGAATTTCAAGCGTCCTCCTCATAGCCATTTGGGACTTGCCTAAAATCTAGGAGTCCTAGGCGCGGTTGGGTTACCCATGACCGTATTGATGAGAATCCCGTAATAAGGGAGATACGATCTCTGCTTTGACAAGACGTGTCAAGAAACTGCCTCGCGTTATGTGCGGGGCTAGTTAAAGAAAAATGGTTCGAATAATCTCCGAGCCATGGCATGATGTCATGTTGCCAAAACGTGTCAGCAGATTAGATTTGTGGAAATATTATTCTCTCTACGGTGGTATGTGGAACTTATTTTGCAGGGTCAGACACTATCCTTTTATTCGAACTCTTCTGTGGTGCATCTGGAGGAGGAACCCGCCTTGCAATGCCGAAGACAACACTGCGGGCCGGACTCATCGTCATTCAAGCCTGGTTTAGGGGCTACTGAGGGAGTCCTGGATTAGGGGGTCTCCGGACAGCCGGACTATATCCTTTGACCGGACTGTTGGACTATGAAGATACAAGATTGAAGACTTCGTCTCGTGTCCGGATGGGACTCTACTTGGCGTGGAAGGCAAGCTAGGCAGTAAGGATATAGATATCTCCTCCTTTGTAACCGACCTTGTGTAACCCTAACCCCTTCCGGTGTCTATATAAACTGGAGGGTTTTAGTCCGTAGGACAACATACAATCATACCATAGGCTAGCTTCTAGGGTTTAGCCTCTCTGATCTCGTGGTAGATCAACTCTTATAATACCCATATCATCAAGAATAAATCGAGCAGGACGTAGGGTTTTACCTCCATCAAGAGGGCCCGAACCTGGGTAAAACATCGTGTCCCTTGCCTCCTGTTACCATCTGCCTTAGACGCACAGTTCGGGACCCCCTACCCGAGATCCGCCGGTTTTGACACCGACACCCCTCTTCATGTAAACCTTGTAAAATAAGAGAGAATAGGCATAAGTATTGTGACATAATATGTAATAACAGCCCATAATGCAATAAATATCGATATAAAAGCATGATGCAAAATGGACATATCAACTCCCCCAAGATTAGACCTCGCTTGTCCTCAAGTGAAAGCCGAAATCGAAAAATATGTCCACATGTTTAGAGATAAAGGTGTCGATAAAAATAAAATACGGACATGAGGGCATCATGATCATTCTTAGAACAACAATATATATATATAGTCATATGATATCTTATGCTAAAGTAACAATTCAATCACAATTTCAAGTATGAATCATAAACTTCATTGAAAACTAACAAACTATTATCTCAGTCATTGAAGCAATTGCAATTTATCATAACATAGGAAAGAGTCAATATAAGATCTTTTCAGCAAGTCCACATACTCAACTATCATTTAGTCTTTCACAATTGCTAACACTCACGCAATACTTATGGGTATGGAGTTTTAATCGGACACAGAGAAAGATAGGGGCTTATAGTGTTGCCTCCCAACTTTTTACCTCAAGGGTAATGTCAACAATAATAGTTCATGCAAACTCACATCCAATTAGCTATATGTATCTGGATCTTTCCAACACATTGTGCTTGCCAAAGGATAAAATGTAAAAAGGAAAGGTGAATATCACCATGACTCTTATATAAGGTAGAAGATAGAAGTAAAAGATAGGCCCTTCGCAGAGGGAAGCAGAGGTTGTCATGCGCTTTTATGGTTGGATGCACAAAATCTTAATGCAAAAGAACGTCACTTTATATTGCCACTTGTGATATGGACCTTTATGCAGTCCGTCGCTTTTATTTCTTCCACATCACAAGATCGTATAAAGCTTATTTTCTCCACATTAATAAGTCATACATATTTAGAAGGCAATTTTTATTGCATGCACCGATGACAACTTACTTGAAGGATCTTACTCAATCCATAGGTAGGTATGGTGGACTCTCATGGCAAAACTGGGTTTAGGGATATTTGGAAGCACAAGTAGTATCTCTATTTGGTGCAAAGAAATTGGCTAGCATGAGAGGGAAAGGCAAGCTCAACATGTTGGATGATCCATGACAATATAATTTATCTCAGATGTAAGAAAACATAACCCATTACGGTGTCTTCCTTGTCCAACGTCAACTCTTTAGCATATCATACTTTAATGAGTGCTCACAATCATAAAAGATGTCCAAGATAGTATATTTATATGTGAAGACCTATCTTTCTTTATTACTTCCTATTAATTGCAACGATGACCAAAACTATGTTTGTCAACTCTCAACAACTTTTATTCATGATACTCTTTATATGTGAGCTCATTACTCTCCATAAGATCCATATGATCTCTTTATTTCTTTTTATTCTTTCTCTTTTATTTTATTTCGTCAAGATCATAGCAAGATAATCAAGCCCTTGACTCAACACTAATCTTTATTATATATAGCTCACGGACTCGATTACATAGACGGATCATAAAGCAAAACTCACAACTGGATCATAATAAAACTTTATTCTACTAGATCAAGATATAACCAAGAGGATCGAACTAAGAAAAACGGTAAAGATAAAAGTTGTGATGGTGATACGATACCTGGGCACTCCCCCAAGCTTGGCAGTTGCCAAGGGGAGTGCCCATACCATGTGATTATGTTTCCTTCCTCGGAGGTGGTGATGAAGGTGATGGTTTTGTTGATGGCGTAGGCTTCTTCCTTTATTTGTGCTTGAGGACAAAATTTTGATCCCTTAGGTCATCGATCTCCTGCTCAAGGCTTAATATCTTCTTGCATAATTCCTGTTTGTTTTCATGTCCCCAGGTTGAGGTAATGGGACTTCATCTTCATCTGAGCTCGTCTCCTCCTTTCCCTTGGGTTCATAGTCATCTTCTTCTTCCGTAGTCCAACCACAATGCTCCACGTCCCCATAGACCTTAGGATCTGCAAGGAAATCGGCCACATAGCTTTCTCCTTCTGAATCTCGGGACGACATATTACTCTAACCTGCAGCAAGAACAACTTGAAACAAAAATAGGAGATATTTGCGTGATACGGTGGTCAAAACCTTCGGGAGATTATATAATGAATTTTTACTGACCAAAAGAAGTATCGTGCAAGAAAACGGAGTCCAGAGAGCACACGAGGTGCCCACGAGGCAGGGGCGCACCCTCCACCCTCGTGGAAGCCTCGTGTCCTTTCCAGTCTGCTTCTTATTTTCCTATTTTCTTAAATATTCCAAAACGGAGAAAAATTGCCATTAGAACTGTTTTGGAGTCGGTTTACTTATTGTACCATGTACCTATTCCTTTTCAAAGTCTGAAATGTTCTGGAAAGTGTCTCTTATGTATTCCTCTGGGGTTACTGTTGGGGATATGACTATTTGTGTAAGCCGTCCAGGAGGGGCCGGGTTACGCAAGTAGAGGTTCATCAGAAGCCCAAGACCAAGGCATGAAGATGGCGGTTCACTAAAAGGCTTAAAGGCCCACAGGCGACTCTGAGGCCCGTAAAGATAAACCGCCATGATGGTATAACTTGTACTGTAAGGTAGAAGTAACTAGTCGCCGAGCGGGACACTGTTTATAAGCCGGCCGGGACTCTGTAGGCCGCAGGGCGTCAACCCGTGTATATAAGGGGACGACCCGCCAACGGCTTAGGGCAAGAAACAACTGATCGAGAGCCAGGCATAGCGTATCTTGCTCCCTGGTCATCAAAACCTCAAGCAATTCCAACCCAACTAGACGTAGGCCTTCCTTCACCGTAAGGGGTTGAACTAGTATAAACCTCGCGTGTCCTTGTCCCGATTAACCCCTTTAAGCTTCCTAGTTGCGATGGCTCCACAACTAAGTCCTTGCAAAAGAACATCTGCCGTGACAATTCCACGACAGTTGGCGCCCACCGTGGGGCCAGCGCATGGTGGATTTGAGTTCTTGAAGGGAAGCTTCGAAGGGCTCAAGGGATACGCAGTTGGCCGGATGACCAAGAGTCGTCGTGGCAAGATCTACATCGACGACGAAGGCTGGGGCCCCGACGCCGGCTCAATTGAGTACGGGTACCGGGTCCCCTTTGGTGGAATTCACGTCTTCGTCGGCCGGATTGGTGAGCCGGGCCCTGAGCCGGACAGCTGCACTGACCTCGTCGAGACGGCTCAGCGTGCGAAACCCGCCCGAGCTCACCCCGTCGTGAAGCGTGCCTTTGTGGGTTGCATCCACGGAGGTGAACTTTTTGAAGGAGATGAAGGTGATGGTGAGCCGGCCGTCCTCTCTGACGGTGATTCGTCCGCCGGCTCAACAGATTCGCTGTATCAAGTTCAAGATGGTGTGCTTGGGGGCTGTTCCGATGGCAGCACTATTCCGGACCCCTTAGAGTCGCCAAACTAGGCAGGAGTCTTCATGGCTGGTACTCAACCCGCCAAAATTCTACGGCCTCAGTGGCGATAACGTCCGGATTAGGAGCAGCCAGGGTAGGAGGCCCTGTGCGCTCACCGGCTCAGGTGCTGATGGATCTCATGGATAAACTTACGACCTTGATAACTGCTACGGTCGTCCCGGCGAACCAATCTGAGCATGAGGCAGAGGTGGCACAGGTTCGCGATGAGATCACCCGGGCTAAGGAAACCTTGGCAGCTGAAGATACTAGATTAGCCACAGAGCGGGCGGCTTTGGACGTACGGGCGCAGCAACTTTAGGCAGAGGCCTTTCAGCTCACGTTGAGCTTGAACGCATCTAATGAGGTAATGAGGAGGAGACATCAGAAAACTCAGTCCCGTTTACCTCAGAATTATGATCATCGGAATCTCTTTGCTACACCCGGGGCCGGCCCAAGTAACCCGCCAGGTGCAAATCAGCTTATGACATCCGGAGCGGGAGGCCCAGTCTAGCCTCAGGTGATGGCGCCTCTTCACGGCAATATGGCACCGCCCCATTACGTACCAATACAACAGGGTCACTTCTCCAATCCCATGGAGAACTTAATCACAACATCAGCACGTTTGGCGGCTCTCCCAGTAGATGGTGATGATCCGACAGCGGTGGAAACCCGGAGGATCAGGGAACTTGTCCAAACAGCCCTAGCTTAGCAAGAGACCTACTCCTACAGCCGGGACAGGATTCACTCAACTCCTCTGCCCTGGTTAGCTCCACCTCGTCAAAACCGGAGCCCGAGTTACAGTAGACACATGGAGTCAGAGGCCTTGTCAAGTAGCGCTCAGCACCGGAACCAGCCCGGCGGGTATAACCCGGTTCAGGATCGGATACGTTAGGAGGACGAACTGGCGGCTTAGCTAGTGGCTTAGCTGGCAGCCCAACAGGACTCACCGGCTTACCCGACGACTTCCGTTGAGGCGGGAGTTGCTACTAGAACCGGAGGAGTTCCTTGTCTGGTACCGGCTCTACGTATTGTACGTCTGCCCAAGGATTTCAAGGGACCTCGAAAGGTGCCGAATTATACGGCCGATTTACAGCCTGGGGCGTGGATTGAAAGTTACGAGATGGCCATGGAGCTGCTGGAGGTTAGTGATGAAGCGATGGCTAAATACTTCACCATGATGTTGGATGGAACGGCCCGTTCTTGGTTAAAGGGTTTGCCACCCAATTCCATTCGTTCATGGGCGGAGCTAAAGGCCCGTTTCATCCAGAACTTCAAGGACACTTGCAAGCAGTCTATGTCGATTGTGGACCTGACAAATTGTAAGCAGTAGGAAGGTGAATCTACGACTCATTGGGTGCGCCGGGTCAAAGATATAATACATTCGTCTGACAAGATGGATGCCAGCTCAGCAGTTCTCATGCTGAAGAAGAATTGCCGCTTTGAGCCTCTGAGACAGAAACTGGGGCACCTTAAGCGTGATTGCAACGACATGGGGACGCTGATGGCGGATTTAGTCAAGTATGCCGATTCTGATAGTACCAAGGATCCCGCATCTGATGAGGAAAAGACAGGGAAGGGAAATAAGAACGGTAATGGAAAGGGTCAGCAGCATAACCCGGCGAGTCAAGGAGGCAATAAGCGTAAGGCGGACGGCAACCCAGAATTTGTGGCCAATGCACAGGGTAACAATCAGAAGCGCAAAGGAAAGCCACCCCCTCGGTTTGGTGGGTCAGGTCCGTCTCTTGAGCAACTACTCAATGAGCCCTGCCCGAAACACGGCACCCGGGAACGACCAGCGACTCATTTATGGAAGGATTGCGCAATCATGAAGGCTTTCAAGAATTCTAATACGTTTGATGGCAATCAAGGCCCAGGCGGCGGCTCAGGAGCTGGCGGCTTTCATGGCCCGGGCGGCGGTTCCAGATCCGGTTTTTAGGGAAGCTAGGGTGGTTATAATCAACAGCAGTCTGGTCAAGGAGGTCAGCAGCAGCAGCAGTCGGGTTATTAGAGCCATCCAAAACAGCTAAACAGTGGGCAGTATCACGTGTTCACCACAAGTTTCTGTAAACATGATCAGAAAGTTCATAAAAGGGCTGTGAATTCTGTTGAGTCGGCAGTCCCTCGTTACTTGAGGTGGTCGGAACAGCCTATTGTCTGGAGCAGGGAGGATCACCCTCCCCGAGTTGATAATCTGGGTCAACTGGCCCTGGTGGTGGCACCGCAGGTTGGTGGTTATAAATTTACTAAGGTGCTCATGGATGGAGGTAGCAGCATCAGCATCCTTTATTACGAGACCTTTCGGTGCATGGGCTTAACTGACAAGAATTTAAAGACTTCCAACACCGTCTTCCATGGAGTGGTGCCTGGTAAGTTGGCGTATCCTGTGGGTAAGATTGAACTAGAGGTGGCCTTTGGAGATGAGCATGATTCTAGGGCGGAAAAGTTAACTTTTGAAGTAGTCAAAATCAAGAGTCCATATCACGCTTTGTTCGGGCGGCCGGCTTATGCCAAGTTCATGGTGCGGCCGTGTTATGTTTATTTACAGCTCAAGATGCCAGGTTACAAGGGTACCATCACTGTGCATGGAAGCCGAAAGGTGGCCCTGGAGTGCGAAGGAGGCGATGCGGCTTATGCCGAGTCTGCCTGTGCAGCAGAGGAGCTCAAATTTTATCAAGATAATGTTGACCCGGCGGATATGACCTCCCTCAAGAAGCCGACTACGGAGCATGACCCGGCCATGAAGTTTAAATCGGCTGCAGAGACTAAGCTTCTTGATTTTACTCCGGGTGATTCGTCTAAGCAATTCAGCTTCAGTGCCAACTTGGATCCTAAATAGGAAAGCGCGCTCATCGAGTTCATCCGTGAGAACTGGGACATCTTTGCATGGAAGCCTTCTGACATGCCGGGTGTACCGAGAGGACTCGTTGAGCACACTCTTAATATTGATCCGAAGTATAAGCCGGTCAGGCAGTTTCTGCGGCGATTCAATGAGGAACGACGAAAAGCTATAGGAGAAGAGGTCGCCCGGCTCTTGGCGGCTGGGTTCATTGTCGAAGTTTTTCACCCGGAGTGGTTGGCTAACCCGGTGCTCGTGCTCAAGAAAAACGGCACCTGGCGAATGTGTGTGGATTACACGGACTTAAATAAGGCTTGTCCGGCTGATCCTTTCGCCCTCCCCCGTATTGATCAAATCATTGATGCTACGGCGGGTTGTGCGCGTTTGAGCTTTTTGGATGCTTACTCTGGTTATCATCAGATCAAGATGGCAGTTAAGGACCAGGAGAAGACGGCTTTCATCACTCCGTTTGGAGCCTTCTGCTATGTGTCTATGCCTTTTGGGCTCAAGAGTGCCTAGGCGAATTATCAACGGTGTGTACAGAATTGTCTCCACAATTAGATTGGGCGCAATGTTCATGCTTATGTAGATGACATAGTGGTGAAATCCAGAGAGGCGGAAACCTTGATATCGGATCTCAGAGAAACCTTTGACAATCTCTGGGTTTACAAAATGATGCTTAACCCGGAGAAGTGTGTATTTGGTGTGCCTGCAGGCAAGCTTTTGGGATTCTTAGTCTCAAACAGGGGCGTCGAGGCTAATCCTAAGAAGATTAAGGCAATCACTTCTTTGGCTAAACCGGCATGTATCAATGATGTTCAGCGACTGGCAGGTCGTGTTGCCACTTTAAGCCGATTCATAAGCCGGTTAGGTGAGAAGGCCCTACCGCTGTACCAACTGATGAAGAAGGCAGACACCTTTGTCTGGAGTAATGCTGCTAATGCTGCTTTTGAGGATTTGAAGAGGCAGTTATCTGAGCCGCCAGTTCTTGTAGCTCCCATTGACAAAGAGCCTTTGCTGTTATATGTGGCTGCTAATTCACGAGCCGTCAGTGTGGCAATTGTGGTAGAGCGCAAGGAGGCTGGTAAGGAACATCCGGTTCAACAGCCGGTTTATTATGTCAGTGAGGTACTCATCGAGTCAAAACAAAGATATCCTCATTGGCAGAAACTTGTTTACGGGGTGTTCATGGCAAGCCGGAAGCTGAAGCAATACTTCCAAGGTCACCCTATCACTGTGGTAAGTTCTGCCCCCTTGGGAGACATTATTCAGAACAGAGAGGCTACAGGACGAGTCGCCAAGTGGGCCATCGAGCTCGGGCCTCATGGCCTGAAGTACATACCATGCACTGCCATTAAGTCTCAAGCTTTGGTGGATTTCATCAATGACTGGACAAAGCTACAGGCACCTGAGGAGAAGCCTGATAACACTTATTGGACTATTCACTTTGATGGGTCCAGACAGTTGGAAGGCTCGGGGGCTGGAGTCGTGTTAACTTCCCCTCGAGGTGACAAATCTTGTTATGTGCTCCGGCTTATGTTTCCTTGTACTAACAATGCAGCTGAGTACGAGGCCCTACTCCATGGTCTCTGGATGGCCAAAGAGATGAACTTGAACTGGGTAAAATGCTTGGGAGACTCAGACCTTGTGGCTCAACAGGTGTCAGGCAAGTGGGACTCTAAAGATCCCATTATGGCGGCTTACCATCGTGAAGTCGATGCTGTGGCTGGACATTTCAAGGGTTATGTGGTGGAACACATTGATCGAAGGAAGAATGAGGCGGCTGATGCCTTAAGCCAGCTGGGATCTCAGCGTAAGCCGGTGCTGCTTAACACCTTTCTTGATGTTTTGCATAATCCTTCTGTTAAGTTACCCACAGAGGAAGATCTGGCAATACCAGACCCGGAGGCACAGCTGGTGGCGGCTCTCCACATTATCCCGGATTGGACAGTGCCTTATTTGGCTTACATGACCCAGGGAGAGTTGCCTGAAGATGAGACCTTGGCAAGACAAATCACCCGGTGGTCCAAGTCCATGACAATTGTCAATGGCGAGTTACATCACTGCAGCGTCACTGGAGTGGTTCAACATTGCGTGTCACCTACAGAGGGTCAGGAGATCCTTCGTGAGATTCATGAAGGCGATTGTGGTCATCACGCCGTCTCAAAATCTCTTGTGGCCAAAGCTTTCCATCATGGGTTTTATTGGCTGACGGCTCATGCTGATGCAGAAGACCTGGTCAGTAAATGTGACGGATGTCAGAAATTCTCACGACGAGCCCATGTGCTGGCTCAAGAATTGAGGATGATTCCAATTACTTGGCCGTTTGCAGTCTGGGGGCTTGATATGGTCGGGCCTTTCAAAACGTCTAAGGATAAAAAGATGCACCTCTTGGTGGCGGTTGACAAATTCACAAAGTGGGTGGAAGCGGAGCCAGTCAGTAAGTGTGATGCAGCCACGGCGGTCCAGTTTATGAAAAAGGTGATTTTTCGCTTTGGTTTTCCACCTAGCATCCTAACTGATAATGGCACTAACCTCTCCAAAGGATCTATGGAAGAGTTCTGTCAACGAGAGCATATCCGGCTTGACGTTTCAGCTATGGCTCACCCTCAATCCAATGGTCAAGCAGAACAGGCTAATCAAGAAATCTTGAGGGGTATCAAGCCCCGGCTCTTGGTCCCCTTGCAGCGGACGCCGGGTTGTTGGGTGGAGGAGTTACCTTATGTACTTTGGAGCATCAATACTACACCTAACAGATCTACGGGTTATACGCCTTTCTTTATGGTGTATGGAGCAGAGGCGGTCCTGCCAAGTGACATCCGTCATGACTCACCCCATGTGGCGGCTTATGTTGAGGAAGACAACGAAAAAGCTCGGCAAGACGCACTTGACCTGTTGGATGAAGAGCAAGAAGTGGCAATAGCCCGCTCGGCAATTTACCAGCAAGACCTGCGCCGCTACCATAGCTGCCGGGTTAGGTCCAAAACCTTTCAGGAAGGCGACTTAGTGCTCTGACTCATCCAGGATCAATCTGACATGCACAAGCTATCCCTTCCTTGGGAAGGACCCTTTGTGGTCAGCAAAAATCTGAACAACGGATCATACTACCTTATCGACATTCGGGAGCACAAAGACTCACGTAAGTCGGAGGAGGAGACCCGTCGGCCGTGGAATATCGCTCATCTTCGGCCTTATTATACTTGAGCCATTGGCTCTAATGTGTATATATTTATACTATGTATATTACATAAAGCAATAAAGTAGGACCTCTGTCCTTTTTTCCACTCCCAAAAAAGGTTTATGTGTTTTCTTTGTCAAGTGGTGGAAATAACCAAGGAGAAGCGGATCATATCTGAATCCGGCTTTCCTTTGGTCCGGCTTATGATCATATCTGAATCTAGCCGTGATCACTTGGGGGCTTCCTGTTCAAACATAGGTCGTATTCGAACCAAAGAGAACATAGCTGTCGATACCCAATTGATCGGCATACTGCCAAACCCACTTGGGGGCTTCTTGATCATATTTGAATCATAGCTTAATGCCTTTGGGTCTGACGTGGATCGTATTCGAATCAGCGTCATTAAACAACTCTTATGGTCACTTGGGGGCTTCTTGTTCAAACATAGGTCGTATTCGAACCAAAGAGAACATAGCTGTCGATACCCACTTGATCGGCATTGCCACAGCCACTGGGGGCTAACAGATCGTATCCGAATCTTAGCTCAACCCCTTTGGAACGGTTCACTGATCGTATTCGAATCAGAAACCCTCGAATTTTGTTCATCATATTTTACAAGTATCAAAATTGGATATCTTGCGACCCTCTTGAAAATACAATGGAGTACATTGCAATCCTCCAGGATTAATATTGGTTACATCAGGTTGTTAAGTACCAGGTGAACTTTTATGTGCCAATTTTCAGGAGTTAAAATTACCCTCATGGGTTGGCTTATATAAGCCAGAAAAGCAGCCGTAAGCATCACAGGGCAATGCAAGACTTTTCTGCAAAGGACATAACAGATTCATATAAACTACAAAGTGCATAGTGACGGCGGCTTATGCAAGTATTAAGGGCCATAAGCGTTCTCAAAGGCATAGCAACACTCAAAGTATTTTCTACTCTGTTACAAGACTCCCCGAGTCTGAATGATGCGGCATTGTTTTTCTACAACGACATAAGCAGGTGGCGCCTGGCAATCTACTCTTGGGGTTGACTTGAAGCTTTCGGGTTATCCTTCTCCGCCTCTCCGCCGGCTACTTTGTCCTGGAAGGATGATGAGGCCCAGTCAATGCCACTCAAGGCCTCAAACTCAGCTTCATCATCTATTAACCCGGTTGGGTCGACTTCAGGAGCAAAGGTGTGCTTACGGATTGGAGGGATCAAGTTGACATCGTCATAATGCGGCGTGGGGATTCTCCAATTCTCCTTGTCATAACCCGGCTGATACTTGGTGAGGTCAGTGTCGTTTCCAATTTGAGTGGCCACAGGGCGTATATCCCTCACGCAGGTGGTGAAATCCTTTTCATCAAATGGAGTGCCATCCTCCTTTAAACTTGGATACCCAAGAGCGATGTCGGCCGGGTCTAGCTCTGGTAACTAGGCTTTGGCCCGACTCAAAGCGGCTATTGCTCCGGCTCTTGCTTGGGCCCGTCTCAACTCTTGAATCCGCTGAGGAAGTACAGCAAGCCATTGTAACACATCTTGCAAGAGGTGGGGCACATCATTTGATAAGGCTACAACGGCCAAGGCACGTTGTGACCCGATGTACAGTTGCTCTACTAGAGTATACACCGCCTTCAATTTGATCAGCGTATTCTGCTTGAGGTTTGTGCTCCTGGGGCCTGTATTGGTAAGTATAAGGTAAACCTCAGGTAACAATTGAAGTAATATTTACAATATTTAATGCTTGCTTAAGATAACTTACCAAAGATCACTGAGGTCATCCGAGATATCTGGCGTTGTAAGCCGATCAGTTCGGCTGTTGCGTTTGCCAGCGACGCCTCTGCTGCCTCGGCCTAGGTCACCAGTCCGGCCTTTTCGTCAGTCCAAATTTTCTTCTCCGAGTCAAAATTTTTCTTCAGCTTCTCTTGTTCAGAGATGCCAAATTCAAATTTGGAGTCGGCCTTTTCAATTTCACTCTCCTGGGCTGCCAGGCGATTCTTCAAGTCAGCAATCTCCGATTCAACTTATGGTGGCCTGCATTGCACCGGATAGTAGTCAAGATTACGGTAAATAATATTAAGTCCCAAGCACTTTGCAAGCAAAGATACTTGACACTTGGGGGCTAATGTATACCGAAGCTTTCTAAATTATTAAGCCGGTCCTGGATATTAAGTCCCAAATACTTTGCAAGCAAAGATACTTGGCACTTGGGGGCTAATGTGTATCGCAAGTTAAAGGTATTATGTTACATCCGGTTTAAATGTTTTTTCTTTAAGCCGGGCAAGCAGCTCTAACAATTTTTCTAAGTCTACAGCATATTTATTCATAAGCAATAGACTTGGGGGCTGGTACAGTAAGTATGATTGAAAGTAAGGAAGCATAAGTCATACCTCAGATTTTTGCTGTATTTGCTTCACCATGTCAATTTCCAGGTCACTGCTGCTTTGCACCTGGTTGATATAGCCCGAGACGATCTCTCCAATACTCAAATAAGTTTAGTCGGTGATATCCATCTTGGCCTTACGGCGTTCTAGCAACTCTTCTTTAGCCGAGCATTTGGCAAGGACGGTGGGCCTGGCCGGCTCAACGAATTGAGCCTTGAGAAATTCCACTTCTGGGGCAGCCGTTTTGACTGGGCTAGGTGCCTCTGGGTTAACAGAACCATCAAGAATATCTTCAGCAGGGGGGTCAGAAGTTGGTGCTGCAATGTCTTGAGCCGGCTCAGGCGCCGGCTTATGTGTGGAAGAGTCAGGAGCAGCTATACCCTGTTCCGATTCAGTCACCACAGGGGTTTGGGCCAGTTTATCCTTCTTGTTTTTCTTCCTGGGCTTAACTTGCACGCTGTGGGCAAAGTAGAGAAATGAGTAAAGAAACATGAAGAAAGAAAAACATAAGGTGAATAAATTGATATTACCCAGGGGCAGTCTTAAAAGCCGGCATGTTTGATTGCATGGACTCGCCGGATGAAGGAGAGATATCCTGGTAATTGGAGTCAGATGAATTGAGAGGTTGACGGATTAGACCCGCCAAAGGTAAAAAAAGGTATAAGTTGGAGATAACCTCAGTCCGACGCTTCCGGGTTGTGTCAGGCAAGCTGGAGGATAGCTCTGCATCTTTGCTGGTCCGGGTCTGCCTCCGGTTTTCAAATTGTTGTTGCTTTAAAAGAAAGTCAGGATCTTGGTAAGCCAAAGGGTGTGAAAATCTTACTTTCCGGGTTACTCTTCGAATTTTCTAACGCGGCCGAAGCTCGGAGTCGGAGGGGATTATAGTTACCTCTTCCTCGACGGGTTGGCTGTTGCCCGTGTCTTCCTGAAAGAAGGTTAATATCAGTAAGGTAGTGATAACAGAGAAAGGGAAATTAAAAAGTCACCTCTTCCTCATTATCATCAGAATCATCAAGCTGAAACAGCTCAGAAGTGCTTGGCTTCCTTTTCTTTGAAGTGGTGGGCTTAGCGGTTTTCCTTTCGGCTCTCTTGGCCGCCCTGGCTTGCTTGGCCGCCTCATGATCATATTGGATTTTCCAGAAGTTATCCTTTGCCTGTAAAAGGTTATAAAGGGTTATGCGTAAGAATACAGTATAACATGATAAAAAATAACCTGACGGCTGGAAACTTACTGCAGGGGCCGGGTTCTTCTTGCAAAAAGGTAGTAAGCCGAAAGCGTTACTATTCACTGTGCCCTCTTTCAACAAAGACTGAGTTGTAGCTTCCACTACGTCATCTGGTAAGTTGTCAGGACTATGACGCTGAGGGTCATCTTTCTCGCCTGAATAATTACACATTAAGCCGGGGCGGCGGCTTAACGGAATTATTCTCCAAGCAACCCAGACTCAGACCAGGTCAACGCCATCTAAACTTTTCCCTAAAAGAGCTTTAATCTTCTTGATCTTGGGGGTGAGTGGCAGACGTTCAATAGCAGTCAACTTATCTAGCAGCGGGTGAGTAGATTCAAGGCACAATGCACGGAAGCCGGGCAGCAGGTTTTCACCAACCGGAGAAGTATCTTGGTAGTAGAACCATGTATGGTTCCAGTCCTTTGGATGACTCGGCAATTCAGCATAAGGGAACGGGCAGTCTCTCCGCCTTTGAATCGATATGCCACCAAGCTCCAGACTGGGCCCGTTGGCCCGCTCATTCTGCCAGTTCAAATAGAACAATTCCCTGAACAAAAGTAGGCTGGTTTTCTCCAAGGTAGACCTCACAGAAAACTTGGAAGCTGCAGATATTTTACACGGAATTGGGCCCGATTTCTTGAGGTCTTAAGTCAAAAAAGTGCAAAACGTCTCTAAAGAATTTTGAACTAGGAGGAGCAAATCCCTGGCTCATGTGATCGGTAAAAATGATCACCTCCCCTTCCTTGGGTTGAGGTTTCTCCTCAGACGGGTCAGGAGCATGATAAGACATGACATCCTTCTTGGGCAGATGGACAGACTTTACAAACTCGGACAGTTTGCTCTCTGTAACAATGGATGGGATCCAGTTGCAGGTAACCGGAGGTTTAACAACTTTGGGTGCCATTGGGTAAATTGAAGCCTACAACAAGATAAAGGAAATTTTTCTGGTTTATTATAACCCGGAGAATAAGCATTATTGGGTTATTTAAGATGGTGACTTAAGAAGGGGCCTAATGACATACAGGTAACTATGTGATAATGTTTAAACAGCTGCAGGTGTTAAACATGATTAAGGTTTTCTTAAGTCGCCAGAAGCAAGCGGTGCTGACAGCCGGTATTATCTTGAACCGGTTACACGGACTACTATGGCTGAAACAGAGTCAACAGACACAGTTTTTGGCTAAGTGTGGAGCAAACAGGTTTCACAAATTGCAATTATTATTTTGGATCAAACGATGCTCTGGAAAGGAAAATTTTCTAGACCTAAAACAGTACAGGGAAGTTCATATACTCAAGAAGGGCTTCCAAAACAAGGAAATGAGATCTGTTTTCATACAGAATAAGCACACAACATCCTCCACAGCAGTTCTATGTGGTTTTTACGATCTGAACAAGGTATTAGAGGTAAGAACTAATGGAGGTTGCGTCGGGCGATGATGAACGTCGACGAACTCAAGACAGTACTAACACAGATCTGAGAAAGGGGGGAAAGAGAACTCACCGATGTGGAAGAACTGCGGAGGGTTGCCGTTGTTCTATGGTCAAGAAACAGGGTGATGCAGCGGCCTGAGTCGGTGAAGACGAGGTTTCCGACGGTGGCGGCGGCGGAGCTCGAGCGGCGGAAGAGGGAGCGCGAGGAAGAAGACGACCGGAGGAAATGAAAAAGACCTAGGTCGCGCCTATTTATAAGGAGGACCGACTGAGATGGTGCGAGAAACGAGGAGACCAAGACATCATTATCCAACGGCCCCGAAGCCTCGATTTTCGGGAGGGTCAGTAAAGGCAAAGATTCTTTGAAGATATGATGAATTAAAATATAAGTTTTATTGAAGATGACGTCACAATGATTTAATCCGGAGCCAGAGGATGACGTCACGGCGGGTTACAATTTTCACGCAAGACAGAAGACTAAAGGCCAGTTCATAAGGTTTTCAAAGATTGACATGAACCGGTTCAAATCAATCTGGGGCCTAATGTTGGGGATATGACTATTTGTCTAAGCCGTCCAGGAGGGGCCGGGTTACGCAAATAGAGGTTCATCAGAAGCCCAAGACCAAGGCATGAAGATGGCGGTTGACTAAAAGGCTTAAAGGCCCACAGGCAACTCTGAGGCCCGTAAAGATAAACCGCCATGATGGTATAACTTGTACTGTAAGGTAGAAGTAACTAGTCGCCGAGCCGGACACTGTTTATAAGCCGGACGGGACTCTGTAGGCCGCAGGGCGTCAACCCGTGTATATAAGGGGACGACCCGCCAGCGGCTTAGGGCAAGAAACAACTGATCGAGAGCCAGGCATAGCATATCTCGCTCCCTGGTCATCGAAACCTCAAGCAATTCCAACCCAACTAGACGTAGGCCTTCCTTCACCGTAAGGGGCTGAACTAGTATAAACCTCGCGTGTCCTTGTCCCGATTAACCCCTTTAAGCTTCCTAGTTGCGATGGCTCCACAACTAAGTCCTTGCAAAAGGACATCTGCCGTGACAATTCCACGACAGTTACAGTTTCAATAATATTAGTTTCAACATTTATGGGATTACCTGAGATATAATGTTTGATTCTTTGACCGTTCACCACCTTCAGATTTGTGCCTTCGAAGTTGTTGATTTTTATGACACCGGAACGATAGACCTCCTAGATAACGTAAGGACCTTCCCATTTAGAGAGAGGTTTGCCTGTAAAAAATCTTAAACGAGAGTTGTATAGCAATACATAATCACCTACATTAAACTCACGCTTTTGTATCCTTTTGTCATGCCATCTTTTAACTTTTTCTTTAAACAGCTTGGCATTTTCATAGGCCTGGGTTCTCCATTCATCAAGTGAGCTAATATCAAAAAGCCTCTTCTCACCGGCAAGTTTGAAATCATAATTGAGCTCTTTAATGGCCCAATATGCTTTATGTTCTAGTTCAAGAGGTAAGACATGCTTTACCATAAACCATTTTATACGGAGACATACCCATAGGATTTTTATATGCAGTTCTATAAGCCCATAATGCATCATCAAGTTTCTTTGTCCAATTCTTTCTAGATCTATTAACACTCTTTTGCAAAATTAATTTGAGCTCTTTGTTACTCAATTCTACTTGACCACTAGACTGCGGGTGATATGGAGATGCAATTCTATGATTAATATCATACTTAGCAACCATTCTACGAAAGGCACCATGAATGAAATGTGAACCACCATCAGTCATTAAATATCTAGGGTCTCCAAACCTCAGAAAAATAACTTCTTTAAGCATCTTAATAGAGGTGTTATGATCAGCACTACTAGTTGGAATAGCTTCTACCCACTTAGTAACGTAATCAATAGCAACTAAAATATGTGTATACCCATTAGAGGAAGGAAACGGTCCCATATAATCAAAGCCCCAAACATCAAATGGTTCAATAACAAGTGAATAATTCATAGGCATTTCAGACGTCTACTAATATTACCAATTCTTTGGCATTCATCACAAGACAAGACAAACTTACAGGCATCCTTGAAGAGAGTAGGCCAATAAAAACCGGATTGCAATACCTTATGTGCAGTTCTATCTCCAGCATGGTGTCCTCCATAGGCTTCGGAGTGACACTTGCGTCGGATCTGTTCCTGTTCATGCTCAGGTACACAACGTCTAATAACACCATCTACTCCTTCTTTATAAAGGTGTGGGTCATCCCAAAAGTAATGTCTTAAATCATAGAAGAACTTTTTCTTTTGCTGGTATGTGAAACTGGGTGGTATAAAATTAGCAACGATATAATTAGCAAAATCAGCATACCATGGAGCAGTACGAGAAGCATTTATGACATTTAGTTGTTCATCAGGAAAGCTATCATCAATAGGTAGTGGGTCATCAAGAACATTCTCTAACCTAGACAAGTTGTCTGCAATGGGGTTCTCAGCTCCCTTTCTATCAATGATATGCAAATCAAATTCTTGTACCAGGAGAACCCATCTAATAAGTCTAGGTTTAGCATCTTTCTTTTCCATAAGGTATTTAATAGCAGCATGATCAGTGTGAATAGTTACTTTAGAATCAACAATATAAGGTCTAAACTTATCACAAGCAAATACATCTGCTAAAAATTATTTTTCAGTAGTAGCATAATTTCTCTGGGCATTGTCTAGAGTTTTACTAGCATATTGAATAACATTTAATTTCTTATCAACTCTTTGCCCTAGAACAGCACCTACAGCATAATCACTAGCATCACACATAATTTCAAAAGGTAAATTCCAATTAGGTGGCTGAACAATAGGTGTAGAAATCAAAGCTTTCTTAAGTACTTCGAATGCTTCTACACAATCATCATCAAAGACAAAAGGAATATCTTTTTTGTAATAGATTAGTCAGAGGCCGAGAAATTTTAGAAAAGTCCTTAATGAACCTTTTATAAAAACCGGCATGACCAAGGAAACTTCTTATACCATTAATGTCCTTGGGACACGACATCTTTTCAATAGCATCAACTTTAGCTTTGTCAACTTCAATACCTCTTTCATAAATTTTATTCCCCAAGACAATACCTTCACTAACCATAAACTGGCACTTCTCCCAATTCAAAACGAGGTTAGTTTCTTCACATCTCTGCAAAACTCGATCAAGGTTGCTCAAGCAATCATCAAAATAGGATCCATAAACGGATAAATCATCCATGAAAACCTCACAAATCTTTTCACGAAAGTCAGAGAATATAGCCATCATGCATGTTTGAAAGGTAGCAGGTGCATTACATAAACCAAAAGGCATACGTCTATAAGCAAAGGTACCGAAAGGGCAAGTAAAGGTGGTCTTTTCTTGATCATCAGCTGACACAGGTATTTGAGAGAAACCAGAGTAACCATCTAGAAAGCAAAAATGTGTATGTTTGGATAATTTTTCTAGCATTTGATCAATGAAAGGCAAAGGGTAATGATCTTTTTAGTAGCTTTATTTAATTTGCGGAAATCAATCACCATCCTATAACCTATAATAATTCTTTGCAGAATCAATTCATCTTTATCATTAGGAACGACAGTAATACCTCCTTTCTTAGGGACACAATGGACATGACTTACCCACTGACTATCAGCAACGGGATAAATTATACCAGCCTCAGGGAGCTTTAATATTTCACCACTTCTTTCATCTTAGGATTTAGCCGTCGTTGGTGATCAATAACTGGTTTGGCGTCTTTCTCCAAATTTATTTTGTGTTGACATAGAGTGGGACTAATGCCATTAAGATCATCAAGATTATATCCAATAGCAGCCCGGTGCTTCTTCAAAGTTTTCAATAATTTCTCTTCCTCCTTCTCTTTAAGGTTAGCACTAATAATAACAGGATATATCTTCTTTTCATCAAGATACACATATTTAAGAGTATCAGGTAATGGTTTAAGCTCAAACACGGGATCACCCTTGGGTGAAGGAGGATCCCCTAGAATTTCAATAGGCAAGTTGTGTTTCAGAATAGGTCCCTGTCTAAAGAATACTTCATCTATTTCCCTTCTTTCATTCATGAACATATCATTTTCGTGGTCTACCAAATATTGTTCTAAAGGCTCAGTAGGAGGCACGGCAATAGAAGCAAGACCAATAATTTCATCTTTACTAGGCAATTCCTCATCACGGGGTTGTTTATGAAACTTAGCAAAATTAAATTTATGAGACATATCCCCTAAACCAATAGAAACAATATCCTTATTGTAGTCTATCTTAGCATTAACAGTATTCAAGAGGGTCTACCAAATATAATGGGACAAAAGCTATCTTGTGGGGAACCAAGAACAAGAAAATCAGCAGGATATTTAACCTTCCCACACAACACTTCAACATCTCTAACAATCCCAATTGGTGAAATAGTATGTCTATTGGCAAGCTTAATGGTAACATCGATATCTTCTATCTCAGCAGGTGCAATATCATGCATAATTTCTTTGTATAAGGAATGGGGTATTGCACTTGCACTAGCACCCATATCACATAAGCCATGATAGCAATGATCTCATATTTTAACAGAAATAACAGGCATGCCTACAACAGGTCTATGTTTATTTTTAGTATCAGGTCTAGCATTTCTAGCAGTCTCATCACAGAAGTAAATAACATGCCCATCAATATTATTAGCAAAGAGATCCTTAACCATAGCAATATTAGGTTCAACTTTAATTTGCTCAGGGGGTTTGGGTGTATTAATATTACTCTTGTTGACTACAATTGAAGCTTTAGCATGATCCTTTATTCTAACACGGAAAGGTGGTTTCTCAACATAAGCAGCAGGAACAATAGGATCATTATAAGTGATAGTCTTTTCTTCAACTTCAATAGGTGCAAATACTTTTACTTCAATGGGAAGATTATATTTAAACCACTTCTCCTTAGGGAGATCAACATCAGTAGCAAATGATTCACAAAAGGAAGCTACTATCTCAGAGTCAAGTCCATATTTAGTACTGAATTCACGAAAAGCATCAGTATCCATAAAAGATTTAACACAATCAAACTTAGGTGTTATACCTGACTCCTTACCTTCGTCGAGATCCCAATCTTCAGAGTTGCATTTAATTCGTTCCAATAAATCCCATTTGAATTCAATAGTCTTCATCATAAAAGATCCAGTACATGAAGTATCAAGCATCGAGCGATTACTAGGAGAAAGCCGAGCATAAATTTTTTGAATAATCATTTCTCTTGAGAGCTCATGATTGGGGCATGAATATAACATTGAATTAAGCCTCCCCCAAGCTTGAGCGATGCTTTCTCCTTCGCGAGGTATATATATATAATTACGATCACGATGAACAAGATGCATAGGATAAAACTTCTAATGAAATTCCAATTTCAATCGCTTGTAGTCCCATGATCCCATATCATCACATAGCCTATACCATGTCAATGCCTCTCCCTTCAAAGTTAAAGGGAAGACCTTCTTCTTGATAACATCCTCGGGCATACCTGCAAGCTTAAATAATCCGCAAACTTCATCCACATAGATTAAGTGTAAATCGGGATGCAATGTTCCATCTCCTGCAAAAGGATTAGCTAGCAGTTTTGTATCATACCCGAAGGAATTTCAAAGTAAAAAATTTCAGTAGGTTCAGTAGGTTGACGGTAACTAATTGTGGTTCCAGACGACGTGAAGATACCCCGAACAAACCCCTCAAAGGATTATGTTCCATAGTAACAAGTGATAGTAAATTTCAGCACACTATATAAAATTTTCCTTACCAAATTCCACCTACCAAAGGCGCTTCACTCCCCGTCAACGGCGCCAGAAAAGAGTCTTGATGACCCACAAGTATAGGGGATCTATCGTAATCCTTTTGATAATTAAGAGTGTCGAACCCAACGAGGAGCAGACGGAAATGATAAGCGGTTTTCAGCAAGGTATTCTCTGCAAGCACTGAAATTATCGCTAACAGATAGGTTTGTGATAAGATAATTTGTAACGAGCAACAAGTAATAAAAGTAAATAAGGTGCAGCAAGATGGCCCAATCCTTTTGTAGCAAAGGACAAGCCTGGACAAACTCTTATATGAAGGAAAGCGCTCCCGAGGACACATGGGAATTATCGTCAAGCTAGTTTTCATCACGCTCATATGATTCACGTTCGGTACTTTGATAATTTGATATGTGGGTGGACCGGTGCTTGGGTACTGCCCTTACTTGGACAAGCATCCCACTTATGATTAGCCCCTATTGCAAGCATCCGCAACTACAACAGAAGTATTAAGGTAAACCTAACCATAGCATGAAACATATGGATGCAAATCAGCCCCTTACGAAGCAACGCATAAACTAGGGTTTAAGCTTCTGTCACTCTAGCAACACATCATCTAGTTGTTACTTCCCAATGCCTCCCTCTAGGCCTAAACAATGGTGAAGTGTCATGTAGTCGACGTTCACATGACACCACTAGACGGGTGACAACATACATCTCATCAAAATATCGAACGAATACCAAATTCACATGACTACTAATAGCAAGACTTCTCCCATGTCCTCGGGAACAAACGTAACTACTCACAAAGCATATTCATGTTCATAATTAGAGGGGTATTAATATGCATAATGGATCTGAACATATGATCTTCCACCAAGTAAACCAACTAGCATCAACTACAAGGAGTAATCAACACTACTAGCAACCCACAGGTACCAATCTAAGGTTTGGATACAAAGATTGGATACAAGAGATGAACTAGGGTTTGAGATAAGATGGTGCTAGTGAAGATGTTGATGGAGATTGACCCCCTCCCGATGAGAGGATCGTTGGTGATGACGATGGTGATGATTTCCCCCTCCCGGAGGGAAGTTTCCCCATCAAAGCAGCTCCGCTGGAGCCCTAGATTGGTTCGGCCAAGGTTCCGCCTCATGGCCGCGGAGTTTCGTCCCGTGAGCTTGCTTATGATTTTTCCTCGGACGAAATACTCCATATAGACAAAGATGGGCATCGGAGGGCCGCCAGGGGGGCACGAGGCAGGGGGGCGCACCCCCCACCCTCGTGGCTGGTGGGTGGCCCCCCTCTGGTACTTCTTGCGCCCAATATTTTTTTATATTCTGAAAAGTGCTCCCGTGAAGTTTCAGGATTTTTGGAGATGTGCAAAATAGGTCTCTAATATTTGCTCCTTTTCCATCCTAGAATTCCAGCTGTCGGCATTCCCCCTCTTCATGTAAACCTTGTAAAAATAAGAGAGAATAGGCATAAGTATTGTGACATAATGTGTAATAATAGCCCATAATGCAATAATAGCGATATAAAAGCATGATGCAAAATGGACGTATCAGTGCGGACCATACTCTGGTTGTCCTACGAGGTCCGGTAGTAACTTGATCTGAAGTTTCATGATCATCATCATTAGCTTCCTCACTAATTGGCGTAGAAATCACTATAACTGATTTGTGTGATGAACTACTTTCCAATTCGGGAGAAGGTACAATTACCTCATCAAGTTCTACATTCCTCTCACGCACTTCTTTCGAGAGAAACTTCTTCTCTAGAAAGGATCCACTCTTAGCAGCAAAGATCTTGCCTTTCGGATCTGTGATAGAAGGTGTACACAACAGTTTCTTTTGGGTATCCTATGAAGACGCACTTTTCCGATTTGGGTTTGAGCTTATCAGGCTGAAACTTTTTCACATAAGCATCACAACCCCAAACTTTAAGAAACGACAACTTGGGTTTCTTGCCAAACCATAGTTCATACGGTGTCGTCTCAACAGATTTAGATGGTGCCCTTTTAACGTGAATGTAGCTGTCTCTAATGCATAACCCCAAAACGATAGTGATAAATCGGTAAGAGACATCATAGATCGCACCATATCTAATAAAGTATGGTTATGACATTCGGACACACCATTACGCTGTGGTGTTCCAGGTGGCGTGAGTTGCGAAACTATTCCGCATTGTTTCAAATGAAGACCAAACTCGTATCTCAAATATTTCATCTCTGCGATCAGATCGTAGAAACTTTATTTTCTTATTATGATGATTCTCCACTTCACTTTGAAATTCTTTAAACGTTTCAGACTCTTGTTTCATTAAGTAGATATACTCATATCTTCTCAAATCATCTGTGAAGGTCAGAAAATAAAGATACCCGCCGCGAGCCTCAACACTCATTGGACCACACACATCAGTATGTATTATTTCCAACAAGTATGTTGCTCGCTCCATTGTTCTGAAGAACGGAGTCTTACTCATCTTGCCCATGAGGCATGGTTCGCAAGCATCAAGTGATTCCAAAAGTCCATCAGCATGGAGTTTCTTCATGCTCTTTACATCAATATGACCTAAACGGCAGTGCCACATATAAGTTGCACTATCATTATTAATTTTTCATCTTTTGGCTTCAATATTATGAATATGTGTATCACTACGATAGAGATTCAATAAACCATTCACCTTGGGTGTGTGACATCAGAAGGTTTTATTCATGTAAACATAATAACAATTATTATTTGACTTAAATGAATAACCGTATTGGAATAAACATGATCCAATCATATTATGCTCAACGCAAACACCGAATAACATTTATTTTAGGTTCAAAACTAATCCCGAAGGTAAAGGGAGTGTGCGATGGTGATCTTATCAACCTTGGAATCACTTACAACTCACATCATCACCTCGCCCTTAACTAGTCTCTATTTATTTTGCAACTCCCGTTTTGAGTTACTACTCTTAGCAACTGAATCAGTATCAAATACTGAGGGGTTGCTATGAACACTAGTAAAGTACACATCTATAACATGTATATCAAATATACCTTTGTTCACTTTTCCATCCTTCTTATCCGCCAAGTTTCTAGGGCAGTTCCACTTCCAGTGACCATTTCCTTTGCAGTAGAAGCACTCAGTTTTAGGCTTGGGTCTTGCTTTGGGCTTCTTCATGGGAGTGGCAACTTGCTTGCCATTCTTCTTGAAGTTCCCTTTCTTTCCCTTGCCCTTTTATTTGAAACTAGTTGTCTTGTCAACCATCAACACTTGATTCTTTTCTTGATTTCTACCTCCGCTGATTTCAGCATCACGAAGAGCTTGGGAATTACTTTCGTCATCCCTTGCATATTATAGTTCATCAATAAGTTCTAGAAACTTGGTGATAGTGATTAGAGAACTTTGTCAATTACTATCTTATCTGGAAGATTAACTCCCACTTGATTCAAGCAATTGTAGTACCCAGACAATATGAGCACATGCTCACTGGTTGAGATATTCTCCTCCATCTTGTAGGCAAAGTACTGTCAGAGGTCTCCTACTGTAGGATCGGAAGTATGTCTAGAGGGGGGTGCTTAGACTACTTGACCAAATAAAAACTTAACCTTTTCCCAATTTTAGTTCTTGGCAGATTTTACCTATCTTAGGGCAAGTCAAGAAATCATCGCACAATTCAAGCAAGCATGCAAAGAGTATATTGGCAGCGGAAAGTAAAGCATGCAACTTGCAAGAATATAAAGGGAAGGGTTTTGAGGATTCAAACGCAATTGGAGACACGGATGTTTTTCCCGTGGTTCGGATAGGTGGTGCTATCCTACATCCACGTTGATGGAGACTTCAACCCACGAAGGGTAACGGTTGCGCGAGTCCACGGAGGGCTCCACCCACGAAGGGTCCACGAAGAAGCAACCTTGTCTATCCCACCATGGCCATCGCCCACGAAGGACTTGCCTCACTAGCGGTAGATCTTCACGAAGTAGGCGATCTCCTTGCCCTTACAAACTCCTTGGTTCAACTCCACAATCTTGTCGGAGGCTCCCAAGTGACACCTAGCCAATCTAGGAGACACCACTCTCCAAGAAGTAACAAATGGTGTGTTGATGATGAACTCCTTGCTCTTGTGCTTCAAATGATAGTCTCCCCAACACTCAACTCTCTCTCATAGGATTTGGATCTGGTGGAAAGAAGATTTGAGTGGAAAGCAACTTGGGGAAGGCTAGAGATCAAGATTCATATGGTTGGAATGGAATATCTTGATCTCAACACATGAGTAGGTGGTTCTCTCTTAGAACATATGAGTTGGAATGGTGTATGTGTTCTGATGGCTCTCTCCACGAGTGAAGAGGAGGTGGAGGGGTATTTATAACCTCCACACAAAATCCAACCGTTACACACAATCTACCAATCTCGGTGGGACCGAATCAGAAAACTCGGTCGGACCGAAATAGTAAACCTAGTGACCGTTAGGAATTTCGGTGGGACTGACCTGCAACTCGGTAGGACCGATTCGGTTAGGGTTTGGGCATAACGTAATCTCGGTGAGATCGATTGCACAAACTCGGTGAGACCGAGTTTGGCAATAAGCTAACCAGAGAGTTGGTCAGGCAAACTCGGTGGGACCGACTCGCTCTTTCGGTGAGACCGAAAAGTTACAAGAAGGAAACATAGAGTTTACATTGCAATCTCGGTGGGACCGATTCGCTCTTTCGGTGAGACCGAAAAGTTACGAAAGGGAAACATAGAGTTTGCAATCCCATCTCGGTGAGACCGAGATCCTTATCGGTAGGACCAAATTGCTAGGGTTTGGCAGTGGCAAATGACAAGTGAAACTCGGTGGCGCCGGATTGAAAGAATCGGTATGACCGAGTTTGGCTTAGGGTTTAGGTCATTTGTGGATATGGGAAAGTAGCTGAGGATTTTGGAGCATATCATTAAGCACATAAAGCAAGAGGCTCATTAAGCAACACCTCATCCCTCCTTGATAGTATTGGCTTTTCCTAAAGACTCAATGTGATCTTGGATCACTAAAATATAAAATGAAGAGTCTTGAACTTTTGAGCTTGAGCCAATTCTTTGTCCTTAGCATTTTGAGGGTTCCACTTTCACATCCATGCCATGCCAATCATTGAGCTTTCCTGAAATAATCATCTTGAAATAGCATTAGCTCAATGAGCTATATGTTGTTATGAATTACCAAAACCACCTAGGGATAGTTGCATTTTCAATCTCCCCCTTTTTGGTAATTGATGACAACATATAGACCAAAGCTTCGACAAATGATAATAAGCATTAAATGTATCATCGCTTTGAGAAGTATGTGACAAATAAGAGCTCCCCCTAAATTTGTGCATATTTAAAATTTGCTTTGGACTGCAAATGCACAAGGAGTTAGAGTCATGGGTTACTCTTCCATGTCACATACATCTTGGTGGAGCGCTCAAAAATGATAAGATTGAAATATATGCACTCATCACCAAGAATAGTGAGTGATCACATAAGATAGATAGAATAATAATAGTATTAAGCAAACATTAAGTGTAGCTTATGATCAAACACATGATCATCGATGTCTCACACAGATAAGGGCATTGTATCTCACACAAAAGCAAATAAAGTTCGAAAAACCACCAAATAAAACAAGAGAGAATAAAAGCAACACTCTCTCTCGAAGCCTATGATCTATACATTTTCTCCCCCTTTGGCAACAAGTTACCAAAAAGTTCCTAGAAAATGCATAGTGCTAAGTCGACGCTCAGGCTTGATCTTCAGGTGGTGGAGTCCGGAGCACTCCAAGGACGAAGCCTTCGGTAGACGTGGTCGGAGTTGAGACTGAAGTGGATGCTGGAGCTGGTGGAACTGAGGCTGTGGCTGGCGCAGATGTGGTAGCTCTGGTGTCAGCAACTGGCATTGCAGACGACCTCGGACCTCGTGGCACCCTGGCAAAAGCATCAGTCGTAGTCCTGCCTCTCCTCTCATTCATGTCATCCTGGAGCTGCTCCACGGTAGTCTGTATCTCTGTCACCTTGATGTCCAAATCATAGAACCTCTGTTCCATGATCCTCTCTAAGCTTGCCTGGTTCTGAGTTAGGGTGGCTAGTCCTTGCTCAATTCGCAGGGTGGACGCAATCAGGTAACCAAGCTGCTCTTGTTTGGTTTTCAGAAAATATTCAGATGCCTCCTCTTGAGTAGGCATCCTGGCAGCTTTCTCCTTCTTCGCCTTCTCCTTCTTGGCTTGTGCTTGGGCAGATGATGGCTCATTCTCAGTCATGACCACTTGGTTATCTTCAAAATCTGGACGGATGGGCAGGTGTTCCTTATCCAAGAGGTATATGCCCGTGCCCATCTTGGAGTTGATGAGCTCCTGAATCTGTGGGGCATATCCACAGCTCCTCTTCTGGTCTGCTGCTGTCCTCTTAATGGTCTCTACCATTAGGCTCATCACCTTGAATTTCTGAGGCACGTCAAAGATATGAAGCAAGTTGATTGCGTGGCCTCTAATCATCTTGTGATCTCCAGATTTGGGCAATAAGGTGTGCCTTAGAATCTAGTTGATAGTGGGCAGTCCTGATAGAAGATAATGCACTGAGCCAAACTTGAACGTGTCAAGTGCTTCATTCGGAATCTCCTTGTACATGTTGGACATAGAGTTGTGGTCCATCTTTTTCTTGGCATAAATGTCCAAGTCATCATCCTGCTCTTCTGGGGCGTTGATCAGCTGAGCCCATTCAGCAACTGTGGACTGGTACCTCGTACCTTCTGACATCCATACAATCCTGCCATCTGGATAGAAATGTGTTGTGGAGTAGAATTGCATGATTAGCTCCTCGTTCCACTTTGTGAGCTTCTGCCCAACAAAGTCTGCAACTCCACACGAACTAAAGCTGTCATACACTCCAGGATAGTGTTCCTCATTTTCCTTCATGTAGGTCCAGTCGACCCATTTCATGTCACATACTATTGGCTTCTTGTCAAGCAAAACTGTCTCATAGAAATCCTGCTGCTCCTTGGTGTGAAATCTGTAGTCCACTGCAGTCCTTCTCCTAGAAGCATACGGATCTGTTTCTCTCCACTTCCTCAGCCCTGAATCTCTCCTGAGCTTCATATCCTCAGCCACAGGATGAGCATCGTTGTGGTCTGGGATCTTGGGCTTGAGCTTTCTAAGGACATTCTCTTCCTCTTCCTCTGCAGCTTTAGGCACTGGGGTCTTGTTCTTTTCAGTGGCTGGGATGCTTCTTTTGTTTCTCTTTGGCTTTGGCTTTGGAGCTGACTTGGCCTTGGAAGCAGCTCCCCCTGATTTTATGGCATCACCCATTAGCTTGGGTGCCTTGGGTGCTGGTGCAGCAACCTCTTCTTCTTCCTCCTCATCTACCATGATGGAGGCCTTGCCAAGCACTCTGGCTACAGTCTTCTTGACCATTTCCTTCCTCTTTTTGCCTTCAGCAGCAACTGGCTCTGTGGGTGCAGGCTTCTCAGTTGAAGCTCTAACCTTAGACATGGGCTGCCTGCCTGCTGGCCTTTTGAACTTCAACCCTGGCTTTGTAACTGCTGCTGGCTCAACTCTCTTGGAGGTGGCTTCTTCCTCTGCCACATAATCCTCATCTTCAGAATCTGAGGTTCTCTTCTTTCTCTGACGTGTGGCAGCTTTAGGCAGATTGCTGGGGGTGCTCCTGCTGCCATCATCTGAGGAGCTGGAGGGACTAGTGCCCTCGCTCATCACCACTTGCTGCTCTGAGAGGTTCTGGCTGTCACTTTGGTCTGACATGATGCAAACTCTGACTGCTGACCCTGTGAATAGATTATAGATGAGATAGAGTGGATGAGCATCACAAAATGCAGAGATTTTTGCAAAAGAATAATTCAAAAACTTAGTTTTAGTTTCCCACTGAAATCATCTCGGATCTACCGATTTTCAAACTCGGTGACACCGAAGCAGTTTTGGCACCAGAACTAGTGAACTCGGTCAGACCGAGTCACAGTTTGGTGGCACCGAGACTGCTAGGGTTTCACAGAGTTCCAAAATCGGTCACACCGATAAGTAATTCTCGGTCAGACCAAGTTTTACTTGTGCAATGGCATAAGCCAAATCGGTGGGACCGAGTTTTTCAACTCGGTGGGTCCGAGATGGTTTCGGCGGAAACCTAACCCTAAAATTTTCGAATTAAACCTAATCTACGAGTTCATTGACTGGATAGGAGTTTATCAAACGTGGCAAGAATCATGATGATCACAATGTGCTAGGAATCGGATTGGAGAATAGCACAAAGATCGAGTCCATACCCTAGTTTGGCGGAGACTCGCTACGGCGGCAACGGCGGGGCAGAATTCCGTTGACGGCGATGGAGACCAGCGACTGGAGGCTGCTGGCGGCGAGGAGGACGATCCGGAGACCCAGGAGGCAGAGCAAGCTATGCGCGGGTGAAGAGGTTTCGGAGAAATTTCCAAAATTCGGCCCGTCACTATATATAGCCCGACCCTGTCGGTGTGACCGAGTGGAACAACTCGGTGGCATCGAGATGCAAAACTGTATACAGTTATTGCAACTCGGTGTGACCGAGTGGTTCAAATCGGTTGCACCGAGATCGAAAACCTAGATCAACTTAATGATCTTGGTAGGACTGAAAATATGGTATCGGTCAGACCGAGAATCACAAAGAGGTTTTGGAAGTTTAAGTCTATGACGAATCGGGGACTCCGAGCGCTCCTCACACAGAGTGGTTCGAATCTGACTTGATCAAGTTTTGTGATGCAGCATGAATAGAGTTTGAGACGAGAAAAGCATAGATAGCTAGAGGAGGTTCTTAGGCATTCTTGTCCATCCACTTGTCAAAAGAAGATAAAGCCAAACAATCAAAACAACAAGTGGATGTCCTCGAATGAGTAAAATATGCAACCAACATGCTCACACAGTAAGATGGCAAATGAAATATGTGGCAAGGCATGCACAACCAATTCTAGCATCTATCAAGCAATTTGTGATGACTAGGTCATCTATATATGAGTACATTGACTTAGGAGTCAAGTGAGAACACTTGATCGTAGGTCATACTCATCGTTTAAGCTCAAGTGGGGTTACCACTTTTACATAAAGCATTGTTGTATTCACATCTTTAGAGTTGCTTTAGCTCAAGTCTTAGAGTAAAGCTCCCCCTAGATGTGATATCCCCCCTAAGAGGGATGAACTAACCTTGGGTTTTGTCGATGATGACTTCATGTAGATGTTGAAGATGTGGATGCTCAATGTTGATGTAGATCACTTGGAGCTATCCATCTGAGTGAATTGCACTTTCAATACCTACATGGGTTAGTCCCGCAAGGAACAAACAAGGATATCCATAGACATAGAGTGATGCATACACAAGATGATGTCCATGAAAACTTTTGGTTACCTCATCCCTTGTCTTACCAACAAGAGGGTTTGTGACTCCTTGAACTAGTGCATGATGTGGAAGTTGATTGCACTTGTTCTTGCCAAAATGATGAGAGTGAAATATGTTGGCGGAGTCACCCTCAAGAACTCTCTAGTTCTTTTTCTTTTGGATCCACACCATCTTGATGGGAATCCTTGGAGTTGTAGTCGTACTTGATGAAGTGGAACTTGACGTGGTCTTGGGAATCCACTTGACTAAGGTCTTAGGAGCTTCTTCAAATGCATCAATCTCCTCTTGAAGCTTGTCCTTGCCTTTTTGCTTGTAGTCTTGTGGTGGAAGATCATCTTGAGCTTGTATCCCCTTGAAAGAGGTGTCATACTTCTCTTGTTGAGGAACAAACTTTGTCTTGGGGTATTGATCTTCTTCCCATTCAACCCCATTGGCATTGAACTTTCGTTCAAAACCAACACCTTGATTCTTCCGGTGCATTCCTTGCTTGCGCACAATTTCCTCGAATTGCTTACTCCCGGCAAGGCTTTTGTACACTCCTTTCTCTATAATCCCCTTCAATAAGATATTTTCTTGCTCAAGTGTAACTTGGCTAAGAGAATCATTAGTGGAATCAAGAGAACTACTAGAAGCAACAATATTGGATTTAGCATGATCATTGTTACTACTAGAGGAAGAATCTTTCTTGTTCTTGTTACTAGAATTGACTTGAGGCATGTAAGTGGATAATAGTAAATGCTTGGCAATGTAAGAAGAACTTTTCTTGCGGAGATCATCATTGGTTGCTTTTAAAAACTCATGCTCTTGCTCAAGATTGAGCTTTTCAAAGCGTAATTTCTCATGAGCTCTTAAAAGTTCTCGATGATCTTTGAAGATAGTTTCATGAGCTAACTTAAGAGTGTTTAGTTCTTTAGTTAGAGCCTCAATCTTCTCATTATCATTGTCACTTGTTTTATTTTGATTAGCGTGATTAATTGATGTTTCATCATAGTACTCATCACTAGAGTTGTCAACAAGCAAGTCATCATCACCTAACAAGTCATCTTCATCACTATTAAAATCAACATACTCGGGGTGTGTTACCTTAGGACCTTTGGCCATGAAGCATCTTCCAATTCCTTCATTTGGTGAGTCAAATATGTCGTAGGAGTTGGTTGACACAAGTGCTAGACCGGCAACACCTTCATCTTGAGTATCTTCGGAGTCGGAGTGATAACTTCTCTCGGAGTGGCTGTCGGAGTCGGAGCCGGATACCCATTCACCAACATGAGCTTGATGTCTTCGTTTTGTGTAGCTCCTTGATGATTTTTCCTTCCTTTCCAAATCCTTGCTTCTCCGTGAGTATCTCCGTTCATAATGATCATCTCTACTCCTTCTCTCTCTTGGTGGTGATTCTTTGCTTCTTCTTTTTGGAGAATCTTCTCTTCTCTTGTAGGGAGCCGTACACTCATTGGAATAGTGTCCGGGTCTTCCACAATTATAGCAGTTTCGCTCTCGACTAGAAGATCTTTTGTCATTGTAGGACCTTGACTTGAAGCTTCTATCTTTGCTTCTACTCTTGTAGAACTTGTTGAAGTTCTTCACCATTAAGCTCAATTCTTCATTGAAGTTTTGTTTCTCACTTGACGATGTGGGGACTTCACATCAGGCTTTGTAGGCACCACTTGATTTGTTGTGAAGTTCCTCTTTATCCTTGAGTGACATCTCATGATCAACAATCCTTCCAATCACTTCCGTTGGTTTGAGATCTTTGTAATTGGGCATCATTTTAATCAATGTGCACACGGTATCATATTTCCCATCCAAGGCTCTTAGGATCTTCTTGATGATGAATCTATCGGTCATCTCTTCACTTCCTAAGCCGGCAATCTCATTTGTGATGAGAGCAAGCCTAGAGTACATTTCGGCGACACCTTCACCATCCTTCATCTTGAACTTGTCAAGTTGACTTTGGAGCACATCCAACTTGGATTCCTTGACGGAGTCGGTACCTTCGTGCATATCAATCAAAGTGTCCCAAATTTCCTTTGCATTCTCAAGACGGCTGATTTTGTTGAATTCTTCGGGGCACAATCCGTTGAAGAGAATATCATAAGCTTGAGCATTGTATTACAACATCTTCAACTCATCCGCGGTAGCTTCATGGTTTGGTTCCCTCCCATCAAAGAACTCACCTTGCAAACCAACACAAACAATAGCCCATACGGCGGGGTTATGTCTAAGAATATGCATTTTCATTTTATGCTTCCAACTAGCAAAATTAGTACCATCAAAGTAAGGACCTCTACGGTGATAATTTCCCTCGCTAGACGCCATACTCTCCTAGGTTGTGAAACCAAGGCTATGACCACCAAAAGCTATAGAGATCAAAGAAAATGGAGGCCAAAACTTTGATACCACTTGTAGGATCGGAAGTATGTCTAGAGGGGGGGTGATTAGACTACTTGACCAAATAAAAACTTAACCTTTTCCCAATTTTAGTTCTTGGTAGATTTTACCTATCTTAGGGCAAGTCAAGCAATCATCACACAATTCAAGCAAGCATGCAAAGAGTATATTGGCAGCGGAAAGTAAAGCATGCAACTTGCAAGAATATAAAAAGAAGGGTTTTGAGGATTCAAACGCAATTGGAGACACGGATGTTTTTCCCATGGTTCGGATAGGTGGTGCTATCCTACATCCATGTTGATGGAGACTTCAACCCACGAAGGGTAACGGTTGCACGAGTCCATGGAGGGCTCCACCCATGAAGGGTCCACGAAGAAGCAACCTTGTCTATCCCACCATGGCCATCGCCCACGAAGGACTTGCCTCACTAGCGGTAGATCCTCACGAAGTAGGCGATCTCCTTGCCCTTACAAACTCCTTGGTTCAACTCCACAATCTTGTCGGAGGCTCCCAAGTGACACCTAGCCAATCTAGGAGACACCACTCTCCAAGAAGTAACAAATGGTGTGTTGATGATGAACTCCTTGCTCTTGTGCTTCAAATGATAGTCTCCCCAACACTCAACTCTCTCTCATAGGATTTGGATCTGGTGGAAAGAAGATTTGAGTGGAAAGCAACTTGGGGAAGGCTAGAGATCAAGATTCATATGGTTGGAATGGAATATCTTGATCTCAACACATGAGTAGGTGGTTCTCTCTCAGAACATATGAGTTGGAATGGTGTATGTGTTCTGATGGCTCTCTCCACGAGTGAAGAGGAGGTGGAGGGGTATTTATAGCCTCCACACAAAATCCAACTGTTACACACAATCTACCAATCTCGGTGGGACCGAATCAGAAAACTCAGTCGGACCGAAATAGTAAACCTAGTGACTATTAGGAATTTCGGTGGGACTGACATGCAACTCGGTAGGACCGATTCGGTTAGGGTTTGGGCATAATGTAATTTGGGTGAGACCGATTGCACAAACTCGGTGAGACCGAGTTTGGCAATAAGCTAACCAGAGAGTTGGTCAGGCAAACTCGGTGGGACCGACTCGCTCTTTCGGTGAGACCGAAAAGTTACAAGAAGGAAACATAGAGTTTACATTGCAATCTCGGTGGGACCGATTCGCTCTTTCAGTGAGACCGAAAAGTTACGAAAGGGAAACAGAGAGTTTGCAATCCCATCTCGGTGAGACCGAGATCCTTATCGGTAGGACCGAATTGCTAGGGTTTGGCAGTGGCAAATGACAAGTGAAACTCGGTGGCGCCGGATTGAAAGAATCGGTATGACCGAGTTTGGCTTAGGGTTTAGGTCATTTGTGGATATGGGAAAGTAGCTGAGGATTTTGGAGCATATCATTAAGCACATAAAGCAAGAGGCTCATTAAGCAACACCTCATCCCTCCTTGATAGTATTGGCTTTTCCTAAAGACTCAATGTGATCTTGGATCACTAAAATATAAAATGAAGAGTCTTGAACTTTTGAGCTTGAGCCAATTCTTTGTCCTTAGCATTTTGAGGGTTCCACTTTCACATCCATGCCATGCCAATAATTGAGCTTTCCTGAAATAATCATCTTGAAATAGCATTAGCTCAATGAGCTATATGTTGTTATGAATTACCAAAACCACCTAGGGATAGTTGCACTTTCACCTACCTCTCGACACGGGCATGAGTATGAAATACCAATTTCAACTCTCAGAACATCTTATATGCTCTGTGGCATTCAAAAACATTTTTGAAGTCCCGGTTCTAAGCCGTAAAGCATGGTGCTCTAAACTATTAAGTAGTCATCATACCGAGCTTTGTCAAACGTTCATAACGTCTGCATTTGCTCTTGCAATAGTTATGTCACCTAGCGGTGCATCAAGGACATAATTCTTCTGTGCAGCAATGAGGATAATCCTCAGATCACGGATCCAGTCCGCATCATTGCTACTATCATCTTTCACATAGTTTTCTCTAGGAACATATCATAAATAAAACGGGGAAGCTATATCGCGAGCTATTGATCTACAACATAGTTATGTAAATACTACCAGGACTAAGTTCATGATAAATTAAAGTTCAATTAATCATATTACTTAAGAACTCCCACTTAGATAGACATCCCTCTAATCATCTAAGTGATCACGTGATCCATATCAACTAAACCATGCCCGATCATCACGTGAGATGGAGTAGTTTTCAATGATGAACATCACTATGTTGATCATATCTACTATATGATTCACGCTTGACCTTTCGGTCTCAGTGTTCCGAGGACATATCTACATATGCTAGGCTCGTCAAGTTTAACCCGAGTATTCTATGTGTGCAAAACTGGCTTGCACCTGTTGTATGTGAACGTAGAGCTTATCACACCCGATCATCACGTGGTGTCTCGGCACGACGAACTGTCGCAACGGTGCATACTCAGGGAGAACACTTGTACCTTGAAATTTAGTGAGGGTTCATCTTATAATGCTATCGTCGTACTAAGCAAAATAAGATGCATAAAAGATAAACATCACATGCAATCAAAAATATGTGACATGATATGGCCATCTCATCTTGTGCCTTTGATCTCCATCTCCAAAGTACCGCCATGATCTACATCGTCACCGGCATGACACCATGATCTCCATCATCTTGATCTCTATCAACGTGCCGTCACATGCTCGTCTTGCCAACTATTGCTTTTGCAACTATTGCTATCGCATAGCGATAAAGTAAAGCAATTATTTGGCGCTTGCATCTTATGCAATAAAGAGACAACCATAGGGCTTCTGCCAGTTGCCGATAACTTTAACAAAACATGATCATCTCATACAACAATTTATATCTCATCATGTCTTGACAATATCACATCGCAACATGCCCTGCAAAAACAAGTTAGACATCCTCTACTTTGTTGTTGCAAGTTTTACGTGGCTGCTACGGGCTTAGCAAGAACCGTTCTTACCTACACATCAAAAACCACAACATGGTATAGTGATTGCTTTTTGATCTTCAGAAAGAACCCTGTTCATTGAATCCGATTCAACTAAAGTTGGAGAAACAGACACCCACTAGCCACCTGTGTGCGAAGCATGTCAGTAGAACCAGTCTTGCGTAAGCGTACGCGTAATGTCGGTCTGAGCCGCTTCATCCAACAATACCGCTGAATCAAGAATCAACTAGTGATGGCAAGAAATATGTATATACCCACGCCCACAACTCCTTTGTGTTCTACTCGTGCATATAACATCTACACATAGACTTGGCTCTGATGCCACTGTTGGGGAACGCAGTAATTTCAAATTTTACCTACGTACACGCAAGATCTATCATGGTGATGCATAGCAACAAGAGGGGAGAGTGTAGTCCACGTACCCTCGTAGACCGTAAGAGGAAGCATTATGACAAGGCGGTTGATGTAGTCATACGTCTTCACGATCCGACCGATCCTAGTACCGAAAGTACGGCACCTCCGCGATCTGCACACATTTGGCTCGATGATGTCCCACGAACTCTTGATCCAGCTGAGTGTCGAGGGAGAGCTTCGTCAGCACGACGGCATGATGACGGGGATGATGAAGCTACCGGCGCAGAGCTTCACCTAAACACTGCAACGATATGACCGAGGTGGATTATGGTGAAGGGGGGCACCGCACACGGCCAAACAATGTCAACTTGTGTGTTCTAGGTTGCCCCCTGCCCCTGTATATAAAGGAGCAAGGGGAGGGGGTCGGCGGCCTCATAGGGTGCGCCACAAGGGGGAATCCTACTCCTACTAGGAGTCGGTTCCCCCTTTCCTAGTCCAACTAGGAGGGGAAGGAAAGAGGAGGAGGGGAGAAGGAAAGAGGGGCCGGCCCCCCAAGCCCTAAGCCAATTCGGTTTGGGCCTAGGGTGGTGCGCCCCACATCTCCCTTGCTGCCCTCTATTTCCACTAAGGCCCATGAAGGCCCATTGACCCCCCCCCCTCGGGGGGGGGGGGGGGTTCATGTAACTCCCCGGTACTCCGGTATTTATCCGATAACCCCCGGAACATTTCCGGTGTTTGAATATAACCTTCCAATATATCAATCTTTATGTCTTGACCATTTCGAGACTCCTCGTCATGTCCGTGATCTCATCCAGGACTCCGAACAACCTTCGGTACATCAAAACACATAAACTCATAATACCGATCGTCATCAAACGTTAAGCGTGTGGACCCTACGGGTTCGAGAACTATGTAGACATGACCGAGACTCATCTCCGGTCAATAACCAATAGCGGAACCTGGATGCTCATATTGGCTCCTGCATATTCTATGAAGATCTTTATCGGTCAAACCGCATAACAACATACGTTGTTCCCGTTGTCATCGGTATGTTACTTGCCCGAGATTCGATCGTCAGTATCTCAATACCTAGTTCAATCTCGTTACCGGCAAGTCTCTTTACTCGTTCCGTAATGCAACATCTCGTAACTAACTCATTAGTCACATTGCTTGCAAGGCTTGTAGTGACATGGATTACCGAGAGGGCCAAGAGATATCTCTCTGATACACGGAGTGACAAATCCTAATCTCGATCTATGCCAACTCAACAAATACCATCGGAGACACCTGTAGAGCATCTTTATAGTCACCCAGTTACGTTGTGACGTTTGATAGCACACTAAGTGTTTCTCTGGTATTCGGGAGTGGCATAATCTCATAGTCATAGGAACATGTATAAGTTATGAAGAAAGCAATAGTAACAAACTAAACGATCATCATGCTAAGCTAAAGGATGGGTCAAGTCAATCACATTATTCTCTAATGATGTGATCCCGTTAATCAAATGACAACTTCTTTGTCCATGGCTAGGAAACTTAACCATCTTTGATTGACGAGCTAGTCAAGTAGAGGCATACTAGTGACACTCAGTTTGTCTATGTATTCACACATGTACTAACTTTACGGTTAATACAATTCTAGCATGAATAATAAACATTTATCATGATATAAGAAAATATAAATAACAACTTTATTATTGCCTGTAGGGCATATTTCCTTCATTTAGGTGTTAGGTTTGTATTGTGTCGAGTCATGGTTATAAGTTGGTTAGGCTGCAGCTCGAGGACAAGCTGCATGTCCAGGTGGGGTGTAGTGTCAGAGTACGTAATGGGCCTAATGGCCTGGGCTGGCGGTATAGCCTGTTAGTATTAACGTTAATTAGAGATAATGGTCGCTTGCTTAGGGGTCAAGTAAGCCTTACTTGATAGTCAAGTAAACCTCTCTATATAAAGAGAGGAGATGCATCAATCTAATCAAACAAGAATTAAGAAGGAAATCACTTCCCTCTTGCCCGACCGTGGGCAAAAAGGCCTCCGGCCGGCCCTCTCGCGCCCTCCTTCTAGCAGCGCCATAACATTAGAAGTATATCACTTGCTCGATTTGTTCCTTCGCCTGCTCTTTTGTGCTATCACATAAGTTCATTTTTCTATTGGGATTCAAGGCATGTGTGTATGCTTCCGCTCAATAGAAGGACTGAACATTCGATCAGATATATACTATGTCGAGTGATGCACAGAGCCGAAAATTCATAAGAGCGCTCGTCCGCGCTTGGTCACGTTATCGTGAACCGCTCGACATCATCCAGATATGACATAGCCCTCGTCCGTGGGACATGGTTGCATTTAATAAGATAACGGGGTTGATAACTAAGCATGGTACCGTCATCTGGGGTGATTCTGATTTCACGACGGGACGCGTCCTGTGCCCACGGCCTAGTTTAATTCGGGTTGTATGTTTACGGTGATGTACCATGCAGCAACGACAGACTTTTTTTTCTTGAGGTTCTGAGACCACACAACAATCACCAATTTGCCTTTCAAAAAAAAACAATCACCAATCTGGTCGTTCGCGCGGCCTGCAGACCCTCTTCAACCAGGCTGATTGTATGCATCGCGGCTGCACGTATTATGCTTCTCAAGATATACTCCCTTCATTTAGAATTATTTGTTTCGGAAATGGATGTATCTAAACATATTTTAGTTCTAGATATATCCATTTTTGAGACAAGTAATTCCAGAGGGAGTATCTTTGTTCAGGCAGCGCAGTAAGATAGCATGTGCTCACACAAAATCAAGTCCTCACACCATACCCGAAATTTCTTTTATCACATACATCATTTTTCTAAGTGAGCCAAATTAATTGACGCAACCTCTATAAAATGTTGTATAGAGGTCACATTAATTAATTCGAATAGGAACCGCACCGGAATTGCTTTACGCACAAGCTGTCTCTGGCTACAGCACACTGACCCCGTGCGTGCCTGGAAACATCTCCATCTGCCATCCGATCATGAGGCTTCTTAGCTCTTTCGCGCCTCGACAACTTGAACCCTCGGCGACGGCAACACCTGCAAGTTCTGGCAGGATCATTGGCTCCATGGAAAATCTATCACGGAGATCGCGCCCATCTTATCCTCCCTCATCCCGAGGCAATGCAGAGGACGGCGACTTGTTAGTGAGGCTCTCACCGCTCCTGGCTGGATCGCGGACATCCACAGCAACCTAAACCCCTTTGCGGTCATTGAGTACGCTCAGCTGTGGAGATTACTCCAAGGCATTGAACTCTCTGAGAAGCCAGATAAGCTGTCCTGAAAGTGGACTATCGACGGCAACTACTCGGCACGGTCTGCCTACCAAGCGCTATTCCTTGGGGCTACTACCGGACCCTACTGACAGCTCATCTGGAAGACTTGGGCTCCCTCCAATGCGAAGATCTTTCTCTGGCTTGCCTCTCTCAACCCATGTTGGACCGCCGACCGTCACGCGCGACACGACTTGCCGCACGACCCCATCTGCAAACTGTGCAGCCAGGACGACGAAACTCTCCATCACCTCCTCGTTGGGTGCGTCTTCTTGCGCATTATTTGGCATGACATCTTGGCCTGGTGCCGCATGCCCACAATACCGCCCGACGGCAGCACCGACATCTTCGACTGGTAGACCGCGACAAAGACAAATGTACCGGCAAGCCTACGCAAAAGGACTTAACTCCCTAATCATCCTCACATCTTGGGCCATCTGAAAACACCGCAACGCAGTCCTCTTCGACAACATAACACCCTCCGATGGTGATCTTCTCGACGACATCAAACAGGAGGCCAAATTATGGACAAGAGCCGGCGCCAAAGGGCTCGATCGGACAATTCCAGTAACATAAAATGTAACTATCGAGGCTGAGCATCCTCCTACTTCTCTCTGCTCACCTCTGTGCCTGGGTACCGCCATCTAATGTGCACGATACCCAGGACGCCAACCTTGTATTCTCTCCCACCCTATCAATGAAATGATACGCAACCTCGCGTATTCGAGATTTTTTTTTAAATTTGAATTGGAAGGAAGAGGTACATCGCAACCAAAGCCGATTTTTGAAGCGTTGTGGCCATTGAGCTCGTTTTTTAGCAAAGCAAAAAACTGTCAATTACAAGTTGCAAAATAAGTTAAACTTTTCACACAAAAAACGTATGCTTGTGCTCTAAGTGACTTTCAAATTTTGTTTGAACTTATGTGATAATATGCCCTAAGAAGACAAAAATCTGGCAAGAAAACAAGCTGGTTTTTGCATGTATTTGTCTTTTTTTTTATCTCTCACATGCAAACACGGATTTTGATGAAAATTCACACAATATATTACACTTCTACTCCCTCTGTTCCTAAATATAAGTATTTTTAGAAATTTCAATACGAACTATATACGGATGTATATAAACCTATTTTAAAGATTCACTCATTTTGCTCCGTATGTAGTCCGTATTGAAATCTCTAAAAAGACTTGTATTTAGGAACAGAGGGAGTATGTGTGCATGTAAAAAAAACAGATTTTGTTATCTGTAAAAGTCCGTTTATTTGAATTTTGAAAAAAAAACACGCTACGTCCATGCTCCAAAGTTAACTTTTGCACAACAACCCCATATATATACTGTTCGACCCCTTCCATATGCGCCGAAGCCGAGTATGGCCTGGTGGACCACCCGCAGCGATCTGGAGATGGGGATCTGGACTCATTGTCCCTCTTAGGCCTCTTGTGGAGGCCTCTTGGTGGCATGGGGAGCTACCGAGCGAAAACTCTGCGCTTTGTCGCTGATGATGGCGACGCTCGTGGACGTCGTTATCTTCTTGAAGAGGTCGTTGAGATGCTCTCCGTGCCTGGCTTCCGGGTGAAAACCCTTTTCTGGTGTCGACTCGACAGCAGCGACGCTTGGCGCCATTCCCCTTCCCGAGGGCGTTGCCGTGGAGCCTACGTGTACTACGGTGTAGTGTGGCGGTGTTTTTAGGTTTTCCTGTGGTATCCGATTATCATGGGATTGACTTTATAAGAGGGTTACCTCACTATGTTGTATCGTTCGGCTGTGTACTTGGTTTATATATAATGCGAGGCGAAAGCCTGTTTCGAGTGGCATGGTAGACAAACATATTCATGCAATGAAATTCGTGGCCACGAGGTTATCCTGTATTACGGCAATTTATTATTTTTTAATTTGTAAGGCTTTCCTACGTGATTAAATTAAATGTGAGGAATTTTTTCCCGCTCCCAGTCCCTGACAGGTGGGGCACCATCACGCTGGCACGCCACAAGGCTAGATGTACGGCCAGATACGGACGAAGGAATGATATTTGCACAGCTGGACAAGTTCGAGCACCAGTTTCATGTATTTTACAATTTTAGATACTAAGCTAACCATCATGACAAGTTAAGCCCAAGTACATCTGGACGCCTCAGATCCGCCTCAAACGCCTGGACGGATGACCCGATCACTGACCAGTAAAAAACTGACGCAACCCGGTTTCTAAAATTGGCCTCAACCAATCGGTTCACTGACACCCCTTATATCTAGCCAAAATATAAGGATGAGATGAAGAGGCCATAGCATGTTTGTCATGTTGGATCTGGCCCGCACAAGCCCACCTCGACATCACATACATTCGTCCCCATTCGGTTGCCGGACCAAACCCTAGCCACTCCACTCCCCTCCCCTCCGCCCCCAAGCACACATCCGGCGATCTTTGACCTTCTCTGGTATGGCGGGCGGCGGAATCGAGTCCTTTGTCAGCCGATCTGCAACTGGGATCTCATCTCTGTCGTGTCCCGAAGAGGAGATGGAAGTCCGCATCGCACTCCCCGGCGCCCGCTAGGAGAATGCCCAACAGCGGCCGGACTCGATCAGTCGGGAATCCATCGCGTCCGCCCTAATGGCGCGTGGATTCGGCGTGGGGCGCATCATCGTTGCCTCACCGGAGGCTGTGCGCCCTGTTTGGCGAGGATCCGCGACAGACATTGACAAGCCAGAGTCGCACACTCCGGCGCCGACATGGATGATCTACATCCCCAAGAGCCGCAGCCGCGTCGTGGTGGACGTGTCGGTGTCCGACCACGACGAATCCATCATCGACGTCACATCGACCGGCGACGTGCAGGCGGCAGGCTTCGACGAGAAAGAATAGGGCATGCCTCATGTCCTACTCTATCTCGTCGGCGACCACACCAACACTTTAAGGGGTGCAGTCAGCCACCGGACAGGCTTCAATTAATAGTAGGTTTCACGTGCATGTAATTATTTATATTTAGGAATTCATAATTGAGAGGTCCGGTTATAAAAATAATTATTTAAGATGTGACCTGCCACTGTGCGTGGACGCGTCCGTGCACTTCTGGGGACATTTGAGGGATCGTATTTGGTGTATCCGACGGTAGAAGGTCTAACGCATCTCCAGTGTCTTTTTTTGAGTTCCACTCCCAGCGTATTTAACTGTTTATTTTTCCTTTTCTTTTACTCCGCGCATCTTAATCCACACGCCCACGTATTTCCGTCAGAACCCGTGACAGCACATTTTCCACGCCGATGTCATGTACCAGTGGTACACATCGCCATCGTCAAAGACGCAGTTACGGCCGTCGTTCTACAGCTAGGCCCGCCCGTTTGTTGTACTGGCTCCCACACACATCGAGGCCTGGCACCCGCACTTGGCAACCAGTACCTACGTGCCACATATCGTGAGCACGCGAGCCCGTCCGCCAAATCGCTTCACTCTGCACAGAGCTCTCTTTATTAGGAAACACAAATCTGTCATAACGTATCATTGTAGGTTTCATTATTTTTCTAGCACCTTTAGGTCCCGCCTTTTTCTTGGAGCGTTTGTGTCTCGATCATATGATCCATTGGGGAACACTTTGACTATGTACATATATATAGTCAGGCATACAAATTTACATCTTCTATTCTTTTTGTTGACCTTCATACGCACTTCAACATCTACCGAGTTAATTGCACAAAACTACCACATTTGCAGCTAGGTTGCGGAAAACCATCAAGTCGCTAATCCGTTGCAAAAATCACCCCGTTTTTAGTAATCTTTTTGTAAAAAACACTGACCGGGTAATTTGATCCGTTTGGTTGCTTTCTAACAAGCGGGTCCTGATTGCAAGGAGCTGACATGGCCAAAAGTTAACATACAGACCCCTGAAATAAATAAATAAATAAATAAACCCAACCCAATCCCCGCCCCTCCGGCAGCCGCCGTTGCAAGCCCGCAACCTCCCGCTGCTTCCCGGCGTCGCCCTGCTCCGGCAGCCGCCGTCGCGTTCCCGGATCCCCGACCTCCGCCGACCTCATGGCTCCCGCTGCAACCGTGGGCCGTCAAGTAGCTCAAGGCGGACACCGCCGTGAGTGCGTTGCTGCCGCCGCATGATTGGTGGTGCCCGTCGACCCCAGCTAGGCCGTGGACGAGCCTCAGGACGCGCCGACAAGTAGATTCTAGAGGAGCTCGACGAACTTCTGCGGGAGGAGCTCTATGGGGCGTGTTGACGGCAGGAGAGCCAGGCCGAGCAGCAGTCGACGACAAGGGTGACGAGGACAGGGAGGTGCGGCTCCACGAGGGTGAGGTGGGGACGATGGGAGCAGTTTCAGCGAGGGCCTTCTCGTGCTAGTGACTACCTGTAGGCCAGCTCCGGCTCCACCACTCCTACTTAGTCGCTGGCGGCCATCTTCCAACATTGGACAGCTTGGTGAGCAGCGCTCCTCCGCAAAGTGCTTTTTACCGGAGCCGGGAGCTACCGGTGGACCATCCACCATATATTTATTTTGTGATTCGTGCACTAGGGGCACGGTGCATGCGTGTAGCATTTTGTATTGTGGTAGCAATATCATGTATCTCTATTAATAGTCTAATTTGTGTCAGCAAAATGGGTCCCTGTCAACAATAGAATAAAACTTTTCCCAGTGTAAGGTACGCATGCATGCATGCAGTAGCTTTCCTGTCTCTCCCCACAACTCTAATCCTGCCTTTTATTTTCTCTTTAGCAATTTCATCCATTCATATCTTTAAGACTATAATCCCATTTAGAAATATTTTATATATTTGAACTCCTGGCGCCAAGACCTTTAGAACACAATCAATCTTGAATACATTTAAACATGATTAAATTTCAATGTTTGAAATGAGTGAAATCAGTTTTCTGAAATAAGTGAAATATGTTCTTTGAATTGAGTGAAACCGATTTTTTTGAAATGGGATTTTTTTTGTTTTTCAAGTATATGATAACATATTTAAGTGCAAAATATGTGAAACTTGTTATTTAAAAAATCGAAACTAGTTATTTAAAAATATTAAGGTGATTATTTCCGATCAGTTTAAAAAGTAAGTGAAATCTATCTTTGAAACAAGTGAAATTACTATTTCAATTTAGTGAGTCTAATGTGTTTCTTCTGAAACTAGTGAAGTCTATATTTTTTAATTAGGGTAATCAGTTTTTCGAAACAAGTTGAATATAGTATGTTAATTGAGTGAGTGAAATGCGTTTTCTGAAATTAGTGAATGTGAGAAATAAGATACTTGAAAAGAATGAAATATATCCATTGTCCTGTGAAACTGTCTATTTCAATGTTTGAAACAGATTTTTGTGATGAGTGAAATACGTTTCAAGATATTTCATAAATACGAAGTGAAATTAGTATTAGAGATTTTTTTTGTAAAGAGTGAATCGGTTTTCCAAATCAGTGAAATGTGTTTTTTCGAACTAGTGAAATACTGATTATTTCAAAATATGTGAGGCTTGTTATTTAGAATTTTTAAACTAGTATTTCAAACAAGCGAAATTTGGATTATTTCAAAAAAAATGATGAGTGAAATCGGTTTAATGAAGCAAATGCTTTTTAGAAATAATTGAAATCGGTTTTTTAAAGTATTGAAATCAAAATTTTGAAATAATTGAAATAATTTTTCTTGCGAAACGAGTTTAATTGGTCTCTTAATGATTGAAACAAGTTTTTGGAATGACTGGAATTATATTCACAAATGAATGAAGCGAGTGAAGTTAGTTTTTGAGTGAAATTATATTTTTAAATGAGTGAAATTATATTCTTAAAATGAGTGCAATTAATTTTTAATCATGCCTGTTTTTAAAGCAGTGAATGTTATATGAAACGAGTAAATCGATTTTTGGAAGGAATGAAATCTGCTTAAAGACATGGGTGAAATATATTTTTAAAAATGCATGAAATCTATCAATTGAAATGACTGAGTTCGTATTGTTTAAATGAGTGAATTGTTATTTTGAATTGACTGAAATGTTTTTTGGAGATGAGTGAAATTTGTTTTTCAATTTGAGTGAAATATGTTTTTTAGAATCAGCGAAACTGAAACTAGTTCAAATGTATCCATAATTGATCTTATTCTGAAGATCTTCTCGCTATGAATTCAAATATATACAAATATTCAAAATTAGAATTTTCATTCAAAAGATATGTATCATCCAAAATTTCACAATGAAATTAAATAGAAGGCTTTTGATGGTGAGAGAGGGAATATTTTAACATGCATGCAACCGGTCTTCTATGAACATTTTCTCTCTCTCGTGACAAAAGCTGACAAGAGCCTGCAAAGGACACACATGTATTATGTGTATTTCAATTGTGTCTCTTATACATCAAAAAATGGCTCGAATCTCCAAAACAACGTCAACGGTGGATGTCTATCCGGTAGCTACCAGTTCTGGTAAAAAAACTTATTCGAGCGCTCCTCCCAAAGGAAGGGGAATGGATCCTCTAACATGGAGGAGAGAAGTCAGGTAAGCTACAGTGCAAGCTTGTGCAAAACAAAGAAGAAAAGTCAAGGCTAATGTATCGAGCACTGTAGCCAGCAGGTATTATTGATAGGAATAAATAGGAAATTAATTTATTGCACCATAATTGTGTTTCTGTGTAATTTTTGTAAATGTATATGGTAGATTTGTGATTTGCAAATTAATTCAAGTCATTTTAGCCTTAATTATATGGATGTGAAGGGAAGTCAAGGTTATTGTAGCTTATCTGACTTCTCTTTTTTATGTTAGAGGATCCGATTCCCAAGGAAGATGATGCATGCAAGTAGCAGCACAAGCATACCACGCACGCATGCAAGCATGCGCGACACACTGTCGATTAAGGCCCTGTTTGGTTCATCTTTTATCGACAGATTCCGCTGTCGCGCAGCAGAATCTGAACCAAAGGGCGAACCCAGCAGAATCCGATTCCAGAAATCCACTGCCAAAATCTGAACCAAAAGCGGAAGCAGCCCACGACGTGCTTTTCAAAATCTGATTCCGCTGTGGGCCAAAATCTGAAAAAGCTGTATTAGCTGGTTTGCCAAATGACCTAAATCTTTTTCATATCAGATTTTCCACAGCTGTTTTTCTAGAGCAGATTTTTCACATCTGCTTTCAGAAATCCACATCCGAACCAAACAGGGCCTAAATCTGGTGGAGCTTCTCGCGGACTCGACGGGATCTCACCGGTGGTGTGATTAAATATGCAATTGGCGCTCACAATCAGTTCTGCTATGAGGATGGATCGATGGAAGATGGAGATGACGGCCCTTGCAGCGTGCGGTGCTCAGTGGGAGTGTGTCGGGCCGGTGTGTGACCCAATCCTGGTAGTGGCTTGGATGGGGCATCCGACTTTAGATGTTAGGCTTTGGTGCAATGTCTGTTTGGTATTAGGCTCGGACATTCGGCACACCTTCTTGAAGGGGATAGGAGTAGCAACAGCGTTGCCTAAATGGTGGCTTCAGGCTTATTGATGTATCATCTTGTATGGTCTTTGTGAATAATAAATAAAATGGTTGCATGCATCGTCTAGATAACAGAGGCCGGTGATACATCCTCCTTTTCGAGAGAAAAAAACAATCAATCCACACCAGTGACGGCGATGATTCTGTTTTTGTTTTACATTCAGGGGTGTATATGATAAAATTGTTGCCAACTCAGTTGCTTACAATCCGGCCCTATTTGTCAGAAGTAACTAAACAGGCCAAATCCAATGGCAAGTGCTTTCTGCAAAATGTTTACCGAAAACACAGTGATTTTTGTAACGGATTAGCAACTTCATGATTGTTTGAAAACGTAGCTACAAATGTGATAGTTTTGTGCAATTAACTATCATCTACCAGATTAATTTTGAATACTTCTATTTTTGAAAATAAGGATTGCCCACGGCAACTTTGAATACCTACGACCTTGATTTCTAGTAGGAGTAAATACTATTGCCAAGATCATGTATGTTGTTAGAGCATCTCTAGCAGACCCTGCATCCCGTCGGCCCGCAAAATGCGTTTGCAGTTCGCAGAAAAACGGTTTTACAGGTCGGTACGGACGGCCGCAGAGGCAGACCCCGTAAAATAGACCCGTATAAAAGGATATTCACGGAATATGCTCTTTTACGGATTGGTTTTACCTGCGGCAGAACAGACCCCTCAAACTTAAACTGCAAAATAGAATATTTGCTTATATTCTTTCCCCATATCTTCTTCTTCCTCTTGTCCATGTTCATGGTCAGTTAGCTTGCTCCCGCAAAACCAATGGATAGCACACAAAACAGTAAAAAAACAAAGCCGCGGACCACCAAATATTAAGCGCACGAAGCGGCCAATAGAGCAGCTAGCAAGCTCCTCCTTCGGGGCTCGAATCGATCTAGAGCTAGCTTGCTAGCTCAGCTTGAATTCCAGCTTGAATCCGTCCAGGAGCGAGAGCTAGCTAGCTCAGTTAGAATCCATCCAAGGCGAGCTAGCTAGCTCCTCCGCCGCGGACGGGCGCGGCAGCCGGGTGACCGAGCGGCCGAGCGAGCTTCATGGCGTTGGTGGGAGGAAAGATTCCTCAACAGCTAATGTTGACCGGTATTCAGAGGCTTGCAAAGTTGTCTTCAAAATTGTAAATATAAGAGTTTTGGCTTCGTGTTTACAGGGCCCTTAAAAAATTTTAAAGGTCAGACGATTTTAAGGGTCTGTTCAGACCTATTTTTTCGACTAAAACTGCAAAAAGTGGTTATTTTATAGATTTGACCATTTATACAGGGTCTACTAGAGATGTTTTTATAGTATTTAATCTAACAAAGAGGTTGATACCCGCTTCTAAGCCCTGGTGTTTGGTATTTATGATTTGCTCGGTCGGTCTTTTTAGTGTTCCAAGAATACGGTCTGGCATAATTGAAGACCAAATTAATTTGACATTGTGATATGTTGTTGCAACGACACTAATCTAAGTTTGACGAGTTACACACTAAACAAAATGTTTGATGTGTTAGGGCATCTCCAAGACAACTTGTAAATTTTCTCCCGCATTCATCCGCTGATAGGGAAATCAGTCCGGAACATGGATGCGGAAGGACGTCATCCAACCATAGTCGCATACATCCGGCCTTTCTCTTCTTTTTTTCAATTCCGCACGATTAAATAGCCGCATGCAAATTGTACAGATGTTCAAATAGCCGCATGTAACACTAGTTTAAATTTAAAAAGGTTCAAATATTACATCCAACATTGTTGTCCCCTTTCATCGCATGCTGATGCTTAATCAAATATTTCTTCAGCTGCTCGTGAGTTGGTCCATGCCCAATCTGTTGATGCATTTAAATAAACTCTTCAAATGTAGCTGGATTTTGGTCCGGAAGTTGGATAGGATCTCCATGTTCTCAAATTGCAGGGCTGCGGCAACATTGCCACCCTTATCCTTGATGACCATGTTATGCATGATCACACAACATGTCATCACCTCCCACAAGGTTTCCGGGTCTCATTGTTTAGTAGGTCCATGAACAACTGCAAAACGGACTTCCAAAACTTCAAATGCCCTCTCGACATCCTTTCAAGCCGCTTCTTGTCTTTGGGCAAAGTGTGCATTTTTGACAAACTGGATTTTAGATTGTGCTGATAAAGATAGCCCATGGAGGATAGATACCGTCAACCAGATAGTAGCGCATATTGTACTCATGTTCATTGACAATATAGTGGCAAGGAGGAGCTTTTCCTTCAGTCAACCTCACAAACAATAGCGATCGTTGCAGCACATTGATGTCATTGTGAGACCCGGGCATGCCAAACAAAGCGTGCCAAATCCAAAGATCGTGTGATGCAGCTGCTTCAAGAATGATTGTGGGCTTCTTAACATGATGCTTATATTGCCCTTGTAAACACTACTGCAGGAAGCTGCTAACGCGACACTACGATCAGAGACCCTTCGACGAAACTGTGTGCGATGCCATAATCGCAAACGGTGGTGTAAAAAACCTGTCAAAGAAGGTGCAAAACGTTTGCGATGGAGGATGCATCAAATACGGTTCAGATTTTAGTTGCATGTGCGATGCAGGGCATACGGTTCAGCTCAATTAACTGTTTGCGATGAGGAGGAACAAAATACCGACTGCGATGGCAATGCAAGCAGAAACGAGTTGGAGTACTGTAGGGGCCCTATCCCCGACGGTTTCTGGGTCGTGTGGGAAGGACCCCCCCCCCCTATCGTCCACACTCACTTGGCAACGGTTCCAAATGCCATCGTGGAAAGGGGTTAAAAACCGTTTGTTTATGACCTACGCGCACCAGTGAAAGTCTTCAGGCAGTTCTTCCATTTCCAACATGCAGTCAAGAGATCCAAGCAAACCTGACCAACCTCTTGCTTCTGAGATTTCTAAGAGCCTCTCGGTGTCTGCCACAATTGGTTCTCTCAGGTACTGAGGTCCGAACACCTTGACCATGGCAGTGACGAACCTGACCATGGCATCTCCGCATGTGCTCTCAGACATTCGTAAGTGTACTCGTCGCACGAATTAGTGGTCATGCTATATGCAAGCATCCGGAGTTCGGCCATGCACTTCTGGTAACCAGAGAAGCCAATCGTTCCCACGACATCTTTCTTCAGGATGAAGTAGTCATCGTAGGATCAATGACATGGTACAAACGATTGAAGACAGTCTTGCGCATCCGAAAGCGCGGACGAAAATGGCTAGTGAATAGTGCATCCGAGGCAAAGTAGTCGGCCATCAGTATCAAATGGACGCGCGCCATGTTGTGGTTGAGCACTCGATGGCCCTTGATCGAGCCCTTAAAATTAAAAACATGCTCCTCCGCACACTCTGCATCTTCAAGGACCGTGTGCATCATCGTCATTTCTTCGGAGTACTCCACGTCCGACGAGCCGTCGGGAGACTCAAGATACTGCTCGTATATGTAGTTCAAATCAGAATCCATTGCTAGAAAGAAGAAGGGACAACTATTTTTAGCTCTGGCGAATCATCGAGCAGTTGCCGGGCATCCTGAGGATAGCAGTAGCAGATTGTATCTGGCGGGGCGGTCGAAGGACAGGGGTTGAACGGAGACCGAGGAGAAGCAGGGTGGAGCCCTGCTGGGGCGCTAGAGCTGACGAAGAGGCGAAATGTTTTTGATTTTTTTTCGAACATTTCTTGAAAATTATTATCAAATTTTTTAAAAAGGGAGCAATGTGAAAATCAAAGATTTATTTGAACAACACAATTTATTTGATATTTCATTTTTTTAAGTGTGAACATTTTTCGAAAATCCTAAACATTTTTTGATTTTTGACAACAAAATTTGATAATGCGAAATTTTGAACAGTCTTCAAAAGCACGAACAATATTTTAAATTACCGAACATTTTTTGAACACGTGAACATTTTTAAGTTTCTGAGAAAAAATTGAAAAACATTATTCTTGCAAATTCATGATTTTCTGAAATTTTGAACAAAATTCACCGGAAAAATGGCAGTGCGAGGGATCAAACACTATAACTGCCGCTGCTGACCGCTCTTCGCTAGCCACACGAGCTAATAAGCTTCAGTGTCTAAGTAGGAAACACAGACTATAAGAACTATCCCTCAGCGATCGGATTACAGTAGCGAACCGATCTTTTCTTACTATTTCTTTTTTAGTTTTCTTCATTCTTTGTTTTTTTTTCTTTTTCGTGGACTACAACAAAATTTCAAGAACATTTTTTGATTATTTCTAACATTTTTTCAAAAAATACGAACAAAAACTTGAAACCATTTTTTCTTGAATTTCCTCAAACATTTTTTCTATTTTTGTAGAGAAAAATAAAAATAGGAATATTTTTGTTCCAAACAGTTTTGAAAGCGCCAACATTTTTTTGAAACACCCTGGACATTTTTTCAATTTGCGAACAAATTTTGGGAAATGGAACTTTTTTTGTATTCGTGAACAAATTTTGAAAACAGGAACATTTTTTAATTTAATGAACTGTTTTTCAAATCCGTGAGCGCTTGGGCCAACCCAACAGGTGCCAGACAGGAGCGACATCTTCGCCTAATTCAGCCAAGGCCTAATATTTTTTATTTTTTATTTTTCTTCCATTTTTTATCAATTATTTGTTTCTCCTTTTCAAAGTTTGGATTGAATCCCGTTCAAAATTTGAAATAGTCTTTGTAATAGCAAAATAATAGTTTGAAGTAACAATTTTAGATTAATATTTTAAATTATTTTTCCTTCAAATATTTATTGAATGCTTTAAACACATTTATTGTTTTCAAATTTATCCCCTTTTATTAATTATTTATGTTAAACACTTAAAATAGCAGTTTTAGGTACTTGTTTAAATTATGATTTTAAATACTTTTTTCTTCAAACCTGACGGGGATGCTTACCATGGGCATGCCCGCCTGTTGACAAAAGTTAGGGTCATTTCAAGAATGTCCAGAAAACACCATGTTCAACGTATGGTGTCGGGGAAGGCGAGAAGGCTTCATTTGAGAGCACGTTGTTTCTCGACGTCCGTCAAATGATCACAATTTTTTAAATTGATTATATGACCAAAAACGCACCATGCCAAGTTATTTTGGTTCTTGATAATTTGCATTTTCTTGAGTTTTCTCGGTTAAAAAATGCCGATAAATGGTCGAGCGTGTTGCAACTTGCATACGGTGTCGTTCAAACCTGGGATGGATGCCTAACATGAGCATGCCCACCTTCTTGCAATACTTATGGACATTTCAAGAATGCCAAAAGCCTCCATTTGAGAGCACCTTGTTTCTCAACATCTTTAAAATAACCTCAATTTTTTTCATTAGCTTTCATGACCAATTTAAGGCATCATTCCAAGTTTTTTTTGTTTTCAACAATTTTTGTATTTTCTACAGTTTTCTCGGTCAAAAAAGGCTGATAAATGGCCGGGCGTTTTGCAAGTTGCATGTGGTGTCGAAAATTTCTAAAACCTCGGATGGTTGGCTAACATGGGCATGCCCACCTTCTTGTAAAAGTTGGGGTCAATTTAAGAATGTCTAAAATTGAGCCATGTCCAACGGAGGGTGTCCGGGTAGGTCAGAAAGCTCAATTTGAGAGCACGTTGTTTCTTGACATCTGACAACTTACCCCAATTTTGTATTGGTTTGCATGACAAATTCAAGGCACCATGATGAGTTGTGTTGGTTTTTGATAGATTTTGCATTTTCTGGAATTTTCTCGGTCAAAAAATCCCATAGATGACCAAACCTGCCGCAACTTGCATACATTGTCAGAAATCATTCAAACCTAGCATGCAGGCCTACTATGCACATGCTCGCCTCCTTGCAAAAGTTGGGGTTATTTTAAGAATGTTCAAACTAGACAATGTTCAACAAAGGATGTGCAAGTAGGCTATAAGGCTCCGTTTGGGAGTACGTTGTTTTTCGACATCGTCAAATGGCCCTGGTTTTTACATGGTCTTGTATGAGCAATTCAAAATGCGATGCCAAACTGTTTTGATTTTCGACAATTTTCATTGTCTGGAGTTTTCTCGGTGAAAAAAGGTCGAGAAATGACCGGACGTATCATAACTTGCATACAGTGTCAAAAATCATTCAAAACCGACATGGATGCCTACAATGGGCATGCCCACATGCTTGCAAAAGTTGGGATCATTTCAAGGATGCACAAAAGGCCATGTTGAACGGAGTGTGTTTAGATAGGTTAGAAGACCCCCCTATGAGAGCACGTTATTTCTTCACATCCTTCTAATGGCCTCAATTATTTTCTATGACCCTGTATGACCAATTCAAGGCACAAAGCGAAGTTTTTTGAGTTTTAAACAAGTTATGCATTTTCTGGAGTTTTTTGATGAAAAAAACCAATAGATGGCCAAGCGTGTCGCCACGTGCATACTTTGTCGAAAGTCATTCAAAGCAGGCATGGATGGCTGACATGGTCATGCCCACTTGCTTGCAAAAGTTCAGGTCAGTCTTGAGGTTTCAAAAAAAAAATCATGTTCAATGGAGAGTGTTCGGGTAGGCCAGAAGGTTCCATTAAAAAATATATTAAACCACATTCTATGTAAAATTAACCAAACAGTTGCATGTCAAAAAATATCCACCTCTCGTCATATAGACAAATTTATGTCGAATGAGCAAGACCCATATCAAATTTGAACTACAACTTATTCGTAGTTTGCTCTTTATAAAATTAATTTCAGGTGCAAAAGTAGTCATTTCATTTGACATTCACCAGGAGTTCTACTCCTTCCGTTCCTAAATATAAGTCTTTCTAAAGATTCTACTATGAACTACATACAGATCAAAATGAGTGAATATATACTCTAAAATGCATCTATATACATCCGTATGTGGACCATAGTGGAATCTCTACAAAGACTTATATTTAGGAACAAAGGGAGTACATGATTCCACTTATACCTGCGAACGATCAGGGGGGGGGGGGGGGGGGGGAGTTCTGCGCGCGGGTCGGCGGTTTAGCGACCACACACGTACCCCCCCTCCCCTCGCATGCTGGTTTTTTTATGGGCTGGTTTATCTTTTTTTATCTTTTTATCTTTTATGTTCCTTCATCTGTTTTCTTTTTCGTTTTTTCTATTCTTTTCTGTTTTATTTTTTGTGTTGATTCTTGTTTTTTCAATTAGCGAAAATCTTTTAAAATCATGAATATTTTCTAAAATCATGAACATTTTATGAAATGATAAACATTTTTAAATTGACGAAGATATTTTCAAAATCATTAACTATTTTTTTTACAAATTTATGAACGTTCTCTTGAATCGTGAATATTTTTTGAAATCATAAGCAGTGCTAAAATTTCATGAACAATTTTTCGAAATGATGACCATTTTTTACAAATTCATGAGCATTCTCCTAAAGCGTGAATATTTTTTGAATTTGTGAACATTTTTTGAAATCATGAACATTGTTTGAATCATTAATATTTTTTAAATTCGTGAACAACTTTCCCGAAATCATGAACATTTTTAAATTCATGACCATCTTTACAAATTTGTGAAGATTCTCTTGAATCGTGAATATTTTTCGAATTCGCAATTTTTTTAAATCATGAACGTTTTTTAATTCATAAAAAAATTGTGAACATTTTTCACAAATTCATTGATGTTCTCTTAAACCGTGAACATTTTTAATATTTCTGAAGAATTTTTTGAAGTTGTTAACGTTTTGAGTTCATGATTTTTTGAAGTTGAACTTTTTTTGATATTTGGAACTTTCTGATAGCCTGAATTATTGATTTTTTGGGGGAAAACTAATAATGGTAAAAACAGGGAGGGTGCGAGCGGGTTGCCGAATAAGAGATCCCATCATGCCGCTAGGATAAATGTGGCCCATGTCAACCATTGGGTGTTGCCCTACACGTTTTTGGAAAAGTTCTATGGTTCAACACAAACTACGAGACTACAAAAGGAACTCTTCTTATATTTTTTAGGAAAAGCGAAGCTTTATAACTGAACGGTGCATGGGCATATCACCCGAAACACAAAGCGCCATTTGAGGCGGTACATCAAAGTGTCAAGAAACAGACTCACTTGATAGACAGACACGCCTAAGCGGCTAACTCATGTGCTACAGTATTAGCTTGACGACGGCAAAAACCCTACATCTATGTGCGAAAACCACATCTAGAGCTGGAGCTTTGAGTCCTCGATGATCGTCGCGTAGGGTGTGGAGTCCACTCTCGTAAAGTTAAGAGCTTCTTGCAGAAGCTTGGAGTCCGTCTCGAAGATCATCCGGAGTGCCGCGTGATCTGCCGCCATGTTGATGGCCTCTGTCATAGCTGTGACCTCAGCGCCAAAAGGATCGACCACATGTTCAATCCTGCCTGCCCGTGCCTGGACAACATCCTCCACCTCATCTCGTATGACTGCTCCCCAAGTGACAAAATCATCTCCGGGTCTATATTTGGATCACACAGCTTATATCAGTGTAGTAGTTACGATTAGTGAGGGCGTGGGTTCGATCCCCCTCACAGCATATTTATTTTATCGTTCGCTGGTTCACTTGGGGTGGGCCTTGCACGTGGGTCCCAGTTGTCAGGGTCGGTGAGGAGTATTATACATACACAAGCGCCTCGGGCCGAAGCGTGTTTTGAAATCATAATATTTCTAAATTTAAAATCCATGCCAACATGAAACGAATTGCAGCATAGAACCATTCCTATATCAAGCAACTTGATAAAGCACAAATTTACATAATCAAATTATAAGAGCATCTACAACCGGACCTCTTAACCCGCCTCATACGCCCGGGTACACTACTAGGGAAAAGCCTAGCAGCAGCGCGGGTTTTTGGTCTATTAGTAGCGCGAGGACTGGTGCTACTAATAAGGCGCTACAACTAACGTATAGCAGTAGCGCCTGTTGTCCCACGCTACTGCTATACATAAATAGCTATAGCACTCTTTAGAAAAGGGAGCTGCTGATATTATCTGCAGCGCTGTTTACTGGGAAGCGCTATTGGTAAGGCGCCGTTACTGCTAAATTCCCCCCACCCCCCTCGCTACTACTAGTTTTATTAGTTTTTTTTTCTGCATATTTATTTTGTATTTGAATAGACTTTATACAATAATCTTTAGCATATTATACACATACAAATGTAATCATAACATATACATACAATTAGTCTCATCAAATCATGTCATCATCATAATCATCATCCAACACAAAGTTCGATACATCGTCATTCTCTAAACAATGATATATGCGAGAAGAGCTATCACTTTGAGTACATGAGTTCGTATCCCTCTCTCGCATTAGCGTGAACCTAAACTAACTACTGTCTGTCGCTCGAAAACCGGAAACCGGTACACCTGGGCCTGACACTCCGGCCACTTGTCGTATATATACTCCTGGCGTAGCACTTCCTCGCCATCTATGATCTATGCACCCGCATCGTCACATGAGTCGATAATATGCAACATATATAGTTGAGCAACAGAAAGAGACAGACTTGGCAAAAATAGAAACAACATATCATAAGCATAAATAACAAAATTCATCGTACCCCAAAATGGCCTAACTAGAGTGATTTTCGCTAGTCGAGAAGGAGGACGGTTTAATTACATCACAAATAAAGTTTCACCGTGCATAACTCAAAGTTTTTTCATACAGAAAGTATGGACTAAACGGACACATTGTCATATATCGACAATCACTCCAACATGTGTTCCATCCATCCAAGTCAGGGAGATAGTCCTTGAGCTTAGTGAAAGGCTTCATGTCGAAACGCTGAGAGGCTATCCATGTTCGGACGTCTTCCCGCGACATTTGTCCTTCTCCATAGAACATCCCTGTTTTTCCGACGACCTCCTTCATGATGATTTGGGCAAGTTCGCGCTGGATGTTATAGAACTCAGCTCGAAGTCGATGATCCTCGATATCTCCTATGTCCTTTGCCCATTGCAGAATATGGGCATCGCCGGATCTAGTGACATGCGAAGGTTCTGGTGATCCCGTCTGCACTCCAGCATGTGGTGTAGGACATAGAATCCATCATTAAGAGAATCGTTCGGTTGCTGGATGCAGCAGAAGTCGGTCTTATGGCCGAAGGTGGCCCTGCCTCTCCACCCCTTGCTTGGTAGTAAAACATAGCACTGTGGAGAACATCCTTGATGTGGGTGTAATCCTTTTTGTGAATGTTCTTCGACGAGTCCAAGTTAAGAGCGTGGGAGAATCGGGGGTAGAGGATGATGAGGACGGCGCGCCCGCCGCTGCGCAAAATAAGTACACCTCAAATTAATTAGCCTCCACCGTGCAAATGAATGGTTGAAATCGAAGGAAGGATAGCAGCGCGGATGACTTACACGGGATGATAAGGCACGAGAATCGCCTCCTTGTCCTTATTGGCGAGCATGAAATTGATGATGTAATCCCTCGCGTATTCACGGTGCTTTGCATAGACTCCCAAGAAGCCCTCGTGCATGTAGTACAGGTCAGCGACACAGATATGAGATATCTACTCAACCCCGATGATGTAGTTCATGTGCAAGGCATAAAGGCGGACAAACATAAAATCCAATTTCTTCACGTGAAACATGTCGAATATGTAATCGAATCAGAGGAAGAACTTATCCGCGGGGAAGCTGTCGACGTACAACATTTGCCGCGGAACGTTAACCACGTAGAGTGGGTATCCTGGATCTTTCGAGGCGATGAGGCCTTTCTCTACCCGCATCACATCGTCATGAAGTCTCCTTAGATCGCCGAATCTGTCCTGTGGCGCTGTTGCAAGTAGGATTGGTTGACCGGGGATATGCCATTTATCCGCATCGAGGATATCTATACGGTCCTGAAGCCGAGGCTATTGAGGCGGCTGGATCATAGAATCAGCTTTTTTGCCTTTCCTCGCTCTCTTCCTAGACTTCTTTACTACTGGAAGGTCGTCCATAATATGTTAAGATGGCAATTCAGACACCGACTCATGACGCTCAAACCCTGAGGACGCCAATATAGACATATTGTTCAATGCCATCGCCGTCCTCATCCTCATCCATGGCGACGTCATCAGCGACTAATGGAGCCTCCTCCTTACCCCGTCCTCTATCACCCAACCCGACACCCGACGCTAATTGGGTAGGTGGGGTGTTGATGTTCATACCTTGCTGAGGCTGCGTGCTCGTGGGTGTGCTCCCGGCCGCCTCCAGACGAAGCAGACTCTTTGGCCACAACAGGACCCACCCATTGCAACAATCACCAAGCCGCCGCGATGTCTCGTCATCATCCCCCGCTAGTATTGGAGGAGGCAAATTCTCGTGGCCCGGTTTGACACTGGCCACGGAAACCTTGAAGACGTTCGGGGGGATAGGCCAGCTGTGGAACAATGGTTCCTTCGGCTTCATTATCATCGCCTTCCCCACGTCCACCTTCTGGTCGCCGATGGTGTATAATATGGTGCACGGGGTTTCGTCGGCCTGCAAAGAAAAGTCTGTGACGTGAGACATCCGAAAGGCAACGAAAACGGGAGATTATACATTTATATTGAAGGGGGCCGGTGTGACAGATACCGTGAGGGCGTCGAGCTCAGCCAAAGACGAAGCACCACCGAGCACGTCTGGTGCCGGAGCCGGTGCGGGAGCAGGCGCTGGTGCAACGCTAGTCGAGCTGCTCCCCAAGAAGTCAGCAAGGGGAAAGTCCTCTGCATTTTTTTCTGGATGTTGCCTTGTCCAAGTGAAAACGCCGGTCACCAAGGAAGTAGACAAATCTGCAACCACCTGTTTTGCGGCAGCTACCGCTGTTGCGACTGTCTGAGATGATTTTTTCTCAACCGCAATCTCAACCTTCTTATCAATGTTTTCTTCAGTTAACCTCCGTCTTTCCTTTCTCTCCTCCGTGGTCTCACGGTAGTACTTCTTCCACGTGGCACCGTCTCCAACACCGTGCATGCATCCATACGACGGTCGAGTATCCACTGGTTGTCGTTTCAATATGTTCAATGCCCGGTTGAATGGAGTGACCCACTTGGGCCTCACCATTGCCTCAGACGGTGAGTCGCTTTCGGCCGCAATCCGGTGCTGCTCTCTCTGCAAAAGGCACAAGGACCGTTTACAAATATGACTAACGTGTGCAATTGAATTGATCAGAAACTAAAATTACCATCAGTCTCATGAACTCCGTAATGATCGGTTTTGTCTCGTAAACCTTCTTCACTGGGTCCCAACGGTGCCGGGCCCTGAGGACGTCACGCTCCTGCAGGACGGTGAAATCTGCCAAGGGGTCTGGGATGCCCAGACTCGCGGCTTCCACGTCCTCCATGGCCCATTTGGACCTCTTTCCGCCGTAACCACGGCTTCCGAGGTGGTGGCTCCCAATGTTCCTCTCTTGAAGCCCCTTCATGTACTTAGACTTTTTTTGGCAGCTTCGACCTCGCAAGCCTCCTTGAATATTTGAAACTGCTCTTCCGTGATTGTCGGATTATCCTTTACAATCTCGGAGTAGGGTTCCTTCTTGTCGATGATCTTTGCTTTCACTCGATTTTTCCAGGCGGCCAACGCGTCACTAAACTTAGTCATGGCGTGTTTGTTTATCTTCTTCATTGTCGGGTCCTCATCTGGATCTTTATAATCCTTCTCATTCCGGCCCGGGAACAAGAATATCTGGTGAAACTTCTTTAGGAGGGAGCTCCTCATATTTTCTATCTTCTGTAGTTTCTCATCGTTGATGGTGGCGGTTGTCCGTACGATGCAGCCTATCTGATTGCTATAGCATCGACGCGCTTCCTCGGGCGCCTTTGGCTCAAAATTGCCGTCGTCCACCTCCGTGACCACCAGTCTAGTAGTCCTGAGTTCGTTAGGAGGTCGTTGCCTCTTTGCTTTCGGTTCTACACCAGCTCCGCTCCCCGAGGCAGCGCCGGTCTCAGTCTCAGCGCCGGTCTCGATGCCGGTCTGAGTCTCAGCGCCAGTCTCAGTCTCAGTCTCGATGCCGGTCTGAGTCTCAGTGCCGGTCTCGATGTCGGCAAGGCTAAAAAATTCGTTTGCCGCCCGGTAGACGTCATCGCATTCACCAGAACCCTGTCCTTCATCGTTGCTAGCCATGTTTCCTATGATTAAATCTAGTTAATTAATTCTAGACCTAATAAAACGAATAATGACATAAAAAAGGCTTATTGTTTTGGAGGAACGTTGACTCCTTCCCGGTGCGGCAAATCCCGGGCACTCGATATGTCCTAGTTTGTAGCACAAGTCATGCCGAAATTCACAAAAAATTTCTGCATGACCTTCGCTAAAAAGTGGACAAATCAAGAACCTGAATTTTGCCGGAACGGAAATGAATCAACATTCTGGCAAAACATAGGCCACTCGGTTTCATTCCCTGGAAACAAAAAAAGGCCACTTAGGCACAATCGAACCACTTCAATGTTGATTATGATCAATGAGCAAACACAATTGAGGATTTTTCATATATCATGACCACTTCAAATTTGCATCTCCTAGTGTATGAACCCTAGAACTCAAATTATGAACCTAGAACTCAAATTATGTCCTACATTTTTGTCCTAATAAAAATTCACTAAAAATTAAGAACCTACTAGACTTGCAACACTAATAGAAATTTATATTTTTATATTGGTTTTTTCTCTAAACTAAATCCTACCACCCTAGTTAACATCTAGTTAAACCTTACTTTCCTAACATTTGTAATTAAACACTACAACCCTAACCCTACTGCCCTAGTTAAGCATATACAATTTTTTCCTACAGCGAGGGAGGCAGGGGCATCTCTGTCAAATTAACCTAACTAAATTCTTTTCCTAACTAAATTAACCTAACTAATTTAGAGATAGAGAGAGAGAGGAGGGGTGGGGGCTTACAGAGGATGGCTCCGCTGGTGGCGCGGGAGGCAGTGGTGGCGAGGGAGGCGGGGGCGTCTCCGCTGACGGCGAGGGAGGCAGTTGCGTCGAGGGAGGCTCCGGTGGCGTTGATGAGGTCGCGCGGCTCCGATGGCGTTGGGGGCAGCTCCGGTGGTGTCGATGGCGCGCCGCTCTGGTGGCTCCGGGGGAGTCGACGTCGGCAGGAGACGGCGGCGAAGTGGGGGGACGGTGAATCGGGCAGATGGCGGCGGGGTGGGTCGAGGGATTTGGGGGAGAAGTGGTGGCCGGGGGAAACGGTTTTTGGTTAAGTCAAACTTAGCGGTAGCGCGTTTCACGAAACGCGCTATAGCTAAGTTAGCTATACCGATTTTCGCAAAACACGCTACTGCTATAGCTATGTAATTTCCTTCATCTTTCTTATTTCCTTTTCTGTTTCTACAGCGGGGTCTAGGAAACGCGCTGCAGCTACGTTAGCTATAGCGTCTCTTACGAACAAACGCTACTGCTACATCTTTCTCCTTTTTTCCGCTTTCTCATTTATTTTGCTCTACATTTTATTTTTTCCTTTCTCTTTTTTCTATTTCTTTCTTTTTCATTTACTTTTCCATTTGTTTTTTATTTTATTTTATTTCCATTAGCAGTAGCGCTCTCCGCGCGAAACGCGCTGCTACTTATGTGCTAGCGGTAGCGTGCTTTCCTCAAGACCGCTACTGCTATGAGTAGCCTATCGGGGGTAGCAAAGGGGATACTAGTGGTAGCGCGTTTTCATGCGCACGCGCTACTGCTACTATTGTATCTGTAGCGCGGTTTACGGACACATGCTACTGCTATTTAGCACTAGCGCCCTTTTTTGCACGCGCTACTGCTAAATTTCTGTGTATAAGGTTTTCCCTAGTAGTGGTAGGCCGCCCGGTCAATGTCCGGTCATGATTTTTGACCCAGATGGGCCTCTCAAACGGCCTCAAACGCTCAGGCTGACCGACACCCCCCATATCCAGCCCAAATATGGGGCGGACCCGGGCACGCCCACCACATCGGACCCGACAGCCCGACCCCACCCCAAGTTGCACCAAATCCACCCTGAAGACCAGCCGGATCCATTTGTTATCTCCTCTCTTCTTCCTCCTCTGCGTTGTCCGTCTCACGTTCCGCCATAGTTCCCAGGCTCTTCGCTGCCAGCTCCATAAGAACCCTCCCGTCCTCGCCGCTAGGGACGTCGCCGCCGGCCCAGATGTCATCGTGGTACGTCTAACAACTCTTCGGCTCCGCCTTGCGCTTGATGTGTTCGACACATTGTCCGACTGGATTTTTTGTGATTTTGTTAGATAAAATGATGGATTCTGGTGCTTCGTCGGACGAGGAGAATAAGGACCGACGGAGCTTAACCAAATGATTCAAGATGAGTTCTTCGATTCGTCAGATTCGGACGAAGTAGTGGACATGATTATGCTGATTTGCATGCAAAAGGAAATAGACCGGCAAGTGGAGCATATTCTCAACTTCAAGGGCTCAATCAAAGAGAGAAGAGTGATCGACTGGGACAGGGTGTCTGGAGCAAAGCTACTGCACAAGGACTACTTTGCTCCCAAACCTACTTTCCTGGATGAGCTATGGTTTCATCGCCGTTTTTGCATGCAAAAACCATTGTTTTTCCGCATTGTGGAGGGAGTGGAGGCACACAACGACTACTTCAAACTCACAAGGGATTGTTGTGGCCAACTCTCTTTCTTGGCCAAGCAGAAGTGCACGGCTGCTCTGAGGATGCTTGCACTTGGTACTGCTGCAGATGTCGTTGGTGAGATGGTCAGAATGAGGGAGAGCACGTGTCTGAAGACTACTTCAAATTTGCCCGCGCAGTGTGGAGGTGTTTGGACCTGAGTATCTCAGAGAACCAAATGCGCAGGACACGTAAAAGTTGTTGGCTATTGGAGAGGCAAGGGGGTTTCCAGAAATGCTTGGATCAATTGATTGCATGCGTTGGCAATGGAAGAACTGCCCTAAAGGTCCACGGGGAATGTATCAAGGTCATACCAGGGAGGCCACCATCATACTAGAAGTGGTGGCATCACATGACTTATGGATTTGGCATGCTTTCTTTGGAATACCGGGTTCTCACAGCGACATCAACATGCTTCAACAATCTCCGGTGTTCAGGAGGCTTTGCAATGGGGAATCACTGCCGTGCAACTACACCGTCAACGGGCGAGACTACAACATGGGGTACTATCTTGCCGATGGTATCTATCCTCAGTGGGCGGCATTTGTGAAGACCATATCTGAGCCATGTGGCAATAAACAGAGCCACTTTGCAACAATGTAGGAAGCGGCTAAGAAGAATGTGGAGATGGCATTTGGTGTGCTTCAACCTCGTTGGGGAATTGTGCGGAGCGCTGCAATGATGTGTGAATTAGAAACTTTGTGGCAGCTAATGACATATTGTGTTATTTTGCACAATATGATTGTCGAGAATGAGGGTGATGGTGTAGCCCAAACCCATGATTTCGATGCACCTGAAGAACAAGTTGAAATCCCGGAAGATCAAGATGCGGCTCAGCTGATGAACTTTCTGCAGATGCATCAGAATCTTCAAGACCAGCAGGTGCACACGTAACTACTCAATGATCTTGTGGAGCAAATGTGGACCCACAATGACAACCAAGAAGACAATGCTTGAGTTTCTCACTTAAAATAAATTTTATGTAAACGTTATCTACGCTTGGTACCAACTATTGCAATTTACATGTGACATTATGTTGCATGATCGGTGTGCATGTATTTGCATGATTTAAGAGTCAGGATTTGAGATATGTGGATGTCCGAAAGGAAATATGAGGACCCGTCCGGATGCGTCCGCGGACGTGCCCGGTCGCGTCCGAGGACGTTTGAGGGGCTGGATTTGTCAAGTCCGGCTGTAAATGCTCTAACTTTCACGTTCTTATCCATAAAGCACAAATGCACATCCGACACGAGCAAAAACAAAAGGTTCGAAGCTTCAAAGGTTGTATTAAGCAAAGTATGGAAAACAAGACTACAACTTTGCCATCACAAATGCATTACGACCATAATAAAAATATCAACATTTGCATCCAAGGAAGATCGTATGGCTTGACTTGAATTAGAACCCCCTTTTCCATTCCGTTTGGTAAGATTTGATGAGAGTTGAACTTGTGGCTGGTGTAAAATACGCGCAATGTGCATAGGTCCACGGAAGCGAGGAGTAGTGTGCGGGGTGGAGCTAGGACATGCAGGATGCATAGCAGTTGGCATGCGTAGTGCAGCTAGGAGAGGTTACAGTCAACAAAAAGAAAGGAACGGGATCAGGGGATACATGATTCAGAATCATTCACCAGTTATGTGGTCATTCACCATGGAATGAAGGCATGGAGTCGAAAGTAGTAAGACAACTGTTCCTGGCGTCTCCTAGGCCTACTGTAGAGAAGCCATTGTAGCAGGCTTCGTGGATTAGGGTAGAAACTAATATCACTTGCTCGGTTTGCTTCTTCGCCTGCTCTTTTATGCTATCACGGAAGTTCATGTTCGATCGGGATTCCAAGTTTCCCCTTATCAATTTGCTGTTCACCTACTAGGCTACTACACCATGGACATGCGTGTATGTTTCCTCTCAATAGAAGCACTGAATATTCGATCATATATTGGCTTTGTGTTGAGTGATGCACAGAGCTCACTCTTTATTAGGAAACAGGAATATGACATAACACCTACCATTGTACGGAGTAGGTTTCATTACTTTTTAGTTCCTTTATTAGGGCCCAGACTTGTCTTGGTGCGTTTTGTGGCACCATCATATGACCCATAATTTTTGCTTCTTGCTCCTTTGTTCATCAGAAAAGAGAATGTAATTTTGGGGATGATTTTATAGCCAAACATGCTCTGTCATTAGCAGAATAAGTATGACCCATGCTTTGTACGCATGCAGCCGTGCAAGTACGTTTGTACTATGGACTGCATGCAAGTACGTTTGTACTATGGACATATAGTCAGGTATACAAATTTACATCTTCTATTGTTTTGGTTGACCGCCACATACACTTCATCGCCTACCTTTGTCCCGACTCTGGGGCCTCTACATAAACTTGATCATAAACACACAATTCATCAGATCTCGACAAACACATCGCAAAAAGAGTTACATCAAATAGATCTCCAAGAAGATCGAAGAGAACATTGTATTGAGATCCAAAGAGAGATAAGAAGCATCTAGCTAATAACTATGGACCCGAAGGTCTGAAGTAAACTACTCACACATCATCGGAGGGGCCATGGAGTTGATGTAGAGGCCCTCCGTGATCCACTTCCCCTCCGACGAAGCTCCGGAATAGGTCCCAAGATGGGATCTCTTGGGTACAGAAGGTTACTGCGGTGAAAATAGGGTTTCGTGGTGCTCCTAGATGTTTTCGGGGTATATGAATATATATATATATAGGAGAAAGAAGTAGGTCGGTGGAGCCACGAGGGGTCCACGAGGAGGGAGGGCGCGCCCCCCTACCTCGTGGCCTCCTCGTTGGTTGCTTGACGTCCACTCCAAGTCCCCTAGACCACGTTTGTTTTAAAAATAACTCTCCCAAAGGTTTTTTTCCGTTTGGATTCCGTTCGATATTCCTTTTTTGTGAAACACTGAAATAGACAAAAAAACAGTAATTTGCACTAGGCCTTGGGTTAGTAGGTTAGTCCTAAAAATAATCTAAAAATGTATAAATAAGCTCATTAACATCCAAAACAGATAATATAATAGCATGGAACAATCAAAAATTATAGATACGTTGGAGACATATCAACCCACTCGACACTGAAGGCAAATACAACCTCTGGGCGACATGCTTGCCTCCACACCTTTGTTGTGGATTGGATTATTGGAGACATAGAAATCAGATAAAGCCAGACATTATTGTCCATTTCATTGCTTCGAATGCATGGATAACCTTACCGTAAAAGGCTTTCGCTCCGCTTTATATATAAAGCCAACCACCCAAGCCACAAACAACGACACAAGAGTTCACACCACATGCACACCAAAGGCGAGAAAGTACACACACACACACACACACATAGAGAGAAGAGTATCAAGGTTAATGCCGTGGGCACGGCTCAACAAGCCCAAAACAAAATAAACAACACATCTAAGAGGAACCCAAGGGGACGGTCCGGAGGGGCCTCGACGCTTGGATAACCTTTGCCATATCCATATATCATGAATTCATGTTGAATAACCGTTTGCAATATCTCTGCTACTTAAAAAAATAATAGTGTTCCTTTTCCTGCCAGGCAGAGTACTTGGTCCAACCTTACGTACGTCCCCCTCTCTCTATGTTTTGATTTTTTTTCCTCATATCACTAGTTTTCATCGATTTTCCTTGCAAAAATGTCTTAATTGTCCCACTTGTAATAACTTACCAAATGAAATTATGTTTTCTTTGGTATGCCAATAAGTTCTTATCAAATAAAAAATTTAGCAGATAAAATTTTAAATTTTATTTAGGTAGGTAAATCAGGGCAGGATTCGATAAATATTTATTTACACAATCACATTAATATGAACAAATAAACACAAGCTAACTTACAAGAATATTTATATCTCATTGCATGGCCAATTATCTAGTCCATATATCACATATGAGCCATTTGCGATATTGGATGATCTCATATGATTTATGGATTACCACATACTCATCAAAACCCACATGTGTGGAAACCTTAAGTATCACATACTACTAAAAAAATCCCTTCACTTAACCAAGTGCCGGCATGTTTCTAAATCTTATATTATGTCAAAAAATTCTCCAAGTCACTGAAAATTTAACAATGTACTATTTATAAGCACAAATATCCTATTTTAAAGTTAGCGTGCATACTCGCTATTAGCTACAAGTAAAGTATGTACGGACAAAGACAACTTTTGTGTGGTAACGAAACTACTTTGAAGTTTGAAGTGCTAACAAATCACATGTGGCATCCAGAAACTTGGTTCCCTCGGCGACATGTCGCATACTTCATTGTGCATATACCAATGCATGTTCGTGTATCTGCTATTTAAAATGCGTTAGTATGTTTGTTTTCAAGATAAAAAAAGAAAATTTCTCCTAATCCCCACGTCATGATATAGGCACAACTTTGCAGAGCATACGATGGCTTTCCCTCCATTAATGTGTATTTGTAAGGGTGGTCATCTAAGCGAGTAGTGATTCTACGATTTCACCCTTTCGGTGGAGTCCCTTTCTTATACATATAAACCTCTGTTTTTTCCTATTAATGAGAAGGCATCGCTCTTGCCATCTTGTTCGAAAAAATGATATAGGCACAGCTAATATTTGAAATGGAGTTGTTGCCTAGAGGCGAAGTCAAGAGTGACAAGCTACACAAAACTAGGAACATGTCAGTGTTGCAAACTTACGATGCCTGAATCTGGTAATTAACTAACTTGAACTTGTGCGGCCAACTATCATATGCTTCTCATCGTTGTGCGTTGTAATGAATACCAAATCACAAAGCCAATCTGGTAAGAAAGTTGATAACCTTCATAAGATTACACACTTTAATCTAAAAAACATAATCTCAACACAACCATTTGTGAAATATGCTATTTAGTTCATTGGTTCACTTGAGGAGGAAATAGACTACTGCTTGTTCGGTTGTTCCACTTGGGGGCATATGTGCTCTTTCTCATTAATTCATCAACGGATTCGGTGAAAAAACTGAACATGACCCTTTGGAAGCATTTGTGTCACTAAATAACGTTTCTTACTCTACTTCAGTTGTCCCATCATAATCATCATATAAGCATAAGCATCTAGGAACCACTTCATCTCAGAACCTTTTTGGCTCCATATTTCATCACCTACCTTGGTCCTGATGCCAAGGCTTCTAAATTATATTGCCGTGCATGTTGTTTTGGTGCTTAAGTTAATTCCACAAAGAGCTTGATAGTTGCTGGCACATTATCCGGCATGCCTTTACTTTTATCGATAAATGATGGATTTTATTAGCTTAAAATGAAGAGAAACATAAGCTTCCGATCGCCTTGCCCGGAGAGGTTTGACGAAGCTGCCCTTTTTGCGATCAGCGGCAAGAGAGCATTGATCACCTCCTCATCTCATGTGAATTCACACAGACCATTTGGCACAAGGATTGGTCAGTCTGGGGCAAACTGGACTAGGCTCCTGGTGTTTTTCGAAAAGGAGGTTATCCCTCGGCCTCTGCATCAGAACGATGCATGCAACTATCTTATTAATAAGCAAAAGGTTTAACAAAGTCTTCAGGTCTCAAAAAGGTAAAAAAAAGGCTCACAAAGAGCGAGACAAACATGAAACATGATAGCCACAACCAGCGGAATAAAAGTAGATAGGAAACTAAACATCTATCCTATTACATGACCGTCATCGAAACCGGTTGAAGATAGCCCGTGCTACTGTCTCCCACCGGATAGACCCAGTTACCATACGCTCCCCGGCATCCGTCGGAGTGAGTAGAGACCACATACGGAGTAGTGTAGTGGCCCGAAATATAACATGCAAGAAATGAATATGTGTTGTTCTGTTAAAAACCAAATCATTCATGCAGTTCCATACTGCCCATAATAAAGCACATGCTCCTACATGGATATGTTTCGCTGTTTCTAACTCTAATCCATTTAGCCATGTCCCAAATAACGTGTGGATAGTAGTCGGAGGAGTAATGTTAAACGCTATGTCAACAGACCGCCATAATTTTTTTTCCATTGGGCAATCAAGAAAGAGGTGTTTGATAGATTCATCATGATCACAGAAGCTACATCTTCGAGATCCTGTCCAGTTGCTTTTTGCCAAATTGTCCTTAGTTAGAATGACTTGTTTATGGACAAACCACGTAAACACTTTAATTTTTAAGGGCACTTTGACTTTCCAGATATGCATCGATCGAGGGATAGAGCCAGAGTTGATAATATCCAAATACATGGATTTTACCAAAAACACTCCATTCTTGATTAGTTTCCAGTGCAACTGGTCTGGTTGTTGAGAGAGTTGAACATCCATCAATCTTCTCATAAGATGGAGCCAAGCTTCCCAACTGTTTCCTGGTAAAGTCCTCCTGAATTGAATATTGAGAGGGTTGGACTGTAATACTGTTGCAACATAAGCATCTCTACACTGAACAATATTATAGAGAGAAGGATATATGACAAGACTCCTGGTGAAGAGGACAAGCTGCTATCGTGGACCTCGAAGCTGGTTCAACTAGTGCATAAAAAGAAGGACAATACACCATCATTCCCTTGGTTATGTGGGAGACGTGGAAGCATTGCAACGCCATGGTATTTGATAACGCAACAATTTCAGCGAGTGAGCTTGTTAGTACAATTGTAGAAGAAGGTAGAGCTTGGTGCTTGGCGAGCCTTTTCGGTTAGGAGCTACCGGCTTTCTTCTAAATGTTGTCTAGGTGGGATAGTGAGGAGTAGTAAACATGTGTTATAGGCCATGGGCCTAAGTTTGTAATTCGTGGAGGGGATCTCCCCTTTCTCCTATCAATATAAGATACGCATGTTTGTGCGTATTCCTAAAAAAAATGAAGTCATGAAGTGGCCTCTTAGAGCTATACTTTGATAATGTAATGCCTAAGGTCCCGACGCTCTGAAGCCCACCATGCCAAAATTGCTGGAGTGCATTCTATCCTATGAACTATTCATCTTCGAGTTGTTTGTAGCCCATCAAAATATATAGACTAAAATGAGATCGAAGTGGATATCAAAATATGGATGCACTATTTGATTCCTTAGAATTATTCAGAATTTGTGGTAGAGTACTCCAATTGTTTTGAAACTCGCAAGTCGCAATGGTTGGTATGGTTGTATGGACATGTATATATAATAGACGAATTTCTTTGAGGAGGGTGACATCAAGTCCCTAGAAGTCCAGAACAATCAATGGTGCAATGATATCCAAGTACGTTATATTGCTATATCTCGGCATGGAAAGAGGCTCTCTGCTCGAAAGTCCTCTTATGCTCGCGAGGACAGATGGACCTACCGTGAACAATAAATTAAAAATGGTAAAAGAAATAAAAGCATCTGAATATTTTGTGGCAAACATTGTTGAATGTTTCAAGTGCTTGCTAAGTTTCATCATGGAATGGTATTTGCTGAAGTTGTGGCAAAAAAAGCACACAAAAATGATTTTGAAATTAGCATTTTTGGAGCATCATTTTTTTTTGCCATGACTTCAGCGAATGTCATCCCATCATGAAACTTTGCAAGCACTCCAAACATTCAACAATGTGTGCCTACAAAAAAGATCAGAATCTTTTGATTTGTTTACCTTTTTTAATTTATTGTTCATCCAGGTCCATCTGTGTTCGCGAGCAGATTTTATTTTTTTGAAAAGGAGGATCTGTGTTCGCAAGCAGATACTCCGCGTCTGTGATAAACTGCATTTAGAACCTATGATACACTAGTGTTCCATCAAGCATACACTTCTCACTTCTCAGGTAACCCAAGTAGCAATGTGGAAACCTGTTGCATCTTGCAGCCATCATAAGAGTTACATCAGGCATAAACCACACTGTGGTCCGCGGAAAATAGTTGTCAGCCTTTAGGGATCCACTTTTATCGGTTGCGGATCAGGAGCGTTCGTATTCTTTGCAGCTCTGTCTCTCTCTTCCATGTCTGTGTCTTCTTCAGTTGCCTCTTTCTGGGAAAGCATCTCCTTCAATCTTGTCAGCTCTACATCTTTACTAGTAGATTTTAACTCCTCTTGCAGAATGGACATCTAAGCAAGAGTAGGCAGAGTTCATAAAGTTTAGTGGACAAAAAAGAACAAGTAATTCAGTAGCGACAAGAACGATGAATACAACTCACTTGACCTTTCAATATCATTTGTTAGGCCATCCAAGTGCTTGTACAACCCTGACGAAGGAATAAAAATCTTAAGCAGCTCCATGTTAGCATGATATCCATTCACAAGGAGCAGAGCAACTTCTGTTCTAAATGGACTAGAAATATCCACAAATTTTGACAAAATCTGATCAGAAACACAGAAGTTGGTTCTCATTCCACTTGGAAATAACTTGCATACCATCGAATTGATTCCCGAGCTCATTGTTCGGGGTCTTCGGAACTGCAATTTTCATTCCAAGTTCATGGATCTGCATCAAAGATACTTTGTCATAATGCATTCTCACAAATATAATGAGGCAACAAATTTCTCTTGTATGTTTGTTGCTCAAAGAATGACCAACGATTATTTTCCTTCAAAGCAGAGAAACATAGAGAAAACGGCTGACGTCTGCTGGTATACTTACTTTTCCTTCAAAAGCCATTGCCCCAATCTCTTCATTTTCCTCTTGCAGTGTTCTACACTTGGCCATTAGCATTTTCCCATGTTTGTTGGATGGAGTAGAATTGACAGCAACAACAATATCCTCTAGCTCTTTTATTTTTCTTCTTTCTCTTTAGATAAATTCAGGACAAAAATGGGCAATACCATTTATATTTGTTAGCAGCTCGGTGTCAAGGTATGCAAGGTTCAGGTTTCCTAAGACACCAAAACATTTTTTATCTTGGTGTTACCAGCAATTCAGCATGGCTAGTAATATGCTTGCATCACCCATCTACTATGTTCCCATACTAGAACATGACAGCGCGCTTTGCCACGCCCACCCATCTTGACAAAATGGATGATAGAGATATTTTTCAAAATCATGGATGGTGAAGTATCTGAAAAACTTGAATTACATATGAGAGAGTTGTTTAAAATTCTAGGGTATTGAATTCATGCTCCAACCAACTCATCCAAAAGTCCAAACTGATGAAAAGAGCTAGGTAACATATTTCAACAATCCCCCTCACAACTAGGCTATTTTAGTCCCTATACGTGGGATCGATGTAGGACACAGAATCGTTTTTATTTAATACTGCGTTGGCAGGGTCTTGAACTCAAGACCTCTTGGCTTTGATACTATATTGAATTCAAGCTCCAGCCAACTCATCCAAAAGTCCGAACTGATGAAAGGGCTAGGCAATATATTTTAACATAGAGTTGTTCAAAGTTCTAATGAATTCGCATAAGCAACACAAGAACATATTCGTTCGAGGAAGAATTGAAAAAGATGTTTACGGACAAGATTTAAGTTTGGAAACAAATATCCAAAGAAACCAACGTTTGGGCATCACATGGCATAAAAACCTTACTGAAACTTTTATTAACATGTGAGGTGGTCCTTGAACAACATTCCCACCAAGCTTTCGTAAACCATGATGTTGAGGATAAAAACAAGGTATAGGTAAAGTAGCTGCAATATTAATCAAAATATGGAACTAATCCAGCTGTTTTCAAGTTTTAGAAAACAAAACTATGATTCCTTTTAATTTTGAGAATCTACACAACTTAATGATTCGATGATTCAACATACGATATGCATAATCAACTTGATTAATTAACACAATATTATGGTATCTTATTTTTCATTGCCCAGCAAGGATATTTTCAAGAAATATTAGAAGGATATGACTCAAGAGATGGCAAGTCTCTTTAGCCAAAAAAAAACTGTATGGCCACATGGAGATAAGCTGGATGAGATAATTGCATCTATAGTTCTCGTACTCGTTGGCGACGTCCAACTCAGTCCTAGAACTTGCGTATTGCTTCAATACGATCCCGATACATGAAAATACGTGGTCAATACGGTCCCTGAGGATGAAATGCCAGTCCTGGCTCTACATATTGTATACGTACTGTGTATTCCCCATATGCCATATTAGACTGGCCCCGCTCATCAGGTTGGACCCATATGTCAGTGGGATATTGAGAAACAAAAGAAAAAAATGCACGCAGGGAGGTGGTTGGAACCGGGTCGTAGAAGCAAGCGCTAGCCACCAGACCGAGTGTATCCACACGACTTGTCATGATATGCAGACCGTATATATGTAGTCCTTTTTATAAGAAATCTATTTATGGTCTATTTATGTTTTCTTAGAAGAAATATAATTAGGTATTCACAGTATTTCTTTGGGCTGTACGGGCCTGTTTCTTTTGTTTTATAGCTAAGGGTCAGCTGTCTTCTGTGTGTTCTGGTTTTTTGTTTGTGTTCATTTGTTTTTGCAGTCTCCTATTTGGCGTGAGCAACCTGGTGCGTACCCCCCCCCCCCCCCCCCCGCCCCGAGCCAATTGCATACAGAAGTTTTGAAATTGCGAATATTTTTTAATTCATTATTTTTCCAAAGGCGGTCCACCTTTTTAAAAATTGGGCTGAACGTTTTTCGAATTCAAATTTGTTTATCAAATTGAAAAAATGTTGACCATATTTTTGAAGTTACGAAAATTTTCTTAATTCATGAACTTTTGACAAATTCGTGAATAATTTTTGAAATGGCTTACATGTTTTTTGGAACTCGTGATCAAGTTTTTTTGCAAAGGCAAACATTTTTGTTTAATTCTTGAATAGATTTTGAAATTAAGAAACATTCTGTCTGTGATGAACAATTTTTTAATTCATCAATATTTTTTTGAATCAGTGAACATTTTTTTCAAAATTTATGAAATATAATTTTCTAAATCCCAACCATTTTCTTGAATATTTTCATAAATTCAAGTATTTTTTGTATATACAAACTTTTACTTTTGAATCGTGAGCATTTTTTGTATCAATGAACATAAAAGAATCAATTCATGAATACTAAGTGTGTGTGTGTGTGTGCGATATGTGACGAGATGCATATATATTTAGTCTATTATACAAGTTGTGAACATGTTTTTGGAGTTTTCTAAGTTGCACTCCCTATATATATGTGAGGAGATGCGCTCCCAAAATATTCACCATATTTTTGAAGTTGTAAACATTTTCTAAATTCATGAGCTCTTTACAAGTTAGTGAATCTTTTTGAAACTGCCCACATGTTTTTTGGAACTCGTCAACAAGTTCTATTTCATAGGCAAAATATTTCTTGAAATTCTTGAAAACCTTTTGAAAGTCAGATTTGTTTTTGTGACGAACATTTTTGAATCCATCAATACATTTTTGAATCAGTGAACATTTTTTAAAATCCTCGAATTATATTTTTAAAATTCCCAAGCATTGTGTTGATTATTTTTTTAAATTTACATACATTTGTTGTAGACACAACGTTTTACTTTATAATCATGAACATTTTGTGAATCGATGAACGTTTTTTAAAATAAAAAGTCATGAATATTTTAAAATTCACGTATAATTTTTTTTTTAAAGAAACAGTGATATGCATATAATATATGGTGCATCCCCATGTCAAAGAAGAACACGCAGTTGGCCTGGTGGCCGGCTTGGGCAGTGGTTGGGCAGAGCTAGTGGGTTCGAATCCCCCTTTGCCTTTTTTTTTAATTTTATTTCTCAGCCCACTGACATATGGGCCGTATGCAGACGTGGCCTTTACTACAGAAATACGAGATACGTATGCGGCGTGTAGAGCCAGGACTGACGTTTCAACCTCAAGAACCGTATTGATTACGTATTTTCATGTACCGGGACCGTATTGAAGCAATACGCAAGTTCCAGGACTGAGTTGGACGTGGCCAGCAAGTACGAGGACTATAGATGCAATTATCTCTAAGCTGGATTGATGATTTAGAAATTTGTTAGAAGATGCCTTAAACATGTCGTACTACCATATGGGCCGCATACAGACGTGGCCTTCACTACAGAAATACGAGATACGTATGCGGCGTGTAGAGCCAGGACTGACGTTTCAACCTCAAGAACCGTATTGATCACGTATTTTCATGTACCGGGACCGTATTGAAGCAATACGCAAGTTCCAGAATTGAGTTGGACGTGGCCAGCAAGTACGAGGACTATAGATGCAATTATCTCTAAGCTGGATCGATGATTTAGAAATTTGTTAGAAGATGCCTTAAACATGTCGTACTACCATGGCGAATGAACTTAAATACTGGGTAACGGGTCCACTTATGGTTCCCTTCTGAACCAGTAAATAAAGTTATCAACAAAACTTATTTGAACCGAAAAGCACACACATTCAGATTGGTCTACGTTTCTAAGCTAAATTCAGGAGCCTAAAATGTCATAATCTAGATAATCTAGCTGTGATGATAAGAACTTAATAAAGCTCAAAGCATGGTTGTGATTTTGAACCAGCCTAATAACGTGGCCTAAGTTAGGCCAATGAGCCTCAAGTAATAAGTTACCTCTTCAAGGAAATATTTTTGACTCCTCGACGTGATGAAAATAAATACTTGCAAGTGCACAATTATATATGCTTAGAAAAGGAATCACGTCTGACTGGTGATACCCTGTAAAGCTTTATTTTTCTTTGCGGCAAGATACCCTGTAAAGCTAATTAATCAGTACTCTCTTTTGCGCTTTGAGCCACAATATGGAGAAGGTACTGATGGGTTTGCACAGTGACATCTAGGGGTGGGCATTCGGTAGAAACCGAATATTCGGTTTATGCCAAACGGTTTTTTTACAAATTCGGTTTGCCAAATCATCAAAAACCGAAATTGGCAGTGCAAAACAACTAACCGATATTTCGGTTAACCAACTTGTTCGGTTCGGTTTTCAGTTTATACCGACTAACGATATTGTTTATACCGACTAAGTGAACACCATGTCCCTTGAAGCATAGCTTAGCGATGTGGGACAAAACAAGGGATACTGCTGCCGCTGCACACTCCATCAACCACCGGAAGCACTAGGTTGTCCTATTTGGGCCTTAGGTGCACGGGCCCTATCACACCTAGTAACTGGGTAGGCCTTCTTATGCTCTATGCTGGACACACTCGCGCGGTCGTGAGGGGTTGGCATCTGGCGCTGTCTTTCTCTCTCTAAAAATATAAAAAATAAAATCTGGCGCTGCCGAGACGTACGGAAGCAGCGGAGCGACTAAAAAAACCTGGCGATACGTGCGGTGATGGGGTCCGCCTCGAACTGGAATTGTCTGGACTACAGGTTGGCCCTTTGCGAGATGTGCGGATGCGGGCCTGCGGGATCCTCGTACTGGAATCGCGTGGGGTTCAGTTTTTTTCTTCAGTTACCGGTTAAATACCGAAGCTGCCGATTTCAATTCGGTTAGCAAACATAAAAACCGGATTTAAACACACCAGCAACAAAAACCGAAAATTCGGTTTTTTCGGTTTCGGCATCGGTTCGGTATTCGGTTGATCGGTTTTTATGCCCACCCCTAGTGGCATCAATAAGCAACGGCACCTACAAGACTGTGTTCTACAGTAATGCAATCTTCTGGACTATCCTAGTTTCAAAGATGAGCCTCCAAACAAGTGCAAGGAAATTATGGAAGCCACCGACCTCCCTTCAAGCACAAATTGTGAAACAGGCACAGTTCAGAAACCAAAGGGGCATAGTATTTCAGAATCCAAAAGGAAAATCCCCAAATCCCATCAGACCTTAAACCCTTAATTCAGTGACAATCTAGGACTGAAGCAATGAGGTCTTTGTGGGTGTTGCCAGCAACCGTCTTTGTGGTCTGAAGCTAAAGCCATCCTATGCGAACTTTACAACAAGCAAAATTTAAAACCAGGGTATGGAAGCTTTGTTGCAGCAGCGTATGGAAGCTCGCATCAATCTGTCATCGGATCAACTGGAGCCGCACAAATCCTCATCATAGTCGACGCATTGGCCCTAAGCATCTTGGCACCACACTCCATTCCTTCGCGGTCAGCTCCAATCATCATACGTGCCCAGTAAGTAAGAAATCCACAAGTAGAGAAAACCACATCAAAAGGAGTCTTTAGCACTTTATGCTCGAACATAGCCCAATTGCGGCAATTTCAAATAGCCCAACAAACCGCAGCTAAGCCAAAGGTATAAAATTTAGCTTCATCAGGTAGGAAAATATAGCACCAGGAAAAGTATTGACATGGTCTTGGTTGATTTATTAGGTAACATCCCAAAATCACGTGGGCTCAGGGGAGACAGCATGGGGAGACCAGGGTGTTTTCTTTTTGTGAAAGGCACATGAGGGACCAGCCGCACCTTTTAGGATGTCCTTTCATTTATGATATAGGCGTTCGATCGCACCAACGGGCGTGTAGGCGTTGGCGAGCCACATCCAACAATGAAACCTTCAAACCCTAAAAAACCAACAATGAATTCTTTGCCTTTTATGTATCGGCACCACTAGAAGAGCCATTTCTGGCGAAAGCCTTGTTTGAGCTAACTCTCTCAGCTCCGTCCTCTCTCGACTGCCTCCAGCCAACTCAAGAACAATGGAGACAAGGATGTTTGGTGAGCTGCTGTATTACACAGTCGAGCTCTTTTCTTCTCTATTTCTCTTAACGCAAAGCAAACATTTTTTCACGAATACGCAAAGCTTGCGTATTTTTCATTGATAGAAGAAGAGAAAATGAGTACAATAGAGGATACAACACATGAGCATGGAACCCAAAGCAGAGAGAGGGATGCTCAGCCGAACATGGAAAAGACACAACAAAACCCACCAAGCCTAAAACTCGAGAGGCAGACTAAATGAGCAGAACATCGAACATCTTCAGAGCCAACACCGGGGACACCCGAGCAAGCAAGATGATGCCTTCAAGAAGGGAAACGGCATTGTGACGCCGTCGCCATCCGAACTGACGAATCGGACCTAGAGTTTCCCCCGAAGCTCGAAGAGGGGCACGGTGAGAGGCCATAGCAGCGCCTCCAACAAGGAAAACGACACCCGCGAGTGTCGCCGATGCCAGCATCGGCAAGCCGAGCATGGATTTCGCCAAGCCTGTATCCGTGCAATCCCATAGCCACTAGGTGAGGAACTGAAGACGAGGAAGCCCGCCCACTGATCGGTCGCCACCTCATTAGGGGGGAAGGGGTGGGGCTGCATCTGCCGCCGAAAAAACACGAGCTTTGGAGCCGACATGGCGTGTAGGAGGATGGGGTCGGGGAGGCAGCAAGGTAGAGAGCCGACACAAATGGGTAGGGTGATGACAGGCGCCGTCGACAAGCCAGGAACCGGAAAGGGAGCGCAGTTCCGAGCTGCCGAGGACGGAGTAGCCAGAAACCGGCGAGCCAAAGAAGCTGGAAGGGATGAAGCAACCCAAGCGTCGGGGCTGAAACCGCTCCGGTAGGATGTCGGCATGCCATGGACACCAGAGAACGCAGGTCCGTGATCGCCGGGACCGGAGAGGAGCCGACAAGGATCCACCGCGAAGCTTCAACCGCTACCAAGAAAGACATCCGTGACCTCACACCTGCAGATGCTGGGACCGCAGCTCGGAGGAAACGCCGTCAGTGACGGAGAGTGGGCCTGCACGGGGCAGGGCCAAGCCTCGGCCAGCCCGTCCACCTCCACCCAAGAACCTTGCGCGCACGCCCCCCCCCCCCCCACGAACAACAGCGCAAAGAAGAAGGGTTGTGCCGATGGAGGAGGCAAGGATGGGCGGGGAGGAGAACCAAGGGCGTGACCACGCCGCCGCGCCGGACCGACAGGGGAGAGGGCAGCTGTTGGAGGAGGGGAAGGCCGTCGTGCGCCAGATCGGATCTGGGGCGGCGGGGAAGGGGCCTCCGGCGCCAGGAAGGCCAAAAGTCCGCCCCGCCGCTACCATCCCTAGGCGCAGCGCGGGTTCCCTGGCCGGCCCTCCGGCTGCGGCGAAGCAGCGGAGGTGGTGGAGGGCGGGGCTTCTGCCGGCTGTCGAGGTTTCCCCCGTGTCGCCCGCACCTGGCGACGTGGGAGCGGGGCCCAGCGGAGGTGTCGATGTTCCCAACACAAAGCAAACATGATGACAACTTATATGACACCCGCACACACAGGCGTTGTTGTCCGCATCACGCGGCACTTCGGCGAGCATCTCCAATAGAAGCGCTATATAAGCGATTCGCGGTATAAAAGTTGCTTTTAGCGCGTGCGGACCTGATTTGAAGTCTCCAGCAGCCGCACAAAAAGCACGTAACTAATGCAGCGCGCATTAAAAAGGCATCGCGCGCAACATATTTAGTGCGTCCAGTCACACAAGCTGCAAACTCTAGGCTGCTGCAGATGGGACCGCTTGACTGGAACCGCTGGACTCACGCGCTGTGCATATTTTACAGCGCTTGTTGGAGCAAATATCTTCTAGCGCCCTAAAAAAAATACTTGCGCGCTGTAAACCCATTTTTTAGACGCCACGCATTAGGCGGCTGTTGGAGATGCTCTCAATACATGCCAGCCGAGCCACCTAATATGCATTGGCCCTACATGACTAACTCACCCAAAAAATAAAGAGTCTGGCTAATTTAAGTCTCAGTCAAGTGATATAATATGTAAGAGAGAAAAATAAAAAAACTATTTTTTTGCACGAATTTCAATATAGGATTTCACGGATATAGCATCGATTGAGATTTAACGAAGTCTTAATCGATTGAGACTTAGCAAGACTGGAAAAATAAACATGCAGATACATAAAACATCAAGATTATATCTAACAAGCTAATTCACCTTGGACAATTTATTTGTGAAAATGTATGTCTATTTAAATCGCACATAAAAAATCCGGTCAAATTTTCATTGTAAATATGAATTCCTTTGTTATAAGAGCAGCTAAACCTTATTTGGCCACTACAGGAGCAACTGTTAATGGTCATTATGGAGAAATCCTGCTTCGAGGTTTTGTATCTCTTCGCACAACAGACAAAAACCGCTAGATTCAACGAGCTAAGCGCAGCAACGAGCCAGAAGAAGCGGTCGAGGTGGCCCACGTTAAGGTTGTTACGTATCCACCCGGGCTCACCGCCCCTCGTCGTGATGCTGGCCACCAGGGTTACCACGAGCGAGCTGAGGTAGCTCCCGAGCGACACCGTGAGGAGCCCTAGCGCGGTGCAAAGGCTCCTCATGGACTCCGGAGCCTCATTGTAGAAGAACTCCGACTGCCCGACGCAAGCGAACACGACGCTGGCGCCGACCAGGAGGTACTGCGGCACCTGCCACAGGATGCACATCCGGCCGAGCGCCAACCGCCGCGTCTCCACCACCGCAGCGGCCGCCATGACCAGGATGGACAGAAATAGGCCGATGCCGAACCGCTGCAGCTCCGAGAATCCCCGCTCGTTGCCGGTGAACCTCCTCGCCGTCGGGATGAGCACCCTGTCGTAGACGGGCACGAAGAGGATGACGCTCACGGCATCGAAGCAAGCCAAGGACGCCGGAGGGATGGCGAAGGTGCCGACCATCGTGTCCATCATCCTCCCTTGCACCAGGAACGTCGAGGAGAACTGCGCGAGGACGGCGAAGAACACGATACCGGTGGCCCAGATCGGTAGCATGCCGATCACGATCTTGAGCTCCTCGACTTGTGTCACTGTGCAAAGCCTCCATGGAGCAGAGTAAAGCTCTTCGGCCGAAGAGATCACTGCAGCCTTGTCCAGGAAACTGCCCACGAAATACCTTCAACCAGTTACGTCACAGCAAACAGATTTAGGTGTGCCTTAAATATTGCATATCTATGTCCTATGTTATTGATTTCACATAAAGATTCATGTGAGTATTTTTTTTATTGAGTCATTTGAATGTGCAATAACTACCAAGATATGTGCCTTAGACAAACTCAAAAGAAAACCACTTACCGGATCACCGGTGTATGCTGCAATTTCTTGGTACCGTCCGCCATTGGTACATCCTCAGGTTCGTAGAGAAGAGAAGCATCACGTGGCAAATCTACATTCCGCTTCCGGACAGCCGCGACAATGACCTGGCAAACCCTTACCAGTGGACTTCCGATAGGCTTCTGCACTCTGTAGGAACTGGAGCCCAAGAAAAAGCTGGCCATGGCCAATGCGATGAACAGGGTGGGGATCCAGAGGCCTATGACCCACCCGTAGTGATCCTGCACCCACACGACGACGGTGCCGGCAACGAAGCTGCCGATGTAGATGGCGAAGAAGAACCAGTTGAAGAAGGAGTTCTTCTTCAGCCTCTCCGCCGGGTCGGTGTCATCGAACTGGTCGGCGCCGAAGGAGGAGACGCAGGGCTTAATGCCGCCGGCTCCGATGGCCATCATGTACAAGCCAAGGAAGAAGACGGCGGACTGTGGTGAAGCCCGCAACGATGCTGAAATTGACATTGCAGCCATCCCCTTGTGTTGTTGCAATTGCAAACATATATAGAATTATTAAGAACTAACATATTCCATCTGAAGGATGATTATCGAAGGGATTAATTAGCTTGTGGTGCTTACGATTAGGTAAACGGCGAAGAAGGCCAGTGTGGTCAGGTATCTTCCCAGGTAGGAGTCTGCCACGATCGCTCCGACGAGGGGAGCCACGTAGCAAGTCCCCTGCCAATTCGTGTAGTTTCTTGCTGCCGACACATTGCTCTCGTGCAAGATGGTCTTGAGGAAGGTTACCAGGTTGAACTGGATCCCATAGTATGCTAGCTCCTCGAAGCACTCCGTCGCTGCATGCAGTGTAATTAAGTCGCAACTCACATGTAATTACTGCCGGCTCCAAGATATCCGAAAGTTTTTTCACACATTCAAGTTCTAAAGTTTGTTTGACCCGTAAAATTTATGTTGTTTCATTTGAGAGAAAAAAAAAGAAACTTTAGTGTAGTAAGTTACTGTATTTTGTTGGTTGTTACTTGTTAAGCAAATTCAACATGATTGATTCTCTAGATATAACTGCAAAAAAAAGACTATTCTCTAGACATATAATAATGGAAACGATCATTGCCCCCGGGGTCTACTCTATATGAAATCATGCGAGGCACTTCCAAAAATAATAATGAGTAGCACAACGGAACAATACCAATGTATCTGTGCAGTCTGAGCACAATATTTGGAAAATTGAACTGAAATGAAGAACACAAGATATTTTTTCCTACCAGATCTACATGAGAAGTTTTTATTTTTTGAGCTGCTGCATGAGAACATGGTATTACATATAGTTCCCGTTTACCTAAGATAAACTTGCATGCTTTCCAACTGCCGGTACCGTGCTTCGCTATAGGAGTTGGAGTTACTTTAATGTCAACATTTCGGTCTCCTATACGTACTAGTGAGTCCTGCAATAAGACAAATCTAATTCTTTTTAGTATTACTAGTATATTTCTGCAAAAGTTTGAAATGGCTGTAAATAATTCTTTTTAGTGATACTAGTATCTTTCTGCAAAAGATTGAAATGGCTGTACAAATGCAGGAGTGCCTCCCTCTATAAACTTTTAAAGTACTGATTTAAACGATCTTATAAAAGTTTACAGGGGGGAGTACATGATAAAAAAGAGAGCCTAGGATCACAGTGTGAATAGCATGCAGAAACTGGTGTCCGGTTAAACTGTTAATACTTTTGTTGTTTTCAAGACAATATTAAGAGAAAATCATCAGTATTGCATCAGACATGTAAGCTAGCATTTGTTAGTTCTCAGCAAAGCAATATGCAGCCATGCAGGGGGTCATATTGCGCTAATCCGCAACAGTAAAAAAATAAACGAGATGCGTTTGATATGACATCCATATGCATGCTACAATATGTTACTTTGGGCATCAAAGAACTAAGTTTTCACATCTTTGTAGATATTGGTGACAACGAAGCACATAAAAAAGAATCATTGCTTCAGAAATTCAAGCTACTGGTAGAGTTGAATGTAGAAGAACTAGCAGAGGAACTGACCTCAATAATTGGTTCTTCCTGCTGTGAGATTTTCTCAAGAGATTCCATGGTGGTTAGACTCCCAGCCTAGTAGATAGAGACCTTGTACACAGGTTGAACAAAGACATCTCAATTTATAGAAACACGGAGTATGACCTTGTGATGTTGTGCATATCTCTACTATTAACTGTGAATATGTATGTAGTCCTTCGCAGACAACCATTAATGCAAAAAATAATAGTGCGAACCAATTTAAAAATGAAGTCATTAATACAATTAATTAGATTGACAGCTATACATGTGCAATTAATTAGATCCATTTAAATAGAGATTTTTTTCACGCCTAATCAATTTGAAAATTGATTCATTAATAGATAGTTGGAAGTACCTATTTTTCAATTAGGAAGGCAACTAATTAATTAGGTAGAAAATTAATCTCATCTAATTAGTCATGCATCCATTTCCAAAAGTAATTGGAAATCTAGTGCCGAATCCATTTGGAAATCAAGGCATTAATACAACCAGTTTGCCAGACTGTTAATTACATGTGCGATTAATTAGGTCCATTTAAATAAAGATTTTTCCACCAAATCAATTTAAAATCTAAGTCATTAATGTAACTAATTAATTAGACCTGCACATAATTACAATAGGGATTTTTTTTTCATTGAGTGAGACAACTAATTAAGTAATCAGACAATTAATCGCGCAGAACCAGTTTGAAAGCGCTCGTGCGCGAGAACCTTCAGCAGGCTGACGCCACAAGGCCAACCAACACTTGCCAACATGATGTGGAGCATCCTACGGGCATCACCATGTCACAAGTCCGTTTGGCAAGTGACACGTGTGACATCAACTTTACATACACAAAGGTGAATCATCTTCTTTACACGTGCTCACTTGACCCCTTTGAGGATGTTATACTACTTGACACCCCTCTCGTGTGCATGCATAGGTATTGTCGAAACTTCACGGATGATGAGAAGGAGTGCGAGCGGAAGTGTACAACTACACCATCCGCGAGGGAAGCGTGGAAACGAAGACGCAAGAAGAAGAGTTGCCGAAGAAGCTCCAGTGAGCGGACGTTCGGACGAAACCGGACGACGGACCCCTCCCACCGAGCGGACGTTCAGCCCCCACCGGAGGACCGGCACATCTACACCTGAGCCAAATCAGCGAAAGACCGACGACACCGGACATCCGGTGCCACCTCAACTGAGCCAAAGTGAGCGGAAGTCCGGCGACTACCGGACGTCCGGAAGCCCACGAACCACCGGACGACCGGTCCTCAGCGGATGTTCGGTACCTGTCTGCGTATAGAAATCAGGCCCGAGGCCCATGTATCCCTCTCCCACTTACCCCTTCGTGGACCTAGACTATATATACTCCTCCACCTCTCCTAGTTAGGGTTAGCGTTGTGTTAGCTCATTTGTGAGATAGAGCTTCGCTCATCCATATCGGATCTACTCCTTGAGAGAGACCGCGGCCCCTCTTCGGAGAAGATCCACCTTGGATTCAAGACCCCTTTACGGGAAGATCCCCTTGTGGATTCAAGACCTCCTCACAGAGAAGACCAGTTACCATTTGTATCGTCCCTTGTTGACTTTGGATCTTGTATCTCCTCTCGTGTTTCGAGGATCTAGCATATGTGTGACCATATCTTGTTGGTTTTAGTGTTTCTCTCGTGTTTCCCCTCGTGATTCCCCTCGTTTCCCCCTCGTGTTCTTCGTGTTCTTCACGGGATCCGCTCCTTTCGTGAAAGATCGGCCATCTAGGGTTCCACCCTACATCGTCTTGGTATCATGAGCCACGTTGATCACGATTTCGGAGCCTCCCCTCTTTGTTTTCTAGCTTGATGTTGTGTTCTTCCCCAATTTGAAAATCCCCACCAAAAATAGCCCCAATTGTTTTTGGTGATTTGTTGGCTTGAAGAAGTTTTGTTGATTTTGATCCATGGATTTGCTTTGTTTCAAGTGGATCTAGCATCTCCCCAAATTTCCTCATCTTTCATCCACGAAATCTCCTTAATTTTGACCCCCAAATCCCCAAATTCCGTCCAAAATTGTGTCCCGGATCTGAAATTTCGCGTTGACCACGACCCATCGGACGACCGACGTTTTACGGACGTCTGGAGCCCCTGGAACGACCGGACGTCCGCAACTTTACGGACGACCAGAGCCCCCTAACCCGAGCAGAATTTACGGATTTCTGACCCGACCGGACGTCCGGCCCCCGGACATCCGTTCTTTTACGGACGTCCGTAAACTGTAGTTTCAGATTTCGGCTGATTCTTGTTTCGGTCGTAACTAATTCATCCGAACTCCGATTTTGACGTTCTTTAGCTCGTTTTGAAGCTCTTGACATCCCCCTTCCCACAAAAATACCACCAACATCATTTGACTCCATAAAAATTTTCAAACTTTGGCATCTTTGCCTAGGGCTTCCACCACATCATCCGCTACACCACCACCGACTTCCGCAACCTAACCAATTTTGTTCCCTTCGCATTAGCGGTTGTTTGAGTTGTGACTTGAGTCTCCCACGATGTTTCGGCTACTTAGGGACGGTTGCTTCTTCATAAACCACCACCACCACTTCCGCATAGGCTTGTCCACCCACTACTAGGGAAAAGGCTAGCTGAAAGTGCGTTATATCGACTAGAGGGGGGGTGAATAGGCGATTTTTATGAAAGTCCTCAAAACGTGGAAGTTATGAAGACAAACAGTGAAGATATGCCTATCATTATGCAGCGGAAGTTAGATTACACAAGCAAGCTAAGGTCAAGTATTCAATAGAGTGAAAGCACAGCAACAATAGCTTCAGTGTAATTAGGATCAGGTAGGAAGAAGTTATGAAGCCAATCAAATCATACAGTTATGTTGTGAAGATAAAAGATAGAGCAAGCATGCAATGGCTTCTCAATGAATAACAGTAAGTTGAAGGGATGTGAAGATGAAACCAGTGACACGTTGAAGACAATGATTTGTTGGACCAGTTCCAGTTGCTGTGACAACTGTACGTCTGGTTGGAGCGGCTAGGTATTCAAACCAAAGGACACACAGTCCCGGACACCCAGTCAAGGACACTTAGTCCAAGACACCCAGTCCTCACCGTATTCTCCTTGAGCTAAGGTCACACAGACCTCGCCCAATCACTCAGGTAAGTCTTCAAGGTAGACTCCCGAACCTTCACAGACTTCGTTCACCGGCAATCCACAATTACTCTTGGATGCTCAGAACGCGACGCCTAACCGTCTGGAGGATGCACAGTCCTCAAGTGTAATAAGTCTTCAGATCACACAGACAAGAAGACTTAAGTGATGCCCTATTTACTCTGGCTCTGGGTGGTTAGGGCTTTTCTCCTCGCTAGGGATTTTCTCTCAAAGGCTTCGAGGTGGGTTGCTCTCAAACGACAAAAGCCGTGCACTGAAATCTGAGCAGCCAACCGTTTATGGTTGTGGGGGTGGGCTATATATAGCCACTTGGCAACCCTGACCTGATTTGTCCGAAATGACCCTGGGTCACTAAGGAACTGACACGTGTACTAACGGTCGGATTTTGAACTCTCGCGGCAACTTTACTTGGGCTGCAAGTAAAGCTGACTTGTCTGACTCTGGACAAGATTTTTCTCTCATTGTCTTCATTTGAAGACATAGGATTTGAATTTGGCATCACTTCAGTCATCCTGACTGGTTTTCTTGGACCCCACTTAACAGTACGGTGGTTCCTATGACACAACATGAATAAAGTAAAGCTACGAAGGATCTAAGTCTTCGAGTTCCAAAAGCTTCATGGGGAGTCTTCATATGTCATTGTCTTCGACATGAATGTCTTCATGAACCACCATTGTCTTCAATATCTTCATAGATTTTTGGGGGTCATCTCTGGTAGCTAAACCGAATCAAAGAGGGACTTCTACCTGTGTTATTCTGCAATTCTCACAAACACATTAGTCCCTCAACTAGGTTTGTCGTCAATACTCCAAAACCAACTAGGGGTGGCACTAGATGCACTTACAATCTCCCCCTTTTTGGTGATTGATGACAAACTAGTTGAAGTTTTCAACGGGGAATATAATTTGTGAAATTGTAAAGGAATTGTCTTCATAGGCTGCAAGGGCTCCCCCTGAAGATGTGCATGTTAAGTGATTTGCTTCTGGAATGCAAATGCACACAACAGGTTGTATTTGTGGGAATCCGCTTCAACTTATGATGACAATCCATCATGCACGTAAAGATATATGAAGATAATGATATGCATAATGAAAAATGGACGTCTGCGAAATGATAAGAGTGCGGAAATTATCGTCGCATGAACACATTGGCAAACATAGTAGCAGACGACCATCAAGTCTAAGTGTTACAACTCAAAGAACCAAATGTAGCAAAACAAGAGTTGTAAGCACGAAGCAATATGCAAAATATAAAGCACCCGCCCATATTATTGACCCGCTTGAAGACTATAAACATCGTATGCTTCTCCCCCTTTTGTCAGTGATGACCAAAAAGGTTTGAAGACATAGAGTTTTCTATGCGTTCCCAGGCGCAGCAGGGTCGGTGGAGACGTTTGGTGGTGCAGGCGAGCTTGGGGCAGTGACGACGCGCGGTGAAGTCATTGGTGGTGATGTGGCGTCGTCTTCTTCCTCAATGATTTTTCCCGTCACGGTGGCAGCAGAGGAAGAGAACTCGGATTCTTCAAGTGAGGGAGTCCCACGCAACACAGCTCTTCTGGGGGGTGTGGAGTCAAACTTGAAACGCTCCTTGAAGCCATCCTCTTGCAATTCAGCTTCAGTGCACATCATAGTGAGGCCTTTCCAAGTGCGGCGACAGGTTTCGTGTGCGACGAAGGCGTTCTTGGTGGCCAGATTCCTGATGCGATTGACGTCTTGCATGAGACTGTGCATCTGCCTCTTGAGCCAGTCGTGATGCCTATCTTGCTTTTGATGCAGAGCCACAAGAAGTTCACGATCAGTGAGTGTACGAGCTCGTTTCTTGGGTCTCTGCCCAGCTTCGCTGTCAGTGGCTTCAGTGGATGCAGGGGCACGTGTGGTGCCAGCCATTGGATAGACTCTGGAAATGGCTTCAACACCTTCATCATGTGGAGTGAAGCTTTGGTGTTCTGCATTCTGAAGACTTAGTGGCTGTTTGGCAGGCTCAGGATAAATGGCTTCAGCAGAGGTGTCCACATCGGGTAAGAAGATTCTGTGGTTGCGGGCTGAGGGCTGATATGATATCGCAGAGTGGAGCTTGATTAGCCTCATAACCCATGGAGCATAAATCTTCAGACCAAAGAGATCTGAGCCAGACGCAGCAAGTTGACGGATGAAGAGATCCTGGGCATTGAAGCATTTTCCGTGTAGGATGCAGAAGATGAGAGTCTTCATGGCACCTTCAACCTTGGTATATCGAGAGTGCCCCTTAATAGGCCATAGAGTCCGCCTGATGATGTGATAGATAGTTCTCGGCAGGTACTCTAAGTCTTCAATGAAGAACTCCGCTGGGTAAGGTGCGTCAGAAGGCAATGGCTTCATCATCGAGAGCATCTGACTCATATTCGGCTCAGGTCGCTGAAATATGCTCTCAACTGCTTCAGTGTGGAGTTGGCAGCCTTCTTCGAAGTGTTCGCCTGGAGTGGGTAGGCCGGTGAGCTCAATGATATCAAATGCATTGGCTTCATGATGGACATTGCCGGTCATCCACTCCAGGACCCAAGTCTTCGGATCTCTGTTGTATCCCTTGATGTGCAATGTGGCATAGAACTGAAGCAGAAGCTCTTCGTTCCAGTGCTCTTCGTCCGTGACAAATGGCAGCAGGCCAACTTGCTTGAAGCAGTCCAGGGCTTCTTCCAGACCAGGCAGACCAGCAAAAGCTTCAACTTCAAGGCGCTTATGTGGAAAGATACGGTTCTGGTTGTAGAGGACGCAGGAGTAGTAGCTGCGCTGTGGGTAGCTCCAGAACCTATCAGACACAATCTTTTCCCTTGAGTAAGGGTTCTTGGAGTGGTTGAAGAAAGTGTTGTCTGCCCTGAAGCTATTGACATTGAAGGAGCCAGGAGCAGTGACTGGTCCTGGGAACCTTGGCAGTCGTGGAATTGGCTTCTGAACCTGAGGTCTGTGCGCAATGTGATAGTTGAATTGCGGGCCGGCAGCAGACTCTGGTGCAGAAGGTTCAGGGTCAGCAGTTTCAGTATGCTCTGAAGCTATTGTAGGAGAGGGCTCCACATTGGCTTCAGCATTGTGTGTGGCAGCCTCAATGTTTTCATCCTCAGCATGTGCAGTGAGAGGAACGGACTCAGGCACGTTCTCCTGGAGAACGGCCTCTTGTTGGGGTGGTGGAGTTGGAGCTTGGGGTTCCTGTGGTGCTTTCTCATTGTCTTCGGCTGGTGCAGCCGGAATGTCGTCAGCAGCTTGAGCCCTTGGTCCTCTGCGAAGCCTACGGAATGCAGGCGATGCTGGTGGAGTTGCAGTGGTCTGGGGCTCATCCTCTTCCTCCTGTGGGCGATCTGCCCACGATGCATCTTGTGTGATTGGCGTCAAGGGACGACCAATGCTGAGCAATTCACTCGATTCGAGCTGAGGAAGGACTGCATCATCTTGTACATTGTCTTCGAGACCAATGTCTTCAGCAGCGGTGGGGTCGGCTGCTGGAATGTCTTCATCACGCTGAGCCTCGGTGAGAGCAGGCTCATGGACGGTCAGCTGACGATCTTCATCAGGACGGCGAACGGAAAGGGGTTCAACCATCAAGGGCTCTGTGGGAGCAGCCCGAGACTTCTTGGATTTGCGCTTCTTGGCGGTGGGGTCTGAAGGAGAGGCTTCAGAGTGTTTCCTCTTCCTTGCTTTGGCTTCGGCTATCCTTGTCTTCTTAAGCTCTGAAGCGGGTGAGCGCTTTGGCTTCGAGCTAGGCTTGTCGGTGGGGAAGACAGTTGGAATAGCTTCTTGGCGTGGGGCCTCTTCTTCAGCCACGGTGGGCGTCTTCTTTTTCTTGGCGGCCATCCTGGGGTCGATGCCGGGACGCCCAAGTGCCTTTCGCTTCTCGGCCTCGTTGTAGGCATGTACGCAGAGATCAGCCAAATGCTTCATGCGCTCGCGGGATCCCTGAGCCTCTGCACGTTTCTGCATGAAGTTTTCCTTCAGCTCATGCAACATGACCTTGAAGTCTTTGATCTCCTGGACGCTGAGCGTGGCCATGTTCTGCTTAAACTGAGCCTTCTCAAAATCTATCTTTTGCTTCAGTTCCACGATGCGCTGGGCAATAGCGAGTTCTGAAGCGATAGCTCCTTGGAAGGCCACGCTGAGGCCAATGGGCAGCTGCAGATCGTCAAAGCTGATGTTGGGCGTGTCAAACCACTCATCTATGAAGCTGTGGATGATCTTTGCATCGAACAGAGGCAGATCATTGAAGATTTCAGCCTCCTCCTTGCTCTTGATGAGCTGCTCAAGAGCGTCATCACCAAGATCTTCGTCACTGGACAGATCAATGTCTTCGCAGCGAAGAACGGCAGCGACAGTTAGCTCTTTGCTGGTGTGTGGCTGTGGTTTCTTTGCATCTTGAGGCTTGGAGACTCTTGATAAGCCTTCAGACTGCACACTGGCTTCAGGAGGTGCAGTGGCCAATGGCTTCGCTTTGGAGATCTTGGGGGAGGCGACTGGCTTGGAAGCTTTTGGCTTCTTCTTCATCTGCTTTGGCTCTGGGGCAGCAGGAGCATCATCAGACTCAGTGTCTGCTGGAGGGTCGTTCACGGTAGTCCCTTGGACTATAATGTGAGTGATGAGGCCGTCGAGATTGGCAAATGGCCTGATGACATTGGGATTAGCGTCGCGTGTGCCATCTGCCCTTGGTTTGGAGGGACCAGGGTTGAAGTCCCATCCAAACTCCTTCTTGTTTTGCTTCGCAGAGTTCTGGGCAAATTGGAAGTTGCGCTTGAAAAGAGTGTCATCGCGACACCAGAGAAGGGATGATGGATGTGCATCAGCTGGCTGTTGTCCCCTAACCATGCATGGAAAGAAACCTTGAGCTATGGCTTCGTCTCTGGTTCGGGGTACAAGATTCTTGTACAAGACATCTCCCCATGGCCGCTTGATGGCGCACTTCTCTGCATATTCTTTGGTGACGAAGCGGTATAGGAACCACTGCTCTGCCCAGTACCTGCGAATCCATTGGATTCGTGTCTTGCGCTGAGCATAGGTTTCTTCAGGATCTGTTTGGTACGTTTCTGCCAAATCTGCAGGCAGATCCTTTGATGTGTCACCCCGTCTCTGTCTGCCTCCCTTCCTTGATGGTTTCTCGGATGCCATGAAGCTTAACTTGGAAGGCTTCAAAAGCTTCAAAGGCTTCAAAGCTTTCAAAGGCTTCAAAGGCTTCCTTTTGCTTGACCAACAGGAACTTGCTTCAGGTGAATTGATGTGACGCTGTAGGAATTCTGCAAATGAATGCAGACTATGAGAACCAAAAAATTCTCCCACGGACATGTACCTGTGACAGCATTAAGGTGCGAGGGAAGGGGAAGAGGTCATATGCATTCTCAGAAGATTTTGAAGATAAACTCGTTTAGAAGACATTGACCTCATTATGCGAAGACATTCACTTAGAGAAAAGAAGTTGGTTCCAGATTTGTACGAACCCATAGATAAGTACAAGTGAGGAATCTAACTACTTCAGGATGCACAAGTGAAGATTCTAGGCAGTTTATGAGATGCAGACTGAGAGAGATGTTACTTGTGATAGCAGTAAACTTCTTATGGAAGAGAATGACTGAGCTATAGGATCAAAAGAGGCAGTAAAAAAGGGTTTTAATTACCACACTTGGAACTGCTAGACGAAGTGGGATTTGAGGCCGAGCAGTTCGATCCTCCGTGCCCTAACTTGGCGACGGAAGACACCTACGGCGACGGCGGAGAGGTTGAGGTCCGCGGTCGGCGTGAAAACGGCGTCGGAGAGGTTGCGGCAGTGAAGCGCTTCGTCGCCGGCGTCGTCTAGGGCTAGCGGTGGCGCTAGGGTTCGTGCGAGCGAGGGTGGAAGAAGAAATAGTGACCGCTGTGAATCGTGTACTTATAGGAACAGAGGCGGCATTGCGCTATTACTTAGGTGCCCCGGGCGGTTCGCATCTGAACAGCACGTGGCCATCATGCGGAATCTCGGGGGCAGTTCCACATCCCACGTTCGCCTGGACTGTCGGGCGGTCGTTCCTACTTCTCCGGAGCATTGAAAACGGTTTTAAAGTTTGTCTCTTTGTCTTCAACTGACTAGGGTGCAGTGAAGACATTCGACAGTTTCAATAGAATGCATACGACTTGGAGAGATAGAGTTTGAGGTAGGAAGCATGGAGAGGTTAGGGTCCGATCACATTCACTTAGTTCAAAAGATTCAAACAAGAAGACATAGCTATAAGTGAATGCTGTAGAGGACAGAACACCAGTGCATATGTAATCAACATAGTGAAGATAATCATGAAGACATGTTGGGATTGAAGCCAAACTAAATGTGAAGACATTGCGAGGTAACGCCATGAATGAAACACTTCAAATAGAATGGTTGGTGGTGGCGTTACCCATCGTATAGGAAGTATTAGACCCAGACACGGCGCACAATTATCGTGGCGCTCCGAAGTCTATTTCCGCATTAATGTATTCACACTTAGAGTGTATGTCTTCATTGATTGAAGATATACGTTACTTTGTGTGTTGCACACCTAAGTCGTCAATATGCATAAGTGTTAGGATGTGTGCCTGATCACAGGACATTTGAGGATTCCAAGATATTTAGCTCACACCGAAACTTGCAAAACCTCTTCTCATCCAAAGGCTTGGTGAAGATATCTGCCAATTGATCTTCAGTGTTGACGTGTATGATATCAATATCTTCCTTTGCCACATGATCTCTGAGAAAATGATGACGAATTTCAATGTGCTTTGTCTTCGAGTGCTGAACTGGGTTGTTGGCGATCTTGATGGCGCTTTCGTTGTCGCAGTAAAGTGGCACTTGTTTTAGATGAATGCCATAATCCTTGAGGGTTTGCTTCATCCATAGAAGCTGAGCGCAGCAGGATCCAGCAGCAATGTATTCAGATTCAGCAGTGGAGAGAGATACACAGTTCTGCTTCTTTGAAGACCAACAGACAAGAGATCGGCCCAGAAAGTGACATGTGCCTGATGTGGACTTCCGATCAACCTTGTCACCAGCATAATCAGCATCCGAGAATCCAACCAGATCAAACTCTGAGCCCTTTGGATACCACAATCCCAGAGTTGGTGTGTGAGCCAAATATCAAAGAATTCGCTTCACAGCTAAGTGATGCGACTCCTTTGGTGTCGCTTGGAATCGAGCACACATGCAAACACTAAGCATAATATCTGGCCTAGATGCACATAAATAAAGCAGAGAACCAATCATGGAGCGGTATACCTTTTGATCGAACTCTTTACCATTGTCGTCAGGACCCAGATGATGTTTGGCTGGCATTGGTGTTGTGAAGCCTTTGCAATCTTGCATACCGAACTTCTTCAGGCAGTCTTTGAGGTATTTCTCTTGAGATATGAAGATGCCATTGCGTTGTTGCCTTATCTGAAGACCGAGGAAGAATTTCAGCTCCCCCATCATAGACATCTGATATTGCTCTTGCATCATATATCCGAACTCCTCACTGTACTTCTGATTGGTGCAGCCGAAGATAATGTCATCCACGTATATTTGGCACACAAACAGTTCACCATCATATGTCTTTGTGAAGAGAGTGGGATCCAGGGAACCAGGTATGAAGCCTTTGCTCTTCAGGAAGTATTTGAGTGTATCATACCAGGCCCGAGGGGCTTGTTTGAGGCCATATAGTGCCTTTTTGAGCTTGTATACCATGTTAGGATGTTTTGGATCTTCAAACCCTGGTGGTTGTGCAACATACACTTCTTCTTCAATCTTGCCATTGAGAAAGGCACTTTTTACATCCATTTGATACAGAATTATGTTGTGATGATTTGCATAGGCCAGCAGTATACGGATGGCTTCAAGTCTGGCTACAGGAGCAAATGTTTCATCGAAGTCAATGCCTTCCACTTGAGTATATCCTTGAGCAACGAGACGAGCCTTGTTTCTGACGACTTGGCCATGCTCATATTGCTTGTTGCGGTATATCCATTTGGTGCCTATTATGTTATGCTTCCGTGGATCAGGACGCTTAACCAACTCCCATACATCATTCAGCTCAAATTGTTGAAGCTCTTCTTGCATAGCTTGAATCCATTCAGGTTCCATAAAGGCTTCGTCAACTTTCTTGGGTTCTGAGATTGAGACAAATGCGAAGTGCCCACAGAAGTTTGCCAGTTGAGTTGCCCTTGAACGAGTCAGTGGACCAGGTGCATTGATGCTATCAATTATTCTGTCAATTTGCACTTCATTGGCAACACGAGGATGTAGGGGTCGAAGACTTTGCTCTTGCTGATCTACATTATCATGGGGAGGTATGTCTTCAGTCTGAGCATTATCTTCAAGTGGATCAGGTGCTGAGATGATAAGTTCTTCTTCAGGACGAGCTTCAGAAGGTATAATTTCTCCAGTTCCCATTAGCTTGATTGCTTCACTAGCTGGAACTTCATCTAGCACATTTGGCAGTTGTTCTCTTTGAGATCCATTGGTTTCATCAAACCGCACATCCACTGTTTCAACCACTTTGTAGTGAAAAAGATTGAAGACTCTGTAGGAGTGCGAATCCTTTCCATATCCAAGCATGAAGCCCTCATGTGCTTTTGGTGCAAACTTAGAGGTATGGTGTGGGTCCTTGATCCAGCATCTTGCACCAAATACTCTGAAGTAACTGACGTTTGGCTTCTTGCCAGTTAGGAGTTCATAAGGTGTCTTGTTCAGCAGCTTGTGAAGATATACACGGTTGATAGTATGGCATGCAGTGTCAATGGCTTCAGTCCAGAATTTTCTTGGTGTCTTGTACTCATCTAACATTGTTCTGGCCATCTCAATGAGTGTTCTGTTTTTGCGTTCGACGATGCCATTTTGTTGTGGCGTGTATGGAGCTGAGAATTCATGAGTGATGCCCAATGTATCAAGATATGTGTCAAGGCCAGTGTTCTTGAATTCTGTGCCATTGTCACTTCTGATGTGCTTTATCTTGGCGCCATAATTGTTCATTGCCCGATTTGCAAAACGTCTGAAGACATCCTGCACTTCAGTCTTGTAAAGGATTATGTGCACCCAAGTATATCTGGAGTAATCATCAACAATAACGAAGCCATAGAGGCAAGCAGTAGTGTTAAAAGTTGAGTAGTGAGTGGGACCGAAGAGATCCATATGAAGCAGTTCGAAGGGTTGAGTAGTGGTCATGATTGTCTTCGAAGGATGTTTTGCCCTCGTCATCTTTCCAGCTTCACAGGCACCGCATAAGTGATCTTTCTTGAACTTGACGCCCTCGATGCCTATGACATGCTTCTTCTTCGCAAGGGTGTGGAGGTTCCTCATGCCAGCATGCCCAAGTCTTCGATGCCAAAGCCAGCATTCTGAAGCCTTTGCGAGAAGACAAACTGCAAGCTGTGGCCCTGCTGAGAAATCTACCACGTACAAATCATCTTTTCGATACCCTTCAAACACTAGAGATTTGTCAGATTCCATTAGTACCAAACAACGATATTTTCCAAAGATCACAATCATGTTCAAATCGCAAAGCATTGAGACAGACATTAAGTTGAAGCCAAGGGATTCAACAAACATGACTTTATCCATGTGTTGATCCTTTGAGATTGCAACTCTACCTAGACCCAGTACCTTACTTTTACCAGTGTCAGCGAATGTGATGTGGCTCTTGTCGGATGGACGTAAGGTTGAGTCCATAAAGAGACTTCTTTTGCCAGTCATGTGATTTGTACACCCGCTGTCAATAATCCATACTGAAGACTCCGAAGTTACTGGTGTCGTACCCTACAGTGCAGTTAGGGGGATAGGCTTCACCAAGAGTGTTGTGAAGCAAGAACATTTGACGAACCAGTGGATTATGAAAACTGAGATCCAGGTTAGGACAAGCAGGGAGAGTAGCATGCGATTCAGATATAAAATACATAGTGATGCCATTTGGGCATTTGATCTTGCGCCCCACAAGTTTTTTAAGGTCCCCAGCAGTAGCATCAGAAGGTTTTGGTTTTGAGCTGGAGGCCTTTCCCTGCAAAAGAGAGTTAAGCTTTCTTAACCACCCACATCTTCAAGGGTGGCTTAGAAGCAATAAGTCTAAGTGCAGCATCTGAGAATTTTAGCTTTGGAGCCCTAGCAAACAGTCTAGCAGGTGGACAATAGTACTCATAAGAATAGGCAGAATAGTTCTTGGTCATATGAACATGACGGTTTGACGAACCGCTCTCATATTCATATGCCTGAGTATGGTTTCCCTGCAAAAGATTTGCGTTAGTGTGACTCAGGTGAGTCCTCTGTCTATATGAAGCCTTTGGACCGTATGAAGCCTTTGGTCTGGGGTTTGTCTTCTTCAAGTGAGGTGTCATGAAGACATTCACAGGAAGATTTTCCAGACACGTCTTTGGAACCCAGATCCTCTTCATAGGCGGTCCATTCCTGCAGTTAGTACCAATGTATCTCGCAAACACTTCACCATTCTGATTCTTAAACAGTTTATAGTTTGCATCAAAGGATTCATCAATAATAATGGGGTTGGCACACGTGAAGCCAGACAGATTGGATGGATCTGCTGAGGATTCCTTTGCAGCAACCCATGTGGTTTTGGGGTACTGCTCAGGTTTCCAGTAAGAGCCATCTGCATTTATTCTCCTTGTGAACCCAACACCCTCCTTCCTAGGGTTTCGGTTCAGAATCTGCTTCTTGAGGACATCACATAATGTCTGATGCCCTTTGAGACTTTTGTACATCCCTGTTTCAAGCAATGTCTTCAACCTAGCATTTTCGTCAGCAATAGCAGTGGTATCCTCCGCAGAGGGGTTAGTTACCACTTCAACAGTTGAAGATATTTCAACAGCAGTAGCAGTGGAACATTCAGCAACAGAAACAGCATTATCACGCTCAATGCATTTAAGGCATGGTGGTTCAAATCCTTCTGGAGCGGAACTGATCTGTTCGGCTCGAAGTGACTCGTTTTCTTTTTGAAGATCTTCATGATCCGCTCTCAACTTCTCAAGATCTTGCTTCCTTTGAAGATAATCATAGGAGAGCTTTTCATGAGTAGTTGAGAGAGTCTCAAGACGATCTTCAAGTTCCTGATACTTAATGTGAAGATTTTTTATGTCTTCAATTAAGGATTCAGAACGAGTCATTTCAGCACCCAACAGATCATCGCTTCTTTCTAACAGCTTTTGAATGTGTTCCATATCCTTTTGTTGTTCAGTTGCAATTTTAGCAAGAGTTTTGTAGCTAGGTTTCGAATCACAATCAGAGTCATCGTCACTGGATGTTTGATAGTGAGTAGTGCGTTTGGTTACCTTGGCACCACGGGCCACGAAGCAGTAGGTGGGAGTGGAGTCGTCCTCGTCATTAGCGTCGGTGCTGGTGATGAAGTCATTGTCTTCAGTGTTGAAGATGGACTTGGCAACATAGGCAGTAGCCAGACTCGCAATGCCAGAATCAGATTCCTCCTCAGACTCCACCTCTGCCTCCTCAGACGCAGACTCCTCCTCTGAATCCATTTCCTTGCCAACAAATGCACGAGCCTTGCCAGATGACCTCTTCTTGTGTGATGAAGACTTTGAGGAAGACTTGGACGAAGACTTTGAGTATTTCTTCGTCTTCTTATCGTCAGAGTCATATTCCTTGCTCTTCTTCTTCTTTCTGTTCTCATTTTGCCACTGTGGACACTCAGAGATGAAGTGTCCAATTTTCTTGCACTTGTGACATGTTTTCTTCTTGTAGTCATGCGCAGACGCTTCATCATTCCTTGAGCTTGATCGTGAAGACTTTCTGAAGCCTTTCTTCTTGGTGAATTTCTGGAACTTCTTCACAAGCATGGCAAGTTCCCTTCCAATGTCTTCAGGATCATCAGAACTGCTGTCAGATTCTTCTTCAGATGATGACACAGCTTTTGCCTTCAATGCACGAGTTCGCCCATAGTTTGGACCGTAGATATCTCTTTTCTCAGAAAGCTGAAACTCATGTGTGTTGAGCCTCTCAAGTATGTCAGACGGATCGAGTGTCTTGAAGTCTGGACGTTCTTGAATCATCAGGGCTAGGATGTCAAATGAACTATCAAGTGATCTCAGCAGCGTCTTGACAATTTCATGTTTGGTGATCTCAGTGGCGCCGAGGGCTTGAAGCTCATTTGTGATGTCAGTGAGCCGGTCAAATGTGTGCTGGACATTCTCATTGTCATTTCGCTTGAAACGGTTGAAGAGATTGCGAAGAACACTGATTCTCTGATCTCTCTGGGTTGAGACGCCTTCATTGACCTTTGAGAGCCAGTCCCAGACCAGCTTGGATGTCTTCAAGGCACTCACACGGCCGTACTGTCCCTTGGTCAGATGACCACAGATAATATTCTTGGCAGTAGAGTCCAGTTGAGTGAACTTCTTGACATCAGCAGCAGTGACACCTTCTCCAGCCTTGGGAACGCCGTTCTCGACGACATACCATAGGTCGACGTCAATGGCTTCAAGATGCATGCGCATCTTATTCTTCCAGTAGGGATATTCAGTTCCATCGAAGACGGGGCACGCAGCGGAGACTTTGATTATCCCTGCAGTCGACATAGCTAAAACTCCAGGTGGTTAAACCGAATCACACAGAACAAGGGAGCACCTCGCTCTGATACCAATTGAAAGTGCGTTATATCGACTAGAGGGGGGGTGAATAGGCGATTTTTATGAAAGTCCTCAAAACGTGGAAGTTATGAAGACAAACAGTGAAGATATGCCTATCATTATGCAGCGGAAGTTAGATTACACAAGCAAGCTAAGGTCAAGTATTCAATAGAGTGAAAGCACAGCAACAATAGCTTCAGTGTAATTAGGATCAGGTAGGAAGAAGTTATGAAGCCAATCAAATCATACAGTTATGTTGTGAAGATAAAAGATAGAGCAAGCATGCAATGGCTTCTCAATGAATAACAGTAAGTTGAAGGGATGTGAAGATGAAACCAGTGACATGTTGAAGACAATGATTTGTTGGACCAGTTCCAGTTGCTGTGACAACTGTACGTCTGGTTGGAGCGGCTAGGTATTCAAACCAAAGGACACACAGTCCCGAACACCCAGTCAAGGACACTTAGTCCAAGACACCCAGTCCTCACCGTATTCTCCTTGAGCTAAGGTCACACAGACCTCGCCCAATCACTCAGGTAAGTCTTCAAGGTAGACTCCCGAACCTTCACAGACTTCGTTCACCGGCAATCCACAATTACTCTTGGATGCTCAGAACGCGACGCCTAACCGTCTGGAGGATGCACAGTCCTCAAGTGTAATAAGTCTTCAGATCACACAAACAAGAAGACTTAAGTGATGCCCTATTTACTCTGGCTCTGGGTGGTTAGGGCTTTTCTCCTCGCTAGGGATTTTCTCTCAAAGGCTTCGAGGTGGGTTGCTCTCAAACGACAAAAGCCGTGCACTGAAATCTGAGCAGCCAACCGTTTATGGTTGTGGGGGTGGGCTATATATAGCCACTTGGCAACCCTGACCTGATTTGTCCTAAATGACCCTGGGTCACTAAGGAACTGACACGTGTACTAACGGTCGGATTTTGAACTCTCGCGGCAACTTTACTTGGGCTGCAAGTAAAGCTGACTTGTCTGACTCTGGACAAGATTTTTCTCTCATTGTCTTCATTTGAAGACATAGGATTTGAATTTGGCATCACTTCAGTCATCCTGACTGGTTTTCTTGGACCCCACTTAACAGTACGGTGGTTCCTATGACACAACATGAATAAAGTAAAGCTACGAAGGATCTAAGTCTTCGAGTTCCAAAAGCTTCATGGGGAGTCTTCATATGTCATTGTCTTCGACATGAATGTCTTCATGAACCACCATTGTCTTCAATATCTTCATAGATTTTTGGGGGTCATCTCTGGTAGCTAAACCGAATCAAAGAGGGACTTCTACCTGTGTTATTCTGCAATTCTCACAAACACATTAGTCCCTCAACTAGGTTTGTCGTCAATACTCCAAAACCAACTAGGGGTGGCACTAGATGCACTTACACTAGCAGCAGCGCGGGTTTTAGGCATATCAGCAGCGCGGGTGCCCGCGCTACCAATAAGGCGCTACAGCTAACTCTTAGTAGTAGCGCTGCCTGTACCCGCGCCACTACTATTGACTATAGCAGCAACGCTTTTCAGGAACGCACTGCTATTAGTTAGCTGTAGCGATTTCCTGGTCCCGCGCTACTGTTATATCTTTCACCATTTCCTCACTCCAGCTTCGATAAACTGCAATTTCCGGATACTAGGTACTACTAGATATCAATTTCATAAAGCATTATAGGTACTAGGTACTACTCCCTCAGTTCGAAATTACTCGTCATGGTTTTAGTTCAAATTTGAACTCAAACCACGACGAGTAATTTCGAACCGAGGGAGTACTAGATAACAATTTCATATATACTCAACATGCATCCTCAAGCAGTACAAGGTGACATCGACGACAATCATCATATTTATTTCTAGATGATATCGACAACGATCATCATATGTAGTTCTACATGATATCGACGACGATCATCATATGTAGTTCTAGATGATATAGCCACACACACATATGTAGTTCTAGATGATATCAATGATGATCATCATCCTCAAGCCTGGGCGGTGGGTGTTCCTGATAGTAATTAGGATAACCTGTCCAACACGAAGATTCTTGCCAACGAGGAATCTCTTCCACCCAACCGAGTTCAAGTGTGTGCGACCATCTGTGTCCATGCGGTAAGTACAGGTGGTGACGGAGCCCCTTGCGATAAGGCATAGTCCAACTGAGCCTTCTTCATCAGGCTCGATACCACAACTCACAGATAGGTTCTTTGGCAATCTCTGAATAAGAAAAACATATCAATTAATAAATAGCCTCACACATACTCTTGCAAATATATTTCTATTAAGTCTAGATTTCTACACTATCAAAAGACACAGTACTATGCATTTGTACTAATTAATCATGAATTCTACTAATAAGTATATATGGATTATCTACACTATTAATAGTTCCTTGGATTCTACACTAATAAGCATGTGATCAGACTCTACACTAAAGTATATCATCGACTAGATTCCACAAAGCATATCATTGGACTCTACACTAAGCATATCATCGGATTCACTAAGCATATAATCGGATAATTTGCATTTGTAAGTATAACAATAAAGCATATATATATCATCAAATTACTACATGCAGTACGTATAACATACCATTTCATGCCGATCGACCATGGTACTTGTCAGGCGGGTCACGAATGGCACCCCGACAAAGTCATCACGTGGCGGAATTATGTCCCATAGGTTGCACACCTCCTCCTTGCTCAGCCTCATTCTTTGAGCTATGATGGCTTCATGAAGTGGGTTCTCATCATCTTCATTGAGTGGGTCCTCATTATCTTCATCATCTTCGTCATCTTCATCATCTTCCACCAGGTTGATATAAATGACAACCAGCTTGGGTCTTTCTGCTCTGAAGGAGAATCTGATCAACTCACCACCAGTAAGACGCATGCGAGCGAGGAAACGGGCCCATCCATCTCCTCCAATCTGCGACATATTGCGTCCTTTCTCGACCTCCATAGTGTACGCCCCCCAGGAGCCTCAAATGCCATAGTGTCTCATGTCAGCTTGTTGAATTTCAACCTCACATTGCATGGGATGATCTGTGTAAGAAAAGCAAAATGACACAATGCAGTAATGCCAACACTAAAAATAAAATAGTTGTTACATTTCATCTAATTTCTTACCGCCGCATGACGAAAACTCGGATGGAAGTAGATGCCGAACAGCTTGCCAGTTGCAAGGCTGCTGGCGCACCTTGACTTGCACAGTCGACATAGTGGTGCTGGTGGTGGCGCCATTTTCCTAAAGCAATATGAGCAAAGGATTAACGATTCACTTCACAGGAAAGAAAAACAGCAGCATGTGATATTTTTGGTTCTTCCGCGAGAAACAATTTTATGGACAATTATAATCCTAATTTGGCCCCTATTGCCTAAGATAATTGTTTAAACAAACAAGTGGCAAATTTAACTAAATTGGCACCTACATTTTGCCAAAAAATAACTTATTACAAAAAAACTAAATCGAGCATACTAAATCAACTAAATCAACTAGCATACTAAATCCACTAGCATAGTAAATCAACTAAATCAAAATGTTCTAAATCAACTAGCCTACTAAATCAACTAAATCAACTAGCCTACTAAATAAACTAAATCAAAATTTTCTAAATCAACTAAATCAACTAGCCTACTAAATCAACTGAATCATATCAACTAAATCAAAATGTTACATATGAAAGCCTACTAAATCAAAATGTATCAGGGAGGAGGGACAAGGAGGGGCGACTCGAGGAGGGAGAAGATAGTAGGACGGAGGAGGAAGGCGGAGCGAGGAGGGGCCGGCCGGCGGCGAGTGGAGGGAGGACGGATCGAGGAGGAAGGCAGAGCGAGGAGGGGCCGGCCAGCGGCGAGTGGAGGGAGGACGGAGGAGGAGGAGGCCGGTACCGAGTCTAGCGAGGAGGATGAGGCGACAGCGGTGCAGATCGGGGGAGGGGCGACGGGGGATGACCGGCGGCGCGGGGGGTGAGGAGGAGACCGAGTGAGTGTGTGTGTGTGTGTGATCTATGGATGAGGCTAGTGAGTGGGGGGGGGGGATGGAATGGCATAGCAGTAGCGCGCTATAGGGAAATGCGTTACTGCTAAACGACCTATCAGTAGCGCCTTTCGGCGTGAACGCGCTACTGCTATGTGTCAGTATGTAAAAATAGACATAGACATAAAAAATACATTGATCATCAATGGTCTTTTTGTGTACAATCTGATTTGTCAATAGGAATCCTCGCCAGTTGGTTTAAGAACTGGCGAGGATTCCTATTACGGCCACAGATCCTACACATAGAGTTCAATGAAGACCAAGTGCTTGTGAAAGTTGTAGAAGAAACATATTTAAGGTGGGTAAAACTCTCTTCACGGAGCGAGGTGGGACTAAATTTTTTTAGTTAATTTAGCAGTAGCGATTATTGCCTGAATGCGCTACTGCTACATTACGTAGCAGTAGCACTGTTTAGTTTAACACGCTGCTGCTATAACTGGCCTCGCGGCGGTGGCGTGGGAATTTTAGCAGTGGCGCTTCTTGGAGTGCACGCGCTACTGATAAACTTGTTTCAGCAGCGAGTTTCTATAGCCCGCGCTACTGCTACTTAGCAGCAGCGCCTGATTTTAAAGCGCGTTGCTGGTAAGATTCTATGTATAGGCTTTTCCCTAGTAGTGACCATATACTTTTGCCACCCCAATTTAACCCAATTTTGTTTGTGTTGTGAGTTGTGTCTCCTAAGGTGTTTCGGCTACTTAGGGACCATGCTTCCAACTCCGATACCGTGTATAGTCCACCACCCTACCCTCCATTTTCGCAATCCCATTGAGCTTCCACAACCACCACCGCATCCCGCTACCACCATTTTGACATTTGAGATTTTGATTTCGCGGTTTTTCCGTTTCCTAATGTGTTTCGGCTACTTAGGGACGAGTCTCCATCATCTTGGTATCTCCATCAAGATCACCGCCACTCATCATCGACATGTACGGTAACCTCCATATCATCTTGGTATAGTGGTATCCCTCCATTGTATATTCCCTTACCATTGCATTGATAACCCCTAGCCCTTTTTGCGCCACTTACCTATCGAGACTAGCCTTTGAGTATTGCCGGCAATGTTACTTGTGTACATTAGTGATCTACACCTCCCATTGCATACACACCATATCATATTGGTATCATATCATCCCTTGTGTTACAAGATTGTTGCTACCTCTTGAGCACTGCGTTGGTTTTCCCTTGAAGAGGAAAGGGTGATGCAGTAAAGCAGCGTAAGTATCTTCTATATCTAGATAGCTAGCACCCACTAACATATTTCTCTCAACATGCAAACCTGACACCTCATCAAGCAACATGCATTAGAAAAGGCCCCTTAAACATTCAATGAGTAATAGGAAAAGGTTCACCTCAACATGCAAACATGCGCGACACATTTAATAAATAATTTAAAAAATACAGTAATCAAGCACAATAAACCATATGTATTTTCAGTTTTAGCTCTCATATTATTTCTTCGAATGTTCTTATTTCCATAAAATCAATATCTTTGAAATATAGTGCAAAATATTCCCGCAGCAACGTGTGGGGCATCGTCTAGTTTCCCTCAGTTTTTGAGAAGCAAGGTATCAATCCAGTAGGAGACCACGCGCGAGTCACCTCGTACCTACACAAACAAATAAGAACCTCGTAATCAACGCGATAAAGGGGTTGTCAATCCCTTCATGGCCACTTGCAAGAGTGAGATCTGATAGAGATAATAATAAGATTAATATTTTGGTATTTTTATGATATAGATTGAAAGTAAAGATTGCAAAATAAAATAGATTGGAAACTTTTATGATGGAGAATAGACCCGGGGGCCATAGGTTTCACTAGTGGTTTCTCTCAAGATAGCATAAGTATTACGATGGGTGAACAAATTACTGTCGAGCAATTGATAGAAAAGTGAATAATTATGAGAATGTCTAGGCATGATCATCTATATAGGCATCATGTCCGTGACAAGTAGACCGACTCCTGCCTGCATCTACTACTATTACTCCACATATCGACCGCTATCCAGCATGCATCTAGAGTATTAAGTTCATAAGAACAGAGTAACGCCTTAAGCAAGATGACTGATACGTCTCAAACGTATCTATAATTTTTGATTGCTCCATGCTATATTATCTACTGTTTTGGACTATATTGGGCTTTATTTTCCACTTTTATATTATTTTTGGGACTAACCTATTAACCGGAGGCCCAGCCCAGAATTGTTGTTTTTTACCTATTTCAGTATTTCGGAGAAACAAAATATCAAACGGAGTCCAAACGGAATATAACCTTCGGGAACGTGATTTTCTCACCGAACGTGATCCAGGAGACTAGGACCCTACTCCAAGGAGTCAAAGAGGCAGTCACAAGGGTGGGGGCGCCCCCCTAGGGCGCGCCCCTGCCTCGTGGGCCCCTCAGTGCTCCACCGACGTACTCCTTCCTCCTATATATACCTACGTACCCCCAAACGATCAGAACAGGAGCCAAAAACCTAATTCCACCGCCGCAACTTTCTGTATCCACGAGATCCCATCTTGGGGCCTGTTCCGGAGCTCCACCGGAGAGGGGCGTCATCACAGAGGGCTTCTACATCATCATAGCCTCTCTGATGAAGTGTGAGTAGTTTACCATAGTCATCACGGAGGGCTTCTACATCATCATATCAATCTCCATCATTTTAATCTTGCTTTGCTTTTTATTTTGCCTTTACTTTTTACTTTGCATCTCTATACCAAAAATACAAAAAAATTATATCTGTCAGATCTCACTCTCGTAAGTGACCGTGAGGGATTGACAACCCCTAATCGCGTTGGTTGCGAGTAGCTATCGTTTTGTGCAGGTACGAGGGACTTGAGCGTGGCCTCCTACTGGATTGATACCATGGTTCTCAAAAACTGAGGGAAATACTTATGCTACTCTGCTGCATCATCCCTTCCTCTTCGGGGAAATCCAACGCAAGCTCAAAGGTAGCAAGAAGGATTTGCGGGTGACTGTTTCTCCAACTTTATGAGGCTTGCGGGTGACTGTTTCTCCAACTTTAGTTGAACTGAGTGTGGCTACACCCGGTCCTTGCGAAGGTTAAAACGGCATCAACTTGTCCAACTATCGTTGTGGTTTTGATACGTAGATAAGATTGGTTCTTGCTTAAGCCCGTAGCAGCCACGTAAAACTTGCAACAAACAAAGTAGAGGACGTCTAACTTGTTTTTGCAGGGCATGTTGTGATGTGATATGGTCAAGACATGATGCTAAATTTTATTGTATTAGATGATCATGTTTTGTAACCGAGTTATCGGCAACTGGCAGGAGCCATATAGTTGTCGCTTTATTGTATGCAATGCAATCGCGCTGTAATGCTTTACTTTATCACTAAGCGGTAGCGATAGTCGTGGAAGCATAAAATTGGCGAGACGACAACGATGCTGCGATGGAGATCAAGGTGTCGCGCCGGTGACGATGGTGATCATGACGGTGCTTCGGAGATGGAGATCACAGGCACAAGATGATGATGGCCATATCATATCACTTATATTGATTGCATGTGATGTTTATCTTTTATGCATCTTATCTTGCTTTGATTGACGGTAGCATTATAAGATGATCTCTCACTAAATTATCAAGAAGTGTTCTCCCTGAGTATGCACCGTTGCGAAAGTTCTTCGTGTTGAGACACCACGTGATGATCGGGTGTGATAGGCTCTACGTTCAAATACAACGGGTGCAAAATAGTTGCACAGGCAGAATACTCAGGTTATACTTGACGAGCCAAGCATATACAGATATGGCCTCGGAACACGGAGACCGAAAGGTCGAGCGTGAATCATATGGTAGATATGATCAACATAATGATGTTCACCGATGAAACTACTCCATCTCACATGATGATTGGACATGGTTTAGTTGATTTGGATCACGTAATCACTTAGAGGATTAGAGGGATGTCTATCTAAGTGGGAGTTCTTAAGTAATATGATTAATTGAACTTAAATTTATCATGAACTTATTACCTGATAGTATTTTGCTTGTTTATGTTGATTGTAGATAGATGGCTCGTGCTGTTGTTCCGTTGAATTTTAATGCGTTCCTTGAGAAAGCAAAGTTGAAAGATGATGGTAGAAATTACACGGACTGGGTCCGTAACTTGAGGATTATCCTCATTGCTGCACAGAAGAATTACGTCCGAGAAGCACCGCTGGGTGCCAGGCCTGCTGCTGGAGCAACACCAGATGTTATGAATGTCTGGCAGAGCAAAGCTGATGACTACTCGATAGTTCAGTGTGCCATGCTTTACGGCTTAGAATCGGGACTTCAATGACATTTTGAATGTCATGGAGCATATGAGATTTTCCAGGAGTTGAAGTTAATATTTCAAGCAAATGCCCGGATTGAGAGATATGAAGTCTCCAATAAGTTCTATAGCTGCAAGATGGAAGAGAACAGTTCTGTCAGTGAGCATATACTCAAAATGTCTGGGTATAATAATCACTTGATTCAATTGGGAGTTAATCTTCCAGATGATTGCGTCATTGACAGAATTCTCCAATCACTGCCACCAAGCTACAAGAGCTTCGTGATGAACTATAATATGCAAGGGATGAACAAGACAATTCCCGAGCTCTTCGCAATGCTGAAAGCTGCGGAGGTAGAAATCAAGAAGGATCATCAAGTGTTGATGGTCAACAAGACCACTAGTTTCAAGAAAAAGGGTAAAGGGAAGAAGAAGGGGAACTTCAAGAAGAACGGCAAGCAAGTTGCTGATCAAGAGAAGAAACCCAAGTCTGGACCTAAGCCTGAAACTGAGTGCTTCTACTGCAAGCAGACTGGTCACTGGAAGCGTTACTGCCCCAAGTATTTGGCGGATAAGAAGGATGGCAAGGTGAACAAAGGTATATGTGATATACATGTTATTGATGTGTACCTTACTAATGCTCGTAGTAGCACCTGGGTATTTGATACTGGTTCTGTTGCTAATATTTGCAACTCGAAACAGGGACTACGGATTAAGCGAAGATTGGCTAAGGACGAGGTGACGATGCGCGTGGGAAACGGTTCCAAAGTCGATGTGATCGCGGTCGGCACGCTACCTCTACATCTACCTTCGGGATTAATATTAGACCTAAATAATTGTTATTTGGTGCCAGCGTTGAGCATGAACATTATATCTGGATCTTGTTCAATGCGAGACGGTTATTCATTTAAATCAGAGAATAATGGTTGTTCTATTTATATGAGTAATATCTTTTATGGTCACGCACCCTTGAAGAGTGGTCTATTATTATTAAATCTCGAGAGTAGTGATACACATATTCATAATGTTGAAGCCAAAAGATGCAGAGTTGATAATGATGGTGCAACTTATTTGTGGCACTGCCGTTTAGGTCATATCGGTATAAAGCGCGTGAAGAAACTCCATACTGATGGACTTTTGGAACCACTTGATTATGAATCGCTTGGTCCTCGCGAACCGTGCCTCATGGGCAAGATGACTAAAACACCGTTCTCCGGTACTATGGAGAGAGCAACAGATTTGATGGAAATCATACATACAGATGTATGCGGTCCGATGAATATTGAGGCTCGTGGCGGATATCGTTATTTTCTCACCTTCACAGATTATTTAAGCAGATATGGGTATATCTACTTAATGAAACATAAGTCTGAAACATTTGAATTCAAAGAATTTCAGAGTGAAGTGGAAAATCATCGTAACAAGAAAATAAAGTTTCTACGATCTGATCGTGGAGGAGAATATTTGAGTTACGAGTTTGGTATAATTTGAAAAATTGTGGAATTGTTTCGCAACTCACGCCACTCGGAACACCACAGCGTAATGGTGTGTACGAACGTCGTAATCGTACTTTACTAGATATGGTGCGATCTATGATGTCTCTTACTGATTTACCGCTATCGTTTTGGGGATACGCTCTAGAGACGGCCGCATTCACGTTAAATAGGGCACCATCAAAATCCGTTGAGACGACGCCTTATGAACTGTGGTTTGGCAAGAAACCAAAGTTGTCGTTTCTGAAAGTTTAGGGGCTGCGATGCTTATGTGAAAAAACTTCAACCTGATAAGCTCGAACCCAAATCGGAGAAATGTGTCTTCATAGGATATCCAAAGGAAACTATTGGATACACCTTCTATCACAGATCCGAAGGCAAGACTTTTGTTGCTAAATTCGGAAACTTTCTGGAGAAGGAGTTTCTCTCGAAAGAAGTGAGTGGGAGGAAAGTAGAACTTGACGAGGTAACTGTTCCTACTCCCTTATTGAAAAGTAGTACATCACAGAAAACTGTTTCTGCGACACCTACACCAATAAGTGAGGAAGCTAATGATGATGATCATGAAACTTTAGGTCAAGATACTACTGAACCTCGTAGATCAACCAGAGTGAGATCCGCACCAGAGTGGTACGGTAATCCTGTTCTGGAAGTCATGCTACTAGATCATGATGAACGTACGAACTATGAAGAAGCGATGGTGAGCCCAGATTCCGCAAAATGGCTTGAAGCCATGAAATCTGAGATGGGATCCATGTATGAGAACAAAGTATGGACTTTGGTTGACTTGCCCGATGATCAGCAAGCAATTGAGAATAAATGGATCTTCAAGAAAAAGACTGGCGCTGACGGTAATGTTACTGTCTATAAAGCTCGACTTGACGCAAAAGGTTTTCGACAAGTTCAAGGGGTTGACTACGATGAGACCTTCTCACCCGTAGCGATGCTTAAGTCTGTCCAAATCATGTTAGCAATTGCCGCATTTTATGATTATGAAATTTGGCAAATGGATGTCAAAACTGCATTCCTGAATGCATTTCTGGAAGAAGAGTTGTATATGATGCAACCGGAAGGTTTTGTCGATCCAAAGGGAGCTAACAAAGTATGCAAGCTCCAGCGATCCATTTATGGACTGGTGTAAGTCTCTCGGAGTTGGAATAAACGCTTTGATAGTGTGATCAAAGCATTTGGTTTTATACAGACTTTCGGAGAAGCCTGTATTTACAAGAAAGTGAGTGGGAGCTCTGTAGCATTTCTGATATTATATGTGGATGACATATTGCTGATTGGAAATGATATAGAATTTCTGGATAGCATAAAGGGATACTTGAATAAGAGTTTTTCAATGAAAGACCTCGGTGAAGCTGCTTACATATTAGGCATAAAGATCTATAGAGATAGATCAAGACACTTAATTGGACTTTCACAAAGCACATACCTTGACAAGATTTTGAAGAAGTTCAAAATGGATCAAGCAAAGAAAGGGTTCTTGCCTATGTTACCAGGTGTGAAGTTGAGTCAGACTCAATGCCCGACCACTACAGAAGATAGAGAGAAAATGAAAGATGTTCCCTATGCTTCAACCATAGGCTCTATCATGTATGCAATGCTGTGTACCAGACCTGATGTGTGCCTTGCTATAAGTCTAGCAGGGAGGTACCAAAGTAATCCAGGAGTGGATCACTGGACAGCGGCCAAGAACATCCTGAAATACATGAAAAGGACTAAGGATACGTTTCTCGTATATGGAGGTGACAAAGAGCTCACCATAAAAGGTTACATTGATGCAAGCTTTGACACTGATCCGGACGATTCTAAATCGCAAACCGTATATGTGTTTACATTAAACGGTGGAGCTGTCAGTTGGTGCAGTTCTAAACAAAGCGTCGTAGCGGGATCTACATGTGAAGCGGAATACATAGTTGCTTCAAAAGCAGCGAACGAAGGAGTCTGGATGAAGGAGTTCATATCCGATCTAGGTGTCATACCTAGTGCATCGGGTCCAATGAAAATCTTTTGTGACAATACTGGTGCAATTGCCTTGGCAAAGGAATCCAGATTTCACAAGAGGACCAAGCACATCAAGAGACGCTTCAATTCCATCCAGGATCTAGTCCAGGTGGGAGACATAGAGATTTGCAAGATACATACGGATCTGAATGTTGCAGACCCATTGACTAAGCCTCTTCCACGAGCAAAACATGATCAGCACCAAGGCTCCATGGGTGTTAGAATCATTACTATGTAATCTAGATTATTGACTCTAGTGCAAGTGGGAGACTGAAGGAAATATGCCCTAGAGGCAATAATAAAGTTATTATTTATTTCCTTATATCATGATAAATGTTTATTATTCATGCTAGAATTGTATTAACCGGAAACATAATACATGTGTGAATACATAGACAAACTTAGAGTCACTAGTATGCCTCTACTTGACTAGCTCGTTAATCAAAGATGGTTATGTTTCCTAACCATGAACAAGGTGTTGTTATTTGATTAACGAGGTCACATCATTAGTTGAATGATCTGATTGACATGACCCATTTCATTAGCTTAGCACCCGATCGTTTAGTATGTTGCTATTGCTTTCTTCATGACTTATACATGTTCCTATGACTATGAGATTATGCAACTCCCGTTTACCGGAGGAACACTTTGTGTGCTACCAAACGTCACAACGTAACTGGGTGATTATAAAGTAGCTCTACAGGTGTCTCCAAAGGTAGATGTTGGGTTGGCGTATTTCGAGATTAGGATTTGTCACTCCGATTGTCGGAGAGGTATCTCTGGGCCCTCTCGGTAATGCACATCACATAAGCCTTGCAAGCATTGCGACTAATGAGTTAGTTGCGAGATGATGTATTACGGAACGAGTAAAGAGACTTGCCGGTAACGAGATTGAACTAGGTATTGGATACCGACGATCGAATCTCGGGCAAGTAACATACCGATGACAAAGGGAACAACGTATGTTGTTATGCGGTCTGACCGATAAAGATCTTCGTAGAATATGTAGGAGCCAATATGGGCAGCCAGGTCCCGCTATTGGTTATTGACCGGAGATGTGTCTCAGTCATGTCTACATTGTTCTCGAACCTTAGGGTCCGCACGCTTAACGTTACGATGACAGTTATTATGAGTTTATGCATTTTGATGTACCGAAGTTAGTTCGGAGTCCCGGATGTGATCACGGACATGACGAGGAGTCTCGAAATGGTCGAGACATAAAGATTGATATATTGGAAGCCTATATTTGGATATCGGAAGTGTTCCGGGTGAAATCGGGATTTTACCGGAGTACCGGGAGGTTACCGAAACCCCCCGGGAGCCATATGGGCCTTAATGGGCTTTAGTGGAAAGGAGAAAGGGACAGCCCAAGGTGGCCGCGCGCCTCCCCCCTCCCCTAGTCCTATTAGGACTAGGAGAGGTGGCCGCCCCCCCTCTCTCTCTTTCCCCCTTGGGGAATCCTAGTCCAACTAGGATTGGGGGGGGGGAGTCCTACTCCCGGTAGGAGTAGGACTCCTCCTGCGCCCTCCTCCTGGCCGGCGGCCCCCTCCCCCTTGGCTCCTTTATTTACGGAGGCAGGGGCACCTCTAGACACACAAGTTGATCATTGAGATCGTTCCTTAGCCGTGTGCGGTGCCCCCTGCCACCATATTCCACCTCGATCATATCGTTGTAGTGCTTAGGCAAAGCCCTGCGTCGGTAGAACATCAAGATCGTCACCACGCCGTTGTGCTGACGGAACTCCTCCCAGAAGCTTTGCTGGATCGGAGCCCGGGGATCGTCATCGAGCTGTACGTGTGCTAAGAACTCGAAGGCGCCGGAGTAACGGTGCTTGGATCGGTCGGATCGGGAAGAAGACGTACGACTACTTCCTCTACGTTGTGTCAACGCTTCCGTTGCGATCTACAAGGGTACGTAGATCATACTCTCCTCTCGTTGCTGTGCATCACCATGATCTTGCGTGTGCGTAGGAATTTTTTTGAAATTACTACGTTCCCCAACACGATCATCACGTGAGATGGAGTAGTTTCATTGGTGAACATCACTATGTTGATCATATCTACGATATGATTCACGCTCGACCTTTCGGTCTCCGTGTTCTGAGGCCATATCTGTATATGCTTGGCTCGTCGAGTATAACCTGAGTATTCCGCGTGTGCAACTGTTTTACACCCGTTGTATTTGAACGTAGAGCCTATCACACCTGATCATCACGTGGTGTCTCAGCACGAAGAACTTTTGCAACAGTGCATACTCAGGGAGAACACTTCTTGATAATTAGTGAGAGATCATCTTAAAATGCTACCGTCAATCAAAGCAAGATAAGATGCATAAAAGATAAACATCACATGCAATCAATATAAGTGATATGATATGGCCATCATCATCTTGTGCTTGTGATCTCCATCTTCGAAGCACCGTCGTGATCACCATCGTCACCGGCGCGACACCTTGATCTCCATCGTAGCATCGTTGTCGTCTCGCCAATCTTATGCTTCCACGACTATCGCTACCGCTTAGTGATAAAGTAAATCATTACAGCGCGATTGCATTGCATACAATAAAGCGACAACTATATGGCTCCTGCCAGTTGCCGATAACTCGGTTACAAAACATGATCATCTCATACAATAAAATTTAGCATCATGTCTTGACCATATCACATCACAACATGCCCTGCAAAAACAAGTTAGACGTCCTCTACTTTGTTTGTTGCAAGTTTTACGTGGCTGCTACGGGCTTAAGCAAGAACCAATCTTACCTACGCATCAAAACCACAACGATAGTTTGTCAAGTTGATGCCGTTTTAACCTTCGCAAGGACCGGGCGTAGCCACACTCGGTTCAACTAAAGTTGGAGAAACAGTCACCCGCAAGCCACCTATGTGCAAAGCACGTCGGGAGAACCAGTCTCGCGTAAGCGTACGCGTAATGTCGGTCCGGGCCACTTCATCCAACAATACCGCCAAACCAAAGTATGACATGCTGGTAGGCAGTATGACTTATATCGCCCACAACTCACTTGTGTTCTACTCGTGCACATAACATCAAACCATAAAACCTAGGCTCGGATGCCATTGTTGAGGAACGTAGTAATTTGAAATTTTTCCTACGCACACGCAAGATCATGGTGATGCATAGCAACGAGGGGAGAGTGTGATCTACGTACCCTTGTAGATCGACAACGGAAGCGTTTGGTTGATGTAGTCGTACGTCTCCACGGCCCGACCGATCAAGCACCGAAACTACGACACCTCCGAGTTTTAGCACACGTTCAGCTCGATGACGATCCCCGGACTCCGATCCAGCAAAGTGTTGGGGAAGAGTTCCGTGAGCACGACGGCGTGGTGACGATCTTGATGTACTACTGTTGCAGGGCTTCGCCTAAGCACCTCTACAATATTATCGAGGACTATGGTGGCAGGGGGCGCCGCACACGGCTAAGAATAAGATCACGTGGATCTCTGGGGTTCCCCTGCCTCCGTATATAAAGGATCAAGGGGGGGTGCGGCCGGCCTAGGAGAGGCGCGCCAGGAGGAGTCCTACTGCCTCTGGGAGTAGGATTCCCCCCCCCCCAATCCTAGTTGGAATAGGATTCGCGGAGGGGGGGAGAGAGAGGGGGGCCGGCCCCATCTCCTTGTCCTATTCGGACCAAGGGAGGGGAGGGGCGCGCGGCCCATCTTGGGCTGCCCCTTCTCTTTTCCACTAAGGCCCACTAAGGCCCGTATAGCTCCCGGGGGGTTCCGGTAACCTCCCGGTACTCCGGTAAAATCCCGATTTCACCCGGAACACTTCCGATATCCAAACATAGTCTTCCAATATATCAATCTTTATGTCTCGACCATTTCGAGACTCCTCGTCATGTCCGTGATCACATCCGGGACTCCGAACAACCTTCATTACATCAAAACGTATAAACTCATAATATAACTGTCATCGAAACCTTAAGCGTGCGGACCCTACGGGTTCGAGAACAATGTAGACATGACCGAGACACGTCTCCGGTCAATAACCAATAGCGGGACCTGGATGCCCATATTGGCTCCTACATATTCTATGAAGATCTTTATCGGTCAGACCGCATAAGAACATACATTGTTCCCTTTGTCATCGGTATGTTACTTGCCCGAGATTCGATCGTCGATATCCAATACCTAGTTCAATCTCGTTACTGGCAAGTCTCTTTACTCGTTCCGTAATACATCATCTCGCAACTAACTCATTAGTCGCAATGCTTGCAACGCTTATGTGATGTGCATTACCGAGAGGGCCTAGAGATACCTCTCCGACAATCGGAGTGACAAATCCTAATCTCGAAATACGCCAACCCAACATGTACCTTTGGAGACACCTGTAGAGCACCTTCTTAGTCAACCAGTTACGTTGTGATGTTTGGTAGCACACAAAGTGTTCCTCTGGTAAACGGGAGTTGCATAATCTCATAGTCATAGGAACATGTATAAGTCATGAAGAAAGCAATAGCAACATACTAAACGATCGGGTGCTAAGCTAAAGGAATGGGTCATGTCAATCAGATCATTCACCTAATGATGTGATCCCGTTAATCAAATAACAACTCTTTGTCCATGGTTAGGAAACATAACCATCTTTGATTAACGAGCTAGTCAAGTAGAGGCATACTAGTGACACTCTGTTTGTCTATGTATTCACACATGTATTATGTTTCCGGTTAATACAATTCTAGCATGAATAATAAACATTGATCATGATATAAGGAAATAAATAATAACTTTATTATTGCCTCTAGGGCATATTTCCTTCACATTATATTCTATTCCACCCATAGTGCTATATCCATGGCTCACGCTCATGTATTGCGTTGAAGTTTATGAGTTTGAATTATTAAGGTATGAAACAACTGCTTGGCTTGTCATCGGGGTTGTGCATGATGAGAGCATTCTTGTGTGACGAAAATGGAGTATGACTAATGTATATGATTTTGTAGGGATGAACTTATGTTAGTTTAAGAAAACATAATTGCCTTATTGGTTTGCTTGAAGTATTATTATTCTTTATGTCAATATGAACTTTTGTCTTGAATCTTCCTAATCTGAATATTCATACCACAATTAAGTAGATTTGCATTGAAATTATGCCAAGTAGCACTCCGCATCAAAAATTCTCTTTTTATCATTTACCTACTCGAGGACGAGCAGGAATTAAGCTTGAGGATGCCTGATACGTCTCCAACGTATCTATAATTTTTGATTGCTCCATGCTATATTATCTACTGTTTTGGACTATATTGGGCTTTATTTTCCAATTTTATATTATTTTTGGGACTAACCTATTAACCGGAGGCCCAGCCCGGAATTGCTGTTTTTTGCCTATTTCAGTATTTCAGAGAAACAGAATATCAAACGGAGTCCAAACGGAATAAAACCTTCGGGAACGTGATTTTTTCACCGAACGTGATCCACGAGACTTGGACCCTACTCCAACGAGTCAAAGAGGTGGTCACGAGGGTGGGGGCGCGCCCCCTGCCTCGTGGGCCCCTCGGTGCTCCACCGACATACTCCTTCCTCCTATATATACCTACGTACCCCCAAATGATCGGAACAGGAGCCAAAAACCTAATTCCACCGCCGCAACTTTCTGTATCCACGAGATCCCATCTTGGGGCCTGTTCCGGAGCTCCGCCGGAGAGGGCCGTCATCACGGAGGGCTTCTACATCATCATAGCCTCTTCGATGAAGTGTGAGTAGTTTACCTCAGACCTTTGGGTCCATAGTTAGTAGCTAGATGGCTTCTTCTCTCTTTTTGGATCTCAATACAAAGTTCTCCCCCTCTCTCGTGGAGATCTATTTGATGTAATCTTCTTCTTTTTGCGGTGTGTTTGTTGAGACCGATGAATTGTGGGTTTATGATCAAGTCTATCTATGAACAATATTTGAATCTTCTCTGAATTCTTTTATGTATGATTGGTTATCTTTGCAAGTCTCTTCGAATTATCCATTTGGTTTGGCCAACTAGATTGGTGGTTCTTGCCATGGGAGAAGTGCTTAGCTTTGGGTTTGATCTTGCGGTGTCCTTTCCCAGTGACAAAAGGGGCAGCAAGGCACGTATTGTATCGTTGCCATCAAGGATAACAAGATGGGGTTTATTTCATATTGCATGAATTTATCTCTCTACATCATGTCATCTTGCTTAATGTGTTACTCTGTTTTTAACTTAATACTCTAGATGCATGCTGGATAGCGGTCGATGAGTGGAGTAATAGTACTAGATGCAGAATAGTTTCGGTCTACTTGTCACGGACGTGATGCCTATATACATGATCATGCCTAGATATTCTCATAACTATGCTCAATTATGTCAATTGCTCAACAGTAATTTGTTCACCCACCATAGAATACTTATGCTCTTGAGAGAAGCCACTAGTGAAACCTATGGCCCCCGGGTCTATTCTCATCATATCAATCTCCATCACTTTAATCTTGCTTTGCCTTTTATTTTGCCTTTACTTTTTTACTTTGCATCTCTATACCAAAAATACCAAAAATATTATATTTGTCAGATCTGACTCTCGTAAGTGACCGTGAAGGGATTGACAACCCCTAATCGCGTTGGTTGCGAGTAGCTATCGTTTTGCGCAGGTACGAGGGACTTGAGCGTGGCCTCCTACTGGATTGATACCTTGGTTCTCAAAAACTGAGGGAAATAGTTACGCTACTCTGCTGCATCATCCCTTCCTCTTCGGGGAAATCCAACGCAAGCTCAAGAGGTAGCAATGACATGATGTAGAGGGATAAACTCATGCAATATGATGTAAACCCCAGCTTTTTATCCTCGGTGGCAACAATACAATACGTGTCGTTTCCCTTTCTGTCACTGGGATCGAGCACCGCAAGATTGAACCCAAAGCTAAGCACTTCTCCCATTGCAAGAAAGATCAATCTAGTAGGCCAAACCAAACTGATAATTTGAAGAGACTTGCAAAGATAAACCAATCATGCATAAAAGAATTCAAAGAAGAGTCAAATATTGTTCATAGATAAACTTGATCATAAACCCATAATTCATCGGATCTCGACAAACACACCGCAAAAGAAGATTACATCGAATAGATCTCCAAGAGAATCAAGGAGAACTTTGTATTGAGATCCAGAGAGAGAACAAGTCATCTAGCTACTAGCTATGGACCCGAAGGTCTGAAGTAGAGGCTCTCCGTGATCAATGCCCCCTCCGGCGGAGCTCCGGAAAAGGCCCCAAGATGGGATCTATAGGGTACAGAAGGTTGCAGCGGTGGAAATAGGGTTTCGTGGTGCTCCTGGATGTTTGCGGGGTATATGGATATATATAGGAGGAAGAAGTAGGTCAGTGGAGTAACGAGGGGCCCACGAGGGTGGAGGGCGCGCCCAGGGGGGTGGGCGCGCCCCCTGGCTCGTGGCCTCCTTGATTGTTTCTTGACGTCCACTCCAAGTCTCCTGGATCACGTTTGTTCCAAAAATAACGCTCCTGAAGGTTTCATTCCATTTGGACTCCGTTTGATATTCCTTTTCTGCGAAACACTAAAATAGGCAAAAAAAAGCAATTTGGGCTGGGCCTCCGGTTAATAGGTTAGTCCCAAAAATAATATAAAAGTGTAAAATAAAGCCCATTAACATCCAAAACAGATAATATAATAGCATGGAACAATCAAAAATTATAGATACGTTGGAGACGTATCAAGCATCCCCAAGCTTAATTCCTGCTCGTCCTCGAGTACGTAAATGATAAAAACAGAATTTTTGATGTGGAATGCTTCCTAACATATTTCTCAATGTAATTTTTCTTTATTGCATCATGAATGTTCAGATCCGAAAGATTCAAGATAAAAGTTTAATATTGACATAGAAATAATAATACTTCAAGCATACTAACTAAGCAATCATCTCTTCTCAAAATAACATGGCTAAAGAAAGTTATCCCTACAAAATCATAAGTCTGGCTATGCTCTATCTTCATCACACAAAATATTAAATCATCCACAACCCCAATGACAAGCCAAGCAATTGTTTCATACTTTTGATGTTCTCAAACTTTTTCAATTTTCACGCAATACATGAGTGTGAGCCACGGATATAGCGCCATGGTGGAATAGAATGGTGGTTGTGGAGAAGACAAAAAGGAGAAGATAGTCTCACATCAACTAGGCGTATCAATGGGCTATGGAGATTCCCATCAATAGATATCAATATGAGTGAGTAGGGAGTGCCATGAAACGGATGCACTAGAGCTATAAGTGAATGAAAGCTCAACAAAAGAAACTAAGTGGGTGTGCATCCAACTTGCTTGATCACGAACACCTAGGGCAATTTGAGGAAGCCCATCATTGGAATATACAAGCCAAGTTCTATAATGTAAAATTCCCACTAGTTTATGAAAGTGACAACATAGGAGACTCTCTATCATGAAGATCATGGTGCTACTTTGAAGCACAAGTGTGGAAAAAGGATAGTAACATTGTCCCTTCTCTCTTTTTCTCTCATTTTTTATTTGAGCCTTCTTTCTTTTTTTCTTTTGGCCTCTTTTCTTTTTTTATTTTTTTTATTTTTCGTCCGGAGTCTCATCCTGACTTGTGGGGGAATCATAGTCTCCATCATCCCTTCCTCACTAGGACAATGCTCTAATAATAATGATCATCACACTTCTTTTTACTTACAACTCAAGAATTACAACTCAATACTTAGAACAAAATATGACTCTATGTGAATGCCTCTGGCGGTGTACCGGGATATGCAATGAATCAAGAGTGACATGTATGAAAGAATTATGAACGGTGGCTTTGCCATAAATACGATGTCAACTACATGATCATGCAAGGAAACATGATAATGATGAAGTGTGTCATAGAAAATGGAACGATGGAAAGTTGCATGGCAATATATCTCGGAATGGCTATGGAAATGCCATAATAGGTAGGTATGGTGGCTGTTTTGAGGAAGGTATATGGTGGGTTTATGGTACCGGCGAAAGTTGTGCGGTAGTAGAGAGGCTAGCAATGATGGAAGGGTGAGGGTGCGTATAATCCATGGACTCAACATTAGTCATAAAGAACTCACATACTTATTGCAAAAATCTATTAGTTATCGAAACAAAGTACTACGCGCATGCTCCTAGGGGGATAGATTGGTAGGAAAAGACCATCGCTCGTCCCCGACCGCCACTCATAAGGAAGGCAATCAATAAATAGATCATGCTCCGACTTCATCACATAACGGTTTACCATACGTGCATGCTATGGGAATCACAAACTTCAACATGAGTATTTCTCAAATTCACAACTAATCAACTAGCATGACTCTAATATCACCATCTCCATATCTCAAAACAATCATCAAGTATCAAACTTCTCTTAGTATTCAATGCACTTATATGAAAGTTTTTATAATGCCTAAAAGCAAATTGCCATGTTGTTCTAAAGGACTCTCAAAATAATACTCCCTCCGTCCCATAATGTAAGACGTTTTTTGACACTAGACTAGTGTCAAAAAACGTCTTACATTATGGGACGGAGGGAGTATAAGTTAAGCATGAGAGATCAATTATTTCTACAAAATAGAACCACCGCCGTGCTCTAAAAGATATAAGTGAAGCACTATAGCAAAAACTATATAGCTCAAAAGATATAAGTGAAGCACATAGAGTATTCTAATAAATTCCAATTTATGTGTGTATCTCTCAAAAGGTGTGTACATCAAGTATGATTGTGGTAAACTAAAAGGCAAAGAATCAAATCATACAAGATGCTCCAAGCAAAACACATATCATGTGGCGAATAAAAATATAGCTCCAAGTAAAGTTACCGATGAACGAAGACAAAAGAGGGGATGCCTTCCGGGGCATCCCCAAGCTTAGGCTTTTTGGTGTCCTTGGATTTACCTTGGTGTGCCTTGGGCATCCCCAATCTTAGGCTCTTGTCACTCCTTGTTCCATAATCCATCAAATCTTTACGCAAAACTTGAAAACTTCACAACACAAAACTTAACAAGAAAATCTCGTGAGCTCCGTTAGCGAAAGAAAACAAAACAGCACTTCAAGGTGCTGTAATTAACTCATTATTTATTTATATTGGTGTTAAACCTACTGTATTCCAACTTCTCTATGGTTTATAAACTCTTTTACAAGCCATAGATTCATCAAAATAAGCAAACAACACACGAAAAACAGAATCTGTCAAAAATAGAACAGTCTGTAGTAATCTGTAACTAACGCAAACTTCTGGAACCCCAAAAATTCTAAAAGAAATTGCTGTATGTGAGGAATTTATCTATTAATCATCTGCAAAAAATAACTAAATATCACTCTCCAATAAAAAATGGCAGCAATGCTCGTGAGCGCTAAAGTTTCTGTTTTTTACAGCACGATCAAAAAGACTTTCCCCAAGTCTTCCCAACCGTTCTACTTGACACAAACACTAATTAAACACAAAAAAGACAACCAAAAAATAGGCTAGATAAATTATTTATTACTAAACAGGAACAAAAAGCAAGGAATAAAAATAAAATTGGGTTGCGTCCCAACAAGCGCTATCGTTTAACGCCCCTAGCTAGGCATAAAAGCGAAGATAGATCTAGGTATTGCCATCTTTGGTAGGCAATCCATAAGTGGCTCTCATAATAGGTTCATATGGTAATTTAATTTTTCTTTCTAGGGAAGTGTTCCATGCCTTTCCTTAACGGAAATTGGAATCTAATATTCATTTCCTTCATATCAATAATTGCACCAATCGTTCTAAGGAAAGGTCTACAAAAAATAATAGGACATGAAGGATTGCAATCTATATCAAGAACAATGAAATCTACGGGAAAATAATTCCTATTTGCAACAATAAGAAAATCATTAATATTTCCCATAGGTTTCTTAATAGTGTAATCCGCAAGGTGCAAGTTTAAAGAACAATCATCAAATCCACGGAAACCTAGCAAATCACACAAAGATTTTGGGATCGTGGAAACACTAGCACCCAAATCACACAAAGCATAGCATTCATGATATTTAATTTAATTTTAATTGTAGGTCCCACTCATCATAAAGTTTTCTAGGGATAGAAACTTCCAACTCAAGTTTTTCTTCATATGATTGCATCGAAGCATCAACAATATGTTTAGTAAAAGCTTTATTTTGACTATAAGTATGAGGAGAATTTAGCACGGATTGCAACAAGGAAATACAATCTATCAAAGAGAAATTATCATAATTAAATTCCTTGAAATCCAAGATAGTGGGTTCGTTGCTATCTAAAGTTTTGACCTCTTCAATCCCACTTTTAACAATTTTAGCATCAACATCTAAAAACTTTGAATTTTTGGGACGCCTTCTAACTAAAGTTGACTCATCTCCAGTCCCATCATTATCAAGATTCATATCGCAAAACAAAGATTTAATAGGGGACACATCAATCACTTTTAGATCTTCATTTTTATTATCATGAAAACTAGAAGAACACCCTTTTACAAAGCAATCTTTCTTAGCACGCATCCTAGCGGTTCTTTCTTCGCACTCATCAATGGAAATTCTCATGGCTTTGAGAGACTCATTGATATCATGCTTAGGTGGAATAGATCTAAGTTTCAAAGAATCAACATCAAGAGAAATTCTATCCATGTTCCTAGCCAACTCATCAATCTTAAGCAATTTTTCTTCAATCAAAGCATTGTAATTCTTTTGCGAACTAATAAATTCTTTAATACTAGATTCAAAATCAGAGGGCATCTTATTATAATTTCCATAAGAATTGTTGTAGGAATTACCATAATTATTAGAGGAATTACTAGGAAACGGCCTAGAATTAAAATTACCTCTATACGCGTTGTTACCAAAATTGTTCCTACCAACAAAATTCACATCCATAGATTCATTATTATTCTCAATCAAAGTAGACAAAGGCATATCATTAGGATCAGTAGGAGCACTCTTATTAGCAAACAATTTCATAAGTTCATCCATCTTTCCACTCAAAACATTAATCTCTTCAATTGCAGGCACCTTTTTACTACTAGATCTTTTAGTGTGCCATTGAGAATAATTAACCATAATATTATCTAGGAGTTTGGTAGATTCTCCTAAAGTGATTTCCATAAAAGTGCCTCCCGCGGCCGAATCTAAAGGATTTCTAGAAGCAAAATTCAATCCGGCATAAATTTTTTGTATAATCATTCATAAATTCAAACCATGTGTAGGGCAATTACGTATCATTAATTTCATCCTCTCCCAAGATTGTGCAACATGTTCATGATCAAGTTGCTTAAAATTCATAATATCATTTCTAAGAGAGATGATCTTAGCGGGAGGAAAATACTTAGAGATAAAAGCATCTTTGCACTTATTCCATGAATCAATACTATTTTTAGGCAAAGGTGAAAACCAAGCCTAGCATGATCTCTAAGCGAAAATGGAAATAGTTTAAGTTTAACAATATCATTATCCACATCTTTCTTCTTTTGCATATCACACAAATCAACAAAGTTGTTTAGATGGGTAGCGACATCTTCACTAGAAAGGCCAGAAAACAAATCTTTCATGACAAGATTCTGCAAAGCAGTATTAATCTCACAAGATTCAGCATCAGTAAGAGGAGCAATCAGAGTGCTAATAAAATCATTATTGTTGGTATTGACAAAGTCACACAATTTAGTATTATCTTGAGCCATCATGACGAGCAAGCAATCCATCACACAAGAAAACAAGAAACAGGCAAAAGAGGCAAATTAAAAAAGAGAGGGGGAACGGAAAAAGAGGGCGAATAAAACGGCAAGGGTGGAGTGGGGGAGAGGAAAACGAGAGGCAAATGGAAAATAATGTAATGCGAAGGATAAGAGTTCTGATGGGTACTTGGTATGTCTTGACTTGGTGTAGATCTCCCCGGCAACCTCTTGAGCACTGCGTTGGTTTTCCCTTGAAGAGGAAAGGGTGATGCAGTAAAGCAGCATAAGTATTTCCTTCAGTTTTTTAGGACCAAGGTATCAATCCAGTAGGAGACCACGCGCGAGTCACCCCGTACCTACACAAACAAATAAGAACCTCGCAACCAACGCGATAAAGGGGTTGCCCAATCCCTTCACGGCCACTTGTAAGAGTGAGATCTGATAGAGATAATAATAATAAGATAAATATTTTTGGTATTTTTATGATATAGATTGGAAGTAAAGATTGAAAAATAAAATAGATTGGAAACTTATATGATGGAGAATAGACCCAGGGGCCATAGGTTTCACTAGTGGCTTCTCTCAAGATAGCATAAGTATTACGGTGGGTGAACAAATTACTGTCGAGCAATTGATAAAAGGGCGAATAATTATGAGAATATCTAGGCATGATCATGTATATAGGCATCACGTCCGTGACAAGTAGACCAACTCCTGCCTGCATCTACTACTATTACTCCACATATCGACCGCTATCCAGCATGCATCTAGAGTATTAAGTTCGTAAGAACAGAGTAACGCCTTAAGCAAGATGACATGATGTAGAGGGATAAACTCATGCAATATGATGTAAACCCCATCTTTTTATCCTCGATGGCAACAATAAAATATGTGTCATTTCCCTTTCTGTCACTGGGATCGAGCACCGCAAGATTGAACCCAAAGCTAAGCACTTCTCCCATTGCAAGAAAGATCAATCTAGTAGGCCAAACCAACCTGATAATTCGGAGAGACTTGCAAAGATAAACCAATCATACATAAAAGAATTCAGAGAAGATTCAAATATTGTTCATAGATAAACTTGATCATAAACCCACAATTCATCGGATCTCTACAAACACACCATAAAAGAAGATTACATCGAATAGATCTCCAAGAGAATCGAGGAGAACTTTGTATTGAGATCCAGAGAGAGAGAAGAAGTCATCTAGCTACTAGCTATGGACCCGAAGGTCTGAAGTAAACTACTCACACATCATCGGAGGGGCCATAGAGTTGATGTAGAGGCCCTCTATGATCAATGCCCCTCCGGCGGAGCTCCGGGAAAGGCCCCATGATGGGATCTCTTAGGTACAGAAGGTTGTGGCAATGGAAATAGGGTTTTGTGGTGCTCCTGGATGTTTGCGGGGTATATGGATATATATATAGGAGGAAGAAGTAGGTCGGTGGAGCAATGAGGGGCCCATGAGGGTGGAGGGTGCGCCCAGGGGGGGTGGGCGCGCCCCCTGGCTCGTGGCCTCCTCAATTGTTTCTTGACTTCCACTCCAAGTCTCCTGGATCATGTTTGTTCCAAAAATAATGCTCCCGAAGGTTTCATTTCGTTTGGACTCCGTTTGATATTCCTTTTCTGTGAAACACTTAAATAGGCAAAAAAAACAGCAATTTGGGCTGGGCCTCCGGTTAATAGGTTAGTCCCAAAAATAATATAAAAGTGTAAAATAAAGCCCATTAACATCCAAAACAGATAATATAATAGCATGGAATAATCAAAAATTATAGATACGTTGGAGACGTATCAATTGTTCCCGTATATACACAATCGCTATCTTGGTTTGTGCATTGTGCAAAAGTGGCCATACAAAAAAAGAATAAGATTTTAAGCAAAAGAGAAAGAGCAAAGAAGCTTGTAAGCAATAGGCATAGCATCATACCACATTGCATATAAGATTGTCATATCCGATCATCTTGGATCATACCACCGGAACATACATACATAGCATACTTGGGATAGAAAGTTCATACATTTTGCATCTTATAGGTTGTGCACAAGTGTCGTATCCACCTATAGAGCAATCGTGCTAGCGTCTCTCTTGAGTTATGCAACATGAGCATTTTTCATGGATTCCACATTTTGTGCTCATTCCTTGGTTGCACAACCCCATTTATCTATCCGTGTGTGTGTTTCCGTGTGCCATTCATTGCTATTGGTCTACTTGTTTCACTTGCAAATTTGTGAATCTCTTTCAACTTTATTGACTCTTGCTAACATATTGCATCAAATTTTTGGGCCACTATCCTCACTGAGCTCCACTATAAGCCTTATTTGTGTAGGTGTGAGAAATCGACAAGATCGGTACCAATTGTGTTATTTCCTTGTTACATCATTGAGTGATCATTGATCCATCTTCAACATCGGTCAAGGTACATTTGGTATAGTTCTTCTCTTTCTCCCACTCATATTTGCTCGAGCCTTGTGATGGATAGGCAAGGCATTTCATCTTCGGTCTACAACAACATTGACGAGTTCGATGCCATGAACAAATCCACCGACGCCAAGATGCAAGCTCAAATGGAGGAGATCAAAGCCCTCATCAAGTCCTGCAAGCGATCTTCCTCATCTCCGAGAAGACGCTCAAGAGCACATATCTTCGAGCTACCATCTCCAGCAAAATCACATCGGCATCGACACCATCACCAACAAAGATGTGAAGGTCAAGAGGTCAACACCAACAACCGCTCAACGACTTCACCATCTCCCTTAGCATCTTCGCCAAGCAACTTCAAGGCATCTTCGCCTACGGACATACGGCATCTTCGCCCACAAGCACCTCAAGAGAAGCTCCCCAAGCTCAAGTCCGTGACTTCCACGAGCTACTACGACCTCGACACTGATACGTCCATTTTGCATCATGCTTTTATATTGATATTTATTGCATTATGGACTGTTATTTCACTTTATGTCACAATACTTATGGCTATGCTCTCTTATTTTACAAGGTTTACATAAAGAGGGAGAATGCCGGCAGCTGGAATTCTGGGCTGGAAAAGGAGCAAATATTAGAGACCTATTCTGCGCAACTCCAAAAGTCCTGAAACTCCACGGAACGTCTTAAAATAAATAAAGAAAAATCCTCGCCAAAGATGAAGGCCAGGGGGCCCAACCCTGCTCACGAGGGTGGGCCCCCCTAGGGCGCGCCCCCTACCTTGTGGGCCCCCTGGTGGCTCTCCGACGCCCGTCTTCTCCTATATGAAGTCTTTCGATGAGAAAAAAATAAAAAGGAACTTTTCGGGATGAGACTCCGCCCCCACGAGGCGGAACCTTGGCGGATCCAATCTAGAGCTCTGGTAGAGTTGTTCTGCCGGGGATACTTCCCTCCGGGAGGGGGAAATCATCACCATCGTCATCACCAACGCTCCTCTCATCGGGAGAGGGCAATCTCCATCAACATCTTCACCAGCACCATCTCATCTCCAAACCCTAGTTCATCTCTTGTATCCAATTCTTGTCTCAAAGTCCGGGATTGATGCTAGTAGGTTGTTAGTAGTGTTGATTACTCCTTGTAGTTGATGCTAGTTGGTTTAATTGGTGGAAGATCATATGTTCAGATCCTATATGCATATTGTTACCCCTCTGATTATGAACATGAATATGCTTTGTGAGTAATTACGTTCGTTCCTGAGGACAAGGGAGAAGTCTTGCTATGACTAGTCATGTGAATTTGGTATTCGTTTGATAGTTTGATAAGATGTATGTTGTCTAGCCTCTAGTGGTGTTATGTGAACATCGACTACATAACACTTCACCATTATTTGGGCCTAGAGGAAGGCATTGGGAAGTAATAAGTAGATGATGGGTTGCTAGAGTGACAGAAGCTTAAACCCTAGTTTATGCGTTGCTTCGTAAGGGGCTGATTTGGATCCATATGTTTCATGCTATGGTTAGGTTTACCTTAATACTTTTGTTGTAGTTGCGGATGCTTGCAATAGAGGTTAATCATAAGTGGGATGCTTGTTCAAGTAAGAATAGCACCCAAGCACCGGTCCACCCACATATCAAATTATCAAAGTATCGAACGCGAATCATATGAACGTGATGAAAACTAGCTTGACGATATTCCCATGTGTCCTCGGGAGCGCTTTTCCTATTATAAGAGTTTGTTCCAGCTTGTCCTTTGCTACAAAAGGATTGGGCCACCTTGCTGCACTTTATTTACTTTTGTTACTTGTTGCTCGTTACAATTATCCTATCACAAAACTATCTGTTACCACTTCTTTCAGTACTTGCAGAGAATACCTTGCTGAAAACCGCTTATCATTTCCTTCTGCTCCTCGTTGGGTTCGACACTCTTACTTATCGAAAGGATTACGATAGATCCCCTATACTTGTGGGTCATCAAGACTCTTTTCTGGCGCTGTTGCCGGGGAGTGTAGCGCCTTTGGTAGGTGGAATTTGGTAAGGAAAAATTTATATAGTGTGCTGAAATTTACTGTCACTTGTTACTATGGAAAGTAATTCTCTTAGGGGCTTGTTCGGGGTATCTTCACCCCGTCCAGTAGAGCAAAGAGTTGCTCCTCAACCTACTGAACCTATTGAAAATGAAACTCATTTTGAATTTCCTTCGGGTATGATGGAAAAACTGCTAGATAACCCTTTTACAGGAGATGGAACAAAGCATCCTGATGAGCACTTAATATATGTGGATGAAGTTTGTGGATTATTTAAGCTTGCAGGTATACCCGATGATGTTGCTAAGAAGAAGGTCTTCCCTTTATCTTTGAAGGGAGACGCATTGATATGGTATAGGCTATGTGATGATATGAGATCATGGGACTATAAAAGATTGAAGCCGGAATTTCATCAAAAGTATTACCCTACGCATCTTGTTCATCGTGATCGCAATTATATATATAATTTCTGGCCTCGCAAAGGAGAAAGCATCGCTCAAGCTTCGGGGAGGCTTAAATCAATGTTATATTCATGCCCCAATCATGAGCTCTCAAGAGAAATGATTATTCAAAATTTATATGCTCGACTTTCTGATAACAATCGCACCATGCTCGATACTTCTTGTGCTGGCTCTTTTATGATGAAGACTACTGAATTCAGATGGAATTTATTGGATAGAATTAAACGCAACTCTGAAGATTGGGACCTCGACGAAGGTAAGGAGTCAGGTATGACACCTAAGTTTGATTGTGTTAAATCTTTTATGGACACCGACATTTTCCGTAAGTTTAGCACTAAATATGGACTTGACTCAGAGATAGTAGCTTCTTTCTGTGAATCTTTTGCTACTTATGTTGATCTCCCTAAGGAGAAGTGGTTTAAATACCATCCTCCCATAGAAGTAAAAGTAGATGCACCTATTAAAGTTGAAGAAAAGACTGTCACTTATAATGATCCTATTGTTCCTACTTCTTATATTGAGAAACCACCTTTCCCTGTTAGAATAAAGGATCATGCTAAAGCTTCAACCATTGTTCGTAAAAGCAATATTAGAACTTATACACCTCCTGAGCAAGTCAAAGTAGAACCTAATATCGCTATTGTTAAAGATCTCTTGTCTGGTAATATTGATGGGCATGTTATTCAGTTCGAAGGTGAAACTGCTAGAATTGCTAAACCTTGTGCTAAAGATAAACATAGACCTATGGTAGGCGTGCCTGTTATTTCTGTTAAACTAGGAGATCATTGTTATCATGGCTTGTGTGATATGGGTGCAAGTGCTAGTGTTATACCGCATACTTTATACGAAGAAATTAAGAATGAAATTGCACCTACTGAGTTAGAAGATATTGATGTCACAATTAAACTTGCCAATAGAGATACTATTTCACCAATTGGAATTGTTAGAGATGTTGAAGTCTTGTGTGGAAAAACTAAGTATCCTGCTGATTTTCTTGTTCTTACTTCTCCGCAAGATAGCTTTTGTCCCATTATATTTGGTAGACCCTTCTTAAATACTGTCAATGCTACCATAGACTGCACAAAGAATGTTGTTACTGTTGGCTTGGATGATATGGTTCACGAGTTTAATTTCTCTAAATTTAGTAAAAAACATCGTGAGGAAGAATTACCTAGTAAGGATGAAATTATTGGTCTTGCTTCTATTGCCGTACCTCCTAGTGATCCTTTAGAACACTATTTGCTAGACCATGAAAATGATATGTTCATGAATGAAAGAAGGAAAATAGATGAAGTATTCTTTAAACAGGAACCTATTCTGCATCACAACTTGCCTGTTGAAATCTTAGGGGATCCTCCTCCACCCAAGGGTGATCCCGTGTTTGAGCTTAAACCTTTGCCTGATAATCTTAAATATGCTTATCTTGATGAAAAGAAGATATATCCTGTTATTATTAGTGCTAACCTTTCAGAGCATGAAGAAGAAAGATTGTTGAAAACTCTGAAGAAGCATCGAGCTGCTATTGGATATACTCTTGATGATCTTAAGGGCATTATTCCCACTCTATGTCAACATAAAATAAATTTGGAAGTAGATGCCAAACCAGTTCGTGATCCTCAACGACGTCTGAATCCTAAAATGAAAGAAGTGGTAAGGAAAGAAATATTAAAGCTTCTGGAGGCAGGTATAATCTATCCCATTGCTGATAGTGAGTGGGTAAGTCCTGTCCATTGTGTCCCTAAGAAGGGAGGTATAACTGTTGTTCCTAATGATAAAGATGAATTGATTCCACAAATAATTATCACATGTTATAGGATGGTAATTGATTTCCGCAAATTAAATAAAGCTACTAAAAAAGATCATTACCCCTTACCTTTTATTGATCAAATGCTAGAAAGATTATGCAAACATACACACCATTGCTTTCTAGATGGTTATTCTGGTTTCTCTCAAATACCTGTGTCGGCTAGAGATCAATCAAAGACTACTTTTACATGCCCTTTTGGTACTTTTTCTTATAGACGTATGCCTTTTGGTTTATGTAATGCACCTGCTACCTTTCAAAGATGCATGATGGCTATATTCTCTGACTTTTGTGAAAAGATTTGTGAGGTTTTCATGGACAACTTTTCCGTCTATGGTTCCTCTTTTGATGATTGCTTGAGCAATCTTGATCGAGTTTTGCAGAGATGTGAAGGAACTAATCTTGTCTTGAATTGGGAAAAATGCCACTTTATGGTTAATAAAGGTATTGTCTTGGGGCATAAAGTTTCTGAAAGAGGTATTGAAGTTGATAAAGCCAAGGTTGATGCTATTGAAAAGATGCCATGTCCCAAGGACATCAAAGGTATAAGAAGTTTCCTTGGTCACGCCGGATTTTACAGGAGGTTCATTAAGGACTTCTCAAAAATTTATCGGCCTCTGACTAATTTATTGCAAAAAGATATACCATTTGTCTTTGATGATGATTGTGTAGAAGCATTTGAAATACTTAATAAAGCATTAGTCGCTGCACCTATGGTTCAGCCACCTGATTGGAACCTACCCTTTGAAATTATGTGTGATGCTAGTGATTATGCTGTAGGTGCTATTCTAGGGCAAAGAGTTGATAAGAAATTAAATGTTATTCATTATGCTAGTAAGACTCTAGACAATGCTCAAAGAAATTATGCTACTACTGAAAAAGAGCTTTTAGCAGTTGTATTTGCTTGTGATAAGTTCAGATCTTATATTGTTGATTCAAAGTAACTATTCAAACTGATCATGCTGCTATTAAATATCTTATGGAAAAGAAAGAGGCTAAGCCTAGACTTATTAGATGGGTTCTCTTGATACAAGAATTTGATTTGCATATTGTTGGTAGAAACGGAGCTGAGAACCCCGTTGTAGACAACTTGTCTAGGTTAGAAAATATTCTTGATGACCCACTACCTATTAATGATAGCTTTCCTGATGAACAATTAAATGTTATAAGTACTTCTCGTAGTACTCCATGGTATGCTAATTATGCTAATTATATTGTTGCTAAGTTTATACCACCTAGCTTCACATACCAACAAAAGAAAAAGTTCTTCTATGATTTGAGACATTACTTTTGGGATGACCCACATCTTTATAAAGAAGGAGTAGATGGTGTTATTAGACGTTGTGTACCTGAGCATGAACAGGAACAGATCCTACGCAAGTGTCATTCTGAGTCTTATGGAGGACACCACGCTGGAGATAGAACTGCACATAAGGTATTGCAATCTGGTTTTTATTGGCCTACTCTCTTCAAGGACGCCCGTAAGTTTGTCTTGTCTTGTGATGAATGCCAAAGAATTGGTAATATTAGTAGACGTCAAGAAATGCCTATGAATTATTCTCTTGTTATTGAACCGTTTGATGTCTGGGGCTTTGATTATATGGGACATTTTCCTGCCTCTAATGGATACACACATATTCTAGTTGCTGTTGATTACATTACTAAGTGGGTAGAAGCTATTCCAACTAGTAGTGCCGATCATAACACTTCTATTAAAATGCTTAAGGAAGTTATTTTCCCAAGGTTTGGAGTCCCTAGATATTTAATGACTGATGGTGGTTCACACTTTATTCATGGTGCTTTCCGTAAAATGCTTGCTAAATATGATGTTAATCATAGAATTGCATCTCCTTATCACCCCCAGTCTAGTGGCCAAGTAGAGTTGAGCAATAGAGAGCTCAAATTAATTTTGCAAAAGACTGTTAATAGGTCTAGAAAGAATTGGTCTAAGAAACTTGATGATGCATTGTGGGCTTATAGAACTGCATATAAAAATCCTATGGGTATGTCTCCGTATAAAATGGTCTATGGAAAAACATGTCACTTACCTCTCGAACTAGAACATAAGGCATATTGGGCTATTAAAGAGCTTAACTATGATTTTAAACTTGCCGGTGAGAAGAGGTTATTTGATATTAGCTCACTTGATGAATGGAGAACCCAAGCTTATGAAAATGCCAAGTTGTTTAAAGAAAAAGTTAAAAGATGGCATGACAAAAGGATACAAAAGCGTGAGTTTAAGGTAGGTGATTATGTATTGCTATACAACTCTCGTTTAAGATTTTTTGCAGGAAAACTTCTCTCTAAATGGGAAGGCCCCTATGTTATCGAAGAGGTCTATCGTCCCGGTGCCATAAAAATCAACAACTTCGAGGGCACAAATCCGAAAGTGGTAAACGGTTAAAGAATTAAACATTATATCTCAGGTAATCCCATAAATGTTGAAACCAATATTATTGAAACCGTAACCCCGCAGGAATACATAAGAGACACTTTTCGGAACGTTTCAGACTCCAAAAAGGAATAGGTATGTGGTACGGTAAGTATACCGACTCCGAAACAATTTTTAAGGCAATATTTCTCTGTTTTGGAATATTTAGAAAAATAGAAAAATAAGGAGCAGTCCGGGAAGGACACGAGGGCCCCACGAGGGTGGTGGGCGCGCCCTACCCCCCTGGGCGCGCCCCCCTACCTCGTGAGCACCTCGTGTGCCTTCCGGACTCCGTTTTCTTGCATGTTACGTATTTTGGTCGGTAAAAATTCATTATATAACCTCCCGAAGGTTTTGACCCCCGTATCACGCAAATTTCCTCTGTTTTTGTTTTCGAGCTGTTGCTGCTGCAGATTAGAGCAAGATGTCTTCTCAAGAGTCAATCGGGGAGAGCCGGGTATCTAATTCGGCACCGAAACCAAGGGCAAACAGCGACGCTGACCACTTTGGGCCAGCAACGGAGGAGGAGATGGAGGCTGACTTGATGAGAGTAGATGCTATGGAGGATCAAGAAGCCACCTCTCGCCTTCGAGTTGGGTTCACAATGGGGGAACTACAGAGCTCAGCTATTCCAAACTCGGTTATCCCTTCTAATGTTAGATTTCTTACTTATGAAAATATGAAGAGGAGTGTCGCTTGTTCTCCCGCAGCTATGCAACACCCTTGGGTGCAAGGAGCTTTAGCTGTCACAGGAAAGCTTCGTAAGGAAATAATGGACCTCAAGCAGCAAGTCAATAAGCTCGAGGAGGAGAACCGTATCCTGAGAGGAATAATCGCCAAGAATATTACACCAACAACAAAGAAGGAGACATGATCACATGGGTATGGGCACTCCCCTTGGCAACTGCCAAGCTTGGGGGAGGTGCCCCGGTATCGTATCACAATCACAACTCCTATCTTTACCATTTTTCTTAGTTCGATCCTATTAGTAGTCTCTTGATCTAGTAGAATAAAGTTTATGGCATGATCTAGTTTTGAGTTTTGCTTTATGATCCCTCTATGTAATCAAGTCCGTGAGTTATATATAATAAAGATTAGTATTGAGTCAAGGGCTTGATTATTTTGCCATGATCTTGGGAGGATAAAAGAAAAGAGAAAAAGAATAAAAAGAAACAAAGAGTTCATATTGATCTTATTGACAGTAATGACTTCACATAGAAAGAGTATGATGATTAAAAGTTGTTGGGAGTTGGCAGACATAGCTTTGGTCATTGTTGCAATTAATAGGAAGTAATAAGGAAAGAGAGGTTTTCACATATAGATATATTATCATCGACATCTTTTATGATTGAGAGCACTCATTAAAATATGACATGCTAAAGAGTTGATGTTGGACAAGGAAGACAACGTAATGAGTTATGTCTTTCTTATATCTGAGGTAAAGTATGTTTTCATGGATCCTCTAACTTGTTGAGCTTGTCTTTCCCCCTCATGCTAGCTAAATTCTCAGCACTAAGTAGAAATACTACTTGTGCTTCCAAAATCCCTAAACCAGTTTTGCCATGAGAGTCCACCATATCTACCTATGGATTGAGTAAGATCCTTCAAGTAAGTTGTCATCGGTGCAAAGCAATAAAAATTGCTCTAAATATGTAAGATTGATTGGTGTGGGAGAAATAAGCTTTATACGATCTTGTGATGTGGAAGTAATAAAAGCGACGGACTGCATAATAAAGGTTCATGTCACAAGGGGCAATATAAAGTGACGTTCTTTCGCATTGAGATTTTATGCATCCAACCATAAAAGCACATGGCAACCTCTGCTTCCCTCTACGAAGGGCCTATCCTTTATTATTATCTTCTACCTTATGCAAGAGTCATGATGATCTTCACCTTTTCCTTTTCATTTTATCCTTTGGCAAGCTCAGCATGTTGGAAAGAACATGATATATATATATATATATATATATATATATATATATATCTAATTGGATGTAGGGGAGCATGAACCATTATTGTTGACATTACCCTTGAGGTAAAAAGTTGTGGGGCAAAACTATAAGCCCCTATCTTTCTCTATGTCCGATTAAAACTCCGTAACCACAAGTATTGCGTCAGTGTTAGCAATTATGGAGGACTAAATGATAGTTGAGTATGTGGACTTTCTTTTTAGCTCTGACATAGACTCTTTCCGATATTATGATAAATTGCAATTACTTCAATGACTGAGATTATAGTTTGTTGGAGCCCAATAAGGTTTATGAATTATACTTTTGCATTGTGAATAGATCATCACTTGAACATAAGTAATCATATGACAAAATCTATATATGTTGCTGTTATGAGAATAGTCATGATGCCTTCATGTCCGTATTTTATTTTTATCGACGCCTCTACCTCTAAACATGAGGACATATTTATTGTTATCGGCTTTTCGCTTGAGGACAAGCAAGGTCTAAGCTTGGGGGAGTTGATACGTCCATTTTGCATCATGCTTTTATATCAATATTTATTGCATTATGGACTGTTATTTCACTTTATGTCACAATACTTATGGCTATTCTCTCTTATTTTACAAGGTTTACATAAAGAGGGAGAATGCCGGCAGCTGGAATTCTGGGCTGGAAAAGGAGCAAATATTAGAGACCTATTCTGCGCAACTCCAAAAGTCCTGAAACTCCACGGAATGTCTTAAAATAAATAAAGAAAAATCCTCACCAAAGATGAAGGCCAGGGGGCCCATACCCTGCTCACGAGGGTGGGGGCGCCCCCCCTAGGGCGCGCCCCCCTACCTCGTGGGCCCCCTGGTGGCTCTCCGACGCCTGTCTTCTCCTATATGAAGTCTTTCAATGAGAAAAAAATAAAAAGGAACTTTTCGGGACGAGACTCTACCGCCACGAGGCGGAACCTTGGCGGATCCAATCTAGAGCTCCGGCGGAGCTGTTCTGCCGGGGATACTTCCCTCCGGGAGGGGGAAATCATCACCATCGTCATCACCAATGCTCCTCTCATCGGGAGAGGGCAATCTCCATCAACATCTTCACCAGCACCATCTCATCTCCAAACCCTAGTTCATCTCTTGTATCCAATTCTTGTCTCAAAGTCCGGGATTGGTGCTAGTAGGTTGCTAGTAGTGTTGATAACTCCTTGTAGTTGATGCTAGTTGGTTTAATTAGTGGAAGATCATATGTTCAGATCCTATATGCATATTATTACCCCTCTGACTATGAACATGAATATGCTTTGTGAGTAATTACGTTCGTTCCTGAAGACAAGGGAGAAGTCTTGCTATGAGTAGTCATGTGAATTTGGTATTCGTTTGATATTTTGATAAGATGTATGTTGTCTAGCCTCTAGTGGTGTTATGTGAACGTCGACTACATAACACTTCACCATTATTTGGGCCTAGAGGAAGGCATTGGGAAGTAATAAGTAGATGATGGGTTGCTAGAGTGACAGAAGCTTATGTAAGTGCATCTAGTGCCCCTTAGTGATTTTGGTGTATTGAAGACTTATAGGTTAAGGTACTAATGCGTGTGTGAGTGTACACAGGTCTATAAGTCTATGAGGAGTTTGATATTTATAGGAAACGTCGACCCCTAAAAATGAATATCTTTGACTGAAGATTTTGGTATTTCTGAAGACTTTCATGAAGACTTTGAAAGTTAAGAAATTGGTGTGTCCGTGAAGACTTGATATTCGTGCGAGAAATATGAAGCTTGAAGACTTTCATGTTCATAGTTTTGTTTTTCTCTTCCTTGAGTCATAGGAAACACCGTACTGTTAAAGGGGGTCGAGGAAATACTAAGGAAAAACTTTCATGTGATGCTCAACTCAAAATCCTACACCTACCAATCCCTTCGAGTGAAGCCATTGGAAATATCATACAGTTCAGTCAATTTCTTCAGTGACAGAGACGAAGTTCTTCTGGTCTCTGAGGAATTTGTCCTGACTGAGGAGTTAGGAATTCGCCAGTGCGGATTGCCTAAACAGTGAGGAACATGATAGCCCTGAGGATTTTGCTACTCAAAATTCCGACCGTTGCTGTGCTATGCGCAAGCTGTCCCAAAATATCTATCCACCTAACGGTCATATCATTGAAGGGCATTTATGTCTTATCATGTCAGGCTGCTCCCTAGGCTATAAATAGCCGCCCCCTACAACCACTAGCTGGTTGGCTGCTCCGAGAGAAATTGACACTTGTCATTTGAGAGCAACCCATCCTCCGAGGACTTTGAACGAAAATCATCAAGTGAGGAAAAACCAAAAACCAAAAACCAAAACCCAAACACCTACAAACCCCAAGTGATTGAGCATCACTGAAGAGATTGATCCTGAGTGGATCCAATGCTTGTTACCTTTGAAGACTGTGCTTCTTCCAGACGGTTAGGCGTCGTGGTCTAGAGCATCCAAGAGGAATTGTGGATCGCCGAGTGACCAAGTTTGTGAAGATTTGGAAGTCGCCTGAAGACTTATCACGAGTGATTGGACGAGGTCTGTGTGACCTTAGTTCAAGGAGAATACGATGAGGACTGGGTGTCTTGGACTAAGTGTCCTTGACTGGGTGTCCGGGACTGTGTGTCCTCGAGTTTAAATACTCAGCCGCTCCAACCAGACGTACAACTGAGACATCAGTTGGAACTGGTCTACCAAATCATTGTCTTCACCAAGCTTACTGGTTCTATTTCCTCAACTCTTTCATTTCCTCATAACTGTGTTGTGTGTTTGTTCATATCTGTGTTTGAAGACTTTGACTGAAGACTTTCTCAATTTCCTCAGTTCAATTTCTTCAGTCTGTTTGTCTTTATCATGTGTTATCTTGTGATTATGCTTCATGTACTCTGTGCCTGTCTTCATTTCATCATGATGACTATGCTTGTATTCTGTTGTGTTTACTTTTGAGTACTTATTCCGCTGCTAGTAGTTCTTCGCTAAGGAATTTCCTCACCGGCAAATTCCTCAGTGAAGAATTTCATAAAAATCACCTATTCACCCCCCTCTAGTCGATATGACGCACTTTCAATTGGTATCAGAGCAAGGTACTCCCTTGTTCTGTGTGATTTTGGTTTAAACGCCTGGAGTTTTAGTTATGTCGACCGCAGGTATGACGAAGGTGACATGCCCCATCTTTGATGGTCACGAGTATCCCAAGTGGAAGGCCATGATGAAGAAACGCCTCATGGCGATGAACAACGAGTTGTGGACCGTCACTGTGATTGGCCTGACTGATCTGTGCAAGATGGCGGATGCTGATGACATTCGCAAGTATACTCTTCTCAACCTCATGGCGAAGGATGTCATCTGCTCCAGCCTATCACAAAATCAGTTCAGGAATATCATGCATCTCGATCATGCAAAGCTCATCTAGGACCGTCTCTCTAAGGTCTATGAAGGTCATCGAACTTGTCATGATCCTTGGTTTGAGGACTTCAAGGAATCTCTCAAAACGATGACATTCGAACCAAAATCATCATCTTCTGCATCATGCCTTATGGCAAAAGATGCTGTGGTAACTGAATGCTACCTATCCGAGTCCAGTGATGATGAGTCTGGTGATGAATTTGGACCCAGCTATGTCAAACTTGCTTCCCTTGCTACTAAACAACAAAGAGCTTTGGAAAAATCTCACTATATGCTAAACAAGAGCGATGATATGTTGGGTGAAGAAATGGATCGCACTGAAACTTTGACTGAAAATCTTCAGAGACTTCAGTCCAAGCTTGACAAACTTCAAAGTCATCATAACACTCTCTTATCAGATCATGAGAAGCTTTCTTATGAATTTCTTTAAAGAAAGCAAGACCTTGAGAAGCTAAGAGTGAGTTATGAAGATCTTCAGAAGGAGCGCGATTCATTACTTGCTCAACAAATCAACGCTTCTCAGGAAGAATTTGTTCCACCATGCTTGAAGTGCATTGAACGTGAATCTGCTAATTCTTCACCTGAATGTTCAAATGCTGCTAATGTTTCAAATTCTTCACATGCCTCTGCTATCACAAATTCCCCATCTGAGGACATTGCTAGTATCACTGACGATGCAGGGCTGAAGGAATTGTACACGACAGGCATGTACAAAAGCCTCAAATGGCATCAGGCTCTTTGTGATGTGCTTAAAAAGCAGATCCTCAACAGGAACCCTAGGAAAGAGGGTATCGCCTTTGAGAGGAAACTCAATGCTGATGGTACATATTGGAAGCCTGAGCAGTACCCCAAAACTACATGGGTTGCTGCAAAGGGACCTCTAGTTGATCCATCTAACTTACCTGGATTTGCATGTGAATTCCCTCATTCTGATGATGAGTCAATTGACTCCAACTATAAGCTATTCAAAAATTAGAATGGTGAAGTATTTGCTAGATATATTGGCACTAACTGCAGGAACGGCTCCCCTATGAAGAAAATCTGGGTTCCCAAAAGATGTCTTGAAAATATTCAGGTGAATGTCCTCATGACACCACCTGTGAAGAATAGGAACCCCAGATCAAATTCCTCATACGGACCAAATTCCTCATATGGATCAAAGTCCTCATATGAACATCATCGTGCTAACCCGTCGGTTTCGCAGGGAAGATCTAAGGATTATGGATATTTGCATTATTCTTCAAATCATTATGTCCATAAGTCCTTGAAGAATTTCTCTGCATACTCTTATGCTTACTCTAACCCCTCTTATGTGAGACGAAATGGACTGGCTTCTATGACATCCTTCTCATATGGAGCTCGCAAAATGATGAACTCTTTGCCACCCCTTCAGATGTGGGTGGTGAAGAAAAAGAACTAATCTCTTCTGCAGGGTCAGGTCTCCAGACGCACATAATCGTTTGAAGAATTTGCTGGAGACCTGAGCATGCCTGATAGGACGCAGGCTAATCATGAAGAAATGAACTTTCATTTCTCACGTCCTCATATTGCTTTATTAGTTCTTTTACTTGATGAAATTGATCTGATGAATTGATGTCATATTCTTCACTGATGAAGTATATGAGTTTGTAAGCTGCACTAATTCATCTGCAGGATGATCAACCCAAAGCCACTGAGTGGGTCCTCGATAGTGGATGTACAAACCACATGACTGGTGACAAGAATCTATTGATGGATGCTCCATTATCTCCGTCGCATCTGAAACATATCATCTTTGCTGATAAAGGAAAAAGTCAGGTATTGGGTCTAGGTAAGGTTGCGATTACAAAGGATCGACACATGGACAAAGTCATGATTGTTGAGTCCTTAGGATACAACCTTATGTCTGTCTCAATGCTTTGTGATCTTGATATGGTTGTTGTCTTCGGCAAGTACCATTGTGTTGTGGTTATGGAAGCTGACAATTCCAAAGTCTTCGAAGGCTTTAGGAGAGGAGACCTTTATATTGTTGATTTCTCTACAGGACCACAACCAGGCGTGTGCTTACTTGCAAAAGCTTCAGAAGGCTGGCTCTGGCATCGACGACTTGGTCATGCAGGCATGAGGAATTTGCACACGCTTGCGAAGAAAAAGCATGTCATTGGCATCGAGAATGTCAAATTCCTCAAGGATCACCTATGCAGAGCCTGTGAAGCTGGGAAGATGACCGAGGCCAAGCATCCAGTGAAGACTATCATGACCACCACTCGCCCGTTTGAATTGCTTCACATGGATCTCTTTGGTCCTAATCATTATTCTGCTATCTCAAATGAAGCATCTCAATATGGCTTCGTTATTGTTGATGATTATTCTCGTTACACATGGGTACACCTTGTTACTTACAAACATGAAGTGCAGGAAGTCTTCAAACGATTTTCCTCGAGGGCTTCAACCAACTTTGGTGTGAAGATCAAGCACATCAGAAGTGACAATGGCACTGAGTTCAAGAATTCTGGTCTCGATGACTATCTTGATGAACTTGGTATCACTCATGAGTTATCTGCTCCTTACATTCCTCAGCAGAATGGCGTCGTGGAGCGCAAGAACAGGACTCTTGCTGAGATGGCTCGCACTATGCTTGATGAATACAAAACGCCTCGTCATTTCTGGACTGAGGCAATTGATACTGCGTGCCACATGATCAACAGAGTATATCTTCACAAATTCTTCAAAAAGACTGCCTATGAACTCCTCACTGATAAGAAACCCAATGTAAGTTATTTCAAAGTCTTCGGTGCTAAATGTTAGATTAGAGATCCTCATCACAACTCAAAATTTGCACCGAAAGCACATGAAGGTTTTATGCTTGGTTACGGAAAGGACTCGCACACCTACAGAGTCTTCAACAACGTTCTTCACAAAGTTCTTGAAACTGTAGATGTGCGGTTTGATGAAACTAATGGCTCGCAAAGAGAGCACCTACCTACTGTGATAGATAAACCAACACCTGAGGAAACTATCAAGTTCAAGGCTACTGAGGATGTCATTCCTACTGAAGAATCTGCTGAAGAATTCATTGCAGAACATGAAGAATGTCAAGCTAATGCACCTGAAGAAAGTGCTGAAGAAAACATTCATCAAACTCTTCAATGACAACCATCTTATCCTCGCATTGCAAAAGAAGTGCAAGTTGAAAAGATCATCAATGAAATCAAAGCGCCAGGTCCTCTCACACGCTCAAAAGCTTCACATTTGTCTAACTTTTGTGGGCAGTATGCTTTTGTCTCTATTACAGAGCCCACTAAGGTAGATGAAGAATTTCTGGAGCCTGAGTGGATTCAGGCCATGCAAGAAGAATTACATCAGTTCGAGCTCAACAATGTCTGGGAACTGGTCAAACGTCCAGATCCTCGCAAGCACAATATCATCGGCACAAAGTGGATCTACCGCAACAAGCAAGATGAAAATGGCCTTGTGGTGAGGAATAAGGCACGGCTTGTAGCTCAAGGCTACACATAGGTTGAAGGAATTGATTTCGATGAAACTTTTGCACCTGTTGCTAGACTAGAGGCTATTCGCATATTACTTGCTTATGCTAACCATCATGATATCACTCTATATCAAATGGATGTGAAAAGTGCATTCCTCAATGGTAAGCTTGAGGAAGAAGTATATGTTGCTCAACCCCCTGGTTTTGAAGATCCAAAGAATCCTGACAAAGTCTTCAGACTCAACAAGGCCCTCTATGGCCTCAAGTAGGCCCCACGGGCTTGGTATGATACTTTGAAGGAACTCTTCATGAAGAAAGGCTTCAAACCCGGTTTACTCGACCCTACTCTTTTCACTAAATCTTATGATGGTGAATTGTTTGTGTGCCAAGTATATGTTGATGATATTATCTTTGGCTGTACTGACCAACATTATAGTGATGAATTTGCCTATATGATGAGTGAAGAATATCAAATGTCTAGTATGGGAGAGTTGAAATTCTTCTAAGGTCTTCAAATTCATCAACAACACAATGGCATATTCATATCTCAGGAGAAATACCTCAAGGATGTATTGAGGAAATTCGGCATGCAAGATTGCAAAGGCGTCAAAATTCCTATGCCCACAAATGGCCATCTGTGCACTGATGAAAATGGTATTGACTTCGATCATAAGGTATACCGCTCCATGATAGGTTCCTTACTATACTTATGTGCATCTAGGCCAGATATAATGCTTAGTGTTTGCATGTGTGCCCGATTTCAAGCTGCACCGAAGGAATCACACCATAAGGCTGTGAAGCATATTCTTCGATATCTAGCTCACACACCAACACTTGGATTATGGTACCCCAAGGGCTCGGCTTTTGATCTTGTTGGATATTCTGACTCTGACTATGCTGGTGATCGTGTGGATCGCAAGTCAACATCTGGTACATGTCATTTCCTCGGACGATCTTTGGTCTGTTGGTCCTCGAAGAAACAGAACTGCGTATCACTATCTACTGCTGAAGCTGAGTACATTGCCGCTAGTTCTTGCTGTACCCAATTGCTATGGAAGAAGCAAACTCTCAAGGACTACGGCGTCAACATGAAGAATGTGCCTCTCTTCTGTGACAATGAGAGTGCCATCAAGATTGCTCACAACCCAGTTCAGCACTCAAAGATAAAGCACATTCAGATTCGTCATCATTTTCTTCATGATCATGTGTTGAAGGGCGACATTTCTATTGAGCATGTGAAGACTGAAGAACAGCTAGCCAATATCTTCACAAAGCCCTTGGATGAGAAGAGATTTAGCAAGTTGAGGTGTGAGCTAAATATCCTAGAATCTTCGAATGTTCTGTGAAAAGGACACTCATCCTAACACTTATGCAAAATTGATGACTTAGATGTGCAACACATGAAGAAACGTTTTACTTCAATCAATGAAGAATAACACTCTTAGTGTGAAGAAATTAACGAAGAATTTGATTCTCAGAACCCTACGATAATTGTACGCGGTGTTTGAAATCATCATTCTTATACGGTGGGTCACGCCACCACCAAAAGTTGAAATTCCTCAAATTATTCATATTCTTCAACTTTGCATAGTCTTCACTGGTTCCGTTGTTTTTCTTCATTGGCTATATATATATATATATATATATATATATATATATATATATGAGTTTATGTCCTCTACAGCATTCACTTATTGCTATTTCTTCAAGTTGGTTTTCTGCTAAGTGAATGTGATCGGACCCTTCCCCTCTATGCTATACTCAACCCAATCTATTCACAAATTCTTCATGTGCGTTCTATTTGAAACTCGTTCAAAATCTTCACTGTATCCTTGTCAGCTGAAGAAATTGCGAACGGAACTTTAAAATCTATCTTATCTAAATTTTCGGCTTTGCCGCTCAAACCATTCTGCATCCCATGATACACTTATCCACTCACCCACGATCTAACACGATCTCCACCTCTCACTATGTGGGTGACACATGTCATGCGAATGAGAAGGGTCAGGGGCACGTTCGTCCAATTTCTTCGGGCGAGCAGTTTCTCACCATGGCTATAAATACCCCTCCTTCCCTTCCTCACTTCTTTTACTCCGCTTGACCTCTCTCTCCAGCTCGAGCTTCTCAAACCCTAGCGCCGCCACTACTTCATCGCCGCCGATGAGGAAGAGCTTCACTGCCTCGACCTCGTCACCGACGTACTCGCGCCGACCGCAGACATCTTTACTCCACCGCCACCATAGCCGTCTTCCTCCGCCAAGTTAGGGCGTGGAAGATCTGCACAGATGAACTTCACATCTCCTCACTCCAGTTCATCGTGTGCTTCGTCCAGGGTAAATAAAAGTTACTTTTACTGCCCTCGTTGATTCAAATGATTATCTACAAAATCTTCAAAAGTGTTTTTCTTCATATCTTCACACACTGAACACCTCACAAAGTCATCTATTCTTGATTCGTTTCTCTAAGCATCATTTTTCTTCAAGATTTCTCAATTGTGTGGATTTTCGATCTATACAACTCTGGAACCTAAGACAAAGAACGCTTAGTGAAAATCTTCAAGACTCATCTGGTCAAATTTCTCAAACTTGTTCTTTTTGAAAAACCTTCTGAGAACGCATATGACCTCTCCAAATTCCTCGCAACTATACTCTGTTCACAGGTACACATGTCAGCTACTGAATCACTAGATTCTCATCAACATAACTCATTTGCAGCGTTCCTCGAAGAAAAGTTGCATACTTCTTTAGAGAATTCAATTGTTCAAATTACTCAACTGAAGAAAATGGCTGATGGTAAAAGGCCACAAAAGGGAGGAAAGAGGCCTGAGGTAAATACAGCGTTTGAAATCCCTAATGACATATATGCTGGGTACTGCACACCTCCTGAGGAAACCAAGAATGAGCACAAAGTGCGCATTCAGAAGATAGAGAGGATATGGGCAAGAGAATGGAGGGAGTACAGATATGTCACTCCTAAGTACATGAAGAAATTCGCACTCAACCCTCCATGCCCAAGAGCACCACTGGCACCTGGCCAAATTGCTGATCCAACCAGCCTCAAGTGAGGTGAGGACTATCCTGATGAATGGGCCAAGCGCCAAGGCAAGTTGGCTAAGCAAGCTAGAGAGCAGTGAGGAAATTTAATGAAAACTCTGCTGCTGCTGCTGCTGCCTCTGCTGAGGTCCTTGTTGTCAAGCCAAAGAAGGCTATGTCAAAGAAGCCTGCGCACAAGCCAAGTGCTTCCTCAGCAATGCCCTCACGGCCAGAATCATCAAAGCCCTCACGGCCAATTCCCCATGCTGCTCCTGTTCCTCCAAAGTCCTCAGCTCCTCCGCCAAAGCCTTCAACTGTTTCGACTAAATCCTCAGCACCTGTGCATCTCACTTCGTGCCAAAGGACTGCCGGCATCTCCATTGCCTCAGGTGTCTCAGCTAGTTCCTCAGCTACACCAAGTTCCTCAGCTGGCCCCTCACTGCTGAAGACAAAGGCCACTGCTAGACGATGTCCACGCCCAAGTCCTCAAAAGAAGCAAGTCGCTTTCCAAGTGTCGTCTGATGAAGACGAAGCTGATGATGATGAACTTGCAGAAATCATCAGAGACAGGCAAGTCAGGGCCACTAGAGCCAAAGGATCAGAGGTGCCACTGCTTTTGGATCCCAAGCTGATCCTCGACTACATTGATGATTGGCACAAGGACCCCAACACTCCCTTACCTGACTTCAAGCTGACTCCTGGCCAAAGTCACATGCTGACCCACTTCATTCAAGAAGAAAAGTGGAAATTTGAGAAGGCCAGGCAGATCAAGAAAGCGCAGTACAAGAAGGAGAAATTTCTGAAGAACAACGTTGTCACTATGACAAATGATGAACTTGTAAAAATCCAATCTGAAATCAAAACCCTCAGCGATGACTTCAAAGCCTACTATACTGATTGGCAAGGAGCCAAAGTTAGATTTGTAAAGATAACTGAACAGTTCACTTCAAATGTTGCTGCCCCAACGCAACAAGAAATTCCTCAGGCTGAAGCATCTGCTCAGCCGACTGAAGAACATGCCAGCACCGCTCATGAAAATCAGGCTCCAGAAAAAAATGTGAGTTCCAGGGCTGATGACTGCACTCCAACCGCTGAAGAAATTGCCGGGGCATCCACTAGTGGTGCGCCTGAAGAAACTGAAGAAATTAGGGCAACTTCATCAGTTGTGCCTGGAGAAAATCAACCAGACTCCTCTGCTCCTCTTGCGCCAACACCAACTACGCAGACTGCCACTGAGGAGGAACCAGAAATTCCTCAGCCTGAAGAACCTGCGATTGAGATTCCTGAGGTCGTGATGCAACTCACTGACACTCCTCTGCCGAAGCCAAAGGATCCATTCTCACGCAAGCAAAAGTTCAAGGCTAATGATTTCTTTGGCGAGCACGTATTCTTCGAAGATTACAACCCATATGACTCTGCTCGCATTAGGAAGAGGCGTTTCTGGACTGCTAGTCAAGCCAATTTCTATTCCTCAGTGTTGTTCAACAAGGAAAAGATTTTCTACCATGAGTATATTCCTCACGTGGATATGGAATCTCTGCCGTGCTTCGCACCAGTCCTCAGTATTCTTCACGATGCTGGGCTGCTCAACTTTTGCTCTGACATCTGCGATTGGAATGAAGAACTGATTCTTCAATTTTATGCAACGCTGCACATCATCGGAGATGCTAAAGATGTGAATTCATGAGTGCTGGACTTGATGTCTGAAAACACTCACTACACTGCACCAGCCTCCGAATTGCTTCGTGCTCTACCACTCAGTCCTCCCCTTGAAGAAGCTCGCTGCATCTACAGTGAACCTGAGCTCACACATCATTACATGCAGGTGCTGATGAAACCTTTGAAGCCAGGTCAAGCACCAAGAACCAAATTCCTCGTGAAGGAATTGTTGTACGTGCCCATAACTGTCTATCATATTCTTACGAGGACAATCAGTCCTATCAAAGGTCACGACTCATCTGATGAGGAAATTGTTGGCATCATGAAGAATCTGGTATTCAACATCGTTCATGGCATTCCTGTCAATTATCACGATTTCTTCATGAGGACTATGGCCAATGTTGCACTGTCTCCGTTTGAGTTGAAGCCTTATGCACCTTGGATCATGAGATTCCTCAGGACAAGGTCTTCACTCAACTACAAATCTTATTTCCAGAATCATCTCAGCTACTTGCCCCCAATTGAAGTCCTCAAGCAGACATATTCCTCAGTTGATGGAAAGGGCAAGGCACCAGCTGTAATTGATAAAGGCATTCGTCCATTGGATGGTCAGTTTCGCAAAGCTGCATCTTATTCCACCAATGATGACTCTGCCACACATGACTCTGCCAATGCTCCCAAGTCCACTCCTCAAGCCACTGCTCCGCGCATGATGACAGACCGTGAACTTCTTCTTAGTCTTCACCAGAAGGTGGATCGAAATCACAAATGGGTTAAGCGTCAGTTTGGTTCACTTCTTCACAACATGACTGCCAAACACAATGTAGTGAAGAAAAACCACTACTACCTCCATCAAGTCTTCGGTCGCACCTGGGCAATCCTGTCACATCTATATGGTGAAGAAGATCTGAAGAACATGGGTCTTAATGAAGATTTTGATTGGTCTGCCCCTCCACCGAAGAAATTCAAGAAGGTCAAGGTTCCTTCTCTGGTGGCCAGCTCATATTCTTCATCGCGCGACACTGATGAACATGAAGATTTGGACGACACTGCGACAGGCCCTACAGCAACCAACGACCCCAACAACGCTGGCGCTCCTTCATCAACATGATTATCTTGAGGGGCGTTAGTCCTCATTTTCGATCCTTTTGGTCACTCGATGACAAAGGGGGAGAAATATGAGTTAGTCTTCAAGCGGGTCTACTATATGGGCATTTTTTTGCTAAGTTACAACTCTCGTTCTTCTGAAACTTTATTGGATCGAGTTGTAATCTTAAACCCGATGGTGCTTTGATAATTTTGATGCACTGTGCTCTGATACTCTTGATGCACTATTCTGCATGCTTATTCCTCGTTAATATTATTGCACGCATGTTGAATTTCATCAGACACCATATTTCATCATGCATTTCAAATTCTTCATATTATATGTTAAATGTGTGTGTGAATTACAAGATATAGGGGGAGATCTCCATGATTCAACTCTTCAAGTGTGCATTGCTTCAAAAGCAAATTCCTCACTATGCACATCTTCAGGGGGAGTTCTTCTATATCTTGCAATCAAATTCCTCAATATCAGTATTTACACTTCATATGTTTATCCCCATTGAAAACTTAACCTATATTGTCATCAATCACCAAAAAGGGGGAGATTGTAAGTGCATCTAGTGCCCCTTAGTGATTTTGGTGTATTGAAGACTTATAGGTTAAGGGACTAATGCGTGTGTGAGTGTACACAGGTCTATAAGTCTATGAGGAGTTTGATATTTACAGGAAAAGTCAACCCCTAAAAATGAATATCTTTGACTGAAGATTTTGGTATTTCTGAAGACTTTCATGAAGACTTTGAAAGTGAAGAAATTGGTGTGTCCGTGAAGACTTGATATTCATGCGAGAAATATTAAGCTTGAAGACTTTAGTGTTCATAGTTTTGTTTTTCTCTTCCTTGAGTCATAGGAAACACCGTACTGTTAAAGGGGGTCGAGGAAATACTAAGGAAAAATTTCCATGTGATGCTCAACTCAAAATCCTACACCTACCAATCCCTTCTAGTGAAGCCATTGGAAATCTCATACAGTTCAGTCAATTTCTTCAGTGACAGAGACGAAGTTCTTCTGGTCTCTGAGGAATTTGTCCTGACTAAGGAGTTAGGAATTCGCCAGTGCGGATTGCCTACACAGTGAGGAACATGATAGCCCTGTGGATTTTGCTACTCAAAATTCTGACCGTTGCTGTGCTATGCGCCAGCTGTCCCAAAATATCTATCCACCTAACGGTCATATCATTGAAGGGCATTTATGTCTTATCATGTCGGGCTGCTCCCTAGGCTATAAATAGCCGCCCCCTACAACCACTAGCTGGTTGGCTACTTCGAGAGAAACTAACACTTGTCATTTGAGAGCAACCCATCCTCCGAGGACTTTGAGCGAAAATCATCAAGTGAGGAAAAACCAAAAACCAAAAACCAAAACCCAAACACCTACAAACCCCAAGTGATTGAGCATCACTGAAGAGATTGATCCTGAGTGGATCCGACGCTTGTTACCTTTGAAGATTGTGCTTCTTCCAGACGGTTAGGCGTCATGGTCTAGAGCATCCAAGAGGAATTGTGGATCGCCGAGTGACCAAGTTTGTGAAGATTTGGAAGTCGCCTGAAGACTTACCATGAGTGATTGGACGAGGTCTGTGTGACCTTAGTTCAAGGAGAATACGGTGAGGACTGGGTGTCTTGGACTAAGTGTCCTTGACTGGGTGTCCGGGATTGTGTGTCCTCGAGTTTAAATACTCAGCCGCTCCAACCAGATGTACAACTGAGACAGCAGTTGGAACTGGTCTACCAAATCATTGTCTTCACCAAGCATACTGGTTCTATTTCCTCAACTCTTTCATTTCCTCATAACTGTGATGTGTGTTTGTTCATATCTGTGTTTGAAGACTTTGACTGAAGACTTTCTCAATTTCCTCAGTTCAATTTCTTCAGTCTGTTTGTCTTCATCCTGTGTTATCCTATGATTACACTTCCTGTACTCTATGCCTGTCTTCATTTCATCATGATGACTATGCTTGTATTCTGTTGTGTTTACTTTTCAGTACTTATTCCGCTGCTAGTAGTTCTTCGCTAAGGAATTTCCTCACCGGAAAATTCCTCAGTGAAGAATTTCATAAAAATCGCCTATTCACCCCCCTACCCCTCTAGTCGATATAACGCACTTTCAGCTTAAACCCTAGTTTATGCATTGCTTCGTAACGGACTGATTTGGATCCATATGTTTCATGATATGGTTAGGTTTACCTTAATACTTTTGTTGTAGTTGCGGATGCTTGCAATAGATGTTAATCATAAGTGGGATGCTTGTTCAAGTAAGAACAGCACCCAAGCACCGGTCCACCCACATATCAAATTATCAAAGTATCGAACGCGAATCATATGAACGTGATGAAAACTAGCTTGACGATATTCCCATGTGTCCTCGGGAGCGCTTTTCCTATTATAAGAGTTTGTTCCGGCTTGTCCTTTGCTACAAAAGGATTGGGCCACCTTGCTGCACTTTATTTACTTTTGTTACTTGTTGCTCGTTACAATTATCCTATCACAAAACTATCTGTTACCACTTATTTCAGTACTTGTAGAGAATACCTTGCTGAAAACCGCTTATCATTTCCTTCTGCTCCTCGTTGGGTTCGACACTCTTACTTATCGAAAGGACTACGATAGATCCCCTATACTTGTGGGTCATCAGACACCAACCATGAGATTCCTTTCTATGGGACTCTAGAACCCGAGGAGTATCTCGAGTGGGAGAATTTGATGGACGACTACCTCAAGCTACATCAAGTTCCTCCCGAAGATCAAGTGAAGTGCGTCACAAGGAACTTCCACGACTATGCGTCCACATGGTGGCTTCACGCACCTTCGGAGACCTACGACATGAGTTGGCCCAAGACGAAGAGAGCTATGCGGCGAGAGTTCGTGCATCCAACCTACATGGAACAACATCTACGCCAATTAGAGAACACCATCAAAGGATCGAAGTCCACCGACGAGTACTTCAAGGATATGAAGAAAGCCTTGCGACGAGCCGGCGTGGACGACCCCATTCCGATGAAGTTCCACTTCATGATGGGATTGCACAACGACATCTCCAAGACTCTCTTCCTCGAGAACTACAAGTCCCTCGACGACTACTACATTGGTTCTCTCAAGGCGGAACAAGAACTCATGAATTTCAAGGCTTCTCGACCCCAAGCACACTTCTCTAAGACCAAGCTCCAAGACGGCGAGCATGAGGCTAGTACCACCACGATGTCCAAGCCCGACGAGCTCCAATACGATGCTCTCAAGTTCGACTTCACCGCCATCCCTCTTTGTGGCATTGATGATGCCGAGTCTACTTAGACTCTTTTCAAGATGGTTCAGCGACGACTACGACTATGGAGACCATCAAGGACCAAGCTTTGGAGGCGAGCGACATGGTGACGAGAAAGGATGATGCTTCCATCTTAGGAGGCAAAAGTGATGATGTGCCATCTTTGGCCTTCATCCATGGCGACGGCGATGAGATGGTTGAGTATTTCACCTCGACCACGGCGACGTTTGATGACTTGAGTGACTTGTGCCACCATATTGAGAGTGAGAGTGACTTCACCACTAGCCCCATATATGACGAGTTGCCCCAATTCCCATGTGAGGAGAGCCACAACCCCCACCACTTGAGTGGGATGAGTGACTCCACCATACGTGAGAATGAGTGCACCTACCTTGAGGGAGTGAGTGAACCATCACATAGAGAGAGTGTGATAGTTGATAGGGTATGTGAGGCCATTTGCATTTCTAACAACTTGACCTCTACGTCTATTGTGTCTTCTCATTTGGTGCTAGGTCCCATATATGATAACGCGCTGATTCGCGACGACTACGTCCTCCCTTTGGACAAGACGATGGCCATGGTGGAATATGATGCACCCCCCACATGGTTCCATCAAGATGATGATGACCACCATTTGGTCTTTGCCATCTCACCTACACCACATGAGTGGAATGACAATGGTAATATAGGTGACGGTGATGCTCTAGTCCCGCTAGTGGACATTCTTGACATTGCTTGCTTGCATGATGTTGATCAACCTATTACCATGCTTCATGCTAGTGCGACTTCCCCATGCGATGATTTACCCATTTATGATGAGTATGATGATTCCCATGTGGAGTCTATTAGTTGTGATGCCATGTTACATAGGATTTCTTGTGCTAATTCTCTCAGTCACATCATGTTTGACAATCCGCTTGACTTGTCATATGCTATGCATGAGATAAGTCATATGCCATATTTGCAATCTCATCTCTGTGACTATGCATATGCCATTAAAATAAACCCAATTTGCACATATGGCATAGATGACAAGCCCATGGTTATTGGCATTTGTTTTTCTTATGATGATATTGATATGCTCCCTTTGCATCATTTATCTCATATGCCATGCCATGACCACCTAGCTTCGGATATGCATTGCTTTGGATGTTGTCCATTTTCTCCAAATGATGTTTCCAACATTGCTCATGAGGAGACCCCCATAGTTTCCTCATACATTTTAGGAGATTTTGATTCATCCCATTCATTGCATGATCCTCATACTTATTTGCACAATATGCTCCTCATGAATAAACATGCTATTGATGTGCCATATACTTGCATTCTCAATTTGTGTCCCCATCGTGTTATACACAACAATTATTCTTTCATGATGGATGACATGTTCTTATACCATGCATCAAATTTATTTGAGCGATGCTTATCTTGTGCTAACTCTCACGTGCACATACATATCATGATGGATGATGTGTACATTTACCACACACACAATCTTTTTCGTTTGTGTCTCTTTTGTGTAGGTACCCATGAATTCTTGTCAATCTCGCAATCCCACGAGTTGACAAAACAAGCTCTAGAGAGCAATGATGACTTGGGATCCCATGGATTGTCTTTCTCACCGCTCTCTTCACGCAAAGATTTCGTGCATTTCTTCTACATGGCCCTCACTTGGCTATTGGTTGTTGTCCATTATATATCCTTTGCCCATCTTGCCATGTTCACTTTGCATGATATGCTCATTCCTATGCTTTTGCCATGCATTTGTGACCCATGCTTTGCATTACACATAATGATTGATTCTCATACTTGTATGTGTATTTGCAAGCTTGGTGGAGATATTTCTAGTTATTGCCATGTTTTCTTTGTGTCCCATTCCTATGATGATACTATGATCTTGCTTTGTGTTCGTGCTTGCGATATGTCATGTGCATTGTCTATGCCTATTATTTGCTCACATGACATGATTACCATGATTTACTCTAGTGTGGTGCATTTTCGCTCCACTAGTTTGCACGACTTGATTACTATGATTGCTTGCCTTGTTGCATGCCCGATGATTCATACTTGGTCATTTCATGCGGTTGATGACAACCATATACATGCTTTGCACGACATAATTGTTATTGGTTCTTGTCATATATCTCCATGTGTTGCCTCTCTCATGTTAGACAATTTGCCATGTATTGAGTGCAACAATGATTCTAATTTTGCTCATGAGATTGCCCCCATAGCATTCTCACATATATTTGGAGATTTTGACATATTTCTTGTGAAGCATGCTTGTCTTGCCTCTTTGCACCATATACCTAGTGCCATGAATATAGCCATTATTGCATCATATTATTCATGCACTTGTGCTACTAATGGTTATGTGCAAGAGCGGAGAACCATCATGATGGATGATGTGTTTATCTACCATGTGCATACATTCTTTGTTTTGTTGTGTGCATGTGTAGAATACTTGGACTTCGTCTCGACTTCCACTTCACGTGAGTTAACCGTTCGAGCTCTTGAGAGCGAACCACCTACTACCACGACGATTCTACATCGCACTTGCTTGTGCTTCGGCATTGTGAAGAATGCACAAGGACACGCCTTCAAGGTGACATCTTTCTTGAGCATGGATATTGAGGATCATACTACTTGTGTTGCTTGCACCATGAGACTTATTATTCATCTTGGACCACTTGATTGCACACTTGTTAGAGATATTGCTTTGACTTGTCATTTTCACCATTCCATGCATCATGATATATATGCCTTGTGTGTTGCATCCAATTCTTGGATTGCTTGCTCCTCCCATATGTTTGGTTGCAACAATGTCATCACTTCACATATGCCATGTCCCATTGATTGCTACATGCTTGCCTTGATTGCCTCACACATGATGAACAATTGCTCTTTCTATTGTGTTGAGTGCCACACGATATTCACTACACCTAATGCACATTATGCTTGGATTGTCTTGCACTTGACCCATGTGTTTAGACACTTCATTTTATTTGGTGTTGTGAATGATTCCTATGCCTACCATAGACCTTTCATTGAGCAATTTGTGAATGCTTGCTATGAACTTGAGGTAGATGATTCTTCTCTTGTCACACATATTTGCATCACTACATCACATTTACATGCTTGTCCCCATGATATCTTTGCTTGTGCTCAATTTATGTGCTTACATGACATGTCACTATCCTTTGTCAAACCATATGCTTTGCATGATGACGACACTTGTTTGGTGAATCACCTCTTGAATGCTTGGTTTTGCACTAACACTAACCACATTTATTTTTCCAAGTGTTTGTTTTCCTTGCTCATTTTGAAGGAATCACTAGACGGTGCGACATTGGAGAGTGCCCACTTCAAGCTTGAAGATGATGACTACTTGGTGAACGTCCGCTTCTACATGGCGAAGCCATCTCTTTCCCATGGTGATTTGGTTTTCGATCCGAGGTCGGATCTTTCCCAAGGGAGGGGAGATGATGCGGAGCATCCTACGGGCATCACCATGTCAAGAGTCTGTTTGGCAAGTGACACATGCGACATCTACTTCACATACACAAAGATGAATCATCTCCTTTACACATGCTCACTTGACCCCTTCGAGGATGGTATACTACTTGGCACCCCTCTCGTGTGCATGCATAGGTATTGTCGGAACTTCATGGATGACGAGGAGGAGTGCGAGCGCAAGTGTACAACTACACCATCCGTGAGGGAAGCGTGGAAACAAAGATGCAAGAAGAAGAGCTGCCGAAGAAGCTCCAGCGAGCGGACGTCCGGATGACACCAGACGACCGACCCCTCCCAGCGAGCGGACGTCCGGCCCCCACCGGACGACCGACACATCTACACCCGAGCCAAATCAGCGGAAGACCACGACACCAGACGACCGGCGACCGGACGACCGCTGGCTACCGGACGTCCGGTGCCACCTCAACCGAGCCAAAGTGAGCGGAAGTCCGGCGACTACCGGACGTCTGAAAGCCCACGAACCACCGGACAACCAGTCCCCAGCAGACGTCCGGTACCTGTCTGTGTACAGATATCGGGCACGAGGCCCATGTATCCCTCTCCCGCTTACCCCTTCGTGGACCTAGACTATATATACTCCTCCACCTCCTCCTAGTTAGGGTTAGCGTTGTGTTAGCTCATTTGTGAGATAGAGCTTCGCTCATCCATATCGGATCTACTCCTTGAGAGAGACCACGGCCCCTCTTCGAAGAAGATCCACCTTGGATTCAAGACCCCTTTACAGGAAGATCCCCTTGTGGATTCAAGACCTCCTCACGGAGAAGACCGGTTACCATTTGTATCGTCCCTTGTTGACTTTGGATCTTGTATCTCCTCTCGTGTTTCGAGGATCTAGCATATGTGTGACCATATCTTGTTGGTTTTAGTGTTTCTCTCGTGTTTCCCCTCGCGATTCCCCTCGTTTTCCCCCTCGTGTTCTTCGTCTTCTTCGCAGGATCCGCTCCTTTCGTGAAAGATCGGCCATCTAGGGTTCCACCCTACATCACAACATGGACAACGACCAATAAGCGCACGTGATGTAGGCGACCAAGCATTTGCCAAGATGGAGGATGACCATGCTCTATAGAATCACTACAAGAAATATGTCAACTTGTGACCACCACTATTGGTCACTAAATGGTCACAAATTTCCATTTGTGACCTTTTTGTGACCAAAAACATAAGGTCAAAAGCTGACCGTCGTAAACTGACTATAGCGACCTTTCTTCTGAAATGGTCGTAGACGTTTATGACCAAAATACGTCTACTGTGGCGTTTTGGTCACTAGCAACCTCCCCAGGCCACGTAGGCATCCAGCGTGGCAAGCTGATGTGGCACAAGAATCAGCCCGGTCCGATTCGGCGTTTTACATGGGCCGAGCCCAACAATTCGGCCTTTCTATATTTTTTCCTATGCTTTTATTAGCTACATGGGCCTGGCCCAAGAATTCGGCCTTTTTATTTTCTAGGCCATGGCCTTTTTAATTTTATTTTTTCCAAAAGATGAGCCCACTAGTGAGATGGGACCCAGTTGTTAGGTTCTAATAAGTGGGTCCCAGTTGTCACTGTTATATTCTTCAGATCTCAATTTTCCAGTAAATAAATAACAATATTTAAATCCAAACAGAGAGAAAACAAAATGCTTCAAACAGAGCACGACTAATCAGGAAAAATATGGTTCACATCACGAATACAATCAGAAAGAGCCAAACTTGGCACATTATTAATATCAAACTTGTTCATCCTGGTAACACAACAAGGATGGTTCATCCTGGTAACACATTATTACAGAAAAATATGGTTTGCATCAAGTTTACAATAAAAAAATTCACATCAGGTAACACAACTATCACAGTATAACTAGCTCTAATGCTTCTCCCAACTTGTTCATCCTGGACCTCACGACAAAACATGAATGAAGGCCAGCATCTGCAGGTTATCAAGAAAAATGGTTAGAACAAGCAAAATGCGACATTTTTACCATTTAAGCATAGAAGAACAGGGTCAACAACATTTCGATCTTTGAAAATGAACCAGGATTTCAATCTTTGAACAGCAAAAAATTGATACAGTAGATCATTTGCGGTTTAAAACAACCCCTAAGGAGAGACATGTTGACACATTCATTTGGCAACATCTGTAGAAGTTGAACCTCATAAACATGCAATGTGGAATTTGTATCTCAAAGAAGTATACATACTTATCAGGTTTAATTAGCACAAAGAAGCCAAATGCTAGTAACTCATGATTAGTACATAGACAGGATTTGGCAAAGTAAACAAGAAGGTCACTACAATACAAAAGTAAGCTCATCACACAAAATAAATGAGTGGAACTACAGTACATCAGGCAATGACCAACTACTCAAAACCATTCCGTGCTTTGCAAAAAAAATACTAGATGAATCTCACTAAAAGGAGCACTAGTCGATTAATAGAAGAAGTAATCAGCAGATGACACAGTAACAACTGAAGGATTTATCTATCTCCCTATGGAAGAGATCTAAATCAGGGTATGTAAATGGTTCATCATCAGCTAGTAGAAGGTATATGTGAGTTTGTAGCCATATCGACATGGTTGGTTGCAATCTGCATCTCGAGGCCATCCATTGAGGGAGAAAGGTGTTGCCATCACCCCTGCATTGTTGCTGCCATAAAAGAACCATGTAAACAGGGGGTGTGGTGAGCCATTAAGTACATTTCAACAGATGTGAGAAAGAGCAGGAATGAAAGGACTAGACGTAAAAATAGACGAGGTTTGTGCTATCCAGTTTTTATATAAGGACTCTCATACATACAGAATGAACTCTTACAAATCAATCACCCTTACATGAAACTGTCCATTCCTAGAACATCCTACAAACTAGTAACTGTCCTCAAACCTGAATTAAACCCATACAATTCATAAGCCCAGCTGCAATTGATAACTGCAAGCCTACAGCAGCTCAAAGTGGCAGTAGCTAAAACACAATCATTGTTCGAAGACAAACCCCAACAATCATCAGTACTAGTTTAAACTCAATGCTATCTTCATATTAACTAATGTAGTGTTAAGTTGCTCCCAATGTTCCAAAATCTAATTAGCATCCATGTGTAATTTGGTCAGTATGAAAAAGAACAGGACTAATGAAGACACACAGAAGCAGACCTTCATGTCGTCCTCAATCTTGGCGACCTGGGACTGGATGCTGGTGACGGTCTCCTTGAGTGGGGCGTTAACAGGGTAGTTTCCCTCGTCCAACACGAATCTACAACAGGGTAGTTGGCAACGAGGAGGGGTCGGGTCCAGCAGCAGCTGTCGGGGACGCGGCTATCTCCAGCTTGGATGCATGCCTGTCAGGGAGGAGGGAGAGTCGGGATGCGGATGTCTCGGCACGGTGCAGAGCCTGGAGGAGCGATAGCAAATGAAGCACTATAAATAGCCAGTGCAGAATTCATAGTAAAACAAAGCAACAATAACCCAACAGGAAACACTCGCATAATCAAATGAAAGAATATCGGCACAGCTTTAAACTGATACAAGAACAACAACTACTGCTTGCTAGTAGCTACATAACCAGAAATAGATATAGTACTTAAATTAGCATATGAAAACTGAATAAATAGCATGCATCAGAAAACTATGAAAACTGAATTAAATTGATCGTAAATTCCCTGTAAAACAGACATCGCCTTAATTAGCACCTTGCGAAATCTAGCAGTGTTAAGATTTACTGAAACATGATTCCTAATTAATTCAGGAGTGAGGACACAGTCGGAGCTAATGAAAAGATCCTAAGCCATAGCGGTGGATATAGGAAATCAAGGTAAACTTGTAGCGCCAACAGATATCATGAACCCGTGTATATCCATCCACATCTACAGCGAAGCCTGGTACTTGGGACTTGTAGATCTAACAACTTGGAAATCTGCACCCGACTAGCACAAATCACCACAGCAGATTCCCAGACGCATCCATCAATCAACCAGACATAAGAGCTTTCCTATGGTAAGAACGGATCGGAAAAGGCACAGACCTTGCAGGGACGGGCCTTGATGACGATGTGTCCACCCTTGCTGATGGCGCCGGCCTGCTGCGGGTAGGTCTTGGAGGCGCCAGAGTCGGCCTTGGACTCGAAGTGGTGCTCATCGGTGTCCGACATCTCCGACGATCCTCCTAAGTCCTGGAACAACAACGAGGAGGTCAACGAAAGCAGGAGGGTGGGAAGGGCAAACTCGAAATCGACTGGATTTTCTAGCAGATCTGGGCTAGCAAGGGGGGCGCTGCTCACCTACAGCAAAGCAGGAGGCATTGGCGGCGGCTGCGTGGGAGGGATTGGGAGCCGCGGTGGCGTGGGTTGTGGATGTGTTGAAGGGGTCCGAGGTCGTGGTCGCTGGGAGCAGATGAGGCCATCGTGGGGATGGAGCGGATCGGATCTTGGCGCGCCATGGCCGTGCCATGGCTCACTCAATCTCCCTCCCTCTTGGATCTCTTCTAATGAGGTGAGGGGAGAGCCTAGGTCATGTCCGACGGCGAGGTGAGGGAGACGAGGGAGGTTGGTGGCAGCGTCGCTATGAATGGCACGGGGGTGGGTGGTGGGTTCGCTTCGCTTTGGGGCTGGTTGTGGGGGGGAGAGCGGGAGGGGCGGCCGGCGATGAGGTCAGACTGGGCGGTGGGTGGCGGCGGCGATGTGTGGGTGGGAGGGCGCGGTCGATCTGGTCGATGGGGAGGATGGAGCAGAGGGGAGGGTATCGGGCGCCGTCGGGCGGTGCCGAAATCGGGCGGCATCGGGTGCCGTAGGTTGGCGACGAGGAGTGGTGCAGGGGACGGGGAGGAGGTGGCGGCGGCGGCGAGGAGATGGGGACGAGGGAGGAGGGGTGCGATGGGGGATCTGAGCTAGGGTTTGGGCTGCGGGTGGGGATCTTTTTCTTTTCTTTTTCTGTAGATAGATGGATGGATGGATGTGGGATGGAGAGATGGATGGATGGATGGGCGCCATGTCATTGATCCGTAGGAAGAGTTCTCATTGGTTCGAAAAATCAGTGATTTAAAATAGTCTTCAAGTATTGAAAATAGAGGGATTTTTTGTGAAGCAGCTATCAAAAATATTTTGCAAAATGGCACTACACCAATTTTCACTAGACTTAGACCACATTTTATAGATAAGGACCAGTTTGTATGCATTTCTGATCTTTCTAGCTATTTTAAATCATTTTCTGAGTGCCCAAAATGAACTTTTTTTGTGAAGGACCTATTATATATTTGTTGCAAAATTGTACCAAATCAATTTTCTAAAATACTAGAACATATTTAATGCACAATTGATCAAATGGTTGGGTGTAAAAAGTTTTGATCCACCTCTCGTGAAAAAGAAAAATTCCCGCCAATTCAGCTGGAAACGGGTCAAATTTGAACTGTAGCTACCTCGTAGTTTGCTCTTTATTCTTTCCAAAAACCATTTCTGGGTACATAAGTATCTATTTAATCATAGAAACACCAAAAAAATTCAAGATTCAACCACTAGCTAGGAACGGTCATTCCCGTCGTTTTGACCGCATTTTGAAACGGGCATAAAAAATTCAAAAAAATCAAAAAATTGGGAAACCTTTGCATTATGTCATTATATGTGGCCAAGTTCCCAGGAAAAATAACAAACTTCTAATATGGCAATTATTTTAAAAAAGTGTTCTCAGAAACGAGTTATCATCTCTCAAGATCAATGGCTTACAAGTCGAATGATCAATCTTATGGCCACATTCATGGCATAGTTTGTTCAAATGATCTCATATTGTGCACAAGGGTGCATATTGCAATGGAAAACAATGTTGCCTAAGGAAGTTTTCATTTTCTTTGGACGAAAAAATCATTTTCCATTTTTCGAGTGCCCAAAAGGAGGTTTTTTGTGAAGGACCTCCCAAATATATGTTGCAAAATTGTACCAAATCAATTTTCTAAAATACTAGGACATATTTAATGCACAATTGACAAAATGGTTGGGTGAAAAAAGTTTTGATCTACCTCTGGTGAAAAAGACAAATTTCCGCCGATTCAGTTGGAAGCGGGTCAAATTTGAACTGCAGCTGTCTCATAGTTTGCTATTTATTTTTTCCAAAAATCATTTCTAGGTAGATAAGGACATATTTAATCAGAGAAACACCAAAAAAATTCAAGATTCAACCACTAGCTAGGAGCGGTCAAGCCCGCCATTTTGACCGCATTTTGAAACAGGCATAAGAAATTCAAAAAAAAATCAAAAAATTGGAAAACCTTCGCATTGTGTCATTATATGTGGTCAAGTTCCTAGGAAAAATAACAAACTTGTAATACGGAAATTATTGTTTAAAAAGTGTTCTCAGAAATGAGCTATCAAGTGTGAAGATTCATGGCTTTCAAGTCAAACGATCAATATTATGGCCACATTCATGGCATAGGTTGTTCAAATGATCTCATATTGTGCACAAGGGTGCATATTGGAATGGCAAACAATATTGCCTAAGGAAGTTTTCATTTTCTTTGGACGAAAAAACCATTTTCCATTTTCTGAGTGCCCAAAAGGAGGTTTTTTTGTGAAGGAACTACCAAATAATTGTTGCAAAATTGGACCAAATCATTTTTATAAAATACTAGGTCATATTTAATGCACAATTGACAAAATGGTTGGGTGTAAAATGTTTTTATCCACCTCTCGTGAAAAAGACAAATTTCCGCCGATTCAGTTGGAAGCGGTTCAAATTTGAACTGCAGCTGCCTCATAGTTTGCTATTTATTTTTTCCAAAAATCATTTCTAGTTACATAAGTACCTATTTAATCATAAATACATGGTTTGGTGGCGATACGTCGAGGTTTGGGTGGTGGCCGAGGGCCCCAACTCTAGAGCGCGTAAACTCGCATGTCCGCCGCGTGGTCACCGCGTGACCGTGGTGTTGTCATGTGTTCTGGGCGGCCTAGGCATGTCTAGTGGGTTGGGCACTCCCCAGGTAGGTGCTAGGAAGAAAATTACAACATAAGATTCTCACGAGGAGACCGATCGATGCTCAAACATGAATTAGCAGCCAAGTGTTTGATTAGCAGTACGGGAAATGTACATGGCTAATGGGCGTGAGTTTTGGCTGAGGATGATCAGTTACTAAGGAGACCGTCTTCACAAATTTTCAGCTCAAAAGGAGGATCCTAGGTGGTACTTGCTTTGCAAACTACCACGCTGGACATGACTACGAATGTTGAAGCTCGCCTCAAAATAATAAATGGATTGAGCTGGCATTTGGTGGAGGATGGTTATTTGGGCATAGGAAAGCACTGTAGAAAATGGATACTATTTGGACATGCCAAAGTAGTACTTCCTTCACAATGCTCTTCTATGGACAGAAACTTGGGAAAACTAGTGAGAGAGATTGGATGAATGAAATGAGCTCAAAATTGGTGTAGGTAAGTTACTTAGGTATGGTCATGCGCTGGTAAATTTTCGGATCATTTCGGTAAGCCTAGCTAGTACATACTTCACAAAGCTTCTCTCGAGGTAAAAACTTTGGAAATTTCCCGAGAAAGATTTACTAGGACAATTGAGCTGAATATTATCATGTGGCAATGATTTGGGTATGGAAGAGTGCCCGAAAAGTTTGAGGGTAATAGGAGGGGTCTATATAACACTTGCTTTGCAACGTGCCAATTTGGCCATAAAATATAAATTGAACCTGGGCTCACATAGATGATTTGACTGAGTTGCAATTTGGAGGAGGGTGATAATTTGGGCATATGAAGGAACTGTATAAATTTCATGTCATTTAGAGATATAAAAATGGTACTTCCTTCACAATGCTTCTAGGTGGACAAAGACTTTGGAAATTTGCCGAAGAAGATTTGCTAGGCAAATGGAGCTGAATTTTGTCATGCGGTAATGATTTGGATAGAAAAGAGTGCCCAAAAATTCCGAGGGCAATCAAGAATATATAAATAGCACTTCCTTCATAAAGTGTTGTTGTGAACAGAATAGGAAAATGAATATTGTTGAATTAATTTTGAACTAGGCAAGGAAGGATTTTTACATATTTGATGAAGATATGCCCCAAAGAATTTATGAGATTTTTTGGGAATTTTGGGAATGATAGAAATATAGGTTGCTTCACAACCTAGGGCAAAAACTGCTACATGGACATGACACATAGGCAAAACTGATGAGATGGCGCCTAGTCATCACAACCCACCACAATCTACAAGGCTATGACCATCTATATTGGTCATTAACAACTAGAAATAAGGCAGCAGACTAGCACTGTTTGCTTTGTGACCATTTCGTGTAAGGAAATTACGACCTTTCTGACCAAAATGGTCGCAATGGTTTAGGGTTTGGAGCCCCCTGAACAGCTTTTGACCAATTGGTCTAAAATGGTCATAAATTTATGACCAATTCTTCGAGGGTCACTGACAGAAGGTTATAAGTTGACATATTTCTTGTAGTGAATGTCCATGCGATGATGGTTGCCGGACCATTACGTGCAAAGTCGATGGTCGTTCGCTCGAGGACGGACAAGTGCTGACGGTCGAGGGTTCCGACCCCGTCATCGATGACAATAGTGATAACCGAGGACAACCAGTTAGACAACAACATTTTTTAAATATTGTCTCATCCCGTAGCAACGTACAACATTTAGTTAGTTTTAAAAAAACTAATAAATAATACCACCATCGATCTCTACATGTGTCCAATGTGCTTCCGTTTGCAAAGCTCTCCGATGTGATAGTAATCATACAAAATGTTACTGGTATGAAATGATATTTAACCCAATAGTAGCGCGGGCAACAGACCCGCGCTACAGCTAAGCCCAATACCTATAGCGCGTGTGTACGGCCGTGCGCTGCTATTTAGTTGAGCCCAACAGCTGGCTCGTGTGTCCATAGTAGCAGCACAGGTCATATAAACCCATGCTACTACTATCAGCCTAGTTATAGCGCGTGACATATACCCAACACTGCTACTGTGGCCTGCCTCGGGAGGTACCGTGCGGCCCACTTAGTAGTAGTGCGGTACTACATAAGCCGCGCTGCTATTGTGTTGTACCTGTAGCTCGATGTCTGTACCCGCACTACTATTAAGTAACAGCAGCGCGGGCCCCCTACCCCGCAGCACTATTAAGGCCTAGTTTGGCTGTGACAACCCAATAGTTAAGCTACAGTAAACCCTTGCTAATCATGCCAGGTCATCATAATTAAACTTTGCTAAACCTCGCTGTTTCAAATTGAGATCAAATTCAAATTCAAATAACAAGTCAAATAATAATTTCATAAAACAGTGAATTGAAAAAAGACTATTCTCTAGACATATAATAATGGAAACGATCATGCCCCGGGGGTCTACTCTATATCATATCATGCGAGGCACTTCCAAAAGTATTAATGAGTAGCACAACGGAACAATAGCAATGTATCCACTGTTCAAGATATCTTCCGATATTTCGATAAATCGTCCGATTTATCGCTTACCATTGTCTAGCCGATAAGATAAATTAGCCGATAAATCAGCCGATATGGCGATAAATCGGCCGATATGCCAATAAACTGGCCGATTTACCCCTTATCATGGGTCGACCGATAAGTTTCCGATAAGCGATATCCCCAACATTGAATGTATCTATGCAGTCTGAGCACAATATTTGGAAAATTTAACTAAAATGAACAACACAAGATATTTTTTTCTACCAGATCTACATGAGAAGTATTTATTTTTTTAGCTGCTGCATGAGAACATGGTATTACATATAGTTCCCGTTTACCTAAGATAAACTTGCATGCTTTCTAACTACCGGTACCGCTAAAAGAGTTGGAGTTACTTTAATGTCAACATTTCGGTCTCCTATATGTACTACTGAATCCTGCAATAAAATAAATCTAATTCTTTTTAGTATTACTAGTATTTTTTGAAAACATTTTAGTATTACTAGTATATTTCTGTAAAAGCTTGAACTGGCTGTAAATAATCTTTTTAGTAATACTAGTATCTTTCTGCAAAAGATTGAAATAAATGTATAAATGCAGGAATACTCCCTCTGTAAACTTTTAAAGTAGTGATGTAGACGATCTTAATTATAGAAGTTTACAGGGGATACATGATAAAAAAAGAGCCTAGGATCACAATGTGAATAGCAGGCAGAAACTAGTGTCCGGTTAAACTGTTAATGCTTTTGTTGTTTTCAGGACAATATTACGAGAAAATCATCAGTATTGCATCAGACATGTAACAGCCAGCATTTGGTAGATCTCAGCAAAGCAATATGCAGCCATGCGGGGGGTCATATTGCGCTAATCTACAACGGTAAAAGAGAAACGAGATGCATTTGATATGACATCTATATGCATGCTACTGAACAATATGCTACTTTGGGCATCAAAGAACCAAGTTTTTACATCTTTGTAGATATTGGTGACAACGAAGCACATAAAAGATAATCATTGCTTCAGAACATCAAGCTACTGCCAGACTTGAATGTAGAAGAACTAGCACATGCACTGTTCATTCTCAAAGTCCATAATTATTTTTTGCGCAGCTCACATTTCAAGGTATTTCATTGTGAAACACACACACACACACACACACATACTACATCCCTGTACACGTGTATATTATTTTTCAGAATTTCTTAAAATTGAAACATTTGAATTTTAAATTATTATTTTCAAAATTTCGGCCTTCAAAACACCCTACTTGCCATTGTATCACTATAGGCCTTACTTTTTTTTAGAGAGAAATAGGGCTTTTTGGGGAGGACAGTGGATCGGAGCGTCTTCAATTCGAGAAGACAATCATGGAGAAGCTAGATTTTTTTTGCGGGTGGGAGAAGCTAGATTTCTACGCACAGAGATTTGGAGGTCGAATAAGGGGGATGCATCACTAGCCAAGGTTTGTGTGATGATCCGGACACAAAGTATTTGAATATACGGTCAACCCATTGCATTAGCCTACACAATACTAGTACACACAGTTCAGAAGTTGAAATATTACATCCATAACATTACATCGTCATGCACGGATAATATTGAGTGAACTCGAAACATCCATGGGTTCCATGGAACTAGAGAAAGTTGGAGGCTGAGTCTTCTACAATTCTGTCAGTTTGTGGTTGCGGAAGTGGTCTAACACCACCTTGTTTGATATTTTTTTTGAAAAAGAGGTTGAAACCCCGGGCGAAATCACTGTTCTGACCTTGTTAGCGTTTACAGTCACAAACCGAACTCGACGAGAAAGTATTTCGCGATTTGACCCTTTTAGAAACGCCAGGGTCCGCGGCGTTTCCACCCAACATAGAAACGCCAAGCAAGCTAGCGTTTCTGCCCTGGCCCACTGCCAGGCCGAGGACGCGTTGGCTGCTGACATGGCAGGCTGGAAACGCCGATCCAGCTAGCGTTTCTGAAAACACCATAATCAGTGGCGTTTCTGGTGCAGATATTTTAGGTGGCCGTGGGGCTTTCACCCACCACTCACCACTCACTCTCTTCTCCCCCATTGGCCTATCCCGAGCTCTTGCCCTTTTCCCCCTTTGTGTCCCTCACTTAGCCCCTCACAAATCCTTGCAAATCGATTGGGTTGGTCCGTGGATCCGATGTCATTTCCGTTCATTGAGGTAACCTCCTTCATCTCACAAATTTGTATTGGTTGGATTTGTCCATTTGGATTGATTTGTTCTTGTTGTTCCTAACCCTAGTTTTGAGCATGGATCTATAATGTGATGTTTTGAGTATTGTTGTTCCAATAGTGTTGCATTTTAATGTTGTTGAGCATACCTTATTGTGGGTTATGGCTAATGTTAAGATTTAGGGTTAGGGTTATGGCCAATGTTAAGATTTAGGGTTAGGGTTAGGTGTTTTGTTAGCAATGTGGTATATTTAGCATTGTACATTTCTTATACTTATGTTACCATGTTTTTAGATGGACAAGATTGTGAATATTCATTATGTTGACAAAGAGGCATTCATGAATGTGGATATTGTTGACAAGTATGAGGAAGTGTTGATATTTCTTGAGACCCCTAGTTCTGAAGAGGTTGTGGAAGAAACACGGATAAGATTAAAGTGGGTGGATGCAAGTGATCAAGTTGAATTAGTAGGAAGATATGATGTTGGGTCGGCACACAAGTGTCGAATGAAGACAATGCCTATCAAGTCCAAATTGCATTGGGCTGCATATAAGGAGGTTGTTGCATCCTCAGAAGTCAAGTCACTCGAAGTCTTTGCAAGTAAGGTGGTCAAGGCTCCTCTCTTTCATGTTGACTTGAACCAAACCTTAGTAGATGATGTGAACCCGGTTAGTAGTGTGCCGCCTATTGTTGAGTATAAAGTTGAAGCGGAAGCCAATGAGTATCCCCAATATGAGTTCGGAGGTAGTGCACCGATGAAAGATGATGGCGATGACTCCGACGAAGAGTATGAGAGGCACCACAACATTGTTGGTGATGTAGAGGCTGAAGTAAGGCATCAGGACATGGATCCTGACATTATCTATCAGTGTGCTTGTGTGGATGACTCGGATGATGAAGGGGCGAGGATGGCTTGACTGCGAAAGAAGCAGAGTGGTACACAAAAATCACCGGTAGGGATCACAAAGTTCCCTTGTTTTGTGATGTTAGCCTTGCAGATAAGGCTATAGTCGACGGTGGCATGAGCAAGACAATTGAGGCTAGACAGTTCCCAAGTAGTACACCCGACGCGATTTCGATGTCATACGTGAGGAAAGGTTTGATGTTCGAGCACATGCTAGAATTCAGGATGTGGTTGTGTGAGTATGCTGTCAAACACCACAGGCCTTTCATAGTTGTTCACTCGGACTGCAACAAGCGATACACCGTGAAATGTGAGGTAGAAAGATGCAAATGGAAAGTCAATGGAAGACTCATGAAAGATGGTTGGTGGAACATAACTAGTTGCAAAGCCACTCACCAATGCACACCGCCGGCCGTAGAAGCACAGAAGACACACCGTCAACTAACATCAGAATTCATTGGTTATAAATACCAGAAACATATAGCCGAGGATCCAACCATTAAAGTGAAGTTGTTGATGAGTTGGATTGAAGATAAATTCAGATATAAGGTCAAGTACAGAAAGACATGGAAGGCCAAGCAAGTCGCTCTTAGAATGTTGTATGGTGGATGGGAAGAGGCTTACAACATGCTATCCAGGTTGCTGGGAGCAATGTCGTACAGAAACCCAGGAATGTACCACTATGTCCAAGATATTGAAGGAGTGTTCCGTCGTGCCTTTTGGACGTTTGGCCCATGCATTGCAGCTTTTGAGCATTGTCGACCGGTTTTGTCTATAGATGGGACATTCTTGACAGGGAAATACAAGGGCACACTCATGATAGCAATGGCACATGATGCTAACGATCAGGTGTTGCCTGTGGCATTTGCTTTGGTCTCCGTGGAGAACCAAGACAACTGGGAATGGTTCATGAGACTTGTTAGGAGCACGGTCATTCCTCCAAATAGGGAGGTATGCATCATATCCGATCGGCACCAAGGCATATTGAAGGCCGTGGATATTCATATTCCAGGTCATGCGAGGCTTCACCACCGATGGTGTATGAGGCACTTTGTTGCAAACTTTTACAGGGCTTGTAAGAACAAGGATCTTTGCAAGGATCTTAACTCCGCATGTGTAGCCTTCTCCGTTAAGTCATTCACGACACACTTGAACAAAATCTATGAGAAGGCAAACGAAGGTGGGAAAGATTTCTTAGAAAGGAATATTGATGAGAGACACAAGTGGTCACGGGCATGTGACGAAGGAGGCATGAGATATGGTGACATGACAAGCAATCTAGTTGAGTGCTTCAACTTTGTCTTAAAGGGTGCACGTCAGTTGCCGGTGACGGCAATAGCGGAATATACCTTTTACAAGCTGAATGAGTATTTTTTGAAGCACTCTGACGAAATCGACAAGTTGATTGCTGATAGTGAGAAGCCTCCCAATGAAATTTATCCGAAGAAGGTTGCCGAGTGGCTGGAGTTTCAGAGAGACAAGTCAGCCATCCAGCGAGTCACTTGTTTCGATAATGTACAAATGAAATACCAAGTGAATGAGCCAGGTGGGACAACTAGAGATGGACAATCATATGGTGCTCGCTCATTTACGGTGGCTCTTAGGATAAGACATTGCACTTGTGAGCGGCCTAGTAAGTACCACTGGCCAAGCTCGCACATGATGTCGGCGGCCCGCATCAGGAATGTGGATATCTCCGATGGAGTAGTTGTGAGGTTGCATGAATTCAATTTGCAAACTCATAAGTTAACATGGGCGTCTAGATTCCACCCTTTTCTAGACGCATCGCAGTGGCCAGAGTATCACGATCCTAATATTAGGCCCGATCCGGAGATGATGGTACAACCCAAGGGTAGAAGGAGAACAAAGCGATACAGGAATGATATGGATGACCTCATGAGCACCAGAGAATTTGGTAGTGGACATTTCATGGAGCCACGTGATAGGAACCAATGTGGTGGTTGCAATGAAACGACACACAACAAAAGGACTTGCAAAACAAACAAAACATCAAAAGGGCACAATGCTTCTTCAAGTGGTGGCCGAGGTTCCGGTGATGGCCTTGGTGGTGGCCGAGGTTCCGGTGGTGGCCAAGGTTCCGGTGATGGACTTGGTGGTGGCCGAGGTTCCGGTGGTGTCCTTAGTGGTGGCCGAGGTTCTGGTGGTGGCCTTGGTGGTGGCCGAGGTTCCGGTGGTGGCCTTGGTGGTGGCCGAGGTTCCGGTGGTGGCCGAGGATCCAGGGGTGGTCGTGGTCGAGGACGAATTATCGGTGATGGTGCTCGTGGTAGGGGTAGAGGTTCGGGTGGTGGTAGAGGAGGTTTCATGGGTAGAGGTCGTGGTAATGCTAGAGGAATGTTTGGATACCTAGATGGACCATTTCCGTACGTGGCTACATTTCATAATTATTTTCATGTCTCCCAATATTACTTTCATGTTGTTTTTGTCCTTACTAACTAATGTCTTGCAATTTTTCATAGGTATGGCAGCTTCTCAACCCAACAAGGCAACAATGAAGGGGCTTGAGGATGGCGAAGGTGAGATGGCGGGATGGTGGGAGAAGGCTGCGAAGAAGCTTAGAGAGGAGGATGCAGCCAAGCTAAAGAAGAAGAAGGAAGAGGAACTTGAGAAGAAGAGGAAAGAATTAGAGAGAGCGAGAAATGCGATGTATGCTAGGGAGCAAGCGTTGGTGAGGAAATGTGAGGAGGCACAGAAAAAGCGTCAAAAGGATTTTGTAGAAAAAACCTTGAAGCTTTGGGCAATTGCAGATGAAAAAAAGAGAGGGAGAATCAGATATTCATGGAGAGGGTGGTCAAGGAGGCTCACCTCATAAGGAAAAGGGAGGAGGAAGAAGAAGAAGAAGAGAGGAAGAAGAAGGGAAAGGGGCCTTGCTATACACAATAGAGCAATGATGTGAACTATGCCATGCTTTGGACCTTCGTGTGCATTTCATCTTGAACCTTCTTGTTGCCTAGACTCCTTTATGTGGTGAACTATGTGTACTCTAAATTGCTTTGGACTCCTCTATGTGTACTCTTTTATGTGTACTCCTTTATGTGTTGAACTATGTGAAGTCACAATTGCTTTGGACTTCTCTATGTATACTCCTTTATGTGATGTCACAATTTCTTTGGACTCCTCTATGTTTACTCCACAAAAGGCTTTGGAGTTTGTTTTGACACCATGTTATGACAGCAACGCCAAACAAATGGGCGTTTCTATGTACACCCGAAACGCCAACAACACTGGCATTTCCACCCTACAACGAAACGCTCTGTCTGGCTTGGCGTTTCTGGAAGACAGAGGCTGGCCGAGACATGTTCACTAAACATTGCCGCTCACCCCAGAAACGCCAATGTCCTTGGCGTTTCCACCCTACAACAAAACGCCCTCTGTAGGTTGGCGTTTCTTTAAGACAGAGGCTGGCTGGGACATGTTCACTAAACGTTGCCGCTCACCCCAGAAACGCCAATGTCCTTGGCGTTTCCACCCTACAACAAAACGCCCTCCGTGGGTTGGCGTTTCTTTAAGACAGAGGCTGGTTGGGCCATGTTCATGAAACGTTGCCGCTCACACCTGAAACGCCATTGTCCTTGGCGTTTCCAAGCCACAGTTAACGTCGTTGTCCTTGGTGTTTCTTCCCTGTTATGCAGAACACAGCAAACCCGGCTGCCCATGTCCATCCCATCACAGATAGCAAAGGTACAACAACAGTTTTCACAATATAATGCCAAGTACAGCAACAGTATAGCAATGAGACATATTTTTCGGCAACGAACTTAACATGATCCAGCTTACATAATAATTACCAAGTCTTGCTAACATAGAACTAAGAAGTCCATCAGACATAAAACATAAGAAGTTCATCACATATAGAACTAACAAGTTTGCTCCATCTGAAACGCTCACTACATTTCTAGTTCACCACATATAGAACTAACAAGTTCGCATTAGTCATCACTTCACTTCTTGCCTCTTTTTGCAGCCATCTTCCCCCTTTTGACGTAGCCCTATGGAGTGTTCTGCCATCCAGGACGTCGGATGGTTCTTGAGCTAACTCGGCGTGCTTCTTCAGAAGGCTGAGAAGGTTGAGTTGGCGGTGGAGCATCTTCCATCTGCGAAGCCGCAAGCTCCACATAGTCCGGATCTGCATCGTAGTCTGTCTCCTCCTCTTCATCTTCCTGTTCATCAATCCGTGCTCGGCTCGAAGAAGCACCTGCTCGGCTGGAAGATGGACGAGCGGAAGAAGCGCGTGCTTGGCTCGAAGATGGACGAGTGGGAGACAGCACATCCATTCTATACTGAGCACGTGCACGCACATCCGTGGATGAACCGCCATGGCAAGAAAGTAAAGCGGCTAGTGTTCGGCAACGATTCACAACCTTCTGCAGAGGCAAAGACATTGACATGTAAATATGCAAAAATAGTTCACATGACACATGTTCATATTAAGAGGGCCTCTAACCTGTAGAGTACTCCTAACGAGAACGTCTGTTTCTCTACCAGGTGCGTGGCCAAGCACCACATTACTATCATTGATACATCTCCATAGCTCCGTGCCCTGAATAAAACTTAAGTGACACACCACTCATGAAGAAATGTCACATGTTCAAAAAAGAGACAAAAAGACATACCACTCGGTCATGCAGAGGGCCATAATCTAGGTGCGCTCCAATGGTCTCCCTAATAGAGTTGTTGAATGCACCATCAGCAGCCTCACTTGGCATTACTTCCAAGCAATCGGCATGAGTCCAAGCACCCTTAAGGATAACTCTGTACTCTTTGCGAAGCCACTCCAAATGCCTTAAATATGCCCCCTCATCGTTGTCAGGTGTGTGATCATCTTCAACTCGGGCATTCCTCTGAGCATTCCACATGTCTACCCACATAAGATGGTGATCCTCCCAATTAATGACATTCTTGTTGTGTTGCCGGCTCGTCCTACAAAGCATGAGAAGTATCGGCATCATTTTCATTTTTCCGTGGTTACACATTGATCAACATATGGTACAAGAAACTCTCACCTATGTAGCACCACACTTGTCTCAACATACTCCGGCGGGGTGCGTTGTTGTACTCCAAATTGCTTCGAAACACGATGTGGAAGATGCCACTCCACCGCAAAAAAAACATATCATGGGGCAACGCACACGCCAAAGATGTTGGTCACGAAGGCACATATTGCTCAAAGGGAACTGCCTAAGTACCATGTACGGCCTCCAATTAACCTACATCACAACATGTCACTAGCTCATGCACAACAAAAAAAAACTGTAATGATGGCAAGGGATTTGATAATTACCTGGTTGTAAGTAAGCATGTCAAGCTCGCTTATGTATGCCTTATACCGCCCCATGGCGGCGATACTCGACACTTGGACATTAGCCCAAGTGTATGCGATAGTGGGATATCGCTCCTCATCCCCGTCAAAAGGCCACTCCCAAGGTTCTTCCGGAGCAATGGTGAAGTTACGGCCCACAGGGATACACTCCCACATCCAAATCTGTAGGGCCCAAACAAAACCACCAAGACAAGATTTCGGCTTACTCCTCATACATGCTCCGTCCAACTGCACATTTGTACACACATTAAACAATCACAGGAAAAAATTTCTTTCATATAATGAGAATGCATCAAATTATCATTACCTGATGGTACAAGAAGGCTAGTGCCGCCGACCCCCAACTCCACTTGACATCCTAGTTACGAAGAGGGCCCAAGAACATCCACGAGGCTGTGTCTCCCGTGCCGTCAGGAAACACCACTTGGGTCAAAAGATTCCATAAGTAAGCCCTGGCGTACCTCTCCACAACAGCCGGACTGGCATTCTCTGGGCACTCATAAAAATTTTCTTGTAGCCACGAGAACAAAACACCAGATGGCCTAGGATCCTTCTTTGTTTCATGAATCCACGGGGGAGGTTCAACACCAACCAAACCTGCAACCCTTTGTCGCCACCCCTCAGACCTCACCTTCCCGGTAAGAGCCCTGCCCTCGATCGGAAGACCGGAGATCATCGCAATATCCTCCAAAGTAACGGTCATCTCACCAAGAGCAAGGTGAAAAGACTGCGTCTCCGGTCTCCAATGGCCCGTCGGGGTGGTAATGGCCGTCGAGTTCAGCCATGGTGGTGTGCCTTTAAAGTTGAGCACAAACTGGAGAAGATCCATTCTTCTAAAATAAGGCTCGTAGCAACGGTCATACCTCAAGGACTCACGTGGGTTGTGGCCTCCACTAGTAGAAAAAGGGTCAAACGTGAAGCACATTAGTGCCGGTTTGTATTTGAGCCGGCACTAATGTATACATTAGTGCCGATTCCAACGGCTAGCCGGGCCGCTTTCATTAGTACTGGTTCGTGGCGACCCTTTAGCACCGGTTCGTGCCACGAACCGGTACTAATGAGAGTGGTGGCAGGATGTTGTCAGACTGGGGCCCCTCCATCCCCTTTAGTACCGGTTCTTGGCACGAACCGGTACTAAAGGTCGTCCTACATAAACCCTTCGTCCACCCGAGCTCGCTCTGTTCTTCCCCTTTACCCTCTCCTCTCTGTTCTTCCCCTCTTCCTCTCGAGCTCATCACACATTTTGCCCAAATTTTGTCAAGATTTGAAGGCCCCCATCCATTGAAATGATCACAAAGGTTAGCAACTTTGTCCTTTCATCTCTCATTGCTAGATTTACTCTTGCAATGATTCGGATGTGGTATATATATTATCTTTTCAAACTAGTTGCATTTCGTGTTTATGACAAATTATGCCCATCAATTTGACATAGAAATTTTTTCTAGGAGGTATGTGAACCGTAAATTCCAACCGACCCTATTGTCGAGAGGTTAAATTTAGTTGAAAGAGAAAACGAGTACTTGAAAGAAAAATTGAAAAGAATTGAGGGGGAGAAGAAGGAATTGGAGTTGCATGTTGCCGATGTCGTCGATGATCACAAGATCAAGATGGAGAAAATGTGCTTGAAGATTAGAAAGATTAGAAAATATGCCATCGATAGTGAGGCTTGGTATCATTATGCTGTTGGAACCATTGTTACCTTAGTTGCGATCTTGATCGCATTTGTTGTTGCATTTAAATGCTTTAGCTAGAGAGTTATTTGTTTGTTGCATTTAAGTGTTGTATGAACTTGTAATAATTTGGTCTATTCGGTGTTGTGTAATGAAGATGAGCCGGCAATGGATGTACGATGACCAATGCTCTCCCCAGTTCGTTGAGGGCGTGCATACTTTTCTGATTGCGGCTGAGGCAAACAAGCGGGCGGATGGTTTTATGCCTTGTCCATGTGCTGGCTGTAAGAATGGTCACAATTACTCTACGTCAAGAACCATTCACGTCCACCTGTTTGAGTCCGGTTTCATGCCCCACTATAATGTTTGGACCAAGCACGGAGAAAGAGGGGTTATGATGGAAGACAATGAAGAAGAAGAGGACGATGACAGCTATCCTGGCCATGGGTTCCCTGAATACGATGATACAACAATGGGGGAAGAAGCTGAGCCGTTAATGTGGGAAGAAGCTGAGCTGGCAATGCGGGAAGAAGCTGAAGAAGAGGCATCAGATGAGCCCGTTGATGATCTAGGTCGGGCCATTGCCAATGCAAAGAGAAACTACGCAAGTGATTTGGAGAAGAAGAAGTTGCAGCGCATGTTAGAGGATCACAAAAAATTGTTGTACCCGAATTGCGTAGGTGACAAGAAAAAGCTGGGCACCACACTGGAATTGCTGCAATGGAAGGCAGAGAATGGTGTATCTGACAAGGGATTTGGAAAGTTGCTGGTAATGATAAAGGATATGCTTCCAAAGGACAACGAATTGCCCGAGAGTACGTACAAAGCAAAGAAGGCTGTCTGCCCTCTAGGGTTAGAGGTGCAGAAGATACATGCATGCCCTAATGATTGCATCCTCGACCGCGGTGAGTACGAGGATTTGAACGCTTGCCCGGTATGTGGTGCATTGTGCTATAAGATCAGCCGCGATGACCCTGGTGATGTCGAGGGCTGACGCCCCAGGAATAAGATTCCTGCCAAGCTGATGTGGTATGCTCCTATAATACCATGGTTGAAATGTTTGTTCCAAAACAAAGAGCATGCCAAGGCGATGCGATGGCACAGAGAAGACCGTAAGAAAGACGGAAAGTTGAGAGTACCCGCTGACGGGTCGTAGTGGAGAAAAATCGAAAGAAAGTATGGGAAGGAGTTTGCAGATGACGCAAGGAGCGTATGGTTTGGTCTAAGCGCAGATGGCATTAATCCTTTTGGGGAGCAGAGCAGCAACCATAGCACCTGGCCTGTGACTCTATGTTTGTATAACCTTCCTCCTTGGTTGTGCATGAAGCGGAAGTTCATTATGATGCCAGTGCTCATCCAAGGCCCTAAGCAACCCGGCAACGACATTGATGTGTACCTAAGGCCATTAGTTGAAGAACTCTTACAACTGTGGAATGGAACAGGTGTACGTGCATGGGATGAGCACATGGGGGAAGAATTTGACCTAAAGGCGTTGTTGTTCGTGACCATCAATGATTGGCCTGCTCTCAGTACCTTTCAGAACAGACAAACAAGGGATACCGCGCATGCACGCACTGTTTGGACGATACCGACAGTATATATTTGGCTAATAAGAATGTGTACCTGGGACATCGTCGATTTCTTCCGAGCAGGCATCCCGTAAGAAAGAAAGGCAAGCATTTCAAAGGTGAGGCGGATCACCGGACGAAGACTCGCCACCATACTGGTGCTGATGTACATGATATGGTCAAGGATTTGAAGGTGGTCTTTGGAAAGGGTCCTGGTGGACAACCTGTTCCGAATGACGCTGATGGACGCGCACCCATGTGGAAGAAGAAATCTATATTTTGGGACCTGCCCTATTGGAAAGACCTCGAGGTCCGCTCCGCAATCGACGTGATGCACGTGACGAAGAATCTTTGTGTGACCCTGCTTGGCTTCTTGGGCGTGTATGGGAAGACAAAAGATACACCTGAGGCACGGGAGGACCAGCAACGTATGCACGGAAAAGACGGCATACATCAGGGTCATGCAAGCTACGCTCTTACCAAAGAAGAGAAGGAAATCTTCTTTGAATGCCTGCTCAGTATTAAGGTACCGTCTGGCTTCTCGTCAAATATAAATGGAATAATAAACATGGCAGAGAAAAAGTTCCAGAACCTAAAGTCTCATGACTGCCACGTGATTATGACGCAACTGCTTCCAGTTGCATTGAGGGGGCTTCTACCAAAAAAACGTTCGATTAGCCATTGTGAAGATATGTGCATTTCTCAATGCAATCTCTCAGAAGGTAATCGATGCAGAAATCATACCAAGGTTATAGAATGATTTGGTGCAATGTCTTGTCAGTTTCGAGTTGGTGTTCCCACCATCCTTCTTCAACATCATGACGCACGTCCTAATTCACCTATGCGAAGAGATTAGCGTTTTGGGTCCTGTATTTCTACACAATATGTTCCCCTTTGAGAGGTTCATGGGAGTCTTAAAGAAATATGTTCGTAACCGTGCTAGGCCAGAAGGAAGCATCTCCAAGGGCCGTCAAAATGAGGAGGTCATTGAGTTTTGTATTGACTTTATTCCTGACCTTAAGCCGATTGGTGTTCCTGAATCGCGGCATTAAGGGCAGACTGGATGGAAAAGGCACGCTAGGAGGGGAACAAATAATATGTATGGACGGACATTCTCTCACTAAAGCACACTACACGGTTCTACAGAATTCCGCCTTGGTGGCTTCGTATATGGATGAACACAAGAATTTGCTACGCTCCAAACACCCGGAGCGGTCTGATGACTGGATTACACGTGAACAAACCAGGAGTTTCGCCAGCTGGTTGCAAGCACGTACCATGCATGAAACCTCTATTGAAGATGACCTGTACTTGCTGTCCCAGTTACCATCTTCGAATATAATGACTTTCAAAGGGTACGAGATAAATGGTAATACATTTTACATGATCGCCCAAGATAAGAAGAGCACCAACCAAAACAGTGGTGTCCGCTTTGATGCAGAAACCAAGACGGGAAAGGAAACATATTATGGTTATATACAGGACATATGGGAACTTGACTATCGACGTGGTTTGAAGGTCCCTTTGTTTCGGTGCAAATGGGTCAATATGACACGAGGCGGGGTAACGGAAGACCCGCAGTACGGAATAACAACAGTGGATCTCAACAATCTTGCGTATGCAGACGAACCATTCGTCCTAGCCAATGATGTGGCACAGGTTTTCTATGTGAAGGACATGTCTACCAAGCCAAGAAAAAGAAAAGATAAGGAAGCGAATGCATCGTACGATGAGCCAAAGCGGCACATAGTTCTTTCTGGGAAGAGAAACATCGTGGGAGTGGATGACAAGATAGACAAGTCACAAGATTATGAAAAGTTTGATGAAATTGCTCCATTCACAATGAATATTGACCCGAGCATCCCGTTAAATGATGAAGATTTTCCATGGCTACGACACAAAGGGACACACGCGAAGAAAAAGTTTCACACCCAAAGATCTGGGATGTGATCGGCTTAACTATCATCACTTTCTTCTGTGTTTCACACCCAGGAGGGAATCTCTGTAATAGTTAGGGTAGCTAGTTATGTGTTTTGGCATTTGAAACGCAAAGAAATTTTATGTGCAAGCAAATTCTTTCATGCATTTACTGATTTTTTTTCAGCTAAATTACCCTGAAATTGAAAAGCATTTCAAATGAACTCAGAAAAGGTTGAAAGTTGGCATGATATCATAATTTCACCCACATAGCATGTGCAAAAAAGTAGAGAGGGTTACCGCAAAAACTGGATGCACTTCGTGTACAAAATGGACAATCTGTTTTGAAGTATCAGGGTTTCGGACGAAAACTCATCCGTTACAAAGGCATTTCATTTTTTAAATAACCTAAGCATTACCAAATTGAATATAATGATAAAACACACTAATATTAAACATAAGAAAAAAGAATCACTGAAAAGTCTATTTTCAAAGTTAAGTTATTCACAAAAATAAATAAAGCAAAAAAAATAAGAAAAAAAGCCCACCTACTGGGCCACAGCGGCCTGCATACGACTAGAAACCCAAATTCAAGTTGGGCCAGGATGCAGGCCCGCTAGCCCAGTAGGCCCAACAGGGCATCGCAGAAGAGGTAGGCCTAGAAGGCCTGCTTAAGAGAGGAGCTCGAGACAGCAGCGACGGCGGGGCTTATAAGCAGGTGCGAGTGCCCCTCGGCTAGCGAGGTGGGACTAAACTTTTGTGCCCCTCGCCTGGCAGCGCACACCCTTTAGTACCGGGTCGTGGCACCAACCGGTACTAAAGGGGGTCGCTTCCCGCCGCTTGGGCTAGCCAAAACAGACCTTTAGTACCGGTTGGTGGCTCCAACCGGTACTAGAGGTGGGTTCTATATAAGAATACACTTCAAAATTTCGTCAATTTCTCATCTCTCCCTCTGCTTCTTCTCCTCTGCACCGTCGCCCGCCGCCCCCGCCGTCTCCATATCCCTCGTCGCCGCCCCGGCCCGTCGCTACCCCCGTCGCCGCCCCGTCGTCCCGTCCCCGTCGTCACCGCCGCCCCGTCCCGGCCACGTCGTCACCGTCCCCGTCGTCGTCGCCGCCCCGGCCCGTACGTCCCCGTCCCCGTCGTCGCCGCCCCGTCGTCGTCGCGCCCGTCGCCGTCCCCGTCGCCGCGGGCCCCCCGTCGCCTCTCGCCTCGCCGGCCGGTGAGCGCGCGCACACACACACATACATTTTTAGTTATAGATTTTTCTGTTTTTTAGAAATTGTTAGACATTTTTCTGTTTTTTAGAAATAGTTAGAAATGTTAGAATTGTTAGAATAGTTAGAAATGTTAGAATTGTTAGAATTGTTAGAATTTTTTCTGTTTTTTAGTTATAGAAATAGTTATAAAAAAGTTAGAATTGTTAGAAATTTTTCTATTTTTTAGTTATAGAAATAGTTATAAAAAAGTTTGAATTGTTAGAAATTTTTCTGTTTTTTAGTTATAGAAATGGTTATAAAAAAGTTAGAATTTTTTCTTTTTTTTAGTTATAGAAATATTAGAAATGTTATAGAAATGTTAGTTATATATAGTATTGTTAGAAATGTTATAGAAATGTTAGAAATTTTAGTTATCAAAATCCAATCATTAAAAAAATGTTACTTTTTGCGGGCATATAGCTAGTATTTGTTGTCGACGATGCCCGGCCCGCATCCTCGCCGTCGACACGTCCGCGACGATGTCCAGCTGACCCATGTCCGGGACTGGGCTCCGCCGGGCTGGCACTGGGAGGTGCTGCCTGGAAGGGCACGCCGCTTGATGAGGAACCCGGCCCCGGGTCCCGTCGTCGACCCTGATCTTGTTTGGTGGCGTTCGCGTGGGCCAGTTTCGGTGCGGAGGGAGCCGGCCCCGCCGGAGGTGGTACGTCGTCGTGTCAGGGAGGAGGACAAGCATGTCCATCGCTACATGGTTGCGTTAGAGGGCGGCAGGTTCTCCAATACCTGGCAGTTTCTTCAGGGATCTCACTTCAGCTATGATCCTGTGAGGGTTCCTTCTCTTTGGGTGTCCACCGCCCGCGCCACAGGAACCGCGAGTGTCCTAGATTCTTCTGTAGTATTCGATCTTTAATTAGCTACCTAGCCAGTGATGTACTATTCAATATTATATATTATTCGAGATGATGTATTCGAGATTAAATCTATTATTTGAGATGATGTATTCGAGATTATATCTATTATTCGAGACGATGTATTCGAGATTATATCTATTATTCGAGATTATACTAAATTGTTTTATATTTCTTTTGGCATAGTTAAATAAAAGCTATGGCGGACAATACCGACAGAGAGAGAGAACAGACCATGTTCGATATCATACACGGGCCAGATGATGATCAGAATGAATAAGATTTTGACGGCTCCGAATTTCTAAACAACACCGGAGAGGGTGATATGATATTCGATCACGACGACCGAATTGATGAAGTCATGAACTACGACGAAGAACATGTTGATCCTGAAACAACAAACACTGGCGAGGTATATATATTTATATAAGCAGGAATCTGGTGATCATCGCATGTTTTAAATGAGTTGAAGATATATTAACGAATCGATCTTTCTTCTTTCAGCCATTCGGATCGAGCAAATCTTCAGGCAAAAGGACGAAACGAGGCCCGAACAAAAAGTTGAAGGAGGGCGTAAAGTACAATATCGAGGCATTCAAACCTAATGGCGAACCATTAGCGCCTAAGAAGATTGCGGACAAGTTCGTTCGTCAGTGTGGAGTTCTTGTGAAGGACCAACTCCCGATCTCCCTTCAAGAATGGAGAAAGCCAGCAAAGCCACGTCCAAATGTTACTTTTGTCGACGAGAATAAAAAAACTGCTTTGGGATACTCTCATGGAACATTTCACCCTACCAGATCATTTCACAGAAGCAGATGTGCAGAAAGTCAAGGACGCTGCTTTTAGGAAGATGGCGGTTGCATTCAAGAACCACAAGAGAACGACATGGGAGAAGTACGTCAAGGGAGGAAGGAAGACTCCAGTATTCGAGGGGATACTAGAGAATCAAAGTGCTCATTGGGACGATTTCGTGAAATTCAAGGATTCAGAATTAGCTAAGGAACGGTCGAGAATAAACAAGAAGAATGCCGAAAAAAGGATAAGTTCCATAAGCTGGGGCCAGGTGGCTACGCGGTGGCAATGCCTAAGTGGGATAAGTCTGAGAAAGAGATGGAGGATGCAGGTGTCACTCCGGTTACTAAGAGCTGGCCCCCTAGGTGCAGGACTTGGTTCTATGCGCATGGGGGGAGTTGGACCCGAAGACAGGCAATGTTTCGACGAAGGCATGTCTGAACGGAGCCGATGATGGAAAACACAAAATTAAATGAAAAAGAAATCATAAAACCAAAAAAACCCCAAACATTTTAGTACCGGTTGGTGTTACCAACCGGTACTAAAGGGCTCCCGGCCCCCGGAGCTGGCTCGTGCCACGTGGTTGCCCTTTAGCACCGGTTCGTGCTGGACTGGTACTAAAGGGGGGGGGGCTTTAGTGCCCACACTTTAGTGCCGGTTATGGAACCGGCACTAAAGGGCCTTACTAACCGGTGTTGTTGCCCGGTTCTGCACTAGTGCTCTCAAACGAAGTACTGGAGGAACCTACAAATAACACACGCACAATTTATATACTTCTCTAAACTACTCACAATATGAGAATCAATAATGTAGATACATAATTACCTCCCCTCTTTCCACTAGCACAGCACGATGCTTCTCCTCGTAATAATCATCAAGGCCGGAATATTTATCCAGCTCAAACATCCTACAAAATAAGGTCAATGGATTTGTTATAATATATGCTTAAAATTATGACCGCATCATATACAAAATCGTGTGAGAACTACTACAAATTATCCCAAAGATACATTACCAACACCAATTCTTTTCAACCTATTTTATCCTAAAGAATCTATCACAACTAATTATTAACAAATAATAGGCTCAACCTAATCCAAAAAAATGGTCTCTCTCTAAATCCAATAATAAACAAGTTAACTAAGAATACTTAAACACAAGGAGTATATGTCTTCTTTCTAAACATAATGTAACCAAAATATTCATCAAACAAATCACTAATAACTCATCTTAGGGTTCCACCATGTTTGAAAAAATACATCTACAATAGCCAATCTTGACTGAAAATAAATGAAGGATTGGGAGGAGAATACCTCAAGCAACTCGGGGATGCTCCGATCTCCTCGTTTTGATGATCAAAATAGCAGATCTGGGGAAGATTTGGTGAAGAAGAGGGAGGGGGCGGCCGCCAGTTCGTCGTCGAGAAGGAACTGCTCGACCGGGGGAGTGGGCTGGGTTAGGCCCCCGCGGCCCGCGCGCGTTACTTAATCCTGGTCAGAAACGCCAAGGACCTTAGCGTTTCAAGCGTGCCACGTCAGCGAAAACATCGAGTTCGGACTGACTATGGGCCAGGTCAGAAACGCTAGCTGCCTCGGCGTTTGCGTGTTGGCTTGAAAGGCTAACTTGCTCGGCGTTTCTATGTTGGGTGGAAACGCCGCAGACCCTGGCGTTTCTAAAAAGGTCAAATCGCGAAATATTTTCTCGTCGAGTTCAATTTGTGACTATAAACGCTGACAAGGTCAGAATAGTGATTTCGGCCTGAAACCCCCAACCTTTGTATTCAAGAATGTAGAGTTGTCTATATTAAATTATTCAACAGGGACTGGCAAAAATAAATACATGGATAAACCTGAAACCACCTTTCTGGAGATCTTCGTCGCTACACCTACAAGGTTAATAATGTGCTCTGACCTCGCATCAACACACACCATCTAATCCGGTGGCCTCTCCAAGCCGACTCATGGCAAGCTGAGTGTCAACTAGCCTAACAGACCCTCAATGTGCACCACATGCACACACATCTATCAGTTCGTGGTTGTGGAAGTGGTGTGGTACCAGCTTGTCTGATATGGATAACTTTCTCTATAAATTTAGTCAAGGTTGTGAACTTTGAATTTCATGATAATCAATGAGCACTATATTACAGAATGGAGGGAGTACTAAATAAACCACTTCGCTTAACATATGGACGTGTGTTTCTAAATCATATAAATGTGAGAAACTTCTACAGAATAGTGGAAATATATTAATCTACTATGTTGAAGAACAAATATCTCGTTTTGAAATATATTAATCTACTATTTTGAAGAACAAATATCTCGTTTTAAGGTTATCACACACTCTAGCTATTTTTTATTTTTATTTTTTGCAAGGGAAAAGGAGTTTTATTCCATATTGAGAGAGTTACAGTCGAGAGGTAAACGATCCTCAATACATGGTGGTCCTACATGCATCCACACAACCGTGATACACTCTATACGACTATAATTTGCCAAACGATCAGCAACTCTATTTTGATCCTTATTCAACTTCTGCGGAATAAACTTCCTATGTCTCATCAACTCCTTAATTTTAGCCATAAGATGACCATGGGCAGAACGAAGAAGTCAGTTCCCTAATAGACATAACAACGCCTCGCTTGTGTCATAATTTCGCACTCTAGCTATTGACTTGCACACATGTGAAATATGGATGGACAAAAACAAGTTATGTGTGGTGCGGAACTACTTTACCACGCTAACAAATCACCGATGACATCTAGAAGTGGTTCCATCACCGACGTGTCGCGTACTTCAGTGTGCACCTACCAATGCATGTTCGTTTATCTGCTATTTGAAATTGGTCTAGTATGTTTCTTTAAAAAAAAGAGAGAAATATATCTTCTAGTCTCCGTGTCATAATATATAATCACAACTTCGCAGAGCGTCCGGTGGCTTTTGCTCCATTAGTTAGTAAAGTGTGATCAGCTAAACGAGTAGCGATTCTCCTTTATAAGGGTTCTAGGTTTCACCTCAATTCTATGGAATCCCTTTTAAATTCTTATACATATAAACCTCTGTTTTTCTCTTAATAAAAAGGAATCACTCCTGACATCATCGAAAAAAATGATATAGGAGCAACTATAATATCTGAAACAGAGTTGTCGTCTGACGCCAAAAACGAAAGTGGCAGGCTACATGAAACTAGGAACATGCAAGTTTTACAAACTTACGATGCCTTAATCTCGTAACTGACTTTTTTTTAAAAGAATTTGTCTAGAGCACATTTAGATGTGCTATAATTATTGTATATCTAAATAACACAATCAAGTATGAAAAGGAAAAGAAAAACCTAAAAGAAAATTTCCACACGAATCTCCGCATAACATCAATGATATAGGACTTAGATATGCAATACTTATGGCACATCTAGATGTGCTTTAGCAAAACTGTAAAAAAAATAGAGGAGGACCCCCGGCTTCTGCATCTGGACAATGCATGCAGCCACTTCATTAATTATTCACATAAGACCTTACAAAGTCATACAATAGTAAGACTAAAGCCACCGTTTAGGCAACATCTGTCGCTACTCCTATCCAGTTGATGTAGGGATGCTGATAGTCTGGGCCTAATACCAAACAGATCTCGCAGCCAAACCTAACATTTAAGACCTGAGGTCCTAACCAGAACGCCTGCCGGGTATGGGGCACCCACCAGTCCGGCACATTCCTCAACCAAGACGCCTGCCGGGTATGAGGCCGCCGCAAACCACCTGCCACCAATCCATCTTCAGTGCTGTCTTGCTGCATCTACCTTGCCCGGTCTAGCTGCCGCCGACGCCACCACGACGCCAGACAACGCCGCCATCCTACGCTCGTCCATCATCACACGCCCACCGGCGAGACCCCGCTGCTCCATGCCGCTGAGACCCGCCGTTGTCGACATGCCAGATGCCACGCCGCTCCTCCAACACGAAACACCACCTGCTGCCACTGGTCTCATCCCCTCCGCCCGCAGTTCCTCAAAGCGAGCACCCAATCGCCTCAGGCGGCGCCTCCAAGAAGGGCATGACACATGTAGTGCCGCCGCCGCCCAATCTAAAGAGATTTAGGGTTTTCACCCGGCCATGGGGTCGAGGTGGAGGGCAGGTTCCTCGACGGCGCCTGCAAGTAGGAGAACGGCGACCCTGGTCGTCGCCACCGTCGGGATGAACGAGTCATCCAGAGTTTTCTCCGGTCCGATGTCACCTCTACCAGCCCCCGCGAATGCACCGAGGTTGACGACCACGATCGTAAGCCACCAAGTGCAGCGGGAGAGAGCCTGCAGTGCGAAGGAGATCCACTGGCAACTCACCGCCCACGCGGTCAAGACGCCGTTCATCCACCCCCGCGAACATCGCCATCCGAGGACGCCGTCGCCATGCCTAATTAACTAATGTAATTAACTAAATCTCCCTATCTTGTAATTAACTAATTTGGACTTGTGTGACCAACCATCATATGCTCCTCATCGTTGTGCCGTTGAAGTGAATATCAAAATCACAAAGCCAAACTGATACTACTAAAGTAGATAACTTGCAAAGGATTATGCAATTTGTATAAAAAAACAACAATCTAGACGCATCAGGAGGAACAGGGCTAATGGTTATTCCTCTTTGGGGTGACTAGGATCCCTATCTCAGTAATTCATCAACGGATCCAGTGAAAATTCTGGACATGTCTCTCGGGAACCATCCGGACCTGTACGTACGTGTCCCTAAAATGACATTTCTTACTCTACCTCAGTTGGTCCATCATCGTCAGAGACATCATATAAGCATAAGTCTCAAGGAGCCACTTCATCTCAAAACCTTTTGGCTCCATATTTCTTTTGGCTCCATATTTCATCGCATATCCCACTGTTTTGTCAAGAGCTTCTAATTTGTATTGCCATGCTTGCCGTTTTGGTGCTTAATGCCAGAAAGAGCTTGATAGCCATTGGCATATTGTCTTACATGCCTGTAATTGGTACATCACTATGTCTTTAGAGTACAGGCATCAGTCATGAAGTGGCTTCATCAGAACGGTATTGTCACAATGTAATGCACGAGCTCCCGATGCCTCCGAAGCCTACCATGCAGAAGTTATGGAAGTGCACCATATGGTGGTACGTACGAACTATTCATCTCTGAACTGCATGCTTGCAGCCTCGCTTCTCTTATATGGACTGAAAGGAGATCGAAATTGACATCAAATTAATGTGGATGTACTATTTGATTCCTTGCAATTATTCAGAATCTGTAGTCAGGGTACTCAAGTTGTATGGGCATGGATATATTTTCAATAAAGGACGCTTTTATTGTCTCTCAAAATGTAGCATCAAGCGGATACAAAATACCATGAGTATCATCCGGCCTCTGCATAACTAGGATGCATACAACCAAACAACAAAAGCCTGTAAAAAAGAAAAAGTAACAAAAATAACAAGTCGACAGCAGTAGAGTCCTACAGACCGATACTATGCCTATGTCAAAAATGAAGGTAGACCGATTCGGAGGTTGTGATGCCACCCATGTTGAAAAAAAACTTCCATAGCCGCATGCTCCAACCGCGTACACACCGCTTTAGACAATGGTTGGTATTCCGGTTGTTGTAGCGTAGACCACATACGAAACAAGTGCACAACGAAAAATAACCTGTAGAAAAGAAGCAAGTGCGTACGATGAACATGGATATATAGTACTCCCTCTGTTTCAGAATATAAGAACGTTTTTGACACTATGCTAGTGTTAAAAATATTCTTATATTCTGGGATGGAGTGAGTACTAGACGAATTTGTTTGAGGAGGGTGACATCAAGTCCCTGGAAGTTCAGAACAATTAATGGAGGCTTTCTATATCTCGGCGTTGAAAAAAAAAAGAGGCTTTGTACGTGATCGCATTCACTCACATGTGCCGTGAGCAGTTGCGATAGACATGACCGCACCCGAAAAAAATCTGAACAAGAGCCAAACGAGCTAAACTTGCCATGTCCAGCACGGAACCATGCATGGACGACAGGAGGTGGACCAGCAAATTAAGCCACGGCAGCCACCTGCATGACTACCACAGATCTTCGCTCTCCCATGCCTCCACTGCACAATCATGGCCTCTCCTCCTCGCTCCCCTGGCCAACCCAGTGGAGCGTGTAGTGAGGATGGCATCCCCGTCGTCGACTTGGCCGTCCTCCTCAACGGTGAAGCCGGGGAACGGTCGCAGGCGATCCGGCACCTCGGCCGGGCGTGCCAAGATTGGGGCTTCTTCATGATACGTACGACCCAAACGCTAAACACGTATAGATCGATTCTCAAGTCTGGATAATAAATATAAGATCCATGATGAAGGTGATCAACCATGGGGTACCCAAGGCTCTCCGAGCGAGATGATGGACGCTTGCAAGGAGCTGTTCAGCCTACCGCTGGAGCAGAATCAGGAGCACATGGACGCCGGCCGCATCGGTACGGGCTTCACTTCATCGCCGGAGATCGTATCTTCCTTTCATCAGTTTTATCGCCGGTGTTCATAAAAATGGCGAAAGGAGAACGACACGGGTTTAAATGCTGGGGGCCACCGTCATAAGATAGGTTTAGGGGCCGGTTTTTTTTTTTGTTCTAAATGTATTTAAATTTGTCATGTTTGTATGAAATTCGTAATGTTCGTACGAAATCCTCCTGTGTTTGCATAAATTTCATCCAGTTGTTAAAAAATAATTTAAAATATATGCGGGTAGCGTTGGATAGCTGCCTCCCGCATCCATGTCTGCGGACAGATGCGGAAATTTTTTTGCGGGTTGCCGTTGAAGATGCCCTTACATGCTGTAATTGATATTGTACATCACTACGTCTTTAGAGTATAATGATTAATCATGAAATGGCTTGGTGAAAATATTGCTTTGATATTATGATTTATCGAAACAAAGGCAAAAGAATTGCCTCGTTCATTAAATAAAGAAGAGAAAAGTTTTTAGACTGTTACAAAGCCCTCAATGAAAGAAAAGGCATGCCAGCTACTCACACAATACAATAAGCCTACTTGTTTTTGACCCGCAGTAAATCAAAGCTTAGCCTTGTCAACGATTGCATTTAGAAGGATCGATGATGGTGTACTCTTATGACGGAAGACACAAGTGTTTCTTTCGTTCCATATTGCTTTGATATTGTGAGGCCTAAGCTCCTGATGCCTCTTAAGCCTACCATGTCAAAGTTATAGGAATGCATCCTATCATACAAATTATTCATCTCTGAGCGACTGAGTCGCTTGCTTGCAGCTATCTAGATCATTCGTCGGTCTCGCTTCTCTTATATGGACTAAAAAGAAATCGAAACCGACATCAAATTAATTGGGATCCACCATTTGATTCCTTGCAATTACTTCAGTTGTTTTGAAACTCATCATAGATATATGTATAATTTTGCTAAAGCACATCTAGATGTGCTATAAGTATTGTACATTTAAGTCCTATGTCATTGATCTTATGTTGAGATTCGTGTAGATATTTTTTTTTCATTTTTCTTTTTCTCTTTATGCTTAATTCATTCACTTAGATGTGCAATAACTAGAGCACATCTAGATGTGCCCTAGATACACCCATAAAATAACAAAGAAGGCGGCGACTTTTGGTCCGAAAAATTGAATCGTTTTCTCACTTATGGGTGGCATTGGTGAGTAATATTTACCAACTTAGAGGGTAATTTTAATGACGGACGACGATAGCCGCTTTATTAATAGGTAAAGATTAGGTATAAAGAATTGCTGGGCGTTTCTGCACCCGAACGAGGTCCAGTGCTCCCTTGTGGTTGAGCTTGTTGCTCTGCTGGTGTTCCATGTAGTCCCTGTACTTGACCCCCCTGAACTCGAGGCCGAGACCCAGGGGTGGCACGGCCAGCTCCGGCACTGGCTCGACGACGGCGTCCAGGCACGGCCCGATGAGGCTCACGCACGACATCCTCGCCTGCTCGCGGTCGACCAATGCGCGGTGGAGCACGCCCTTATACCTTCCATTGCTCACAATCTGCATGCACCGATGGATGGACGTGTAAGAGCAACGCATGAACCAGCATGCAGGCTCAGATTTCTCTTGACATCTTCTCATAATAAGATCCAATAAGGAGGAGAGAGTCACCTCCAGCTGATCGCCGGCGATGACGAAGAATGCGTCGGGGATGGGCCTCGCGAGGAGCCACCGGCCGTCGTGCTTGACCTGGAGGCCATCGACGCCGTTCTGGCAGAGCAGAGTGAGGAGGCCGTGGTCAGAGTGAGCCGGCAGCCCGACAGCCCCATCGTCGTCATCGTCGTCGCCCGGGCCAGCAGTGCACGGCGGGTAATGGTTGCCGACGAGGATCTGGAAGCAGGACCCCAGGTGGAGGCGCTCAGCGATGCGGGCGGCGTGGAGCCCCAGGCTCTCGGAGATGGCCGCCGTGAGGTCCAGCATCAGGGCCCTGGTGCGCGCCGCGTACTCCGCGGCCACGCCCCGCAGGGCGTCGGGCTTGGCGGGGCAGTGGAGCTCGGGGTGCGCGAACATCTTGACGTAGTCCCGCCAGTACCTGGCGCCGTCGACGGCGGAGTTGAAGCCCGTGCCGACGCGCACGGGGTCCATGGGGCCGGCGTCCATGAACTCCGCCTTTTCCTCCGGTGGTAGGCCGAACAGCTCCCTGCACGCGTCCATCATCGCGCTCTGGAGAGCCTCGGGCACCCCATGGTTGGTCACCTTCATCATGGATTTATCATTTTATCCAGACTTGAGATTCGATCTATGCATGCGTTTAGCGTTTGGGTCGTACACTACGCAAGAAATAATAGTGTAATCGTACCATGAAGAAGCCCCAGTGTTGGCACGCCCGGCCGAGGTGCCGGATCGCCTGCGACCGTTCGCCGGCGTCGCCGTTGAGGAGGACGGCCAGGTCGACGACGGGGATGCCGTCCTGCTCACTGGAGGCTCCGCTCGGAGGAGAGGCCATGTCCATGATTTGAGTGTGCATAGCAAATGGTTGCCGGGGAAGATCTGTGGAGGTCACGCAGGTGGTTGCCGTGGCTCAGTTTGCTGTCTGTACGTTGTCGTACATGGTTCCGTGCGGGACATGGCAAGTTCAGCTCGCTTGGCTCTTCCTCCAGATATTTTTCGGGTGCGGTCATGTCGGGTTATCAGTTATCGCTACCGTTCACGGCACTTGTGATGTGAAGTGAAGACGAGCACAAAGCATCTTTCCACGCCGAGATCGAAAGCAATATAGCATACGTACAGGTTAATGTCATTGCGCAATTGATTGTTCTGGACTTCCAGGAACTTGATGTCACCCTCCTCAAAGAAATTCATGGGACGACCACTGAAAACAGCTCTCGCCCGAGCCGCTCCCGCGTGCCGCAGGGCAAACCCTAGCCGCTGGCGGACCGCTCCTCTTCCTCACCTTCTTTCCTCCTCGCCGCCGCCAGAGGGCACGGCTGGGCGAAGCCCGGTCGGCGTCGGCGGCGGCGGGGTCCTCTGGCCTCCCTCCCCTGTTGCTCGTGGCGCGGGCGCGACGGCTTGGCAGGGACACGTTGCTCGCGCGGGGCGGCGCGGCAGTGACCCAGGTGGCCGTGCCGGCGGCGCGGCTTGCCGGTGGAGCGGCGGCGGCTGCGCGGCGGTTGGGCGGCGTGCAAGGTGAAGTTGGCGGGGTGGCTCTACTGCGGGTGGTGTCGCCGGCGGCCCAGATCCCCTTGTCATCCGGCTCGGGCTGCGGCAGCTTGGACCGGAGGGCACACTGCCTTGGCTGGGTGGTGCTCCGGCGAGGCTGAGGGGCCTCCTGCTGCTGTTGGCTTGCGGCGAGAGAGGCTGGGGGTGGGTGGGGTGGAGTGTGGTGGCACGAGGGCGGGCAGCGGCCACGGTGGCGCCCCCCTCTGTTGCAGGGCAGTTCGGGGCTCCCCTCGGGGTCCCGGCGTGGATTTGGGCTGCCACGGCATGGTGGTGGCTCATAGCGGTGGTTCGGGTTGGCTCACGGTGGTGGTTGGACATCTCCGGCGTCGGTTCATCGATGAGCGCCCTGTTTCGGCTTCGACCCCTCTTCTCGTCGTTCGGGCACTACCCTCGTTGAAGGGCAGGCCTTCTCCCAGCTGCGGTTCAGTGCTCGTCTCGCGCCCGGCAGCAGGACCAAGCTCGTCTCGCGCCTGGCTGTAGAATCGAGCTCGTCTCGCGTCCGGCGCAGCAGAACGGGTCACCGTAGGCCAATTTTGGCTGGGCTTTCGGGTTTCGACGGTGGGGGCTGCCCAGGAGTGTGAAAGGCAAGGCCTTTCCACTCGTCTCTTTGGTTGGGGTAATGACGAGGCTCGGGTGAGATGGTGTCAAGGTCTTGGATGTCGGGGCGGCGGCCCTGGTGGTGGTAGCGCGGTGCTCATGGGCAGAGCCCGTGACTTGGTGCTGCCCGGTGACCATGGCCGTGTGGGTGGCATGGTGGCTGGGGTGTGGCGTTCGGTGGCGGTGAATGTTGGCCAGGGTGAAAACATGTTCTATCTTCGGACGGACCGGCGGCGGCGTAGCACGTTCCCTTCTTGAAGGCGGCGTCGCGGCTCTCATCGGTCATCGTGTTGTTTTAGGGGAAACTCTGATCCTCGGGTCGGGCGGTGGCGGCGCGTTAGCGTCGTAACCTTCTTGAAGGCACCGCCTTGGAGCACACGGTTCATCATATGCAGCTTCATCTCTTCGCGGTGGCGTGCTCACGGTGGAGGACCCCGATTGCTCTTGTAGTGTTAGGAGTGGTGTTGTTGCGCTCAGCGCCTATGTATCCCGCCTTGGGTGTGTGCGTGTGTTGCCGTGTGGTGCGTTTATACTTGGGCTGTGGTTGATCATTGCTTTATATATAAAGCGGGACGAAAGCCTTTTTCAGCAAATAAATTCATGTACTATATAGTATGGGTGTGTCTAGGGCACATCTAGATGTGCTCTAGTTATTGCACATCTAAGTGAGTGAATTAAGCATAGAGAGAAAGATAAAAATGAAAAAAATATATCTACACGAATCTCAATATAAAATTAATGACATAGGACTTAAATGTGCAATACTTATAGCACATCTAGATGTGCTTTAGCAAAATTGTTATTTTATAGAGCCGCGATGAGTAGAAGTCATGAAACGATAAGAAGCAGACTGGTTGGCGGATCTCTCCTCTAGCGACAAAACCACGGTTTGATCCCCAGCCTCCACAATTTACATCTTTCTTTTCTCACGCATGTATGCGTTCATGGGCCAGCCCATGTGACCACGGTTCGATCCCCAGCCTCCACAATTTACATCTTTCTTTTCTCACGCATGAATGCGTTCATGGGCCAGCCCATGTGCGGGGCTTCGCTGCTCTGTTTGTTTTATTTTATTTTTTTTGTATTTTCTTTTCTCATTCGGTTTTCTTTCTTCTTTCAATTAATTCGGGATTCTAATATTCTAAAAGTTGCGATTTTTCAAAAAATTTTTTTGAGAAATCATAAAATATATGTGAATTCAAAAAAAATTGAAAATTATAAAAATTTTGCAGATTCAAAAAATGTTGGTGGTTTTGTAAAACTGTTCGCAAAATTATAAATAAATCACAATTTGGAAAAAATGGTCGGGAAATAAATCATGTTCATATTCGGGAATCTGAAAAAAAAATGTCCATGACAATTTAGAAAATGTTCACAAATTCCCGCAAAAAATGTTCACAAAAATAAAAATAAACATTTGTTTTTCAAATTTGTTCCCAATTTTAAAAACATTCATCGATTCATAAAATGTTCGTTGGTTCAAAAACTATTAATGAATTCGAAACCGGTTTGTACATTTTTTTTGTAAAAACACTAATGTTCATGATTTTGAGAAAATCAAAAATTTCAAAAAAAATGTTTGTCGATTCAAAAAACTGTTCACTGATTCAAAAGTATTTTATGTCTAGGATTTGATTAGTTTTTCGAAAGTCTTTATATGTCTTGGCGTTGGGAGTAGTTCGTGGTCAATGAGTTTGTTTTTAAAGTTTTAAACGTTTCCTTGCGCAACATAATGACAAGTGTGGTATGCACTGGCAAACTTATAGCCTTGGGATTTACCGCATCGAATGCATTGTGATCACGTAGACATCGCGACCATCATCGCCTAGGATGAGAATGGCAACATGGTGAGCCACTCTGTTAAAATAAAGTACACTCATATATTAGAATATTGAGTCATACTTAGTTGGTTAGCCATAATTTTTTGTCCCCCGTTGCAATGCACGGGCATATTTGCTAGTTTATACTAAAGCATGATTCCTCAGATTAAAATTCTCAAGTTGACCAAAAATTCCATGTCCATATTTGTTTTATTTTAGCAACCGACCAGACCTCTGGCTTTTCATCATTAATAATAAAGAAGAATGTTTTTTTTTGCGAGAATTGACAGTACTATCAAGAGCAGCGTACCCCTTGGCCTCTCTCGCAACTGCCCGGGAAACCCGGATTTCTTTGCCTCCCGCTGGCACCGCCGTCGATCCGCCTCGTCTGGTGTTATCAGGGCCACGTAGGCGCAGTGGATCTCGGCCCTTGCCGGCGGGTGGTTTCCTTTTCTGCTTTTTAGTTTTTTAGATCGATTTGGATTGGTGTCCTGCTTAGAAAGACGAGGCGGTGACAGCTACCTGAACATGGAATATAATCCTCCCCATCTAGATCATGTCCTAACAGCGTGTCTAGCGTTGTCGAAGGGCGTGCTGAGGTGTCTCCCTGATAGATCACGTGGGATTCTATCGGTGTTGGTCTTCAACAGATTTTCGTGAATCCAGTCTTCGTTCGTGTGTCTTTACATTGGATCCTTTCAATCTACATTTCTCTTCATCGGTCGGCGGTTGATGTTTTGATGGGAAATTTCTATTTGCCGCTCGTTGCGGCAAGTAGTCTAGGCGACGCACAGGGGCACATCGAGGAGTGTTTGAAAGGGCCGGCCTGTTCAAACAATTGAGCGATTCCGGTTTTGGGAATCTTCTAGGTGGTTTTCAGCCATTTTTTTTCCCTGGTTTTGGGAACCTTCTAGAAGGTTCCTGAATTGGTTCTTCTATTTCCCCTTTTCCTTTTTACTTTCTGTTTCTGTTTCCTTTTTTGCGTTTTAATTTTTGCTTTTCTATCTTCTTTTCTTTTCTTAGCACTTTCTTTTTTTATTTTTCATGTTTCGTTTATTTGAAATCTTCAAATATTTATTTAGAATTTTATAACATGTTCTCGTTCTCAAAATTTGCTACCAATTAAAAAAAAACAGAAATATAACAAAATGTTCTCATTTTCAAATTTTTTTCAGAATTTCAAAAAATGTTCGTGTTTCAAAACCTCTTTTTATAAATTTAATAAAATATTCTTGTTTTCAAATTTTGTTTAGATTTTTTTTAAAGTATTTGTTTTAAAAAATGTTCAGTAATTTCAGAAAAATGTTCTTGTTTTCAAATTTTGTTCAGAATTTCAGAAAATGTTCGTGTTTGAAGAAGTCTTTTTTTAAATTTCATCAAATGTCCTTTTCAAATTTTGTTCACAATTTTAAAAAATGTTTGTGTTTCAAAAAATGTTCAGTAATTTAAAAAAAGTTCTCATTTTCAAGTTTTTTTCAGAATTTCAAAAAATGGTCGTGTTTAAAAAAGTCTTTTTAGAAATTTCATAAAATGTTCTTGTTTTCAAATTTTGTTCACATTTTCAAAAAATGTTTATGTTTTGCAAATTGTTCAGTAATTTCAAACAATTGTTCTCCTTTTCAAAATGTGTTCGGAATTTTAAAAAATGTCCGTGTTTCAAAAAGTCATTTTTTAGAAATTTCATAAAATGTTCTTGTTTTCAAAATTTGTTCACATTTTCAACAATTGTTTGTGTTTTGCAAAATGTTCAGTAATTTCAAAAAAACTTCCTCGTTTTCAATTTTTGTTATGTTCATGTTTTCATAAAATGTTTAGGAATTTCAAAAAATGTTCTCTTTCTAAAAATCTGTTCAGAATTTTATTCATAAGATGTTCATGTTTCAGAAAATGTACAGGAATGTCAAAATATGTTCGTCTTTTCAAAATTTGTTACAATTTCAGAAAAATGTTTGTGTTGCAAAAAAATGTTTAGCAATTTTAGAAAATGTTTTTATTTTCGAAAATATTCACAATGGCAAAAAATAGTTATTTTGTTTAAAAATTGTTCACGTTTTACAAAAATGTTAGGTTTCGCAAAAAAATAGTGTTTTGAAAAATTTGTTATCAAATTTTGAAAATGTTTGTTTTTTCAAATATATTTAATTTTATAAAAAAGAAAACCAAGTTCGAAATTTCAAAAAAAAAGTTTCTTTTTTCGCCGCCGATAGTTTAAATTAACCGAGGTGGCATTTCATAAAATGTTCTTGTTTTCAAATTACTCGCAATTTCAAAAAATGTTCCTATTTTGCAAAATGTTCAGTAATTTCAAAAAAATGTTCTTGTTTTCAAATTTTGTTCAGAATTTCAAAAAATGTTTGTATTTCAAAAAGTCCTTTTTAGAAATTTCATAAAATGTTCTTGTTTTCAAATTTTGTTCACAATTTGAAAAAATGTTCGTGGTTCAAAACATGTTCAGTAATTAAAAAAAAATTCTCGTTTTCAATTTTTGTTATGTACATGTTTTCAGAAAATGTTTAGGAATTTCAATTTTTGTGTAGATCCAGTCTTCGTTCGTCTGTTTCTTTATGTATTCGGATTGGGTTCTTTTGATTTACGCTTCCATTCATCAGTGGAATGTGCTGTTCTAAGCGTTGGTCCTTTGGGGCTTAGCACAACGATTTCTTCTACAATAAGGTTTGTCTCGGCTACGGTGACAAAGGGACGCGGCGCCTCTTCGACTCGCTCTAGTGCTTATAGTTGTCGTTAGGTGTGATATTTGACTAGAGGCTGAGGCGTCACCCGGTGGCGCCTCTTGAGACGGGACTGCGCGCACTTATCTTATATCGACACATTCAATTATCATGTTTGATCCTCAGTCTCAATTATGTACATCAATATGAGTGTATGCTATAACATCAGGATTTCTTGCTCTCTTTGATGTAGTCATATGAAATATTTACAACCATTCGTTGATAAATCAATAAGAAATAAATAAAATCTGAATAAGCTTACAACAGAATCAATTTCAGTGTGTATATATGATAGGTTGCTCTGCTATCTACAAAAGAGATGCAAAAGGGAGAGAGAGAGAGAGCTGCCATTAGACGGAAACCTATATAAGAAAGAGGGAGGAACAGGAGTGGGAGCAAAGAAGCTAAGTATAGGTAGACTAAGGGCAGAGGTGAAGACCTAGGAGAGGGCGAGCTGCTGCTTCCTGCCGTCGAGCTGCTACTACTTCCTGCCATCGTCCTCATCCATCTCTACGTCTCCTCACTTCACACCACCTTGTCACTGACCTTTTTAGGAAAGAGATTTACATAAATTGAGATGGAATCCAGTTGACCTAAGATGTTCAGCAAAACAAACTATTAGTGAATTTTTCAGAAAAAGAGATGTACGTCAAAGTAAGCAAAGCTTCTAGCAAAACTGGGTGTTTTATGTGAGAACAAAACCTGGCAATTTGTATCAAAAAGATATCTTAGCTAGAAATTTAAGCAACACAAGAAGATCACACTTGAGTGGTTATAATTACTTACGGATTCAGATTCTTACTTTTCTTGTAGAGGCCCAATATCCTTAATTACTCGGAGCAAATTTAACTTAAACTAAATATCTAAGAGTAAGCTTTGGTTGATGCATTCTACAGAAGTTCAGTTCAGCGGAAATACCGATGCAAAGGTCTGAAGCTTTTAGCATTCTATAAAGGCCTTATGATTGTGCAAAAATTAGAGTTATAGGAATTACGTAACCACAAACCAACGGGAGATACAAAGTAACCACCGCCACCTTGTCGAACCCCACTCCGCCGGTCCTCTTCCTCGTTAGCCCTGGCGTAAGATGGTTAACATGGTTAACATCACAAAAGAGCATGGATGTTCCATTGTTTAGTATCTGAAACATGTTTATCCTGAGGATAGTAAAACAAGGCTTCCTACCTGTAACAACGAAAGATGGCATTGAAGTCGAGAACTAATTTTTTCATAGAAAAAAAAATAGAACCAAACCTCCTTGACAAAATGCAAGTTACCACTGTGGTGTGTAAACCAAATAAGGAATGCACCATACACAATACACAGAAGATTAACAACAAGTATAAACTGAATAGTTCCATCTGCCTAATGCAAAGAAGCACATTTTTTTATATACTTAGCTACATCTCCCAGATTCAGTAACAAACTTATGCACACATAAGCCTTGTTAAATGAAAGTAGTCGCAAAAATCATTAATCAGGAGACAAAATAATTTTCTGGAACTTGTGGCATGGTGCACTAAAATGGGCAGCCCGACATCCTCCTTGTGAGATGACGGGCAAGCAACGGTAATTTTGTTCCACTATTAGGAAAGAAACAGAGAAATAGTAAAACTCTGCAAATCTGAAGTATCACAATTAAATTTTTAGTCTGTTGTCTTGATCTGTACATTACATGACCAATGTATAATAGTACCCTACCTTCTTCTAAATGGCTCTTGTGATTTTTTGAGAGTGCAGACCAATGAGATTAGCTTAACTAAATTATCTCGCAATTCCATTGGAGACTACTACAGCAGCAGCAAGAAAGCATCATGGTTTAAGTTATGCAACTACCAACCTGTGTTTTATTGAAATAGAAGAAACTTAGCTTAAGTACATCATCTTACAACTTCCTTAGAGACTACCAAAATGTGATCTCATGCAAAAAAAGAACAGTAAATTGTTCAGCTTAGTATCATGCTTCAGCTTACACAACTATCAAAATGTCAGTCTAAGACGACGGTTTCAGAAAAAAGGTTTATGAGAAAGGTCACCCATTCATGTGATTCAGATTCAGCCTACCACAAGGTCGGAGAAGTTAATCGTCATTCACGTTGGCATCATCTGCTGCACCATTTTGCTCCTGCGGTACTGTTTTTTTATCTAGTTTACTCTGTTATGCTCCAGGCTTCATTTTTTTGCTTTTGAAGATTGCAGATAGCAGAGCAATTAGCTAAAGACCTTAACAATGCAGATCCTAAACCAGCAGTGCTAACTGCGGACCGATGCCAATAAAGTAACTACCAGTATTTTCTTCCCCCGGAAAACCCACAAACATTCAACATAAGCATCAAATTCGTCACCCAAATTACCCAAAACACATAAGAACAACAGTTCAGACTTCAGTCTACATGCTACAGCACCCAGCGGCAATCAAATTTAAACATCCATAGTGCATACTCCATAGGCACTGATCCTGATAAAGATATCTTGCTAGCCTGCTACTCTAAAAAAAGAAACATGCATTTAAGTTAGATTCGCCCATGAATACAGGTAAGGAACCATGACAACCAAAACTGAACCAAGCTTTGTCTACTTCATTTTGAACCTCAATCAAAACAAGACTTTTCCTTTTTGGAACTCAATCAAACCACGATAGATTAACAACGTGAAAAAGTGAGGAAGAGGAATTGAAGACTTACCATATTGGAGGCTTGGGAGATGGACGAGATGAGCAGTGAACTAACCCGACCGCCAGCCGCTGCAGAAAACCGGAGTGCCGGAGGAGCCGCCAAATCAGAGAACGAAGACGAGGGAGGTGCGCCGTGCTAGGAGGCCGGCAGCCAGGACCTCGGAGAGGGAGGCTTTGCCATGCTTGGGAGGCAAGGAGCGGGGACCGGGCATTGGGAGGGGAACCGGGAGGGAAAGGAAGGTAGGGAGTTTGGGATGGAGGTTGTAGAGCTCGATCCGCAGGCGGATGTGGAGGAGGCGATGCCGCGCGACAAGTCGGGCCCCTCGCCGGATAGCACGCCATCCGGTTTTGGCTGTGGCGACTGAACCTAGCCGGCCTCCGCTGCCGGCGGCGGAGGGAGGTGGAGTCCCCAGGCGCCGCGCGATGGGGAGCTCGGTGACCTTAGCCATGGGTGGTGGGCGGGAGTGTCGCCTAGGTGGCTTGATCTGGGGGATCTCCAGGGAGATGAGACGAGACAGATAGGAGGCGTTCTTGCGAAGCAATCGAGGACGAGCGGGGGGCTCGATGTCAATGAGGAAAGCGACGCATGCGAGAGGGCTCCGAGGACGCGATTGGCCAGGCGCAAATCTCTCCCGATTGACCCGAAGGCGCCCTGATGACATTTTCTTTTCGTTCATTTTTTCCCTCGTATTCCCTGCCCAACCCACGCGTTCGACGTGGCACGTGCGAGCGAGCGTCCTTGATGCACACGTTAATGTTTTGGATGAATATACAAGTATATCAGACGTCTCTCCTGAAAAAAAGAGAGACTAATTTGGATTAAGTTTTGAAATACGCATGAGTTGTTTTGTTCTCCCGAAACCCCCCAACGAACCTCAAGATTTCCCCGTCCCCCTCCCTCACACCCCGCCGCCGGGCGCCGGCGGCGACAAGAAACCTGACGTGCGACCACAGGATGCCCGCACCCGACGGCTGCGACAGCCGCCACGGCGGCGTCCAAGTCCCCTCCTTCCTCCCCATCCATCTCCCCCCACACGCCCCAACCCCGCAGCCCAGCAGCCCCTCCTCCCCGCCCCGGCCCGTCCCGCCGCTCTCCTTCCGCCACCTCTCGCCCTGCGCGCGCTGGTCCGCCTGGGTCACCGCGGCCCTCTCCGACCCCGGGTTCGCTCCCGCCCTCCGCTCCGCCGCCATCTCCGACGCCGTCGCCGCCTCCACGGCCGCCGTCATCCCCGACCGCCACGCCCTCTCCGCGCTCCTCTCCCTCTGGCATCCGGGCTCCCACACCTTCCGCCTCGCCGCCGGGCCCGCCACCTTCTCGCTCGAGGACGCGCTCCTCCTCGCCGGCCTGCCCCCCTCCGGCGCCCCCTTGGACCGGCCCCTCACTCCCGCCGAGGAGGACCTCCGCATCCGTCTGGTGGTGGAGAAGGAGAAGATCAGGGAGCTCCACCCGTGCGCCCGTAAAGCCCGGCGGGTGTCCGCGGAGCTCTGGCTCGAGTGGTTCGACAGCAGAATCCGGCCCGGGGAGGACGACGAGCTGCGCCACCTCGGGTTCCTCGCCTACTGGCTGGCCTTCTTTGTCACCCCACGCCTACGGCGCAAGGGCTGGGAGCTACCAGAGTGCCTCTTTGCACTCGCCGCCCGGCTTTGTCTTGGCGAGCGCATTGTCCTCGGCCCGGCGTTGGTGGCTAATCTCTATGCGGAGATGGACAGGATTGTTACTTCCGGGGTGGCGAGTGGCCGCGAGGACGTTTGGGCGCCGCTCTGGCTGCTGCAGGCGTGGATGTGGGAGCGCTACGACCGCCTGCGGCCGCCCGAGCTGAGAGCACCAGAGTTCCCTGTCTCGAATGCCCGCGTGCTCTTTTGGGCTCGGAGGAGGCGGAAGACCATACATGAGGAGTCTTTACGGGTTTTGCAGAAAGAGGATAATTGCTTCGAGTGGAGGCCTTACCTGCACAACTCTCTCAACTGGACTGAACCTGAGTGGTTCAGCAAGGAAACCGTCTTGGTGAGCTCTAGAGGTAAGCATAAGCCCGAGTGGTTGGAGGATTACCTTGCAATTATAAGGCACGCACCGTTGACTGGATTGTGCAGTGATGGCATGTATAACTCGACAATGTACAATCCCCACATTGTCGCGAGGCAGCTCGGGTATGATCAGGACGTTCCTTTTCCTATTGTCCATGGGTTTGACTCCAAGGGAATCGAGGTGTGGATACCTGGTATCTGCAGACGCGGGGTGGCCAGCAAGGAATATCTTGCATGGTTGAATGGGCACTTTGTGGGGCACCAGGATGCTGAGCAATATGGTAGGTCAGAAATTGCACACCAGGAAAACAGTGCTAATTCATCTCCACCGAATGCGCCTAACAGAAATGTTGTAGATACGGCAGGTGATAAATGTAGAGGAAGTACCATGCCAGATAGCAGAAAATGCAGCGTAGAAGATCTGCTACCTCAGGAGAACGAAACGGAGGTGGTTGTCCTAGACCTTAGTTCAAGTGATACAGACTGCAGTGCAACTGCGGTGAAAGGAAAAATTGAGAAGAAGAAAAGGTTAGATAAACTCTCTGGAAATGGTGACAGGAATAAGAGAAACAAGGTGTTTGGTGGCCATGAAGGTCTCCAGGCATGTGATGATGGGCTTGAAGGCCGGAAGTACTGTGGCCTCCAAAAAGATCCAAATTCTCACATTAATAAACGTGTTGCACAGCTTGAGAGTGACGATGAATGTGTTGTTCTTGAATCACATGGTGAGAAATGTGAAGTAATAAACCTCGATGATGATCAGGAAGAGAGTATCCTTGATCCTGAAGATCATGATAGGCAACTTGTCCTGGAGCTAGAAGAGTTTGTGCGCTCTGGGCTTTTCTCACAATGGGACGAAAGCTCTGATGAAGATGAAGTGGGTGGAAGAAAGCAAGAATCACTGAAGAATAGCAACAATGACCCTTATGCTGAAGCAGCCATGAGAGAGTACCCTGTGTTCTTTGAGCTCATTCCCCAGAGACCACATTACAGAGGGTTGGTGAACAACGATGACGCTCTACGAGATCTGGCCTGCAGTGGGATGTGGTTATTATTGGTTGGCTTGGCAAGGGAGGTGCTCAAGACATCATGTGACACTGATGCTCTGGAAGTTGCATATTTGCTGAAAAAAGCTCGGGAATTGGAACAAAATGGGTTCAATGTGAAGCACTTCATTGCCCGTCTGAAGGAGCCACAGACCCGACTTAGAAGGCTTCAGAATTCCAGGGCAAGGCTTGAGTATGCCCAGACTAAAGCACAAGAATCGGAAGGTGTTAAATCACTTTCAAACCATTTGAGTAAGCTGAAACACAATATACTAACAATGGAGGGGCATTTGGATGGAAATAAGCAAGATCATAGTGCATCTGTGCATAATGAATTGAGTGAAGGAATCAATGTAGCCAGCTTGGAGAAGGAAGTAGAAGCTGCAGAAAAATACTGTCAGGCAATGAAGGATGAAGTGGCTGCTATGAGACTGAGATACACAGATATTTGACAGTTGGCCTGTAAATCATACTCACTAGATTCACTAGACGTGCCTGGTAGTAGGCACGGCGAACTTGAGCAGATTTCAGGTTACCGTGTTCAGGTTACAGTGGAACTTTGAAAGATGGCGCATTGCAAGCAGAAACCCTGTAACATGACGGCTGAATTATGTTTCTTGTTTCGTGCACCAAGGGACCATTGTGTTAGTGGACCTTGAACTTTATTCCTGATGTGGAGCTCTGTTTTGCATGGATCAAGTAGGCTTATCCATGGAATATATACATGTTACTTTTATAGAACAGTACTGCAATGTGCAATTTGCTTTCATAATTTTCTAATCATGTGTCAAATGCTTAATTGGTCAGACCTCACCCGAGCTTGTGTCATATAAGCAAGGAGAGTGGTTTAACACGTAATTATCAGATTGCCAGCAGGTAATTACTAATAAGATTTGCAGATTAAGAAAAATTTGGTAGAGAATAGGAAGTCACATTCTTTATGTTAGGTGAGCATAACTTTACAGTGGGTGCTCTTCCATTCTGCAGCGGATTCATCGAACTGAAGATATAAAGCTTCATGCTCTACTTCGAGGATGCAAAGGCAAGTGTGTTACTTATACGAAAATATTTACAGTTTCTTTGCTGCAAAAATCTCTTCAATAGGAAGGAGAGTAAGTCAAAAACACATACATATAAGTCTAGGTATTTATGACTAGTTATAAACACGTCAATCCAGGTATCCTAATGTGGGGCTATAACTATACTGCAAGCGACCCAGGCTGTCCGCCCCAATGAGGCAGTAATGGCTGGCGGCCATTGCTAAGACTAGGATTCATTTCCCTTGCCGATTAAGGGCATGTTTGGCAAAAAGGAGATTAAAGTTGTATAAATATCAAGAAAATACAGAAATTGAGTGTCATGTCCAGTTGAATCCCAGCAAAAAAATGTTGGCATTGTATAGTGTTGCTTTGCGTGGGTGCTCCAAAAGAATTTTGAAAGAAAAATGTCTCGGAGTGAGGGGACCCGAGTTTTAGGACATCGAGTTAAACACAACTTATAGAGTAGATTAAATTAATCACATTTTCACTGCTAGCGAGACTAAATCAGTTAGGGTATCTATGTTTAGCTGTAACCCCTTCACACAGGGTGACTGAATCATCGAATTAAGGGTAAGAAAGAATTATATAATGATTTGTCCTCTGTTTCTCCTGTACCTATGGGGAGACACTTCCCTGCGACCATGTTTTGCTGCCATAGGCAAACAAGAAACTGGAGGCCCTCCTGCAGAAATGTAGGGAAAGACTGCGTACAATAGACCCAAAGTGGTCGGACCCTTCCCCGGACCCTGCGCAAGCGGGGGCGGCGTGTACTGGGGACTGAGCTGGATTTCACCATGGTCAAGGGGTGGTATGAACCATTTTCAGATTGCTCACTTTCCGTTCTGCATAATGTCAGATTGTTGTGGTCATGATCAAGTTTGACCAAAATATCTGTCTCATACCTCTCAGATCAATATATAGTTTATAATTCTCTAGCTTAATTTCAGACTGAAGGTGAGGGTGAGGAACAATGCCCAAATTATGAGCAATCCACCCTTCTTTTTAATGCCAGTAATATGTTATGAACCCTGATCATGCTTAATATGAATATCTGTGTAAGGAGAGTCACTGGAGAATATAGTGTCAGCAATCAAACATTTTGGCTCCTTTTCATTTTAGTATGCCCTGTCTTTGATTACTTTATGTATCTCTTACGCAAGGAGTATAACATATTATCGTGTGATAACGATCAATTTATGACTGAAGTGTAAGGTTTTCAGATCTTTGCATCTTACTGAAGAATATGCTGGCTGCAATCAAAACGTTGTGTCTGGCAGAACAAGTAACCATCAAAACTTTGAAATGCGAAGGAAATCAACCTGGGGATACTTTACCTGCAAAATAGATCAAAGGATATTAGAGGAGTAGAAGCCAATTATGCTTTGAAGCTTGCGGACAACCCTCCAAAGAGATTTAAGTTGGATGAATACGAAGTAGCAATGCTGGGTAAAAAGCGAGCCAGGCAAACTGTGGTAATTAATGATGAGGACACAAAGCAAGCTGGCATAATGACTACATCAACACCCCAGGAGAGTCTCGTGGTGCTGGTGAAGGAGATGCAGAAACACAAAACCAGCTGGTCATCAGGGACCAGCGGCAATTTGAAATGATGGGTTCAGAATGAAGTGCCGGCCCGAGTGACCAAAATGATGAATGCAATGGTGTTGTCAAACAGATGATGGTCTGACCAGTCTCTTATCAGAGAGCAGATGTAACAGGACTGAACACTGCAGATCAGAAACGAGCCAACAGGAGGTCTCTTTGTTTCCAAGAGACAAGCTTCAGTAACTAATACACAGTATCATGACACATCTATTGAACCACTTCTACAGGAAGTGACAAGTGATAAGTTCTGGCACAATCCAGGTTAATTCTCATACATTATCCATGTTTCTTTTGGATCTCTTTAGTTTTAAGTAACACCATAGCAGTAACACAATGCTTAATCTGGAAAATTATATAATCTATGATGAGAAAACGAATCGTGTTTGATGTGCTTGCTTAATCTGAAAAATTATACAGCTCGCTGCTTTGTGCTCTGTATTCAAAGTTGTTATAGTTTGCTCAAAGTAGAGTTTAGTCTGTTTCGTCTTGATACTCTGGCACTAACTTATTTGGTTGCATGTCTTGTACCTGATGATTGTGTCTTCACTATTTCATTATCGATGGAAAGACCACTGTTTGCGCTTGTGCCCTTAATTTGACAAAGCACATTTTATGTTCATCTAAGCAGAAGAGTCTGAACTTCAGTCTGTTCCTGGAAGCTTTGAATCCGTGAGTACATTAGAGTTTTTGAGCTTTTGCTTTTTGAGGAATGCAGAGCTCAGCTATACAGTTCCTATGAGGAGTCTCTTGTGGCTGTATCAAGGGATGCACATGTAATGGTGTGCGTTGGAACCGTGGATAGGCATGATTGCATGAAAGACATACACTTTTTTATGGATGGCATGCTCTGTAGTAAACATAATAAGAAATGGCGCGCTCTCGTTCCCCGATCCAATTGCCTGACCAAATTATGGTTGATGTGTTCAGGATGGTATGATGTTGTTCTACCAGCACATGGATATAACTAGATTTTTAAAGGATAGGTCGCAATTTTGTCATTCCCTCGGCCTGGTTCAGGTAGCTCTACTGTATTCCTCGTTTAGTTGTGTATTAAGTGTGCAGATTTTTTTACTCTCAGGAAAGTATTCTGAGACCAAAGTGGTCGGACCCTTCCCCGGACCCTGCGCAAGCAGTAGCTACGTGCACCGGGCTGCTCCCTAGAGTATTCTGAGAGCTGCACTTATGTACCCATTTCTTTGCTTTTTAGCTGCACACTCAAGTAATACTAATAGGAAGACTGTCGGTTCAAATGAAGATGCCGAGTCAGAGTGTGGATGGCTTGTTGGTAGAGTCCGTTACCTACGCGTGATCCCATTGGAGCAGTTATCCGTTTTATGTTGGGAATTCATCCGATTCTAGCTGGCAATCTGATGTTCACGATATCTTTGCTATTTGATTGTTAGCTGGTTTGCACTGATAAAACCACGTTTTGGATGCATTTGAACTAGCGTTTGATGAACTTGGTTTTATTGGAACCTTGCTGCTAGTTCTTTGCAAATGGATTTATTATTGTGAATTCTCATTTTCTAAGATTATGTCACTCTGAAAGTTAATACTGTCGCTGATGTTGTTTGCTCATTAAGACTTCACTCTGCTCCTATCATGCTTGCATATAGTGTTAACACTAAATGAGATTTTCTGTATTTTTTGTATCAATGGTTGCGTTTTGCAAACAACACAGTTTTTATTTTTTCCAATCACAGTTAAATTGAACAGTTGGACATGCATGCAATGTTTGCTCTGCAACTCATTGTAGCTTCCTAATTTGTACTTGATGCTGATAAAGTGACAACTATAGCAGCCTATTGCCCTATTGGATGAATTTAAGCTACATTCCAACTAAACATCTCTTATCTTAACAGGCTTTGTCGTAATCATGGGCATATTTATTTTTGTAGGTTTTAGCTGTTAGGCTGATAGGTTCAACTCATATTCTATGCTAACATTGCTTGATTTTAGGAAATCTATACTTGATTGTTCATCTATTGTTTTATACTGTACATTTGTTAACTGAATCCTGTACTTTCAGTCGTCTTATTATTCTTTTTATGACGTCTTTGCAGCAGCGAGACTAATGTTCTGGGGAAACTGCAACCTCAAAGCACCTGGTATCTAACTGGTCTTGGTTCTCTTGCAACAACACAAAGGGAGTATGTAGCGTTGCATGCATTCCCCCATCTTAATGTGCAGGTGATACTTAGGTAAATGCTATCTGGGTTTCTTGGTTATTATTTTTCTTTTTTTATCAATGCCTTTGCTTAGATGCAAGATGCAATTCTTCAGCCAAGTCCAACGGATGAGATGGCAACACAGCGGAGGAGGCAACATCAAAGACGGAGGATCTTTCCTTCCCCGCGACGACGACGAAGGGACGATGAGGAAGCAACAACGATAACTTTCCTTAGACGAAGAAGCAGCCTGAAACAACCTGAAACACTTTTGGCTAACTCAGCGTGCTCAGTCAACATCATTACAATGAAACCACCTTTAGTTCTTCCCAAAACTGCCGAGGGCCACATTGATCCAGTTCTTGTATAAGTTCAAGGTGTAAATGATCCGGTCTTAGAGTTCAGGGGATATTGATCCATCAGAAGGGTTTTAGGGAGAAAACTATACTTTCTTGATTTTTTTGAGGAACTCTCTATAATCTATCTATATCTACATCTATACTACTACTATTTAAAAAGAACGTAAGGTTCACATTTCACCTTTCTTCCCATCACCCATTTATACAACCTTTTATGTATATGATAACCAATCACCTTAATTTACTTACATTCTGAACCAATTTCACTTTAATTTACGTACCAAACTTCTAATCAAAATATAAGGTAATTCATGGTCAGAATTTGATGGACATTTATTTACACAATCGCATTATTATTGATAGGTAAATCACGAGTTAGCGTATTAGAATATTTATATCACGTTGCAATGCACGGCATTGTTCTAGTATAATTAAAAAGAATGTAAGGTTTCATGTTTCACTTTTCTTTCAAGCACCCCTTCGTCCAACCTTCTTGTATGATAATCAGTCACCTTAATTTACTTACCTTTTGAACTAGTTCCACTTCAATCTAAACTTCTCATCAAAATATAAGGCAAATCACAAACAGAAATTGATAAACATTTATTTATACAATCACATTAATAGGGACAGGTAAATCACAAGGAGTTTTGAGCTGACAGTGATGGTGGCCAGTGGCATTTTTGAGTAGCGCCTAAAGAAGCGATGGCATTTTTTAGCAATTGACATTCTGAGTGGCAAAACTAAGTAGTGAGACACAAGAAGTGGCATAAATGATAAAAACCTGTTTTTTGTGCGGGGTTTTTGAAAGGTTTTTTGCTTTTTTGGTGGTTTATGTGTTCCTCTCATTGATTTCTCCGGTTTGTTTCTTCATCGGTTTTCTTTCCTTTTTTCAGCACATGTCTACTTTCTCAATGCTTATCATACATTTTTCATATATACGTGGAACATTTGTTGATACAGGTTGAATTTTTTTTGAATGCTACAAGACATTATTAAAACCAGGTGGACATTGTTTTTTGCATTGTATAAACATGTTTTTAAATATCACAAAAACTCCCTCTGTAAACTAATGTAATATTACATGCAAAAAAACTAATGTAAGACATTTTTGTAGTCAAAAGAGCTCTTATATTAGTGTACAGAGGTTGTATATATTTTTGAAACGCGTGAACGTTTCAAAAATATATATACAACCTTGAAAAAAAACTGAATGAGAGCTTGGTGGTCATCGTGAAAGATACTCCCTCGGGCTCCTCCTCTCGCGACCGCGTCGCCCCCCCCTCCCGCGGGCGACCGGCCGCGCACCAGGCCTCCTCCCTCCAGGCCCTCCCTCCCTCCTCCCTTCCTGCCGCCGTCATCGTCGCCCGCGGCCGGCTTGGCCCGGGGCTGCTGGTGGCGGCGGCCTCCTGGCCCTTCCCCTCTCGGTCGCTCTTCGGCGCGGGCGTAGCTGCTCCGGGGGGGGGGTGCATTTAGGCGACGGCGGTCTGGCGTGGCGGCGGGGTTCCGTGGCGCATGCAGGCGAGCAGCTGGGCAGCGGCGCTCCCGTTGGCGGCGGGGCGGCGCGGCGGTGAGATCTGGCGTCGCCCGCTCGGCCCAGATCTGGGCCCTTCTGGCCCATCTGGGCCTGGGCGGGCCGGCAGCGGGGATGGTCTCCGGCGTGGCTTCTGGGAGGCGGAGGAGATGCGACGAGCTGTTGGGTGCTGGCGACGATGACGTCGGCTTGCTGCATCGCGGCCAGTGGGGCTTAACGCGCCTGCTTCGGGCCTGGCTGGGCCAGGGGTGGCCCGGCATGCCCCGCTGCCGCGTTCGGACGGCTACCGAGACGGTGCCGGAGGCACGGGCCTCCCGCACGACGGCGGTGGAGGTGGTTCCCTCCCGCTCGACGTCGGTGTTGCTGCTCCCGTCGTGGTGAGCTTCTCTTTGGTCCTCTTGGCCTCGTGGGTGGTGTTCGTAGTGAGGCGGCGTGGGCGGCGGCAGTACTGTGTTGGCGCATGGTGGTGGGCGACGGTTTGGCAGGTCGGTTCCGTCCGGTTGGGCGGTTGGGGTTGGAATGCGGGAGAAATCCCTGCCGGCTTCGGCCCCGACGCGGTGACACCTGCGGGTGCCACCATTCCTTCCTGGAGGGTGTCGGTGGTATCCACCCCCCACCTCCCTCCGCGTGCCCGGGGAAACCTGAGGACTGGTCCGAGCAGCAGCGTCGTCGGCGTCGCATCCCTTCTTGGAGGTGCTGCTTGGTACGCGGTGGATCAGAGCCTTAGTCTATGGTGATTTGTGTCCGGTGGGCGCCGCGGTGGCGGGTCATCCGCGCTTTGCCAAGCTGCCGTTGTTGGCATTTGTGTCTTCTTCTTTTTCTTGGTGTGTTGTGCTGCTCGCCACAGCGTTATCTGTACTCGATGTTGGTTGCTTTGGAATACAAAGCGAGGGGAAACCTTTTTTCGGTAAACGCGTGAACACTTCAAAAAAAATCATGTACATTTTTTGAATTGTGCAAACATTTTATAAAATGTCACAAACATTTGTTTTGGAAATGCATGCATATTTTTCATGTATTACAATCACATTAATATTTTTTCACAGTTGTGCGGACATTTTTTAGCGCTGCATAAACATTAAACAAAATCACGAATATTGTTTTGAAACGCATGAAATTGTTTTATGTACATTCATTTTTTAATGCTTATTAAAATCTGCACGAACTTTTTTTAACACTGCATAAACATCCTTTAAACATCGCATAATCATTTTCTAAATAAAAATATAGAAATAACTTTTTTTTCATGCACGTGTACCTGTGGTGTGCCTTTTCTGAGAACAACAACCTGTAGCGTGTTTATACCAGGAAAGAGAATACAGACGTGCGCTAGTAATGCCCGCTGGCCTGTTCAAGGCAAGTCGGAGTGGGCCGGCCCAATAGGTGAGCGGCGCGGCGCACGAATAAAGAAAAAACATATCCCTGCCCGGAACAGAACCCCCTAACCCCTGCCCCGCCGCGTCGAAACGAACGCCGGCGCGCGTCCGCGGCGGCGCGATCCGAATCATGGACAAGGTACGCAAGATGACCCGTTCGACCCCCCTCCCATACCGTGGATGCGTCTCTCTCTCTCTCTCTCTCTCTCTCTCTCTCTCTGTACGTTCGGGAGCTGACGCGAGTTTGGTTGGTTTTGTGACGCAGCCGGTGGCGCCGGAGAAGGCGGCTCCGGACGATAAGGTTTGTCGAGAGGTTGCTTTGGACTCAACCCCATTTTAATTTTCTTTCAGACCAGCGACTCATGGAAAAAAAAATCTTCCCTTTTTTTCTCTCTGGTGGTGCGAGCAGCAACTCGACGGGAAGGAGCTGGAACCGAAGTTGAAGAAGGGCCAGAAGTTGAAGAAGGATCAGAAGGTATGTGCGCTGGAACTTGGTGACTCAAAGACTAGGATGTTGGCCCGAAATTGGTAATTGGCAACCAATTTTCCTGATTCTTGGCCGGCGTCAGAAACTAGCTGAATCATATACTGGATCAAACAGCTCGTTGTATGTGAATGTGTGGGGAAAGATCACTTATGAGCCAGGTTGCTCTACTTGCAGGCAAGAGATAAGGAAGAGAAAAAGCTTAAGGCACTCTCTTTCATTTCGCTTTCCGCTGAACTGCTCCTCTCAGTGGGCTGATGTATGGCACGACTTTGGGGTTTCATTCGAGTAATGGAACCGGGGAGGAGCCTCCCTGTTCTTCTAAAAAAAAAAGCTTAAGGCAAAGCAAAAGGAGGCAGCTAGGCTCCAGGTTGGAAGCATTTGTTACTGAATTTGTTATTTAGCGGGCCCCGAAGGTTTTGTGCTGATTTGGTTTTCTGCAGGCTCAAGCTGCTTCGGATGGACCGAAGAAAACCGAGAAGAAACAAAGGAAGAAAGCCGTGGACGATGAAAATCCTGAGGATTTCGTTGATCCGGACACCCCTATTGGGCAGAAGAAATCAATGGCCACTCTAATGGCCAAGCAGTATAGCCCAAGCGTAGTTGAGAAATCGTAAGATGCTACTTTCCATTCTCAAACTTAGAATTCGTTCCATCAGTTACGCCTTGCTGAATTGCATGCCTTGATTTTTTGCAATGTAGGTGGTATGCCTGGTGGGAGTCTTCGGGATATTTTGGGGCAGATCCTGCTAGCACAAAACCACCCTTTGTCATAGTAAGTGACTCACATTCGTGAGGATTGAGCGATGTGTGGTGTGAGCTGATTTAAGAAACTGCATCTTGTGATAGTATTTTTCTATAGATAACAGATCACATACAAACGGATTTCCTTCAGCGATAGCGCTAAGTTGTATAATTTTCAGGTTCTGCCACCTTCGAATGTGACTGGAGCGCTTCATATAGGCCATGCACTTACGGCTGCTATAGAGGTATTCCTCATCAATGCCTGCACAGACAGACAGACCTATGTGGCAATGGTTGTAATTTCCTCTCCTTTCAATAATGCAGGATGCTATGATACGTTGGCGGAGGATGTCTGGTTATAATGCTCTTTGGGTCCCTGGGGTGGACCACGCTGGCATTGCTACACAGGTCTGCATCTTGGAACTGATCCACTATCAGCTAAAATTGTCTTGTACACTGCTTTATATAATTCGTGGCATTTCCTGTGCTTCAACTTCTGAAACAAACACTACCAGTGTTCGTTGTTGACCATAGCCGTTAAAACAAAGCTGTCAATAGGGGTGTTGGTCCCCTATTAATACACAGAATGTTTGTAATGTGAGCAGATATCTAATAACCTGTTCTGTCTAGCAGGTTGTAGTGGAGAAGAAGTTGATGCGTGAAAGGAAGTTGACAAGGCATGACATAGGGCGTGACAAATTCATATCTGAAGTAAGCATCGGGTTTTCCTTTAACAAATTGTTATGTTTGCGATTGCCCTATGTTCTTTACTATTTGGATGATATAAAAGCTTTAATGACACTGTTATACCATGGAATATCAACAATGTAGATTCAGTCAGTGTTCTGTATATTTTTTAAAATTCGCAATCAGCAGTGTCATGTGTGATGCAGCATGGATCGTAGTGAGCTTATTTCTTTGCCCACTTGGTGTATCCTCTTATCATCTTCTGTACAAGTCCTGGAATGGAAAGATCAGTATGGTGGTACCATATTGAATCAATTACGTAGTCTTGGAGCCTCCCTTGATTGGTCCCGCGAGGTAAACTTCTTATTTTCTTTAGTTATGAAAAATAATGAAAACAATGTATTATCTATAGTTCTAACTCCTAATAATGTCAACTTCGTTTGTCAGTGCTTTACAATGGATGAGAAAAGATCAAAAGCTGTAACTGAAGCTTTTGTCAGGTTGTATAAAGATGGCCTTATTTATAGGTCAGTATCCTCACCTTCCCCTGTTCCAGGTGTTAAGCATTTGTCTTTTGCCTGTTAAGTAATGCTATGGTGCTTTACTTCTAAAAATTTATATTCTTCATCATGTCTTTCAATTGCCAGCCTATTTTTTTCTAATGGATGTTTTGATCTTTTGCAGGGATTATCGCCTTGTAAATTGGGATTGCGCGCTTCTAACTGCGATTTCTGACATAGAGGTTGGTTAAGCCTTTTATTCTCTACAATATACAGTTTGGTATTGCACGTCTGACTAATATCAATTCATTTGTTTGAATATGCTGTTTTATCTGGTTGATCATTTAGATCTTAAAGAAGAAACTATGCTAAAGGTCCCTGGTTACAGCACACCAGTACAATTTGGTGTCATGATTTCCTTTGCGTATCCTCTTGAAGGAGGATTGGGTGAGATTATTGTTGCAACAACAAGAATTGAAACTATGCTGGGTGATACAGCAATAACTGTAAAACCAGAGGATAAAAGATATAAGCATCTGCATGGAAGATATGCAATTCACCCCTTCAATGGCAGAAAACTAAAAATAATCCGTGATGCTGTGTTGGTGGATCCCACTTTTGGCATTGGGGCTGTCAAGGTGTGATATAATGCCGGCTGACTTATATTTTTATCTCATTTTACTTAGTTGAAACTTGTGCATGCACTGGCCCCTCTTAACTTGTGTTGTTGTTTGCTTTTTATGCAGATTACACCAGCCCATGATCCAAATGACTTTGAGGTTGGAAAGCGACATAACCTAGAGTTCATCAATATCTTCACAACAACAACAAACAACAACAACAAAGCCTTTAGTCCCAAACAAGTTGGGGTAGGCTAGAGGTGAAACCCATAAGATCTCGCAACCAACTCATGGCTCTGGCACATGGATAGCAAGCTTCCACAGACGATGGGAAAATAAACAGCAATGGAGGCACACAATTTGAAGGAATGCCAAGATTTGCTGCTCGGGTTGCTGTCATAGAAGCATTGAAGGCAAAGGTAGTACTGGATTCATATCATTCACATCAAAGTATAGGTGATCTTGTCTTCAAAGAAAGGGTTGTTAGGGGCTGCACTTGTTTAGTAGAAATTTGTGGCATGTCTACAAATCCTCTATTCTTAAATAGTTGTAACCCACTACCTAATTTCCCTACACATGCAACCCTTCCACATCAACAAACAATGCATGTATGCCAGTCATCAACCTGCCAGCTCACTACCTACTTGTCTTATGCATGCGGTCCTTCCGCTTCAACAAAATAATGCATGTTTACCACAGCATCAGACTACCGTCACATTATAATTAATCCTCACCGTTATGATGTCATCAGTCTAGCTATTTTCAAAAGTGTCACAGCGGCAACGCACAGATTACCCTCTAGTTTTCACGAGTATAAGAGGGGACAAATAGTGAAATATCTTTAACTTTATAGTAATATTTCATTTTCCTTTTTTTTTCTTGCATTTAATAGAAAGAGTACTCATAGTACTAGTGTTATCCATAAGAATTCATAAATTACATTATAAATGAAATGTGCACTTCTACTTTGGCTTGGCTGTCCTTTAAAACTTTGAGTGGTCTTAGTTTCTGTCTCTACCTGATTTTCTTGAACCTCAAGCCTGTCCAAGATCATGCTTTTGTGGTTGGGTATCCATAGTTAGTCATGCCATTTCTTGGAAATGTCTTGTATGGATGTGGAATCCAGGGATAAATATATTAACTTTACTTAGTCGTTTTTCAATTTAGTTTCTTTGTTATCATTTACAGTTTGTTTTCATTTGGATTTTGCTAAGTAATTCAGGATTAACAATGTTTTATTCTGCTTGACAAGAGCTTGTACAAGGACACGAAAAAGAACGAAATGAGTTTGGGCATTTGTTCAAGAAGTAATGATGTGGTGGAACCCATGATGAAACCTCAATGATTTGTTAATTGCAATACCATGGCAAAGGCAGGTCTTAATGCTGTAAGATCCAAAAAAATCGAGATTATTCCGCAGCAATATGAACAAGACTGGTACAGGTATATGTCGATCCTTTTTGCCTAGACGAGAAACATGCCACCTCTCGAAGATGCCATGCCAAAACAAATATGATCAATCTATTATTGTTGTCCTTGCAGATGGCTTGAAAATATACGTGATTGGTGTGTCTCAAGGCAACTCTGGTGGGGCCATCGTGTACCTGTGTGGTATGTGACACTTGAAGAAGATCAAGTGACTGATCTGGGTTCCAACAATGAACGTTGGATAGATGCAAGAAATGAAAGTGATGCGAACCTTGAGACAAAGCAAAAGTATCCGGGGAAGAAATTCCAGTTAAATCAAGATCCTGATGTGTTGGATACGTGGTTTTCATCTGGTCTATTCCCATTAACAGTACTTGGTTGGCCAGATGATACCGCTGATCTTAGGGCTTTCTACCCTGGCTCAGTACTCGAAACTGGACTTGATATTCTCTTTTCTTGGGTAGCCCGTATGGTTATGATGGGAATGCAACTAGGTGGCGATGTGCCGTTTGAAAAGGTAATGGCACAAATGGGCACACCCTACCCCTAAAACAGTAATCCATAAGTCTAATGGTCCAATATTTATATCTCTTTTGCCAATAGCTGTCTCTGCACTCCCCCTTGACACAGTGAAACTGTGCTTAGGGTAAAAGTATAATTAAGAGTCCAAAACTGTCATTCTACCTTTAATCTTGGCAGTATGTGTAGATATATTTTTACAAACTAGAAGCTCCACATGGGGCTACTTTGTATGTGTAATTTCTTCTCAAAATAACACACTGTTCGTTCCCCAGATATTTGTTGATGAATTGATGAACTTGATCATTTTGAGATATTCTCTGCCCCACCATTTGTCTCTACAAGCCGCTCTAATTTTGTCCCGAACGAACTCTGTTGCTCTACTGAGTTGATCCTGTAATGTAATACTAAATGCATAAACTTGCAGACTTACCTTTCATTTCTGTCTGCAAGATATTTTTCGGTTTGCATTTGAAAATTACTTATTGAACCAACCATATTGATCTACAGCCTATTTGAACTATACTAGTCAAGTGAGGCAATCTAGTTGAATGTATGCTTCAATTGTATATTGAGTAATGACCACACCTTCTTTTTCAGGTTTATTTGCATCCTATGATCCGTGATGCACATGGTCGGAAAATGTCCAAATCGCTTGGGAAATGTCATTGATCCCCTTGATGTGATAAATGGTATAACACTTGAAGAACTCCTCAAACGTTTGGAAGAAGGAAATCTGGATCCAAATGAACTGGAAATTGCAAGAGAAGGGAAGAAGAAAGATTTTCCTGATGGAATTCCTGAATGTGGCACTGATGCCCTCCGCTTTGCACTGATTTCTTACACTTCTCAGGTTGTTTTTTTTTGAGAATCACCGCGGGGGGGGGGGGGGGGGGGGGGGGGAGTTCCCCCACCTGAATATATTACTCAAAGGACTGCCGAGGCAGTAAGAACAGCATTACATAGGCACGGTGCATCGTGCAGAAAGGTAGGAGCGCCACGAGAAGACGTCCTCCTTGTCTTGTGTAAGCACAAGACGATGAGACCACAGGTCCAGTGCGGAAATAAGGTTTCTAAGGGTTATTACAGCGCTTTGATCAATCATCCTAAATACCATGTCGTTGCGAGCAGACCAGATCATCCATAACAGGGCCAAGAGGACTGAAGGCCATGCGGAGGTAGGGAGGTGGGTAGGGATATCGACATCCCAGAGGTCTGTGATGTCGTCAGACAGAGGCAAAAAACCCAGGCGTTGCCAGATCCTGTTGGCGAGGGGGCATGATATGAACAGGTGGTTGGAGTCTTCTGGCAGCCTTGCGCACCGAGGACATATATCTGAGACGATCATATGTTTGTGTGCAAGGTTGCACCTGGTGTTGAGGCGGTCCTTGAAGAGCAGCCAGGCGAATACTTTGAGCTTACGAGGTATCTTTGCAGACCAGATAAGCGGGGCATGATGATCATGCTCAGTTTGTTCCATGATGGCGGCGTATGCATGCTTGGTGGAGAAGGCAATGCCGTGGACAGTACTCAGGTTGTAGTCACACCCATTTGATTTTATGTTGTATTGTGCTTCCAGTTCACATCTTTTAACATAATTTTTGTTTTGTTTTACAGTCTGATAAGATCAATCTGGATATCAAGAGAGTGGTGGGGTACAGACAATGGTGCAATAAATTGTGGAATGCCATTCGTTTTGCAATGGGCAAGCTTGGTGGACAGTACACTCCGCCGGCAACTGTTGCTGTGTCTCAGATGCCACCAATCTGTAAATGGATACTCTCAGTACTTAACAAGGCTATTGGGAAGACTGTCAGCTCATTAGAAGCATATAAATTCGCAGATGCAACATCTGCTATATACTCATGGTGGCAGTAACAACTATGTGATGTATTCATAGAGGCCATAAAACAGTACTTTTTCAATGACTCTCAAGAGTTCGAATCAACCAGAGCTGCCTGTAGAGATGCATTATGGATTTGCCTGGACACCGGCCTGCGCCTGCTTCACCCATTCATGCCCTATGTAACAGAAGAGTTATGGCAGCGTCTTCCTCAGCCCAAAGATTCTTGCAGGAAAGGTTCCATCATGTTATCAGAATACCCATCTGTTGTTAAGGTAAACACTCATGATGATTGTAAGTAAATCCAGAGAACTTCACCTTTAGATACCTATATTTACCAGTGGGAAGACACTATTCTTTATCACAAGAATGGGCATATGATAATCTTGAAAACGAAATCGATATGGTCCTGGACACTGTGAACAAACTAAGATCCCTGAGGCCACCAACGAATACAAATGAAAGGTCGATCAACTTTCTGGACTTCCCTGTTTCTGTATTATGCAGGCTAACTGCTTGATTGCCTCTTGTTCAGTACATCTGGCTTGCCGAAACATAATATCCTATTGCCTCTTCTTTCATGTACAGGCGACCTGCTTTTGCACTTTGTCGAAGCCAAGAGATTGCTGCCATTGTTCAATGCTATCAATCTTTAGCCGTCACTCTTTCTTCTATCTCGTCCCTTAAGGTTTTCACTTTACACTTTCATGTGATTATTCTTTTTATACTAGGGAAGTGCCTGTTTTTTCTGCCATGCCATCTGAAATTAGTTTGTACTTTGTTCTTTGTAATTTATGCTGAAACCATAAGTGGAGCTATCCTGTAGTGGACTTTAACCACTGATGTGATATTGAAAATTCTGCAGCTCCTGGCAGAGAGTGATCAAACTCCACCTGATTGCGCAACTACTGTCGTGAACAAAGATCTGAGCGTGTACCTCCAGCTTCAAGGAGCTCTAAATGCGGAAGCTGAGCGTGAAAAGCTAAAGAAAAAGAGAGACGAAATTCAGAAGTAAGTCTACATTGTTTCTCCCAGCTGGTTTGAACAGTGAAGATATATGGCTAGGTTTCTTTTTTGTACTTGATTGTATCAGTAAGTAGCATGGTTTGCTGTGGATGTGTGCAGGCTACGGCATGCCTTGTCACAGAAGATGGATGCTTCGGGCTACAGAGAGAAGGCTCCTCAGGGCGTCCAAGAGGAGGACATGAGAAAACTGTCCGCCTTGTTGGAGCATCTGGAGGTCATCGGTGAAGCTGAAAAGAAGCTAGACACGAAAACTGTCGATGCTTGATGAGCATCTCTGTTGTGATTTGTGATGCGGCGTTTTTGTTTATACGTTGATGTCGCAATTGTCACTGGCAATGCTCAGATTTGTAGAAAGTCGAGTGGAAGGTTGGGGCTTCATTGCAGTTCCACCCCATTTTACAGCGCGAAGAATATTACTTAAAACTCATAGATTTGCATGTGTATATGCAACGGATCAATTATGAGCATTTTTCTTTTTAAATATGCATTGCCTCTTATAACCACTGGCAGACATGCACTGTTTCCCTTTGCGAATATCTTGTGTGCTTTGTTATTTGTACCGTTCACGAACTTGTGTATGGTATGTATGTTTGTACTCCAACTTGTGTGTGGAATAGCAAAGTTAAAAAGGAAGCAAAAATAAGAAACTATTGTGAACACAGGTGCATGTCATAGAAGGTGTTTTTGCTTGGTGCTCGTAGATTATGAAGAACGTGTGCTTATCCATCAGTGTAGTGAGTTTTTGCACAAAAAGTCCATTGGTGTGGTGACCGCCATAGCCTTACCTTGCTTCCACCCAGAGACTGTACCTCCCGCCTTGAGAGAGTAAAGTTCTATCTCCAGAACCATACATTCCACCGGGCCAAAAACCTTGGCGCGAAGTTCATGGAAAGCTAGCGTTCAATACAAGGTTCCCACCTTCACGCATGATATTATGGAAAGTAATTCATGTCTCAGGCCAAAGCTTGGTCAGCAAGAGTTATCCACATACATGGTATTTATTTACAAAAGTTAATACGTACTCCCTTCATCCGAAAATACTTGTCATAAAAATGAATAAAAAAAATGTATCTAAAACTAATATATGTCTAGATACATCCATTTTATTCATTTTGATGACAAGTATTTCCGGACGGAGGGAGTAGCATAATCGGAGAAAACATTTAACACATTCAAACCTATCCGAAGAAAGCATTTAATGCATTAAAACCCAGATCCTCTATATAAACGCATACCACCCAGGCTCAGGAGTAAACATTGCGACAACACCACCCAGATCCAGATTAGAAAGAAACTCCAGCATCTCCTCATGGCAGTCCTCGGCAAGAGTACTAGCGTTGTGTGCCTCATAGCCCTAGTGCTCATGGCCACCGTTCTCTCCTCACGTGCCATCGACCATGGTTCGTTTTTTTTCATCAATGATATTATTTCTAATCTGAAAATCCACTTTTACATAGTGTACATTTTGCGGTCATGAGACATGTGGATATTAGTAACACCGCATACACTATTTCTAGATCTGTCAAGTACTTGATGTAATTTTGGCAATTAACCTACACTAGTGCATCTGATTCTCAGGATGCGACATCGGTCCATTTCCCGGGGATAAGTGTCCCGAGCTATGTGAAAAAGCATGTGGTAAGCCCGGCGCTTGCTCATCAGACGGTCCCGTGTCTTACTGTTGCTGCGAACCAGTACGTCAAGATGGATCCATGAGGCCTCAGGAGGTTGCTGAAATGATACAAACATAGTGTCACGGATGACCAGAACCATGTCGAATAAATGTGCTAGCTCTTGATGTTGATGTAGTTAAACAAATAATGAATTTTCTTGTCAATCTGTTGTTGTGTTTGTCTTTTCTCTTAAGTAGTACATGGGTTAGTCTAGGGTGGCCTAGTTATTGTACATCTAAGTGACTCAATTAAAGATAAAAACAGACAAAAAGAAAAAAGAAAATACTCTCGCAAATCTCCGCGCAAAATCGACTGAGATGTGCAATACTTAAAGCACATCTAGAGACCCAACGGTGCGGGACCTATAAGCGGCCATGGACCAGCCCTTCTAGCAGCCCGTCTTGAAAGACTATGTCTGAGAAGTCACCGAGGATCGAGAGAAGTGCACAGTCATTCATGCGCGGCCCTCGTCGAGTTTGTCTGCCTTGGGATGCCGAGGCTGACAACGGCTGGGCAGTCGAGGCCGCACGTGGTCACGTCAGAGCTTCACACGAAGGAGGGCATCGGATTTTGGCACCGGTCACTAGTGGTGTCCACCGCCGGATGACAAGTAATTATTTATTGTTTTTGAGAGGCCGTCAATGCATGTGAAGGGCGAGCTGTCGGCACCACATTGCAGGATTGACCGGACTCCGGCCAACAAATACTGAAATTCCTTCGTTTGACGAGAAATATTTTTATTATTTCTAGTCTATACTCCTTCCGTTCTTTTATATAAGGTCCATTGTTAACGGTACGGCTCAAGGCACACAACTATAGACAATTTAGGACAAAATTACCTCTAGCTAATTCATTGATTAGCGGAAAGTAAATCATTCAGGCTATGAAAGGAAGAGATACACACAATTGGGAGAGATGCCTTTTTCTTTTTTCTCTACAACACTAGTAGAAAAGGCGGCTTTCATTCGGGCCTGGCCAGCCCATTAATCCCGGTTCTTCCACGAACCGAAACCAATGGATGCATTCGTCTCGGTTCCTGAGCCCAGGGGGCCGGCCGGGGCCTCGTGGGCATTGGTCCCGATTCGTATGGACCCATTTGTTCCGGTTCTAGACACAAACCGGGACCAATGGGCCTCGCTTCTGGCCCACAACCATTGGTCCCGGTTCTTGGCTTGAACCGGGACAGAAGGCCGGGATTTAGTCCCGGTTCCAGTCATGAACCGGGACAAATGAGTTGCCTATATATACCCCGTCACCGCAGCAGAGCACTCTATAGTGCTCTGTTTTTTCTGGCCGGCGAGGAGAGGGCATTTGGGTTCTCTAGCTCACCTCCTATGCACACGAGGTGTTCGATGAAATGCCCAAGCCACGCTAGTTAAGCTTTCTCCTCTCGAAGCTCGACTCCAAGCTCCATTTTTCCCGAGATTTGTCTAGGTTTAGCGGTCCATCACGTCCCGTCCCCGTCTCACCGCCGTCGATCGCCCGCGCCGATCTCGTCGCCTGCACCACCGTGGTGAGCCTCTTATCTTCTTCTGAAAGAAAAAAAAAATTCTTACTTTAGATAGATACTTGTCTAATTTTCTTATTTTCATTATTGCTTGTTATTATATAGTGCGATGGTTTTAACATCCGCCCCCGCCGGCCCTCGTCTTGGCTATGATTCGGATGTGGTATATATGTATATGTATATATATATATATACATATATATATATTTTTTATAATTATTTGGTTCATTTATTGTTTATGACAATTATGCCCATCAAGTTGACATAGATTTTATTTATGTAGGAGGTAGTTGAACCGGAAATTCCAACCGGCCCTATTGTTGAGAGGTTAAATTTAGTTGAAGAAGAAAACAATTACTTGAAGGAAAAAATAAAAAAATTGAGGAGGAGAAGATGATATTGGAGTTGCATGTTGCGGATGTCGTCGATGATCACAAGATCAAGATGGATGCAATGCGGTTGAAGATTAGAAAGATTAGAAAATATGCCATTCATACCGAGGCTTGGTATCATTATGCCGTTGGATCAATTTTTACCTTGGTTGTGATTATGATCGCATTTGTTGTTGCATTGAAAGGTTTTACATAGTTTTAATGTATGGTTTAACTAGATGCTCTGGAGAGGTATATGTTGTTCAATGAGAACTATGTATGTACTTTGTTTTTAATGTGATGATGACCTTCTATTAATTTGGTCACTTATCTATCCATGTGAACATGTAATGGTTTTTGACACACATAATTATATATAATGCACGCAGATGAACCGACAATGGATGTAGTTTTTTCTCGTAACCCTCTCAACTTTTTAGCACATGTTATGTGGGTGAAATTATGATACCATGCCAACTTTCAACCTTTTTAGAGTTCATTTAAAATGCTTTTGAATTTCAGGGTCTTATAGCTAAGAAAATCATTAAATGCATAAAAAATAACAAATGAAGTCAGAAAGGGTTGAAAATTGATGATGTGGCTCTGAATGTTGCATTTTGAACACACAAAAAGTCTGGAGTTCAAATAAGTTTAAAAAAATGAAATCCCTTTGTAACAGACGAGTTTCCGTATGAAACCCTGATACTTCAAAAAAGATTGTCCATTTTATACACGAAGTGCATCTAGTTTTTGCCGCAACCCTCTCAACTTTTTAGCACATGCTATGCGGGTGAAATTATGATACCATGCCAATTTTCAACCTTTTCAGAGTTCATTTGAAATATTTTTGAATTTCAGGGTCTTATAGCTCAAAAAAAATCAGTAAATGCATGAAAAATAACAAATGAAGTCAGAAAGGGTTGAAAATTGATGATGTGGCTTTGAATGTTGCATTTTGAACACACAAAAAGTCTGAAGTTCAAATAAGTTTAAAAAAACGAAATCCCTTTGTAACATATGAGTTTCCGTATGAAACCCTGATACTTCAAAAAAGATTATCCATTTTGTACACGGAGTGCATCTAGTTCTTGCCGTAACCCTCTCAACTTTTTAGCACATGCTATGTGGATGAAATGATGATGTCATGCTAACTTTAAACCTTTTCAGAGTTCATTTGAAATGCTTTTGAATTTCAGGGTCTTATAGCTCAAAAAAATCAGTAAATGCATGAAAAATAACAAATGAAGTCGAAAAGGGTTGAAAATTGATGATGTGGCTTTGAATGGTGCATTTGGAACACACAAAAAGTCTGGAGTTCAAATACGTTCAAAAAAATGAAATCCCTGTGTAACAGATGAGTTTCCGTATGAAACCCTCATATTTCGAAAGAGATTGTCCATTTTGTACACGAAGTGCATCTAGTTCTTGCCGTAACCCTCTCAACTTTTCAGCACATGCTATGTGGGTGAAATGATGATACCATGCCAACTTTCAACCTTTTCAGAGTTCATTTGAAATGCTTTTGAATTTCAGGGTCTTATAGCTCAAAAAAAATCAGTAAATGCATGAAAAATAACAAATGAAGTCAGAAAAGGTTGGTGCCACTCTCGATCCCTCTCAACTAGCGAGGTGGGACTAAACTTTTGGCCGCGACGCGGGCAACAAGTGGCCTTTGGTCCCGGTTGGTGCCACCAATCGGGACTAAAGGGATGCATTGGTACCGGTTCGTGGCACCAACCAGAACCAATGCCCCCCCTTTAGTCCCGGTTGGTGCCACCAACCGAGACCAAAGGCCTCTGCTTCTCGCCCTTTGGGCTGCTGAAAAGAGACCTTTGGTCCCGGTTGGTGGCACCAACCGGGACTAAAGGGGGCATTGGTCCCGGTTGGTGCCATGATCCGGGACCAAAGCTCTGGGTATATAACCAACACTTGTGAAAATTTTCATCTTCATCTCGTAGTTGCCCCCGACGACCCCTCGACGACATCGATGCCGCCAGGCTGCCCCGACGCCGCCTACCGCCCCCGCCGTCAGCGTCACCGTCGCCGTCGCCGCACGCCGCCCCTGCCCCGACGCGCGCCGCCCCTGTCCCGACGCCGTCGCCGCACCACTCCCCGCGCCCCTGCTCGCCCCGACGCCGCGCACTCCTGCTCCAATGCGTCCCTCTGTGAGCACCGCGCCCCTGCCGGCCCCGCCGTCGCCGTGCTTTCTTAGTTATACATGCTATTTTTTTTCATGTTTTTACATGTTTTCATATTTTCATATATGTATGTATGTATGTTTTAGATATATGTATTTTTTTATGTATGTTCATATATGTATGTATGTATTTTTTACATGTTTTTTGTATGTATGTATGTATGTATTTTTTTTCAATTTGTAATATGTATGATGTTTTAAAAATACATATATGCAAAAGTTAGATTTTTAGAAAAGTTTTATCTATATATGTTCTCTGATTTAGTACATTTTATGTTAGTTTCATTTTTAGAAAAGTCTTATATATTTAGGAAGAAGGAATGGAAGGAAGAAGGAAGATGAGGAAAAAGTTTTATATATGCAAACGTTACATTTTTAGAAAAGTTTTATATATCTAGCTAGGAAAGGAAGAAGAAGAAAAAGAATGAGAGGAAAAAGAAAAATAAGAAGAGGAAGAAAGGAGAAGAAGAGGAGAGGAAGAAGATGAGAAATAAATAAGAAGAGGAAAAAGAAAGAAAAAGAAGAGGAGGGTGAAATGATGATACCATGCCAACTTTCAACCTTTTTAGAGTTCATTTGAAATGCTTTTGAATTTCAGGGTCTTATAGCTCAAAAAAAATCAGTAAATGCATGAAAAATAACAAATGAAGTCAGAAAAGGTTGGTGCCACTCTCGATCCCTCTCAACTAGCAAGGTGGGACTAAAATTTTGGCTGCGACGCGGGCAACAAGAGGCCTTTGGTCCCGGTTGGTGCCACCAACCGGGACTAAAGGGATGCATTGGTACCGGTTCGTGGCACCAACCGGAACCAATGCCCCCCCTTTAGTCCCGGTTGGTGCCACCAACCGAGACCAAAGGCCTCTGCTTCCCGCCCTTTGGGCTGCTGAAAAGAGATTCCTTTCTTCTTCTCCTCTATTTCTTTCTTTCTTCTTCTCCTCTTTTTTCTTATTCTTTTTTTCTTCGATCTTCTCCTCTATTCCTTTTTTCTTCTCCTCTTTTTGTTTCTTCTTTGTCTTCTTATTTTTTTATCGGGTATGTCGTTGTCGATATACCCTCTCTCGACAACTTCAACACGAGGGGAGGGGGGTTGATATACCCCCTCCCCGATAACATTATTTTTCCATGTATGTATGTCGTCGTTGTCGATATAACCCCCTTCCGGATAACTTCGACATGAGGGGCGGTCGATATATATACCCCCTCTCGACCGTGATAACTTATACCATGGGAGCACCCCCGGCCCTCTCGCTCGACCAAAACTCTCGAGGACACCCAAACCCTAGAAAAAATGATGTCGGTCTCCTACCCCCTCCCGCCGCGCCCCTACCCACAAACTCTCTCGAGGCCACCAAAATTTACCAAGTTAAAAGAGCGTTGTCGTCGAGGCCACCCCAAACCCTAGAGAAGCGTCAAGGCCAGGCCACTAATATGATTCCTTATTGTTCTTAGCTAGCTAGTTCAACATTTGCCACTAATATGTCCATCTATCATGTTTGAATAATAATTTCCATGTTGTAAATATTTGCACAAACTATGGATCCGCACCCCCGAGACGAAGCACAAGAAGCGGTGTTGGGGGAGATAATCGCACACGGAAGTGATGCCGTCTTGTCGTTTCTCAATGACACATGCACCGATGGTCTGGAAAGACAGGATGAAGAAGCAGGCTACGACAATGATCAAACAATGGAGGAGGAAGGACACCGTGATGACGGCTCCGGTGACCGAATGGAGGGGGAAGGACACCGTGACGACGGCTCCGGTGACCGAACGGAGTCCGGCCAGGTATATATATTAATTAATTAAGCATGTGCTGACTATAGTTAATTGATGCATTAATTGTTTTCGGTATGTACACATATTAACTCTCTTATTTTTCTTCTTTTCTAGCCCTCCGGATCGAGCAACACTTCGGTAACGAGACGATGCCCGACGAGAAAGTTGCGCTCAGATGAAAGGTACACGATCATCGAAATTGATCGCGCTGGCCAACCGCTTGAACCCCTTCAGACCAAGCAAAAATTTAATGCTCAGTGCGGGGTTCTAGTTAGGGACATGATCCTGATGTCTACTACACAACCTTCTTCTTGTAGATGTTGTTGGGCCTCCAAGTGCAGAGGTTTGTAGGACAGTAGAAAATTTCCCTCAAGTGGATGACCTAAGGTTTATCAATCCATAGGAAGCGTAGGATGAAGATGGTCTCTCTCAAGCAACCCTGCAACCAAATAACAAAGAGTCTCTTGTGTCCCCAACACACCCAATACAATGGTAAATTGTATAGGTGCACTAGTTCGGCGAAGAGATGGTGATACAAGTGTAATATGGATGGTAGATAAAGGTATTTGTAATCTGAAATTATAAAAACAGCAAGGTAACTAATGATAAAAGTGAGCGTAAACGGTATTGCAATGATGGTAAACAAGGCCTAGGGTTCATACTTTCGCTAGTGTAAGTTCCCTCAACAATAATAACATAATTGGATCACATAACTATCCCTCAACATGCAACAAAGAGTCATTCCAAAGTCACTAATAGCGGAGAACGAACGAAGAGATTATGGTAGGGTACGAAACCACCTCAAAGTTATTCTTTCCAATCAATCCGTGGGGCTATTCCTATAAGTGTCACAAACAACCCTAGAGTTCGTACTAGAATAACACCTTAAGACACAAATCAACCAAAACCCTAATGTCACCTAGATACTCCAATGTCACCTCAAGTAAACGTGGGTATGATTATACAATATGCATCACACAATCTCAAATTCATCTATTCAACCAACACATAGGACCTCAAAGAGTGCCCCAAAGTTCTACCGGAGAATCACGACGAAAACGTGTGCCAACCCCTATGCATAGGTTCATGGGCGGAACCCGCAAGTTGATCACCAAAACATACATCAAGTGAATCACGTGGTATCCCATTGTCACCACAGATACGCACGGCAAGACATACATCAAGTGTTCTCAAATCTTTAAAGACTCAATCCGATAAGATAACTTCAAAGGGGAAACTCAATCCATTACAAGAGAGTAGAGGGGGGAAGAAACATCATAGGATCCAACTATAATAGAAAAGCTCGCGATACATCAAGATCGTATCACCTCAAGAACACGAGAGAGAGAGAGAGAGATCAAACACATAGCTACTGGTACATACCCTCAGCCCCGAGGGAGAACTACTCTCTCCTCGTCATGGGGAGCACCGGGATGATGAAGATGGCCACTGGAGAAGGATTGCCCCTTCCGGCAGGGTGCCGGAACGGGTCTAGATTGGTTTTTGGTGGCTACGGAGGCTTCTGGCGGCGGAACTCCCGATCTATTGTGCCCCCCGATGTTTTTAGGGTATATGGAGATATATAGACGGAAGAAGTACGTCAGGGGGGCCACGAGGGCCCACGAGGGTGGAGGGCGCGCCCAGGGGGGTGGGCGCGCCCCCTGCCTCGTGGCGTCCTCGCAGGTCCCCCGACGTGCACTCCAAGTCTTCTGGGCTTCTTTCCTTCCAAAAATGAGTTCCGTGAAGTTTCAGGTCAATTGGACTCCGTTTGATTTTCCTTTTCTTCGAAACCCTAAAACAGGGTAAAAACAGAAACTGACACTGGGCTCTGGGTTAATAGGTTAGTCCCAAAAATGATATAAAAGTGTATAATAAAGCCAATAAACATTCAAAACAGTAGATAATATAGCATGGGGCAATAAAAAATTATAGATACGTTGGAGACGTATCAGCATCCCAAGCTTAATTCCTGCTCGTCCTCGAGTAGGTAAATGAAAACGGAATTTTTGATGCGGAGTGCTACTTGGCATAATTCCAGTGTAATTCTTCTTAATTGTGGTATGAATATTCAGATCCATAAGATTCAAGACAAAAGTTCATATTGACATAAAAATAATAATACTTCAAGCATACTAACTAAGCAATTATGTCTTCTCAAAATAACATGGCCAAAGAAAGCTATCCCTACAAAATCATATAGTCTGGCTATGCTCCATCTTCACCACACAAAATATTTAAATCATGCACAACCCCGATGACAAGCCAATCAATTGTTTCATACTTTTGATGTTCTCAACCTTTTTCAATCTTCACGCAATACATGAGCGTGAGCCATGAACATAGCACTATAGGTGGAATAGAATGGTGGTTGTGGAGAAGACAAAAAGGAGAAGATAGTCTCACATCAACTAGGCGTATCAATGGGCTATGGAGATGCCCATCAATAGATATCAATGTGAGTGAGTAGGGATTGCCATGCAACGGATGCACTAGAGCTATAAGTGTATGAAAGCTCAACAAAAGAAACTAGTGGGTGTGCATCCAACTCGCTTGCTCACGAAGACCTAGGGCATTTTGAGGAAGCCCATCATTGGAATATACAAGCCAAGTTATATAATGAAAGATTCCCACTAGTATATGAAAGTGACAACATAGGAGACTATCTATCATGAAGATCATGGCGCTACTTTGAAGAACAAGTGTGGTAAAAGGATAGTAGCATTGCCCCTTCTCTCTTTTTCTCTCATTTTTTATTTTTTATTTTTTATTTGGGTCTTCTCTTTTTTTATTTGGGCTTCTTTGGCCTCTTTTTTTTATTTTTCGTCCGGAGTCTCATCCCGACTTATGGGGGAATCATAGTCTCCATCATCCTTTTGTTGGGGAACGTTGCAGAAAACAAAAATTTTCCTACTCGTTTCACCAAGATCATCTAGGAGTTCATCTAGCAACGAGTCACGAGATGCATCTACATACCTTTGTAGATCGCGAGCGGAAGCGTTCGTTAGAACGAGGTTGAAGTAGTCGTACACGCCGTGATCCAAATCACCGATGACCAGCGCCGAACAGACGGCACCTCCGCGTTCAACACACGTACGGGACGGGAGACGTCTCCTCCTTCTTGATCCAGCAAGGGGGAAGGAGAGGTTGATGAAGATCCAGCAGCACGACAGCGTGGTGGTGGATGCAGGGCGTCACGACAGCAGGGCTTCGCCGTGTACTACGAGAAAGGAAGAAGTAACGGGGAGAGAGGAAGCACCAAAAGCGCGGGGATGAAGTCCCTCCTCTCCCCCACTATATATAGGGGTGCCAGGGGGGGCGCCGGCCCTGGTAGATGGGATCTACCAGGGGGGGCGGCGGCCAAGGGGTGGGGGGCTTGCCCCCCAAGCAAGGGGTGGCCCCCCTTAGGGTTTCCCCCCCCCACCAACCCTAGGCGCATGGGCCTTGGGGGGGATGGCGCCCCAGCCCACTATGGGCTGGGTTCCCACCTATTTCAGCCCAAGGGGCCCTCCGGGATAGGTGGCCCCACCCGGTGGACCCCCGGGACTCTTCCGGTGGTCCCGGTACAATACCGGGTACCCCGAAACTTGTCCCGATGGCCGAAACTGCACATCCTATATATAATTCTTTACCTCCGGACCATTCCGGAACTCCTCGTGACGTCCGGGATCTCATCCGGGACCCCGAACAACATTCGGGTTACTGCATCTACTTATCTTCACAACCCTAGCGTCACCGAACCTTAAGTGTGTAGACCCTACGGGTTCGGGAGACATGTAGACATGACCGAGACGATCCCAGGTCAATAACCAACAGCGGGATCTGGATACCCATGTTGGCTCCCACATGCTCCACGATGTTCTCATCGGATGAACCACGATGTCGAGGATTCAATCAACCCCGTATGCAATTCCCTTTGTCTATCGATATATTACTTGCCCGAGATTCGATCGTCGGTATCCCAATACCTCGTTCAATCTCGTTACCGGCAAGTCACTTTACTCGTACCGTAATGCATGATCCCGTGACCAGACACTTGGTCACTTTGAGCTCATTATGATGATGCATTACCGAGTGGGCCCAGTGATATCTCTCCGTCATACGGAGTGACAAATCCCATTCTTGATCCGCGTCAACCCAACAGATACTTTCGGAGATACCCGTAGTCTACCTTTATAGTCACCCAGTTACGTTGTGACGTTTGGTATACCCAAAGCACTCCTACGGTATCCGGGAGTTACACGATCTCATGGTCTAAGGAAAAGATACTTGACATTGCAAAACTCTAGCAAAACGAACTACACGATCTTTATGCTATGTTTAGGATTGGGTCTTGTCCATCACATCATTCTCCTAATGATGTGATCTCGTTATCAATGACATCTTATGTCCATAGCCAGGAAACCATGACTATCTGTTGATCAACGAGCTAGTCAACTAGAGGCTTACTAGGGACATGTTGGTGTCTGTTATTCACACATGTATTACGATTTCCGGATAACACAATTATAGCATGAACAAAGACAATTACCATGAACAAGGAAATATAATAATAATGCTTTTATTATTGCCTCTAGGGCATATTTCCAACAGTCTCCCACTTGCACTAGAGTCAATAATCTAGTTACATTGTGATGAATTGAACACCCATGGAATTCTGGTGTTGATCATGTTTTGTCCTAGGGAGAGGTTTAGTCAACGGATCTGCTACATTCAGGTCCGTATGTACTTTACAAATCTCTATGTCTCCATCTTGAACATTTTCACGGATGGAGTTGAAGCGACGCTTGATGTGCCTTGTCTTCTTGTGAAACCTGGGCTCCTTGGCAAGTGCAATAGCTCCAGTGTTGTCACAGAAGAGTTTGATCGGCCCCGACGCATTGGGTATGACTCCGAGGTCGGTGATGAACTCCTTCACCCATATTGCTTCATGTGCTGCCTCCGAGGCTGCCATGTACTCCGCTTCACATGTAGATCCCGCCACGACGCTTTGCTTGCAACTGCACCAGCTTACTGCCCCACCATTCAAAATGTACACTTATCCGGTTTGTGACTTTGAGTCATCCAGATCTGTGTCGAAGCTAGCGTCGACGTAACCCTTTACGACGAGCTCTTCGTCACCTCCATAAACGAGAAACATCTCCTTAGTCCTTTTCAGGTACTTCAGGATATTCTTGACCGCTGTCCAGTGTTCCTTGCCGGGATTACTTTGGTATCTTCCTACCAAACTTACGGCAAGGTTTACATCAGGTCTGGTACACAGCATGGCATACATAATAGAACCTATGGCTGAGGCATAGGGGATGACACTCATCTCTTCTATTTCTTCTGCCGTGGTCGGACTTTGAGCTGAGCTCAATTTCATACCTTGTAACACAGGCAAGAACCCCTTCTTAGACTGATCCATATTGAACTTCTTCAATATCTTATCAAGGTATGTACTTTGTGAAAGACCTATGAGGCGTCTCGATCTATCTCTATAGATTTTGATGCCCAATATATAAGCAGCTTCTCCAAGGTCCTTCATTGAAAAACTCTTATTCAAGTAGGCCTTAATGCTGTCCAAGAGTTCTATATCATTTCCCATCAAAAGTATGTCATCTACATATAATATGAGAAATGCTACAGAGCTCCCACTCACTTTCTTGTAAACACAGGCTTCTCCATAAGTCTGTGTAAACCCAAACGCTTTGATCATCTCATCAAAGCGAATGTTCCAACTCCGAGATGCTTGCACCAGCCCATATATCGAGCGTTGGAGCTTGCACACCTTGTCAGCATTCTTAGGATCGACAAAACCCTCCGGCTGCATCATATACAATTCTTCCTTAAGGAAACCATTGAGGAATGCCGTTTTGACGTCCATTTGCCATATTTCATAATCGTAAAACGCGGCAATTGCTAACATGATTCGGACGGACTTTAGCTTCGCTACCGGTGAGAAAGTCTCATCGTAGTCAACCCCTTGAACTTGTCGATAACCCTTAGCGACAAGCCGAGCTTTATAGATGGTCACATTGCCATCCGCGTCTGTCTTCTTCTTAAAGATCCATTTATTTTCTATGGCTCGCCGTTCAACGGGCAAGTCAGTCAAAGTCCATACTTCGTTTTCATACATGGATCCTATCTCGGATTTCATGGCTTCTAGCCATTTGTCGGAATCCGGGCCCGCCATTGCTTCTTCATAGTTCGAAGGTTCACCGTTGTCTAACAACATGATTTCCAAGACAGGGTTGCCGTACCACTCTGGTGCGGAACGTGTCCTTGTGGACCTTCGAATTTCAGTAGAAGCTAGATCAGAAGTATCTTGATCATTATCATTAACATCCTCTCTAGTCGGTGCTGGCACCTCAGGAACATTTTCTTGAGTTGCGCCATTTTCCGGTTCAAGAGGCAATACTTCATCTAGTTCTACTTTCCTCCCACTTACTTCTTTCGAGAGAAACTCCTTCTCTAGAAAGGATCCATTCTTGGCAACAAAGACCTTGCCTTCGGATCTGAGGTAGAAGGTATACCCAATAGTTTCTTTAGGGTATCCTATGAAGACGCATTTTTCCGACTTGGGTTCGAGCTTTTCAGGTTGAAGTTTCTTGACATAAGCATCGCATCCCCAAACTTTTAGAAACGACAGCTTAGGTTTCTTCCCAAACCATAATTCATACGGTGTCGTCTCAACGGATTTCGACGGAGCCCTATTTAAAGTGAATGCGGCAGTCTCTAAAGCATAGCCCCAAAAAGATAGCGGTAAATCGGTAAGAGACATCATAGACCGCACCATATCTAATAGAGTGCGATTACGACGTTCGGACACACCGTTACGCTGAGGTGTTCCAGGCGGCGTTAGTTGTGAAACTATTCCACATTTTCTTAAGTGTGTGCCAAATTCGTGACTCAAGTATTCTCCTCCACGATCTGATCGTAGAAACTTGATCTTCCTGTCACGTTGATTCTCAACCTCACTCTGAAATTCCTTAAACTTTTCAAAGGTTTCAGACTTGTGTTTCATTAAGTAGATATACCCATATCTACTCAAGTCATCAGTGAGAGTGAGAACATAACGATAGCCACCGCGAGCCTCAACACTCATTGGACCGCACACATCAGTATGTATGATTTCCAATAAGTTGGTTGCTCGCTCCATTGTTCCTGAGAACGGAGTCTTGGTCATTTTACCCATGAGGCATGGTTCGCACGTGTCAAATGATTCATAATCAAGAGACTCTAAAAGTCCATCTGCATGGAGCTTCTTCATGCGTTTGACACCTATGTGACCAAGGCGGCAGTGCCACAAGTATGTGGGACTATCGTCATTAACCTTACATCTTTTGGTATTCACACTATGAACATGTGTAGCATTACGCTCGAGATTCATTAAGAATAAACCATTCACCACAGGAGCATGACCATAAAACATATCTCTCATATAAATGGAACAACCATTATTCTCGGATTTAAATGAGTAGCCATCTCGAATTAAACGAGATCCCGATACAATGTTCATGCTCAAAGCTGGTACTAAATAACAATTATTAAGGTTTAAAACTAATCCCGAGGGTAAATGTAGAGGCAGCGTGCCGACGGCAATCACATTGACCTTGGAACCATTCCCGACCCGCATCGTCACCTCGTCCTTCGCCAGTTTCCGCTTATTCCGCAGCTCCTGCTTTGAGTTACAAATGTGAGCAACTGCACCGGTATCAAATACCCAAGAGCTACTACGAGCACTGGTTAGGTACACATCAATTACATGTATATCACATATACCTTTTGTTTTGCCGGCCTTCTTGTCCGCTAAGTATTTGGGGCAATTCCGCTTCCAGTGACCACTTCCCTTGCAATAAAAACACTCAGTCTCGGGCTTGGGTCCATTCTTTGGCTTCTTCCCGGCAGCTTGCTTGCCGGGCGCGGCAACTTCCTTGCCGTCCTTCTTGAAGGCTTTCTTACCCTTGCCCTTCTTGAACTTAGTGGTTTTATTGACCATCAACACCTGATGTTCCTTCTTGACTTCTACCTCTGCTGATTTCAGCATAGCAAATACTTCAGGAATGGTCTTTTCCATCCCCTGCATATTGAAGTTCATCACAAAGCTCTTGTAGCTCGGTGGCAGCGACTGGAGGATTCTGTCAATGACCGCATCATCCGGGAGATTAACTCCCAGCTGAGTCAAGCGGTTATGTAATCCAGACATCGTGAGTATGTGCTCACTGACAGAACTATTTTCCTCCATCTTACAGCTGAAGAACTTGTCGGAGACCTCATATCTCTCGACCCGGGCATGAGCTTGGAAAACCATTCTCAGCTCTTCGAACATCTCATATGCTCCATGCCTCTCAAAACGCTTTTGGAGCCCCGGTTCTAAACTGTAAAGCATGCCGCACTGAACGAGGGAGTAGTCATCGGATCGTGCCTGCCAAGCGTTCATAACGTCTTGTTCGGCAGGGAGGACAGGTGCGTCACCTAGCGGTGCTTGTAGGACATAATCTTTCTTGGCAGCTATGAGGATGATCCTCAGGTTCCGGACCCAGTCCGTGTAGTTGCTGCCATCGTCTTTCAGCTTGGTTTTCTCTAGGAACGCGTTGAAGTTGAGGACTACGTTGGCCATTTGATCTACAAGACATATTGTAAATATTTTAGACTAAGTTCATGATAATTAAGTTCATCAAATCAAATTATTTATGAACTCCCACTTAGATAGACATCCCTCTTCTAGTCATCTAAGTATAACATGATCCGAGTTAACTAGGCCGTGTCCGATCATCACGTGAGACGGACTAGTCAACGTCGGTGAACATCTTCATGTTGATCGTATCTTCTATACGACTCATGCTCGACCTTTCGGTCTTCTGTGTTCCGAGGCCATGTCTGTACATGCTAGGCTCGTCAAGTCAACCTAAGTGTTTGCATGTGTAAATCTGTCTTACACCCGTTGTATGTGAACGTCTGAATAAAACACCCGATCATCACGTGGTGTTTTGAAACAGCGAACTGTCGCAACGGTGCACAGTTAGGGGGAACACTTCTTGAAATTAATATGAGGGATCATCTTATTTACTACCGTCGTTCTAAGTAAACAAGATGCAAAACATGATAAACATCACATGCAAAATAATAAACGTGACATGATATGGCCAATATCACATAGCTCCTTTGATCTCCATCTTGGGGCTCCATGATCATCTTGTCACCGGCTTGACACCATGATCTCCATCATCATGATCTCCATCATCGTGTCTCCATGAAGTTGCTCGCCAACTATTACTTCTACTACTATGGCTAACGCGTTTAGCAATAAAGTAAAGTAATTTACATGGCGTTTCTCCATGACACGCAGGTCATATAAAAGAATAAAGACAACTCCTATGGCTCCTGCCGGTTGTCATACTCATCGACATGCAAGTCGTGATTCCTATTACAATAGCATGAACATCTCATACATCACATATAGATCATTCATCATTCATCACAACTTTGGCCATATCATATCACAAAGCACTTGCTGCAAAAACAAGTTAGACGTCCTCTAATTGTTGTTGCAAGTTTTACGTGGCTGAATTAGGGTTCTAGCAAGAACGTTTTCTTACCTACGTGAAAGCCACAACGTGATTTGTCAACTTCTATTTACCCTTCATAAGGACCCTGTTCATCGAATCCGCTCCAGCTAAAGTGGGAGAGACAGACACCCGCCAGCCACCTTATGCAACTAGTGCATGTTAGTCGGTGGAACCGGTCTCACGTAAGCGTACGTGTAAGGTTGGTCCGGGCCGCTTCATCCCACAATACCGCTGAAGCAAGAAAAGACTAGTAGCGGCAAGAAAGTTGACAAATCCACGCCCACAACAAATTGTGTTCTACTCGCGCAAGAAGAACTACGCATAGACCTAGCTCTGATACCACTGTTGGGGAACGTTGCAGAAAACAAAAATTTTCCTACTCGTTTCACCAAGATCATCTAGGAGTTCATCTAGCAACGAGTCACGAGATGCATCTACATACCTTTGTAGATCGCGAGCGGAAGCGTTCGTTAGAACGAGGTTGAAGTAGTCGTACACGCCGTGATCCAAATCACCGATGACCAGCGCCGAACAGACGGCACCTCCGCGTTCAACACACGTACGGGACGGGAGACGTCTCCTCCTTCTTGATCCAGCAAGGGGGAAGGAGAGGTTGATGAAGATCCAGCAGCACGACAGCGTGGTGGTGGATGCAGGGCGTCACGACAGCAGGGCTTCGCCGTGTACTACGAGAAAGGAAGAAGTAACGGGGAGAGAGGAAGCACCAAAAGCGCGGGGATGAAGTCCCTCCTCTCCCCCACTATATATAGGGGTGCCAGGGGGGGCGCCGGCCCTGGTAGATGGGATCTACCAGGGGGGGCGGCGGCCAAGGGGTGGGGGGCTTGCCCCCCAAGCAAGGGGTGGCCCCCCTTAGGGTTTCCCCCCCCCCCCCACCAACCCTAGGCGCATGGGCCTTGGGGGGGATGGCGCCCCAGCCCACTATGGGCTGGGTTCCCACCTATTTCAGCCCAAGGGGCCCTCCGGGATAGGTGGCCCCACCCGGTGGACCCCCGGGACTCTTCCGGTGGTCCCGGTACAATACCGGGTACCCCGAAACTTGTCCCGATGGCCGAAACTGCACATCCTATATATAATTCTTTACCTCCGGACCATTCCGGAACTCCTCGTGACGTCCGGGATCTCATCTGGGACCCCGAACAACATTCGGGTTACTGCATCTACTTATCTTCACAACCCTAGCGTCACCGAACCTTAAGTGTGTAGACCCTACGGGTTCGGGAGACATGTAGACATGACCGAGACGATCCCAGGTCAATAACCAACAGCGGGATCTGGATACCCATGTTGGCTCCCACATGCTCCACGATGTTCTCATCGGATGAACCACGATGTCGAGGATTCAATCAACCCCGTATGCAATTCCCTTTGTCTATCGATATATTACTTGCCCGAGATTCGATCGTCGGTATCCCAATACCTCGTTCAATCTCGTTACCGGCAAGTCACTTTACTCGTACCGTAATGCATGATCCCGTGACCAGACACTTGGTCACTTTGAGCTCATTATGATGATGCATTACCGAGTGGGCCCAGTGATATCTCTCCGTCATACGGAGTGACAAATCCCATTCTTGATCCGCGTCAACCCAACAGATACTTTCGGAGATACCCGTAGTCTACCTTTATAGTCACCCAGTTACGTTGTGACGTTTGGTATACCCAAAGCACTCCTACGGTATCCGGGAGTTACACGATCTCATGGTCTAAGGAAAAGATACTTGACATTGCAAAACTCTAGCAAAACGAACTACACGATCTTTATGCTATGTTTAGGATTGGGTCTTGTCCATCACATCATTCTCCTAATGATGTGATCTCGTTATCAATGACATCTTATGTCCATAGCCAGGAAACCATGACTATCTGTTGATCAACGAGCTAGTCAACTAGAGGCTTACTAGGGACATGTTGGTGTCTGTTATTCACACATGTATTACGATTTCCGGATAACACAATTATAGCATGAACAAAGACAATTACCATGAACAAGGAAATATAATAATAATGCTTTTATTATTGCCTCTAGGGCATATTTCCAACACCTTTCCTCACTGGGACAATGCTCTAATAATGATGATCATCACACTTTTATTTACTTACAATTCAAGAATTACAACTCGATACTTAGAACAAGATATGACTCTATATGAATGCCTCCGGCGGTGTACCGGGATGTGCAATGATGCATGAGTGACACGTATGAAAGAATTATGAATGGTGGCTTTGCCACAAATACGATGTCAACTACATGATCATGCTAAGCAATATGACAATGATGGACTGTGTCATAATAAACAGAATGGTGGAAAGTTGCTTGGCAATATATCTCGGAATGGCTATAGAAATGCCATAATAGGTAGGTATGGTGGCTGTTTTGAGGAAGGTGTATGGTGGGTTTATGGTACCAGTGAAAGTTGCGCGGTACTAGAGAGGCTAGCAATGGTGGAAGGGTGAGAGTGCGTATAATCCATGGACTCAACATTAGTCATAAATAACTCACATACTTATTGCAAAAATCTATTAGTTATCGAAACAAAGTACTACGCGCATGCTCCTAGGGGGATAGATTGGTAGGAAAAGACCATCGCTCGTCCCCGACCGCCACTCATAAGGAAGGCAATCAATAAATAAATCATGCTCCGACTTCATCACATAACGGTTCACCATACGTGCATGCTACGGGAATCACAAACTTCAACACAAGTATTTCTCAAATTCATAACCACTCGACTAGCATGACTCTAATATCACCATCTCCATATCTCAAAACAATTATCAAGTATCAAACTTCTCTTAGTATTCAACACACTCATAAGAGAATTTTATTATTCTTGAATACCTAGCATATTAGGATTTTAAGCAAATTACCATGCTATTTGTGACGCCCGGATAATTAAACAATAGTAAACCCTCGTTAATGGTGCCATGTCATCACTTTACTGTTACTAATCCGCGGTTGATAGAAATCGCAATCCAAATTCAAGTTGAAACTAAAGTGCAAAATTCAAATTTCTCAAACATGCAAAATAAAATGTTCAAAGTGTTGCAAATATTCCATAATTATTTATGGTGGTGAGCCAACATTGTTTTAAAGTCTTTAATTGCTCCTAAGTATATATATCAGTGGCTAAAAACAATAATTAAATGCCTTTTATAAATTATAAAATATTAAACTAAAATTTTTAGGTGTCAAGCTTTTTGTGGCAGTGCTCAATGTTTCATAGTATTTGTTTTGTCCAACTCCACATTTTTGCAAAGTCATTTGGTGGCTTATTTAAATGCAAATGGAGGCTGTTAAAAGAAAACGGAATAATAAAAAGAAAATTGAGAAGAAGAAAAGGAAGAGAGAGCACGTGCCCCGCCTGGGCCTCACCCAAGTCAGCCCACCTAACCCCCGGTCGTCTTCTCCTGTTCACGACCGTGCCCGAACAGGATCGCGTCCCCGTCGAACCACCTCGTCGGCCATGCCGTGGGAGGATAAGGCCTCCACCGAGGTGCCCCTCCCCCCAGATATCTTCTTCCCACTCGCCTCACTCCTCCTCGGCGCCCTCCCTCCCAGATCCATCTTCTCTCTCTCCCTCGTTGTCCTCTCGGCTCACCCAAGCGCCTACGTCGCCGTCGTTGGCCACCACCCCGGCGACCGTCTCCCCCGTGCCTCTCCAACCTGTCCTTCTGCACCAACGTCGTCGACTGCGTCCTCCCCGTCCACAAGATCGAGCTCGGACCCCCTCGACCATCGGGATTGGGTTCTTCCCCGCACCTACGGTCGTCGACGAGCTCCGTCCGCTGCGACTGTCCTGCTACTACTAATCCGTCGCCGGCCTTTCGTGTGCCACACCGTGAGCCTCTACTCCTTCTCCTCCTCTTCCCCGTTGGATTCAGTCCATTAGCGCATCTTCCGCTCGTTGCCGTAGCCTACGGCTGCTAGCACGACTCCCTCACCCGTGCTCCGTTGGCCTCTGACCATGACCGGCTGCACCTGACCGCGTCCCCGTGCGTGCTCACCCGCGCGTGGCGGTGCCTCCGCCGAGCCCACCGTCCTGCTGCCACTGCTCATCGCCGGCCGGCGTTGCGGACGCCATGGCCGGAGCTCCGCTCCCGCGCGCGGTCATGCACCCCTGCCGTGGCCCTCACACGCACGCGAACCCCATGCATCGCCGCTCCTTGCGTTGCCGCCCACCGCACCCTATCTCTGCTCGCGCCCGCCGTGGCCACGTCCTTGGACTGCACCCTGTAGCCGCCCCGCGCCTGCTTCGCGCGCGCCTGGCCGCGCCTGACTGCGCCGGCTGCTACCCTCGCCGCGCCTTGCCTCCACCCCACCCGTGCTCGCCTGCTGCTGCTTGCTAGTTGCTACCACGGCGCTGCTGCTGCATCTACTACTGCCGCTGCTAACTGTATTCTGTACTGCTAGCTACTGAAGATGCTACTAGCTAGCTTTTCCCTTTTTACCATGACTAACCCTCTATACAGCCCGTAAACATAGTCTAAACGGTTATTAACATTAGTAAAAATAATATGAGTAGAAACTATACATAACAAATTTCATTTTATCCCATTGGAACAAATCCATTTGATGCATGGAATAAATCCTATGAAAATCACAAAATGCTATCTTTTGTTAACAGAAAACAGATTTGTGTGTTGCGTGCTGTGTGTGGTGTGTGTGTGTTGCGTGTGTGGCCGGCTGGGCCATTGTCCAGTACGGCCGGCCCCTTCTATACTACTTATAAAAGAGCAAACATTATCTTTTCTAAGTGCACCTCACAAAACGTATACGGATACATTACCACCGCATGATCAGTCCCACTAAACTCAATCTAACGGCTAGCCTTAACCGAATCTGTTCTCTTTGTGCACTTAGCAATTTACATTGACTGACCGTACTCCACCGCGAAGGAAAATATGAAAGTCCATGCCTGGTCAATTAGGAAACTATAATCACGGACATATCCTATTAAGAAACTAATCACGGGCACATCTAATTATTAGGAAACTTCTATACTTCTATACTTACTTATAAAAGAGAAAACATTATCTTCTCTAAGTGCACCCCACAAAACATATACGGATACATTACCACCGCATGATTAGTCCCACTAAACTCAATCTAACGGCTAGCCTTAACCGAATCTGTTCTCTGTGTGCATTTAGCAATTTACATTGACTGACCGTACTCCACCGCGGAGGAAAACATGAAAGTGCACGCCTGGTCAATTAGGAAACTATAGTCACGGACACATCCTATTAAGAAACTAATCACGGGCACATTTAATTATTAGGAAACTAATCACAAACCCATTCTATTATTAGGAAAAAAATCGCGCGCATCCTATTATTAGAAAAATAATTACGAGCCATCCTATTAGGAAATTAATCACGGACGCATCTAATTATGGGGAAACTAATCATGGCTGCATCCTATCAGATAACTAATCACGAACGCATCTAATTATTAGGAAACTAATCGCGAGCGCATCCTATCGTCTCCTATCAGGAAATCGTGATCGCGAGTCGCCAGCCGTCACCAGTCCACCACCCACGCGAGCCACAATGGGAGACACGCGAGGAGGAGCTGCGGCTTTCTCCGAACACACTTCTACTGACTGCAACGACTTCGTCCACATCCTGGGCATGCTCTCCGAGAACCACCGGCATACGCGTTGCCTTCAGCTCCATCCACAACACCCACGCTGACAACCACCCACCACTTATTAGTTCAAATAGACGTGCGTTGCACGTGCACACTTATTAGTGTTTAATTAGGACTAGATTAGTTAGTGTCAAATTAGTGCTAATTTACTTTAATAGCAAATGACATGTGGACCACCCTGTTGGTTATCTCTAATTAATTGACTTAATAGACACAGTGTCCATGACAAGTAGGACCCACTAGCACTGTTCACACATTGACCAAGGTCAACTTTGACTGTTGACCTGTTGGCTGGGCTTTGACTGGCCCCACATGTCATTGACTGTGGCTGGCCCGGTCAGGGTATAAAAAGAATCAACATTATTTAAATTCGAAATAAATAATTAAAACAATTTTAGTATATTAATAAAACTTTGAAAAATCATATAAATTAAACCGTAAGTCAGATGAAAATGTTTTCTACATGAAAGTTGCTCAGAAAAATTCAACGAATCCGAATACGTGGTCCGTTCATCTGTCGCATGCCCCTAGCATGTTGAACATGGAACTTTCCCCCTCTTTTTCCTTTGTCCGGAATCCGCCTAACGCCGGGAATTCATCCTCGGATGTTTCCCCCCTTCGTCTGCAACGTGTAGTACCGCGTTAGAGCACGCCTAGCGCTACATATCGTCATGTCATGCTTAGTGATACCTCTGTTTGCTATGTATTTACTGTTTCTTCCCCCTCTTCTCTCCGGTAGATCCCGAGGCCGATGATGCCCTGGTGATCGACTATGTTGACGATGACCCCCCTCTCTTGCCAGAGCAACCAGGCAAGCCCCCCCCTTGATCACCAGATATCGCCTACTCTCCTCTATACTGCTTGCACTAGAGTAGTGTAGTATGTTACTGCTTTCCGTTAATCCTATTCTCATGCATAGCCTGTCATTGTTGCTACAACTGTTGATACCTTACCTGCAATCCTAAATGCTTAGTATATGATGCTAGGTTATCATCAGTGGCCCTACACTCTTGTCCGTCTGCCATGCTATACTACTGGGCCGTGATCACTTCGGAAGGTGATCACGGGCATATACTATATACTTTACACTGTTACATTACCGGTGATACTGTTTGGAGATGAGGGCTGAAGGGGCAGGTGGCTCCATCCAGGTAGTGGTGGGCCTGAGTTCCCGACGGCCCCTGACTGTTACTTTGAGGCGGAGCGACAGGGCAGGTTGAGACCACCTAGGAGAGAGGTGGGCCTGGCCCTGGTCGGTGTTCGCGGATAGATAACACCCTTAACGAGATCTTGGTATTTGATCTGAGTCTGGCTACTGGCCTATACACACTAACCATCTACGCGGGGACAGTTATGGGCACTCGACGTCGTGGTATCAGCCAAAGCCTTCGTGACATCAGCGACTGAGCGACGCGCGCCGGGTTGGACCGCGTAACGCAACTTCCTTTGTAATGGAGGTTGCTAGGTCTGCTCACCGGCCGCGTACGCAACATGCAGGTGTGCAATGGGCGATGAGCCCAGACCCCTGCGCCATAGGATTTAGACCGGCGTGCTGACCTCTCTGTTGTGCCTAAGTAGGGCTGCGACGTGTTGATCTTCCGAGGCCGGGCATGACCCAGAAAAGTGTGTCCGGACAAAGGGGATCGAGCGTGTTGGGAAATGTGGTGCACCCCTGCAAGGAAGTTAAACTATTCGAATAGCCGTGATCTTTGGTAACAGGACGACTTGGAGTTGTACCTTGACCTTATGAGAACTAGAACCAGATACTTAATAAAACACACCCTTCCAAGTGCCAGATATAACCCGCTGATCGCTCTCTAACAGGGTGACGAGGAGAGGATCATCGGGTAGGATTATGCTATGCGATGCTATTTGGAGAAATTCAGTCTACTCTCTTCTACATGCTGCAAGATGGAGGTTACCAGAAGCGTAGTCTTCGATAGGACTAGCTATCCCCCCTATTATTCCGGCATTCTGCAGTTCAGTCCACATATGATACCCTTATTTCATTTGATACCAATGCATACATATGTAGTGTAGCTCCTTGCTTGCGAGTACTTTGGATGAGTACTCACGGTTGCTTTGATCCCTCTTTCCCCCTTTCTATACTCGATTGCTGCGACCAGACAGTGGATCCCAGGAGCCAGACGCCACTGTCGATGACGACTACTACTACTACTCGGGAGGTGCCTACTACTACGTGCAGCCCGCCGACGACGACCAGGAGTAGTTTAGGAGGATCCCAGGCAGGAGGCCTACGCCTTTTTCGATCTGTATCCCAGTTTGTGCCAGCCTTCTTAAGGCAAACTTGTTTAACTTATGTCTGTACTCAGATATTGTTGCTTCCGCTGACTCTTCTATGATCAAGCTCTTGTATTCGAGCCCTCGAGGCCCCTGGCTTGTAATATGGTGCTTGTATGAATTATTTTATTTGTAGAGTTGTGTTGTGATATCTTCTCGTGAGTCCCTGATCTTGATCGTACACGTTTGCGTGTATGATTAGTGTACGATTGAATCGGGGGCGTCATACTATTTAAGACTCTCAAAATAATATAAGTGAAGCATGAGAGTTCATCTATTTCTTCAAAATAAAACTACCATCATGCTCTAAAAGATATAAGTGAAGCACTAGAGCAAATGACAAACTACTCCGAAAGATATAAGTGAAGATCAATGAGTAGTCGAATAATTATGCAACTATGTGAAGATTCTCTAACATTTAATAATTTCAGATCTTGGTATTATATTCAAACAGCAAGAAAAGCAAAATAAAATGACATTCTAAGAATGGCAAACATCATGTGAAGAAGCAAAAACTTAGGATCAACCGATACTAACCGATAGTTGTTGAAGAAGAAAGGTGGGATGCCAACCGGGGCATCCCCAAGCTTAGATGCTTGAGACTTCTTGAAATATTATCTTGGGATTCCTTGGGCATCCCCAAGCTTGAGATTTTGTGTCTCCTTAATTCCTCTCATATCACGGTCTCCCTAAATCTCAAAAGCTTCATCCACACAAAACTCAACAAGGACTCGTGAGATAAGTTAGTATAAACCATTGCAAAAACCTTATCACACTCTACTGTAGCAAATCACTAAAATTATTATTCAACATTGCATACTAAACGCCTCTGCATATTTAATAGTCCTATCCTCAAATAGAATCATTAAATAAGCAAACATATGCAAACAATGCAAACATAACGGCAATCTGCCTAAACAGAATAGTCTGTAAAGAATGCTGCAACATCCATACTTCCCTAGCTCCAAAAATTATGAAAGAAAATTCCCACTGTAGTAAATTTATCAGAGGTTAATATGCAAAAGGTTTCAACATTTTATCACATTCTAACTTTTCTAGGGAATTATTGCAACAACGGTAAACTTTCTGTTTTCAAACAGCAACATGAAGACTTGTAACATAGGCATAGTAAAGACTATTAATGCCACTTTTATTGAAATAAAAGATTCAAAACATTGTTCTAAATAACAGAAAGAAAATCCTAACAAAATAAATTGACGCTCCAAGCAAAACACATATCATGTGGTAAATAAAAATATAGCTCCAAGTAAAGTTACCGATGAACGAAGACGAAAGAGGGGATGCCTTCCGGGGCATCCCCAAGCTTAGGCTCTTGGTTGTCCTTGAATATTACCTTGGGGTGCCTTGGGCATCCCCAAGCTTAGGCTCTTGCCACTCCTTATTCCATAGTCCATCGAATCCTTACCCAAAACTTGAAAACTTCACAACACAAAACTTAACAAAAAACTCGTAAGCTCCGTTAGTATAAGAAGATAAATCACCACTTCAAGGTACTGTAATGAACTCATTCTTTATTTATATTGGTGTTAAACCTACTGTATTCCAACTTCTCTATGGTTTATAAAATATTTTACTAGCCATAGATTCATCAAAATAAGTAAACAACACATGAAAAACAGAATCTGTCAAAAACAGAACAGTCTGTAGTAATCTGGATCAAACGTATACTTCTGGAACTCATAAAATTCTCAAATAAATTGCTGGACATTAGGAATTTATCTATTAATCATCTGGAAAAAGAATTAACTAAAGCACTCTCCAAATAAAAATGGCAGCAATTCTCGTGAGCGCTAAAGTTTCTGTTTTTACAGCATGATCAACAAAACTTTCCCCAAGTCTTCCCAAAGGTTCTACTTGGCACAAACGCTAATTAAAAGTATAAAACCACATCTAAACAGAGGCTAGATGAATTATTTTTTACTAAACAGGGAAAAAAAGCAAGGAACATAAATAAAATTGGGTTGCCTCCCAACAAGCGTTATCGTTTAACGCCCCTAGCTAGGCATGATGATTTCAACGATGCTCACATAAAAGATAAGAATTGAAACATAAAGAGAGCATCATGAATAATATGACTAGCACATTAAAGTCTAACATACTTCCTATGCATAGGTATTTTGTGAGCAAACAACTTATGGGAACAAGAATCAACTTGCATAGGAAGGTAAAACAAGCATAATGTCACATCCCTAGCTTCTGGTAATGCTCTAGGCTAGCTTCATGTGTGCATCATGTCTATATTTCTGAAAGTTGAATTGGGGAAAGCTGAAAGCCCCAGAAATCAATTAAAAAAATGATCAACATTAAAAATTGCTTCAAATAACCCAAGAAAATGTTCCTGTTAAGCTATAAAAATATTGGCAGGAGGTAAAATCCAAACCAATATTTTTGGAGTCACAGAAATATTTATTTTGGCCATTTGAGTTAATCCAACAATTATTTGCATTGGATTTATATATGTGATATATTAACTATATGTCCAATAATTTTGATAATTGTTGAGGGGCTTTGGAATAATCCATTTAGTCCCTGCAAAAATTATCAGAAGTGGAAAAAATAGTTTGGTTCAAAAACCAAATTAAAACCCATTTGCATAAATAGAAAACAGTAACAAAATAGAAAGCAGAGAGAGAGGGTTTTACCTGGCAGCCCAGTAGACAGCCGGCCCAGTCAGCCCAGCCGGTGCTGTCTTCTACCTTTGCCAGTAGGCAGAGGCGAAGTCGCACGCGCGCACGCGGAGGCCTCCACCTCCTGCTTCGCGGTGGCAGCCTCCCCGGCCTCCTAACCGCGCCACGGAGATGCCCGCGGCCCCCTCGATCCTCTCCTCTCTCTCCGCACCTCGCCGCTCTCTCTCCCATCCTCTGGTCACTCCCCCCTTCTCCCCGCTCGATCTCGAGCTCGGCCGAACACACCCGCCGCCGTCGATGAGCACCACCACGGCCACCGGCCCCCCCTCGCCCATCCATTGTGTCTGGAAGAACCGCAGCAACTCCGTCTTCCTCATCGTCGACGTACTCAAGCTCGGACGCCCCGTGGAGCCGCCTCCGCCCTCATCTTCCTCCTCGGGCAACCGAGATCGCCGCCGTGATTTCGTCGCCTCCGAGCCGCCCCCAAGCACGCTGAGCTCCTCAGCGACCTCACAGTGAGCTTCGACGCATTCCCCCTCTCTTTCCCGCGTCTTCCCCGACCTCTAGTCGCGGTTCCGTCAAGGCCGATACTCACCGCCGCCTGAGCTCAACGTCAGCGTGGCTCCGGTGACCAATTGGTCCCGGACGTGCGTACGTTACGCTCAGGGCATCGCGTGCTGCATCTTCAGCATGCTAGCTCGCTCCCTTGGGCACCGCAGCCGCATCCCCGCACCTGCGAAACTCCGGCCGCCGTCCGGGTCGTCACCACCGCTGTTACACGCTGCCCCGGCACCGCCTATGGCCACCAATCGAACCGCCTCGTCGTGCCACAGCCGTAGAGGCCAGGCCCGCTTGCTCCTGTCGCCGGAAACGACCGGGAGGGCAACTCCGGTGCCCTCTGCTAGCGCCGGCGATTAACCCCGGCGACTGATGACATGGCGTCGAGATTATGGCCTAATCACGTTTAGTTTAATCACCTCAGCCACTGACAATAGGGACCCACCGACTAAATAACCTCGGGTTAAGTTTAGATTAGACTTAATCTAAACACAGTGGCCCCACGCGTCGGCGTTGACCACGCTGACGTGGCAGTTGACTGGCCCCACCTGTCTGTGAGACAAACCGGCACTGGGTCACTGACCAGTGGGTCCCACTGGTCAGGTTTGACCTGGACCCTGCCCCGTTGACCTGCTGACATCATGACGATGTCATGCTGACGCAGTAATCCTTTTCTGGGATTTAAATAAATCTTAAATGATTTATTTATTTCAGAAAATATCCAAAACTTTGAAAAATCATAGAAATTCAACCGTAACTCCAAATGAAATAATTTATATATGAAAAATGATCAGAAAAATCCAAAGAATCTGAATATGGCATTTTCATGCATGTTTGAACAAGTTAACATCACTGAATAGGACAATTCATGATTATGGAATAAATGGTAAATAGTTTTGGAGTTGGAATTTGCTATAGGTTTGAATTCCACTTCAATGAACATGACTAACTGTTGCACTAGGTCAATTCAGTACTTTAATATGACATATCATTCATATGATTGTGCATTGCATTGATTGTGGTTCCTTTTGTGTTTGCCGGTGTTTGTTCCCCTCAGTAGACGTATGTACCGACGATGAGTTCGATGACACCGATGAAGAACTATTCTATCTTCAGAAGTGCCAGGCAAGCAAAACCCTCTTGTTCATTCCGATAAAATCCCACTCTCTCGCTCCTGCTCTCGTTTACTGCATTAGGGCAACACCGATTCAACTGTTACATGCTGCGGTAGTTGAACCCTTTCCTCTGCATGACCTGTCATTGCCACAGTAAATAGATGAAACCCACTAGCATGAGTAGGAGTTGTTTGAGCCCTGTTGTGCCTACTCATTCATGCTTGTTTTTCATGCCTGCTACTGCTTAGAGTTGAGTCAGGTCTGATTCATCGGGGATGAATTGGAATGTGGTGAACATGTCCTACTGATGAGAGCTAAGTGTGTGAACACGATTTGGTAAAGGTAGCGGTGAGAGGCCATGTAGGAGTACATGGTGGGTTGTCTCATTGAAACCGTCCTCAGGAACTGAGTTCTGTGTTTGTGATCCATGAACAGTTACTACCACACATTGGGCTCCGGGCGCTCCAAGCTCTCTCGACTTATTAATCAACTTGATCTCTATCCAGGAGTTGCAACTAGTTTCTGGTGTTTGTAGGTAGTGTTAGTAGTCTACCAAGTGGCACCCGGTACAGGTGGGCTTGGGACAGACTAGGCACAGTGGCCCGGTGTACCAAGTGGCACCCGGATGGTGGGCTTGGGAACCCTGTACACATCGTTTGGGGCCGTGAGCGACACCCCGGTCGGATCTCCTTGCGGATGGAACCCGAATAGGCGATAAACCTGGACTAGAGACTTGTTGGTTAGTCAGGTCGTTGCCGACTCCCTCGCCCGGCTTCCGCTTGAAGGTTGCCGAGGTACATGACGTGTACAGGGCTATAAGTGGCGAGAGCGTGTGTGAAGAAGTACACCCCTGCAGGGTTATCATTATCTATTCGAATAGCTGGATTCCTCGGATATGGAAACTTGGACCCCTTGCATAGTTCATAGACAAGTGAAAGTGGATACTCTAAAATGCGCAAGATAAGCGTGAGTGCTATGGATGGTGTTCTCGTAGGGAGACGGGAGCAGATCCATAGTGGTGTATTGGTATGGTGAATTTGTGGACTCGTGTGCGCCACCTCAAAAGAGTTGCTTGCAGTCGTAGTTCAGGTTAGCCACTGAGTCAAAGCTGGCTTGCTGCAGTTAAACTCCACCACCCCCTTTGTTGATACTGATGCATTTGTAGTTAGTTCTGATGTAAGTCTTGCTGGGTACATTTGTACTCACGTTTGCTTATTTTATGTTTTGCAGAGAGACTTCAGTCTTGCTATTAGTTGCACGTGGACTTCGACGTTTAGCTTGTTACCTCAGCTACGATCTTGTGCCCTCGGCAGGATCTGGTAGATAGTCAGGCTTCTCAGCCTTCTTCATTTGTAGTTGTCTGTACTCAGACAAGTTAAGCTTCCGCATGTGCTTGTTGCTTGTGTGCTCTGTATGTTGGGTCATGAGACCCATGTTTGTAATATCTCACTCCTCGGAGCCTAATGAATAAATACTTGAGTTGTAGAGTTATGTTGTGATGCCATGTTGTATTCACACATATCGAGCATATTGTGTGTATGATTGAAATGCTTGGTATGTGTGGGATCCGACTATCTAGTTGTTTATCCTTGGCAGCCTATCATATGGGGAAATGTAGTCTAGTGCTTCTGAGCGATAGTAGTCCGCTACAGCCCGGATCACCGGAGTCCTGCTAGCCCAGCACTACTGCTCAGGACACTTGACTGGCCGGCATGTGTTTCACTTCGTTCCTATGTCTGTCCCTTCGGGGAAATGTCACGCGGTGATATCCGGAGTCCTGCCTAGCCTGCTACAGCCCGGGTTACCGGAGTCCTGTTAGCCCAGTGCTACAGCCCGGATTCACACGCTGTTGACCGACATGCTCGAGGTTGATTCATGTATGCCTGTCCCCATGGGTTAGTGCCGCTTTGGGTTCACGACTAGCCATGTCGGCCCGGGTTCTTTGTCATATGGATGCTAGCGACACTATCATATACGTGAGCCAAAAGGCGCAAACGGTCCCGGGCCAGGTAAGGTGGCACCCGTGGAAATACCGTGCGTGAGGCCACAAAGTGATATGATGTGTTACATGCTAGATCGGTGTGACCTAGGATCGGGGTCCTGACACATAACTTCAAAACTTTAAGCACATAGAGAGGAAACTTGATATTATTGCAATTCCTATAAGCATATATTCCTCCCTCATAATAATTTTAAGTAGCATCATGAATGAATTCAACAATATAACCAGCACCTAAAGCATTCTTTTCATGATCTACAAGCATAGAAAATTTACTACTCTCCACACAAGCAAAATTCTTCTCATGAATAATAGTGGGAGCAAACTCAACAAAATAACTATCATGTGATTGCAAATTAAGATCAAGATGACAAGTTTCATGGTTACCATTATTCTTTAAATCATACGTCTCATCACAATAATCATCATAGATAGGAGGCATGCTTCCATCATAATAAATTTTCTCATCAAAACTTGGGGGACAAAAAATATCATCTTCATCAAACATAGCTTCCCCAAGCTTGTAGCTTTGCATATCATTAGCATCATGGATATTCAAGGAATTCATACTAACAACATTGCAATCATGCTCATCATTCAAATATTTAGTGTCCAACATTTTATAGATTTCTTCTTCTAGCACTTGAGCACAATTTTCCTTTCCATCATACTCACGAAAGATATTAAAAAGATGAAGCGTATGAGACAAACTCAATTCCATTTTTTATAGTTTTCTTTTATGAACTAAACTAGTGATAAAACAAGAAACTAAAAGACTCGATTGCAAGATCTAAAGATATACCTTCAAGCGCTAACCTCCCCGGCAACGGCGCCAGAAAAGAGCTTGATGTCTACTACACAACCTTCTTCTTGTAGACGTTGTTGGGCCTCCAAGTGCAGAGGTTTGTAGGACAGTAGCAAATTTCCCTCAAGTGGATGACCTAAGGTTTATCAATCCGTAGGAGGCGTAGGATGAAGATGGTCTCTCTCAAGCAACCCTGCAACCAAATAACAAAGAGTCTCTTGTGTCCCCAACACACCCAATACAATGGTAAATTGTATAGGTGCACTAGTTAGGCGAAGAGATGGTGATGCAAGTGCAATATGGATGGTAGATAAAGGTATTTGTAATCTGAAATTATAAAAACAGCAAGGTAACTAATGATAAAAGTGAGCGTAAACGGTATTGCAATGATGGTAAACAAGGCCTAGGGTTCATACTTTTGCTAGTGTAAGTTCCATCAACAATAATAACATAATTGGATCACATAACTATCCCTCAACATGCAACAAAGAGTCACTCCAAAGTCACTAATAGCGGAGAACGAACGAAGAGATTATGGTAGGGTATGAAACCACCTCAAAGTTATTCTTTCAAATCAATCCGTGGGGCTATTCCTATAAGTGTCACAAACAGCCCTAGAGTTCGTACTGGAATAACACCTTAAGACACAAATCAACCAAAACCCTAATGTCACCTTGATACTCCAATGTCACCTCAAGTATCCGTGGGTATGATTATACAATATGCATCACACAATCTCAAATTCATCTATTCAACCAACACATAGGACCTCAAAGAGTGCCCCAAAGTTCTACCGGAGAATCACGACGAAAACGTGTGCCAACCCCTATGCATAGGTTCATGGGCGGAACCCGCAAGTTGATCACCAAAACATACATCAAGTGAATCACGTGGTATCCCATTGTCACCACAGATACGCACGGCAAGACATACATCAAGTGTTCTCAAATCTTTAAAGACTCAATCCGATAAGATAACTTCAAAGGGGAAACTCAATCCATTACAAGAGAGTAGAGGGGGGAAGAAACATCATAGGATCCAACTATAATAGAAAAGCTCGCGATACATCAAGATCGTATCACCTCAAGAACACGAGAGAGAGAGAGATCAAACACATAGCTACTGGTACATACCCTCAGCCCCGAGGGAGAACTACTCCCTCGTCGTCATGGAGAGCACCAGGATGATGAAGATGGCCACCGGAGAAGGATTGCCCCCTCCGGCAGGGTGCCGGAACGGGTCTAGATTGGTTTTCGGTGGCTACGGAGGCTTCTGGCGGCGGAACTACCGATCTATTGTGCTCCCCAATGTTTTTAGGGTATATAGAGATATATAGGCGGAAGAAGTACGTCATGGGGGCCACGAGGGGCCCACGAGGGTGGAGGGCACGCCCAGGGGGGTGGGCGCCCCCTTCCTCGTGGCCTCCTCGCAGGTCCCCCGACGTGCACTCCAAGTCTTTTGGGCTTCTTTCCTTCCAAAAATGAGTTCCGTGAAGTTTCAGGTCAATTGGACTCCGCTTGATTTTCCTTTTCTTCAAAACCCTAAAACAGGGTAAAAACAGAAACTGGCACTGGGCTCTGGGTTAATAGGTTAGTCCCAAAAATGATATAAAAGTGTATAATAAAGCCCATAAACATTCAAAACAGTAGATAATATAGCATGGAGCAATCAAAAATTATAGATACGTTAGAGACGTATCAGATCCCGATCAGCATCGAGCAATGGTTGAAGCCTAAGGACAAAGACTCTCAGGTGTCTTATGTCAGCGATAGGCAGAAAGCTGATCTTTGGACCGCGCTGCAGGAAAATTTCACCTTCCCGCCAGAGGAGGATCCGGAGAATCCAGTTAAAAAGCCAATGATCAAGGCTTATGCTCTTTAGAAGATGGCTGAGCTATTCAGGAGGTGGAAGAATGAGCTGAAATCATCGTTTGTCGACTAAAACAAGACTCCAGAATTCATTGGCCGATTTGAGAAGATCAAAGATCAGTGGCCCGCATTTTTCACCAAAAAGAAATCTGAGAGAGCAGCGAAGATGTCAGCGACAAACAAGAAAAATGCTGCAAAGAAGAAGCATCACCATCGCACGGGGTCAGGTGGCTACCTGAAAGCCCGGCCGTTGTGGGACAAGGCTGAGAATGACCTCATTGATAAAGGGATCAAACCAGAGACGCGACGCTGGCCGGACTGTTGCAGGACTTGGTTCTTCGGGGTTGGTGGAAAATTGGACCCTGTAACAGGGAAGTGCGTTTGGACCAACCAGTAGCTGAACACACCCATCAAGAAGCTTCATGAGTATATCGAAAAGGCGCAGCAAGGGACGTTCATTCCGGACAGAGAGAACGACGAGCTCACAGAGGCCCTCGGGAATCCTAAGCACCTTGGACGGACACGAGGCACGCCAGGCTCCCTTTCGTGGAAGGCTGGATTTCCCGACACAGGCGGTTACAAACGCCAAGAGAGGAAGAAGAAAAAGGAGTTGACCCAACTACAAGTGCTGCATGCAAGGGTACAAGCGCTAGAGGAACGAGACGAGGCCTGAAGCTGCTACACCTGAAGCTACCCCGCCATCTTAGCGGAGAAGCAACGTGGCTTCCACGGAGCTGCTTCAGGAGCCTGTCTTCATGGCTCCTGCTAGCTACCCCGTGGATGCTATCACGGAGTCTCAGAATTGCCACCTTATGACGTAGTGGATGGAATTGAAAGTTAAGGCGGCTGTTGGCTCTGTTGCACCTCCTGAACCTGGCGCAACTTTTCACTGCCGGCCGATTCCAGAAGGATATGCTAGGGTGATGGTGGATGAAATCACAAAAGGATTTGAGGACCTCCAGCTTGACCACCCTACGAGTGACGGGGAGACTCGGCTGGGTTCTTGTCTGAAGACTCCATGCTTATGGCGGAAGGAGCTCATCAACCTTCCGAACTGGATGCCTCCGCCTCCTCCTCCTCCTCCGGCGAGTCAGGGCACTCCGCCTCCTCCATCGCCTCCTCCTCCGGCGAGTGATCAGGGCACTCAGCCTCCTTCTCCGGCGTGTGGCGGCACTCCGCCTCCTTCTCCGCCTGCGCCGGCGCGCCCGAGCAGCCACCAGCCTCCTCCTTCTTTGGTGCATGGCGGCACTCCGCCTCCTTCCCCGCCTGTGCCGGCGCGCCCGAGAAGCCACCAGCCTCCTCCTTCTCCGCCTCACCAACAAGGGCGGAAGAGACCCGCCACCGCCCCAGCTGCTCCGGCGCATCGTAGTCCTTCTCCTCCGCCTCGTAAGCAAGCACGAAAGAAGACAACCGCATCTGCTCCGTCTGCTCCGGCGTCTAGCAGTACAGCCAGAGGCGGGAGGCAATACAGATTCGGTTCACCTCTCAAGCCTCTAGAGAAGTTACCATACGAGAGGACCGTGGAAGAAAACACGAAGATCATGGAAAAAGAAGTGAAGGACTTCTTTGAAGGGGTGAAAGCAAAGAGACATCCACCTCCGGAGGAGAAGGTAGACCGGGTGAAAGCAAAGCGCACTATCGATGCCCTAAGGAAACCACCAAAGTCTCCGCTAAAAAACAACTATGAGCGCATTACTGCAAAGGTATATATCAAAGCGGAGTGGTCGGGAAATACTATCAGTGATCGAAGGCTAGCAGAACGACGAGTTGGGAAAAAATTGCCCAGCTCAGCGAACAAGCGGACCAATCGTGCCCCCCGCTCAAGGTGTCTAGCGATATCGTCGCTAATGATCCGGGGATGGTGCCTGGTTATAACAATCTTGAAGATTACCTGCCCGACGATGTACATTATGATTTCTTGGAGGTGGAAGAACACCAATACCATTACGGGAAGCCTCTTGCCAAAGATGAAAAATCTCTAACACCGATGATGCGAAGATTCCATGATTGGTACATGAAAACCCGCAGAGAGTCTGGGGGGGGGGATACTTTGTATCTGAGAGTTAAAGAGGAGCATGACCTCGTTGGAATTGATTTGTTGACTGTTCCATTTGAGGAGTTCTTCCAGTGGTTCAATCAAAAGGCCATCGATAAATTAACGATCACTTGCTACTGTCTGTAAGTACTACTTTTGTCATTAAGTCTCTATATATAGCTCAGCTCTTTCATTGCATGTATATATGATTATCCTCACTATATTATGCACACTGAAGATCGTCGAGTGCAGAAAAGCAGAAATGTATGATATTGGGTTCATTAACACAAATCTCATAGATCAATTTGAGGTTGAAAAAAACGCCGATGATGCTGAGGCCAACTTGCTCAAATCATTGATAATAAATCAAAACAAAGATAAAATACTCTTTCCTTACAACTTCGAGTGAGTGTTACTGTCTTGTGCATATTCGGTTTCCCTTATTACTCGAGCGAGGTTATAGTAATGTAATCTATGAGTTATGCATGCGTGCGCAGCTTCCACTATATTCTCCTGGAGATTAAGCTTGGGTAGGGACTAGTAACCGTCTTAGACTCGAGACGAAAATCTCCCGAGACCTATGTGGACATGACTAAAATGCTCGAGAAGTAAGTTCAATCGATCATTATCGCACCATATCAGCAACTTTTTGTTCATTTCCTGATATCAAGTAATTGTTTTCTTTGTCTCGCAGGGTTTAGAAAGTATTCACCGCACAAGCTCCGGGACTGCCGGGGGAGCTACGATGGACATACCCGAAAGTAAGTAGTACTAGCTAGCTACTTCCGCGCATCTCGATCCCGTTGATTCTAGCTACTTTCATCAATGCCATTTATAATGCTTCATTATCAGTTTGATTGACCTCTATTTCTCGTAAAGTGCTTGTGGCAGGAACAAGGGAATGATTACTGTGGATACTACATGTGCGAGTTCATCTACAACGCGACTTGCAAAGATAAGCGGGGCTACTCTAAAAGACAATTTGATGTGCGTAAGCAATAATATTCACAATTTCATTTTATTACACCATCATTTCTGTTGAGTTTCATTCATATATATATATATATATATATATATATATATATATATATATATATATATATATATTAACCCCCTTCTTCAAATTAGACGTGGGAGATGCGAAATGAACTCCTACCAGAAGATCGCATGAAAGCAATTCAAGAGGAATTAGCGGGATTCTTTCTTGACCACGTCATCAATAAAGCCGGAGAATACCATGTAGAACTTGATTTCAAATGCTAGGGGATTGTAACAGATCTTACATATTGTATATGTATGTAGCCAGTAGCGTCGGATAGATAATACGAAAACTTATTGTTCGACCAATCTCTCGGAGAAGGAGAGGTCGATCACTTCTCTCGGTATGCATGACAAACTTCTGTACTTAATGGTTTCCTTCATTTTCTTACTAGCTAGCGTTTCGAGGGCCTCTCTATACGTATAGTACGTAGCCTCGACCAAGCACGGAGATAAGAGAGGACACTTCTCTCTGTTAATTAATTAGCTACCTAACACAATATATGAAACACCTTAATTAACCATACAAAACCCCCAAATCCACCCCCTTTCAGAAAAAAACAAAAACCCTAGCCCCTAAACAGCTGACGCTTGGATGCCTATTGGCCCCGGTTGGTGCCACCAACCGGGACTAAAGGCCCTCCTGCCTGGGCTCGCCACAACGGCCACGTGGAGGCCCATCTATCCCGGTTCGTATAAGAACCGGGGCTAAAGACCAAGGGCATTAGTAACGAACCTTTAGTCCCGGTTCCGCAACCGGGACAGATGGGCCTTATGAACCCGACATATGGCCCTTTTTCTACTAGTGCAAGGAGAGATACATGCAATCAGGAAGAGATACTTTCCTTTTTTCGGAGGGTTAAAAATAGAATTATGTGAAACTGAAAGAAATATACCTTACGTTATGAAATTTTATCAAAAAATAAATACACATTATATAAAGCAACGGAGGATTATTACATACAATGTAATGAGTTATGATCGAAATAACTTCTGCGGGCGAATGAATTAATGTTGTGTTTTGCAGTTCCCAATTTGATAGTATCGTGTGTTTCTCGGTTGGATCTAATGAACTTGTATTCCTCATCTGATAAAGTCTGTTTCTGTTGGGCACATTTGCATATGGTTCACGAGCCTGACACGTGTGTGATAAATGTAACAAAAATATACTCCTCCGTTCCTTAATATATAAGGTTTATCTTTTTAGGCACAGTGACCAAGGCACAGAACTGAGGAGCACTTTGGACAAAAATACCCTAAACAATTAGTTAGTTTAAAGATTAATTAGTGGCAACTAAATAACAACGGCCTAATAAAAGGCAATTAAATCTCGCTACACCAGAATAAAATCAATCCATGTGATAGGAGAGAGGGAGAAATGTGAGTGCATGCAATTAGAGAGAGATTCTTTTTAACTACCTTTGTATTGGGACTACGTAGTACTTTTTATCTAAGGCAGGTAATGTATGGTGGAAGGGCACACCTTATATAAAGAAATGGAGGGAGTATTTGTTAAACAACATGTCTATCTCTATCTCTTTCTCTATTTCTACTTCTTAGAAAAGCGCGAGTTGTGTGAATCCTACAAATTCTTCCCACTCATAGATAAAAACCGACTCACCAGATCTAGCGAATGATGTATCACAACAAAACACCATTGTTAGAAATTAAATAGTTTCATTATGAATTGAATGCCTAAATTAGGAAACAAATAAATTAGGAATTGAACGCCTCGATTAGGAAACATCATTATTAGAAATAAAAAATCAATTATGAATTGAATGCCTTAATTAGGAAACAAATAACCTGGAAGAAACTTGTCCTGCAAGAATCTTATTGAAATCCGTGAGCACTACAGGGTCTGGGGCTGCACGAAGCAGGACTCCCTGGTCGAACTCGCCTTGGCCATCATCGACCCCTACACGAAAAGATGAAGCAGGATGTCCAGAGAACAAGTCCTGTATCCTGGCACAAGGCCTGGATGCGGCAACTGGATGAACCTCACCTCTGATTTGCGGCCAAGAGCGTGTACACATACTACGAGATGCACATGCGGATCGTTGACATGAGGAAGTGCCTCGTTACCCAAATCGACGTGTCTAGATCGAGCCATAAGCAGAGCAAGTGTCACAAGAAGTAGATGATGATCAGATGATCATTTTTGCTAGTTAATCATGCATGTAATATATAGTTTACTTTATTGGTGTGTGTGGAAATGTCATGTGTGTAGTAGCCACCTATGTAATTATGCATGTAATAGTTTACTTTGGTGTGTGCAAATGCCATGGTTGTAGTAGCCACCTATGTAAGTGGATGTTTAATTTGCTTATGCAAGTATGTCCTTATAAGCGTGTGTGTGGTGAAAAATAATTATTCCTCACCCAGGGTGACGAATAGTGTGACCTTATATATATATATATATATATATATATATATATATATATATATGACAACACTATTCTAATCCCAGGATTATAATAGTTATTTGGATCACATAGGGCGCGGAGGAGTTGTTCCCGAACTCGAACGCATACTTTAGAAGAAAAAAACCACCCAACCACGTCGCCCCAAAACCGATCCCCGACCAATCCCCCACCTCCCGACCCCGGCTAACCCCCGTCGCCGCCTACTAGACAAGCGCACCGCGCCACCGCCCCAAACATCCGCCGCCCATAGGCCTCACGCGCCACCGCCGATCGAGGATCCCGCGCGCACCACCGGTCATGGATCCTGCGTGCCGCCGCCAGGCTCTGGATCACCCTCGTTTTTCCCAGCACCACCGCGCGCTGCCGGATCCCCGGAATCCCGCGCGCCACCGAGACCCGACTTTCCCACTCGTCGCCGCCGCCCCCGGGGCCAATCCTGCCACCATGCGTCGGCGCGCGGCCTGCCAGATCTCCAAGATGCCGCCGCTACTCCCCCACCGGTTCTGCCGCCCTGCTCCTCATGATCCACCGGCCCCTTCACCAACGCCCTTGCTCCCCGAAGCCGCCAGCGAGGGGAGTTACGCCGTCGGCAGGGCCTCTAGCAGAACGCACCATGCTCCTTAACTCTCGCCTCTGCACCTCCTTCCTTGGCATCCCCGCGAGTGACCTTCTCTGCCGCCTGTGATCGACCTTCCTGGTGTCTCTTGCTTGAACCTGTGCACCACTGCTTCCGAACCAGCTCTACTCGTTCAAGGTACAGGTAACTCTGATCTTTGTTTCTCCAATATTGTTGTTATGGATGCTTCTCTACTGTTCATCTTAGTATGCTAAAAAAAGAATCATGAATGATTGGGTCTGTATCTGCATAAAAGAGACCCCCTTTATGAGTATTGGTTTGATAATTCATTTCATATGTAGTTAAAAAAGAATTAACCGTGATGTGACGAATTGAGATGTATGTGATAATGCATGTGTTCATGCACTGGTGTGTGCGTGTGTCCGAGGATCTTTCTGAACTTCTTTACCTTAACAAACAGATGACCATTCAGAATCCTAATGTGTAGTTGTTCTTGTGTGTGTGTTTTGTCCTTCATATCATTTTCTTCAGGGGCAATAGAAAGCACCCTCACCCTGATCCAATCTACAGCACCACCCCCGAGTCCTCCCAACGCAGCCCCGAGCCGTTCAACTATGCTGTCCTGGTCCGTTCGCCTCGACCCTAAGCCGTTCAACGACAGAGCCGCCGGCTGTTCATGAACATAGCACCCAGGATCTTGCTGCCCACCATCCAGTTCAACTTCTGCTGAATTCGATAAAGGGAGACTCCTTGTCATAGCAATTCCCTCTTAACTTTTTTTCGTTCAAAGTTCTAATTTGTTAGCTACTTCAGGTTCAGCTAGCCTGTGTATGTGGCTACCAAGGTGGCATGCATTCAGCCGCGACTTTGTTTTGGTTTCCACATGTCGCCAGTTGCTATTTATGTGAATTTTTTTTATGTATACTGGGACCTCCATGTACTGAACATATTAAAAGGTATCTCGTGTATATTCATTCCCATGTATGTTTCTTGTTGTATTTCAAGCCGCCACTAACCATCGGTATTTTTTTTCAGATGCTCCGCGTCTTATAAGTGTCCACTCTACAGAAAAATAACATTATTATATGCAATACCAACAAACAGTATGTGCTCATGCAGTTTTTTCTCTCCACTAGCCTCGGACTTCTACAGGCAAAGCACATGCATGATTTTCTCCCTAATTCTTTGGCCATGCTCCATTTTTTCTGTAGATGCAGTAAGCACCGCTCTCTGAGGTAGCAGGCAAAGAAAAGAAGGTCATTTCAGAAATTCAGAGACAAAACAAGAAACATATGAAATCCAGAGAAAAGGCATGTGGAGTTGTTGTGCAGTGTGTTTACCTGCTGCTATACCAAGGTGTCCCCAGCCATGACACCTTCTGTTCGTGTTATCACCACAAAACTGAGTACAGAAGACTCAAGCTGCTAGTCGCCATCCACCTCCTCAAAGCACCTCACTGCTTTCTTGAGAAACTTGCATGAACCCTATGCTATCGCCCCGGTTCTACTCAAACTGATGTGCACCGTGTTACTGCAGCCTCTAGCTCATATTCGTTTATTTCATTTCGTAGCTTTGATTTGTAACTTGTTAAGTTTATTGTGCGGAGGCTCCACAAAGATGCCCAAAAAAGTGTGTTATGGACCTTGTAACTCCTTCCCCTTTTCTGTTCATGCATGTACTTCACGTGATTTGACGGAAGGAAGTTAGTGTAAACCCGAGTTTACATAGACCTAAAGAAGTAAAGTAATCTGGAAGTTCAAAGATAATTGTTTAAAGAGTTCAATCATTGGATGTTGGGAAGAATGCATCTTACTGATGAACAAATGCATTTAGAAAAAAAACATTCATAAAGAAGTTCGCGAGCCCCTGGTCGTAGGCACCCCCTCATCGTGTTAATGGGGTCATGGCCCGGGAAGTTCAAACCTGTTGTTTGTGGAAAAAAATGTCGGTTTCAAACATATGATACACTAGGATATGGTTGGTTTTTTAAATTCATTCTGCACATAAAATGATCATTGGAGACATTGACATATTTGTCTTGTTATTTCTCACTACGTTCATTTTTTAGGTGTTGGAAAATGTGCAGCAGAAGTTCAAGTTAAACTAACAGGGTGATTTAGCGTTTATGTAAGAATAAAAAATTTCATAGAAAAAGATTAAAGAAATATAATGAGGAAGTCCAAATTAAAAAGATGTAGAAGTTTGATGATTATAGAAAACTCATATTTTCCTCATTATTAAAGAATGGAAACATGAAGTTCAAAAATAAAAATAACAAAAAGTTCAACTTTTAAAAATAGAGCGCTTCAAAGTTTCGTAGAAAAAAATTAAGAAACAAGACCAGGAGGTCCAAATTAAAAAGATGCAGAAGTTCGATGATTATAAAAAACTCAGATTTCCCTCGTTATTAAAGACTGGTAACAAGAAGTTCAAAAATAAAAAAACAAAGAAGTTTAACTTTTAAAAATACAGCGCTTCAAAATTTCATAAAAAATATTAAGAAATAGTACGAGGAAGTCCATATTAAAAAGATGGAGAAGTTCGATGATTATAGAAAACTCAGATTTTCCTCGTTCTTAAATAATGGAAACAAGAAGTTCAAAAATAAAAAAATAAGAAGTTCAACTTTTAAAAATAGAGCGCTTCAAAATTTCATAAAAAAGATTAAGAAATAAACCAGGAAGTCCATATTAAAAAGATGGAGAAGTTCGATGATTATAAAAAACTTAGATTTTCCTCGTTATTAAAGAATGTAAAAAAAGTTCAAAAATAAAATAGCAAGAAGTTCAACTTTTGAAAATAGAGCGCTTCAAAATTCATAAAAAAGATTAAGAATATCAGATTAAAAATTCATAAAAAAACTCAGATATTTTCACCTAACCGAGAGAAGTTCAGATTGATAACTGCCAGAAGTTCACGTACTACACGGTGTGCATTTTGTATTAAAAAGAAATAAAAAAGCAAAAGACTAAAAGTTTGTTGACATAAGTTCAAGTCCTCCGTCGGAGAAAGTTAGAAAAAATATTGTGAGAGTCGTTTATACAAAATAAATGCCATTTGTGCAACACTTGACGAATGGATGAGAAAATTACAAATGAAAAATACATCACAGAAGTTCAACGTGAAAACAGCAGGAAGTTCACCTACTACACTGAATGAATATCAGATGAAAAACTTTTAAAATCGTCGCGAGTATGAAAAAATGATCAATACGGGAAAGTTGCGTGTTTACAACAGCTTTCCATTGATATATCACTTGCTCAATTTCGGTGAGTGGATGGAGAGCTACGAGTAGTGGATGGAGATCTACGAGCAAAAAAAGCACGTGCAAAATAGAGTGAAGTTCAAGTAGACATGCCGAGAAGTTCAGGTTCTTCAAGTGGTGCATTTTCGAAGAATCTGTTTCGCGATAAAGTCAGAACAAATAATCTCGCCATTTTCGAAATTACTTGAAAACGGCTAGGAATCACAGAAAACCATCAACATGAAAAAGTTTCGCATTTTCCTTAGCTTTTCAACGGTATATTATTTGCCCCATTCCGATAAAGTTTGTAGAAATTACGGCGAAAATACGTTTTTAGCCATCTTCAAAATTGACGTAAAACAGTAAGGAATTGGGAGAAACAATATATACCAAAAAGCTAAGGAAAAGTAGAAACAACTTTCTACATGAAAAATTAGGGCATTTTCTAAATTACTCTTAAACCTTTCAAAATTAGAAAAAGCTTTCTACATGAAAAAGTAGCGCATTTTCGTAAGCTTTCCAACGCCATAGCATTTGCCTCAATTGGATTAGCCATTTAGAAATGACATCGAAAATACGAACTCGGGTGTTCGGTTTGTGAAATTTTACGATTTTCTAAATTACTCTTTAACCGTAGGGAATCAGAGAAAACTTTCAATATGTGGAAGGAGCGGTTTTGCAGCAGCTTTCCAACACCATATTATTTGCCTCATTCCGATAAACAGTTTAAAAATGCGATCGAAAATACGATTCATGTTTTTTGTATGAGGAAAAAACGGTTTTCAAAACTGCTCTTAAACCGCTTATATTTTACCAAGAATTTAACTTGGGTCATGATACTGGTGTCCATAGCTTTCCAACGGTATATCGCAAGCCCCATTTGGGCAATGTTGGCCCAAGTTCAACCTAGCACTGGGAGAAGTTCATGTCCAACAAGTCAGGCAGTAAAATTACAAAAAACGCAATTTCATCACGACCCGAGAGAAAAATCCGCCAACGAACGAGATTCCTATTTAAAACCGATATTTAGTTGCTAAAAACGTTTCTAGATTACACTAACATCATTTTATATTACAGACCTGTTCGCCGCATATCACACACATCTTGTTAAGTTGAACCATTTCTGTTCGCATGTCTCAACGCAAACAGTTCATCTGAGTGAACCGCATGCCGTATATCACACAAAGCTTGATCTAGCTAGCCGTTTCTTTTATGTTGCCTAATCACAAACAGTTCATCCGAGTGAATCGTATGCTGTGTATCGCACATGCCTTCATCTGGCTGCCCGTTTCTTTTGTTCCTTCTCATCGCAAACAGTTCATTAAACTGAACCGTATGCCCTTCATCCCACACGCAAATAAAACCTGAACCGTGTTTGATGCATCCGTCATTACAAACATTTTATACATTTCTGACGGTTTTCATACAGCACCGTTTGCGATTATTGCATCGCACATAGTTTCTCAAAGGGTCTCTGATCGTAGTGTCGCGTTAGCAGCATCCTGTAGTAGTGCATCTTTATAATCACTCAGTTACTTATGATGTTTGATAGCACACTAAGTGTTCCTCCGGTATTTGGGAGTTGCATAATCTCATAGTCATAGAAACATGTATAAGTCATGAAGAAAGCAATAACAATAAACTAAACGATCATAGTGCTAAGCTAACGGATGAGTCATGTCAATCACATCATTCTCTAATGATGTGATCCCGTTCATTAAATGACAACTCATGTCTATGGCTAGGAAACTTAACCATTTTTGATTAACGAGCTAGTCAAGTAGAGGCATACTAGTGACACTCTGTTTGTCTATGTATTCACACATGTACTAAGTTTCCGGTTAATACAATCCTAGCATGAATAATAAACATTTATCATGATATAAGGAAATATAAATAAAAACTTTATTATTGTCTCTAGGGCATATTTCCTTCAGGGTGATCCTCACGACTCTAGAGAATAGGGTGTTTAGACCATCGCTAATAACGGGGAATCGCCGGCTCAACTGCGTTCACTGCCCTCTTATGGAGTTTCTGATCCCGCTTGCATAAACTTGTGGTGAAAACGTGGTACTGCCCACTGTTCAACTGTTTTGGGTTACTCTGATAACCAGACTGCTACTGCTGATTCCCTTGACCAGACTGTTGATTAAAACCACCTTGATTGCCTTGGCCCTGGAAACCGGAGTTAGAAGCGCCACCACCATAACCCGGACCGTGAGAGCCGGACCCTGAGCTGCCGTCCGGCTAATGATTGTTCTGGGAAAAATTGGAATTTCTATACTCCCTCATAATGAAGCAATCCTTCTAGAGGTGAGTGGCCAACTTTTCCCTCGTACCATGTTTCGGGCAGGGCTGATTCATCATTGCCTCAATATTGAATTTTGGCCCTCCAAACCGAGGGGCGGCTTTCCCTTGCGGAGCTGACCATTATTCTGCATATTGGTGTTAGCTATGAAATCCAAATTAATACCATCCTTGCGCTTACCATTGCCACCCTGACTAGTTGGGTTATATTATTACCCTTTCGTGTTGCCGCTCTTCTTTCCCTTTCCCGGATTTTCATCATCAGACTTGGGGTCCTTGGTACTATCAGAGTCAGCATACTTGAGGAGAGCCGCCATTAGCTCCCCCATGTCGCTGCAGTGGTGTTTAAGCCACCCTAGTTTCTGCTTAAGGGGCATGAAACGACAATTCTTCTCCAACTTCAGAACTGCAGAACCGGCATTGATACGATCCGATGAATATACGATGGCCGAGACCCAGCGCACCCAATGGGTTGTTGACTCGCCCTCGCCTTGGACACAGGAGTCCAAATCCACAATTGACATGGGCTGCTTGCATGTATCTTTAAAGTTATGGATAAACCGGGCTTTTAACTAAGCCCATGACCCAATGAAGTTAGAAGGCAGCCCTTTCAACCAAGTACGAGCCATCCCATCCAACATCATGGTGAAATACTTAGCACATGCAGCATCGCCGACGTCCAGCATCTCCATTGCCATCTCATAACTTTCGATCCAGGCTTCAGGGGGCTGATCTACTGTGTAGTTAGGTACCTTATGATGACCCTTGAAATCCTTGGGCAAACGCTCGTTACGCAGAGCTGGTACTAGACATGGCACACCCAAGGTTCTAGAGGTCACGCCCGCCTCCACCGAAGCTAACGGATAAACCAGAGAATATTGATGAGCCACCAGCTCGGCCTCCCGACGCACTCTGCCCTGATCCACTAAACTCTGAGCATTGGCACCACCGCGCGCCGGGTCATGTCCCCGAGGCTGGTTATGGCATTGTTCACTGCTTGAAACTTCCTGCGAGTCAATGTGCCTGCTATAACTCAGGCTTGGATGAGGGGTTGAGTGAGTCCGCTCACGGCTGTAAGAATAGGCCGTCTGTTGAGCCACAACCATCTGGAGAAGCTCTCTGACCCTCCGTGTCTCGATCGGTGTTGGAGATTCGCCTTCAACTGGTAGAGCCGCCAATCGCGTTGCCGCAACAATCATATTGTCCAAAGGGTTAGAATAGTGAACCGGAGACGTCGGAACATATTGAGGCGGAGTGTTATTCAAACGTGACGGGTCCACCGCACATGGCTGAACCGGCACTCCAGTCCCAGGCACTTCGACTGCCCGGTTCACCACCGGCGGGTCACTAGTTCATTCTCCAGGTGTGTTGAAGAGGTTCCTCGGCTCATAAACCGGGGGTAGATGACTCTGGTGCCTCCTCCCCATGATCTCGTTTGAAGCATTCTGATCCAAGGTGAGCCGGAAGGAATCCGCTTAAATCCGCCGTGCCTGGGCGTCCAAAGCAGCCCACTCTATGGTCATCCTGACGTTCTCAGCCGCCAGCTCCTCCTTGGCTTAAGCTATCTCATCTCGTAACTTCGCCACATCCATTTTGTGTTGTTCCTGGTTACCCGGGGTTACCTCCACCCCCATCAGGGTCGCCAAAGCTTCCAATAACAATGACAAAGCTTGAGCCGTCGGGCGCGTCGTGCCACTAGCACCAGCCGCCGCCGTAGCCGTTGAACTGGAGGTCATGGCCGCGGCGGTTGTTGAACCCAGCGCCGGTTGTATACCAGCCATGAAGATCGCAACCCTGCTCGGCGGCTCATAGGGGGTCCGGAATACTGTCGCCATTGGAACAACCCCCAAGCCGGTGGACGACTCAGCATCAGTCTCGCCCATGGACGACTCACCATCAGAGTAGATGTCCGTCTCACCACCGAACACAGATCCTTCTTCAACTTCTGCCCCATGGATGAAACCAACAAAGGCACGCTTCACGGCAGGTTGAACTCGGGCGGGTCGTGCATGCTGAGCCGTCTCGATGATGTCGGTGCAGATGTCCGGCTCAGGGCCCAACTCACCGATCTTGCCGATGAAGACGTGGATTCTGCCGAAGGGGACCCGGTACCCGTGCTCGATTGAGCCGACCTTAGGGCCCCAACCTGCATCATCGATGTAGAGCTTCCCGCGAAGACTCTTGGTCCTCTGGCCCACAGTGTATCCCTGATCCCTTCGTAGCTGCCCTTCAAGAACTCGAAACCACCGTGCGCTGGCCCCACGGTGGGCGCCAACTGTCGTGGAATTGTCACGGCAGATGTCCTAGCAGAAGGACTTAGTCCTGGAGCCATCGTAGCTAGGTTAGCTTAAAGGGGTTAAACGTGACAAAGGACACCGAGAGTTTATACTGGTTCGGCCCCTTCGGTGAAGGTAGAGGCCTACTCCAGTTTGGGATTGTATTGCTAGGGTTTCGATTACCAGGGAGTGAATACGCTTGACCTAGTTCTCGATCTCTTGTTTCTTGTCCTAAACCGCCGCCGGGTCACCCCTTTATATACATAGGCTGATGCCCGATGGTCTACAGAGTCCCGACCGGCTTATACACAACGAGTCCGGCTCGGTGACAAAATCTATATTTTCCTTAACATACAAGTTAACATATGGCGGTTTACACCCGTGGGCCTCAAGTCGCCTTTGGGTCTTGGCCCTTCAGTAAGCCTGCTTTGTGAACTGCCATCTTCAACATCTTCATGGGCCTTGTCATTATGAACCGTTAATGGTATGACCCGGCCCCTCCCGGGCGGGTCATACCCAATAGTTATATCCCCAACAGGTCCGATAATTGAATCACTAGAATTGCATAAAGCACGGAGGAAGATACCACCAAATTATTCAAGGTGTTCGTATCATCCTCCAACTATACATTAAAAATGTAAATCAATGGTATATATAGCAAGCAAATAACTACAAATGTGGTTTAGATTATTGATGACTTGTTCGATGGGCCATGTTGACATAGATCTTTGTCCAAATTAGTAAAAAAGAAAATTACTATTTTCAGTTGCAAAACATATCCACCGCGGTTTAACATTAATGCTATATAAAGAACACACATATTTTTGTGTTACATCTCTTGTACAGTCATGGTTCTTTCTTCGCCTCCTATATTTAATTCTTTTTTTCGGTAAAGGAAATATATTAATATCACGAAGATATCAATTACATCCGGCCTCTGTACCAACAAGATGTCGAAAGACATCAAGAATACACACATCCAAAAAAGAAATAAAAAGAATAGACAAAAAAACCCGCATTGATGGTCAATCACTTGCAGCAGCACTCTAGCCACCACCGAAGACAACACCCGGATTACAAAAAAGTTCTCCAAAAGCAACGCCTTCAAGAAGGATACAGTGCACAAGCATTGTCGTTGCTCGATCAAAAATCTTGGATTTTCACCCTGAAGAAAGTCTGATTCATCTAAGAAACAATGCTTTCAACAAGGCCATTGCCAGGTACAACCAATAAAGATCAGACCTTGGGTTTTCACACTGAGAATCGAGACTCGGTACTCGGGGAGCGCCACCAAAAATGTAGTCCTCCAGTGTTGCCGCCCCCGCTTGCCGAGGCCGCTATTACAAGTCACCAATCACCGGCTGGCACACAGTCTTCATCGCGACCAATATATTCTTCCATCAAAACTTCAAGATCACCAATCATAGCTGCCATGACTTTCTCTCTATCTAACAACACGATGAGAATTTTGATTTAGACATGTCCCATGACAACGATAAGAAAGCGAAGCTTCGCGCCGCGCTATCATAAGACCGTGATGGCTGATAATCATGCACGACCGATGCATTTCCGATCTGGATATCCAGAGCCGACATAGGCCAATTTGTATAGATCTCCGACGGGGAACACTGGACCTTATAAATGGCCAGATCGAAGGGGTTGGCATATGGCGGATGAAAAGCGTTGGGGCCAAACCACCACTGTGGTACCGCTAACTCCACCAGCCGAGGGCCACGGCGGAGTTAGCTGGCCGCGACCCACGCCGCCCTCAGCCCGCCTCGCTTGAGCGGCCAGACAGCCTGAGCTGCCGCCAGATCGCAGTAGCCGGCGATCCCGACCGCTATGCAAGCACACCACCTCGATGTCTGCCACGCCGCCGCGAAGCTGTCTCCGACGCCGCCGCCAACGCAGCATCCAGATCTGGCAAGGTCGGCCCGCACCAGAAGCCACACGCGAGGAGACGAGACCGTAAGTACGTTCACCGTCTCTCCACAGTGTAGTCAACAAGTTTCTTCTATGCGAGATCAATCCGCATTGGCGGGCAACATCGAGTGTGCCGCGATCTCGCGAGAAAAATCCACACCATAGATAAAAACTATTTCAAAAAAAAATTACGAGATCACAAAGACGGAATCACAATTCACAACAACAAGAGGAATTCATTTTTGCGAACAAATTTCGGATCCATACCTTCGCGAGATCGACGAAAGCCTGCTCAATGCAGGCTTGATGAAGAGTTGGAGGAGCGAAACATGTTGATAACGTGTTCCAGAACTCCTGCCGGTGACTCCAGTCCAAGGTTGCGGAACGGAAGCGAGCGTCGTAGTCGATCACACACAGATACAGAAAGTAAATGAACACAAAGAAGTAGAGGGGAGTAATCATCAACTCTATGTACAAAGGGTGCGTTTGGTCAAAGGGAGAAGGGAGGATGTTGGCCAAGTCGGGCCACAGTGCTTCTATCGGCCTATTAGGCCTTGTACAATCTCTACTTTTAATGGAGCAGTTGGTGAATAGTCTGCACGGTTTATTTTCGCTGGTTTTTTTCGTCATCCTCCCACCTTCGTTTTATTTTCGTCATCCTCCCACCTCCGTTAACTCGCTACCCTCATGCGAAAAAAACGGTGCAAAAAAACCTTACGATCGATCCCTCGTGCCCACAGCAGATTGTTCTCCGCCGCCAACCAGCCCTACACACGTGCGATCCACCCCTTCGCCCCCGCCGCGGCCGATCCATCCCTGTGCCGCGGCAAATCCTAACCCCGGGGCTTCCTCCTCCGCCACTATCTGGTTCCCTCCGCTCCCATCTGCCGCCTCTGTCGAGATCGGAGACCTCCGACTTCTGGGCCGCTGCCGCCATTGCCGCGGAACCCCGGGACAAGGCAGGGTGTGGCCACATTGCGGGCAGCGAGGAGCAGCGCACGGCCGTGCCCTGCATCTGGTTCCCCTCCGCTCCCCTCGATCCCCTTCATCGCCTCCAACGTACAATCTCGCCGCCGTGGGATCGCCGCCGAGCTGAGGTACGAGATTGCCTCCATCGCGTTCCTTCCCTGGCCACGCCCCTCCCAATTTCTTCCCCTAACCTAGCTATGGTTCTCACCCACCGCTGCTTCCCTGCTGCTACCCCGCCTCCCGATGCCCTCCACGAACACCATCACCATGATGGCGGAAGGAAGAGCAAGAGGGGGTCGTCGAGGCTGGGTGCCACCGTGAGGATGCTGGAGCCCATGCACGGTGATGGTATTGTGGCGGAAGAAGGTCATCTTCCTGGGGAGCCACGCGATGACCGCCGTCTCCACCCACGGCCGCGCCAACAAGACAGGTACGCCGCCGCGCACATATTCCCTACTCCCGTGCACATACGGTCAAGCCTGTATGGCTTATCTTGCCCCATACGGCCTTGGCAGATCTCGGTGAGATGGACTCCGCTAGAAATTCCTCTATGAATTTGGAACCTATAAAGGGGATTTAACTTTTAAGAAGCATAGAACGTTGTTCTATTATGCATTGCCGTGATTTGGTCTGGGTGAAGTAATATATTGGGATCTTTGTGGAGGAGATTATATTGCTTCTTCCTATATTGGAACAATTGAGAGGAGCAAGGTTAGTAATATCAACACCTGACCACGCCCTAGGCTGTGGCGAGAGTTTGTGTATATCTCTTTGGTGTCAACCTCATGTCCGTGCTAGCCACGTTCTGCCGCTGTGGGCACCCTATTTGCCTTGGTATGATCGATGGAAGCACTTGGGTGATGTTCTGGTGATAAAAATGCTGAAGGTTCGTGATTTCTTACCAGGTTATATGCGGTTCTTACCCAGCTGGCATGGTGATGATTTCTTCTCTTTGCTTTTTAGTTATTATACTGGCCGATACATCTATCTATTGGGAGGTTGTTTTGCTATCAATTGGGATCCTGGGTTTAGGGTCTTTTCATGCTTGGTAAAAATGTCTAAACTGTTTGAACCATTTAGGCGTTAACAGTTCAGGAGAATAATGATTCTTTCAGTTTTCTATTTCTTCACGAATTCACTGTCTGTTAACAGTTCAGGAGAAAGCCGTAAACAAATTACTTAGTTTTTAACTACTTTATATAATGAAGTATAGTTATAAAGAAGGAGATTTCACAGACCATTTCAGTCGTAGATATAGCAACTATGTTGAATTGGTATCCCAGTGTTATATGTTAGAGAAAGTGGAAGAAAAGAACGAAATATAAATACACTAACTTACAAATTGTGTCACCAAATCGAGTGCAAGATGTTAGCGTTGGTTACTATATATTAATGAGCCATACATGTGTGTAACATACTTATACATTTTTCTGTTTCCTTCCAGTTACTATATATTAAAGGCAAGTGTTCTATTTGTGCATTGTGACGGCAATTTTCTTGGATAACAGACGAAGCGAGATCGGAGGAGTACACGGGTGGGATGACAGATGATAAACTTGATACGGGTGTGTTGTTGACTGTCATCCAACCGACATGCCCAGACAGGCTACATATTGGCATGATGGACTTCTATGGTAAAAGGACATTATGCAGCATGTAAATGTGACTTCTTCATCTCTGTTGTCCTTGATGACATGTTTATCTTGCCTGATAGAGAGAACAACAGTGATTATTTTGTTCTTCCCTCGCTTGTATTGCAGGGTTTGCTTCGGAACATAATTCAGTGTCCGCTGATGTACTGAAAAAAGCATATTTGTTCTTCTTGCTTGTCACCAAGCAGGTATTCTTACGTGGCTCCAGTCAAATCACCGATGTATGGATTCACTTAAATCACTTGTATTATCTGTAGGTTACCCTGTAATTAACCATATAAAGTTCTTGCTGATTATAAAATGTTTGCTTCTTTTTACTACAATATAAAACATGTATTTTTCTCAGTTATTTGTGGGGCACCATCTACAAGTGTATGTAAACATGTTAATGAACTCAAGTTAATTGATGTGGACTCAAGTGTCCTGATAGAAGGAACTAACTCTCCAAATTAGGTAAAGAACATGGCTGGTCATCTGTTTGCAAAATGTTTGCAAAATTTGAGTTGTTGCATGCTACGTGCGTGTATGAAAGAGTTAATGTAATTCACAATATGTTAATAATCCATTTTCGAGTACAGATAACCATTTCCCGGGCATGCCTAACCGTGCCTAGGACAATATCTGAAACTTACTGGTAATATGCCTAACTATGTGCCAAACTAACATGATAACATGTTCTACTTATATAGTTTTGTTTTTCATTTGGGCTGTGTGGATCCTATATTTGAGGCTTTAAGTTTCAGCTACGTAAAAATAACACTAATTTTTTTCTTTATATTTTGTTAATTTGCCTTTCTGCGATGTCTTAATAGTTGTTGAGAATTCTTTCTTACACACTTCACACTTTTCAGGGAAACAAAGACTTTCATGTTATAGTAGATGAAGTACATGAACGCACTATTTTGGTATGTACTTGCTCGTGTATGTTTTTTCTTTATGTGCTACAAAATGTCTTGTTTCTCCCTATAAGATAGATGAAGCACATGGTTAATCCTGATTTGCCCCTTTCAGAGCAACTTTTTGCTGACTGTTCTTAAGAGTCTTGTTGAAAACGCTCTAATCAACCAGGAAGAAAGCTGAAAGTGATTCTCATGTAGTGTCCATTCTCTTATATATTATTTCTTTCCTTTTCATATTTCCTTTTTCTTGTTGCACCAATTATTATGAGATCTGCCAATTTATTTCTTGTTGCTTTAACTTCATGTCTGCAACTGTTGATTCAAGCCTATTTGCATGATACTTTCGATATTGCCCTGTCATTAGTGTTGAAGTAAGAACAGACCCAGTCTCAACTCACTTCTTTAAAGATGTTTATGAGAAAATGGAGTACTGTCTTGCTTTGTATTCTCGTGCATCAGGAGCATACTTCGCACAACATGGAGAAAAGGTTCCCTTTGCTCAATTTTTATTCTCACTGAGTACACATCGATCAACCGTGGGAAACCCTTTTTTAGAACCTTATAGTTCGACCGACTACTGCTGCTTTATCTCATTTACTATATCTTGTAAATATCCCCTATTTTCAAACTATATATTATATATTGTAAGTATCCCTTGTTTTCAAATTATACACTGATCTTATAATTTTTCCCAGTTTTCCATCATGTGTGATTATTACTACAGAACACATCTTAGGGTTTTGAGAGTGCGTGATTTGTTTTCATTTATCCTTGCTTGATCACAGTTGTTTATCTGTTGGTTTTGTCCAGCTTTGTTTATTTTTTAGTTTTGTATGCGGGGATCATAAGATGAGAATGAAAGCGGGGAGGTGCCATTTCTTTTTGTCGTCGGATTACCTTTGCTCGCCGCTGCATAGACTTATGACTTGAATCAGAAATTTTGATTTCTGTTGTAATTTCGTAAGTAGTTAAACGGGAGAATTTTGTTGTAAATTGGCCAGATAAAAAAACAGTTTTGCTAATTTACAGTCGAGTGATTTACAATTGGTTTTCATTCAAATTTTTGGCCGTTTGATCTCATGCTTAGATCCGCGCTGGGAGCTGGCTTTTCCTTGTGATTTTTTTCTCTTTGTTACTGGGTGTGCGTTCGTTTCCCGGCTAGCCCGTTACTGCCCATCCCTTGGGCCCTGGCTCTCTCTTTATCTTTTTTTTTAATTTTGATTCTTGTCCTTTCGCATTTCTTGGCGAGAGTTGAAGCTGAGAAAGGGAGCCGATTCTTGGCAATTTCCTCGTCATCCATGGTGATTCCGATCTCCTCCTCCTCCTCTTCATCTTGATTTCCGTTCCAGTGTCGTGTGATTTCAGTTGGTTATCCTGGTCTTCTCCCTTTCCCCCTTGAATTTCGTCTAGATCTTTTGGTTTGATTCGATTCCCCTTGTATTTGATTTAGATGTAGGTGTATGTTAGTCGTAGAGGTGGATTTTCCTGGCGACTTTTTTGCAGTTACAGTGGTAGTAGCATGGATGTAGCGGTGGATTTGATTCCCCTGTTCGTTTTCTTTCTGCTAGCCTGGGCGTTGGATTCTGCTGGCCTATTTTGCTGTTAGATGCAGGTGTGTGTGTTTGTAGGTAGTAGTTGCATCTAAGTTACATCAATAACTGTTCAATTTCAGTGGAATTTCCTCTCAAATCACAGAGTAGTGACACTGTAATTTCCAGAGTTAACCACAGTGCAATTTTTGCTGTAACTTCTGTGATTTTTAGTTTACAGTCACTGCAATTACAATGTAATTTACAGTTATTATAGTTCTATTTTCAGTGTATTTTTAGGTTAATTACACTAGATTACAATGAAATTTTCAATGCAATTAAAGTACTTTTTGGTGGTGGTGGTGGTGGTGGGGGGGGGGGGGTGCCTATGTTGGGTCTCCAAGCATTCTAGAACCTTTTTCTTTGTGGTTTGTCTTTGTTGGGTAGTATTTGTATCAATCTTATAACCTTTTTTCTATGTTTTCTGTAGTGTTGCATCTAAGTTTACAGCAGCTCCAAGATTGTAATCTCATTTTAGTTACAGTGTAATTTCCTCTGAAATTAGAGAGTAATCATAGTGTTCTTACAGTGTACTTGTAATTGCAGTGTAATTTTCAGGGTAAGTACACTGTAAATCCCACTACTATGTTACTGTAATTACAGTGCAATTTCTCTATAATTTACAGTGTTGTTATAGTGTAATTTCCATGGGTAATCACATTGCATTTTTACTAGAATATTTACATTATTTACGGTCAGTGCAATTACATGTAAATACAGTGTAATTTCAGTAAATTACAGTGGTCATTAGACTGTAAATCACAATGTCTATGTTAGGTAGTGTTGCATCTATTCACGCTGTCAATATATACTGAATCTATCTTTGTGTCAGAAACCTTGTTGTGCACATGTGCTTGTCTTGATAATAGTAATTTCAGTATTTTTTGTTGCTACTGTAAATTTTAGTTTCTTTTGCCCTGGTGCTTTTGAAACAAAACATACCAGTTTCTTTGATTTTAATTAGAGTGCTCTGTGCAATACACTCTGTCAAATGGAAAGAATTTGTGATCTCTGCTTTTCTTTTTTGTAATTTTACATGTTCTAGATCCCAAAGAAATTCACTATGCATGAGCAAAGACGTTGGAATTGAAGGATTTCCACCCTGTGGATCGTCTCTTGTATGATCTTGCATGGTTCTCCCCCAATTAGTAGTCGTGACTTTGGCGTTTGTCTTTGCCCCAATTGGAATTGAAGGATTTCTAACTCCATGGCTCTTTGTTGGTGTTTGTCTTCGCCCTTTCTTTTTATTTCTCATTTCCTACGTGTAAGTACTTTAATTTCTGCCTTCTTGTTTGGTGTTTATCTTTACCATTTCTTTTTTATATCTCATTTCTTATATATAGATTTTCTTTATATTATTCTTCCTTTTTGTAGTTGTGCTTCCCTGTAACCATTCAAAAGCATATTAAAGCTATATGATATGAAAATTAATTTCATGATGCATCTAATAATATTAATTTCATATTGTGAATCTTGATATTTTTTCATATAAACTTAGTCAAAGTTGACAAAGTTTGACTTTTACCAAATTTTATATGCACATTAAAAAGAAAGGGAGGGAGTACTCGATCTTTTCATGATCATGCAAATCTCCTAGATCCAAGAGTTTCAAAAGAAATATTATGTTTTCAAGATTATAGATCTAATTAGGAATAAGTGAATGAGATTACTTGGATAGTGTTCACATATTTGATCTGGTGATGTATGGTTATTATGTGCTTCTCTTGATTTTATTTGTATCTGTACATGTTAGATTAGTTCCTTTTCGGCCACCAGAACAAAATAAGCTTCTCAGATTTTTTGATGTTCAAATTTTATAGTGGCTTTACACAAATATATCATTTTGCCCACCAAATTGTCATCGTATTTTAGTAATTTGTTTGTTCATTGGCGTCCCTTGATAAGATGTAGCCTCACATGCATGAAAGTGGAGAAGCTGTAGATTGACATGTCCAAGTTTGCAGTTTTTCTACATCAGACTGCTTCCACGGAGGTCAAATACGAGGCATTGTCAACCCATGAAATGTTAAATTCTGGATGCACATATGTATATATTTGGATACTGAACTAACTGATGTAGGGAATTAGAGAGGCTGGAGTTAGTTGGTTGCAGAAGATAGAAAACAAGAATATTTTCCAATGCTTAATAAGGTGGGAGATAGAGAGAGTGAGACTAGAACATGTATGCCTCTTGCAATGCACGAGCAATTAATTAGTTACATATATTTAAGGATTACAACTTCCGTGCCAAACTACTTGTCTTAGATTTATTTAGGTATATGGATGTATCTTGAACTAGGGCTACAAGGAAAAAGGAGCAACACTTGGAGAGGAAGCGAGCCAAAAATTTATGTCCTGGTTCTTTCTTTCAAACTAAGGTAGTTGCTTTTTCCATGTGATCATCTAATTTTGTCCCACTCTAATTTTTGGTTTCCAGGGACCTATCTCTCTGGATTATGGTGAGCAAGAGGCATCGCTTATATCCAAGTTGTTGCAAGGTGCTTTCCATCCTCAATGGTAAATTCAATGAATATTGATGTAACCAACAAAAAATAGGAATATAGATGTACTGTGGACGTATATGAGGTGATTCATGTACCACTATGGATTACTTATTTTCAGATGGCACATGCTGTGTGTGCATATATGTGCTGTGTGTGCTTACATGTAATTTGATATGCGCAATCAGAACAAAAATATACATGTGAAATTTGATATGAATTGCATTCATAGGTGTAATCGGGAAAAAAGATAAATTAAAAGCCCGTGGCAACGCACGGGCATTTTACTAGTGCTATTAGGTGCTTAGAGAGGTGTTTAGAAAAATTGGAATCCTTAAAAAAATTGGATTTTTCTGAAGCACCGAAGTGTTGCCTATTTGCCTAGACACTGGCTTGTGCCTGCTCCACCCATTCATGCGGGAGCGACTACAATAAAAGCACACCTTGTGGTGCAAAAATAGAAAAATAAATCTGGGCCGTTGGATGCAGTGTGAATGGTACATATTCAAGTGGAGAGATCCTAGGCCACTTAATGTGCATTTTATGAGAACCCTCCTGCTAGTAGTTGGACTTTTGCAGTAACTACCTTCACTTATTCATGTCCAATCGTTTTGTTCTTGGTAAACAGTAAGACCGCCCTTCACAGCGTTCAGTAAGTACAATAGTAATGAAGAAACATGAACATGATGGTCACTCAAGAGTATGTTAACATATTCTTTACTTTCTTAACTGATAGTGTTGTGTGCATGCTGTGATAATTGGAACTATAGGCTTTACTAAAGGAAATGTCGAACTGCTCCCATCCATCACTGGATCTTGAGATGAGAATTACAAAGTCAGAAGTGGGATTATCGTTTTTAGGTCGCACGTTAGGGAGAAATAATGTACTTTAAACTTTGATCCTACTCTAGGCCGGTACCTACCACCGCAGGAATACATCAGGATAAGAACATTTATTTCTGTAATCATAAGGCCCGAGGAACAACGGAGATCCAGATAACACAAGAAATCAAACATGTTTTCCCTGAGTAACAGTCACAATCTCTATAAATCCACTGTCCAAAATACAGATTACTCAGCCTTACACATGCTTTGGAATCAATCGCAATGCTTCAGAAATACAGAAGAGGGGGGTTCAGTAATAGAAGATGCATCTAAAATATGCCGATATAATGGTACAACAACAGTAGCAAATACAACAAACGCATGACACAAGAATGATGCGCATTACCTCAAACTTGATCTGGTTTGTCACCTAAATTTTGCCTACAGCTTTATCGCAAAAGATAAATGTCTACAACTCCAGATTGATCTGCAATAGGGAAAATGAGACCAGATTTCATGCATTCTGGAAGGGGATCGGAGCTTCAGAGGTGGCTGTAACATCCCAAATTTTCAATTTGGAATGTTATACATTAAGTCATCATTACATATCATATTTTATTGCATTTTTGGCTGATCCTAGAAAATTCTACGCAACTCAAGGACCCTCGGAGAGAGTTGGGGATTTCATTATTTTTATATTTGAGTTTTCTCAAATTTTCAAAATAAGATCATTTGATTTTATTTATTTTATCTTTAATAATTTCTATTAGCAAAATATGAGAGAAGGAATAAAATGACTTTCCCAAAATAAAGAAATATTGAGGATTTAATAAAAAAATCAAATAAGGTTTTATTTTGGATTTATTTACTATTTTATTTGAATTTAGGAAAAACGCGCGTTTTTCAAAATTGCACCTAGTCCCCAAATAAATGTTCTGTGCGGCTTGATTTTAGAAACCCGGAAAATTTATTTCGGGATTTTTGGAGTCCGTTTAGTTTTCCTTTTGTTGTTTTTGAGCGTAATTATTTTAAAAAAGGGGTCAGAACCGACTCTGGGCCGTAACCGGCCAGGACTCCGCCTGACCGGGGCTTTAAATAGCGCCGCCCGAGGCCTGGGACAGCCCATGCCGCACAGCGCCCCCAAACCCTAAACCTAGACTCCCCGCCGCGCCGCCGCCGCCTCCCCGCGCCACCCGCCGCCGCAGCCGCCCCGAGCCGCCACCCGCCGCCCTGCTGCCCCGCCGCCGCCGTTCGCCGGAGTCGCCGGAGGTAGACCTCGCCGCCGCTGGTTTTTCTTGAAAAACCGATCGGTTTTCCGTCGGTTTTGTTCGATTTTTGTAGTTTCGTTTTTTAAATAGATCGGGTTTTCCGGTTTATTTAAATAGCGAGCGTTCGCTCGTTCGTTCGTTTTAACGAACGCGTTCCAGTTAACGAACGTCCGTTCGTTAATCTGTTCGTCGTTTTCTTTTTCTTTTATTAAATCCGTGATTTTTCTAATCGCGATTCCTGATCCGTTTTTCGTTCTAGTATAACTTTTCGCTCGTTTATCGGAATCAGGCGATTCAAGCGCCTGGAGTTTCGTCTCGAAACCCTCTTTCCGTTTAACCAACTCAAACAAGTTTTTGCCACCGTAAAAAATTTCCCTAGATCCAGAATAGTAAATGAAGCTTGTTTCTTTTGCCGTTTGTCTTTTGTTGCTTCGTTCGATTTGATTCTTTTTGCCAACCGGAGTTCTTAAGTTAAACTTTCTGGTTAGATCTCTTATTTGAGTTTTACCTGTGCATTAGTTGAGTACGTATTGTATGCTTGTTTGTTTGCGATAGAGTACCTGGAGTGCGCCGCTTGCTACTTCGAATCGCTAGGTTTTGCGGATCATCAGCAAGGCAAGTAACACTTTGATCATACTTCCAATTACCCAGTTTTATTGCATTAGATCAATCCTCACACATTGCATGATTAGGATCTAATTAAATTGTGGGTTTGCGAAGTAGTTGAGGTAGTACCTATTACCTGTTATTATCAAACCTTTGGGAGTTACTTCTATGTTTGCTTATTATGCCATGCTATGCTAGTAGACGTGGATTGGGTGAGTGAAATCCATGACAGATGTGAGATTGTTAAATCAAAGGGTTATCTAAGGTGGCAACTTAAATACATATCTGGGTGGATTGAGGCACCTGGGAATTGCAGCAATTGCCTGTTTTCTTTTGGACCGCCACCCAGGCTCAAAGGGATCATGAGATTATTCATGCTAGAAACTTCCGTGTGCAGCCACAAGCTATTATGGGCTCTAGCATAGTTGATTAAGTCGTGCGAACTCTTACAGTGGTAGACTAGCAGATGTAGGGAAAAGTAGGTGTAACGGTCTACCCGATCGTAAGGTGCTAGCGCTTCTGAAAGACTATGTCTTGGTCATCCGTTTCTCAAAAAACATGTAGTGCGAGAATCCCAATGGAGGAGATCGAGTCTTGTGGGGAAAAGTACGCAAACCTCTGCAGAGTGTATAAACTAATCATGGTTAGCCGTGTCCCCGGTTATGGACATCTTGAGTATCTAGTACCTGGATTATCATGTGAATCTCATCATGTTACTCTAATTAATTTTGTTGGGTTTTGTTTAATGATGATGATTAATTGGGATTGAGAATGCTGTCAACCATTCTCAATGTTTAACAATCACCATGATAGTTAAATAAAATTTATTCCTTTCCAGTAGGGAAAAATTGGCTTTACGCAAAAACTGTAACCATAGAGCTTTCCACCAGCCAAATGTGCATGTAGTATAGCCTTATTCTTTCATTGCGCTCTATGTGTTACATTGCCAGCATATTTCATGTGCTGACCCGTTTCGGGCTGCAACGTTAATGTTGCAGACTTTTCAGACGACGATTAAGGTGCCTTTAGGTCGTGGTTCTATACTCAGTGATGCCGTTGGAGTTGATGGACTCACTTATCTTTCAAGCCTTCCGCTGTTATCGTTATTAGATGGCCTTAAGCCATATTTATTGTAATAAGTTCTCTTTTGAGACAGTCGATGTAATAAGTGTGTGATTGCTACGCTGTTATAATTCCTTCAAGTACTCTATGGTGTCAGCATTACTGATCCAGGGATGACACCTGAGCACAGAGATTGGACCATTTGAGGTATGGTCGCTACAAGATGGTATCAAAGCCCACGCTGACTGTAGGACACGACCACTAGGCTAAAAGACCTAGATCACTACTCACTCTCTTCTCTTTCTGACTTCTCATCTTTTCCACTCTTTTAGGATGGCGGATGCAAAGAACAAGTTCACGCAACCGGATGAATGATACACCCTTTGGACGTCACTTGAAGGAAGTCACTAGATACCTGAACATAGGAGTACCAAGCTTCACCGGGACTTACAACGCCACTTTACCTGAAGAAGAGCGCTGGATGATTCAAGTTCAAGTTCCAGGAAGGACGTTGATGCCAGTCACTGAGCCCATAGAGTTTTCTTTTGATGCACTAACCTGGAGTCTAGGAAAGAGCATGGCAGCTCACATCGCCATGAGACGCATTGGAGAAGTTTACCACAATGATCTCAAGGATACTATCTACCAGATTTGTGGGCGCCGAGATGAGCACTGGGAGATGATCAGCACCAAGAAGGATGGATCAATCGCAACTTTTATCTAGGAGTTAAACAGCACATTCGACGTCAGGAGAACCAGATGTGCGCCGACATGATAGAACTGAAGAAGCCAAGGACAAGAATCAAGGAACTGGAGGAAGAACTCAAGGCTACACGTGAAGATTATGAAGAGGAAATCGAAGTACTAGTGGACAAGAATGCCGACTTAACAATGAAGATTGGAATATTCATGGGAGGCCCTGCACCAGTAGAAGAAGACGAAGAACCCAAGGAGATTCGCCCGAAAGACTACATCATCATCGACGACACTAACTCGGATCTAGATGATAGCGATGATGACTATGTGGATGAAGCTGGAGCAGATATAATGGAGTTTGCAACCGAAGAATATTTCTAGTAGACCACCCCAACAGTAGTAGTAGTCCACCATGTAAATATAGTAGTCCGAGCACTTTTGCGATAGTTAGATTGATTGTATGCCCTTGTTTGATTGAATGAAGTGAATTGTTTGCTTTTGCCTCATGTGCATATGGGTAGTGTTTTCTCTCTAGACCCCTCTTTATTCTTAAATCTCATCTTTTCTAAACCCTTTGATGCCTCCGAGACATGACCCCGGATTTACCTTCCCACCGGAGCACACTCAGTTGATCCAGCAGCAGAACACATTGATGCAGTTGCTAGTCCAGAATCAGAATCAGGGGAACAACAACAACAACAACAACAACAACCCACCACCACCACCACCACCACCACCTGTTGATCACTTAGCCCGTTTTCTTAGGCTAAATCCACCGGTGTTTTCCAGTAGTACCAAGCCGATAGTAGCAGATGATTGGCTCCGCAAGACCGTAAGGGAGTTGACCACCGCAGGATGCACAGATGCGGAAAAGGTGAAGTTTGCCGCACATCAGCTTGAAGGACCCGCAGCATCATGGTGGGATAATTTCATAGCCACTTTCCCTGTCGACACTGTCACGTGAGACCAGTTTCAGCAGGCTTTCCATATTGCCCATGTTTCAGCAGGAGCTATGGCCATGAAGAAGCGAGAGTTTCGCAACTTGCGCCAAGGAGGAAGGACAATTGGTCAGTATGTGGATGACTTTAGTAAGTTAGCACGTTATGCCCCAGATGACGTAGCTATGGATGCAGCTAAGCAGGAGAAGTTTCTGGAAGGACTAAATGATGAGTTGAGCATGCAGTTGATGGTAGCAACCTTCAACAACTACCATGAGTTGGTATACCGTGCTCTTATGATTGAAGGGAAGCAGCAGCAGATTGAGAACTGCAAGAGGAAGTATGGACAAGGGAAGTACAATTCAGGAGCTCAGCAAAAGCCACATTTTACCCCTAGACCGGGAGGACATTTTCAGCATACCCATGGAGGAGGTAGCTCGCACAATCATAATGGCACCAAGAATGGTAATGGGAATGGAGGAAGCAACGGCCAGAATCGCACCAACCCATCAACCCCAGCCAAGAGAGACCTAAGCCAAGTCACTTGCTTTAAGTGCCAGAAGACCGGACATTATGCCAATGAGTGTCCTGAATCCCAGAATGGAAATGGCAACGGAAGCTCTGGGAAGAAGTCGAACCCTTTCAACAGGGGATAGGTGAACCATGTTAACGTGGAGGAGGTTGAAGAGCAGCCGGATGCAGTAATCGGTAAGTTTTTGGTTAAGTCATTTACTGCACTCGTTCTTTTTGATACTGGTGCATCACATTCATACATATCAAGGGGATTTGTGGATAAGTATAATCTTCCCACTAAAGTTCTTAGAACACCTATGTTAGTAAGCTCACCAGGAGCGGAGTATATGGCGAGCCAAGGATGTTTTCAAGTGCCATTGAGTATAGGTAGGCATGTGTTTCCCTCGGATTTAATTATTTTGGAATCACAAGGATTGGATGTAATTCTGGGTATGGATTGGCTGTCGATGTATGGAGGAAACATCGATTGCGCCAGTAAGTCGATCTTGCTTACCACCCTAGAAGGGAGAAGGATCAAGTATCTATCCCGACATGTGCCAAAAAGGACTCAAGTAAATTGTTTAACAGGAGTGTGTAGGAGGAAGTACCAGTGGTGAAGGATTTCCCTGATGTATTTCCAGAGGAGTTGCCAGGCATGCCACCGGATAGAGATAGAGTTTTTGATTGATCTTTTGCCAGGCATAGGGCCAATATCTAGGAGACCATATAGGATGCCCCCAAAGGATTTGGTGGAGATTAAGAAGCAGATTAAGGAGTTACTGGATAAAGGATACATTCGCCCAAGTTCTTCGCCTTGGGGATCGCCAGTACTTCTAGTGGAGAAGAAGGATGGATCGTTAAGGATGGTTGTTGATTATCGAGGATTGAATGAAGTAACCATCAAGAACAAGTACCCACTACCGATGATCAATGATCTGTTTGATCGATTACAAGGAGCTAAGGTATTTTCCAAGATTGATCTGTGATCAGGATACCATCAGTTGAAGATTCGAGAACAGGATATACCTACCGTTATGTCATTTGGTCTGACTAACGCACCTGCATATTTTATGAACATGATGAACAAAGTATTCATGGAGTTTTTGGATAAGTTCGTCATGGTGTTCATTGATGATATCCTGGTATACTCGAAGAATGAAGAGGAGCATAAGGAGCATTTGCGTTTGGTACTTGGTAAGCTCAGAGAACATCAGTTATATGCCAAGTTTAGCAAATGTGAGTTTTGGTTGAAGGAAGTTGTATTTCTCGGACACGTTATATCTGGAGAAGGTATAGCAGTAGATCCCACTAAGGTTGATACTGTGACAAATTGGGAAGCCCCAACAACAGTTGGAGAAATCTGGAGTTTCCTTGGACTCGCAGGATACTACCGGAGATTTATTGAAAATTTCTCGAAGATTGCGAAGCCTATGACGGAGTTGTTGAAAAAGGATACCAAGTTCATATGGACTGAGGAATGTGAGGCTACTTTCCAGGAGTTGAAGAAACGTTTGGTTACATCACCTGTGTTGATTTTGCCAGATCAGACCAAGGATTATGATGTGTATTGCGACGCTTCATGTCAAGGACTTGGAGCAGTGCTTATGTAGGAAGGAAGAGTTGTTTCATATGCCCCACGACAGCTTAAGCCTCATGAGTTGAATTATGCTACGCATGATTTGGAGTTAGCAGCTGTAGTGCATGCATTGAAGACCTGGAGACATTTTCTCATTGGAAACCATTGTGAGGTATACACGGATCACAAGAGTTTGAAGTATATTTTCACACAGTTGAACCTCAAACAAAGGAGATGGTTGGAGCTCACCAAGGATTATGATATGAGATTGCATTATCACCTCGGAAAGGCTAACGTAGTAGCTGACGCGTTGAGTCATAAGAGCGATGTCAACACACTAATGACGGGAGATTTACCAAGGGAGTTAGCCAAAAATCTCCGAGAGCTATGTTTGGAAATAGTACCAAGAGGCTATGTAGCAGCATTGGAGATTCAGTCTACTTTGATGGATAAGATCAGAGAAGCCCAGAAGACTAACAAGGAGAAAATGAGCAAAGGAAAAGCTAAGGGATTTCGTGAAGATGAGCACGATACCTTATGGTATGAAGACCGTGTTTATGTGCCTAATGATTCGGAGATCAGGAAGTTAATTCTGCAAGAGGCCCATGATTCACCATATTTGATTCACCCAGGAAATACAAAAATGTATTTGGATTTGAAGGATACCTTCTGGTGGACCGGAATGAAGAAGGATATTGTGGAGTATGTAGCAGTTTGTGATGTATGCTAGAGGGTAAAAGCTGAGCATTAGAAGCCAGCAGGATTGCTACAGCCATTGCCGATACCCGAATGGAAGTGGGATAAGTTAGGCATGGATTTTATTACAGGTTTACCCAGAACTCGTTCAGGCTATGACTCAATATGGGTTGTAGTCGATTGTTTGACAAAGGTAGCTCATTTCATTCCAGTGAAGACTACCTATACCAGTGCAAAGTTGGCAAAGATATACATGACCAGAATCGTATGTCTGCATGGAGTTCCAAGGAGCATTGTATCAGATAGAGGAACCCAATTTACCTCAAAGTTCTGAAATCAGTTGCATGAAACTTTGGGTACCAGGCTAGAATTCAGTACAGCTTTCCATCCGCAGATAGTTGGACAGACCGAGAGAGTCAATCCGATTTTGGAGGATATGCTGAGAGCTTGTGCGCTAGATTACGGATCTAGTTGGGACGAGAATTTGCCATATGCAGAGTTCTCTTACAACAACAGTTATCAATCCAGTTTGAAGATGGCCCCTTTTGAAGCCTTGTACGGAAGGAGGTGCAGGACCCCATTGTCGTGGGATGAAGTTGGAGACCGCCAGTTGTTTGGACCGGATCTAATTAAGGAGTCTGAACAGAAAGTGAAATTGATTCGTGATAGGCTCAAGGTAGCTCAATCCAGACAGAAGAGCTATGCAGATTCTAAACGCAAGGAGACAGTTTACGAAGTCGGAGACCGAGTTTATCTTCGAGTATCTCCACTTCGAGGAGTTAAGCGCTTTTGAGTTAAGGGAAAGTTAGCGCCATGTTTTGTAGGCCCATACAAAGTTTTGGAGCGTATGGGAGAAGTAGCCTATAAGTTGGAATTACCCGAAGAATTGTCAGGAGTTCACGACGTGTTCCACGTTTCCCAGTTGAAGAAGTGCCACGCGGAGATGGCTGATATACCACTGAGAGATACAGTGCCGCTGGAAGCAATTCAGTTGGACAGTGATTTGACCTATGAGGAGAAACCAGTCAAGATTTTAGAGTATGCCAGTCGAGTCACCCGCAGCAAGGTTATAAAGTTTTGCAAAGTTCAGTGGAGCCACCACACGGAGGATGAAGCCACCTGGGAGCGAGAGGAAGAATTGCTAAAGGACCACCCTCACCTATTTTCTAGCCAACCTGAATCTTGAGGGCGAGATTCATCTTAGGGGGGGTAGGTTTGTAACATCCCAAATTTTCAATTTGGAATGTTATACATTAGATCATCATTGCATATCATATTTTATTGCATTTTTGGCTGATCCTAGAAAATTCTACGCAACTCAAGGACCCGCGGAGAGAGTTGGGGATTTCATTATTTTCATATTTGAGTTTTCTCAAATTTTGAAAATAGGATCATTTGATTTGATTTATTTTATCTTCAACAATTTCTATTATCAAAATATGAGAGAGGGAATAAAATGAATTTCCCAAAATAAAGAAATATTGAGGATTTAATAAAAAATCAAATAAGGTTTTATTTTGGATTTATTTGCTATTTTAGTTGAATTTAGGAAAAATGCGCGTTTTTCAAAATTGCATTTAGGCCCCAAATAAATGTTCATCCTGTGCGACTTGATTTTAGAAGCTGGGAAAAATTATTTCGGGATTTGTGGAGTCCGTTAGTTTTCCTTTTGTTTTTTTTCTGAGCGTAATTATTTTAAAAAAGGGTCCGAACCGACTCTGGGCCGTAACCGGCCAGGACTCTGCCTGGCCGGGGCTTTAAGTAGCGCTGCCCGAGGCCCGGGATAGCCCAAGCTGCGCCGCGCCCCAAACCCTAACCCTAGCCCCGCCGCCGCCGCTGCCGCCGCCCCGCGCCGTGCCACCCGCGCCACCCGCCGCCGCAGCCGCCCCGCCGCGCCGCCACCCGCCGCTCTGCTGCCCCGCCGCCGCCGACGATCGCCTGAGCCGCCGCCGCCGCCATTCGCCGGAGTCGCCGGAGGTAGACCTCGCCGCCGCCGATTTTTCTCGAAAGACCGATCGGTTTTCCGTCGGTTTTATTCTTTTTTTAGTTTCATTTGTTTAAATAGATCGGTTTTTCCGGTTTATTTAATTAGCGAGCGTTCGCTCACTCGTTCGTTTTAACGAACGCGTTCATCGTTTAGATCCAGTTAACGAACGTCCGTTCGTTAATCTGTTCGTCGTTTTCTTTTTCTCGGATTAAATCCGCGATTTTTCTGATCGCGATTCCTGATCCGTTTTTCGTTCTAGTATAACTTTTCGCTCGTTTATCAGAATCATGCGATTCAAGCGCCTGGAGTTTCGTCTCGAAACCCTCTTTCCGTTTAACCAACTCAAACAAGTTTTTGCCACTGTAAAAAATTGCCCTAGATCCAGAATAGTAAACGAAGCTTGTTTCTTTTACCGTTTGTCTTTCGTTGCTTCGTTCGATTTGATTCTTTTTGCCAACCCGAGTTCTTAAGTTGAACTTTCTGGTTAGATCTCTTATTTGAGTTTTACCTATGAATTAGTTGAGTACTTATTGTATGCTTTTTTGTTTGCGATAGAGTACCCGGAGTGCGCCGCTTGCTACTTCGAATCGCTAGGTTTCGCGGATCATCAGCAAGGCAAGTAATACTTTGATCATACTTCCAATTACCCAGTTTTATTGCATTAGATCAATCCTCACACATTGCATGATTAGGATCTAATTAAATTGTGGGTTTGGGAAGTAGTTGAGGTAGTACCTATTACCCGTTATTATCAAACCTTTGGGAGTTACTTCTACGTTTGCTTATTATGCCATGCTATGCTAGTAGACGTGGATTGGGTGAGTGAAATCTATGATAGATGTGAGATTGTTAAATTAAAGGTTTATCTAAGGTGGCAACTTAAATACACATTTGGGTGGACTGAGGCACCTGGGTATTCCAGCGATTGCCTGTTTTCTTTTGGACCGCCACCCAGGCTCAAAGGGATCATGAGATTATTCATGCTAGAAACTTCTATGTGCAGCCACAAGCTATTATGGGTTCTAGCATAGTTGATTAAGTCGTGCGAACTCTTACAGTGGTAGACTAGCAGATGCAGGGAAAAGTAGGTGTAACGGTCTACCCGATCGTAAGGTGCTAGCGCTTCTGAAAGACTATGTCTCGGTCATCCGTTTCTCGAACAACATGTAGTGCGAGAATACCAATGGAGGAGATCGAGTCTTGTGGGGAAAAGTGCGCAAACCTCTGCAGAGTGTATAAACTAATCATGGTTAGCCGTGTCCCTGGTTATGGACATCTTGAGTATCTAGTACCCGGATTATCATGTGAATCTCATCATGGTACTCTAATTAATTTTGTTGGGTTTTGTTTAATGATGATGCTTAATTGGGATTGAGAATGCTGTCAAGCATTCTCAATGTTTAACAACCATCATGATAGTTAAATAAAATTTATTCCTTTGCAGTAGGGAAAAATTGGCTTTATGCAAAAACTGTAACCATAGAGCTTTCCACCAGCCAAATATGCATGTAGTATAGCCTTATTCTTTCATTGCTCTCTATGTGTTACATTGCCAGCATATTCCATGTGCTGACCCATTTCAGGCTGCAACGTTAATGTTGCAGACTTTTCAGACGATGATTAAGGTGCCTTTAGGTCGTGGTTCTATACTCAGTGATGCCATTGGAGTTGATGGACTCACTTATCTTCCAAGCCTTCCGCTGTTATCATTATTAGATGGCCTTAAGCCATATTTATTGTAATAAGTTCTCTTTTGAGACACTCGATGTAATAAGTGTGTGATTGCTACTCTGTTATAATTCCGTCAAGTACTATGTGGTGTCAGCATTACTGATCCAGGGATGACACCTGAGCACAAAGATTGGACCGTTTGAGGTCTGGTCGCTACAGTGGCTCGGTTTGCAGGAATTTCATGAGAGAACAAACAAGGGAGGGAGAAGAGAGGCCATCCGAGGGAGAACAGATGCGCCACACAAGAAAGAGAATAGTGAGGGGCAAGGGGAGAGAGGAATACTTCTAAACAAGGGCTAGGGGGAGAGACGAATTGCTTCACGGGAAGTCAGCCGTGTGGAGGCTCTGCACTCTCTGAAGGAGGGAGGGGGAAGAACGCTTGAGGACTGGTGAGTGAATTGCAGAAAACCACCACATTTCAGCTTAGGTTTGCAGGAAACATTCTTCTACGTTTTTGCTGCAGAAAACACTATTTTTTCTAATCTTTTGCAGAAAGCACCAAACCTCCTGTTCGACCAGTTTAAGCACTATTATGACAGGTGGGACCCTGTCTTTTCGTCGTGGCTCACGGCCGCGAGCTGACGCCGTCTAACAGCACTACAGTGCCGACCGACACCCCCGCTAGGTCAAGAGACCATATCGAATCAACACCTCTCCCGCATCTGAAATTTTCCCCACCATCCCCGCGACAGCGTGCTCTCCTCTATCTCTGTCTCATTCATGGCAACGGCGAGCCCGGACACCGCTGGCGGAGTGGATGGCGGAGGTGGCGACGACGTAGGAGGGTTGTTTGGCGGCGATGATCCAAAGCCACCCGAGGAGGTCAGCGGTAGCTCTAACCATAGCCAAGGCCCGTGGAGTAGACCATCGTCCCTGTCGCTGGAGTACCGCGCTGCGGGCGCTCTGGCCCATGCTGTGCAGGCTACTCCGACGGGGAGCCACCACTGGGCATCTGCATTCGGCGGTGTGGAGTAAGATATCTCCTCTGCCTCCCCCACCCCCTCATTTTCTGTCGATTCCATAGTCAGGGTTAGGGTTAGGTGTGTAAACACAACATTAGATTGTAGTGATATTAGTATGCTCTGTTTAGGAGAGAATATACTGATACTTTTTGTGATTTTAATTGCTATTTGGGTTAGGATGCTCTGTTTAGATTGTAGTGGCAAGCAGTACAACCTTGGGTTTGGTGTGTAAATCAAAAATGGATCGTTTGCCTAGTACTAATGAAGGAAATATGCCCTAGAGGCAATAATAAAGTTATTATTTATTTCCTTATATCATGATAAATGTTTATTATTCATGCTAGAATTGTATTAACCGGAAACATAATACATGTGTGAATACATAGAGAAACAGAGTGTCACTGGTATGCCTCTACTTGACTAGCTCGTTAATCAAAGATGGTTATGTTTCCTAACCATGGACAAAAGAGTTGTTATTTGATTAACAAGGTCACATCATTAGTTGAATGATCTGATTGACATGACCCATTCCATTAGCCTAGCACCCGATCGTTTAGTATGTTGCTATTGCTTTCTTCATGACTTATACATGTTCCTATGACTATGAGATTATGCAACTCCCGTTTGCCGGAGGAACACTTTGGGTACTACCGAACATCACAATGTAACTGGGTGATTATAAAGGAGTACTACAGGTGTCTCCAAAGGTAGATGTTGGGTTGGCGTATTTCGAGATTAGGATTTGTCACTCCGATTGTCGGAGAGGTATCTCTGGGCCCTCTCGGTAATGCACATCACCTAAGCCTTGCAAGCATTGCAACCAATATGTTAGTTGTGAGATGATGTATTACGGAACGAGTAAAGAGACTTGCCGGTAACGAGATTGAACTAGGTATTGGGATACCGACGATCGAATCTCGGGCAAGTAACATACCGATGACAAAGGGAACAACGTATGTTGTTATGCGGTCTGACCGATAAAGATCTTCGTAGAATATGTAGGAGCCAATATGGGCATCCAGGTCCCGCTATTGGTTATTGACCGGAGACGTGTCTCGGTCATGTCTACATTGTTCTCGAACCGTAGGGTCCGCACGCTTAACGTTATGATGACAGTCATTATGAGTTTATGCATTTTGATGTACCGAAGGTAGTTCGGAGTCCCGGATGTGATCACGAACATGACGAGGAGTCTCGAAATGGTCGAGACATAAAGATTGATATATTGGAAGCCTATATTTGGATATCGGAAGTGTTCCGGGTAAAATCGGGATTTTACCGGATTACCGGGAGGTTACCGGAACCCCCCGGGAGCCATATGGGCCTTATTGGGCTTTAGTGGAAAGGTGAAAGGGGCTGCCATGGTGGGCTGCGCGCCTCCCCCCTCCCCTAGCCCTATTAGGACTAGGAGAGGTGGCCGGCCACCTCTCTCTTTCTTTCCCCCTTGGGAGTCCTATTTGGAATAGGATTGGGGGGGGGGAGTCCTACTCCCGGTAGGAGTAGGACTCCTCCTGCGCCCTCCTCTTGGCCGGCCAGCCCCTCCCCCTTGGATCCTTTATATACGGGGGCAGGGGGCACCTCTAGACACAAGTTGATCCTTGAGATCGTTCCTTAGCCGTGTGCGGTGCCCCCTGCCACCATATTCCACCTCGATCATATCGTTGCAGTGCTTAGGCGAAGCCCTGCGTCGGTAGAACATCAAGATCGTCACCACGCTGTCGTGCTGACGGAACTCCTGCCCGAAGCTTTGCTAGATCGGAGCCCGGGGATCGTCATCGAGCTGTACGTGTGCTAAGAACTCGGAGGTGCCGGAGTAACGGTGCTTGGATCGGTCGGATCAGGAAGACGTACGACTACTTCCTCTATGTTGTGTGATCGCTTCCGCAGTCGGTTTGCGTTGGTACGTAGACAACACTCTCCCCTCTCGTTGCTATGCATCACCATGATCTTGCGTGTGCGTAGGAATTTTTTTGAAATTACTGCGTTCCCCAACAGTGGCATCCGAGCCTAGGTTTTATGGTTTGATGTTATGTGCACGAGTAGAATACAAGTGAGTTGTGGACGATATAAGTCATACTGCCTACCAGCATGTCATACTTTGGTTTGGCGGTATTGTTGGACGAGACGACCCGGACCAACCTTACGCGTACGCTTACGCGAGACCGGTTCCCTCGACGTGCTTTGCACATAGATGGCTTGCGGGCGACTGTCTCTCCAACCTTAGTTGAACCGAGTGTGGCTACGCCCGGTCCTTGAGAAGGTTAAAACGGAGTCTATTTGACAAACTATCGTTGAGGTTTTGATGCGTAGGTGAGATTGGTTCTTACTTAAAGCCCGTAGCAGCCACGTAAAACTTGCAACGACAAAGTAGAGGACGTCTAACTTGTTTTTGCAGGGCATGTTGTGATGTGATATGGTCAAGGCATGATGCTAAATTTTATTGTATGAGATGATCATGTTTTGTAACCAAGTTATCGGCAACTGGCAGGAGCCATATGGTTGTCGCTTTATTGTATGCAATGCAATCGCGATGTAATGCTTTACTTTATCACTAAACAGTAGCGATAGTCGTGGAAGCATAAGATTGGCGAGACGACAACGATGCTACGATGGAGATCAAGGTGTCGCGCCGGTGACGATGGTGATCATGACGGTGCTTTGGAGATGGAGATCACAAGCACAAGATGATGATGGCCATATCATATCACTTATATTGATTGCATGTGATGTTTATCTTTTTATGCATCTTATCTTGCTTTGATTGACGGTAGCATTATAAGATGATCTCTCACTAAATTATTAAGAAGTGTTCTCCCTGAGTATGCACCATTGCGAAAGTTCTTCGTGCTGAGACACGACGTGATGATCGGGTGTGATAGGCTCTACGTTCAAATACAACGGGTGCAAAACAGTTGCACACGCAGAATACTCAGTTTATACTTGACGAGCCAAGCATATACAGATATGGCCTCGGAACACGGAGACCGAAAGGTCGAGCGTGAATCATATAGTAGATATGATCAACATAATGATGTTCACCGATGAAACTACTCCATCTCACGTGATGATCGGACATGGTTTAGTTGATTTGGATCACGTAATCACTTAGAGGATTAGAGGGATGTCTATCTAAGTGGGAGTTCTTAAGTAATATGATTAATTGAACTTAAATTTATCACGAACTTAGTCCTGGTAGTATTTTGCAAATCATGTTGTAGATCAATAACTCGCGTTGTTGCTTCCCTGTGTTTATTTTGATATGTTCCTAGAGAAAATTGTGTTGAAAGATGTTAGTAGCAATGATGCGGATTGGATCCGTAATCTGAGGTTTATCCTCATTGCTACACAGAAAAATTATGTCCTTGATGCACCGCTAGGTGACAGACCTATTGCAGGAGCAGATGCAGACGTTATGAACGTTTGGCTAGCTCAATATGATGACTACTTGATAGTTTAGTGCACCATGCTTAACGGCTTAGAATCGGGACTTCAAAGACGTTTTGAACGTCATGGACCATATGAGATGTTCCAGGAGTTGAAGTTAATATTTCAAGCAAATACCCGAGTTGAGAGATATGAAGTCTCCAACAAGTTCTATAGCTAAAAGATGGAGGAGAATCGCTCAACTAGTGAGCATGTGCTCAGATTGTCTGGGTACTACAATCGCTTGAATCAAGTGGGAGTTAATCTTCCAGATAAGATAGTGATTGACAGAATTCTCTAGTCACCATGACCAAGTTAGTAGAACTTCGTGATGAACTATAGTATGCAAGGGATGACGAAAATGACTCCCAAGCTCTTCGTGATGCTGAAATCAACGAAGGTAGAAATCAAGAAAAACATCAAGTGTTGATGGTTGACAAGATCACTAGTTTCAAGAAAAGGGAAAAGGGAAGAAGGGGAACTTCAAGAAGAACGGCAAGCAAGTTGCTGCTCAAGTGAAGAAGCCCAAGTCTAGTCCTAAGCCTGAGACTAAGTGCTTCTACTGCAAAGGGACTGGTCACTGAAAGCGGAACTACCCCAAGTGATTGGCGGATAAGAAGGATGGCAAAGTGAACATAAGTATATTTGATATACATGTTATTGATGTGTAATTTACTAGTGTTTATAGCAACTCCTTAGTATTTGATACTGGTTCAGTTGCTAAGAGTAGTAACTCGAAACGGGAGTTGCAGAATAAACAGAAACTAGTAAAAGTCGAGGTGACGATGTTTGTTGGAAGTAGTTCCAAGATTGATATGATCATCATCGCACTCTCCCTATACTTTCGGGATTAGTGTTGAAACTAAATAAGTGTTATTTGGTGTTTGCGTTGAGCATGAATATGATTTGATCATGTTTATTGCAATACGGTTATTCATTTAAGTTAGAGAACAATTGTTGTTCTGTTTACATGAATAAAACCTTATATGGTTACACACCCAATGAAAATGGTTCATTGGATCTCGATCGTAGTGATACACATATTCATAATATTGAAACCAAAAGATGCAAAGTTAATGATGATAGTGCAACTTATTTGTGGCACTGCAGTTTAAGTCATATTGGTGTAAAGCGCATGAAGAAACTCCATGCTGATGGGCTTTTGGAATCACTTGATTATGAATCACTTGATACTTGCGAACCATGCCTTATGGGCAAGATGACTAAAAACGCCGTTCTTCGGAACAATGGAGCGAGCAACAGATTTGTTGGAAATCATACATACTGATGTATGTGGTCCGATGAATATTGAGGCTCGCGATAGGTATCATTATTTTCTGATCTTCACAGATGATTTGAGCAGATATGAGTATATCTACTTGATGAAACATAAGTCTGAAACATTTGAAGAGTTCAAAGAATTTCAGAGTGAAGTGGAGAATCATCGTAACAAGAAAATAAGGTTTCTATGATCTGATCGCGGAGACAAATATTTGAGTTACGAGTTTGGTCTTCAATTAAAACAATGTGGAATAGTTTCACAAATTCGTGCCACCCGGAACACTACAGCCTAATGGTGTGTCCGAACGTCATAGCCATACTTTATTAGATATAGTACAAATCTATGATGTTTCTTACCGATTTACCACTATCGTTTTTGAGGTTATGCATTAAAGACAGCTGCATTCACGTTAAAAAAAGGGGCACCATCAAAATCCGTTGGGACGACACCTTATGAACTATGGTTTGGCAAGAAACCAAAGTTGTCGTTTCTGAAAGTTTGGGGCTGCGATGCTTATGTGAAAAAACTTCAACCTGATAAGCTCGAACCCAAATTGGAGAAATGTGTCTTCATAGGATATCCAAAGGAAACTATTGGATACACCTTCTATCGCAGATCCGAAGGCAAGACTTTTGTTGCTAAATTCGGAAACTTTCTTGAGAAGGAGTTTCTCTCGAAAGAAGTGAGTGGGAGGAAAGTAGAACTTGATAAGGTAATTGTACCTTCTGCCTTATTGGAAATTAGTTCATCACAGAAATCTGTTCCTGTGACTACTACACCAATTAGTGAGGAAGCTAATGATGATGATCATAAAACTTCAGATCAAGTTACTACCGAATCTCGTAGGTAAACCAGAGTGAGATCTGCACCAGAGTGGTACAGTAATCCTGTTCTGGAAGTCATGTTACTAGACCATGACGAACTTGCGAACTATGAGGAAGCGATGATGAGCCCAAATTCCGCGAAATGGTTTGAGGCCATGAAATCTGAGATATGATCCATGTATGAGAACAAAGTATGGACTTTGATGGATTTGCCCAATGATCGGCAAGCCATAGAAAATAAATGGATCTTCAAGAGGAAGACGGACGCTGATAGTAGTGTTACTATCTACAAAGCTAGAATTGTCGCAAAAGGTTTTCGACAAGTTCAAGGTGTTGACTACGATGAGAGCTTCTCACTCGTATCTATGCTCAAGTCTGTCCGAATCATGTTAGCAATTGCCGCGTTTTATGATTATGAAATATGGCAGATGGATGTCAAAACTGCATTCCTGAATGGATTTCTGGAAGAAGAGTTGTATATGATGTAACCGGAAGGTTTTGTCGATCCAAAGGGAGCTAACAAAGTGTGCAAACTCCAGCGATCCATTTATGGACTGGTGCAAGCATCTCGGAGTTGGAATAAACGCTTTGATAGTGTGATCAAAGCATTTGGCTTTATACATACTTGCGGTGAAGCCTGTATTTACAAGAAAGTGAGTGGGAGCACTACAGCATTTCTGATAAGTATATGTGAATGACATATTGTTGATCGGAAATAATGTAGAATTATTCTGTAAAGCATAAAGGAGTGTTTGAAAGGAGTTTTTCAAAGAAAGACTTCGGTGAAGCTGCTTACATATTGAGCATCAAGATCTATAGAGATAGATCAAGACGCTTGATAAGTTTTTTCAACAAATACATACCTTGACAAGATTTTGAAGTAGTTCAAAATGGAGTAGTCAAAGAAAGAGTTCTTGCCTGTATTACAAGGTGTGAAGTTGAGTAAGACTCAAAGCCCGACCACGGCAGAAGATAGAAAGAGAATGAAAGTCATTCCATATGCCTTGGCCATAGGTTCTATAAAGTATGTCATGCTGTATACCAGATCTATTGTATACCCTGCATTGATTTGGCAAGGGAGTACAATAGTGATCTAGGAGTAGATCACTGGACAGCGGTCAGAATTATACTTAGTGAAATAAGGATATGTTTCTCGATTATGAACATGACAAAAAGGTTCGTCGTAAAGGGTTACGTCGATGCAAGTTTTTGACACTGATCCAGATGAATCTAAAGTCTCAATCTGGATACATATTGAAAGTGGGAGCAATTAGCTAGAGTAGCTCCGTGTAGAGCATTGTAGACATAGAACTTGCAAAATACTTACGGATCTGAATATGACAGACCCGTTGACTAAAATTATCTCACAAGCAAAACATGATCACACCTTAGTACTCTTTGGATGTTAATCACATAGATATGTGAACTAGATTACTGACTCTAGTAAACCCTTTGAGTGTTGGTCACATGACGATGTGAACTATGGGTGTTAATCACATGGTGATGTGAACTATTGCTGTTAAATCACATGGCGATGTGAACTAGATTATTGACTCTAGTGCAAGTGGGAGACTGAAGGAAATATGCCCTAGAGGCAATAATAAAGTTATTATTTATTTCCTTATATCATGATAAATGTTTATTATTCATACTAGAATTGTATTAACCGGAAACATAATACATGTGTGAATACATAGACAAACAGAGTGTCACTGGTATGCCTCTACTTGACTAGCTCGTTAATCAAAGATGGTCATGTTTCCTAACCATGGACAAAAGAGTTGTTATTTGATTAACGAGGTCACATCATTAGTTGAATGATCTGATTGACATGACCCATTCCATTAGCTTAGCACCCGATCGTTTAGTATGTTGCTATTGCTTTCTTCATGACTTATACATGTTCCTATGACTATGAGATTATGCAACCCCCGTTTGCCGGAGGAACACTTTGGGTACTACCAAACGTCACAACGTAACTGGGTGATTATAAAGGAGTACTACAGGTGTCTCCAAAGGTAGCTGTTGGGTTGGCGTATTTCGAGATTAGGATTTGTCACTCCGATTGTCGGAGAGGTATCTCTGGGCCCTCTCGGTAATGCACATCACCTAAGCCTTGCAAGCATTGCAACTAATATGTTAGTTGTGAGATGATGTATTACAGAACGAGTAAAGATACTTGCCGGTAATGAGATTGAACTAGGTATTGGGATACCGATGATAGAATCTCGGGCAAGTAACATACCGATGACAAAGGGAACAACGTATGTTGTTATGCGGTCTGACCGATAAAGATCTTCGTAGAATATGTAGGAGCCAATATGGGCATCCAGGTCCCGCTATTGGTTATTGACTGGAGACGTGTCTCGGTCATGTCTACATTGTTCTTGAACCGTAGGGTCCGCACGCTTAACGTTACGATGACAGTCATTATGAGTTTATGCATTTTGATGTACCGAAGGTAGTTCGGAGTCCCGGATGTGATCACGGACATGACGAGGAGTCTTGAAATGGTCGAGACATAAAGATTGATATATTGGAAGCCTATATTTGGATATCGGAAGTGTTCCGGGTAAAATCGGGATTTTACCGGATTACCGGGAGGTTACCGGAACCCCCCGGGAGCCATATGGGCCTTATTGGGCTTTAGTGGAAAGGTGAACGGGGCTGCCATGGTGGGCTGCGTGCCTCCCCCCTCCCCTAGTCCTATTAGGACTAGGAGAGGTGGCCGGCCACCTCTCTCTCTCTTTCCCCCTTGGGAGTCCTATTTGGAATAGGATTGGGGGGGGAGTCCTACTCCCGGTAGGAGTAGGACTCCTCCTGCGCCCTCCTCTTGGCCGGCCAGCCCTTCCCCCTTGGATCCTTTATATACGGGGGCAGGGGGCACCTCTAGACACAAGTTGATCCTTGAGATCGTTCCTTAGCCGTGTGCGGTGCCCCCTGCCACCATATTCCACCTCGATCATATCGTTGCAGTGCTTAGGCGAAGCCCTGCGTCGGTAGAACATCAAGATCGTCACCACACCGTCGTGCTGACGGAACTCCTCCCCGAAGCTTTGCTGGATCGGAGCCCGGGGATCGTCATCGAGCTATACGTGTGCTAAGAACTCGGAGGTGCCGGAGTAACGGTGCTTGGATCGGTCGGATCAGGAAGACGTACGACTACTTCCTCTACGTTGTGTGATCGCTTCCGCAGTCAGTCTGCGTTGGTACGTAGACAACACTCTCCCCTCTCGTTGCTATGCATCACCATGATCTTGCGTGTGCGTAGGAAATTTTTTGAAATTACTGCGTTCCCCGACAACTAAGTGTTCATCGACTCTCTAAATTAGATTGTAGTGATATTAGTATGCTCTGTTTAGGAGAGAATATAGTGATAATTTTTGTGATTTTAATTGCTATTTGGGTTAGGATGCACTGTTTATTTAGTAGACATTAGGGTCACAGTTAGCTCTTATTGAAATTGGTATGCATAGTATATTTTAAATATGTCACTTGTATTGTTTGTAGTTAGTGTTATACTGTTTAATTAATAAGTACAAGAATTGTTCCTTTTTGTAGCTTGTTTGATGATGTTTGGGAGGTTAGACTGCACTTTCATGACATGGATAACTTGGAAAGGACTATGTGTGTTTCAGACATCACTTTTTTCAATCTGTTAGCACTCATAGAGACAGCAGGATATGGAAGTAAAGACTATATGTATTATGTGAGGGATGCTGGGTTGGGAGTAGCTGGTTTGGAGGAGATATGTGATGATGACAAGGTGGATGAGATGCTGGATGACATTGCCAATAAAGATTAGAACATAGTAAACCTGACAATAGTTAGGGGTAGTGAGCCCAGACGTGCAGATATATACAGAGGTTGTATTTGTGATTAGCAAGTTCCTATAGGCAATGTTGGAGAGAGCACTGTATATGAGGTGAATGATGTTGGGGTGTTGTACAAGTCACCATCCAAAGTATCAAAAAGAGATGCAGTAGTTGAGGAGCCTGAACCAATCTAGTTTTTCTCCACACTGTAGAGCCACAATGTTGATATGGAGCAAGGCAATGAAGCAGATGTTGATATTGAGCAAGGCAATGGAGATGATGTTGACATGGAGCAACAGGAGTTAGAAAGAAGTATGGAGCTTAGAAGGAGATCAAAAATTCAGAGATTTAAGCAACATCAGAAGAATGTTGAGAGGGTGCCGACAGTTTAAAGAAAACTTCCTGTGCTACTAACTGAAGACGACTCTGACTTGGAGGAAGATGAGGATTTCATGGCTAGGATGGCTGAGCTAAAGAGGCAGAGAGAGGACCCACTCTTACATTTTGAAGGTGACACAGATGTAGATGAACCTTATGAGATACAAGAGGAAGTGCATGAGGAAAATGCAGAGCAAGAGGAGCATGGAGATCATGAGGAACTTGAAAAGGAGGTGCTACCACAGGGGCAAAAGAGGAAGAAGTTGAAAGTAAGAAAGGGGCCAACCACAAGATCACATGCTAGTTTGGAGCAACAGTTTGAGGATGTTTGGGTACCATCATCTGATGAGGATCCAGATCCTGGTGATTTGAAGGAGGAGCAAGATGATGGGGCTGTACCCCTAGCATTTGTGCTAGGCAGTAAGTCTAGGGCTAAAAAACCCAAACCAAGGGTATGGTATCATGAGGATAGAGAGCGCCCAGAGCTGCAGTTTGCTAAGAAGTTATGCTTTGATAATGTGTACCAATTTAGAAGGGCACTTCTCACTTTCCACATAGCACAGAACAGAAACTATCAGTTTCATAGGAACTGCAATGACAGAATTATAGCTGTGTGCACACATGAAGACTGCCCTTTCTTCATTGCAGCTTCTGTGGTGGGAAAAGAGAAAACTTTCTGCATTAGGAAAACTAATTTGTTGCACACATGTCCAGTTGTAGCAGAGAGCACCAAGGTGACTACAAAGTGGGTTACACATGAAGTTTTAGAAGCAATAAGAACAGACTTGAACACACCAATAAGGGCAATAATGCAAAATCTGAAGAGCAAGTATGGAGTTGAGATCAGCACTCATATGGCCTACAGGGCTAAGAACAATGCTATTAAGGTGGTGCAAGGAGATCAGAGGGGGCAATACACCAGGATAAGGGATTACTTGCAGGCTTTGTTAGACACCAATCCAGGTAGTAGGTGCATTGTCACTACTAAGTTCCTAAAAGACCATCCAAGCATCAATCCAAGGTTCCATGGTTTGTTCATATGTTTGAATGCTTGCAAGGAGGGATTTCTGAATGGATGCAGGCCATTCATAGGTGACTACTAAACTTTGTTATATATGACATAAATGTGGTGCACCATACTTTGTTTATAACATATCTTGTGTGCCATTGCAGGTGTGGATGGATGTTTCATCAAGCTCTCAACTGGCCAACAAATCCTTGCTGCCACAGGAAGGGATGGGAATAATAACATCTATCCCATTGCCTTTGGAGTTGTGGACAAAGAAGACACAAAGAGTTGGACCTGGTTTCTCACAGAACTGAAGGCAGCTATTGGTGGAGAATCTGGGAGATTTGGTTTTTACACCATAATCTCTGATAGACAGAAGGTAATATATAATTTGCTTAGTACTCATTGGTCATTACTAGTTCATATAAGTATTTCATAGTAATTGCTAGAAGTAGTTAATATTTTCATTACTCATTACTAGTTGTTATAAGTAGTTCATACTAATTGGTAGAAGTAGTTAATATTCTTTTCTTATTACTAAGTTTGGTAATTTCTCCAAATAGGGTCTTCTAAAAGCTGTGAGTCAAGTTTTCCCCAATTGCCCCCAAAGATTCTGCCTTAGACACATCTAGCAAAATTTCCAGACTGCTGGTTTTAGGGGGTGAGGGAGTCCTGGATTAGGGGGTGTTCGGATAGCCGGACTATACCTTCGGCCGGACTCCCGGACTATGAAGATAAGAGATTGAAGACTTCGTCCCGTGTCCGGAAGGGACATTCCTTGGCGTGGAAGGCAAGCTTGGTGATACGGATATGTAGATCTCCTACCATTGTAACCGACTCTATGTAACCCTAACCCTATCCGGTGTCTATATAAACCGGAGGGTTTTAGTCCGTAGGACAACACATTCACACAACAATCATACCATAGGCTAGCTTCTAGGGTTTAGCCTCTCCGATCTCGTGGTAGATCTACTCTTGTACTACCCATATCATCAATATTAATCAAGCAGGACGTAGTGTTTTACCTCCATCAAGAGGGCCCGAACCTGGGTAAAACATCGTGTCCCTTGCCTCCTGTTACCATCCGGCCTAGACGCACAGTTCGGGACCCCCTACCCGAGATCCACCGGCTTTGACACCGACGTTGGTGCTTTCATTGAGAGTTCCTCTGTGACGTCGCCATCAAGAAGGATGCCTCACCCCGTCTTTAAAGACGGCACCGTTGCTAAGGGAGCTTTGGTTGTCGGCCAAACCCTCCGGCTAGGTGGTTTTCTTATGACTGCCTGTTCGGCTTCCACGCTGACGATGACCTCTCGAGCCATCGAAAACAATCTTCATGTCAGCTCGGAACTCGCCGAGCAGTTAGATCCAATGGAGCTCTCCTCCATAAACGAACACTTGGATCGCATCGCCACCCTGGGAGTCGCTACGGATTATGACCGGATTGGGCCTAAACCCGATCTGAGAGAGATTAACTCTCCCCAAGTCACCAATCACGTTGCCGTGGTAGAGGGACAGTACGGCGACCCCTCATCTATCTTAAGGACTAGCTACATCTGGATTCCCGATCCCTCCAAGCCGGATACCCGCGGAGGGGAGGATATCACTCAAGGCCTGAACTTAGAGTCAGGCGACGGGCTGGATTCATTGGACAACATCCAGGAATCCAAATTTTCGAGTTCAGAAATTCCTCGGCCTCTGAGCCTCAGATTGGGTGAGGCTTCGGATTTAATTCCACCCACCCACCCAAACATAAGTGATCTATCCCAAATCAGGCAAGAGCCCGAAGAAACATTACATCATTACTGGGCCAGATTCCTCCTGGTTAGGAACAGGATAAGGGACTGCTGCGAGGAAGACACAATCTCAATCTTCTGCAATAATTGCATGGACAAGGGAATACTCAATGCCATAAGTCGCCGTGATATTACATGCTTCGCTGACTTGGCGTCCATTGTACGAAAGTACTGTGCGATGGAAAGCGCCTGGAAAACCAAAATAAAATTTTGGCATGATCCGGCTTTGAATACAAACCCAGTCCGAAATAAAAGGGCGCATTATCGCCAGACACCCGGGTCAAACACCAAAAAGCAAAAACCCTCTACAGGGCATGGAACCATACTGGAAGGATGGCTCAATGGACCCTGTAAAATTCAGAGTACAGAGGACGCCACACCAACTCACAGCCTAGAGCATGTTGGATACTCCGGCATGTGGCCAAAATTGGCGAAGATCTCCTAATTCCGGAGGCCACAGAAGGCCACCCCAGAGACACCAATACGGTATTAACAATTTTCGAGACTTTTGCATCAAATAAAATGCGAAAAAGGACACTCCGCAGCCTTGCCGAAGTCTACCAAGTAGCAACAATAAACCCATGGAGTGACACGGCTATTACCTTTAACGCCAGTGATGAACCTAAATTCCGAATAGCCCGAGCACCAGCCGCATTGGTCCTCAGTCCAATAGTGGACGGCTTTCGTCTTACCAAGGTACTCATGGACGGCGGCAGTGGATTGAACCTCATTTACAAGGAAACCCTTCAAAAAATGGAAATAGACTGGAACCACATTGAGTGAAGCAGCACAACCTTTAGAGGAATAATCCCCAGTCGGGAAGCGCGCTGTACAGGAAAAATCACACTAGATGTGGTGTTCGGCACACCGGATAATTACCGGTCCAAAGAAGTCACGTTCCATGTGGCTCCGTTCAGCAGCGGTTATCACGCTCTGCTAGGGCGGGAAGCGTTTACAATCTTCCAAGCAATACCCCATTACGGGTACATGAAGCTCAAGATGCCCGGGCCTAACGGGATCATCACTCTCGCTAGTGATCCGGACATAGCACTCCGCGTCGAAAACAAGACAGCCGCACTGGCCCTCGAGGCACTATCCGAAGCCCTAGCGGCTGAGGAACTGACTGCGCTGCGCTCCATGGTAAATAGGGACGATGTGGTACTCGACAAAAGATCCAAGTCCACCTCCTTTAAACCGGCGGACGAAATAGTCAAATTCCAAGTCCATCCAATGGACCCCAATAAAACAGCTTCCATCGGGGCACAGTTAAACACTGATGTAGACGCGGCACTGCGAGAGTTCCTATGAGAGAATTGGGACATTTTCGCCTGGCACCCTTCAGACATGCCAGGAATCCCACGCAGGCTGGCCAAGCACAGCTTAAATATTTTAAAAGGATTCAAACCTGTCAAACAAGCTCTTTGGCGTTTTTCCGAACCTAAGAGACATGCCATGGGAGAAGAGCTAGCAAAGCTATTGGAGGCCGGATTCATCAGAGATATAAAACATCCGGACTGGCTAGCAAAACTGGTGATGGTACCAAAGAAGCACAAATCCTGGCACCTGTGCGGTGATTTTAAAGACCTTAACAGGGCTTGCCCAAAGGATCCCTTCCCCCTCCCCAGCATCGATCAAATTATCGACGCTACCGCAGGACACGATTCATTGTGTTTGCTCGATGCATATTCCGGCTACCATCAAATCAAGATGGCAGAGTCAGACCAAGCCGCAACGGCATTTATCACACCATACAGCCCATTCTGCTTCAACACAATGCCCTTCGGGCTCAAAAATGCCGGCGCAACATATCAGCGCATGATTCAAACATGTATGGCAAACCAGATCGGCAAAAACAGTGGAGGCATATGTAGATGATGTGGTCGTAAAAACAAGACATGTCGAATCTCTAGTAGACGACTTGAGGCTCACATTTGATAACCTCCGAACATACGACATCAAGCTCAACCCGGAAAAATGCGTTTTCGGCGTTCCAGCCGGAAAGCTCTTGGGCTTCATTGTATCCGGTAGAGAAATCGAAGCAAATCCAGCCAAGATCGGAGCTCTGTCACAACTGGATATCCCAAAGGACCTCAAACAAATACAAAAGTTAACCGGATGCGTGGCGGCTCTAAGCCGCTTTATCTCCCGCTTGGGAGAAAAGGCACAACCCCTTTACCGCCTCCTTCGGCGCACCGAACACTTCGAATGGATGGATGCAGCCACGGTCGGACTCAACGAAATAAAAGCCATATTGGCAACAAACCCAGTCCTGGCCGCGCCAAACATCGGCGAACCAATGCTATTGTACATTGCAGCAACACATCAGGTTGTAAGCGCAGTACTCGTCGTCGAACGAGAAACGGACGGACACAAATTGCCCCTTCAAAAGCCAGTCTATTATGTGTCCACTATCCTCACTCCATGCAAATCACGGTACCCGCATTATCAAAAGATTGCGTACGCGGTATTCATGGCATCCCGGAAGCTACGACACTACTTTCAAGAGTGTTCAATAACAGTAGCCTCGGAAGTACCACTTAACGATATTATAAACAACCGTGACGCAACGGGCCGGATTGCAAAATGGGCCATTGAGATCCTCCCGTTCGACATAACTTATAAGCCACGGCAAGCCATCAAGTCGCAAGTTTTGGCCGACTTCGTCGCAGAATGGACAGAGGCCGAACTCCCCAAAGAGTACGGCACATATTCAAATTGGATCATGCATTTCGACGGCTCCAAGATGTTGGCCGGACTAGGGGCTGGCGTCGTTTTGACGTCCCCCACAGGAGACATAGTTCAATACGTACTCTAGATTATGTACACAGACTCCAACAATGCAGCCGAATATGAGGCCCTTTTACATGGTCTCCTGATGGCAGTATCCATGGGCATTCAACGCCTAAAGGTGCATGGGGACTCGAACCTCGCAATATCCCAAATAAATGGAGACTTTGATGCCAAGGATCCAAAAATGGCAGCCTACTGCAACACCGTCCTAACAATGTCAGCTCGGTTCGAAGGGCTTGAATTCCACCATATAGCCCGGGAAAATAATCAGGCGGCAGATGTCCTGGCACGCATCGGCGCAAAACGTGATGTAGTCCCCCCCCCAACAACTTCTTGGAAAGGCTGTTCAAGCCATCCGTAGTATGGGAAGGGGAGCCAAACAATAACAACCCGGACCTAACCGCACTGCCCGACACCGAACATTCTGACACAATCGGAGGCTCTGCCAATGAAATAACACCTTTAGCCCAAGTAATAATGGCCGTCATCGCCCCGTGGACAGAACCGTTCCTCGCCTACCTTACTAGGCAGCAACTCCCCAAGGACCAAAATGAGGCACGCTGCATAGTGCGGCGATCCAAAGCCTACAAAGTCCACGAGGGAGAGCTTTATAACAAAAGCACTACCGGAGTCCTTCAAAGGTGCATCTCCGAAGAGGAAGGGCGAAACCTCTTGGCTGAAATTCTTGTCGGACTCGGCGGTCATCACGCTGCAGCTCGGTCCCTTGTAAGCAAGGCCTTCCGTACATGCTTTTATTGGCCGACAGCCCAAGCAGACGCCCAGGACTTAGTCCAACGATGCGTCAGTTGCCAACTCTTCGCAAACCAAAGCCATATGCCACCCACCGCCCTCCAAACTATCCCCATCACTTGGCCCTTCGCGGTCTGGGGGCTTGACATGGTTGGACCCCTTAAAGGCGGAACCCACAAGCAAAAATACTTACTGGTCATGGTGGATAAGTTCACCAAATGGATAGAAGCCAAGCCTGTTAAGACGGCCGAATCCGGACCTGTGATAGACTTCATATCCGGGGTTGTACACCATTACGGCGTCCCCCACAGCATCATCACTGATAACGGTACGAACTTTACGGCGACGAGGTAAAACTATGGTGCAAAAACATGGGCATCAAGCTCGACTATGCTTCCGTGTATCACCCACAAACTAACGGCCAGGTCGAACGTGCAAATGGTCTTATCATGAGCGGCATCAAACCCAGATTAGTGCGGTCCCTCAAGGAATCTAACACGCACTGGGTAGAGGATCTCGACTCCGTACTCTGGGGGCTGTGGACCATGCCGAATCGCACCACCGGATACACACCATTCTTTATGGTGTACGGCGCAGAGGCAGTTTTGCCTTGCGACATAATTCATGACTCACCTCGAGTGTGCATGTACGAAGAAAGGGAAGCCGAGCTCGATCGGCAGGACAGTTTGGACGCATTGGAGGAGGAGTGCGACGTGGCAAAAGCCCGTTCCGCATTCTATCAACAGCAGGCTCGAAGATACCAAAGCAGAGAAGTACGGGCCAAAAATTATAACGTTGGCGAATTAGTTCTACGCCTGCCGGACAAGAAAAAGGACAAACTCAAGCCCAAGTGGGAAGGTCCCTTCATAATTGACCAAGTCCTGACTGGTGGAGCGTACCGCCTGTGAGATGCATCGGATAACCGACTCGAGCCAAACCCATGGAACGCAGCCCGTCTGCGAAGATTCTATGCCTAGAGCCGTACTCTGTGTTCGTCTCCTTCCTCTGTCCATTTTTATATACTGTCTGTCTTACATTTATCTCCTTCTTCCCTTCCTTTCTCTTATAGCCTTCAAAGGCTCATCCAAGGACGTGCTATTCACACTCATTAAACCTGGGGGCTTCTTTTAACAGAAGCTTATTTATACGGACTTCATGCCCAACACATGTGTTACACTTCCGCATGTACCTTTTGTTTCACCATTATATGCATCGATATGACTTAAGTTTTGGCCAAGCTGGGTTGCCTGGCTCCTGCGCTTACCCCTATGTTCCCGATTGTTCAGCTAGGTGGTAAAGGGAGCACCTCTGCGATTTTTACTGCCGGGTCAGCCGGATGTGTACCTTAGACTGGGTGAAGCCGAAAGCTAGTGTTCTTAAGGGAATATTCGGTCGGTGAACTAAAGATGATCTTTCCACTTATTTATTTATGCGCCCCCAGATGCTTTTTCCCGCGTCTTCTTCGTAGAATGGGCATGCACTTTAGGGCATGCCTCCCAGGGAAAGGAACCCCTAACAGAACTATTCTCCCTGGAAGATGTTTCTTACTAACCATGTAATATAACATAACTAGTCGGGCACTTGTCTGTTCACGCACTAATGACCCCTATGCCTGGTCTCCATGCATTCCCTGGTTTTTATATAACCACATGGGAATTCGGACACACTCCGGACCGTCAGGTCCCGAGGCCGAAGCGAAAAGGTCGGCCATGACAAACGATCTACAATCCGGCTAGAAGGCATTATAAATGTCAATTAATTTACATAGTCATTCTGACTGATTGTATTCCTCTTCAATACCATCTAACAGGTTGTCTAATTTACAGTCCTGCTGGGAATATTTTGCGGCCAATTCTACTTGGCCGTATACTAAGCTTACAGGGATCTCCTTCCCATCGGGCCCCACAGGACCGACCTCGGCCATGTGGTTGGGGTCAGCCTTTGTGTACCACATCTTCACCATGGCCCAGGCCTCCCTAGCGCCTTGACGGCAGGCCGATATCTTCCACAATCGGAAGGCCGCCGTGCTCCCTTTAGCTTCTCCGCAAGCTCTCCAAGACCTTCGGGCATGGAGATGGATGGCCACAAGGCCTGGGCGACGCCTCGCATGGCCTGCCGAACTCGTTCGAGCAGTTGCGAGAGCTCGGGAAGAAGGTCACACGTAGAACCGGGCATCTCCTCTACAGGACGACCTGTTAGCACACCTACAGACATTACTCTATTAGTCGACTTCCCCGCCGAACTTTTTTCAAAGGTTCGTTCAAGCACTTACTAAATATGCCGCGCCGAAGCCGCTGATTCTCCTTAACGGAGTCCAACAGCTGGGCACGAACATCCTTCAGTTCAACGCCCAGCTTGGTGTTGGCGTCTTGGAGATCGTTCTTCTCCCGCCTCACCTTCGTCAGCACCTTCTCACCAGCCTTTAGCTGGCGTAGGAGGTGTTGCCTTTCCGGATTCAATCCGGCGTCATCTGCAATTTCATTTGTCAGATTCGCACCCATGTCGTGCTTCGTAAAATGCTTATCTTTCGAAGTGTATATTACCAGAGGGGGTCTCCTTGGGCTCCCCTGCTGCGGCTAGTGTGGCCTCCAGTTGGGCTTTGCACTCTTCCAGCTCCTGGGACAGTAGGGAATTCTTTTCTGTAAGAACCTGCATAACAAATGATCCTTAAATATGTTATTCTAACTGTTTCAAGTCTCGGGGGCTACTGGTATATATATAATTACCAAAATTTTCTTACCCATATGTCTTTTACATATTGCTCCGTGGCTCTGGCTAGACCATTTTGAGCGGCACGGAGGTACGCATCTCCCGACTTGAAGGCATCTAACGCCTCTTGGGAGAAACAAGCGTCGCGAAGAATTGTCCGGCGACGCCTGTGGTTCATGGCACTCTCCACCTCAGAGTTGGTGGCAAACAACCTGTCCACATCCTCCATTGGAGGAGCGTCCGGTGCACGCCTTGTGTTCGGCTCCACTTCCGGACCAGGCTTTGGAGCCTGGATGGTGGAGGCGCGATTGGCAGTCTCTCTGAATATAGTTCGGCGAGGTCTCTTTGTCCTGAAGAGAGCACAAGTGTTAATATGCCTCGAAGGTATAACACCTGGGATAAGGGGGCGCGCCATACCTTTGCGCTGGCGCCTCGGACCGGACTGCACCTCTTTTCTGCCCACGGGGCCCTGCGGCCCCTCGTTGGCTTATCGCCGCAGGTTTGGCCTCCTGTTTCTGGGAGGCCGGGATTAGCCCTGGGTAATCAGCCGTAATGGCCACCAAGGCATTGTCCTTGCTCAATTGATGAAACACTACATCAATCAGCTCCACAGATAAGTCCGCATCCTCTTGAGAGGCTGGGTCGAGGCACCGTCCTGGGTCCTCGGGTTGTGGAGGAGGGCTGCTTATTTCTTTAACAGCCTGGCGCAGTTCCTGCGTTGAAATCACTAGATTGAATATTTAACAATGGGGATATAAAACGGATGGGCAAGATGTGACCACTCACCCAGCTTGGAGGATTGTACATGGAAAATCCACCCTTTGGGTCGACACGGAGAAAATCCTCCTCTTCTCCCTTGTACAAAGCGGACAAGGTCTTTATTAGAGTCGCAGCCGAATCCGGCCCCTTACGGCCGTAGCGGGTGGTGTCGTCCTCCCCGTTGAAGTCCCACATGGGGTGGCCTCTATACTGTAGCGGCTGCACCCCTCGCATGATGCATGTGGCCATGACCCCGATCATGGTCAGTCCGGAATGAGCTAACAATCTTATCCGGCCCATCAGGTAAATAACGTCCTTGTCACTTTCCCTCTGAGGGCTCCGTGGACGTCAACTTAGGCGCTTCTTTAGTGGGGCACTGTCAAAGTCGAGGAGGCAGATCCGGACAGGATCCAGCAGCGGGACGTCCTCTATGTAAAACCATTCCGAAGGCCAGTCCTTGGGCGCCTTCTTTGGGGTTCCGGACAGATATCCGGTCCCGGCGATGCGCCATACTTCGGCTCCGCCCACTTGATACATTGACCCCTTCCGAGAACGGGGCACACGGCAGAATAGCTCTTTCCACAGCCTGAAATGAGCCTCAACACCCAAAAACAGCTCGCAGAGGGCTACGAAGCCCGCAATATGCAATACGGAGGCAGGCGTAAGATTGTGTAGCTGGAGGCCATAGAACTCCAGGAGCCCCCAGAGAAATGGATGGATTGGAAATCCGAGCCCTCTTATTAAATAAGGGACAAGGCATACCCGCTCTCCTTTGGAGGGATTAGGGGCACTCTCCGCTTGCTCTCCACCATTATAAACGGCAAGACCGGCTCGAACCGGAACCATATAGGCCAGGGGAAGAAATCCCTTGGTCTGGAGCATCACTAGCTCGCTATGCAGGATGGAGCATCTCTCCCAATATCCAGGCTTAGGGCTGGAGGGGCGAAGGGAGGAGTTGCGACAGCTGGCCATGGTGGAATGGACCTTTGTCGGATGCGCTCTGATGAACATTCGCGAAGAGGAGAAGGTGTGGTTTGGATCTAAATCCTCGTCCCCTTAAATGGGCGGCTCATTTACGCGGCTAGGGGTGTGGATGTACATGGAATTTGGAGGGGAACCCCCCTTGCAATGCCGAAGACAATCTGCGCGCCGGACTCATCGTCATTGAAGCCTGGTTCGGGGGCTACTGAGGGACTATACCTTCAGCCGGACTCCTGGACTATGAAGATACAAGATTGAAGACTTCGTCCCGTGTCCGGGAGGGACTTTCCTTGGCGTGGAAGGCAAGCTTGGCGATACGGATATGTAGATCTCCTACCATTGTAACCGACTCTATGTAACCCTAACCCTATCCGGTGTCTATATAAACCGGAGGGTTTTAGTCCGTAGGACAACACATTCACACAACAATCAAACCATAGGCTAGCTTCTAGGGTTTAGCCTCTCCGATCTCGTGGTAGATCTACTCTTGTACTACCCATATCATCAATATTAATAAAGCAGGACGTAGGGTTTTACCTCCATCAAGAGGGCCCGAACCTGGGTAAAACTTCGTGTCCCTTGCCTCCTGTTACCATCCGGCCTAGACGCATAGTTCGGGACCGCCTACCCGAGATCCACCGGTTTTGACACCGACATTGGTGCTTTCATTGAGAGTTCCTCTGTGACGTCGCCATCAGGAAGGATGCCTCGCCCCGTCTTTAAAGATGGCACCATTGCTAAGGGAGCTTTGGCTGTCGGCCAAACCCTCCGGCTAGGTGGTTTTCTTATGACCGCCTGTTCGGCTTCCACGCCGACGATGACCTCTCGAGCCATTGAAAACAATCTTCATGTCAGCTAGGAACTCGCCGAGCAGTTAGATCTAATGGAGCTCTCCTCCATAAACGAACTCTTGGATCGCATCGCTGCCCTGGGAGTCGCTACGGATTACGACCGGATTGGGCCTAAACCCGATCTGAGAGAGATTAACTCTCCCCAAGTCACCCATCACGTTGCCATGGTAAAGGGACAGTACGGTGACCCCTCATCTATCTTAAGGACTAGCTACGTCCGGATTCCCGATCCCTCCATGCCGGATACCCGTGGAGGGGAGGATATCACTCAAGGCCTAAACTTAGAGTCAGGCGACGGGCTGGATTCATTGGACAACATCCAGGAATCCAAATTTTCGAGTTTGGAAATTCCTCGGCCTCTGAGCCTCAGATTGGGTGAGGCTTCGGATTTAATTCCACCCACACACCCAAACATAAGCGATCTATCCCAAATCAGGCAAGAGCCCAAAGAAACAGTACATCATTACTGGGCCAGATTCCTCCTGGTTAGGAACAGGATAAGGGACTGCTGCGAGGAAGACGCAATCTCAATCTTCTGCAATAATTGCACGGACAAGGGAATACTCAACGCCATAAGTCGCCGTGATATTACACGCTTCGCTGACTTGGCGTCCATTGTATGAAAGTACTATGCGATGGAAAGCGCCTGGAAAACCAAAATAAAATTTTGGGACGATCCGGCCCTGAATACAGACCCAGTCCAAAATAAAAGGGCGCATTATCGCCAGACACCCGGGTCAAACACCAAAAAGCAAAAACCCTCTACAGGGCATGGAACCGTACTGGAAGGATGGCTCAATGGACCCTGTAAAATTCACAGTACAGAGGACGCCACACCAACTCACATCCTTAGAGCATGTTGGATACTCCGGCAGGTGGCCAAAATTGGCGAAGATCTCCGAATTCTGGAGGCCACAGAAGGCCACCCTAGAGACACCAATATGATATTAATAGTCTTCGAGACTTTCACATCAAATAAAATGCAAAAAAGGACACTCCGCAGCCTTGCTGAAGTCTACCAAGTAGCAACAATAAACCCATGGAGTGAGACGGCTATTACCTTTAACGCCAGTGATGAACCTAAATTCCAAATAGCCCGAGCACCAGCCGCATTGGTCCTCAGTCCAATAGTGGACGGCTTTTGTCTTACCAAGGTACTCATGGACGGCGGCAGCGGATTGAACCTCATTTACGAGGAAACCCTTCAAAAAATGGAAATAGACTGGAACCGCATTGAGCGAAGCAGCACAACCTTTAGAGGAATAATCCCCAGTCCGGAAGCGCGCTGTACAGGAAAAATCACACTAGATGTGGTGTTCGGCACACCGGATAATTACAGGTCTGAAGAAGTCACGTTCCATGTGCCTCCGTTCAGCAGCGGTTATCACGCTCTGCTAGGGCGGGAAGCGTTTACAATATTCCAAGCAATACCCCATTACGGGTACATGAAGCTCAAGATGCCCGGGCCTAACGGGATCATCACTCTCGCTAGTGATCCGGACATAGCACTCCATGCCGAAAACAAGACAGCCGCACTGGCCCTCGAGGCACTATCCGAAGCCCTAGCAGCCGAGAAACTGACTGCGCTGCGCTCCACGGTGAATAGGGACGATGTGGTACTCGACAAAAGATCCAAGTCCACCTCCTTTAAACCGGTGGACGAAATAGTCAAATTCCAGGTCCATCCAACATACCCCAATAAAATAGCTTCCATCGGGGCACAGTTAAACCCTGATGTAGACGCCGCACTGCGAGAGTTCCTACGAGAGAACTGGGACATTTTCGCCCGGCACCCTTCAGACATGCCAGGAATCCCACGCAGGTTGGCCAAGCACAGCTTAAATATCCTAAAAGGATTCAAACCCGTCAAACAAGCTCTTCGGTGTTTTCCCAAACCTAAGAGACATGCCATGGGGAAGAAATAGCAAAGCTATTGGAGGCCGGACTCATCAGAGATATAAAACATCCGGACTGGCTAGCAAACCTGGTGATGGTACCAAAGAAGGACATGGGAGAAGAGCTAGCACGGGAGATAATAATACTCCAGAGAGTGTCGAAGAAAACCCCCTCCAGCAAGATTCAGCACAGGAGGATGGAGAAGCCAACCCTCATGAGAGAGCGGCAGACAGAGAGGTTGAGGATGACAACTATACGCCTCCCTCCGAAGATGAGGCAAGCCTCGACGACGATGAATTCGTCATGCCAGAGGATCCCGTCGAGCAAGAGCATTCTCAACGCAGGCTTATGGCCACGACAAGAAGCTTTAAGAAAAAGCAACAACAGCTTAGAGCTGATCAAGATTTGCTAGTCGACAGATGGACTGAAGTCCTTGCGGCCGAAGAGCATAAACTCAAACGCCCCTCCAAGAGCTACCCAAAGCGCAGGTTGCTACCCTGATTAGAGGAGGAAGCACTTAAACCTACATCACCAGCACTTGATACGGCCGACCGGCCACCTCGTGGCCACGACAGAGAGGCCTTTTGGCCCTCCACTCAAGCGGCACCCTATACCAAGGCACGGGAAAATGCGCCAGACCTGCAAGATATGCTGGAGGACAAGGCAAGGCAAACAAGATCGATCTACGGATCGCGTGGGCACCCCACGACTCGAGACGATAACCGTCACGCCGGACACAAATCCGGTAGGGCCGAACACAGTAGACAAAGCTCATTGGAGCTACATCGTGATATAGCCCAGTACAGAGTCGCCGCACACCCACTATGCTTCACAGACGAAGTAATGGATCATCAAATCCCTGAGGGTTTCAAACCCGTAAACATCGAATCATACGATGGCACAACAGATCCTGCGGTAGATCGAGGATTATCTCCTTCATATCCACATGGCCCGCAGCGATGATCTCCACGCCATCAAATACCTCCCACTCAAGCTTAAAGGACCAGCTCGGCATTGGCTTAACAGCTTGCCAACAGGATCAATCAGTTGTTGGGAGGACCTGGAAGCCGCATTCCTCGACAACTTCCAGGGCACTTATGTGCGACCACTAGACGCCGATGACCTAAGCCACGTAATTCAGCAGCCGGAGGAATCAGCCAGGCAATTCTGGACACGGTTCCTAACAATGAAAAATCAAATAGTGGACTGTCCAGACGCAGAGGCCCTAGCAGCCTTCAAGCATAATATCCGCGACGAGTGGCTTGCCCGGCACCTTGGACAGGAAAAGCCGAAATCTATGGCAGCACTCACGACACTCATGACCCGCTTTTGCACGGGAGAAGACAGCTGGCTTGCTCGTAGCAACAACATGACCAAGAACCCTAGTAATTCGGATACTAGGGACAGTAGTGGTAGGTCGCGTCGCAACAAGCAAAAGTGCCGCATTAACAGCGACAATGCTGAGGATACGACAGTTAATGCCAGATTCAGAGGCTACAAATCTGGTCAGCGGAAAAAGCCATTCAAAAGAAATCCTAGGGGCCCGTCCAGTTTGGACCGAATACTCGACCGCTTGTGCCAGATACATGGCACCCCCGAAAAGCCGGACAACCACACCAACAGGGATTGTTGGATGTTCAAGCAGGCAAGCAAGTTAAATGCCGAAAATAAAGACAAGGGGCTGCATAGCGATGACGATGAAGAGCCCCGGCCGCCGAACAACAGTGGACAGAAGGGTTTCCCCCCACAAGTGCGGACGGTGAACATGATATACGCAACCCACATCCCCAAGAGGGAGCGGAAGCGCGCGTTAAAGGACGTATACGCGGTAGAGCCAGTCACCCCAAAGTTCAACCCATGGTCCTCCTGCCCGATCACCTTTGATCGAAGGGACCATCCCACTAGCACCCGTCATGGCAGATTCGCCACGTTGGTTTTAGACCCAATTATTGACGGATTTCATCTCACTAGAGTCCTTATGGACGGCGGTAGCAGCCTGAACCTGCTTTACCAGGATACAGTGCAGAAAATGGGCATAGATCCCTCGAGGATTAAGCCCACCAAAACGACCTTTAGAGGCATAATACCAGGTGTAGAGGCCAACTGTACAGGCTTAGTCACACTTGAAGTGGTCTTCGGATCTCCGGATAATTTCCGAAGCGAGGAGTTAATCTTCGACATGGTCCCATTCCGCAGTGGCTATCGCGCACTGCTCGGGCGAACCGCATTCGCCAAGTTCAATGCGGTACCGCACTATGCATACCTTAAGCTCAAGATGCCAGGCCCTCGAGGAGTAATTACGGTCAATGGAAACACCGAACGCTCCCTCCAAACGGAGGAGCACACGGAGGCCCTTGCAGCGGAAGCACAAAGCAGCCTCTCCAGGCAATTCTCCAGTCCGGTCATTAAACGTCCGGACACCGTCAAGCGCGCCCAGAGTAACCTACAACAAGACCGCCTGACATGTTCCGAGCAGGCGTAGCAATGCGGCCCCAACCCCAGCCCTCACAAAAATGCAACACCAGTGCTTCGCGTACATAACTACGCTCTAGAAATACCATGGGTACAGGGGGAGGGGCACCATCACGGCACGCCCGAAACACGGCTTAGACCGCACCAGGGGCTGCCGATTCTTTAATTTTCTCTTACTTTCAGGACTCCATTCTTCGGAAGGCCTGTTTGGCAGTTCAATTGCCGCACAAACGATGCAAGAACCAGGGAAGCAGACAAGCCATGCCGCATTACGGAACTCCCAGGTGGTCTCTATCACGAGCAGTATACCTGTTTCGCATATCATTCCGCAGCCTGCCCCTGGAACGGACATGTTAAATAGTCCAACCTTTTGCTTATCGCATTATTTGTATCGTTCTGCTTTGATCGCAGCCCTTTTTAATAAATAATGCATAGCTTTTGTCTATCTTTTGCATTACTTTTTACAAATATATGTTCCTTAACGACATGTTGCACCCGTACACTTTGGTACGGCCAAAATATGCCAGGGGCTTTAGTACCCCTCAATATGGTGTGAGAAGTCCGAACACTTTAACAAGTGCGGCACCCCGAACTGATAGCATTATATGCATCGGCTCCGAATCATGTCTTTGGTCAAATGTTGGGTTTGCCCAGCTCCTATGTTTTGGTACCTTGCGTTCCGCTATATCGGCTAAGGTAGCACTAGGAGAACTACTGCGATTGTGCCCCAGTTGAGCTGGGTCGAGCACCTAAGTAGAGAAAGCTAAAACTGACTGTCATGATGAAGCAAGAGCTGGTCGTTATTCAAGAGGTTTTTTCGAGTCCCTAAAGACTTATGCCGCTTAGAGCGAGGAGTCGGCTCTGTCCGGCCAAGGCGTGGATAGCGCCCCGAACTCGGTCTTCCGAATACCAGGGGCTTCGCAGAAATTTAAAATTATAGAATTCTATGGCTAAGTGAGAGTGTTCACGCATTATAGTCCAATTGCCTTGTTCGTCGGGATGAGCGCCTCCCTCGAAGGACCCAAACATGGGAAAAAGAGCGCTCAGGTTTATCCCTGAACACCCAGCACTAGCAGCACGGGGGCAGAAGCCGACGACTCGCCATCTCTCAGAATTGATAAACAGCCGCAGAGAAGGTAATATTTTAAATTCAAACAGCATTGCTTAGCGCATATGAACAAGTTTTCAGCGCACAGGACAAAACAAGCGAGTTTTACTCGAAATTTACATCCCTGGAACATTCATCCGCCATAAGGCAGGCACCCTTCAAAACATCCTTATAATAATTCTCGGGCTTGCGATGCTCTTTCCCCGGCGGTGGCCCGTCCTTCACAAGCTTCTCAGCATCCAGCTTGCCCCAGTGCACTTTAGCACGGGCAAGGGCCCTATGGGCACCTTCAATACAGACAGAGCGATTGATGACGTCGAGCCTTGGACAGGCCCCCACCAGCCGCCGCACCAGCCCGAAATAGCTCCCAGGCAGAGCCTCTCCAGGCCACAGCCGAACTATGAGGCTCTTCATGGCCTGTTCGGCCGCCTTGTGGAGCTCGACCAGTTGCTTCAGCTGGTCGCTTAGGGGCATGGGGTGTTCGGCCCCAGCATACTGAGACCAGAACACCTTCTCTGTCGAGCTGCCCTCCTCGGCTCGATAGAATGCGGCGGCATCGGACATGCTCCGGGGAAGATCTGCGAATGCTCCTGGAGAGCTCCGGATTCGGGTAAGTAACAAGTAACTCACATTTATGTGTTTGCTTTGCATAAAGAATGCCTTACCTGCCACTATCTTTTTCACCTCATCCAACTCCTAGAGGGTCTTCTGGGATTCGGCCTTGGCAGACTTGGCATTTTCAATAGCCACCGCGAGCTCGGACACTCGCGTCCTTGAGTCAAGCTCCAAACTCTCATGTTTTTCCATGAGAGCCTGGAGCTCTTGCCGCACCTTGCCAACCTCGGCCTCATACTTCTCCCGCTCGGCGCACTCCGTGGCCGCCCTCTGCTCGGCCTCGAGCAGCGCTTGCTTAAGGGCCGCTACCTCAGACGTGGCCCCTACAATAGCCACGATAATCCTGTCATTTTTTGCAATTGCACTTTTTTATATATGTATTTATACAAGGTATTTCTTACCTTCCTCCTCCTCGAGCTGCTTGTTGGCACGCCCGAGCTCTTGCTCGGACTGCTCGAGGTACTGCTTTAGCGTGTACACTTTCGCAGTCAGTACGGCGGACACCAGCAGAGAAGCCTGCATACGCATATTAACTCCTTTTTGTTAGACTCCTGCGAATTTTATTTGATCCTCTATTCGGCTTTTCATCCCGAACGCCAAACAGAGCATCAGGGGCTACTGTCTATGTGGTAATATTATTTACACATTCTTTACTTACCTTAAAGCCTGTTAAAAGGCTAGCACAAGCTTCAGTCAGTCCACTCTTGGCGGACTGAACCTTCTGGACCACCGCACTCATAATGGTGCGGTGCTCCTCGTCGATGGAGGCGCCTTGGAGCGCCTCCAACAATCGATTGTCCGGCGCCTCCGGTTGGACGGGGGTCACCGGCACGGAAGGACTGCTCCTCTTGGAAGGAGGTCGCCCGCCGGACTCTGGAACCTTTGAAGGTTCTGGAGTGGTGTCCGGCCTAGAGCCGGACTTGGATCCCTGGGGGGTTCCATCCCCTTTACTCCTGGAGTCCGGGAGGTTGCCTTGCGGTGCCTCCAGGACCACCTCCTCCTGGCTTGGAACCTGTTGGGACAACACTTCGGCGTCGTCCACAGGGCGGGGGGAGGAAGCCGTCGGAAGCGAATTCACATCCGACGAGTCCAGTGAACCGCTCGAAGACGCGTCAAGCCAGTCTTTGGGTGGGCTGCATAATCATATTCGACATAAGGGAAAGCTGTGCAATAAAGGAATACTACGAGTTACTCTGGTATCTGGATAGTTACGATTTCGCCAGGGGCTTGGCCCTGTGCAGCCACTCCTCTTCGCCGTCGTCGGCGTCGGTGGAGTAGTCCGGAGGAAGGGTTTTCCCCTTCTTGGACCCTTCGGCCTCCCCAGTCCGGGGGAGAGGTCTCTTCTTCCTCCTCCTCGTCTTCGTGGGAGGAGTGCGTCTTGGAGCCGTCGGATGATGGATCCGACACCTCCTGGCGCCGGGCACTCTTTCGAGTCCCCGCGGCCTTCTTCTTGGCCTTCTTCTCCGGCACCACATAGGGTGCCGAAACCAGCAGCTTCGCCAAACGAGCGTCCGCTGGGCCTTCGAGCAAAGGAGCCGGACAGTTGATTTGTCCGGACGTCTCCTGCCAATCCTGTCAAAGGTAAGGGAGCTTAGATCCCGCATGGAGTCAAACTATGAAAACTGATACCCTGTAGAAGGTAAAAATAGCTTACCGCACGAGCATGACGCTGCGTGCTGAATCCGCGATCCTCGGTAGCGGATGCGGGGGCCTCGGCGCCTTTGAAAAGCACCTTCCAGGCATCTTCGTACGTCGTGTTGAAGAGCCTGCTCAGAGTTCGGTGCTGCGCCGGGTCGAACTCCCACAGGTTGAAAGCCCGTTGTTGACACGGGAGGATCCAGCGGATGAGTATAACCTGGACTACGTTGACAAGCTTGAGCTTCTTGTCCACCAGGGTTTGGACGCATGTTTGTAGTCCGGTCAGCTCTCCTTTTTTACCCCATGACAGGCCCGTCTCTTTCCAGGACGTGAGCCACGTTGGGGGTCCGGATCGGAACTCGGGGGCTGCGACCCACTTAGGGTCGTGCGGCTCGGGGATGTAAAACCACCCTGATTGCCACCCCTTCAGGGTCTCCACAAAGGAGCCATCGAGCCATAAGATGTTGGGCATCTTGCCCACCATGGTGCCTCCGCACTCCGCCTGGTTGCCGCGCACCACCTTTGGCTTGACATTAAAAGTCTTGAGCCATAGGCCAAAATGGGGGCGGATGCGGAGGAAGGCCTCGCACACAACGATAAACGCCGAGATGTTGAGGATAAAGTTCGGGGCCAGATCATGGAAATCCAGGCCATAGTAGAACATGAGCCCTCGGACAAATGGGTGGAGAGGGAAACCCAGTCCGCGGAGGAAATGGGGGAGGAACACCACCCTCTCATGGGGCCTAGGGGTAGGGATGAGCTGCCCCTCTTCAGGAAGCCGGTGCGCAATGTCGTTGGACAAGTATCCGGCCTTCCTTAGTCTTTTCATGTGTCCCTCCGTAATGGAGGAGACCATCCACTTGCCTCCCGCTCCGGACATGGCTAGAGAAGGTTGAGGTGGGGAGTGCGGACTTGGGCGCTGGAGCTCGAGTGTGCGAAAATGGATAGGCAAAGGAGGAAGAAGGCGTAGGTGAAAAGGTGGATCCTTATCCCCTTATATGGGTGGACGCGACTATGCGTCCCCACCAGCCTGGTAAAACCCGCTTATCTCCCAAGCGTCGTAATCAATGGCGCGGTTGGGTTACCCACGCCCGTATTGATGAGAATCCCGGAATAAGGGGACACGATCTCTGCTTTAACAAGACGTGCCAAGGAAACCGCCTCGCATAACACGCTGAGATGGGACAGTAAAACGATTCGAATAAAGGCTTGGCCGTGGTGTGATCTCACACTACGGAATACGTCAGCAGATTAGATTTGCGTAAATATTATTATCTCTATGGCAATATGTGGAAACTTATTTTGCAGAGCCAGACACTATCTTTGTGTTCAAAATCTTCTATGAAGTACTTGGAGGAGGAGCCCACCTTGCAATGCCGCAGACAATCTGTGCGCCGGACTCGTCGTCATTGAAGCCTGGTTCAGGGACTACTGAGGGAGTCCTGGATTAGGGGGTGTTCGGATAGCCGGACTATACCTTCGGCCGGACTCCTGGACTATGAAGATACAAGATTGAAGACTTCGTCCCGTGTCCAGAAGGGACTTTCCTTGGCGTGGAAGGCAAGCTTGGCGATACGGATATGTAGATCTCCTACCATTGTAACCGACTCTATGTAACCCTAACCCTATCCGGTGTCTATATAAACCGAAGGGTTTTAGTCCGTGGGACAACACATTCACACAACAATGATACCATAGGCTAGCTTCTAGGGTTTAGCCTCTCCGATCTCATGGTAGATCTACTCTTGTAATGCCCATATCATCAATATTAATCAAGCAGGACGTAGGGTTTTACCTCCATCAAGAGGGCCCGCTGGGTAAAACTTTGTGTCCCTTGCCTCCTGTTACCATCCGGTCTAGACGCACAGTTCGGGACCCCCTACCCGAGATCCGCCGGTTTTGACACCGACAGGGGTTTAGAATTAAAGAAGTTCATGGATAAGGCAAGTTACTCCTATACTGAACATGGCCATCTTGCTGCAATGGATGCTCTTAAAGTAGAGTGTAAGGCTGCCTGGACTTGGTTAAATAAAATTCCTAGACATGCTTGGGCTAGATATGCCATGGACTTCAACTGCAAAACTGACCTAGTTGTCAACAATATTAGTGAGGTGTTCAACAAGATGATATTAGATGTGAGGGGTAAACCAATAAAGACCATGGTAGATGGAATCAGGACTAAGTTGATGGTCAGGTTCAATACAAATAGGAGTAAAACAGAGTTAGCCAAGTGGGAAATATGTCCAACATATGCTGAGTTACTTGAAGAAGCAAAGAAACACTCTAGGAACTATCAAGCATTGATGGCTGGGCCAAATATTTACCAAGTGACAAGCAATGAGAATACCTATGCAGTTAACTTGCAGCACAGGACATGTGGGTGCAGAAAATGGGATATGACTGCAGTGCCATGCAATCATGTAGTCTCTGCTATTACCAAAGCCAAATTAAGGCCTGAAGATTTTGTGCATGACTTCTCCAAAAAGCCTATCTATCTGGCTGCATACAGTCCCATCATATTTCTTGTACCTGGACCTGACCTCTGGCCTAAGACCAAAACTAGAGACATAGAACCCTCAGTTTTCAAGGATAAACCAGGGAAGAAGCAAACCAAAAGGAGAAGGAGCCAGTTTGAGCCACCAGCACCTAAAGATACATCTAGGATGGCATCAATTACATGCAGCAATTGCAATCTTGTGGGTCACAGATACACATCTTGCCACAAAACACTAAAGCCAGCTCTAGCAATGAGAAAGAACAGGCATGAGGTTAGTCTCTGTTGGCATACTTGTTGTCATCTATTTCTGTTTTGTACCACTTTGAATGTATTAACTTGCTGCCATTTTCAAATGCAGTCAAATAGGACAGAGGAGGGTACCACATCTACTACTGCAACTTCATCTGTTGCAGCTCCAACAAACAGGACACCACTAGTGGCAAGTAGCACAGTAGCTCCAGCAAGCAGGCCAAGCAGCTCAGCAGCTCCAGCAAGCAGGCAAGCAGCTCAGCAGCTCCAGCTAGGAGGCCAAGCAACTCAGCAACTCCAGCTAGGACATCCTTCTTGGCACCAAGACAGAGGAAGAAACCATCAAGGCCGAAGGATTACTTTTATGCTTCAGGGAACTAATGTGCTTTGGAAAAACTGTTAATGATGTGATCAGGCAAAACTGCTAATTGGTATGATCTATTTTGGGAACTTATGCTGATTTGATGTTATGGTACTGTAATAACTACTATTGATGGTCTTGCTTTTATGAGAATTATGCACTATGATGTTGTTCTTGCTGTTATCATGTTCAATTTGATGATCAATATGATGGTCTGGCTGCTACAATGTTCAATTTGATCCATATGATGGTCTTACTGTTAGAAAATTAAACACTTGATGATGGTCTTGCTATTAGGAAAATTAAACACTTGTTGATGATGGTCTTGCTATTAGGAAAATTAAACACTTGTTGATGATGGTGGTCAAGGTGCCCCTAGGGCCATTCTGTCGATGAATCGATGAAATGGTGGTCAAGGTACCCCTAGGGCCAATCTGTCGATGAATCGATGACGTGGGGGTCAAAGTACCCCTAGGGCCATTCTGTCGATGAATCGATGAAATGGTGGTCAAGGTACCCCTAGGGCCAATCTGTCGATGAATCGATGACATGAGGGTCAAGGTGCCCCTAGGGCCATTCTGTCGATGAATCGATGAAATGGTGGTCAAGGTACCCCTAGGGCCATTCTGTCGATGAATCGATGAAATGGTGGTCAAGGTACCCCTAGGGCCATTCTGTCAGTGAATCGATGACATGAGGGTCAAGGTACCCCTAGGGCCATTCTGTCGATGAATCGATGAAATGGTGGTCAAGGTACCCCTAGGGCCAATCTGTCGATGAATCGATGACATGAGGGTCAAGGTGCCCCTAGGGCCATTCTGTCGATGAATCGATGAAATGGTGGTCAAGGTACCCCTAGGGCCAATCTGTCGATGAATCGATGACATGAGGGTCAAGGTGCCCCTAGGGCCATTCTGTCGATGAATCGATGAAATGGTGGTCAAGTTACCCCTATTGGGGAACGTTGCAGAAAACAAAAAAATTCCTACATTTTCACCAAGATCCATCTATGAGTTCATCTAGCAACGAGTGATCGGATGCATCTACATACCTTTGTAGATCGCGAGCGGAAGCGTTCAAGAGAACGGGGATGATGGAGTCGTACTCGACGTGATCCAAATCACCGGAGATCCTAGCGCCGAACGGACGGCACCTCCGCGTTCAACACACGTACGGTCAGCGTGACGTCTCCTCCTTCTTGATCTAGCAAGGGGGAAGGAGAGGTTGATGAAGATCCAGCAGCACGACGGCGTGGTGGTGGATGCATCAGTCACCGCAGCAGGGCTTCGCCATTCTTCTGCGAGAGGGGGAGGTGTAGCAGGGGAGAGGGAGGCGCCAAGACTTCAGGGTACGGCTGCCCCTCCCTCCCCCCTTTATATAGGCCCCCTGGGGGGCGCCGACCCTTGGAGATTGAATCTCCCAAGGGGGGCGGCGGCCAGGGGGTGGAGTACCCCCCAAGGCAAGTGGGGCGCCCCCCACCCTAGGGTTTCAACCCTAGGTGCAGGGGTGGGCCAATGGGGGTGCACCAGACCACTATGGGCTGGTTCCCCTCCCCACTTCAGCCCATGGGGCCCTCCGGGATGGGTGGCCCCACCCGGTGGACCCCCGGGACCCTTCCGGTGGTGCCGGTACAATACCGGTGACCCCCGAAACTCTCCTGATGGCTGAAACTGCACTTCCTATATATAATTCTTCACGTCCGGACCATTCTGGAACTCCTCGTGACATTCGGGATCTCATCCGGGACTCCGAACAACTTTCGGGTTACTGCATACTCATATCTCTACAACCCTAGCGTCACCGAACCTTAAGTGTGTAGACCCTACGGGTTCGGGAGACATGCAGACATGACCGAGACGTCTCTCCGGTCAATAACCAAGAGCGGGATCTGGATACCCATGTTGTCTCCCACATGCTCCTCGATGATCTCATCGGATGAACCACGATGTCGAGGATTCAAGCAACCCCGTATACAATTCCCTTTGTCAATCGGTGCGTTACTTGCCCGAGATTCGATCGTCGGTATCCCAATACCTTGTTCAATCTCGTTACCGGCAAGTCACTTTACTCGTACCGTAATGCATGATCCCGTGACCAGACACTTGGTCACTTTGAGCTCATTATGATGATGCATTATCGAGTGGGCCCAGAGATACCTCTCCGTCATACGGAGCGACAAATCCCAGTCTCGATTCGTGCCAACCCAACAGACACTTTCGGAGACACCTGTAATGTACCTTTATAGCCACCCAGTTACGTTGTGACGTTTGGTACACCCAAAGCACTCCTACGGTATCCGGGAGTTACACGATCTCATGGTCTAAGGAAAAGATACTTGACATTGGAAAAACTCTAGCAAACGAACTATACGATCTTGTGCTATGTTTAGGATTGGGTCTTGTCAATCACATCATTCTCCTAGTGATGTGATCTCATTATCAATGACATCCAATGTCCATAGTCAGGAAACCATGACTATCTGTTGATCAACGAGCTAGTCAACTAGAGGCTTACTAGGGACATGTTGGTGTCTATGTATTCACACATGTATTACAATTTCCGGATAACACAATTATAGCATGAATAAAAGACAATAATCATGAACAAGGAAATATAATAATAATCCTTTTATTATTGCCTCTAGGGCATATTTCCAACAGTCTCCCACTTGCACTAGAGTCAATAATCTAGTTACATTGTGATGAATCGAACACCCTTAGAGTTCTGGTGTTGATCATGTTTTGCCCTAGGGAGAGGTTTAGTCAACGGATCTGCGACATTCAGATCCGTATGTACTTTACAAATATCTGTGTCTCCATCTTGAACATTTTCACGAATGGAGTTGAAGCGACGCTTGATGTGCCTGGTCTTCTTGTGAAACCTGGGCTTCTTGGCAAGTGCAATAGCTCTAGTGTTGTCACAGAAGAGTTTGATTGGCCCCGACGCATTGGCTATGACTCCTAGGTCGGTGATGAACTCCTTCACCCAAATTGCTTCATGCGCTGCCTCCGAGGCTGCCATGTACTCCGCTTCACATGTAGATCCCGCCATGATGCTCTGCTTGCAGCTGCACCAGCTTACTACTCCACCATTCAACATATACGCGTATCCGGTTTGTGACTTAGAGTCATCCAGATCTGTGTCGAAGCTAGCGTGGACGTAACCCTTTACGACGAGCTCTTCGTCACCTCCATAAATGAGAAACATGTCCTTAGTCCTTTTCAGGTACTTCAGGATATTCTTGACCGCTGTCCAGTGTTCCTTGCCGGGATTACTTTAGTACCTTCCTACCAAACTTACGGCAAGGTTTACATCAGGTCTGGTACACAGCATGGCATACATAATAGACCCTATGGCTGAGGCATAGGGGATGACACTCATCTCTTCTATATCTTCTGTCGTGGTCGGACATTGAGCTGAGCTCAATTTCACACCTTGCAACACAGGCAAGAACCCCTTCTTAGACTGATCCATATTGAACTTCTTCAATATCTTATCAAGGTATGTGCTTTGTGAAAGACCTATGAGGCGTCTTGATCTATCTCTATAGATCTTGATGCCTAATATATAAGCAGCTTCTCCAAGGTCCTTCATTGAAAAACTCTTATTCAAGTAGGCCTTAATGCTGTCCAAAAGTTCTATATCATTTCCCATCAAAAGTATGTCATCTACATATAATATGAGAAATGCTACAGAGCTCCCACTCACTTTCTTGTAAACGCAGGCTTCTCCATAAGTCTCCATAAACCCAAACGCTTTGATCATCTCATCAAAGCGAATGTTCCAACTCCGAGATGCTTGCACCAGCCCATAAATCGAGCGTTGGAGCTTGCACACCTTGTCAGCATTCTTAGGATCGACAAAACCTTTCGGCTGCATCATATACAATTCTTCCTTAAGGAAACCATTAAGGAATGCCGTTTTGACGTCCATTTGCCATATCTCATAATCATAGAATGCGGCAATTGCTAACATAATTTGGACGGACTTCAGCTTCTCTACGGGTGAGAAAGTCTCATCGTAGTCAACCCCTTAAACTTGTCGATAACCCTTAGCGACAAGCCTAGCTTTATAGATGGTCACATTACCATCTGCGTCTGTCTTCTTCTTAAAGATCCATTTATTTTCTATGGCTCGCCGATCATCGGGCAAGTCAGTCAAAGTCCATACTTCGTTTTCATACATGGATCCTATCTCGGATTTCATGGCTTCCAGCCATTTGTCGGAATCCGGGCCCGCCATTGCTTCTTCATAGTTCGAAGGTTCACCGTTGTCTAACAACATGATTTCCAAGACAGGGTTGCCGTACCACTCTGGTGCGGAACATGTCCTTGTGGACCTACGAAGTTCAGTAGCAACTTGATCTGAAGTTTCATGATCATCATCATTAACTTCCTCTCTAGTCGGTGCAGGCACCTCAGGAACATTTTCTTGAGTTGCGCCACTTTCCGGTTCAAGAGGTAATACTTCATCAAGTTCTACTTTCCTCCCACTTACTTCTTTCGAGAGAAACTCTTTCTCTAGAAAGGATCCATTCTTGGCAACAAAGATCTTGCCTTCGGATCTGAGGTAGAAGGTATACCCAATAGTTTCTTTAGGGTATCCTATGAAGACGCATTTTTCCGACTTGGGTTCGAGCTTTTCAGGTTGAAGTTTCTTGACATAAGCATCGCATCCCCAAACTTTTAGAAACGATAGCTTAGGTTTCTTCCCAAACCATAATTCATACAGTGTCGTCTCAACGGATTTCGACGGAGCCCTATTTAAAGTGAATGCGGCAGTCTCTAAAGCATAGCCCCAAAATGATAGCGGTAAATTGGTAAGAGACATCATAGATCGCACCATATCTAATAGAGTGCGATTACGATGTTCGGACACACCATTACGCTGAGGTGTTCTAGGCGGCGTGAGTTGTGAAACTATTCCACATTTTCTTAAGTGTGTGCCAAATTCGTGACTCAAGTATTCTCCCCCAAGATCTGATCGCAAGAACTTGATTTTCCTGTCACGTTGATTCTCAACCTCACTCTGAAATTCCTTGAACTTTTCAAAGGTCTCAGACTTGTGTTTCATTAAATAGACATACCCATATCTACTCAAGTCATCAGTGAGGGTGAGAACATAATGATAGCCACCGCGAGCCTCAACACTCATTGGACCACACACGTCAGTATGTATGATTTCCAATAAGTTGGTTGCTCGCTCCATTGTTCCTGAGAATGGAGTCTTGGTCATTTTACCCATGAGGCATGGTTCGCACGTGTCAAATGATTCGTAATCAAGAGACTCTAAAAGTCCTTCTGTATGGAGATTCTTCATGCGTTTGACACCTATGTGACCAAGGCGGCAGTGCCACAAGTATGTGGGATATCATTATCAACCTTACATCTTTTGGTATTCACACTATGAATATGTGTAGCATTACGCTCGAGATTCATTAAGAATAAACCATTCACCATCGGAGCATGACCATAAAACATATCTCTCATATAAATAGAACAACCATTATTCTCGGATTTAAATGAGTAGCCATCTCGAATTAAACGAGATCCTGATACAATGTTCATGCTCAAAGCTGGCACTAAATAACAATTATTGAGGTTTAAAACTAATCCCGTAGGTAAATGTAGAGGTAGCGTGCTGACGGCGATCACATCGACCTTGGAACCATTCCCGACGCGCATCGTCACCTCGTCCTTCGCCAGTCTCCACTTATTCTGCAGCTCCTGCTTTGAGTTACAAATGTGAGCAACTGCACCGGTATCAAATACCCAGGAGCTACTACAAGTACTGGTAAGGTACACATCAATCACATGTATATCACATATACCTTTCGTGATGCCGTCCTTCTTGTCCGCTAAGTATTTGGGGCAGTTCCGCTTCCAGTGACCACTTCCCTTGCAATAAAAGCACTCAGTCTCGGGCTTGGGTCCATTCTTTGGCTTCTTCCCGGCAGCTTGCTTACCGGGCGCGGCAACTCCCTTGCCGTCCTTCTTGAAGTTCTTCTTACCCTTGCCTTTCTTGAACTTAGTGGTTTTATTCACCATCAACACTTGATGCTCCTTTTTGACTTCTACCTCTGCTGATTTCAGCATTGCAAATACTTCAGGAATGGTATTTTCCATCCCCTGCATATTGAAGTTCATCACAAAGCTCTTGTAGCTCGGTGGAAGCGACTGAAGGATTCTGTCAATGACCGCGTCATCCGGGAGATTAACTCCCAGCTGAGTCAAGCAGTTATGTAACCAAGACATAGTGAGTATGAGCTCACTGACAGAACTATTTTCCTCCATCTTACAGCTGAAGAACTTGTCAGAGACTTCATATCTCTCGACCCGGGCATGAGCTTGAAAAACCATTTTCAGCTCTTCGAACATCTCATATGCTCCGTGTCTCTCAAAACACTTTTGGAGCCCCGGTTCTAAGCTGTAAAGCATGCCGCACTAAACGAGGGAGTAATCATCGGAACGTGGCTGCCAAGCGTTCATAACGTCTTGTTCTGCAGGGAGAGCAGGTGCTTCACCTAGCGGTGCTTGTAGGACATAATCTTTCTTGGCAGCTATGAGGATGATCCTTAGGTTTCGGACCCAGTCCGTATAGTTGTTGCCATCGTCTTTCAGCTTGGTTTTCTCTAGGAAGGCGTTGAAGTTGAGGACAACGTTGGCCATTTGATCTACAAGACATGTTGTAAATATGTTAGACTAAGTTCATGATAATTAAGTTCATCTAATCAAATTATTCAATGAACTCCCACTCAGATAGACATCCCTCCAGTCATCTAAGTATAACATGATCCGAGTTAACTAGGCCGTGTCCGATCATCACGTGAGACGGACTAGTCAACGTCGGTGAACATCTTCATGTTGATCGTATCTTCTATACGACTCATGCTCGACCTTTCGGTCTTCTGTGTTCCGAGGCCAGGTCTATACATGCTAGGCTCGTCAAGTCAACCTAAGTGTTTGCATGTGTAAATCTGTCTTACACCCGTTGTATGTGAACGTTGGAATCTATCACACCCGATCATCACGTGGTGCTTCGAAACAACGAACTGTCGCAACGGTGCACAGTTAGGGGAAACACTTTCTTGAAATTATTATGAGGGATCATCTTATTTACTACCGTCGTTCTAAGTAAACAAGATGCAAAAACATGATAAACATCTCATGCAATCAAATAATAGTGACATGATATGGCCAATATCATATAGCTCCTGTGATCTCCATCTTGGGGCTCCATGATCATCTTGTCACCGGCATGACACCATGATCTCCATCATCATGATCTCCATCATCGTGTCTCCATGAAGTTGCTCGCCAACAATTACTTCTACTACTAAGGCTAACACGTTTAGCAATAAAGTAAAGTAATTTACATGGCGTTTCTCAATGACACGCAGGTCATACAAAAAATAAAGACAACTCCTATGGCTCCTGCCGGTTGTCATACTCATCGACATGCAAGTCGTGATTCCTATTAAAAGAACATGATCTCATACATCGCATATATCATTCATCATTCATCACAACTTTGGCCATATCACATCACAAAACACTTGCTGCAAAAACTAGTTAGACGTCCTCTAATTGTTGTTGCATGTTTTACGTGGCTGCAAGAGGGTTCTAGCAAGAACGTTTTCTTACCTACGTTAAAGCCACAACGTAGTTTGTCAACTTGTATTTACCCTTCGTAAGGACCCTTTTCGTCGAATCCGCTCCAACTAAAGTGGGAGAGACAGACACCCGCCAGCCACCTTATGCAACTAGTGCATGTTAGTCGGTGGAACCGGTCTCACGTAAGCGTACGTGTAAGGTTGGTCCGGGCCGCTTCATCCCACAATACCGCTGAAGCAAGATAAGACTAGTAGCGGCAAGAAAGTTGCCGACATCTACGCCCACAACAAATTGTGTTCTACTCGTGCAAAGAGAACTACGCATAGACCTAGCTCATGATGTCACTATTGGGGAACGTTGCACAAAACAAAAAAAATTCCTACGTTTTCACCAAGATCCATCTATGAGTTCATCTAGCAACGAGTGATTGGATGCATCTACATACCTTTGTAGATCGCGAGTGGAAGCATTCAAGAGAACGGGGATGAGGGAGTCGTACTCGACGTGATCCAAATCACCGGAGTTCCTAGCGCCGAACGGACGGCACCTCCATGTTCAACACACGTACGGTCAGCGTGACGTCTCCTCCTTCTTGATCCAGCAAGGGGGAAGGAGAGGTTGATGAAGATCCAGCAGCATGACGGCGTGGTGGTGGATGCAGCAGTCACCGCAGCAGGGCTTCGCCGTTCTTCTGCGAGAGGGAGAGGTGTAGCAGGGGAGAGGGAGGCGCCAAGACTTCAGGGTATGGCTGCCCCTCCCTCCCCCCCTTTATATAAGCCCCCCGGGGGGCGCCAGCCCTTGGAGATTGAATCTCCCAAGGGGGGCGGCGGCCAGGGGGTGGAGTACCCCCCAAGGCAAGTGGGCCCCCCCTCCCTAGGGTTTCCAACCCTAGGCGCAGGGGGTGGGCCAAGGGGGGCGCACCGGCCCACTATGGGCTGGTTCCCCTCCCCACTTCAGCCCATGGGGCCCTTCGGGATGGGTGGCCCCACCCGGTGGACCCCCGGGACCCTTCCGGTGGTCCCGGTACAATACCGGTGACCCCCGAAACTCTGCCGATGGCCGAAACTGCACTTCCTATATATAATTCTTCACCTCCGGACCATTTCGGAACTCCTCATGAAGTCCGGGATCTCATCCGGGACTCCGAACAACTTTCGGGTTACTGCATAGTCATATCTCTACAACCCTAGCGTCACCGAACCTTAAGTGTGTAGACCCTACGGGTTCGGGAGACATGCAGACATGACCGAGACGTCTCTCTGGTCAATAACCAAGAGCGGGATCTGGATACCCATGTTGGCTCCCACATGCTCCTCGATGATCTCATCGGATGAACCACGATGTCGAGGATTCAAGCAACCCCGTATACAATTCCCTTTGTCAATCGGTATGTTACTTGCTCGAGATTCGATCGTCGGTATCCCAATACCTCGTTCAATCTCGTTACCGGCAAGTCACTTTACTCGTACCGTAATGCATGATCCCGTGACCAGACACTTGGTCACTTTCAGCTCATTATGATGATGCATTACCGAGTGGGCCCAGAGATACCTCTCCGTCATACGGAGCGACAAATCCCAGTCTCGATTCGTGCCAACCCAACAGAACCTTTCGGAGACACTTGTAATGTACCTTTATAGTCACCCAGTTACGTTGTGACGTTTGGTACACCCAAAGCACTCCTACGGTATCCGGGAGTTACACAATCTCATGGTCTAAGGAAAAGATACTTGACATTGGAAAAACTCTAGCAAACGAACTATACGATCTTGTGCTATGTTTAGGATTGGGTCTTGTCCATCACATCATTCTCCTAATGATGTGATCTCATTATCAATGACATCCAATGTCCATAGTCAGGAAACCATGACTATCTATTGATCAACGAGCTAGTCAACTAGAGGCTTACTAGGGATATGTTGGTGTCTATGTATTCACACATGTATTACGATTTCCGGATAACACAATTATAGCATGAATAAAAGACAATCATCATGAACAAGGAAATATAATAATAATCCTTTTATTATTGCCTCTAGGGCATATTTCCAACAACCCCTAGGGCCAATCTGTCAATGAATCGATGACATGAGGGTCAAGGTGCCCCTAGGGCCATTCTGTCGATGAATCGATGAAATGGTGGTCAAGATACCCCTAGGGCCATTCTGTCGATGAATCGATGAAATGGTGGTCAAGGTACCCCTAGACCCATTCTGTCGATGAATCGATCAAATCTTGGTCAAATTGGATCCAACCCCATTGATAACAAAATAGTAAGTTAAATTACTTGGTTGACAGATTCATACTCAAATACTGAATAGATGATAATCATCAATACCATATAAAACCAAATTGTACTAAGCACATAAAGCATATAACATCAAATTTGACTCACATTCATTATGGTTCATCAAGGTTGGATCCAACACAATGGATCACAACATACATACTTAAATTACTGGGTTCACAAATTCAAACTACAGTACTAAATAGATGATTATCATCTACATTACAACACTGCTGGATCCAACACCTTGGATCACAAAATACATAGTTAAAGTAGTTGAGGACCAAGTTCATACTAAAGTTTTGCATAGAAGACTATCATCTACATACAGATAGATGATTATCATACTAGAAGACACCCCTACTCATCTAAGATGGCCTTCACCCCCTGAAGCTTCTGCTTTATCTCCTCCTCAGACTTTTGAAGCTCAGAAATGTGATGCTGCAATTTAAGCCTCTCTTCTGTCAGCCTTTCCTTCTCCTTCAAATGATTGAACTTCAAGTTCCTAATCACATTGGCTTGAGCACCTGTCAAGTTCACTAGAGTCTCATACTTTTACAGCAGCTTCTTCTTCTCCTCCTCTTTCTTTGACAGCTCTGCCTTCAAGTTGCCCACTACAGTTTCTAGCTCAGCAATCTTCAAATCAACATATTCCTTCTGCTCCTTCTGATTGTTTAACTCCACACCCTTCTACTGCTGGGCATCCAAGAGAGCATTGACATCAGCATACAAACTGTCATAGTCCTCCTGTACTTTCTTCTTCTCCTCCTCTTTCTTTGCCAGCTCTGACTTCAAGTTGCCCACTACAGTTTCTAGCTCTGCAATCTTCACATCAAGACATTTCTTCTGCTCCTTCTGATTGCTCAACTCTAGACCCCTCTGTTGCTGGGCATCCAAGAGAGCATTGACATCAGCATACAGACTATCATAATTCTCATGTAGTTTCTTCTTCTCTTCTGTTAGGTTGTGAATTACAAAGGAACTCTCCAGATTGTCATTGGTCCTACCTGACTTACTCTCCTCATACATATCCCATAACTTGGCCAATGCCTTCTCCATTGAGTCTGGCCATTCAAAATCAATCCATTGAACTACTCCATAGTTTATGCCTTCCTATAAAATAAACAATAAAACGCTCCAATAAAACAATAAAGAATCATCTAAGTGAGTAGGCTGAAGGCCACTGTTAAGTGCCATACCCCATAAGCTAACATGTTCAGGGGGTCTAATATGTGCAGCAAACATATCACACAACAAACAAATAAACAATGACCACTGTTAAACAAGTAATTAAGCACTGACCATAATAAACAATGACAACCATCCACTCACTGGATAAAACAAGTTAAACAAAGACTAAGCACTTAACCAAGCCTAACAACTTGATAAACAAAGCAGTAATCACTAACCACAATAAACAATGTGTACCATCTGATGACAAGGCATGTCACGTAAAGGTAAAGAAATACCAAACTTAGCACATTCAGCAATGAACACCTTCACTTATAAATGATCATACCTTCTTAGCACATCCTAGAAACCTCCTACCGGTGTGCATCCCTTCAAATGCAACTAAGCGCTCGAACGGCTCGCCGTGTTCGCACAAAACATTCACATCTGCGTCAGTGCCATTGAAATTCGGATCGTGCATCGTAGCTGGAAGCTGCGGGAGCAAGCAAAGATAAACCTAGGTTCAGCTCGAGCTCATTCACAAAATCCCCAAATCACTAACCCTAACCCTAACCCTAGCTGTAGCAAACTGACCTTGGTGATGCCATCGCAGGAGGAGGAGATGTTCATGATTGAATCCTCACTGGTCTCGTCGCTCCATGACACCATGGCCATGGGGGAGCAGCAGAATGGCGGCTGGCGTTGTGGCGGCATCGAGAGAGAAGAACAGAGTGAGGAGAAGAGAGCAGAGTGACGAGAGGAGAGCAGAGTGACGAGAGGAGAGGGCGAGGTAGATGAGAGAGCTGAGTTGGTTTCTATCGACGCATCGGCGGGCACTGTAGCACCGTTAGACAGCGTCAGCTCGCGGCCGTGAGCCACGTCGACAAGACAGGGTCCCACCTGTCATAATAGTGCTTAAACTGGCCGAAAAGGAGGTTTGGTACTTTCTGCAAAAGATTAGAAAAAAATCAGTGTTTTCTGCAGCAAAAACGTAGAAGAGTGTTTCCTGCAAACCTAAGCTGAAATGTGGCGGTTTTTTGCAATTCACTCAGGACTGGTGGAACTCATCACCATGGCCATGGTTACATCGCCGTTGCAAGGGGGTTCGCGGTCGGGCGGGCGGCGAGATGCATCAACGGCCACTGTCTGAGGAGTAGATCCTCTACGAGCTCACGAATCATCGTCGGCGGGCGGCGGCATCAGCCAGGTGTGGCGGAGGGATAGGGTTGGAGGGGCTTGCGCTGCCGTCAGGAGGGACTCGAAGAAGGGTGTCAGGAGGAAAATAGCTAGGAGCAAGGGACTCGAATGGCAATTGTACGCAAAGATTCCACTCAGTACAATCTGTACCATGCATGGTCCATCCGACGGCCCGGAATCGATTTTTTATTTTTGCACCTAAACATGTTCTTCTATTCTAGTCGCTCCCCATTCATGCCGTATGTAACAGAAGAGTTATGACAGCGTCTTCCTCAGCACAAAGATTCTTGCAGGAAAGGTTTTATCACGTTATCAGAATACCCGTCTGTTGTTAAGGTAACACTCCTGGTGATTGTAAGTAAATCCAGAGAACTTCACCTTTAGATACCTATATTTACCAGAGGGAAAACACTATTCTTTATCACAGGAGTGGGCAGATGATAAGCTTGAAAACGAAATTGATATGGTCCTAGATATTGTGAACAAACAATGATCTTTGAGACTACCAACAGCTACAAATGAAAGGTTGACCATCTATCTAGGCTTGGTGTTTCTGTACTAGGCAAGCTAATTGCTTCATTGGTTCTTGTTGAGCGCATTTGGCTTGCCAAAATACAACATCTTACTGTCTTTTCTTTCGTGAACAGGCGACCTGATTTTGCACTTTGCCAAGGTCCGCGTCGCCCCTTGCTCGGGCGACTCGGGTGGCTCCCCAACCCTAGCCGCTGTCTGGGCCTAGCCCATCTTCCTCCCCTCCTCCCGCCGTCGCAGGCTTGCACCCAGAGGCCGACGACGGTGGCGGGGGCTCTTCCTCCCTCCCGCGTCTCAGGGGTGGCGGGGCCCCAACATGCGTGGAGGTGCGGCCGATCTAGAAGCAACGGCGTTGGCTTCGACGGCAGCGGCGGTCGGCCCTGCCTCGGGCCACGGACGGCTGCTGCTGCGGCTGGCCTGGATCGGGCGGCGGTGCGATGCGGTCTTCGGCGGCATGTCATCTGGCTTTAGATCGGTGACGGCGTCGAGGGCCTGGTGGACTGCTTGGCGGCACCCATGGCAGATTTGTTCTGGCCGGTGTAGCCAGTGGTGGTGGTCATCTTCTTCGTCGGCGGTGGCCGGCCAGAAGCTTGGTGATCGGATCTCGAGATCCATCATCTAGTCCCGGCTGCGAGTTGGGGAGACATGGTTGCCGGTGAAAACCGAGCCGACTGCAGGCGGTGACGGTGTTCTACGCCGTTACCTTGATGAAGGCATCGTCGTGTAACTACTGTCAACCCACTCGTGCTGCTTCGGGGGAAACCCTAGGATCTGGTGTTCCAGATCGGACGATGGCGGCACTGCGGTGTCGTTTCTCTCTTGGGAGCATCGTTTGTGGAGCAGCGCTGGAAGTCAGAGGCAGGAGGTGGAGCGGCTTCATCTTGCACGGAGCTTCAGTGGAGATGTCAAGTCATGCCTGACCGACGGGTGCTACGCTTTGTCATGCCTGGTCGGCAGGTGCTCCGTACGACAGATCTTCCAAGGACTTCAAGCTGTGTCAGCTGGTGGTACTTGACAGCATGGCGCTGAGGTGTATCAGTGGCGACCGCGACGTGCTCAGCTATTTGCGCGTAGGGAGGAGGTGCCGTTGGGCACCGTGGTGGCGTCGACAATAGCTAGACCGAGCAAGGTTGATGCATCAGTACATTTCTGAAGATGGAGCGGTGGCAGTTGGCGGCGGTGGCCTTTGAGAGCACGCCGGACCAGTGTGTGTCCCAGACCCGACAAGTGGCTAGGTTGGGGTCTCAGGTCTTAGATGTTAGGCTTGGCTGCAATGTCTGTTTGGTATTAGGCCAAGGCTATATGCGCCCCTTCATCAATTGGATAGATATAGCGACAGTTTGTTGCTTAGACAGCGGCTTTAATCTTACTATTGTATGACTTTGCAAGTGTAAGAATAATTAATAAAGTGGCCGTATGCATCGCCCAGATGCAGAGGCTAGAGGTCATCCTCCTTTAAAAAAAGATTGCTGCCATTGTTCAGCGCTATCAATCTTTAGCCGTGACCCTTTCTTCTATATCTCATCTCTTAGGGTTTTCACCTTACAATTTCATGTGATATTCTTTTTGTACTAAGGAAGTACCTATTTATTCTGCTATACAATCTGAAATTAGTTTGTCCTTTGCTCTTTGTAATTTAGTTCTTCTTCGGTACAACCCTCCTAAACACATCAATGGTGGAGATCTGTTTATACTCCTTCATAATAAAAGGTATGATGGTCTTTTTTAGTTGATGATGGTCTTTTTTTTGTCTGCCAGCATGTATACGACACCCGACCCCCGCCGGACTGGGCCGGGCCCAATGGTGACGGCTGTAGTAAGCGCGCCCCTTCATTGGAAGTAAAAATTGAAAAGAGACCCAAAACAACTGTCTCTATTCCTAATGTCTGAGTTGGTGAATAGCCTCCACGATTTATTTTCGTCCCATCACTTTTAACCGTTTTTTCGCTGGGTTTTTTTGCCCCCACCCTTTTCTACGAGTTTATTTTCCTCTCCACTCTTTCCTTGTAAACCAACACTTTCCTAACATATAAAAGATCGCAGGTCTAACTTTCCTAACTTAACTAAATCAACCGATTTCTCCCATCAATTAAAATCAAGCTAAATCAACTGCTCCATTACGAATAGAGATTACTTCCATCTTGGGGTAAAGATCCCCATCTTACTAATTTTCATTCACATAATCAAGCGTGGATGTGGCCCGCACTTCCCAAATCACAAAACAATCCTAGTAAAAATCTTAACTTTCCTTGCTTAGACCCACAATTTCCAAATCACAAAACAGGCTAAAAAATTCCTCGCTGTCTGGGCTAGCGTGAGAGACTCATAGATCGCAGACGACCACTAGATGACCTCTTGTCGCTCGTCCCCGCTCGACATCGACCCCTCCCTCCTCCTCTTCTCCGTAGTTGAGAAGGTTGTGACTCATAGATCGCAATCTCCCTCCTGATAACCCTAGCCGTCGCTGATCTCCCCTCCCAGGTCCACAGTTGCACGCCATCCCTTTCTGCTCCTCCTAGCCGCTCCTCCTCGTGTCCCAAGAACACGCAGACACGGCCATCGTGGATCACGAGGCTGCCGGCGCCTCGGATACATCGCCCGTCGCGGGTCAGGAACACCAGAACGCGCCCGTAGTGGATCACCAGGACGTCAGCGCCAGCGCCGTCTCGGGTACTCACACGCCACTGATCCCCACGGTCGACACATACGGCGGCCAAAAGTGCATGGCGTCATCATTCATCATTTTTCGACCTTCGCCTAGATAGCGGCCTTAGAGCATGGTTAATAATATCGTCAACTGCTGGCTATATGATGTTACCATGTCATATATAGTCATCACCTGTAGCCAACCATACAATAAGGTTAGCTATAAGGTTAGCTATAAGAGTACTACTTTTCTCCATCTTTTCTCTATCTCTTTCTTCACATTTATTATATCTACCTAGAAGCGTACATATAGCTAGGCTCTTGCATGAGAACCCACTCCCTCACTTTTTCATGTCTCTCTCCTCCACATAGGCAAAATTGCCATGTAAGCAGGCTATAAGCCCACTATTGTACTTGCTCTCACCAACGTCCACAACTGTATGCCGTCACAGCGTCACCAGTGGCCGGCACCTGTGCCTCTGCTTGCGTCGCTTCATGCGGACACACAGACAAGGTAGGACATATCCAGCTGCCTTCTTCCGCATGCCAAACTCAGATGTTGGTAATCTCGTACACACATACTTGGTCCCCTTTAGTCTCAGGTCTGAACTCCCGTGCTCTTATTTGAATATTGGGCGTGGAACTAATTGAACTCTCTAACGGGGTGATGCATGACTTTGCACTTGGCGATATGAATATGTAGATTAATGGATGCATTCATGGATGGTTCAGTATGTAGGTTAACGGATGCATTCCGTAGAGAACCTTGACAATTTGGGTACATGGAAACAGAATTATGCATTCACTAGTAGAAAAAGGGCCTAATGTTCAGCACATTAGTCCCGGTTTGTAGCTGAACCGACACTAATGTGACCATTAGTGCCGGTTCAAATGACTAGGCGGATGACGCCTATTAGTACCGGTTCGTGGAGAACCTTTAGTACCGGTTCGTGTCACGAACCGGTACTAAAGAGTCTGTGGCAGACTGTGGCCCCACCAGCCCCTTTAGTACCGGTTCATGCCACAAACCGGTACTAAAGTTTCGCCATGCAGTGGGTTTTAGTCCCGCCTCGCTCCCCTAAGAGGGTTTTTACCACCTTAAATATGTTAATGCTTAAACTATTACAACCAGTTGGTCTTCATTAAACTCTATGTGTAGGATCTGTGGCCGCAATAGGAATCTTCATCGGTTCTTAAACCAGGAAAGATTCCTATTGACAATTCAGATTCTACACAAAAAGATCATTCATGATCAATGTATTTTTTATGTATATTTTTACATGTTTTTAAAACTCCAGATTTTTTTTGCGTTCAGTATGTACCATTCAAAGCCACGTCATCAACTTTCAACCCTTTCTGTCTTCATTTTCTATTTTTCATCCATTTACTGATTTGTTTTGAGCTAAATGACCCTGAAATTGAAAAGCACTAAAAATGAACTCTGAAAAGATTGAAACTTGGCATGGTATCATCATATCACCCACATACGATGTGCAAAAAAGTAGAGAGGGTTACGGCAAAAACTGGGTGCACTTCGTGTACAAACTGGACACACTCTTTCAAAGTATGAGGGTTTCGGACAAAAACTCATCTGTTACAAAGGCACTTCATTTTTTTAAACTTACTATAACTCCAGACTTTTTTGCGTTCATTATGCACCATTCAAAGCCACGTCGTCAACTTTCAACCCTTTGTGCCTTCATTTGCTATTTTTCATGCATTTATTGATTTGTTTTGAGATAAATGACCCTGAAATTGAAAAGCACTACAAATGAACTCTGAAAAAGTTGAAACTTGACATGGTATCATCATTTTACCCACATAGCATGTGTAAAAAAGTAGAGAGGGTTACGGCAAAAACTGGATGCACTTCGTGTACAAACTGGACACTCTCTTTCGAAGTATCAGGGTTTCGAACGAAAACTCATCTGTTACAAAGGCACTTCATTTTTTAACTTATTACAACTCCAGACTTTTTGTGCGTTCATTATGCACCATTCAAATCCACGTCGTCAAATTTCAACCCTTTGTGCCTTCATTTGCTATTTTTCATGCATTTACTGATTTATTTTGAGCTAAAATGACTCTGAAATTGAGAAGCACTACAAATGAACTCTGAAAAGGTTGAAACTTGACATGGTATCATCATTTCACCCATATAGCATGTGCAAAAAAGTAGAGAGGGTTACAGCAAAAACTGGATGCACTTCGTGTACAAACTGGACACTCTCTTTCGAAGTATCAGGGTTTCGGACGAATAGTGTTCGTATTGAACTACGATCACATCTATTTAGGCAAGATGGTGAGATTTTTACTATTTGTCCTCAGTGCATCTTTTGCATACATTATTTTTTAAGCTAAACTTCATCGCTAAGTATGTTAATATACGATGTTCTTCAACAGGGACTCCCGATGATAGTTGTGCCTTAGTGGATCGAGACTAAAGGTCGCATGTCAATGGTTAGCTTACGGCCAAGAAATCCTAGAGTGCACATGAGTGAATTCAGGATTTGTAAAACCGAGGAATGCTTAATAGTGAAAGACTGGAGCAAAATTGTGAAGGATCGCAGAGAAGTACTAAGGGGGCAGCAAGAATCAGACAAAGCGCAGCCCACGATTAGGAGACAGGTTTATCTACATGCTCCAATATGATGAATCGGGATTTCTACACATGTTCTATGCTATTTTACCTAAGAGAGAGAGAGAGAGAGAGAGAGAGAGAGAGAGGAGTGATTAGCTAGTTCATGCTCTTAGTACTTGTCCTCTCATGTCCATGTTCTTCGTCCTGAACTTATTCTCAAAGTGATTTGCTTTTGTGGCCAGTCTTATAAACACTTATAATATCATGACCATGTTGAGCTCGATGATATCTTTGCTTCTGGTACAAGTGAATGTTTCTTCTTTAAGCTGGTGTTGGTGGTGATTAGATAGCGGTAATGACTATGATGATTAAATAGTGGTAATGACGACTATGATGATTATTAGCTAGCTAATGTTGTTGGTGATGATATGATGCAAGAGTTTTTATATTAATATGATGATGATGAGTTATTATATCATTTATGAAAGAAACCGCGGATTAGTTTGAAGTGGATATGGACCGTCCTAAGTGATCAAGTAATATATATGGATATGGCATATTACTTGATCACTCTGAGTGATCAAGTAATATGCCATATCCATATATATATATATATATATATATATATATATTACTTGATCACTTATAGGACGATCCATATCCACTTCAAACTAATCCGCGCTACTTTCACCTAATGATTTAACAACTCATTATAATGTAAAAACAATCTCTAAATTAAACGGAAAACACAAAATTAAAGGACAATAAAAAATAAAACCAAAACTACCAACCGGTACTAAAGGTCTCCACGCCCCCGGCCTTGGCTCATGCCACGTGGTGGCCCTTTAGTGGCGGTTTGTGCTGAACCGGTACTAAAGGGGGGGACCTTTAGTCCCCCACCCTTTAGTGCCGGTTACAGAACCGGCACTAAAGTCCCTTACGAACTAGTGCTAAAGCCTAGTTCTGCACTAGTGGTTATAAATCCTTTGTCTGGTTTGCCCATAATTTTATCATCACAATAAGTTGTATAAAGGACATGGAAATCATCAGGTACGTTGCATTTTCTCTAAGAGCTGATGATCTATCCTAGCAAAAACAGGAATAGGAACCGATATATATATATATATTTATGGACTATATGGACGGACAATCATCTTATTATTTTCCACTTTATTACCACACATACAATAGTGTCAACGATTAATACCTCCAGGATCAACCATAAGCCTCACCTCCAAGCGTCGTGCATTGCTGCATGTGGCGCTAACGGCCCATTGCAACCATCCTGATTAAGCTAATTCAGTTTCCACAATTTTGTGTGCCCTTTCGCTTTTCTTCAAAGAAAATATTTACACCTCGTTGCAACGCACGAGCAATTGCCCATAGATGAAAACAAATCCAACGAATCATAACAATAATTAGCCTATGTGCCTCCTTGTGATATGCGGAACATAATTTTACAAGGATCAGAAAGCAGTTATCTTTACAGTTTTGTCATCCCTGAGGAATGTATTTCAGTCTCTGTGCCTCCTTGTGATATGTAGGCCATTCTCGAGGAGGAAGTTAGTGTGGGTCCCACCTTCTCTACGCCGCAGTCCAGGACCTCCTCCTCTCACATTCTAGCTCTAGAGGAACATGCCTCCACAACTAGTGCACTTCACAGTTTGAAGAAAGGAAAGGCAAAGGCCCCTCTGGTGGATACAGAGGTAAGAAGAAGCACTAGATTACAAGAGCTTAGCAAGGGGTTTAAGAAAAAAACCTATGTCAATAAAAACTGCATTTCTTGTCACTCAGATCCTCCACCCATTGCTGGGAAAATTGTTAAAAATCTATCTACTTCCTTTTGCAAGGTGGATGCCAAGGAGGCGACTGAAGAAATCCTGGTCAAGCCTAAGAAGAAGAAAGGTGCCAAGGCTGATGTTAGCAAGGATGGGCACAAGGAAGCACCTAAGGCCAAGGCCATCTTCAAGCCATAGGAGGATTTTCCTACACTTCTCCTTATATATGCATGATGATAGAAATGAATGTAATATCTGTGAACATGTCTGTGAGCCTTTTGCTAAAGTCTGTAATAGTCATCTCTAAATGTGTCAGACTCTGTTCTATGTTGGTCAGCAAGGCTATCTGTTTGGAACTCTCTATTCTCCCTCTCTCTGTTTGCTATGGAAAAGATTTGCCACGCTTGTGCTGGTTGTTCCTTTTGACAATGCTGAAGCTCTTACAGTTTTATGATCACTTCAATGAATACAAACTGGAACATACTAAACTGGAACATTAGAGGGATTAATTCCAAGGATAAATGGACAGCTATCTCTAACAAAATAGAAGAATCTGGTTGTGCAATTCTGTGCCTTCAAGAAACTAAGAAAGAAAAATTTGATGCTTCTTATATCAAGAACTTCTGTCCAAGGAGGATTAATAAGTTTGAGTTCACACCATCAGTGGGAGCCTCTGGGGGATTACTGGTTGCCTAGAATGAATTTTTTTTCCATGGGGCAAAGGTGTTTGAGAATACATTTTCTCTCTCAATTCAACTCACATCATCAGTTCATTCCGGAGAAGTTTGGATTCTGACAAATATTTATGGACCCTGTCTAGTAGCAGAAAAGCTAGAATTTTTGGACTGGCTCAATAATATTCACACACCTGATGATGTTAATTGGATGATTGTGGGGGATTTCAATTATATTCGATATCCAACAAATAGGAATAGGGAAGGAGGAAATTTCCAAGAGATGTTGCAGTTCAATGAAACAATTAGTAATCTTGGCCTGGTTGAGATTCCTCTTAAAGGCAGAAACTATACTTGGAGCAACATGCAGGCACCACCACTGCTAGAGAAGATTGACTGGATATTCTCTTCAGAAGCATGGACCTTCTCATATCCTAATACCCAAGCATTTGCTCTGTCTAAACCCATATCTAATCATGCCCCAAGCGTAATCAAGATAGGAACAAGTATTCCAAAATCTAACTTGTTTAGGTTTGAAAACTTCTGGCTGGAACACAGTGAGTTCAAAGAGATTGTCCAAAATATCTGGACTCAAAATGTGCATGAACAGGACAGTGCCAAAAGGATCACAACAAAATTCAAGAGGTTAAGAAAAGGGCTTAAAATTTGGTCCAAAAAGATTTCCAATCTTGTAGCTTCTATTAGAGCATGTAATGAGTTCATTCTTCTGCTGGATATAATTGAGGAGTTTAGGCCACTAAGTAATGAGGAATGGAATGGCAGATGTATTATCAGTGAGCACTACTTAAAACTGTTATCTTTTTAGAGAACTTACTGGAAGCAAAGAGCTACAATAAGATGGGTCAAGCTGGGTGATGAAAACACCAAATTCTTTCAAGCAAAAGCTACAATCAAATACAGGAAAAAATCATATTAGTACCCTGCAAGATGATGGGCAGGAGGCAACTGAGCATCAAGCAAAAGCAGCAATTCTTTGGAGAGCTTTTAAGGAAAGATTGAGCACATCTTCACCCATATTTGAGCCTTTTCCCTTGGATAGTCTGCTGCACAAACATGAGAATCTAATGGAGTTGGAAAGGCCTTTTACAAAAGAAGAAATAGATGTTGTGGTAGCACAACTACCTTCTGACAAGGCATCTGGGCTAGATGGTTTTAATGGGGCTTTCATTAAGGCTTGCTGGAATATCATTTCTGCAGATTTTTATGATCTGATCAAAGACTTTTATGAAGGAAATGTTAATCTGCAGAGCATCAACTCCTCATTTATCACACTCATTCCAAAAAAAGATAATCCCATGCTCCATGGGGACTTCAGGCCTATATCCCTTCTTAATTGCTCTATCAAGATCATCAAGAAACTCTTGGCCAATAGGCTGCAATCTATTATTCTTAAACTGGTTCATATCAATCAGTATGGTTTCATTAAGTCAAGAACAATCCAAGATTGTCTAGCCTGGGCATTTGAGTATCTTCACCAGTGCCACCAATCCAAGGAAGAAATTATCATCTTGAGACTGGATTTTGAAAAGGCTTTTGATCTAATTGAACATCAAACAATTCTGGATATTCTGAAGGCAAGGGGGTTTGGGACCAGATGGATAAGTTGGATAGATATGATCTTCAAATCTGGTACTTCTGCAGTGCTTCTAAATGGAGTTCCTGGGAAATTTTTCCATTGCAAACGAGGTGTCAGGCAAGGGGATCCATTATCACACCTGATCTTTGTGCTAGCTGCAGATTTTTTTTTACATTCCATCATCAATGAGGCCATGAGAGCTAGGGTTTTATCTTCCCCACTACAAGTGAACAGCTGCCCAGACTTTCCAATAATCCAATATGCAGATGATACTATTGTGGTTTTACCTGCTGATAATAAGCAACTTTTGCAAATCAAAAGCCTACTCTCACATTTTGGTGCACAAAATGGACTCAAAGTTAATTACAGCAAATCAATTGTGATCCCAATCAATGTGGCACATCAGAGAATGCAGTCCATCATAAACATACTGCAGTGTAAGCAAGGATCTTTTCCTTTTCCCTATTTGGGCCTCCCACTCTCTATAAACAAGCTCAAGATAGAAGATTTCATCCCTATGCTACAAAGAATTGAAACAAGAATAGCTGGTTGTTCCACTCTGGTCTCTTATGATGAAATATTGCAACTGATTAAATCCGTGTTCTCCTCCTTGCCAACTTTCTTCATGAGTTGTCTTGCTCTACCAGTGGGGGTAATTGAGGAGATCAACAAATATCTCAGACATTGCTTTTGGAGAAAATATGGATCTAAAGAAGCTGGAAAAGCCATGATCTCATGGAAAACTGTATATAAACCTAAATCACATGGAGGATTAGGAGTTATTAACATACAACAACATAACAAGGCACTCCTTTTAAAAAATTTGCACACGTTTTTCAATAAGAAGGATCTCCCTTTGGATTAAGATGTTGTGGGAATCTTACTACCCGGAGGCCCCACCCAAAGATAGACTTGAGGGCTCCTTTTGGTGGAAATCTCATCTGAAGTTGATTCCACTCTACAAGGAAGTGGCTCAGTGTGGGGACACAGTTATGTTCTGGACTAATAAGTGGCAGCAACGAACTCTGGCTGAAGTATACCCAGAACTTCACTCCTTTGCAATTGATGCTCAAGTTTCTGTGGCACATATGAAGCAATCAACTGACATTACAGAACTCTTTTACACACCCCTCTCCACCATTGCATTCCAGTAATTTAATGAGATAACTGGCCTGGTACAGCAATTGGAAAACTCCTCTGATGCTTGGAGCTATACCTGGCGATCTGGTATTTTCTCAGTAAGGAACATGTATAAGCATCTGATAGGACACTATGAAGTGCACCGCCTGTTTAGAGATTTGTGGAAAGCAGCTAGCAGAATCAGACATAAAATTTTCTTCTGGCTATTGCTTCATTATAGAATCAGCTCTAGAAGTCTCCTTAAAAGAAAGAACTACCTTCTGCTAAGTTATAAATGTGCTCTATGTCAAGAACAAGTGGAAGAAACCTCTCTGCATCTTCTCTGGGATTGCCAGTTTGCTCTGTCATGCTGGGACTCCATTGCCCCAAATAGGCATCGAGGGATATCTGCTTTTGATGCAAAGTTTTAAATCGCGGGCTAAACCATTTCGCGCCAAGCTCATTCAAAAGCTACAGGCGCTATAGCTGGAGATAGCGGCCGCTAACCCATTTCGCGGCTACAGTGCATGTGCACGCATATCCCACGTCCAAACTAGTATGTGTGCACATTTTTCTCAGAAAACATGGGATTTTCTACAGAAAACAAAGGATTTTCAGGGTAAATTCAAACACAACAAGTATAATAGAGTTCTGCACCAGTTCAACACATACATCAATATAAATCAAGGTCTGCAGCAGGCATAACATCACCAGTTCAGCAGTTAAGTTCAGTTATAGAATAACATCACAACACGTCCATTACCCGAACCTAGACATCTGCAATGCAATCCCAAGAGCCTATCATATGCGTCCGTTGAATCAACAAACAAATAAAAGATGGATAGAATCGGAGGGCTCCTATACCTCCTGGCGATGTCGACAGAGCGAGTGTTGGAGCCATGTGAGACTGAGATGTCATGGTCGTGGACGCCGCCTTGCCGTGGTCGCTGCCTTTTGCCTCCTCCCCGTAACTGAATCCGGCTTGCGGCAAAGAAGAAGCCTGCCGGCCGACCGTAGCTAGCAAGAACAGCAGCCGCCGCAACCTTTTCAGATGGGAGGCAGATAAGGGAATGGGGACTGGGACACGCTGCTAGGTTTACTGGAGGAGCTGCTATATGTATCTGGAGAAATTTGGGCCGTTTCTGGTCTGTTTGGGCCCTTTTGGTTCAGACTTTTGGCCCATCCAGCGAAACTGCAGCGACCACGACCCCAAATTGCGTCGTTTCGCGCGCGATCGCCCGGTTAGCGGCAGATCGCGGAAATTGATCGATTGCGTCGCGGGGAGGCTCCCAGCCCGCGATAGCGGCGCTATCGCGCAATTTTTGCCGACGATCTTAAACTTTGTTTTGATGCCATTATCTTCCTCAAACAAGCTTCCCCCCCCCCCCCCCCCCCAGATTGCCATGGATATTATTATAGTGGGCTGCTGGAATATATGGATGCAAAGGAATGGGAAAATTTTCCGGAATATTAGGCCAACCCTGGAAGCCTGGAAGCTTGGACTTCAGCATGATCTTTCTTTGGTGAAACACAGAACCAAGAATAAGAACATCGATTGCCTAGTGCAATGGATAAACTCCCATCTTTCTTAGTTCCTAGTATCTGATTGTGTTTCCATGTTAGAGAAAACGGGAGTTGGATAGTTTTTAGTTTTCTTTCTTTTGTTTGCCTTTGTACATAACTTTATTAATGAAAATTTACCGTAGAACAATTGTTCTACGGTTTCGGGGTCAAAAAACAATAATTAGCCTGATTACATGCCAAACATCATGCACAAGATATGGAAAATAATAAATTGGCAACCCCAAAATATTATCCATGTCATGTCTGATTGTTTTATGTTATATGCAGGGTTGCTCATTCATGGATACTCCCGGCTCAAAGTGCTCCCCATCAAGCACACAACAGATAGCTGGGAGATCAGACGAGGCCACCATCTGTGGCAATCGCGAATATATCATCAACCACGCCGGTGGCGATCTGTCATCATCTGGAGGTAATGAGTTTAGCACCAACCAACTGTACAGTCTCGCTCTCATCACCCAAAGGCGAGTTAACCTTTGACACTGGCTCTGTATCCCCAATTTGTTAAAGCAATCTGATTCCCACATGTTGTGGTGCCATTCCACAATGATGTTCCCAGTCCTGGTACAACCAAGTGAATTAAAAGCTTAGATGATGGCATTACGAAAGAAAATGATTGACAGATCACTACTGAAAAATACGTCATAGTTTCTGCAATTCCGTATTTTGCAATCAACTTCAAGAATGAAAACAACAGAAAAATGCACATTTTAATTTGGGAGAGTCTCTTACATGTCAAACTGATGGCCTCCCGCACCAGGAATGTTCAACCAGCGCACTAAGAAATGCAATCTCACCAAACAAACTTGTGAATTTCATTAAAGTTTAAATATTCTTGACTGGAAGAAAAGAATGTGCACATGGAACAGATACTACATAAGTAGGTACTTCTTTTTCGTGGTTTACAAACCATAGCGCTGCAGCTTCAAAGGTTGTTAATCACTATCCCTCCACCATTTCCTATGAAAATATTTCATTTTGCCATTTTTGTCCAAATTCTTCCCCCATGAAATCTTTATTGCCTGATATGCTGCCACTCATTATTTGTATTTATTTATGAACCAACGTGCTGAAGGTCCAAAGTTCGTTAATCATCACAATGGGAAAAAGAGTTGTGTATCTTCTAACAAACTGTGTACACAAAATGTCGTCATTGATTTTTTTATCTGAGCATGCAACAATCATCAGATATTTTCATATGTCATTTATCCACGAAATAAGCTAGATGGAGTGTCGGTGAAGACATGGCAGAGCTAACTGGCTCGTCATCCCTGCTGTGACTACAGGATGGCTCTGCCGAGTTTGCGATTTTATATGAAAAAATATGAAAGTAGTAATTGCATCAATAGAATATTTTGGTCCTTCGCATTCCAAATACCCATATTTAGTTGGACAACTGTAAATTCAGATTATATTTCTTATCTGCAGTATAACACTCTGACTCCGAACTCTTGATTTGCTGCCAAGTAACACTAAATTGTCGCATATAATGTTCCAAAATTTTAGGTGCAGTGCTACTTCAGCGATCAGGATCTTCTGATGGATGAGCACATGTTCAAATTTGTGAAGAGGAACAAGGAGGGCTTTGGTAAGTACTGTGACATTGTTTTAGTTCATACATGTAAATAAACACTCTAAATCATGGTGCTCACAAGTTAAGATTCTTGGTTGTTGTGTATGGACGCTCCTGATCTTATTTGTTTTTATAATAGATTTTAATCTTATAGAGTTGGAATAAAGCGACCAGATTTTTCTTTGAGAATGATGATCTGCAACTCATCATATCAAAGCCTTTGTACTTGGATATTGTTACATGCTTGGTGGCAGGAGAGCAGAGCTTTAGATCAAGGTCCAGCACACAAAATCCCAACTTGTTTACTATTGACAGCAGCCGTCGGTGCTCTAATCATATGTGAACCTGCTTGTTCTTCATTTATTAAAGATAGTTTCTTGCTTCTTATTCATCTCTTTAGATGGCCTTTTCTTTGCTTCCTAATTTGTAACTCTTCTTCTTTTTGCGGGGAATATGCAACTCTTCTTACCTATATTTGGCAGAGGTACAATGTTTACTGACTTGTATGTTCTATTTCTGACCCAACAAATCTAATATGCAAGGATAACAATAAAATCAGAACGATCAGAAGTCAAAACAAATGTGCATGCTTCATGAGTTATGTATACTTGTGAATCTATTTTTACATCTACTATTTCATGTTGAATAGTACATGCTCTCCTCTTGCATGCCACATCTGCCTGTACTATGAAATTGACATTTCGATCTGGTAAAAATGGTGTCCAGCTCACCATCGTAGGCTGCAGGCTGGTTTGGGTGACAAGTGGAGAGAGACGAAGGAATAGGTGCCAACAATGGAGGTGTGTGTGTGCCCACTTCGCTCATCTGTGTAGCTACTGAGAGCTTCTTGCGGGGGCAAGACGTGAACTGACATTGAGTGTTGTGATCCGCGGGGAGCAGTATAAGTGTTTCTAATTCCCCTCCATGCAATTTGTGCATCTTTTTCCAATCTAGGTGGACTGAGCACATGTAAGCTAGCTTTGTAACATGTGATTGTAGGTGTAAATTGACTTGAACATAGAATAACATCCTAAATTGTAAAATTTCGAGCCAGCTTAATTTTACCATCTTAATTTTGTGGTCGAGATAATCTTCCAATTTTTATTAAGGAACTACCAATCTATTCATCTTCAAATTATGGCAGTACAAAAAACATCATAGGTATTTTTTTTTACAACCAGGTCATGTTAAAGAAAGTCATAGATCAAATGGATCAAACCTGTAAACACCCAAATGAAGACGAACAAAGACATGATCCAAACAGATCCACCGACTGCCAGCACCGACCGAATCCCATGAGATCCGACGGAGACACACCTTCACACGCCCTCTGACGATGCTAGACACACCATCAAGATGGGGATACAATGTGAGAGATATTGTTCCTACTGAGAGTCTGAGACACATCGCAGCCGCCACGTAGCCCCAACCAAGACGTTGAATCTAATGAGAACAAGAACGGGGTCCCTCTCACGGGTGGAGGCTGAGGTCCTCCGCATGCACCTCCCATGGCCCAAAGGCCATCAGAGATGGGCTGAACCGGTGACGATGCTGATGGGACAAGGAGGAAAGTGTGCGACGATCTTTTCTTGTGGAGGATAAAAGAGATCATTTCAATCTTCCACTTTTTATTAGTAAAGAGAATTTGAAACTTATGTACCATGTTGGAGAAAATAGGAGTAACACCAGGTCAAGCGCGACACAAAAATGTTGCCATGCTAGCGAAGCTGGGCTATTGGGAGTAGAAAATGGTTTTCACTCTTAAAGTTTATCTATGTCACGTAGACCTCTATTTCATATGACTAGATGCATATGAACTGTATGATACAACATGGCGATGTCTCATGAGACATCTGATCTGCCTTCTTGGCTCGGGGGTGTCATGGGCAGCGCATGCCTCATTCCCCTTGATGGCATTATTAGATCAACACGAACACGAGGGGAGGGGATCAAGCCGGAGAGCGGGGGTGGTTGGCGGGGACTTCTTGGTGCTTCATGAGGAAATACGATGTGAAGGAGAAAGGGTGTCATGAAGAAGGTGAAGTGGGCATCATCCTATTTTAAAGGATAGGGCTCTAGTGCGAAATGTCCGGCTACGGAGGAAACCGAGCAGGAAGAGGAGGGTTCGACATGAAAGGGGAAGGGTGCGTCGTGGGCTGCAGGTTTCTTGTTGGAGATGACATGGCAGATAGTCCGAACAACAAACAATTTTTTCCCACATATGGTCTGGGATTTGGAGGAGGCTAGATTATCGAGAAGGTTGAGTTTTGGGGAGCCCAATGGGTGCCCGTTTGATGTTTAAACACATCCGGCGTATAAGGGAGAAGTGAACTTCGACCTTGAAGCCAATTTTAGTCACATGTTTGATTCATTCACTCTATATGCATTATAGCCTGTAGCAACGCACGTGCATTCTACTAGTAGCTACGAGGATTCGAGCCGCAGACCTCTTGCTGCAAGCGTGAGTGGCTCACCAGTTGACCTGGCTGATGACTGTGTTAACTAATGACCATGAAATCTTAAAAACTAACAGCAGGGAGCGCGCCTGTTCATTTAAAAAGTCATAAAAGAAATGAACTGGCTAGGAATCTAACCACAGATCTCTTGCAACAACTATGAGTGGCATACGAGTTAAGCTGACTAATGTTTGTGCAAAACGACGAGCGTGCATATTTAAGAACTAACACTAATGAAGAATTCAGGTACCTTTTCAAAAAAATTCAAACATTTGTTGGAAAATCTGAATAAATTTTTACAAATCAAATAATGTTTTAAAATCCAACAGTTTTCAAAATTTTCATTGTTTTAGAAGCATGACATATTTCGAAAATTTTGAGCAACATTTTTTAAAAGCATGAACATTCCAAAATAATAAAGATATATGTTAGTTCAAAATGTTAAGAATATTCTTTTGAACAACATTTTCAATAATTTTAAGGAGATATGAGGAGCATGCTAACTTAAGAAGTATCATTCTGAACAATTTTATGAACACAACTTGAACACTTGCTTTCTTTCTGGCTTATTATGTGACAAATGTAACTTCGTGAAGTTTTAGGACGTTTTTCATGTTTTTTAAAACTGGGCTTTATTCTGGTTTGTTTTCCTTTTTTGGTTTATTCCTTTGTTTCCATTTTTTTCTGTTATGTCAAATGTGTGAACCTTTTAAAATAAAAAAAATCATGAATTAGTTCTCAAAAATTTCAATCCTTGTCAATTTCTCGAGCTTATTTTTCAACTTTTTTGGTGGACTTTTTTGGAAAACTTTCAACATGAATATTTTTTCAGCATCAATGAACTCATTTGAAATCTACGAACCCTTGGGCCGACCCAATAGGTGCCTGACCGGAGTGATGAGATCACCCATCAGGGTGGTAGTGTGGTAAAAATTGAAATTTCCATTTTTACCATTTGTTTTTTATTTTGGTTAGCAAACCTAAAACTCAAAAATGTCAACCCAATACAACAAATCGATATCTCGTTAACCAACTGATTTCGTTTGGTTTTCGGTTTATAATGAAAATCTTTTTGTAGAACACACGTACAAGCTACGACACAACTACTAGCGCTTCCCTCGTGCCGTTCTCTAATATCCATGACCACCTTTATGCTCTGAGGTAGACCCGGTCATGGACAACCCGGCCCGCCGGCCCGAACCCAAAGCCCGACATTCGGGCCGGGCTCGGGCTCCATTTTCTGACCCGAAGCCCGGCCTGAAAGCCCGAATAAAGCCCAAAATATGTATAAAACATATTTTATTCAAAATATAGGTATAATGAGTTAATATAATATCCCGAAAATGATTAATTTAATTAAAATATATCACTGTTCATGTACTTCGGGCCGGGCCGGGCCGGGCCGGGCTCGGGCTTAGGATTTTGTCTTCGGGCTTTGTCAAGCCCGGCCCGAACCCGACCCGGCACGACGTTTGTCCGAGTTTACTCTGAGGATACCTACGTGATGTGGTACTAAACAAATAAGACGTTTGCCACTGCATGCTCTGTCTACCCATAGAAGTACTAGTAGTTGCCCTTGGGCCTTGCAACTAGGTGGACAACGAAACCTCGCAATAGCTTAGTTTGTTTAGCTCTCACATGGTGAACAAAGCATGCACTGGGCCCTTCGTATCTGCATGGTTGGACACACGCGCATGATTAAGCCTTTGGTGTTGGGTGACACGCATGAGGGAGCCTCGTACTGGATGCCTGGATTTCAGTTTTTTTTTCAGTTATACGGTTTAATACCAAACCTGATTTGAATTCGGTTATTACAAAGAAAAAACCCGATTTTTGGACATTCTTGAAATGATCCCAATTTTCAAGCATGTGGCTATGTCCAAGGTAGGCATCCATGTTAGATTTGAATGATTTTCGACACTGTACGCAAGTTGTGACACGTCCAACCATTTATTTATCTTTTTTGACCGAGAAGACTCCGAAAAATCCAAAAGTTGTTGAAAACCTAAGAAACTTGGCGTGGTGCCTTGAATTTTCATACAAGGCCATGAAAAAAATTGGTCGTGTCAAGGATGTTGAGAAATAACGTGTTCTCGGATGGACCCTTTTGGCCTACCCGAACACCTCCATTGAACCGGTCCATTTTTTGACATTCTTAAAATGACTTCAACTTTTGCAAATAGGTGGGCATGACCATGGTAGGCATTAATGTCAGGTTTGAATGATTTACGACACGTACGTAAGTTGCAACACATCCGACCATTTATTGATCGGGGGGAGGGGGGGGTTGTACCGAGAAAAACTCTAGAAAAATGTAAAACTCGTCGAAAATTCAAGCAACCAGGCATGGTGCATTTAATTAGTCATACAAGGGCATGAAAAAATTAGGGCCATTCAAGGATATTAGGAAACAATGTGTTCTCAGGCGGACCCCTTCTGTCCTACCCGGACACCATCCGTTGAATATGGTTTTTTGGACATCCTAGAAATGAACCTAACTTTTACAAGCAGGTGGGCATGCCCATGTGAGGCATCCATGCCAGATTTGAACGATTTCTGACACCATATGCAATTCGCGACACCAACGGCCATTTATCAGCTTTTTTGACCGAGAAAACTCCAGAAATGGCAAAACTTGTCGAAACCTAGGCAAGTTGGACTGATGCCTTGAATTGGTCGTAAAAAGGCCATGAAAAAATTAGGGCCAATTAAAGGATATTGAGAAACAACATGCTCTCGGACGGACATTTCTGGTCCACCTGGACACTCTCCATTGAACATGCTCTATTTGGACATTCTTGAAATGACCCCATTTTTCCAAAGCAAGTGGGCATGCCCAAGGTAGGCATCCATGCCAGGTTTGAACAATTTCTGACATCGTATGCAAGTTGCGACACGTCTAGTCATTTATCGATCTTTTTTGACCGAGAAAACACCAAAAATGCAAAAAAAATCGAAAAGCCAAAAACTTGGCATGGTGCCTTGAATTGGTCAAACAAGCCATTAAGAAAGTTGGGGCCATTTCAGAATGTTCACAAAAAATGTGCTCATTGTTGGAAATATGCCCTAGAGGCAATAATAAAAGGATTATTATTATATTTCCTTGTTCATGATGATTGTCTTTTATTCATGCTATAATTGTGTTATCCGGAAATCGTAATACATATGTGAATACATAGACACCAACATGTCCCTAGTAAGCCTCTAGTTGACTAGCTCGTTGATCAACAGATAGTCATGGTTTCCTGACTATGGACATTGGATGTCATTGATAACGAGATCACATCATTAGGAGAATGATGTGATGGACAAGACCCAATCCTAAACATAACACAAGATCGTATAGTTCGTTTGCTAGAGTTTTTCCAATGTCAAGTATCTTTTCCTTAGACCATGAGATCGTGTAACTCCCGGATACCGTAGGAGTGCTTTGGGTGTACCAAACGTCACAACATAACTGGGTGACTATAAAGGTACATTACAGGTGTCTCCGAAAGTGTCTGTTGGGTTGGCACGAATCGAGACTGGAATTTGTCGCTCCGTATGATGGAGAGGTATCTCTGGGCCCACTCGGTAATGCATCATCATAATGAGCTCAAAGTGACCAAGTGTCTGGTCACGGGATCATGCATTACAGTACGAGTAAAGTGACTTGCCGGTAACGAGATTGAACGAGGTATTGGGATACCGACGATCGAATCTCGGGCAAGTAACGTCCCGATTGACAAAGGGAATTGTATACGGGATTGCTTGAATCCTCGACATCGTGGTTCATCCGATGAGATCATCGAGGAGCATGTGGGAGTCAACATGGGTATCCAGATCCCGTTGTTGGTTATTGACCGAAGAGTCGTCTCGGTCATGTCTACATGTCTCCCGAACCCGTAGGGTCTACACACTTAAGGTTCGGTGACGCTAGGGTTGTAGAGATATGAGTATGCAGTAACCCAAAAGTTGTTCGGAGTCCCGGATGAGATCCCGGACGTCACAAGGAGTTCCGGAATGGTCCGGAGGTGAAGAATTATATATAGGAAGTGCAGTTCGGCCATCGGGAGAGTTTCGGGGGTCACTGGTATTGTACCGGGACCACCGGAAGGGTCCCGGGGGTCCACCGGGTGGGGCCACCCATCCCGGAGGGCCCCATGGGCTGAAGTGGGGAGGGGAACCAGCCCATAGTGGGCTGGTGCGCCCCCCTTGGCCCACCCCCTGCGCCTAGGGTTGGAAACACTAGGGTGGGGGCGCCCCACTTGCCTTGGGGGGTACTCCACCCCCTGGCGCCGCCCCCCTTGGGAGATTCAATCTCCAAGGGCCAGCGCCCCCCAGGGGGCCTATATAAAGGGGGGAGGGAGGGGCAGCCGCACCCTGAACTCTTGGCACCTCCCTCTCCCCTGCTACACCTCTCCCTCTCGCAGAAGAACGGTGAAGCCCTGCTGTGGTGACTGCTGCATCCACCACCACGCCGTCATGCTGCTGGATCTTCATCAACCTCTCCTTCCCCCTTGCTGGATCAAGAAGGAGGAGACGTCACGCTGACCGTACGTGTGTTGAACGCGGAGGTGCCGTCCGTTCGGTGTTAGGATCTCCGGTGATTTGGATCATGTCGAGTACGACTCCCTCATCCCCGTTCTCTTGAACGCTTCTGCTCGCGATCTACAAAGGTATGTAGATGCACCCGATCACTCGTTGCTAGATGAACTCATAGATGGATCTTGGTGAAAACGTAGGAATTTTTTTTGTTTTCTGCAACGTTCTCCAACAGTGGCATCATGAGCTAGGTCTATGCATAGTTCTCTTTGCATGAGTAGAACACAATTTGTTGTGGGCGTAGATGTTGTCAACTTTCTTGCCGCTACTAGTCTTATCTTGCTTCAGCGGTATTGTGGGATGAAGCAGCCCGGACCAACCTTACACGTACGCTTACGTGAGACCGGTTCCACCGACTAACATGCACTAGTTGCATAAGGTGGCTGACGGGTGTCTGTCTCTCCCACTTTAGTTGGAGCGGATTCGACGAAAAGGGTCCTTATGAAGGGTAAATAGAAGTTGACAAATCACGTTGTGGCTTTAACGTAGGTAAGAAAACGTTCTTGCTAGAACCCTCTTGCAGCCACGTAAAACTTGCAACAACAATTAGAGGACGTCTAACTTGTTTTTGCAGCAAGTGTTTTGTGATGTGATATGGCCAAAGTTGTGATGAATGAGGAATGATATATGTGATGTATGAGATCATGTTCTTGTAATAGGAATCACGACTTGCATGTCGATGGGTATGACAACCGGCAGGAGCCATAGGAGTTGTCTTTATTTTTTGTATGACCTGCGTGTCATTGAGAAACGCCATGTAAATTACTTTACTTTATTGCTAAACGTGTTAGCCGTAGTAGTAGAAGTAATAGTTGGCGAGCAACTTCATGGAGACACGATGATGGAGATCATGATGATGGAGATCATGGTGTCATGCCGGTGACAAGATGATCATGGAGCCCCAAGATGGAGATCACTGGAGCTATATGATATTGGCCATATCATGTCACTATTATTTGATTGCATGAGATGTTTATCATGTTTTTGCATCTTATTTACTTAGAACGACGGTAGTAAATAAGATGATCCCTCATAATAATTTCAAGAAAGTGTTTCCCCTAACTGTGCGCCGTTGCGACAGTTCGTTGTTTCGAAGCACCACGTGATGATCGGGTGTGATAGATTCCAACGTTCATATACAACGGGTGTAAGACAGATTTACACATGCAAACACTTAGGTTGACTTGACGAGCCTAGCATGTACAGACATGGCATCGGAACACAGAGGACCGAAAGGTCGAGCATGAGTCGTATAGAAGATACGATCAACATGAAGATGTTCACCGATGTTGACTAGTCCGTCTCACGTGATGATCGGACACGGCCTAGTTAACTCGGATCATGTTACACTTAGATGACTGGAGGGATGTCTATCTGAGTGGGAGTTCATTGAATAATTTGATTAGATGAACTTAATTATCATGAACTTAGTCTAAAAATCTTTACAACATGTCTTGTAGATCAAATGGCCAACGTTATCCTCAACTTCAACGCGTTCCTAGAGAAAACCAAGCTGAAAGACGATGGCAGCAACTATACGGAGTGGGTCCGGAACCTGAGGATCATCCTCATAGCTGCCAAGAAAGATTATGTCCTACAAGCACCGCTAGGTGAAGCACCTGCTCTCCCTACAGAACAAGACGTTATGAACGCTTGGCAGACACGTTCCGATGATTACTCCCTCGTTCAGTGCGGCATGCTTTACAGCTTAGAACCAGGGCTCCAAAAGCGTTTTGAGAGACACGGAGCATATGAGATGTTCGAAGAGCTGAAAATGGTTTTTCAAGCTCATGCCTAGGTCGAGAGATATGATGTCTCCGACAAGTTCTTCAGCTGTAAGATAGAGGAAAACAGTTCTGTCAGTGAGCACATACTCACTATGTCTGGGTTACATAACCGCTTGACTCAGCTGGGAGTTAATCTCCCGGATGACGCGGTCATTGACAGAATCCTTCAGTTGCTTCCACCGAGCTACGAGAGCTTTGTGATGAACTTTAATATGCAGGGGATGGAAAAGACCATTCCTGAAGTATTTGCAATGCTGAAATCAGCAGAGGTAGAAGTCAAAAAGGAGCATCAAGTGTTGATGGTGAATAAAACCACTAAGTTCAAGAAAGGCAAGGGTAAGAAGAACTTCAAGAAGGACGGCAAGGGAGTTGTCACGCCCGGTAAGCAAGCTGCCGGGAAGAAGCCAAAGAATGGACCCAAGCCCGAGACTGAGTGCTTTTATTGTAAGGGAAATGGCCACTGGAAGCGGAACTGCCCCAAATACTTAGTGGACAAGAAGGCAGGCATCATGAAAGGTATATGTGATATACATGTAACTGATGTGTACCTTACCAGTACTCGTAGTAGCTCCTGGGTATTTGATACCGGTGCAGTTGCTCACATTTGTAACTCAAAATAGGAGCTGCGGATTAAGCGGAGACTGGCGAAGGACGAGGTGACGATGCGCGTCGGGAATGGTTCCAAGGTCGATGTGATCGCCGTCGGCACGCTACCTCTATATTTACCTACGGGATTAGTTTTAAACCTCAATAATTGTTATTTAGTGCCAGCTTTGAGCATGAACATTGTATCAGGATCTCGTTTAATTCGAGATGGCTACTCATTTAAATCCGAGAATAATGGTTGTTCTATTTATATGAGAGATATGTTTTATGGTCATGCTCCGATGGTGAATGGTTTATTCTTAATAAATTTCGAGCGTAATGCTACACATATTCATAGTGTGAATACCAAAAGATGTAAGGTTGATAATGATAGTCCCACATACTTGTGGCACTGTAACATCCCAAAATTCTAAATTTTGGAATGTTATAATAAATAGATAGATTTGATTGATTGTTTGATTGATTGCGTGAAATTGAGTGAAATTCGAAACCTTTTTGAAAGTTAAATGAGAGGGAATAAAAGGACTTTCTCAACCTTTCATTTTTGCATTTATGATCTTCGTGAATTCAAATTATTTTCAAATACAATACCCTTGAGCGAAGATGATATGACTTCTTTCATTTAAATTAAATGAAAGGGTATTTGAAAATAATTGAATTTCATTTGGAAATATTTCAATTCATAAACTTCATGCAGCTCAATGATTTTCATGAGAGAAGATAAAATGACTTCTTCAAATTATATGAAATATGAGTTGGGAGTTTCAAAGAATTAAATTCAAAGTTCTTTTGAATTTATTTTCAATTTGGAGTTATTTGAGTTTTATTCAAATTATTTTCTCCAAAAATAAAATATATGGAAATTAGGGTAACATGATTCCCTACAATAGAAAATTGGAGAAAAATTAATTTGAAATCATTTTGGTATTTTTAAAATGATTTTTGTTGGATTTTAATAGACCAGTAGCACTCTTTAAATTATTAGAATTTGTGTTTATTTTATTTAATGCTAGAAAAATGTTCATCTCATAGAAAATCTTTTTATGAAAATTTTGATATATAATATGCCTATATAAAGTTTTATTTTTATTTTCGTTTTTCAGTTTATCGCATTCCGTTTAAAAAAACTGCGCGCGCACCTGAAACTAACTCTCGCCCACGTGCGCATTCTAGTACCAGCGGGCGCCCTATTTTTTTCTTTATCCTATATGGGCCAGGCCCAACCAGCCTTTTTTTTCATTCTTAGGCCGAATCTGTTTTTAAAAAAAGAAAAAAACTGTAGCAGCGTGCGCGCGGCCGAAGGCCTTTAGGCCCATCGCCTCTTTTCTTCTCTGTTTCGTATATTTTCGTCTACGTTTAGTCCCACATTGCCTAGCCTTTGACCCTAAGCCTCTTTTCCATCAATAAATATAAACCCGTAGAGCCTCCAAAAATCATCCGATTTGGGTTAAATCAATATTTTGGTTTGACTAGATTCATTTAAAAAAAATATTTCTCCTCTTCGGCGTGACTTCTGAAAATTATCTCTTCTCTCCAAAGTCATCTTTTCTCTGCCTTATAAAGGTATCTTTCTTTATTTTTTTCTTCTTATACCTCCGTAGTTTATTATTTTTAGACTAATATGATAAAATAATTAGATTATCAATTAGTCTACGTATTTATACATTAGACTCTAGCCCGTAGCTATTTTTTTTCCGTAAAACAGCTTGGCCCTGATTTTTCAAATAGCCATAACTTTTTACTCGTTTATCCAAATCCAACGAAACCAACGCCCACTTCTTCGTTATGATCTCCTCTATCCAGTAATCCAACTCAAACATGTTTTTGAAAATTTTAAAATTTGAATTAGATCAGATTTGAATTCAAACTTTTTTTGATCATATCTTTTTATCCGTAACTCCGTTTGAGTTGATTCTTTTTGCAAATCGAAGCTCTTGACCTAAATTTTCTGATAAGGCCAAATTCACATAATTTTGGTACTGTTAGAAATTGTTTTATGTTGCAAGAGCTATTTGCTTGGTTTTGATGTTTCCGAATCGACTTCTTCGATCTTTCTGGTCTTTTGAGTGATTGTTTATGTGTGGTTACTATTGCTTGATTACGATAGATTGACCGGAGTGTGACGAGTAGAGCTATCAAGATTTCTGAGTGCGAATCATCTTCATCAACATTGCAGGGAAGTTCACACTTTGATCATATCTTTTCTACAACCCAGTTTTTCTTGCATTAGATCAATCCTCAAACATTGCATGATTAGGATCTAATTAAATTGTGGGATGGGAAGTAGATGAGGTAGTACCTATTACCTGTTTATTACGAAACCTTTGGGAGTTACTTCTACGTTTGCTTATTACGCCATGCTATGCTAGTAGACATGGATTGGGTGAGTGATATCCATGACAGATGTGAGTTTGTTAATTTTAATGGTTTACCTAAGGTGGCAACTTAAACACACATCTGGGTGGATTGAGGCACCTGGTTTCTATCAGGACTTGCCTGTTTTTCTTTTGGACCGCCACCCAGGCCCAAAGGGATCATAAGATTATTCATACTAGAAACTTCCGTGTGCAGCCACAAGCCACTATGGGCTCTGGCATAGTTGATTAAGTCGTGCGAACTCTTACAGGGTAGACTAGCAGATGTAGGGGAAAGTAGGTGTACCGGTCTATCCAATGTAAGGTGCTAGCGCTTCTGAAAGACTATGTCTCGGTCATCCGTTTCTCAAACACCATGTAGTGCGAGAAATCCAACGGAGGAGATCGAGTCTTGTGGGGAAAAGTGCGCAAACCTCTGCAGAGTGTACAAACTAATCATGATTAGCCGTGTCCCCGGTTATGGACATCTTGAGTATCTAGTTCTTGGATTATCCTGTTGATCTCATCATGTTACTTCTAAATTAATATTGTTGGGTTATTGATGACTATTTTTAATTGGGATTGAGAATACTGTCAACCATTCTCAATGTTTAACAACCACCATGATAGTTAAATAAAATTTATTCCTTTGCAGTAGGGAAAAATTGGCTTTTCGCAAAAACATTATAACCATAGAGCTTTTCCACCAGCCATATATGCATGTAGTGATAGCCATTGTTCATCATTTTCTCTATGGTGTGAATTTGCCAGTACATTCAATGTACTGACCCATTTTCAGGCTGCAACGTCTCATGTTGTAGGTTTCTTACGACGAGTAAGTGATACGTTAGGGTTATGATTTCTACACTCAACTTTGCCGTTGGTGTTGATGGGAATCCACAACCTTGTTGCTTCCGCTATATTGGATTGAGGTAATAGTATTTACGTTACTTTATACATGTGATTTACCTCTGTTATAAATCCTTCGAGTACTGTGTGTGTCAGCATACCGATCCAGGGATGACACTTAAGCACAGAGACTTGATCCATTCGGGTCGGGTCGCTACAAGATGGTATCAGAGCACATGTTGACTGTAGGACGTGACCCTAGAAACTGGCAAGCCATAGCAATGATTTTTCTCTACAACTTTCCCTTTCAAAAAGATCTTTTACCTCTCTTCTCTTCTGAGCTTATTCAAAAATTCCGTTTAGTGAGACCATACCCCTTTCCCCTTTTGACCACACGAAGATTCGACTGATGAGACCACTCCAAGAAGCAAGATATCAGACAACTAAGACCACTTCAGAATGAAGAGTATTTTCTGTGCATCTGAATAATGGAATCTACAACGGTTGAAGACCGAAGACAAGTAGAATTTGAAGGCTCTGAAGAATTCCCAGATTTGTATGACCTAGGAAGGCTACCCTTATGGAACTTGGCAGACTATGGAAGTTGTCAATACCCGAGATCAAGGTGTATTGGAGAAAGACCGGAGCATGTAGAGTGAAGAACTCAAGGATTTGTCAAGAAAACCCTAAGACAGGAGATATCAACTATGGACTGATAGCTCATGGAAATGACAAGAGCAGAAACACGGTTATCCATGATGTTATCGCCCGCTTATGCTATTGTCACCATGCTGAGTTAAGCATGCATATGCATGGAAGGATTGGATGGAAGAAGACTGATGGAGCATCTATCTGCAAGATGAAGTTTTAACCTTGGCCGGTGTATCACCAGGGTCTGGAGTGTTACATTAAGAAGTTAAGATGGAGCTACAAGAAGCCATATTTTGACAAGGAAGCATTTCGTGAAGAACTCAGGAACCAAAAGCTGAAAGTAGCCAAGCTGGAGGAGCTACAACCTCGAGATATCGGAGATTCGTTAAGAACTGAAGGACAGCAGGATCATGGTTCATGTCAAGGATGTTGAAACCCGGAAGTTTGGAATGCAACTCCAGAAATATTAAAGGACGTCACGAGAGACTTTGCTACAATAGAGATGATCTAACAAAAGAATTTTATAAGGACAAGCATGATCGGAAGAAGCCATTGGAGGCATGAACAAGGCTTTAAGAGTTTGAAGAGTTGATGATTTATTGACCTTTAGAAGACCAAACCCCTGTTATATACCTACGTTAGATGCGATGATTGTGAGCTGTCATTTGTTTAATGTTTTTTGACAGCCACAATAAAATCTGTCTTTTCAAAACTTTTGTTTGCATTGTGTGTATCCCTCTCCCTCTCTCTTATCTCACCCCATAACCCATGGACCCAATAAAGGATGAATGAAGATGAGCTTATATTTTCTGGACCGATGAGTCAATTGGAGACGGACCAATGGATTCAGAACATGGAGGATCACATGGAGAATAACCCTATAGTCGGAAAGGATATGACCCAGCATGCTCTTCAGTGCTTTGAAAGAGGTGCTGCTACTTGGTGGAGGATGTACCAAACCATCAATGGATGGCAAGGAGTAACCACTTGGAAAGAATTTAAGTTGACTCTACCAAAGTCTCGGCTTGTGTCCTAGAAGTTGAAGCCTTATGGAAAGGATATGAAGAAACCTTGTGCGTGCAATTTGTGGAGAAGCAGGACACACCCATAAAGAACACAAGGATGAATGCCCAAATTGTGAAGGAAGTCACCCAGTTGAAGAATGCCCAATTAGGCAGATTACTTGTTTCTTGTGTGAAGGGATTACCCACTATCCTACTCAGTGTCACTTTTACCCCATGGTACGAAGGACCGTACAACAGAAGAAAGAAGTAAAGAAAGGAGCCCTTATGGAAATTTTAGAAGAACCCGTGATGAAGGGAGATGTGGAGGACACACCTAAAGAAGACCCGAGTAAACCCTGCACTAAGTCTTGCTATTCATGTGGAGAAGAAGGACACATCTCCCAAAGTTTGAATGGCGATCTAGTAGAATTCCCGACAGAGGAAGTAGAATATGACCCACAGGAAATAGAAGCCCTGATTGGAATGGAAAAGTCTAGGAAGAGAAACCGGTTGGAGCCCAGGAGGGACCTGAGTCATATCACCTGTTACAGGTGCAAGGAGTCAGGACACTACCTCAACAGTTGCCCAAAAAGGAAACCCCGAGACTTGTCAGAAGTAATATGTTTTAGTTGTAATGGAGCAGGGCACTTTGCCAGAGAATGCCCTAAGGAGAAGGAAACTTGTGCTAGATAGTTGAGCTTGCAACAAAAGAAATGGAGTAGTAGAAGTGAGAACATTTTTCTTCTATATTGAGGTGTTGGGTTAAGACATGTAATGGAGAAGCGAGAGATTGTAATCACTTGAGAATGAATAAAGTTAGCATCGTTGGTACTGATATGGATTTTATGAGTTGTTACTCTATGAAGAAGAATTTTGGCCATTCTGAGGATATGAGAAATATGGTCTATGGAAGATTTATACATTTTAAGGGTGGTAGTGTTGGGGAACGTAGTAATTTCAAAATTTTCCTACGCACACGCAAGATCATGGTGATGCATAGCAACGAGGGGGAGAGTCTGATCTACGTACCCTTGTAGATCGCAACGGAAGCGTTGACACAACGTAGAGGAAGTAGTCGTACGTCTTCTTCCCGATCCGACCGATCCAAGCACCGTTACTCCGGTACCTCCGAGTTCTTAGCACACGTTCAGCTCGATGACAATCCCCGGGCTCCGATCCAGCAAAGCTTCGGGGAGGAGTTCCGTCAGCACGACGGCATGGTGACGATCTTGATGTACTACCGACGCAGGGCTTCGCCTAAGCACTACAACGGTATGATCGAGGTGGAATTTGGTGGCAGGGGGCACCGCACACGGCTAAGGAACGATCTCAAGGATCAACTTGTGTGTCTAGAGGTGCCCCCTGCCCCCGTATATAAAGGTTTCCAGGGGGAGGGCTGGTCGGCCAAGCTGTGGAGGCGCAGGAGGAGTCCTACTCCTACCGGGAGTAGGACTCCCCCCCCCCCCCCCCCGAATCCTATTCCTAATAGGACTCCCAAGTGGAAAGAGAGGAAGAGAGGTGGCCGTCCACCTCTCCTAGTCCTAATAGGACTAGGGGAGGGGGGTGGCACGCAGCCCACCTTGGGCTGCCCCTTTCACCTTTCCACTAAGGCCCAATAAGGCCCATTTGGTTCCCGGGGGGTTCCGGTAACCTCCCGGTACTCCGGTAAAATTCCCGATTTCACCCGGAACACTTCCGATGTCCAAACATAGGCTTCCAATATATCAATCTTTATGTCTCGACCATTTCGAGACTCCTCGTCATGTCCGTGATCACATCCGGGACTCTAAACAACCTTCGGTACATCAAAATGCATAAACTCATAATAACTGTCATCGTAACGTTAAGCGTGCGGACCCTACGGTTCGAGAACAATGTAGACATGACCGAGACACGTCTCCGGTCAATAACCAATAGCGGGACCTGGATGCCCATATTGGTTCCTACATATTCTACGAAGATCTTTATCGGTCATACCGCATAACAACATACGTTGTTCCCTTTGTCATCGGTATGTTACTTGCCCGAGATTCGATCGTCGGTATCCAATACCTAGTTCAATCTCGTTACCGGCAAGTCTCTTTACTCGTTCTGTAATACATCATCTCATAACTAACATCTTAGTTATAATGCTTGCAAGGCTTATGTGATGTGTATTACCGAGAGGGCCCAGAGATACCTCTCCGACAATCGGAGTGACAAACCTAATCTCGAAATACGCCAACCCAACATCTACCATTGGAGACACCTGTAGTACTCCTTTATAATCACCCAGTTACGTTGTGACGTTTGGTAGTACCCAAAGTGTTCCTTATGCAAACGGGAGTTGCATAATCTCATAGTCATAGGTACATGTATAAGTCATGAAGAAAGCAATAGCAACATACTAAACGATCGGGTGCTAAGCTAATGGAATGGGTCATGTCAATCAGATCATTCAACTAATGATGTGACCTCGTTAATCAAATAACAACTCTTTTGTTCATGGCTAGGAAACATAACCATCTTTGATTAACGAGCTAGTCAAGTAGAGGCATACTAGTGACACTCTGTTTGTCTATGTATTCACACATGTATTATGTTTCCGGTTAATACAATTCTAGCATGAATAATAAACATTTATCATGATATAAGGAAATAAATAATAACTTTATTATTGCCTCTAGGGCATATTTCCTTCAGGTAGTACCCTGTAAGAACCGTTGACCCCTAGAAAAGATAAGGATACTCCACTGAGTGGATTTCGGACAAAATGAATACGAGTTTTGTCTCGATATGTGTGATGCCCCAAGAGTATGTGGGATGATGTTGGAGACCGTCGGTTGTTTGGACCAAATGTGATCAAGGAGTCAGAAGAGAATGTTAAGTTGATTTAAGATAGACTGAAGGTAGCTCAGTCCAGGCAGAAGAGTTATGTAGACTCAAAAACTCAAGGAGGTAGTCTATGAAATTGGAGACATAGCATGTCTTCGCGTGTCCCCTATACGAGGAGTTAAATGGATTGGAGTTAAGGGAAAATTAGCCCCGAGATTTGTAGGACCATACCGAGTTTTGGAGCGTATGGGAGAAGTGGCCAACAAGTTGGAGTCACCCGAAGGACTGTTAGGAGTTCATGGTGTGTTTCACGTTTCCCAGTTAAAGAAGTGCCATGCAGAGATGGCCAATATTTCCCTGTAAGGACGCTTGACCCTGGAAAGGATAATGATGTTCCATGAAGTGGAATATGGACTCCATAAGTATAAGTTTTTATCTCGGTATGTGGGATATCCTACGAGGATGAAGAGATAAATTATTATTGGATATAAAGGAGGTATGATGTTGGAAATATGGATCAATGAAAATTCCATGATGAGTCTGAGTAATCATGTCCTAGTTTTGGTACCAATAGAAGGAAGGAAGACATTACAATTGGATGGATTTAAGAATACTAGGAAGTTGGAAGTTGTAATAATGATCAGTTGCCCGATGATAAGTTCAAGGACTACAAGTGATGAGATGGGCCATAACCCACAGGCCCCAGGACCTGCCAAGAAGCAAGCACATTCTTGTTGAAGGAAGGACCCTGGAAGAGGATATACCTTTGTCGACAGATGATTTTATAGGAGTTTACGCAAAACCTGAGAGTTGTGAAGAAACGATAGATGTTTGTCTGGCTTGCAGAGTCTATGGATATATCCGAACTTGGTTCATCGACAAGAGAAATTCTGCAATGCTTGTGAGGATGACCGAGTGTTATAATGCGAGATTCGCTAAACCGTATACAAGGTAATGATTTGGGTGCGGGATGGATTGATCACCATACCGACTTACCCTTATTATTCGCCTTGCTATGTGGGATGGTAAATCTGAGAGACTTACCTATAGTAGAGAGACGACGATCAAAACCTTCTTAAACCTTAGAATGGTATAGGTATTTTTTCCCTTGTACAAGGCAGTCTTTGCCAACCGTAGTTTATACGGTGAGGATTAACCCAGACCCATTTCCTGCAGGAGAAACCATAAATTGTTGACCACCATGAGATATCGATAGTCGTTTAGTTTTGGCGCCAGACCCGTCAGCTAAAGAAGACCCAATCTCAGAATAACCTTACTAAGAGGAAAGGACAGAAGAATTGAAGAAAAGGTTATGCCACTACCGAAAGAGCCAGAGAAGGAATTATACGGAAGATCTGAGAAGACGGCACTGTCAAGAATAAGGATGGCGTATATGAGTTTTGATGAAACTGTAATGATGCTTCTAAGGGTGGTAGCACCCCGGACTCCCGGAAACGATTGATGAAATTTTGAGGAGACCCCAAGCCCAACCTTTTCTTTCTAGCCTCTCCGAATCTCGAGGACGAGATTCATTTTAAGGGTGGTAGGTTTGTAACATCCCAAAATTCTAAATTTTGGAATGTTATAATAAATAGATAGATTTGATTGGTTGCGTGAAATTGAGTAAAATTCGAAACCTTCTTGAAAGTTAAATGAGAGGGAATAAAAGGACTTTCCCAACCTTCCATTTTTGCATTTATGATCTTCGTGAATTCAAATTATTTTCAAATACAATACCCTTGAGCGAAGATGATATGACTTCTTCCATTTAAATTAAATGAAAGGGTATTTGAAAATAATTGAATTTCATTTGGAAATATTTCAATTCATAAACTTCATGCAGCTCAATGATTTTTATGAGAGAAGATAAAATGACTTCTTCAAATTATATGAAATATGAGTTGGGAGTTTCAAAAATTAAATTCAAAGTTCTTTTGAATTTATTTTCAATTTGGAGTTATTTGAGTTTTATTCAAATTATTTTCTCCAAAAATAAAATATATGAAAATTAGGGTAACATGATTCCCTACAATAGAAAATTGGAGAAAAATTAATTTGAAATCATTTTGGTATTTTTAAAATGATTTTTGTTGGATTTTAATAGACCAGTAGCACTCTTTAAATTATTAGAATTTGTGTTTATTTTATTTAATGCTAGAAAAATGTTCATATCATAGAAAATCTTTTTCTGAAAATTTTGATATATAATATACCTATATAAAGTTTTATTTTTATTTTCGTTTTTCAGTTTATCGCAATCCGTTTAAAAAAAACTGCGCGCGCACCTGAAACTAACTGTTGCCCACGTGCGCATTCTAGTACCAGCGGGCGCCCTATTTTTTTCTTTATCCTATATAGGCCAGGCCCAACCAGCCTTTTTTTTCTTTCTTAGGCCGAATCTGCTTTTAAAAAAAGAAAAAAACTGTAGCAGCGTGCGCGCGGCCGAAGGCCTTTAAGCCCATCGCCTCTTTTCTTCTCTGTTTCGTATATTTTCGTCTACGTTTAGTCCCACATTGCCTAGGCTTTGACCCCTAAGCCTCTTTTCCACCAATAAATATAGACCCATAGAGCCTCCAAAAATCATCCGATTTGGGTTAAATCAATATTTTGGTTTGACTAGATTCATTTAAAAAAAAATATTTCTCCTCTCCGGCGCGACTTCTGGAAATTATCTCTTCTTTCCAAAGTCATCTTTTCTCTACCTTATAAAGTTATATTTCTTTGTTTTTTTTTCTTCTTATACCTCCGTAGTTTATTATTTTTAGACTAATATGATAAAATAATTAGATTATCAATTAGTCTACGTATTTATACATTAGACTCTAGCCCGTAGCTATTTTTTCTTCCGTAAAACAGTTTGGCCCTGATTTTTCAAATAGCCATAACTTTTTACTCGTTTATCCAAATCCAACGAAACCAACGCCCACTTCTTCGTTATGATCTCCTCTATCCAGTAATCCAACTCAAACATGTTTTTTGAAAATTTTAAAATTTGAATTAGATCAGATTTGAATTCAAACTTCTTTTGATCATATCTTTTTATCCGTAACTCCGTTTGAGTTGATTCTTTTTGCAAATCGAAGCTCTTGACCTAAATTTTCTGATAAGGCCAAATTCACATAATTTTGGTACTGTTAGAAACTGTTTTATGTTGCAAGAGCTATTTGCTTGGTTTTGATGTTTCCGAATCGACTTCTTCAATCTTTCTGGTCTTTTGAGTGATTGCTTATGTGTGGTTACTATTGCTTGATTACGATAGATTGACCGGAGTGTGACGAGTAGAGCTATCAAGATTTCTGAGTGCGAATCATCTTCATCAACATTGCAGGCAAGTTCACATTTTGATCATACTTTTTCTACAACCCAGTTTTTCTTGCATTAGATCAATCCTCAAACATTGCATGATTAGGATCTAATTAAATTGTGGGATGGGAAGTAGATGAGGTAGTACCTATTACCTGTTTATTACGAAACCTTTGGGAGTTACTTCTACGTTTGCTTATTACGCCATGCTATGCTAGTAGAAGTGGATTGGGTGAGTGATATCCATGACAGATGTGAGTTTGTTAATTTTAATGATTTATCTAAGGTGGCAATTTAAACACACATCTGGGTGGATTGAGGCACCTGGTTTCTATCAGGACTTGCCTGTTTTTCTTTTGGACCGCCACCCAGGCCCAAAGGGATCATAAGATTATTCATACTAGAAACTTCCGTGTGCAACCACAAGCCACTATGGGCTCTGGCATAGTTGATTAAGTCGTGCGAACTCTTACAGGGTAGACTAGCAGATGTAGGGAAAAGTAGGTGTACCGGTCTATCCAACGTAAGGTGCTAGCGCTTCTGAAAGAATATGTCTCGGTCATCCGTTTCTCAAACACCATGTAGTGCGAGAAATCCAACGGAGGAGATCGAGTCTTGTGGGGAAAAGTGCGCAAACCTCTGCAGAGTGTAAAAACTAATCATGATTAGTCGTGTCCCCGGTTATGGACATCTTGAGTATCTAGTTCTTGGATTATCCTGTTGATCTCATCATGTTACTTCTAAATTAATATTGTTGGGTTATTGATGACTATTTTTAATTGGGATTGAGAATGCTGTCAACCATTCTCAATGTTTAACAACCACCATGATAGTTAAATAAAATTTATTCCTTTGCAGTAGGGAAAAATTGGCTTTTCGCAAAAACATTATAACCATAGAGCTTTTCCACCAGCCATATATGCATGTAGTGATAGCCATTGTTCATCATTTTCTCTATGGTGTGAATTTGCCATTACATTCAATGTACTGACCCGTTTTCGGGCTGCAACGTCTCATGTTGCAGGTTTCTTACGACGAGTAAGTGATACGTTAGGGTTATGATTTCTACACTCAACTTTGCCATTGGTGTTGATGGGAATCCACAACCTTGTTGCTTCCGCTATATTGGATTGAGGTAATAGTATTTACGTTACTTTATACATGTGATTTACCTCTGTTATAAATCCTTCGAGTACTGTGTGTGTCAGCATACCGATCCAGGGATGACACTTAAGCACAGAGACTTGATCCATTCGGGTCGGGTCGCTACAGGCACTGTCGCCCTGGTCACATAGGTGTCAAACGCATGAAGAAGCTCCATGCAGATGGGCTTTTAGAGTCTCTTGATTACGAATGATTTGACACATGCGAACCATGCCTCATGGGTAAAATGACCAAGACTCCGTTCTCAGGAACAATGGAGCGAGCAACCAACTTATTGGAAATCATACATACTGATGTGTGTGGTCCAATGAGTGTTGAGGCTCGCGGTGGCTATCGTTATGTTCTCACCCTCACTGATGACTTGAATAGATATGGGTATGTCTATTTAATGAAACACAAGTCTGAGACCTTTGAAAAGTTCAAGGAATTTCAGAGTGAGGTCGAGAATCAACGTGACAATAAAATCAAGTTCTTGCGATCAGATCGTGGGGGAGAATACTTGAGTCACGAATTTTGCACACACTTAAGAAAATGTGGAATAGTTTCACAACTCACGCCGCCTGGAACACCTCAGCGTAATGGTGTGTCCGAACGTCGTAATCGCACTCTATTAGATATGGTGCGATCTATGATGTCTCTTACCGATTTACCGCTATCATTTTGGGGCTATGCTTTAGAGACTGCCGCATTCACTTTAAATAGGGCTCCATCAAAATCCATTGAGACGACACCGTATGAATTATGGTTTGGGAAGAAACCTAAGCTGTCGTTTCTAAAAGTTTGGGGATGCGATGCTTATGTCAAGAAACTTCAACCTGAAAAGCTCGAACCCAAGTCGGAAAAATGCGTCTTCATAGAATACCCTAAAGAAACTATTGGGTATACCTTCTACCTCAGATCCGAAAGCAAGATCTTTGTTGCCAAGAATGGATCCTTTCTAGAGAAAGAGTTTCTCTCGAAAGAAGTAAGTGGGAGGAAAGTAGAACTTGATGAAGTATTACCTCTTGAACCGGAAAGTGGAGCAACTCAAGAAAATGTTCCTGAGGTGCCTGCACCGACTAGAGAGGAAGTTAATGATGATAATCATGAAACTTCAGATCAAGTTGCTACTGAACTTCGTAGGTCCACAAGGACACGTTCTGCACCAGAGTGGTACGGTAACCCTGTCTTGGAAATCATGTTGTTAGACAATGGTGAACCTTCGAACTATGAAGAAGCAATGGCGGGCCCGGATTCCGACAAATGGCTGGAAGCCATGAAATCCGAGATAGGATCCATGTATGAAAACGAAGTATGGACTTTGACTGACTTGCCCGATGATCGGCGAGCCATAGAAAATAAATGGATCTTTAAGAAGAAGACAGACGCGGATGGTAATGTGACCATCTATAAATCTAGGCTTGTCGCTAAGGGTTATCGACAAGTTCAAGGGGTTGACTACGATGAGACTTTCTCACCCGTAGCGAAGCTGAAGTCCGTCCGAATCATGTTAGCAATTGCCGCATTCTATGATTATGAGATATGGCAAATGGACGTCAAAACGGCATTCCTTAATGGTTTCCTTAAGGAAGAATTGTATATGATGCAGCCGGAAGGTTTTGTCGATCCTAAGAATGCTGACTAGGTGTGAAAGCTCCAACGCTCGATTTATGGGCTGGTGCAAGCATCTCGGAGTTGGAACATTCGCTTTGATGAGATGATCAAAGCGTTTGGGTTTATGCTGACTTATGGAGAAGCCTGCGTTTACAAGAAAGTGAGTGGGAGCTCTGTAGCATTTCTCATATTATATGTAGATGACATACTTTTGATGGGAAATGATATAGAACTTTTGGACAGCATTAAGGCCTACTTGAATAAGAGTTTTTCAATGAAGGACCTTGGAGAAGCTGCTTATATATTAGGCATCAAGATCTATAGAGATAGATCAAGACGCCTCATAGGTCTTTCACAAAGCACATACCTAGATAAGATATTGAAGAAGTTCAATATGGATCAGTCTAAGAAGGGGTTCTTGCCTGTGTTGCAAGGTGTGAAATTGAGCTTAGCTCAATGTCCGACCACGGTAGAAGATATAGAAGAGATGAGTGTCATCCCCTATGCCTCAGCCATAGGGTCTATTATGTATGCCATGCTGTGTACCAGACCTGATGTAAACCTTGCCGTAAGTTTGGTAGGAAGGTACCAAAGTAATCCCAGCAAGGAACACTGGACAGCGGTCAAGAATATCCTGAAGTACCTGAAAAGGACTAAGGAGATGTTTCTCGTTTATGGAGGTGACGAAGAGCTCGTCGTAAAGGGTTACGTCGACGCTAGCTTCGACACAGATCTGGATGACTCTAAGTCACAAATCGGATACGTGTATATGTTGAATGGTGGAGCAGTAAGCTGGTGCAGCTGCAAGCAGAGCGTCGTGGCGGGATCTACATGTGAAGCAGAGTACATGGCAGCCTCGGAGGCAGCGCATGAAGCAATTTGGGTGAAGGAGTTCACCACCGACCTAGGAGTCATACCCAATGCGTCGGGGCCGATCAAACTCTTATGTGACAACACTGGAGCTATTGCACTTGCCAAGGAGCCCAGGTTTCACATGAAGACCAGGCACATCAAGCGTCGCTTCAACTCCATTCGTGAAAATGTTCAAGATGGAGACATAGATATTTGTAAAGTACATACGGATCTGAATGTCGCAGATCCATTGACTAAACCTCTCCCTAGGGAAAAACATGATCAACACCAGAACTCTATGGGTGTTCGATTCATCACAATATAACTAGATTATTGACTCTAGTGCAAGTGGGAGACTGTTGGAAATATGCCCTAGAGGCAATAATAAAAGGATTATTATTATATTTCCTTGTTCATGATGATTGTCTTTTATTCATGCTATAATTGTGTTATCCGAAAATCGTAATACATGTGTGAATACATAGACACCAACATGTCCCTAGTAAGCCTCTAGTTGACTAGCTCATTGATCAACAGATAGTCATGGTTTCCTGACTATGGACATTGGATGTCATTGATAACGAGATCACATCATTAGGAGAATGATATGATGGACAAGACCCAATCCTAAACATAGCACAAGATCGTATAGTTCGTTTGCTAGAGTTTTTCCAATGTCAAGTATCTTTTCCTTAGACCATGAGATCGTGTAACTCCCGGATACCGTAGGAGTGCTTTGGGTGTACCAAACGTCACAACGTAACTGGGTGACTATAAAGGTACATTACAGGTGTCTCCGAAAGTGTCTGTTGGGTTGGCACGAATCGAGACTGGGATTTGTCGCTCCGTATGATGGAGAGGTATCTCTGGGCCCACTCGGTAATGCATCATCATAATGAGCTCAAAGTGACCAAGTGTCTGGTCACGGGATCATGCATTATGGTACGAGTAAAGTGACTTGCCGGTAACGAGATTGAACGAGGTATTGGGATACCGACGATCGAATCTCAAGCAAGTAACGTACCGATTGACAAAGGGAATTGTATACGGGGTTGCTTGAATCCTCGACATCGTGGTTCATCCGATGAGATCATCGAGGAGCATGTGGGAGTCAACATGGGTATCCAGATCTCGCTGTTGGTTATTGACCGGAGAGTCGTCTCGGTCATGTCTACATGTCTCCCGAACCCGTAGGGTCTACACACTTAAGGTTCGGTGACGCTAGGGTTGTAGAGATATGAGTATGCAGTAACCCGAAAGTTGTTCGGAGTCCCGGATGAGATCCCGGACGTCACGAGCAGTTCCGGAATGGTCTGGAGGTGAAGAAATATATATAGGAAGTGCAGTTTCGGCCATCGGGAGAGTTTCGGGGGTCACCGGTATTGTACCGGGACCACCGGAAGGGTCCCGGGGGTCCATCGGGTGGGGCCATCCATCCCGGAGGGCCCCATGGGCTGAAGTGGGGAGGGGAACCAGCCCATAGTGGGCTGGTGCGCCCCCCTTGGCCCACCCCCTGCGCCTAGGGTTGGAAACCCTAGGGTGGGGGGGGGGGGGCGCCCCACTTACCTTGGGGGGTACTCCACCCCCCTGGCCGGCGCCCCCAGGGGGCCTATATAAAGGGGGGAGGGAGGGGCAGCCGCATCCTGAACTCTTGGCGCCTCCCTCTCCCCTGCTACACCTCTCCCTCTCGCAGAAGAATGGCGAAGCCCTGCTGCGGTGACTGCTGCATCCATCACCACGCCGTCGTGCTGCTGGATCTTCATCAACCTCTCCTTCCCCCTTGCTGGATCAAGAAGGAGGAGATGTCACGCTGACCGTACGTGTGTTGAACGCGGAGGTGCCGTCCGTTCGGCGCTAGGATCTCCGGTGATTTGGATCACGTCGAGTACGACTCCCTCATCCTCGTTCTCTTGAACGCTTCCGCTCGCGATCTACAAAGCTATGTAGATACATCCAATCACTCGTTGCTAGATGAACTCATAGATGGATCTTGGTGAAAACGTAGGAATTTTTTTTGTTTTCTGCAACGTTCCCCAACACTCATGGCCTATCCAAGCACCTTCCATTGAACATTATGTTTTTTAGGACATTCTTGTAACGATCTCAACTTTTGCTAGCTGGTGGGCATGCCCATGGTTTGCATCCATGCTAGGTTCGAAGGGAAAAAATTATTTAAAATCATAATTAAAAATAGTTACTTAAAACTATCATATTGGTGAATTATTTTCTGTTTTTTGCGAGCGTCAATGGGCCAACCCAGTCGGCTAGCCTCCTGCATGTGTTGCCTTCTATTTGACGCTACTCTCGAAACATATGAAATTTCCTAATTGACACTCGTCACATGAAGTTATCAATCAAACAGATAGAACGAGCGAAGCAAATAACGTTATGGTCTCGCCTATCGAGCATCCTTAGTGACCACTGAACCTTCAATATTTCTAAAACCAATTTTCAGAATCTAAAAAATATTCATATTTATTAATCAATGTTCAAAAACTTTAGAAAATGTTCATAATTTTTAAAAAATGTACATATCTTCAACTTTTGTTTGTCATTTTCAAAGAAAAAGTCAGGAATTTCAGAAAATGTACGTGTTTTCCAAAAATTCTTCAAAATGTGTTTATTCAAAATTTTCACAACTGTTAGAGAAATGATTGGGATTCCAATTTTTTTCATGTATTATAATTTGTTTGAAATTTCAATCAATTTTCCCGTTTTCATACTTTTCCCAAAAATTTCAAAAAATGATGGTCTTATGCTTCTGTTACAATTTTTTTTCGCAATTACAAAAATGTTTGCTCTTTTTCCATTTATTTTCTAGAGTTGCAAAAAAATATCACGTTCCAAAAATTGTTTGTGTTTCCATAAAAATTGGGAATTAGAAACATGTTGCGGTTTAAAAAAACATTTGCGTTTCAAAATTCTTCATGATTTTTAAAAAATGTTTCAGTTTATTACTCCCTCCATTCCAAAATATAGTGCGCCCGCGCTTTCCGAGGTCCAACTTTGACCATAAATTTAACCAACAAGACCAACTGCGGCGGGAGAAAAAATTTATAATTGAAAACTTTTTTCGAATATGAATTCACTGATATATTTTTTTGCTCCCGCCGCAATCAGTCTTGCTAGTTAAATTTACGGTCAAAGTTGAAGCACGTGGATAGAGGAAGCACTACATTGTGGAATGGAGGGAGTATATATTTGTTCAAAAAATCTGAATAGTGTTTGGGATTCACACAAAAATCACGTTTTGTTTTCAAAAACATATTTTGCATTGGAAGTTCTTAAAAATAATCTCCATGATGTTATGCTTAAGGCTTCGTGCTGCCATTAACCCAAAGACGCTGGTTAGGCTAGCTGGTTGTACCAGAAGTCTGGAAGTCCTGAGGGAAAATCCTATTCGCCGCTCGCTGCGGCGAACTGTCGAGTGATCACACAGGGGCAGCACAGCGAGCGACAGAAATGGACCAGCCCACACATAATGCGTCCAAACCGGTTTTGGGAATCTTCTAGAACGTTCCTTGAACCGGGTTTTTTCCTGTGTCTTTTTTTCTGGTTCTTTGTCGGCTTTATATTGTTTTTTATTTCTCTTTTTTTCGTTTCTGTTTCTTTTTCATTTTTGGTTTTTTGTTTTTTGTTTCACTTTCTTTTCCAAGTTTATTTTTCTTTTTCAGAATATGTTCGCAGTTTTACAAAATGTTTATGATTTCCTTTTTTATTTCTTTTTCTTTTCTTCTCTTCCTTTAAAAAAATCAAAAAAATTAAATTTTGTTCGTGTTTCCAAAAAATGTTCTCAAAATTCGAAAAATTGTTCTCGTTACACAAAAAAGTACAAAACTTCTGAAATTCAGAAAATGTAATGGATTTCAATTTTTTGTTGACATATTCAAAAAATGTTCGCGCTTTCAAATTTGTTTGGGATTTTTCAAAATTTCTGTCCATTTCAAAATATGTTCTCAAGATTCAAAAAATGTTCGTGCTTTAAAAACTTGTTCGCATTTCCAAATTTGTTCGGAATTTTCCAAAATTTCTCTCTGTTTCAAAATATGTTCTCAAGATTCAAAAAATTCTCGTGCTTTAAAAAATTGTTCACGCTTCCAAATTTGTTCAGGAATTTTAAAATTTGTTCACCGTTTCAAAATTTGTTCTCAAGATTCAAAAAATGTTTGGGATTTGAAAAAAATGTTCCAGCTTTCCAAATTTGTTCACAAATTCAATAATAGTTCATGTTTTTCAATTTTGTTCACAAATTGAAAAAATGTTCTGGAAGTTTTAAAAATGTAAACATTTTTATTTTTTGTTCAGAAATTCAAGAAGTGTTCCCATTTTTCAAATTTGTTCACATCATCAAAATGTTCCTGTTTTACAAAATTTGTACGAAAATTCAGAAAATGTTTTTATTTTGAAGAAAATATTCATAATTTTGAAAAATTCAGTTGTAGGAGGTTGTCGGTTCGACCCAATAAATAGACTATAGTCTTTAACTATTGTGCTGCTAATTAAACATGAGGACGAGTACATTGCAGCGGTTCGCATGGCAGGCCAATTAGTCCGAAGTCGCGTGTTCGAGTTACAGCGGTAGCGCCATTTTCTTTTTTGCATTTTTTCATCTCGGAAACGTGCTGGAGTGTGCCACTGTAAATGGGCCGGCCCACACTAGCCGCTCCTGTGCGAAGCGCCGGCATTTCGCCGCAGCGAGCGGCCTATAGGAGCTCCCGGTCCTGAGTTCGAACTCTTGCAGGCATGGTTTTAATTTTGAAGCGCTGCTATACGCTATCTTAATGGGCCGGCCCAATCGGTGGTCTTCTCTACGTTTACGTCCAGCGGGCTACCCACCCTACATACAAAAGTAAGTATGACTTGTGAAATTACTATATTACCCTTTATACGTTTTAGGAGGTGGGGTTGTACCGAAACGGGTCTCCATGCTTAAGCGGAGCTATCCTTTGGTGGGTTATTGCTGGATAATCATTCCTGTTAGCGAACTTTAAGGGCTGGTCTGATATTGAAAATTCTGTAGCTCCTGGCAGAGAGTGATGAAACTCCACCTAATTGCACATCTGCTGTCGTAAACAAAGATCTAGGCGTGTACATCCAGCTTCAAGGAGCTCTAAATGTAGAAGCTGAGCGTGAAAAGCTAAGGAAAAAGAGAGACAAAATTCAGAAGTAAGTCTACAGTGTCTCTTCTAGATGGTTTGAACAGTGAAGACATATGCCTAGGTTTCTTTCTTGTACTTGATTGTATCAGTAAGTAGCATGGTTTGTTGTGCATGTGTGCAGGCTACGGATGCCTGTCACAGAAGATGGATGCTTCGGGCTACAGAGAGAAGGCTCCTTGTGTTGACGTATAATGTGCTGCCTAGTCTCTTCCATCAGACCAAACTTTTGGATGAGTTGGCTGGAGCATGAATTCAATATGGTATCAGAGCCAAGAGGTCTTGAGTTCAAAACCCTGCCAACGCAGTATTAAATTAAAAAAATGATTCTGCGGCCTACATCGATCCCACGTCTAAGGAATAAAATAGCCTAAACATGAGAGGGAGTGTTGAAATATATTGCCAGCCTCTCTCCATCAGTTCGGACTGATGGGTGAATTGCTTAGGTGCATAAACTTACAACCAAGAGGTTCAGGGTTCAAAACCCAGTAAACGCAATAAATAATTGCAGTCTGCCTCCGCTTCCGCTGCCCACGTCATATAGCTCCAAAGAAGCATAGACGTGAGGGGAAGTGTTCGAGTATGATGTCCGGCCCTCTCCTATAGTTTGGACTTTTGGATGAGTTGGCTGGAGCATGAATTCAATATGGTATCAGAAACAAGAGGTCTTGAGTTCAAGACTCAGCTGACGCAATTAAAATTGCAGCCCACCTTCGGTCCACGTTTAGGCCTGAGGGAGCCACACGTGAGGGGGAGTGTTGACGTATAAGGTGATGCCTAGTCTCTTCCATCAGACCGATCTTTTTGTTGCATTGGCTAGAGCATGCACTTCTACACCTCGGGGCGTCCAAGAAGAGGACATGAGAAGCTGAAAAGAAGCTAGCCGCGAAAACTGTCAATGCTCGATGAGTATCTCTGTTGTGATCTGTGATGTGGCGTTTTTGTATATACGTTGATGTTGCAATTGTCGCTGGCAATGCTCAGATCTGTAGAAAGTCGATTGGAAGGTTGGGGCTTGATTGAGTTCCACCACATTTTGCAGCATGAAGAATATTACCTACAAACTCATAGATTTGCACGTGTATATGCAACGGATCAATTTTGAGCATTCTTCTTTTTAAATATGCATTGCCTCTTATGACCACTGGCAGACATGCACCGTTTCCCTTTGCGAATATTACTTTTGTGCTTTGTTATTTGTACCGAGTATGCGATTGGATGAATTTAAATTATTTGTGCATGGTATGTATGTTTGTACTCCCCCAACTTATGTGTGGAATAGCAAAGTTAAAAAGGAAGCAAAGTTAAGAAACCATTGTGAACACGGGTGCATGTCACAGAAGGTGTTTTTTTGCTTCGTGCTCGTAGATGATGAAGAACGTGTGTTTATCCATTAGTTTAGTGAGTTTTTACACAAAAAGTCCATTAGTGTGGTGTATGACCGTTTTGGTGGTCGACGTTGATTACGTGATTACGCATGATATTATGGAGAGTAATTCATGTCTCGGCCAAAGCTCGGTCAGCAAGAGTTACCCACATACTCCCTCCATTCTTAAATATTTGTTTTTTAAGATTTCAAATAAACTATCACATACGGATATATATATATAGACGTATTTTAAAATATAGATTTACTCATTTTGCTTCGTATGTAGTTATTTGTTGAAATCTCTAGAAAGACAAATATTTAGAAACGAAGGGAGTATATGGTATTTATTTACAAAAGTTCATACGTACTCCCTCCATCCCAAAATACTTGTCATCAAAATAGATAAAAAGAGATGTATCTACAACTAAAATACGTCTAAATACATCCTCTTTTATCTATTTTGATTACAAGTATTCCAGACGGAGAGAATAGCATAATCTGAGGCAACATTCAACGCATTCAAACCTGGATCCTAATAAAGCATTTAATGCATTAAAACCCTAAGCCTCTATATAAACGCATACCACCAAGGCTCAGGCCAGTAAACATTGTAGCAACACCACCCAGATCCAGATCAGAAAGAAGCTCCAGCATCCCCTCATGGCAATCCCCGGCAAGAGTAATAGCATTGTGTGCCTCACAGCACTAGTGCTCATGGCCACCGTTCTCTCCTCACGTGCCGACAATGGTTCGTTTTTTCTCATCAATGATATTATTTCTAATCAGCAAAATCCAATTTTACATAGTGTACAATTTTGCGGTCATGAGACACGTGGGTATTAGTATCGCCGCGTCCACTATTTCTAGAGCTGTCAAGTTACTTGATGCAATTTTGGTAATTAACCTACACTAGTGCATCTGATTCTCAGGATGCGACGTCGGTCCATTTCCCAAGGAAAACTGTACTGAGCTATGTCATAAAGCGTGCGGTCATGCCGGCGTTTGCCTCTTAGGAGATGACGAGAAGTATTACTGTTGCTGTGAACCAGTACGCCAAAATGGATCCATGAGGCCTTAGGAGGTTGCTGAAATGATACAAACATAGTGTCATGGATCACCAGAACCATGTCAAATAAATGTGCTAGGTCTTGTTGAACTTGTATCGAATTTGATAGTATCGTGTGTTCCTTGGTTGGATCGAATGAACTTGTATTTCCCATCTGATAAAGTTTGTTTTTGTTGGCCCTATTTGCATATGGTACACGATGCTGACCCGTGTGATACATGTAAAAGAAATATACTCGCTCCGTTCCTTAATATATGTATTTTTTTGGACGCGGTGACCGAGGAACATAATTGAGAAGCATTTTGGACGAAAATACCCTAAACAATTATGTAGTTTGCAGCTTAATTAGCGGCAACTAAATAACGAACGACCTAATAAAAGACAACTAAATCCCGCTACACCAGGAAAAAAATCAATTGGTGGGATAGGAGAGAGAGAGGGAGAAATGTGAGTGCATACAATTAGAGAGAGAGGTTCTTTTTTATCTAAAGCAGGTAATGAATGGTGGAAGGGTACGCACAGAAAACTAATACGGAACAGATGGAGTATTTGCTAAACAACATGTCTATGTCTATCTTTATCTCTTTCTCTATTTCTACTACTTATAGAAGCTCGAGTTTTGTGTATCCTACAAATTCTTCCCACTCACATTGTATCACATAGATCACCGTTGTTAGAAATTAAATAGTTTCATTAGGAATTGAATGCCTTAATTCGGAAAAAAAATACCTCTACTACTTATTACTTATAAAGCATGAGTTGTGTGAATCCTACAAATCCTCTCTACTCACAAATAAACACCGGGGCACCAGATCCACCGAATGATGTATCACATCAAAACACCATTGTTAGAAATTTAATAATTCCATTAGGAATTGAGTGCCTAAATTAGGAAACATATAAATTAGGAATTGAACGCCACAATTAAGAAACACCATTATTAGAAATAAAAAATCAATTATGAATTGAATGCCTTAATTAGGAAAGAAATAAATCGGAAAATTAATGCCTCAATTAAGAAACACATCACCCTTAAAAAATTAAAAACAAATCAGGTGAACGAAAAAAGAGAAGCAATGGCCTCGTGAAAACTGCTGCTCGTGTGAGATCTGCACGCCCAGCCGGCACAAATCGTTTTCCTTTAATCAAGGTTTTTTTAAGGTATTTTTATTTTATTTTTGCAGGGTGTTAACATTTTTTTCGTGGTAATATGTATTTCATTCGTATCATAAAGATCAAAGTATAAGTCACGTAAGGACCGACATGACAAAACTAAAAGGATAATAGAACCTTTCTGAGCTTGACAACCAACGTCCGTCACCTGCCTCTAACACCACCACAGCAGCCATCGTCGGAAAGAATGACGGATCACCTTCTCGCCCGAGCTCGACGCGGCTCCATCGCTGATATGTAGCTTTGCGTACCTCCAAGGTGGCTCACGAAAAGTAAAGCCCTTGCCGTTGAACGAATCAGACCGAGGCAACATCCCGGACACTCTATCGAACTTCAGATATGGTACCCCACAACGACTAAGACGCCAAAGGAGAAAACCATACCTGCCATCCACGAACCACGAACCCAGCACACATTCCATCTTTCAGATATCATCGATGCAGATCACAATCTGTATCCTCTCTTGGACTACCTCCCAAGCTCCGCGCCGACACTGGAAGGGTGCAAGCTTTGCCAGGAAGTCTTTGCTAAGTTGACGAACTGTATTCCTGTAGTTAGAGCTTCTCCAATAGATGATGCAAATTTGGATACGTAAAAATTTGCATCTCCAAAAAGTGCTTTTTTGCATCTCCAAAAAGGGCCAACTCCAACAAATGATGTATATTGATGACGTAAATGAAGATGAAAAAAGAGCTGGGAGTAACGCCGGTGGCGAGTGCCGAAAGCCGGGAGGAGTGTCGGCGGACCGAGCGGTGGCAGCACGTGAGCCGGCGGTCGAGCAACAAGAACCTGGAGGTCCAGCGGCGGCAGCTCGAATGGCCGGCGGCGTGGTTGTGAATCGAGTGGCAAATTGGTCGCCATGGGGCGGCGTGTGTGCGGCGCGAGAAGGCCGAGTCTGGCGGTGGAAAAGTGGCAGCGGCATGGCAGTAGGTGTGCTGCTCGAATCCGGTGGCAACAGTGAGAGCTTAAATCATGTGGCGGCACGGCGATGATCTGAAGGAAATATGCCCTAAAGGCAATAATAAAGTTGTTATTTATATTTGCTTATATCATGATAAATGTTTATTATTCATGCTAGAATTATATTAACCAGAAACTTAGTACATGTGTGAATACATACACAAAACAGAGTGTCCCTAGTATGCCTCTACTTGACTAGCTCTTTAATTAAAGATGGTTAAGTTTCCTGACCATAGACATGTGTTGTCATCACTGTTCAAGATATCTTCCGATATTCTAATAAATCGTCCGATTTATCGCTTATCGTGGTCTGGCCGATAAGATAAATCGGCCGATAAATCAACCGATATGCCGATAAATCGGCCGATATGCCAATAAACTGGCCGATTTACCCCTTATCATAGGTCGATCGATAAGTTCCCGATAAGCGATATCCCCAACATTGGTTGTCATTGATGAACGAGATCACATCATTAGAGAATGATGTGATGAACAACACTCATCCGTTAGCTTAGCATAATGATCGTTTAGTTTTATTACTATTGCTTTATTCATGACGTATACAAGTTCCTCTGACTATGAGATTATACAATTCCCGAATGCCGGAGGAACACCTTGTGTGCTATAGAGTGTCACAACATAACTGGATGATTATAAAAATGCTCTACAAGTGTCTCCAATGGTGTTTGTTGAGTTGGCATAGATCAAGATTAGGATTTGTCACTCCGTGTATAGGAGAGGTACCTCTGGTCCCTCTCAGTAATGCACATCACTATGAGCCTTGCAAGCAATGTGACTAATGAGTTAGTTACGGGATGATGCATTACGGAAGGAGTAAAGAAACTTGCCAGTGATGAGATTGAACTAGGTATGATGATACCGACGATCGAATCTCGGGCAAGTAACATACCGATGACAAAGGGAACATCGTATGTTGTTATGTGGTTTGACTGATAAAGATCTTCGTAGAACATGTAGGAGCCAATATGAGCATCCAGGTTCCGCTATTGGTTATTGACCGGAGATGTGTCTCAGTCATGTCTACATAGTTCTCGAACCCATAGGGTCCGCACGCTTAATGTTCGATGACGATTTGTATTATGAGTTATGTGATTTGATGACTGAAGTTTGTTCGGAGTCCCGGATAAGATCACAGACATGAAGAGGAGTCTCGAAATGGTTGAGACATAAGGATTCATATATTGGAAGGTTGCATTTGGACATCGGAATGGTTCTGAGTGGTTCGGGCATTTTTCTGGAGTACCGTGAGGTTACCGAAACCCCTGGGAGAAGTATTGGGTCTAGTGGGCCTTATTGGAGGAGAGGAGAAAGGGCCACAAGAGAGGGGCGCGCCCTCCCCTTGCCCAAAACTAATTGGACTAGGGGAGGGGGCCGCCCCCCTCTTTCCTCCCCCTCTCTCTCCCTTCCCTTTCCGTCCGGTGGAAGAAAGGAAAAAGGGGGTCAAATCCTACTTGGACTAGGAGTCCAAGTAGGACTCCCCCCTTGGCGCGCCCAACCTGGCCGGCCTCCTCTCTTCCTCCTTCCTTTATATACGTGGCCAGGGGCACCCCAATAGCACAACAGACAATTGTCTTAGCCATGTGCGCTGGCCCCCTCCACAGTTACACACCTCGGTCATATCGTCGTAGTGCTTAGGCGAAGACCTGCGCCGGTAACTTCATCATCACCGTCGCCACGTCGTCGTGCTGATGGAACTCTCCCTCGTCCTCAACTAGATCATGAGATCGAGGGACGTCATCGAGCTGAACGTGTGCCGAACGCAAAGGTGCCGTACGTTCGGTGCTTGGGTCGGTTGGATCGCAAAGACGTTCGACTACATCAACCACGTTACTAAACGCTTCCGCATTTGGTCTACGAGGGTACATAGACACACTCTCCCCTCTCGTTTCTATGCATCTCCTAGATAGATCTTGCGTGATTGTAGGATTTTTTTTTGAAATACTGCATTCCCCAACAGTGGCATCCGAGCCAGGTCTATGCGTAGATGTTATATGCACGAGTAGAACACAAAGAGTTGTGGGAGATAATAGTCATACTGCTTACCAGCAATGTCTTACTTAGATTTGGCGGTATTGTTGGATGAAGCGGCCCAAACCGACATTACATGACCGCGTTCATGAGACTGGTTCTACCGACGTGCTTCACACACAGGTGGCTAGTTGGTGTCTGTTTCTCCAACTTTAGTTGGATCAAGTTTGACTACACCCGGTCCTTGTGGAAGGTTAAAACAACACACTTGATGAAAAATCATCGTGGTTTTGATGCGTAGGTAAGAACGGTTCTTGCTATAAGCCCGTAGCAGCCAGGTAAAACTTGCAACAACAAATTAGAGGACGTCTAACTTTTTTTGCAGGGCATGTTGTGATGTGATATGGTCAAGACATGATGTGATATAATTTGTTGTATGAGATGATCATGTGTTGTTGAAGTTATTGGCAACTGGCAGGAGCCTTATGGTTGTCTCTTTATTGCATAAGGTGCAAGCGCTATATAATTGCTTTACTTTATCGCTATGCAATAACAATAGTTCACTACAAGAAATCTGTTAATGCATGACGGATTTCTGGTGACAGTTTCAAAAACCGTCATGCACGGCCTAGTACAGCCCCACGAGCCCGCGAAAAGCCCGCCTAAAGCCCTATTTTTCCCATATAAAAGCTAACCCTAACACAATTCCATCCCCAATCTCTTTCTTCATCCGTCGCCGCTGCCATGCCTTGCCTCTCCTCGTCCCCGTCCTCTGCCCCAATCTCCCCGCCTCCAACCGATGACGATGACCAGAGATCCATAGCGACGGCGGCTGCAGCGGCCCGATGGAAGTGGCAGCCAACCCTAGCCGCTACGGCGCACCTCTGTTGCTCGCCACCAAAGACCAGGGACATGGATCTATGGTAGGGGCCTCCCTCCTCCGTCGCCCAGGCCGCACAACTGCCTCGCCATATGGAGATTTGGAGCAGCAAGTGCCGGACGAGGAGCACGACGACCGTGCCCTGCGGGATGCCCAACCTCGACCTCGCCGGCGATGAAGACACCCCGCACAAGGTCCCTCCCTACTCCCCTCATCTCCTCTCTCTTTCATTCCTTCCTTCTCTTTCCCATCCCCAATCGATTTTTTCTGCTTTGATTCAGATCAATAGGAGCTCTCCGCCTCTCCAGTTCCATGGACGGCGATGACCCGAACCACACGCTCGAGCCCGACGAGCTGGACGAGATGGACAGCAAGGTCGTCAGCTCCACCCACCATGGTTCTCCAGAGCACAAGCAGGTCAATCCTCTTGCTCTCTTTTTTCTTTTCTTTCCAAGTGATTGTTGCTCTGCTCTAGGATAGTTCTCCATTGGCTCTCATATTTTCTTGGATTGAACCTGATGCAGACAATGTGCCCACTTTGTTTCATGATACTGGCAAGTTACAACCAATGATAGACTTGCATTGTTGGCTATTTACTTTTCTTTTTTCACCGTGCAAGCAATAGGTTGTGAGATCTGCTAGTTAGCTAAGCAACTACTAGTGCAATAATTAAATGCCCATGAGATGGTCCTGTAGGTTCCTTGCATTTTTCTTGCTTGTGGAATAAAAGTAATTTATTAATCTCACTCAATCAATTGACCAAGAGTAAGATTGTTAACTAGGGCAGCTATTACACTACGTCTCCGGCGGCTCTGCTCCGACGCACACCGCGCCCCTTGGGCCCTCTCCTCCTCCCGGATGGCACCTTCTTCGGTGCGCTCGCCCGCGCTGGGCTGCACAACAGCGACCCCAACCTCCTCTCATGCGTCTCCGGCATGGTGGAGCATCATATGGCAACCTCCTCCACTGCATTAGGACCACTGGAGGCCCTCCCTTGCTCAGGTGAACACCTCAAACCCCTTTTCCTCTCCTCCAGCCCTTCTTTTCTTCTTAGGATGTGCTTTGACTGACTCAGCATGTTCATTCGTATATATTTGAACAAGTTCCTGTTCTTGCAAGCATGGAACATATATGTTTACCACTTTACCTTGTGCAGTAATAGTTTTGGTGTCAAGCTAAATAAAGAGGCAATCCAAATGGCTTGAAATGAGAAGTTTTGTGGGGGCTAATTGAGGCTTTATAGATTCTTTATAGTTAAGCACTTGTACCTCTGCCTATCTCCTTTGTTGTGAGCCCGTGGCTGAACCATACACTGTTTCATGTAGACTACTAGCTTGCATGGGCCTGAAGAATGGAGTAATTTAGCTATTGCACCTCTAGTTTGTTCTATTGTGTCCTAGACAGTGAGGGAAATTGAAGGAAGTATTTTGTAGTTCATAATTTACTAGGTTAATATGCATATCAGATATCACTTATACATATATATTTCACTTGTTCAGCTATGGTAATTATCTTGGTTAATGTGCACAACGTAGCCTGTTTCACCCACTAATTTTTTAGTGTTTTATTTGATAGGTATAGCAGAGAAGTGAATGTATGACGGTAATGTCGATTGTTGGCTGCCAGTGTGAACCAACAAATATGCCGAGACAACAGGCAGTTGATGGAAGCGTCCAAGTCGAGTCAGGTCAGCAAGTCGTGAATCTGAACAACCCTGTTTCATAAGTGCACTCTGAATGATGTTGTTGGCCTGAAACTAAAGGCCAATTAAGCAAATGCCTTAAATAATGCGTGTTCACTAGCAAGGTAATAGTGGTATGCTCCGACCACTTGATACTTCATTCCAATATTTTTGAATGATACATACATCTGTTGATCAAGATCTCTTATAGCCACGATTACTCCTATTGTCGCTGTAGTACATGGGTTAGCACAATTAATTTAAGTAACAAGAATCTAGTTGATGTCATTAAGCATAACTAGGATGTATTGAACCGGAATTCTAATTGTCTCTAGGGTCAAGCAGAACATGTTTGTTTCATGTTCTGTATGAGGTTTGGCCACAATTCAGAAAATCATTGATCCCGCTAACTCTCTCCTTTACGTGTTCAGAGCTAGCATGTATTTTCATGGTCGTACTTCTGCCTTCAGAGGATTTTGGACAGCCAGATTGTCGGGGGTTGGGTGCGACATATGCCAAAGGATGGCTTATCATGGTGGGGGCGAGTAGAACGTCACCGGTGCCTGGAAACGGGATGAGGTGTAGACATGCACGCCGGAGAATCTTACCCAGCTTCAGGGCTCTCCGGGGAGATAATACCCCTACTGCTGCTCTACGGGGTCTCCACATGATCACTATGGCAAAGAGTTTACACGATTGCTCCTTGAGCTGTTTCCTGGAGGTAGGAGAGGGCAAGGCTAGCTCTCTCCCCCCTCTATATGATCTAGTCTAGAGCTAATGGATTCCAACCCTTTGCATGGGTGCCCTGGGGGGTTTATATAGGCCTACCCCCCAGGGGTACAATGGTAATCTGGCTGGACGCGGGCCCAGCCGTCAGTGTCTCCGGCCTCCGTCTTCTCCGCTGACTGCTGGGGCCCGCTAACTGATGGGCCCTGCCGACTGGCTTGGTACGGAGCCGACAGGCCGCGTCCGCCGCGGGCGGGTCTTGCCGGCTGCTGATTACTGTAGCCGTGCTTCTGATGACACGGGCTTGGTCATGGAGTCGTGGCAACAGCCCCGCCGCCTGGCGGGCGATCACTATTGCCACTCTTCGTCACATCTGATTAATGGCGCGTGGGCCCCGGGGGAGGATCTGGCCGACTCTCGGGGGCCGACTCCCAACGGGTCCGACTGGGGGTGCACTTGCCGTCTCCTGGGGTCCCACTGGCTGGTGGGACCGCCGCCCTAGGGTCGTACAGACAAGCCGTTGTGGGCATAGGATTCAGTCCTTTGGTGCCGATGTCAGGGCCGGCACGGCAACAGTGCCACGCCGCACGGAGATCTTCCTGGGTATGGCGTGTTGTAGCCATGCCTGCCCCTAGTAAGGGGTGGGAGTGGGCTTGACTGTAGCCACTCCCCGTCCCGTCCCTCTTGATGAGGGCATCGGGTTCGTTGGAGTCGCGGGCCGACTCCCCAAAGCCGGCTTCCCTGGAAGTCGCCATTCAGGAGTCGGTTTATCCTGAAGTCGTCCCCGGGACTCGGCCGTGAGTGGGTAGTCGGCTGTCTTGCCGACGACTTCTCAAAAGGCGGCTCTTCGTCCTGGGGTCTTGAGGGGCGCAGCCTGCCCCGATGTCTTGAAAGGTTTTGGGGATCGGGTTAGCCTACCCGTGGCCCATTACTCCGACAGTAGTCCCCGAAGCTGGTGAGGCGCCGCGGACGATCGGCCGAGAAGCCTCAGCAGTTTCTCTCTTCGGGTGCTTGACACACCGCTCTTGCTTGATTTTTGCCGGGCTGACTCGAAGGAGTCGGACCCGCCCAACTCTGACTTGCACAGTACTTCGAACGTCTTGGCGGGATCCAAGTAGCGTGCCGGCTAAGCTTCCAGGCCGCCGCCCGTTCCAGGCCCGTCACGTGGCAACGTGCGGCCGGGCTAGTCTGCCAGCCTACGTGCGTGACGGGACAAGCCCGTAGGAGGGGCCCGCCATTATCGCGCCTCGGTGTTCGAGCGGATCCGCTGTGGCCCGTGCGGACGGTTGGGATTCTTGTGAAGTTACTGCGCGTAGTAACTTTGTCGTGGAAACATGGGGGTCGTGGGGTCGTGGGCGCAGTAAATCCCACGCCCGCCCCTCGGCTTCGCAGCCCATGAGGCTATAAGTAGGGGGAGGAGGGGGGCGCGGCGGAGCACGCGCGCCCCTCCTTCCCACTACTCCTTGCTCTTCTCCTTCTTCTTCTTCCTTGCTCCGCCGCGCGCCCAAGCTTTGCCGAACGCCGCGGCGATCAGCTCACGATGAGTTCTTCTTCCGCCGCCGCGCCTCCCTCGGTGCATTCCGGCACCTGGGACGGCTCAGAAGTGCATGACGACCACATCGAGTTCCTCCGCAAGACTCGTCGGCTCCCCGACGAAGATCACCTGTGGGTGCGTCTTGCGCCGGAGGGGGAGATTTCCCCTACGCCGGAGGAGGGCGAGCGGGTCATCTTCTGCTTGCACTGCCTGCGTGGACTGGGGCTGCCGGCGAGCAGCTTCTTCCGCTCTTTTCTGGAGTTCTACAGCCTCCAGCCGCACCACCTCACTCCCAACACGGTCGTGCTGCTGTCCGCCTTCGTGGCCTTGTGCGAAGGCTTCCTCGGAGTCCTCCCCACCCTCGAGCTCTGGGGGGAGTTCTTCTTCTCCAAGCTCGACACCCAGGTTGCAGGCGTGCCGGCACAGTGCGGCGCTTTCATTGCCGTGAGGAGATTGGGGGCCGACAACCCCTTCCCCACCATCAAGCTGATAAAGTTGGTGAAGATGTGACAGCGCTCGTACTTCTATGTCAAGAGCGTCTTTGCGAGGGGTGATTGGGTCAACCTGCCAGCTTTCGAAGCTGGCCCGCCGGCTAGGAGACTGCCCAACTGGTCATACCGGGCCAAGTCACTGACGCCTGCGGGAGCCGGCGCCGTTGCGCGACTCCAAGTGCTGACGCAGTCAGAGGGATTGACTGGTCCAGACCTGCTGGCCGCCTTTGTGGCGCGCCGAGTTCTCCCGCTCCAAGGTCGCCCCCACATGATATGCCAAATGAGCGGGCACCGTGACCCGAGTCGGATGTGCACCAAGGACATGCCTCACGAGGAGGTGGCCTACATGGTGAACTACCTCTCGGACAACAAGCTCCTGGAGGACTGACGGTTCGGCAAGGAGCCGTACTCCCGTGCCAACCCCCCACCTATGGTGAGTTGCCCTTTCTTTCTTTCTTCGAGTTGTCTTCTTTCTTTTTTTTTTCTTTTTTTGCCGAGTCTGTTTTGTGCGACCTGACCAGTCGGCTTTGGTCAGAATCCCCTCCTCCATCCACCAACCGGCACCTCGAGGCCGGCCCGCGAGTTCCTCGCCGACCGGGCGCAGAGCAACGTTGACGACCCCGATCTGGGGGCGACGGCTTTGGAAGACGACACCGAGGGAGGAGGCGGCCCGCGGTTCGGGGCCAGTCTAGAGGACTGGCCTGATGATGAGGAGGAGGTCGCCCCCCGCCATTGTCCAGGAGCCAGTCACCCCGGCGCGGGCTCTTCTGCCGCGTCGGGTGCTCCAGGCGGCGGGAGGAAGTGTAGGGCCGTGCCGACCTTGTTCGGCAGTCGGCCGAAAAAGTCCAAGAGTTCGGCTGCGGCGACTCGGCGGGACGAGGCGGCGTGAAGGCCCTCGGCTTCCGTAAGGAAGTGAAGAAGCCGCCACTGGTCTCCGCGTGAGTATTCCGTCTCAACGCTTTATTCTTTCTTTGTGGCTTTGCCTGAGTCTTTTACTTGCTTTCCTTGCTTCAGGGCTCCCCTCACTCTTGAGAGGGTCACCGCCGCCTCCGTCATGGGGTCAGCGGAGACATCCGCCACCACTCGGCGGATTAACCCCGCTGCTGACCTCCGAGAAGCGATAGAGAGGAATGCGCAGTAGAAGCGCAACGAGGAAGAGGCCTCCCGCCTGGAGAAGGTGGAGGCCTCCGCCAAGAAGAAGCTAGCCGAGGCCGAAGTCTCCTCCGCGGCAAAGTGGCAGGCTGAGGAGGCCGCGCATCACCAATCGGCGGTGTTCGTCACCCCACTGAACTCTGCGCCGCTGCCTCCGGAGTTCACGGGGCAGACTGGGGAAGCCGGCGGCGAGAACCCCGTCCTAGAGAGGGAAGGCGGGGACTCCTCCACGCCGGACATGATCGTTCTGCCACCACCTCCGCCGCCGTCTGGGAGCGCGCCGCCGCCGTCTGGGAGCGCGCAAGGCGAACAGCCAGCAGTCCCGCCGGTGCCGCTGACCAAAGACGAGGCCGTGGTGAGGCTACTCCTTGAAGTCGGCTCGCCAATGCGCCGATGTCTTGAGAAGGCGACTTCGGCGCCACGCCCCCTGGAGACCGGCACCGCCAGCTCGGCGATCCCAGACGCCGAAGCGACGAGCACCGCGCCCATTGGGTGGGTGCGAGGAGGCGGCACGGGGCCACTGAACCAGGTGCTTCTGGACATCCAGACGAAGCTGCGAGCTGAGGGCGACGCGATCGAGAATTGCACCAAGGCGTACCTGGCGTCGCGAGCAGCCGTCCGGGTATGCTTTCTCTTTGGTCCCCCCTTTTCCTTGTTTTTATTCCTCTCTATGGGGGCGCGCGAGCGCACCCACTGGGTGTAGTCCCCGAGTTTCGGGCCGGCTGCTGAGCAGGCGGCCCGGAACTCCTATTGGTGAGTTCCGGGTACTTACTTCTGTCTGAAATATTTTGTCGCAGGACTACCATAACCTCCGCGTTACTGCCTTCAACCGCAACGTTGAAGAGCTGGGCAAGCGAACCGCCGACTTGTCGGAGAGCCGGAGTGAGTTCTTTTCCTTCTTCGCGGGGGCGCGCTGGCGCACCCGCGGGCTGTAGTCCTCGAGATTCGGGCCGACTGCTGAGCAGTCGGGCCGGGTCTCCTCGGTGACCTTCTTTTCTGATGACTTAACACCTTCTTTCTTCCTTCTCTTCAGAAGCCAACGCTGTTCTTCAACAGTAGCTGAGCGAGGCCAACTCCGCGTTGCATGCCAAGGGGGAGGAGTGCAGCAAGCTCGCCACAGAGCATGATCTGTTGGCCACTCAGTTGGCAGAGCAGAGGGAGCTGCTTGCGAAGACGTAGAAGGAGGCAGAAGAGGCGGAAACCGCCCTCCTGGCCGAGTTCACGAGCGAGCGCTCCTCCTGGACTGGCAGAGAGGCAATGCTAGCCTCCGGCTTCCATGAGATTGAAGACATCGTTGATGGTGAATTTCTTTACTTTCTTTCTTCGAGCTGCCGATTATAAATCGTGCCGACTCCCGGTTTTTGACTTGTTTCTTTGTTTCTTCCGTCTTGGCAGACTTCTTCCCTGGGCACTCGCAGGCCGCCATCCAAGCCATCGAGGCTGACAATGAAAGTCGAAGGGCGGAAGGTGCAGAGATCGCCGCCGACGCCCCCGAACCCTTGATGAGCATATCCTAAGCATTGAGGCTCGCCCTCGGCCGACTCACCGGATGATGCGCCGGCATCAACGTGTCGGCGCCCAGGCGATTGCTGCCCTGTGGCCGGACATGCAGGCTCCGTGCACCCCCGGTCGGACTGCCGACTGGCTGGAGGTCGCGGCTGGTCGTCTTGAAACCTGGAAAGGTTCCTCGGCCCGAGCTGGAGTGCGCTGGGCCTTGGAGTTCGTCAAGGCGTGGTATCCGGGGCTGGACCTAGACCGGCTAGCCACACTCCGGTCAGAGGCCTAGCCGGAGCTGGCGGCTGCGGAAGACGCCCTCGTCAAGCGTGCTATGGCGATCGCCGAGTACACCGACACCATCATCTTCGTCCCCGAGCGGTCTGAAGACGGCGAGGAGGTACCGCCAGAGTGGTTTGGGATGAACCCAGACTACGGCGAGGACTCAGCGGAGGTGATCGGTTCCAGCGCCGAGGAGGAAGGCGAGGTGGAGGACGGAGGCGAGACGGAAGAACCAGAAGACGGAGCGGACGGCCAGCCTCAGCTCGACCGTGCCTCTAGCAACGAACCGCGTGCGATCGAGTCGACTGCCGCCAGGGGTGATCGAGCCGAGACTGCCCAGCCGGCCGCCCCAGCGCCCGACGCCCCCGTCTCCTCCGACCCTCCGAATCCGTCTGCCGCATCTTAGTGCTGCCGCCTTACCTTTATTTTATCTGCTTTAGTAGTCTTTGAAGAACTTGTTAATTTGCACAATTCCACCCGCTGGGTGTATTTTGAACTTCTGCTCAAAGATTCGGCCAAGGGCCTATGTGTCGGAGAAATGGGCCACGGGTAGGCCAACCCGAGCCCCATAACCTTTCAAGACATCAGGGCAGGCTGCGCCCCTCAAGACCCCAAGGCGAAGAGCCGACTGCCCGCTCACGGCTGAGTCCCAGGGATGACTTCCAGAGAAGCCAGCTTCGGGGAGTCAGCCGGCGACTCCAACAAACCGTGACCTCATCGAAGGGGATGGGCAGGGGCGTGGCTACAGTGAAGCCCACTCCCTGCCCCTTACCAAGGGCACGCATGGCTACAGCACGCCGTACTTGGGAAGATCTCTCTACGGCGTGGCACTGTTGCCAGGCCGGCCCTGACATCAGCACCACTGTACCAAGTCCTGCGCCCACGACGGCTTGTCTGTATGGCCTGGAGGCAGCGGGGCCCACCAGTCAGCGAGACCTCGGGAGAGAGCGGGAGAACCGCCAGTCGGACCCATCGGGAGTCGGCCCGGGGGAGCCGGCCGAGCCCTTCCCCGGGGCCCACGCGCCATTAATCGAGAAGAGATGGGGAGTGGCCACAGTGATCGCCCGCCAGGCGGCGGGGCTGTTGCCACGACCCCATGACCAAGCTTGCGTCATCAGGAGGACGACTACAGTAATTAGTAGCCGGCAAGACCCGCCCGCGGTGGACGCGGCCTGTCGGCTCTGTACCAGACCAGTCAGCAGGGCCCACCAGTCGGCGGGCCCCAGCAGTCGGCGGAGAAGTCGTAGGTCGGAGGCACTGATGGCTGGGCCCGCGCCCAGTCACATTACCATTGTACCCCTGGGGGATAGGCCTATATAAACCCCCCAGGGCACCCATGCATAGGGTTGGATCCTAGTAGTTCTAGACCACACCAGATAGAAGGAGAGAGCTAGCCTTGCCCTCTCCTACCACCCAAAACAGCTCGAGGAGCAACCTTGTAAACACTTGGCCATAGTGATCATGCAGAGACCCCGCAGAGCAGCAGTAGGGGTGTTATCTCCCCGGAGAGCCCTGAAGCTGGGTAAGATCCGCCAGCGTGCATGTCTTCGCCTCATCCCGTTTCCAGGCACCGGCGACGTTCTACTCGCCCCCATCATGATAAGCCATCCGTTGGCATATGTCGCACCAAACCCCCGACATTTGGCGCCCACCGTGGGGCAAAGTGCACCGCCGTTCGGAGATCTGTTCTGGACGGGAACCCTTTTCCTCCCTAGCGAGCGTAGCCAGCCAGGCACGCCAGATGAAGTTTGCATCGACGCGTTGCGAGGCGTTGAGATCGCTTGCGCAGCCAGCTCCTTGACCAAACTTGTCGGCGAGGTCCGCCTCTCCGACGAACCTGCGTCTGACGCAGGCACGGGCAGCCCCGAGAACCTCCTCGTGGGCCTCCTCGATCAACTCCACATTTCCGGCGAGCCCGCCGTAGACCTGGAGTCCGTAGGCTCCACCGACCCGATGCTGGTCGACTCCGACACCGCGTCGATCAACGCGTTTCCCACCAACGTGGTGGTCTATGACGAGCCTCTCCCCCATGCAGAGAGCGATGGAAGCACCGTCACTGAGGTGCTAGTCATCAGTCATGACGAGTTCCCTGGTGGAGGAGCGCCCGACTTGCTCAGCGCGACGCTGCAAGACCTGACTACGCCCATCCCGGAAGATGCTGACGCAGAGACGTTAGTAGCGCGCCGCCTTCAGCTTGTTGAAGGCGTGAAGAAGCTGACCAGCATGAGACGCTTGTCAGAAGCTTACCGGCGGGAGATGGATCGCGCTATTGGCGGCTCGCCGGCCCCGGTAGGGCCCAGTCACCTTGGCGCGGTTCAGCAGCGCGGCGTAGCCATCGCCAGCCTGTTTGGGGCTAGCTGCCCCGTGTACGCCACCCCAGCGGAGAACATCCGAGCCGCCTAGGCAGCGGCGGACGAGCTGGACAATTTTGAGGGAGAAGAGCGCCGCCTCATGATGGAGCGAGTCCAGCGGCTCCTCGACGCAGCCGCCGCGCAGAACGAGGCCGGCTGTCGCACGGAGGCGCCGCAACGGCCAAACAATGACCCGCACCGAGATCAAGGCGCGACATCTCGGACGCCGACTGGCGGTGCCCGAGGAAGAAAGGACAAGGAGCCGGCTGTCAGCCACAGTCAGACTCGGATTACCATAGAGCACGACCGAGATGGCCGCCCGAGAGCAGTGGAACGACGAGACGACTGTCCGCCTCCCCCTCCCTGCAAGGAGAGGCGAGTCTCCCCCCGCCTATTTATCAACCAACTCTCGGTGACCGCCCTGGCCGCCGAGAGGGAGTCGGAGAGAATGACGCCCGCCACCGGATCAACCGAGTTCACCGGTCCCTGGCGCTAGAAGAAGAAGACGAGCTGGGTCCGCCTTGTTTCGGGCCCCACATTTGGGACGAGCCCTTTCCCAGAGGGTTCACGCTCCCAAGGGACATGCCCAAGTATACCGGCTCCGTGAAGCTGGAAGACTGGCTAGTCGACTACTCCACGGCTGTCAGCATAGCCAATGGCAACAAGCGTGTCGCCGTAAAGTACGTTCCCCTCATGCTCCAGGGCACGGCCCGGACATGGCTAAACAGCCTAAAGCCCCGCAGCATCAACAGCTGGGTCGACTTCACCGAAGCATTCGTCCGCAACTTCACCAGCACGTACAAGCGTCCTCCCAAGCCTCGTCAGCTCTCTTTGTGCGTGCAAGGTCATAACGAGTCGACTCGTGACTACCTCACGCGTTGGGCCGAGCTCCGGAACTCCTGCGAGGGCGTGCACGAGGTGCAGGCCATCGAGTACTTCACAGTCGGGTGCCGAGAAGGCACCCTCCTCAAGCACAAGCTCCTCTACGACGAGCCAGAAACCCTCGACGAGCTGCTGATCATAGTAGACAAGTACGCCACGGCCGACTCCTCCATGAAGGCGAAAATTCAAATCAGCACGACTGGCAAAGTGGCTCCTCAAGCTCCAAGAACTCCGGCGGCAGACGCCAGACGGTGACAACTGCAGGGCGACAACAAGCGCAAGGCCCCGCAGCCGGCTTCCGGTAGCCGGCAAGTCACGACCGTTGAAGCCCAGCAGCCAGAAGAGCAGCCTCCACCCAAGCGACAGAAAGGCGGCAAGCCAAACTGGTTGCCGGCCTTCTCCTACGAGCAGACCTTGGATGGACCTTGCAAGTTGCACAGCGGCGCGAAGCCGTCCAATCACACCACCCGGAAGTGCCACTGGCTCACCAGGATCGCCAAGGGAGACGGCCTCCTGCCACCCTCGCCTGCCGGGCAGCCGCCTCCGCCCCAGCAGCCGGTAGTCAGGCCAGTCGACGCAGTACAAGATGAATACCCTGAAGAGCATGGAGCCTACGTGGTGTTCACCAGTGTGGCTGATGATCGATGCAGCAGGCGGCTGCAGCGACAAGAGGTGAACGCAGTAGCCTCAGAGACGCCAGAGTTCATGCACTGGTCTGAGAAGCCCATCAGCCGGAGCAGGGCCGACCACCCAGAAGTGATGCCGAGTCCGGGCTCCTACGCCTTGGTCCTGGACGCCACCTTTGCTACAGACAAACGGGCCGCGCGTTTCTCGCGAGTTCTGATAGACGGAGGTAGCAACATCAATATCCTGTACAAGGACACCATGGAGAAGTTAGGAATCAAGCAAAGACAGCTCCAGAACAGCCGGAGTGTGTTCCACGGCATTGTACTTGGGCTTTCCTGCTCACCATTCGGCAAGATCCTGATGGACGTCCTCTTTGGGGACAAAGATCACTTTCGAAGAGAGTCTGTTTGGTTTGAGGTGGTGGACCTTGAGAGCCCATACCATGCGCTACTTGGCCGACCGCCTTGGCCAAGTTCATGGCGGTCCCCCACTACGCCTACCTCAAGATGAAGATGCCTAGTTCTAGGGGAATCCTGACTGTGGCCGGCGACTACCGAAAGTCGTCCGCTTGCACGGCCGAGAGCAGTCGGCTGGCCGAGTCCCTGGTGATTGCAGCCGAGAAGCGACTCCTTGAACGAGTTGTGGCGATGGCCGGCAAGCAGCTGGAGATGTCGCCCGACCCGAAGGAGTCGGAAGCCGAAGGTTCGTTCAAGCCGGCCAAAGAGACAAAGAAGATACCCTTGGATTCGGAGCACCCAGAGAGGTACGCTGTCATAGGTGCAAACCTCGACAGCAAATAGGAAGGCGAGCTCGTCGATTTCCTCCATGAGAATCGAGACATCTTCGCATGGTCTCCCAAAGACATGCCAGGTGTATCGACGGATTTCACCGAGCACAAGTTACATGTCCGATCTGATGCAAAGCCGGTCAGGCAGCCCCTGCGCCGCTTATCAGAAGAGAAGAGAAGAGTTGTCGGAGAAGAGATAGCCCGACTCCTAGCAGCTGGCTTCATTATGTAAGTTTTCTTTCCGGACTGGCTGGCAAATCTGGTCCTGGTACTAAAGAAGAACAAGCAGTGGCGAATGTGTATTGACTACACGAGCCTCAACAAGGCCTGCCCCAAGGACCCATTTGCTCTACCAAGAATCGATCAGGTGATAGACTCCACAGCCGGATGCGAGCTGTTGAGTTTCCTGGATGCATACTCAGGATATCACCAGATCAAGCTGAACCCGGCTGACAGATTGAAGACCGCCTTCATCACGCCGTTTGGAGCATTCTGCTACCTCACCATGATGTTTGGCTTGAGGAACGCCGGCGCCACCTTTCAGCGTTGCATGCAGAAGTGTCTCCTCAAGCAGTTTGGCAGGAACGCCCATGTCTACGTGGATGACGTGGTGGTGAAGACGGAGAAGCATGGAACACTGCTGGAAGACCTCAAGGAGACCTTTGAGAACCTGCGCCGGTTCCAGATCAAGCTCAACCCCGAAAAGTGCGTCTTTGGAGTACCAGCCGGCCAGCTGCTAGGTTTCCTGGTCTCTGAACGCGGCATAGAATGCAACCCAGTAAAAATCAAGGCCATTGAGAGAATGGAGGTACCCAGCCGACTGCTGGATGTGCAGAAGTTCACCGGCTGCTTAGCGTCCGCCAGCCGATTCCTCTGACGGCTGGGCGAGAAAGCTGTCCCCTTATACCAACTCATGAAGAAGACCACTTTTTTCGAGTGGAACCATAAGGCGGACGAAGCTTTTCACCAATTGAAGAAGATGCTGACTACTCCACCCGTCCTAGCGGCTCCGACTCCCAAGGAGCCTATGCTCCTATACATCGCCGCCACCAGCCGAGTAGTCAGCGCAGTCATTGTAGTGGAGCGCAAGGAGGAAGGCAAGGCACTGCCTGTCCAGAGACCGGTATATTACCTGAGCGAGGTACTGTCGACCTCCAAGCAGAACTACCCCACTACCATAAGATGTGCTATGGCGTACACTTTGCCGCCAAGAAATTGAAGCCTTACTTTCAAGAGCATCCGATCACGGTGGTCTGCACGGCCCCACTTGCCGAGGTCATCGGTTGCCGAGATGCCTCTGGTCGAGTGGACAAGTGGGCCATAGAGTTGTCTCCTTACACCATCTACTACCAACCCCGCACCGCTATCAAGTCACAAGAACTGGCCGACTTCCTCGTTGACTGGGCCGAGACCCAGTACCTACCTCCAGCGCCTGACTCCACCCATTGGCGGATGCACTTCGACGGCTCCAAAATGCGCACTGGCTTGGGAGCCGGCGTCGTCCTCACCTCTCCTAAAGGCGACAAGCTCAAATATGCACTTCAAATCCACTTTGCTGCCTCCAACAACGTTGCCGAGTACGAGGCGCTCATTCACGGGCTCCGGCTTGCCAAAGAACTTGGCATCCGCCGGATCTTGTGTTATGGCGACTCGGACTTAGTGGTCCAGCAGTCATCTGGCGACTGGGACGCGAAAGACGCAAACATGGCAAGCTACCGTTTCCTCGTGCAGCAACTCAGCGGGTATTTCAAAGGGTGCGAGTTCCTTCACGTGCCAGGAAACGACAACGACCAAGCAGACGCCTTGGCACGAATCGACTCTACCCGCCAAGCAATACCATCTGGCGTCGCCCTTCAACGCCTCCTCAAGCCATCTGTCAAGCCTTTAGCAGAATCAGACTCCATTTTTGTGCCGGCTCCCCCCGAAGACGGCGGATCCGACCCCAGAGCTCCAACAGTCGGAACGGGGACTTTGGCGGATGACTCCAAGGCCGCCACAGTTGAGCCCGGCCCGGGGACTGCGGCAGCGGACTCGAAGATTCCAGAACTTGGCCCGGGGACCGCACCAGTCGGCCTGGGGACTTCATCAACCCAGCAAGCGGCTGTTGACTCCAACCCGCCGCCTCCCAGCCCAACCGCCCTCGTCCAAGTCGCAGTTCTGGTAGTCGAAGAAATAGCAGCACCCTCATGGGCCCAGCCCATCCTCAAATTCCTGGTGAACAAAGACCTACCAACTGAAGAGATCTCCGCTCGGCAAGTACAATGCCGGGCGGCAGCCTATACCATAGTCAATAGAGAGCCGGTCAGGCGCAGCGTCACTGGTGTCTACCAGCGCTGCGTAGAGCCAGAGCAAGGCCAGGCGATTCTCAAAGACATCCACCAAGGCGAATGCGGCCACCATGCGGCTTCAAGAGAACTCATCGCCAAAGCCTTTCGGCACGGCTTCTTCTGGCCGACTACCTTGGAAGAGGCCAAGGAGTTGGTCCAAAAATGCAAAGGGTGTCAGAAGTTCAGCTCCAAGCCGCACCAGCCGGCTTCTGCGCTCAAGACCATCTCCATCGCCTGGCCTTTCGCAGTTTGGGGTCTAGACATGGTGGGACCCTTCAAGACAGCACGAGGTGGTCTAACTCACCTACTTGTCGCAGTGGACAAGTTCACCAAGTGGGTGGAAGTGAAGCCAATTAAGAAACTAAACGGTCCGACTGCCGTGACCTTCATCACCGACATCACAATTCGGTACAGCGTACCACACAGCATCATCACCAACAACGACACAAATCTTGCCAAAGGCTCCTTGGCCCATTTCTGCGCAACACAGGGCATCCGACTGGACCTAGCGTCCGTCGCCCACCCACAGTCAAACGGCCAAGTGGAGCGAGCAAACGGCCTCATCCTGTCCGACATCAAGCCTCGGTTGATCGAGCCTCTGGAGCGCTCAGCTAGCTGCTGGCTCGACGAGCTGCCAGCCGTCCTCTGGAGTCTGCGCACGACTCCAAACAAGTCAACTGGCTTCACGCCCTTCTTCCTCGTCTACGGTGCCGAAGCCGTCATCCCAACGGACATAGAGTTCGACTCCCCATGAGTCACCATGTACACCGAGGAGGAAGCAGAAGAAGCACGACAAGATGGCCTTGATCTGCTGGAAGAGGGCCGGCTGCTGGCACTCAGCCGGTCCAGCATCTACGAGCTGAGCCTGCGCCGATACCACAACAGGAAGGTCAGGCCAAGATCTTTCCAAGAAGGCGACCTTGTGCTCCGGCTGATCCAGCGAACAGCCGGCCAGCACAAGCTGTCGCCGCCTTGGGAAGGCCCGTTCATCATCAGCAAAGTACTAGGCAACGATTCCTACTACCTGATCGACGCTCAGAAGCCCCGAGCACGCAAGAGGGACGACTCCGGCAAGGAGACAGAGCGGCCATGGAATGCAAATCTTCTCCGAAGATTTTACAGTTGATAGAGTATGTACCACGCTACCTTTTGTATTAAAGTACCAAGACTTCGGGCCCCCCGAGACGAGCTCGGGGACTGCCCTCTTTTGTCTGTATGATAAAAATTATGCCTACAAGTATGTTACTCTTTGTCATGCCGCTTGGCACCGGGCTCGACAAGTCGGCCCGGGGACTTGCCGCCTTGCACTATGAAATGCTTCCTGCAGTCGGACAAGTAGTGTGTAAACGCCTAAGCCGTCTCCTGCCAGAAGCCGCAGCTTGCAGAGCGACTGTACGGTGGGCAGCAGTAAGGTAGAATGGGCATTCACATGAAAAATGGCTAAGGACCCAAAGCATAAAACATAGCTCAAGATGGCTTCCAGCCTTTCTCGCAAACCGATTCTCGGATAGTCGGATTGTCGTCTTCTACCTAACTTGCTCAAACAATCTTGAAAATAGCTAAGTACTTGCTTTCCCAAAGTAGCCTGGCACTTGATCCAGCGACAGTCCGTAGAGCGGCTGTCCGATTGGCAAGGCAGGCAACTAAGAGAAAGCGGCAAAGGAAAACATCCAAAAGAACATTGAGCAAGAAAGGATAGATATATAAATTTACATAACATAGGCCCTTGGCCGAATTGTCAAGCAGAGGTTCAAACTACACCCCGCGGGTGGAATTGTGCGAATTAACAAGTTCCTCAAAAGACTACCGAAGCAGATAAAACAAAAGACACAGCGGCAGCTTAGGAGGCGGCAGACGGAGTCGGGGGGTCGGAGGAGGCGCCAGCGTCACGCGTCGGGGCGGTCGGCCGGCTAGTCTCGGCTTGATCGCCTCCGGCAGCAGTCGGGTCGGTCGCACGCGGCTCGTTGTTGGAGGCGCGGTCGGGCTGAGGCTGGCCGTCTGCTCCGTCTTCTGGTGCCTCCGCCTCGCCCTCATCCTCCGCCTCGTCCTCCACCTCGACGCTGGAGCCAATCACCTCTGCCGAGTCTTTGCCGTAGTCTGGGTTCATCCCAAACCACTCCGGCAGTACCTCCTTGCCGTCTTCAGACCACTCGGGGACGAAGATGCTCGTGTCGGTGTACTCGGCGATCGCCACAGCATGCTTGACGAGGGCGTCTTCCGCAGCCGCCAGCTCCGGCTGGGCCTCTGACCGAAGCGTGGCCAACCAGTCTAGATCCAGCCCCGGGTACCACGCCTTGACAAACTCCAAGGCCTGGCGCGCTCCAGCCCGGGCCGAAGAGCCCTTCCAGGCCTCGAGGCGACCAGCCACGACTTCCAACCAGTTGGCCGTCAGGCTGGGGGTGCGCAGAGCCTGCATATCCGGCCAAAGGGCGGAGATCGCCTGGGCGCCGATGCGCTGAAGCCGGCGCAGCATCCGGTGAGCCGGCCGGAGGCGAGCCTCGATACTCAAGATGTGCTCATCAAGAGTTCGGGGGGCATTCGCGGTGATCTCTGCACCCTCCGCCCTCCGACTTGCACGGTCGGCCTCGATGGCTTGGATAGCGGCCTGAGACTGCCCAGGGAAGAAGTCTGCAAAAGACACGAAGAAACAAAAAGCAAGTCAAAAACCAGGAGTCGGCACGATCTAAGTCGGCAGCTCGAAGAAAGAAAGCAAAGAGACTCACTATCAACGATGTCTTCGATCTCATGGAAGCCGGAGGATAGCAGCACCTCCTTGTCAGACCAGGAGGAGCGCTCGCTCGCGAACTCGGCCAAGAGGGAGGTTTCCGTCTCCTCCGCCTCCCTCTGCGACTTCGCGAGCAGCTCCTTCTGCTCTGCCAACTGAGTGGTCAGCAGATCGCGCTCCGCGGCGAGCTTGCTGCACTCCTCCCCTTTGGCGAGCAGGGCGGAGTTGGCTTCGCTCAGTTGCTGTTGAAGAGCAGCGTTGGCCCCTGAAGGAAAGGAAGAAAGACAATAGTCGTCAAGAATGTAGGTCGCCAGGGAGATCCGGCCTGACTGCTCAGCAGTCGGCCCGAATCTCGGGGACTACAGCCTGCGGGTGCGTTAGCGCGCCCCCGCAGAGAAGAAAAAGAGAGACTTACTCTAGCTCTCCGCCAAGTCGGCGGTCCGCTTGCCCAACTCTTCAACATTACGGTTGAAGGCGGTAACACGGAGGTTGTGGTAGTCCTGCAACAAGCATTTCAGACAAAGTTAGTACCCAGGAGTTCATCAATTGGAGTTCCGGGCCGCCTGCTCAGCAGCCGGCCCGAAACTCGGGGACTACACCCAGTGGGTGCGCTGGCGCGCCCGCACAGAGAGGAACAAGAAAAACAAAGGCTTGAAGGAAAAACATACCCGGACGGTTGCCCGCGACGCTAGGAACGCCTTGGTGCAACTCTGGAGGGCGTCGCCCTCAGCGCGGAGCTTCGCCTGGATGTCCAGGAGCGCCGGTTCAGCGGCCCTGTGCCGCCTCCTCGCACCCACCCAACAGGTGCGGCGCTCGTTGCTTCGGCGTCTGGAGCCACCGAGCTGGCGGTGCCGGCTTCCAGGGGGCGAGGCGCCGAAGTGGCCTTCTCTAGGAGACGGCGCACTGGCGAGCCGACCTGGAGGAGCAGCCTCGCCACGGCCTCCTCTTCGGTCGGCGGCACCAGAGGGTCCGCCGGCTGCTCGCCCTGCGCGCCTTCAGATGGCGGTGGAGGCGGCGGCGGAACGTTCGCGCCCGGAGTAGAGGGGTCGCCGCCTTCCCTCTCCTCGATGAGGTTCTCCCCGCCGGCTTCTCCGGTCTGCCCCGTGACCTCAGGAGGCGGCGGCGCAGAGTTCAGCGGGGTAACAAGCAAGGCCGACTGGCGGCGCGCGGCTTCCTCAGCCTGCTGCTTCGTTGCGGCGGCGGCTTCAGCCTCCGCTAATTTTTTCTTAGCGGAGGCCTCCGCCCTGTCGGCCTCCGCCTTCTCCAGGCGGAGGGCTTCTTCTTCATTGCTCCTCTCCCGCGCATTCTGCTCCGTCGCCTCCCGGAGGTCAGCAGCGGGGTCTATCCGCCGAGTGGTGGCGGGCGTCTCCGCTGACCCCATGACGGAGGCGGCGGCAACCCGCTCAAGAGAGAGGGGAGCCCTGAAGAAAGAGGGGCGAGCAGAGACTCAAACAAAACACGAAGAAAGATTAAAACTTTGAAGACAGAATACTTACGCAGAGACCAATGACGGCTTCTTCACTTCCTTATGGAAACGGATGGCCTTCGCGGCCGCCTCGTCCTGCCGGGTCGCCGCAGCCGAGCTCTTGGGCTTCTTCGGCCGGCTGCCGAACAAAGTCGGCGCAGCCCGACACTTCTTCCCGCCGCCCAGGGCGCCCGACACGGCAGAAGAGCCTGTTCCCGGCTGGCTGGCTCCTGGCTGATGGCTGGGGGCGACTCCTCCCTCGGCGTCGTCTTCAGGCCAGTCGGTGAAGGTAGCCGAGGGCCTGAAGTCGCCTATCGTCCCTCCTCCTCCCTCGGCATCGTTTTCCAGAGCCGCCGCCCCCAGATCAGGGTCGTCGACATCGCTCTCCGCCCGGTCGGCGACGAACTCACGGGCCATCCCTGAGGTGCCGGCTGGTGGGTGAAGAAGGGGATTCTAATCAAAATCCGACTGATCAGAACAAAACTCAGCAAGAAGAAGACAATCCAAAGAAAAGAAAGGCGACTCGCCATGGGCGGGGGGGTTGGCGCGGGAGTATGGCTCCTTGCCGAATCGCCAGTCCTCCGGAAGCCTGCTGTCCAAGAGGTAGTTCACCATAAGGGCCACCTCTTCGTGAGGCATGTCCTTGGTGCACATCTGACTCAGGTCGCGGCCCCCGCTCATCTGGCACATCATGTGAGGGCGGCCTTGGAGTGGGAGAACTCGGCGCGAGACGAAGGCCGCCAGGAGGTCCGGACCAGTCAGACCCTCTGACTGCGTCAGCACTCAGAGTCGCGTGATGGCGCCGGCTCCCGCAGGAGTCAGCGACCTGGCCCGGTACAACCAGTTGGGCAGTCTGCCAGCCGATGGGCCGGCTTCGAAAGCCGGCAGATTGACCCAGTCGCCCCTCGTGGTGACATTCATGACATAGAAGTAGGACCTCTACCACATCTTCACCGACTTCAATAGCGAGATGGAGGGGAAGTGGTTGTTGGCTCCTGTCCTTCGCACGGCGATGAAGGCGCCGCACTGAGCCGGCACTCCATGAACGACCGGAAGAAGCTGCTCGCCGGTAGCCCCAGCCCGCGCAGGCAGTGCGAGCGGAAGATGACCCGCTCGCCCTCCTGCGGGGCGGGGGAAATCTCCCCCTCCGGTGCAAGGTGCACCTGCACGCGATCTTCGCCAGGAAGCCGACGGGTCCGGCGGAGGAACTCGATATGGTCTTCGTGGACTTCAAAGCCGTCCCAGGTGCCGGAGCGCACTGGGGGAGGCGCGGCAGCGGAGGAAGAGCTCATCGCGAGCTGTCGCCGCAGCGTTCGCCGGAGCTTGAGCGTGCGGTGGAGCGAAGAAGAGAAGAGGAAGTAGGAGAGGGAGGAGCTGCGAGGAGGAAGAATGCGAGGGGTAGTGGGAAGGAGGGGCGCGCATGCCCCCCTCTTCCCCCTACTTATAGCCCCGTGGGCTGCGAAGCCGAGGGGCGGACCTGGGGATTTACTGCGCCCGCAACCCCACGACCCCCACGATCCGCGTAAAGTTACTGCGCGCAGTAACCTCACAGGAATCCCAACCGCCCGCCGGGGCCGCAGCGGATCCGCTCGGGCGCCGAGGCGCGGTAGTGGCGGGCCCCGCCTACGGGCCTGTCCCGTTGCGCGCATGGGCTGGCAGGACGGCCTGGCCACGTGCCCTCGCGTGACAGGCCAGGAATGGGCGACGGCCTGGAAGCTTAGCTAGCATGCCACTTGAAATCCCGCCGCGACGTTTGAACTAGTGAGCAAGTCGGAATAGAGTGGGTCCGAATTGGGCAAGTCCGACTCCTTCTAGTCGGCCCGGCAGAAGTCAATCAAGACCATGTGTTGAGCATCCGGAGAGAGAGACTGTTGAGGCTTCCCGGCCGATTGTCCGCGGCGCCTCACCAGCTTCGGGGACTACTTTCGGAGAAATGGGCCACGGGTAGGCCAACCCGAGCCCCATAACCTTTCAAGACATCGGGGCAGGCTGCGCCCCTCAAGACCCCAGGGCGAAGAGCCGACTGCCCGCTCACGGCCGAGTCCCAGGGACGACTTCCAGAGAAGCCGGCTTTGGGGAGTCGGCCGGCGACTCCAACAAACCATGACCTCATCAAAGGGGACGGGGCAGGGGCGTGGCTACAGTGAAGCCCACTCCCCGCCCCTTACCAAGGGCAGGCATGGCTACAGCATGCCGTACTTGGGAAGATCTCCCTGTGGCGTGGCACTGTTGCCAGGCCGGCCCTGACATCAGCACCACTGTACCAAGTCCTGCGCCCACGACGGCTTGTCTGTACGGCCTGGAGGCAGCGGGGCCCACCAATCAGCGAGACCTCGGGAGACGGCGGGAGAACCGCCAGTCGGACCCATCGGGAGTCGGCCCGGGGGAGCTGGCCGAGCCCTCTCCCGGGGCCCACGCGCCATTAATCGAGAAGAGATGGGGAGTGGCCACAGTGATCGCCCGCCAGGCGGTGGGGCTGTTGCCACGACCCCATGACCAAGCTTGCATCATCAGGAGGATGGCTACAGTAATCAGTAGCCGGCAAGACCCGCCCGCGGCGGACGCGGCCTGTCGGCTCCGTACCAGACCAGTCGGAGGGGCCCACCAGTCGGCGGGCCCCAACAGTCGGCGGAGAAGTTTGAGGTCGGAGGCACTGACGGCTGGGCCCGCGCCCAGTCACATTACCATTGTACCCCTGGGGGGTAGGCTTATATAAACCCCCCAGGGCACCCATGCAAAGGGTTGGATCCCAGTAGTTCTAGACCACACCAGATAGAAGGAGAGAGCTAGCCTTGCCCTCTCCTACCACCCAAAATAGCTCGAGGAGCAACCTTGTAAACACTTGGCCATAGTGATCATGCGAAGACCCCGCAGAGCAGCAGTAGGGGTGTTATCTCCCCGGAGAGCCCTGAAGCTGGGTAAGATCCGCCGGCGTGCATGTCTTCGCCTCATCCCGTTTCCAGGCACTGGCGACGTTCTACTCGCCCCCACCATGATTAGCCATCCGTTGGCATATGTCGCACCAAACCCCCGACACTATGCTATGTAAATATTTATCCGAATTCTATCTTTTCTTGCTCGTTGCTCTTTTGGCTTTTTTCCTTTGCCGCTTTCCCTTAGTTGTCTGTTTTGCCAGTCGGACAGCCGCTCTACGGGTTGCCGTTGGATCAAATGCTTGGCTACTTTGGGAAGGCAAGTACTTAGCCGTTTTAGAGTTTTTAGCAAGTTGAATAGAAGGCGGTGAGCCGACTGCTTAATAGTTGGTTTGCGAAAAAAGAAAAGGAAGGCTGGAAGACGGCTTAAGCTATGTTTTATGCTTTGAGTCCTTAGCCATTTTTCATGCGAACGCCCATTCTACCTTGCTCCTGCCCACCATACAGTCGCTCTGCGAGCTGCGGCTACTGACAGGAGACGGCTTAGGCGCCACACACTACTTGTCCGGCTGCAGGAAGCATTTCATAGTGCAAGGCGGCAAGTCCCTGGGCCGACCTGTCGAGCCCGGTGCCAAGCGGCATAACAAAGAGTAACATACTCGTAGGCATAACTTTTATCATGTAGACAAAAGAGGGCAGTCCCCGAGCTCGTCTCGGGGGCCCTGAAGTCTTGGTACTTTAATACAAAAGGTAGCGTGGTACATACTCCATCAACTATAAAATCTTCGGAGGAGATTTGCATTCCATGGCCGCTCTGTCTCTTTGCCGGAGTCGTCCCTCTTGCATGCTCGGGGCTTCTAAGCGTCAATCAGGTAGTAGGAGTCGTTGCCCAGCACTTTCCTGATGATGAAAGGGCCTTCCCAAGGTGCCGACAGCTTGTGCTGGCCGGCTGTTCGCTGGATCAGCCGGAGCACAAGGTCGCCTTCTTGGAAAGATCTTGGCTTGACCTTCCTGTTGTAGTATCGGCGCAGGCTCTGCTGGTAGATGCAGGACCGGCTGAGTGCTAACAGCCGGCCCTCTTCTAGCAGATCGACGTCGTCTTGACGTGCTTCTTCTGCTTCATCCTCGGTGTACATGGTGACTCGCGGGGAGTCAAACTCTATGTCCGTTGGGATGATGGCTTCGGCACCGTAGACGAGGAAGAAAGGCGTGAAGCCGGTTGACTTGTTTGGAGTCGTGCGCAGACTCCAGAGGACGGCTGGCAACTCATCGAGCCAGCAGCCAGCCGAGCGCTCCAGAGGCTCGACCAGCCGGGGCTTGATGCCAGACAGGATGAGGCCATTTGCTCGCTCCACCTGGCCGTTTGACTGTGGATGGGCAACGGACACTAGGTCCATTCGGATGCCCTGTTTTGCGCAAAAACGGGCCAAGGCGCCTTTGGCAAAATTTGTGCCGTTGTCGGTGATGATGCTATGTGGCATGCCGTACCGAATTGTGATATCGGAGATGAAAGTCACGACAGTCGGACCGTTCAGTTTCTTGATTGGCTTCGCTTCTATCCACTTGGTGAACTTGTCCACTGCGACAAGTAAGTGAGTTAAGCCACCTCGTGCTGTCTTGAATGGTCCCACCATGTCTAGACCCCAAACTGCGAAAGGCTAGGTAATGGGGCTGGTCTTGAGTGCAGAAGCCGGCTGGTGCGGCTTGGAGCCGAACTTCTGGCACCCTTTGCATTTTTGGACCAATTCATTGGCCTCTTCTAAGGCAGTCGGCCAGAAGAAACCGTGTCGAAAGGCTTTTGCGACGAGTGCTCTTGAAGCCACATGGTGGCCGCACTCGCCTTGATGGATGTCTTTGAGAATTGCTTGGCCTTGCTCTGGCTCTACGCAGCGCTGGTAGACACCAGTGACGCTACACCTGACCAGCTCTCTGTTGACTATGGTGTAGGCTGCCGCTCGGCGTTGTACTTGCCGAGCTGAGGTCTCATCAGTCGACAGCTCTTTGCTCACCAGGAATTTGAGGATGGGCTGGGCCCATGAGGGTGCTGCTATTTCTTCGACTGCCAGAACTGCGACTTGGACGAGGGCGGCTGGGCTGGGAGGCGGCGGGTTGGAGTCAACAACCGCTTGCTGGATTAATGAAGTCCCTGAACCGACTAGTGCAACCCTCGGGCTGAGTTCTGGAATCTTCGGGCTGGCCGCCGCAGTCCCCGGGCCAGCCTTGACTGTGGTGACTTTGGAGCCATCTGCCAAAATCCCGGTACCGTCTGCCAGGGCTCTGGAGTTGGATCCGACCTCTTCGGGAGGAGCCGGCACGAAGATGGAGTCTGATTCTGGTGAAGGCTTGACAGACGGCTTGAGGAGGCATTGAAGGGCGACGCCGGATGGTATTGCTTGGCGGGTAGAGCTTATTCGCCCGAAGGCGTCTGCTTGGTCGTTGTCGTTTCTTGGCACATGGAGGAACTCGCACCCCTCGAAATACCCACTAAGTTGCTGCATGAGGAAACGGTAACTCGCCATGTTTGCATCTTTGGCGTCCTAGTCGCCAGATGACTGTTGGACCACTAAGTTCGAGTCGCCATAACACAGGATCCGGCGAATGCCAAGTTCCTTGGCAAGCCGGAGCCCGTGAATGAGCGCCTCGTACTCAGCGATGTTGTTGGAGGCGGCAAAATGGATTTGCAGTGCATATTTGAGCTTGTCGCCTTTAGGAGAAGTGAGGACGACGCCGGCTCCCAAGCCGGTGCGCATCTTGGAGCCGTCGAAATGCATCCGCCAATGGGTGGAGTCGGGCGCTGGAGGTAGGTACTGGGTCTCCGCCCAGTCGATGAGGAAGTCGGCCAGTGCTTGTGACTTGATGGCGGTGCGGGGCGGGTAGTGGATGGTGTAGGGAGCCAGCTCTATGGCCCACTTGGCCACTCGGCTAGAAGCATCTCGGCTTCCGATGATCTCGGCAAGTGGGGCCGTGCAGACCATAGTGATTGGATGCTCTTGAAAGTTAGGCTCCAATTTCTTGGCGGTAAAGTGTACGCCATAGCACATCTTCTGGTAGTGGGGGTAGTTCTGCTTGGAGGCCGATAGTACTTCGCTCAGGTAATATACCGGTCTCTGGACAGGTAGTGCCTTGCCTTCCTCCTTGCATTCCACTACAATGACCGTGCTGACTACCCGGCTGGTGGCGGCGATGTACAGGAGCATAGGTTCCTTAGGAGTCGGAGCCGCTAGAACAGGTGGAGTAGTCAGCATCTTCTTCAACTGGAGAAAAGCTTCGTCTGCCTTGTGGTTCCATTCGAAGAAGGTGGTCTTCTTCATGAGTTGGTATAGGGGGAGAGCTTTCTCGCCCAGCCGACTGATGAATCGGCTGATGGACGCCAAGCAGTCGGTGAACTTTTGCATGTCCAGCAGTCGGCTGGGTACCTCCATCCTCTCAACGGCCTTGATTTTTACAGGGTTGCACTCTATGCCGTGTTCAGAGACCAGGAAGCCAAGGAGTTGTCCGGTTGGTACTCCAAAGACGCACTTCTTAGGGTTGAGCTTGATCTGGAATCGGCGCAGGTTCTCAAAGGTCTCCTTGAGGTCTTCCAGCAGTGTTCCACACTTTTCCGTCTTCACCACCACATCGTCCACGTAGACGTGGGCGTTTCTGCCAAGTTGCTTAAGGAGGCACTTCTGCATACAACGTTGAAAGGTGGCGCCGGCATTCCTCAAGCTGAATGTCATGGTGAGGTAGCAGAAGGCTCCAAGCGCGTGATGAAGGCGGTCTTCAGTCTGTCAACCGGGTTCAGCTTGATCTGGTGATATCCTGAGTATGCATCCAAAAAGCTCAGCAGCTCGCATCTGGCTGTGGAGTCTATCACTTGATCAATTCTTGGTAGAGCAAACGGGTCCTTGGGACAGGCTTTGTTGAGGCTCGTGTAGTCAATACACATTCGCCACTGCTTGTTCTTCTTCAGTACCAGGACCGGGTTGGCTAGCCACTCTGGAAAGAACACTTCCATAATGAAGCCGGCCGCTAGGAGCCGGGCTATTTCTTCTCCGACAACTCTTCTCTTTTCTTCTGATAGGCGGCGCAGGGGCTGCCTGACCGGGTTTGCATCAGATCGGACATGTAGCTTGTGCTCGGCGAATTCTGTCGGTACACCTGGCATGTCTTTGGGGGACCATGCGAAGATGTCCCAATTCTCACGGAGGAAATCGATGAGCTCGCCTTCCTATTTGCTGTCGAGGTTTGCACCTACGATAGCGTACCTCTCTAGGTGCTCCGGATCCAAGGGTATCTTCTTTGTCTCCTTGGCCGGCTTGAACGAACTCTCAACCTCCGACTCCTTTGGGTTGGGCGATACTTCTGGATGCTTGCCGGCCATCGCCACAACCCGTTCAAGGAGCCGCTTCTTGGCTGCGATCACCAGGGACTCGGCTAGCCGACTGCTCTCAGTCGCACAGGCAGACGACTTCCGGTAGTCGCCGGCTACAGTCAGAATTCCCCTGGAGCTGGGCATCTTCATTTTGAGGTAGGCGTAGTGGGGGACTGCCATGAACTTGGCCAAGGCGGGTCGGCCCAGTAGTGCATGGTATGGGCTCTCAAGGTCCACCACCTCAAACCAAACTGACTCTCGGCGGAAGTGATCTTTGTCTCCGAAGAGGACGTCCATCAGGATCTTGCCGATTGGTGACCAGGAAAGCCCAGGAATAATGCCGTGGAACACAGTCCGGCTGTTCTGAAGCTGTCTTTGCTTGATTCCTAATTTCTCCATGGTGTCCTTGTACAGGATGTTAATGTTGCTGCCTCCGTCTATCAGGACTCGTGAGAAACGAGCAGCTCATCTATCTGTGGCAAAGGTGGCATCCAAGACCAAGGCATAAGAGCCCGGACTCGGCATCACCTCTGGGTGATCAGCCCTGCTCCAGCTGATAGGCTTTTCGGACCAGTGCATGAACTCTGGCGTCTCTGACGCTACTGCATTCACCTCTTGTTGCTGCAGCCGCCTGCTGCGTTGATCATCAGCCATACTGGTAAACACCACGTAGGCTCCATGTTCTTCAGTGTATTCGTCTTGTACTGCGCCGACTGGCCTGACAGCCGGCTACTGGGGCGTAGGCGATGGCGGCTGCCCAGCAGGCGGGGGAGGTAGCAGGCCGTCTCCTTTGGCGATCCTGGTGAGCCAGTGGCACTTCTGGGTGGTGTGATTCGACGGCTTCGTGCCACTATGGAATTTGCAAGGACCATCCAGGGTTTGCTCGTATGAGAAGGCCGGCAACCAGTTGGGCTTGCCACCTTTCTGTCGCTTGGGTGGAGACTGCCCATCCGGCTGCTGGTCTTCAATTGTTGCGACCTGCCAGCTGCTGGAAGCCGGCTGCGGCGCCTTGCGCTTGTGGTCATTCTACTATTGCCGCCGACTGGCATCTCCCGCCAGAGTTCTTGGAGCTTGAGGGGCCACTTTGCCAGTCACGCTAACTTGAATCTCCGCCTTCATGGAGGAGTCGGCCGTGGCATACTTGTCTGCTATGATCAGCAGCTCGCCGAGGGTTTCTGGCTCGTTCAGAGGAGCTTGTGCTTGAGGAGGGTGCCTTCTCTGCACCCGGCGGTGAAGTACTCGATAGCCTGCACCTCGTGCACGCCCTCGCAGGAGTTCCAAAGCTCGGCCCAACGCGTGAGGTAGTCGCGAGTCGACTCGTCGGGACCTTGCATGCACAAGGAGAGCTGACGAGGCTTGGGGGGACGCTTGTACATGCTGGTGAAGTTGCGGACGAATGCTTCGGTGAAGTCGACCCATCTGTTGATGTTGCGGGGCTCAGGCTGTTCAGCCATGTCCGGGCTGTGCCCTGGAGCATGAGCGGAACGTATTTTACGGCGACACGCTTGTTGCCGTTCGCTATGTTGACAACCGTGGAGTAGTCGACTAGCCAGTCTTCCGGCTTCACGGAGCCGGTGTACTTGGGCGTGTCTCTTGGGAGCGTGAACCCTTTGGGAAAGGGCTCGTCTCGAATGCGGGGCCTGAAACAAGGCGGACCCAACTCGTCTTCTTCTTCCAGTGCCCGGGATCGGTGAAGCCGGTCGAACCGGTGGCGGGCGTCGTTTTCCCCGACACCCTCTCGGCGGCCAAGGCGGTCGCCAAGAGTCGGATGATCAACAGGCGGCGGGGAGACTCGCCTTTCCCTGCGAGGAGGAGGAGGCGGAAAGTCATCCCGTCATTCTACTGCTCTCGGGCGGCCGTCTCGGGCGCGCTCTATGGTAATGCGAGTCCGACTGTGGCTGACAGTCGGATCTTTGTCCTTTCTTCCTCGGGCGCCGCCAGTCGGCGTTCGAGACGTCGCGCCTTGGTCTCGGTGAAGGTCATCGTTGTGCCGCTGCGGCGCCTCTGTGCGGTAGCCGACCTTGTTCTGCGCGGCAGCCGCGTCGAGGAGCCGCTGGACTCGCTCCATCATCAAGCGGCGCTCTTCGCCCTCGAAATTGTCCAGCTCGTCCACCGCCGCTTGGGCAGCGTACACAGGGCATCTTGCCCCGAACAGGTCGGCGATGGCTATGCCGCGTTGCTGGACCGTGCCAAGGCGGCTGGGCCCAGCTGGGGCTGGTGAGCCACCAACAGCGCGATCCATCTCTCGTTGGTAGGCTTCTGACAAGCGTCTCATGCTAGCCAGCTTCTTCGCGCCTTCGACGAGCTGGAGGTGGCGCGCCTCCAACGTCTCCGCGTCAGCATCTTCCGGAATGGGCGCAGTCAGGTCTTGTTGCGCCGCGCCAAGCGGGTCATGCGCTCCTCTGTCGGAGGGCTCGCCATGACTGATGACGAGCACCTCGGTGACAGTGCTTCCGTCGCTCTCCACGCGAGGGAGATGCTCATCGTAGACCACCACATTAGTGGGGAACGCGTCGAGCGATGCAGTGTCGGAGTCGACCAGCATCGGGTCGGTGGAGCCTACAGACTCCATGTCCACGGCAGGCTCGCCGGTGACGTGGAGCTGGTCGAGGAGGCCCGCGAGGAGGTTCTCGGGGTGTCCGTGCCTGCGTCAGATGCAGGTTCGTCGGAGATGCGAACCTCGCCGACAAGTTCGGCAAGGCGGCTAGCTGCGCAGGCGAACTCAATGCAGTGCAGTGCGTCGGTGCAAACTCCGTCTGGCATGCCTGGCTGGCTGCGCTCGCCAGGGAGGAAAATGGTTCGCGTCCAGAACAGATCTCCGGATGACGGTGCACTAGGCCCCACGGTGGGCGCCAAATGTCGGGGGTTGGGTGCGACATATGCCAAAGGATGGCTTATCATGGTGGGGGCGAGTAGAATGTCACCGGTGCCTAGAAACGGGATGAGGCGTAGACATGCACGCCGGCGAATCTTACCCAGCTTCAGGGCTCTTCGGGGAGATAATACCCCTGCTGCTACTCTACGGGGTCTCCGCATGATCACTATGGCAAAGAGTTTACACGATTGCTCCTTGAGCTGTTTCCTGGAGGTAGGAGAGGGCAAGGCTAGCTCTCTCCCCCTCTATATGATCTGGTCTAGAGCTAATGGATTCCAACCCTTTGCATGGGTGCCCTGGGGGGGTTTATATAGGCCTACCCCCAGGGGTACAGTGGTAATCTGGCTGGACGCGGGCCCAGCCGTCAGTGTCTCCGTCCTTCGTCTTCTCCGCCGACTGCTAGGGCCCGCTGACTGGTGGGCCTCGCCGACTGGCTTGGTACGCAGCCGATAGGCCTCGTCCGCCGCGGGCGGGTCTTGCCGGCTGCTGATTACTGTAGCCGTGCTTCTGATGACGCGGGCTTGGTCATGGAGTCATGGCAACAGCCCTGCCGCATGGCGGGCGATCACTATTGCCACTCTTCGTCACATCTGATTAATGGCGCGTGGGCCCTGGGGGAGGATCTGGCCGACTCCCAACGGGTCCGACTGGGGGTGCACTTGCCATCTCCTGGGGTCCCACTGGCTGGTGGGACCGCCGCCCCAGGGTCGTACAGACAAGCCGTCGTGGGCACAGGCTTCGGTCCTTTGGTGCTGATGTCAGGGCCGGCACGGCAACAGTGCCACGCCTCACGGAGATCTTCCCGGGTACGGCGTGCTGTAGCCATTCCTGCCCCTGGTAAGGGGTGGGAGTGGGCTTGACTGTAGCCACTCACCGTCCCTTCCCTCTTGATGAGGGCATGGGGTTTGTTGGAGTCGCGGGCCGACTCCCCAAAGCCGGCTTCCCTGGAAGTCACCAGTCAGGAGTCGGTTTATCCTGAAGTCGTCCCCGGGACTCGGCCGCGAGTGGGCAGTCGGCTGTCTTGCCGCCGACTTCTCAGAAGGCGGCTCTTCGTCCTGGGGTCTTGAGGGGTGTAGCCTGCCCCGATGTGTTGAAAGGTTCTGGGGCTCGGGTTAGCCTACCCGTGGCCCATTACTCCGACACAGATCAATATCAACTTGATATAGCCCACATTCTAGATATTCTAGACAATGGAGTTGGAACTTGCCTCTCACAATTATTCTATTCGGTATACCATGTGTAGTGTGTTCTCTCTGATATGTTTTAGTTTTGCAGCATTGCTTTGCAATAAACTAGGACTTTGTTTTGTGATATTTAAATATACAATATATCAAAGGTTTATTGGTGAACTGTTTGCATCTTGCATAAATTTGGAATTTAATAGCTTACGGATATTCTAGTTATGGGAAAACATGGACCATGTTTGAAAAGGCAACTATAAAAATCACTATATTTTGAAAAATAACTTAGGTTTGTTATTGGCTAAAGAGATTTGTTTTTATAGACGCACAAAAAACTAGGATCCAAGCAAGTAAAGGAAATAGAGATTATTAAGAAACGATTGATACTACTATTATTTATCTCAATTTTGGTAAATGATAGTGTGAACCTAACATCTAACAGACTTCTCAAAAAAAATTAGCATATATGTTTTAATATGGTCTATGGTAGCTCATAGTCTGAATTTTGTGCTTGCAGGTGCATTCACATCACCTTATCTTGTGCAGGCTATGGAAAAATAATTGATTGTTCTTGCTGCTTTGAATCTAATATCTAACAGTCTTAAGAAGGTATATCAACTTTTTAATCTGTATACAATGTGCTTCCTGGCATCCTTGCTGCTAGGAAACTAAATATGTATAGCACTAGGTGGCTGCACTATAACATTGTTTATTATGCATGCATTATGACATTAAAAACAATACACGTCTTAGCATATGTTGTTTTGCTGCTAATGCATATACGTGCTTGCACTATTAATATACATGCAGTGATGATGAATCATCTCTCACACATGCGCAAGCCTTGTTCCTACCATTGTCACCCTATATACATATATAATGATTCATTTAATTTCATTATTGTTTCCTGTTATAATAATAGTACTATGTCTGTCAAGTGGGCAGCAAGTATTGTTTATTATTTGTCAACCCTTTGAGATGTACTTGCAGCATAAATAACATTGAGTTTTATGCCGCTGCTCGTTGACCTGGTTGGCATAAACTACAAATGTTCACGTGTTGACAAGTTTACACATCACGGCAAGGATATTATTGGTTAGTGATGCCATTTTGTTGGCATGTTTATATGGCCTCAACTACTACTACTATAGTACTTGAGTTATGTGATGTATGTTTTGTTTCTTTGTCATTTGACTTCCATTTGACAGGCTTTTCTTTGGATTAATTTTAAGAAACTTCATGGTTAATCTCATTTTATAGTAGATGCAATGTTATTATCATTTGTAGGCACTATAAGATTTAAGAATTTTGGACAACATTTAGTTCATTTTTATATTTGTTGTAATTCTCTTATTTCTATGATCTATTCATGTCTACAAATATATAATAAGGTTCTTGTAAATATGACAGGGAAGATTAGGTAGCGAGCTACTTAGTGCCGCCATCACAATCAGCCATGACATGATAGTTGCCACAGGAGGACCGATAGGAAAACATGAATATTAGCCTCAATAGCTTATATGTTATGTTGATGTAAAATGGGTTGTATCGGTTCCTAACCTTGTTGTGTGATATATTGTCCATCTATGTTGTAAGTGATCACTTCATAAAAGGATTTTGTAAACTGCTATGTTGTATTTACATACCGATGGCTGCAAACTGAATCAACTGTGTAATGTTCTGACACATTGCAAATACTTCCTCTTGCGCAGAAATTAGCATTCGAATTAGTGAGACACATTATGCCAAAAACATTCTTCATTAAAATTAGGCAGAAATAAATGGGTTAAAGAGGCAGAAATGAATGTGCTAATGGGCACGACCAAATTTAAATTGTGCCCAAATCGATGATGATTTTTGTGACGGAAAATAGTATCCACGTAGGCAGACATGTCATTCATCGAAAATCCTACGTGGCGTTAGTCCATGACGGATTGTTGCCGTCACAGAGGTTTGGGCTTGGGAGGGCCTGATGCAAATCCATGACCGTCAAGAACCATCAAGGAAGGGATGATGTGAAATTATGACGCGATATACATGACGGATTTCAGATCCGTCATGTACGAGGGCCCATGACAGTTTTCCACTGGTCCATGACGGACTAAATCCATCAAGTATTAACAGATTTCTTGTAGTGGTTGCAAAAGCAATAGTTGGCGAGATGACCATGTGACAACGCGTTGATAGAGATCAAGATGATGGTGATCATGGTGTCATGCCGGTGACAATGGAGATCATGATGATACTTTGGAGATGGAGATCAAAGGCACAAGATGATAATGGGCATATCATGTCACATATTTTGATTGCATGTGATGTTTATCTTTTATGCATCTTATTTTGCTTAGTATGGCGGTAGCATTATAAGATGACCCCTCACTAAATTTTAAGGTATAAGTGTTCTCCCTGAGTATGAACCGTTACGACAGTTCATCGTGCCGAGACACCACGTGATGATCAGGTGTGATAAGCTCTACGTTCACATACAACAGGTGCAGGCCAGTTTTGCACACGCGGAATACTCGGGTTAAACTTGATGAGCCTAGCATATGTAGATATGGCCTCAAAACACTGAGACTGAAAGGTCGAACGTGAATCATATATTAGACATGATCAACATAGTGATGTTCACCATTGAAAACTACTCCATCTCACGTGATGATCGGACATGGTTTAGTTGATATGGATCACATGATCATTTAGATGACCAGAGGGATGTCTATATAAGTGGGACTTCTTAAGTAATAGGATTAATTGAACTTTAATTTATCATGAACTTAGTCCTGATAGTATTTGATAATTATGTTATAGATCAATAGCTCACGTTATAGCTCCCCGTTTATTTTTGATATGTTCCTAGAGAAAAATAAGTTGAAAGATGATAGTAGCAAGGATGCGAACTGGATCCGTGATTTGAGGATTATCCTCATTGTTGCACAGAAGAATTATGTCCTTGATGCACCGCTAGGTGACGGACCTTTTGCTGGAGTAGATGCAGACGTTATGAACATTTGGCAAGCTCCGTATGATGACTACTTGATAGTTTAGTGCACCATGCTTTACGACTTAGAACCGGGACTTCAAAAACGTTTTGAATGCCACAGAGCATATAAGATGTTCCAAGAGCTGAAATTGGTATTTCATACTCATGCCCAAGTCGAAAGGTATGAGACCTCTGACAAGTACTTTGCCTACAAGATGGAGGAGAATAGCTCAATCAGTGAGCATATGGTCAGAATGTCTGAGTACTACAATCGCTTGAATCAAGTGGGAGTTAATCTTCCAGATAAGAAAGTGATTGATAGAGTTCTCTAGACACTATCACCAAGTTACTGGAACTTCGTGATGAACTATAATATGCAAGGGCTGACAAAACGATTCCCGAGCTCTTCGCAATGCTAAAATCTGTGAAGGTAGAAATCAAGAAAGAGCATCAAGTGTTGATGGTTTACAAGACCACTAGTTTTAAGAAAAGGGGCAAAGGAAAAGAAAGGGAACTTCAAGAAAGAATGGCAAGCAAGTTGCCACTCCCGTGAAGATACCCAAAGCTAGACCTAAGCCTGAAACTGAGTGCTTCTATTGCAAAGGGAATGGTCACTTGAAGCGGAACTTGTTGGGGAACGCAGTAATTTCAAAAAAAATCCTACGCACACGCAAGATCCATCTAGGTGATGCAGAGCAACGAGAGGGGAGAGTGTTGTCCACGTACCCTCGTAGACCGTAAGCGGAAGCGTTATGACAACATGGTTGATGTAGTCATACGTCTTCACGATCCGACTGATCCTAGAACCGAAGGTACGGCACCTCCGTGATCTGCACACATTCAGCTCGGTGACGTCCCACAAACTCTAGATCCAGTTGAGCTCAAGGGAGAGTTTCGTCAGCACGACGGCGTGATGACGGTGATGATGAATTTACCGATGCAGGGCTTCGCCTAAGCACTACACCGATATGACAGAGGTGGAAATCTGTGGAGGGGGGCACCGCACGGCTAAACAGTCAACTTGTGTGTCTATGGGGTGCCCCCTCCCCCGTATATAAAGGAGTGGAGTAGGGGGAGGGCCGACCCTCTCATGGCGCGCCCAAGGAGGGGAGTCCTACTCCCGGTGGGAGTAGGATTCCCCCTTCCCTAGTTGGAGTAGGAGAGGAAGGAAGGGGGAGAGAGAGGGAAGGAAACGGGGGGCCAACCCCCACCCAATTCGGATTGGGATTGGGGGGCGCGCCCTCCACCTTGGACGCCTCCTCCTCTCTCCCACTAAGGCCCAATAAGGCCAATTGACTCCCCGGGGGGTTCCGGTAACCCCCCGGTACTCTGGTAAATGCGCGAACTCATCCGGAACCATTCCGATGTCCAAACATAGCCTTCCAATATATCGATGTTTATGTCTCGACCATTTCGAGACTCCTCGTCACGCTGTTATCACATCCGGGACTCCGAACTACCTTTGGTGCATCAAAACACATAAACTCATAATACCGATCGTCATCAAACGTTAAGCGTGTGGACCCTACGGGTTTGAGAACTATGTAGACATGACCGAGACTCATCTCTGGTCAATAACCAATAGCGGAGCCTGGATGCTCATATTGGTTCCTACATGTTCTACGAAGATCTTTACCGGTCAAACCGCATAACAACATATGTTGTTCCCTTTGTCATCGATATGTTACTTGCCCGAGATTCGATCGTCGGTATCTCAATACCTAGTTCAATCTCGTTACCAGAAAGTCTCTTTACTCGTTCTGTAATGCATCATCCCGTAACTAATTCATTAGTCACATTACCAGAATATTTATGATGAGTATTATTTACTTGTGATTTAAAGCCCTTTTTGTGATGTCACTCAGACGTCCGACTGTGGCATTTCTTTTAAAGCCCTTTCTGTGATGTCGCTCAGACATCCGACTGTGGCATTTCTTTTAAAGCCCTTTCTGTGATGTCGCTCAGACGTCCGACTATGGCATTTCTTTTAAAGCCTTTTCTGTGATGTCGCTCAGACGTCCGACTGTGGCATTTCTTTTAAAGCCCTTTCTGTGATGTCGCTCAGACGTCCGACTGTGGCATTTCTTTTAAAGCCCTTTATGTGGTGTCGCTAAGGCGCCCGACTGTGGCATGATTTTCTGTTATTATTTGTTTACCTTTCGAGGCGTCGCTTCAGACACCCGATCGGTTTTCATTTATATTTTTGTCGGGATTTCAGGCGGACTACCGCCGTTTCCCTCGTACTTACTTCGTTATGCAAATGTGCATTGGAAAGATTAATCATGACGCATTCATGCATGCATTTGTTATATCTTACGTCCGAACTGTCTTGCGAGTACTTTCAAAGTACTCACTGGCTTGTTGATTTGGCCAGATGCTGACGAAGGTGATCTCATGGATGAAGAGTTCGATAGCGAGTCCGACGCCTAGAGGAATCCCAGTCAGTCTCGTGCGACCCTGGACTTGGTCACTGTATTATATCCGCTTCCACAACCCGAATAAATTTATCGAGCCTCACCTCGACGCTCGATGAGATGCCAGTTTGAGAGTCATCACACTCCCCACTGTGTTATTCCACCATCGCTTTATCCTCGAGTCAGTAGTATGCCACCACACCATTGTGTTATATCCGCCATTATGTATAATTATTGGCGCGCTTGTAATAATTTGTTGAGCAGCCCTAGCTCAACCCTGTAATATATTCTATGCTACTGGCTTATTGTATCAAGAATTTGTCTACCAGTGAGGAGGATTTCTCTCATACTGGACTCAAAAGATTGGTTTCTCAATAAATATTTTTATTGGAAAACCGGTCGTGACAGGATCCTTCACCGGTGGCCATCTTCATCATCCCGGCACTCTCCATGACGAGGAGGGAGTAGTTCTCCCTCGGGGCTGAGGGTATGTACCAGTAGCTATGTGTTTGATCTCTCTCTCTCTCTCTCTCGTGTTCTTGAGATGATACGATCTTGATGTATCGCGAGCTTTGCTATTATAGTTGGATCTTATATTTCTCCTCCCCCTCTACTCTCTTGTAATGAATTGAGTTTCCCCTTTGAAGTAATCTTATCGGGTTGAGTCTTTAAAGATTTGAGAACACTTGATGTATGTCTTGCCGTGGATATCTGTGGTGACAATGGGATATCACGTGATTCACTTGATGTATGTTTTGGTGATCAACTTGCGGATTCCACCCATGAACCTATGCATAGTGGTTGGCACACGTTTTCGTCGTGATTCTCTGGTAGGGACTTTGGGGCACTCTTTGAGGTCCTTTGTGTTGGTTGAATAGATGAATCTGAGATTGTGTGATGCATATCGTATAATCATGCCCACGGATACTTGAGGTGACATTGGAGTATCTAGGTGACATTAGGGTTTTGATTGATTTTTGTCTTAAGGTGTTATTCTAGTGCGAACTCTAGGGCTGTTTGTGACACTTATAGGAATAGCCCAAGGATTGATTGGAAAGAATAACTTTGAGGTGGTTTCGTACCCTACCATAATCTCTTCGTTCGTTCTCCGCTATTAGTGACTTTGGAGTGACTCTTTGTTGCATGTTGAGGGACAGTTATGTGATCCAATTATGTTATTATTGTTGAGGGAACTTACACTAGCGAAAGTATGAACCCTAGGCCTTGTTTCAACACATTGCAATACCGTTTACGCTCACTTTTATCACTTGCTACATTGCTGTTTTTATTATTTCAGATTACAAATACCTTTATCTACTATCCATATACCACTTGTATCACCATCTCTTCGCCGAACTAGTGCACCTATACAATTTACCATTGTATTGGGTGTGTTGGGGACACAAGAGACTCTTTGTTATTTCATTGCAGGGTTGCTTGAGAGAGACCATCTTCATCCTACGCCTCCTATGGATTGATAAACCTTAGGTCATCCACTTGAGGGAAATTTGCTACTGTCCTACAAACCTCTGCACTTGGAGGCCCAACAAAGTTGCTACGGATTGATAAACCTTAGGTCATCCACTTGAAGGTTGTGTAGTAGACATCAAGCTCTTTTCTGGCGCCGTTGCCGGGGAGGTGAGTGCTTGAAGGTATATCTTTAGATCTTGCAATCGAGTCTTTCAGTTTCTTGTTTTATCACAAGTTTAGTTTATAAAAGAAAACTACAAAAAAATGGAATTAAGTTTGTCTCATATGCTTCACCTTTTTAATATCTTTCGTGAGTATGATGGAAAGGAGAATTGTGCTCAAGTGCTAGAAGAAGAAATCTCTAAAATGTTTGGCACTAAATATTTGAATGATGAGCATGATTGCAATGTCGTTAGTACTAATTCTTTGAATATCCATGATACTAATGATGATTGCACTAGTTATGATGAAAATGTCTCCTATAAACATGTTAATTTTTGTGGAGTGCATTGGATTTGTAAGTACACACCAAATAGGGAAGATAGATATTGCAAGAGGCATAAGTACTTAGAAACCAAATTGTTGCAAGAAGAGCTAGATGAATGTGCTGAAAAATTCAATATTTTTCGCGCTCCTTGTGAACTTTGCAATGAACATGGTCATTTAAATCTCCAATGCAAATTGTTTCATGACCGAATCGTATCCAAAAATTGTGATAATTTGATTACCCTTCAGCATCATAAAGAGCTTAGTCTTCTTTTGGGGTATGAGGAAATGAAACGTATAATGGAGGGTATTCCAAAGTTTAATCTTGATAAAGTTCTTCATTTTGATCTAGAGAAAATTTAAATGTATTGTGCGGTGAATTGCATTGAAAATCCTTATATTGCCAACTACATAAAGAAAAGAAAACAAATAGAAGATGAAGAGAATACTAATGAAAGGGAAGAGACTTCCCAATATCCTCCTATTATTTCTTATGATGAATCAAGTAACGAGGAGGAGCCTCCTATTCAACCAATCTCATTAATAAGGAGCTCTAAAAAGCGGATTGAACCCACACATGATGTGGTGAAGAAGAAGAAGAAAAGAAAATGGAAGAGAGGTAAAAAGATAACTCTCCCAAATAATGCTGCTCCTATTACTATTGTGCCTCATGAAAATATAATTGTGGAAGATAATGATACTTCTTATGATCTTGAAAATCCTTTTGGCACTTGCTTGGAAGAATATGATAATTGCTATACTATTGGTGCTATCCATACTATTAATGATGAGAGTGATTATGCTTATGATATGAAAAGGCCCAAGCTTGGGGATGCTATGTAGCGACCCGAACCGAATGGATCAAGTCTACTGTGCTTCGGTGTCATCCCTGGATCAGTAATGCTGACACCACATAGTACTTCGAAGGATTTATAGCAGAGTGGCAATCACACACCTATTACATCGGTGTCTCAAAAGAGAACTTATTACAATCAATATGGCTTAAGGCCATATAATGTCGATAACAGCGGAAGACTTGGAAGATAAATGGGTCCATCAACTCCAACGGCATCACTGAGTATAGAACCACGACCTAAAAGCACCTTAATCATCGTCTGAAAAGTCTGCAACATTAACGTTGTAGCCCGAAACGGGTCAGCACATGGAATATGCTGGCAAAGTAACACATAGAGAGTAATGGAATGAAACAACTATACTATATGCATATTTGGCTGGTGGAAAGCTCTATGGTTACTATTTTGCGTAAAGCCAGTTTTTCCCTATTGCAAAGGAATAAATTTATTTAACTATCATGGTGGTTGTTAAACATTGAGAATGGTTGACAGCATCCTCAATCCCAATTAAAAGTGAACAATTAAGACCCAACAATATTAATTAGAAGTAACATGATGAGATTCACATGATATTCAAGTACTAGATACTCAAGATTGTCCATAACCGGGGACACGGCTAATCATGATTAGTTTGTTACACTCTGCAGAGGTTTGCGCACTTTTCCCCACAAGACTCGATCGCCTCCGTTGGATTTCTCGCACTACTGGTGTTTGAGAAACGGATGACCGAGACACAGTCTTTCAGAAGCGCTAGCACCTTACGATGGATAGACCGGTACACCTACTTTCCCCTACATCTGCTAGTCTACCCTGTAAGAGTTCGCACGACTTAGTCAACTATGCCAGAGCCCATATTGGCTTGTGGCTACACACGTAAGTATTTAGCATGAAAGATCTTATGATCCCTTTGAGCCTGGGTGGCGGTCCAAAATAAAACAGGCAAGTCCTGATAGACATTAGGTGCCTCAATCCACCCAGATGTGTGTTTAAGTTGCCACCTTAGATAAACCATTAAAATTATCAATCTCACATCTTTCATGGATATCACTCACCCAATCCACGTCTACTAGCATAGCATGGCATAATAAGCAAACGTAGAAGTAACTCCCAAAGGTTTCATAATAAACAGGTAATATGTACTACCTCATCTACTTCCCATCCCATAATTTAATTAGATCCTAATCATGCAATGTGCGAGGAAGGATCTAATGCAATAAAACTGGGTTGTAGAAAAGGTATGATCAAAGTGTTACTTGCCTTGCTAATGATCTGCGAGTCCTAGGGATTCGAAGTAACAGGCGGCGCAATCCGGGTAATCTATCGTAGACAAACAACAAGCATACAATAAGTACTCATCTAATGCACAGGTAAAACTCGAACAAAAGATCGAACCAGATAGTTCAACTTAAGAACTCCGGTTGCAAAGAAAGAAATAACCGAACAAAGAAACCGAAAACAAACGGCGGAAGAAAACAACTCGGTTCTAGAAGGTTGAAACTAGGTCAAATTTTACCGTAGCAAAAACTTAGTTAAAGTTGATTAGTTGGAACGGCGGTTTCGAAACGAAACTCCAGGCGCTTGAATCACCTGATTCCGATAAACGAGCGAGAAGATAAACTAGAACGAAGATCGGATCTGAGATCACGATCGCGGAATAAATCCGACGAGAAGAAAAAGAAGAACGGTTAAACGAACGGATGTTCGTTAACCTAGAATAATCCGGTGATCACGTTCGTTAGGACGAACGGTCCGGCGAACGGTCGCTAGGCAACTAAATCGGAAAAGAGAACGAATCCGATCTAGGGTTTCGGAAAAGAAAACCGAACGAAAAACCGATCTAGAAAACCGGAACGGTTTAGAGAAGAAAACGAATCGGAAGAGAAGAAAAGAATTGGAACGATCTAGAAGAAAACCGATCCGAGGAAAAGAAAAAGAGACGCGGCGCGGTACCTCCAGCGAACGGCGGCGTTGGGCGGCGGCGGCGGTGACGCAGGGCGCGGACGACGACTTGGGGCGCGGCGCGGGTGGTGAGGGCGCGGCTTGGGGCTTGGGGTTGATGTGGGTTTAGAGGGGGGGTGCTTGGGTATTTATATGGGTGAGGGGAGAGATTGCTTGGGGGAGGGGGCAAGAAAAATAAGAGGAAAAAGAGAAGGAGAGGGAGATTGGAGTCTAAGTAGGACTCCTACTTGGGTGCGGCGGCGGCGGCTCCCTGGCGCTAGCGCGCGGCGCGGGCGAGGCCTGGCCGGCCGGCCTACTGGCTGGGCCTTGGCCCAAGGCGCGCTGCTGGAATTTGATTTTTTTTTAAATCGGTTACGCGCGTAGAAAAACAAAAGAAAAGAAATCTAAACGAACTCCAAAACTTCTAAAGTAAATTTTTCCCGACTCCTAAAAATGAGTCGAACAAAATGAACTTTTCACCGGGCCTAAAATGCAAATTTTTAAAACGCGCATTTTTCCCTATCCAAAAAAGGCAAATAAAACTCCGACAAAACCAATGATCCTCTCTTCAAAATTTGAGAAGAACTCAAATATGAAAATGACGAAATCTCCAACTCTCTCCGAAGGTCCTTGAGTTGTGTGAAATTTCTAGGATCAACAAAATGCAAGAAAATATGATATGCATGATGATCTAATGTATAACATTCCAAATTGAAAATTTGGGATGTTACAAACCTACCCCCCTTAAGATGAATCTCGCCCTCGAGATTCGGGTTGGCTAGAAAATAGGTGAGGGTGGTCCTTGAGCAAATCTTCTTCTCTCTCCCAGGTGGATTCATCCTCTGAGTGGTGGTTCCACTGAACTTTGCAAAACTTGATAACCTTGCTGTGGGTAACTCTGCTGGCATAATCGAGAATCTTGACTGGTTTCTCCTCATACGTTAAATCGTCCTTCAACTGAATTGCTTCAAGCGGCACTTTATCTCTTAGCGGTACCTCCGCCATCTCGGCATGACATTTCTTCAGCTGAGAAACATGGAATACATCATGTACTCCTGACAGTCCCTCTGGTAATTCCAACTTATAAGCGACTTCTCCCATACGTTGCAAGATCTTATATGGTCCAACGAAACGTGGTGCTAATTTTCCCTTAACTCCAAAGCGCTTAACTCCTCGTAGTGGGGATACTCAGAGATACACTCTGTCTCCTGTTTCGTAAACTGTCTCCTTGCGTTTAGAATCTGCGTAGCTCTTCTGCCTGGACTGGGCTACCTTGAGCCTATCGCGAATCAACATCACCTTCTGTTCAGACTCCTTAATCAAATCTGGTCCAAAGAACTGACGATCTCTAACTTCGTCCCATGACAACGGTGTCCTGCACCTCCTTCCGTATAAAGCTTCAAAAGGTGCCATCTTCAAACTGGATTGGTAGCTGTTGTTATAAGAAAAATCCGCATATGGCAAGTTATCGTCCCAACTAGATCCATAATCTAGTGCACAAGCTCTCAGCATATCTTCCAAAATCTGATTGACTCTTTCGGTCTGTCCGTCTGTCTGCGGATGAAAAGCGGTGCTGAACTCTAGCCTGGTTCCGAAAGTTTCATGCAACTGATTCCAAAACTTTGAGGTAAATTGGGTTCCTCTGTCTGATACAATACTCCTCGGAACTCCATGCAAACAAATGATCCTAGTCATGTATATCTTTGCCAACTTAGCACTGGTGTAAGTGGTCTTAACTGGAATGAAATGTGCTACCTTCGTCAGACGATCAACTACTACCCATATCGAGTCATATCCTGTCTTTGTCCTGGGTAGTCCTGTGATAAAATCCATGCCTATCTTATCCCACTTCCATTCGGGTATCGGCAATGGTTGCAACAATCCGGCTGGCTTCTGATGCTCTGCCTTTACTCTATGACACACATCACAAACTGCTACATATGCTGCAATGTCCTTCTTCATTCTGGTCCACCAGAATGTCTCCTTCAAATCCAAATACATCTTGGTATTTCCTGGGTGAATCGAATATGGTGAATCATGTGCCTCTTGTAGAATCAACTTCCTGATCTCCAGGTCATTTGGCACATAAACACGATCCTCAAACCATAGGGTATCGTGCTCATCCTCCCGAAATCCCTTTGCTTTTCCTTTTCTTAGTTTCTCCTTTATAGAAGCAATCTCCTTGTCCGATTTCTGAGCTTCTCTGATTTTATCCATCAATGTTGACTGAATCTCCAATGCTGCTACATAGCCTCTCGGAACTATTTCCAAACATAGTTCACGAAGGTTTTCTGCTAACTTCTTGGGTATTGCTCCCGTCATTAACGTATTGACGTGGCTCTTGCGGCTCAATGCGTCTGCTACTACATTAGCTTTTCTAGGATGGTAATGCAATCTCATATCATAATCCTTGATGAGCTCCAACCATCTCCTTTGTCTGAGATTCAACTCCTTCTGCGTGAAAATGTACTTGAAACTCTTATGATCCGTGTACACCTCACAATGATTTCCAATGAGGAAATGTCTCCATGTCTTTAATGCATGCACTACGGCTGCTAACTCCAAATCATGTGTGGCATAATTCAACTCATGAGGCTTCAGTTGTCGTGAAGCATACGAAACAACTCTCCCTTCCTGCATAAGCACTGCTCCAAGTCCTCGACGTGAAGTGTCGTAATACACCTCATAATCCTTGGTCTGATCTGGCAAAATCAACACCGGTGAGGTAACCAAACGTTTCTTCAACTCCTGGAAACTAGCCTCACACTCCTCAGTCCAATTGAACTTGGTATCCTTCTTCAACAACTCCGTCATGGGCTTCGCAATCTTTGAAAAATTCTCAATAAATCTCCGGTAGTATCCTGCGAGTCCAAGAAAACTCCGGATCTCTCCAACTGTCGTTGGTGCTTCCCATTCGGTTACGGTCTCAACCTTTGTGGGGTCAACTGCTATCCCTTCTCCGGATATAACGTGTCCGAGGAATCCTACTTCCTTCAACCAAAACTCACATTTGCTGAATTTGGCATATAACTGATGTTCCCTTAGTTTCTCCAAAACCAAACGCAAATGTACCTTATGCTCTTCTTCATTCCTTGAATAAACCAGGATATCATCAATGAACACTACGACGAACTTATCCAAAAACTCCATAAACACTTTGTTCATCAGGTTCATAAAATAGGCAGGTGCGTTAGTCAATCCAAATGACATAACGGTATACTCGTACAGTCCATATCTTGTGGTGAAAGCTGTCTTCGGAATATCCTGTTCTCGAATCTTCAACTGGTGGTACCCTGATCGCAAATCGATCTTGGAAAACACTTTAGCTCCTTGCAAACGATCAAACAGATCATTAATCATTGGCAGTGGGTACTTGTTCTTGATGGTTACTTCATTCCATCCACGGTAATCAACAACCATCCGTAATGATCCATCCTTCTTCTCCACTAGAAGTACGGGTGATCCCCAAGGCGAAGAACTTGGGCGAATGTAACCTTTCTCCAATAACTCCTTAATCCGGTTCTTAATTTCTACCAAATCCTTTGCTAGCATCCGGTATGGTCTCTTGGATATTGGGCCTGTACCTGGCAATAGCTCAATCAAAAACTCAATGTCTCTATCCGGTGGCATGCCTGGCAACTCTTCAGGAAATACATCAGGGTAATCCTTCACCACTGGTACTTCCTCCTGCACAACTCCTTTTAGGCAATTTACTTGTGTCCTATTTGGCGCATGCCGGGATACATACTTGATTCTTCTTCCTTCTGGCGTTGTGAGCAAAATTGTCTTACTGGCACAATCGATGTTTCCTCCATACATCGACAACCAATCCATACCGAGAATTACATCCAAACCTTGGGATTCCAGAATAATCAAATCTGTTGGGAAAACATGCCTTCCTATGCTTAATGGCACTTGAAAACATCCTTGACTGGCCATGTATTCTGCTCCTAGCGAACTCACTAGCATAGGTGTTTTAAGAATCCTAGTGGGAAGGCTATATTTTTTCACAAATCCCCTTGATATGTATGAATGTGATGCACCAGTATCGAAAAGAACGAGTGCGGTAAATGACTTAACCAAAAACTTACCGATTACTGCATCAGGCTGACCTTCAACCTCCTCCACGCTAACCTGGTTCATGTGTCCCCTATTGAAAGGGTTCGGCTTCTTCCCTGAGCTTCCATTGCCATTTCCATTCTGGCCTTCAGGACATTCATTGGCATAATGTCCGGTCTTGGAACACTTGAAACAGGTGACTTGACTCAGGTCTCTCTTGGATGGGGTTGATGGGGTGGTCCGGTTCTGGCCGTTGCTTCCTCCATTCCCATTACCATTCTTGTGGCCATTGTGGTTGTGCAAACTACCTCCTCCATGGGTATGCTGAAACTGAAATCCCGATTTAGGGGTAAAACGAGGCTTCTGCTGGGCTCCAGAGTTATACTTCCCCTGTCCATACTTCCTCTTGCGGTTCTCAATCTGCTGTTGCTTCCCTTCAATCATGATGGCACGATCTACCAACTCCTGGTAGTTTCTGAAACTTGCTACCATCAACTGCATGCTTAACTCATCATTCAATCCTTCCAGAAATTTCTCCTGCTTGGTTGCATCCGTAGCAACGTCATCTGGGGCATAACGTGCTAGCTTGCTGAAGTCGTCAACATACTGGCCAACTGTCCTCCTCCTTGGCGCAAGTTACGAAACTCACACTTCTTCATGGCCATAGCTCCTGCTGAAACATGTGCAGTGTGGAAAGCTTGCTGGAACTGATCCCATGTGACAGTGTCGACTGGGAAGGTGGCTGTGAAATTCTCCCACCATGCTGCCGCGGGTCCTTCTAACTGATGTGCGGCAAACTTCACCTTCTCACTATCTGTGCATCCTGCAGTGGTCAACTCCCTTCCTATCTTGCGGAGCCAATCGTCTGCTACTATCGGCTAGATGCTACTAGAAAACACCGGCGGATTCAGCCTAAGGAAACGGGCTAAGTGGTCAATAGGTGGTGGTGGTGGTGGGTTGTTGTTGTTGTTCTGCTGATTCTGAACTAACATCTGCATCAATTGATTCTGCTGCTGGATCAACTGAGTGAGCTCCGGTGGAAATCCATTGTCACGTCTCGGAGGCATCTGAGGGTTTAGAAAAGATGAGAAATAAGAATAGAGAGAGGTCTAAAGAGAAAACACTACCCCAATGCACATGAGCAAATTCACACAAAATCACTTCATTCAATTCAAACAAGGGCTTACAATCGATCTAGCTATCGCAAAAGTGCTCGAACTATAGTGTTTACATGGGGGAAATACTACTAATATTTGGTGGTCATCTAGAAATTTGAACCGGTGGAAGACTCCATGATGTCCGCTCCAGCTTCGTCTTCAAAGTCGGGTTCACTTGGATCCGAATCGGTGTCGTCGATGATGATGTAGTTGTCCGGACATGCGACGTACATGTCTTCCTTCCTGGATGCTAACTCCATCTTGAGTTCTTCAATCTCTTGCTTAAGATCGCAGTTGTGTCTTGCTAGAGCTACGATCTCATCCATGTAGTCCTTGCGTGTAGCCTTCAGTTCTCCTTCTAGCTCGATGATCCTAGCCTTCGCATTCTTCAATTCTATCATATCATTGCACATCTGGTTCTCATGGCGTCGAATGTGCTGGTTTAACTCCTGGATAAAAGCTGCAATGGATCTATCCTTCTTGGTGCTGACTAACTCCCATTGTTCATCTCGGCGTCCGCAAATCTGGTAGATAGTGTCCTTGAGGTCTTCTTGGTAAACTTCTCCAATGCGTCCTATGGTGATATGGGCTGCCATGCTCCTTCCTAGACTCCAAGTTGGTGCACTGAAAACACTATCTATGGGCTTCATGATTGGCGTGAATGTCCTTCCCAGAACATGAGCTTGAATCTTCCAGCGCTCCTCTTCAGGCAGAGTGGCGTTGAAGGTTCCCGTGAAGCTTGGTAATCCAATGTTTAGGTACTTGGTGACTTCCTTCAAGTGAAATCCAAAAGGTGTGCCTTCATCCAGTTGAGCGTACTTAATCTTCGCGTCCTTCATCCTAAAGAGTAGAAAAGATGAGGAGTTAGAAAATGAGGAGAGAATAGTGATCTATGGCCTTAACTTAGTGGTCGTGTCCTACAGTCAGCGTGTGCTCTGATACCATCTCTGTAGCGACCCGACCCGAATGGATCAAGACTACTGTGCTCCGGTGTCATCCCTGGATCAGTAATGCTGACACCACACAGTACTTCGAAGGATTTATAGCAGAGTGGCAATCACACACCTATTACATCGGTGTCTCAAAAGAGAACTTATTACAATAAATATGGCTTAAGGCCATATAATGTCGATAACAGCGGAAGACTTGGAAGATAAATGGGTCCATCAACTCCAACGGCATCACTGAGTATAGAACCACGAACTAAAAGCACCTTAATCGTCGTCTGAAAAGTCTGCAACATTAACGTTGCAGCCCGAAACGGGTCAGCACATGGAATATGCTGGCAAAGTAACACATAGAGAGTAATGGAATGAAACAGCTATACTATATGCATATTTGGCTGGTGGAAAGCTCTATGGTTACTGTTTTGCGTAAAGCCAGTTTTTCCCTACTGCAAAGGAATAAATTTATTTAACTATCATGGTGGTTGTTAAACATTGAGAATGGTTGACAGCATCCTCAATCCCAATTAAAAGTGAACAATTAAGATCCAACAATATTAATTAGAAGTAACATGATGAGATTCACATGATATTCAAGTACTAGATACTCGAGATTGTCCATAACCGGGGACATGGCTAATCATGATTAGTTTGTTACACTCTGCAGAGGTTTGCGCACTTTTCCCCACAAGACTCGATCGCCTCCGTTGGATTTATCGCACTACTGGTGTTTGAGAAACGGATGACCGAGATACAGTCTTTCAGAAGCGCTAGCACCTTATGATGGATAGACCGGTACACCTACTTTCCCCTACATCTGCTAGTCTACCTTGTAAGAGTTCGCACGACTTAGTCAACTATGCCAGAGCCCATATTGGCTTGTGGCTGCACACGTAAGTATTTAGCATGAAAGATCTTATGATCCCTTTGAGCCTGGGTGGCGGTCCAAAATAAAACAGGCAAGTCCTGATAGACATCAGGTGCCTCAATCCACCCAGATGTGTGTTCAAGTTGCCACCTTAGATAAACCATTAAAATTATCAATCTCACATCTATCATGGATATCACTCACCCAATCCACGTCTACTAGCATAGCATGGCATAATAAGCAAACGCAGAAGTAACTCCCAAAGGTTTCATAATAAACAGGTAACAGGTACTACCTCATCTACTTCCCATCCCACAATTTAATTAGATCCTAATCATGCAATGTGTGAGGATGGATCTAATGCAATAAAACTAGGTTGTAGAAAAGGTATGATCAAAGTGTTACTTGCCTTGCTGATGATCCGCGAGTCCTAGGGATTCGAAGTAACAGGCGGCGCAATCCGGGTAATCTATCATAGACAAACAACAAGCATACAATAAGTACTCATCTAATGCACAGGTAAAACTCGAACAAAAGATCGAACCAGATAGTTCAACTTAAGAACTCCGGTTGCAAAGAAAGAAATAACCGAACAAAGAAACCGAAAACAAACGGCGGAAGAAAATAACTCGGTTCTAGCAAGTTGAAACTAGGTCAAATTTTACCGTAGCAAAAACTTAGTTAAAGTTGATTAGTCGGAACGGCGGTGTCGAAACGAAACTCCAGGCGCTTGAATCACCTGATTCCGATAAACGAGCGAGAAGATAAACTAGAACGAAGATCGGATCTGAGATTGGGATCGCAGAATAAATCCGACGAGAAGAAAAAGAAGAACGGTTAAACGAACGGACGTTCGTTAACCTAGAATAATCCAGTGATCACATTCATTAGGACGAACGGTCCGGCGAACGGTCGCTAGGCAACTAAATCGGAAAAGAGAATGAATCCGATCTAGGGTTTCGGAAAAGAAAACCGAACGAAAAACCGATCTAGAAAACCGGAACGGTTTAGAGAAGAAAACGAATCGGAAGAGAAGAAAAGAATTGGAACGATCTAGAAGAAAACCGATCCGAGGAAAAGAAAAAGATACGCGGCGCGGTACCTCCGGCGAGGGCTCTGGCAAATGGCGGCGTTGGGCGGCGGCGGCACAAGGGCGGCGGCGGCGGTGACGCAGGGCGCGGGCGGCGGCTTGGGGCGCGGCTTGGGGCTTGGGGTTGATGTGGGTTTAGAGGGGGGGTGCTTGGGTATTTATATGGGTGAGGGGAGAGATTGCTTGGGGGAGGGGGCAAGAAAAATAAGAGGAAAAAGAGAAGGAGAGGGAGATTGGAGTCTAAGTAGGAGTCCTACTTGGGTGCGGCGGCGGCGGCTCCCTGGCGCTGGCGCGCGGCGCGGGCGAGGCCTGGCCGGCCGGCCTGCTGGCTGGGCCTTGGCCCAAGGCGCGCTGCTGGAATTTGATTTTTTTTAAATCGGTTACGTGCGCAGAAAAACAAAAGAAAAGAAATCTAAACGAACTCCAAAACTTCTAAAGTAAATTTTCCCCGACTCCTAAAAATGAGTCGAACAAAATGAACTTTTCACCGGGCCTAAAATGCAAATTTTTAAAACGCGCATTTTTCCCTATCCAAAAAAGGCAAATAAAACTCCGACAAAACCAATGATCCTCTCTTCAAAATTTGAGAAGAACTCAAATATGAAAATGACGAAATCTCCAACTCTCTCCGAAGGTCCTTGAGTTGCGTGAAATTTCTAGGATCAACAAAATGCAAGAAAATATGATATGCATGATGATCTAATGTATAACATTCCAAATTGAAAATTTGGGATGTTACATGCTATGTTTGATGAAGATGATGTTTTTGAGAATATATTTTCTGCAATTAATGTTTGTCCCAAGCTTGGGGATGCTACACTTAATGAAGATGATATTTTTAGTCTCCCAAGTTTTGATATGCAAATTTATAATGATGATAGCATGCCTCCTACTTATGATAATTATTGTGATGATACATATGCTATAAAAAGTAGTGATGATTATATTTATAAAACTTGTCATGATTATTATTACCCTTTTTCTGAACATTACTCTTTTAATGTGGAAACAATTTATAGTATTCAAGTCTCTTATGATACTCCCACTATTCCGAATGAGAAGAATTTTGCTTATGTGGAGAGTAGTAAATTTTCTATGCTTGTAGATCATGAAAAGAATGCTTTAGGTGCTGGTTATATTGTTGAATTCATTCATGATGCTACTGAAAATTATTATGAGGGAGGAATATATGCTTGTAGGAGTTGCAATAATATCAAGTTTCCTCTCTATGTGCTTAAAGTTTCGAAGTTATGTTTCTTTTGCCCTCCTATGCTAGTTGATTATTGTTCCCATAAGTTGTTTGCTCAAAAAATCCCTATGCATAGGAAGTATGTTAGACTTAAATGTGCTAGTCATATTCTTCATGATGCTCTCTTTATGTTTCAATTCTTATCCTTTATGTGAGCATCATTGAAATCATCATGCCTAGCTAGGGGCATTAAACGATAGCGCTTGTTGGGAGGCAACCCAACTTTATTTTTGTTCCTGTTTAGTAATAAATAATTCATCTAGCCTCTGTTTAGATGTGGTTTTATACTTTTAATTAGTGTTTGTGCCAAGTAGATGCTTTGGGAAGACTTGGGGGAAGTCTTTGTGATCATGCTGTAAAAAACAGAAACTTTAGAGCTCACGAGAATTGCTGCCATTTTTAATTGGAGAGTTCTATTTAGTTAATTCTTTTTGAAGATGATTAATAGATAAATTCCTCAGGTCCATAAATTTATTTGAGAATTGTATGAGTTCCAGAAGTATACGTTTGATCCAGATTACTACAGACTGTTCTGTTTTTGACAGATTCTGCTTTTCGTGTGTTGTTTGCTTATTTTGATGAATCTATGGCTAGTAAAATAGTTTATAAACCATAGAGAAGTTGGAATACATTAGTTTTAACACAATTATAAATAAAGAATGAGTTCATTACAGTACCTTATGATGGTGATTTTCTTTCTTATACTAACGGAGCTTATGAGCTTTCTGTTAAGTTTTGTGTTGTGAAGTTTTCAAGTTTTGGGTAAGGATTTGATGGACTACGGAATAAGGAGTGGAAAGAGCCTAAGCTTGGGGATGCCCAAGGCACCCCAAGGTAATATTCAAGGACAACCAAGAGCCTAAGCTTGGGGATGCCCCGGAAGGCATCCCCTCTTTCGTCTTCGTTCATCGGTAACTTTACTTGGAGCTATATTTTTATTTGCCACATGATATGTGTTTTGCTTGGAGCATCAATTTATTTTGTTAGGATTTTCTTGCTATTATTAATAAAAATGTTTTGCATCTTTTATTTCAATAAAAGTGGCATTGATAGCCTTTACTATGCCTATGTTACAAGTATACATGCTGCTGTTTGAAAACAGAAAGTTTACCGCGGTTGCAATAATTCCCTAGAAAAGTCAGAATGTGATAAAATGTTGAAACCTTTTGCATATTAAGCTCTGATAAATTTACTAAAGTGGGAATTTTCTTTCATAATTTTTGGATCTAGGGAAGTATGGATGTTGCAGCATTCTTTACAGACTATCCTGTTTAGGCAGATTGCTGTTATGTTTGCATTGTTTGCATATGTTTGCTTCTTTAATGATTCTATTTGAGGATAGGACTATTAAATATGCAGAGGCATTTAGTATGAAATGTTGAATAATAATTTTAGTGATTTGCTACAGCAGAGTATGATAAGGTTTTTGTAATGCTTTATACTAACTTATCTCACGAGTCCTTGTTGAGTTTTGTGTGGATGAAGCTTTTGAGATTTAGGGAGACCGTGATATGAGAGGAATTAAGGAGACACAAAATCTCAAGATTGGGGATGCCCAAGGCACCCCAAGATAATATTTCAAGAAGTCTCAAGCGTCTAAGCTTGGGGATGCCCCGGTTGGCATCCCACCTTTCTTCTTCAACAATTATCGGTTAGTATCGGTTGATCCTATGTTTTTGCTTCTTCACATGATGTTTGCTATTCTTAGATGTCATTTTATTTAGTTTTGCTTGCTGTTTAAATAAAATACCAAGATCTTAAATTCTTAAATGTTAGAGAGTCTTCACATAGTTGCATAATTATTCAACTACTCATTGATCTTCACTTATATCTTTCGGAGTAGTTTGTTGTTTGCTCTAGTACTTCACTTATATCTTTTAGAGCACGGTGGTGGTTTTATTTTGAAGAAATTAATGAAATCTCATGCTTCACTTATATTATTTTGAGAGTCTTAAATAGCATGGTATTTTGCTTAAAATCCTAATATGCTAGGTATACACGATTATTAATAAGACTTTCTTATGAGTGTATTGAATACTAAGAGAAGTTTGATACGTGATAATTGTTTTGAGATATGGATATGGTGATATTAGAGTCATGCTAGTTGAGTAGTTGTGAATTTGAGAGATACTTGTGTTGAAGTTTGTGATTCCCGTAGCATGCACGTATGGTGAACCGTTATGTGATGAAGTCGGAGCATGATTTATTTATTGATTGTCTTCCTTATGAGTGGCAGTCGGGGACGAGCGATGGTCTTTTCCTACCAATCTATCCCCCTAGGAGCATGCGTGTAGTACTTTGTTTCGATAATTAATAAATGTTTGCAATAAGTATGTGAGTTCTTTATGACTAATGTTGAGTCCACGGATTATACACACTCTCACCCTTCCACCATTGCTAGACTCTCTAGTACCGCGCAACTTTCGCCGGTACCATAAACCCACCATATACCTTCCTCAAAACAGCCACCATACCTACCTATTATGGCATTTCCATAGCCATTCCGAGATATATTGCCATGCAAATTTCCACCATTCCATTATTATGACACGCTTCATCATTGTCATATTGTTTTGCATGATCATGTAGTTGACATTGTATTTGTGGCAAAGCCACCGTTCATAATTCTTCCATATATGTCACTCATGAGTCAATGCACATCCTGGTACACCACCGGAGGCACTCATATACAGTCATATCTTGTTCTAAGTATCGATTTGTAATTGTTGAGTTGTAAGAAAAATAAAAGTGTGATGATCATCATTATTAGAGCATTGTCCCAGTGAGGAAAGGATGATGGAGACTATCATTCCCCCACAAGTCGGGATGAGACTCCGGACGAAAAATAAATAAAAGAGGCCAAACAAGCCCAAAAAAAAAGAGGCCATAAAAAAAGAGAAAGGCCCAAATAAAAAAAATAAAAAAATAAAAAATGAGAGAAAAAGAGAGAAGGGGCAATGCTACTATCCTTTTACCACACTTGTGCTTCAAAGTAGCGCCATGATCTTCATGATAGAGAGTCTCCTATGTTGTCACTTTCATATACTAGTGGGAATCTTTCATTATAGAACTTGGATTGTATATTCCAATGATGGGCTTCCTCAAAATGCCCTAGGTCTTCATGAGCAAGCGAGTTGGATGCACACCCACTTAGTTTCTTTTTGAGCTTTCATATACTTATAGCTCTAGTGCATCCGTTGCATGGCAATCCATACTCACTCACATTGATATCTATTGATGGGCATCTCCTATAACATCCCAAATTTTCAATTTGGAATGTTATACATTAGATCACCATGCATATCATATTTTATTTTGCATTTTGGTTGATCCTAGAAATTCTACGCAACTCAATGACCCACGGAGAGAGTTGGGGATTTCGTTATTTGATTTTATTTAATTATCATCAATTATTTCTATTACAAAAATATGAGAGAGAGAATAAAATGACTTTCCCAAAATAAAGAAATATTGAGGATTTAATAAAAAAATCAAATAAGATTTTATTTCGGAGTTTTTCGGTGTTTTATTTGAATTTAGGAAAAATGTGCGTTTTTCAAAATTGCATTTAGATCCCAAATAAATGTTCACCTTGTGCGGCTTGATTTTAGAAGCCCGTGAAAATTTATTTCGGAATTTTTGGAGTCCGTTTAGTATTTCTTTTTTTTTCTTCCGAGCGGAATAATTAAAAAAATAAATTTCGGCGTTCGTCGTTTTTCTTTTTCTCGGATTAAATCCGCGATTTTTCTGATCGCGATTCCTGATCCGATTTTCGTTTTAGTATAACTTTTCGCTCGTTTATCGGAATCGGGCGATTCAAGCGCCTAGGGATTCGTCTCAAAACTCTCTATCCGTTTAACCAACTTAAACAAATTTTGCTACTTTAAATTTGCCCTAGATCCAGATTACTAGAACGAAGTTGTTTTCTTTCGCCGTTTGACTTTCGTTGCTTCGTTCGATTTGATTCTTTTTGCCAACCGGAGTTCTTAAGTTGAACCTTCTGGTTAGATCTCTTATTTGAGTTTTACCTATGCATTATATGAGTACTTATTGTATGCTTGTTTGTTTGTCTGTGATAGAATACCCGGAGTGCGCCGCCTGTTACTTCGAATCGTTAGGTTTCGCGGATCATCAGCAAGGCAAGTAACACTTTGATCATACCTTTTCTACTACCCAGTTTTATTGCATTAGATCAATCCTCACACATTGCATGATTAAGATCTAATTAAATTGTGGGATGGGAAGTAGATGAGGTAGTACCTATTACCTGTTATTATCAAACCTTTGGGAGTTACTTCTGCGTTTGCTTATTATGCCATGCTATGCTAGTAGACGTGGATTGGGTGAGTGAAATCCATGACAGATGTGAGATTGTTAATTAATGGTTTATCTAAGGTGGCAACTTAAACACACATCTGGGTGGATTGAGGCACCTGGGTATTGTAGGACTTGTCCGTTTTCTTTTGGACCGCCACCCAGGCTCAAAGGGATCATGAGACTATTCATACTAGAAACTTCCGTGTGCAGCCACAAGCTATTATGGGCTCTAGCATAGTTGACTAAGTCGTGCGAACTCTTACAGTGGTAGACTAGCAGATGTAGGGGATGTAGGTGGTACGGTCTACCCATCGTAAGGTGCTAGCGCTTCTGAAAGACTATGTCTCGGTCATCCATCTTCTCAAACACCATGTAGTGCGAGAAACCAAACGGAGGCGATCGAGTCTTGTGGGGAAAAGTGCGCAAACCTCTGCAGAGTGTAATAAACTAATCATGGTTAGCTGTGTCCCCGGTTATGGACATCTTGAGTATCTAGTACTTGGATTTTCATGTGAATCTCAACATGTTACTCTAAATTAATTTTGTTGGGTTATGCTTAATGATGATGCTTAATTGGGATTGAGAATGCTGTCAACCATTCCCAATGTTTAACAACCACCATGATAGTTAAATAAATCTATTCCTTTGAAGTAGAGAAAAATTGGATTTACGCAAAACTGTAACCATAGAGCTTTCCACCAGCCAAATATGCATATAGTATAGCTGTTTCATTCCATTACTCTCTATGTGCTACCTTGCCAGCATATTCCATGTGCTGACCCGTTTCGGGCTGCAACGCTAATGTTGCAGACTTTTCAGACGAGGATTAAGGAGTTTTAGGTCGTGGTTCTATACTCAGTGATGCCGTTGGAGTTGATGGACTCACTTATCTTCCAAGCCTTCCGCTGTTATCGTTATTAGATGGCCTTAAGCCATATTTATTGTAATAAGTTCTCTTTTGAGACACTTGATGTAATAAGTGTGTGATTGCTACTCTGTTATAAATCCTCCGAATACTGTGTGGTGTCAGCATTACTGATCCAGGGATGACACCGGAGCACAGAGATCAGACTGTTTGAGGTCTGGTCGCTACAGAGGTGGTATCAGAGCTCACGCAGACTGTAGGACACGACCACTAAGCTAGAGTCCTAGATCACTATTCACTCTCTTCTCTTCTGACCTCTCATATTTTCTACTCTTTAGGATGGCGGATGCAAGGAACAAGTTTACGCAACCGGATGAAGATACACCCTTTGGACGCCACTTGAAGGAAGTCACTAGATACCTGAATATAGGAGTACCAAGCTTCACGGGAACCTACAACGCCACTTTACCTGAAGAAGAGCGCTGGATGATTCAAGTTCAAGTTCCAGGAAGGACGTTCATGCCGGTCACTGAGCCCATAGAGTTTTCTTTTGATGCACCGACTAGGAATCTAGGAAAGAGCATGGCAGCTCACATCGCCATGGGACGCATTGGAGAAGTCTACCGCAAGGCTCTTAAGGATACTATCTACCAGATTTGTGGGCGCCGATATGAGCACTGGGAGATGATCAGCACCAGGAAGGATAGATCAATCGCCACTTTTATCCAGGAGTTAAACCAGCACATTCGACGACAGGAGAACCAGATGTGCGCCGACATGATAGATCTGAAGAAGGCTAAGACTAGAATCAAGGAACTGGAGGAAGAACTCAAGGCTACACGTGAAGATTATGAAGAGGAAATTGAAGTATTGGTGGATAAGAATGCCGACCTAACTATGAAGCTAGCAGTATTTATGGGAGACCCTACGCCAGTAGATGAAGACGAAGAACCCCAGGAGATTAGCACGGAAGACTACATCATCATCGACGACACCGACTCGGAACCAGATAGTAGCGATGATGACTATGTTGATGAAGCTGGAGCAGATATCATGGAGTCTGCAACCGTAGAATATTTCTAGTAGACCACCTCATCAGTAGTAGTAGTCCACCATGTAAATATAGTAGTCCGAGCACTTTTGCGATAGATAGATCGATTGTATGCCCTTGTTTGATTGATTGAAGTGAATTGTTTGCTTTTTCCTCATGTGCATATGGCTAGTGTTTTCTCTTTAGACCCCCTCTATTCTTATATCTCATCTTTTCTAAACCCTCAGATGCCTCCGAGACGTGACCCCGGATTTGCCTTTCCACCGGAGCTCACCCAGTTGATCCAGCAACAGAACACATTGATGCAGTTACTAGTCCAGAATCAGAATCAGGGGAACAACAACAACAACCCACCACCACCACCACCTGTTGACCACTTAGCCCGTTTTCTTAGGTTGAATCCGCCGGTGTTTTCTAGTAGCACCGAGCCGATAGAAGCAGATGATTGGCTCCGCAAGACAGCTAGGGAGTTGACCACAGCAGGATGCACAGATGCGGAAAAGGTGAAGTTTGCCGCACATCATCTAGAAGGACCCGCAGCATCATGGTGGGAGAATTTCACAGCCACTTTCCCAGTTGACACTCTCACATGGGACCAGTTTCAGCAGGCTTTTCGTACTGCACACGTTTCAGCAGGAGCTATGGCCATGAAGAAGCGTGAGTTTCACAACTTGCGCCAAGGAGGACGGACAGTTGGCCAGTACATGGAGGAGTTTAGTAAGTTAGCACGTTATGCCCCAGATGACGTCGCTACGGATGCAGCTAAGCAGGAGAAGTTTCTGGAAGGACTGAACGATGAGTTGAGCATGCAGTTGATGGTAGCAACCTTCAACAACTACCAGGAGTTGGTAGATCGTGCTCTTATGATTGAAGGGAAGCAACAGTAGATTGAGAATCGCAAGAGGAAGTATGGACAAGGAAAGTACAATTCAGGAGCTCACCAGAAGCCACGTTTTACCCCTAGACCGGGAGGACATTTTCAGCATACTCATGGAGGAGGTAACTCGCACAATCACAATGGCACCAAGAATGGTAATGGCAATGGAGGAAGCAACGGCCAGAACCGCACCAACCCCTCAACCCCAGCCAAGAAGGACCTGAGCCAAGTTACTTTCTTTAAGTTTTCGAAGACCGGACATTATGCCAATGAATGTCCTGAAGGCCAAAATGGCAATGGAAGTTCTGGGAAGAAGCCGAACCCTTTCAACAGGGGACAAGTGAACCACGTTAGCGTGGAGGAGGTTGAAGCTCAGCCCGATGCAGTAATAGGTAAGTTTTTGGTTAAGACATTTACTGCACTCGTTCTTTTTGATACTGGAGCATCGCATTCATACATCTCAAGGGGATTTGTGGACAAGTATAACCTACCAACCCAAGCCCTTAGGTCACCCATGTTAGTAACCTCGCCCAGAGCAGAGTATGTGGCTAGTCTATGGTGTGATCGGTTACCATTAAGGATTGGTAACTATGTTTTTCCCTCAGACCTAATAGTATTGGAATCTCAAGGATTGGATGTGATATTAGGCATGGATTGGTTATCAAAGTATGAAGGGAATATTGAGTGTGCTAGTAAGACAATTTTGCTTACCACCCCAGAAGGGAGAAGGATCAAGTATGTATCCCGACATGTGCCAAAGAGGACTAAAGTAAATTGCCTAACAGGAGTTGTGCAGGAGGAAGTAGCAGTGGTAAGGGATTTTCCTGATGTATTTCCAGAGGAGTTGCCAGGCATGCCACCGGATAGAGATATTGAGTTTTTGATTGAGCTATTGCCAGGCACAGGGTCATTATCAAAGAAACCATATAGGATGCCAGCAAAGGATTTGGTGGAAATTAAGAAGCAGATTAAGGAGTTACTGGATAAGGGATATATTCGCCCAAGTTCTTCGCCTTGGGGATCGCCAGTACTTCTAGTGGAGAAGAAGGATGGATCGTTAAGGATGGTTGTTGATTATCGAGGATTGAAGGAAGTAACGATCAAGAACAAGTATCCACTACCAATGATCAACGATCTATTTGATCGATTGCAAGGAGCTAAGGTATTTTCCAAGATCGATCTGCGATCAGGATATCACCTGTTGAAGATTCGAGAACAGGATATTCCGAAGACAGCTTTTACGACCAGGTATGGGCTGTATGAGTATACCGTTATGTCATTTGGTCTGACTAAAGCACCTGCCTATTTTAGGAACATGATGAACAAAGTGTTTATGGAGTTTTTGGATAAGTTTGTCGTAGTGTTCATTGATGATATCCTAGTTTATTCGAAGAATGAAGAGGAGCATAATGAGCATTTGCCTTTGGTACTTGGAAAGCTCAGAGAACATCAATTATATGCCAAGTTCAGCAAATGTGAGTTTTGGTTGAAGGAAGTAGGATTCCTCGGACACGTTATATCAGGAGAAGGTATAGCAGTAGATCCCGCTAAAGTTGAAACCGTGACCAAGTGGGAAGCCCCAACAACAGTTGGAGAGATCCGGAGTTTTCTTGGACTCGCAGGATACTACTGAGATTTATTCAGAATTTCTCAAAGATTGCGAAGCCTACGACGGAGTTGTTAAAGAAGGATACCAAGTTCATATGGACAGAGGAATGTGAGGCTACTTTCCAGGAGTTGAAGAAACGTTTGGTTACCTCACCAGTGTTGATTTTGCCAGACCAGACCAAAGATTATGAGGTGTATTGTGACGCTTCACTTCGAGGATTGGAGCAGTGCTTATGTAGGAAGGGAGAGTTGTTTCATATGCCTCAAGACAACTGAAGCCTCATGAGTTGAATTCTGCCACGCATGATTTGGAGTTAGCAGCCGTAGTACATGCCTTGAAAACATGGAGACATTTCCTCATTGGAAAGCATTGTGAGGTGTACACGGATCATAAGAGTTTGAAGTACATTTTCACATAGAAGGAGTTAAACCTCAGACAAAGGAGATGGTTGGAGCTTATCAAGGATTATGATATGTAATTGCATTATCACCCCGGAAAGGCTAATGTAGTAGCAGACGCATTAAGCCATAAGAGCCATGTCAATACATTAATGACGGGAGAAATACCCAAGGAGTTAGCAGAAAATCTTCGTGAACTATGTTTGGAAATAGTTCCGAGAGGCTATGTAGCAGCATTGGAGATTCAGTCAACCTTGATGGATAAAATCAGGGAAGCCCAGAAAGCTGACAAAGAGATTGCCGCTATAAAGGAGAAACTAAGTAAAGGAAAAGCTAAAGGATTTCGTGAGGATGAACATGACACCCTATGGTTTGAAGACCGTGTTTACGTGCCCAATGACCCGGATATCAGGAAGTTGATACTGCAAGAGGCACACGATTCACCATATTCAATTCACCCAGGAAATACCAAGATGTATCTGGATTTGAGGAATATTTTCTGGTGGACTGGAATGAAGAAGGATATAGTGGAGTATGTAGCAGTTTGTGATGTATGTCAGAGAGTAAAGGCAGAGCATCAGAAGCCAGCAGGATTGTTACAACCATTGCCATACCCGAATGGAAGTGGGATAAGCTAGGCATGGATTTTATCACGGGATTTCCCAGGACTCGTTCAGGCTATGACTCGATTTGGGTTGTAGTTGATCGATTGATGAAAGTAGCTCATTTCATCCCAGTAAAGACCACTTATACCAGTGCTAAGTTGGCAAAGATATACATGACCAGGATCGTATGTCTGCATGGAGTTCCAAGGAGTATCGTATCGGATAGAGGAACCCAGTTTACCTCAAAGTTCTGGAAGCAGTTGCACGAAACTTTGGGAACCAGGTTAGAATTCAGTACAGCTTTTCATCCATAGACAGATGGACAGACCGAGAGAGTCAATCAGATTTTGGAGGATATGCTGAGAGCTTGTGCGCTAGATTATGGATCTAGTTGGGACGATAATTTACCATAGGCAGAGTTCTCTTACAACAACAGTTACCAAACCAGCTTGAAGATGGCCCCTTTTGAAGCATTGTACGGAAGGAGGTGCAGGACACCGTTGTCATGGGACGAAGTTGGAGACCGCCAATTGTTTGGACCTGACTTGATTAAAAAGTCTGAACAGAAGGTGAAGTTGATTCGCGATAGGCTCAAAGTAGCCCAGTCCAGACAGAAGAGTTATGCAGATTCTAAACGCAAGGAGACAGTTTACGAAGTCGGAGATAGAGCTTATCTTCGAGTATCTCCACTTTGGGGAGAAAAGCATTTTGGAGTTAAAGGGAAGTTAGCGCCACGATTTGTAGGACCATATCGAGTTTTGGAGCGTATGGGAGAAGTGGCCTACAAGTTGAAATTGCCCGAAGGATTGTCAGGAGTACATGATGTGTTCCACGTTTCTCAGTTAAAGAAATGTCACGCGGAGATGGCTGACATACCGTTGAGAGATACAGTGCCTTTGGAAACTATTCAGTTGGATAATGATTTGACTTACCAGGAGAAACCAATTAAGATCCTCGAGTTTGCCAGCCGAGTTACTCGCAGCAAGGTTATTAAGTTTTGAAAAGTTCAGTGGAGCCACCACACGGAGGATGAAGCCACCTGGGAGCGAGAGGAAGAGTTGCTCAAAGACCACCCTCACCTATTTTCTAGCCAACCCGAATCTCGAGGGCGAGATTCATCTTAAGGGGGGTAGGTTTGTAACATCCCAAATTTTCAATTTTGAATGTTATACATTAGATCATCATGCATATCATATTTTATTTTGCATTTTGGTTGATCCTAGAAATTCTACGCAACTCAATGACCCACGGAGAGAGTTGGGGATTTCGTTATTTTCATATTTGAGTTCTCTCAAATTTTGAGAATAGGATGATTTGATTTTATTTATTTTATCATCAATTATTTCTATTACAAAAATATGAGAGAGGGAATAAAATGACTTTCCCAAAATAAAGAAATATTGAGGATTTAATAAAAAAATCAAATAAGATTTTCTTTCGGAGTTTTTCGGCGTTTTTCTAATTGCATTTAGGTCCGAAATAAATGTTCATCTTGTGCGGCTTGATTTTAGAAGCCCGTCAAAATTTATTTCGGAATTTTTGGAGTTCGTTTAGTATTTCTTTTTTTCTTCCAAGAGGAATAATTAAAAAAAACGAACCGACTTCGGGCCGTACCCGAGCGGGACACCGCCCGGGGGCAGCCTTTAAATAGCGCCGCCCCGAGCCGCCCCATCCCATCAGCCCCGCCTGGATCCGCGCGCGCCGCCGGAGCCGCCGCCGCCGCCGACGATGATCCCGCCGCCCGAGGTTCGTCGCGCCTCGTTTTCCATGCCGAAAAAAGAGAAAAATAAAATTTCGTCGTTCGTCGTTTTACTTTTTCTCGGATTAAATCCGCGATTTTTCTGATCGCGATTCCTGATCCGATTTTCGTTTTAGTATAACTTTTCGCTCGTTTATCAGAATCAGGCGATTCAAGCGCCTAGGGATTCGTCTCGAAACTCTCTATCCGTTTAACCAACATAAACAAGATTTTGCTACTGTAAAATTTGCCCTAGATCCAGATTACTAAAACGAAGTTGTTTTCTTTCGCCGTTTCACTTTCGTTGCTTCGTTCGATTTGATTCTTTTTGCCAACCGGAGTTCTTAAGTTGAACCTTCTGGTTAGATCTCTTATTTGAGTTTTACCTGTGCATTATATGAGTACTTATTGTATGCTTGTTTGTTTGTCTGCGATAGAATACCCGTAGTGCGCCGCCTGTTACTTCGAATCGTTAGGTTTCGCGGATCATCAGCAAGGCAAGTAACACTTTGATCATACCTTTTCTACTACCCAGTTTTATTGCATTAGATCAATCCTCACACATTGCATGATTAGGATCTAATTAAATTGTGGGATGGGAAGTAGATGAGGTAGTGCCTATTACCTGTTATTATCAAACCTTTGGGAGTTACTTCTACGTTTGCTTATTATGCCATGCTATGCTAGTAGACGTGGATTGGGTGAGTGAAATCCATGACAGATGTGAGATTGTTAATTAATGGTTTATCTAAGGTGGCAACTTAAACACACATCTGGGTGGATTGAGGCACCTGGGTATTCCAGGACTTGCCTGTTTTCTTTTGGACCGCCACCCAGGCTCAAAGGGATCATGAGACTATTCATACTAGAAAATTCCGTGTGCAGCCACAAGCTATTATGGGCTCTAGCATAGTTGACTAAGTCGTGCGAACTCTTACAGTGGTAGACTAGCAGATGTAGGGGACGTAGGTGGTACGATCTACCCATCGTAAGGTGCTAGCTCTTCTGAAAGACTATGTCTCGGTCATCCGTCTTCTCAAACACCATGTAGTGCGAGAAACCAAATGGAGACGATCGAGTCTTGTGGGGAAAAGTGCGCAAACCTCTGCAGAGTGTAATAAACTAATCATGGTTAGCCGTGTCCCTGGTTATGGACATCTTGAGTATCTAGTACTTGGATTTTCATGTGAATCTCAACATGTTACTCTAAATTAATTTTGTTGGGTTATGTTTAATGATGATGCTTAATTGGGATTGAGAATGCTGTCAACCATTCTCAATGTTTAACAACCACCATGATAGTTAAATAAATCTATTCCTTTGAAGTAGGGAAAAATTGGCTTTACGCAAAACTGTAACCATATAGCTTTCCACCAGCCAAATATGTATATAGTATAGCTGTTTCATTCCATTACTCTCTATGTGCTACCTTGCCAGCATATTCCATGTGCTGACCCGTTTCGGGCTGCAATGTTAATGTTGCAGACTTTTCAGACGACGATTAAGGAGTTTTTAGGTCGTGGTTCTATATTCAGTGATGCCGTTGGAGTTGATGGACTCACTTATCTTCCAAGCCTTCCGTTGTTATCGTTATTAGATGGCCTTAAGCCATATTTATTGTAATAAGTTCTCTTTTGAGACACTTGATGTAATAAGTGTGTGATTGCTACTCTGTTATAAATCCTCCGAGTACTGTGTGGTGTCAGCATTACTGATCCAGGGATGACACTGGAGCACAGAGATCAGACTGTTTGAGGTCTGGTTGCTACGTCTCCTTAGCCCGCTGATACGCCTAGTTGATGTGAGACTATCTTCTCCCTTTTTGTCTTCTCCACAACCACCACTCTATTCCACATATAGTGCTATGTCCATGGCTCACGCTCATGTATTGCGTGAAAATTGAAAAAGTTTGAGAACATCAAAAGTATGAAACAATTTCTTGGCTTGTCATCGGGGTTGTGCATGATTTAAATATTTTGGGTGGTGAAGATGGAGCATAGCCAGACTATATGATTTTGTAGGGATAGATTTCTTTGGCCATGTTATTTTGAGAAGACATGATTGCTTTGTTAGTATGCTTGAAGTATTATTATTTTTATGTCAATATGAACTTTTGTCTTGAATCTTATGGATCTGAATATTCATACCACAATTAAGAAGAATTACATTGAAATTATGCCAACTAGCATTCCACATCAAAAATTATCTTTTTTATCATTTACCTACTTGAGCACGAGCAGGAATTATGCTTGGGGATGCTTGATAAGTTTCCAACGTATCTACTGTTTTGGGCAACATTGGGCTTTATTTTCCACTTTTATATTACTTTTCGGACTAACCTATTAACCGGAGGCCTAGCCCAGATTTGCTGTTTTATGCCTATTTCAGTGTTTTGAAGAAAAGGAATATCAGACGGAGTCGAAACGGAACGAAATCAACTAGAGAAGTTATTTTTGGAACGAAAGCCACCCGATGGACTTGGATCCCACGTAAAGGAAGGAACAAGGAAGCCACGAGGGTGGGGGCGCGCCCACCCCCCTAGGGCGCGCCCTTGCCTCGTGGGGCCCTCGTGGCTCCTCTGACGTATTTCTTCCGCCTATATAACTCCACGTACCCTAAAACTTCCAGAACGGAGATTAGATCGGGACTTCCGCCGCCACAAGCCTCTGTAACCACCAAAAGTCAATCGGGACCCTATTCCGGCACCCTGCCGGAGGGGGGATCCTTCACCGGTGGCCATCTTCATCATCCAGGCGCTCTCCATGATGAGGAGGGAGTAGTTCTCCCTCGGGGCCGAGGGTATGTACCAGTAGCTATGTGTTTGATCTCTCTCTCTCTCTCTCTCTCTCTCGTGTTCTTCAGATGCTACGATCTTGATGTATCGTGAGCTTTGCTATTATAGTTGGATCTTATGTTTCTCCTCCCCCTCTACTCTCTTGTAATGAATTGAGTTTCCCCTTTGAAGTAATCTTATCGGATTGAGTCTTTAAAGATTTGAGAACACTTGATGTATGTCTTGCCGTGGATATCTGTGGTGACAATGGGATATCACGTGATTCACTTGATGTATGTTTTGGTGATCAACTTGTGGGTTCCGCCCATGAACCTATGCATAGGGGTTGGCACACGTTTTCGTCGTGATTCTCCGGTAGGGACTTTGGGGCACTCTTTGAGGTCCTTTGTGTTTGTTAAATAGATGAATCTGAGATTGTGTGATGCATATCGTATAATCATGCCCACGGATACTTGAGGTGACATTGGAGTATCTAGCTGACATTAGGGTTTTGATTGATTTGTGTCTTAAGGTGTTATTCTAGTACGAACTCTAGGGCTGTTTGTGACACTTATAGGAATAGCCCAATGGATTGATTGGAAAGAATAACTTTGAGGTGGTTTCGTACCCTACCATAATCTCTTCGTTCGTTCTCCGCTATTAGTGACTTTGGAGTGACTCTTTGTTGCATGTTGAGGGACAGTTATGTGATCCAATTATGTTAGTATTGTTGAGGGAACTTACACTAGCAAAAGTATGAACCCTAGGCCTTGTTTCAACACATTGCAATACGGTTTACGCTCACTTTTATCACTTGCTACCTTGCTGTTTTTATTATTTCAGATTACAAATACCTTTATCTACTATCCATATACCACTTGTATCACCATCTCTTCGCCGAACTAGTGCACCTATACAATTTACCATTGTATAGGGTGTGTTGGGGACACAAGAGACTCTTTGTTATTTGGTTGCAGGGTTGCTTGAGAGAGACCATCTTCATCCTACGCCTCCTACGAATTGATAAACCTTAGGTCATCCACTTGAGTAAATTTGCTACTGTCCTACAAACCTCTGCACTTGGAGGCCCAACAAAATCTACAAGAAGAAGGTTGTGTAGTAGACATCATACGTCTCCGGCGGCTCTGCTCCAGCGCACACCGCGCCCCTTGCGCCCTCTCCTCCTCTTGGATGGCACCTTCTTCGGTGCGCTCGCCCGCGCTGGGCTGCAGAACAGCGACCCCAACCTACTCTCATGCGTCTCCGGCGTGGTGGAGCATCATATGGCAACCTCCTCCACTGCATTAGGACCACTGGAGGGCCTCCCTTGCTCATGTGAACACCTCAAACCCCTTTTTCTCTCCTCCAGCCCTTCTTTTCTTCTTAGGATGTGCTTTGACTGACTGAGCGTGTTCATCCGTATATATTTGAACAAGTTCCTATTCTTGCAAGCATGGAACATATATGTTTACCACTTTACCTTGTGCAGTAATAGTTTTGGTGTCAAGCTAAATAAAGAGGCAATCCAAATGGCTTGAAATAAGAAGTTTTGTGGGGGCTAATTGAGGCTTTATAGATTCTTTATAGTTAAGCACTTGTACCTATGCCTATCTCCTCTGTTGTGAGCCCGTGGCTGAACCATACACTGTTTCATGTAGACTACTAGCTTGCATGGGCCTGAAGAATGGAGTAATTTAGCTATTGCACCTCTAGTTTGTTCTATTGTGTCCTAGACAGTGAGGGAAATTGAAGGAAGTATTTTGTAGTTCATAATTTTCTGGGTTAATATGCATATCACTTATACATATATATATTTCACTTGTTCAGCTGTGGTAATTATCTTGGTTAATGTGCACAGCGTAGCCTGTTTCACCCACTAATTTTTTAGTGTTTTATTTGATAGGTATAGAAGAGAAGTGAATGTATGACGGTGATGTCGATTGTTGGCTGCCGGTGTGAACCAACAAATATGCCGAGACAACAGGCAGTTGATGGAAGCGTCCAAGTCGAGTCAGGTCAGCAAGTCGTGAATCTGAACAACCCTATTTCACAAGTGCACTCTGAATGATGTTGTTGGCCTGAAACTAAAGGCCAATTAAGCAAATGCCTTAAATAATGCGTGTTCACTAGCAAGGTAATAGTGGTATGCTCCGACCACTTTATACTTCATTCCAATATTTTTGAATGATACATACATCTGTTGATCAAGATCTCTTATAGCCACGATTACTCCTATTGTCGCTGTAGTACATGGGTTAGCACAATTAATTTAAGTAACAAGAATCTAGTTGATGTCATTAAGCATAACTAGGATGTATTGAACCGGAATTCTAATCGTCTCTGGGGTCAAGCAGAACATGTTTGTTTCATGTTCTGTATGAGGTTTGGCCACAATTCAGAAAATCATTGATCCCGCTAACTCTCTCTTTTACGTGTTAAGAGCTAACATGTATTTTCATAGTCGTACTTCTGCCTTCAGAGGATTTTGGACAGCCAGATCAATATCAACTTGATATAGCCCACATTCTAGGTATTCTGGACAATGGAGTTGGAACTTGCCTCTCACAGTTATTCTATTCGGTATACCATGTGTAGTGTGTTCTCTCTGATATGTTTTAGTTTTGCAGCATTGCTTTGCAATAAACTAGGACTTTGTTTTGTGATATTTAAATATACAATATATCAAAGGTTTATTGGTGAACTGTTTGCATCTTGCATAAATTTGGAAATTAATAGCTTAAGGATATTCTAGTTATGGGAAAATGCGGACCATGCTTGAAAAGGCAACTATAAAAATCACTACATTTTGAAAAATAACTTATGTTTGTTATTGGCTAAAGAGATTTGTTTTTATAGACGCACAAAAAACTAGGATCCAAGCAAGTAAAGGAAATAGAGATTATTAAGAAACGATTGATACTACTATTATTTATCTCAATTTTGGTAAATGATAGTGTGAATCTAATATCTAACAGACTTCTCAAAAAATTAGCATATATGTTTTAATATGGTCTATGGTAGCTCATAGTCTGAATTTTGTGCTTGCAGGTGCATTCACATCACCTTATCTTGTGCAGGCTATGGAAAAATACTTGATTGTTCTTGTTGCTTTGAATATAATATCTAACAGTCTTAAGAAGGTATATCAACTTTTTAATATATATACAATGTGCTTCCTGGCATCCTTGCTGCTAGGAAACTAAATATGTATAGCACTAGGTGGCTGCACTATATCATTGTTTATTATGCATGTAGTATGACATTAAAAACAATACACGTCTTAGCATATGTTGTTTTGCTGCTGATGCATATACATGCTTGCACTATTAATATACATGCAATGATGATGAATCATCTCTCACACATGCGCAAGCCTTGTTCCTACCATTGTCACCCTATATACATATATAATGATTCATTTAATTTCATTATTGTTTCCTATTATAATAATAGTACTATGTCTGTCAAGTGGGCAGCACATATTGTTTATTATTTGTCAGCCCTTTGAGATGTACTTGCAGCATAAATAACATTGAGTTTTATGCCGCTGGTCGTTGACCTGGTTGGCATAAACTTCAAATGTTCATGTGTTGACAAGTTTACACATCACGGCGAGGATATTATTGGTTAGTGATGCCATTTTGTTGGCATGTTTATATGGCCTTAACTACTACTACTATAGTACTTGAGTTCTGTGATGTATGTTTTGTTTCTTTGTCATTTGACTTCCATTTGACAGGCTTTTCTTTGGATTAATTTTAAGCAACTTCATGGTTAATCTCATTTTATAGTAGATGCAATGTTATCCTCATTTGTAGGCACTATAAGATTTAAGAATTTTGGACAACATTTAGTTCATTTTTATATTTGTTGTAATTCTCTTATTTCTATGATCCATTCATGTCTACAAATATCTAATAAGGTTCTTGTAAATATGACAGGGAAGATTAGGTAGTGAGCTACTTAGTGCCGCCATCACAATCAGGCATGACATGATAGTTGCCACAGGAGGACCGATAAGAAAACATGAATAACAGCCTCAATAGCTTATATGTTATGTTGATGTAAAGTGGGTTGTATAGGTTCCTAACCTTGTTGTGTGATATATTGTCCATCTATGTTGTAAGTTATCACTTCATAGAAGGATTTTGTAAACTGCTATGTTGTATTTACATACCGATGGCTGCAAACTAAATGAACTGTGTAATGTTCTGACACATTGCAAATACTTCCTCTTGGGCAAAAATTAACATTCGAATTAGTGAGACACATTATGCCAAAAACATTCTTGGTCAAACTTAGGCAGAAATAAATGGGTTAAAGAGGCATAAATGAATGTGCTAATGGGGACGACCAAATTTAAATTGTGCCCAAATCGATGACGATTTTTGTGACGGAAAATAGTATCCATGTAGGCAGACATGTCATTCATCGAAAATCCTACGTGGCATTAGTCCATGACGGATTGTTGCTGTCACAGAGGTTTGGGCTTGGGAGGGCCTGATGCAGATCCATGACGGTCAAGAACCGTCAAGGAAGGGATGATGTGAAATTATGACGCGATATACAGGACGGATTTCAGATCCGTCATGCATGAGGGCCCATGATAGTTTTCCACTGGTCCATGACGGACTAAATCCGTCATGTATAACAGATTTCTTGTAGTGGTTGCAAAAGCAATAGTTGGCGAGACGACCATGTGACGACACGTTGATAGAGATCAAGATGATGGAGATCATGGTGTCATGCCGGTGACAATGGAGATCATGACGATACTTTGGAGATGGAGATCAAAGGCACAAGATGATAATGGGCATATCATGTCACATATTTTGATTGCATGTGATGTTTATATTTTATGCATGTGACGCCCGGATCATTACGCTACAGTAAACTACTACTAATGATGCCACTTCCCCACGATTACTGTTGCTAATCTCACAAAGGTTCAAATACCGCCCGAATTCAAATTCAAAATAAAAACAAACCTCAAAAGTTTTCAAATATTAAAACCAAAATGTTCGGATTGTGCCAGTTAATGCATAGGTGATTTGGGTGAAGAAACCACATTTTTACAAAATATTTAAATGCACTAAACTAACTAAAACATTAGCAAAAACAACTATGTAAATGCTCCTTAAATAGTAAACCCGTGAAAAGTACTTTATTTAGAATGCCTAATTAATTTGTGACAGTGGCATAAATCGTAACGTTATTTAGGTGTCACTTTTATAATTTATAAACATAAATAAAAAGAAACTAAAAATAAAATAGTAGAGGTTAAAAAAACAAGTATAAAAAATGGGCAGAGGGACCCTGGCCCAGCTCGGCCTCGGCCCAACTGGCCGGCCCAGCCGCACCTCTCTTGGCCTATATGGCCCCTCCCCCGTGACCTAATCCCCAAACACCCCCACGACCCCCACCTCTCCCCTCGTCACCCTCACCCGCCGCCACCACGCCAGGCACACATGAGAGGAGCTCCCCGCATCCGTCCCCTCCGCGAGCGCCTCCTACCACCACGAACGTGAGCCACTCCGGCGACGCTCTGCCGCCTTGCCACCCACCGGCTCCCTTCCTTCCCTTCCTATGCGCCTTCCCGTCGCCCCTGCCCGACTACCTCGTCCGCATCGGCCCACGCCGTGTCGGCCATCGGAGCAACCATCCAGCACCACCGGCACCTCCTGCGCGACGCCTGCGTCGTTCTCCTTCGTCCGCATCCGCCCATCGCCGCCTTGACACCGCCGCCGCGTCGCACGACCCCAACTCCACCCCGAGCCCATTGCCCTCCCCATCCTACTCCCGGTGAGCCGCGCCTGCCTTCCCCTCCTCTCGAACCCCGCCACGCTCACCGTAGCCTCCCCGGCTCGCCCCACCACGTGCCTGCTCACCCAGTGCTGCCACGCGCGTGCCTCGCCGTGCCCTACTCCGCTCCCCGCAGCACCGTCGAACTCATGCCGCTGCCGTCGATGGCCGTCATCGTTGTGGCCTTCTCCGGCCACCCATGTCCCAACTCCACCAGTGGATGTGGCCGATTCATAGCTACTCGTAGCTGTGCTTGACTCGCCGAACCATCGCTCGTAGTGCAACCCCGATGCTCCTCCACCGCGCCTGGATGTTGCCACCGGTTATCTCTGGCCAGCTGACGTGTCCGGTTAATTAGGGGCACTAATTACCCTATTTGTTGCCCCTTTCACTATGACATGTGGGCCCCAACTAATTAGGAATAGCTAAACAACTCTTTGAATAAAACATGAGACTATTACATGTGGGACCCGTGCACTGTTTAAAAGGATAAGATTTAGTTAAACCTAACTGCATATGACAAGGGGTCCCGCCGTAGAACGATTTAAAATAAAAGATTAAATGTCAAAATAAATAAATTAGTAATTAATTGATTAATTAGTGAATGGATTAAGTTAATTAATTCTGTTTCACTAAATTGAATAAATTTAGTCAACCTAATCAAGTGATTAAACTAATTAGCTAGGTTAAATAAAACCGTGACAATGACGAATGGGTCCCACCTGCAGGGTTGACCTAGTCAACTTTTGGCCTTGCTGACATCACGCTGACATCATAATTGCATTTCTTTAATTCTTGAAAATGATTTAAATCTTTTAAAATCAATATAAAATAAATCGTAGCACGGATGGAAAAACTTTGTACATGAAAGTTGCTCAGAACGACGAGATGAACTCGGATACGCAACCCGTTCGTCTGCCACGCATCCCTAGCATAGCGAACACGCAACTTTCTCCCTCCGGTTCATCTGTCCGAAAACGCGAAACACCGGGGATATTTACCTGATGTTTCCCCCTTCACCCGTATCACCTCATACCGCGTTAGGGTGCACCTAGCATCACGGTTTGCTTTGTCGTGCTTCATTATGCATCTATTTGCATTGTATTCACTGTTTCTTCCCCCCTCTTCTTCCGCTAGACACTGAGACCGACGTCGCTGCTACCCAATACGACTACGGAGTTGACGACCCCTCTCTCTTGCCAGAGCAACCAGGCAAGCCCCCCCTTGATCACTAGATATTGCCTATTCTTCTCTCTACTGCTTGCATTAGAGTAGTGTAGCATGTTACTGCTTTCCGTTAATCCTATTCTGATGCATAGCCTGTCCTTGCTACCACTGTTGTTACCTTTACCCGCTATCCTAATGCTTAGTATAGGATGCTAGTGTTCCATCAGTGGCCCTACACTCTTGTCCGTCTGCCATGCTATATTACTGGGCCGTGATCACTTCGGGAGGTGATCACGGACATATGCTATATACTTTATACTGTTACTTTACTTATGATATTGTTCGGAGTTGGGAGCTGAAGGGGCACGTGGCTCCATCCTAGCAGAGGTGGGCCTGGGTTCCCGATGGCCCCTGACTGGGTGATTATAAAGGAGTACTACAGGTGTCTCCAATGGTGGATGTTGGGTTGAAGTATTTCGAGATTAGGATTTGTCACTCCGATTGTCGGAGAGGTATCTCTGGGCCCTCTCGGTAATACACATCACATAAGCCTTGCAAGCATAATAACTAAGATGTTAGTTATGAGATGATGTATTACGGAACGAGTAAAGAGACTTGCCAGTAACGAGATTGAACTAGGTATTGGATACCGACGATCGGATCTCGGGCAAGTAACATACCGATGACAAAGGGAACAACGTATGTTGTTATGCGGTCTGACCGATAAAGATCTTCGTAGAATATGTAGGAGCCAATATGGGCATCCAGGTCCCGCTATTGGTTATTGACCGGAGACATGTCTCGATCATGTCTACATTGTTCTCGAACCGTAGGGTCCGCACGCTTAACGTTACGATGACAGTTATTATGAGTTTATGCATTTTGATGTACTGAAGGTTGTTCGGAGTCCCGAATGTGATCACGGACATGACGAGGAGTCTCGAAATGGTCGAGACATAAAGATTGATATATTGGAAGCCTATGTTTGGACACCGGAAGTGTTCTGGGTGAAATCGGGATTTTACCGGAATACCGGGAGGGTTACCGGAACCCCCCGGGAGGCTAATGGGCCTATTGGGCCTTAGTGGAAAAGAGAATAGGGGCAGCCCACAGCTGGCCGCGCCCCCCTCTTCCCCAAGTCCTAGTAGGACTAGGAGAAGGGGCCGGCCCCCCTCTCTCTCCTTTTCCCCTTGGAATCCTAGTTGGAATAGGATTGAGGGGGGGAGTCCTACTCCCGGTAGGAGTAGGACTCCTCCCGCGCCCTCTCCCTAGCCGGCCGAACCCCCTCCCCCTGCTCCTTTATATACGGGGGCAGGGGGCACCCCATAGACACACAAGTTGATCATTGTTGATCGTTCCTTAGCCGTGTGCGGTGCCCCCTGCCACCAAATTCCACCTCGGTCATATCGTTGTAGAGCTTAGGCGAAGCCCTGTGTCGGTAATATATCAAGATCGTCACCACGCCGTTGTGCTGACGGAACTCTTCCTCGATGCTTTGCTGGATCGGAGCCCGAGGATCGTCGTCGAGCTGAACGTGTGCTAAGAACTCGGAGGTGCCGGAGTAACGGTGCTTGGATCGGTCGGATCGGGAAGAAGACGTATGACTACTTCCTCTACGTTGTGAGATCGCTTCCGCAGTCGGTCTGCGTTGGTACGTAGAGAATACTCTCCCCCTCGTTGCTATGCATCACCATGATCTTGCGTGTGCGTAGGAAAATTTTCGAAATTACTACGTTCCCCAACAGTGGCATCCGAGCCTAGGTTTTATGGTTTGATGTTATTTGCACGAGTAGAACACAAGTGAGTTGTGGGCGATACAAGTCATACTGCCTACCAGCATGTCATACTTTGGTTCGGCGGTATTGTTGGACGAGACGATCCGGACCAACCTTACGCGTACTCTTACGCGAGACCGGTTCCCTCGACGTGCTATGCACACAGATGGCTTGCGGAAGACTGTCTCTCCAACTTTAGTTGAACCAAGTGTGGCTACGCCCGGTCCTTGAGAAGGTTAAAACGGAGTCTATTTGACAAACTATCGTTATGGTTTTGATGCGTAGGTGAGATGTGTTCTTACTTAAGCCCGTAGCAGCCACGTAAAACTTGCAACAACAAAGTAGAGGACGTCTAACTTGTTTTTGCAGGGCATGTTGTGATGTGATATGGTCAAGGCATGATGCTGATTTTATTGTATGAGATGATCATGTTTTGTAACCAAGTTATCGGCAACTGGCAGGAGCCATATGGTTGTCGCTTTATTGTATGCAATGCAATCGCGATGTAATGCTTTACTTTATTACTAAGCGGTAGTGATAGTCGTGGAAGCATAAGATTGGCGAGACGACAACGATGCTACGATGGAGATCAAGGTGTCGCGCCGGTGACGATGGTGATCATGACAGTGCTTCGGAGATGGAGATCACAAGCACAAGATGATGATGGCCATATCATATAACTTATATTGATTGCATGTGATGTTTATCCTTTTATGCATCTTATCTTGCTTTGATTGACGGTAGCATTATAAGATGATCTCTCACTAAATTATCAAGAAGTGTTCTCCCTGAGTATGCACCATTGCCAAAGTTCGTCGTGCCCAGACACCACGTGATGATCGGGTGTGATAAGCTCTACGTCCATCTACAACGGGTGCAAACCAGTTTTGCACACGCAGAATACTCAGGTTAAACTTGACGAGCCTAGCATATGCAGATATGGCCTCGGAACACAGAGACCGAAAGGTCGAGCGTGAATCATATAGTAGATATGATCAACATGACGATGTTCACCATTGAAAACTACTCCATCTCACGTGATGATCGGTTATGGTTTAGTTGATTTGGATCACGTGATCACTTAGAGGATTAGAGGGATGTCTATCTAAGTGGGACTTCCTAAGTAATTTGATTAACTGAACTTAAACTTATCATGAACTTAGTACCTGATAGTATCTTCCTTATTTATGTTGATTGTAGATAGATGGCTCGTGCTGTTGTTCCGTTGAATTTTAATGCGTTCCTTGAGAAAGCAAAGTTGAAAGATGATGGTAGCAATTACACGGACTGGGTCCGTAACCTGAGGATTATCCTCATTGCTGCACAGAAGAATTACGTCCTGGAAGCACCGCTGTGTGCCAGGCCTGCTGCTGGAGCAACGCCAGATGTTATGAACGTTTGGCAGAGCAAAGCTGATGACTACTCGATAGTTCAGTGTGCCATGCTTTACGGCTTAGAATCGGGACTTCAACGACGTTTTGAACGTCATGGAGCATATGAGATGTTCCAGGAGTTGAAGTTAATATTTCAAGCAAATGCCCGAATTGAGAGATATGAAGTCTCCAATAAGTTCTATAGCTGCAAGATGGAGGAGAACAGTTCTGTCAGTGAGCATATACTCAAAATGTCTGGGTATAATAATCACTTGATTCAGATGGGAGTTAATCTTCCAGATGATTGCGTCATTGACAGAATTCTCCAATCACTGCCACCAAGCTACAAGAGCTTCGTGATGAACTATAATATGCAAGGGATGAACAAGACTATTCCCGAGCTCTTCGCAATGCTGAAAGCTGCGGAGGTAGAAATCAAGAAGGAGCATCAAGTGTTGATGATTAACAAACCACTGGTTTCAAGAAAAAGGGCAAAGGGAAGAAGAAGGGGAACTTCAAGAAGAACAGCAAGCTAGTTGCTGCTCAGGAGAAGAAACCCAAGTCTGGACCTAAGCCTGAAACTGAGTGCTTCTACTGCAAGCAGACTGGTCACTGGAAGCGGAACTGCCCCAAGTATTTGGCGGATAAGAAGGATGGCAAGGTGAACAAAGGTATATGTGATATACATGTTATTGATGTGTACCTTACTAGAGCTCGCAGTAGCACCTGTGTATTTGATACTGGTTCTGTTGCTAATATTTGCAACTCGAAACAGGGACTACGGAATAAGCGGACGCTGGCAAAGGATGAGGTGACGATGCGCGTGGGAAACGGTTCCAAAGTCGATGTGATCGCGGTCGGCACGCTACCTCTACATCTACCTTCGGGATTAATATTAGACCTAAATAATTGTTATTTGGTGCCAGCGTTGAGCATGAACATTATATCTGGATCTTGTTTGATGCGAGACGGTTATTCATTTAAATCAGAGAATAATGGTTGTTCTATTTATATGAGTAATATCTTTTATGGTCATGCACCTTTGAAGAGTGGTCTATTCTTATTGAATCTCGATAATAGTGATACACATATTCATAATGTAGAAGCCAAAAGATGCAGAGTTGATAATGATAGTGCAACTTATTTGTGGCACTGCCGTTTAGGTCATATCGGTGTAAAGCGCATGAAGAAACTCCATACTGATGGGCTTTTGGAACCACTTGATTATGAATCACTTGGTACTTGCGAACCGTGCCTCATAGGCAAGATGACTAAAACACCGTTCTCCGGTACTATAGAGAGAGCAACAGATTTATTGGAAATCATACATACCGATGTATGTGGTCCGATGAATATTGAGGCTCGTGGCGGATATCGTTATTTTCTCACCTTCACAGATGATTTAAGCAGATATGGGTATATCTACTTAATGAAACATAAGTCTGAAACATTTGAAAAGTTCAAGGAATTTCAGAGTGAAGTTGAAAATCATCGTAACAAGAAAATAAAGTTTCTACGATCTGATCGTGGAGGAGAATATTTGAGTTACGAGTTTGGTATACATTTGAAAAATTGTAGAATAGTTTCGCAACTCACGCCACCCGGAACACCACAGCGTAACGGTGTGTCCGAACGTCGTAATCGTACTTTACTAGATATGGTGCGATCTATGATGTCTCTTACTGATTTACCGCTATCATTTTGGGGTTATGCTTTAGAGACGGCTGCATTCACGTTAAATAGGGCACCATCAAAATCCGTTGAGACGACGCCTTATGAACTATGGTTTGGCAAGAAAGCAAAGTTGTCGTTTCTTAAAGTTTGGGGCTGCGATGCTTATGTGAAAAAGCTTCAACCTGATAAGCTCGAACCCAAAGCGGAGAAATGTGTCTTCATAGGATACCCAAAGGAAACTGTTGGGTATACCTTCTATCACAGATCCGAGGGCAAGACATTCGTTGCTAAGAATGGATCATTTCTAGAGAAGGAGTTTCTCTCGAAAGAAGTGAGTGGGAGGAAAGTAGAACTTGACGAGGTAACTGTACCTACTCCCTTATTGGAAAATAGTACATCACAGAAAACTGTTTCTGCGACACCTATACCAATTAGTGAGGAAGCTAATGATGATGATCATGAAACTTCAGGGCAAGATGCTACTGAACCACATAGATCAACCAGAGTGAGATCCGCACCAGAGTGGTACGGTAATCCAGTTCTGGAAGTCATGCTGCTAGATCATGATGAACCTACGAACTATGAAGAAGCGATGGTGAGCCCAGATTCCGCAAAGTGGCTTCAGGCCATGAAATCTGAGATGGGATCCATGTATGAGAACAAAGTATGGACTTTGGTTGACTTGCCCGATGATCGGCAAGCAATTGAGAATAAATGGATCTTCAAGAAAAAGACTGACGCTGACGGTAATATTACTGTCTATAAAGCTCGACTTGTCACAAAAGGTTTTCGACAAGTTCAAGGGGTTGACTACGATGAGACCTTCTCACCCGTAGCGATGCTTAAATCCGTCAGAATCATGTTAGCAATTGCCGCATTTTATGATTATGAAATATGGCAAATGGATGTCAAAACTGCATTCCTGAATGGATTTCTGGAAGAAGAGTTGTATATGATGCAACCAGAAGGTTTTGTCGATCCAAAGGGAGCTAACAAAGTATGCAAACTCCAGCGATCCATTTATGGACTGGTGCAAGCATCTCAGAGTTGGAATAAACGCTTTGATAGTGTGATCAAAGCATTTGGTTTTATACAGACTTTTGGAGAAGCCTGTATTTACAAGAAAGTGAGTGGGAGCTCTGTAGCATTTCTGATATTATATGTGGATGACATATTGCTGATTGGAAATGATATAGAATTTCTGGATAGCATAAAGGGATACTTGAATAAAAGTTTTTCGATGAAAGACCTCGGGGAAGCTGCTTACATATTAGGCATAAAGATCTATAGAGATAGATCAAGACACTTAATTGGACTTTCACAAAGCACATACCTTGACAAGATTTTGAAGAAGTTCAAAATGGATCGAGCAAAGAAAGGGTTCTTGCCTGTGTTACAAGGTGTGAAGTTGAGTCAGACTCAATGCCCGACCACTGCAGAAGATAGAGAGAAAATGAAAGATGTTCCCTATGCTTCAGCCATAGGCTCTATCATGTATGCAATGCTGTGTACCAGACCTGATGTGTGCCTTGCTATAAGTTTAGCAGAGAGGTACCAAAGTAATCCAGGAGTGGATCACTGGACAGCGGTCAAGAACATCCTGAAATACCTGAAAAGGACTAAGGATATGTTTCTCGTATATGGAGGTGACAAAGAGCTCACCGTAAGAGGTTACGTTGATGCAAGCTTTGACACTGATCCGGACGATTCTAAATTGCAAATCGGATACGTGTTTACTTTAAACGGTGGAGCTGTCAGTTGGTGCAGTTCTAAACAAAGCGTCGTAGCGGGATCTACATGTGAAGCGGAGTACATAGCTGCTTCGGAAGCAGCAAATGAAGGAGTCTGGATGAAGGAGTTCATATCCGATCTAGGTGTCATACCTAGTGCATCGGGTCCAATGAAAATCTTTTGTGACAATACTGGTGCAATTGCTTTGGCAAAGGAATCCAGATTTCACAAAAGGACCAAACACATCAAGAGACGCTTCAACTCCATCCGGGATTTAGTCCAGGTGGGAGACATAGAGATTTGCAAGATACATACGGATCTGAATGTTGCAGACCCGTTGACTAAGCCTCTTCCACGAGCAAAACATGATCAGCACCAAGGCTCCATGGGTGTTAGAATCATTACTGTGTAATCTAGATTATTGACTCTAGTGCAAGTGGGAGACTGAAGGAAATATGCCCTAGAGGCAATAATAAAGTTATTATTTATTTCCTTATATCATGATAAATGTTTATTATTCATGCTAGAATTGTATTAACCGGAAACATAATACATGTGTGAATACATAGACAAACAGAGTGTCACTAGTATGCCTCTACTTGACTAGCTCGTTAATCAAAGATGGTTATGTTTCCTAACCATGAACAAAGAGTTGTTATTTGATTAACGAGGTCACATCATTAGTTGAATGATCTGATTGACATGACCCATTCCATTAGCTTAGCACCCGATCGTTTAGTATGTTGCTATTGCTTTCTTCATGACTTATACATGTTCCTATAACTATGAGATTATGCAACTCCCGTTTACCGGAGGAACACTTTGGGTACTGCCAAACGTCACAACGTAACTGGGTGATTATAAAGGAGTACTACAGGTGTCTCCAATGGTGGATGTTGGGTTGGCGTATTTCGAGATTAGGGTTTGTCACTCCGATTGTCGGAGAGGTATCTCTGGGCCCTCTCGGTAATACACATCACATAAGCCTTGCAAGCATAATAACTAAGATGTTAGTTATGAGATGATGTATTACGGAACGAGTAAAGAGACTTGCCAGTAACGAGATTGAACTAGGTATTGGATACCGACGATCGAATCTCGGGCAGGTAACATACCGATGACAAAGGGAACAACGTATGTTGTTATGCGGTCTGACCGATAAAGATCTTCGTAGAATATGTAGGAGCCAATATGGGCATCCAGGTCCCGCTATTGGTTATTGACCGGAGACATGTCTCGGTCATGTCTACATTGTTCTCGAACCGTAGGGTCCGCACGCTTAACGTTACGATGACAGTTATTATGAGTTTATGCATTTTAATGTACCGAAGGTTGTTCAGAGTCCCGGATGTGATCACGGACATGACGAGGAGTCTCGAAATGGTCGAGACGTAAAGATTGATATATTGGAAGCCTATGTTTGGACACCGGAAGTGTTCCGGGTGAAATCGGGATTTTACCGGAATACCGGGAGGGTTACCGGAACCCCCCGGGAGGCTAATGGGCCTATTGGGCCTTAGTGGAAAAGAGAAAAGGGGCAGCCCATAGCTGGCCACGCCCCCCCCCTTCCCCAAGTCCTAGTAGGACTAGGAGAAGGGGCCGGCCCCCCCTCTCTCTCCTTTTCCCCTTGGAATCCTAGTTGGAATAGGATTGAGGGGGGGGGGGAGTCCTACTCCCGGTAGGAGTAGGACTCCTCCCGCGTCCTCTCCCTAGCCGGCCGAACCCCCTCCCCCTGCTCCTTTATATACGGGGGCAGGGGGCACCCCATAGACACACAAGTTGATCATTGTTGATCGTTCCTTAGCCGTGTGCGGTGCCCCCTGCCACCAAATTCCACCTCGGTCATATCGTTGTAGAGCTTAGGCTAAGCCCTGTGTCGGTAATACATCAAGATCGTCACCACGCCGTTGTGCTGACGGAACTCTTCCTTGACGCTTTGCTGGATCGGAGCCCGAGGATCGTCATCGAGCTGAACGTGTGCTAAGAACTCGGAGGTGCCGGAGTAACGGTGCTTGGATCAGTCGGATCGGGAAGAAGACGTACGACTACTTCCTCTATGTTGTGAGATCGCTTCCGCAGTCGGTCTGCGTTGGTACGTAGACAATACTCTCCCCCTCGTTGCTATGCATCACCATGATCTTGCGTGTGCGTAGGAAAATTTTCGAAATTACTACGTTCCCCAACACTTCTTAAGTTTCAAATCGAGAGATACTCATGCTTCTTCCCCGAGTTAACCGTCTGATGCTCGATCTTGTTAGGATCCATCCATATCGAGTTTTCCCTTCTTACCCTTTCGTAATTATGGTGAAGATCCTGAAAGAATGACGACAACTTCATCCTGATGACCTGAAGCAGAGAAATGAAGACATCAGTGCTATGGATCGACTACTTTGAGAGGAGCAACCAAGACCGAGAAGATTCGTTAGGATTTCGTAACCAGACGTTTCCCCCTTATTCCACCTCTTAAATATCGGGACGAGATTTCTTGTAGTGGAGGAGAATTGTGACGCCCGGATAATTACGCTACAGTAAACTACTACTAATGATGCCACGTCCCCACGATTACTGTTGCTAATCTCGCAAAGATTCAAATCCCGTCCGAATTCAAATTCAAAATAAAAGCAAACCTCAAAAGTTTTCAAATATTAAAACCAAAATGTTCGGATTGTGCCAGTTAATGCATAGGTGATTTGGGTGAAGAAACCACATTTTTATAAAATATTTAATTGCACTAAACTAACTAAAACATTAGCAAAAACAACTATTTAAATGCTCCTTAAATAGTAAACCCGTGCAAAGTTCTTTATTTAGAATGCCGACTTAATTTGTGACAGTGGCATAAATCGTAACGTTATTTAGGTGTCACTTTTATAATTTATAAACATAAATAAAAAGAAACTAAAATAAAATAGTAGAGGTTAAAAAAACAAGTATAAAAAAAATGGGCAAATGGACCCCGGCCCAGCTGGGCCTCGGCCCAACTGGCCGGCCCAGCCGCACCTCTCTTGGCCTATATGGCCCCTCTCGTGTGACCTAATCCCCAAACACCCCCACGACCCCCACCTCTCCCCTCGTCACCCTCACCCGCCGCCACCACGCCAGGCACACGGGAGAGGAGCTCCCCGCATCCGTCCCCTGCGCGAGCGCCTCCTACCATCGCGAACGTGAGCCACTCCGGCGACGCTCTGCCGCCTTGCCACCCACCGGCTCCCTTCCTTCCCTTCCTCTGTGCCTTCCGTCGCCCCTGCCCGACTACCTCATCCCCGTCGGCCCACGCCGCGTCGGCCATTGGAGCAACCATCCAGCACCACCGGCACCTCCCGCGCGATGCCTGCGTCGTTCTCCTTCGTCCGCATCCGCCCATCGCCGCCGCGTTGCACGACCCCAACTCCACTCGAGCCTATTGCCCTCCCCATCCTACTCCTGGTGAGCCGCGCCTGCCTTACCCTCCTCTCGAACCCCGCCACGCTCACCGTAGCCTCCCCGGCTCGCCCCACCATGTGCCTGCTCGCCCAGTGCTGCCACGCGCGTGCCTCGCCGTGCCCTGCTCCGCTCCCCGCAGCACCGTCGAACTCGTGCCGCTGCCGCCGATGGCCGTCGTCGTTGTGGCCTTCTTCGGCCACCCATGTCCCAACTCCACCAGTGGATGTGGCCGAGTCATAGCTACTCGTAGATGTGCTCGACTCGCCGAACCATCGCTCGTAGTGCAACCCCGATGCTCCTCCACCGCGCCTGGACGTTGCCGGCGGTTATCTCTGGCCAGCTGATGTGTCCGGTTAATTAGGGGCATTAATTACCCTATTTGTTGCCCCTGTCACTATGACATGTGGGCCCCAACTAATTAGGAATAGCTAGACAACTCTTTGAATAAAACCCGAGACTATTACATGTGGGACCCATGCACTGTTTAAAAGGATAAGATTTAGTTAAACCTAACTGCATATGACAAGGGGCCCCGCCCCAGAACGATTTAAAATAAAAAGATTAAATGTCAAAATAAATAAATTAGTAATTAATTAGTGAATGGATTAAGTTAATTAATTCTGTTTCACTAAATTGAATAAATTTAGTAAACCTAATCAAGTGATTAAACTAATTAGCTAGGTTAAATAAAACTGTGACAATGACGAATGGGTCCCACCTGCAGGGTTGACCTAGTCAACTTTTGGCCTTGCTGACATCACGCTGACATCATAATTGCATTTCTTTAATTAAATTAATCTATTAATTCCTGAAAATGATTTAAATCTTTTAAAATCAATATAAAATAAATCGTAGCACGGATGGAAAAACTTTGTACATGAAAGTTGCTCAGAACGACGAGACGAACTCGGATATGCAGCCCGTTCGTCCGCCACGCATCCCTAGCATAGCGAACACGCAACTTTCTTCCTCCGGTTCATCTGTCCATAAACGCGAAACATCGGGGATATTTTCCCGGATGTTTCCCCCCTTCACCGGTATCACCTCATGCCATGTTAGGGCGCACCTAGCATCACGCTTTGCTCTGTCGTGCTTCGTTATGCATCTGTTTGCATTTTATTCATTGTTTCTTCCCCCCTCTTCTTCCGCTAGACACCGAGACCGACGCCGCTGCTACCCAGTATGACTACGGAGTTGACGACCCCTCTCTCTTGCCAGAGAAACCAGGCAAGCCCCCCCCCCTTGATCACTAGATATCGCCTATTCTTCTCTCTGCTGCTTGCATTAGAGTAGTGTAGCATGTTACTGCTTTCCGTTAATCGTATTCCGATGCATAGCCTGTCCTTGCTACTACGGTTGTTACCTTTACCTGCTATCCTAATGCTTAGTATAGGATGCTAGTGTTCCATCAGTGGCCCTACACTCTTGTCCGTCTGCCATGCTATATTACTGGGCCGTGATCACTTCGGGAGGTGATCACGGGCATATGCTATATACTTTATACTGTTACTTTACTTATGATATTGTTCGGAGTTGGGAGCTAAAGGGGCACGTGGCTCCATCCCAGCAGAGGTGGGCCTGGGTTCCCGATGGCCCCTGACTGTTACTTTGAGGCGGAGCGACAAGGCAGGTTGAGACCACCTAGGAGAGAGGTGGGCCTGGCCCTGGTCGGTGTTCGCGGTTATTTGAAGATAACACATTTAACGAGATCTTGGTATTTGACCTGAGTCTGGCTACTGGCCTATATGCACTAACCATCTACGCGGGGACAGTTATGGGCACTCGACGTCGTGGTATCAGCCAAAGCCTTTGTGACGTCAGCGACTGAGCGGCGCGCGCCGGATTGGAACGTAAGCCTGCTCTTGTATTAAGGAGGCTAGTTCTGCTTCCGGCCGCCCTCGCAACGTGCAGGTGTGCAATGGGCGATTGGCCCAGACCCCTGCGCCATAGGATTTAGACCGGCGTGCTGACCTCTCTGTTGTGCCTAGGTAGGGCTGCACGTGTTGATCTTCCGAGGTCGGGCATGACCCAGGAAAGTGTGTCCAGCCAAATGGGATCGAACGTGTTGGGTTATGTGGTGCACCCCTGCAGGGAAGTTAATCTATTCGAATAGCCATGATCTTCGGTAACAGGACGACTTGGAGTTGTACCTTGACCTTATGACAACTAGAACCGGATACTTAATAAAACACCGCCTTCCAAGTGCCAGATACAACCGGTGATCGCTCTCTCACAGGGCGATGAGGGGAGGATCATCGGTTAGGGTTATGCTACACGATGCTACTTGGTGAACTTACCATCCACTCTCTTCTCTTGCTGCAAGATGGAGGTTACCATAAGCGTAGTCTTCGTTAGGACTAGCTATCCCCCTCTTATTCCGGCATTCTGCAATTCAGTCCACTTATGATACCCTTATTCCATTTGATACCAATGCATACACATGTAGTGTAGCTCCTTGCTTGCGATTACTTTGGATGAGTACTCACGGTTGCTTTTCTCCCCCTTTTCCCCTTTCCTATATCCGATTCTGCAACCAGACGTTGGAGTCTAGGAGCCAGACGCCACCATTGATGACTACTACTACTACTCGGGAGGTGCCTACTACTACGTGCAGCCCGCTGACGACGACCGGGAATAGTTTAGGAGGATCCCAGGCAGGAGGCCTATGCCTCTTTCGATCTGTATCCCAATTTGTGCTAGCCTTCTTAAGGCAAACTTGTTTGACTTATGTTTGTACTCGGATATTGTTGCTTCTACTGACTAGTCTATGATAGAGCTCTTGTATTCGAGCCCTCGAGGCCCCTGGCCTGTAATATGAGGCTTGTATGACTTACTTTATTTGTAGAGTTGTGTTGTGATATCTTCCCGTGAGTCCCTGATCTTGATCATACACTTTTGCGTGTATGATTAGTGTACGATTGAATCGGGGGCGTCAGAATGCATCTTATTTTGCTTAGTACGGCGGTAGCATTATAAGATGACCCCTCACTAAATTTCAAGGTATAAGTGTTCTCGGTGAGTATGAACCGTTACGATAGTTCATCGTGCCGAGACACCACATGATGATCATGTGTGATAAGCTCTATGTTCACATACAACAGGTGCAAGCCAGTTTTGCACACGCGGAATACTCGAGTTAAACTTGATGAGCTTAGCATATGTAGATATGGCCTCGAAACACTGAGACTGAAAGGTCGAATGTGAATCATATATTAGACATGATCAACATAGTGATGTTCGCCATTGAAAACTACTCCATCTCACGTGATGATCGGACATGGTTTAGTTGATATGGATCACGTGATCATTTAGATGACCAGAGGGATGTCTATATAAGTGAGACTTCTTAAGTAATAGGATTAATTGAACTTTAATTTATCATGAACTTAGTCCTGATAGTATTTGCAAATTATGTTGTAGATCAATAGCTCACGTTATAGCTCCCCGTTTATTTTTGATATGTTCCTAGTGAAAAATAAGTTGAAAGATGATAGTAGCAAGGATGCGAACTGGATCCGTGATCTGAGGAATATCCTCATTGCTGCACAGAAGAATTATGTCCTTGATGCACCGCTAGGTGACGGACCTTTTGCAGGAGTAGATGCAGACATTATGAACATTTGGCAAGCTCCATATGATGACTACTTGATAGTTTAGTGCACCATGCTTTACGACTTAGAACCGGGACTTCAAAAACATTTTGAATGCCACGGAGCATATAAGATGTTCCAAGAGCTGAAATTGGTATTTCATACTCATGCCCAAGTCGAAAGGTATGAGACCTCTTACAGGTAGTTTGCCTACAAGATGGAGGAGAATAGCTCAATCAGTGAGCATATGGTCAGAATGTCTGAGTACTACAATTGCTTGAATCAAGTGGGAGTTAATCTTCCAGATAAGATAGTGATTGATAGAGTTCTCTAGTCACTATCACCAAGTTACCGGAACTTCGTGATGAACTATAATATGCAAGGGATGACAAAACGATTCCCGAGCTCTTCGCGATGCTAAAATCGGTGAAGATAGAAATCAAGAAAGAGCATCAAGTGTTGATGGTTTACAAGACCACTAGTTTTAAGAAAAGGGGCAAAGGAAAAGAAAGGGAACTTCAAGAAAGAATGGCAAGCAAGTTTCCACTCCCGTGAAGAAACCCAAAAGCTAGACCTAAGCCTGAAACGGAGTGCTTCTATTGCAAAGGGAATGGTCACTTGAAGCGGAACTTGTTGGGGTACGCAGTAATTTCAAAAAAAAATCCTACGCACACGCAAGATCCATCTAGGTGATGCATAGCAACGAGAGGGGAGAGTGTTGTCCACGTACCCTCATAGACCGTAAGCAGAAGCGTTATGACAACACAGTTGATGTAGTCATACGTCTTCACGATCCGACTGATCCTAGAACCGAAGGTAAGACACCTCCATGATCTGCACACATTCAGCTCGGTGATGTCCCACAAACTCTAGATCTAGCTAAGCTCGAGGGAGAGTTTCGTCAGCACCATGGCGTGATGACGGTGATGATGAATTTACCGATGCAGGGCTTCGCCTAAGCACTACACCAATATGACCGAGGTGGAAATCTGTGGAGGGCGGCACCGCACGGCTAAACAGTCAACTTGTGTGTCTATGGGGTGCCCCCTCCCCCGTATATAAAGGAGTGGAGCAGGGGGAGGGCCGACCCTCTCATGGCGCGCCCAAGGAGGGGAGTCCTACTCCCGGTGGGAGTAGGATTCCCCATTCCCTAGTTGGAGTAGGAGAGGAAGGAAGGGGGAGAGAGAGGGAAGGAAACGGGGGGCCGACCCCCACCCAATTCGGATTGGGATTGGGGGGTGCGCCCTCCACCTTGGACGCCTCCTCCTCTCTTCCACTAAGGCCCAATAAGGCCCATTGACTCCCAGGGCGGTTCCGTTAACCCCTCGGTACTCTGGTAAATGCTCGAACTCATCCGGAACCATTCTGATGTCCAAACATAGCCTTCCAATATATCGATCTTTATGTCTTGACCATTTCGAGACTCCTCGTCATGTCCGTGATCTCATCCGGGACTCTGAACTACCTTCGGTACATCAAAACACATAAACTCATAATACCGATCGTCATCGAACGTTAAGCGTGCGGACCCTACGGGTTTGAGAACTATGTAGACATGACCGATACTCATCTCCGGTCAATAACCAATAGTGGAGCCTGGATGCTCATATTGGTTCCTACATGTTCTACGAAGATCTTTATCAGTCAAACTGCATAACAACATACGTTGTTCCCTTTGTCATCGGTATGTTACTTGCCCGAGATTCAATCGTCGGTATCTCAATACCTAGTTCAATCTCGTTACCAGCAAGTCTCTTTACTCGTTCCGTAATGCATCATCCCATAACTAATTCATTAGTCACATTGATTGCAAGGCTTATAGTGATGTGCATTACCGAGAGGGCCCAGAGATACCTCTCTGATACACAGAGTGACAAATCCTAATCTCGATCTATGGCAACTCAACAAACACCATCGGAGACACATGTAGAGCATCTTTATAGTCACCCAATTATGTTGTCACGTTTGATAGCACACTAAGTTATGAACAAAGCAATAGCAACAAACTAAACGATCATCGTGCTCAGCTAACGGATGGGTCAAGTCAATCACATCATTCTCTAATGATGTGATCCCGTTAATCAAATTACAACTCATGTCAATGGTTAGGAAACTTAACCATCTTTGATTAACGATCTAGTCAAGTAGAGGCATACTAGTGACACTCAGTTTGTCTATGTATTCACACATGTACTAAGTTTCCAGTTAATACAATTATAGCATGAAAAATAAACATTTATCATGATATAAGGAAATATAAACAACAACTTTATTATTGCCTCTAGGGCATATTTCCTTTAGTCTCCCACTTGCACTAGAGTCAATAATCTAGATTACATAGTAATGATTCTAACACCCATGGAGTCTTGGTGTTGATCATGTTTTGATTGTGAGAGAGGCTTAGTCAATGGGTTTGCAACATTCAGATCCGTATGTATCTTGCAAGTCTCTATGTCTCCCTCCTTGACTTGGTCGCGGATGGAATTGAAGCGTCTCTTGATGTGCTTGGTTCTCTGATGACCCACAAGTATAGGGGATCTATCATAGTCCTTTAGATAAGTAAGAGTGTTGAACCCAACGAGGAGCAGAAGGAAATGACAAGCGGTTTTCAGTAAGGTATTCTCTGCAAGCACTGAAATTATCAGTAACAGATAGTTTTGTGATAAGGTAATTCATAACTAGTAACAAGTAATAAAAGTAAACAAGGTGCAGCAAGGTGGCATAATCCTTTTTGTAGCAAAGGACAAGCCTGGACAAACTCTTATATAAAGGAAAGTGCTCCCGAGGACACATGGGAATTATCGTCAAGCTAGTTTTCATCATGCTCATATGATTCACGTTAGTTACTTTGATGATTTGATATGTGTGTAGACCGGTGCTTGGGTACTACCCTTTCTTGGACAAGCATCCCACTTATGACTAACCACCTTCGGAAGCATCTGCAACTACGAAAGAAGAATTAAGGTAAACCAAACCATAGCATGAAACATATGTATCCAAATCAGCGCCTTACGAAGCAACACATAAGCTAGGGTTTAAGCTTCTGTCACTCTAGCAACCCATCATCTACTTATTACTTCCCAATGCCTTCCCCTAGGCCCAAACAATGGTGAAGTGTCATGTAGTCGACGTTCACATAACACCACTAGAGGAAAGACAACATACATCTCATCAAAATATCGAACGAATACCAATTTCACATGACTACTTATAGCAAGACTTCTACCATGTCCTCAGGAACAAAATTAACTACTCACAAATCATATTCATGTTCATAATCAGAGGGGTATTAATATGCATAAAGGATCTGAACATATAATCTTCCACCGAATAAACCAACTAGCATCAACTACAAGGAGTAATCAACACTACTAGCAACCCACAGGTACCAATCTGAGGTTTTGAGAAAAAGATCGGATACAAGAGATGAACTAGGATTTTAGAGGAGATGGTGTTAGTGAAGATGTTGATGGAGATTGACCCCCTCCCGATGAGAGGATCGATGGTGATGACAATGGTGACGATTTCTCCCTCCCAGAGGGATGTTTCCCCGGTAGAACAGCTCTGCCGGAGCCCTAGATTGGTTCAGCCAAGGTTCCGCCTTGAGACGGCGACTCTTCATCCCGAAAGCTGCCTTCTTATTTTTTTCCAGGTAAAAAGACACCTTATACCAAAAGATGGGCATCGGGGGCCTGCCAGGTGGCCGACGAGGCAGGGGGGCACGCCCCCACCCTCGTGGAAGGTGGTTGGCTCCCTTCCGGTGCTTTCTTCGCCCAATATTTGTAATATATTCCAAAACTGACTTTCGTGGAGTTTCATGACTTTTGGAGTTGTGCAGAATAGGTCTCTAATATTTGCTCCTTTTCTAGCCCAGAATTCCAGCTGCCGGCATTCTCCCTCTTTATGTAAACCTTATAAAATAAGAGAGAAAATGCATAAGTATTGTGACATAATGTGTAATAACAGCCCATAATGTAATAAATATCGATATAAAAGCATGATGCAAAATGGACGTATCAACTCCCCCCAAGATTAGACCTCGCTTGTCCTCAAGCGAAAGCCGATATCGAAAAATATGTCCACATGTTTAGAGATAGAGGTGTCGATAAAATAAAATATGGTCATGAGGGCATCATGATCATTCTTAGAACAACATCATATATATATTGTCATATGATTTCTTATGCTAAAGTAACAATCTGTTCACAATGTAAAGTATGAATCAGAAACTTCATTGAAAACTAACAAATTATAATCTCAGTCATTGAAGCAATTGCAATTTATCATAACATCGGAAAGAGTCAATATAAGAGCTTTTCAGCAAGTCCACATACTCAACTATCATTTAGTCTTTCACAATTGCTAACACTCACGCAATACTTATGGGTATGAAGCCTTAATTGGACACAGAGAAAGATAGGGGCTTATAGTTTTGCCTCCCAACCTTTTACCTCAAGGGTAATGTCAACAATAATGGTTTATGAAAACCCACATCCAATTAGCTATATATATCAGGATCTTTCCAACACATAGTGCTTGCCAAAGGATAAAATGTAAAAAGGAAAGGTGAAGATCCCCATGACTCTTTTATAAGGTATAGGGGAAAAAATAAAAGATAGGCCCTTCGCAGAGGGAAGCAGGGGTTGTCATGTGCTTTTATGGTTGGATGCACAAAATCTTAATGCAAAAGAACGTCACTTTATATTGCCACTTGTGATAGAGACATTTATTATGCAGTCCGTCTCTTTTATTTCTTCCATATCACAAGATCATATATAGCTTATTTTCTCCACACTAATAAATCATACATATTTAGAGAGCAAATTTTTATTGCTTGCAACAATGACAACTTACTTGAAGGATCTCACTCAATCCATAGGTAGATATGGCTAGCATGAGGGGGAAAGGCAAGATCAACATGTTGGATGATCCATGACAATATAATTTATTTCGGATATAATAAAGCATAACCCATTACGTTGTCTTACTTTTCCAACATCAACTTTTTAGCATGTCATATTTTAATGAGTGCCCACAATCATAAAAGATGTCCAAGATAGTATATTTATATGTGAAAACTTGTCTTTCTTTATTACTTCCTATTAATTGCAACGATGACCAAAACTATGTTTGTCAACTCTCAACAACCTTTATTCATCATACTCTTTATATGTGAAGTCATTACTCCCCATAAGATCAATATGATCTCTTTATTTATTTTTATTCTTTCTCTCTCTCTTTTTTTATTCCCTCAAGATTATAGCAAGATAACCAAGCCCTCGACTCAAAACTAATCTTGATTATATAGCTCACGGACTCGATTACATAGATAAGGATCAATACTAAAACCCAAAGCTAGATCATACTAAACTTTATTCTACTAGATCAAGATATAACCAAAAGGATCGAACTCAAAAAAATGGTAAAGATAGAAGTGTGATGGTGATACGATACCGGGGCACTCCCCCAAGCTTGGCAGTTGCCACGGGGAGTTCCCATACCCATGTATTTATGTCTCTTTCTTCGAAGGTGGTGATGTGATATTCTTGGCATTGATGCCCCTTAGGATATGATTCTCTTCCTCGAGCTTATTGACTTGCTACTTGAGATCCATTATTTCCCTGTCGAGCTTACCCATGATGGCTAAAGCTCCTTGCAACCATGGATGTTGCATACCTGCGGGAGAACAAGTAACACTCCTTTTCATATTTTCATAAGAAGGAAATCTAACATTGGGAGGAATGACCGAGTTTGGAATTGTTGAGCTCTGAAGTTCCTCCATCATAAATCTGTCCTGGAGACGAGAGGTAACTTCTTGATCTTCCTACATCACATCTATCCTTTTCAAGTCAGCCTCCATCTCTTCCTCAGTTGCTTGCCCAAAGTGATCGGCATCGCTGTTTGCTTTTTGCCACGGTGTCGGGTGAGATACCCGGCTCTCCCCAACTGATTCTTGAGAAGACATCTTGCTCTAAATCTGCAGCAGAGATAGCTCGAAACAAAAATAGTAGATATTTGCGTGGTACAGTGGTCAAAACCTTTGGGAGATTATATAATGAATTTTTACCGACCAAAAGAAGTATCGTGCACAAAAACGGAGTGCGTAGGGCACACGAGGTGCCCACGAGGCAGGGGGCGTGCCCACGGGGGTAGGGCGCGCCCTCCACCCTCGTGGATGGCTCGTGTCCTTTCCGGACTGCTTCTTATTTTCCTATTTTCTTAAATATTCCAAAACGGAGAAAAATTTCTATCAGAACTATTTTGAAGTCGGTTTACTTACCGTACCACATACCTATTCCTTTTCGGAGTCTGAAATGTTCTGGAAAGTGTCCCTTATATACTCCTCCAGGGTTACGGTGTCAATAACATTAGTTTCAACATTTATGGGAATACCTAAGATATAATGTTTGATTCTTTGACCGTTCAACACCCTCGGATTTGTGCCTTCGAAGTTGTTGATTTTTATGGCACCGAAACGATAAACCTCCTCGATAATGTAAGGACCTTCCCATTTAGAGAGAAGTCTTCCTGCAAAAAAAATCTTAAACGAGAGTTGTATAACAGAACATAATTACCTACATTAAACTCACGTTTTTGTATCCTTTTGTCATGCCATCTTTTAACTTTTTATTTAAACAGTTTGGCATTTTCATAGGCCTGGGTTCTCCACTCATCAAGTGAGCTGATGTAAAATAGTCTGTTCTCATCGGCAAGTTTGAAATCATAATTGAGCTCTTTAATGGCCCAATATGCCTTATGTTCTAGTTCGAGAGGTAAGTGACATGCTTTTCCATAAACCATTTTATATGGAGACATCCTAATACGTCTCCAACATATCTATAATTTTTGATTCTTCCATGCTATTATATTATCTATTTTGGATGTTTAATGGGCTTTAATATACCTTTTAATATTATTTTTGGGACTAACCTACTAACCAAAGGCCCAGTGCAAATTGTTGTTTTTGCCTATTTTAGTGTTTCACAGAAAAGGAATATCAAACGAATGAAACCTTTGGGAGAGTTATTTTTGGAACAAACGCAATCCAGAAGACTTGGAGTGGACGTCAAGGAAGAAACGAGGCGGCCACGAGGTAGGAGGGCGTGCCCAGGGGGTAGGCGCGCCCCCACCCTCGTGGCTCCACCGACCTACCTCTTTCGCCTATATATACTCATATACCCCGAAAACATCCGAGAGCACCACAAAAACCCTATTTCCACCGCCGCAACATTCTCTACCCATGAGATTCCATCTTGGGGCCTTTTTCGGTGCTCCGCTGGTGGGGGAATTGATCACGGAGGGCTTCTACATCAACACCATAGCCTCTCCGATGATGTGTGAGTATTTAACACAGGCCTTCGGGTCCATAGTTATTAGCTAGATGGCTTCTTCTCTCTCTTTGGATCTGAATACAAAGTTCTCCTCGATTCTCTTGGAGATCTATTCGATGTAATTCTTTTTGCGGTGTGTTTGTCGAGATCCAATGAATTCTGGGTTTATGATCAAGATTATCTATGAACAATATTTGATTCTTCTCTGTATTCTTTTATGCATGATCTAATATCTTTGCAAGTCTCTTCGAATTATCAGTTTGGTTTGGCCTACTAGATTGATCTTTCTTGCAATCGGAGAAGTGCTTAGCTTTGGGTTCAATCTTGCGGTGTCCTTTCCCAGTGACAGCAGGGGCAGCAAGGCATGTATTGTATTGTTGCCATCGAGGATAAAAAGATGGGGTTTATATCATATTGCTTGAGGTTATCCCTCTACATCATGTCATCTTGCCAAATGCGTCACTCTGTTCTTATGAACTTAATACTCTAGATGCATGCTGGATAGCAGTCGATGTGTGAAGTAATAGTAGTAGATGCAAAACCGTTTTGGTCTACTTGTCGTGGACGTGATGCCTATATACATGATCATGCCTAGATATTCTCATAACTATGCGCTTTTCTATCAATTGCTCGACAATAATTTGTTCACCCACCATAGAATTTGCTATCTTGAGAGAAGCCACTAGTGAAACCTATGGCCGCCGGGTCTATCTTCCATCATATTATTTTCCTAGCCACTTGCTATTTCTATCGTTGTTTATTTTGCAATCTATACAATAAAAATACTAAAAATATTTATCTTATTATCTCTATCAGATCTCACTTTCGTAAGTGACCGTGAAGGGATTGACAACCCCTTTATCGTGTTGGTTGCGAGGTTCTTGTTTGTTTGTGCAGGTACTAGGGACTTGCATGTTACCTCCTCAAGGGAAATACTTTGTTTGTTTGTTTGTGCAAGCAAAAAGAAGGGATTGATACCTTGGTTCTCAAAAACTGAGGGAATACTTACGCTACTTTGCTGCATCACCTTTTCCTCTTCAAGGGAAAACCAACGCATGCTCAAGAGGTAGCAAGAAGGATTTCTGCCACCGTTTCTAGGGAGGTTGCACCAAGTCAAGTCAAGATTTGATCTCCCGTCAATGAGCCATTTCTGGCATCGTTGCCGAGGAGATTTATGCATAAGTCAAGACATACCAAGTACCCATCACAAACTCTTATCCCTCGCATTACATTATTTTCCATTTGCCTCTCATTTTCCTCTCCCCCACTTCACCCTTGCCGTTTTATTCATCCTTCTTCCGTTCGATATTTTGTTTGCTTGTGTTACCATGTATGTTCTTTTTGCTTGCATCTTCGCTTGCTAAAAGTTTATGGATCCTCACCCACTTGCTAATCTCTTTAAGAGATCCAATTATGATGAACCTATTGCTAGTGAGTTGAGTACACTAGATTATCTTTATCAGGTTTTGCTTGAAATTCGTGAATCTCAAAAGTGTGATGAATTACTTTATGAAGCGATTCACGATAGATCTTTGAATAAAAAGCATGATTGAAATGATTTTATTATAAATCCTATTGATGTAAATTGTGCTAATAATATGCAAAACCCTAAGCTTGGGTATGCTAATTTTTCTATGTCTACTACTTGTTGCAATGATCATGATTGGGGTAATTCTTCTTATGATCTTAAAAATTTATTTAAGCCCCATGATAAATATCAGATTGATAATAGCGTTTGTAATATTATTGAAAGTGGGTTTGGAAGAGTGTCAACTTTAGATCCCACATATTTGGAGAATATTCAATCTTATGAAATTTTTGATAAAGGTGGGTTTGGAGAGGTCATGACCTTAGTTAATGTTAATCCCACTATTTTGGAAGAGTGTCAACTTTGCATGCATGTGGATCATGTTAAAAATATTTTATGTGATAGCTATTTTGTTGAATTTTCTTATGATCCCACATGTAATTATTATGAGAGAGGAAAATATGATTGTAGAAATTTTCATGTTACTAAATTACCTCTCGTTATGCTGAGATTGCTATTGTTTCTTTCCGGTTCCTTGCATATGCTAGTTTTTGCTTGCCTTGATAATTTGTTTGCCTATAAGATGTCTATGCATAGGAAGTATGTTAGACTTAGATGTGTTTGTCACGCATTTTATGATGCTCTCTTTGTGCTTCAATTCTTGTATTTCATGTGAGCATCATTGAAATCCCTTTGCCTAGCTAGGGGCGTTAAACGATAGCGCTTGCTGGGAGGCAACCAAATTTTATTTTTGTTTCTTGTTTTTTGTTTATTTATAGTAATAGATAATTCATCTATCTTCTGTTTAGATGTGGTTTTATGTTTTTAATTAGTGTTTGTGCCAAGTAGAACCTTTGGGAAGACTTGGGGGAAGTCTTTGTGATCTTGCTGTAAAAAACAGAAACTTTAGCGCTCACGAGATTAGATGCCATGTTTTACTGAGATTAGGTTGATTCTTTTTGCAGATGATTAATAGAAAAATTCCTCACGTCCAACAATTTATTTCAGAATTTTTGGGGTTACACAAGTATTCGAAACCTACAGTTTACTACAGACTGTTCTGTTTTTGACAGATTCTGTTTTTCGTGTGTTGTTTGCTTATTTTGATGAATCTATGGCTAGTATCGGGGGGTATGTGATAAGCCCCATGTGCAGGGAATCATCATAGCAATTTCCAATGGTGGACGTGATAAGTATGGAGTGTCGAACCCACAAGCAGCTAAAGGTAAGATCAATATTCTCTCAAGCCTTATCTGCCACTGATACGACTCTATGTACACCAAATGTTTGCTTCCAACTAGAAATGAGAAACAAAACTATGTTGTGGGTATGAAGAGGATAACTTTACATGATATAGGAGAGCTAAAATATAAAAGTAGGTGCTGTTATCATAAAGTTAGAATATATTACTAAATATTATAAATAGCGAGTGTGGAATAATGATGGGTTGGTGTGTGGAATTGTCCTAGGAAATTGTTAACAAGACCGGTAATCACTATTGCAGTTTCATATGAGGGAGAGGCATAAGCTAACATAATTTCTCTTCTTGGATCATATGCACTTATGATTGGAACTCGAGAAAGCATCTGCAACTACTAAAGATCATTAAGGTAAAACCCAACCATAGCATTAAAGTATCAAATCCTCTTTATTCCCATACGCCATGTCCCGCTTACCCGTGTTTGTGTTTCAGTCACTCACGCAACGCAGACAATAAGAAAATCGTGGACATATTGCAACACCCTACAGCGGGAATCCCTCACGCTTGCGTGACACGGAGGGCACCATAGGACAGCACCAAAGTAAAACATACAACTCATACCAATCTAGATCATTAATCAGCCCAAAGACAAAGGATATCTACTCAAAACATCATAGGATGGAAACACATCACTAGATCATAATATGTGGCATAAAGCACCATGTTCAAGTAGGGATTATAGCGGGGTGCGGGAGAGTGGACTGCGTAAAAGATATGAGGATGGTGGTGATGATGGTGATGTTGATGAAGACGATCACCGCGGCGATGATCCCCCCCCCCCCGGATGGCACTCCGGGGCCACCGAGAGAGAGGAGGAGAGGTTCTCCCCCTAGCGCTTCCTCCTCCTTGGCCTCCCCCTGGATGGGGAGAGGTTCTCCCTCTGGTCCTTGGCCTTCATGGTGATGATGGCCCCTCCAGGATCCTCCTCCATGCCCTCCGGTGATGATGGCCCCCTTCGGCAGGGTGCCAGAGAGGGCCTAGATTGATTTCTCGTAGCTACAGAGGCTTGCGGCGGTGGAACTTCCGATCTAGGTTAATTTTCGGAGGTTTCTATATTTATAGGATAAGTTGGTGTTGATTTCACGTCAGGGGGCCCTCGAGGAGTCCACGAGGCAGGGGCGCGCCCCTGGAGGGTGGGCGCTCCCCCCATCCTCGTGGGGGGCCTCGTGACTCCCCTCCGGTTGGATTTTCGTTCCAGTATTTTCATATTTTCCAAAAAAATCTGTTGATTTTCATCGCATTCCGAGAACTTTTATTTCTGCACAAAAACTACACCACGGTAGTTCTACTGAAAACAGCGTCAGTCCGGGTTAGTTCTAATCAAATCATACCAAAATATATCAAAATATTGTAAACATGGCATGAATACTTCATAAATTATAGAGACGTTGGAGACGTATCAGCATCCCCAAGCTTAATTCCTGCTCGTTCTCGAGTAGGTAAATGATAAAAGAAATAATGTATGAAGTGTGAATGCTAGTAAGAGCACAAGTTTGATCAATGATAGTTCCACTCACTTTTTCTAGCATCATTATATATCATATCAGTAGCCCATCTTCATAAAACTTTTCATGATCAAGTAACAAGCTATTCACATGTTAAAGTATAGGTCATAAACTTTCTTGAAACTAACAAACTATATTTTCAGTCATCAAACAATTGCAATTCATCTTATTTTCAGGAAGGGTCTATGTCAGAGCTTTGATTTAGAAAACTCCACATACTCAACTATCATTTAATCTTTCACAATTGCTAACACTCATGTGATATTTATGGGTTCAAAGTTTTAATCGGACACAGAGAAAGATAGGGGCTTATAGATTCGCCTCCCAACTTTTACCTCAAGGGTGATGTCAACAATAATAGTTCATGATAACTTACATCCAACAGGATATATATATCAAGATATTTCCAACACAATGTGCTTGCTAAAGGATAAAATGTAAAAAGGAAAGGTCAAGATCACCATGACTCTTGCATAAGGTAGAAGATAAAAGTAAAAGATAGGCCCTTCGCAGAGGGAAGCAGAGGTTGTCATGCGCTTTTATGGTTGGATGCACAAAATCTTAATGCAAAAGAACGTCACTTTATATTGCCACTTGTGATATGGACCTTTATTATGCAGTCCATCGCTTTTATTTCTTCCACATCACAAGATCGTATAAAGCTTATTTTATACACATTAATAGATCATACATATTTAGAGGGTAATTTTTATTCCATGCACCGATGACAACTTACTTGAAGGATCTTACTCAATCCATAGGTAGGTATGGTGGACTCTCTTGGCAAAATTGGTTTAAGGAATGTTTGGAAGCACAAGTAGTATCTCTACTTGGTGCAAAGAATTTGGCTAGCATGAGGGGGAAAAGGAAGCTCAACATGTTGGATGATCCAAGACAATATACTTTATTTCGGATATAAGAAAACATAACCCATTATGTTGTCTTCATTGTACGACATCAACCTTTTAGCATGTCATATTTTAATGAGTGCTGACAATTACAAAAGATGTCCAAGATAGTATATTTATATGTGAAATCCCTCTTCCTTCAATATTCTTTCATGAATTGTTCAAGTAACCAATTCTACGTTTGCTAACTTTCAATAAGTTTACTACCTATACTTATTCTATGTGACGTCATTACTCCCCAAGGTATAAGCATGTGAAACATATATAAATTCAGATTTATGATATTCAATTATTCAACCATTTACTCATAGGATATACGTGAAGCACATGAGTAAATGACAAACTACTCCAAAAGATATAAGTGAAGGACACTGAGTAGTCAAATAATTAACTATCCATGGGAGGATTCTTTTTCATTTAATATTTCTGATCCAGTGATTTTATTCAAACAACAAATAAAATTGAAAATACGTTCCAAGCAAAACACATATCATGTGACGAATAAAAATATAGCTCTGAGTAAGGTATACCGATAGTTTTGAAGGCGAAAGAGGGGACGCCTTCCGGGGCATCCCCAAGCTTAGGCGCTTGAGTCTTCCTTGAATATTACCTTGGGGTGCCTTGGTAATCCCCAAGCTTAGGGTCTTTCCAGTCCTTATTCTCCTCATATCGATATCTCACCCAAAGCTTGAAAACTTCAATCACACAAAACTTAACGGAACTTCGTGAGATAGGTTAGTATGATAAAGAGTAAACCATTCACTTTGGTACTGTCAAAGACAATGTTCATAATTTTTATCACACAATACCTACTGTACCATATCATTTCTACAATTTATATTGAGAAATATACGCCATAGAAACTAGAAAACAAGCAAACTATGCAATGAAAACAGAATCTGTCAGAAACAGAACAGTCTGTAATGATCTGAACACCAACCATACTTCTGCTACTCCAAAAATTCTGAAATAAATTGGTGGACGTGAGCAATTTGTCTATTAATCTTATAAAAAAAGAATCAACTCAATCACACTCTTCTGTAAAAAATGGCAGCTAATCTCGTGAGCGCAAAGTTTCTACTTTTTACAGCAAGATCACATTAACTTTCACCCAAGTCTTCCCAAAGGTCCTACTTGGCACTTTATTGAAACAAAATCTATAAAACATGATTACTACAGTAGCTTAAGAACACACAAAAACATTAAGGGTAAATATTGGGTTGTCTCCCAGCAAGCGCTTTTCTTTAATGCCTTTTAGCTAGGCATGATGATTTCAATGATGCTCACATAAAAGATAAGAATTGAAACGTAAAGAGAGCATCATGAAGAATATGACTAGCATATTTAAATCTAACCAACTTCCTATGCCTAGGGATTTTGTGAGCACATAATTTATAGGAACAAGAATCAACTAGCATAGGAAGGCAAAACAAGTATAACTTCAAAACTTTAAGCACATAGAGAGGAAACTTGATATTATTGCAACTCCTACAAGCATATATTCATCCCTCATAATAATTTTCAGTAGCATAATGAATTAATTCAACAATATAACCAGCACATAAAGCATTATTTTCATGATCTACAAGCATAGAAATTTTTCTACTCTCCACATAAGCAACATTCTTCTCATTCGGAATAGCGGGATCACTAGTTCCTAAAGTTGACATTCTTCCAAACCCGCTTTAGATGATAGTATTATTCATACTCCAAAATATATAAGTGAAGTTTATGGAGCCTTCTACAATTAATGTAAACTAACCAATATCCAAGCTCAATATGTATAAGTGAAGCACACAAAGCATTCTATAAAACTATACTCAAAAGATTTAAGTGAAGCTCAAAGAGTAATTCTATAAGATCATACTTAAAAGATATAAGTGAAGCACACGAAGTATTCTATAAATTTAGGAAGGTATATCTCATAATAGCATGATTATTAAAGGAAAAACAGAAAACACAAAGGGCACAAATCATGTGAACAAAACAAAAACCGAGGTATACCGATAATTGTTGGAGAAGAAAGATGGGATGCCAAACGGGGCATGCCCAAGCTTAGATGCTTGAGTATACTTAGAATATTTACTTGGGGTGCCTTGGGCATCCCCAAGCTTGAGCTCTTGACTCTCTTTATTCTTCTCATATTGATAGCTCCTCGATCTTCGAACACTTCATCCACACAAAACTTTAACAAAAACTTTGTGAGATCTGTTAGTATAATAAAGCAAATCACTACCTTTAGGTACTATTTCAAACTCATTACAATTTCATATTAGAACTATATCTAATGTATTCCAACTTCACCATGGTTCATACCCCCCGATACTACCCATAGATTCATCAAAATAAGCGATCAACACATAGAAAACAGAATCTGTTTAAAACAGGACAATCTGTAGTAATCTGGAGGTTTAGTAAACTTCTGTAACTCCAAAAATTATGAAATAAATTTGAAAATTTGAAAACTTTACACAGAAGTAATGTTCAAACAGTTTCAGACCCATTTGACTTTCCAGTAAAAAATGTAAAACCACGCGCTACAGCCAAAGTTTCTGTTTTTGTTCCGCACATAGCAAACAAGCAATCTAATCATCCTAAAAACCAAGCTTGGCACAATTATTATTATAATACATTGGATATATATAAGGGGGTAATTATTTACAGAGAAACTTCCATGAAGAATCCTACATTGTTTCCATGAGCATGAAGACAAGTGCTCAAGGTCGACCCTCACTTCTTCAATGCATAACTTTCCAATCACTTCTCTTTTTGAAAAACTTTTTAGGCATGAGAGGCAAGTAAATTTTTTGGTATTTTCATTCTTTAATTTTTTTGTATGTTTCACCCACAACTAAACATAAAAAGGAAAAAATCTACTTAGTGAAGAAAGAAAACAAGCACACACGAGAATATCAACCCCACGCTATTGCTCCACGACAACGGCGCCTGAAAAGAGCTTGATAATCCCCAAGTGCAGGGAATCATCGTAGCGATTTCCAGAGGTGGAAGTGATAATTATGGAGTTTCTAACCCACAAGGAGCTAAAGGTAAGATCAATATTCTCTCAAGCTCTATCTACCACTGATACGACTCTACGTACACCGAATGTTTGCTTCCAACTAGAAACGAGAAATAAAACTACGTTGTGGGTATGAAGAGGACAACTTTGCATGATATCAGAGAGCTAAAATATAAAAGTAGGTGTTGTTATCATAAAGTTAGAATATATTACTAAATATTATAAATGGAGAGTGTGGAATAATGATGGGTTAGTGTGCGGAATTGTCCTAGGCAATTGTTAACAAGACCGGTAATCACTATGCAGTTTCATATGAGGGAGAGGCATAAGCTAACATACTTTCTCTTCTTGGATCATATGCACTTATGATTGGAACTCTAGCAAGCATCCACAACTACTAAAGATCATTAAGGTAAAACCCAACCATAGCATTAAAGTATCAACTCCTCTTTATTCCCATACGCCATGCCCCTCTTACCTGTGTTTGTGTTTCAGTCACTCACATAACGCAGACAATAAGCAAAACATGGACATATTGCAACACCCTACAACGGGAATCCCTCACGCTTGCGCGACACGGAGGGCACCATAGGACAGCACCAAAGTAAAACATACAACTCATACCAATCTAGATCATCAATCAACCCAAAGAAAAAGGATATCTACTCAAAACATCATATATAGGATGGCAACACATCATTGGATCATAATATGTGGCATAAAGCACCATGCTCAAGTAGGGATTACAGCAGGGTGCGGGTGAGTGGACCGCGTAAAAGAGATGAGGATGGGGGTGATGATGGTGATGTTGATGAAGACGATCACCACGGCGATGATTCCCCTCCCGATGGCACTCCGGTGCCACCGAGAGAGAGAGGAGGAGAGGTTCTCCCCCTAGTGCTTCCTCCTCCTTGGCCTCCCCCTGGATGGGGAGAGGTTCTCCCTCTAATCCTTGGCCTTCATGGTGATGATGGCCCCTCCGGGATCCTCCTCCATGCCCTGCGGTGATGATGGCCCCCTCCGGCAGGGTGCCAGAGAGGGCCTAGATTGATTTCTCGTGGCTATAGAGGCTTGCGGCGGCGGAACTTCCGATCTACGTTAATTTTCGGAGGTTTCTGTATTTATAGGAGAAGTTGGCATTGATTTCACATCAGGGGGGCCCTCGGGGAGTCCACGAGGCAGGGGGGGCGCGCCCACCCTTGTGGGGCCCCCGTGACTCCCCTCTGGTGGATTTTTGTTCTAGTATTTTTCATATTTTCCAGAAAAAATCTCAATTGATTTTATCGCATTCCGAGAACTTTTATTTCTGCACAAAAACAACACCACGGTAGTTCTGCTGAAAACAACGTCAGTCCAGGTTAGTTCTAATCAAATCATACCAAAATCATATAAAAATATTGTAAACATGGCATGGATTCTTCATAAATTATAGATACGTTGGAGACGTATCAGTATGAACCATAGAGAAGTTGGAATATAGTAGGTTTAACACCAATATAAATAAATAATAAGGTCATTACAGTACCTTGAAGTGGTGGTTTGTTTTCTTATACTAACGGAGCTCATGAGATTTTCTGTTGAGTTTTGTATTGTGAAGTTTTGAAGTTTCGGGTAAAGATTTGATGGATTTTGGAATAAGGAGTGGCAAGAGCCTAAGCTTGGGGATGACCAAGGCATGCCAAGGTAAAATTCAAGGGCAACCAAAGGAATAAGCGTGGGGATGCCCTGGAAGGCATCCCCTCTTTCGTCTTTGTCCGTCGGTAACCTTACTTGAGGTTATATTTTTTATTCACCACATGAAATGTGTTTTGCATGGAGCGTCTTGTATGATTTGAGTCTTTTCTTATTAGTTTACCACAATCATCCTTGTTGTACACACCTTTTGGAGAGACACACATGAATCGGAATTTATTAGAATACTCCATGTGCTTGAGTTATATCTTTTGAGGTAGATAATTTTGCTCTAGTGCTTCACTTATATCTTTAAGAGCACGATGGAGGATTTATTTTATAGAAATTATTGATCTCTCATGCTTCACTTATATTATTTTGAGAGTCTTTTAGAAAAAGATGGTAATTTGCTTTGGCTATAAAATTAGTCCGAATATGATAGGCATCCAAGATGGGTATAATAGAACTTTCATAAAAAGTGCATTGAATACTATGAGAAGTTTGATACATGATGATTGTTTTGAGATATGAAGATGGTGATATTAGAGTCATGCTAGTTGAGTAGTTGTGAATTTGAGAGATAGTTGTGTGAAAGTTTGTGATTCCCGTAGCATGCACGTATGGTGAACCGTTATGTGATGAAGTCGGAACATGATTTATTTATTGATTGTCTTCCTTATGAATGGCGGTCGGGGACGAGCGATGGTATTTTCCTACAAATCTATCCGCCTAGGAGCATGCAAGTAGTACTTTGTTTCATTGACTAATAGATTTTTGCAATAAGTATGTGAGTTCTTTATGACTAATGTTGAGTCCATGGATTATACGCACTCTCACCCTTCCACCATTGCTAGCCTCTCTAATACCGCACACCTTTCGCCGGTACCATACACCCACCATATACCTTCCTCAAAACAGCCACCATACCTACCTATTATGGCATTTTCATAGCCATTCCTAGATATATTGCCATGCAACTTACCACTGTTCCATTTGTTATGACATGTTACATCATTGTCATATTAGTTTGCATGATCATGTAGTTGACATCGTATTTGTGGCAAAGCCACCTTTATAATTCTTCCATACATGTCACTCATTCATTGCATATCCCGGTACACCGCTGGAGGCATTCACATAGAGTCATATTTTGTTCTAGTATCGAGTTGTAAGTAAATAAAAGTGTGATGATCATCATTATTAGAGCATTGTGCCAAGTGAGGAAAGGATGATGGAGACTATGATTCCCCCACAAGTCAGGAAGAGACTCCGGGCGAAAATAAAAAAATAAAAAAGAGGCCATAAAAAAGGGAAAGGCCCAAATAAAAAAAGGAGAAAAAATGAGAGAAAAAGAGAGAAGGGACAATGTTAATATCCTTTTACCACACTTGTGCTTCAAAGTAGCACCATGATCTTCATGATAGAGAGTCTCCTATGTTTTCACTTTCCTATACTAGTGGGAATTTTACATTATAGAACTTGGCTTGTATATTCCAATGACGGGCTTCCTCAAAATGCCCTAGGTCTTCGTGATCAAGCGAGTTGGATGCACACCCACTTAGTTTCTTTTGTTGAGATTTCATACACTTATACCTCTAGTGCATCCGTTGCATGGCAATCCCTACACACTCACATTGATATCTATTGATGGGCATATCCATAGCCCATTGATACGCCTAGTTGATGTGAGACTATCTTCTCCTTTTTTATCTTCTCCACAACCACCATTCTATTCCACATATAGTGTTATGTCCATGGCTCACGCTCATATATTGCGTGAAGATTGAAAAAGTTTGAGAACATCAAAAGTATTAAACAATTGCTTGGCTTGTCATCGGGGTTGTGCATGATTAAATACTTTGTGTGATGAAGATAAAGCATAGCCAGACTATATGATTTTGTAGGGATAACTTTCTTTGACCATGTTATTTTGAGAAGACGTGATTGCTTTGTTAGTATGCTTGAAGTATTATTATTTTTATGTCAATATTAAACTTTTGTCTTGAATCTTTCGGATCTGAACATTCATGCCACAATAAAGAAAATTACATTGAGAATTATGCTATTATATTATCTGTTGGATGTTTAATGGGCTTTAATATACCTTTTTATATTATTTTTGGGACTAACCTACTAACCAAAGGCCCAGTGCAAATTGTTGTTTTTTTCCTATTTCAATGTTTCGCAGAAAAGGAATATCAAACAGAATGAAACCTTCAGGAGAGTTATTTTTGGAACAAACACAATCCAGAAGACTTGGAGTGGACGTCAAGGAAGAAACGAGGCGAGGACGAGGTAGGAGGGCGTGCCCCCACTCCCGTAGCCCCCTCGTGGCTCCACCGACCTACTTCTTTCGCCTATATATACTCATTTACCCCGAAAACACCCGAGGGCACCACAAAAACCCTATTTCCACCGTTGGAACTTTCTGTACCCATGAGATCCCATCTTGGGGCATTTTCTAGCGCTCCACCGGAGGGGGAATCGATCACACAGGGCTTCTACATCAACACCATAGCCTCTCCGATGATGTGTGAGTAGTTTACCACAGACCTTCGGGTCCATAGTTATTAGCTAGATGGCTTCTTCTCCCTCTTTGGATCTCAATACAAAGTTCTCCTCGATTCTCTTGGAGATCTATTCGATGTAATTCTTTTTGTGGTGTGTTTGTCGAGATCCGATGAATTGTGGGTTTATGATCAAGATTATCTATGAACAATATTTGATTCTTATCTGAATTCTTTTATGCATGATTTAATATCTTTGCAAGTTTCTTCGAATTATCAGTTTGGTTTGGCCTACTAGATTGATCTTTCTTGCAATGGGAGAAGTGCTTAGCTTTCGGTTCAATCTTGCGGTGTCCTTTCCTAGTGACAACAGGGGCAACAAGGCACGTATTGTATTGTTGCCATCAAGGATAAAATTAAGGGGTTTACATATATTGCTTGAGTTTATCCCTCTACATCATGTAATCTTGCCTAATGTGTTACTCTGTTCTTATGAAATTAATACTCTAGATGCATGCTGGATAGCGGTCGATGTGTGGAGTAATAGTAGTAGATGCCGAATCATTTCGGTCTACTTGTTACGGACATGATGCCTATATACATGATCATGCCTAGATATTCTCATAACTATGCGCTTTTCTATCAATTGCTCGATAGTAATTTGTTCACCCACCGTAGAATTTGCTATCTTGAGAGAAGCCACTAGTGAAACCTATGGCCCCCGGGTCTATCTTCCATCATATTATTTTCCTATCCACTTGCTATTTCTATCGTTGTTTATTTTGCAATCTTTATTTTCCAATCTATACAATAAAAATACCAAAAATATTTATCTTATTATCTCTATTAGTCTCGCTTTCGTAAGTGACCGTGAAGGGATTGACAACCCCTTTATCACGTTGGTTAGAGGTTCTTGTTTGTTTGTGCAGGTACTAGGGACTTGCGTGTTACCTCCTGTTGGATTGATATCTCGGTTCTCAAAACCTGAGGGAAATACTTACGCTACTTTGCTGCATCACCCTTTCCTCTTTAAGGGAAAACCAACGCATGCTCAAGAGGTAGCACATACCCATAGGATTTTTATATGGGGTTCTATAGGCCCATAATGCATCATCAAGTTTCTTGGACCAATTCTCTCTAGATCTATTAACAGTCTTTTGCAAAATTAATTTAAGCTCTCTATTACTCAGTTCTACTTGACCACTAGACTGTGGGTGATATGGAGATGCAATTCTATGATTAACATCATACTTAGCAAGCATTTTACGAAATGCACCATGAATAAAATGTGAACCACCATCAGTCATTAAGTATCTAGGGACTCCAAACCTCGGAAAAATAACTTATTTAAGCATCATAATAGAGGTGTTATGACCAGCACTACTAGTTGGAATAGCTTCTACCCACTTAGTAACGTAATCAACAACAACTAAAATATATGTATACCCATTAGAGGAAGGAAACGGTCCCATATAATCAAAGCCCCAAACATCAAATTGTTTGATAACAAGTGAATAGTTCATAGGAATTTCTTGACATCTACTAATATTACCAATTCTTTGACATTCATCACAAGACAAGACAAACTTACGTGCATCCTTGAAAAGAGTAGGCCAATAAAAACCCAACTGCAATACCTTATGTGCAGTTCTATCTCCAGCGTGGTGTACTCCATAAGCCTCGGAGTGACACTTGCGTAGGATCTGTTCCTGTTCATGCTCAGGTACACAACATATAATAACACCATCTACTCCTTTATAAAGGTGTGGGTCATCCCAGAAGTAATGTCTTAAATCATAGAAAAAACGTTTTCTTTTGCTGGTATGCGAAACTAGGTGGTATAAATTTAGCAACAATGTAATTAGCATAATCAGCATACCATGGAGCAGTACGTGAAGCATTTATGATAGCTAATTGTTCATCAGGAAAGCTATCATCTATAGGTAGTGGGTCATCAAGAACATTCTCTAACCTAGACAAGTTGTCTGCAACGGGGTTCTCAGCTCCCTTTCTATCAATAATATGCAAATCAAATTCTTGTAGCAAGAGAACCCATCTAATAAGTCCAGGTTTAGCATCTTTCTTTTCCATAAGGTATTTAATATCAGCATAATCAGCGTGAACAATTACTTTAGAATCAACAATATAGGGCCTGAACTTATCACAAGCAAATACAACTGCTAAAAATTCTTTTTTAGTAGTAGCATAATTTCTCTGGGCACTGTCTAGAGTTTTACTAGAATATTGAATAACATTTAATTTCTTATCAACTCTTTGTCCTAGAACAGCACCTACAGCATAATCACTAGCATCACACATAATTTGAAAGGTTAAATTCCAATCAGGTGGCTGAACAATAGGTGCAGAAATCAAGGCTTTCTTAAGTATTTCAAATGCTTCTACACAATCATCATCAAAGAGAAAAGGAACATCTTTTTGTAAGAGATTAGTGAGAGGCCTAGAATTTTTTAAGAATTCTTTAATGAACCTCCTATAAAAACCGACATGAGCAAGGAAAATTCTTATACCTTTGATGTCCTCAGGACACGTCATCTTTTCAATAGCATCAACTTTAGCTTTATCAACTTCAATGCCTCTTTCAGAAACTTTATGCGCTAAGACAATACCTTCATTAACCATAAAGTGGCACTTCTCCCAATTCAAGACAAGATTAGTTTCTTCACATCTCTGCAAAACTCGATCAAGGTTGCTTAAGCAATCATCAAAAGAAGTTCCATACACAGAAAAATCATCCATGAAAACCTCAACAATCTTTTCACAAAAGTCAGAGAATATAGCAGTCATACATCTTTGAAAGGTAGCAGGTGCATTGCATAAACCAAAAGGCATACGTCTATAAGAAAAGGTACCGAAAGGGCAAGTAAAAGTGGTATTTTCCTGATCTTTTTTCGACACAGGTATTTGAGAGAAACCAGAATAACCATCTATAGAAAGCAAAAATGTGTATGTTTGGATAATCTTTCTAGCATTTTATCAATAGAAGGTAAAGGGTAATGATCCTTTCTGGTAGCTTTATTTAATTTGCGGAAATCAATTACCATTCTATAACCTGTAACAATTCTTTGTGGGATCAATTCATCTTTACCATTAGGAACAACAATAATACCTCCCTTCTTAGGGACACAATGGACATTACTTACCCACTGACTATCAGCAACAGGATAAATTATAACTGCCTCCAAAAGCTTTAGTATTTCATTTCTTACCACTTCTTTCATCTTAGGATTTAACCGTCGTTGGTGACCAACAACCGGTTTAGCATCTTTCTCCAATTTTATTTTGTGTTGGCATAGAGTGGGACTAATGCCCTTAAGGTCATCAAGAGTATATCCAATAGCAGCACAATGCTTCTTCAGAGTTTTCAATAATCTCTCTTCTTCCTGCTCTGAAAGTTAGCGCTAATAATAACAGGATATATCTTCTTTTCATCAAGATAAACATATTTAAGAGTATCAGGTAATGGTTTAAGCTCAAACACGGGATCACCCTTGGGTGGAGGAGGATCCCCTAGAATTTCAACGGGCAAGTTTTGTTTGAAAATAGGTCCTTGTTTAAAGAATACTTCATCTATTTCCCTTCTTTCATTCATAAATATATCATTTGCATGGTCTAGCAAATATTGTTCTAAAGGATCATTAGGAGGCACGACAATAGAAGCAAGACCAATAATTTCATCTTTACTAGGCAATTCTTTATCATGGGGTTGTCTACGAAATTTAGCAAAATTAAAATCATAAGACATATCCCCTAAACCAACAGAAACAATATCCTTTTTGCAGTCTATCTTAGCATTAACAGTATTCAAGAAGGGTCTACCAAATATAATGGGACAAAAGTAATCTTGCGGGGAACCAAGAACAAGAAAATCAGTAGGGTATTTCACTTTCCCACACAAGACTTCAACATCTCTAACAATCCCAACTAGTGAAATAGTATCTCTATTGGCAAGCTTAATTGTAACATCAATATCTTCTATCTCAGAAGGTGCAATATCATGCATAATTTCTTCGTATAAAGAATGAGATATTGCACTCGCACTAGCACCCATGTCACATAAGCCATGATAGCAATGATCTCCTATTTGAACAGAAATAATAGGCATGCCAATGATGTCTACTACACAACCTTCTTCTTGTAGACACTGTTGGGCCTCCAAGTGCAGAGGTTTGTAGGACAGTAGCAAATTTCCCTCAAGTGGATGACCTAAGGTTTATCAATCCGTAGGAGGCGTAGGATGAAGATGGTCTCTCTCAAGCAACCCTTCAACCAAATAACAAAGAGTCTCTTGTGTCCCCAACACACCCAATACAATGGTAAATTGTATAGGTGCACTAGTTCGGCGAAGAGATGGTGATACAAGTGCAATATGGATAGTAGATAATAGTTTTTGTAATCTGAAATAATAAAAATAGCAAGGTAGCAAGTGATAAAAGTGAGCGTAAACGGTATTGCAATGAGTTGAAACAAGGCCTAGGGTTCATACTTTCGCTAGTGTAAGTTCCCTCAACAATACTAACATAATTGTATCACATAACTATCCCTCAACATGCAACAAAGAGTCACTCCAAAGTCACTAATAGCGGAGAACGAACGAAGAGATTATGGTAGGGTATGAAACCACCTCAAAGTTATTCTTTCCAATCAATCCGTTGGGCTATTCCTATAAGTGTCACAAACAGCCCTAGAGTTCGTACTAGAATAACACCTTAAGATACAAATCAACCAAAACCCTAATGTCACCTAAATACTCCAATGTCACCTCAAGTATCCGTGGGCATGATTATACGATATGCATCACACAATCTCAATTCATCTATTCAACCAACACAAAAGGACCTCAAAGAGTGCCCCAAAGATCTACCGGAGAATCACGACGAAAACGTGTGCCAACCCCTATGCATAAGTTCATGAACCCGCAAGTTGGTCACCTTAACATACATCAAGTGGCACGCGGTATCCCTTTGTCACCACAGATATCCACGGCAAGACATACATCAAGTGTTCTCAAATCTTTAAAGACTCAATCTGATAAGATTACTTCAAAGGGGAAACTCGAATCATTACAAGAGAGAAGAGGGGGGGAAGAAACATCATAGGATCCAAATGTAATAGCAAAGCTCGCGATACATCAAGATCGTATCATCTCAAGAACACGAGAGAGAGAGATAAAACACATAGCTAGTGGTACATACCCTCAGCCCCGAGGGAGAACTACTCCCTCCTCGTCATGGAGAGCACCAGGATGATGAAGATGGCCACCGGTGAGGGTTCGCCCCTCCGGCAGGGTGCCGGAACAGGGTCCCGATTGCTTTTTGGTGGCTACGGAGGCTTCTGGCGGCGGAACTCCCGATCTATGTTGCGTTCTGGAAGTTTTAGGGTATATGGAGTTATATAGGCAGAAGAAGCATATCAGGGGAGCCACGAGGGCCCCACGAGACAGGGGGACGCGCCCTAGGGGGGTGGGCACGCCCCCCACCCTCGTGGGCAGCTCCCGTATCTGACGTGGGGTCCAAGTCCATCAGGTGTGTTTCCTTCCAAAAATAACTTCTCCAGTTGATTTCGTTCCGTTTCGACTCCGTCTGATATTCCTTTTCTTCAAAGCACTGAAATAGGCATAAAATAGCAAATCTGGGCTGGGCCTCCGGTTAATAGGTTAGTCCCAAAAATAATATAAAAGTGGATAATAAAGCCCAATATTGCCCAAAACAGTAGATAATATAGCATGGAGCAATCAAAAATTATAGATACGTTGGAGACGTATCAAGCATCCCCAAGCTTAATTCCTGCTCGTCCTCGACTAGGTAAATGATAAAAAAGATAATTTTTGATGTGGAATGCTAGTTGGCATAATTCCAATTTAATTCTTCTTAATTGTGGCATGAATATTCAGATCCATATAATTCAAGACAAAAGTTCATATTGACATAAAAATAATAATACTTCAAGCATACTGACTAAGCAATCATGTCTTCCCAAAATAACATGGCCAAAGAAAGCTATCCCTACAAAATCATATAGTCTGGCTATGCTCCATCTTCACCACACAAAATATTTAAATCATGCACAACCCCGATGACAAGCCAAGCAATTGTTTCATACTTTTGATGTTCTCAAACTTTTTCAATCTTCACGCAATACATGAGCGTGAGCCATGGATATAACACTATAGGTGGAATAGAATGGTGGTTGTGGAGAAGACAAAAAAGGAGAAGATAGTCTCACATCAACTAGGCGTATCAATGGGCTATGGAGATGCCCATCAATAGATATCAATGTGAGTGAGTAGGGATTGCCATGCAACGGATGCACTAGAGCTATAAGTCTATGAAAGCTCAACAAAACAAACTAGTGGGTATGCATCCAACTTGCTTGCTCACGAAAACCTAGGGCATTTTAAGGAAGCCCATCATTGGAATATACAAGCCAAGTTCTATAATGAAAGATTCCCACTAGTATATGAAAGTGACAAAACAAGAGACTCTCTACTATGAAGATCATGGTGCTACTTTGAACCACAAGTGTGGAAAAAGGATAGTAGCATTGCCCCCTTTTATTTTTATTTCTTGGGCCTTCCCCTTTTTTTATTTGGCCTTTCTTCTTTTTTAATTTGGCCTTTCTTTTTTTATTTGGCTCTATTGAATGATGATCATCACACTTCTATTTACTTACAACTCAATGATTACAACTCAATACTAGAACAAAGTATGACTCTATATGAATGCCTCCGGCGGTGTACCGGGATGTGCAATGATGCATGAGTGACATGTATTAAAGAATTACGAACGGTGGCTTTGCCACAAATACAATGTCAGCTACATGATCATCCTAAGCAATATGACAATGATGAAGCGTGTCATAATAAACGGAATGGTGGAAAGTTGCATGGCAATATATCTCGAAATGGGTATGGAAATGCCATGATAGGTAGGTATGGTGGCTGTTTTGATGAAGGTATATGGTGGGTTTATGGTACCGGCGAAAGTTGCGCGGTACTAGAGAGGCTAGCAATGGTGGAAGGGTGAGAGTGCGTATAATCCATGGACTCAACATTAGTCATAAAGAACTCACATACTTATTGCAAAAATCTATTAGTTATCGAAACAAAGTACTACGCACATGCTCCTAGGGGGATAGATTGGTAGGAAAAGACCATCGCTCGTCCCCGACCTCCACTCATAAGGAAGACAATCAATAAACAAATCATGCTCCGACTTCGTTACATAACGGTTCACCATACGTACATGCTACGGGAATCACAAACTCTAACACAAGTATTTCTCAAATTCACAACTATTCAACTAGCATGACTCTAATATTACCATCCTCATATCTCAAAACAATCATCAAGTATCAAACTTCTCTTAGTATTCAACACACTCATAAGGGAATTTTATTATTCTTGAATACCTAGAATATTAGGATTTTAAGCAAATTACCATGCTATTTAAGACTCTCAAAATAATATAAGTGAAGCATGAAAGTTCATCTATTTCTTCAAAATAAAACTACCACCATTCTCTAAAAGATATAAGTGAAGCACTAGAGCAAATGACAAACTACTCCGAAAGATATAAGTGAAGATCAATGAGTAGTCGAATAATTATGAAACTATGTGAAGACTCTCTAACATTTAAGAATTTCAGATCTTGGTATTTTATTCAAACAGCAATCAAAGCAAAATAAAATGACATTCTAAGAATGGCAAACATCATGTGAAGAAGCAAAAACTTAGGATCAATCGAAACTAACCGATAATTGTTGAAGAAGAAAGGTAGGATGCCAACCGGGGCATCCCCAAGCTTAGACGCTTGAGACTTCTTGAAATATTATCTTGGGGAGCCAGCCTTGGGCATCCCCAAGCTTGAGCTTTTGTGTCTCCTTAATTCCTCTCATATCACGGTCTCCCTAAATCTCAGAAGCTTCATCCACACAAAACTCAACAAGGACTCGTGAGATAAGTTAGTATAAACCATTGCAAAAACCTTATCATACTCTACTGTAGCAAAACACTAAAATTATTATTCAACATTGCATACTAAATTCCTCTGCATATATAATAGTTCTATACTCAAATAGAATCATTAAAGAAGCAAACATATGCAAACATGCAAACATAACAGCAATCTGCCTAAACAGGATAGTCTGTAAAGAATGCTGCAACAGCCATACTTCCCTAACTCCAAAAATTATGAAATAAAATTCCCACTGTAGTAAATGTATCAGAGCTTAATATGCAAAAGGTTTCAACATTTTATCACATTCTGACTTTTCTAGGGAATTATTGCAACAGCGGTAAACTTTCTGTTTTCAAACAGCAACATGTATACTTGTAACATAGGCAGAGTAAAGGCTATCAATGCCACTTTTATTGAAATAAAAGATGAAAAACATTGTTCTAAATAAAAGCAAACAAATCATAACAAAATAAATTGACGCTCCAAGCAAAACACATATCATGTGGCGAATAAAAATATAGCTCCAAGTGAAGTTACCGATGAACGAAGACGAAAGAGGGGATGCCTTCTGGGGCATCCCCGAGCTTAGGCTCTTGGCTATCCTCGAATATTACCTTGGGGTGCCTCGGGCATCCCCAAGCTTAGGCTCTTGCCACTCCTTATTCCATAGTCCATCGAATCCTCACCCAAAACTTGAAAACTTCACAACACAAAATTTAACAGAAAACTCGTAAGCTCCGTTAGTATAAGAAAGCAAATCACCATCATAAGGTACTGTAATGAACTCATTATAAATTCATATTGGTGTTAAACCTACTGTATTCCAACTTCTCTATGGTTTATAAACTATTTTACTAGCCATAGATTCATCAAAATAAGCAAACAACACACAAAAAGCAGAATCTGTCAAAAACAGAACAGTCTGTAGTAATATGGATCAAACGTATACTTCTGGAACCCATAAAATTATCAAATAAATTGCTGGACCTGAGGAATTTATCTATTAATGATCTTCAAAAAGAATTAACTAAATAGCACTCTCCAAATAAAAATTGCAGCAGTTCTCGTGAGCGCTAAATTTTCTGTTTTTTGACAGCATGATCAACAAGACTTTCCCAAAGTCTTCCCAAAGGTTCCACTTGGCACAAACACTATTAAAAGCATAAAACCACATCTAAACAGAGGCTAGATGATTTATTTATTACTAAACAGGATCAAAAAGCAAGGAACAAAAATGAAATTGGGTTGCCTCCCAACAAGCGCTATCGTTTAATGCCCCTAGCTAGGCATGATGGTTTCAACAAGAATATGACTAGCGCATTTAAGCCTAACCCACTTCCTATGTATAGGGATTTTGTGAGCAAACTTATGGGAGCAATAATCAATTAGCATAGGAAGGCAAAACAAGCATAACTTCAAAACTTTAAGCACATAGAGAGGAAACTTGATATTATTGCAATTCCTACAAGCATATATTCCTCCCTCATAATAATTTTCAGTAGCATCATGAATGAATTCAACAATATAACCAGCACCTAAAGCATTCTTTTCATGATCTACAAGCATAGAAATTTTATTACTCTCCACATAAACAACTTTCTTCTCATTAATAGTAGTGGGAGCAAACTCAACAAAGTAACTATCATGGGATTGAAAATTAAGATCAAGATGACAAGTTTCATGGTTATCATTATTCTTTAAAGCATACATGTCATCAAAATAATCATCATAGATAGGAGGCATACTTTCATCATAATAAGTTTGCTCATCAAAGCTTGGGGGACAAAAAATATCATCTTCATCAAACATAGCTTCCCCAAGCTTGTGGCTTTGCATATCATTAGCATCATATATATTCAAGGAATTCATACTAACAACATTGCAATCATGCTCAGCATTCAAAGATTTAGTGCCAAACATTTTATAGATTTCTTCTTATAGCACTTGAGCACAATTATCCTTTCCATCATACTCACGAAAGATATTAAAAAGGTTATGCGTATGAGACAAACTCAATTCCATTTTTTATAGTTTTCTTTTATAAATTAAACTAGTGATAAAACAAGAAACTAAAAGACTCGATTGCAAGATCTAAAGATATACCTTCAAGCACTCACCTCCCCGGCAACGGCGCCAGAAAAGAGCTTGATGTCTACTACACAACCTTCTTCTTGTAGACGTTGTTGGGCCTCCAAGTGCAGATGTTTGTAGGACAGTAGCAAATTTCCCTCAAGTGGATGACCTAAGGTTTATCAATCCGTAGGAGGCGTAGGATGAAGATGGTCTCTCTTAAGCAACCCTGCAACCAAATAACAAAGAGTCTCTTGTGTCCCCAACACACCCAATATAATGGTAAATTGTATAGGTGCACTAGTTCGGCGAAGAGATGGTGATACAAGTGCAATATGGATAGTAGATAATAGTTTTTGTAATCTGAAATAATAAAAACAGCAAGGTAGCAAGTGATAAAAGTGAGTGTAAACGGTATTGCAATGAGTTGAAACAAGGCCTAGGGTTCATACTTTCACTAGTGTAAGTTCCCTCAACAATACTAACATAATTGGATCACATAACTATCCCTCAACATGCAACAAAGAGTCACTCCAAAGTCACTAATAGCGGAGAACGAACGAAGAGATTATGGTAGGGTACGAAACCACCTCAAAGTTATTCTTTCCAATCAATCCGTTGGGCTATTTCTATAAGTGTCACAGACAGCCCTAGAGTTCGTACTAACACCTTAAGATACAAATCAACCAAAACCCTAATGTCACCTAAATACTCCAATGCCGCTTCAAGTATCCGTGGTCATGATTATACGATATGCATCACACAATCTCAATTCATCTATTCAACCAACACAAAAGGACCTCAAAGAGTGCCCCAAAGATCTACCGGAGAATCACAACGAAAACGTGTGCCAACCCCTATGCATAAGTTCATGAACCCGGAAGTTGGTCACCTTAACATACATCAAGTGGCACGCGGTATCCCATTGTCACCACAGATATCCACGGCAAGACATACATCAAGTGTTCTCAAATCTTTAAAGACTCAATCCGATAAGATTACTTCAAAGGGGAAACTCGAATCATTACAAGAGAGAAGAGGGGGGAAGAAACATCAGCAAAGCTCGCGATACATCAAGATCGTATCATCTCAAGAACACGAGAGAGAGAGAGAGAGATCAAACACATAGCTAGTGGTACATACCCTCAGCCCCGAGGGAGAACTACTCCCTCCTCGTCATGGAGAGCACCGGGATGACGAAGATGGCCACCGGTGAGGGTTCCCCCCTCCGGCAGGGTGCCGGAACAGGGTCCCGATTGGTTTTTGGTGGCGACGGAGGCTTCTGGCGGCGGAACTCCCGATCTATGTTGCGTTCTGGAAGTTTTAGGGTATATGGAGTTATATAGGCAGAAGAAGCACGTCAGGGGAGCCACGGGGACCCCCACGAGACAGGGGGCGCGCCCTAGGGGGGTGGGCGCGCCCCCCACCCTCGTGGGCAGATCCCGTATCTTCTGACGTGGGGTCCAAGTCCATCAGGTGTGTTTCCTTCCAAAAATAACTTCTCCAGTTGATTTCGTTCTGTTTTGACTCCGTTTGATATTCCTTTTCTTCAAAACACTGAAATAGGCATAAAACAACAAATCTGGGCTGGGCCTCAGGTTAATAGGTTAGTCCCAAAAATAATATAAAAGTGGATAATAAATCCCAATATTGCCCAAAATAGTAGATAATATAGCATAGAGCAATTAAAAATTATAGATACATTGGAGATGTATCAGCCAACAACAGGTCTATGTTTATCTTTAGTATCGGGCCTAGCAATTCTAGCAACTTCATCACAGAAGTAAATAACATGCCCATCAATATTATCGACCAAGATACCTTTAACCATAGCAATACTAGGTTCAATTTTAATTTGCTCATAGGGTGTAGGTGTTCTAGTATTACTCTTACGAACCACAGTTGAAGCTTTAGCATGATCCTTTATTCTAACAGGAAAATGTGGTTTCTCAATATAAGCGGTAGGAACAATAGGATCAACATTATAAGTGATAGTCTTTTCTTCAACTTTAATAGGTTCAACTACTTTTACTTTGATGGGAGGATGATATTTAAACCAATTATCCTTAGGGAGATCAACATGAGTAGCAAATGATTCACAAAGAGAAGCTACTATCTCGGAGTCAAGTCCATATTTAGTGCTAAATTCATGAAAATCATCAGTATTCATAAAAGATTTAACACAGTCAAACTTAGGTGTTATACCTGACTCCTTACCTTCATCGAGTTCTCAATCTTCAGAGTTGTGTTTAATTCTTTCCAATAAATCCCATCTGAATTCAATAGACTTCATCATAAAAGAACCAGTAAAAGAAGTATCGAGCATGGAGCGATTATTGAGAGAAAGTTGAGCATAAATTTTTTGAATAATAATTTCTCTTGAGAGCTCATGATTGGGGCATGAATATACCATTGACTTAAGCCTCCCCCAAGCTTGAGTGATGCTTTCTCCTTCGCCAGGCCAAAAATTATATATATAATTATGATCACGATGAACCAGATGCATAGGATAAAAGTTCTGATGAAATTCCAATTTCAATCGGTTGTAGTTCCATGATACAATATTATCACATAGCCTAAACCATGTCAATGACATTACCTTCAAAGATAAATGGAATACCTTCTTCTTGATAACATCCTCGGGCATACCCACAAGCTTAAATAATCTACAAACTTCATCCACATAGATTAGGTGCATATCGGGATGTAATGTTCCATCTCCTGTAAAAGGATTAGCCAGCAGTTTCTCTATCATACCCGAAGGAATTTCAAAGTAAACATTTTCAGTAGGTTCAGTAGGTTGAGGAGCAACTCTTTGCTCTACTGGTCAGGGTGAAGATACCCCGAACAAGCCCCTCAAAGGATTGTTTTCCATAGTAACAAGTGACAGTAAATTTCAGCACACTATATAAATTTTTCCTTACCAAATTACACTTACCAAAGGCGCGTCACTCCCCGGCAACGGCGTCAGAAAAGAGTCTTGATGACCCACAAATATAGGGGATCTATCGTAGTCCTTTTGATAAGTAAGAGTGTTGAACCCAACGAGGAGGAGAAGGAAATGACAAGCGGTTTTCAGTAAGGTATTCTCTGTAAGCAGTGAAATTATCAGTAACAGATAGTTTTGTGATAAGGTAATTCGTAACGAGTAACAAGTAATAAAAGTAGACAAGGTGCAGCAAGGTGGCCCAATCCTTTTTGTAGCAAAGGACAAGCCTGGAAAAACTCTTATATAAAGGAAAGCGCTCCCCAGGACACATGGGAGTTATCGTCAAGCTAGTTTTCATCATGCTCATATGATTCGCGTTCGTTACTTTGATAATTTGATATGTGGGTAGACCAATGATTGGGTACTGCCCTTTCTTGTTCAAGAATCCCACTTATGATTAACCCCCTTCGCAAGCATCCACAACTACGAAAGAAGAATTAAGGTAAACCTAACCATAGCATGAAACATATGGATCCAAATTAGCCCCTTACGAAGCAACACGTATACTAGGGTTTAAGCTTCTGTTACTCTAGCAACCCATCATCTAGTTATTACTTCCCAATGCCTTCCCCTAGGCCCAAAAAATGGTGAAGTGTCATGTAGTCGATGTTCACATAACACCACTAGAGGAAAGACAACATACATCTCATCAAAATATCGAATGAATACCAAATTCACATGACTACTTATAGCAAGACTTCTCCCATGTCCTCAGGAACAAACGTAACTACTCATAAATCATATTCATGTTCATAATCAGAGGGGTATTAATATGCATAAAGGATCTGAACATATAATCTTCCACCGAATGAACCAACTAGCATCAACTACAAGGAGCGATCAACACTACTAGCAACGCACAGGTACCAATCTGAGGTTTTGGGACAAAGATCGGATACAAGAGATGAACTAGGGTTTGAGAGGATATGGTGCTGGTGAAGATGTTGATGGATATTGACCCGCTCCCGATGAGAGGATCGATGGTGATGACGATGGTGACGATTCCCCCCTCCTAGAGGGATGTTTCCCCGGCAGAACAGCTCCGCCGGAGCCCTAGATTGGTCCCGCCAAGGTTCCGCCTCGAGACGGCAGCTCTTCGTCCCGAAAGCTTCCTTCTTATTTTTTCCATGGCAAAAGACACCTTGTACCAAAAGATGGGCATCGGGGGCCTGCCAGGTGGCCCACGAGGCAGGGGGCGCGCATAGGGGGTAGGGCGCGCCCCTACCCTCATGGACGGTAGCTGGCTCTCCCCCGATGCTTTCTTCGCCCATATTTTTAATATATTCCAAAACTGACTTTCGTGGAGTTTCAGGACTTTTGGAGTTGTGCAGAATAGGTCTCTAATATTTGCTCCTTTTCTAGCCCAGAATTCCAGCTGCCGGCATTCTCCCTCTTTATGTAAACCATATAAAATCAGAGAGAAAAGGCATAAGTATTGTGATATAATGTGTAATAACAGCCCATAATGCAATAAATATCGATATAAAAGCATGATGCAAAATGGGCATATCATTGTCTTGTGAAATCTGGATTCCATTGCCAAGGCAATTGCACTAGTATCGCAACAAAAGATTTTCATTGGACCAGATGCACTAGGTATGGCACCTACATTGGATATGAACTCCTTCATTTGCTGCTTCTGAAGCAGCTATGTACTCCGCTTCACATGTAGATCTCGCTATGATGCTCTGCTTGGAACCGCACCAACTGACAGCTCCACCATTCAATAAAAATACGTATCCGGTTTGTGACTTAGAGTCATCTGGATCAGTGTCAAAGCTTGCATCGACGTAACCATAAACAAGAAACATATCCTTAGTCCTTTTCAGGTATTTTAGGATATTCTTGACCATTGTCCAGTGATCCACTCCTGGATTACTTTGGTACCTCCCTGCTAAACTAATAGCAAGGCACTCATCAGGTCTGGTACACAACATTGCATACATCATAGAACCTATGGACGAAGCATAGGGAATGACTTTCATTTTCTCTCTATCTTTTGCAGTGGTCGGGCATTGAGTCTGACTCAACTTCACACCTTGTAACACAGGCAAGAACCCTTTCTTTGCTTGATCCATTTTGAACTTCTTCAAAACTTTATCAAGGTATGTGCTTTGTGAAAGTCCAATTAAGAGTCTTGATCTATCTCTATAGATCTTGATGCCCAATATATAAGCAGATTCACCGAGGTCTTTCATTAAAAAATTCTTAGTCAAGCATCCTTTTATGCTATTCAGAAATTTAGTATCATTTCCGATTAAAAATATGTCATCTACATATAATATCAGAAATGCTACAGAGGTCCCACTCACTTTCTTGTAAATACAGGCTTCTCCAAAAGTCTGTATAAAACGATATTCTTTGATCACACTATCAAAATGTATATTCCAACTCCGAGAGGCTTGCACCAGTCCATAAATGGATCGCTGGAGCTTGCACACTTTGTTAGCACCTTTTGGGTCGACAAAACCTTCTGGTTGCATCATATACAAGTCTTCTTTAAGATATCCATTAAGGAATGCAGTTTTGACATCCATTTTCCAAATTTCATAATCATAAAATGTGGCAATTGCTAACATGATTCATACGGACTTAAGAATCGCTACAGGGGAGAAGGTCTCATCATAGACAACTCCTTGAACTTGTCGAAAACCTTTTGCAACAAGTCGAGCTTTGTAGACAATAATATTACCGTCTGTGTCGGTGTAAAAAAGTAGGGGTCCTTTTTGTACCCCTTTACTTGTCCGCGGGCAGTCGCAGCCACTCGCCTGCGGCCACGCTTGGCGGAGCAGAGGAAGCAAAGACAAAATACTACCAGAGCAGCGCCAAGCCAAAGGCGCGAGAAGCAGAGGGACAAGGTGGGCTTTCCCCGGCAAGAGCCTTGCCGGGGGAGCTTACGTAGCCCCAGCAAGAGTCTTGCCGGGGCAACTTGCCCAGCACCCTTGAGCCGGCACCCTTGAGCCTAAGAGTTCCAACACCGTGGACAACATTGGAAGCAAGGCTCGGGAGGCGCTTGCATGGTGGCATGCAGTTCTTTGTAAAGACCAAGAACATACAAGACTAGATGAGGACCAGAAGACAGAAATCCCCCCGGCAAGCTCCTTGCCGGGGATGCTCACGAGACCCCCGGCAAGACCCTTGCCGGGGACACCCGCGAGACCCCGGCAAGACCCTTGCCGGGGACATCTGCAGGGCCGCAGCCAGGCCCCCACCTGTCAAGGCTCCACCGCCATTCCAATAGAGCACTCAACCCGCCAACGAGGCAGACACCTGCGTGGCGACGTGTAGCTTCCAGGCCAACTCAGCGAGCACTTGCATGGTGGCATGCAGATCTTCGTGAAGACTCCGCCACCACACCAACTTAGAAGTCAGCCAACCAGCGTGGTGCTGCACACCTAGTCAGCTTGGACGCGCGTCAGATTGAGGCGAGGTGGTGACGGGCGAGACGAGTTTCCTTGTCGTCCCCGACAAACTGAGGGGGCATGTCGGCAGTGCATTAAATGCGTTTGTCCTATGGTACCAGGCGATAGACTTGTATATAGTACGAACTTTCCACCTTCTGTGTGCCACTTTGGCGACCCCTTTGGCTATAAAAGGAGGCCCGAGGCATACTAGAGAAGGATTCGGACTTTTTGGACCCTACACACTTTGTAGCTAGTCCAAGAACACCAAATAAACACAAACCAGCAGCAGTAGGGTATTACGCATCACTTGCGGCCCGAACCTGGATAAATTCCCCCGTGTTGATCTTCTAAACCCGCTCTTTCCACAGCCCCATGCCCGCCAACCACAGAAGGGATTCCCTATGATCCCATAGGTGTCATTCTCACCGACATCGTTGGTGTGCCAGGTAGGGGGCGCAAGCTGTGAAAATCTATTTGGAAGTTGGCGCATCGACTTCATCATCACCATGGCCCCAAGAAAAATGGGATCACAGCAATCGGGTCGTCTGGAGCTGGCCCGTCTGCGCCAGCGTGAGCAGGCGACCGAGTGGCCACGGATGGTGCCGGGGACATGGCCCGCAAGCATCCACGACGCTCTAGCAACCGGAGCCAGGCGAGTGGTGTCATTCGAGTCCAAGACGATGAGCCGCACGCCGCTGGGTCCGGGGGCGGCGCCGTGCTGCCCACGGGTGGCGCGGCAACCTCTACGATGCCCTAGATGGCACCCGCGCCATGGCCTTCCTAGGCCGCGCACGATGAGCGACACCACGACGCCGGAACTCCCAGGCACCGCCGCAGGAAGAGCCCTATGCGTCACTCTCAGGACGCACCAAGCCGGCGTACGCACCCAGATGCCGGAAAAAGCGGCGTGCGACTGCGAGACCGTGACAGAGCTCCTTCTAACTTGGTTAGAAGTCGGAGCACGTTGCGGTCCACGCAGCTTTTGCCACCGCCCACGCCAGCAGAAGCGCTGGCGCGTGTGCAACTGCTCCTCGACTTCCCCCTTGCTGTGGAGAAGCTCGACGAGTTGAGGGCCACCATCCGAAGCCTCTTCAGCTTCGCCAATAAAGACAAGCTGCTCCCAGCGGGACCCTCATGCCAGCGTTTTGTTGAGCCAGAGCAGGTCGGTGGTGGGAGGACCAGAGATGTTGCGACCATGATGCACTCTCCTCCCCCACAGCCGCGACGGCAGCCATCGGCTCGTCGGGACGACACCTGTGATAGCGTTTCCACAGCATCGTCCGACCCACGAACCCGCTGTGACCAACATCGGGTTCTTCGAGAGCGAGCTCAGGAAGCTGCTCGAACTACCATCGAGCGACAACGGGAGGCACACCATCAGTCAGATCGGCGTGCGGGGCTTGCTATGGACCACCCAGCGCTATGGCGACCTGCCTTACAAGGTGGGTTGTCCGGCCTTTACCCGAGAGCTGCGGCAGTTCTAGTGGCCCTCCCACCGCATGTTCAAGCCTGATGTTGGGGAAAAGTACAATGGCAAGACTCACCCGTTGGAGTTCCTCAGCATCTACACAATCGCGATGCAAGTCGCTTGGGCTCGCGATGACAAGGTGCTCGCCAACTACTTTCCGTTGGCACTTAAGCCCAACGTCATGTCGTGGTTGATGCACGTGCCGGTAGATTCCATCTCTCCCTGGTCGGATCTGTGCCACGAGTTTGTTGGCTCCTTTACCAGAGGCCACCAAGCTCCCGGCCAGGCAAGTGACTTGCATGTCATCACCCAGAAGGATGGCGAGTCCCTGCGTAAGTACATTCAAAGATTCAGCAGTGTGCAGTACACCATCCCCGACGTTCATCCCGCTGCTATCATCAGTGCGTTTCATCAGAACATATGCAAGACGATGAACAAGGTCAAGGATGTAGCCAAACTTTATGTTCTGGCTGAAAGATGTGCTCGGGCTGAGGAAGGAAGGAAGTCGGCGAGGACGCCGTGCAGAGACCGACTCCACGGACGAAGACGCCGCCACCCCGGCGAAGAAGGGCCGACGCCGCAACAGGAAGCGTAAGGGAAAGACTGTGCTTGCCGTTGAGGAATCCGGTGAGCCTAGTGCTACCAAGAAGGCCAAAGCTGACGACCCTGGCAAGGAGGTTGTCAGGTGCGCCGCCTGCCGGGCCTTGGCGGCCGCCGACAAGCCAGGAGGCTCCGACAAGAAGTACTGCAAGATCCGCCGCACCAAGGGCCATGACCTCCAGAACTACCGACAGGTTGAGCTGCTTGCAGAAAAGCAGAAAGGTGAATATGCAAGGTGAGACAAGGAGAAGGGTTAGGATGGTGCTGACGGGTCCGGCAAGAAGCGTGGCGGGCAAGGAGGTCGCTGCAACAAAGATAATCAACAAGAGAGGCCTTCTCAGGGCCACGACAAGAAGGAAGAAGATGATGATCATGACGAGGACGACGAATCCGGCGAGCACGAATTCCAGAAAGCTACAGAGGCCGTGTGCGCGATGGTGGCGCCTCGCTCACACCTCTCACCGCCAACTGAAGCAGTGGGCACATGAGGTCACTACGGCAGGGCCATCGTTCGATGCCCAGAAGCCACTGAAGTGGTCCCGCACGCCCATCATTTTTGACACCGAGGATCACCCTGATAGGACAACTGTGGTTGAGTGTTTTCCATTGTTGGTTTCACCAACAATATGCAACCTCAAGGTGACAAAAGTGCTGGTTAATGGTGGGGCCGGTCTGAATTTGATCTCGCCCGCTGTGATCAAGAAGCTATAGATTCCTGATGGAGATCTCGAGGAGACGGGCATGTTCCAAGGGGTTAACCTGGGAAGGAGTTAGCCGAAAGGTAATATCACGCTACCCATTACGTTTGGGGGCGAGCTGAACTATAGGATGGAGAAGATCATTGTTTATGTCGCCAAGATCCCCTTGCCTTACAACGGGATCGTTGGCCGCCCAGCACTGGCCAAGTTCATGGCGGCGTCACACTACGCCCACAACACGATGAAGATGCCGAGGTCGCTGACCATCATCACCGTCCCCTCTGACAAGAAAGACGCGCTCATCTGCGCCGACCAACTCTACCGAGAGGCAGTTGCAGCAACTGCTGCCAAGGCACTTGCTCTTGCCGTTGAAGCCCCGGGAAGGAAGAAGGCCAGCAAGACCCCTTCTGGCGAAACCTCTTCTAGCAAGACCTCTTGCACCCACTCCACCAAGCGTGCCTCTTCGGAGTGCCGCGCTCCCGTTGAGGACGTGCCAGAGAGCTCCACTGGCAAGAGAAAGAATTCCAAGGCTGCACCACCAGAAACCAAGAAGGTGTCCATCAAGGATGACGGCACGGGCGGGGCTTTCACTATAAGCTCCACCCTTGACAGCAAATAGGAAAGCGCGCTCGTCGCCTTCCTACGGGGGAATGTCGATGTGTTTGCATGGCAAGCATCCGACATCCCCGGCGTTCCTAGGGAGGTGATTGAGCACCATCTTGCTGTCTGTCCTCATGTGTGGCCCATCAAGCAGAAGGTCAGGAAGCAAGCTTTGGAGCGACAAGGGTTCATCGTCGAGGAGATCAGGAAGTTGGAGGTGGCAGGCCTGGTTAGAGGAGTGCTCCACCCTATGCGGTTGGCTAATCCAGTGGTGGTGCATAACGAAAATGAGAAATGGAGGCTCTGTATTGACTACACAGATGTCAACAAAGCCTATCCAAAGGATCCTTTCCCTCTGCCAAACATCGACCAGATTGTGGACTCCACTGCCGGGTGTGATCTACTGTCATTCCTCGACACTTATTCAGGATACCACTAGATCTTCATGATGAAGGAAGACAAAGAACAAACCACGTTCATCACCCCATGTGGTATGTACTATTTTGTACGAATGGCTTTCGGGTTGAAGAGCGCTAGGTCAATGTTTGCCCAAGCGGTCTAGATTGGTTTTGAGCCCCAGCTACACAGAAATATGGAAGCTTATATGGATGACATAGTGGTCAAAACCAAGGACAGGGCCACGCTTGTGCAAGATTTATAAGAAACATTTTCAAATCTGTGCAAGATCAACCTCATCAACCTAGAGAAGTGTGTCTTCAGTGTCCCATCTGGCAAACTCCTTGGGTTCTTTGTGTCTCAACAGGGGATCGAAGCAAATCCCGACAAGATCAAAACAATTCAGCAGATTGAGGTGTGCTACCTCTTGACCATGCGTTGGTTTTCCCTTGAAGAGGAAAGGGTGATGCAGCAAAGTAGCGTAAGTATTTCCCTTAGTTTTGAGAACCAAGGTATCAATCCAGCAGGAGGTAACATGCAAGTCACCTAGTACCTGCACAAACAAACAAGAACCTCACAACCAACACGATAAAGGGGTTGTCAATCCCTTCACGGTCACTTACGAAAGTGAGATCTGATAGAGATAATAAGATAAATATTTTTGGTATTTTTGTTGTATAGATTGGAAAATAAAGATTGCAAAATAGAAATAACAAGTTGATGGGAAAATAATATGATGAAAGATAGACCTGGGGGCCATAGGTTTCACTAGTGGCTTCTCTCAAGATAGCAAATTCTATGATGGGTGAACAAATTACTGTCGAGCAAATGATAGAAAAGCGCATAGTTATGAGAATATCTAGGAATGATCATGTATATAGGCATCACGTCTGCGACAAGTAGACCAAAACGATTCTACATCTACTACTATCACTCCACACATCGACCGCTAATCAGCATGCATCTAGAGTATTAGGTTCATAAGAATAGAGTAACACATTAGGCAAGTTGACATGATGTAGAGGGATAAACTCAAGCAATATGATATAAACCCCATCTTTTTATCCTCGATGGAAACAATACAATACGTGCCTTGCTGCCCCTGCTGTTACTAGGAAAGGACACCGCAAGATTGAACCCAAAGCTAAGCACTTCCCGTTTGCAAGAAAGATCAATCTAGTAGGCCAAACCAAACTGATAATTCAAAGATACTTGCAAAGATATTTAAATCATGCATAAAAGATTTTAGAGAAGAATCAAATATTGTTCATAGATAATCTTGATCATAAATTCACAATTTATTGGATCTCGACAAACACACCGCAAAAAGAATTACATCGAATAGATCTCCAAGAGAATTGAGGAGAACTTTGTATTGAGATCCAAAGAGAGAGAAGAAGCCATCTAGCTAATAACTATGGACCCAAAGGTCTGTGGTAAACTACTTACACATCATCGGAGATGCTATGGTGTTGATGTAGAAGCCCTTCGTGATCGATTCCCCCTCCGGCAGAGCGCCGGAAAAGGCCCTAAGATGGGATCTCACGGGTACAGAAGGTTGCGGCGGTGAAAATAGGGTTTCGTGGTGCTCCTGGATGTTTTTGGGGTATATGGGTATATATAGGAGGAAGAAGTATGTCAGTGGAGCTGCGAGGGGCCCACGAGGGTGGGGGCGCGCCTACCCCCCTAGGGGCGCCCTCCTGCCTTGTGGCCTCCTTGCTTCTTTCTTGATGTCCACTCCAAGTCTCTTGGATCACATTTGTTCCAAAAATAACTCTCTCGAAGGTTTCATTCCGTTTGGATTCCGTTTGATATTCCTTTTCTGCGAAACACTGAAATAGGCAAAAAAACTGCAATTTGCACTAGGCCTTTGGTTAATAGGTTAGTCCCAAAAATAATATAAAAAGGTATATTAAAGCCCATTAAATATCCAAAACATATAATATAATAGCATCGAATAATCGAAAATTATAGATACATTGGAGACGTATCAAGCATCCCCAAGATTAATTCATTCTCGCCCTCGAGTAGGTAAATGATAAAAACAGAATTTTTGATGTGGAATGCTACCTAGCATAATTCTCAATGTAATTTTATTTATTGTGGCATGAATGTTCAGATACGAAATATTCAAGAAAAAAGTTTAATATTGACATAAAAATAATAATACTTCAAGCATACTAGCAAAGCAATCATGTCTTCTCAAAATAACATGGCCAAAGAGAGTTATCCCTACAAAATTATATAGTCTGGCTATGCTCCATCTTCACCAGACAAAATATTTAAATCATGCACAACCCCGATGACAAGCCAAGCAATTGTTTCATACTTTTGATGTTCTCAAACTTTTTCAAACTTCACGCAATACATGAGCTTGAGCCATGGACGTAGCACTATAGGTGGAATAGAATGGTGATTGTGGAGAAGACAAAAAGGAGAAGATAGTCTCACATCCACTACTAGGAAAAGGGCTATAGCTAATATGGACATTAATGGCACACCATGTATGTGGTGCACCTACACAAGGTGTGCCATCACTAACTTTGACCAAGGTTTGACCAAGTCATACACATAGTAATGGCGCACTTTGTGAAGGTGCGCCATTACTATGTCAACTAGTAATGGCGCACTATGCCCTGGTGCGCCACTGCTAACCAAATGCACCCCCTCCCCCGTGGACCGCCTTTTTAGTTTAAAAAAATAAAAGAAAATGATGGAAATGTCAAAAAATAAAAAAAATAAGTTTCCCATGTGATATGTGGTCTAGTTGTTGGGAAAATTTACAAATATGAATTTTGAATTTTAAGATTAAACTTTTGTCTTGAATCCTGTTCAAGATTTTCAGAATCCCCAAAAACCTAACAGAATAAAATATACGGGGCTTTTAAGATCTAGAGGGGGAAAAAGAAAAAAAATCAAACTGACTAGTGGCGCACCATTTGCTAGGTGCGCCACTAGTAACAGAAAAAATTGGTTTCGATTTTTTTTGGAATTTTTTTTCAAAATATGATACGTAATATGATCGGGAAGTTTGAAATATTTTTCAAAATTTTATCACACTCATGAACATGAACAAAGTCCTAGACATCAACAAGGTTTAATAGGATTGATATGATAGATATATCAACAAGTGTATGTTAAGTGAGGTGGTGCTGGGGTTGGATAGAACTGCGAAGTTAAGCGTGCTTAGGCTGGAGTAGTGTGAGGATGGTTGACCTTCCAGGAAGTTTGACCACTTAGTGTGATTTGACTTGAGATTAAGCATATTGACCCGAGATTAAGCCATAGTGACCCGAGATTAAGAAAAAAACGAAAAAATTGAAAAAAATCCTAAAAACAATTAATAGTGGCGGACCTGTAGTGTGCCATTAATGGCCAAAACAGGTGCGCCACTAATTAGCCTTTTCCTAGTAGTGATCAACTAGGCGTATCAACGGGCTATGGAGATGCCCATCAATAGATATCAATGTGAGTGAGTAGGGATAGCCGTGCAACAGATGCACTAGAGCTATACGTGTATGAAAGCTCAACAAAAGAACTAAGTTGGTGTGCATCCAACTCGCTTGCTCACGAAGACCTAGGGCATTTTGAGGAAGCCCATCATTGGAATACACAAGCCAAGTTCTATAATGTAAAATCCCCACTAGTATATGAAAGTGACAACATAGGAGACTCTCTATCATGAAGATCATTGTGCTACTTTGAAGCATAAGTGTGGTAAAAGGATAGTAGCATTGTCCCTTCTCTCTTTTTCTCTCATTTTTTCTTTTTCTTCTTTTTTGGACCTTCTCTTTTTTATGCCCTTTTCTTTTCTCTTTTTTTCGTTCGGAGTCTCATCTCGACTTGTGGGGGAATCATAGTCTCCATCATCCTTTCCTCACCTGGGACAATGCTCTAATAATGATGATCATCACACTTTGATTTACTTACAACTCGATACTTAGAACAAAATATGACTCTATGTGAATGCCTACGGCGGTGTACCGAGATGTGTAATGACTCATGAGTGACATGTATGAAAGAATTATAAAGCTGGCTTTGCCACAAATACGATGTCAACTACATGACCATGCAAAGCAATGTGAGAATGATGAAACGTGTCATAATAAACGGAATAGTGGTAAGTTGCATGGCAATATATCTTGGAATGGCTATGGAAATGCCATAATAGGTAGGTATCGTGGCTGTTTTGAGGAATGCATATGGTGGGTGTATGGTACTGGCGAAAGTTGCGCGGTACTAGAGAGGCTAGCAATGGTGGAAGGGTGAGAGTGTGTACAATCCATGGACTCAACATTAGTCATAAAGAACTCACATACTTATTGCAAAAAACTATTAGTTATCGAAACAAAGTACTACGCGCATGCTCCTAGGGGGATAGATTGGTAGGAAAAGACCATCGCTCGTCCCCGACCGCCACTCATAAGGAAGACAATCAATAAATAAATCATGCTCCGACTTCTTCACATAACGGTTCACCATACGTGCATGCTACGGGAATCACAAACTTTAGAACAAGTATTTCTCAAATTAACAACTACTCAACTAGCATAACTCTAATATCACCATCTTCATATGTCAAAAGAATCATCAAGTATCAAACTTCTCATAGTATTCAATGCACTTTTATGATAGTTTTTATTATACCCATCTCGGATGCCTATCATATTAGGACTAATTTTATAGCGAAAGCAAATTACCATGCTGTTCTAAAGGACTCTCAAAATGATATAAGTGAAGCCCGAGAGATCAATAATTTCTATAAAATAAAACCACCACCGTGCTCTTAAAGAAATAAGTGAAGCACTAGAGCAAAATTATCTACCTCAAAAGATATAAGTGAAGCACATAGAGTATTCTAATAAATTCCGATTCTTGTGTGTGTCTCCGAAAGGTGTGTACAGAAAAGATGATTGTGGTAAACTAAAAAGAAAAGACTCAAATCATACAAGACGCTCCAAGCAAAACACATATCATGTGGTGAATAAAAATATAGCCTCAAGTAAAGTTATCGATAGACGAAGACGAAAGAGGGGATGCCTTCCAGGGCATCCCCAAGCTCAGGCTTTTTGTTGTCATTGAATTTTACCTTGGGGTGCCTTGGGCATCCCCAAGCTTAGGCTCTTGCCACTCCTTATTCCAAAATCCATCAAATCTTTATCCAAAACTTGAAAACTTCACAACACAAAACTCAACAGAAAATCTCATGAGCTCCGTTAGTATAAGAAAACAAACCACCACTTCAAGGTACTGTAATGAACTCATTCTTTATTTATATTGGTTTTAAACCTACTTTATTCAAACTTTTCTATGGTTCAGAACCCCTGATACTAGCCATAGATTCATCAAAATAAGCAAACAACACACGAAAAACAGAATATGTCAAAAACAGAATAGTCTGTAGTAATCTGTACGTTTCAAATACTTATGTAACCCCGAAAATTCTTAAATTGGTGGAAGTGATGAATTTGTCTATTAATCATCTGCAAAAATAATCAACCTAATCGCACTTTGCAGTAAAAAATGGCAGCAAATCTCGTGAGCGCTAAAGTTTCTGTTTTTTACAGCAAGATCGCAAAACTTCCCCCAACTCTTCCCAAAGGTTCTACTTGGCACAAACACTAATTAAAAGCATAAAACCACATCTAAAAAGAAGCTATATGAATTATTTATTACTAAACAGGAACAAAAAATCAAGAAACAAAAATAAAATTGGGTTGCCTCCCAATAAGCGCTATCGTTTAACGCCCCTAGCTAGGCATGACAAGAATAGATCTAGGTATTGTCATCTTTGGTATGCAATCCATTAGTGGCACTCATAATAGATTCATAAGGTAATTTAATTTCTTCCTAGGAAAGTGTTCCATGCCCTTCCTTAACGGAAATTGGAATCTAATATTCCCTTCTTTCATATCAATAATTGCACCAATCGTTCCAAGGAAAGGTCTACCAAGAATAATAGGACATGTAGGATTGCAATATATATCAAGAACAATGAAATCTATGGGCACATAATTCATATTTGCAACAATGAGAACATCATTAATCCTTCCCATAGGTTTCCTAATAGTGGAATCCGCAAGATGCAAATTTAAAGAACAATCATCAAATTCACGGAAACCTAACATATCACACAAAGTTATTGGAATCGTGGAAACACTAGCACCCAAATCACATAAATCATAGCATTCATGATCTTTAATTTTAATTTTAATAGTAGGTTCCCACTCATCATAAAGTTTTCTAGGGATAGAAACATCTAATTCAAGCTTTTCTTCATAAGATTGCATTAAAGCATCAACGATGTGCTTGGTAAAAGCTTTATTTTGACTATAAGCATGAGGAGAATTTAGCACGGATTGCAACAAGGAAATACAATATATCAAAGAGCAATTATCATAATTAAATTACTTGAAATCCAAAATAGCGGGTTCATTGATATGTAAAGTTTTGACCTCTTCATTCCCACTTTTACCAATTTTTGCATCAAGATCTAAAAACTCCGAATCATTGGAACGCCTTTTAGCTAAAGTTGACACATCTCCAGTCTCATCATTATCAAGATTCATATTGAAAAACAAAGATTTAATAGGAGACACATCAATCACTTTTAGATCTTCATCCTTATTATCGTCTAGTTCTTCCGGTTTGGCAGCCATCTTATTAACTAAGGTGGCTTGCTTATCCAAAATTTGGGCTATTAAGTTTTCAATATGAGAGAACTAAGATTTCAAACCATAAAATTCTTTAGACATATCATCGAGCTCTTTATTTATGTACCCCATAAAACTTTTTGGTTCTTTAAGCTCGTTTCTGAAGAAATTATTATGCTCAAACTGCAAGGACATAAAACTTCTAACGTTGTTTTCAATTTCTTACCACCTTCTAAGGTGAGGATCAACACTTTTTGGTAAAGCCAACGCGACAAACAATCCAACACACAAGCAAACAGGAGGCAAGCAAAAAGAGACGAACGAAAAAGAGGCGAGCGGAAAAGAGGGCGAATAAAACGGCAAGGGTGAAGTGGGGGAGAGGAAAACGAGAGGCAAATGGCAAATAATGTAATGCAAGGGATAAGATTTTGTGATGGGTACTTGGTATGTCTTGAGTTGTGTGTAGATCTCCCCGACAACGGCGCCAGAAATCCTTCTTGCTACCTATTGTGCATGCGTTGGTTTTCCCTTGAAGAGGGAAGGGTGATGCAGCAAAGTAGCTTAAGTATTTCCCTTAGTTTTGAGAACCAAGGTATCAATCCAGTAGGAGGTAATACGCGAGTCACCTAGTACCTGCACAAACAAACAAGAACCTCGCAACCAGCGCGATAAAGGGGTTGTCAATCCCTTCACGGTCACTTACGAAAGTGAGATCTGATAGAGATAATAAGATAAATATTTTTGGTATTTTTGTTGTATAGATTGGAAAATAAAGATTGCAAAATAAAGTGAGATATGATTGTATTGTTTCCATCGAGGATAAAAAGATGGGGTTTATATCATATTGCTTGAGTTTATCTCTCTACATCATGTCATCTTGCCTAAAGCATTACTCCGTTCTTATGAACTTAATACTCTATATGCATGCTGGATAGCAGTCGATGTGTAGAGTAATAGTAGTAGATGAAGAATCGTTTCGGTCTACTTAACACGGACGTGATGCCTAATCATTGCCTAGATATTCTCTTAACTATGCGTTCTTCTATCAATTTCTCGGTAGTAATTTGTTCACCAACCGTAATACATGCTATCATGAGAGAAGCCACTAGTGAAACCTATGGCCCCGGGTCTATTCTATATCATATAAGTTTACGATTTGCAATTCTAGTTTACTATTTATTTTATTTTGCAATCTTTAATTTTCAATCTATACAACAAAAATACCAAAAAGATTTATCTTATTATCTTTATCATATCTCACTTTTGCAAGTGGCCTTGAAGGGATTGACAACCCCTTTATCGCGTTGGTTGCAGGGTTCTTGATTGTTTGTGCAGGTACTAGGCGACTTGCGTGTAGTCTCCTACTGGATTGATACCTTGGTTCTAAAAAACTGAGGGAAATACTTACGCTACTTTGCTGCATCACCCGTTCCTCTTCAAGGGAAAACCAACGCATGCTTAGAAGGTAGCAAGAAGGATTTCTGGCGCTGTTGCCAGGGAGATCTATGCTCAAGTCAAGACATACCAAGTACGCATCACAAACTCTTCTCCCTCGCATTACATTATTTGCCATTTGCCTCTCGTTTTCCTCTCCCCCACTTCACCTTTGCCTTTTCTCGCTATACTCTTGTTTGCTTAAGCTTGCCTTTCTATTGCTATCGCCGAACCAAAAGGGGCTAAGGGTTTCCCGGGTTTTAATACTTTGGATAATCCCTCTATCATTTCTAAGCTCATAAATAATGATGCTATGGAAATACCTACCGGGGTTATCAATGAGAGTCTAAATAATTTTGATGAAGATGACTCCAGAATTTTTTGTTATTTGCTTGATGAATCTTTGAAAGATGCTTGGGATAGGCTGTTAAGGATCCGTGCCAGCTATGTACCCCAATATCAAATTGAGATATACTTAAAAATCTTTTATGTTGGCTTACCCTCTTCTTTCAAGAAAGTTTTAGATTCTATTTTTGAAGAAGGTTTTCTTGAGGGGGATGCCATCGATACATATGAAAAGATGAAAGCTATATTTGGGCACCCCATTAGTGAAAAAGTTGAATCCACCTCTCTTTTGTGTTTTTATCAAAATGAAATTATCAAAGAGATGAAGGCTAGCATAGATGCAAATTTTCCTAGTGTGCTTAATATTTCTTATACCATTAATGGCCACACGCTTTCACAAAATAGGAAGATAAGTGCTTTAGATAAGAAAGTCTCTCTTTATCACCAAAAGGGAAAAGATGACAATGCCTAGATCTATTGCTGCTTTTATGCCTAGCTAGGGGCGTTAAATGATAGCGCTTGTTGTGAGGCAACCCAATTTTACTTTTGTTCCTTGCTTCTTGTTCCTATTTAGTAATAAATAAATCATCTATCCTCTGTTATGGTTGTGTTTTTATGTTTTAATTAGTGTTTGTGCCAAGTAAATCCTTTAGGATCTTCTTGGGTGATTGTTGTTTGATCTTGCTGAAAAAACAGAAAGTATGCGCTCATGAGAATAATTTACATTTTTTACCAAAGAGCGAAAAAAATACCAATTCCAACTGCAGTAGATCAATATACAAATTGTATAAATCGTCCTAAATTTTTAGAACTTTTGTAGTTGTCGAAGTATTCGAAACCTCTAGATTGCTACAAACTGTTCTGTTTTTGACAGATTCTGTTTATCATGTGTTGTTTGCTTATTTTGATGAATCTATGGCTAGTATCGATGGGTATGAACCATAGAGAAGTTGGAATACAGTAGGTTTACCACCAATATAAATAAAGAATGCGTTCATTACAGTACCTTAAAGTGGTGGTTTGTTTTCTTATACTAACGGAGCTCATGATATTTTCTGTTGAGTTTTGAGCTGTGAAGTTTTCAAGTTTTTGGGTAAAGATTTGATGGATTTTGGAATAAGGAGTGGCAAGAGCCTAAGCTTGGGGATTCCCAAGGCACCCCAAGGTAAAATTCAAGGACAAACAAAAGCCTAAGCTTGGGATGTCCCAGAAGGCATCCCCTCTTTCGTCTTCATCTATCGGTAACTTTACTTGAGGCTATATTTTTATTCACCACATGATATGCGTCTTGTATGATTTGAGTCTTTGCTTTTTTAGTTTACCACAATCATCCTTGCTGTACACACCTTTTGGGAGAGACACACATGAATCAGAATTTATTAGAATACTCTATGTCCTTCACTTATATCTTTTGAGCTAGATAATTTTGCTCTAGTGCTTCACTTATATCTTTTTAGAGCACGATGCTGGTTTTATTTTATAGAAATTATTGATCTCTCATGCTTCACTTATATTATTTTGAGAGTCTTTTAGAATAGCATGGCAATTTTTTTTGGTTATGAAATTAGTCCTAATATGAAGGCATCTAAGATGGGTATAATAAAAACTTTCGTATAGAGTGCATTGAATACTATGAGAAGTTTGATACTTGATGATTGTTTTGAGATATGAAGATGGTGATATTAGAGTCATGCTAGTTGAGTATTTATGAATTTGAGAAATATTTGTGTTGAGGTTTGCAAGTCCCGTAGCATGCACGTATGGTAACCGTTGTGTAACAAATTTGAAGCATGAGGTGTTTCCTTGATTGTCCTCCTTATGAGTGGCGGTCGGGGACGAGCGATGGTCTTTTCCTACCAATCTATCCCCCTAGGAGCATATGTGTAGTGCTTGTTTTTGATGACTTGTAGATTTTTGCAATAAGTATGTGAGTTCTTTATGACTAATGTTGAGTCTATGGATTATACACACTCTCACCCTTCCATCATTGCTAGCCTCTTCGATACCGTGCATTGCCCTTTCTCACCTCGAGAGTTGGTGCAAACTTTGCCGGTGCATCCAAACCCCGTTATATGATACGCTCTATAACACATAAGCCTCCTTATATATTCCTCAAAACAGCCACCATACATACCTATTATGGCATTTCCATAGCCATTCCGAGATATATTGCCATGCAACTTTCCACCGTTCCATTTATTATGACACGCTTCATCATTGTCATATTGCCTTGCATGATCATATAGTTGACATCGTATTTGTGGAAAATCCACCGCTCATAATTTTTTATACATGTCACTCTTGAATCATTGCACATCCCGGTGCACCGCCGGAGGCATTCATATAGAGTCATATTTTGTTCTAGTATTGAGTTGTAATTTTTGAGTTGTAAATAAATAGAAGTGTGATGACCATCATTATTAGAGCATTGGCCTGTGTGAGGAAATTAAAAAAAAAGAAAGGCCAAATAAAAAAAGAGAAGGCCCAAAAAAATGAGAGAAAAAGAGAGAAGGGACAATGTTACTATCCTTTTCCACACTTGTGCTTCAAAGTGGCACCATGATCTTCATAATAGAGAGTCTCTTATTTTGTCACTTTCGTATACTAGTGGGAATTTTCATTATAGAACCTGGCTTGTATATTCCAACAATTGGCTTCCTCGAAATGCCCTAGGTCTTTGTGAGCAAGCAAGTTGGATGCACACCCTCTTAGTTTCTTTTATTGAGCTTTCATATATTTATAGATCCAGTGCATCCGTTGCATGGCAATCCCTACTCCTCGCATTGACATCAATTTTTGTACATCTCCATAGCCAGTTGATTAGTCGTGTCGATGTGAGGCTTTCTCCTTTTTTGTCTTCTCCACACAACCTCCATCATCATATTCTGTTCCACCTATAGTGCTATGTCCATGGCTCGCGCTCATGTATTGCATGAAAGTTGAAAAGTTTGAGAATACTAAAGGATGAAACAATTGCTTGGATTGTCGTCGGGGTTGTGCATGATGGGAGCAGTTTGTGTGACGAAAATGAAGCAAGGCCAAACTATATGATTTTGTAGGGACGAGCTTTCTTTGGCTATGTTATTTTGAGAAGACATAATTGCTTGGTTAGTATGCTTGAAGTATTATTATTTTTATGCCAATATTAAACTTTTGTCTTGAATCTTTCGGATCTGAATATTCATGCCACAATAAAGAAAATTATATTGAAAATTATGTTAGGAAGCATTCCACATCAAAAATTCTGTTTTTATCATTTACCTACTCGAGGACGAGCAGGAATTAAGCTTGGGGATGCTGATACGTCTCCAATGTATCTATAATTTTTTATTGTTCCATGCTATTATATTATCTGTTTTGGATGTTTAATGGGCTTTATTATGCTCTTTTATATTATTTTTGGGACTAACCTATTAACCGGAGGCCTAGTGACAGTTTCTGTTTTTTTCCCTATTTCAGTGTTTCACACAAAAGGAATATCAAACGGAACGAAACCTTCGCGAGGATCTTTCTTGGAACAAACGCAATCCAAGAGACTTGAAGTGGAAGTCAGAGACGCAACGAGGCAGCCACGAGGTAGCAGGGCGCGCCCCCACCCTCGTGGGCCCCTCGTAGCTCCACCGACGTACTTATTTTGCCTATATATACTCTTATACCCTAAGAACATCCGGGGAACCACGAAACCACTTTTCCACCACCGCAACCTTCTGTATCCATGAGATCACATCTGGGGCCTTTTCAGCGATCTGCCGGAGGGGGAATCGGTCACTGAGGGCTTCTACATCAACACCATAGCCTCTCTAATGATGTATGAGTAGTTTACCACAGACCTTCGGGTCCATAGTTATTAGCTAGATGGCTTCTTCTCTCTCTTTGGTTCTCAATACAGAGTTTTCCTCGATGTTCTTGGAGATCTATTCGATGTAATATTCTTTTGCGGTGTGTTTGCCGAGATACGATGAATTGTGGATTTATGATCAAGTTTATCTATCAACAATATTTGGTTCTTCTCTGAATTCTTATATGCATGATTTGATATCTTTGCAAGTCTCTTCGAATTATTGGTTTAGTTTGGCCTACTAGATTGATCTTTCTTGCAATTGGAGAAGTGCTTAGCTTTGGGTTCAATATTTTGGTGTCCTTTACCAGTGATAGTAGGGGCAGCAAGGCACGTATTGTATTGTTGCCATCGAGGATAAAAAGATGGGGTTTATATCATATTTGTTGAGTTTATCCCACTACATCATGTCATCTTGCCTAAAGCATTACTCTGTTCTTATGAACTTAATACTCTATATGCATGCTGGATAGCGGTCGATGTGTAGAGTAATAGTAGTAGATGTGGAATCGTTTCGGTCTACTTAACACAGCCGTGATGCCTATATTTCATAATCAACGCCTATATATTCTCTTAACTATGTGCTCTTCTATCAATTGCTTGGCAGTAATTTGTTCACCCACCGCAATACATGCTATCATGAGAGAAACCACTAGTGAAACCTATGGCCCCGGGTCTATTTTATATCATATAAGTTTCCGATTTACAATTCTAGTTGACTATTTATTTTATTTTGCAATCTTTACTTTTCAATCTATACAGCAAAAAAAATATTGATCTTATTATCTTTATCAGATCTCACTTTTGCAAGTGGTCGTGAAGGGATTGACAACCCCTTATCGCGTTGGTTGCAAGGTTCTTGATTGTTTGTGCAGGTACTAGGCAACTTGCGTGTAGTCTCCTACTGGATTGATACATTGGTTCTAAAATACTGAGGGAAATACTTACGCTACTTTGCTGCACCACCCTTTCCTCTTCAAGGGAAAACTAACACATGTTCAGGAGGTAGCATACCTATCCTCCACGCCAATACTAGTCACGCCTAAACCACAAGAACCGTTGTTGTTATACTTAGTAGCAACGAATCATGTGGTCAGTGATGCGTTGGTGGTGCAGAGGGAACTTGGGGAAGAAGCAACGATAGTAGCAGAGCCGGCGGATGATGGGCCGGAGCCCTCCCCGGCAAGGCCTGGTTCCGGCAAGGCAGAGTCTGAGCGGATGGGCGAAGTGGGACAGAAGAAGAAGGTAGTACAGCACCACATTTATTTTGCTAGTTCCCTCTTACAGGGGGCTAGATCAAGATATCCTGGTATGGAGAAGCTACTTTTCGGCCTCCTTATAGCCTCGAGAAAGCCGTGTCACTATTTCCAAGCGCATGAGATCACCGTTGTCACCCGCCTACCCTTGCAATAGATTTTGCATAACCCAAATGCGACAAGGAGGATTGTAGAGTGGGCTTTGGAGCTGTCGAGCTTTGGCCTCAAGTTAATTTGAAAGTACTTCAATGATCAAGAGTCAAGCCTTGGCAGAATTCGTAGCGAAATGGATCGCAACGCCTGATGAAGAGGTTCAAGAAACCACCCTTCCCGGCAAGGAGACCTGCCGCGATTGGGTTATGTACTTCATTGGTGCTTTCTCACTACAAGGTGCTAGTGCCGGCGTGCTACTCGCCGCACCCACCGGAGAGCACCTCATGTACGTAGTCCAGATGCATTTTCCTCGGGAAAAATCAACGAACAATACGGTGGAGTACGAGGGATTGCTTGCCGGTCTCAGGATCGTAGCAGACCTGGGAATCAAGAAGCTCATCATCAGAGGAAATTCACAGCTCGTCGTTAAGCAAGTCAACAAGGATTACCACAGCCCGTTGATGGAGGCCTACGTGGATGAAGTGAGGAAGTTGGAAGAGCGTTTTGACGGATTGCAAGCGGAGCATGTTCCCCGAGCGGAGAACGGCATTGCTGACAACCTGTTGAAGCGCGATGCCCTGAAGTTGCATGTGGAACCAGGTACCTTTGTGCTTCAATTAACTCAACCATCTGTCGAGCCATCAGCAGGACAAAACAAGCGAAGGAAGGCAGGCCCTAGCAAGTACTTTCCCGCTGAGCTCCCAGGAGCCGGCAGCAAGGACGTTGCTGGGTGCCCCAAGCTTGCCAGAGAGCAGCAACCCCTGGCAGAGCCTCGAGCTCTGACCGTAGAGGCAGCTGCCCTTGCGACCCAAGATGTGCCTTTAGTCCTTGCCGTCGAGCCTCAGGCTCCGGCATAGGCACAACACACCATCTGTTTCCTCAAAACAAGGGAGCTTCCTGAGGAACAAGCAGAACCAGAGAAAGTAGCTCGTTGGTCCAGCATGTACCAGTTTGTGGATGATGCCCTATCCAGAAGGAGACCGAACAGCGTGAAGTTGAAGTGCACTCCTCGGGAAGATGAACTGAGGCTGTTGGCGGAGATACATCGAGGCATGTGTGGCTCCCACATAGGGTCGAGGGGCCTTGCCTGCAAAGCATTCCGGCAAGGCTTCTTCCGACCCACTGCCCTCCAGGATGCAACTGCCCTAGTAACCAAGTGTGAAGCGTGCCAGATCCATTCAAAGAAGCTTCATCAACCAGCCCAAGCTCTTCAGAAAATCCCTCTTTCCTTGCAATTTTCGGTCTGGGGGCTGGACATACTGGGCCCTTTTCCTCGCGCTGTCAGGGGCTTTGAGTACTTGTACGTCGCGATCGACAAGTTCACAAAGTGGCCGGAAGTGGAACCAGTGAGAAAGGTGACAGCACAGTCAGCTGTCAAGTTCTTCAAGCGGCTAGTCTGCCATTTTGGTGTGCCCAATAGAGTCATCACCGACAATGGCACGCAGTTTACGAGCCGCACCTTCATGCAGTACATTCAAGACCTTGGCAGCAAGGTCTGCTTTGCTTCTATTGCTCATCCCAGAAGTAACGGCCATGCCAAGAGGGAGAATGCAGAAGTGCTACGAGGCCTCAAGACTAGGCCTTTTTACAAGCTGCACACGTACGGAAGGCGCTGGGTTGATGAGTTGCCAATGGTTCTTTGGTCGATTAGAACGACACCAAATCGAACTACTGGCCAAACACCCTTTGCCCTGGTTTACAGGGCAGAAGCAGTTCTCCCCATGGAACTCATATACGGGTCACCTCGAGTGCTCGCTTATGATGAGCTTGAGCAAGAGAAGTTGCACCAAGAGGATGCGATGCTCCTTCAGGAAGATCATCTTCGGGCTGTTGTGCGAGCCGCTCGCTACCAGCCTTTAGGGGTAAAACGCCGAAGTGGGAAGGACCTTATCAGGTAATACGAGTCACCAGGCCCGGCGCAGTCCGCCTGGAGACCGAAGATGGCATTCCGGTGAGCAATTCCTGGAATATCGAACATCTTCGCAAGTTTTACCCCTAAGGCGCGGTTGCCGGCAGCCCCGGAAACCCTATGTACAAAGCCAGGCGCAGACCTTGTGCACAGTCAGGGAAAGGAGTCCCTTAGTATGTATAGTTTCCTGTCGATTCCCATGTTTTTGTGTATACATATATGCATGCTTGTCCAGGGTACTGTACTGCTTTTCGATTCCAATAAATGTTAGTGGACCACCGAGGTTCCATGCTCTTGCCCTCTCTTCTTTCCAACCACGGCAAGGGCGCGCGATCCCGCCAAGGACCCAGCTCCGGCAAGAAGTCGACAAGACCGCCCGGCACGGCGATCCCCGACAAACCAAACAGATAAAGTTTACCTCTTGCCCATTCGTGTTCGTAACCTATGACTTGTTCATTAGAAAACCTCACCACTCTTCTTTAAAGACTCGGGTGCTCCCATATCCGGCCTGAACGCTGCTTCGGTCGGAGTGGTCGTAGTAGCCCTTGCTAAAAGGAGGTGGACGGGGGGCTGGACCCTTTGTCTATAACCCAACAGATATGATTCCCCAGCAGGCGCAAAGGGCGCCGGCAGGGCAGCTTGCCGGGAGGACTCGTTTACGTACATTAAGGAGGCGTTTCGCCTGTGCACGAGCATAACACATGCACGGGTTCCCGACAAGGCTAGAATTTTTCATTGACATGTTGATGCAAGAACAGAGGTTACAGGACACAAGCATGGACTCGAGAGATTACATTATCTAGAAATTAAGATTTGACAAGTTCCTACAATTTAAAAGAAAGATAGGTGTCCCGTGATCTACGTTCTTGCCCCTTTCCTCCCAAGTGCGACAGATGAAGGCAAAAAGGAAGCGGCAGGGAATGCGCCGATGGAGAGCTTGATGAGGAAGACCCTTGGTAGGGCGCATGGCCGAGGGAGGAGGGCAGCGCGGTTAGTCGGAGTCGGCGTCCTCCCGCTTGACGCGCTCATCGTCGCTGTCGCTGTCCTCCTCGTCACTCCCGCTCGAGGAGGAGGTTTCTTCATCTGTGGAGCTCTCCATGCAACACCTTAGGAGAGTTCCCAAGTGCCCAAAAACCTTGACGGAGAGCAAGCCGTTCTCCATCAATTTGAAGTGGAGGACGAGCCCCTCCGACAGGCTATGGGCACGGGCGAAGGTTTTCCACCCGCGGCGGAGATACATGACATGAGGGGGGGGGAGTCGACATCGACCCACATGCCGCCATTCCCGCAGCCCCTCATATGCAGCCTCAAGGATTGTGGTTGGCCGAGCTCCATCTCCCGAGCGAACGGAGTGGGGAGACGGAGGTGACCGCGCACTAGCTTGTGTAGCCTGATGAAGAATTCGCTAGGCTGGTCTCCGACATGGCCCCCCATTGGGGGAGGAGCCGCTGGTGGAGGCGAGGCCGATGCGCCACCCCGTCCTCCTCTCCCATGAGTGCCACGACGGCCTCGGCCTTGCCCCTCCCTTTCCTCTCACGGTTGGCTCCGCCTCCACGAGCTCTTGGGGAGGGGGGGGGCACGCTGTCGAGCAGAGACCCTCGTCGCTGCCATCGGAGCGCCGGCGCGCCCTCTCGCCATTGGAAAGGGAAGGAAGGAGTCAAGATGGAAGGAGATGAATATTGAAGGATTGAAGGATGCCACCCCTCCCCTTCTTATAAAGGGGCGGGGCCGGGGCTCAACCGCCCTACTTAACCAATCCGGCCGCCAGGGGCGCAGGAAATCAGGACCGACCCGCTGCTCCAATCAGCGACGACCCGGTTTCCCGCCTCACCATTAAAGCCCGTGCCCTCCGCGTCCTCCGTCTACCCTCCTTGCGGCATGGAGAACATGTGGTGAGCAGACCAGAATCGAGAAAACAAGTGAAGCGACTGTTTTCCACCCCGTCGTCGTGGGGCGCGGGCGCCTTGAAAGCCACGACCCGAGTCCACTTAGTAAATGAGCCCTGCCCCTGCATTTTCCTCTTTTTACGGGGAAGGCGCGAGCCACCTCTTTACTATCCGCCATAATGTGCCGCAAGCAGGCTGCAACCGCCCCACGCACGACCCCCACGTCAAGCATTCAACGCGAGTAGTGGGGAAGCGCAACTGGCGAGGGAGTTACTGCGGTAAAATTCTGCCACGCATACCCGCGCACCATTTTGGGCCTGGCCCAATGACGCTCCGCGCTTATATGTGGCCCAGGCCCGGGGGCTCCTGTGGGTGTACAAAAGTAGGGGTCCTTTTTGTAGCCCTTTACTTGTGCGTGGGCAGTCGCAGCCACGTGCCTACGGCCACGCTTGGCGGAGGAGAGGAAACAAAGACACAAGACTACCAGAGCAGCTCCAAGCCGAAGGCGCGAGAAGCAGAGGGACAAGGTTGGCTTTCCCCGGCAAGAGCCTTGCCGGGGGAGCTTACGTAGCCCCGGCAAGAGTCTTGCCGGGGCAACTTTCCCAACACCAGCAGAGCCACCACCCTTGAGCCTAAGAGTTCCGACACCGTCGACAACATTGGAACCAAGGCTCGGGAGGCGCCTACATGGTGGCATGCGGATCTTCGTAAAGACCAAGAACATACAAGACTAGATGAGGACCAGAAGACGGAAATCCCCCGGCAAGATCCTTGCCGGGGACGCTCACGAGACCCCCGGCAAGATCCTTGCCGGGGACGCTCACGAGACCCCCGGCAAGACCCTTGTCGGGGACACCTGTGAGACCCCGGCAAGGCCCTTGCCGTGGACATCTGCGGGGCCGCAGCCAGGACCCCACCTGCCAAGGCTCCACCGCCGTTCCAACACAGCAGTCAACCCGCCAACGAGGCATGCACCTGCGTGGTTTGAAGAGCTAAAGAAATCAGCTGCTAGGGCGGGTACTCTTACTGCGCTAACTCAGGCCAAATCATGGATATCTAATCTTGATCCAGCCGATTTGGTAAACGGCTACCCAAGCCGAAAGGAGGACGGGTCAGACTTTCATGCTGACGACCTCGGAGCCCTCACGAGGGAAATGCGCCCGTTGGCTAGCAAATTGGCTGAAGAGACCAATCTTTCACATTATCAGTCGATTTATGATGCCAACAACAAGAGAGTTAAAGCGCCAACTTATGATGTTCCAAATCTTATTCCTCCAATCCGTAAGCATACCTATGCCCCTAATGTCGACCCCTCCCCAGTTATAAGTGATGAAGATGTATTCAAAGCCTTAACTAGGATCGATTGGACAACCATTGACTTGCAGCCACTGGGTAGAGAAGAGGAAGATGAACCGGTGTTGGATGATCCACAACCTTCAAGTCCACCAGGCCAAGAGTCATAAACTAGAGGCTGGCTAAGCATCTGCTCTCTGCAAGACTTGTTAAAATAATTATTCTTTTGGGCATCACGCGCCTTGTAATAGGCTAGCTTAAACTCTTGATCTCCTATGCCATTGCTCATATTTGCTTTGCATAACACTATTGTTCCGCCATGTTAAGATATGCCATGTATGCTTATTATGTTCACAATTTGAATCTGTTTCAGCATACAATAGATTAAAAAAGTGTCCTGGCGGTTTACCACTAGACGGGTTATATTGCCCGATATAAAGCCATGGGAATCATAGTATATAACCAAGGCTGGACTGAATGATAACCATACAATTTAAAATATATCATACCTGTGATATTTGATCACACTGTTGGTTTACCAAGCCAGTGCAGTAAGGGTAATAACCCAAAATTTGAGCACTGATAATTATCAAAGATTGTCGGATTATGAACAAAACCAAGCCGAGTTAATAAACACCGAATATTATCTTATCTCATACTGGTGACATATGATCGAAAGCCAGGCCGGGTTAATAAACATCGGGTATTTTCGTGTATAAACCATAAGGCATCACAGCCCTCATCGGCTTTTTAACAATGTATGACTATGTCACATGAGAAAAAACCTCAAAAAATGTTCAAATCAAACAACAAAAAAATCAAGGCTTTCATAGGCGGCCTGGCCTAAAACTCCGCACAGCCACTGATTTAAACCTTTATACAAACCTTATAAGCCAGACCTCACACAACCAATCATCGTTTTAACTTTTACAAGTTCAGGGTCTGTATAAGATTGACTTGTCAAAAGTATGGCGGGTCGTTCCAGGATTACCTGGGCGGAGTGTCTGACTTAAAAAGGTAGGATAACCTGGGGTTTTAGATGAATACACCTGGCTTCCAAGCCTAGCTTTTAAGCCTACTACAAGGGTTATAAACCTCTTTATTCTTTAGAAAAAAGAGCCCCCAAGCAATATTTTGAGCTATGCTCAAGGGGCACCTATGTTTGAGTTGTGCTTCTGCAACAGACTCTCTTTGGTCCCTTTAACCTGGGTAGCAAGCGCCCAAGTTTTTTTAATATATATATATATATATATGGCCTATAAGCCGGACCAAAGGGTAATCATAACTTCGCTTTATAAAGCATAAGCCTCCAAGTGATCAAAAACTCATTATTTAAAGAGAAAATGATAGGGGCCCTGCTTTAACAGGGATGCCGCTTTTATTATATTGATGATAATATATACATTGTCAAAATATGTACATCAGAAGAGCCAGTGGCTCAGGTGTTGTAGGGCCGAAGATGAGCAATATTCCACGGCCGGTGGGTCTCCTCCTCCAACTTACGTGAGTCTTTATGCTCCCGAACATCGATAAGGTAGTAGGACCCATTGTTGAGATTCTTACTGACCACAAAAGGTCCTTCCCAAGGTGGGGATAACTTGTGCATATTAGTTTGATCCTGGATAAGCCGGAGCACCAAATCGCCTTGTTGGAAAGTTCTGGTTTTAACCCCGTGGTTGTGGTAACGGCGCAGATCTTGCTGATAAATCGCCAAACGAGCCGCTGCGATGTCACGCTCCTCACCCAACAAGTCTAGTGCTTCCTGACATGCTTTTTCATTGTCAGCTTCAACATAAGCCGCCACACGAGGTGAGTCATGGCGGATGTCACTAGGGAGAACCCCCTCTACTCCGTAAACCATGAAGAAAGGCGTGTAACCCGTAGATCTGTTGGGGGTGGTATTAATGCTCCATAATACGGAAGGTAACTCCTCCACCCAACATCCCGGCATCCTCTGTAAGGAAACCATAAGCCGGGGCTTGATGCCTCTCAGGATCTCTTGATTGGCTCTTTCAGCTTGACCATTAGATTGGGGGTGATTCACTGACGACACATCAAGCCGGATATGCTCACGTTGACAAAATTCTTTCATAGCACCCTTGGAGAGATTAGTGCCACTGTCTGTTATAATGCTGTGTGGAAAGGCAAAACGGAAGATCACCTTCTTCATGAATTGAACCGCCGTCGCTGCATCACACTTACTGACCTGCTCTGCCTCAACCCACTTTGTAAATTTGTCAACCGCCACCAAGAGATGTGTCTTTTTGTTCTTGGATCTTTTGACAGGTCCAACCATATCAAGCCCCCAAACAGCAAATGACCAAGTAATTGGAATCATCCTCAATTCTTGAGCCAACACATGGGCTCATCGTGAAAATTTCTGACATCCATCACACCTACTAACTAGGTCTTCAGCATCAGCATGAGCCGTTAGCCAATAAAACCCATGACGAAAAGCTTTAGCAATGAGAGACTTTGAACCAGTATGATGACCACAATCTCCTTCATGAGTCTCGCATAGAATTTCATAGCCTTCTTCAGATGAAACACAATGTTGAAACGTCCCTGCAACACAACGATGATGTAGCTCCCCATTGACAATAGTCATTGACTTGGACCGCCGGGTAATTTGCCTGGCCAAAGTTTCATCCACAGGTAACTCGCCCCGGGTCATATAATCCAAATACGGAACTGTCCAATCAGGAATTACATGAAGAGCCGCCACCAACTGAGCTTCCGGGTCAGGAATAGCCAAATCCTCCTCTGTAGGTAACTTGACTGACGGGTTATGCAAAACGTCAAGAAAAATGTTAGGCGGCACCTGTTTACGTTGAGAACCCAACCGGCTTAAGGCATCAGTCGCTTCATTTTTTCTCAGATCAACATGCTCAACTTGATAACCCTTGAAGTGACCAGCGATAACATCCACCTCCCGTCGATAAGCCGCCATGTGTGGGTCCTTAGAATCCCAAGTACCAGAGACTTGTTGAGCCACCAAATCCGAGTCACCAAAGTACCTAACCCGGCTTAAGTTCATCTCCTTAGCCATCCGAAGACCATGGAGCAATGCCTCATATTCAGCTGCATTGTTAGTGCATGGGAACATCAAATGGAAAACATAACAAAATTTATCACCTCGAGGGGAAGTGATAACCTACAAGTATAGGGGATCAATTGTAGCGTCTTTCGATAAGTAAGAGTGTCGAACCCAACGAGGAGCTAAAGGGAGAACAAATATTCCCTCAAGTTCTATCGACCACCGATACAACTCTACAAACGCTTAACGTTCGCTTTACCTAGAACAAATATGAAACTAGAAGTACTTTGTAGGTGTTTTTGGATAGGTTTGCAAGATAATAACGAGCATGTAAATAAAAGCTAGAAGCTGTTTAGATAAAGAAGCAATAAAGTAAATATAGCGAGTGTGGCAAAGTGGTGGTAGGTGCTACCTCTTGAGTACTGCGTTGGTTTTCCCCGACGAGGAAGGGATGATGCAGCAAAGTAGCGTAAGTATTTCCCTCAGTTTTTGAGAACCAAGGTATCAATCCAGTAGGAGGCTACGCGCGAGTCCATCGTACCTGCACAAACCAAATAAATCCTCGCAACCAACGCAAATAGGGGTTGTCAATCCCTACTCGGCCACTTACGAGAGTGAGATTTTATAGATATGATAAGATAAGATTTTTGGTATTTCTATGATGAAGATGCAAAGTAAAATAAAAGCAAAGTAAAAGCAAAAGGAAATAACTAAGTATTGGTAGATTAATATGATGAAGATAGACCCGGAGGCCATAGGTTTCACTAGTGGCTTGTCTTGAGAGCATAAGTATTCTACGATGGGTGAACAAATTACTGTTGAGCAATTGACAGAATTGAGCATAGTTATGAGAATATCTAGGTATGGTCATGTATATAGGCATCACGTCCGAGACAAGTTGACGGACTCATGCCTGCATCTACTACTATTACTCCACTCATCGATCGCTATCCAACATGCATCTAGAGTATTAAGTTAATGAAAACATAGTAACGCCTTAAGCAATATGACATGATGTAGAGGGATAAACTCATGCAATATGATGAAAACCCCATCTTGTTATCCTCGATGGCAACAATACAATACGTGCCTTGATGCCCCTACTGTCACTCCGAAAGTTCACCGCAAGATTGAACCCAAAGCTAAGCACTTCTCCCATTGCAAGAAAGATCAATCTAGTAGGCCAAACCAAACTGATAATTCGAAGAGACTTCCAAAGATAACCAATCATACATAAAAGAATTCAGAGAAGATTCAAATATTATTCATAGATAGACTTGATCATAAACCCACAATTCATCGGTCTCATCAAACACACCGCAAAAAGAATATTACATCGAATGGTTCTCCACAAGAGCGCGGGGGGGGGGGACATTGTATTGAGATCCAAAAAGAGAGAAGAAGCCATCTAGCTACTAACTATGGACCCATAGGTCTAAAGTAAACTACTCACACCTCATCGGAGAGGCTATGACGTTGATGTAGAAGCCCTCTGTGATCGATGCCCCCTCCGTCGGAGCTCCGGAACAGGCCCCAAGATGGGATATCGTGGATACAGAAAGTTGCGGCAGTGGAATTAGGGTTTTGGCTCCGTATCAGATCGTTTGGGGGTAAGTAGGTATATAGGTGAAGGAGTACGTCGGTGGAGTAACATGGGGCCCACGAGGGTGGAGGGCGCGCCTGGTGGGGGTAGGCGCGCCCCCTACCTCGTGGCTTCCTCTTTTGTGTCTTGACGTAGTGTCCAAGTCTCCTGTGTCTTGTTCGTTGAGAAAATCACGTTCCCGAAGGTTTCATTCCGTTTGGACTCCGTTTGATATTCCTTTTCTTCGAAACCCTAAAACAGGCAAAAAAACAGCAATTCTGGGCTGGGCCTCCGGTTAATAGGTCAGTCCCAAAAAATAATATAAAAGTGGATAATAAAGCCCAATAATGTCCAAAACAGTAGATAATATAGCATGGAGCAATAAAAAATTATAGATATGTTGGAGACGTATCAAGCATCCCCAAGCTTAATTCCTGCTCGTCCTCGAGTAGGTAAATGATAAAAATAGAATTTTTCATGCGGAGTGCTACTTGGCATAATTTTAATGTAATTCTTCTTAATTGTGCTATGAATATTCAGATCCGAAAGATTCAAGACAAAAGTTCATATTGACATAAAGATAATAATACTTCAAGCATACTAACAAAACAATTATGTCTTCTCAAAATAACATGGCCAAAGAAAGTTCATCCCTACAAAATCATATAGTTTAGTCATGCTTCATTTCATCACACAAGAATGCTCTCATCATGCACAACCGCAATGACAAGCCAAGCAATTGTTTCATAATTTAGTAATCTTAAACCTATAAACTTTCATGCAATATATGAGCGCGCGCCATGGACATAGCACTATGGGTGGAATAGAATATAATGAGGGGATTATGTGGAGAAGACAAAAAAGGAGAAAGTCTCACATCAACGAGGCTAATCAATGGGCTATGGAGATGCCCATCGATTGATGTTAATGCAAGGAGTAGGGATTTCCATGCAACGGATGCACTAGAGCTATAAATGTATGAAAGCTCAACAAAAGGAACTAAGTGGGTGTGCATCCAACTTGCTTGCTCACGAAGACCTAGGGCACTTGAGGAGGCTGCTACCTCTTGAGCTTGCGTTGGATTTCCCCGAAGAGGAAAGGATGATGCAGCAGAGTAGCATAAGTATTTCTCTCAGTTTTTGAGAACCAAGGTATCAATCCAGTAGGAGGCCACGCTCAAGTACCTCGTACCTGCACAAAACGATAGCTACTCGCAACCAACGCGATTAGGGGTTGTCAATCCCTTCACGGTCACTTATGAGAGTGAGATCTGATAGATATAATATTTTTGGTATCTTTGGTATAGAGATGCAAAGTGAAAAGTAAAAGGCAAAGTAAAACAGCAAAGAAAGATTAAAGTGATGGATATTGATATGATGAGAATAGACCCGGGGGCCATAGGTTTCACTAGTGGCTTCTCTCAAGAGCATAAGTATTCTACGGTGGGTGAACAAATTACTGTTGAGCAATTGACAGAATTGAGCATAGTTATGAGAATATCTAGGCATGATCATGTATATAGGCAGCACGTCCGTGACGAGTAGACCAAAACGATTTTGCATCTACTACTATTACTCCACTCATCGACCGCTATCCAGCATGCATCTAGAATATTAAGTTAAAAACAGAGTAACGCTTTAAGCAAGATGACATGATGTAGAGAGATAAATTCATGCAATATGAAATAAACCCCATCTTGTTATCCTCGATGGCAACGATGCAATACGTGCCTTGCTGCCCCTTCTGTCACTGGGAAAGGACACCACAAGATCGAACCCAAAGCTAAGCACTTCTCCCATGGCAAGAAAAACCAATCTAGTAGGACAAACCAAACGGATAATTCGAAGAGACTTGCAAAGATAACCAATCATACATAAAAGAATTCAGAGAAGATTCAAATATTATTCATAGATAGACTTGATCATAAACCCACATTTCATTGGTCTCAACAAACACACCGCAAAAAGAAGAAGATTACATCGAATAGATCTCCACAAGAGAGGGGGAGAACTTTGTATTGAGATCCAAAAACAGAGAAGAAGCCATCTAGCTACTAACTACGGACCCGAAGGTCTGAGGTAAACTACTCACACTTCATCGGAAGGGCTATGATGATGTAGAAGCCCTCCGTGATGACGGCCCTCTCCGGCGGAGCTCCAGAACAGGCCCCAAGATGGGATCTCGTGGATACAGAATGTTGCGGCGGAGGAATTAGGTTTTTGCCTCCCTCTCTGTTCGTTTGGGGGTACGTAGGTATATATAGGAGGAAGAAGTACGTCGGTGGAGCTCCGAGGGGCCCATGAGGCAGGGGGGCGCGCCCTAAGGGGAGGGCCCCCCCACCCTCGTGACCGCCTCTCTGATGCCTTGGCGTAGGGTCCAAGTCCCCTGGATCATGTTCGGTGACAAAATCACGTTCCCGAAGGTTTCATTCCGTTTGGACTCCGTTTGATATTCCGTTTCTTCGAAACACTAAAATAGGCAAAAAAACAGCAATTCTGGGCTAGGCCTCCGGTTAATAGGTTAGTCCCAAAAATAATATAAAAGTGGAAAATAAAGCCCAATATAGTCCAAAACAGTAGATAATATAGCATGGAGCAATCAAAAATTATAGATACGTTGGAGACGTATCAGGCATCCCCAAGCTTAATTCCTGCTCGTCCTCGAGTACGTAAATGAACAAAAGAGAATTTTTGATGCGGAGTGCTACTTGGCATAATTTCAATGCAAATCTTCTTAATTGTGGTATGAATATTCAGATTCGAAAGATTCAAGAAAAAAGTTCATGTTGACATAAAAAAAATAATACTTCAAGCATACTAACAAAGCAATTATGTCTTCTCAAAATAACATGGCCAAAGAAAGTTCATCCCTACAAAATCATATAGTTAGGCATGCTTCATTTCGTCACACAAGAATGCTCTCATCATGCACAACCACGATGACAAGCCAAGCAATTGTTTCATAATTTAGTAATCTTAAACCTATAAACTTTCACGCAATATATGAGCGCGAGCCATGGACATAGCACTATGGGTGGAATAGAATATAATGAGGGGGGTTATGTGGAGAAGACAAAAAAGGAGAAAGTCTCACATCAATGAGGCTAATCAATGGGCTATGGAGATGCCCATCGATTGATGTTAATGCAAGGAGTAGGGATTTCCATGCAACGGATGCACTAGAGCTATAAATGTATGAAAGCTCAACAAAAGGAACTAAGTGGGTGTGCATCCAACTTGCTTGCTCACGAAGACCTAGGGCACTTGAGGAGGCTGCTACCTCTTGAGCTTGTGTTGGATTTCCTCGAAGAGGAAAGGATGATGCAGCAGAGTAGCGTAAGTATTTCTCTCAGTTTTTGAGAACCAAGGTATCAATCCAGTAGGTGGCCACGCTCAAGTCCCTCGTACCTGCACAAAACGATAGCTACTCGCAACCAACGCGATTAGGGGTTGTCAATCCCTTCACGGTCACTTATGAGAGTGAGATTTGATAGATATAATATTATTGGTATTTTTGGTATAGAGATGCAAAGTGAAAAGTAAAAGGCAAAGTAAAAAAGCAAAGAAAGATCAAAGTGATGGAGATTGATATGATGAGAATAGACCCGGGGGCCATAGGTTTCACTAGTGGCTTCTCTCAAGAGCATAAGTATTCTACGGTGGGTGAACAAATTACTGTTGAGAAATTGACAGAATTGAGCATATTTATGAGAATATCTATTCATGATCATGTATATAGGCAGCACGTCCGTGACAAGTAGACCAAAACGATTTTGCATCTACTACTATTACTCCACTCATCGACCTCTATCCAGCATGCATCTAGAGTATTAAGTTAAAAGCAGAGTAACGCTTTAAGCAAGATGACATGATGTAGAGAGATAAATTCATGCAATATGAAATAAACCCCATCTTATTATCGTCGATGGCAACGATGCAATACGTGCCTTGCTGCCCCTTCTATCACTGGGAAAGGACACCGCAAGATCGAACCCAAAGCTAAGCACTTCTCCCATGGCAAGAAAAACCAATCTAGTAGGCCAAACCAAACTGATAATTCGAAGAGACTTGCAAAGATAACCAATCATACATAAAAGAATTCAGAGAAGTTTCAAATATTATTCATAGATAGACTTGATCATAAACCCACAATTCATTGGTCTCAACAAACACACCGCAGAAAGAAGAAGATTACATCGAATAGATCTCCACAAGAGAGGGGGAGAACTTCGTATTGAGATCCAAAAAGAGAGAAGAAGCCATCTAGCTACTAACTATGGACCCGAAGGTCTGAGGTAAACTACTCACACTTCATCGGAGGGGCTATGATGATGTAGAAGCCCTCTATGATGACGGCCCTCTCCGGTGGAGCTCCGGAACAGGCCCCAAGATGGGATCTCATGGATACAGAATGTTGCGGCGGAGGAATTAGGTTTTTGCCTCCCTCTCTGTTCGTTTGGGGGTACGTAGGTATATATAGGAGGAAGAAGTACGTTGGTGGAGCTCCGAGGGGCCCACGAGGCAGGGGGCGCGCCCTAAGGGGAGGGCGCCCCCCACCCTTGTGACCGCCTCCCTGATGCCTTGGCGTAGGGTCCAAGTCTCCTAGATCACGTTTGGTGACAAAATCACGTTCCCAAAGGTTTCATTCCGTTTGGACTCCGTTTGATATTCCGTTTCTTCGAAACACTGAAATAGGCAAAAAAACAGCAATTCTGGGCTGGGCCTCCGGTTAATAGGTTAGTCCCAAAAATAATATAAAAGCGTAAAATAAAGCCCAATATAGTCCAAAACAGTAGATAATATAGCATGGAGCAATCAAAAATTATAGATACGTTGGAGACGTATCAGGCATCCCCAAGCTTAATTCCTGCTCGTCCTCGAGTAGGTAAATGTACAAAAGAGAATTTTTTGATGCGGAGTGCTACTTGGCATAATTTCAATGCAAATCTTCTTAATTGTGGTATGAATATTCAGATTCGAAAGATTCAAGAAAAAAGTTCATGTTGACATAAAAACAATAATACTTCAAGCATACTAACAAAGCAATTATGTCTTCTCAAAATAACATGGCCAAAGAAAGTTCATCCCTACAAAATCATATAGTCTGGCAATGCTCTATCTTCACCACACAAAGTATTTAAATCATGCACAACCCCGATGACAAGCCAAGCAATTGTTTCATACTTTAACATTCTCAAAACTTTTTCGATCTTCACGCAATACATGAGCGTGAGCCATGGATACAACACTATATATGGAATAGAGTGGTGGTTGTGGAGAAGACAAAAAGAGGGGAAGATAGTCTCACATCAACTAGGCGTATCAACGGGCTATGGAGATGCCTATCAATAGATATCAATGTGAGTGAGTAGGGATTGCCATGCAACGGATGCACTAGAGCTATAAGTATATGAAAGCTCAACAAAAGAAACTAAGTGGGTGTGCATCCAACTCGCTTGCTCACGAAGACCTAGGGCATTTTGAGGAAGCCCATCATTGGAATATACAAGCCAAGTTCTATAATGAAAAATGCCCACTAGTATATGAAAGTGACATAACGAGAGACTCTCTATCATGAAGATCTTGGTGCTACTTTGAAGCACAAGTGTGGTAAAAGGATAGTAACATTGTCCCTTCTCTCTTTTTCTCTCATTTTTTTATTTTTTTATTTCGGCCTTCTCTTTTTTATGGCCTCTCTTTTTTTTCGTCTGGAGTCTCATACCGACTTATGGGGGAATCATAGTCTCCATCATCCTTTCCTCACTTGGGACAAAATGTTCTAAAAATGATGATCATCACACTTTTATTTTTCTTACAACTCAACAATTACAACTCGATACTTAGAACAAAATATGACTCTATATGAATGCCTCCGGTGGTGTACTGGGATATGCAATGAATCAAGAATGACATGTATGAAAGAATTATGAACGATGGATTTGCCACAAATACGATGTCAACTACATGATCATGCTAGCAATATGACAATGATGGAGCATGTCATAATAAACGGAACGGTGGAAAGTTGCATGGTAATATATCTCGGAATGGCTATGGAAATGCCATGATAGGTAGGTATGGTGGCTGTTTTGAGGTGTAGCCACCCGACCCGAATGGATCAAGTCTCTGTGCTCCGGTGTCATCCCTAGATCAGTAATGCTGACACCACACAGTACTTCGAAGGATTTATAGCAGAGTAGCAATCACACACTTATTACATCGATGTCTCAAAGAGAACTTATTACAATAAATATGGCTTAAGGCCATCTAATGTTGATAACAACGGAAGACTCAGAAGATAAATGGGTCCATCAACTCCAACGGCATCACTGAGTATAGAACCACGACCTAAAAACACCTTACTCGTCGTCCGAAAAGTCTGCAACATGAAAGTTGCAGCCCAAAACGGGTCAGCACATGGAAAAAGCTGGCAAGGTAACACATAGAGAGTAATACAGAAATGAGCTATACTATATGCACGTATGGCTGGTGGAAAAGCTCTATCGTCACAGTTTTGCATAAAGCCAGTTTTTCCCTACTGCAAAGGAATAAATTTATTTAACTATCATGGTGGTTGAACATCGAGAATGGTTGACAGCATTCCGATCCCAATTAAGTGAACAATTAAAACCCAACAATATTAATTAGAAGTAACATGATGAGATTCACATGATATTCAAGTACTAGATACTCAAGTTGTCCATAACTAGGGACACGGCTAATCATGATTAGTTTATTACACTCTGCAGAGGTTTGCGCACTTTTCCCCACAAGACTCGATCGCCTCCGTTGGATTTCTCGCACTACGCGGTGTTTGAGAAACGGATGACCGAGACACAGTCTTTCAGAAGCGCTAGCACCTTACGATGGATAGACCGGTACACCTACTTTCCCTTACATCTGCTAGTCTACCCTGTAAGAGTACGCACGACTTAGTCAACTATGCCAGAGCCCATATTGGCTAGTGGTGCACACGGAAGTTTCTAGCATGAAAGATCTTATGATCCCTTTGAGCCTGGGTGGCGGTCCAAAAGAAAACAGGCAAGTCCTGATAGAAACCAGGTGCCTCAATCCACCCAGATGTGTGTTTAAGTTGCCACCTTAGATAAACCCTTAAAATTATCAATCTCACATCTGTCATGGATATCACTCACCCAGTCCACGTCTACTAGCATAGCATGGCACAATAAGCAAACTTAGAAGTAACTCCCAAAGGTTTCATAATAAACAGGTAATAGGTACTACCTCATCTACTTCCCATCCCACAATTTAATTAGATCCTAATCATGCAATGTGTGAGGATTGATCTAATGCAATAAAACTGGGTTGTAGAAAAGGTATGATCAAAGTGTTACTTGCCTTGCTGATGATCCGCGAGTCCTAGAGATTCGAAGTAACAGGCAGCGCAATCCGGGTAATCTATTGTAGACAAACAACAAGCATACAATAAGTACTCATCTAATGCACAGGTAAAACTCGAACAAGAGATCGAACCAAAAAGTTCAACTTAAGAACTCCGGTTGCAAAGAGAGAAAGAACCGAACAAAGCACGGAAAACAAACGGCGGAAGAAAACAACTCGGTTCTAGCAAGTTGAAACTAGGTCAAATTTTACAGTAGCAAAAATTTGTTTAAGTTGATTAGTCGTAACGGCGGTTTCGAAACGAAACTCCAGGCGCTTGAATCACCTGATTCTGATAAATGAGCGAGAAGATAGACTAGAACGAAGATCGGATCTGAGATAGCGATCGCGGAATAAATCCGACGAAAAGAAAAAGAAGAACGGGTAAACGAACGGACGTTCGTTAACCTAGAATAACCGGTGGTCACGTTCGTTAGGACGAACGGTCCGGCGAACGCTCGCTAAACAACTAAACCGAAAGCAAAACGAAAACCGGTCTAGGGTTTCCGGAAGAAAACCGAAACAAAGAATCGAAAAGAAAACCGGAAGAAAAGAAAAGAACCAGAACGGTTTTCTGAAAAAAACCGAACCGAGGAAAAGAAGAGGCGCGGCGCAGCTACCTCCGGCGAGGCTCCGGCGAGGGGCTCCGGCGGCGGCGGCGGTGGCGCTATGCGGCGCGGGCGAGGGGCGCGGGTGGCGGCGCGGCTTGGGGCGTGGGGTGGTGTGGGAAAAAGGGGGGGTGTGGGGGTATTTAAAGAGGGGAGGAGGGAGGAAACTTGGGGGAGGGGGCAAGAAAACAAGAGTCCGAATCGGACTCGGCTTTGGCGGCGGGCGGCGGCGCTATGGGGCGGGCAGGCACGCGCGGGTGAGGAGGCCGGCCTGCTGGGCCTTGGCCCAGGCGGGCGCTGCGTGGGAATTTTTTTTAAAAGGTTACGTGCGCAGAAAAACAAAGAAAGAGAATCTAAACGAACTCCAAAATTCCCAAAGTAAATTTTCCCCAACTCCTAAAAATGAGTCGAACAAAATGAACTTTTCTCGGGTCCTAGGTGCAAATTTTGAAACAACACATTTTTCCCTAATCCAAATAAAATGCAAACGAACAACGGAAAACAAAATTGAATTTATTTATTAAATCTTGTTTTCCCTAAATTTGGGAAAAGTCATATTATTTCCCTCTCTCATATTTTGATGTCGGAAAATAATTGAAGATGAAATAAATAAATCAAATGATCCTCTTTTCAAGATTTGAGAAAACTCAAATATGAAAATGACCGAAATCTCCAACTCTCTCCGAGGGTCCTTGAGTTGCGTGAAATTTCTAGGATCGACCAAAATGCAAGAAAAATATGATATGCATGATGATCTAATGTATAACATTCCAAATTGAAAATTTGGGATGTTACAAACCTACCCCCTTAAGATGAATCTCGCCCTCAAGATTCGGGTTGGCTAGAAAATAGGTGAGGGTGGTCCTTGAGCAAATCTTCTTCTCTCTCCCAGGTGGCTTCATCCTCTGAGTGGTGGTTCCACTGAACTTTACAAAACTTGATAACCTTGCTGCGTGTAACTCTGCTGGCATAATCGAGAATCTTGACTGGTTTCTCCTCATACGTTAAGTCGTCCTTCAACTGAATCGCTTCAAGCGGCACTGTATCTCTTAGCGGTACCTCTGCCATCTCGGCGTGACATTTCTTCAGCTGAGAAACATGGAATACATCATGAACTCCTGACAGTCCCTCTGGTAATTCCAACTTATATGTGACTTCTCCCATACGTTGCAAGATCTTATATGGTCCAACGAAACGCGGTGCTAATTTTCCCTTAACTCCAAAGCGCTTAACTCCTCGTAGTGGGGATACTCGGAGATAAACTCTGTCTCCGGTTTCGTAAACTGTCTCCTTGCGTTTAGAATCTGCGTAGCTCTTCTGCCTGGACTGGGCTACCTTGAGCCTATCGCGAATCAATTTCACCTTCTGTTCAGACTCTTTAATCAAATCGGGTCCAAACAACTGACGGTCTCCAACTTCGTCCCATGACAACGGTGTCCTGCACCTCCTTCCGTATAAAGCTTCGAAAGGTGCCATCTTCAAACTAGTTTGGTAACTGTTGTTATAAGAAAACTCCGCATACGGCAAGTTATCGTACCAACTAGATCTGTAATCTAGTGCACAAGCTCTCAGCATATCCTCCAAAATCTGATTGACTCTCTCGGTCTGTCCATCTGTCTGTGGATGAAAAGCGGTACTGAACTCTAGCCTGGTTCCCAAAGTTTCATACAACTGATTCCAAAACTTTGAGGTAAATTGGGTTCCTCTGTCTGATACAATACTCCTCGGAACTCCATGCAAACAAATGATCCTAGTCATGTATATCTTTGCCAACTTAGCACTGGTGTAAGTGGTCTTAACTGGAATGAAATGTGCTACCTTCGTCAAACGATCAACTACTACCCATATCAAGTCATAGCCTGCCTTCGTCCTGGGTAGTCCTGTGATAAAATCCATGCCTATCTTATCCCACTTCCATTCGGGTATCGGCAATGGTTGTAACAATCCGGCTGGCTTCTGATGTTCTGCCTTTACTTTATGACACACATCACAAACTGCTACATATGCTGCAATATCCTTCTTCATTCCGGTCCACCAGAATGTCTCCTTCAAATCCAAATACATCTTAGTATTTCCTGGGTGAATTGAATGGGGTGAATCATGTGCCTCTTGTAGAATCAACTTCCTGATCTCCGGGTCATTTGGCACATAAACACGGTCCTCAAACCATAGGGTATCGTGCTCATCCTCACAAAATCCCTTTGCTTTTCCTTTACTCATTTTCTTCTTTATAGAAGCAATTTCCTTGTCAGATTTTTGAGCCTCTCTAATTTTATCCATCAATGTTGACTGAATCTCCAATGCTGCTACATAGCCTTTCGGAACTATTTCTAAACTTAGTTCATGAAGGTTTTCTGCTAACTCCTTGGGTATTTCTTCCGTTATTAACGTATTGACATGGCTCTTACGGCTCAATGCGTCAGCTACTACATTAGCTTTTCCGGGATGGTAATGCAATCTCATATCATAATCCTTGATGAGCTCCAACCATCTCCTTTGTCTGAGATTCAACTCCTTTTGCGTGAAAATGTACTTCAAACTCTTGTGATCCGTGTACACTTCACAATGATTTCCAATGAGGAAATGTCTCCACGTCTTCAATGCATGCACTACGGCTGCTAACTCCAAATCATGTGTGGCGTAATTCAATTCATGAGGCTTCAGTTGTCGTGAAGCATACGAAACAACTCTCCCTTCCTGCATAAGTACTGCTCCAAGTCCTCGACGTGAAGTGTCGCAATACACCTCATAATCCTTGGTCTGATCTGGCAAAATCAACACTGGTGAGGTAACCAAACATTTATTCAACTCCTGGAAACTAGCCTCACACTCCTCAGTCCATTTGAACTTAGTATCCTTCTTCAACAACTCCGTCATAGGCTTCGCAATCTTTGAAAAGTTCTCAATGAATCTCCGGTAGTATCCTGCGAGTCCAAGAAAACTCCGGATCTCTCCAACTGTCGTTGGTGCTTCCCATTCGGTTACGGTCTCAACCTTTGCGGGGTCAACTGCTATCCGTTCTCCGGATATAACGTGTCCGAGGAATCCTACTTCCTTCAAGCAAAACTCACATTTGCTAAATTTGGCATATAACTGATGTTCCCTTAGTTTCTCCAAAACCAAACGCAAATGTTCCTTATGCTCTTCTTCATTACTTGAATAAACCAGGATATCATCAATGAACACTACGACGAACTTATCCAAAAACTCCATAAACACCTTGGTCATCAGGTTCATAAAATAGGCAGGCGCGTTAGTCAATCCAAATGACATAACGATATACTCATACAATCCATATCTCGTGGTGAAAGCTGTCTTCGGAATGTCCTGTTCTCGAATCTTCAAACGATCAAACAGATCATTAATCATTGGCAGTGGGTACTTGTTCTTGATGGTTACTTCATTTAATCCACGGTAATCAACAACCATCCGTAATGATCCATCCTTCTTCTCCACTAGAAGTACGGGTGATCCCCAAGGCGAAGAACTTGGGCGTATGTAACCTTTCTCCAGTAACTCCTTAATCTGATTCTTAATTTCTACCAAATCCTTTGCTGGCATCCGGTATGGTCTCTTTGATATAGGGCCTGTTCCTGGCAATAACTCAATCAAAAACTCAATGTCTCTATCCGGGGGCATGCCTGGCAACTCTTCTGAAAATACATCAGGAAAATCCTTTACCACTGGTACTTCCTCCTGCACAACTCCTGTTAGGCAATTTACTTGTGTCCTATTTGGTACATGCCGGGATACATACTTGATCCTTCTTCCTTCTGGCGTTGTAAGCAAAACTGACTTACTAGCACAATCGATGTTTCCTCCATACATCGACAGCCAATCCATACCGAGAATTACATCCAGAGCCTGGGATTCCAGAATAATTAAATCTGTTGGGAAAACATGCCTTCCTACACTTCATGGCACTTCAAAGCATCCTTGACTGGCCATGTACTCTGCTCCTGGCGAGCTTACTAGCATAGGAGTTTTAAGAATCCTAGTGGGTAGGCTATATTTTTCCACAAATCCCCTTGATATGTATGAATGTGATGCACCAGTATCGAAAAGAACGAGTGCGGTAAATGACTTAACCAAAAACTTACCGATTACTGCATCAGGCTGATCTTCAACCTCCTCCACGTTAATGTGGTTCACCTGTCCCCTATTGAAAGGGTTCGGCTTCTTCCCTGAGCTTCCATTGCCATTTCCATTCTGGCCTTCAGGACATTCATTGGCATAATGTCCGGTCTTGGAACACTTGAAACAGGTGACTTGACTCAGATCTCTCTTGGTTGGGGTTGACGGGGTGGTCCGGTTCTGGCCGTTACTTCCTCCATTCCCATTACCATTATTGTGGCCATTATGGTTGTGCGAACTACCTCCTCCGTGGGTATGCTGAAATTGAAATCCCGATTTAGGGGTAAAACGGGGCTTCTGCTGGGCTCCAGAGTTATACTTCCCCTGTCCATACTTCCTCTTGCGGTTCTCAATCTGCTGTTGCTTCCCTTCAATCATGATGGCACGATCTACCAACTCCTGGTAGTTGTTGAAACTTGCTATCATCAACTGCATACTTAACTCATCATTTAATCCTTCCAGAAACTTCTCCTGCTTGGTTGCATCCGTAGCAACGTCATCTGGGGCATAACGTGCTAACTTGCTGAAGTCGTCAACGTACTGGCCAACTGTCCTTCCTCCTTGGCATAAGTTACGAAACTCACGCTTCTTCATGGCCATAGCTCCTGCTGAAACATGGTTGGTGCGGAAAGCTTGCTGAAACTGATCCCATGTGACAGTGTCAACTGGGAAGGTGGCTGTGAAATTCTCCCACCATGCTGCCGCGGGTCCGTCAAGCTGATGTGCGGCAAACTTCACTTTCTCACCAGCCGTGCATCCTGCAGTGGTCAACTCCCTTCCTATCTTGCGGAGCCAATCGTCTGCTACTATCGGCTCGGTGCTACTGGAAAACACCGGCGGATTCAGCCTAAGGAAATGGGCTAAGTGGTCAACAGGTGGCGGCGGTGGTGGTGGGTTGTTGTTGTTGTTGTTGTTGTTCTGCTGGTTCTGGACTAACATCTGCATCAATTGATTCTGTTGCTGGATCAACTAAGTGAGCTCCCGTGGAAATCCATTGTCACGTCTCGGAGGCATCTGAGGGTTTTAGAAAAGATGAGAACTAAGAATAGAGTGAGGTCTAAAGAGAAAACACTACCCCAATGCACATGAGCAAATGCACACAAATATCACTTCATTCAATTCAAACAAGGGCTCACAATCGATCTAGCTATCGCAAAAGTGCTCGAACTATAATGTATACATGGGGAAAATACTACTAATAGTGGGTGGTCATCTAGAAATTTGAACCGGTGGAAGACTCCATGATGTCCGCTCCAGCTTCGTCTTCAAAGTCGGGTTCACTTGGATCCGAATCGGTGTCGTCGAGGATGATGTAGTTGTCTGGACATGCGACATACATGTCTTCCTTCCTGGATGCTAACTCCCTCTTGAATTCTTCAATCTCTTGCTTAAGATCGCCGTTGTGTCTTGCTAGAGCTACGATCTCGTCCATGTAGTCCTTGCGTGTAGCCTTCAGTTCTCCTTCTAGCTCGATGATCCTTGCCTTCGCATTCTTCAACTCTATCATATCATTGCACATCTGGTTCTCGTGGCGTCGAATGTGCTGGTTTAACTCCTGGATGAATGCTGCAATGGATCTATCCTTCTTGGTGCTGACTAACTCCCATTGTTCATCTCGGCGTCTGCAAATCTGGTAGATAGTGTCCTTGAGGTCTTCTTGATAAACTTCTCCAATGCGTCCTATGGTGATATGGGCTGCCATGCTCTTTCCCAGACTCCAGGTTGGTGCATTGAAAACGCTATCTATGGGCTTCGTGAGTGGCGCGAATGTCCTTCCCGGAACGTGAGCTTGAATCTTCCAGCGCTCCTCTTCAGACAGAGTGGCGTTGAAGGTTCCCGTGAAACTTGGTAATCCAATGTTTAGGTACTTGGTGACTTCCTTCAAGTGAAATCCAAAAGGTGTGCCTTCATCCGGTTGAGCGTACTTGATCTTCGCGTCCTTCATCCTAAAGAGTAGAAAAGATGAGGAGTTAGAAAATGAGGAGAGAATAGTGATCTATGGCTTTAACTTAGTGGTCGTGTCCTATAGTCAGCGTGTGCTCTGATACCATCTCTGTAGCGACCCGACCCGAATGGATCAAGTCACTGTGCTCCGGTGTCATCCCTGGATCAGTAATGCTGACACCACACAGTACTTTGAAGGATTTATAGCAGAGTAGCAATCACACACTTATTACATCGATGTCTCAAAGAGAATTTATTACAATAAATATGGCTTAAGGCCATCTAATGTTGATAACAGCGGAAGACTCGGAAGATAAATGGGTCCATCAACTCCAACGGCATCACTGAGTATAGAACCACGACCTAAAAACACCTTACTCGTCGTCTGAAAAGTCTGCAACATGAAAGTTGCAGCCCGAAACGGGCCAGCACATGGAATATGCTGGCAAGGTAACACATAGAGAGTAATGAACAGAAATGAGCTATACTATATGCACGTATGGCTGGTGGAAAAGCTCTATGGTTACAGTTTTGCGTAAAGCCAATTTTTCCCTACTGCAAAGGAATAAATTTATTTAACTATCATGGTGGTTGAACATCGAGAATGGTTGACAGCATTCCGATCCCAATTAAGTGAACAATTAAAACCCAACAATATTAATTAGAAGTAACATGATGAGATTCACATGATATTCAAGTACTAGATACTCAAGTTGTCCATAACCGGGGACATGGCTAATCATGATTAGTTTATTACACTCTGCAGAGGTTTGCGCACTTTTCCCCACAAGACTCGATCGCCTCCGTTGGATTTCTCGCACTACACGGTGTTTGAGAAACGGATGACCGAGACACAGTCTTTCAGAAGCGCTAGCACCTTACGATGGATAGACCGGTACACCTACTTTCCCCAACATCTGCTAGTCTACCTTGTAAGAGTTCGCACGACTTAGTCAACTATGCCAGAGCCCATATTGGCTTGTGGCTGCACACGGAAGTTTCTAGCATGAAAGATCTTATGGTCCCTTTGAGCCTGGGTGGCGGTCCAAAAGAAAACAGGCAAGTCCTGATAGAAACCAGGTGCCTCAATCCACCCAAATGTGTGTTTAAGTTGCCACCTTAGATAAACCCTTAAAATTATCAATCTCACATCTGTCATGGATATCACTCACCCAATCCACGTCTACTAGCATAGCATGGCACAATAAGCAAACGTAGAAGTAACTCCCAAAGGTTTCATAATAAACAGGTAATAGGTACTACCTCATCTACTTCCCATCCCATAATTTAATTAGATCCTAATCATGCAATGTGTGAGGATTGATCTAATGCAATAAAACTGGGTTGTAGAAAAGGTATGATCAAAGTGTTACTTGCCTTGCTGATGATCCGCGAGTCCTAGATATTCGAAGTAACGGGCGGCGCAATCCGGGTAATCTATCGCAGACAAACAACAAGCATACAATAAGTACTCATCTAATGCACAGGTAAAACTCGAACAAGAGATCGAACCAGAAAGTTCAACTTAAGAACTCCGGTTGCAAAGAGCGAAAGAACCGAACAAAGCATGGAAATCAAACGGCGGAAGAAAACAACTCGGTTCTAGTAAGTTAAAACAAGGTCAAATTTTACAGTAGCAAAAATTTGTTTAAGTTGATTAGTCGGAACGGCGGTTTCGAAACGAAACTCCAGGCGCTTGAATCACCTGATTCCGATAAACGAGCGAGAAGATAGACTAGAACGAAGATCGGATCTGAGATCGCGATCGCGGAATAAATCCGACGAAAAGAAAAAGAAGAACGGGTAAACGAACGGACGTTCGTTAACCTAGAATAACCGGTGGTCACGTTCGTTAGGACAAACGGTCCGGTGAACTCTCGCTAAACAACTAAACCGAAAGCAAAACGAAAACCGATCTAGGGTTTTCGGAAGAAAACCGAAACAAAGAATCGAAAAGAAAACCGGAAGAAAAGAAAAGAACCGGAACGGTTTTCTGAAAAAAACCGAACCGAGGAAAAGAAGAGGCGCGGCGCGGCTACCTCCGGCGAGGCTCCGGCGGCGGCGGCGTTGGGCGTTGGCGGCGGCATAAGGCGGCGGCGGCGCTATGGGGCGGCGGCGCCGACGCTATGGGGCGGCGGCGGCGCTATGCGGCGCGGGCGAGGGGCGCGGGTGGCGGCGCGGCTTGGGGCGCGGGGTGGTGTGGGAAAAAGGGGGGTGTGGGGGTATTTAAAGAGGGGAGGAGGGAGGAAACTTGGGGGAGGGGGCAAGAAAACAAGAGTCCGAATCGGACTCGGCTTCGGCGGCGGGCGGCGGCGCTATGGGGAGGGGCAGGCGCGCGCGGGTGAGGAGGCCGGCCTGCTGGGCCTTGGCCCAGGCGGGCGCTGCGTGGGAATTTTTTTTAAAGGTTTCGCACGCAGAAAAACAAAGAAAGAGAATCTAAACGAACTCCAAAGTTCCCAAAGTAAATTTTCTCGACTCCTAAAAATGAGTCGAGCAAAATGAACTTTTCTCGGGTCCTACGTGCCAATTTTAAAAACATGCATTTTTCCCTAATCCAAATAAAATGCAAACGAACAACGGAAAACAAAATTGAATTTATTTATTAAATCTTCTTTTTCCTAAATTTGGGAAAAGTCATATTATTTCCCTCTCATATTTTGATGTCAGAAAATAATTGAAGATGAAATAAATAAATCAAATGATCCTCTTTTCAAGATTTGAGAAAACTCAAAAATAAAAATGACGAAATCTCCAACTCTCTCCGAGGGTCCTTGAGTTGCGTGAAATTTCTAGGATCGGCCAAAATGCAAGAAAATATGATATGCATGATGATCTAATGTATAACATTCCAAATTGAAAATTTGGGATGTTACACGAGGGAGGTATATGGTGGGTCTATGATACCGGCGAAAAGTGCGCGTTATTAGAGAGTCTAGCAATGGTGGAAGGATGGGAAAAAGTGCGTATAATCCATGGACTCAACATTAGTCATGACGAACTCATATACTTATTGCAAAAATCTAGAAGTTATGAAAGCAAAGTATTACGCACATGCTCCTAGGGGGATAGATTGGTAGGAAAAGGCCATCGCTCGTCCCCGACCGCCACTCATAAGGAAGACAATCAATAAATAAATCATGCTCCGACTTCATCGCATAACGGTTCACCATACATGCATGCTACGGGAATCACAAACTTTAACACAAGTATTCTTTAAATTCACAATTACTCAACTAGCATGACTCTAATATTATCACCTCCGTATCTCAAAACAATTATCATGCTTCAATCTTTTCTTAGTATTCAACACACTCAAAAGAAAGTTTCACAAATCTTGAATACCAAGCATATTATTATTAAGAAAATTACCATGCTATTAAGATTCTCAAAATAACATAAGTGAAGCATGAGAGATCAATAGTTTCTTTAAACAAATCCACCACCGTTCTCTAAAAGATTTAAGTGAAGCACATAGAGCAAAATTATAACGCTCAAAAGATATAAGTGAAGCACATAGAATATTCTATCAAATTCTAATTCATGTATGGCTCTCTCAAAAGGTGTGTACAGCAAGGATGATTGTGGCACACTAACAAATAAAAGAAACAAATAATACAAGACGCTCCAAGCAAAACACATATCATGTGGTGAATAAAAATATAGCTCCAAGTAAAGTTACCGATAGAAGTAGACGAAAGAGGGGATGCCTTCCGGGGCATCCCCAAGCTTTGGCTTTTAGGTGTCCTTAGATTATCTTGGGGGTGCCATCGGCATCCCCAAGCTTAGGCTCTTGCCACTCCTTGTTCCATAATCCATCAAATCTTTACCCAAACTTGAAAACTTCACAACACAAAACTTAAGGTAGAAAACTCGTGAGCTCCGTTAGCGAAAGAAAACAAAAGACCACTTCAAGGTACTGTAATGAACTCATTCTTTATTTATATTTGTGTTAAACCTACTGTATTCCAACTTCTCTATGGATTATAAACTATTTTGCTAGCCATAGATTCATCAAAATAAGCAAACAACACACGAAAACAGAATCTGTCAAAAACAGAACAGTCTGTAGTAATCTGTAGCTAGCGCAAGATTTGGAACCCCAAAAATTCTAAAATAAATTGCTGGACGTGAGAAATTTATATATTAATCATATTCAGGAAGAATTAACTAAATATCACTTTCCAAATAAAAATTACAGCAGTTCTCGTGAGCGCTAAAGTTTCTGTTTTTTTATAGCAAGTTCAACAAGACTTTCCCCAAGTCTTCCCAACGGTTCTACTTGGCAAAAACACTAATTAAACACAAAAAACACAACCAAAACAGAGGTTAGATACTTTATTTATTACTAAACAGGATCAAAAATCAAGGAATAAAAATAAAATTGGGTTGCCTCCCAACAAGCGCTATCGTTTAACGCCCCTAGCTAGGCATAAAAGCGAGGATAGATCTAGGTATTGCCATCTTTGGTAGGCAATCCATAAGTGGCTCTCATGATAGTTTCATATGGCAATTTTATTTTCTTTCTTGGAAAGTGTTTCATGCCCTTCTTTAATGGAAATTGAAATCTAATATTCCCATCCTTCATATCAATAATCGCACCAACCGTTCTAAGGAAAGGTCTACCAATAATAATAGGGCAAGAAGGATTGCAATCTATATCAAGAACAATGAAATCTACGGGCACATAATTCCTATTTGCAACCATAAGAACATCATTAATCCTTCCCATAGGTTTCTTAATAGTAGAATTCGCAAGATGCAAGTTTAGAGAGCAATCATCAAAATCGCGGAAATCTAGAAAATCACACAAAGCTTTGGGGATAGTGGAGACACTAGCAGCCAAATCACACAAAGCATAAAACTCATGATCTTTAATTTTAATTTTAATAGTTGGTTCCCACTCATCATAGAGTTTTCTAGGGATAGAAACTTTCAACTCAAGTTTTTCTTCATAAGATTGCATCAAGGCATCAACAATATGTTTGGTGAAGGCTTTCTTTTGACTATAAGCATGTGGAGAATTTGGCACGGATTGCAACAAGGAAATACAATCAATTAAAGAGCAACTTTCATAATTAAATTCCTTGAAATCCAATATAGTGGGTTTAGCAACATCTAGATTTTTATTTCTTTCAATCCCACTTTCATCAATTTCATCATAAAGATCTAAATACTCTGAATTTTAGAACGCCTTCTAGGTAAAGGAAGATCATATTCAGTTTCATCAAGATTCATATTGCAAAACAAAGATTTGATAGGAGACACATCAATAACTTTTAGATCTTCATCTTGATTTTCATAGGAATTGGAAGAACACGCTTTAATAAAGGCATCTTTGGAAGCACGCATCCTAGCGGTCCTTTCCTTGCACTCATCAATGGAAATTCTCATGGCTTTGAGAGACTCATTGATATCATGCTTAGGAGGAATAGATCTAAGCTTTAAAGAATCAACCTCAAGAGAAATTCTATCAACGTTCCTAGCCAAATCATCAACTTTAAGCAATTTCTCTTCAAGCAAAGCATTAAAATTCTTTTGTGAATTCATAAACCCTTTAACACTATTCTCAAATTCAGAGGGCATCTTATTATAATTTCCACAAGAGTTGTTGTAGGAATTCCAATAATTATTAGAAGGATTACTAGGATATGGCCTAGGATTAAAATTCCCTCTATAAGCGTTGTTACCAAAATTATTCCTACCAACAAAATTCACATCCATAGATTCATTGTTATTCTCAATCAAAGTAGACAAAGGCATATCATTAGGATCAGAAGAAACACTCTTAGTAGCAAATAATTTCATAAGTTCATCCATCTTTCCACTCAACACATTGATTTCTTCTATCGCATGCACTTTTTTATTAGAAGATCTTTCAGTATGCCATTGAGAATAATTAACCATAATATTATCTAGGAGTTTAGTAGCATCTCCTAAAGTGATTTCCATAAAAGTACCTCCCGTGGCCGAATCTATTTCCTAAAGATGTCGCTACTCCTAAAGATGTCGCTAAATTGGAGTGCTAAGGAAATCATTATTATTGGTATTGGTGAAGTCACACAATTTGGTAGTATCTTGAGCCATCGCGACAAACAAGCAATCCAACACATGGGCAAACAAGAGCAAACAGGCAAAAGAGGCAAACGGAGAAGGAGAAGGAGAAGGAGATTGGAGATTGGGAAAGAGAGGGCGAATAAAACGGCAAGGGTGAAGTGGGGGAGAGGAAAACGAGAGGCAAATGGCAACTAATGTAATGCGAGAGATAGGGATTATGATGGGTACTTGGTATGTTGACTTTTTGCGTAGACTCCCCGGCAACGGCGCCAGAAATTATTCTTGCTACCTCTTGAGCTTGCGTTGGATTTCCCCCAAGAGGAAAGGATGATGCAGCAGAGTAGCGTAAGTATTTCCCTCAGTTTTTGAGAACCAAGGTATCAATCCAGTAGGAGGCCATGCTCAAGTCCCTCGTACCTGCACAAAACGATAGCTACTCGCAACCAACGCGATTAGGGGTTGTCAATCCCTTCACGGTCACTTACGAGAGTGAGATCTGATAGATATAATATTTTGGTATTTTTGGTATAGAGATGCAAAGTGAAAAGTAAAAGGCAAAGTAAAAAAGCTAAGCAAGATTAAAGTAATGGAGATTGATATGATGAGAATAGACCCGGGCGCCATAGGTTTCACTAGTGGCTTCTCTCAAGAGCATAAGTATTCTACGGTGAGTGAACAAATTACTATTGAGCAATTGACAGAATTGAGCATAGTTATGAGAATATATAGGCATCATCATGTATATAGGCATCACATCCGTGACAAGTAGACCGAAACGATTCTGCATCTACTACTATTACTCCACTCATCGACCGCTATCCAGCATGCATCTAGAGTATTAAGTTAAAAACAGAGTAACGCTTTAAGCAAGATGACATGATGTAGAGAGATAAATTCATGCAATATGAAATAAACCCCATCTTGTTATCCTCGATGGGAATGATGCAATAAGTGCCTTGCTGCCCATTCTGTCACTGGGAAAGGACACCGCAATATCGAACCCAAAGCTAAGCACTTCTCCCATGGCAAGAAAAACCAATCTATTAGGCCAAACCAAACTGATAATTCGAAGAGACTTGCAAAGATAACCAATCATACATAAAAGAATTCAGAGAAGATTCAAATATTATTCATAGATAGACTTGATCATAAACCCACAATTCATCCGTCTCAACAAACACACCGCAAAAAGAAGAAGATTACATCGAATAGATCTCCACAAGAGAGGGGGAGAACTTTGTATTGAGATCCAAAAAGAGAGAAGAAGCCATCTTGCTACTAACTATGGACCCGAAGGTCTGAGGTAAACTACTCACACTTCATCGGAGGGGCTATGATGATGTAGAAGCCCTCCGTGATGACGGCCCTCTCCGGCGGAGCTCCAGAACAGGCCCCAAGATGGGATCTCGTGGATACAGAATGTTGCGGCGGAGGAATTAGGTTTTTGCCTCCCTCTCTGTTCGTTTGGGGGTACGTAGGTATATATACAAGGAAGAAGTACGTCGGTGGAGCTCCGAGGGGCCCACGAGGCAGGGGGCGCGCCCTAAGGGGGGGCGCACCCCCCACCCTCGTGACCGCCTCTCCGATGCCTTGGCGTAGGGTCCAAGTCTCCTGGATCACGTTCAGTGAAAAAATAATGTTCCCGAAGGTTTCATTCCGTTTGGACTCCGTTTGATATTCCATTTCTTCGAAACACTGAAATAGGCAAAAAAACAGCAATTCTGGGCTGGGCCTCCGGTTAGTAGGTTAGTCCCGAAAATAATATAAAATTGGAAAATAAAGCCCAATATAGTCCAAAGCAGTAGATAATATAGCATGGAGCAATCAAAAATTATAGATACATTGGAGACGTATCAGGCATCCCCAAGCTTAATTCCTGCTCGTCCTCGAGTATGTAAATGAACAAAAGAGAATTTTTGATGCGGAGTGCTACTTGGCATAATTTCAATGCAAATCTTCTTAATTGTGGTATGAATATTCAGATTCGAAAGATTCAAGAAAAAAGTTCATGTTGACATAAAAATAATAATACTTCGAGCATACTAACAAAGCAATTATGTCTTCTCAAAATAACATGGCCAAAGAAAGTTCATCCCTACAAAACCATATAGTTAGGCATGCTTCATTTCGTCACACAAGAATGCTCTCATCATGCACAACCGCGATGACAAGCCAAGCAATTGTTTCATAATTTAGTAATCTTAAACCTATAAACTTTCACGCAATATATGAGCGCGAGCCATGGACATAGCACTATGGGTGGAATAGAATATAATGAGGGGGTATATGTGGAGAAGACAAAAAAGGAGAAAGTCTCACATCAATGAGGCTAATCAATGGGCTATGGAGATGCCCATCAATTGATGTTAATGCAAGGAGTAGGGATTTCCATGCAACGGATGCACTAGAGCTATAAATGTATGAAAGCTCAACAAAAGGAACTAAGTGGGTGTGCATCCAACTTGCTTGCTCACGAAGACCTAGGGCACTTGAGGAGGCTGCTACCTCTTGAGCTTGCGTTGGATTTCCTCGACGAGGAAAGGATGATGCAGGAGAGTAGCGTAAGTATTTCTCTCAGTTTTTGAGAACCAAGGTATCAATCCAGTAGGTGGCCACGCTCAAGTCCCTCGTACCTGCACAAAACGATAGCTACTCGCAACCAACGCGATTAGGGGTTGTCAATCCCTTCACGGTCACTTATGAGAGTGAGATCTGATAGATATAATATTCTTGGTATTTTTGGTATAGAGATGCAAAGTGAAAAGTAAAAGGCAAAGTAAAAAAGCAAAGAAAGATTAAAGTGATGGAGATTGATATGATGAGAATAGACCCGGGGGCCATAGGTTTCACTAGTGGCTTCTCTCAAGAGCATAAGTATTCTATGGTGGGTGAACAAATTACTGTTGAGCAATTGACAGAATTGAGCATAGTTATGAGAATATCTAGGCATGATCATGTATATAGGCAGCACGTCCGTGACAAGTAGACCAAAACGATTTTGCATCTACTACTATTACTCCACTCATCGACCTCTATCCAGCATGCATCTAGAGTATTAAGTTAAAAACAGAGTAACGCTTTAAGAAAGATGACATGATGTAGAGAGATAAATTCATGCAATATGAAATAAACCCCATCTTGTTATCCTCGATGGCAACGATGCAATACGTGCCTTGCTGCCCCTTCTGTCACTGGGAAAGGACACCGCAAGAACGAACCCAAAGCTAAGCACTTCTCCCATGGCAAGAAAAACCAATCTAGTAGGCCAAACCAAACTGATAATTCGAAGAGACTTGCAAAGATAACCAATCATACATAAAAGAATTCAGAGAAGATTCAAATATTATTCATAGATAGACTTGATCATAAACCCACAATTCATCCGTCTCAACAAACACACCGCAAAAAGAAGAAGATTACATCGAATAGATCTCCACAAGAGAGGGGGAGAACTTTGTATTGAGATCCAAAAAGAGAGAAGAAGCCATCTAGCTACTAACTATGGACCCGAAGGTCTGAGGTAAACTACTCACACTTCATCGGAGGGGCTATGATGATGTAGAAGCCCTCCGTGATGACGGCCCTCTCCGGCGGAGCTCCAGAACAGGCCCCAAGATGGGATCTCATGGATACAAAATGTTGCGGCGGTGGAATTAGGTTTTTGGCTCCCTCTCTGTTCGTTTGGGGGTACGTAGGTATATATACAAGGAAGAAGTACGTCGGTGGAGCTCCGAGGGGCCCACGAGGCAGGGGGCGCGCCCTAAGGGGGGGCGCACCCCCCACCCTCGTGACCGCCTCTCCGATGCCTTGGCGTAGGGTCCAAGTCTCCTGGATCACGTTCAGTGAGAAAATAACGTTCCCGAAGGTTTCATTCCGTTTGGACTCCGTTTGATATTCCATTTCTTCGAAACACTGAAATAGGCAAAAAAACAGCAATTCTGGGCTGGGCCTCCGGTTAGTAGGTTAGTCCCGAAAATAATATAAAATTGGAAAATAAAGCCCAATATAGTCCAAAGCAGTAGATAATATAGCATGGAGCAATCAAAAATTATAGATACATTGGAGACGTATCAGAGGCCCATTGTTGGAATATACAAGCCAAGTTCTATAATGAAAATTCCCACTAGTATATGAAAGTGATAAAACAAGAGACTCTCTATCATGAAGATTACGATGCTACTTTGAAGCACAAGTGTGGCAAAGGATAGTAACATTGTCCCTTCTCTCTTTTTCTCTCGTTTTTTGGGCCTTCTCTTTTTTATGGCCTTTCTCTTTTTTTGGGCCTTCTCTTTTTTTATGGCCTTTCTCTTTTTTTATTCCACACTTGGGACAATGCTCTAGAAAATGATGATCATCACACTTCTATTTATTTACAATTCAATGATTACAACTCGATACTAGAACGAAAGATGACTCTATATGAATGCCTCCGGCGGTGTACCGGGATATGCAATGGACCAAGAGTGACATGTATGAAAGAATTATGAACAGTGGCTTTGCCACAAATACTATGTCAACTACATGATCATGCTAAGCAATATGACAATAATGAATGTGTCATGATAAACAGAATGGTGGAAAGTTACATGGCAATATATCTCGGAATGGCTATGGAAATGCCATAATAGGTAGGTATGGTGGCTGTTTTGAGGAAGATATAAGGAGGTTTATGTGTGAAAGAGCATATCATATCACGGGGTTTGGATGCACCGGCGAAGTTTGCGCCAACTCTCAATGTGAGAAAGGGCAATGCACGGTACCGAAGAGGCTAGCAAGGATGGAAGGGTGAGAGTGCGTATAATCCATGGACTCAATATTAGTCATAAAGAACTCACATACTTATTGCAAAAATCTACAAGTCATCAAAAACCTCGGCACTATGCTCATGCTCATAGGGGAATAGATTGGTAGGAAAAGACCATCGCTTGTCCCCGACCGCCACTCATAAGGAGGACAATCAAATAACACCTCGTGTTTCAAATTTGTTACATAATGTTTACCATACGTGCATGCTACGTGACTTGCAAACTTCAACACAACCATTTCTCAATTTCACAACTACTCAACTAGCACGACTTTGATATTATTACCTCCATATCTCAAAACAATCATCGAGCATCAAACTTCTCTTAGTATTCAAAACACTCATAAGAAAATTTTTACTAATCTTGAATACCTAGCATATTAGGATTTTAAGCAAATTACCATGCTATTTAAGACTCCCAAAATAATCTAAGTGAAGCATGAGATATCAATAGTTTCTATAAAACAAATCCACCACTGTGCTCTAAAAGATATAAGTGAAGTACTAGAGCAAAACTAACTCAAAACATATAAGTGAAGAACATAGAGTATTCTAACAAATTCCAAATCATGTATGGCTCTCTCAAAAGGTGTATACATCAAGGATGATTGTGGTAAACTAAAAAGTAAAGACTCAAATCATACAAGACGCTCCAAGCAAAACACATATCATGTGGCGAATAAAAATATAGCTCCAAGTAAAGTTACCGATATAAGTAGACGAAAGAGGGGATGCCTTCCGGGGCGTCCCCAAGCTTTGGCTTTTAGGTGTCCTTAGATTATCTTGGGGGTGCCATGGGAATCCCCAAGCTTAGGCTCTTGCCACTCCTTGTTCCATAATCCATCAAATCTTTACCCAAAACTTGAAAACTTCACAACACAATACTCAAAGTAGAAAATCTCGTGAGCTCCATTAGCGAAAGAAAACAAAAGACCACTTCAAGGTACTATAATGAACTCATTCTTTATTTATATTGGTGTTAAACCTACTGTATTTCAAATTCTCTATGGTTTATAAACTATTTTACTAGCCATAGATTCATCAAAATAAGCAAACAACACACGAAAAACAGAATCTGTCGAAAACAGAACAGTCTGTAGTAATCTGTAGCTAGCGCAAGATCTGGAACCCCAAAAATTCTAAAATAAATTTCTGGACGTGAGGAATTTATCTATTAATCATCTGCAAAAATAATTAACTAAATAGCACTTTCCAAATAAAAATGACAGCTGTTCTCGTGAGCGCTAAAGTTTCTGTTTTTTACAACAAGTTCAACAAGACTTTCCCCAAGTTTTCCCAACGGTTCTACTTGGCACAAACACTAATTAAACACAAAAAACACACCCAAAACAGAGGCTAGATAAATTATTTATTATTAAACAGGAGCAAAAATCAATGGATAAAAATAAAATTGGGTTGCCTCCCAACAAGCGCTATCGTTTAACGCCCCTAGCTAGGCATAACAAGCAAGGATAGATCTAGGTATTGCCATCTTTAGTTGGTAATTCTTCAATGAGGCATCTACCATCTTTAGGAATTTCTTTATTTTTATTGATTATCAAATTTTCAGGCACAAGATCGAAAAATTCATTTGGAACAAATGGTTCCTTAATGATAGCCAAAAGATTGGGGTGAATACTTATAGATTTGAGATCCGCAGTTTCCTTACTAGAGGATTCACCCTTATTTTTAGGAACATACATAAGCTTGGCAATTTTAGTGGGAGGACTAGGAGTATTCTTTACGGAAGAAAATGCGGTTCCCAAGTTGGTAATAATATCCTCAAGTTTATCCATTCTAGATGAATCGTGATTTATTTTCTCATTAACTATGGGTTCCTTTTCTTTAATATTTCTAAAGTAACTCCTACTTTAGATCCATATTGAGAGATTCGGATGTGGATCTTTTTATCCAAATTTTCAATTAGCTCTACGGTAGCAACTTTATTTTCAATAATTTCAAGCCTTTGCATTACATGCTCCAAAGTTAATATAGTTCCATTAACCAAAAGAGGGGGTGAACCAAATAAATCTATCATAGCATTATAAGAATCAAAAGTATGGCTACCCAAGAAGTTCCCTCCGGTAATAGTATCAAGAACATATCTATGCGAAAGAGTAATGCCTACATAAAAATTGCGAAGAAGAACGGAGGTAGATTGCTTCCTAGCAGATCTATTTTGAGTATTGCAAATTCTATACCAAGCGTCTTTTAGATTTTCTCCCTCCCTTTGCTTAAAATTTAGAATTTAATTCCCGGGAGATAACGGAGAATATAAGGGACTAGCCATAACGACAAGCAAATGAACTAACACACAAGGAAACAAAAAGCAAGCGGGCAAAAAGAGGCAAATAGAGATAGAGAGGGAGGATAGAGAGAGAGCGAATAAAACGGCAAGGGTGAAGTGGGGGAGAGGAAAACGAGAGGCAAATGGCAAATAATGTAATGCGGGAGATAAGGGTATGTGATGGGTACTTGGTATATTGACTTTTGCGTAGACCTCCCCGGCAACGGTGCTAGAAATCCTTCTTGCTACCTCTTGAGCACTGCGTTGGTTTTCCCCGAAGAGGAAGGGATGATGCAGCAAAGTAGCGTAAGTATTTCCCTCAGTTTTTGAGAACCAAGGTGTCAATCTAGTAGGAGGCTGCGCGCGAGTCCCTCGTACCTGCACAAAACAAATAAATCCTCGCAACCAACGCAAATAGGGGTTGCCAATCCCTACTCGGCCACTTACGAGAGTGAAATCTGATAGATATGATAAGATAATATTTTTGGTATTTTTATGATAAAGATGCAAAGTAAAATAAAAGCAAAGTAAAAGCAAAAGGAAATAACTAAGTATTGGTAGATTAATATGATGAAGATAGACCCGGGGGCCATAGGTTTCACTAGTGGCTTCTCTCGAGAGCATAAGTATTCTACGATGGGTGAACAAATTACTATTGAGCAATTGACATAATTGAGCATAGTTATGAGAATATCTAGGTATGATCATGCATATAGGCATCACGTCCGAGACAAGTATACCGACTCCTGCCTGCATCTACTACTATTACTCCACTCATCGACCGCTATCCAGCATGCATATAGAGTATTAAGTTAATGACAATAGAATAACGCCTTAAGCAAGATGACATGATGTAGAGGGATAAACTCATGCAATATGATGAAAACCCCATCTTGTTATCCTCGATGGCAACAATACAATACGTGCCTTGATGCCCCAACTGTCACTGGGAAAGGACACCGCAAGATTGAACCCAAAGCTAAGCACTTCTCCTATTGCAAGAAAGATCAATCTAGTAGGACAAACCAAACTGATAATTCGAAGAGATTTGCAAAGATAACCAATCACACATAAAAGAATTCAGAGAAGATTCAATTATTGTTCGTAGATAGACTTGATCATAAACCCACAATTCATCGGTCTCAACAAACACACCGCAAAAAGAAGATTACATCGAATAGATCTCTACAAGAGAGGGGGAGAACTTTGTATTGAGATCCAAAAAGAGAGAAGAAGCCATCAAGCTACTAACTATGGACCCGTAGGTCTGAAGTAAACTACTCACACTTCATCGAAGGGGCTATGGTGTTGTTGTAGAAGCCCTCCGTGATCGATGCCCCCTCTGGCGGAGCTTCGAAACAGGCCCCAAGACGGGATCTCGTGGATACAGAAAGTTGCGGCGGTGGAATTAGGGTTTTGGCTCCGTATCTGATCGTTTGGGGGTACGTAGGTATATATAGGAGGAAGGAGTACATCGGTGGAGCAACAGGGGGCCCACAAGGGTGGAGGGCGCGCCTGGTGGGGGTAGGCGTGCTGCCCTACCTCATGGCTTCCTCTTTTGTGTCTTGACGTAGGTTCCTTGTCTCCTGGGTCTTGTTCATTGAGAAAATCACATTCCCGAAGGTTTCATTCCGTTTGGACTCCTTTTGATATTCCTTTTCTTCGAAACCCTAAAACAGGCAAAAAACAACAATTCTGGGCTGGGCCTCTGGTTAATAGGTTAGTCCAAAAAAATAATATAAAAGTGGATAATAAAGCTAAATAATGTCCAAAACAGTAGATATTATAACATGGAGCAATCAAAAATTATAGATACGTTGGAGACGTATCAGTAGGAGTTGCGAAATTGTCCCTAAGCAATTAACTACTTTACTAGACCGATAGCAAGTTTTATGTGGGAGAGGCCACTGCTAGCATGTCATCCATGACTTGGAATTCTATGCACTTATGATTGGAACAATTAGCAGCCATCCGCAACTACTAACGTTCATTAAGGTAAAACCCAACCATAGCATTAAGATATATTGGCCCCCCTTCAATCCCGTATCATCAATTTCTATGCTAGGTTAAAGCTTCTGTCACTCTTGCCCTCCAATACATAGTCCTATCAACATACAACTAACCCTATGGTGTGTTCCACGCGCGCGCTCATATGATGGGCACCAAAGGACAACAACATAACCACAACAAAATTAAACCAATCATAGCAATTCATCAACCACCGATAGGACAACGGAAATCTACTCAGACATCATATGATGGCAACACATCATTGGATAATAATATGAAGCATAAAGCACCATGTTCAAGTAGAGGGTACAACGGGTTGCGGGAGAGTGGACTGTTGTAGATAGATGGGGGAAGGTGATGGATATGTTGGTGAAGATGACGGAGGTGTTGGTGTAGATCGCAGTGATGATGATGGCCCCCGGCGGCGTTCCGGCGCCAGCGGAAGCGAGCGGGAGAGAGCCCCCTTCTTCTTCTTCTTCCTTGACCTTCTCCCTAGGTGGGAGAAGGGTTTCCCCTCTGGTCCATGGTCTCCATGGTGTGGGTGGGGTGAGAGCCCCTCTGAAATTGGATATGTCTCTCTGTCTCTCTCTGTCTCTCTCTGTTTCTGCGTTCTGGGATCTGCCCTTTCACCATTTCTTATATATCTGGAGATCCGTTACTCCGATTGGATTGAAACCTTCGCCCTGATTTTTCTCCAAAAGTTAGCTTTCTTGCGGCCAAAGAAGAGCAGCAACCGCCTTACGGGGGGCCCACGAGGGTTAGGGGCGCGCCCCCTGCCTCGTGGCCCCCTTGGGCACCTTCTCGCGTTGATTCATCTTCCCATATTTCACAAATAATATTCCAAAAATATTCTCCGTCCGTTTTTATTCCGTTTGGACTCCGTTTGATATGGATTTACTGCGAAACAAAAAACATGCAACAAACAGGAACTGGCACTGGGCACTGGATCAATATTTTTGTCCCAAACATAGTATAAAAAGTTGCCAAAAGTATATGAAAGTTGTATAATATTGGCATGGAACAATAAAAAATTATAGATACGACGGAGACGTATCAGCATCCCCAAGCTTAATTCCTGCTCGTCCTCGAGTAGGTAAATGATAGAAAAGGAATTTTTGATGTGGAATGCTACCTAGCATAATCTTGATCATGTAATCTAATCATGGCATGAATATTAAGACACGAGTGATTCAAGGCAATAGTCTATCATTTGACATTAAGACAATAGTACTTCAAGCATACTAATAAAGCAATCATGTCTTTTCAAAATAACATGGCGAAAGAAAGTTATCCCTACAAAATCATATGGTCTGGCTATGCCCCATCTTCACCACACAAAGCATTCAGATCATACACAACCCCGATGACAAGCCAAGCAATTGTTTCATACTTTTAATGTTCTCAAACCTTTTCAAATTTCACGCAATACATGAGCATGGGCCATGGACATAGCACTATAGGTGGAATAGAATATGATGGTGTAGGTTGTGTGGAGAAGAAAAAAGGAAGAAATTCTCACATCGACACGGCTAATCAATGGGCTATGGAGATGCCCATCAATTGATGTCAATGCGAGGAGTAGGGATTGCCATGCAACGGATGCACTAGAGCTATAAGTGTATGAAAGCTCAACTGAAACTAAGTGGGTGTGCATCCAACTTGCTTGCTCATGAAGACCTAGGGCCTTTGAGGAAGCCCATTGTTGGAATATACAAACCAAGTTCTATAATGAAAATTCCCACTAGTATATGAAAGTGATATCTCAAGAGACTCTCTATATGAAGAACATGGTGCTACTTTGAAGCACAAGTGTGGAAAAAAAAGAAAGTAGCATTGTCCCTTCTTTTTTCCTTTTTTTGGGCCTTCCTTTTTTATTTGGCTTTTTTTATTTTTTATTTGGCCTTTCATTTTTTATATTTTTATTTGGCCTTTCTTTTTTATATTTTTATTTGGCCTTTCTTTTTTTATTTTTATTTGGCCTTTTTTTTTTATTTGGGACAATGCTATGATAATGATGATCATCACACTTCTATTTACTTACAACTCAATATTAGAACTCGATGTCTAGAACAAAGTATAACTCTATATGAATGCTTCTGGCGGTGTATCGGGATGTGCAATGATCTAGCGTAGCACTGACATCAAAAAATGGACAAGCCATGAAAACATCATGCTAGCTATCTTACGATCATGCAAAGCAATATGACAATAAATGCTCAAGTCATGTACATGATGATGATGGAAGTTGCATGGCAATATATCTCGGAATGGCTATGGAAATGCCATGATAGGTAGGTATGGTGGCTGTTTTGAGGAGGATAAAAGGAGGCTTATGTGTGATAGAGCGTATCGTATCACGGGGTTTGGATGCACCGGCGAAGTTTGCACCAACTCTCGAGGTGAGAAAGGGCAATGAACGGTACCGAAGAGGCTGGCAATGATGGAAGGGTGAGAGTGCGTATAATCCATGGACTCAACATTAGACATCCTTATTGCAAAAATCTATTAGTCATCGAAACAAAGTACTACCCGCATGCTCCTAGGGGGATAGATTGGTAGGAAAAGACCATCGCTCGTTCCCGACCGCCACTCATAAGGAAGGCAATCAATAAATAGCTCATGCTCCAACTTCATTACATAACGGTTCACCATACATGCATGCTACGGGAATCACAAACTTCAACACAAGTATTTCTAAAATCCACAACTACCCACTAGCATGACTCTAATATCACCATCTTTATATCGCAAAACTATTGCAAGGAATCAAACATATCATATTCAGCGATCTACAAGTTTTATGTAGGATTTTATGACTAACCATGTGAATGACCAATTTCTGTCATCTCTCTAAATAGATATAAGTGAAGCAAGAGAGTTTAATTCTTTCTACAAAAGATATACCCGCGCTCTAACAAATATAAGTGAAGCAAAAGAGCATTCTACGAATGGCGGTTTTCTATGTGAAGAGAAACAGGCAATCCAAACTTCAAATGATATAAGTGAAGCACATGAAGCATTCTATAAGTAAACCAAGGACTATCTCATACCATCATGTTGCACAAAAGAAAACTGAAAACTAAATGCAAAAGACGCTCCAAGATTTACGCATATCATGTGACGAATAAAAATATAGCTCCAAGTGAAATTACCGATGATCGTTAGAAGAAAGAGGGGATGCCTTCCGGGGCATCCCCAAGCTAGGTTGCTTGGGAGTCCTTGAATATTACCTTGGGATGCCTCGGTCATCCCCAAGCTTAGGATCTTGCCACTCCTTATTCCTTCATCCATCGTGATCTCTCCCAAAACTTGAAAACTTCAATCACACAAAACTCAACAGAAAACTCGGTAAGATCTGTTAGTATAATAAAGCAAATCACTACTCTAAGTACTGTTGCAATCCAATCCATATTTTGTTCTTGCATTGAAACTACTGTAATATAAATTTTCCATGGCTTAATCCACTGATAGAAATTGATAGTTTCATCAAAACAAGCAAACTATGCATCAAAAACAGAATCTGTCTTAAACAGGACAGTATGTAGTAATCTTAACATTAACCATACCTATGGTACTCCAAAAATTCTGAAAAGATTAGGAAAAATAAACAATTTGTATAGAAAGACAGTGCAAAAAGAATCAGAACCGTTTGACGTTCCAGTAAAAAATGTAAAATCACGCACTATAGCTAAAGTTTCTGTCCTACACCGCACAAACCAACAAGCAATGTAAACATCCTAAAGGCAAATCTTGGCACATTATTTTTATAATACAATGGAATTGTACAAGGGGATACTTATTTTTGTTGAAAAGTTTTTGTAATCAAGAAGTTTCCATGAGCGTGAACAAAGTTCAAGGCTAGCTCCCACTTTAACAATGCTCGTCTTTCTTACTTTCACTTTCCTTTTTGAAAAAGTTTTAGGTTCCCCTCTTTATTTATTTTTGTTTTTAAACTATATAAAATCACTCAACAGAAATAAATGACTCTCTAAAACTTCCGGGTAATCTCCCTGGCAGCGCTTTCTTTAAAGCCATTAAGCTAGGCATATAGTTCTCAAGTGATGGATCCACCCGGATCCCAACGTATATGAAAGCCAATTTTGATTAACAATGATTTGTAATTTAGTAGTGAGCACAAAGTAACATATATCATGTAATGACGAAGTCTAACTCTCTTCCTATGCATCGGCATGTCATAAAAGAATAATTCATGCACACAAAGTAAAGGCCAATGCATAGTATAAACATTTTCTTGCAATTTTTTCGTGTTGGAAACATAAAGAGGCGGAGATGTAGTTCCTCTCTCATAAAAATTGTAAGTAGGAGCAGCAAGCACATGCATATTATATCTATCAAAATCATCATTTGTAGTAGTGAAACACAACCCATCAATATAATCCTTAATAAGGGCAAACTTCTCTGATATAGTGTTGTCGGGAGAATTCAAATAGATAATAGGAATATCATGCGTGGGTGCAATAGCAACAATTTCATGTTTAACATAAGGAACTATAGCAAGTTCATCTCCATAAGGATAATTCATGTTGGCATCTTGGCCACAAGCATAACAAGCATCATCAAAAAGGGATATTTCAAAAGAATCAACGGGATCATAACAATCATTATAGCATTCATCCTTCGGTAAGCACGAAGGGAAATTAAACAATGTATGAGTTGAAGAGTTACTCTCATTAGAAGGGTGCTACGGGTAGCTAATCCGCTCTTCCTTCTTTTGTTCTTCGCTCTCATCATCATCTTTTTCATCGAATGAGCTCACAGTTTCATCAATTTCTTCTTCCATAGACTCCTGCAAAATATTAGTCTCTTCTTGGACAACGGAGGAGTCCTCAATATATGGTTTAACATAGGCGTTAGAAGCAGAATTATCATAACAATATTTAAGTATGGCAAAATTATCAGATTTGTAAAGAGTAGCATCATACTTTCCAATCAATGAAGCAATTTCATAAGCACCCTTAAAAGCAACAAATTCTTCAATTTGTTGAACATCATAGTAATTATAAACACCCTTAGTGTCGGGGATATACCCCGCGGTTTGACCCGGCCGGAGTTATAACCCGGCTGGGACTTGGTAAAGCAGAGGACAGTTAAGACAGACAGTTAAGACAGATGGCTAAGACAGACGGTAAACCGGCTGGTGGTAAACCGGCAGGAGTTATGTCAAATGATAGACCGGCAGGAGTTAAGTCAGATGATAACCAGACAGGTGTTAAGTCAGTTTATAAACCAGCAGGACGTCATAACCCGGCAGGCCATCATAACCCGACAGGCAATCATAAACCGGCAGGAGTCATAACCCGGCAGACAATCATAAACCGGCAGGAGTCATAACCCGGCTGACAGAGTCGCCTAGGGTTAGTAAGCCCGAGACGTTATGAAACCCGAGACGTTATGAAGCCCAAGACATTAAGAAGCCCATGAACAGAAGACGGAATAGTCCCTTCAACATATATAAGGAGGGGCAGGGCACCCCAAGGTGGGGGGGGGGAATCTTAGTGCTAGACATAACTAGGAGAGCCGGTTTATGGCGACTCCCTGGTGATGATAATGAGACCTAGCCACAAACAGCATGTAGAGTTGTTACTGGATGATGTTTCCCGGGGCCCGAAGCTGTCTAAATCCTTGTCTTGTGTTGCGTCTCTCGATTCCGCTCAACGCCTCTCAAGTTACCACATAGATGCGTTGGCCTCACGACTAAGTCCTCACACTAGGACATCTGTCGTGACAATTCCACGACAGTTGGCGCCCACCGTGAGGCTTACGCACGGTGGTGTTGAGATTCTTGAAGGGATCTATCTCAGGGATTGAAAAGTTCATAATGTGTTAGATGAAAAAGAGCCGATGCAGAAGACGTCTGACGAACAGTCAAAAAATTAGGGTTGCAGGTTCAGCGCCCGTTACAAGCGCCATGATAACCCGCCGAGTCTGAGACTAATTGGGGTAGATTAGAACAATTAGTGTTGGTAATAGCGCTTGTCCGGTTTACAAAAAGAAGGAGAGCCGGTTTAAGTAGCCAAGATTATCAATTCTTCCACAACCTATTTACGCATTAGACAAAGTTCATGTCCCGAGTGCATCAACTAGTACTTGCTACCATGACCCCACGCAGGGGCGGATCTGGAGCTAATGTTACTCTGATGCACTACTTAACCATGACATAAAATTTTCAAGTAACAATGCACTAATAAAGATGCGTTTCACAACTTGTAACATGAATTGCTAAATATAATAGATATCAATTTATAAAAACAAAAGGCAATAGTCAAGCTGCTTAATATAGTGCGATAAAATTACTTGAAAGGGATGTCATGGATACCTAATTGCGAATGTGATGGTGCCTTTCTTTCGAGAAGAAACTTGTCCATATTATCTGCACAGTTAAAATTACAAATGAGAAATCAAAATTGTTAAGCCAATGAAGCATACCTAATTACAACTTAAAACAATAGCTGATGCCCCATGTTTTGCCAAAACACATACATTTATATATATTTCAATATAAGGTTTAACTTTCTAGCCCCAATTTAATACATACAATTGCTGCGACCTGTAAAGGTATATGGAAAAAACAACACAAAAAAGGGTACCGAGCAGTATTCGAATCAAGTAATGACTGTAATCTAAACAAAAAATTCAAAAACATACTACTAATAATTAGCTAACAGGGGGGAAGAGAAATTCCAGCGTGCGCCGTGGGCCATGGCCATGACTCGTGAGGGAGGTGTGGTCACGTCAGCGCTGCAGCCTGCACCATCAATAGTTGATTAGCAGCCTGCGGCCTGCCGGTTGCCGCCCACCCATCAGGAACGGATCAATTTGATCGATCGATCGCCGCCGCTGCGCGTCGATTTGCTCGCCTCGCTTGCTCGGGACAGAGTACAGGAGACGAGGAGACGGATCGAGATCTTTTTTTTAAGTACAGAAAAATGTGGGATTGGGAAGATGGATCGCGAGTTTGTTACAGACTTTTTTTTGAGACGGAATTTGTTACAGACTTACTACAGGAGATTAGGAGAAGGGAGATGGGTCAATTCATCTAACGCTAATCGCGTGTGCCGGTGTGCGTGTGAAGGGATCGAGCATGTACGTGGGTAGTGGCCTGTTGGAAGCGAAGCCACGAGCCTCCTGCGGCCGCGCAGGCTGGTTTCATCGGACCTGTGGCATATTTGCTGGGCCACCCTGTTGCCTTGGGCCAAATGACTGTTAGTTAGCACTAAAAAATTTCTTGGACCCTGTAGCTTGTGCCACAGGGTTGGCCCATTGGGCTCCGCCCCTGACCCCACGTGAAGGATCAATCAAAGGAAAAGTGAGGCATGCATGTACGCACATATTTTTGATGGGATTAGTAGTACTGCTTGGACTTGGGCTCCACGATCGGGCATCTGTGCCGCAACTGCCGGCTTCGGCCCTGCCGTCTCCGTCGCAGCACTTCTGAGCCTACCTGCGCAAAGCCGCCTCCGTCCCGGTCTCTGGCCGGCGCGTCTCCGACCCGGCCTCCGGCTCATGCGCCTCCGTGCCTCGTCGACTGCGTTCTTTCTCCTTGTGGCTGCGCCTGCACGACTCCGAGCGGGAATCACCAAGTTCCGCGCCACGCGCACCCTCTGTTCCGGATTGCTCTGCGCTGAGTCGCCTCATCAGTCTACTTCTACTGCAAGCCGCATCCTCCATCTCAACTGGTTGCCTCCCGTGCGCTCGCCGTCTCCAGCGTGTCGGCCGGTTCTTGCGGCCTCCGTCGCTGCGCCTTGAGCCGCTAGCTGCCTCTGCCACCTCCACAAGTCGCCCCAGCGAGACCCGGACACTGTTTCTGACAGTGAGCTACCGTGGCTTCGGCTGCCGTTCTGCGACCTGCTTCAAATCGCAAACCGCCCGCCGGAAGATCGCTGCTCCATTTCACCGGTGACCCGCCCGTGCAGCGCTACTCCCAAGCCGCTCCCGAGCTGCCGGCCGCACGCCCTCATCTCCACAGCTGCGAGCCCGGACCGAGTCGCCGTCTCGGGGTCACCATCACCAACTCGCTGCCGGTTTAGCGCGTCTCGCAGGCTCCATCTCCACTGCCATAAAGCCGCCTGCGCCGGCTGGCCGCCGCCTCGACGCTCGAGACGCTTGCCGGTTCACCGCCCACGTCAACTTCCATCACGAGTTGTCACCAGACTCGCACCAAACCACGCCTCACCGGCTGTCCACCTCCGACGTACGGCCTTGCAGCCGCTACTCACCTCCTTGGGTGAGGTCTTAAGACGCCATCGCCAAGTCACCATCACGGCCGAATTGAATCGCCACCTCTCAAGTCACCTCTGCTGCTGGCCTTGTTCCGCCTCTGCGGTTCTGGCCTACTGCGGGATGCTTGCCCCTAGCGTTGTCTCCAATTGGCTGCATCGGAGCCGATACATGCCGGCTGTAAACCGCCACCGCAGACTCAACCCTCCGGACCTCTACTCCTGACCCGCACCGTAGCACCTCAAGCCGCCCGGCCTCGTGGTCGTCTTCGTCGGGGCTTCAAGCCGGCCCCGCCGCCACGCGCCTCGTGTCTGCGCCTCTTGTCCGAACCGCGCCCTATGTCGCCGGTTTACCTTAAGCTGCTGCTCCTATCAAGCCAAATCGCCTTATGCTTCGAGGCTCGCGGCCCTGCCTCCGCACCCATGAGTCGCCGGTTTACCTCAAACTGTTGCTTTCAAGGCCAAGCTGCAGCTGAGCCAACCTCGATCTGCCATAGCGCCAACCCGCCGTCCGCGTCAGGCCGCTTTCTGAACCGTCGTCGTTTCTACACCTGATGGGTTCAACTTTGCCTCCAAGCTTCTGAAGACCATCGCCGTTTCACCTCTCATTGCCAGGGGCTCGCCACTGCCGCAGAGCCGGCCTTGTCGTGTCCACGACAGTGTATTGACCCGGCCTGCCGGCTGTAAACCGTGGCCGCGGATTCAACCCGCCGGGCCTCTGCTGCCTTGCTTTGACCAGAGCTCCTCCAAGCCGCCGGCGTCCCTCTACCATCGCCAGGTCAAGCCACCTTGGCCTTGCCTCTAAATCTCCACCTCCAAGCTTCCGGCGTCCTTCGGGCATGGTTGCCTCTGCCGTTGCAAAATTTGCCACGACTACGCTGTGAGCCGCCCACCGCCGAGGAGTTTCTAAGCAGCTTCTTCTGCGAGCAAATCGCCGCCTTACCGCGCCGCTCTAAGCCGTCGGCCTCCGGTGAACCGCCAAAAAAGAGGGTACTAGCTACATGTCTTCGGCCTTGTTTAAGTTTTAAGTTTTTCACCAAAGTCAACTACGACCCGGAAGCAGATACAGGGTACTAGCTACATGTCTTCGGCCTTGTTTCGATTCAATCCGCTGGCCACCTCAGCTGCTCCGCCTAAAACGCATGCAGGCCACCGCCAAGTGGCTGTCACTTCGCTTCAACCCGCCGCTATGGCCCGTTCAACATATGAAGAGATCTCCCCTCTGCTTTGCTCTACGCGCGCGTGCACGTACAGCCGTCCGGTTCGCCCCGTTTCACCACGGCCCTCTAATCCGTCGCTGTAAGCCGGCACCGCCGACACGCGCAGAGCCACTGTTGCCGCGAGTGATTCTGCCATCTCGATCCCCGCGGCCAAGTAGTCAGGTGATACATCTTCAATGTATTTATAATTTTTGATTGTTTTATACTGTATTATCTACTGTTTTTATCGTTTTATTATCCACTTTTATATTATTTTTAGGACTAACATATTAACCGAAGGCCCGGCTCAGAATTGTTGTTTTTGCCTGTTTTAGGGTTTCAAAGAAAAGGAATACCAAACGGAGTTCAAATAGAACGAAACATTCGAGAACGTGATTTTCTCATCGAATACAACTCAGAAGACTTGGGCCCTACGTCAAGCCACGTAATAGGACGCCATGAGGTAGGGGCGCGCCTGCCCCCCCCCCCCCCCCCAGGCGCGCCCTCCACCCTCGTGGGCCCCCTGTTGCTCCACCGACGTACTTCTTCCTTCTATATATACCCACGTACCCCCAAACGATCAGAGACGGAGCCAAAAACTTAATTCCACCGCCGCAACTTTCTGTATCCACGAGATCCCATTTTGGGGCCTTTTTCGGAGCTCCGCCAGAGGGGGCATCGATCACGGATGGCTTCTACATCAACATCATAGCCTCTCCGATGAAGTGTGAGTAGTTTACTTCAGACCTATGGGTCCATAGTCGGTCCATTTGTCTCAGACATGATGCCTATATACATGATCATACCTAGATATTCTCATAACTATGCTCAATTATGACAATTGCTCGACATTAATTTGTTCACCCACCGTAGAATACTTATGCTCTCGAGAGAAGCCACTAGGGAAACCTATGGCCCCGGGTTTATCTTCATCATATTAATCTCCTACTACTTAGTTATTTACTTTGCTATTTACTTTGCCTTTATTTTACTTTGCATCTTTATCATAAAAATACCAAAAATATTATCTTATCACATCTATCAGATCTCACTCTCGTAAGTGGCCCTATAGGGATTGACAACCCCTATTTGCATTGGTTGCTAGGATTTATTTGTTTTGTGCAGGTACAAGGGACTCGCGCGTAGCCTCCTACTGGATTGATATCTTGGTTCGCAAAAACTGAGGGAAATACTTACGCTACTTTGCTGCATCATCCCTTCCTCTTCGGGGAAAACCAACGCAGTGCTAAAAGAGGTAGCAAGAAGGATTTCTGGCGCCGTTGCCGGGGAGGTCTATGCAAAAGTCAACATACCAAGCACCCATCACATACCCTTATCTCCCGCATTACATTATTTGCCATTTGCCTCTCGTTTTCCTCCCCCCAATTCACCCTTGCTATTTTATTCTCCCTCTATCTCTATCCTCCCTCTTTATTTGCCTCTTTTTGACTGCTTGCTTTTTTTTGCTTGTGTGTTAGTTTGCTTGTTTGTCACGATGGCTTAAGATAATACTAAATTGTGTGACTTCACCAATACCAACAACAATGATTTTATTAGCACTCCAATTGCTCCTCTTACCGATGCTGAATCTTGTGAAATTAATACTGCTTTGCCGAATCTTGTGATGAAAGATCTGTTTTCTGGCCTTCCTAGTGAAGATGCCGCTACCCATCTAAATAGCTTCGTTGATTTGTGTGACAAGCAAAAGAAGAAAGATGTGGATAATGATATTGTTAAATTGAAGCTATTTCCTTTTTCGCTTAGAGATCGTGCTAAAGCTTGGTTTTCGTCCTTGCCTAAAAATAGTATTGATTCTTGGAACAAGTGCAAAGATGCTTTTATCTCTAAGTATTTTCCTCCCGCTAAGATCATCTCTCATAGAAACGATATTATGAACTTTAAGCAACTTGATCATGAACATGTTGCACAAGCATGGGAGAGAATGAAACTAATGATACGTAATTGCCCTACTCATGGTTCAAATTTGTGGTTGATTATACAAAAAATTTATGCCGAATTGAATTTTGCTTCTAGAAATCTTTTAGATTCGGCCGCGGGAGGCACTTTTATGGGAATCACTTTAGGAGAAGCTAATAAACTCCTAGATAATATTATGGTTAATTATTCTCAATGGCATACTGAAAGATCTACTAATAAAAAGGTGCATGCGATAGAAGAAATTAATGTTTTGAGTGGAAAGATGGATGAACTTATGAAATTATTTGCTAATAAGAGTGTGTCTCCTGATCCTAATGATATGCCCTTGTCTACTTTGCTTGAGAATAATAATGAATCTATGGATGTGAATTTTGTTGGTAGGAACAATATTGGTAACAACGCGTATACAGGAAATTTCAATCCTAGGCCTTATCCTAGTAATCACTCTAATAACTATGGTAATTCCTACAACAATTCTTATGAAAATTATAATAAGATGCCCTCTAATTTCGATTCTAATATTAAAGAATTTATTACTTCACAAAAGAGTTTTAATGCTATGATTGAAGAAAAACTTGAATTGGAGGTTTCTATCCCTAGAAAACTTTATGACGAGTGGGAACCAACTATTAAAATTAAAATTAAAGATCATGAATGCTATGCTTTATGTGATTTGGGTGCTAGTGTTTCCACGATTCCAAAGACTTTCTGTGATTTGTTAGGTTTCCGTGATTTTGATGATTGCTCTCTAAACTTACACCTTGCGGATTCCACTATTAAGAAACCTACGGGAAGAATTAATGATGTTCTTATTGTTGCAAATAGGAATTATGTGCCCTTGGATTTTATTGTTCTTGACATAGATTGCAATCCTTCATGTCCTATTATTCTTGGTAGACCTTTCCTTATAACGATTGGTCCAATTATTGATATGAAGGAAGGAAATATTAGATTCCAATTCCCATTAAGGAAAGGCATGGAACACTTTCCTAGAAAGAAAATTAAATTACCTTATGAATCTATTATGAGAGCCACTTATGGATTGCCTACCAAAGATGGCAATACCTAGATCTATTCTTGCTTGTTATGCCTAGCTAGGGGCGTTAAACGATAGCACTTGTTGGGAGGCAACCCAATTTTATTTTTATTCTTTGATTTTTGCTCCTGTTTAGTAATAAATAAATTATATAGACTTTATTTTGGCTGTGTTTTTTTGTGTTCAATTAGTTTTTGTGCCAAGTAGAACCGTTGGGAAGACTTGGGGAAAGTCTTGTTGAACTTGCTGTAAAAAACAGACACTTTAGCGCACGAGAACTGCTGTCATTTTTATTTGGAAAGTGCTATTTAGTTAATTCCTTTTGAAGATGATTAATAGATAAATTCCTCACGTCCAGCAATGTATTTTAGAATTTTTGGGGTTCCATATCTTGCGGTAGCTACAGATTACTACAGACTGTTCTGTTTTTGACAGATTCTGTTTTTTCGTGTGTTGTTTGCTTATTTTGATGAATCTATGGCTAGTAAATTAGTTTATAAACCATAGAGAAGTTGGAATACAGTATGTATAACACCAATATAAACAAATAATGAGTTTATTACAGTAACTTGAAGTGGTCTTTTGTTTTCTTTCGCTAACGGAGCTCACGAGTTTTTTACTTTAAGTTTTGTGTTGTGAAGTTTTCAAGTTTTGGGTAAAGATTTGATGGATTATGGAACAAGGAGTGGCAAGAGCCTAAGCTTGGGGATGCCCATGGCACCCCCAATATAATCTAAGGACACCTAAAAGCCAAAGCTTTGGGATGCCCTGGAAGGCATCCCCTCTTTCATCTACTTCTATCGGTAACTTTACTTGGAGCTATTTTTTATTCGCCACATGATATGTGTTTTTCTTGAAGCGTCTTGTATGATTTGAGTCTTTGCTTGTTAGTTTACCACAATCATCCTTGCTGTACACACCTTTTGAGAGAGCCATATATGATTTGTAATTTTTTAGAATACTCTATGTGCTTCGCTTATATCTTTTGAGTTGTATAATTTTGCTCTAGTGCTTCACTTATATCTTTTAGAGCACGGTGGTGGATTTGTTTTATAGAAACTATTGATCTCTCATGCTTCACTTAGATTATTTTGAGAGTCTTAATAGCATGGTAATTTGCTTAAAATCCTCATATGGTTGGTATGCAAGATTAATAATAAAACTTTCTTACGAGTGTGTTGAATACTATGATAAGTTTGATACTTGATAATTGTTTTGAGATATGGAGATGGTGATATTAAAGTCATGCTAGTTGAGTAGTTGTGAATTTGAGAAATACTTATGTTGAAGCTTGTGATTCCCGTAGCATGCACGTATGGTGAACCGTAATGTGATGAAGTCGGAGCATGATTTATTTATTGATTGTCTTCCTTATGAGTGGCGGTCGGGGACGAGCGATGGTCTTTTCCTACCAATATCCCCCTAGGAGCATGCGCGTAATACTTTGCTTTGATAACTTGTAGATATTTGCAATAAGTATATGAGTTCTTTATGACTAATGTTGATTCCATGGATTATACGCACTCTCACCCTTCCACCTTTGCTAGCCTCTTTAATACCGCGCACCTTTCGCCGGTATCATACACCCACCATATACCTTCCTCAAAACAGCCACCATACCTACCTATTATGGCATTTCCATAGCCATTCCGAGATATATTGCCATGCAACTTTCCACCGTTCCGTTTATGACACACTCCATCATTGTCATATTGCTTAGCATGATCATGTAGTTCACATAGTATTTGTGGCAAAGCCACCGTTCATAATTCTTTCATACTTGTCACTCATGAATCATTGCATATCCCGGTACACCGCCGGTGGCATTCATGTAGAGTCATATTTTGTTCTAAGTATCGAGTTGTAATTGTTGAGTTGTAAGAAAAATAAAAGAGTGATGATCATCATTATTAGAGCATTGTCCCAGTGAGGAAAGGATGATGGAGACTATGATTCCCCCACAAGTCGGGATGAGACTCCGGACGAAAAATAAATAAAAAGCAAGAAAGAAAAGAGGCCATAAAAAAGAGAAAAGGCCCAAATGAAAAAAAGAAAAAAATAAGAGAAAAAGAGAGAAGGGCCAATGTTACTATCCTTTTACCATACTTGTCCTTCAAAGTAGCACCATGATCTTCATAGTAGTGAGTCCCTCATGTTATCACTTTCATATACTAGTGGGAATTTTTCATTATAGAACTTGGCTTGTATATTCCAATGACGGGCTTCCTCAAATTGCCCTAGGTCTTCATGAGCAAGCAAGTTGGATGCACACCCACTTAGTTTCTTTTTGAGCTTTCAAATACTTATAGATCTAGTGCATCCGTTGCATGGCAATCCCTACTCACTAACATTGATATCTATTGATGGGCATCTCCATAGCCCGTTGATACGCCTAGTTGATGTGAGACTATCTTCTCCCTTTTTGTCTTCTCCACAACCACCATTCTATTCCACCTATAGTGCTATATCCATGGCTCACGCTCATGTATTGCGTGAAGATTGAAAAAGTTTTGAGAATGTCAAAAGTATGAAAAAATTGCTTGCCTTGTCATCGGGGTTGTGCATGACTTAAATATTTTGTGTGGTGAAGATAGAGCATAGTCAGACTATACGATTTTGTAGGGATAACTTTCTTTAGCCATGTTATTTTGAGAAAACATAATTGCTTTGTTAGTATGCTTGAAGTATTATTATTTCTATGTCAATATAAACTTTTGTGTTGAATCTTTCGGATCTGAATATTCATACCACAATTAAGAAGAATTACATTAAAATTATGCAAAGTAGCACTCCGCATCAAAAATTCTGTTTTTATCATTTACCTACTCGAGGACGAGCAGGAATTAAGCTTGGGGATGCTTGATACGTCTCCAACATATCTATAATTTTTGATTGCTCCATGCTATATTATCTACTGTTTTGGACATTATTGGGCTTTATTATCCACTTTTATATTATTTTTGGGACTAACCTATTAACCGGAGGCCCAGCCCAGAATTGTTGTTTTTTGCCTGTTTTAGGGTTTCGAAGAAAAGGAATACCAAACGGAGTCCAAACGGAATAAAACCATCGGGAACGTGATTTTCCCATCGAATACAACTCAGAAGACTTGGACCCTATGTCAAGCCACGTAACAGGAGGCCACGAGGTAGGGGGCACGCCTGCCCCCCCCCCCCAGGCACGCCCTCCACCCTCGTGGCCCCCCTGTTGCTCCACCAACGTACTTCTCCCTCCTATATATACCCATGTACTCCCAAACGATCAGGGACGGAGCCAAAAACCTAATTCCACCGCCGCAACTTTCTGTATCCACAAGATCCCTCTTGGGGCCTGTTCCGGAGCTCCGTCGGAGGGGGCATCGATCACGGAGGGCTTCTACATCAACATCATAGCCTCTCCGATGAAGTGTGAGTAGTTTACTTCAGACCTACGGGTCCATAGTTAGTAGCTAGATGGCTTCTTATCTCTTTTTGGATCTCAATACAATGTTCTCCCCCTCTCTTGTGGAGAACCATTCGATGTAATCTTCTTTTGCGGTGTGTTTGTTGAGACCGATGAATTGTGGGTTTATGATCAAGTCTATCTATGAATAATATTTGAATCTTCTCTGAATTCTTTTATGTATGATTGGTTATCTTTGCAAGTCTCTTTGAATTATCAGTTTGGTTTGGCCTACTAGATTGATCTTTCTTGCAATGGAAGAAGTGCTTAGCTTTGGGTTCAATCTTGCGGTGTCCTTTCCCAGTGACAGTAGGGGCAGCAAGGCACGTATTGTATTGTTGCCATCGAGGATAACAAAATGGGGTTTTCTTCATATTGCATGAGTCTATCCCTCTACATCATGTCATCTTGCTTAAGGCGTTACTTTGTTTTTTACTTAATACTCTAGATGCATGCTAGATAGCGGTCGATGAGTGGAGTAATAGTAGTAGGTGCAGGCAGGAGTCGGTCTACTTGTCTCGGATGTGATGCCTATATACTTGATCATACCTAGATATTCTCATAACTACGCTCAATTCTGTCAGTTGCTCAACACTAATTTGTTCACCCACCGTAGAATACTTATGCTCTCGAGAGAAGCCACTAGTGAAACCTATGGCCCCCGGATCTATATTCATCATATTAATCTCCTACTACTTAGTTATTTACTATGCTATTTACTTTGCCTTTATTTTACTTTGCATCTTTATCATAAAAATACCAAAAATATTATCTTATCATATCTATCAGATTTCACTCTCGTAAGTGGCCCTATAGGGATTGACAACTCCTATTTGTGTTGGTTGCGAGGATTTATTTGTTTTGTGCAGGTACGAGGGACTAGCGCGTAGCCTCCTACTCGATTGATACCTTGGTTCTCAAAAACTGAGGGAAATACTTACGCTACTTTGCTGCATCATCCCTTCCTCTTCGGGGAAAACCAACGCAGTGCTAAAAGAGGTAGCACCAGGCCACACCTCTTGAGCCGCCTGCTGTTTTTGATTTGCCGTCGCCGCTGAGCGCGGCTGTATTTTTTTCTACTGCGACACATGTGCGACAGTAACCGGGTTAGATGCTCGGATGCTGCTCCATTCCTATTCCCTAGCATGACGACCGAGGACTGCAAATCAATCTACAAGTATGTCTCGACGTACGAGCAAAAGCACATATCAAGTAAAAAGACTATGCTGATCTATTATTTCTCAATGGTGAGAGTCACGTTTGATCCGTTTACAAGATATAGATGGAAGAAAAGTCAAGGTTGGAAAAAAATGGTCTGATGACTACTGGTGAGTTGCATGCACGGCTGTAGACTGTGGTTATTGTTGATCAATCAAACATAGATCCACTATTTATCAAAGCTTAGCAAGATATAGAGGATGAGAGCCATGGTAGCATTTGGCAAGGTCCTCGAGGTGATCAACACAAATTCCTTCGGATGCATATAAGGATCGAACATAATTGAACAATAGTACTGAAAGATTATCTACGGATGCCACATACGGATCATCTGTCGTACAAATAAATTAGGTGTTATCCCCCCTATATATTTTATCAGTACATTTTAATTCCTCTGAGCACCATTGCACTGCCCTATTGGTGTTTTTATATACAAATAAACTTATTGTTATACTATGGGTATAAAGCACACACTGGCAACGTTCTACAACGTCGTTTTCCTCCGTGTCACATTACCTGATGAACGGACGGCCGATTCACGCGTCCGCACCGGTTTACAACGTAGAGGACAACTTGCCCAGCCACACCGGCCTATAATATCGTGGCCGACTCATCTATCTGCTCCTACGGCGAACTCACCCATGATTGATTTCCGCTTCAACATGGTGATCATCAACTCCGCGGTGGACAACTACTGGCCTGGTGTATCAGGTGAAATACATCCAATATATTTTTATATTATATATTGCTTTCTTTAAAAGAGCAATTACTCTGGCTTGCAAAGTTATCTAATGCAGGACCCTAAACCGCCATATTGGTGAAAATTTAAAGGCCGTCAGAAAATTTCCGACTTGAAAAGAAGGATTCCGGTTTAAAATCCGGTTCAAGGGAAAGCTATCTCCCACAAAGATTTGAAGCTCTCAGTATCCGGTTTAAGAATTTCTAGTTCAAAAAGAATAATCTCTCGCAAGTTCGAGTTTTCAGGAAAAAATAAAGGGACCAAAGAGAGTCTGTTGCAAAAGCACAGCTCAAACATAGGTGTCCCTTGAGCACATCTCATAGTATCATTTGGGGGCTTGGTCGTTTTCGAACCATAGCTACACCTCTTGATCCGGCTATCAAGCCAATATTATCATAAGAGCACAGCTCTGGTTACTTTGGTAATCCGGCTATCAAGCCAATATTATCATAAGGGGCCAAAGAGAGTCTGCTGCACTGCACAGCTCAAACATGGGTATCCCTTGAGCACATCTCACAATATCACTTGGGGGCTATGTTCAAACCATAGTCACACCTCTTGATAGGCATAAGGGCCACCAGGGAAATCATTTGGGGGCTTGGTCGTATCCGAACCATAGCTACACCTCTTGATAGGCATAAGGCCACCAGGGAAATCACTTGGGGGCTATGGGTTTGAACCATAGTTACACCTCTTGATAGGCATAAGGGCACCATGGAAATCACTTGGGGGCTTGGTCGTATCCGAACCATAGCTACACCTCTTGATAGGCATAAGGCCACCAGGGAAATCACTTGGGGGTTCTGGTCATATTCGAACCATAGCTAGACCTCTTGATCGGCGTAATGCCACAATTATGACTACTTGGGGGCTCTGGTCATATCCGAACCATAGCTTAAACCTACACATACATCATCATATATTGCGTCATACATTGCATCATCATTACATCATCATAGCATGTATCATATGGGCACGGATATACCGGTTTATATGGCAGGAATTGGTTTTCAAACCAGGTTATATTATTCAAATCTTTAAGAGCCAACACGGCCGGATTTTTATTATGGTTATCAATAACCAATATTATGACTGAGGTATTCAAAGTCGCTTCAGTGCAATGGATATAATTTATTCTACAATGGAAGGAATAGTCCCGAGTCGTTGCAGGCTTACGACCCGACACTTGGGGGCTACACTATTCAAGTTGGGATTACATCAAATACACAAGTCTCATGTCACTGCAAGCATGCACCATGACACTGAAGGAAATATGCCCTAGAGGCAATAATAAAGTTATTATTTATTTCCTTACATCATGATAAATGTTTATTATTCATGCTAGAATTGTATTAACCGGAAACATAATACATGTGTGAATACATAGACCAACAGAGTGTCACTAGTATGCCTCTACTAGACTAGCTCGTTAATCAAAGATGGTTATGTTTCCTAACCATGAACAAAGAGTTGTTATTTGATTAACGAGGTCACATCATTAGTTGAATGATCTGATTGACATGACCCATCCCATTAGCTTAGCACCCGATCGTTTAGTATGTTGCTATTGCTTTCTTCATGACTTATACATGTTCCTATAACTATGAGATTATGCAACTCCCGTTTACCGGAGGAACACTTTGGGTACTACCAAACGTCACAACGTAACTGGGTGATTATAAAGGAGTACTACAGGTGTCTCCAATGGTAGATGTTGGGTTGGCGTATTTCGAGATTAGGGTTTGTCACTCCGATTGTCGGAGAGGTATCTCTGGGCCCTCTCGGTAATGCACATCACATAAGCCTTGCAAGCACTGCAACTAATATGTTAGTTGTGAGATGATGTATTACGGAACGAGTAAAGAGACTTGCCGGTAACAAGATTGAACTAGGTATTGGATACCGACGATCGAATCTCGGGCAAGTAACATACCGATGACAAAGGGAACAACGTATGTTGTTATGCGGTCTGACCGATAAAGATCTTCGTAGAATATGTAGGAGCCAATATGGGCATCCAGGTCCCGCTATTGGTTATTGACCGGAGACGTGTCTCGGTCATGTCTACATTGTTCTCGAACCGTAGGGTCCGCACGCTTAACGTTACGATGACAGTTATTATGAGTTTATGCATTTTGATGTACCGAAGGTTGTTCGGAGTCCCGGATGAGATCAAGGACATGACGAGGAGTCTCGAAATGGTCGAGACGTAAAGATTAATATATTGGAAGCCTATGTTTGGACATAGGAAGTGTTCCGGGTGAAATCGGGATTTTACCGGAATACCGGGAGGGTTACCGGAACCCCCCGGGAGACTAATGGGCCTATTGGGCTTTAGTGGAAAAGAGAAAAGGGAAGCCCACAAGCTGGCCGGCGCCCCCCTTTCCCCAAGTCCTAGTAGGACTAGGATAGGGGGCCGGCCCCCCTTCTCTCTCCTTTTCCCCCCGGGAGTCCTAATAGGATTAGGATTGGAGGGAGGAGTCCTACTCCCGGTGGGAGTAGGACTCCCCTGCGCCTCCTCTCCCTGGCCGGCCGGCTCCCCCTCCTCCAACCTTTATATACGGGGGCAGGGGGCACCCCAAGGCACACAAGTTGATCCTTGAGATCGTTCCTTAGCCGTGTGCGGTGCCCCCTGCCACCAAATTCCACCTCGATCGTACCGTTACAGTGCTTAGGCGAAGCCCTGTGTCGGTAGTACATCAAGATCGTCATCACGCCGTCGTGCTGACGGAACTCTTCCTCGACGCTTTGCTGGATCGGAGCCCGAGGAACGTCATCGAGCTGAACGTGTGCTAAGAACTATAGGTGCCGGAGTAACGGTGCTTGGATCGGTCGGATCGGGAAGAAGACGTACGACTACTTCCTCTATGTTGTGTGATCGCTTCCGCAGTCGGTCTGCGTTGGTACGTAGACAACACTCTCCCCTCTCGTTGCTATGCATCACCATGATCTTGCGTGTGCGTAGGAAAATTTTCGAAATTACTGCGTTCCCCAACAGTGGCATCCAAGCCTAGGTTTTATGGTTTGATGTTATTTGCACGAGTAGAACACAAGTGAGTTGTGGGCGATACAAGTCATACTGCCTACCAGCATGTCATACTTTGGTTCGGCGGTATTGTTGGGTGAGACGATCCGGACCAACCTTACACGTACTCTTACGCGAGACCAGTTCCCTCGACGTGCTTTGCACACAGATGGCTTGCGGAAGACTGTCTCTCCAACTTTAGTCGAACCAAGTGTGACTACGCCCGGTCCTTGAGAAGGTTAAAACGGAGTCTATTTGACGAACTATCGTTGTGGTTTTGATGCGTAGGTGAGATGAGTTCTTACTTAAGCCCGTAGCAGCCACGTAAAACTTGCAACAACAAAGTAGAGGACGTCTAACTTGTTTTTGCAGGGTATGTTGTGATGTGATATGGTCAAGGCATGATGCTGATTTTATTGTATGAGATGATCATGTTTTGTAACCGAGTTATCGGCAACTGGCAGGAGCCATATGGTTGTCGCTTTATTGTATGCAATGCAATCGCGATGTAATGCTTTACTTTATTACTAAACGGTAGTGATAGTCGTGGAAGCATAAGATTGGCGAGACGACAACGATGCTACGATGGAGATCAAGGTGTCGCGCCGGTGACGATGGTGATCATGACGGTGCTTCGGAGATGGAGATCACAGGCACAAGATGATGATGGCCATATCATATCACTTATATTGATTGCATGTGATGTTTATCCTTTTATGCATCTTATCTTGCTTTGATTGACGGTAGCATTATAAGATGATCTCTCACTAAAATTATCAAGAAGTGTTCTCCCTGAGTATGCACCGTTGCCAAAGTTCGTCGTGCCCAGACACCACGTGATGATCGGGTGTGATAAGCTCTACATCCAAATACAACGGGTGCAAAACAGTTGCACACGCAGAATACTCAGGTTATACTTGTCGAGCCAAGCATATACAGATATGGCCTCGGAACATGGAGACCGAAAGGTCGAGCGTGAATCATATAGTAGATATGATCAACATAACGATGTTCACCATTGAAAACTACTCCATCTCACGTGATGATCGGTTATGGTTTAGTTGATTTGGATCACGTAATCACTTAGAAGATTAGAGGGATGTCTATCTAAGTGGGAGTTCCTAAGTAATTTGATTAACTGAACTTAAACTTATCATGAACTTAGTACCTGATAGTATCTTGCTTGTTTATGTTGATTGTAGATAGATGGCTCGTGCTATTGTTCCGTTGAATTTTAATGCGTTCCTTGAGAAAGCAAAGTTGAAAGATGATGGTAGCAATTACACGGACTGGGTCCGTAACCTGAGGATTATCCTCATTGCTGCACAGAAGAATTACGTCCTGGAAGCACCGCTGGGTGACAGGCCTGCTGCTGGAGCAACGCCAGATGTTATGAACGTCTGGCAGAGCAAAGCTGATGACTACTCGATAGTTCAGTGTGCCATGCTTTACGGCTTAGAATCGGGACTTCAACGACGTTTTGAATGTCATGGTGCATATGAGATGTTCCAGGAGTTGAAGTTAATATTTCAAGCAAATGCCCGAATTGAGAGATATGAAGTCTCCAATAAGTTCTATAGCTGCAAGATGGAGGAGAACAGTTCTGTCAGTGAGCATATACTCAAGATGTCTGGGTATAATAATCACTTGATTCAGATGGGAGTTAATCTTCCAGATGACTGCGTCATTGACAGAATTCTCCAATCACTGCCACCAAGCTACAAGAGCTTCGTGATGAACTATAATATGCAAGGGATGAACAAGACTATTCCCGAGCTCTTCGCAATGCTGAAAGCTGCGGAGGTAGAAATCAAGAAGGAGCATCAAGTGTTGATGGTTAGCAAAACCACTAGTTTCAAGAAAAAGGGCAAAGGGAAGAAGAAGGGAAACTTCAAGAAGAACAGCAAGCAAGTTGCTGCTCAGGAGAAGAAACCCAAGTATGGACCTAAGCTTGAAACTGAGTGCTTCTACTGCAAGCAGACTGGTCACTGGAAGCGGAACTGCCCAAAGTATTTGGCGGATAAGAAGGATGGCAAAGTGAGCAAAGGTATATGTGATATACATGTTATTGATGTGTACCTTACTAGAGCTCGCAGTAGCACCTGGGTATTTGATACTGGTTCTGTTGCTAATATTTGCAACTCGAAATAGGGACTACAGAATAAGCGGACGCTAGCAAAGGACGAGGTGACGATGCGCGTGGGAAACGGTTCCAAAGTCGATGTGATCGCGGTCGGCACGCTACCTCTACATCTACCTTCGGGATTAATATTAGACCTAAATAATTGTTATTTGGTGCCAGCGTTGAGCATGAACATTATATCTGGATCTTGTTTAATGCGAGACGGTTATTCATTTAAGTCAGAGAATAATGGTTGTTCTATTTATATGAATAATATCTTTTATGGTCATGCACCCTTGAAGAGTGGTCTATTCTTGTTGAATCTCGAAGATAGTGATACACATATTCATAATGTAGAAGCCAAAAGATGCAAAGTTAATAATGATAGTGCAACTTACTTGTGGCACTGCCGTTTAGGTCATATCGGTGTAAAGCGCATGAAGAAACTCCATACTGACGGGCTTTTGGAACCACTTGATTATGAATCACTTGGTACTTGCGAACCGTGCCTCATAGGCAAGATGACTAAAACACCGTTCTCTGGTACTATGGAGAGAGCAACAGATTTATTGGAAATCATACATACCGATGTATGTGGTCCGATGAATATTGAGGCTCGTGGCGGATATCGTTATTTTCTCACCTTCACAGATGATTTAAGCAGATATGGGTATATCTACTTAATGAAACATAAGTCTGAAACATTTGAAAAGTTCAAAGAATTTCAGAGTGAAGTTGAAAATCATCGTAACAAGAAAATAAAGTTTCTACGATCTGATCGTGGAGGAGAATATTTGAGTTACGAGTTTGGTGTACATTTGAAAAATTGTGGAATAGTTTCGCAACTCATGCCACCCGGAACACCACAGCGTAATGGTGTGTCCGAACGTCGTAATCGTACTTTACTAGATATGGTGCGATCTATGATGTCTCTTACTAATTTACCGCTATCGTTTTGGGGTTATGCTTTAGAGACGGCCGCATTCACGTTAAATAGGGCACCATCAAAATCCGTTGAGACGACACCTTATGAACTATGGTTTGGCAAGAAACCAAAGTTGTCGTTTCTTAAAGTTTGGGGCTGCGATGCTTATGTGAAAAAACTTCAACCTGATAAGCTCGAACCCAAATCGGAGAAGTGTGTCTTCATAGGATATCCAAAGGAAACTATTGGATACACCTTCTATCACAGATCCGAAGGCAAGACTTTTGTTGCTAAATTCGGAAACTTTCTAGAGAAGGAGTTTCTCTCGAAAGAAGTGAGTGGGAGGAAAGTAGAACTTGACGAGGTAACTGTACCTGCTCCCTTATTGGAAAATAGTACATCACAGAAAACTGTTTCTGCGACACCTATACCAATCAGTGAGGAAGCTAATGATGATGATCATGAAGCTTCAGAACAAGATACTACTGAACCACGTAGATCAACCAGAGTGAGATCCGCACCAGAGTGGTACGGTAATCCAGTTCTGGAAGTCATGATGCTAGATCATGATGAACCTACGAACTATGAAGAAGCGATGGTGAGCCCAGATTCCGCAAAGTGGCTTGAGGCCATGAAATCTGAGATGGGATCCATGTATGAAAACAAAGTATGGACTTTGGTTGACTTGCCCGATGATCGGCAAGCAATTGAGAATAAATGGATCTTCAAGAAAAAGACTGACGCTGACGGTAATGTTACTGTCTATAAAGCTCGACTTGTCGCGAAAGGTTTTCGACAAGTTCAAGGGGTTGACTACGATGAGACCTTCTCACCCGTAGCGATGCTTAAGTCCGTCAGAATTATGTTAGCGATTGCTGCATTTTATGATTATGAAATATGGCAGATGGATGTCAAAACTGCATTCCTGAATGGGTTTCTGGAAGAAGAGTTGTATATGATACAACCAGAAGGTTTTGTCGATCCAAAAAGGAGCTAACAAAGTATGCAAACTCCAGCGATCCATTTATGGACTGGTGCAAGCATCTCGGAGTTGGAATAAACGCTTTGATAGTGTGATCAAAGCATTTGGCTTTATACAAACTTTTGGAGAAGCCTGTATTTACAAGAAAGTGAGTGGGAGCTCTGTAGCATTTCTAATATTATATGTGGATGACATATTGCTGATTGGAAATGATATAGAATTTCTGGATAGCATAAAGGGATACTTGAATAAAAGTTTTTCGATGAAAGACCTCGGGGAAGCTGCTTACATATTAGGCATAAAGATCTATAGAGATAGATCAAGACGCTTAATTGGACTTTCACAAAGCACATACCTTGACAAGATTTTGAAGAAGTTCAAAATGGATCAAGCAAAGAAAGGGTTCTTGCCTGTGTTACAAGGTATGAAATTGAGTAAGACTCAATGCCCGACCACTGCAGAAGATAGAGAGAAAATGAAAGATGTTCCCTATGCTTCAGCCATAGGCTCTATCATGTATGCAATGCTGTGTACCAGACCTGATGTGTGCCTTGCTATAAGTTTAGCAGGGAGGTACCAAAGTAATCCAGGAATGGATCACTGGACAGCGGTCAAGAACATCCTGAAATACCTGAAAAGGACTAAGGATATGTTTCTCATATATGGAGGTGACAAAGAGCTCACCGTAAGAGGTTACGTTGATGCAAGCTTTGACACTGATCCGGACGATTCTAAATCGCAAACCGGATACGTGTTTACTTTAAACGGTGGAGCTGTCAGTTGGTGCAGTTCTAAACAAAGCGTCGTAGCGGGATCTACATGTGAAGCGGAGTACATAGCTGCTTCGGAAGCAGCAAACGAAGGAGTCTGGATGAAGGAGTTCATATCCGATCTAGGTGTCATACCTAGTGCATCGGGTCCAATGAAAATCTTCTGTGACAATACTAGTGCAATTGCCTTGGCAAAGGAATCCAGATTTCACAAGAGGACCAAACACATCAAGAGACGCTTCAACTCCATCCGGGATTTAGTCCAGGTGGGAGACATAGAGATTTGCAAGATACATACGGATCTGAATGTTGCAGACCCATTGACTAAGCCTCTTCCATGAGCAAAACATGATCAGCACCAAGGCTCCATGGGTGTTAGAATCATTACAGTGTAATCTAGATTATTGACTCTAGTGCAAGTGGGAGACTGAAGGAAATATGCCCTAGAGGCAATAATAAAGTTATTATTTATTTCCTTACATCATGATAAATGTTTATTATTCATGCTAGAATTGTATTAACCGAAAACATAATACATGTGTGAATACATAGACCAACAGAGTGTCACTAGTATGCCTCTACTAGACTAGCTCGTTAATCAAAGATGGTTATGTTTCCTAACCATGAACAAAGAGTTGTTATTTGATTAACGAGGTCACATCATTAGTTGAATGATCTGATTGACATGACCCATCCCATTAGCTTAGCACCCGATCGTTTAGTATGTTGCTATTGCTTTCTTCATGACTTATACATGTTCCTATAACTATGAGATTATGCAACTCCCGTTTACCGGAGGAACACTTTGGGTACTACCAAACGTCACAACGTAACTGGGTGATTATAAAGGAGTACTACAGGTGTCTCCAATGGTAGATGTTGGGTTGGCGTATTTCGAGATTAGGGTTTGTCACTCCGATTGTCGGAGAGGTATCTCTGGGCCCTCTCGGTAATGCACATCACATAAGCCTTGCAAGCACTGCAACTAATATGTTAGTTGTGAGATGATGTATTACGGAACGAGTAAAGAGACTTGCCGGTAACAAGATTGAACTAGGTATTGGATACCGACGATCGAATCTCGGGCAAGTAACATACCGATGACAAAGGGAACAACGTATGTTGTTATGCGGTCTGACCGATAAAGATCTTCGTAGAATATGTAGGAGCCAATATGGGCATCCAGGTCCCGCTATTGGTTATTGACCGGAGACGTGTCTCGGTCATGTCTACATTGTTCTCGAACCGTAGGGTCCGCACGCTTAACGTTACGATGACAGTTATTATGAGTTTATGCATTTTGATGTACCGAAGGTTGTTCGGAGTCCCGGATGAGATCAAGGACATGACGAGGAGTCTCGAAATGGTCGAGACGTAAAGATTAATATATTGGAAGCCTATGTTTGGACATAGGAAGTGTTCCGGGTGAAATCGGGATTTTACCGGAATACCGGGAGGGTTACCGGAACCCCCCGGGAGACTAATGGGCCTATTGGGCTTTAGTGGAAAAGAGAAAAGGGAAGCCCACAAGCTGGCCGGCGCCCCCCTTTCCCAAAGTCCTGGTAGGACTAGGATAGGGGGCCGGCCCCCCTTCTCTCTCCTTTTCCCCCCGGGAGTCCTAATAGGATTAGGATTGGAGGGAGGAGTCCTACTCCCGGTGGGAGTAGGACTCCCCTGCGCCTCCTCTCCCTGGCCGGCCAGCTCCCCCTCCTCCAACCTTTATATACGGGGGCAGGGGCACCCCAAGGCACACAAGTTGATCCTTGAGATCGTTCCTTAGCCGTGTGCGGTGCCCCCTGCCACCAAATTCCACCTTGATCGTACCGTTACAGTGCTTAGGCGAAGCCCTGCGTCGGTAGTACATCAAGATCGTCATCACGCCGTCGTGCTGACGGAACTCTTCCTTGACGCTTTGCTGGATCGGAGCCCGAGGAACGTCATCGAGCTGAACGTGTGCTAAGAACTCGGAGGTGCCGGAGTAACGGTGCTTGGATCGGTCGGATCGGGAAGAAGACGTACGACTACTTCCTCTACGTTGTGTGATCGCTTCCGCAGTCGGTCTACGTTGGTACGTAGACAACACTCTCCCCTCTCGTTGCTATGCATCACCATGATCTTGTGTGTGCGTAGGAAAATTTTCGAAATTACTGCGTTCCCCAACAGACACTTGGGGGCTAATGCAAAGTCATTTTTTCATCACCTTATTGAAGACCTGACTCATCACATTGTAATGAGCCAGCCCTTGGGGGCTACCAATTGCTCCTGTCAACAATTCAAGGTACACAAGTCTTTATCCATTATATTGAAGGGTCCACCCCTTAGTTGGTAAAGCACAAAGCTCTTAACCTTGTGGACGTGGGTTCAAGCCCCATGATGTGAGTTACATCATATGATGTTATTTTCAATGAGCCGACCCTTGGAGGTTACACGTTGCTGTTAAAGTCTACATGATCATATTTTCAAAGTCCCTGCTCATTATTTGCATAATGACCCGGCCCTTGGGGGCTACACTGGTTGAAGTTTTTATGTGCATCAGGCAATTAGAAGTCCTAGGTTGCTGCCAGCATGACAAGCCGGCACTTGGGGGCTACATATGTGGAATACTCAGTTCTGAATGGTGATTGAGATGAACAACCTGGATTTCTTCAAGCTTGTGACATTCATATTGAAGCACATCTTAAGCTATTACAACGTTACCTTCTTAAGACTTGGGGGCTACAAGTGATGGGCGTATAAGAGGTATATTTTCAAGCTTGATGTTAACTACAATTATGACCCGGTGCCATCAATATTTATAAACCGACAATTTTGGCAATGATAAACCGGCAAGTTCTACATCCTTAAGCTGTCTAAAGACCGGATGAGTATTTCAAGGACCAATATTTTTGTAAGCATTGGGAGCTGAGTCAAATGAGTTATTCTTCATAATATTGCTCTGTGACAAACCAATGTCAGCAAATTGATTATGAAGTTAGCCTATTGACCCGGATTTTCTAGAAGAAGGAAATGACAAGGACTTAAGGATGATCAGGATCAGTTTAACATGGATAAATCCAAATTAAACTCGGGGCTAATGTCGGGGATATACCCCGCGATATGACCCGACCGGAGTTATAACCCGGCTGGGACTTAGTAAACCGGAGGATAGTTAAGACAGACAGTTAAGACAGATGGCTAAGACAGACGGTAAACCGACTGGTGGTAAACCGGCAGGAGTTAAGTCAGATGATAAACCAGCAGGAGTTAAGTCAGATGATAACCAGGTAGGTGTTAAGTCGGTTCATAAACCAGCAGGAAGTCATAACCCGGCAGACCATCATAACCTGGCAGACCATCATAACCCGGCAGGCAATCATAAACAGGCAGGAGTCATAACCCGGCAGACAATCATAAACCGACAAGAGTCATAACCCGGCACACAGAGTCGCCTGGGGTTAGTAAGCCCGAGATGTTATGAAGCCCGCCACGTTATGAAGCCCAAGACGTTAAGAAGCCCATGAAGAGAAGATGGAATAGTTTAAGTCTTAATCCGAGTTGGACTCTACATGTAACCTGCCCCTTCAACATATATATAAGGAGGGGCAGGGCACCCCAAGGTGGGGGGGGGGGGAAGAATCTTAGGGCTAGACATAACTAGGAGAGCCGGTTTACGGCAACTCCCTCGTGATGATAATGAGACCTAGCCACAAACATCATGTAGGGTTGTTACCGGTTGATGTTTCCCGGGGCCCGAAGCTGTCTAAATCCTTGTCTTATGTTGCGTATCTCGATTCCGCTCAACCCCTCTCAAGCTACACATAGATGTGTTGGCCTCATGACTAAGTCCTCACACTAGGCCATCTGCCGTGACAATTCCACGACACTTAGCATATGAAGTTGCGATTCCATTATCACTAAACTCACATTGGTAGGGAAGGTGTTTCTTAGGGTCTTCAGAACAACAAGTAAAATCATATATTTCACATAAATTCCAAGCATAGCATTGCAAACGATGAATTTGATCCAGTAAAAGTTTCCCTTTTTCAGATATGCGGTGTCACACATAACAAGCATGCTCATCTAAAGATTTTCCCTCAACTAAGCTAGTTGGAGTTTCAGCACGAGCACATAGGGATCAAAGATGATCCAAGTAAAAAGCTTCAGGAGTGTGATAGATTTTGAGTGGTTCTTCAACCATTAGTGTAGTAGGTACAACTATTTTTTTTGGTATTTTGCGTTTCCTACCCATAACTAAAGATAGAAAACAAGAGCACAAAATTAAAACTACTTAGTGATCAAGCAAACAAGCACACACGAGAGTATTCACCCCACGCTATAACTCCCCGGCAATGGCGCCAGAAAAAGGTCTTGATAACCCACAAGTATAGGGGATCAATTGTAGCCTCTTTCGATAAGTAAGAGTGTCGAACCCAACGAGGAGCTAAAGGTAGAACAAATATTCCATCAAGTTCTATCGACCACCGATACAACTCTACGCACGCTTAACGTTCGCTTTACCTAGAACAAATATGAAACTAGAAGTACTTTGTAGGTGTTTTTGGATAGGTTTGCAAGATAATAAAGAGCACGTAAATAAAAGCTAGGGGATGTTTAGATAAAGAAGCAATAAAGTAAATATAGTGAGTGTTGAAAAGTGGTGGTAGGAGTTGCAAAATTCTCCCTAAGCATTTGACTACTTTACTAGACCGATGGCAAGTTTTATGTGGGAGAGGCCACTGGTAGCATGTCATCCCTGACTTGGAATTCTATGCACTTATGATTGGAACTATTAGCAACCATCCGCAACTACTAACGTTCATTAATGTAAAACCCAACCATAGCATTAAGATATATTGGTCCCCCTTCAATCCCGTATGCATCAATTTCTATGCTAGGTTGAAGCTTCTTTCACTCTTGCCCTCCAATACATAGTCCTATCAACATACAACTAACCCTATGGTGTGATCCACGCGCGCGCTCATATGATGGGCACCAAAGGACAACAACATAACCAAAAGAAAATTAAACCAATCAAAGCAATTCATCAACCACTGATAGGACAACGAAAATCTAATCAGACATCATAGGATGGCAACAGATCATTGGATAATAATATGAAGCATAAAGCTCCATGTTCAAGTAGAGGGTACAGCGGGTTGCGGGAGAGTGGACCGTTGTAGATAGAGGGGGGAAGGTGATGGAGATGTTGGTGAAGATGACGGAGGTGTTGGTGTAGATCGCGGTGATGATGATGGCCCCAGGCGGCGTTCCGACGCCACCGGAAGCGAGGGGGAGAGAGCCCCGCTTCTTCTTCTTCTTCTTCCTTGAGCTTCTCCCTAAGTGGGAGAAGGGTTTCCCCTCTGGTCCATGGTCTCCATGGCATGGGAGGGGCGGGAGGCCCTCCGAGATTGAATCTGTCTCTCTATCTCTCTCTATTTCTGCGTTCTGGGATTCTGCCCTTTCACCGTTTCATATACATCCGATGATCCATAACTCCGATTGGATTGAAGCCTTCGCCCAGATTTTTCTCCGAAAATTAGCTTTCTTGCGGCCAAAGAAGAGCAGCAACCGCCTTACGGGGGGCCCACGAGGGTCAGGGGTGCGCCCCCTGCCTCGTGCCCCCCTCGGGCACCTTCTCACGTTGATTCTTCTTCCCATATTTCACAAATATTCCAAAAATATTCTCTGTCCGTTTTTATTCCGTTTGGACTCCGTTTGATATGGTTTTACTACGAAACAAAAAACATGTAACAAACAGGAACTGGCACTGGGCACTGGATCAATATGTTAGTCCCAAAAATAGTATAAAAAGTTGCCAAAAGTATATGAAAGTTGTATAATATTGGCATGGACCAATCAAAAATTATAGATACGACGGAGACGTATTAGGAAGCGAGCACAACTCCATCCCCCGAGCCCTCCAACTGCCTAGACCCATCAAAGTGAATAGTCCAATACGTGTTATCTGGCTTTTCCTCAGGCATCTGTAGCTCTGTCCGATCAGTGCCTGAGACTTGAGTGCCGTGCGAGGCATATATTTCAAACCATGAGGACCAAGCTCAATGGCCCACTTGGCTATCCGGCATGTGGCTTCTCTGTTCTGAATAATATCCCCTAAAGGAGCAGAACTAACCACAATGATGGGATGGCCCAAAAAATATTGCTTAAGCTTCCGGCTGGCCATGAACACCCCATATACAAGTTTCTGCCAGTGCGGATATCTCTGCTTGGACTCAATACCTACCTCACTGATGTAGTAAACCGGCCTTTGAACCGGATATTCCTTGTCTGCCTCCTTTCGTTCCACCATAATAGCCACGCTGACAGCCCGGGCATTGGCAGCCATGTACAACAACAATAGCTCTTTATCAACAGGAGCAGCCAGAATAGGTGGCTTAGCCAGCTGCTTCTTCAAGTCATCAAACAATGCATTAGCGGCATCACTCCAGACAAAATTATCTGTATTTTTCATCATCTGATATAGAGGGATAGCCTTCTCTCCCAACCAGCTTATGAACTGGCTTAATGCCTCAATACGACCTGCCAGACATTGCACATCATTGACACAGGCCGGTTTAGCCAGAGAAGTGATGGCTTTGATCTTCTCCAGATTAGCTTCAATGCCCCTGTTAGACACCAGAAAGCCCAAGAGCTTGCCTGCCGGCACACCAAAAACACACTTGGCCGGGTTAAGCATCATTTTATAAACCCGGATATTATCAAAGGTTTCCTTCAAATCGTCTATCAATGTCTCCTTCTTTCTGCACTTCACCACAATATCATCCACATAAGCATGAACATTGCGCCTAATTTGATTATGAAGGCAATTCTGCACACATCTCTGATAAGTCGTCTGGGCACTCTTGAGCCCAAAAGGCATAGACACATAGTAGAAGGCTCCAATCGGAGTTATGAAAGTTGTCTTCTCCTGGTCCATAACAGCCATCCTGATCTGATGATAACCAGAATAAGCATTCAAAAAACTCAAACGGTCACAACCCGCCGTAGCATCGATAATCTGATCAATACGAGGGAGAGTAAAAGGACCAGCCGGACAAGATTTGTTTAAGTCCGTGTAGTCCACACACATATGCTAGGTGCCGTTCTTCTTAAGTACCGGCACCGGGTTAGCCAACCACTCAGGATGAAACACCTCAATAATAAACCCAGCCGCCAAGAGTCGGGCTACCTCTTCACCAATGGCCTTACGCCTCTCTTTGTTGAAGCGACGAAGAAACTGCTTGACCAGTTTAAACTTGGGATCAATATTAATAGTGTGCTCAGCGAGTTCCCTTGGTACACCTGGCATGTCAGAAGGTTTCCATGCAAAGATGTCCCGGTTCTCACGGATGAACTCGATGATCGCACTTTCCTATTTCGGATCCAGATTAACACCGATGCTGAACTGCTTGGATGAATCGCCAGGAACAAAATCAACCATCTTGGTATCATCTGCCGATTTAAACTTCAAGACCGGATCATGCTCTGTAGTTGGTTTTTTCAAAGATGTCATATCCGTCGGATCAACATTGTCCTTATAAATTTTAACTCCTCCGTTGCACAAATCGACTCAGCATAAGCCGCATCACCTTCTTCGCATTCCAAAGCTATCTTTCGGCTCCCATGCACTATAATGGTCCCCTTGTAACCCGGCATCTTGAGCTGCAGATAAACATAACAAGGCCGCGCCATGAATTTGGCATAAGCCGGCCGTCCAAACAGATCATGATACGGGCTGTGAATCTTGACTACTTCAAAGGTCAATGTCTCTGACCTAGAGTCATGATCATCTCCAAAAGCAACTTCCAGAGCTATCTTACCAACTGGGTACGCTGAATTACTAGGCACCACGCCAGGGAAAACAATGTTCGACGGTTTAAGATTTTTATCCGTCAACCCCATGCGATGGAAAGTTTCATAATAAAGGATATTGATGATGCTCCCTCCGTCCATGAGTACCTTGGTAAACTTATACCCTCTGACCTGGGGTGCGACCACCAATGCCAGGTGACCCGGATTATCAACCCGAGGCGGGTGATCTTCCCAACTCCATACAATGGGCTGCTCAGACCAGCGCAAGTAACGGGGAATTGCCAGTTCAACAGCATTCACCGCCCTCTTATGAAGCTTCCGATCCCGTTTGTATAAACTTGTGGTGAAGACATGGTACTACCCACTATTCAACTGCTTCGGGTTACTCTGATACCCAGATTGCTGCTGCTGATTCCCCTGACCTGAATGTTGATGGTAGCCAGCCTGATTGCCATGATTACCTTGGAACCCAGTGCTAGAACCGCCACCGCCATAACCTGGTCCATGACAGCCGGATCCTGAGCCACCACCCTGCCCATGACGATTGTCTTGAAAAAGATTGGAATTCTTGTACTCCTTCATAATGAAGCAATCCTTCCAGAGGTGGCCAGACGGCCTTTCTCGTGTACCATGCCTTGGGCAAGGCTGATTCAGCATCTGCTCAAGGTTAAAGCCTAATCCTCCAGCTCGTGGGGGCGGTTTACCTTTACGACGCTGACCATTATTATGTGCGTTGGTGTTAGCAGAAAGTCCAAACTATTATCAACTTTGCGCTTACCGTGGCCTCCCTGATTTGTCGGGTTATGTTGTTGCCCTCTGGTGTTGTGCTCTTCTTTCCCTTTCTCGGCTTATCATCATCAGACTCGGGGTCCTTGGTACCATCAGAGTCAGCATACTTAACCAGAGCCGCCATGAGTGCCCCCATGTCGTTGCAGTGGCGTTTGAGCCGTCCCAATTTCTGGTTGAGAGGCGTGAAACGACAATTGCTTTCCAACATTAAGACTGCTGAATCAGCATTGATGCGATCCGAGGAGTGCAGGATTGTCGTGACCCGGCGTACCCAATGAGTTGTCGACTCACCTTCTTCTTGGACACAGGAGGCTAAATCCACAATTGACATGGGGTGCTTGCATGTATCCTTGAAATTCTGGATAAACCGGGCTTTTAACTCGGGCCATGACCCAATGGAATTGGCAGGGAGCCCCTTCAACCAAGTGTGGGCCATTCCCTCCAACATCAAGGGGAAATATTTAGCACACACAGCATCACTAACATCCAGCAATTCCATTGCCATCTCATAACCTCAACCCATGCTTTAGGAGGTAAATCGGTTGTATAGTTAGGCACCTTGCGAGGACCCTTGAAATCCTTGGGCAGATCCTCATTACGTAGAGCCGGCACTAAACATGGCATGCCCAAATTCCTGAAGGTTACGCCTGGCTCCACCAAAGTTGTCGGACAAACCGGAGAAGGTTGACGGGCCGCATACTGCGCTGATAGCTCGGCCTCTCGACGTGCTCTACCTTGATCCACTATGTTTTGAGCATCAGCGCCCCCGCTCTCCAGGTTATATCCACGAGGTGGGTTATGGTTCCGTCCGCTGCTTGACACCCCCGGCTCATCGATATGCCTGCTGTAACTCCGGCTCGGTCGAGGGGTAGAATGAATCCTATCACGACTGTAAGAATAAGCCTACTGCTAAACCACTGTTGTCTGAAGGAGCTCTCTAGCCCTTCGTGTTTTGACCGCCATTGGAGACTCGCCTTCAACCAGGAGAGCCGCCAATCGTGATGCTGCAGCGATCATGTTATCCAAAGGGTTAGAGTAATGACCCGCTGGCGTCGGCACGTGCTACAGCAGGTTATTATTCTGATGAGGCGGGTCCGTCATGCACGGCTGAACTGGCGTACCCGTCCCAAGTGCTTCGACCAAGTTTATCACTGCCGGGTTACTAGTTCCTGGTCCTGGCGTGTTAAAGAGATTTCTTGTTTCGTAAACTGAGGGCAGACGAGTCTGATGCCTCCTCCTCATGACTTCGTTTTGAAGCGTTCTGATCTAGCATGAGCCGGTAACACTTCGACTGAATCCGCTGTGCCAGAGCATCCAAAGCAGCTTGCTCCTCGGCCATCCTGGCATTTTCTGCATTTAGCTCCTCCTTGGCCTATGCTATCTCATCATGCAATTTTGCGACCGCCGCATTATGCTGATCCTGATCCGCCAGGTTAACCACTTCTGTTAATAATGTTGTTAGGTTATCCAGCAAGTCAGTTAAGACCTAAGCCGGTGGGCGCACAGGGCCTCCTGCCCCTGCAGCCGTTGCCGCTGCTGACCCGGAAATTAGCTCTGCTGCAGTCGACGAGTGCTACACGGGTTGTGTACCGGCCATGAAGATTGCAACCCGGTTCGGCGGCTCGCAGGGGTCCGAAATACTGTCGCCATCAGAACAGCCCCCAAGTCGGCCGTCTTGCAGTTGATACAATGACTCGGTCTCACCGGTGGATGACTCACCATCAGAGTAAACGACGGTCTCACCACCAGATGCCGATCTATCCTCAGAATCCGCTCCATGGATAAATCCCATGAAGGCATGATTCATGGCGGGCCAAACCCGGGCGGGTCTCGCACGCTAAGCCGTCTCGATGATGTCGGTGCAGATGTCCGGCTCAGGGCCCGGTTCGCTGATCTTGCCGATGAAGATGTGAATTCCGCCGAAGGGGACCCGGTACCCGTACTCAATTGAGCCGGCCTCAGGGCCCGAGCCTGCGTCGTCGATGTAGAGCTTGCCACGACGACTCTTGGTCATCCGGCCCACGGCGTATCCCTTGATCTCTTCGAAGTTGCCCTCTAAGAACTTGAAACCATCATGCGATAGCCCCACGGTGGGCGCCAACTATCGTGGAATTGTCACGGCAGGTGTCCTAGTGTGAGGACTTAGTCGTGGAGCCATTGCGACTAGGTTAGCTTAAAGGGGTTAATTAGGACAAAGGACATGGGGAGTTTATACTGGTTCGGCCCCTTGCGGTGAAGGTAAAGACCTAATCCAGTTTGAGGTAGTATTGCTAGGTTTTCGATGACCAGGGAGCGAATACGCTTAACCTGACTCTCGATCTGTTCTTTCATGTCCCTAAACCGCCGCCGAGTCGTCCCTTTATATACATAGGTTGACGCCCGGTGGTTCACAGAATCCTAGCCGGCTCATAAACGTGTCCAGCTCGATATCTACTCTTTCCTATCTTATAATACAAGTCATACGCAATGGCGGTTTACATCTATGGGCCCTAACCCGCCTTTGGGCTTTTGGGCCTTCTTATTAAGTCTCCTCCGTAAGTCGCCATCCTCTATGTCTTCATGGGCTTCAATACTAGTAAATCATCATGAGCATAACCCAGCCCCTCCTGGGCGTTTCATACTCAATATTTATATACCCAACAGCGAGCACCTGTGCGGTGGCATGCAGATCTTCGTGAAGACTCCGCCACTACACCAACTCAGCAGTCAGTCAGCCAGCGTGGCGCTGCATGCCTAGTCAGCTTGGACGCGCGTAAGTGCGAGGCGAGGCAGCGACAGGCGAGACGAGTTTCCTTGCCATCCTCGATAAAGTGAGGGGCACGTCGGTAGCGCATTAAATGCGTTTGTCCTATGGTACTAGGCGATAGAATTGTATACAATACAAACTTTCCACCTCCTGTGTGCCACTGTGGGGACCCCTTTGGCTATAAAAGGAGGCCCGAGGCATACTAGAGAAGGATTCGAACTTTTTGAACCCTGCACACTTTGTAGCTAGTCCAAGAACACCAGATAAACACAAACCAGCAGGAGTAGGGTATTACGCATCACTTGTGGCCCGAACCTGGATAAATTCCCCCGTGTTGATCTTCTAAACCCGCTCTTTCCACAGCCTCGCGCCCGCCAACCATAGAAGGGATTCCCTGTGATCCCATAGGTGTCGTTCTCACCGACAGTTCACGTCAGTCTTCTTCTTGAAGATCCATTTATTCTCTATGGCTTGCTGATCATCGGGCAAGTCAACCAAAGTCCAGACTTTGTTCTCATACATGGATCCCATCTTAGATTTCATGGCCTCAAGCGATTTTGCGGAATCTAGGCTCCTCGTCGCTTCCTCATAGTTCGTAGCTTCGTCATGGTCAAGTAACATGACTTCCAGAACAGGATTACCGTACCACTCTCTCGTGCGGATCTTACTCTGTTTGACCTATGAGGTTCGGTAGTAACTTGATTAGAAGTTTCATGATCATCATCACTAGCTTCCTCACTTACTGGTGTAGGAATCACAGGAACTGATTTCTGTGATGAACTACTTTCCAACTCGAGAGAAGGTACAATTACCTCATCAAGTTCTACTTTCCTCCCACTCACTTCTTTCGAGAGAAACTCCTTCTCTACAAAGGATCCATTCTTAGTAACGAATATCTTGCCTTCGGATCTGTGATAGAAGGCATACCCAACAGTCTCCTTTGGGTATCCTATGAAGACACATTTCCTCGATTTGGGTTCGAGCTTATCAGTTTGAAGTTTTTTCACATAAGCATCGCAACCCCAAAATTTAAGAAACGACAGCTTGTGTTTCTTGCCAAACCACAGTTCATAAGGTGTCGTCTCAACGGATTTCGATGGTGCCCTATTTAATGTGAATGCAACCGTCTCTAAAGCATAACCCCAAAACGATAGCGGTAAATCAGTAAGAGACATCATAGATTGCACCATATTTAATAAAGTGCGGTTACGACGTTCGGACACACCATTATGCTGTTGTGTTCCAGATGGCGTGAGTTGCGAAACAATTCCGCATTGTTTCAAATGAAGACCAAACTCATAACTCAAATATTCACCTCCATGATCAGATCGTAGAAACTTAATTTTCTTGTTACGATGATTTTCCACTCCACTCTGAAATTCTTTGAACTTTTCAAATGTTTCATACTTATGTTTCATCAAGTAGATATACCCATATCTGCTCAAATCATCTGTGAAGGTCAGAAAATAACAATACCCGCCACGAGCATCAACACTCATCGGACCGCATACATCAGTATGTATTATTTGCAATAAGTCTGTTGCTCGTTCCATTGTTCTGGAGAACGAAGTCTTAGTCATCTTGCCCATGAGGAACGGTTTGCAAGCATCAAGTGATTCATAATCAAGTGATTCCAAAAGTCTATCAGCATGGAGTTTCTTCATGCGCTTTACACCAATATGACCTAAATGGTAGTGCCACAAATAAGTTGCACTATCATTATAAAACTTATATCTTTTGGCTTCAATACTATGAATATATGTATCATTATTATCGAGATTTAGTAAAAAATAGACCACTCATCAATGGTGCATGACCATAAAAGATAGTACTCATATAAATAGAACAACCATTATTCTCTGATTTAAATGAATAACCGTCTCGCATCAAACAAGATCCAGATATAATGTTCATGCTTAATGCTGGCACCAAATAATAATTATTCAGGTCTAAAACTAATCCCGAAGGTGGATGTAGAGGTAGCGTGCCGATGGTGATCACATCGACTTTGGAACCATTTCTAACACGCATCGTCACCTCGTCCTTAGCCAATCTTCTCTTAATCCGTAGCCCCTGTTTCGAGTTGCAAATATTAGCAACAGAACCAGTATCAAAAACCCAGGCGCTACTGCGAGCATTAGTAAGGTACACATCAATAACATGTATACGAAATATACCTTTCACTTTGCCATCCTTCTTATCAGCCAAATGCTTGGGGCAGTTCCGCTTCCAGTGACCAGTCCCTTTGCAGTAGAAGCACTCAGTCTCAGGCTTAGGTCCAGACTTGGGCTTCTTCACTTGAGCAGCAACTTGTTTGATGTTCTTCTTGAAGTTCCCCTTCTTCCCTTTGCCCTTTTTCTTGAAACTAGTGGTCTTGTTGACCATCAACACTTGATGCTCCTTCTTGATTTCTACCTCTGCAGCCTTTAGCATTGCGAAGAGCTCGGGAATCGTCTTATCCATCCCTTGCATATTATAGTTCATCACAAAGCTCTTGTAGCTTGGTGGCAGTGATTGAAGAACTCTGTCAATGACACTATCATCAGGAAGATTAACTCCCAGTTGAGTCAAGTGGTTGTGGTACCCAGACATTCTGAGTATATGTTCACTGACATAACTATTCTCCTCCATTTTGCAGTTATAGAACTTATTGGAGACTTCATATCTCTCAATCCGGAAATTTGCTTGAAATATTAACTTGAACTCCTGGAACATCTCATATGCTCCATGACATTCAAAGCATCGTTGAAGCACTGGTTCTAAGCCGTAAAGCATGGCACACTAAACTATCGAGTAGTCATCAGCTTTGCTGTGCCAGACGTTCATAACATCTGGAGTTGCTCTTGCAGTGGGTTTGTCACCTAGCGGTGCTTCCAGGACGTAATTCTTCTGTGCATCAATGAGGATAATCCTCAAGTTATGGACCCAGTCCGTGTATTTGCTACCATCATCTTTCAACTTAGCTTTCTCTAGGAACGCATTAAAATTCAATGGAACAACAACACGGGCCATCTATCTACAACAACATAGACATGCAAAATACTATCAGGTACTAGGTTCATGATAAATTAAAGTTCAATTAATCATATTACTTAAGAACTCCCACTTAGATAGACATCCCTCTAGTCATCTAAGTGATCACGTGATCCATAGCAACTAAACAATGTCCGATCATCACGTGAGATGGAGTAGTTTTCAATGGTGAATATCACTATGTTGATCATGTCTACTATATGATTCATGCTCGGCCTTTCGGTCTCAGTGTTCCGAGGCGATATCTTCCTATGCTAGGCTCGTCAAGTTTAACCCGAGTATTCTGCGTGTGCAAAACTGGCTTGCACCCGTTGTATGTGAATGTAGAGCTTATCACACCCAATCACCACGTCGTGTCTCAGCACGACGAACTAGCAACGGTGCATACTCAGGGAGAACACTTGTACCTTGAAATTTAGTGAGAGATCATCTTATAATGCTACCGCCAAACTAAGCAAGATAAGATGCATAAAGGATAAACATCACATGCAATCAAATATAAGTGATATGATATGGCCACCATCATCTTGTGCCTTTGATCTCCATCTCCAAAGCACTGTCATGATCACCATCGTCACCGGCTTGACACATTGATCTCCATCGAAGCATCGTTGTCGTCTCGCCAACTATTGCTGCTATGACTATCGCTACCGCTTAGTGATAAAGTAAAGCAATTATATGGCGATTGCATTTCGTACAATAAAGCGACAACCATATGCCTCCTGCCAGTTGCCGATAACTGTGTTACAAAACATGATCATCTCATACAACAATTTATATAATCACGTCTTGAGCCTATCACATCATAACATACCCTGCAAAAACAAGTTAGACGTCCTCTACTTTGTTGTTGCAAGTTTTACGTGGCTGCTACGGGCTTCTAGCAAGAACCGTTCTTACCTACGCATCAAAACCACAACGTAGTATAGTGATTGCTTTTTGATCTTCAGAAAGAACCCAGTTCGTTGAAACTGATTCAACTAAAGTTGGAGAAACAGACACCCACTAGCCACATGTGTGTGAATTAAGCACGTCGGTAGAACCAGTCTCGCGTAAGCGTACGTGTAATGTTGGTCTGAGCCACTTCATCCAACAATATCGCTGAATCAAGAATCAACTAGTGATGGCAAGCAATATGTATATACTCACGCCCACAACTCCTTTGTGTTCTACTCGTGCATATAACATGTATGCATAGACCTGGCTCTGATGCCACTATTGGGGAACGCAGTAATTTCAAAAAAATCCTATGCACACGCAAGATCCATCTAGGTGATGCATAGCAACGAGAGGGGAGAGTGTTGTCCATGAAGGAAATATGCCCTAGAGGCAATAATAAAGTTATTATTTATTTCCTTACATCATGATAAATGTTTATTATTCATGCTAGAATTGTATTAACCGGAAACATAATACATGTGTGAATACATAGACCAACAGAGTGTCACTAGTATGCCTCTACTTGACTAGCTCGTTAATCAAAGATGGTTATGTTTCCTAACCATGAACAAGTAGTTGTTATTTGATTAACGAGGTCACATCATTAGTAGAATGATCTGATTGACATGACCCATTCCATAAGCATAGCACCCGATCGTTTAGTATGTTGCTATTGTTTTCTTCATGACTTATACATGTTCCTATAACTATGAGATTATGCAACTCCCGTTTACCGGAGGAACACTTTGGGTACTACCAAACGTCACAACGTAACTGGGTGATTATAAAGGAGTACTACAGGTGTCTCCAATGGTAGATGTTGGGTTGGCGTATTTCGAGATTAGGGTTTGTCACTCCGATTGTCGGAGAGGTATCTCTGGGCCCTCTCGGTAATGCACATCACATAAGCCTTGCAAGCACTGCAACTAATATGTTAGTTGTGAGATGATGTATTACGGAACGAGTAAAGAGACTTGCCGGTAACGAGATTGAACTAGGTATTGGATACCGATGATCGAATCTCGGGCAAGTAACATACCGATGACAAAGGGAACAACGTATGTTGTTATGCGGTCTGACCGATAAAGATCTTCGTAGAATATGTAGGAGCCAATATGGGCATCCAGGTCCCGCTATTGGTTATTGACCGGAGACGTGTCTCGGTCATGTCTACATTGTTCTCGAACCGTAGGGTCCGCACGCTTAACGTTACGATGACAGTTATTATGAGTTTATGCATTTTGATGTACCGAAGGTTGTTCGGAGTCCCGGATGAGATCACGGACATGACGAGGAGTCTCTAAATGGTCGAGACGTAAAGATTAATATATTGGAAGCCTATGTTTGGACATCGGAAATGTTCCGGGTGAAATCGGGATTTTACCGGAATACCGGGAGGGTTACCGAAACCCCCCGGGAGACTAATGGGCCTATTGGGCCTTAGTGGAAAAAAGAGAAAAAGGGAAAAGGCCCAAGCTGGCCGGCGCCCCCCTTCCCCAAGTCCTATTAGGAATAGTATAAGGGGCCGGCCCCCCTTCTCTCTCTTTTCCCCCCGGGAGTCCTAATTGGATTAGGATTGGGGGGAGGAGTCCTACTCTCGGTGGGAGTAGGACTCCCCTGCGCCTCCCCTCCCTTGGCCGGCCGGCCCCCCTCCTCCAACCTTTATATACGGGGGCAGGGGGCACCCCAAGACACACAACTTGATCCTTGAGATCGTTCCTTAGCCGTGTGCGGTGCCCCCTGCCACCAAATTCCACCTCGATCGTATCGTTGTAGTGCTTAGGCGAAGCCCTGCGTCGGTAGTGCATCAAGATCGTCATCACGCCGTCGTGCTGACGGAACTCTTCCTCGACGCTTTGCTGGATCGGAGCCCGAGGAACGTCATCGAGCTGAACGTGTGCTAAGAACTCGGAGGTGCCGGAGTAACGGTGCTTGGATCGGTCGGATCGGGAAGAAGACATACGACTACTTCCTCTACGTTGTGTGATCGCTTCCACAGTCGGTCTGCGTTGGTACGTAGACAACACTCTCCCCTCTCGTTGCTGTGCATCACCATGATCTTGCGTGTGCGTAGGAAATTTTTTGAAATTACTGCGTTCCCCAACAGTGGCATCAGAGCCAGGTTTTATGGTTTGATGTTATATGCACGAGTAGAACACAAGTGAGTTGTGGGCGATACAAGTCATACTGCCTACCAGCATGTCATACTTTGGTTCGGCGGTATTGTTGGTTGAGACGATCCGGACCAACCTTACGCGTACTCTTACGCGAGACCAGTTCCCTCGACGTGCTTTGCACATAGATGGCTTGCGGAAGACTGTCTCTCCAACTTTAGTTGAACCAAGTGTGACTACGCCCGGTCCTTGAGAAGGTTAAAATGGAGTCTATTTGACGAACTATCGTTGTGGTTTTGATGCGTAGGTGAGATGTGTTTTTACTTAAGCCCGTAGCAGCCACGTAAAACTTGCAACAACAAAGTAGAGGACGTCTAACTTGTTTTTGCAGGGTATGTTGTGATGTGATATGGTCAAGACATGATGCTGATTTTATTGTATGAGATGATCATGTTTTGTAACCGAGTTATCGGCAACTGGCAGGAGCCATATGGTTGTCGCTTTATTGTATGCAATGCAATCGCGATGTAATGCTTTACTTTATTACTAAGCGGTAGTGATAGTCGTCGAAGCATAAGATTGGCGAGACGACAACGTTGCTACGATGGAGATCAAGGTGACGCGCCGGTGACGATGGTGATCATGACGGTGCTTCGGAGATGGAGATCACAAGCACAAGATGATGATGGCCATATCATATCACTTATATTGATTGCATGTGATGTTTATCCTTTTATGCATCTTATCTTGCTTTGATTGACGGTAGCATTATAAGATGATCTCTCACTAAATTATCAAGAAGTGTTCTCCCTGAGTATGCACCGTTGCCAAAGTTCGTCGTGCCCAGACACCACGTGATGATCGGGTGTGATAAGCTCTACGTCCATCTACAACGGGTGCAAGCCAGTTTTGCACACGCAGAATACTCAGGTTATACTTGACGAGCCTAGCATATGCAGATATGGCCTCGGAACATAGAGACCGAAAGGTCGAGCGTGAATCATATAGTAGATATGATCAACATGACGATGTTCACCATTGAAAACTACTCCATCTCACGTGATGATCGGTTATGGTTTAGTTGATTTGGATCACGTGATCACTTAGAGGATTAGAGGGATGTCTATCTAAGTGGGAGTTCCTAAGTAATTTGATTAACTGAACTTAAACTTATCATGAACTTAGTACCTGATAGTATCTTGCTTGTTTATGTTGCTTGTAGATAGATGGCTCGTGCTAATGTTCCATTGAATTTTAATGCGTTCCTTGAGAAAGTAAAGTTGAAAGATGATGGTAGCAATTACACGGACTGGGTCCGTAACCTGAGGATTATCCTCATTGCTGCACAGAAGAATTACGTCCTGGAAGCACCGCTGGGTGACAGGCCTGCTGCTGGAGCAACGCCAGATGTTATGAACGTCTGGCAGAGCAAAGCTGATGACTACTCGATAGTTCAGTGTGCCATGCTTTACGGCTTAGAATCGGGACTTCAACGACGTTTTGAACGTCATGGAGCATATGAGATGTTCCAGGAGTTGAAGTTAATATTTCAAGCAAATGCCCGAATTGAGAGATATGAAGTCTCCAATAAGATCTATAGCTGTAAGATGGAGGAGAACAGTTCTGTCAGTGAGCATATACTCAAGATGTCTGGGTATAATAATCACTTGATTCAGATGGGAGTTAATCTTCCAGATGACTGCGTCATTGACAGAATTCTCCAATCACTGCCACCAAGCTACAAGAGCTTCGTGATGAACTATAATATGCAAGGGATGAACAAGACTATTCCCGAGCTCTTCGCAATGCTGAAAGCTGCGGAGGTAGAAATCAAGAAGGAGCATCAAGTGTTGATGGTTAGCAAAACCACTAGTTTCAAGAAAAAGGGCAAAGGGAAGAAGAAGGGAAACTTCAAGAAGAACAGCAAGCAAGTTGCTGCTCAAGAGAAGAAACCCAAGTCTGGACCTAAGCCTGAAACTGAGTGCTTCTACTGCAAGCAGACTGGACACTGGAAGCGGAACTGCCCTAAGTATTTGGCGGATAAGAAGGATGGCAAAGTGAGCAAAGGTATATGTGATATACATGTTATTGATGTGTACCTTACTAGAGCTCGCAGTAGCACCTGGGTATTTGATACTGGTTCTGTTGCTAATATTTGCAACTCGAAACAGGGACTACGGAATAAGCGGACACTAGCAAAGGACGAGGTGACGATGCGCGTGGGAAACGGTTCCAAAGTCGATGTGATCGCGGTCGGCACGCTACCCCTACATCTACCTTCGGGATTAATATTAGACCTAAATAATTGTTATTTGGTGCCAGCGTTGAGCATGAACATTATATCTGGATCTTGTTTAATGCGAGACGGTTATTCATTTAAATCAGAGAATAATGGTTGTTCTATTTATATGAATAATATCTTTTATGGTCATGCACCTTTGAAGAGTGGTCTATTCTTGTTGAATCTCGAAGATAGTAACACACATATTCATAATGTAGAAGCCAAAAGATGCAAAGTTAATAATGATAGTGCAACTTATTTTTGGCACTGCCGTTTAGGTCATATCGGTGTAAAGCGCATGAAGAAACTCCATACTGATGGGCTTTTGGAACCACTTGATTATGAATCACTTGGTACTTGCGAACCGTGCCTCATAGGCAAGATGACTAAAACACCGTTCTCCGGTACTATGGAGAGAGCAACAGATTTGTTGGAAATCATACATACCGATGTATGTGGTCCGATGAATATTGAGGCTCGTGACGGATATCGTTATTTTCTCACCTTCACAGATGATTTAAGCAGATATGGGTATATCTACTTAATGAAAAATAAGTCTGAAACATTTGAAAGGTTCAAAGAATTTCAGAGTGAAGTTGAAAATCATCGTAACAAGAAAATAAAGTTTCTACGATCTGATCGTGGAGGAGAATATTTGAGTTACGAGTTTGGTATACATCTGAAAAATTGTGGAATAGTTTCGCAACTCACGCCACCCGGAACACCACAGCGTAATGGTGTGTCCGAACGTCGTAATCGTACTTTACTAGATATGGTGCGATCCATGATGTCTCTTACTGATTTACCGCTATCGTTTTGGGGTTATGCTTTAGAGACGGCCGCATTCACGTTAAATAGGGCACCATCAAAATCCGTTGAGACGACGCCTTATGAACTATGGTTTGGCAAGAAACCAAAGTTGTCGTTTCTTAAAGTTTGGGGCTGCGATGCTTATGTGAAAAAGCTTCAACCTGATAAGCTCGAACCCAAAGCGGAGAAATGTGTCTTCATAGGATACCCAAAGGAAACTGTTGGGTATACCTTCTATCACAGATCCGAAGGCAAGACATTCGTTGCTAAGAATGGATCATTTCTAGAGAAGGAGTTTCTCTCGAAAGAAGTGAGTGGGAGGAAAGTAGAACTTGACGAGGTAACTGTACCTGCTCCCTTATTGGAAAATAGTACATCACAGAAAACTGTTTCTGCGACACCTATGCCAATCAGTGAGGAAGCTAATGATGATCATGAAGCTTCAGAACAAGATACTACTGAACCACGTAGATCAACCAGAGTGAGATCCGCACCAGAGTGGTACGGTAATCCAGTTCTGGAAGTCATGATGCTAGATCATGATGAACCTACAAACTATGAAGAAGCGATGGTGAGCCCAGATTTCGCAAAGTGGCTTGAGGCCATGAAATCTGAGATGGGATCCATGTATGAAAACAAAGTATGGACTTTGGTTGACTTGCCCGATGATCGTCAAGCAATTGAGAATAAATGGATCTTCAAGAAAAAGACTGACGCTGACGGTAATGTTACTGTCTATAAAGCTCGACTTGTCGCAAAAGGTTTTCGACAAGTTCAAGGGGTTGACTACGATGAGACTTTCTCACCCGTAGCGATGCTTAAGTCCGTCAGAATTATGTTAGCAATTGCCGCATTTTATGATTATGAAATATGGCAGATGGATGTCAAAACTGCATTCCTGAATGGATTTCTGGAAGAAGAGTTGTATATGGTACAACCAGAAGGTTTTGTCGATCCAAAAGGAGCTAACAAAGTATGCAAACTCCAGCGATCCATTTATGGACTGGTGCAAGCATCTCGGAGTTGGAATAAACGCTTTGATAGTGTGATCAAAGCTTTTGGCTTTATACAGACTTTTGGAGAAGCCTGTATTTACAAGAAAGTGAGTGGGAGCTCTGTAGCATTTCTAATATTATATGTGGATGACATATTGCTAATTGGAAATGATATAGAATTTCTGGATAGCATAAAGGGATACTTGAATAAAAGTTTTTCGATGAAAGACCTCGGGGAAGCTGCTTACATATTAGGCATAAAGATCTATAGAGATAGATCAAGACGCTTAATTGGACTTTCACAAAGCACATACCTGGACAAGATTTTGAAGAAATTCAAAATGGATCAGGCAAAGAAAGGGTTCTTGCCTGTGTTACAAGGTATGAAATTGAGTAAGACTCAATGCCCGACCACTGCAGAAGATAGAGAGAAAATGAAAGATGTTCCCTATGCTTCAGCCATAGGCTCTATCATGTATGCAATGCTGTGTACCAGACCTGATGTGTGCCTTGCTATAAGTTTAGCAGGGAGGTACCAAAGTAATCCTGGAATGGATCACTGGACAGCGGTCAAGAACATCCTGAAATACCTGAAAAGGACTAAGGATATGTTTCTCGTATATGGAGGTGACAAAGAGCTGACCGTAAGAGGTTACATTGATGCAAGCTTTGACACTGATCCGGACGATTCTAAATCGCAAACCGGATACGTGTTTACTTTAAACGGTGGAGCTGTTAGTTGGTGCAGTTCTAAACAAAGCGTCGTAGCGGGATCTACATGTGAAGCGGAGTACATAGCTGCTTCGGAAGCAGCAAACGAAGGAGTCTGGATGAAGGAGTTCATATCCGATCTAGGTGTCATACCTAGTCCATCGGGTCCAATGAAAATCTTCTGTGACAATACTGGTGCAATTGCCTTGGCAAAGGAATCCAGATTTCACAAGAGGACCAAACACATCAAGAGACGCTTCAACTCCATCCGGGATTTAGTCCAGGTGGGAGACATAGAGATTTGCAAGATACATACGGATCTGAATGTTGCAGACCCGTTGACTAAGCCTCTTCCACGAGCAAAACATGATCAGCACCAAGGCTCCATGGGTGTTAGAATCATTACTGTGTAATCTAGATTATTGACTCTAGTGCAAGTGGGAGACTGAAGGAAATATGCCCTAGAGGCAATAATAAAGTTATTATTTATTTCCTTACATCATGATAAATGTTTATTATTCATGCTAGAATTGTATTAACCGGAAACATAATACATGTGTGAATACATAGACCAACAGAGTGTCACTAGTATGCCTCTACTTGACTAGCTCGTTAATCAAAGATGGTTATGTTTCCTAACCATGAACAAGTAGTTGTTATTTGATTAACGAGGTCACATCATTAGTAGAATGATCTGATTGACATGACCCATTCCATAAGCATAGCACCCGATCATTTAGTATGTTGCTATTGTTTTCTTCATGACTTATACATGTTCCTATAACTATGAGATTATGCAACTCCCGTTTACCGGAGGAACACTTTGGGTACTACCAAACGTCACAACGTAACTGGGTGATTATAAAGGAGTACTACAGGTGTCTCCAATGGTAGATGTTGGGTTGGCGTATTTCGAGATTAGGGTTTGTCACTCCGATTGTCGGAGAGGTATCTCTGGGCCCTCTCGGTAATGCACATCACATAAGCCTTGCAAGCACTGCAACTAATATGTTAGTTGTGAGATGATGTATTACGGAACGAGTAAAGAGACTTGCCGGTAACGAGATTGAACTAGGTATTGGATACCGACGATCGAATCTCGGGCAAGTAACATACCGATGACAAAGGGAACAACGTATGTTGTTATGCGGTCTGACCGATAAAGATCTTCGTAGAATATGTAGGAGCCAATATGGGCATCCAGGTCCCGCTATTGGTTATTGACCGGAGACGTGTCTCGGTCATGTCTACATTGTTCTCGAACCGTAGGGTCCGCACGCTTAACGTTACGATGACAGTTATTATGAGTTTATGCATTTTGATGTACCGAAGGTTGTTCGGAGTCCCGGATGAGATCACGGACATGACGAGGAGTCTCGAAATGGTCGAGACGTAAAGATTGATATATTGGAAGCCTATGTTTGGACATCGGAAGTGTTCCGGGTGAAATCGGGATTTTACCGGAATACCGGGAGGGTTACCGGAACCCCCCGGGAGACTAATGGGCCTATTGGGCCTTAGTGGAAAAAAGAGAAAAAGGGAAAAGGCCCAAGCTGGCCGGAGCCCCCCTTCCCCAAGTCCTATTAGGAATAGGATAAGGGGCCGGCCCCCCTTCTCTCTCTTTTCCCCCCCGGGAGTCCTAATTGGATTAGGATTGGGGGGAGGAGTCCTACTCCCGGTGGGAGTAGGACTGCCCTGCGCCTCCCCTCCCTTGGCCGTCCGGCCCACCTCCTCCAACCTTTATATACGGGGGCAGGGGGCACCCCAAGACACACAACTTGATCCTTGAGATCGTTCCTTAGCCGTGTGCGGTGCCCCCTGCCACCAAATTCCACCTCGATCGTACCGTTGTAGTGCTTAGGCGAAGCCCTGCGTCGGTAGTGCATCAAGATCGTCATCACGCCGTCGTGCTGACGGAACTCTTCCTCGACGCTTTGCTGGATCGGAGCCCGAGGAACGTCATCGAGCTGAACGTGTGCTAAGAACTCGGAGGTGCCGGAGTAACGGTGCTTGGATCGGTCGGATCGGGAAGAAGACGTACGACTACTTCCTCTACGTTGTGTGATCGCTTCCGCAGTCGGTCTGCGTTGGTACGTAGACAACACTCTCCCCTCTCGTTGCTGTGCATCACCATGATCTTGCGTGTGCGTAGGAATTTTTTTTGAAATTACTGCGTTCCCCAACAGTCCACGTACACTCGTAGACCATAAGCGGAAGCATTATGACACCGCGGTTGATGTAGTCGTATGTCTTCATGATCCGACCGATCCTAGGACCGAAGGTATGGTACCTCCATGATCTGCACACGTTCAGCTCGGTGACGTCCCATGAACTCTAGATCCAACTGAGGTCGAGGGAGAGTTTCGTCAGCACGACAGCGTGATGAAGGTGATGATGAAGTTATCGACGCAGGGCTTCGCTTAAGCACTACACCAATATGACCGAGGTGGAAATATGTGGAGGGGGCACCGCACACGGCTAAACAATCAACTTGTGTGTGTATGGGGTGCCCCCTCCCCCGTATATAAAGGAGTGGAGGAGGGGGAGGCCTGGCCCTCTCATGGCGCGCCCAAGGGGGGAGTCCTACTCCCGATGGGAGTAGGATTCCCCCTTCCCTAGTTGGAGTAGGACAGGAAGGAATGGGGAGAGAGAGGAAAGGAAAGGGGGGCCGACTCCCACCCAATTCGGATTGGGCTTGGGGGGCACGCCCTCCACCTTGGCCGCCTCCTCCTCTCTCCCACTAAGGCCCAATAAGGCCCATTGACTCCCGGGGGGTTCCGGTAACCCCCTGGTACTTCGGTAAATGTCCGAACTCATCCGAAACCATTTCGATATCCAAACATAGCCTTCCAATATATCGATCTTTATGTCTCGACCATTTTGAGACTCCTTGTCATGTCTGTGATCACATCCGGGACTCCAGACTACCTTCGGTACATCAAAACAGATAAACTCATAATAACGATCATCATCGAATGTTAAGCGTGCGGACCCTATGGGTTCGAGTACTACGTAGACATGACCGATACTCGTCTCCGGTCAATAACCAATAGCAGAACCTAGACGCTCATATTGGTTCCTACATATTCTATGAAGATCTTTATCGGTCAAACCGCATAACAACATACGTTGTTCCCTTTGTCATCGGTATGTTACTTGCCCGAGATTCGATCGTCGATATCTCAGTACCTAGTTCAATCTTGTTACCAGAAAGTCTCTTTACTCGTTCCATAATGCATCATCTCATAACTAACTCATTAGTCACATTGCTTGCAAGGCTTATAGTGATGTGCATTACCGAGAGGGCCCACAGATACCTCTCCGATACACGGAGTGACAAATCCTAATCTTGATCTATGCCAACTCAACAAACACCATCGGAGATACCTGTTGTAACGCCCTCGATGCGGCTATAGCTCCCACGTGTCGAGGCACAACTTAGAGGCATAACCGCATTGAAAGCAATGTCGCAAGTTAGGCAATCATCACAACATCCCATGTAATATGTAATAAAAGGGGAGATACAATAGTTGGCTTACACTCGCCAAGTCACATCAAAGTACATAAATAACATACATCATCCAAACACTCATGGCCCGACTACGCCGCCAAAATAAAAGACAACCCAACAAGTGACATAGGTCCCGATCACCCCAACTGAGCACCACTACTGATCATCAGGGAAAGACACATAGTAACGCTGAGAATCCTCGTCGTATTCCCACTTGAGCTCAAGCGCGCCATCTGGAGCTGTATCATCTGTCCCTGCATCTGGTGTAATAGTAATCTGTGAGCCACAGGGACTCAGCAATCTCGCACCCTCGCGATCAAGACTATTTAAGCTTAATAGGTAGGAAGGGGGTAAATGTAAGTGGAGCTGCAGCAAGCGACTAGCATATATGGTGGCGAACTTATTCGCAAAAGAGAGCGAGAAGAGGAGGCAAGGCGCGAGCGAGAAACTAGAGAGCAACCTACGCAAACATAACTCCAACACCATGTCCGCTTCCCGGACTCCGCCGAGAAGAGGCCATCACGGCAACACACTTAGTTGATTCATTTTAATTAATTAAGGTTCAAGTTATCTACAACCGGACATTCACAAATTCCCATCTGCCCATAACCATGGGCACGGCTTTCGAAAGATCAATCCCTGCAGGGGGGTCCCAACTTAGCCCATAACAAGCTCTCACGGTCAACGAAGGAATAGACCTCCACCCAAGACACACCGATCAGACTCGGTATCTCGGTACAACAAGACGATTCGACAGGTTAAAACAAGTCCATCAACACCGCCCGAATGTGCCGACAAATCCCGATAGGAGCTGCACATATCTCTTTCTCAGGGCACACTCAGATTGTCCAAACTTCCGGTAGGCCAGCCCAGAGTTGCCCCTGGTAGCCACCGGCGGCTGACGGTTTGGACCAACACTCAGAGGAGCACTGGCCCGGGGGGGGGGGGGGGTTAAAATAAGATGACCCTCGGGCTCCGGAAACCCAAGGGAAAAGAGGCTAGGTGGCAAATGGTAAAACCAATGTTGGGCATTGCTGGAAAAGCTTTAATCAAGGCGAACTATCAAGGGGTTCCCATTATAGCCCAACCGCGTAAGGGACGCAAAATCCGGGAACATAACACCGATATGACGGAAACTAGGGAGGCAAGAGTGGAACAAAACACTAGGCGAGAGGTTGAGCCTTACACCTTTTACCAAGTATATAGATGCATTAAGATAACATAGCAATATAATGATATCCCAACAAGTAAATAAATGTTCCAACAAGGAACGACTCCAATCTTCACCTGCAACTAACAACGCTATAAGAGGGGCTGAGCAAAGCGGTAACATAGCCAATCAACGGTTTGCTAGGACAATGGTCGGTTAGAGGCTAAACATGGCAATTGGGAGGCTGACAAGCAAGTGGTAGGCATCGTAGCATTGGCATAGCAAAAGAGCGAGCAAACTAGCATAGCAAAGATAGTAGTGATTTCGAGGGTATGATCATCTTACCTGCACAGTTGTCAGAGTTGACTGGATCCTCAAAAGCAAACTCGATGGGCTCCTCGTTAGCGAACTCGTCTCCCGGCTCTACCCAAACAACACAAACAAGCAACAAGGATACAATCAACCACGTGCAAACTCAAACAATAAGATGCAATGATGGTTTGCTATGCGGGATGCAAAAGATGTGACAGGAAATGCATGAACCTGGCCTCAACTTAGAAAACCAAGTGTGCCACTGGATAGAGGGGATGAAATCGCTTGAAAACGATATAAAGATCATTGGAATCGGAGTTACGGTTTGGAAATGGCAAGCGTTTTAAGATATGACACCGGTCTGCGATTTACAGCAAGTAGGCATCTAAATGCAACGAGATGAACATGCTACAGCCACCAAACATGACAACAAAATACATGGCAGGGATGCCCACAAGATGCTTAACAAAACACTAGCACTGAGCCACGGCCAAATTCATCCATTATGAGGTTCAAACAAGCATGGCAAAAACGCAAATGCAAAACAGATTTCAGACTTAGTGAAATTAACACTAGTCTGAAATTTCAGATCACGAAGCTCTCTTCGGAGCAGCAAAACAACATGATACATGACCTGATTATGAAAAGTAAGAACATGGCATGGAGCTACTCAACAAGCTTATCAAAAGTCCCAAAGTGACCTGGGGCCAAAAGGGATCACAAAATATACTAACAAGCACACGAACATAGCTCACGCACCATCAGTTTTCAGACTTAGTGAAAACTGAGACATGATGAAATTTAACTCACGAAGGCATGTAAACGAGCTCGATGCGCTCACTACGGTGCAAGTCATGGCAAGGAAAGCATATATCCATTAAGAAGACACAAAATTCTAGCTAGACATGGCAAGAACAATGGCATAGCATGCACGGATCAACTACAATAACATCGGCAAAATCGCAAACAAGTTGACGATCTGGCTAGATTTACCATGAAGCAAAAGTAGAGCTCGATTGACTCAAGCTAGAGTACTCCACATGTGCAAACAAAGACATGGATGGATAGAGCATAACATGAATAACAAAAGTCCCTTACTGATCATCCCTAAAAGAGGCACGGATCACTAGGAAACAAGCTGAACATATGGCATTATGAACTAAATAATCCCAGACTTAGAGAAATCCACTAAGTCCCTGAAAACAGATCTACCAAGTGCCTCACTTTGCAAGCTTGCACAAGTCACCACACACATCCTAAAAATGCATGGGTTGCACCTATGGAAAGAAGACAAAATGCTTAACAAATCATATCAAGGACTCACAGGCATATCATGCACACAATAATCATGGCAAAGATGACAAAAGTCTAAGATGAACTAGCAGATGTGCCAATTAACTCACGAAGCTTCCTTCTAGCAGCGATACGGGCATCAAGATGAACTCAAATGAAAATGATGCAATGGAATGAAATGATGTACATGTCGAGACGAACATTTTGATATACTATATGTTCAAAACGGAGCTACGGATGCAAAGATATGGCAGGTCAAAGATTGCTCGAAAACTAGGGTTAGGAGAGAAAAGTCAACCGAAACGGGATCTCAGATCCAGATCCGGGGCACGCGGTTCGAGGTTCGTCGGAGCTGCTCGCCGGAGTTCGTCTTGGCCGGAGAGGAAGGAGGAGGCCGGGACGGCGGAGAGGAGGCGCTCGCCGGGGCCGGCCGGACGGCGAGGGCGCCGCGGTGGTGGCGCCGCGGTGCCGGCGAGGACGGCGGCGGGCTGCGGTGGCCGACAGTGCCCGGACGTGGCGGCTGGCCGGCGCCGGTGCGGCGGAAGGCGGCGGATGGCGATGGCGGCGCCCGGCGCGAAGAAAGACGAAGGAGGCGGCGGCCCGGTGCCTCGGCAGGGTCAACAGGCCTCGGGGGCCCCTCCTGGGCCTCCCGGGCCGGCTGGAGAGAGGCGGCGAAGTGGGGCGCCCGCGCCACATGGCGCGCCCTGGTAGGCAGCGGCGATTTGACCGGGGGGGGGGGGTCAGACGTTGTCCGGCTCGCCCGAGATCTGTTTTTTTTGGACTAGGGTTTCGGGGGAGAAGACGAATCCGAAAAATGGAGGGGCTATATATACGCATAAGTGGAGCTAGGAGAGTCCATATGAGGTGCGGTTTTCGACCACGCGATCGTGATCAAACGCTCTAGGACATGGAGCAGAGTTTGGTGGGTTTTGGGCCAAATTGGAGGGGTGTTGGGCTGCAACACACACGAGGCCTTTTCGGTCCCTCGGTTAACCGTTGGAGTATCAAACGAAGTCCAAATGGTACGAAACTTGACAGGCGGTCTACCGATAGTAAACCAAGGCCGCATGACAAGTCTCGGTCCAATACGGAAATGTTTAATCCCCACACACGAAAGAAAGCTAGAATTGGCCACCGGAGGAGAACGAAGCGCCGGAATGCAAAACGGACAATGGGGAAAATGCTCGAATGCATGAGATGAATATGTATGCAAATGCAATGCACATGATGACATGATATGAGATGCATGAAAACGAAAACAACACACGGAGACAAAGACCCGAACCCGAGAAATAAATATAACTTAACGTCGGAAACGGCAAGAGTTGGAGTACAAATTGGGAAAGTTATATCTGGGGCGTTACACCTGTAGAGCATCTTTATAGTCACCCAGTTACGTTGTGATGTTTGATAGCACACTAAGTGTTCCTCCGGTATTCGGGAGTTGCATAATCTCATATATAGTCATAGGAATATGTATAAGTTATGAACAGAGCAATAGCAACAAACTAAACGATCATCGTGCCAAGCTAACGGATGGGTCAAGTCAATCACATCATTCTCTAATGATGTGATCCCATTAACCAAATGACAACTCATGTCAATGGTTAGGTGATACGTCTCCAACATATATATAATTTTTCATTGCTCCATGCTATATTATCTACTGTTTTGGACATTATTGGTCTTTATTACCCACTTTTATATTAGTTTTGGGACTAACCTATTAACCGGAGGCCCAGCCCAGAATTGCTGTTTTTGCCTGCTTTAGGGTTTCGAAGAAATGGAATACCAAACGAAATCCAAACGGAATGAAACCTTCGGGAACGTGATTTTCTCATTGAATACAACTCAGAAGACTTGGACCCTACATCAAGCCACGTAACAGGAGGCCACGAGGTAGGGGGCGCGCATGCCCCCCCCCAGGCGCGCCCTCCACCCTCGTGGGCCCCCTATTGCTCCACTGACGTACTTCTTCCTCCTATATATACCCACATACCGCCAAACGATCAGATACAGAGCCAAAAACCTAATTCCACCACCGCAACTTTCTGTATCCACGAGATCCCATCTTGGGGCCTGTTCCGGAGCTCCGCCCGAGGGGGCATCGATCACGGAGGGCTTCTACATCAACACCATAGCCTCTCCGATGAAGTGTGAGTAGTTTACTTCAGACCTACGGGTCCATAGTTAGTAGCTAGATGGCTTCTTCTCTCTTTTTGGATCTCAATACAATGTTCTCCCCCTCTCTTGTGGAGAACCATTCGATGTAATCTTCTTTTTACGGTGTGTTTGTTGAGACCAATGAATTGTGGGTTTATGATCAAGTCTATCTATGAATAATATTTGAATCTTCTCTGAATTCTTTTATGTATGATTGGTTATCTTTGCAAGTCTTTTCGAATTATCAGTTTGGTTTGGCCTACTAGATTGATCTTTCTTGCAATGGGAGAAGTGCTTAGCTTTGGGTTCAATCTTGCGGTGTCCTTTCCTAGTGACAGTATGGGCAGCAAGGCACATATTGTATTGTTGCCATCGAGGATAACAAGATGGGGTTTTCTGCATGCATGAGTCTATCCCTCTACATCATGTCATCTTGCTTAAGGCGTTATTGTATTTTTAACTTAATACTCTAGATGCATGTTGGATAGCGGTCGATGAGTGGAGTAATAGTAGTAGATGCAGGCAGAAGTCGGTCTACTTGTCTCGGACGTGATGCCTATATACATGATCATACCTAGATATTCTCATAACTATGCTCAATTCTGTCAATTGCTCAACAGTAATTTGTTCACCCACCATAGAAGACTTATGCTCTCGAGAGAAGCCACTAGTGAAACCTATGGCCCTCGGGTCTATCTTCATCATATTAATCTCCTACTACTTAGTTATTTACTTTGCTATTTACGTTGCCTTTATTTTACTTTGCATCTTTATCATAAAAATACCAAAAATATTATCTTATCATATCTATCAGATCTCACTCTCGTAAGTGGCCTATAGGGATTGGCAACCCCTATTTGCGTGGGTTGCAAGGATTTATTTGTTTTGTGCATGTATGAGGGACTCGCGCGTAGCCTCCTACTGGATTGATACCTTGGTTCTCAAAAACTTAGGGAAATACTTACGCTACTTTGCTGCATCATCCCTTCCCCTTCGGGGAAAACCAACGCAGTGCTAAAAGAGGTAGCAAGAAGGATTTTTGGCGCCGTTGTCGGAGAGGTCTACGCAAAAGTCAACATACCAAGTACCCATCACATACTTTTATCTCCCACATTACATTATTTTCCATTTGCCTCTCGTTTTCCTCTCCCCCCAATTCACCCTTGCCGTTTTATTCGCCCTCTCTCTCTCTATCCTCCCTCTCTATTTGCCTCTTTTTGCCCGCTTGCTTTTTGTTTGCTTGTGTGTTAGTTTGCTTGTTTGTCGTGATGGCTCAAGATAATACTAAATTGTGTGACTTCACCAATACCAACAACAATGATTTTATTAGCACTCCGATTGCTCCTCTTACCGATGCTGAATCTTGTGAAATTAATACTGCTTTGCTGAATCTTGTGATGAAATATCCATTTTCTGGCCTTCCTAGTGAAGATGCCGCTACCCATCTAAATAGCTTCGTTGATTTATGTGACATGCAAAAGCATAAAGATGTGGATAATGATATTGTTAAATTGAAGCTATTTCCTTTTTCGCTTAGAGATCGTGTTAAAGCTTGGTTTTCGTCTTTGCCTAAAAATAGTATTGATTCTTGGAACAAGTGCAAAGATGCTTTTATCTCTAAGTATTTTCCTCCCGCTAAGATCATCTCTCTTAGAAATGATATTATGAACTTTAAGCAACTTGATCATGAACATGTTGCACAAGCATGGGAGAGAATGAAAATAATGATACGTAATTGCCCTACTCATGGTTTAAATTTGTGGATGATTATACAAAAAATTTATGCCGGATTGAATTTTGCTTCTAGAAATCTTTTAGATTCGGCAGCGGGAGGCACTTTTATGGAAATCACTTTAGGAGAAGCTACTAAACTCCTAGATAATATTATGGTTAATTATTCTCAATGGCATACTGAAAGATCTACTAATAAAAAGGTGCATGCGATAGAAGAAATTAATGTTTTGAGTGGAAAGATGGATGAATTTATGAAATTATTTTCTAATAAGAGTGTTTATCCTGATCCTATTGATATGCCCTTGTCTACTTTGATCGAGAATAATAATGAATCTATGGATGTGAATTTTTTTTGGTAGGAACAATTTTGGTAACAACGCGTATAGAGGAAATTTCAATCCTAGGCCTTATCCTAGTAATCCCTCTAATAATTATGGTAATTCCTACAACAATTCTTATGGAAATTATAATAAGATTCCCTCTGATTTTGATTCTAATATTAAAGAATTTGTTACTTCGCAAAAGAATTCTAATGCTATGATTGAAGAAAAATTGCTTAAGATTGATGATTTGGCTAGGAATGTTGATAGAATTGCTCTTGATGTTGATTCTTTGAAACTTCGATCTATTCCACCTAGCATGATATCAATGAGTCTCTCAAAGCCATGATAATTTCCATTGATGAGTGCAAAGAAAGAACCGCTAGGATGCGTGCTAAGAAAGATGCCTTTATAAAAGCATGTTCTTCTAGTTCCTATGAAAATAATGATGAAGATCTAAAAGTTATTGATGTGTCCCCTATTAAATCTTTGTTTTGCAATATGAATATTGATAATGATAGGACTGAATATGATCCAGCTTTACCTAGAAGGCGTTCCAAGAATTCTGAATTTGTTGATCTTGATGCTAAATTTGATAAAAGTGGGACTGAAGAAATTAAAACCTTAGATGTTTCTAAACCCACTATTATGGATTACAGGAATTTAATTATGAAAATTGCTCTTTGATTAATTGTATTTCCTTGTTGCAATCCGTGCTAAATTCTTCTCACGCTTATAGTCAAAATAAAGCGTTTACTAGACACATCGTTGATGCCTTGATGCAATCTTATGAAGAAAAACTTGAATTGGAAGTTTCTATCCCTAGAAAACTTTATGATGATTGGGAACCAACTATTAAAATTAAAATTAAAGATCATGAATGCTATGCTTTATGTGATTTGGGTGCTAGTGTTTCCACGATTCCAAAGACTTTCTGTGATTTGTTAGGTTTCCGTGATTTGTTAGGTTTCCGTGATTTTGATGATTGCTCTCTAAACTTACACCTTGTGGATTCCACTATTAAGAAACCTATGGGAAGAATTAATGATGTTCTTATTGTTGCAAATAGGAATTATGTGCCCGTGGATTTTATTGTTCTTGACATAGATTGCAATCCTTCATGTCCTATTATTCTTGGTAGACCTTTCCTTAGAACGATTGGTGCAATTATTGATATGAAGGAAGGAAATATTAGATTCCAATTCCCATTAAGGAAAGGCATGGAACACTTTCCTAGAAAGAAAATTAAATTACCTTATGAATCTATTATGAGAGCCACTTATGGATTGCCTACCAAAGATGGCAATACCTAGATCTATTCTTGCTTGTTATGCCTAGCTAGGGGCGTTAAACGATAGCGCTTGTTGGGAGGCAACCCAATTTTATTTTTATTCTTTTCTTTTTGCTACTGTTTAGTAATAAATAAATTATCTACCCTCTGTTTTGGTTGTTTTTTGTGTTTAATTAGTGTTTGTGCAAAGTAGAACCGTTGGGAAGACTTGGGGGAAGTCTTGTTGAACTTGCTGTAAAAAACAGAAACTTTAGCGCTCACGAGAACTTCTGTCATTTTTATTTGGAAAGTTCTATTTAGTTAAATATTTTTTCAGATAATTAATAGATAAATTACTCACGTCCTGAAATTTATTTTAGAATTTTTGGGGTTCCAGATCTTGCTCTAGCTACAGATTACTACAGACTGTTCTGTTTTTGACAGATTCTGTTTTTCGTGTGTTGTTTGCTTATTTTGATGAATCTATGGCTAGTAAATTAGTTTATAAACCATAGAGAAGTTGGAATACAGTAGGTATAACATCCATATAAATAAATAATGAATTCATTACAGTACCTTGAAGTGGTCTTTTGTTCTCTTTCGCTAACGGAGCTCATGAGTTTTTCTACTTTAAGTTTTGTGTTGTGAAGTTTTTAAGTTTTGGGTAAAGATTTGATGGATTATGGAACAAGGAGTGGCAAGAGCCTAAGCTTGGGGATGCCCATGGCACCCCCAATATAATCTAAGGACACCTAAAAGCCAAAGCTTGGGGATGCCCCGGAAGGCATCCCCTCCTTCGTCTACTTCTATCGGTAACTTTACTTGGAGCTATATTTTTATTCGCCACATGATATGTGTTTTGCTTGGAGCGTCTTGTATGATTTGAGTCTTTGCTTGTTAGTTTAACACAATAATCCTTGCTGTACACACCTTTTTAGAGAGCCATATATGATTTGGAATTTGTTAGAATACTCTATGTGCTTCACTTATATCTTTTGATTTATATAATTTTGCTCTAGTGCTTCACTTATATCTTTTAGAGCATGGTGGTGGATTTGTTTGATAGAAACTATTGATCTCTCATGCTTCACTTAGATTATTTTGAGAGTCTTGATAGCATGGTAATTTGCTTAAAATCCTAATATGCTTGGTATGCAAGATTAATAATAAAACTTTCTTATGAGTGTGTTGAATACTATGATAAGTTTGATACTTGATAATTGTTTTGAGATATGGAGATGGTGATATTAAAGTCATGCTAGTTGAGTAGTTGTGAATTTGAGAAATACTTGTGTTGAAGCTTGTGATTCCCGTAGCATGCACGTATGGTGAACCGTTATGTGATGAAGTCGGAGCATGATTTATTTATTGATTATCTTCCTTATGAGTGGCGGTCGGGGATGAGCGATGGTCTTTTCCTACCAATCTATCCCCCTAGGAGCATGCGCATAATACTTTGCTTTGATAACTTGTAGATTTTTGCAATAAGTATACGAGTTCTTTATGACTAATGTTGAGTCCATGGATTATACGCACTCTCACCCTTCCACCTTTGCTAGCCTCTCTAATACCGCGCACCTTTTGCCGGTATCATACACCCACCATATACCTTCCTCAAAAAAGCCACCATACCTACCTATTATGGAATTTCCATGGCCATTCTGAGATATATTGCCATGCAACTTTCCATCGTTCCGTTTATGACACACTCCATCATTGTCATATTGCTTAGCATGATCATGTAGTTGACATAGTATTTGTGGCAAAGCCACCATTCATAATTCTTTCATACTTGTCACTCATGAATAATTGCATATCCCGGCACACCGCCGGAGGCATTCATATAGAGTCATATTTTGTTCTAAGTATCGAGTTGTAATTGCTGAGTTGTAAGAAAAATAAAAGTGTGATGATCATCATTATTAGAGCATTGTCCCAGTGAGGAAAGGATGATGGAGACTATGATTCCCCCACAAGTCGGGATGAGACTCCGGACGAAAAATAAATACAAAAGAAAGAAAGAAAAGTGGCCATAAAAAAAGAGAGAGAAAAGGCCCAAATGAAAAAAAGAGAAAAAAGGAGAGAAAAGGAGAGAAGGGACAATGTTACTATCCTTTTACCACACTTGTGCTTCAAAGTAGCACCATGATCTTCATAGTAGAGAGTCTCTCATGTTATCACTTTCATATACTAATGGGAATTTTTCATTATAGAACTTGGGTTGTATATTCCAATGATGGGCTTCCTCAAATTGCCCTAGGTCTTCATGAGCAAGCAAGTTCGATGCACACCCACTTAGTTTCTTTTTGAGCTTTCATATACTTATAGCTCTAGTGCATCCGTTGCAAGGCAATCCCTACTCACTCACATGGATATCTATTGATGGGCATCTCCATAGCCCATTGATACGCCTAGTTGATGTGAGACTATCTTCTCCTTTTTTGTCTTCTCCACAACCACCACTCTATTCCACCTATAGTGCTATATCCATGGCTCACACTCATGTATTGCGTGAAGATTGAAAAAGTTTTGAGAATGTCAAAAGTATGAAATAATTGCTTGGCTTGTCATCGGGGTTGTGCATGATTTAAATATTCTGTGTGGTGAAGATAGAGCATAGCCAGACTATATGATTTTGTAGGGATAACTTTCTTTAGCCATGTTATTTTGAGAAGACATAATTGCTTTGTTAGTATGCTTGAAGTATTATTATTTCTATGTCAATATAAACTTTTGTCTTGAATCTTTCAGATCTGAATATTCGTACCACAATTAAGAAGAATTACATTAAAATTATGCCAAGTAGCACTCCGCATCAAAAATTCTGTTTTTATCATTTACCCACTCGAGGACGAGCAGGAATTAAGCTTGGGGATGCTTGATACGTCTCCAACGTATCTATAATTTTTGATTGCTCCATGATATATTATCTACTGTTTTGGACATTATTGGGCTTTATTACCCACTTTTATATTATTTTGGGGACTAACCTATTAATTGGAGGCCCAGCCCAGAATTGCTGTTTTTTGCCTGTTTAAGGGTTTTGAAGAAAAGGAATACCAAACGGAATGAAACCTTCGGGAATGTGATTTTCTCATCGAATACTACTCTGAAGACTTGGACCCTACGTCAAGCCACGTAACAGGATGCCACAAGGTAGGGGGCGCGCCTGCCCCCACAAGCGCGCCCTCCACCCTCGTGGGCCCCCTGTTGCTCCACTGACGTACTTCTTCCTCCTATATATACCCACGTACCCCCAAACGATCAGAGACGGAGCCAAAAACCTAATTCCACGGCTGCAACTTTACGTATCCACGAGATCCCATCTTGGGGCCTGTTCCGGAGTTCCGCCGGAGGGGGCATCGATCACGGAGGGCTTCTACATCAACATCATAGTCTCTCCGATGAGGTGTGAGTAGTTTACTTCAGACCTACGGGTCCATAGTTAGTAGCTAGATGGCTTCTTCTCTCTTTTTGGATCTCAATACAATGTTCTCCCCCTCTCTTGTGGAGAACCATTCGATGTAATATTCTTTTTGCGGTGTGTTTGTTGAGACCGATGAATTGTGGGTTTATGATCAAGTCTATCTATGAATAATATTTGAATCTTCTCTGAATTCTTTTATGTATGACTGGTTATCTTTGCAAGTCTCTTCGAATTATCAGTTTGGTTTGGCCTACTAGATTGATCTTCCTTGCAATGGGGGAAGTGCTTAGCTTTGGGTTCAATCTTGCGGTGTCCTTTCCCAGTGACAGTAGGGGCAGCAAGGCACGTATTGTTTTGTTGCCATCGAGGATAACAAGATGGGGTTTCTTCATATTGCTTGAGTCTATCCCTCTACATCATGTCATCTTGCTTAAGGCGTTACTCTGTTTTTAACTTAATACTCTAGATGCATGCTGGATAGCGGTCGATGAGTGGAGTAATAGTAGTAGATGCAGGCAGGAGTCGGTCTACTTGTCTCGGACGTGATGCCTATATACATGATCATACCTATATATTCTCATAACTATGCTCAATTCTGTCAATTGCTCAACAGTAATTTGTTCACCCACTGTAGTATACTTATGCTCTCGAGAGAAGCCACTAGTGAAACCTATGGCCCCTGGGTCTATCTTCATCATATTAGTCTCCTACTAATTATTTATTTACTTTGCTATTTACTTTGCCTTTATTTTACTTTGCATCTTTATCATAAAAATACCAAAAAATATTATCTTATCATATCTATCAGATCTCACTCTCGTAAGTGGCCCTATAGGGATTGACAACCCCTATTTGTGTTGGTCGCTAGGATTTGTTTGTTTTGTGCAGGTACAAGGGACTCGCGCGTAGCCTCCTACTGGATTGATACCTTGGTTCTCAAAAACTGAGGGAAATACTTACGCTACTTTGCTGCATCATCCCTTCCTCTTGGGGGAAAACCAACGCAGTGCTAAAAGAGGTAGCATTAGGAAACTTAACCATCTTTGATTAACGATCTAGTCAAGTAGAGGCATACTAGTGACACTCAGTTTGTTTATGTATTCACACATGTACTAAGTTTCCGGTTAAGACAATTCTAGCATGAATAATAAACATTTATCATGATATAAGGAAATATAAGTAAAAACTTTATTATTGCCTCTAGGGCATATTTCCTTCAGAACTACCCCAAATACTTGGCGGATAAGAAGGATGGAAAAGTGAAAGGTATATTTGATATACATGTTATTGATGTGTACTTTACTAGTGTTCATAGTAACCCCAAGGTATTTGATACCGGTTAGTTGCTAAGATTAGTAACTCGAAACAAGAGTTGCAAAATGAACAAATACTAGTTAAGGGCGAGGTGACGATGTGTGTTGGAAATGATTCCAAGGTTGATAAGATCACTATCGCACACTCCTTTTACCTTCGGAATTAGTGTTGAACATAAAATAAATGTTATTTGGTGTTTTGCGTTGAGCATGAATATGATTGGATCATGTTTATTGCAATACGATTATTCATTTAAGTCAAAGAATAATTGTTGTTCTGTTTACATTAATAAAACCTTCTATGGTCATACACTTAATATAAATAGTTTATTGAATCTCAATCGTAGTGATACACATATTCATAATATTGATGCCAAAAGATGCAAAGTTGATAATGATTGCGAACCATGCCTCATGGGCAAGATGACCAAGACTCCGTTCTCCAGAACAATGGAGCGAGCCACTGACTTATTGGAAACAATACATACTGATGTATGCGGTCCAATGAGTGTTGAGGCTCGCGGCGGGTATCGTTATTTTCTGACATTCACAGATGATTTGAGCAGATATGGGTATATCTACTTAATGAAACATTAGTCTGAAACATTTGAAAAAGTTCAAAGAATTTTCAGAGTGAAGTGGAGAATCATTGTAACAAGAAAATAAAGTTTCTACGATCAGATCGTGGAGGCAAATATTTGAGTTATGAGTTTGGTATTCATTTGAAACAATGTGGAATAGTTTCGCAACTCACGCCACCTGGAACACCACAGCATAATGGTGTGTCCGAACATCGTAGCGGTACTTTATTAAATATGGTGTGATCTAGATGTCTCTTACCGATTTACCAGTATCATTTTGGGGTTATGCATTAGAGACAACTGCATTCACATTAAATAGGGCACCATCTAAATCCGTTGAGACGACACCATATGAACTATGGTTTGGCAAGAAACCTAAGCTGTCGTTTCTTAAAGTTTGGGGCTGCGATGCTTATGTGAAAAACCTTCAACCTGATAAGCTCGAACCCAAATCGGAGAAGTGCGTCTTCATAGGATAGCCAAAAGAAACTGTTGGGTACACCTTCTATCACAGATCCGAAGGCAAGATATTTGTTGCTAAGAATGGATCATTTCTAGAGAAGGAGTTTCTCTCAAAAGAAGTGAGTTGGAGGAAAGTAGAACTTGATGAGATAATTGTACCTTCTCCCGAATTGAAAAGTAGTTCATCACAGAAATCAGTTCCAGTGATTCCTACACCAATTAGAGAGGAAGCTAATGATGATGATTATGAAACTTCAGATCAAGTTACTACCGAACCTTGTAGGTCAACCAGAGTACGATCCGCACCAGAGTGGTATGGTAATCCTGTTCTGGAAGTCATGTTACTTGACCATGACTAACCTACGAACTATGAGGAAGTGATGATGAGCCCAGATTCCGCAAGATGGCTTGAGGCCATGAAATTTGAGATGGGATCCATGTACGAGAACAAAGTATGGACTTTGATTTACTTGCCCGATGATCGGTGAGCCATTGAGAATAAATGGATCTCCAAGAGGAAGACGGACGCTGATAGAAGTGTTACTATCTACAAAGCTCAAATGGTCGCAATTTGTTTTCGAGAAGTTCAAATTGTTGACTACGATGAGATTTACTCACTCATATCGATGCTTAAAAGTATGTCTGAATCATGTTAGCAGTTGCCACATCTTATGAATCTGGCAAATGGATATCAAAAATGTATTCCTTAATGGATTTTTTAAAGAAGAGTCGCATATGATGCAACCAGAAGGTTTTGTTGATCCAAAAGGTTAGTATATGTGAATTATTCATGCTAGAATTGTATTAACCGGAAATATGCCCAATAGGCAATATGCTAACAGAGTGTCCCTAGTATGCCTCTACTTGACTAGATCATTAATCAAAGATGGTTAAGTTTCCTGACCATAGACATGTGTTGTCATTTGATGAACGGGGTCACATCATTAGAGAATGATGTGATGGACAAGACTCGTCCGTTAGCGTAGCATAATGATCGTTTAGTTTTATTGCTATTGCTTTCTTCATGACTTATACATGTTCCTCTGACTATGAGATTATGCTACTCCCGAATACCTGAGGAGCACCTTTTGCGCTATCAAACGTGACACGTAACTGGGTGATTATAAAGATGCTCTACAGGTGTCTCCGATGGTGTTTGTTGAGTTGGCACAGATCGAGATTAGAATTTGTCACTCCGTGTATCGGAGAGGTATCTCTGGGCCCTCTCGGTAATGCACATCACTATGAGCCTTGCAAGAAATGTGACTAATGAGTTAGTTACGGGATGATGCATTACGGAACGAGTAAAAAGACTTGCCAGTGACGAGATTGAACTAGGTATGATGATACCGACGATCGAATCTCGGGCAAGTAACATACCGATGACAAAGGGAACAACGCATGTTGTTATGCGGTATGACCGATAAAGATCTTCGTAGAATATGTAGGAGCCAATATGTGCATCCGGGTTACGCTATTGGCTATTGACCGGAGATGTGTTTCGGTCATGTCTACATAGTTCTCGAACCCGTAGGGTCCGCACGCTTAACATTTGATGACGATTTGTATTATGAGTTATGTGATTTGATGACCGAAGTTTGTTCAGAGTCCCGGATGAGATCACGGACATGACGAGGAGTCTCGAAATGGTCGAAACATAAAGATTCATATATTGGAAGGCTGCATTTGGACATCGGAATGGTTCCGAGTGGTTCGGGCATTTTTTTTAGAGTACCGGGAGGTTACCGGAACCCCCCAGGAGAAGTATTGGGCCTGGTGGGCCTTATTGGAGGAGAGGAGAAAGGGCCACAAGAGAGGGGCGCGCCCTCCCCTTTCCCAAACCGAATTGGACTAGGGGAGGGGGCTGGCCCCCCTCTTTCCTTCCCCCTCTCTCTCCCTTCCCTTTCCCTCCGGTGGAAGAAAGGAAAAAGGGGGCGAATCCTACTTGGACTAGGAGTCCAAGTAGGACTCCCCCCCTTGGTGCACCCAACCTGGTTGGCCTCCTCTCTCCCTCCCTCCTTTATATACGTGGCCAGGGGGCACACCAATAGCACAACAGACAATTGTCTTAGCCGTGTGCGGTGCCCCCTCCACAGTTACACACCTCGGTCATATCATCGTAGTTCTTAGGTGAAGCCCTGCGCCGGTAACTTCATCATCACCGTCACCACGTCATCATGTTGACGGAACTCTCTGTCGTCCTCAACTGGCTCAAGAGATCGAGGGACATCATCGAGCTGAACGTGTGCTGAATGCGGAGGTGCCGTACGTTCGGTGGTTGGATCGTGAAGACGTTCGACTACATCAACCGCCTTAATAAATGCTTCCGCTTTTAGTCTACGAGGGTACGTAGACACACTCTCCCCTCTCGTTGCTATGCATATCCTAGATAGATCTTGCGTGACCGTAGGAAAACCTTTGAAATACTGTGTTCCCCAACATGATCCGGTGGCGGTGAAGTGGCTAATTCGGCCGATTTGGAGGCAGGCGGCGGCGGATTAGTGATGGATCCGGCAACGGTGGTGGTGGAGTTGCCGGATTTGACACCTCAGCGGCTACGGTAGCGCAGCAGAAGGTAGGGATAGCCAGCGGGGTCGCAGCGGTGCCGGGGATAAACGGACGAGCGGCGGCAGCAATATTTCCCACCAGAAATCGCCGGAGGCGCAGGCGGGCGGCAGCAGGCGGGCAGGCGGAATGAAACTAAAAAGAGGTTGGCGGTCGGTGAGTATGACATCTCCTGTAGAGGAAGATGTATATTTGAACCGTGAAGTGTTGCAGTTTGCATCTCCACCTAGGTGAAGATGTTTTTTTTTTGCATCTACATCATCTGTTGGAGAGGGGTTTTGAGGCATCAGAGATACGAAAGTTAGGTATTTTTGCATCTACCTCTTCTATTGAAGATGCTCTTTATATATACAGACATATACTCGGATTCATGCAGCTAATTACGAAAGTTAGGTATTTTTGCATCTACCTCTTCTATTGAAGATGCTCTTTATATATAGACAGACATATACTCGGATTCGTGCAGCTAATTAATGATCTGTATCGGTTCCCACAGAAAAAAAGATTTGTATCGGTTGACTCAACTAAAGTCCTCGAATATCCAACTCCAGACGTGTATTCGTGAAAAACACATATACAGATTGTGGCACTAATCTTTATCTTTATCTTTACCTAATATTAAAGGGAGGATTGTTTCTCTATTTTTTCGTTTATGATGGGACCAAGCTAATTTTCGTTCGTCATAGATCGCTGGTTATTTTTCTCGTTTGTCATGGGACGTTGTGTTAATTTTTTACGTACATCCGTGATTTTCTCAAACAACCGGGCCGGCCTATGAAGATATTGATAGGCTGCGATGACAAACTATAGCTTCAAAAAAAGATGCACTGAGGGGGGATCGAACCCAAGCTTTACTAGTTAGGGCCGGCCCATGAAGATATTGATAGGCTGCGATGACAAATCGTAGCTTCAAAAAAAGATGCACTGAGGGAGGATCTAACCCTGGATGTCATACTACAACGTCACGCTACAACCAGTTGACTTACCAAGCTTTACTGGTTATAAGATAGTGCAAAGCATTAAGAACCAATCTCCACTGCAGATACGAATATTTTTAAAATTTCGAATGCAATTGTTTTTTTAAATAATACCAGAATGTTTTGTGAAACGAAAACACTTTACAAACAGGGCCGGCCCTATGTTTTGGGAGGCCCTAGGCGAACTCGACAACATGAGCCCCTATGTCCTAAGTCCTAAGACCATATATATGTATGTGTGTGCGTTATATATATAATTTATTAAAAGTAACTTTTAGTCACACATCTTTAGTTTAAAAATTGACTATAATAATTCAAATGACTTCATCGAGAACAATAATAACCAAATTCGAACTGATTCCATCAACAACAATAATACTAAAAAATCGCAAAATGAAACTAACATGACATGATTAATTACCTCAAATAAGAACCAAATTAGACTGACTCCATCGACAACAATAATACTTCAGTGCTTCAAAAAAGGTTTCTTCAGGAGTAGTTTCTTGCCCCTGTTCTTCAATGACATCAACATTGCTTGAAGATGTAAAGAACTTATTCAAAGAATCCTTCAATGGTAGAATTTTCGGATCACTTTCTTTCTTTTTCCTTCTTGTTTCAGCACCCGACAATTGCTTCTTCTTAGGTAACATGGCAGGCTAATATTCTAAAATCATGAAGAAAAGATCAAAAAGGATACAAAGAATTAGGAATTTATACATCGGATGATTGGAACCCTAGACATGTACATAGAATGACAAAAAAATGATTGATTGAATTAGAAAATTTAAAACTTCATGCATACTGAAATTGGAGGATGGATCATGGATGTATAGTTGAATACGTAATTAAATACTAAATAAAGTACTGAAATTGTCAAATTAGGGTTTGGGGGATGGACTGGAACTGAGGAACATGGATGGAAACATTCAAACGTACTTTAGGGATTGGGGACGGCCGCGTTGCAGACTTCAAGACTTGTAGTCGCCAGTCGGATGTATACTTGTATACGTATTGCCGCGGTGCCGCCTTGCCGGATGCCGGATGGCCGGGCCGCTGGGTTGCTGGACTGTCGTGCGGCGCGCCGCGCGTGCAGCTCCAGCGGGCAGCGGGCCAGCGGCAAGCGAGGCGAGGATGACACGGCAAGGCGCCGAGCGACGGAGCGAGGAGGCCGACGGGCGTCATGGCGCCTGACGAACCTAACCTACGAAGGAAAAGGAAAATGAGCAGTCGTCTGTCTGCCAACTGGCGTGAGTCACGGTGTCGCTTCGCGACTTCCCGTTCGTTAATCGATCAGCGATGGCTTGCTAGCTATCTGATGGGCCTAACCCATCTTATTTATTTTCTCTAGTTCTTTTGTATTATTTTTATCTATTTTTTGCTGGGCTATAATATAGATATATACTCTGTCATGGGCCCCCCTCCTCGCCTGGGCCCTGGGCCGTCGCCCCGCCGCCATACCCCCAGGGCCGGCCCTGTTTACAAATTTGTAAAGATATTTTAAAAAAATTAAACATTTTATAAAAATCATGAACAAGTTTTGCAAATAGGAACATTTTTTAAATTCCAAAACAAAATGTGAAAACGCAAACTCTTTTTAAACTCCCGAGAAAAACTGGAAAACACAAAAAAATGAAACTCCTACAAAAAGGAAAACATGAACATTTAAGAATAAAATTGAAGAATTTATGGAAATAGATTTTTTTTGTGAAATTCCACAAAACTCTGAAAAGTTGTGAAAATTTCGAACAAAAAAAATTCAAATTTTAGAAACTCCAACAAAATTTGAAAACACATTTTTAAAAACATTTTTGAATTTTTTTGGAAATGGGAACATTATTTGAAATTCTTGAAAATGAAAACATGAACATTTTTTCAATCTGTAAACAATTTCTCAAAACAGGAACATTTTCTGAAATTCTGAACATGTTTTAAGAGTTGTGAAAAATCAGAAAAAAACCATTACAAACAAACTTTAAAAACACGAACATTTTCTGAAAATCCAAAACATTTTTTAATTTATTTACAAATATGAAAACACGACCATTCTTGAAAATTGTAAAAGCACGGTCATTTTTTATATAGAGAGGGTTTGTTTGAATATTTATCCCACCTCACTTCGATCCACAAAAATCCACCAGTTTATATACGCCGTAGGGTCGTCGAGTAATCATCAAGCCCAACGAAGGATAAGTTGTGGGAGTGAAGGAATTAAGGTTGGCTCTAATTAATGAAATTGTGGGAATAGAGCCCGACAAAAGAATTAATGTTGGTTCTAAACAGAAATGTGGGAAGTATGGCTGGATTGTTATCTTGTGATGTGCTTTCATGTCTCATGTAGGGCGTGTTTGGTTTGTTGCGTCGCACCTACCTCGCACCCACCATGCAATATCGTTGACGTTTGGTAGCCCGCATGCCTAACTGGGCCAGGCCCGCGGATGTAAAAAGGGGCTCCCAGCTAGGCTCGCTCTAACGCAAGTTTCGGGCGTATCAGCGAGCCAGCACCCGCCGCTGCACGCGCACCTGCACACACACAAGCGAGGGGATAGGGTTTCTCTCCTGCAGTTTCACATCTGACTCATTCACGCCGCTCTGCTCGCTCCCCTCCCGCTCCTGTGACAACTGCGGATCTCGCAGCCCGTCGCCTCTGTCGTCATCGCCGGCGGTCATCCTCGCCGCTGCGGAGGTAGAAACCTCCTCCTCCCCTCCCTCTCCGGGTCTCCCATCCGTCTGCATCCCTCTCTTTCCCTCAGATCCCCATCTCTCCGCCGCTCGCCCTGCACTCGTGGTGCTTGTTCTTTGATGCGGGGATGGGTGAAGCGGCAGCCTCCTCTGGTCGTGGACTAGTGCCTTCTCCTCCATCTGGGTGTGGCAAGCACCAATGCATCATTTTCCCATCACGTCCCCTCTCTTTTTTTTTTGTAGGTTCAGATCTGTCACCAACTTCCTTTTCCCCTATGGATTAGAGATGGCTGGGTGTTTTTTGTATCACATAGACACTTTGCTAGCTTATGGAAAGGAAGGAATCAGTAGATAGTTTAACTAAATAGTTATGCAAATGGTGCAAATAGTATGATAATTTCTGCGTACATTTTATTTTGTTTTGTTGATGCAAATGATGTCAATATTATCAGTGCTCATGCCTTTATTAATTTATAAATCTATGATGCATTTATATAGATGGATGACAATGGCAAGACCCGAGATACGCTCATAGTGCAAGCTGCTGGTTTGATTGTTGTTTTGTGTGCCTATATGACCACGATAACTACAAGGGCTAGAATTAGAAACTATCGTGCTCCAATCCGTTACATTATGCTTGAGAGAGATGTAGCTAAGTTATCCAATCTATGTTTTATGTGCATACCGCACATGGATTCACCACGACACGTACTGGATCAAGCTCGTGCGTCATCGGGTGTGCTTTCATTCGGGCACCAAGGACTGTTATAACAAATGCGATGGCGTCTGCTACATAGGAGATGACCAGAAGTATTACTCCTGCTGCGAACCAGTACACCAGATGGAACCATGAGGCCTCAGGATGTCGTTGAAATGATACAAACATAAAAGTCATGGATCACCATAACCATGTGGAATAGATCTGCTAGCTCTTTGATGTTGATGCAGTTATTGCAGGGCTAATATAAACATGGTAGCATCCGTTTTGAAGAAACAAAAATAATGCTTATCTTTGTCAATCTATTGTTGTGTTTGTCTTTTCTCTTCACTATATGGGTCTGTCTAGGGTGGCCTGGTTATTGCAGAGTGACTCAATCAAATATGAAAAAGAATATCCTCACAAATCTTCGCATAAAATTAATTATGCAGGACTTAGTTGTGCAATATTTACTTTCATTCCCCATATGAAAAACTTCGTTTCTGTTGGCCCCATTTACGTATGGTTCACGAGCACGGCCCATGTGTCATAGATGTAACAAAACACTTTTATATTATGAGACTACTAATAAAACACGGTCTACTACTTATAAAAGTGTGAGTCATCAGGCCCGGTCCGGATGTGGGGGGGGGGGGGGGGGGCGCCCCGGGCCCCCGGAGCGCAGGGGCCCCAACCCAGCTACAGGGCGAAGTGCAAGATCGGGTGGTGCTGATGCTCGTGCGTTCGCATGGTCATGGCAGCCATGGCTGTGGTGGTCGGCGGCGACAGAACATGGACGGTGGCAGCACGTAAGAAGGTGGTGTTGTTTGGCGTCGTGATGGCGCCGACGGCAGGCCTGGCAATCATGCGTCAGAACCTACTCTAAAGATGGATTGGTGGAAGACAGTGGCAGCAGCCTCTGAGAGGGTGCCAGACCACTGTGTGCTCGAGACCCAGCAATGTGGCTTGGTTGGGGTCTCGGGTTTTAGATGTTAGGTTTTGGTGCAAGGACTGTTTGGTATTTGCCTCAGACTATCGGCATCCTTCATGATTTGATGAAGCTTGGTGGACGACTCTGCCCTTTCACCCCCTACATCTACCACCTTGAACATCATTACAACATCTGGCTGCTGAATCAACATGGACCAACCGAAGCTACATGGGATTTGCAATCCGATCGACATATCACCAGCGGTCATGCAACACGGGGTCAGCCCACTCGCCATCATTAACAATGGCCGCCGCATACTCGTCGCAGTGTATGATGCCCAACCAGACCAAATATATGCATACAACCCTATCACCCACAATATTGAGAACCTCCTCGACTGGAGCAGCTCATCCATCCCGAGTCCCACCTTGGGCATAAGACATGCCGCTGTATACGAGGAAAGCATCGCCTCACCGGGGCAGCAACCTTGCAAAGAAACCATCTTCATCTCCTCAATGTCTACACAAGCCCTATGTCTATTGCTACAACTACAATGCTTGTCACAACACACCATTTGAAGGCTTATGCACGTCTGTCGTAGCTGGCAATCCATGATTTCCAGTTCTCAATAGGGTGAATTTCAGTTTTTACCCCTAATTTGAGAGATTTAGCAGAATTTTATACATTATACCCATTTAGCAAAAATGTAGCTAAATTGTACCCCTTTTAATTTTTTTCTATGAACATTCTGACCCTAGGGTTCCAATTATCTCGTCCACATGCCAATTTTCTGCTGGCGGATTTTCTCCATGTTGGAACCCTTACATGCCGCTTCACCTAACCGGACCGGGGTGACAACCGTACATAGTTGTAGCTTACCAAACCTGTAGAAGATTACCTTTTAGTTGCGCAAAACGAACAATTGATTGGATGCAACACATGGGTTTATTAATTAGATAGTTGGCTCGGTAATGATCGTAATTGTATGTATGTGATATGCATGCATAAGTGTTCATCTCTCAGGATGCAAACAACGTCGGTTGTTTTTTAGAGGAAAAGGGCTCAAAGAGCCCCGGCTCCATTGCATTGATCAATGAAACCAGACCAACCAGTTCTATTACAACATCTCCACAAGTTTCACGAAAAGAAAACACAATGCGGCTACCAAACACTAAACACCCCACTCATACTGGACTACTCTCAGCACAACGGTAAGGTAGATGTTTTTGTAACAATAGGACTGCCTGATAGAATGCTCTGCGACAGCAGATACAGAAGTTATAGCTTATCCATCAGGCTCATCAGCCCTACATAGAAGATTTCCCAGGGGTGGAGATGGGGACAGGTGCAGCAATCTTCCCTCCGCAACAGCTCCATCCTAACCAGGATCCGGCCACATGAGCAGGGGAGGCTCTCTCATCTTCTGCTCCAGCCTTGACACCAGTAGGCGCACACTGTCTTGGACATGCCCTGAGTATAGAATCTCCCAGGTAGACAGTATAGCCACCATTTTCCTCCAAACACCCTGCATATTAGACCACATAGCGCGGCCAAAACACATGTCATTGCGAAGTTTCCACAAGGCCCACATAGCTGCAACCTGGTATATCTTAAGAGAGGTTTTTGGGTAACTATGCCACCACTCTAACATGGAGGCAAAATTAGCAACATTATTCATGTCTGTAATATCACTAATATCTCTCCAGACCTCCTTCGCAACAACACAATCAAAAAAAAAGGTGACCAATCGTTTCATGTTCTATGCAGAACAAACACGTCAGGTCATCCACTTGTTGCCTCTTACTAAGATTATCTCTAGTAAGTAGCTTATTATTCAGAGCAAGCCAGCTAAAAATCTGGACCCTAGGTGGGATTTTAACTTCCCACACTTTAGGCCCTTTGCCTGGGATAACCCCTCTAAAATTGACTATCTTATAGAAAGAACTAACTGAGTAAATGCCATTGGCCTCATAATTCCAGACCAGCTTATCTGCATCACTTAGTAATCGAACATTTCTAACGCAATCAAATAGCTCATTCCATGACTGGATCATGTCGTGGGAGAAACATCTTCTAAAATTAATCTTCAGGTTCGTTCCATCCCACACTTCTGCAATAGTCACATTATGTTCTGTAGCAATATTGTAAAGATTCCAGATTTGGGTGGACAAGCTACTTTGACCACACCATTTATCCTCCCAGAATCGAATAGATTCACCATTCCCCACTTTCCAGGAGTATCCCATGTTAGCTGCTCTAGCAGCCCACATAACATTCTTCCAGAAAGGGGACACCCCATCTAAGTTGCAACAAAAAATATTGGGGTTGTGGGTATCATATTTACTATCAATAATCTGTTTCCAGATCTTGCCCTCTCCATAGGTATATCTCTTAACCCAGGAAGCAAGCATACAAATATTAAAATTAGCAAGATTGGTAATTCCTAAACCTCCATGTTCTTTTCTAATAGTAACATTCCCCCAAGTAGCTAAATGATATTTATGATGGCCCTCATAATTGTCCCAAAACAATGAGAAAGTTGTGAGTTAATCATCTTTAAAGCCCATTTAGGGAATTTAATAGTACCCATTAAATAAGAGGGAATACTGGCTAGACAGGCTTGAACTAAAATCATCCTCTTACCATAAGAGAGTAACCTCCCTCTCCAGCCAGCTCCTCTTTTAATAATCTTGTCAACAACAGGCTGCAGATCCTCTCTTCTAATCTTAGAGTGGTGTAGGGGGGCACCTCGATATTTTATAGGGAATGCCCCCAATTTACAGCCAAAACACTGAGCAAATTTGACAGCAGCATCATGGTCTATGTTAATGGGGACCAAATCACACTTGTGAAAAATTATTCTCATTCCTGACATCTGCTCAAAGCATGACAATAACCACTTGAGATTTTTAGCATTCTCTAGGTTATTGTCCAGGAATAGCAGAGTGTCATCTGCATATTGCATACTGATCACTCCAGCAGGAGTATTAGGAGCAAAAATACCAGATATGTAGTTATTGTCAGCAGCTTTTACTAGTATTCTAGTAAATACATCTGCAACAATATTAAACAACAAAGGGGAGGCTGGATCACCCTGCCTCACACCTTTACCAACAAGGAAATAATCACTATTGGTGTCATTTATCCTGACTCCAACAGATCCTCTATTCAGCAGAGACTTAATCTTATTCATCCACTTAGGGCTAAATCCCCTATTGTGCATGACCTCAATTAAAAACTCTCTATTGATTTTGTCATAAGCTCTCTCATAGTCCAACTTAAACACAAAACCTTGTTTTTTATTCTTAGCAGCCGAATGAATAATCTCATGTGCAACAACTATACTTTCTGCAATGAACCTACCTCTAATAAAAGCAGTTTGGTTTTGAGCAATTATATCATTGCACACATGCCAAAATCTGTTACTGGTACATTTAGAGAAAATTTTAAAACTACAGTTAGTCATGGCTAGAGGTCTGAATTTCTCTAGTCTAACAGCTTAATTCTGTTTAGGAACCAGAGTGAGCAAGGAGAAGTTTAATCTGTAAAGATCTAGTTCCCCCTTCTCCCAATCTCTAAATAAAGCAAAGAGATCCTCCTTGATGACCTCCCAGAATTGTTGGTAGAACAAAAATGGAGAACTATCAGGGCATGGAGCACCTTCACTATAAGAACCAAAGACGGCTTCTTTAATTTCTTTTTCAGAAAAAGGAGCATCTAAACTAGCATTATGAGCATCTGAAACTTTGCTATGCTGGTCCCAAAAGTCATCCTGGAGATTAATATCTAATTTGTCCTGGAAACCAAAAAGCTTGCGATAAAAATCTACAACAGTTTTCAGTATACCTGGAGTGTCTGTCACCATGCCATCTTCACTTTCTAGCATAAGTATTTGTTTCTTCCTCCTTTTCTGGTTTGCCACAGCTTGAAAATATTGAGTATTGTGCTCTCCTTCCAGAATCTCCCTTTATCTGGATCTCTGTCTAGATTTAATTTCTTCTTTCTTCCAGATCTCATTCAATTCTCCTGTAATACATTTAATCCTTTGTTTAGAGCAAGGAGAAAGAGGGTTAGTTTCTGCAAGTATATCTAAGCAATTGTACTCAGCCACCAGGCATTGCTTATGTCTACTTTGGGCATCCTCATAATTGAGCATCCAACCCTTAATAGCTTTCCTGGTGACTCTAATTTTAAACTGCCAAATATCTATGGCCTTAGTGCTCTCACATTTAGTGTTCCAGGCTTTGTAAACTATATCTCTGAAACCCTCCACCTCTAAACACCACTTCTCAAACCTAAACATTTTATTCTTAGGAACAGGAATAGCTTTAGTGTCAACCACCATAGGAGTGTGATCACTCCCTGCTCTAGGCAAAGCTTTAAGTTAAGTAGCTGGGAACATAACATCCCAGTCAACAGACATAAACACCCTATCAATGGCAGCCATAATCATATTATCTTGATTATTGCCCCAAGTATATTTTCTACCAGAATTTTTTAGTTCCATCATGCCAAATTTGTTAACCCAATCATTGAACATATCTGCCCAATGCTGGTTTATTTGGCCAGAACTTTTATCACTAGCCTCCCTGATGAGGTTGAAATCTCCACCTATAATAGTAGGACCATCCCAACCAGCTAGTATATTATGCAGTTCATTAATAAACTCCAGCTTAAGAGTATCATAGCTGGGCCCATATATCGACACGAGACTCCACTCTTTGTTGTCTTGTTTATTCTTCAGGGACATAGATATCCCAAAAGTATGAACGTTTCATAATCTAATATCAAATAAATCTTCCTTCACTCCAACTAAGAGCCCCCTGCTGTATTATTAGCTAGGAGCCACTTCCACAGGAAGCCACATCTACTATCAATGGCTTCCAGTTGTAATGTAGTGAAGGTCTCTTTCTTTGTTTCATAAAAACAAATAATATCAGGGCAATGCGTTTTAATAAACTCTTGCACTCTCAGAATTTTGCCAGGGCCATTTAAGCCTCTGATATTCCAAAAAATGACTATCATGAAATCTTAAAATCAATTTTCCTTCTACTTTTACTATTTCTACTATTAATGACCTCATTCCAAGAGTTATCCATGTCCTGGTTCACATCAATAAGTGTACCATGGGCATCCTCTGGACTAGTTTTTTCTCTTGGTGGTTGCATACAAAATTTCTCTCTAGTGATATCAATATCAGGAGGGAGAAATAAATCTGGGTTGTTATCATGGAAAACACTCAATCTTTTTTTCTCTACCTCTTTAATGATAGCTACATTATGAGAGGCAGAAGAAGTATTCCCCATATTTACACCAGATCTATTAGCAATATTAAGTAAATGCTCATTATCCAAGCAGGAAAAAGAGTTGACCATACCTTTCTCCTGTTTGTATTTGGGAATTTCCAAATCTCTCGTTCTTTTCAGCTCTTGTGCCTTTTGCAATGTAGGTTTGCCATCCCTTTTCACTCTGTCACTTATTCTGGTAGCTGCCACAGGCCCCCATTTTCCTTTGTTCTTACCAGTAGTTTCAGACATCTGTATAATGGGTAGACTTATCTTCCCAGCAGCTTCAAACTGAGGTAAGAGATGAGCACTAATGTTCTCCACGGGGTTTTTCCTCACTATTTCCACATAACTTTTGGCCATAGGAGCTCCTTGTAGTTTAGCAAATATTGTTTTCTCTAAGCTTGAATTAACTTCATCACCACAGACACCATTACTCTTTGATTTGTGCCTAGGAGTAGCAGAAGGCATTGGAGTATGATTGGTTTTACTAGCATTGTTATCATGACCGGTATTCATTTCTTCCCCTAATCAGACTCCTTATCCCCTTTCCTTGGATCAGGAGGATCATCAGCACTATATCCAGCCCCTGCTTCCTCCTCCACAGTAAACTTCAGCAAGTACAGTTCATGATTAATTTCCACAACCCTATCAGTAGGGATTTTCCCAGGATCTCTGACAGCCACCTGAATTCTCACTTTTTCATAAAAGCTTCTAAAAAAAGTTTCTGACAACGTCGGTTGTCAGAAACGAAATATATGGATCTAGAATAATCATGCCATTGGTACATGGCAGTCCTCGGGAAACTTGATGCATCAAAATATCTCCAATAATCAGCCTCTGCCAACCGAGGCTCTTTCGTTCAAAGAAAATCTCCAATAATCAGCGCCCCTTGTGTCCGGTGTGGCCCAGACCTAGGGCTCGCTTGTCTGATGAGGGGCCTAGCCAGGGGTTTGTGGCCGCCGTGGTCCCTGCGACGTGGTGGTCATGCAGGAGCCCGTTTATGTGTATTTTGTAAACGGGCGCCTGCAGCCAACCAAACTGGGTCGTCCCATCTCACCCTGTGTTTTTTTTGTGTATTTTAGACGCAAAAAAAGCGCACATGCGGGGGGTCAAACTAGCGATCTCTACTTCGAGCTAACCGGCACTTACCATCTCGCCACCTTGCCCAACATGCTCACTAACGTACTTTTATTTCTTTTCTTAATTCAGCTTTCCTTTTTATTTTATTTTCCTTTTTTCGTTTATGTTTTTTCTTTTTCTTTCTTCCGGGATCAATGATTTTTATTATAATTCATGAACTTTTTAATCAAATTTATGAACTTTTTTCAAATTCGCTGAACTTTTTTGAAATTCGGTGAACTTTTTTCAAATTCGATGAACTTTTTTTAAAATTTAATGAACTTATCTTAATTCAATGAACTTTTTTCAAATTCAATGAACTTTTTTGTATTCGATGAACTTTTTTTGAAATTCAACAAACTTTTTCTAACTTTGATGAACTTTTTTTTAAATTGATGAACTTTTTTCAAATGTGTAGATTTGCTTTCGAAAATCCATGGAAATGTTTTTCAATTTCGACGAACTTTTTTTCAAAATTGATGAACACTTTTTGAAAATTGATGAACTTTTTTCAAGTTTGACAACTTTTCTTCGAAAAGTGATGAACTTTTTTCAAAATCCATGAACTTTTTCCTATCACAATTTTTTTTCCAATTTTTTAAGCAATACTGTACATGGTTATGCGCAACAAATAGCGTTGCGACTGTGTTATTAGGTGTTATAGGCTGCTACAAATCACTCAAGGCTGGTAGCTCTAGTGGTTAGGGAGTTCGCACGTGCAATGAACTTTAGGAGTTCGAATCCTGTCGCAACCATTGTTTTGGAAAAAATTCGCGCGAGTTTGCTGGTCGACGCAGGCCGGCCCAACTTGCAGGGCGCGTGGGCACCGGCGCTTAAGGCGCCCACTAGGAGCTCCCCGTGGTCATGGCCTGGTGCGCCTGTGGCCACCTCGCCCGATCTTGGGCCAGGGGAGTGCTGCCCGGGGTGCCCTCTGCTTCCTCCAGCAGATGATATGGCTATCCGGACGTACAAGTGGGTTTGCTCTCTTCCCTCTCGATAGGGTTTTTGGTCCTCCCGGAGGCGATCTTTCGCCACCGTCGAGATTGTGTTTCCCTACCTCCACAACGCTGTCCTTTGAATCGCGCTGGCGAATCCTGGGATCGAGGAGGGCCTAGGGTTGTACCAAGGAGTCCCGATCGCATCGCTGTCGGGCTAGGCATCGAGATGTCTTCGAGCGGGGCTTCGGGACCGGCGGAGGCTGGTCAAAAGGAGACCAATGAAGTAGAGAAGAAGATGAAGGAGCTTGGACTATGAGAGGAGGATCTGGACAATGTGGTGTTCGACGAGAAGGAGGCACCGCCGGAGGCGGTCCGGTGGATCGCTTTGGCCAAAGTCCACTCAAGCAAAACCTATAGTCAATTCTGGTTTTTCAAGAATATGAGAGCTGCCTGGGATCTTGCACAGGAGGTGAAATTCAAGCCCCTAGAGGATAACCTCTACACTATCCAATTTTCCTGCCTAGGAGATTTGGAGCGGCCCATGTTGGAGGGCCCTTGGCACTTTAGAGGAGATGCGGTGGTCATCAAGCTGTATGATGGATTAGCGAGCCTTCAACAGTTCAGCTTGACACCATAGAGATATGGGTCCAGATACACGATGTTCCAAAGCTGTACGCACACCTTGTGCCATCGCTTGCGACAAAAGTTGGAGAGGTCCTCTTTGTGGAACCACAATCGCAGGATTTGGTGGGCAATTTTCACCGTGTCTAGGTCAGGATAGCCGTCGCGAAGCCCCTCAAGAACGCAGTATCCATGATCCGTGATGGAAAACGTCAAATCTATGGTGTTAAGTACGAAAAACTACCTGATTGGTGTGATGTCTGTGGCATGCTAGGGCACCTGTTTAAAGTGCATGGGAGCGGGATCCACCCACCGTCGGCTCTGGTGTTTAAAGATCTTAGAGTTTCTTGGGCCATGAGGACTGGGAGAGGTCCTGGTAATGTGCGAGGCTGAAGAGGAGGTTGTCGAGGAGGCCGTACTGGAGGCAGAGGAAGGGGCGACCACGGTAGCTCGTATTATGATGGTTTTGATGAAGAAGATGAGTAGGAAACAAGCCGAGATTCGGACATGGTGGATGCAGAAAATAATAGAAAGAGAGCTTCAGCGGTGGTTCCATCTCAGGTGTCATCAGGAGAAAACACGGTTACCCCTGGCCGTGTCAATCAGCTGGCGTTGCTCCCTCCCGCAGCCTCCCCTAGGCCGAGTGGAACACAGGACCCGAAGAGAGCGAAGATGAATGCAGAAATAGAGAAGAACAATGTCGCTAAACCCAGTACAAGTGTGAAAGGTGATTTGAAGTTGGCGGGCTCGGTCAACGGGCGCTGCCAAGCCCAATGAGTGCCTTATGCTAGAACTATCATGGCACAGGCACAGCCGCGGCGGTCCGTGAACTTCGTGATTTCACGAAGAAATTTGCCCCTACCCTACTTTGCATAGTTTAAATACAAATAGATGGTGCTAGGGTAGAAGCTTTATCTGGTACTCTAGGTTTTGATAATGCGTATGCTATTAGTAGTCAAGGTTGAAGCGGTGGTATTGGTTTGTTCTGGAATAATTCAATAATGTTTGAGATATTTGGTGACTCTGTTTATCACTTGGATGTCTTGGTAGAGGAAAATAACTAGGACAAATGGAGATTGACATGTGTATATGGTGAAGCACAAACACACCTGAGGCATCAGACATGGACGGTTTTGAAAAAATCAGTACCCTGAGCCCTTTACCATGGTTGTGCATGGATGATTTTAATGAAATCATTCGTACGGAAGAGCACGAGGGGGTGGGACAGCGAAGTAACGCCCAGATCCAAGCATTTCAGGATACCACGGATATTTGCATGTTGCTACATACGGGATTTAACAGCAATTTCTGGACCTTTGAGAAGAAAGTAGCCGATGGGAGCTACACAAGGTGTCGGCTAGACAAAGCGCTAGCTAACGTTGGATGGATGAATAAATTTTCCAGAGGCATCCGTATCACATCTCACGTGCTCTACATCTGACCACTCACCTATAATCATTGATTTTGGCGGTCCAGAAGTGGTACAAGCGCAGAGAAGTTTTAAGTACGAGCTAATGTGGGAATTGCGTGAGGGGCTCCGTGACATCCTTACAAGCGGCAGGGACTCCGGGCCACCGTGTACATCACTAGAAGAAATGGAACAGGAACTCAGCAACATTTCTAAGGGGCTAGCCAAGTGGAGTAGAGATACGTTCGAGTCTGTACGCAAGGAAATAAAGGCTCTGAAGCAGGCCTTGGAAGAGTTCAGAAACGACCCAGCAAGGATAGCACCCTCTCATGTATCATCGTGAGGAGATTATGTGGCGCCAAAGAGCACGAATCGATCGAGTGGCTTTCCGCGGGAGACAGGATCACTATTTTTTTTCATCTCCTAGCTAGTCTTCGCAGGAAGAAAAATATGATTAAGGCATTACAAAATTCCCTAGGAATAATTGTTGATGACCCAGCAGAGTTGAAGGCAATGGCTAATGATTTCTATCAAACGTTGTATTCTTCAGAGGGGGTACAGAACATGAAAGCTGTTTTAAACCATGTCCCACGTAAGATTACGCCTGAGATGAACGCTACCCTATGTCCTCCATATACTAATGAAGAGGTTAAAGTGGCTCTCTTCCAAATGTTCCTAACCAAAGCGCCAGGACCGGATGGCTTCCCTACCCATTTTTATCAGCGACATTGGGATATCTATGGAGAAGAGGTAACCAATATTATTCTAAGGATAGTCCGGGGGGAGGAGAGTTGACAGTGTCCTGGACTAGGGGGTACTCAACACGTCATCTCCCGATCTGATAGATTGGGCCGAGGACCCCCGTGGACGTATACTCATGGGCCAGTTCGGACAGCTGCCGCATACAAGGAAGATTCCACAAGACTTGGCGATCAAGACAAGGACTTCTCCCCACCGGCATATTCGGCTAGGACTCTTGTTAACCTAGGCCTCTGGTGCATTATATAAACCAGGGCTAGACTAGTCGATAGAACATACACAACAATAATCATACCATAGGCTAGCTTCTAGGGTTTAGCCTCCTCGATCTCGTGGTAGATCTACTCTTATACTACCTATATCATCAATATTAATCAAGCAGGACGTAGGGTTTTACCTCCATCGAGTGGGCCCAAACCTGGGTAAAACTTCGTGTCCCTTGCCTCCTGTTACCATCCGGCCTATAAGCACAGTTCGCGACCCCCTACCCGAGATCCGCCGGTTTTGACACCGACATTGGTGCTTTCATTGAGAGTTCCCCTGTGTGATCGACAAAAGGATCGATGGCTCGCCTGTAGATCAACTGCGACTTCGGCATCTTCGTCACCAGCTCGACTAGTCACCTTGGTTTGACCAAGAATTGCGCCCCGTGTTCGGATCACCATGTTCAGACGAGGGCCTTCATGAAATATCAACTCCGATCTCTATCAAGAACACGGAGGAATCATCTATGGAGCTCGGGGGCTCAACGTCAACATTGCCCTCAAGCGACTGTGCTGTTTTTCCAAACAGTGAACTTGTATCCGCTGCCACCACCTTTTAGAGCATCGCTTTGACGATCCCTTTGGTGGAATTGTGCGGAATTGAGTCTTCAAAGACCATGCAAAATTTTGTCGAGTTCCGATGGAGGAATATCCGGCAATCTATAATATACCGGAGCCCTGTCAAATCTGGACGGGTATCTGGACGAGTTTAGGGCATGATGTCCAGCTTCTAGCTCGGACGTCCTTTGGAAGATCCAACCGTTGATCGGCTGCGGAATTACTATATACACCACCCCTCAAAATTTCAGCTCGATCCGACCGTCCAAACTCCGGGAACCTTCCGACTAATGCATCACTTTTCGGATCTGTTTTCTGCGCGAGAACGAATCCGACCCGAATTCATCTTTTTTATGAACGAAATTTCAGACATCATTTTTGAAGGAAGTTTTGTATGGGGTATTGTGTTTTGTTCCCAAACGCGTCCCGCTAATTTTGAAGTCTTTTTCAATATGATCTTCACCATCACGTTGGTGTCAAACCAGCCTGATAACATTGCTCTACGGCTACCGACCTGTGCTAGACACGCTGTCACTTTATTGAGCCGAGCTCAATTTCGTCGGATCATCATCTCGGCAAGCCGAACAAGAGTTCGGCATCGCGAAGGATAAATCATCACCAACATCGCCGCCCCACAGATTACACGGAGCGGGCATACCGGCATCGCCGCACGGTCACTTCATCAAGCCGGCATCGACCACGTCACGACCTGCATCGGCAGGGCCGCACTATTGCTTCTTCTAGCTGGTGTCCATCACGCCGACCTACTTTGACTCATCGGCTGACATCGAGGCTTCGACATCTCGGCTGGATTGGGGGCTTCGCCATCTCTTCATCAATCTACTCCGGAGACTTCGGCGTCACTAGCCGACCAGCTCTGCCATGTTAGCTGGACCGAGGGCTTTGCCTCGGCGAGCAAACCTTTGCCAGCATCGCCATACCGTCGCCTTATCGCCATTCAGGCAATGTGTGTGCGGATCGAGTCCCAATTTTGGGAATCACCTTTTCTTCGGATTACTACAACAAATAAACCAGGTGCTATCAATCCTAGTATTTTTTGCTTGTTTGGGTTTATTTTTCCCAAGGAATTATTATTCTGGTTTGTCCATCATCTGTACACAGGTCTATCAAATGATGGTCGCATTAACGACGGTCGCCTGGTGGTTCGGTCAGTTTCCGTACATAGTCCGGCGAACGCCGCATCCGAAACTCGGACCGACCTGTGAATTCAGGCTTTGCCACGCCTTTACCGCATCACGCCGACGCCCTACATCGACATTGACTTCGACGCCAGGCCATATTTCTTTTATTACTCACTTTGCATAAATTATTTATTATGCAACGATTTTTTTAATTATTATTATTACTATTATCTCCAGTTTGCACTACTTTTTGTGCACAGGAAAATGATCCGGGGACTTCGGCATCACTCTGCCGGTCTGCATTGACCGTGCTATGTCACCACTTCGGCGTGTCGAGCTCTCGGCTCCGCCACCTCGGGACCGGCTTGGGGGATGGAACCTTGCCCCGCATCAAGCTCGGACCGCGTCATCAATACCGAACACATTAACCAGCTAAGTCGCTTTCATGCTCAAAACTTTAATTTCTAACTTGTGTTCGGTTCGACCAAACATTATACTTTTTTGGAAAAAAGTTGCTTGTAAAAAATTTTCTTGTCCAAACTTTGTTTGTGACACATAAATTCAAATACCCCGTTTACTTGGGCGGCTTCCTTTATGAAGCTTTTCCTGTTGCATATGATTATACTTGTACGGCTTCGTTCCTTGTTCGTGTATTACGCCACAATATGCACCATGTTGACTTAAGCGATTTGCAAGCTGGGTTGCCTCGCTCCTGTGTTTACCCCTACGTTCCCGATTGTTCGGCTAGGGAGTAAAGGGAGCACCTCTGCGATTGTCACGATCGGGTCACCCGAGCCGGACCTCAGACTGTGTGAAGCCGAAAACTAGCGCTCTTATAGTTTTCAATGATGGTCGGCACACAACGGAACTCATGAGTACAAAAAATCTATTGCACAAGTCCCATAATAACAATGAGCACCGAAGAAAGGTATCGGTGGGGGTACTATTTTCTTCGAAGATGCTTCTTACACTTCGCAATAATATAGCATAAGTTCCCTGAGCGCGCTTTGTGTGTTACAGCCTTATGGCCTGATTGCCTGGTTATTGGAAACACCGTCGATATTCTTGACTGATGGAGTACATAACACTTTTTGGTCCTTGACTGAAGAGGGAGAAGCCGACGGTCGGTTAAGACGCGTTTAAAGTTCGGTTGAACATAGATATGATATAAGTACTTCGGTACATGCAATCATTCTTCTACCCAAGTCACTTGGGGGCTCTTAAGTTTATTTGAGCCATTTTATAATAAGTGTTCTTCTTAGTTGTTGCAAAGTTTTATTATTATTATTTATCACTCCTTTTTTCGATGCGAGTGTTCGGTCACTAGCCGGGGAGCCTAATTTCTCTCTCAAAGCCGCTAGAGTTTAGTTTGCTAAACTGGCCTAATGAGAAGTACCCCGCCCTCAGGATAGGAGGTTGAAGCCGTAGGCTGACCCGCTCGAAGTCTTGAGATAGGATGTATCATGTTAAAGCACGACAGAAGCACTTCTTTTTTCTAAGACCAATTTTTGGATTGACACCGAACACTTGATCTTGTTCGGACGTCATGTTTTTACTGATGTTTTTTGGTTTTCCAAGCTTTTTGGCACTTTTAAACTATTTGTGCTTTTCCAGCATTACTCTCACAGTGCAACGTCGGACACCTTTAGGGATTCAGCAAAAACATTCTCAGATATTGCTATATATGCATCGGTTTCAAATTGTGTCTTCGGTCAATAGTTGGGTTGCCCGGCTCCTGCACTTGCTTCCTACGTTCCGTTTTGTTCGGCTAGGCATGCAAAGGGAGAACCACTGCGATTGTGCTTCTAGCTCACATGGTTAAGCACCTCAGTGGAGAAAGCCGAAAACTGACTGTCACAATAAGCGTCAACTGGTCAGCGATCCGATGACTATGTTAAATGATGGGTCGTTCATAACATTGGCCGAAGTGTTTACGGCTTGACCCCGACTGTCGCCGAACACTACCGGGGGCTATTATCTGGCCTCCCAAACTAAATCCTCGATATTTTGCTCTTACATTAGAGCTGAGGTTTAATGATCATGCTTAGCATGACAACCCAAAGAAAGGAACCGATAGCGGGACTATTTTCTTTGGAAAACATTTCTCTGTTAAACAGTAATATAACTCTTTGCGTACCTTTGTTTATAAAATCGCATGGCCAGATTGCCTTGTTTGTTGTAAATCTTTGCCCTCATAAAGGTTTTATAAAGTAGGACAAACACTCCTCGGCTACTGGCCGAGGAGGTGGAAGCCGATGGTCGGTCAACAAAGTTTTGTACAATGCGGATCTGAGCATTAATGACGTAAAGTACTTGGATACATGGAGCCATTACACATAATTTGTGATTTTACTATGGATATTGATCCTTAATTCGGCCACCCATGCCTGCATTAAGGCTCGGGGGCTACTGGGCTTCGGGCTTATTATTTACAAATATTAAAGGGGCACATCGATCCCCTGATCTGGTGTTGCCACCCGACCAGTGTCTCGGGGGCTATTGCATTGCTTGTCCAATGCAGAAAATTTTATGTGCAATATAGTTTCCGAGGAGATTTTGATCCTCAGGTTGGTCGGCCGCACCCAACCTGAGTCTCGAGGACTGAGCACGCCGCTTTTAGTGTCCCGAAGTATTCTGCCGAGCTTGTACTTGATCCTCAGGCCGATTTTGCAAATCAACCTGAGTCTCAGCGGCTACAAGGATCAGCGGTCTTACGTCATCCTTCAGGTGCATCTTGGGTTTTAGACCGATACACACCTTGAGGGCTACTGGCTATATATCTCGGCGGAGAATAAATTGCACCAATAAAAAATATTCACAAAAATCGGCCCACATTCAGGATGGTGCACCACCTCGGAAGCAGTCCGGCATAAAGCTCGGGCACTAGTGGCTGGCTCCATAGAGGGCATTTCCAGCATTAAGCTCGGCTAAACTCCTTCAAACTTTTTTGAACCAAGGTGATATGACACCTCGGATATAGTCCGGCGTTGGAGCTCGGATACAGTCCGGCGTTGGAGCTCGGATACATAGTCCGGCGTTGGAGCTCGGATACATTCCGGCGTTAGAGCTGGGAAGCGGTCCGGCATTGGTGCTCGGCTGCAAAATATACCGCGAATACAGTCCGGCGTTAGAGCTCGGACGCAAGAGGACACTGCCTCCCGGGAACAACTTCAAACCCGAGGTGTGGCATAAAAATAATAAGGCATTGATAAAGGCCGGAAACTTAAAGGGGCTCCTCGGATACCCGGCGTATAAACTCGTCGAATGCATTTCGGTGATCCTCAAGATTGAAGATGAGAAGATTTGTTGAACCAGTTTTCAAGACCGACGACCGAAGATGAAGAACAGTTTGGAATAATCGAGGAGCGTCCCTAAATTGAAGACCGGTTCAGGGGGCTACTGACAGTGTCCTGGACTAGGGGGGTACTCAACACATCATTTCCCGATCTGATAGATTGGGCCGAGGACCCCCGTGGCCGTATACTCATGGGCCAGTTCGGAAAGCTGCCGCATACAAGGAAGATTCCACAAGACTTGGCGATCAAGACAAGGACTTCTCCCCACCGGCGTATTCGGCTAGGACTGTTGTTAACCTAGGCCTCTGGTGCATTATATAAACCAGGGCCAGGCTAGTCGATAGAACATACACAACAACAATCATACCATAGGCTAGCTTCTAGGGTTTAGCCTCCTCGCTCTCGTGGTAGATCTACTCTTGTAGTACCCATATCATCAATATTAATCAAGCAGGACATAGGGTTTACCTCCATCGAGAGGGCCCGAACCTGGGTAAAACTTCGTGTCCCTTGCCTCCTGTTACCATCCGGCCTAGACGCACAGTTCGGGACCCCCTACCCGAGATCCGCCGGTTTTGACACCGACAAGAGTCCTGAATGTATCAATGACATGGTCTTAGTGCTCATTCCCAAGGTAACAAATCCAACAATGTTAACTCAATTTCGCCCTATTAGCTTGTGCAATGTCTTATACTCCATCCATTCCAAAATATAGTGTGCCCACGCTTCCCGAGATCCAACTTTGATCATAAATTTAACCAATGAGACCAACTGCGGCAGGAGAAAAAATTATATAATTAAAAACTTCTTTCGAATACGAATTCACTGATATAATTTTTGCTCCCGCCGCAATCGGTCTTGGTAGTTAAATTTACGGTCAAAGTTGAAGCACGGGGATAGAGGAAGCACTACATTGTGGAATGGAGGGAGTATAAGATATCATCAAAAGTGGTCGCGAATAGATTGAAACTTATTTTCCCTGACATAATCTCTGAAGAACAGATAGCCTTTGTCCCAGGGAGGTTGATAACAGATAATATCGTTTGCGCCTATGAATGCCTACACTTTATGAAGCGGTCTAGATCAAAATCAAATAGTTACTGTGCTTTGAAGCTGGACATGATGAAGGCATATGATATGTTGGAATGGGCTTACATGAGAGCTATCATGACAAAACTTGGTTTTGCTAGACAGTGGATAGATACTGTAATGGGCATGGTTTCATCGGTATCATTCTTGGTCTTGTTCAATGGAGTGAAGCTTGATTCATTCAAGCCAACAAGAGGTATCAGGCAGGGAGACCCAATCTCCCCCTACTTATTCTTGATTCCAGCAGAGGGCCTTTCATGCCTCCTTAAATCCAGTTCACAGTCATCATTTGTAGGTCTTCAGGTGGCCCCGACAGCTCCCACTATTAACCACCTTTTGTTTGCAGATGACAGCCTGCTATTATTCAAGGCTAGTGTAGAGGGGTCTCGTGCGGTGTCACACCTTCTAGGCACTTATTGTGCTGCTTCAGGTCAGAGAATTAATCATGAAAAGTCATCAATATTTTTTAGTAAAGGGTGCTTGGAAATATAAGAGAGGCAGTGAAGAACACCTTAAATGTGCACAAGGAGTCGTTAAATGAACGTTGTCTTCGGATGCCCGTTGATGTGGGCCATCCGAAAAATTGGACGTTCAAATACCTACGAGATCGTGTGTGGGAGAAGATAAAGGATTGGATGGAGAAGCTCTTATCATCGGCAGGTAAAGAAGTGTTGATCAAATCAGTTGCTCGGGCGATTTCAGTCTACTCTATGTCATGTTTCAGATTGCCAAGAGGTCTATGCGAGAGCATCACTTCGATCAATCTGGTGGGGAAGCAAGCAAGGTAAGAGGAAACCCAGCTAGGTTGCATGGGATATCATGACTAGACCTAAACATCTGGGAGGTTTAGGCTTTCCAGATCTAGAGATTTTTAACTTGGCACTTCTCGCACGCCAAGCATGGAGGCTTCTAACGGGGGAATCATCTTTGAGTGCCCGCATTCTGAAGGTTGTTTATCACTCGGAGTGTACATTACTAGAGGCAGAACTTGGGCCGCGCCCATCACAGATTTGGCGGTCCATACTGGATGGTCGTGACATACTGTCATAGGGCATTGTTAAAAGGATTGGGGGTGCCGAGAACATGGACATTTGGCGACAGAACTGGATTCCGAGAGAAGGTTACAAGAGGCCTATAACGTCACTGGTGCAAAACCCGCCGACTAAGGTCGCTGAACTAATTGATGCTACTACTGCATCATGGAAGGAGGATCTGATCCAAACTACTTTTACTGCTTTTGATGCTGCTAAGATTCTGAAGATACCTTTGTGCACACAAAAGGTAGAGGACTTTTGGGCCTGGCATGAGGAGAATAGAGGTGTATTTAGTGTAAGGTCTGCTTATCGCATGATCCTTTATACCAAGCACGAGCGGGAGGCTTGGCTGCATGAAGAGGAGGGACCTTCCAAAGGCGCAGAATGAGAAGAACAAATGGAGGAATATTTGGCACATACAGGTACCATCTAAACTTCGGATGTTTGTATGGCGTCTGGCAAGACAGTCCATGCCAATTGCGGAATTACTCAAGCACCGAAATATGGCTACTGAGGATACATGCAGACTATGTGGATACTGATACGTGGAGACATGCACTTCTCTCATGCCCTATGTCAGCTAGCGTCTGGGCTCTAGAGCCGGAGGAATTGGTACACCATATGGTGGAAAGGCAAGAGGATAGTCCTAAGAATTGGCTGTTTGCACTACATGAAATACTAGACGCAAATGCGTTCGTACAAATGATTGTCACCCTGTGGGCTATTTGGGGAGCATGGTGGAAAGCAATCTACGAGGATATCTTCGAGTCACCGCATTCTATAAACGGTTTTATTACTAGCTATCTAGCGGAAACTAATTGCATGGACACAAAGCTCCCAAAGCAAGGGGTTTTCAGAGCTCCCAGTCTGACCCAGTAGCAGCCCCCCAGTCGGGCTCGGTGAAAATAAATGTTGATGCTACGGTCCCAAGGCATGCTAAGTATGGTGCAGTTGGGGCGATTTGCAGGAGTGAAGATGGAACCTTCATGGGGGCTTCAGTGTTGGTTTTGAAGTACATTTCCTCTCCACAAATCCTTGAAGCTCTTGCAATCAGAGAAGCGATGGCGTTGGCGGACGACCTATACCAGAGGCGAATTCAGGTGGTATCGGACTGCAAATAGGTGGTGGAGGACCTCAACGAGGAAAATGCATCCGCTCATGTTACTACTGTGCATGAAATAATACATCAATCTCCGGACTTTGATTTTTGCAAGTTTAGTCATGAATTTAGGAGCTCAAATGTCCCTTGGAGGTGGCCGCCGTGTGTGGTTAGGCCACCCTGGGGATCTTTCTTTCGTCCCTGTAAACACTATGACGACTTAATAAAAGCTTCGTGAGGTTGTCTAAAAAAGCAGATGATATGGCTTCTCCTCGGATGTTCCCTTGTCGACCAACGGTGATGAAAGGTTCAGGTCTGCTCCGGCCACCTGTAACATCCCAAAATTTTCCAAATTTTGGAATGTTAATAATAGGATAATATTGATTGAATTACTCTGATTTTCATAGGGAATTAAAACTTTTTGAGTCCTTGTTTAAACTTTTTTTCAAACCATGTTAAAAATTGGATAACATTTTTGTCCAATAAAAAAATATGGTTGGGAAAGTTTATTCAAGAATTCAAAGGGCATTCAATTCTTTTGGAATATTTTGAAACCACATTCAAATATATGAGTGAGAATAAAATGACTTTCTCAAATGTGGTGGATTAATATTCCATTTGGGGTTCTTTGAAGTTTTGAGTTTCATTGGAATTGGATCTTATATGGAATTTTAATGCCATTTAAATATTTCCAAAGTATTCAAATAAAATTTAATGAGAGGAGATAATGCGACTTCTCCAAAAATATATTCGGAAATGTTTAATATGGTACAATTATCCTTTTGTGAATTTGCAAAACTCAAATTGATATTTTTATGTGTGTAATTTAATTATGTCCAGAAAGAATGAATTGTAGTTTGTGCACACAAATAATTTTATTAAAATCTGAAACTATATTTAGTAGGCACCAAATTATAATTATATGCGTGCGAACATTTTTTTTCTTTTGTCTATTAAAGTTCTCTGTGCAATATAAGTATTAAAAAAAGGAATTCAATAACTCCCGAACGTTCGGATTTTGAGCATTTCATCCCGAATGTTTTTACATGGCAACTTTAGTTCGTAGGGGATGGCACATTTAGTTGATAGGGGATGGCAACTTTCTCCTTTATTATTATTTTGTCAGAAAATTGCCATGTTTCCCTGATCTCCTGCAAACTAAACTTGCCACCTAAAACATTCGGATTGCCATGCCTAAATCCCGAACGTCCGGGAGTTATCATTACCGTAAAAAAAAACCTACAGGCTGGCCCAACTGACCGAGCAGCCCACTAGCGAAGCGTTCGTCTTCCTCCTCGTGCACATCTGTACGTTCACCTACAAAGAGACAGCCATGGCTTAGACTGCACCCCAATGCTTCCTCTCCCTTCACTCCCCACACCATCTGACCTCCTGAACCGTGACCGGCGCCCTCGCTCGACCCTCTGCCTTCCTCAGTGCGCCATGGAGACTCCCGTAGTGGCCATTACAAGGTAGAGGAAAAGCCACCATTAAGCACCACCATCTGCTCGAATTCTGACCTCCCCCTCTCCTATAAATAGTACCCATAGGAGAATCTCACAGCCCTCACCCCCTACTAAGCAAAAACCTCTCTACCTCGCCCTCCTCTGTGAGCAATTGCTCGCCAAAGTTCTGCAGCTTCGGCGGCCGCTGCACGCCGTCACCGGACGAGGCCAAGCCCAGAAAATTGCCCAACGGACTCCTCTCGTCTACCTCTTCGCCGTTCTTCTGCTACTTGACTCCGGCGACGTTCTTCCCCAACTCCGGCGACCAACTCCGGCAAGCCTCCTCTAAATTCCGTAAGTCATTTTTCAGAAAAATATCTAAACTTCGGAAATTCGTATCTCCCAAACCGTATGTCCGATTTCGACAAATAAGATATCCCCGGATTCTTTGGGACCTGTAGTTTTCTATGAAATTATAAAATTTCACTTTTGAGCAATCTAAAATTTAGTTTTGATTTAAATGATAAATTGAATATTTTTCCATATCTTTTAATCTATAATTCATATCAAAAAGCTTATTATATAAAAATTGATCATTAGAACCATACCTATCTGTTAGGACCCATGGCTTAATTTTTCAACCATGCTTAGTTCATGTTTTAGGCTCTACACTATAGAATCACTTTTTTTACTCATAATTTAACATCTTCGACCAATTAAATTTTATGCTTAGATAAATCTCTTAGATTGATCCCTAGAAAATTTCTCCGGTCATATGTTACTATCACAAAAATTTGGAGTTATTAAATTATTATTTTCAGTTCCCTAAACTTATATAACCTTCAATTCCCATAGTCGACCACAAGTCTAATTTATGGAAATTTGGTTAACAAAACTTGTCTCTCAATCATTCTATATATTGACATTGTGATCTTTACTTGAACGAATTTGATCCAACCCTAGGATATGACTATGTCAAGTCTCCTTCAAGACCAAACTAGGTCCTATCTAAAACAATAGCCACCTCATGATAATTATCCTAGTAATGTATTTGTATTGTTAATTTGAATCTTTTATTTGGATCTTTATTTGAATTGTTGTGTGTTGAAGTATTTTCTTTCATCGTTAGATATAATGTAAAGTAAAGGAGAGACGATAACAAGTAGGGAATCAACTTCAAGACATAGGCAAGTTGCAATTTGATCATGCCTTCACCTATATTTTCATATTATGCATATCTCATTTAATTTTAATACTATACATGTTTTACAACAGATTTTCAAAGTATTTTTTACTAGCTAGAGCCATTGGTTCAACACTTACAGGCACGCTTGGCCACGCTTGCACAAAAGGGTGGGATGAAAACAAAACTTGTTTCCTTTGGAGCAGAGTTTTGAGAAAAATATTTCTAAGCAAAACTATATACTATTTTTACTTCTACTCCCTGGGCGGAATGGTATTGATGGGAGCGTCTTCAAGTGATTGCGCCCAATCGGGGTCTTGCAGTGAATGCGTCCGACTGGGGTCTTGCACACAGGTTTTCGGTGGGGACCGCCGTCGAGGGGACTGAGATCTTCCAAGTACTGTTTGATGTAGCTTTCAGTACAGCCACATGCTATTATAGGCTCTAGCTTAGCTTAGTACTAATGGGAAACCCAACCCCAGGACCGCCATCGGAGAGAGGCCTTCGTGCCAAAGTTGCGGGCGACTTGGTGTATAGGGGGCTGTTACGGAAAGGCTTCGTCACAATCTCCTCCTAGTCGTGCACCCAAGTGTGTAATGATAAATGGGGTTGGTTGTGTCATTTGGGGAACGTGTACGACCTCTGCAGAGAGTTTAACCTAATCGATTAGCCGTGCCCCCGGTTACGGGCAATTTTGAGCAACTGAAGACTCGGACTGAAGAAGAATCCCCCCTTTCTTTTCAAAAAGTCTGTTTTAAGGGTTAAAGTTGAGGAATGAGACAGTGAATGTGTTTCACTTCAACCTTATGTATGTTTTACCAAAATTTGGAGAATGAGCACTGGTGCTTATATCCAAGTGTCTTACTCCTACCTTTTATACTAAAAACTAGTTTTTTATTTCAGAGGAAGTTTACAAAAAATTAGTATAGGAGAAAATTGGCTTTATGCAAAGAAAATCTCCACCAATACTTACTCTGTATATATAATTTGTTATACTTTCCTATGCATCACCAAGATCATTGCAGAAATTGGTGTATAGGGGGCTGTTGGGGATCGTTGCAGAAATTAAAAAAATTCTACACATCACCAAGATCAATATATGGAGTAACTAGCAACAAGAGGGGAGTGCATCTTCATACCCTTGAAGATCAGAAGTTGTAAGCGTTGCAAGAACGCGGTTGGAGGAGTCGTACATGTAGCGATTCAGATCGCGGCCGAATCCGATCTAAGCACTGAACAACGGTGCCTCCGCGTTCAACACACGTGTAGCCCGATGATGTCTCCCGCGCCTTGATCCAACAAGGAGGAGGGAGAGGTTGAGGAAGAAGGCTCCAACAGCAGCACAACGGCGTGGTGGTGATGGAGTGGCAGTTCTCCGGCAGGGCTTCGCCAAGCTCACGCGACGGAGGAGAGGTGTTGGGGAGGGGAGCGGCTGCGCCTTGGATGTGGTGCTGCAGCCCTCCCCTCACCCCTCTATTTATAGGGAGAAGGGGGAAGGGGGCCGGCCCCTCTAGATGAGATCTAGAGGGGGGGCGGCGGCCGAGGGGGCGGCGGCTTGCCCCCCAAGCAAGGGGGACGCCCCCCTTTAGGGTTCCCCCCAAACCCTAGGCGCATGGGCCCAAGGGGGGATGGCGCCCAGCCCACTAGGGGTTGGTTCCCTTCTACATACAGCCCATAAGGCCCTCCGGGGCAGGTGGACCCTCCCGGTGGACCCCCGGAACTCCTCCGGTGGTCCCGGTACAATACCGGTATACCCCCGAATTCTTCCGGTGACCGTATGATGACTTCCCATATATAAATCTTCACCTCCGGACTATTCTGGAACTCCTCGTGACATCCGGGATCTCATCGAGGACTCCGAACAACATTCGGTAATCACATACAAATCTTCCTGATAACCCTAGCGTCATCGAACCTTAAGTGTGTAGACCCTACAGGTTCGGGAACCATGCAGACATGACCGAGACAACTCCCCGGCCAATAACCAACAGCGGGATCTGGATACCCATGTTGGCTCCCACATGTTCCACGATGATCTCATCGGATGAACCACGATGTCGAGGGTTCAAGCAATCCTGTATACAATTCCCTTTGTCAATCGGTACGTTACTTGCCCGAGATTCGATCGTCGGTATCCCAATACCTCGTTCAATCTCGTTACCGGCAAGTCACTTTACTCGTTCGGTAACACATCATCCCGTGACCAACCCTAAGTCACATTGAGCTCATTACGATGATGTCTTACCGAGTGGGCCCAGAGATACCTCTCCGTCATATGGAGTGACAAATCCCAGTCTCGATTCGTGCCAACCCAACAGACACTTTCAGAGATACCCGTAGTGCACCTTTATAGTCACCCAGTTAAGTTGTGATGTTTGGCACACCCAAAGTATTCCTACGGTATCCGGGAGTTGCACAATCTCATGGTCTAAGGAAAAGATACTTGACATTAGAAAAGCTTTAGCAAACGAACTACACGATCTTGCACTATGCATAGGATTGGGTCTTGTCCATCACATCATTCTCCTAATGATGTGATCCTGTTATCAATGACATCCAATGTCCATGATCAGGAAACCGTAACCATCTATTGATCAACGAGCTAGTCAACTAGAGGCTCACTGGGGATGTGTTGTGGTCTACGTATTGACACATGTATTATGATTTCTGGATAACACAATTATAGCATGAACAATAGACAATTATCATGGACAAGGAAATATAATAATAACCATTTTATTATTGCCTCTAGGGCATATTTCCAACAGTCTCCCACTAGCACTAGAGTCAATAATCTAGTTACATTGTGATGAATCGAACACCCATAGAGTTCTGGTGTTGATCATGTTTTGCTCGAGGAAGATGTTTAGTCAACGGATCTGCGACATTCAGGTCCGTATGCACTTTACAAATATCTATGTCTCAATTTTGAACATTTTCACGAATGGAGTTGAAGCGACGCTTGATATGCCTGGTCTTCCTGTGAAACCTGGGCTCCTTGGCTAGGGCAATAGCTCCAGTGTTGTCACAGAAGAGAGTCATCGGGCCCGACGCATTGGGAATAACTCCTAGGTCGGTAATGAACTCCTTCATCCAGATTGTTTCTTGTGCTGCCTCCGAGGCTGCCATGTACTCCGCTTCACATGTAGATCCCGCCACGACGCTTTGCTTGCAACTACACCAGCTGATTGCCCCACCATTCAAAATATACACGTATCCGGTTTGTGACTTGGAGTCATCCAGATCTGTGTCGAAGCTAGCATCGACGTAACCCTTTACGACGAGCTCTTCGTCGCCTCCATAAACGAGAAACATATGCTTAGTCCTTTTCAGGTACTTCGGGATATTCTTGACCGTTGTCCAGTGTTCCATGCCGGGATTACTTTGGTACCTTCCTACCAAACTCACGGCAAGGTTTACATCAGGTCTAGTACACATCATGGCATACATAATAGACCCTATGGCCGAGGCATAGGGGACGACACTCATCTTTTCTCTATCTTCTACCGTGGTCGGGCATTGAGCCGTGCTCAATCTCATACCTTGCAATATAGGCAAGAACCCCTTCTTGGACTGATCCATATTTAACTTCTTCAATATCTTGTCAAGGTACGTACTTTGTGAAAGACAAATGAGGCGTCTCGATCTATCTCTACAGATCTTGATGCCTAATATATAAGCAACTTCTCCAAGGTCCTTCATTGAAAAACACTTGTTCAAGTAGGCCTTTATGCTTTCCAAGAATTCTATATCATTTCCCATCAATAGTATGTCATCCACATATAATATGAGAAATGCTACAGAGCTCCCACTCCCTTTCTTGTAAACACAAACTTCTCCATAAGTCTGCATAAACCCAAACGCTTTGATCATCTCATCAAATCGAATGTTCCAACTCCGAGAGGCTTGCACCAACCCATAGATTGAGCGTTGGAGCTTGCACACCTTGTCAGCATTCTTAGGATCGACAAAACCTTCCGGCTGCATCATATACAATTCTTCCTTAATGAAACCATTAAGGAATGCCGTTTTGATGTCCATTTTCCATATCTCATAATCATAGAATGCGGCAATTGCTAACATGATTCGGACGGACTTCAGCTTCGCTACGGGTGAGAAAGTCTCATCGTAGTCAACCCCTTGAACTTGTCGATAACCCTTAGTGACAAGCCGAGCCTTATAGATGGTCACATTACCATCTGCGTCTGTCTTCTTCTTAAAGATCCATTTATTTTCTATGGCTCGCCGATCATTGGGCAAGTCAGTCAAAGTCCATACTTCGTTTTCATACATGGATCCTATCTCGGATTTCATGGCTTCCAGCCATTTGTCGGAATCTGGGCCTGCCATTGCTTCTTCATAGTTCGAAGGTTCACCATTGTCTAACAACATGATTTCCAGGACAGGGTTGCCGTACCACTCTGGTGTGGAACATGTCCTTGTGGACCTACGAAGTTCAGTAGCAACTTGATCCGAAGTTTCATGATCATCATCATTAACTTCCTCTCAATTCGGTGCTGGCACCTCAGAAACATTTTCTTGAGCTGCGCCACTCTCCGGTTCAAGAGGCAATACTTCATCAAGTTCTACTTTCCTCCCACTTACTTCTTTCAAGAGAAACTCTTTCTCTAGAAAGGATCCATTCATGGCAACAAAGATCTTTCCTTCGGATCTGAGGTAGAAGGTATACCCAATAGTTTCTTTAGGGTATCCTATGAAGACGCATTTTTCCGATTTGGGTTCGAGCTTTTCAGGTTGAAGTTTCTTGACATAAGCATCGCATCCCCAAACTTTCAGAAATGACAGCTTAGGTTTCTTACCAAACCACAATTCATACGGTGTCGTCTCAACGGATTTCGACGGAGCCCTATTTAAAGTGAATGTGGCAGTCTCTATAGCATAACCTCAAAATGACAGCGGTAGATCGGTAAGAGACATCATAGATCGTACCATATCCAATAGAGTGCGACTATGACGTTCGGACACACCATTACGCTGAGGTGTTCCAGGCGGCGTGGGTTGTGAAACAATTCCACATTTCCTTAAGTGCGTGCCAAATTCGTGACTCAAATATTCTCCCCCACGATCTGATCGTAAGAACTTGATTTTCCTGTCACGTTGATTCTCAACCTCACTTTGAAATTCCTTGAACTTTTCAAAGGTCTCAGACTTGTGTTTCATTAAGTAGACATACCCATATCTACTCAAGTCATCAGTGAGGGTGAGAACATAACGATAGCCACTGCGAGCCTCAACACTCATTGGACCGCAAACATCAGTATGTATGATTTCCAATAAGTTGGTTGCTCGCTCCATTTTTCCGGAGAACGGAGTCTTGGTCATTTTGCCCATGAGGAATGGTTCGCACGTGTCAAATGATTCATAATAAAGAGACTCCAAAAGTCCATCTGCATGGAGTTTCTTCATGCGTTTGACACCAATGTGACCAAGGCGGCAGTGCCACAAGTATGTGGGACTATCATTATCAACCTTACATCTTTTGGCATTCACGCTATGAATATGTGTAACATTATGTTCGAGATTAAATAAGAATAAACCATTGACCAGCGGGGCATGACCATAAAACATGTCTCTCATATAAATAGAACAACCATTATTCTCAGATTTAAATGAGTAGCCATCTCACATTAAACGAGATCCAGATACAATGTTCATGCTCAAAGCTAGTACTAAATAACAATTATTGAGGTTTACAACTAATCCCTTAGGTAAATGTAGAGGTAGCGTGCCAACGGCGATCACATCGACCTTGGAACCATTCCCGACGTGCATCGTCACCTCGTCCTGTGCCAGTCTCCGTTTATTCCGCAATTCCTGTTTTGAGTTACAAGTATGAGCAACTGCACCGGTATCAAATACCCAGGAGCTACTACGAGCGCTGGTTAGGTACACATCAATAACATGTATATCACATATACCATTGGCATTGCCGGCCTTCTTATCCGCTAAGTACTTGGGGCAGTTCCGCTTCCAGTGACCATTTCCCTTGCAATAAAAGCACTCAGTGTCAGGCTTGGGTCCATTCTTTGGCTTCTTTCCGGCAGCTTGCTTACCGGGCACGGCAACTCCCTTGCCGTCCTTCTTGAAGTTCTTTTTACCCTTGCCTTTCTTGAACTTAGTGGTTTTATTCACCATCAACACTTGATGTTCCTTTTTGATTTCCACCTCCGCTGATTTCAGCATTGAATATACCTCAGGAATGGTCTTTTCCATCCCCTGCATATTGAAGTTCATCAGAAAGCTCTTGTAGCTAGGTGGGAGCGACTGAAGGATTCTATCAACGACCGCATCATCCGGGAGATTAACTCCTACCTGAGACAAGCGGTTGTGCAACCCAGACATTTTGAGTATGTGCTCGCTGACGGAACTATTCTCCTCCATCTTACAACTGTAGAACTTGTCGGAGACTTCATATCTCTCGACCCGGGCATGAGCTTGGAAAACCATTTTCAGCTCTTGGAACATCTCATATGCTCTGTGTTTCTCAAAACGCTTTTGGAGCCCCGGTTCTAAGCTGTAAAGCATGCCGCACTGAACCAGGGAGCAATCATCACTACGCGTCTGCCAGGCGTTCATAATGTCTTGATCTGCTGGGAAAACAGGTGCTTCACCTAGCGGTGCGTCAAGGACATATGCTTTCTTGGCAGCTATGAGGATAATCCTCAGGTTACGGACCCAGTCCGTGTAGTTGCTGTTGGGAACGCAGTAATTTCGAAAATTTTCCTACGCACACGCAAGATCATGGTGATGCATAGCAACGAGGGGGAGAGTGTTGTCTACGTACCAACGCAGACCGACTGCGGAAGCGATCCCACAACGTAGAGGAAGTAGTCGTACGTCTTCTTCCCGATCCAACCGATCCAAGCACCGTTACTCCGGCACCTCCGAGTTCTTAGCACACGTTCAGCTTGATGACGATCCTTGGGCTCTGATCCAGCAAAGCGTCGAGGAAGAGTTCCGTCAGCACGACGGCGTGGTGACGATCTTGATGTACTACCGACGCAGGGCTTCGCCTAAGCACTACAACGGTATGATCGAGGTGGAATTTGGTGGCAGGGGCACCGCACACGGCTAAGGAACGATCAACAATGATCAACTTTTGTGTCTATGGGGTGCCCCCTGCCCTCGTATATAAAGGAGCAGGGGGAGGGGTTCGGCCGGCTAGGGAGAGGGAGCGGGAGGAGTCCTACTCCTACCGGGAGTAGGACTCCCCCCTCAATCCTATTCCAACTAGGACTCCCAAGGGGGAAAGGAGAGAGAGAGGGGGGCCGGCCCCTTCTCCTAGTCCTAATAGGACTTGGGGAAGGGGGGGGGGCGCGGCCAGCTATGGGCTGCCCCTTTTCTCTTTTCCACTAAGGCCCAATAGGCCCATTTGCCTCCCGGGGGGTTCCGGTAACCCTCCCGGTATTCCGGTAAAATCCCGATTTCACCCGGAACACTTCCGGTGTCCAAACATAGGCTTCCAATATATCAATCTTTACGTCTCGACCATTTCGAGACTCCTCATCATGTCCATGATCACATCCGGGACTCCGAACAACCTTCGGTACATCAAAATGCATAAACTCATAATAACTGTCATCGTAACGTTAAGCGTGCGGACCCTACGGTTCGAGAACAATGTAGACATGACCGAGACATGTCTCCGGTCAATAACCAATAGCGGGACCTGGATGCCCATATTGGCTCCTACATATTCTACGAAGATCTTTATCGGTCAGACCGCATAACAACATACGTTGTTCCCTTTGTCATCGGTATGTTACTTGCCCGAGATTCGATCGTCGGTATCCAATACCTAGTTCAATCTCGTTACCGGCAAGTCTCTTTACTCATTCCGTAATACATCATCTCACAACTAACATATTAGTTGCAGTGCTTGCAAGGCTTATGTGATGTGCATTACCGAGAGGGCCCAGAGATACCTCTCCGACAATCGGAGTGACAAACCCTAATCTCGAAATACGCCAACCCAACATCCACCATTGGAGACACCTGTAGTACTCCTTTATAATCACCCAGTTACGTTGTGACGTTTGGTAGTACCCAAAGTGTTCCTCTGGTAAACGGGAGTTGCATAATCTCATAGTTATAGGAACATGTATAAGTCATGAAGAAAGCAATAGCAACATGCTAAACGATCGGGTGCTAAGCTAATGGAATGGGTCATGTCAATCAGATAATTCAACTAATGATGTGACCTCGTTAATCAAATAACAACTCTTTGTTCATGGTTAGGAAACATAACCATCTTTGATTAACGAGCTAGTCAAGTAGAGGCATACTAGTGACACTCTGTTGGTCTATGTATTCACACATGTATTATGTTTCCGGTTAATACAATTCTAGCATGAATAATAAACATTTATCATGATATAAGGAAATAAATAATAACTTTATTATTGCCTCTAGGGCATATTTCCTTCAGTCTCCCACTTGCACTAGAGTCAATAATCTAGATTACACAGTAATGATTCTAACACCCATGGAGCCTTGGTGCTGATCATGTTTTGCTCGTGGAAGAGGCTTAGTCAACGGGTCTGCAACATTCAGATCCGTATGTATCTTGCAAATCTCTATGTCTCCCACCTGGACTAAATTCCGGATGGAGTTGAAGCGTCTCTTGATGTGTTTGGTCCTTTTGTGAAATCTGGATTCCTTTGCCAAAGCAATTGCACCAGTATTGTCACAAAAGATTTTCATTGGACCCGATGCACTAGGTATGACACCTAGATCGGATATGAACTCCTTCATCCAGACTCCTTCGGTCGCTGCTTCCGAAGCAGCTATGTACTCCGCTTCACATGTAGATCCCGCTATGACGCTTTGTTTAGAACTGCACCAACTGACAGCTCCACCGTTTAAAGTAAACACGTATCCGGTTTGCGATTTAGAATCGTCCGGATCAGTGTCAAAGCTTGCATCAACGTAACCTCTTACGGTGAGCTCTTTGTCACCTCCATATACGAGAAACATATCCCTAGTCCTTTTCAGGTATTTCAGGATGTTCTTGACCGCTGTCCAGTGATCCACTCCTGGATTACTTTGGTACCTCCCTGCTAAACTTATAGCAAGGCACACATCAGGTCTGGTACACAGCATTGCATACATGATAGAGCCTATGGCTGAAGCATAGGGAACATCTTTCATTTTCTCTCTATCTTCTGCAGTGGTCGGGCATTGAGTCTGACTCAACTTCACACCTTGTAACACAGGCAAGAACCCTTTTGCTTGATCCATTTTGAACTTCTTCAAAATCTTGTCAAGGTATGTGCTTTGTGAAAGTCCAATTAAGCGTCTTGATCTATCTCTATAGATCTTTATGCCTAATATGTAAGCAGCTTCCCCGAGGTCTTTCATCGAAAAACTTTTATTCAAGTATCCCTTTATGCTATCCAGAAATTCTATATCATTTCCAATCACCAATATGTCATCCACATATAATATCAGAAATGCTACAGCGCTCCCACTCACTTTCTTGTAAATACAGGCTTCTCCAAAAGTCTGTATAAAGCCAAATGCTTTGATCACACTATCAAAGCGTTTATTCCAACTCCGAGATGCTTGCACCAGTCCATAAATGGATCGCTGGAGTTTGCACACTTTGTTAGCTCCCTTCGGATCGACAAAACCTTCTGGTTGCATCATATACAACTCTTCTTCCAGAAATCCATTCAGGAACGTAGTTTTGACATCCATTTGCCATATTTCATAATCATAAAATGCGGCGATTGCTAACATGATTCTGACGGACTTAAGCATCGCTACGGGTGAGAAGGTCTCATCGTAGTCAACCCCTTGAACTTGTCGAAAACCTTTTGCGACAAGTCGAGCTTTATAGACAGTAATATTACCGTCAGCGTCAGTCTTTTTCTTGAAGATCCATTTATTCTCAATTGCTTGCCGATCATCGGGCAAGTCAACCAAAGTCCATACTTTGTTCTCATACATGGATCCCATCTCAGATTTCATGGCCTCAAGCCACTTTGCGGAATCTGGGCTCACCATCGCTTCTTCATAGTTCGTAGGTTCATCATGATCTAGTAGCATGACTTCCAGAACTGGATTACCGTACCACTCTGGTGCGGATCTCACTCTGGTTGATCTACATGGTTCAGTAGTATCTTGTCCTGAAGCTTCATGATCATCATCATTAGCTTCCTCACTAATTGGTATAGGTGTCGCAGAAACAGTTTTCTGTGATGTACTATTTTCCAATAAGGGAGCAGGTACAGTTACCTCGTCAAGTTCTACTTTCCTCCCACTCACTTCTTTCGAGAGAAACTCCTTCTCTAGAAATGATCCATTCTTAGCAACGAATGTCTTGCCTTCGGATCTGTGATAGAAGGTATACCCAACAGTTTCCTTTGGGTATCCTATGAAGACACATTTCTCCGCTTTGGGTTCGAGCTTATCAGGTTGAAGCTTTTTCACATAAGCATCGCAGCCCCAAACTTTAAGAAACGACAACTTTGGTTTCTTGCCAAACCATAGTTCATAAGGCGTCGTCTCAACGGATTTTGATGGTGCCCTATTTAACATGAATGTGGCTGTCTCTAAAGCATAACCCCAAAACGATAGCGGTAAATCAGTAAGAGACATCATAGATCGCACCATATCTAGTAAAGTACGATTACGACATTCGGACACACCATTACGCTGTGGTGTTCCGGGTGGCGTGAGTTGCGAAACTATTCCACAATTTTTCAAATGTACACCAAACTCGTAACTCAAATATTCTCCTCCACGATCAGATTGTAGAAACTTTATTTTCTTGTTACGATGATTTTCAACTTCACTCTGAAATACCTTGAACTTTTCAAATGTTTCAGACTTATGTTTCATTAAGTAGATATACCCATATCTGCTTAAATCATCTGTGAAGGTGAGAAAATAACGATATCCGCCACGAGCCTTAATATTCATCGGACCACAAACATCGGTATGTATGATTTCCAATAAATCTGTTGCTCTCTCCATAGTACCGGAGAACGGTGTTTTGGTCATCTTGCCTATGAGGCACGGTTCGCAAGCACCAAGTGATTCATAATCAAGTGGTTCCAAAAGCCCATCAGTATGGAGTTTCTTCATGCGCTTTACACCGATATGACCTAAACGGCAGTGCCACAAATAAGTTGCACTATCATTATCAACTCTGCATCTTTTGGCTTCTACATTATGAATATGTGTATCACTACTATCGAGATTCAACAAGAATAGACCACTCTTCAAAGGTGCATGACCATAAAAGATATTACTCATATAAATAGAACAACCATTATTCTCTGATTTAAATGAATAACCGTCTCGCATTAAACAAGATCCAGATATAATGTTCATGCTCAACGCTGGCACCAAATAACAATTATTTAGGTCTAATATTAATCCCGAAGGTAGATGTAGAGGTAGCGTGCCGACCGCGATCACATCGACTTTGGAACCGTTTCCCACGCGCATCGTCACCTCGTCCTTTGCTAGCGTCCGCTTATTCTGTAGTCCCTGTTTCGAGTTGCAAATATTAGCAACAGAACCAGTATCAAATACCCAGGTGCTACTGCGAGCTCTAGTAAGGTACACATCAATAACATGTATATCACATATACCTTTGTTCACCTTGCCATCCTTCTTATCCGCCAAATACTTGGGGCAGTTCCGCTTCCAGTGACCAGTCTGCTTGCAGTAGAAGCACTCAGTTTCAGGCTTAGGTCCAGACTTGGGTTTCTTCTCCTGAGCAGCAACTTGCTTGTTGTTCTTCTTGAAGTTCCCCTTCTTCTTCCCTTTGCCCTTTTTCTTGAAACTAGTGGTTTTGTTAACCATCAACACTTGATGCTCCTTCTTGATTTCTACCTCCGCAGCTTTCAGCATTGCGAAGAGCTCGGGAATAGTCTTGTTCATCCCTTGCATATTATAGTTCATCACGAAGCTCTTGTAGCTTGGTGGCAGTGATTGGAGAATTCTGTCAATGACGCAATCATCTGGAAGATTAACTCCCATCTGAATCAAGTGATTATTATACCCAGACATTTTGAGTATATGCTCACTGACAGAACTGTTCTCCTCCATCTTGCAGCTATAGAACTTATTGGAGACTTCATATCTCTCAATTCGGGCATTTTCTTGAAATATTAACTTCAACTCCTGGAACATCTCATATGCTCCATGACGTTCAAAACGTCGTTGAAGTCCCGATTCTAAGCCGTAAAGCATGGCACACTGAACTACCGAGTAGTCATCAGCTTTGCTCTGCCAGACGTTCATAACATCTGGTGTTGCTCCAGCAGCAGGCCTGGCACCTAGCGGTGCTTCCAGGACGTAATTCTTCTGTGCAGCAATGAGGATAATCCTCAGGTTACGGACCCAGTCCGTGTAATTGCTACCATCATCTTTCAACTTTGCTTTCTCAAGGAACGCATTAAAATTCAACGGAACAACAACACGAGCCATCTATCTACAACAAGCAAGATACTATCAGGTACTAAGTTCATGATAAGTTTTAAGTTTAGTTAATCAAATTACTTAGGAACTCCCACTTAGATAGACATCCCTCTAATCCTCTAAGTGATCACGTGATCCAAATCAACTAAACCATAACCGATCATCACGTGAGATGGAGTAGTTTTCAATGGTGAACATCGTCATGTTGATCATATCTACTATATGATTCACGCTCGACCTTTCGGTCTCTGTGTTCCGAGGCCATATCTGCATATGCTAGGCTCGTCAAGTTTAACCTGAGTATTCTGCGTGTGCAAAACTGGCTTGCACCCGTTGTAGATGGACGTAGAGCTTATCACACCCGATCATCACGTGGTGTCTGGGCACGACGAACTTTGGCAACGGTGCATACTCAGGGAGAACACTTCTTGATAATTTAGTGAGAGATCATCTTATAATGCTACCGTCAATCAAAGCAAGATAAGATAAATAAAAGGATAAACATCACATGCAATCAATATAAGTGATATGATATGGCCATCATCTTCTTGTGCTTGTGATCTCCATCTCCGAAGCACCGTCATGATCACCGTCGTCACCGGCGCGACACCTTGATCTCCATCGTAGCATCGTTGTCGTCTCGCCAATCTTATGCTTCCACGACTATCACTACCGCTTAGTAATAAAGTAAAGCATTACATCGCGATTGCATTGCATACAATAAAGCGACAACCATATGGCTCCTGCCAGTTGCCGATAACTCGGTTACAAAACATGATCATCTCATACAATAAAATCAGCATCATGCCTTGACCATATCACATCACAACATGCCCTGCAAAAACAAGTTAGACGTCCTCTACTTTGTTGTTGCAAGTTTTACGTGGCTGCTACGGGCTTAAGTAAGAACTCATCTCACCTACGCATCAAAACCACAACGATAGTTCGTCAAATAGACTCCGTTTTAACCTTCTCAAGGACCGGGCGTAGTCACACTTGGTTCAACTAAAGTTGGAGAGACAGTCTTCCGCAAGCCATCTATGTGCATAGCACTTCGAGGGAACCGGTCTCGCGTAAGAGTACGCGTAAGGTTGGTCCGGATCGTCTCGTCCAACAATACCGCCGAACCAAAGTATGACATGCTGGTAGGCAGTATGACTTGTATCGCCCACAACTCACTTGTGTTCTACTCGTGCAAATAACATCAAACCATAAAAACCTAGGCTCGGATGCCACTGTTGGGAACGCAGTAATTTCAAAAAATTTCCTACGCACACGCAAGATCATGGTGATGCATAGCAACGAGGGGGAGAGTGTTGTCTACGTACCAACGCAGACCGACTGCGGAAGCGATCACACAACGTAGAGGAAGTAGTCGTATGTCTTCTTCCCGATCCAACCGATCCAAGCACCGTTACTCCGGCACCTCCGAGTTCTTAGCACACGTTCAGCTCGATGACGATCCTCGGGCTCCGATCGAGCAAAGTGTCGAGGAAGAGTTCTGTCAACACGACGGCGTGGTGACGATCTTGATGTACTACCGACGCAGGGCTTCGCCTAAGCACTACAACGGTATGATCGAGGTGGAATTTGGTGGCAGGGGGCACCGCACACGGCTAAGGAACGATCAACAATGATCAACTTGTGTGTCTATGGGGTGCCCCCTGCCCCCGTATATAAAGGAGCAGGGGGAGGGGTTCGGCCGGCTAGGGAGAGGGCGCGGGAGGAGTCCTACTCCTACCGGGAGTAGGACTCCCCCCTCAATCCTATTCCAACTAGGACTCCCAAGGGGGAAAGGAGAGAGAGGGGGGCCGGCCCCTTCTCCTAGTCCTAATAGGACTTGGGGAAGGGGGGCGCGGCCAGCTATGGGCTGCCCCTTTTCTCTTTTCCACTAAGGCCCAATAGGCCCATTTGCCTCCCGGGGGGTTCCGGTAACCCTCCCGGTATTCCGGTAAAATCCCGATTTCACCCGGAACACTTCCGGTGTCCAAACATAGGCTTCCAATATATCAATCTTTACGTCTCGACCATTTCGAGACTCCTCATCATGTCCGTGATCACATCCGGGACTCCGAACAACCTTCGGTACATCAAAATGCATAAACTCATAATAACTGTCATCGTAATGTTAAGCGTGCGGACCCTACGGTTCGAGAACAATGTAGACATGACCGAGACATGTCTCCGGTCAATAACCAATAGCGGGACCTGGATGCCCATATTGGCTCCTACATATTCTACGAAGATCTTTATCGGTCAGACCGCATAACAACATATGTTGTTCCCTTTGTCATCGGTATGTTACTTGCCCGAGATTCGATTGTCGGTATCCAATACCTAGTTCAATCTCGTTACCGGCAAGTCTCTTTACTCGTTCCGTAATACATCATCTCACAACTAACATATTAGTTGCAATGCTTGCAAGGCTTATGTGATGTGCATTACCGAGAGGGCCCAGAGATACCTCTCCGACAATCGGAGTGACAAACCCTAATCTCGAAATACGCCAACCCAACATCCACCATTGGAGACACCTGTAGTACTCCTTTATAATCACCCAGTTACGTTGTGACGTTTGGTAGTACTCAAAGTGTTCCTCTGGTAAACGGGAGTTGCATAATCTCATAGTTATAGGAACATGTATAAGTCATGAAGAAAGCAATAGCAACATACTAAATGATCGGGTGCTAAGCTAATGGAATGGGTCATGTCAATCAGATCATTCAACTAATGATGTGACCTCGTTAATCAAATAACAACTCTTTGTTCATGGTTAGGAAACATAACCATCTTTGATTAACGAGCTAGTCAAGTAGAGGCATACTAGTGACACTCTGTTGGTCTATGTATTCACACATGTACTATGTTTCCGGTTAATACAATTCTAGCATGAATAATAAACATTTATCATGATATAAGGAAATAAATAATAACTTTATTATTGCCTCTAGGGCATATTTCCTTCAGTTGCTGCCATCGTCTTTCAGCTTGGTTTTCTCTAGGAACGCGTTGAAGTTGAGGGCAACATTAGCGTGGGCCATTTGATCTACAAGACATATTGCAAAGATTTTTAGACTATGTTCATGATAATTAAGTTCATCTAATCAAATTATTTAATGAACTCCCACTCAGATAGACATCCCTCTAGTCATCTAAGTGATACATGATCTGATTCAACTAGGCCGTGTCCGATCATCACGTGAAATGGACTAGTCATCATCGGTGAACATCTTCATGTTGATCGTATCTTCTATACGAATCATGTTCGACCTTTCGGTCTTCCGTGTTCCGAGGCCATGTCTGTACATGCTAGGCTCGTCAAGTCAAGCTAAGTGTATTGCGTGTGTAAATCTGGCTTACACCCATTGTATGCGAATGTTAGAACCTATCACACCCGATCATCACGTGGTGCTTCGGAACAACGAACCTTAGCAACGGTGCACAGTTAGGGGGAACACTTTCTTGAAATTATTGTGAGGGATCATCTTATTTATGCTACCGTCGTTCTAAGCAAATAAGATGTAAAACATGATAAACATCACATGCAATCAAATAGTGACATGATATGGCCAATATCATTTTGCTCCTTTTGATCTCCATCTTCGGGGCGCCATGATCATCATTGTCACCGGCATGACACCATGACCTCCATCATCATGATCTCCATCATCGTGTCTTCATGAAGTTGTCTCGCCAACTATTACTTCTACTACTATGGCTAACGGTTAGAAATAAAGTAAAGTAATTACATGACGTATATGTTGACACGTAGGTCATAAATAAATTAAGACAACTCCTATGGCTCCTGCCGGTTGTCATACTTATCGACATGCAAGTCATGATTCCTTTTACAAGAACATGATCAATCTCATACATCACATATATCATTCATCACATCCTTTTGTCCATATCACATCACACGGCATATGCTGCAAAAACAAGTTAGACGTCCTCTAATTGTTGTTGCAAGTTTTTACGTGGCTGCTATAGGTTTCTAGCAAGAACATTTCTTACCTACGCCAAAACCACAACATGATATGCCAATTTCTATTTACCCTTCATAAGGACCCTTTTCATCGAATCCGATCCGACTAAAGTGGGAGAGACAGACACCCGCTAGCCACCTTATGCAACTAGTGCATATCAGTCGGTGGAACCAGTCTCATGTAAGCATACGTGTAAGGTCGGTCCGGGCCGCTTCATCCCACGATGCCGCCGAAAAAAGATAAGACTAGTAACGGCAAGTAAATTGACAAAATCGACGCCCACAACAACTTGTGTTCTACTCGTGCATAGAAACTACGCATGGACCTAGCTCTGATACCACTGTTGGGGATTGTTGCAGAAATTAAAAAAATTCTACGCATCACCAAGATCAATCTATGGAGTAACTAGCAACGAGAGGGGAGTGCATATTCATACCCTTGAAGATCACGAGTCGAAAGCGTTGCAAGAACGCGGTTGGAGGAGTCGTACACGTAGCGATTCAGATCGCGGCCGAATCCGATCTAAGCATCAAACAACGGTGCCTCCGCGTTCAACACACGTGTAGCCCGGTGACGTCTCCCGCGCCTTGATCCAGCAAGGAGGAGGGAGAGGTTGAGGAAGAAGGCTCCAACAGCAGCACGACGGCGTGGTGGTGATGGAGTGGAAGTTCTCCGGCAGGGCTTCGCCAAGCTCCGCGGAGGAGGAGCGGTATTGGGGAGGGGAGGGGCTGCGCCTTGGATGTGGTGCTGCAGCCCTCCCCTCGCCCCTCTATTTATAGGGAGAAGGGGGAAGGGGGCCGGCCCCTCTAGATGAGATCTAGAGGGGGGCGGCCGCCAAGGGGGAGGGGGCTTGCCCCCCAAGCAAGGAGGGGCGCCCCCCTTTAGGGTTCCCCCCAACCCCTAGGTGCATGGGCCCTAGGGGGATGGCGCCCAGCCCACTAGGGGCTGGTTCCCTTCCACCTACAGCCCATAAGGCCCTCCGGGGCAGGTAGACCCTCCCGGTGGACCCCCGGAACCCCTCCGGTGGTCCCGGTACAAAACCGGTATACCCCCGAATTCTTCCGGTGAACGTATGATGACTTCCCATATATATAATTCTTCACCTCCAGACAATTCTGGAACTCCTCGTGACGTCCGGGATCTCATCCGGGACTCCGAACAACATTTGGTAATCACATACAAATCTTCCTGATAACCCTAGCGTCATCGAACCTTAAGTGTGTAGACCCTATGGGTTTGGGAACCATGCAGACATGACCGAGACAACTCTCCAGCCAATAACCAACAGCGGGCTCTAGATACCCATGTTGGCTCCCACATGTTCCGTGATGATCTCATCGGATGAACCACGATGTCGAGGATTCAAGCAATCCCATATACAATTCCCTTTGTCAATCGGTATGTTACTTGCCCGAGATTCGATCGTCGGTATCCCAATACCTTATTCAATCTCGTTACCGGCAAGTCACTTTACTCGTTCCATAACACATCATCCCGTGACCAACCCTTAGTCGCATTGAGCTCATTACGATGATGTCTTACCAAGAGGGCCCAGAGATACCTCTCCGTCATACGGAGTGACAAATCCCAGTCTCGATTCGTGCCAACCCAACAGACACTTTCAGAGATACCCGTAGTGCACCTTTATAGTCACCTAGTTACGTTGTGACGTTTGGCACACCCAAAGTGTTTCTACGATATCCGGGAGTTGCACAATCTCATGGTCTAAGGAAAAGATACTTGACATTAGAAAAGCTTCAGCAGACGAACTACACGATCTTGCGCTATGCATAGGATTGGGTCTTGTCCATCACATCATTCTCCTAATGATGTGATCCCGTTATCAATGACATCCAATGTCCATGGTCAGGAAACCGTAACCATCTATTGATCAACAAGCTAGTCAACTAGAGGCTCACTAGGGACATGTTGTGGTCTATGTATTCACACATGTATTACGATTTCTGGATAACACAATTATAGCATGAACAATAGACAATTATCATGAACAAGGAAATATAATAATAACCATTTTCTTATTGCCTCTAGGGCATATTTCCAACATTTTTTACTAGCTAGAGCCATTGGTTCAACACTTACAGGCACGCTTGGCCATGCTTGCACAAAAGGGTGGGTTGAAAACCAAACTTGTTTCCTTTGGAGCAGAGTTTTGAGAAAAATATTTTTAAACAAAACTATATACTATTTTTACTTCTACTCCCTGGGCGGAATGGTATTGATGGGAGCGTCTTCAAGTGATTGCGCGGAATCGGGTTCTTGCAGTGAATGCGCCCGACTGGGGTCTTGCACATAGGTTTTTGGTGGGGACCGCCATCCAGGGGACTGAGATCTTCCAAGTACGGTTTGATGTAGCTTTCAGTACAGCCACATGCTACTGTAGGCTCTGGCTTAGCTTAGTACTAACGGGAAACCCTACCCCAGGACCGCCATAGGAGAGAGGCCTTCGTGCCAAAGTTGCGTGCGACTTGGTGTATAGGGGGCTATCACGGAAAGGCTTCGACAAAATCTCCTCCTAGTCATGCACCCAAGTGTGTAATGATAAATGGGGTTGGTTGTGTCATTTGGGGAACATGTACGACCTCTGCAGAGAGTTTAACCTAATCGATTAGCCGTGCCCCTGGTTACGGGCAATTTTGAGCAACTGAAGACCCGGACTGAAGAGGAATGACCCCTTTCTTTTCTAAAAGTCTGTTTTAAGGGTTAAAGTTGAGGAATGAGGTAGTGAATGTGTTTCACTTCAACCTTTTGTATGTTTTACCAAAATTTGGAGAATGAGCACTGGTGCGTATATCCAAGTGTCTCACTCCTACCTTTTATACTAAAAACTAGTTTTTTATTTCCAAGGAAGTTTACAAAAATTTAGTATAGGAGAAAATTGGCTTTATGCAAAGAAAATCTCCACCAATACTTACTCTACATATATAATTTGTTATACTTTCCTTTGCAACTTGCGAGTACATTCCACATACTCATCTGCACCTGTCATGTGCAGATGTCGAAAGATTAAGAGACGATAGGGTTGTGGTCTACACTCAACGAGCCCAGTGGCGTTGATGGAGCCCTAACTTAGCGACTACATATAATTCCGATGTATTATGTGCCAACTTGAGGTGTGCCTAAGGTATGATTTATATATATTTGGTGAAGGAAATATGCCCTAGAGGCAAATAAAGTTGTTATTTATATTTCCTTATATCATGATAAATGTTTATTATTCATGCTAGAATTGTATTAACCCGAAACTTAGTACATGTGTGAATACATAGACAAACAGAGTGTCACTAGTATGCCTCTACTTGACTAGCTCGTTAATCAAAGATGGTTAAGTTTCCTAGCCATGGACAAGGAGTTGTCATTTGATAAATGAGATCACATCATTAGAGAATGATGTGATTGGCTTGAGCCATCCGTTAGCTTAGCACGATGATCATTTAGTTTGTTGCTATTGCTTTGTTCATAACTTATACATGTTTCTATGACTATGAGATTATGCAACTCCCGAATACCAGAGGAACACTTAATTTGCTATTAAACGTCATTAAACGTCACAACGTAACTGAGTGATTATAAAGATGCTCTACAGGTGTCTTCGATGGTGTTTGTTGAGTTGGCATAGATCGAGATTAGGATTTGTCACTTCGAGTATCAGAGAGGTATCTCTGGGCCCTCTTGGTAATGCACATCACTATAAGCCTTGCAAGCATTGTTACAAATGAGTTAGTTGCGGGATGATGCATTACGGAATGAGTAAAGAGACTTGCCGACAATGAGATTGAACTAGGTATTGCGATACCGACAATCAAATCTCGGGCAAGTAACATACCGATGACAAAGGGAACTACGTATGTTGTTGTGCGGTTTGACCGATAAAGATCTTCGTAGAATATGTAGGAACCAATATGAGCATCCAGGTTCCGCTATTGGTTATTGACCGGAGATGTGTCTTGGTCATGTCTACATAGTTCTCGAACTCGTAGGGTCCGCACGCTTAACGTTCGGTGATGATCGGTATTATGAGTTTATGTGTTTTGATGTACCAAAGGTTGTTCGCAGTCCTGGATATGATCACGGACATGACGAGGAGTCTCGAAATGGTCGAGACAAAAAGATCGATATATTGGATGACTATGTTTGGACATCGGAATGGTTCCGGGTGAGTTCGGGCATTTACCGGAGTACCGGGGGGGGGGGGGGGGGTTACCGGAACCCCCCGGAGAGTATATGGGCCCTAATGGGCTTTAGTGGAGAGAGAGAGGGGCGACTAGGGCAGGCCGTGCGCCCCCTCCCCCTTGGGTCCGAATTGGACTAGGGAAGGGGGATGCGCCCCCCTTTCCTTCTCCCTCTCTCCTCCTTCCTTCTATCCTACTCCAACTAGGGAAACAGGTGAATCCTACTCCTGGTGGAAGTAGGACTCCTCCCAGCGCGCGCCATAGAGGGCCGGCCCTCCCCTCCTCTACTCCTTTATATACGGGGGAGAGGGGCACCCCATAGACACACAAGTTGACAGTTATCTTAGTCGTGTGCGGTGCCCCCCTCCACAGATTCCACCTCGGTCATATCGTTGTAGTGCTTAGGCGAAGCCCTGCATCGGTAACTTCATCATCACCGTCATCACGCCGTCGTGCTAACGAAGCTCTCCCTCGACACTCAGCTGGATCGAGAGTTCGTGGGACGTCACTGAGCCAAACATGTGCAGATCGCAGAGGTGCCATACTTTCAGTGCTAGGATCGGTCGGATCATGAAGACGTACGACTACATCAACCGCGTTGTCATAACGCTTCCGCTTACAGTCTACGAGGGTATGTGGACTACACTCTCCCCTCTTGTTGCTATGCATCACCATGATAGATCTTGCGTCTGCGTAGGATTTTTTTTGAAATTACTGCGCTCCCCAACGGTGGCATCCGAGCCAGGTCTATGCGTAGATGTTATATGCACGAGTAGAACACAAAGAGTTGTGGGCGATAATAGTCATACTGCTTACCAGCATGTCATACTTTGATTCGGCGGTATTGTTGGATGAAGCGGCTCAGGACGACATTACGCATATGCTTACGCGAGACTAGTTCTACCAACGTGCTTCACACACAGGTCGCTAGTGGGTGTCTGTTTCTCCAACTTTAGCTTAATCAAGTGTGACTACGCCCGGTCCTTGTTGAAGGTTAAAATGGCACACATGACGAAAAATCATTGTGGTTTTTGATGCGTAGGTAAGAACCGTTCTTGCACAGCCCGTAGCAGCCACGTAAAACTTGCAACAATAAAGTATAGGACGTCTAACTTGTTTTTGCAGGGCATCTTGTGATGTGATATGGTCAAGACATGATGCTAAATTTTATTGTATGAGATGATCATGTTTTGTAACAGAGTTATCGGCAACTGACAGGAGCCGGTTGTCGCTTTATTATATGAAATGCAATTGCCATGTAATTGCTTTACTTAATCACTAAGTGGTAGCAATAGTCGTAGAAGCAATAGTTGGCGAGACGACGATGATGCTTCGATGGAGATCAATGTGTCAAGCTGGTGATGATGTTGATCATGACGGTGCTTTGGAGATGGAGATCAAAGGCACAAGATGCTGATGGCCATATCATATCACTTATATTGATTGCATGTGATGTTTACCCTTTATGCATCATATTTTTCTTAGTTCGGCGGTAGCATTATAAGATGATCTCTCACTAAATTTGAAGGCATAAGTGTTCTCCCTAAGTATGCACCGTTGCTACAGTTCGTCGTGCCAAGACACCACGTGATGATCGGGTGTGATAAGCTCTACGTTCACATACAACGGGTGCAAGCCACTTTTGCACATGCAGAATATTCGGGTTAAACTTGACGAGACTAGCATATGCAGATATGGCCTCGGAACACTGAGACCGAAAGGTCGAGCGTGAATCATATAGTAGATATGATCAACATAGTGATGTTCACCATTGAAAACTACTCCATCTCACGTGATGATCGGATATGGTTTAGTTGATTTGGATCACGTGATCACTTAGATGATTAGAGGGATGTCTATCTAAGTGGAAGTTCTTAAAGTAATATGATTAATTGAACTTTAATTTATCATGAACTTAGTACCTGATAGTATTTTCCATGTCTATGTTGTTGTAGATAGATGGCCCATGCTGTTGTTCTGTTGAATTTTAATGCGTTCCTAGAGAAAGCTAAGTTGAAAGATGATGATAGAAATCACACGGACTGGGTCCATAACTTGAGGATTATCCTCATTGCTGAACAGAGGAATTACGTCCTGGAAGCACCGCTAGGTAACAAACCCGCTGCAGGAGCAACACCAGATGTTATGAACGTCTGGCAGAGCAAAGCTGATGACTACTCAATAGTTCAGTGTGCCATGCTTGGCTTAGATCCGGGACTTCAACGATGTTTTGAATGTCATGGAGCATATGAGATATTCCAGGGGTTGACGTTAATATTTCAAGCAAATGCCCGGATTGAGAGATATGAAGTCTCCAATAAGTTCTATAGCTGCAAAATGGAGGAGAATAGTTCTGTCAGTGAACATATACTCAAAATGTCTGGGTACCATAACCACTTGACTCAACTGGGAGTTAATATTCCTGATGATAGTGTCATTGACAGAGTTCTTCCATCACTGCCACCAAGCTACAAGAGCTTCGTGATGAACTATAATATGCATGGGATGGATAAGACAATTCCCGAGCTCTTCGCAATGCTAAAGGCTGCGGAGGTAGAAATCAAGAAGGAGCATAAAGTGTTGATGGTCAACAAGACCACCAGTTTCAAGAAAAAGGGTAAAGGGAAGAAGGGGAACTTCAAGAAGAATATCAAGCAAGTTGCTGCTCAAGTGAAGAAGCCCAAGTCTGGACCTAAGCCTGAGACTGAGTGCTTCTACTGCAAAGGGACCGGTCACTGGAAGCGGAACTTCCCCAAGTATTTGGCGGAGAAGAAGGATGGCAAAGTCAAAGGTATATTTAATATACATGTTATGGATGTGTACCTTACTAATGCTCGCAGTAGCGCCTGGGTATTTGATACTAGTTCTGTTGCTAATATTTGCAACTCGAAACAGGGGCTACAGATTAAGCGAAGATTGGCTAAGGACGAGGTGACGATGCGGGTGGGAAATGGTTCCAAAGTCGATGTGGTCGCCGTCGGCACGCTAGCTCTACATCTACCTTCGGGATTAGTTTTAGACCTAAATAATTGTTATTTGGTGCCAGCGTTGATCATGAACATTATATCTGGATCTTGTTTGATGTGAGACGGTTATTCATTTAAATCAAAGAATAATGGTTGTTCTATTTATATGAGTAATATCTTTTATGGTCATGCACCCTTGATGAGTGGTCTATTTTTACTAAATCTTGATAGTAGTGATATACATGTTCATAGTATTGAAGTCAAAAGATATAAGTTTAATACTGATAGTGCAACTTATTTGTGGCACTGCCGTTTGGGTCATATTGGTGTAAACAGCACGAAGAAACTCCATGCTGATGGGCTTTTGGAATCACTTGATTATTAATCACTTGTTTCTTGTGAACCATGCCTCATGGGCAAGATGACTAAGACTCCGTTCTCTGGAACAATGGAGCGAGTAACAGACCTGTTGGAAATAATACATACTGATGTATGCGGTCCGATGAGTGTTGATGCCCGCGGCGGGTATTGTTATTTTCTTACCTTCACAGATGATTTGAGCAGATATGGGTATATCTACTTGATGAAACATAAATCTGAAACATTTGAAAAGTTCAAAGAATTTCAGAGTGAAGTGGAAAATCATCGTAATAAGAAAATAAAGTTTCTACGATCTGATCGTGGAGGAGAATATTTGAGTTACCAGTTTGGTCTTCATTTGAAACAATGCGGAATAGTTTCGCAACTCACGCCACCTGAAACACCACAGCATAATGGTGTGTCCGAACGTCGTAATCGTACTTTACTAGATATGGTGCGATCTATGATGTCTCTCACTGATTTACCGCTATCGTTTTGGGGTTATGCTTTAGAGACAGTTGCATTCACGTTAAATAGGGCACCATCTAAATTCGTTGAGACGACGCCTTATGAACTGTGGTTTGGCAAGAAACATAGGTTGTCGTTTCTTAAAGTTTGGGGCTGCCATGCTTATGTGAAAAAGCTTCAACCTAGTAAGCTCGAACCAGAATCACAGAAATGTGTCTTCATAGGATACCCAAAGGAGACTGTTGGGTACACGTTCTATCACAGATCCGAAGGAAAGATATTTGTTGCTAAGAATGGATCCTTTCTAGAGAAGGAGTTTCTCTTGAAAGAAGTGAGTGGGAGAAAAGTAGAACTTGATGAGGTAACAGTACATACTCCCTTATTGGAAAATAGTTCATCACAGAAATCAGTTCCAGTGATTCCTAAACCAGTAAGTGAGGAAGCTAATGATGATGATCATGAAACTTCTGATCAAGTTACTACCAAACCTCGTAGGTCAACCAGAGTAAGATCTGCACCAAAGTGGCACGGTAATCCTGTTCTGGAAGTCATGTTACTTGACCATGACGAACCTACGAACTATGAGGAAGCGATGATGAGCCCAGATTCCGCAAAATGGCTTGAGGCCATGAAATCTGAGATGGGATCCATGTATGAGAACAAAGTATGGACTTTGGTTGACTTGCCCGATGATCGGCAAGCCATGGAGAATAAATGGATCTTCAAGAAGAAGACTGACGCTGATGATAATGTTACTGTCTACAAAGCTCGACTTGTTGCGAAAGGTTTTCGACAAGTTCAAGGAGTTGACTACGATGAGACCTTCTCACCCGTAGTGATGCTTAAGTCCGTCCGAATCATGTTAGCAATTGCCGCATTTTATGATTATGAAATTTGGCAAATGGATGTCAAAACTGCATTCCTTAATGGATATCTTAAAGAAGAGTTGTATATGATGCAACCAGAAGGTTTTGTCGATCCAAAAGGTGCTAACAAAGTGTGCAAGCTCCAGCGATCCATTTATGGACTGGTGCAAGCCTCTCAGAGTTGGAATATACGCTTTGATAGTGTCATCAAAGCATATGGATTTATACAGACTTTTGGAGAAGCCTCTATTTACAAGAAAGTGAGTGGGAGCTCTGTAGCACTTCTGATATTATATGTGGATGACATATTGTTGATCGGAAATGCTACTGAATTTCTGAATAGCATAAAAGGATACTTGAATAATAATTTTTCAATGAAAGACCTCGGTGAAGCTGCTTATATATTAGGCATCAACATCCATAGAGATAGATAAGACGCTTAATTGGACTTTCACAAAGCACATACCTTGACAAAGTTTTGAAGAAGTTCAAAATGGATCAAGCAAAGAAAGGGTTCTTGCATGTGTTACAAGGTGTGAAGTTGAGTCAGACTCAATGCCCGACCACTGCAGAAGATAGAGAGAAAATGAAAGTCATTCCCTATGCTTCAGCCATAGGTTGTATCATGTATGCAATAATGTGTACCAGACCTGATGTATGCCTTGCTATTAGTTTAGCAGGGAGGTACCAAAGTAATCCAGGAGTGGATCACTGGACAACGGTCAAGAATATCCTGAAATACCTGAAAAGGACTAAGGAGATGTTTCTCGTTTATGGAGGTGACAAAGAGCTCATCGTAAACGGTTACGTCGATGCAAGCTTTGACACTGATCCGGATGACTCTAAGTCACAAACTGGATACGTATTTTTATTGAATGGTGGATCTGTCATTTGGTGGAGTTCCAAGCAGAGCGTCGTGGCGGGATCTACGTGTGAAGCGGAGTACATAGCTGCTTCGGAAGCAACAAATGAAGGAGTCTGGATGAAGGAGTTCATATCCGATCTAGGTGTCATACCTAGTGCATCAGGTCCAGTGAAAATCTTTTGTCACAATACTGGTGCAATTGCCTTGGCAAAGGAATCCAGATTTCACAAGAGAACCAAGCACATCAAGAGACGCTTCAATTCCATCCGCGATCAAGTCAAGAAAAGGAGAGATAGAGATTTGCAAGATACATATGAATCTGAATGTTGCAGACCCGTTGACTAAGCCTCTCTCACGAGCAAAATATGATCAGCACAAAGACACCATGGGTGTTAGAATCATTACAATGTAATCTAGATTATTGACTCTAGTGCAAGTGGGAGACTGAAGGAAATATGCCCTAGAGGAAATAATAATGTTGTTATTTATATTTCCTTATACCATGATAAATGTTTATTATTCAAGCTAGAATTGTATTAACCCGAAACTTAGTACATGTGTGAATACATAGACAAACAGAGTGTCACTAGTAGTGCCTCTACTTGACTAGCTTACTAATCAAAGATAGTTAAGTTTCCTAGCCATGGACAAAGAGTTGTCATTTGATAAACGGGATCACATCATTAGAGAATGATGTGATTGGCTTGAGCCATCCGTTAGCTTAGCACGATGATCGTTTAGTTTTTTGCTATTGCTTTCTTCATAACTTATACATGTTCCTATGACTATGAGATTATGCAACTCCCGAACACCGGAGGAACACTTAGTGTGCTATCAAACATCACAACATAACTGGGTGATTATAAAGATGCTCTAAAGGTGTCTCCGATGGTGTTTGTTGAGTTGGCATAGATTGAGATTATGATTTGTCACTCCGAGTATCGAAGAAGTATCTCTGGGCCCTCTCGGTAATGCACATCACTATAAGCCTTGCAAGCATTATGACTAATGAGTTAGTTGCGGGATGATGCATTACGAAACGAGTAAAGAGACTTGCTGGTAACGAGATTGAACTAGGTATCGAGATACCGACGATCAAATCTCGGGCAAGTAACATACCGATGACAAAGGGAACTACGTATGTTGTTGTGCGGTTTGACCGATAAAGATCTTCGTAGAATATGTAGGAACCAATATGAGCATCCAGGTTCCGCTATTGGTTATTGACCAGAGATGAGTCTCGGTCATGTCTACATAGTTCTCGAACCCGTAGGGTCCGCATGCTTATCGTTCGGTGACGATCGGTATTATGATTTTATGTGTTTTGATGTATCGAAGGTTGTTCGGAGTCCCAGATATGATCACATACATGACGAGGAGTCTCGAAATGGTTGAGACATAAAGATCTATATATTGGATGACTATGTTTGGACATCGGAATGGTTCTGAGTGAGTTCGGGCATTTACCGGAGTACCGGGGGTTTACCGGAACCCCCCAGGGAGTATATGGGTCCTAATGGGATTTAGTGGAGAGAGAGAGAGGGGCGGCCAGGGCAGGCCATGTGCCCCCTCCCCCTTGGGTCTGAATTGGACTAGGGAAGGGGAGGCGGCGCCCCCCTTTCCTTCTCCCTCTCTCCTCCTTCCTTCTCTCCTACTCCAACTAGGGAAAGGGGGAATCCTACTCCCAGTGGGAGTAGGACTCCTCCCAGGGCGCGCCATAGAGGGCCGACCCTCCCCCTCCTCCACTCCTTTATATACGAGGGAGGGGGGCACCCCATAGACACACAAGTTGACAGTTGTCTTAGCCGTGTGCGGTGCCCCCCTCCACAGATTCCACATCGGTCATATCGTTGTAGTGCTTAGGCGAAGCCCTGCGTCGGTAACTTCATCATCACTGTCATCACGCCGTCATGCTGACGAAGCTCTCCCTCGACACTCAGCTGGATCGAGAGTTCGTGGGACGTCACCGAGCCGAACGTGTGCAGATCGCGGAGGTGCCGTACTTTCTGTGCTAGGATCGGTCGGATCGTGAAGACTTATGACTACATCAACCGCGTTGTCATAACACTTCCGCTTACGGTCTACAAGGGTACGTGGACTACACTCTCCCCTCTCGTTGCTATGCATCACCATGATAGATCTTGTGTGTGCGTAGCAATTTTTTTGAAATTACTGCGTTCCCCAACATTTGGATCTACTGTTGTAGTAGAATGATGTATGTCTTACTGATATTCGTGTTTGTTACTGTGTGTGCTAGCTATGATCCTGGGATAGCACAATAAGCATAGAGACTTGGATTCTACCAAATCCGGGTCGTGACAAAATGGTGTCAAAGCATACGTTGACTGTAGGACGTGACCCTAGAAAGTGGTTTAGAAATAGGAATACCTTGATAGGAATAACTTATATTTTCAATAGTACCAACAAGCATTCTCGTATCCTCTTCTTTTCTTTACTAACTTCTCATCTGCTTTCAAAAACTTAGATGTCCCAATGGCCTTAGACACTGATATGGACTTTCAAGAGGCTAAAGGTTACTTCATGGAAATGATACTAATACAAAGATGTCTCTAATACTAAAGTTTACATCCAAGAAGTTGAAGCAGAACTGAAGACACTCAAGACCAAGGTGCTTGTGAAGAAGGTGAAGATTACGTACCACTACAAGGAATCTCCCACATAGTTCAATAGCGTCCAAGCCCACCATGAGAGTTGTGAAATAAATGAAAGAGTGCGAGTAGTGTGCCCGACCATGCGAACCCATGTGGATGAAGGCACCATAGGAATTGTTTGAATGAAATTTATGAGTGAAATTTGGATTTTTGTTGGAGTTCTTCACCATTGATTTGATTTTTGTTGTCAGTTGCGTTGTATGATAAAAAAACTTTCGTTATTAGGATACGACCTCCGTAGATTTGCATTATTTATTTAATCCTGAGAGGTGCAAGTTACGGATAATTAACAAGAAGACCTACATACGGGTAAAGCATCACACATTGAAGACTTTGAAGAATTGAAGACTTCATGACGAAACCAGAGTAAACGAGCCTATTAGAAATGCTGAGAACATTAGGATAGGAGCTGATTGTTGATTGTGGTGTGTGTGGATCCATCTCTCTTCCTCCCTAAGCTCTATCTCACCTAGATCAAATCCTTGAACTATGGATGAACCAACCACTAAACTTTTCCTCATAGAAACCTCCACATTTCTTCAAAGCAGATAAATACCTTGTTGTTTTGAACTCAACCTTTCCTTTCCACCTGCAGATGGCAACCCTTTACGAGTCATTCCACAAGGGCCCAGAAATTATCATGACTTTGACTAGTGACCATGATTTTCCAAAGATCCTGAAGGATATGATGGGACGTATTCACCTTGAAGGAGATGTTGTCTACAAGGGTTATCCTTTCATTGAAAATGGAGTGGAACTTTGGTACGTGGAAGTACACCTCTTCCGTGAAAAGGGAGTTTGTCCAAAGACAACTGGGCAATACTTTTTCATTTCCCGAGTACCTCGAACCACCTTCTGCGACTCTGTTCGTGAAGCTGCCATGGAAGCCATACGTCAGACTAGGGAAATCCTTGAAGCCAGACTTTGTCATGCTCAAAAGTACTTGAGATAAGTATATGCTGAGCTGATGGACATGAAGTTCATGGCCGCCGTGAAGGAGCATAGGATTAATGAGCTCAAGGACTACATAGCGCGTTTTCAGCTAGACTAAACTTCTTACAAAGGAGTAAGGAATAATGTTGGGTTTACACCCTTGACCATACCAATCCATGTGGATGGCAACACTTGTAATACGCTATTTTGAACTTGAAGTTGTACGAGAGGTTAAAGGATGTAATAAGGAATCTATTCGAAAGGAGAATGCAACTTTGGCACACAAAAGTACCGCTATTTCTCGCATGCAAGTTTAATACAACCTGCGTGCAGGATTAAGGCCACCCAAAGACATTTTGTTAGATTTGCAGGTGAAGATTTCTTAAAGAGGAGTGAGAAATACTGAGTGTTAATATACGCGATTCACTTGTCTACATATGAGGTAATGATTTGAGTACGGGATGGATTGGCCCTCATACCGGAGACTCTTATTATATACCTCTGTATGTTTGATTGGTAAATCAGAGAGCCATGAGAACCTAGTTGAGTGTCGATATGACAAGCCCAAACCATAGAATGGTAAGACGTATTACCCATATAGATAGGCAATTGTGCCTAACGTAGATTCGACGTGAGCAAAAAAAAAATGAAGATCCTCAAGGAGTTCCATCGGAAGATAATTCATTGATCCCCATGAGAGTCTCGATAGGTAGTTCTAGAAATTATGGGCTTTGAGTGAAGACTTGTTCTTTTGAGCCAAGGCTCAGTTCTGGCTGAGAGGAGCTTGATTGAAATCATCATGGAATAAAGAAATTCTGGAAATCGCTACAAGTTTGTTCTTAAGGGTGGTAGCACTCGAACACCCTCGAAGGACAATTGGGTCATACGACAAATCACTAGAGACTCCAGAATGGTGCAAAAAGCCTTAGACATAAGCATCATGAAGAACTGGAATACAAGGAATTATATAAAGAGAAGACATTCCCTCAAGACAGGAAGCGAACGGATAGAATGCAATCATATAGATGTTATGACTAAATTGTGGGGAAGTAACCCAAGAGAACCAAACCCTAACCTACTTCTTGCTAGCCTTTGCAAATCTTGAGGACGAGATTTCTTTTAAGGGTGGTAGTTTGTAACATCCCAAAATTTCCCAAATTTTGGAATGTTAATAATAGGATAATATTGATTGAATTGCTCTGATTTTCATAGGGAATTAAGACTTTTTGAGTCCTTGTTTAAACTTTTTTTCAAACCATGTTAAAAATTGGACAACATTTTTGTCCAATAAAAAATATATGGTTGGGAAAGTTTATTCAAGAATTCAAAGGGCACTCAATTCTTTTGGAATATTTTGAAACCACATTCAAATATATGAGTGAGAATAAAATGACTTTCTCAAATGTGGTGGATTAATATTCCATTTGGGGTTCTTTGAATTTTTGAGTTTCATTGGAATTGGATCTTATATGGAATTTTAGTGCCATTTAAATATTTCCAAAGTATTCAAATAAAATTTAATGAGAGGAGATAATGTGACTTCTCCAAAAAAATATTCGGAAATGTCTAATATGGTACAATTATCCTTTTGTGAATTTGCAAAACTCAAAATTGATTTTTTTGTGTGTAATTTAATTATGTCCATAAAGAATGAATTGTAGTTAGTGCACACAAATAATGTTATTAAAATCTAAAACTATATTTAGTAGGCACAAAATTATAATTATATGCGTGTGAACATTTTCTTTCTTTTGTCTATCATAGTTTTCTGTGCAATATAAGTATTAAAGAAAAACTAAACCTACAGGCTGGCCCAACTGACCGAGCAGCCCACTAGCGAATTGTTCGTCTTCCTCCTGTGCACATCTGTACGTTCACGTACACAGAGACAGCCATGGCTTAGGCTGCACCCCAACGCTTCCTCTCCCTTCACTCCCCGCACCATATGACCTCCTGAATCGTCACCGCCTCCCTCCCTCGACCCTTTTCCTTCCTCAGTGCGCCATGGAGACTCCCGTAGTGGCCATTACAAGGCAGAGGAACAGCCACCATTAAGCACCACCATCTGCTTGAATTATGACCTCCCCCTCTCCTATAAATAGTACCCATAGGAGCACCTCACAGCCCTCACCCTCTACCGAGCAAACCCCTCTCTACCTCGCCCTCCTCTGTGAGCAATTGCTCGCCGGAGCTGCAGAACTCCGGCGGCAGCTCCACGCTGTCACCGGACGAGGCCGAGCCCAGAACATTGCCCAACAGACTCCCCTGGTCGACCTCTTCGCCGTTCTTCTACTACTTGACTTCGGGGACCTTTTTCCACAACTCCGGAGACCTTCTTCCCCAACTCCGGCAAGCCTCCTCTAAATTCCGTAAGTCATTTTTCAGAAAAATATCTAAACTTCGGAAATTCATATCTCCCGAACCGTATGTCTGATTTCGACAAATAAGATATCCCCGGGTTCTTTGGAACCTGTAGTTTTTTTATGAAATTATAAAATTTCACTTTTGAGCAATCTAAAATTTAGTTTTGATTTAAATGGTAAATTGAATATTTTTGTCATATCTTTTAATCTATAATTCATATCAAAAAGCTTATTATATAAAAATTGATCATTAGAACCATACCTATCTGTTAGGACCCATGACTTAATTTTTCAACCATGCTTATTTCATGTTTTAGCCTCTACACTATAGAATCACTTTCTTTACTCATAATTTAACATCTTCGACCAATTAAATTTTATGCTTAGATAAATCTCTTAGATTGATCCCTAGAAAACCTCTCTGTTCATATGTTACTATCACAAAAATTTGGAGTTATTAAATTATTATTTTCAGTTCCCTAAACTTATATAACCTTCAATTCTCATAGTCGACCACAAGTCTAATTTATGGAAAATTAGTTAACAAAACTTGTCTCTCAATCATTCTATATATTGACATCGTGATCCTCACTTGAACCAATTTGATCCAACCCTAGGACATGACTATGTCAAGTCTCCTTCAAGACCAAACTAGGTCCTATCTCAAACAGTAGCCACCTCATGATAATTATCCTAAGAATGTATTTGTATTGTTAATTTGAATCTTTTATTTGGATCTTTATTTGAATTATTGTGTGTTGAAGTATTTTCTTTCATTTTTAGATATAACGTAAAGTAAAGGAGAGACGATAACAAGTAGGGAATCAACTTCAAGACACGGGCAAGTTGCAATTTGATCATGCCTTGACCTATGTTTTCATAGTATGCATATCTCATTTAATTTTAATACTATGCATGTTTTACAAAAGATTTACAAAGTATTTTTTTACTAGCTAGAGCCATTGGTTCAACACTTACAGCCACGCTTGGCCACGCTTGCACAAAAGGGTGGGATGAAAACCAAACTTGTTTTAAACCTTAAACTTGCTCCCTTTGGAGCAGAGTTTTGAGAAAAATATTTTTAAACAAAACTATATACTATTTTTACTTCTACTCCCTGGGCGGAATGGTATTGATGGGAGCGTCTTCAAGTGATTGCGCCCAATCGGGGTCTTGCAGTGAATGTGCCCGACTGGGGTCTTGCACACGGGTTTTTGATGGGGACCGCCGTCCATGGGTCTGATATCTTCCAAGTACTGTTTGATGTAGCTTCCAGTACAGCCACATGCTACTATGGGCTCTGGCTTAGCTTGGTACTAACGGGAAACCCTACCCCAGGACCGCCATCGGAAAGAGGCCTTCGTGCCAAAGTTGTGGGTGCCTTGGTGGTATAGGGGTCTGTTACGGAAAGGCTTTGTCACAATCTCCTCCTAGTCGTGCACCCAAGTGTGTAATGATAAACGGGGTTGCTTGTGTCATGTGGGGAACATGTATGACCTCTGCAGTGGATTTAACCTAATCGATTAGCCGTGCCCCCGGTTACGGGCAATTTTGAGCAACTGAAGACTTGGACTGAAGAAGAATCTTCCCTTTCTTTTCTAAAAGTCTGTTTTGAGGGTTAAAGTTGAGGAATGAGCACAGTGAATGTGTTTCACTTCAACCTTATATATGTTTTACCAAAATTTGAAGAATGAGCACTGGTGCGTATATCCAAGTGTCTCACTCCTACCTTTTATACTAAAAACTAGTTTTTTATTTCAAAGGAAGTTTACAAAAAAAATTAGTATAGGAGAAAATTGGCTTTATGCAAAGGAAATCTCCACCAATACTTACCCTACATATATAATCTGTTATACTTTCCTTTGCAACTTGCACGTACTCATCTGCACCTGTCATGTGTAGATTTGAATGATTAAGAGACGATAGGGTTGTGATCTACACTCAACGAGCCCAGTGACGTTGATGGAGCCATAACTTAGCGAACACATATAATTCCACTGTATTATGTGCCAGCTTGAGTTGTGCCTAAGGTATGATTTATATTTATTTGGATCCACCGTTTTAGTAGAATGATGTATATCTTACTGATATTCGTTTGTGTTACTGTGTGTGCTAGCTATGATTCAAGGATAGTACAGTGAGCACAGAGACTTGGATTCTACTAAATCCGGGTCGTGACACCACCTGTCCTTGGAGTCTCTTTCTGTGATGTCCGTCGATGTACGCTACCTAGGTTGCCCGAGGCCCTTCTTGTCGCCGGTGATTTACCTCAATGTGTCCTTGGCCTTCTTTAGATGACAGTCTTCTTGCCGAGCGAGGCCATCCCAAAACCAGGGGGTTGCCGGGATCAATGTCATGTCGGCAAGCTGCTGGTAGTACCCTTTAGCCAAGTTGCATTGGTGTGATTTTCGGTTGTCATTGATGGGCCAATGATGCTATACCTACGTAATCAATCTACGTAATACTACGTATTTCCTTTCTAAACTAATCAGGCCCCCCCCCCCCCCTGATTTTTAGGGTGTGGGCCTGGGCCTAATTTTTGCCCAACTAAGATGAGCCAAGTCAGATGGTACGTAAGTTTACGTAGCTAAATTACATAGGTGTAGCAAAGTCCTTGATGGGCTCTGCATTTGGCCGGTGAGGTGCCGGCAAATGGTGTGCTTGACCTTGGTCAGGCGGATGACGAAAACATACGCGTACCTCGTTCTCTTCTTTGGAAGCGTCGTTTTCGGACCCCTCTCCTTCAAACCGATGATATCATCATACATCGCCGGGCCTAGCAACTGGAGTGTCCCGTGGGAGCGGTGGCGTGCTTGGTGAGTGGTGTCATGGCGCTTTGGGAAGACTTATGCTCATTGCTAGGAACAAGCAAGCTCCTTTTGTTTAGTGTTTTATTTAGCTGTGCCTTGTTCATGTTTTTAGTTTCTTGTTCATCCGAATGAGCTTCTCTTATATAGCTGACATCCTTTCGGAATAGGCTTTCTTCCCTCTTTATAGATAAAGCAACAACCGAAGAAGTACACGACCAAATGATACAAGATGGTGAGGTAGCCCTCCTACAAAGCCGACCCTACGATATCTGGCACACATAGACGCACTGACTACGCTACCGGCAACAAGCACCGGACGAACTATACACCTCCACGCAATGACCTGGCACGCCTAAGCTCCACGACAACGCCCCCAAGAGGGAAAACGGCGCAGAGCGTCGCCACTATCAAGTCCACACGGGACAATGATCTTCACCCAGAACCCTAACACAGAGAGAAGAACCACAACGACGACTTCAAGAAGAGCGTGACACCCATGGGTGTCATCGTCGTCGACGCCAAAGCACGGAGTTTTCACTCGGCACCTCACCCATGCCACCACGAGGCCGCCAGGAGAAGTGCGGCGATGTTAGACCCCCATATCTAGATCAGGACACCGCCCCTCTGAGAGAGAGAGAGGACACGTCCAAGCTACCCGCCGCATCACCTCTCGTTGCCCACACAACCCGGGAGGAGAGCCACCACCACCGCAATGATGCACGTCGTAGAGCAACCATGCGGACCGCCATCACCATCGGGTGTTCATGGCGAGCTCCCGTCGAACGGTAGGAAGGGAGGAGTGGCATCGCACGTCCTCGCCATTGCAGCGCTGCCACTAAGCGCCAGACCTCTGACCAGATTGACTCGCCGCCATACTCCTCCCTTGCGAGGTGGGTGCACTGCGCGCTGCTGGCGGTCATGGTGGAGGCAGGCGACAACGGCGGCCACCGCACCTGACCCTAGCTGCAACTTCGTTGCCATCCTCCTCCGGCAAGGTGGGCGGTTGCCGACGCCGGTGTCGAAGTATCGGCTGGCGCGTGTTTCTCGTTTGGCATTGCAGGGATCTGGATGTAACCGCCTTGCCTTCATCTTTGCCAAACTGCAACACACCAGTTGTTGCAGTGATAAGATTGCGACAACTGGCCAGTTGCAAAACTACGTGGTGGTTGCCCATGGGGCATGTGGCATGCAGAGAAGGCAGCGGACACGGAAGCTGCGATCCGTCGGGTGATTAGAAGCATTTCCGTTTTCTGATCTCTCAATCCCCAAGCCGTGCGTTGCATCCGTGAGAAGAAGGGTAACACTTCTAATCACTCGACGGATCGCTACTCTCACGTCTGTCGCCTCCCTGTTTCGACGCTTCCATGGGCAACTGGCCACCTCGCTGGAGGAGGATGGCGACGAAGTTGCAGCCAGTGTCGGGTGCGGTGGCCGCCCACCTCCACCACGGCCGTCGGCTGCGCGCGGTGTGCCCACCTCGCCAGGGAGGAGGATGGTGGCGAGGCGACATGGTCAGAGGTCCGGCGCTCATCGGCGGTGGTGTGACGTCGAGGACGAGTGGCACCGCTCCTCCCTACCCACCGTTCAACGGGAGCTCGTGACGACGAGCGACCAACGGAGGAGGAAGGGCCACGGCAGCAGCTTAAAGGGATAAGTATCACTAGTTATCTCTTAGCAAGTTTCAATCTCTTAGAGATATTTCTTGATTCTCAAGTTTGTTTATTTCCTACAGTTTGTTAGTTTGGCTTAGCCCACGTTGCAAAAATTCTGCAACAATACCTTTGTTGTACAAGTTCCACAAAATAAACTAGTAGAGTGCCCGTGCGTTGCCACGGGCTCTTGAATTTTTCTACAAGAGATACATGTTAAATTGGTCTTACACCATCGTGTAAGAACATATCATCGATTGATAACAAGGCATCTCCAATGTCCATGAACAAGGTTTTCTTGGGGCAGACATGATTGATTCGATGACTAAAATATCTCTAGGGGTACAAACATAGTCTGTCGACATCATAAAAAAGTGAGCCAACTTAGACAACAAAATGAGCCAAATTAGTTGAATACATAAGGAAATTTCACAAAGAAAATATTGATAATAACGTTGAAAAAAACCCTTGTGCGATAACATTTAAATTGTCATCCTTTTTTGGTTTGTTATGAGATATCACCGCTTCGACATCATTATGTTGTAAAAAACTCGATGAATTTACGGTCCCTTTCAGCAACTTCGCATCGGAACCCTCAATGGATTCTTTTTGTGCATCTTCAAAGTGCATATCCATGTCTCCTATATTCTGAAAAAACAATAATATACAAAAAATATACCTTTCGTATTTTCATATATAATATACATACAGAGGAAGGTTAGCTATATGCACCTCTTCTCGTGATGTTTCAGTGCGGTCTGTCATCGTTGCATCAATGCATATGTCAGAACCCATCACTTTGTATCTACGATGAAATATATATGATGAAATATAAATGATATTTTCTACTGCATAATATAATCATATATAATATCTAAAAAAATAAAAGTGAAACTAAGACAACTATTTTTCTCTATAAAAAACATATTTGACATTATTAGGAAAATATGTTGATTAAATAATTGTACTAACACAAAATTCGGGGGAAACAACAAACTGCAATGTTCATATATAAGTAAATATGCATATGAAAATTATTTAAATTATTTATATAGGCCATGGAAAATTGTCCAACAAAAGAAAAAAATGCAAACAAACCTTCTTCAACCAAGTATATTTTTTTCTCTCAATTTTATTGTGATACCCTTAGTATATGAAACGTAAGTATAAAAATATTTATTTTTATGAACCATATTTAATATATATATATATATATATATACACTTTTATTGTTTTTTTGAGGTATGTATACTTTTAATATCTATGTTTTTATCATAAATTCCTACACAGGCGAGTCTAACATTTCTATCGTTGAGCAAAATTTGCACACAAGGCCCAAATTAGCTATCCACCACGGCCCAACCAGCACCCAAACTTAGCCCCCTAAAAAATAACTATAAAAGAAATTACCTTATCCATAGTATATTTTTTTTAGGGATTACAGTATACCTGGACAAATGGGCCGGCCCGACACGGCACGGCCCGGCCAGGATTACACGGGCCATGCACGACACTTCCTGGCCAGGCACGCGTGTTGGCCTCCCCGGCCCAGGCACGGTAAAGTTGCCTCACAGGCTGGCTCAACGGCCCACCTGGCATGCTGGCCTCTGGGCTCAGTGGCCACCCCTCACCTTTTTCCCTCTCCCCGCCGCATCCCAACCCTAACCCCACTCACTCACCACTCCCCCTCCATTCACTCACTTCCTCTCGCACTTTCCCCTCCCCCGCCGCATCGCCTTGTGCCTCGATGAGCCGGCGCCCTCGTAGGATGCCCGTGTCTTGCCACGGGCTTTTGAAATATTTTGCTGTAGTTATGTAAACATAATGCATGTTAAATTTCATATATGTAGAGAAAGATAACATGGGCACAATCGGGTAATAATTTAAATCCACTTCACTTGCAATGTAAATCGATAAAAAAAGGCAATTTGGTTATGCATACATATAAAACGATGATCTAACTAAAAATTGGATACAAATTAAGATCTATCTAATGCGCGTAAGAAATTCTCGCACAATATCAGAAATGTTATCTTTATATTATTGACATGATATTTGAGCAAGTATAATAAAAATATCTTCCTCAACTCGTACCCATCATGCACAAGCAATATATGCAATTAACATGAATCCTTCATGTTGAATGTCTTAAAATGTGTAACGGAGAATACTCATCAGACAAACTAGATGAACTAATTCTTTACCATTCCACCAAAGCATAACGAAAAAAGGCAGACAAATCTCTGCAATTTGCTAAATTAATATTATCTTGAATATATAGTAAAAATACAAATGAAATCTATTAGTATGGTAGATGCATGGAAATTCCAAGGGAGTGCCTTTGCGATTAACTAACAAGAAATTTGTGTTTTAGTTGAACTCACTTGTCACTGGTCTTCCTTTAATTTTTTGTCTTCTTTCTTCGCTCGTCGATCCAACCACCTCCACTACACCCCACCCGAGAGCATCGACGTCCAGGCACCCCAAACCGCCCCTATACACGCGGTCAGACAGCCCGGTCACTAACGGCTCTGAAGTCTGAACCTCCGCCTAGTTGTTAGTGCAATGTGTGTATGCTTCAGAGATAACAATCTCTAAGGCAACATGCATGTGCTTTCACCTCTAAAGGAGCTACAGAATATGCTAACTTACCTATGTGCACTTCCTAAATCAAGCAGATAAAATTTATTTCTATCGGCAATATAAAAAACTTAATATTAGGTCAAATTGAATAATACAGCAGAATTTCCATTTCCTACTTTTCATCCATCACTGAAAACAAAATGAAAGGACAATGTCCACTAACCATGCAAATATGTGGACCATGGGATATTTAGGCTGGCGTGCATGGGAAATCAAAGCTACAAAATGACTCAGCATGTTAAGGATACATACAAAATACAATAAAAAGTGATAAAAACAAATCTGCAGCAACTCACGACCCCACGAACTCGTATTCTTAGTGAGCAAGTGAGTGAAGTCGCCACGACAGGCTAGCACCGAGGGACAAGGGTGACAACTGCCTCCCCATCCAGTGCCTACTGATTCTGTTGGCGCCACTTTCATCCTGAGCATACCAGTACCGCTCATGTGTTGCATAGAAACTATGAATTGAAATTATCATCGAAAGCATGAAAAATGGTAATGTTCCTCTCCGCTCCCCTCCCTCAAATACCCAATTCATGGTTGCCTTGCTACATTTAGCATAGCTCTGATGTGCAATGTTGTCTCCTCCAACGCTTAACAAATTCATCGTAGCTCACAACTGGACGGGCCTTGCGGGTTGTAGAAAACTATCCAAACCTGAATAGAAACAACAAAATGAGGACAACTTATAAGAAACGGAAAAGCGAGGAAGCACACACCTACATGCCCAAACAGAATATAAGATGCAACTACACTATATAATTTACTCATTAAAGGAGGCATCACTCTCCTGTTCAAGTCTTAGATGTAATTTAGATCGGACAATAATAATGCAAACCTGCACATTGAATTTGTGGCAATTGAGACAAAACAATATGCACTAAGAAGTATTAATTATATGCATCTATTGTACTATTAGCATGCAAAAGCAAAATCACTCGACTATACGGAAGCCTCGAGTAACATCCTCTGGGACTGGACCTTCAAAAAGGACTACTATACCACAGTGGCGGATCCAGGAAATCAACTTCAGGTGTTCAAATAAAATTCACCCTAACAGATAAGTCCATTGTCCCATGGTAATACAAATTGTTCACAAAAACAACAATATCTCAAAAGAGAAAAAAACTACAAAGAGCTATATATCTAAATCCAAAGATAATTCATTAGCTTATCTTTTACTAATGAATTCGATCCAAAGATAATTATTTGTTATTTTTAAATCAACAGTCTCCCTCTTTACTAATGTGGTCATGTACAGAGCTATATATCTAAATCCAAAGATAATTCATTTGCTTATTTTTTACTAAAGATTCGATCCAAAGATAAGTATTTGTTGTTTTTAAATCAATAGTCTCCTTCTTTACTAATGTGGTCATGTACAGAGCTATATCTCTCTCAATGACTAAATGCAAACATAAGCTACACATGTACATGGGGCTCATCCCGTGACCCATTTGTGCTGCTGTTGCATCTCCACTGGCGGTGGTGGGCATGGCACTGCACGGCTTGACCATGGGGGCTCCATCCTATCCGCGTCCGGTGCCGGCGGCTTGGTCAAGCTCTCCATCGGCACAGCCGCACGCCGCACAGAGGTCAGAGCCCCGTGTCCCCGTGCTCGTTCAGCTCTGGTGCTGCTGGATTTGATGAATTTAGACTGACTTTTTTAGGGGCATTTGGACTGAGTTGAGCTGCTGAGTATCTCTAGTGTAGTCCTGCGTGAGACCTCTAAAAAGATCTCATGAAGATCAAGTATGCACCAGTCTTCAGTTCATATGTGTTTATCACAGCTTATGATAGTTCATATGTGTTCATCACGGCTTGTGATTTCGGGGAAAATCTCTCAATGTGCTTCTCAATATCGCTGGCTTGGTAAGTGTAGCAGTAACCGCTCTACGTACATGGCTGCAGACAAAGTACAACGTGGGTTCACAATTTTTCTAGATCTAATGTTTCTGAACCTAGGGATATGTATATACTAAGCAACTTTCTTACCGACGCAATGCTCATGGTCGTGGTCGCGGCAGCAGACGCCGAGGTCTTCACGGTGCCACCGCTCTCCTTCCACGTCTCCACCAAGTTTAGAGACGGTGCGGCAGTGGCGGACCTTAGGATGTAAGTGGCGTTGGGTCCCATTAGTCCCACATATGCCATCCACCAAAAAAACGTTATGTGGCATTCGTGGACACCCAGAAAAATTAAACGGCGCAAGTGGATAGCCCAGAAAAGCCCATTGAGCCAGCGGCAGTCCACAACCCCCCCTTCGCGTCCTTCCCCAGTCACGTCATGCCCTAGGCTAGGGCGCCGTCGCCGCCATCTCCACCGCACCAGTGGTGCGGCACCACCTCCCGCTTCCAATCCCATGGAGCCGCTGTCGCCGTTGTGTTTCTCGAAGAGGCCGTCGTCCAAGGACATCGCCGGCGACCGAGCCAAGCCTTGCGAGGATGACTCCTCTGCTCTCTCCCCTATCCTGCCGCCGCCCTCTTCAGCTCCTGCTCCTCCGCCGCCGTCAAAGGGGATAGCCGGGGACCAAGCCGAGCCCTGCGTGGCTGCTCCCTCCCCGATCCCGGTGATGGCCTCTTCGGCCCCTGCTCCCCCGCCTCCTCCTATTCTACCCCAAGGTATGCAAAATCCCCCTCCTCCTATTCTACCCCAAGGGGCCAGGCATGTCTTCTTCAATTGCTTGATGTGAATCAGCTACACCAGTTATGATCCATGTTTTGTTGTGCATCAGCTATACTGAATGTGAGTAGCCTGTTAGATATTACTATTATGTGTGGATGTGAGTAGCTTGTTGAATCTATAGACGATGAGCTTCTCTGCAATTTATTGCGAATCCGCCGTCCGGCATTTGTTAGGTACTTGAGATAGTACTTGGTCCACTCCCTTGTGGCTGCAATTAATCTATAGACGATTAGCGTTCGTTACTTACTGCTGTCCATATATTTCTGGATTATGGGGACCAAGGCAGGGGGGTGTGGTGGTCATTGACTTTATCAAGAGTGTACATGCAAGTACATTACAGGGTATTTCCATATAGCATGTGGCGATCTTTTGATGATTTGAATGAAAGCTTCCTCACGCTGCCACAGGTATCCCGATGCATGTTTTTGCATAACAATCAATGCATGAACCGAGAAATTATTTGGAGTAGGTAGAATGGTCTATAAAAAGGAATTAGTCAGAGGAGCAGCTAGCAAAACATCGTTGTGATTCGTACGAAACTAGTTGCAAGAGCATTGCACCTATAAAAACATCCCTCTGAATTCTAAACAAGTTGTACAATACGTATCACACTGGCATGTAAATATTAATTGTAATCGTTCTTCTATTTCCAGATATTAATTGTAAAAATATCAAAGTATATCTTGCTCTGGCGGTCAGAATTAGAATATCTGTGTAACTACTCGCTATAGGAGTTCGGTGTATGCTAAAATTGTATGTTAATGGTGAAATCTTGTATTGTGTCTGAAAAAAGCAAATAGAACAATTCTACGGTTGCGTCCATTTGTTCTAATTGCTAGTTAAATTTAGCATTCACTGGACATTCAATGCAGATTTGATGGAAGTTACCATGGGTAATGTCGACGACCAAATGGTGTTGACGATCGACAAGCAAGCTGAAAAGTGGGAAGCCATGGAGCAAGAACAACATGTGTGGAATGCTATCGATGAGGAACGGAAGTAAGTATCTGGCCCTCATGTGTTTCCCCGTGACATTACTTGTATTCTTTGATTTTTTTTGACCCCCTGTGTTTGCGTTATAGATTAGAAAGGCAGAAGGAAAAACGAAGGCATAAGGAGAGAAAGAAAAGCCTGGAAAAGAAGAGGAAAGAGAAGAGAGAAGAGAAGAGGAAGAAGCAAGAGAAGAAGAGGAAAAACCAGGAGGAGGAGGAGTTGCAGGGGAAGAGGAAACATGCTCATTCAATGAACTGTTCTGAATTTGTTCAAGGAGCTACAACAGAGGGGCTACAGGTCATTTTTCTTGCCAGATTTCTCTATTAAACCTCACTATACCACAAATATGCTTTTATACCTTCTTGAAATTGATATCATGTTCTGAACTTTCTGTGTTTTGTTATCTAGAGACGAGATTCTCCACCTATGACACATAGTCAAAGAGCGACAAGATCACCATTGGTAAGGTCACCGGTGGCGAGCACGTGGAGATCTTCCCTTGGTCTTCCAGCAAGAGTTGCAGCCTCAAAAAGGGGCAGGTCTCCCTCAACGAGGATTGCAAGTTCCCCATTGGAGGAGAGGGCAAATTCGTCCGTGAGATCACCATCTATCTTACGACCCGTCACCGTCCTTAAGGTCCGTCATCTTTCACGCCGGCCACGGTGGCCAACCTCGACGCAGGCTTCGTCTTCTTCGGCTATGCGGTGGTGGATGCCTTTCTCTCCCTCGAAAACACCATGACGGCCACCGTAGACCCTTCCCTGCCAGCCGGCATGGTCGCCATCGCAGGCATCACCTTCCCGTCCATCCCGCACTCGCCGGCTGCCTCTTCCGCGACCCTCTACACAACTACGGGGCTCCTGCTTCCATGAAAAGGCAATATAATTTATATTCACCAAGAAGCAACACAAGTAAGATCACTATATTAAATCTTGATGAACCATTTATGCCGAGATACATACAGAGCAACACATCATTTAAATTAAGTCTAGCAATATAGTACACTTGGCACCGGGTAAACCCCAGATTAAAAAATGTGGTAGATAGTTGTTTACCTGAATGACTTGCTAGCTGTCGGTGTCGAAACTGGTGGATCTCGGGTAGGGGGTCTCGAACTATGCGTCTAAGGTCGATGGTAACAGGAGATAGGGGACACGATGTTTACCTAGGTTCGGGTCCTCTCTATGGAGGTAATACCCTACTTCCTGCTTGATTGATCTTGATGAATATGAGTATTACAAGAGTTGATCAACAACGAGATCGTAATGGCTAAATCCTAGAAGTCTAGCATGTATGACTATGGTAATGAGTCTCTCCTTCCGGACTAAGTCCTCCGTTTTATATAGACACCGGGGAGATCTAGGGTTACACAAGGTCGGTTATAGAGAAAGGAATCTACATATCCGATCGCCAAGCTTGCCTTACACGCCAAGGAGAATCCCATCCGGACATGGGTACGGTCATCGGTCTTCGTATCTTCACGGCCCATCAATCCGGCCCATGGCTAACAGGCCGGACGCCTGAGGACCCCTTAGTCCAGGACTCCCTCACTAGCAGCTGCTAGAAATGACTTGTTAGGCTTTGTGAGATTTTTCTCTATATACAGAAGTATGTGACGTTTCTCTCATAGCAAACAACCGATTTTCCCTTGAAAGCAAACAACCGATCCTTCTCTTCTTACCTTAAAAAAACAATTCACCCTCTCACTCATCGCACGATGCAACAGTCACACTCACATCTCAATTCCCTGGCGTGCTCTGCCCACCACGGCTTCTCATTGTCGCCTCCCCTCGATGCCACGTCATTTAGCTCGCACCTTGCTCTCAGCGCCACGCCCCCTCCTCTCCCCTCCATGACATCCCAGGCCGATTCCCGGTGCCAAGGACTGCACACCATCATAGCCGAGGGTGACCACCACGACGACACAACCTGCTGCTAACCACAACGCCGCACCTTCTCCAACAACATATTCCTCTGGTGTTTGTAGATGATGGATGTTGATTTGTAATTGCCAAAGAAACAACCTGTGTAGCTTCCTGTTTGACAACATAGTAGTCAGAGAAATAACCTTGCATACCTAGTTCACATGGTCATGATATCATGATTAAACTGGATTTCTGGGGGTGACGTCGGACTGTCTTTTGGCCGAGGGCTCGGAAAATTTGTCCGTCACCAACTCGGAAGTGGAGAGCGCCATGAATCATCGGTGCTTGAGGGCCATTTTACGAGCCCCCGCTGTTTGAAAGAGGCGTTTGATGCCTTCAGCTCGGCTGATGCATATATGCGAGCTGCTCAAGATGGGCTTGGCAAAGCCATAAAGCAGCATTTGACGGATGTGCGGGTAAGGTTTATTTTGTCTGAAAAGGATAAGCACATGCTAGTAGCCCCGAGACTGAAAGCAGTTGGCACAAGAAATTTAAGGATCGATCTATAACCAGGTTCCGACGGAGAGGAACAACCTGCTAGCTCAAGAGTTGGAGTAGTGAAGGACACAACTAAATGCTTCTACCGCCGAACTGAAAGAGTCCAAGAAGGCATCTTTTGGTAAAGTTCCCCTCCATCGAGGAATAACAGCTATACAATAGTTGTGCTAATACTTGTGCTTATCTCATAATAGGACCATCAGGTCAACTGGAAGAGAAGTTGAAGACCGCTCAAGCAGGAGAGAAAGAGGCAAAAAGACTACACGCTACAGGCAAACGGGTGTTGACCCGAGTCAGACAGGAGAAAAACAAACTCCAAGGTTCAAATACCAAACTGGGCGAAGAACTGAAAGATGTGCGAGCCCAGCTAGCTGACACCGTGAAGGAGAACAAAAAGCTGCGAGGCGGCATATTCAGTACGTGGCCAGATTGAACTTATAGCAGCTTGGGGGTAAAAGTAGCTGATCTAGCTGTGATTGCAGGTATGTTGACGGGCCACCCCAAAGAGGAGGTGTCCGGATCATCAGGTGATCACCTACAAGAGCTGTCACAGTTGCACGAGCGAGCTCGGCAGGCAATGCGGAGTGTAGCTAAGGCCTTATGCCCATCCGACTCCCCTCCAGGGAGTATGGAGAAGCTTGTAGAGATGTTCAAGGGAGCGCGGTGGCGTATCTGACTATGGAAGATATCGGCTTGCCGAGAGGGTGCGCGAGAAGCCTTGGCCATGGTAAAAACACGATATACCAAGCTAGATCCGAATCACACGGCCCGGGTCGGACCGCTAGGGTCAAATGGGGAAGAAATTCCCGTTAGTTTGGTATATAACCAAGTAGAAGTAGCCGCCAAGTATTCCCAACAGGATTGTAAGTTAGATAGCCTGCTAGACGACATAGAGGAGGAAGTTTTTGAGTCCAAGTGACTATGTACTTTCCTTTGCATATGTAGCTCTAGCTGAAAACGATTGACATGGCGGACCTTTTCGCTTCAACCTCTCGACCCGAAGGTGCGGAGTGTTTCCGAATACCAGAACGGCCAAGTAGACCGGGTATGCATGGAAACCAGGCGTAGGGGTCATAGTTGCTTGAACAGACAATTATACGGCTAGTTATGTTATATTACATTAAGAGTGTAAGAAACATCTACCAGAGAGAATAGTACCGTTAAGGGTTCCTTTCCCTGGGTGTGCATGCATCGATGTGCATGTCCGAACTGTGATGAAGAAATCACAATGTGTATAGCTTCTGGGGGTTCACGATGGGACGAATGCAAAAAACATCTTTAGTTCACCGACCGAATATTCCCTTAAGAACGCTAGCTTTCGGCTTCACCCAGTCTGAGGTACACATCTGGATGACCCGGCAATAACAATCACAGAGGTGCTCCCTTTATGCCCTAGCCGAACTATCGGGAACCGAGGGCATAAGCATAGGAGCCAGGCAACCCAGCTTGGCCAAAACTTAAGCCATATCGATGCATATAATGGCAAACAAAAGGTACAAATGGGAAAAATGCATATGTGAGGAGTTTGACGCTCAGAAGGTAACAATAGCAAGTGAGGGAGTCCTGGATTAGGGGGTGTTCGGATAGCTGGACTATACCTTCAGCCGGACTCCTGGACTATGAAGGTACAAGATTGAAGACTCCGTCTCGTGTCCGGAAGGGACTTTCCTTGGCGTGGAAGGCAAGCTTGGCGATACGGATATAAAGATCTCCTACCATTGTAACCGACTCTATGTAACCCTAACCCTATCCGGTGTCTATATAAACCGGAGGGTTTTAGTCCGTAGGACAACATACACATCAACAATCATACCATAGGCTAGCTTCTAGGGTTTAGCCTCCTCGATCTCCTGGTAGATCTACTCTTGTACTACCCATATCATCAATATTAATCAAGCAGGACGTAGGGTTTTACCTCCATCAAGAGGGCCCGAACCTGGGTAAAACTTCATGTCCCTTGCCTCCTGTTACCATCTAGCCTAGACGCACAGTTCGGGACCCCCTACCCGAGATCCGCCGGTTTTGACACCGACATTGGTGCTTTCATTGAGAATTCCTCTGTGTCGTCGCCGTCAGGCTCGATGGCTCCAACGATCGTCAACAGCGATGCAGTCCAGGGTGAGACCTTCCTCCCCGGATAGATCTTCGTCTTCGGCGGCTTCGCACTGCGGGCCAATTCACTTGGCCATCTGGAGCAGATCGAAAGCTACGCCCCTGGCCGTCAGGTCAGATTCGGAAGTTTAAACTACACGGCTGACATCCGCGGGGACTTGATCTTCGACGGATTCGAGCCACTACCGAGCGCGCCGCACTGTCCCGACGAGCATGACCTAGCTCTGCCACCGAACAGTGCCCTGGAGGCCGCACCCGCATCGGCTCTGATCCTTAATTTGGAGCCAACTGCACCGATCGAGGATGGGCGGTTGGACACCACCTCGAGGGCTGCGATCTCAACGGCGATTGAGCCGAACACCAGCCCCTTACTCTGCGAGACTCATGACTCCAAGGAGCCGGACTCTTCTCCGGACTCCGAACCCTCCGCGCCCCTGCCGATCGAATCCGATTGGGCGCCGATCATGGAGTTCACTGCCGCGGACATCTTTCAGCACTCGCCTTTGGGTGATATCCTGAAGTCACTGAAGTCTCTCTCTTTATCAGGAGAGTCCTGGCCGGACTATGGTCAGCAAGGTTGGGGTACGGACGATGAAGAAATTCAAAGCCCAACCACCACCCACTTTGTAGCCACTGTCGACGACTTAACCGACATGCTCGACTTCGACTCCGAAGACATCGATGATATGGACGCCGATGAAGGAGATGATGAAGAACCAGCGCCTACTAGGCCCTGGAAAGCCACCTCGTCATATGACATATACATGGTGGACACCCCAAAAGAGGGAGATGGCGATGGAACAGCGGGGGATGACCCCTCCAAGAAACAGCCTAAGCACCGGCGTCAGCGGCGCTGCTCAAAATCCCGCCCAAACAAACAAGGCGATTCTAGTACGGGAGATAATAATACTCCGGAAAGCGCCGAAGAAAACCCCCTCCAGCAAGATTTAGCACAGGAGGATGGAGAAACCAGCCCTCATGAGAGAGCGGCAGACAGAGAGGTCGAGGACGATAATTATATGCCTCCCTCCGAAGATGAGGCAAGCCTCGACGACGACGAATTCGTCGTGCCAGAGGATCCCGTCGAGCAAGAGCGTTTTCAACGCAGGCTTATGGCCACGGCAAGAAGCCTCAAGAAAAAACAGCAATAGCTTAGAGCTGATCAAGATTTGCTAGTCGACAGATGGACTGAAGTCCTTGCGGCCGAAGAGCATAAACTCGAACGCCCCTCCAAGAGCTACCCAAAGCACAGGCTGCTACCCCGATTAGAGGAGGAAGCACTTGATGCGACCGATCGGCCACCTCGTGGTCGCGATAGAGAGGCCTCTCGGCCCTCCACTCAAGCCGCACCCCATACCAAGGCACGGGAATATGCGCCGGACTTACGAGACATGTTGGAGGACAAGGCAAGGCAAACAAGATCGATCTACGGATCGCGTGGGTGCCCCACGGCTCGACACGGCATCCGTCACGCCGGCCACAAATTCGGTAGGGCCGAACACAGTAGACAAGGCTCATTGGAGCTACGCCATGATATAGCCCAGTATAGAGGCGCCGCACACCCACTGTGCTTTACAGACGAAATAATGGATCATCAAATACCCGAGGGTTTCAAACCCGTAAACATCGAATCATGCGATGGCACAACAGATCCTGTGGTATGGATCGAGGATTATCTCCTTCATATCCACATGGCCCGCGGCGATGATTTCCACGCCATCAAATACCTCCCACTCAAGCTTAAAGGACCAGCTCGGCATTGGCTTAACCGCTTGCCAACAGGATCAATCAGTTGTTGGGAGGACCTGGAAGCCGCATTCCTCGACAATTTCCAGGGCACTTATGTGCGACCCCCAGACGCCGATGACCTAAGTCACGTAATTCAGCAGCCAAAGGAATTGGCCAGGCAATTCTGGACACGGTTCCTAACAAAGAAAAATCAAATAGTCGACTGTCCGGATGCTGAGGCCCTAGCAGCCTTCAAGCACAATATCCATGACGAGTGGCTGGCCCGGCACCTTGGACAGGAAAACCCGAAATCTATGGCAGCACGCACGACACTAATGACCCGCTTTTGCGCGGGAGAAGGCAGTTGGCTTGCTCGTAGCAACAATATGACCAAGAACCCTGGTAATTCGGACACCAGGGACAATAGTGGCAGGTCGTGTCACAACAAGCAGAAGCGCCGCATTAACGGCGACAATGCAGAGGATACGGCAGTTAATGCCGGATTCAGAGGCTCTAAATCCGGTCAGCGGAAAAAGCCATTCAAAAGGAATCCTAGGGGCCCGTCCAGTTTGGACCGAATACTCGACCGATCGTGCCAGATACATGGCACCCCCGAAAAGCCGGCCAATCACACCAATAGGGATTGTTGGGTATTCAAGTAGGCAGGAAAGTTAAATGCCGAAAATGAAGACAAAGGGCTGCATAGCGATGACGACGAGGAGCCCCGGCCGCCGAACAACAGTGGGCAGAAGGGTGTTCCCCCGCAAGTGTGGACGGTGAACATGATATACGCAACCCACATCCGCAAGAGGGAGCGGAAGCGCGCATTAAGGGACGTATACGCGATAGAGCCAGTCGCCCCAAAGTTCAACCCATGGTCCTCCTGCCCGATCACCTTTGATCGAAGGGACCATCCCACTAGCACCCGTCACGGTGGATTCGCCGCATTGGTTCTATACCCAATTATTGACGGATTTCATCTCACAAGAGTCCTTATGGACGGCGGCAGCAGCCTGAACCTGCTTTATCAGGATACAGTGCGAAAAATGGGCATAGATCCCTCGAGGATTAAGCCCACCAAAACGATCTTTAAAGGTGTAATACTAGGTGTAGAGGCCAACTGTACAGGCTCAGTCACACTTGAAGTGGTCTTCGGATCTCCGGATAATTTCCTAAGCGAGGATTTAATCTTCGACATAGTCTCGTTTCGCAGTGGTTATCACGCACTGCTCGGGCGAACCGCATTCGCTAAGTTCAATGCGGTACCGCATTACGCATACCTTAAGCTTAAGAGGCCAAGCCCTTGAGGAGTAATTACGGTCAATGGAAACACAGAACCCTCCCTCCGAACGGAGGAGCACACGGCGGCCCTTGCAGCGGAAGTACAAAGCAGCCTCTCTAGGCAGTTCTCCAGTCCGGCCACTAAACGACTGGACACCGGCAAGCGCGCCCGGAGTAACCTACAACAAGACCACCTGGCACGATTCGAGCAGGCGTAGCAATGCGGCCCCAACCCCAACCCTCGCAAAAAGGCGACGCTAGTACTTCGCGTACATAACTACGCTCTAGAGATACCATGGGCATAGGGGGACGGGCACCATCACGGCACGCCCAAAACACGGCTTCAACCATACCAGGGGCTGCTGATTTTATAATTTTATCTTACTTTCAGGACTCCACTCTTTGGAAGGCATGTTCGGCAGTTCAATTGCCGCACAAACGATGCAAGAACCAGGGAAGCAGACAAGCCACGCCGCATTACGGAACTCCCAGGTGGTCTCTATCACGAGCAGTATACCTATTTCGCATACTATTCCACAGCTTGACCCTAGAACGGACATGTCACATAGTCCAACCTTTTGCTTATCGCATTAATTGTATCGTTCTGCTTTGATCGCAACCCTCTTTAATAAACAATGCATAGCTTTTGTCTATTTTTGCATTACCTTTTTTATATTTATATATGTTCCTTAACGACATGTTGCACCCGTATGTCGGCATTCTGGGAACGGGGGTCCCCAGACTTGCGTGCCTGCGGCCTGTGGCGTGGCTCGAGTGGGGGCCCAACATGGCCCATCTTCACCAACACAAGACTCAAGACCCTCGCGAGGGTCCAAGCCTCGCGAGGTGGATGACACGGCGCATCCTCAAGTGCAGCCTCCTCAGGCTGGCTCGCGAGGAGACGAAGATATCAAGGCGGGGTACCTCGCGAGGTGCCCATGACGCAAGCCATGACGATCGAGGGTGCCAGGCGGGCGCCAGCACGCGCATCGTCCTTCTTTCCTCTTTGGTGCAAAGGGAGCAAGCGCAGCCGCGGAGTACTGAGGCATCAGGCAAAGGTTGCCATTTCGGTGCAACAAGACCAGGACCAAGCGGACTACGAGACGGAGGTCACCATGGAGCCCAGCATGGCGTCATCACCAGAGTCTTTCGCAGGCGAAGACCACCTTTTGTCAAGATAAGAGTACTCGCTGTCCCCCTTCAAATTAGCCCGCCATTGTTGGCTCCCTTCCCGCTCAATATTTGGGAAGAGGACCAAGGCCTCTATAAATAGGGACCGGCCACCCACGTAGCAAGGCCCCCCGGTTTGGTTTTGTGTGTCGTTCGATCAGTTGGTAGGTCGATCAGTTCGTAGAAGGGGATCGAAATCAGAGAGGGAGGGAGAGAGAGAGAGAGAGAGAGAGAGAAGCGCGACTGAACTCCTCCTAGCAGTTCACTGCCCCAGCCAAGAACAGACCCTCGCGAGGCAGTTCTTCCTTGTATTGTCCATCATCATCAGCCCCAAGAGGCAATCCATCCACCACACACTGGAGTAGGGTATTACACCGCAATGGTGTCCCGAACCAGTATAAATCTTGTGTCTCTTGTGTGATTCCTTTAGTAGTTTAGACCTTTGTGAGACGGGGAGGTTGAGGACGTGATCTCCGCGCGCACCCCAGTGTTCGAACCTTAAGGGTCTGCCGGAACCCGAAATCCGACATTTGGCGCGCCAGGTAGGGGTGCGCTGGAATTCGTCTTCCACCGCTCCGTTCTCCTCCGACCGTCGCATCCATATCTGACGCTCGTCGGGCCCGCGCCGAGCGCCGGGCCGCCATCGCTTCTCGCGTCGCCCAGACGGGCCCCGTCGGTGGGCGTCCTCGTCGTTGCCCGTCGCCCGCCGTCAACGCCGCCACCGGCCCGGCGGGGGGCGAGCAGGAAGCATCGTCTCAGCACCCGTCCGTGCGGCAAGACGGCTGCACCGCCACTCCATCGCTCGCACCGGCCGGTTCTTCGTCCCTCGCGCTCCGCGCACCCTTGGAGGCTCGAGCTGTGCTCCTTGCGGCAAACAAGCTCCTGCGCTACCGCCCCGTCGACGACGTCTACGAGGAGTGGCTCGACCGCGTCGCCGAGCTTGTCCGCGCCGCAGGGGGCTCTTCCACGCCGTCCGTCCCTCTGCGCCACACTCCGCCCCACGCGGGCAACGAAGCTCCAGATGCGCACTAGCCGCCTCCACTCCTAGAAGATGCCATGGCTCCAAGGCGCTTGGCCCCTGGGCGGAACCCGCTCCGTCGGGCGCCAGCGCAGCAAGAGCGGAGCTGCCAAGAAGTTCCTCGCCCGCAAGGGGCTGCCAGGGGGCTCCCTACTCCGGCACGCCGCAACCCTGCTCTAGCTCCGGCGCGCCAAGACCCCGCCCTGCTCCTAGCTGCAGTGCGTGGGGACCCTCAAGACCAAGCTCTGCACCAACCGAAGCCTTACATGGCCACCGCAGGCTGCCACGCCTACACCACTGAGCTGCGCAGCGTCGCATGGCCCGGCAAGTTCAAGCCTGACCTGCCTCCTCACTACGATGGCACAACCGATCCCGCAGAATTTCTCCAGCTCTATGAGCTGGGCATCGAGGCTGCCGGCGGGGATAAGAAGGTCATGGTGAACTGGTTCCCCATGGCGCTCAAGGAAGGAGCTCGAACTTGGCTCCTGAATCTGGCTCCAGGCACGATCTCCTCTTGGGACCAGATGCGCACCCGCTTCATCGCCAACTTCCAAGGTACTCGCGACCGGCCGCCCGCCGTGAGCGACATGCGCTGCATCAAGCAACAACCCGGAGAGACCCTGCAAAAGTACATCCAGTGCTTCAACAGCGCACGCCTCAAGATCCCCAAGGTGTCCGAGGAGGCCATCATCTCAGCCTTCTCCGACGGCGTGTGCGACGTCAAGATGAAGGAGCAGCTGGCGATGCATGAAGACCTCTGCACCTCCCTGGAGCTGTTCAACTTGGCGAACAGGTGCGCCAGGGCTGAGGAGGGACGCCTCTCCCTCCTCGAGCTGCCTACCGCAGATCTAGAAGAGAAGAAGCCCAAGGCCAAGGACGTGAAGCGCAAGGGGGCTGCCGTACTCGCGGCAGAACCAGACACAAAGCGGGGCAAGGACCTGCCCGGACCCTCCAGAGGCAGCCGGTACTGTGTGTACCATGACCTCCACACCCACAACACCAACGAATGTCAAGAACTCCGCGCCGTGCGAGAAGGAAGGATCGGCCGTCGCCCTGACCGTGCTGACCAGGGCTACGGCCGAGGAGGAGGAAGAAACCCAGGGCGCTGGGAAGATCGCGGCCCGCGGCCGAGGTGGCGTGACCAGCCTCGCGAGGACCGCTGGCGGGACCTGCCTCGCGAGGAAGACTGGAGGGATCAGCCTCGTGAGGATCGCCCTCATGGCAACACAGGCCTACCTCCACTGCCGCCTCCACCAAGAAGGAACGAAGACCGCCATCAAGACGAGGGGGCTGGGGGCTTCCAGCAGCCGCGCGCAATCGCCTGCATCCTAGGTGGAGCTCAAGCCCCAGCCTCTCAACGTATCTTCAAGCAGTTCGCCCGCGAAGTGAATGCAGTTCTCCCCAAGCTCGAAGCAATGCGCCCCCTCAGGTGGTCGGCGTGCGCCATCATGTTCAGCTCGGCAGACCAGCTCAAGTGTGCAGCCACGGCTGGAGTCCTCCCGATGCTCTGCTCCCCAGTCATCAGCAACGTGCTGGTCACCAAGACCCTCATCGACGGAGGGGCAGGACTCAACGTCCTGTCCGTGGAAACATTCAACAATCTCCAAGTGCCCTATGACCAACTTCAGCCAACCAAGCCTTTCTCCGGGATCACCGACGGTCCACAGTCCCGATCGGGCAGGTCCGCCTCCCTGTCACCTTCGGGGCTCGCAGCAACTACCGCACCGAGCTCATCCACTTCGACGTTGCCCACATCCGCCTGCCGTACAACGCCATCCTCGGGTACCCAGCACTGGCCAAGTTCATGGCTGCGACTCACCATGGCTACAACGTCCTCAAGATGCCAGGAAGTGGCGGAGTCATCACGGTGCCCTGTGAAGATAAGGATGCAGTGTGTTCCCTGGAGAGAGCCTATCAGGCCGCGTCGCTAGAAGACCCAGATCGCGGAAGCAGGAGGCTTCCTGAGACCACCCCTAAGAAGGAGAAGACGTCACCAGGCTCGGCCCCTCAGGAGGCAGGCCCTTCAGGGCCCGTGTGTGCCCAGGGGGACCCTCCTTCCATCGCATAGGGAAGCGCTCCCGGCGCCCTCCTCAGGCAGGGCTCGGGGGCACTCACCTGGAGGGCCACCGACCTAGCCAGGGTCACGAGGGAGGTGCTTGGGCACCATGTGGAAGCGTGCTTCGCGGCACGTTTCCCCCGGGAAGGAGCCAGGTGAGGAAGGTCGGACCAGCAAGAGTTCGTTAACAAGGCCATTCAAGAACTACAGGAGTCAAGGATCATGAGAGGTTGCCGCCGCCTACCAGCTGTGGCCCCTCATCCAGGTGAGGATGGCGGGCTGCGCGTCTGTGTCGACGTACCAGGGCTCAATCGGATCGCCACAACGGAGCGCCTCTGGCCCTCGCAAGTGGGGTGCTGCGGGGGTCCACCCCACAGCTATGTTCGCATGCCCTACGGCCTGCCGAGCATCGCCGCGGCGCACCAGCGCCTCATGAAGGGCATCATGGTGGCTCAGGAAGACAGGCGTTCCGCGGTATTGGCGGAGATGAAGGCAGCTCGCGAGGAGTCACCAGTGCCTCCGGAGCCTTCCGAGGCCCCGGGGCCTGGAGGCTCGTGAGGATCGGCTTCCGCAGCCCACCGAGCCTACTGCACCAATGCCACTTCGCCAACGACATTCTCAGGTGACATCTTCCAAGCCTCATTCCCAGCTGGGAGCGCCCTCCCAAGGTTGCATCACTCCCAGGCCACGTGGGTCCGTCCTCGCGGCATGTATCTGCATTTACTTTTCGGTCGTTAGTTTGCCTTGATTGTGGGCGCCCCTCGGGCTGCATCACCCCAAGCCGCTGGGGCCAGGCCCAGCGGCGTGTATCTCCATCGCGTTTATTTCCAACTATGCATTTGCCTACCACGCTTGATTGCATGATGCCCGTCCGCGGCATCCCTTCTTCTCCATGTCGACTACTTGCACGTTAAAGGGGGGGTGCCTGAGCATCGCGACTCGGGGCTCTTACTGGCTCTCCAGCCCTCACCCTGTGGCCTTGTCCACGGCATCGCGACCTGGCATACCAGCGATGGCTGAGACAAGCTTGAGGGCCGGGACCCGAGGACGTAGAGTACCAGCATCTAACCAAATTTTGCAGGGACACATCTCAAGATACGGCCCAGTGACAGGCGCAACCTGCCTAGGGGTAGGGCCTCGTGAGTCCCGCGCTGGCTCACGGGTGCCCAGATACACCTCACCTACTCCAACCAGCAAGCTCTTGAGTGACTAACGATCGACTAATGGCCGCCATGGCAACACCATCTTCTCTCTATGATAACCCTGCAGGATCCTTGGTGGGGACTGCGCTAGCCAAGGCCCTCACGAGGTTCCCTTCACCCTCGCCCGCGCGAACCGCTTGCACGTTAAAGGGGGCGTGCCTGAGCATCGCGACTCAGGGCTCCTACTGGCTCTCCAGCCCTCACCGTCTGGCCTTGTCCACGGCATCGCGACCTGGCATACCAGCGACGGCTAAGACAAGCTCGAGGGCCGGGACCCGAGGACGTAGAGCAGAAAGGGGAGTAGAGGCGAGGGAGAAGGGGCTCGCGAGGACCTCGCCGAGCGATTCTGCTCCTACCGACGCACGAACCCGACGGCACACCAGGAATAATCCCCGATCCTCAAGATAAGTCACCATCCAAAGCACTGGCTACCGTGGCACTACCCCCGCACCTAAAGCAATTCTGTACTAGCGACGTTGCTTCCCTTTCTCACCGAGCAATGGCTGCTTGGGCGCCAAGGGGGACCTCCTGAGCATCGCGACTCAGGGGCTCTTACCGGACCCCGGGTCGCTCACCTCCTGGCCTTTACCATGGCATCGCGACCTGGCATACCAGCGATGGCTGACGCCGCCTTGGGACTGGGACCTGTCGGCGTAGAGCACCAAGCCCTCGCGAGGTTTGAAAGGGAGAACTAAGCTATGACGAAATCAGCAACTCACACAAATCTATAGCGAAGGTCATGTATTAACAAACGGGACTACAGACTCCTTACAAGCCCCCGTGGGGCGCATTTTGATTCCTCGCAGGGAACGGATCCTAAGGAGTGCTAACTACACGGGCCCCAGCAAAAGATGCCATCATCAACAGTGGGCCGTCAGGCGCCGGCACCAACCCCGTCCAAATCAGGGTCGGCGACGGCCTGACAAGCCCGCCCTGCTCCGGGAGTGGCGCCGGCTTGGGGGCTCGTAGCTATCGTCGCTTGTCTCCGGAGTCGCGAAGATTTCGCTGGAGTCACTGGACCCCCCGGCGCCTTCGCCAAGGGAGCGGTCGATGGGCCTAGCCCTCACCAGGGCAAGGTCCTGGCCACCTCTCCCGCGGCAACACTCCAGCCGGCGCCCGATCGCGTCGAAGGCCTTGAAGAACATCACCGCAGCGCCATCATACTCCAGGCGGACCGTGAAGACGCCCCTCTCCTTGCAAACCCGGGCGACTTCTCTCCAGCCGCGGGACAAGTAGACCTCACCCGGAGCAGCGACCACGACCTCTGCCTCGGTCGCAAGGGCGCTGCAGTCGGCGTGCTGCAGCCAGAGCTCCAGAGGCCCTCCTGGAGGGACGACGGAGGCGAAGAAGGGAGGCAGACGGATCCAGGATTGAAGAGGAATGACGACGTGGAGCACGAACTCGTGGGAGGAGCCCTCGGCGTGGACTCCGGGAGGAACAACCCACGCCTTCGTGACCCGACGGCGCCTACGACGGCGCCGGCCGTGGAGATCAGCATCGACACCCTCGGGGCCCTCGGCGGGGGCGTACAAAGGAAGCGGGAACCCCGGCGGAGCCCGCCCGCACCGGGGCCTCGGCTCCACCTGACGGTCTTCCTCGCCCCGGCTGCAAAGGGCGAGCCGCTTCTTCGGCGGGAGCGGGTCTGGCCCCTCTCGAGGAGCTTTTCCCTTCTCCGCTGCGGAGAACCGGCGGATCGGAGCCATCACACCAAGACGGAGCAAGGATCAGGAAGAAGGCGAAAGCAAGGAGGAATGGACTAGAAGGGCACGCGCCGTACAGTACTTATAGCCGGCAAAGGCCAACCGCCGGCCTCCACGATCACAGGTAATCATGACACGATTTGCATGCAGGGACTCGTCCAGCTCGCGCTATCACCAAGGCATCATGGGGAAGTGGAGTCGCCCGCGTCCAATCAACCGCCGCGCAGCGTCCAAGGCCGCAGGCTATTAGGGCCTGCGGCGCTTCGCCCTTGCCCTTTCGCCTCTCGGCACGGCCAAGTCCGTGCGCGCCTTGGGCCCGGGGGCTACTGTCGGCGTTCTAGGAACGGGGGTCCCCAGACTTGCCTTCCTGCGGCATGCGGCGTGGCTCGAGTGGGGGCCCAACATGGCCCATCTTCACCAACACAAGACTCAAGACCCTCGCGACGGGCCAAGCCTCGCGAGGTGGATGACACGGCGCATCCTCAGGCGCAGCCTCCTCAGGCTGGCTCGCGAGGAGACGAAGATATCAAGGCGGGGTACCTCGCGAGGTGCCCATGACGCAAGCCATGACGATCGAGGGTGCCAGGCGGGCGCCAGCACGCGCAGCATCCTTCTTTCCTATTTGGTGCAAAGGGAGCAAGCGCAGCCGCGGAGTACCGAGGCATCAGGCAAAGGTTGCCATTTCGGTGCAAAAAGACCAGGACCAAGCGGACTACGAGACGGAGGTCACCATGGAGCCCAGCACGGCGTCATCAGCAGTCTTTCGCAGGCGAAGACCACCTTTTGTCAGGATAAGAGTACTCGCTGTCCCCCTTCAAATTAGCCCGCCATTGTTGGCTCCCTTCCCGCTCAATATTTGGGAAGAGGACCAGGGCCTCTATAAATAGGGACCGGCCACCCACATAGCAAGGCCCCCCGGTTCGGTTTTGTGGGTCGTTCGATCAGTTGGTAGGTCGATCAGTTCGTAGAAGGGGATCGAAATCAGAGAGGGAGAGAGAGAGAGAGAAGGGCGACTGAACTCCTCCTAGCAGTTCACCGCCCCAGCCAAGAACAAACCCTCGCGAGGCAGTTCTTCCTTGTATTGTCCATCATCATCAGCCCCAAGAGGCAATCCATCCACCACACACTGGAGTAGGGTATTACACCACAATGGTGGCCCGAACCAGTATAAATCTTGTGTCTCTTGTGTGAGTCCTTTAGTAGTTTAGATCTTTGTGAGATGGGGAGGTTGAGGACGTGATCTCCGCGCGCACCCCAGTGTTCGAACCTTAAGGGTCTGCTGGAACCCGAAATCCGACACCGTACACTTTGGTACGGCCAAAATACGCCAGGGGCTTTAGCACCCCTAATATGGTGTGAGAAGTCCGAACACTTTAACAAGTGCGGCACCCCGAACTTATAGATTATATGCATTGGCTCCGAATCATGTCTTGGGTCAATAGTTGGGTTTGCCCGGCTCCTATGTTTTGGTGCCTTACGTTCCGCTATATCGGCTAAGGTAGCACTAGGAAAACCACTACGATTGTGCCCCGGTTGAGCTGGGTTGAGCACCTCAGTGGAGAAAGCTAAAACTGACTATCATGATGAAGCGAGAGCTGGTCGCTGTTCGAGAGGTTTTTCGAGTCCTTAACGACTTATGCCGCTTAGGGCGAGGAGCCGGCTCTGTCCAGCCAAGGCATGGATAGCGCCCCGGACTCGGTCTTCCGAATACCAGGGGCTTCGCCGAAATTTAAAATTATAAAATTCTATGGCTAAGTGAGAGTGTTCACGCATTATAGTCCAATTGCCTTGTTCGTTGGGCTGAGCGCCTCCCTCGAAGGACCCAAACATGGGAAAACGAGCGCTCAGGTTTATCCCCGAACACCCCAGCACTAGCGGCACGGGGGCAGAAGCCGACGACTTGCCATCTCTCAGAATTGATAAACAGCCGCCCAGAAGGTAATATTTTAAATTCAAACAGCATTGTTTAGCGCATATGAACAACTTTTCAGTGCACAGGACAAAACAAGCGAGTTTTACTCAAAAATTACATCTCTGGAACATTCATCCGCCACAAGGCAGGCACCCTTCAGAACATCCTTGTAATAATTTTCGGGCTTGCGATGCTCTTTCCCCGCCGGCGGCCCGTCCTTCACAAGCTTCTCAGCATCCAGCTTGCCCCAGTGCACCTTAGCACGGGCAAGGGCCCTATGGGCACCTTCAATGCAGACGGAGCGCTTGATGACTTCGACCTTGGACAGGCCTCCACCAGCCACCGCACTAGCCGGAAATAGCTCCCAAGCTGAGCCTCTCCAGGCCACAGCCAAACTATGAGGCCCTTCATGGCCTGTTCGGCCACCTTGTGGAGCTCGACCAGTTGCTTCAACTGGTCGCTCAGGGGCACGGGGTGTCCGGTCTCAGCATACTGAGACCAGAACACCTTCTCTGTCGAGCTGCCCTCCTCGACTCGATAGAATGCGGCAGCATCAGACACACTCCGGGGAAGATCTGCGAACGCGCCTGGAGAACTCCGGATTCAGGTAAGTAACAAGTAACTCACGCTTATGTGTTTGCTTTGCATAAAGAATGCCTTACCCGCCGCTATCTTCTTCACCTCATCCAACTCCTGGAGGGTCTTCTGGGATTCGGCCTTGGCAGACTTGGCACTTTCAATAGCCGCCGCGAACTCGGACGCTCGCGTCCTTGAGTCACGCTCCAAACTCTCATGTTTTTCCATGAGAGCCTAGAGCTCTTGCCGCACCTTTCCAACCTCGGCCTCATACTTCTCCCGCTCGGTGCGCTCCGTGGCCACCGTCTTCTCGGCCTCGAGCAGTGCTCGCTTAGGGGTCACCACCTCAGATGTGGCCCCTACAATAGCCACGACAGTCCTGTCATTTTTTGCAATTGCACCTTTATATATATATATATATTTATTTAAACAGGGTATTTCTTACCTTCATTGTCCTCGAGCTGCTTCTTGGCACGCCCGAGCTCTTGCTTGGACCGCTCGAGGTTCTGCTTTAGCGTGTCCACTTTCGCAGTCAGTGCGGCGGACGCAAGCAGGGAAGCCTGCACACGCATATTGACTCCTTTTTGTTAGACTCCTGCGAATTTTTATTTGATCCTCTATTCGGCTTTTCTTCCCGAACGCCAAACAGAGCATCAGGGGTGACTGTCTATGCGGTAATATTATTTACACATTCTTTACTTACCTCAAAGCCTGTTAAAAGGCTAGTACAAGCTTCAGTCGGTCCGCTCTTGGCGTACTGAACCTTCTGGATCACCGCACTCATAATAGTACGGTGCCCCTCGTCGATGAAGGCGCCTTGGAGCACCTCCAACAGATTTCCCGGCGCCTTCGGTTGGACGGGGGTCGCCGGCACAGTGGGCTAGCTCTTCTTGGAAGGAGGTCGCCTGTCGGACTCTGGAACCATTGAAGGTTTCGGAGCAGTGTCCGGCCTAGAGCCGGACTTGGAGCCCTGGGGGGTTTCACCCCCTTTACTCCTGGAGTCCGGGAGGTCGCCTTGCGGCGCCTCCAGGACCACCTCTGTCAGGACCCCGATTCCAAGCCATATCGATCTAGCCGGTAACACCTCATATCACTTTGCGGCCTCACACACAATATCCCACGGGTGTCGCCTTACCATGGCCCGGGACCGTTTGCGCCTTTTGGCTCACGTATATGATAGTGTCACTAGCATCCATATGACAGAGAACACGGGCCGACATGTCTAGTCGTGAACCCAAAGCGGCACAGACCTATGGAGACAGGCATACATGAATCACATCGAGCATGTCGGTCATCAGCGAGTGATTCTGGGCTGTAGCACTGGGCTAACAGGACTCCGGGGAACCCGGACTGTAGCAGGCTAGGCAGGACTCCGGAAGTCACCGCGTGACATTTCCCCGAAGGGACAGACATAGGAACGAAGTGAATCACATGCCGGCCAGTCAAGTGTCCTGAGCAGTAGTGCTGGGCTAGCAGGACTCCGGTGAACCGGGCTGTAGCAGACTACTATGGCTCGAGGGACACTAGACTACATTTCCCCATAAGAAAGGCTGCCAAGGATAAACAACTAGATTGTCGGATCCCACTCATACCAAGCATTTCAATCATACACACAATATGCCCGATATGAGTACATACAACATGGCATCACAACAAAACTCTACAACTCAAGTACTTTATTTAAAGGCTCCAGAGAGCCACACATAACATGTTCATATAGATAGGGGTCACATGACCCGACACTCAAGTCATACAATCATACAAGCACATGCGGAAGCAACTAGTCTGAGTACAGACTCTAGAAAGAAAGAAGGCTTCTCGAAGCCTGTCTATCTACATAAGGCCCTCCATGGCCAGGATCACCACCTGGGTGGCTAGTCACTCATCGACGTCAAGGTCTACATAGAACCCATCGGAGGGGGCGGTGTTGTCGTCTGAAAACAGTAGTTAAGCAAACATGAGTACAAAGGTACTCAGCAAGTCTTACAACAGAACCTACTATACATGCTTATTCTCAAGAAGGTGGTGGGGTTGATGCAGCAGGCCAGCTTTGAATCTTGGCTAAGCTATCCTACGGAACTCCACCAGTAAAATAGTTTTCGCACACGAGTCCACTACTCACCAACACAATACTCCACCGGGGATCCTCCCTCGTCATCCTACTAGAGGGCCATCCTCGGTACTCACACTTATCTTAAGTCTTGTAGTAGTATCCATTACCTGTCTATGAACTATATACGCAACCAAGTAGTCCTTTACCGCGGACGCGGCTATTCGAATAGTTTTATACCCTACAGGGGTGTACTTCGTCATACACGCTTTCACCACTTACCGCCGTTTACACAACATGTACTCGGCAAACTTCAAACGGAAGCCCAGCGAGGGTGTCGGCCACGGCCTACCTAAACACCTAAGTCTCTAGTCCAGGTTTATCGCCTATCCAGGTTCCATCCGCAGGGAGTCCGGCCGAGGTTTCCACATACGGCCCCGAACGATGTGAACAGGGTCCCGAGACGCCAAACGGGCGCCCGGCATACCCGGCCACGGTGTATCTACCGCAACATAGCCCACCCCTAGGGTCAGCGCTACGCACGGCCGCCAACACATAACCTACAAACACCAGAGACTATTTGCATCTCCTGGACAGAGTACTAGGGTGATTAAGAAGCCGAGAGGGTCCATTGGTTTCGGGCCCAATGTACGGTAGTAACTGCATCTTAAATCACACATACAGATCTCAGTTCTTATGGACGGCCTCAATGAAACAACCCACCATGTACTCCTACATGGCCTCTCATCGATACCTTTACCAAAACATGTTCAACACATCCCTCACCTTACCGGCATAAGCATTTCATTCTAGCCCATCACCCAGATGAACCAGACCTGACACAACTCTAAGCATAGCAGGCATAGCAAGGTAGGAATCACATACATGGCTCAATCAACTCCTACACATGCTAGTGGGTTTCATCTAGTTACTGTGGCAATGACAGGTTATGCAGAGGATAAGGGTTCAACTACCGTAGCACACAACAGTTTGAATCGCGTTGTCTTAATGCAGTAAACAAGAGCAGAAGTGAGAACATGGGATTGTATCGGAATGATCAATGGGTTGCTTGCCTGATGGAGTGGTAGTGGGATACTGCCCTTCAGTTGGATACTCGTGAATATCCTTGGAGGCAGAACCTACCACGAAGAACACATCGGAACACAATCAACACATGATGATATGCAACAATATGATGCATGCTATGACATGGCAATATGAATGTGTCTTGGCCTAATGCAAGCTATAACAGGAAGAAATGAACTCATTTGAATCGAAGATTCAAATATTAGCTCATTAAACATGGCCTTAATAGTGCATTTCCTTATTCACCTTAAACAGCAAGGTAAACTTGTTTTGTCATGCATGAAACCATTACAGATGGATATTTTGAATTTTTCTGATAATTTTTCATATATAAATTATTTCATTTGGAGTTACGGTTGAATTTCTATGATTTTTACAAGTTTTAAACATTTTCTGGAATTTCCTGTATAAAAATAATTCCAGTAAATCAATTACCGCGTCAGCATTACGTCAAGGTGACGTCAGTGGTCAACGAGGATGTCCAGGTCAAACCTGACTGGTGGGTCCCGCGTGTCAGTAGTTAACTAAGCTAATTATCTTAAATAAAACTAATTTGATTTAGTTAATACAGGGGGCCCACTTGTCATTGACTCAGGGGAGTCAAACTGGGCCCACCCAGGGGTCAAAGTGGGTCAACTCGCCGATGACTCGACGCCGGCGAGGCCCGAGACGGCGGAGGCCTTCGGATTTGGTCCTCCGGTGACCAAATCGACGGCGGAGAAGTGCTACGCGTAGCTGGGAACGAGCCGCAGCGTTTGGTGGTGGTGGTTGGGCTCGGGTGGCCGGAAACGTCGCCGGCGACGAGCTTGGCGGTCGCCGGAGTCGGGTGAGGACGAACCCGGGGCTGTGGGGCACGACGAGCTGCGTGGAGTGGCGCGTTGTGCTCCCGGGGATGCGGTGAGGTTAGTAGGCTAGATGGCTTGGCCGGTGGTTGACCGGAGACACGTCGGCGACGAGCTCTGCGGTGGTGCGTGCAGGTGAGCTCCGTGTGCTCGCTGTGGTGCACGAGGAGGAGAACGAAGAGGATGGGGAGGTAGCTGGGCTCACAGCGGTCACGCAGAGACAGACGGCGTGGTCCGGGACGAGCTGATGTGGCGGCGACGTCGAAAGGGATCTCCGGCGGTGGCTGACGAAGGCGGGGTCGGTGGAGGTGTTGCAGAGCGTGTGAGCACTCGGGGCTCGGTCTGTTCGAAGTAGTCGACGACGGCGAAGCGAGTGGACATGGTGGTGCAGCACGGGGACGGCGGTGGACACGGCTACGGTGGCGGGACGGCGACGGCTGCGTCGGCCATGGCGAAGGGGAGCAAGGGACTGAGGCAGGGGGCGTATGAGCGTGTCCAGGGGGTCGGGGCGGCGACGTGGAGCCTGTCCAGGCCAGCAGGGCGGCGAGGGGAGGAAGCAGGGCGGCAGCCAGCTGCGTGGCGCGCGCTGGTGCCGCCGTCAAGCACCTGCCTGCCTGCCTAGCCGAGCCGAGCAGCTCGCTGGAGCGGTAGCCGGGCTGGGCCGGCAGGTGGGCCTGGTGGGCGGCGCCAGGTAAGCCTTTTTCTTTCTCTCTTTCCTGTTTTGTTTTGTTTTTCTATTTTCCTCTAGCTTTTGGGCTTTATTAAAAATACTTAGGCACTTACTCAAATCCTGAAAATAATTGTGGGCTCTGTTGGGATTATTCCTAACAGCCCTCACTTAAATCCAGAATTATTTGAACATTTAAAATATTTACTAGCATTTAAATGTCCAAAGGCAAATTACATATGATTTAATTCAGTGACCTTCTGTTAACCTAGAAAATTGTGCACCAATTTTGCGAGAGGTTCTAACCCAAGACAAAGAGGGTGAACTTTTTAGAAGGGCATTTCAGGTTCATTGAAAATAATTTTAGTAACCCTAGTTGTTTCCAGGGGGGTGTTGGGGTTTCTGCTTTCCCCAATTCAAATTTAAGAGGAATTTAAACATGATGCACATTCTAATACTTGAACTAGCTAGGGTGTGACAACTCACCCCCACTCAAAAGAATCTCGTGCCGAGATTTAAGGATCCTCTGGAAAGAAGGTGGGGTACTCGAGTCGAAGACGATCCTCCCTTTCCCAAGTGGCTTCTTTCTCGGAATGGTGTGACCATTGAACCTTGAGAAACTTGATATTATGACTTCGATTGGTACGCTCGGCTTGATCAAGGATACGAACGGGATATTCCCGATAAGAGAGGTTATCTTGTAGATCAAGCATTTCGTGGTCCACTCCACGGATAGGATCCGTGAAGCAACGCCTGAGTTGTGAAACGTGGAAGACATCATGAACTATGGAAAGATGCGGAGGTAGTTCCAATTGGTAGGCAACTTCTCCTCGTTTGGCAAGAATGCGAAAGGGTCCAATGTAACAAGGAGCCAATTTGCCTTTGATACCGTAGCGATGGGTTCCTTTTAACGGGGTAACCCGAAGGTAACCCTTCTCGTCGACTTCATAAGTCATAGGCTTATGTTTACGATCATATTGACTCTTTTGACGAGATTGGGCTGTTTTCAATTTCTCACGAATAACGCGAACCTGCTCTTCCGCTTCCTGAATCATATCCGGGCCAAAGAGTTGTCTTTCCCCGGTTTCTGACCAGTTAAGAGGCGTTCAACATTTTCGTCCATAGAGAACTTCGAAAGGAGCTTTGCCCAAGCTAGCTTGATAACTATTGTTATAAGCAAACTCCGCGAATGGGAGGCATTTCTCCCAAATCATTCTGAACGAGATAACAGAAGCTCGGAGCATATCTTCCAGAATTTGATTAACTCGCTCTACTTGACCACTTGATTGAGGATGGAAGGCGGTACTAAAAGAGAGACGAGTTCCCATAGCATTTTGGAAACTTTCCCAAAATCAAGAGGTGAAGAGACTCCCACGGTCTGAGTTAATTTCCAATGGGACACCATGAAGGGACACTATTCGGGAGATGTATAATTCAGCTAGCTGGCTAGCGATGATACTCTCACGAACAGGTAGGAAATGGGCTACTTTGGAAAGTCGATCGATCACGAAGAAGATGGCATTATTCCCTCTCTTGGTCCTGGGAAACCCAGTAATGAAATCCATACTGATTTTATCCCATTTCCATTCAGGAATAGCCAAAGGTTGAAGGGTGCCAGCAGGCCGTTGATGCTCTGCTTTAACACGACGACAAACGTCGCAATTAGCAATGTATTGAGCGATTTCTCTCTTCATCCTAGTCCACCAAAAGCTCTGGCGTAGGTCTTGATACATTTTAGTACTACTGGGATGAATGGTGAGAGGGGATTCATGAGCTTCCTTAAGGATCAGCCGCCTCAGGTTTTGTGCCTTTGGAACCACTAGGCGATTCCCAAAGTATATGACACCTTGATCATCAATGGAGAAACAATTCGCGACTCCTTTCTTAATGTTTCTCTTAATACGGGAGATTCCCGAATCTACCTTCTGTGCCTTGATGATCTGATCCGTAAGGGTAGGTTTCGCCACCAGGGTGGATAGGAATCCTCGAGGAACAATGTGAAGATTAAGCTTACGAAATTCCTCATGGAGAAATGGTTGACTCTGTTGTAACATCAGGTTGTTACAATAGGACTTACGGCTTAGCGCATCAGCCATGACATTGGCTTTGCTCGGGGTGTAAGTTATTCCTAAGTCGTAATCCGAGATCAACTCAACCCAACATCTTTGCCTGAGATTCAAATCTGGTTGGATGAAGATATATTTCAAACTTTGGTGATCGGTGAAGATCTCGCAACGATTACCGAGGAGGTAATGTCGCCAAGTTTTAAGTGCATGGACTACAGCTGCCAGCTCTAGATCATGTGTGGGATAATTTTCCTCATGTGGGTGTAATTGTCGTGAAGCGTAGGCAATTACCTGACGATCTTGCATGAGTATGCAACCTAGTCCTTGTCGCGAGGCATCGCAATAGATAATAAAGTCCTTGGAGAAATCTGGTGGTACCAGTACAGGAGCAGATGTCAGGCGTCTTTTCGGTTCCTGAAAGCTGAACTCGCACTGTGGAGTCCACTCAAACTTTTTATCTTTCTTGAGGAGTTCAGTTAGAGGTTTAGCAACCTTGGAGAAATTCTCGACGAAGCGGCGACAATAGCTCGCTAAGCCAAGGAAGCTCTGAACTTGCTTGACCGTCTCAGGTGGAGTCCAATCAAGGACGGCTTGAACTCGCTCGGGATTGACGGCAATACCCTTACCAGAGATTATATGGCCTAGATAGGTCACTTATGGCAACCAAAATTCACACTTGGAGAATTTGGCATAAAGGTGATGCTCTCGAAGTTTCATCAATACCAGCCTTAGATGTTCGGCATGTTCCTCTTCATTCTTGGAGTAGATGAGTATGTCATCGAGGTATACTACGACGAATTTATCCAAGTACTCCATGAAAACCGAGTTCATTAACCGGGAGAAGGTAGCTGGGGCATTGGTTAAACCGAAGGACATAACGGTGTACTCGTATTGGCCATAATGAGTAACAAAGGCCGTTTTGGGAATGTCCCCGTTTCTGATTTTGATTTGATGGTAGCCCAACCTCAAATCCATCTTGGAGAAGACTGAGGATCCAGCAAGCTGATCATACAGATCGTTGATCCTGGGAAGCGGGTATTTGTTCTTGATGGTGACCAAGTTGACAGGTCGGTAATCCACAACCATTCGATCTGTTCCATCCCTCTTCTAAACGAAGAGGACGGGGCAAGCCCAAGGAGAGGAACTAGGACGGATGAAATCCTTTTTCAAGGACTCATCAAGTTGGTTCTTAAGCTCGGCTAGTTCTAGGGGTGCCATCTTATAGGGTCTTGTAGAAATTGGAACGGTTCCTGGAACAAGGTCTATCACAAACTCGACATCCCTGTCAGGTGGAACACCTGGCAGTTCTTCTGGAAAGACATCCGGAAAGTCTCGGACTACCGGAACGTCCTCAAGGTCTGGAAGAGGGTTGGCATTTAGGGAGTAAAGCTAGCGCTTGGCCACTCGAGTTAAGACATTAACTGTCTTGCCCGACGGGTGAGTAAGTTGAACGGTTCTAGTGGCACAATCAATCTTAGCATAATGAGCTGACATCCAGTCCATACCCAAGATGATGTTTATGTCTGAGGACTTGAGAGCTATTAAGGATGCAAGGAAGACAAGTCTATCGACAAGAATTTCGTTCCCATGGCTTACTATAGAAGTTTGCCATCTAGAGCCAGGGGTTTGAATTTCCATGGTAGAGGGCATGTCACAGAATGTCGTGTTGTGCAATCAAGCATAGTTCTCGGATATGAATGAATGAGATACTCCAGTGTCGAAAAGAACAGATGCCGGATGGCAGTTAACAAGGAGTGTACCAAGGACGACGTTGGGATCCTCAAGAGCCTCCTTGGCTGAAACATAGTTGGCATGGCCACATGCAGTGGTGGCCGGCTTGGCGTAGAATGTTTTTCCCGTGAGCTTACCACGGCCAACGGACTTTCCAGTTTGATTGGGGTTGTTGTTCTGGGGACACTCTCGGCTATAGTGACCCGGCTCTCCACACTTAAAGCATGTCACCACATTGGGGCGTGGAGCAGCATTAGCAGCGGGGCCACCATAGGGCTTGGGCGGTGCAAGTTGCTGGTTGGGACGTGGTGCCTCAAAGGATGGCCTCGGGATGAACCTGGGTGGTAGTGCCGTGCTTGGAATCCACACCCGGCGCTTCTGAGCTCCAGAGCCGGATGAAGAGCCAAAATCACGGGAGTGCTTGTGTGAAGCGTCATAATCAGTCTGGCCTGTCTCAGCACTGATGGCTTTATTGACCAACTTCTGAAAGGAGGTGCACTCGTGCAGACGAAGATCGCGGCGAAGCTCAGGGCTAAGTCCCTTGCGGAACCTTGCCTGCTTCTTAGCGTCAGTAGATACCTCTTCAGGGGCATAACGTGCCAGATTCCCAAATTCACAACTGTAAGCATCCACAGTCAGTCTTCCTTGGGTGAAGTTGCAGAACTCCTCCCTCTTGCGATCCATGAGACCTTCCAGAATGTGATGCTCACGGAAAGCCTCACTGAATTCAGCCCAAGTAGTGATTTGGCCGACCGGGCGCATAGCTTCGAAGTTTTCCCACCAAAGGCTAGCAGGGCCTTTGAGGTGATAGGCAGCATAAGTAACCTTGTCGGCTTCGGCTACGTTGGCAGAACGTAGCTTTTGGGTGATGCTGCGAAGCGAGTCATCCGCGTCGAGGGGCTCGACAGAATGGTTAAACTTTGGTGGGTACATCTTGATAAAGTCATTGATTGACACCAAGTCATTTCGCGGCTGGCGTGCAGTGTTCTGCTCAATCCGCTCCAGCAGGCGGTTAGTCTCACGCTTGTTTCTTTCCGCCTCCAGCATCACTTCGGCCAGAGAAGGCGGGTGAGGCAGATTTTCGCCCCTAGCTGCACTGGCTTCCCCCTGCTCCGAGACAACAGGGTTGCTGCAGGTGTTGAGCATCCTAGGAGAAAACAAGACAACGGTTTAGACAAGGATGGCTCAAACTTAGCAAGGAAGTGCAGAATGTAATGGATAACACGGAATGCAGAGATGTTCATCCGTATGTCATGGTAATATAAAACTGCCATATATATACCAACGGTCATACACATCATACATAGTTTAGTACAACCCAGGCTACAGTACAACTATGATGAAAGACGTTACATCTCATCGGAGGCATTCCAAGCTCCTATGCATTATTGTCTACACCTCCGGAATTGATTACATGCAAAGTCATATTCCACAAGTCACGCAGGACAGTGGAGATACAACTACTACAATACTAGTGGTACTACTACTAACTCAGACAGCTCCGTAGTAGTCCTCATAGAAGTCACCTCCATAGCCTGGAAATTCAACGTGACCATCCGGGAACAGACGGTCCTGAGGAGCCTGTGGACCATAGGGGCTAGGATGGGGTCTTGGACCAACAAACGGTGGCCTGCGGGGACCACGGGGTGGGGTGATGCCTCCCACATCATGCCAATCAGCCACGTCTGGCAAAGCAGTCCTCACAGGATACAGATCCCTTGTATCCATACATCCAGCTTGCACCGTAGGTGCAAACCGAGTCAATGTGGCCCAATGATCAGCACGGCTATTAAAAAGCTCCAGCCTCAAGGCCCGATTCTCTTGGTCCTTATCTTCGAGCATCTCGGCAGTGGTACGAGTTAATGAATCCTCCTGAGTGGAGTCAGCATAGATAGCCTGAAGATACCCTTGCGCTCCCGGAAGTGAAGCTGGCATGTATCGGAAGTCGGTGTTCCGAAGCAGGCCAGTCCGGACTCACATGATGGTCATCATGGAATAGGCAGCATCCTGCACAGCCATCTCAACGGTAACCCCGAGTCCATAGGAACAGTGAAGGGGCTCGGTAGATCCAGGATAAGAAGGAAATATCCTGACGGTGCAGAAATACTGGCTTTGATTACAGTCACGGAACTGCTCTTCGACAGTGTATTCGGGATACCAACGGTAACCCGTCTCGATCATGACCCGGACTAACATAGCAGTATGACCGGGCACGTCGAGGCACCGGGTCGGGCGAACCACTTGGTTTTGAGCACGGTTGGCCATCTGAAAGCACAACCACAATGCAAAGACATCAGAATTTCTAGGGAAAATTGGACAACATAACAGTTGTAAATGCTCAGAAAAAGATTTGAGACATCCACATCATATCAAGGTTCTGATCCAAATATCAACATACTAAAAATAGTAGAAACTGAACTGGGGCTTGTAACAACAATCCTATAAGCTACTACGGATTAGTAACACGTGAACCTGATAGAAGAAGAGAGCCTAGTCCTTAACCCACGTTGAATGAGAAGAGAATGACTCAGATAAGAGGCATAGGGTAAAGGAGTAACAGAGCCTTACGTTCCCTCCCACAATCAATTCCCCTACATATAACTAAAGCATTTCTAGACTCGACATCGACCAGTTTGGCTCAATGAACCTACAGGCAGTCTGGCTCTGATGCCAACGCTGTCAGGACCCCGATTCCAAGCCACATCGATCTAGCCGGTAACACCTCATATCACTTTGCGGCCTCACGCACGATATCCCACGAGTGTCGCCTTACCATGGCCCGGGACTGTTTGCGCCTTTTGGCTCACGTATATGATAGTGTCGCTAGCATCCATATGACAGAGAACCCGGGCCGACATGGCTAGTCGTGAACCCAAAGCGGCACAGACCTATGGAGACAGGCATACATGAATCACATCGAGCATGTCGGTCATCAGCGAGTGATTCCGGGCTGTAGCACTGGGCTAACAGGACTCCGGGGAACCCGGGCTGTAGCAGGCTACGCAGGACTCCGGAAGTCACCACGTGACATTTCCCCAAAGGGACAGACATAGGAACGAAGTGAATCACATGCCGGCCAGTCAAGTGTCCTGAGCAGTAGTGCTGGGCTAGCAGGACTCCGATGAACCGGGCTGTAGCGGGCTACTATGGCTCGAGGGACACTAGACTACATTTCCCCATAAGAAAGGCTGCCAAGGATAAACAACTAGATTGTCGGATCCCACTCATACCAAGCATTTCAATCATACACACAATATGCTCGATATGAGTACATACAACATGGCATCACAACAAAACTCTACAACTCAAGTACTTTATTTAAAGGCTCCAGAGAGCCATACATAACATGTTCATACAGATAGGGGTCACATGACCCGACACTCAAGTCATACAATCATACAAGCACATGCGGAAGCAACTAGTCTGAGTACAGACTCTAGAAAGAAAGAAGGCTTCTCGAAGCCTGTCTATCTACATAAGGCCCTCCATGGCCAGGATCACCACCTGGGTGGCTAGTCACTCGTCGACGTCAAGGTCTACATAGAACCCATCGGAGGGGGCAGTGTTGTCGTCTGAAAATGGTAGTTAAGCAAACATGAGTACAAAGGTACTCAGCAAGTCTTACAACAGAACCTACTATACATGCTTATTCTCAAGAAGGTGGTGGGGTTGATGCAGCAGGCCAGCTTTGACTCTTGGCTAAGCTATCCTACGGAACTCCACCAGTAAAATAGTTTTCGCACACGAGTCCACTACTCACCAACACAATACTCCACCGGGGATCCTCCCTCGTCATCCTACGAGAGGGCCATCGTCGGTACTCACACTTATCTTGAGTCTTGTAGTAGTATCCATTAACTTGTCTATGAACTGTATAGGCAACCAAGTAGTCCTTTACCGCGAACGCGGCTATTCGAATAGTTTTATACCCTGCAGGGGTGTACTTCGTCATACACGCTTTCACCACTTATCGCCGTTTGCACGACATGTACTCGGCAACCTTCAAGCGGAAGCCCGGCGAGGGTGTCGGCCACGGCCTACCTAAACAACTAAGTCTCTAGTCCAGGTTTATCGCCTATCCAGGTTCCATCCGCAGGGAGTCCGGCCGAGGTTTCCACATACGGCCCCGAACGATGTGAACAGGGTCCCGAGACGCCAAACGGGCGCCCGGCATACCCGGCCACGGTGTATCTACCGCAACATAGCCCACCCGTAGGGTCAGCGCTACGCACGGCCGCCAACACATAACCTACAAACACCAGAGACTATTTGCAACTCCTGGACAGAGTACTAGGGTGATTAAGAAGCCGAGAGGGTCCATTGGTTTCGGGCCCAATGTACGGTAGTAACTGCATCTTAAATCACACATACAGATCTCAGTTCTTATGGACGGCCTCAATGAAACAACCCACCATGTACTCCTACATGGCCTCTCATCGATACCTTTACCAAAACATGTTCAGCACATCCCTCACCTTACCGGCATAAGCATTTCACTCTAGCCCATCACCTAGATGAACCAGACCTGACACAACTCTAAGCATAGCAGGCATAGCAAGGTAGGAATCACATACATGTCTCAATCAACTCCTACACATGCTAGTGGGTTTCATCTAGTTACTGTGGCAATGACAGGTTATGCAGAGGATAAGGGTTCAACTACCGTAGCACATAGCAGTTTGAATCGCGTTGTCTTAATGCAGTAAACAAGAGCAGAAGCGAGAACATGGGTTTGTATCGGAATGATCAATGGGTTGCTTGCCTGATGGAGTGGTAGTGGGATACTGCCCTTTAGTTGGATACTCGTGAATATCCTCGGAGGCAGAACCTACCACGAAGAACACATCGAAACACAATCAACACATGACGATATGCAACAATATGATGCATGCTATGACATGGCAATATGAATGTGTCTTGGCCTAATGCAAGCTATAACAGGAAGAAATGAACTCATTTGAATCAAAGATTCAAATATTAGCTCATTAAACACGGCCTTAATAGTGCATTTCCTTATTCTGCTTAAACAGCAAGGTAAACTTGTTTTGTCATGCATGAAACCATTACAGATGGATAGATTGAATTTTTCTGATAATTTTTCATATATAAATTATTTCATTTGGAGTTACGGTTGAATTTATATGATTTTTAGAAGTTTTAAACATTTTCTGGAATTTCCTGTATAAAAATAATTCCAGTAAATCAATTACTGTGTCAGCATTACGTAGGGTGACGTCAGTGGTCAACGGGGATGTCCAGGTCAAACCTGACTGGTGGGTCCCACGTGTCAGTAGTTAACTAAGCTAATTATCTTAAATAAAACTAATCTGATTTAGTTAACAGAGGGGGCCCACTTGTCATTGACTCAGGGGAGTCAAACTGGGCCCACCCAGGGGTCAAAGTGGGTCAACTCGCCGGTGAATCGATGCCGGTGAGGCCCGAGACGGCGTAGGCCTTCGGATTTGGTCCTCCGGTGACCAAATCGACGACGGAGAAGTGCTACGCGTAGCTGGGAACGAGCCGCAGCGTTTGGTGGTGGTGGTGGTTGGGCTCGGGGTGGCCGAAAACATCGCCGGCGACGAGCTTGGCAGTCGCCGGAGTCGGGTGAGGACGAACCCGGGGCTGTGGGGCACGGCGAGGTGCGTGGAGTGGCGCGTTGTGCTCCTGGGGATGCGGTGAGGTTAGTAGGCTAGATGGCTTGGCCTGTGGTTGACCGGAGACACGTTGGCGACGAGCTCCGCGGCGGTGCGTGCGGGTGAGCTCCGTGTGCTTGCTGTGGTGCACGAGGAGGAGACCGGAGAGGATGGGGAGGTAGCTGGGCTCACAGCGGTCACGCAGAGACAGACGACACGGTCGGGGACGAGCTGATGCGGCGGCGACGTCGAAAGGGATCTCCGGCGGTGGCTGACGAAGGCGGGGTTGGTGGAGGTGTTGCAGAGCGTGTGAGTGCTCGGGGCTCGGTCTGTTCGAAGTAGTCGACGACGGCGAAGCAAGTGGACATGGTGGTGCAGCACGAGGATGGCGGTGGACACGACTACGGTGGTGGGACGGCGACGGCTGCGTCGGCCATGGCGAAGGGGAGCGAGGGAGTGAGGCAGGGGGCGTATGAGCGTGTCCAGGGGGTCGGGGCGGCGACGTGGAGCCTGTCCAGGCCAGCAGGGCGGCGAGCGGAGGAAGCAGGGCGGCAGCCAGCTGCGTGGCGCGCGCTGGTGCCGCCGTCGAGCAGCTGCCTGCCTGCCTAGCCGAGCCAAGCAGCTCGCTGGAGCGGTAGCTGGGCTGGGCCGGCAGGTGGGCCTGGTGGGCGGCGCCAGGTAAGCCTTTCCCTTTCTCTCTTTCCTGTTTTGTTTTTTTCTATTTTTCTGTAGCTTTAGGGCTTTATTAAAAATACTTAGGCACTTACTAAAATCCTGAAAATAATTGTGGGCTCTGTTGGGATTATTCCTAACAGCCCTCACTTAAATCCAGAATTATTTGAACATTTAAAATAATTACTAGTATTTAAATGTCCAAAGGCAAATTACATATGATTTAATTCAGTGACCTTCTGTTGACCTAGAAAATTTTGCACCAATTTTGCCAGTGGTTCTAACCCAAGACAAATAGGGTGAACTTTTTAGAAGGGCATTTCAAGTTCATTGAAAATAATTTTAGTAAACCCTAGTTGTTTCCAGGGGGTGTTGGGGTGTCTGCTTTCCCCAATTCAAATTTAAGAGGAATTTAAACATGATGCACATTCTAATGCTTGAACTAGCTAGGGTGTGACAACCTCCTCCCGGCTTGGAACCTGTTGGGACAACGCTTCGGTGTCGTCCGTAGGGCGGGGGGAGGAAGCCGTCGGAAGCGAGTTCACGTCCGACGAGTCCAGTGAGCCGCTCGACGACGCGTCGAGCCGGTCTTTGGGTGGGCTGCACAAACATATTCGACATAAGGGAAAGCTGTACAATAGACGACTACTATGAATTACTCTGGTATCCGGATACTTACGATTTGGCCAGTAGCTTGGCCCTGGGCACCCACCCCCCTCCGCCATCGTCGGCGTCGGTGGAGTAGTCCGGAGGAAGGGTTTTTCCCTTCTTGGACCCTTCGGCCTCCCCAGTTGGGGCGGCCTTTCTTTTCTTCCCTTCCCCCGCTGGAGGGGAAGAGGACTCTTCTTCCTCCTCCTCGTCTTCGTGGGAGGAGTGCATCTTGGATTCATCGGATGATGAATCCGACACCTCTGGGTGTCGAGCACTCTTTCGAGTCCCCATGGCCTTCTTCTTGGCCTTCTTCTCTGGCACCACATAGGGTGCCAGAACTAGCAGCTTCGCCAAGTGAGCGTCCGCTAGGCCTTCGGGCAAAGGAGCCGGACAGTTGATCTGTCCGGACGTCACCTGCCAATCCTGTCAAAGGAAAGGGAGCTTAGATCCCGCACAGAGTCAAACTATGAAAAGCGGATACCCTGTAAAAGGAAAAGCAGCTTACCGCAAGAGCGTGAAGCTGCGCACTGAATCTGCGATCCTCGGTAGCAGATGCGGGAGCCACGGCGCCCTTGAAAAGCACCTTCCAGGCATCTTCGTATGTTGTGTTGAAGAGCCTGCTCAAAGTTTGGTGCCATGCCGGGTCGAACTCCCACAGGTTGAAAGCCCGTTGTTGGCACGGGAGGATCAAGCGGATGAGCATAACCTAGACTACGTTGACAAGTTTGAGCTTCATGTCCACCAGGGTTTTGACGCATGTTTGGAGTCCGGTAAGCTCTCCCTTTTTACCCCACGACAGGCCCGTCTCTTTCCAGGACGTGAGCTGCGTTGGGGGTCCGGACCGGAACTCAGGGGCTGCGACCCACTTAGGGTCGTGCGACTCGGTGATGTAAAACCACCCCGATTGCCACCCCTTCAGGGTCTCCACAAAGGAGCCCTCGAGCCATAAGACGTTGGGCATCTTGCCCACCATGGCGCCTCCGCACTCCGCCTGGTTGCCGTGCACCACCTTCGGCTTGACATTGAAAGTCTTGAGCCATAGGCCGAAATGGGGGCGGATGCGGAGGAAAGCCTCGCACACGAAGATAAACGCCGAGATGTTGAGGACGAAGTTCGGGGCCAGATCGTGGAAATCCAGGCCGTAGTAGAACATGAGCCCCCGAACAAATGGGTGGAGAGGAAAGCCCAGTCTGCGGAGGAAATGGGGGAGGAACACCACCCTCTCATGGGGCCTAGGGGTGGGGATGAGCTTCCCCTTTTTGGGAAGCCGGTACGCGATGTCGTTAGACAGGTATCCTGCCTTCCTCGGCTTTTTGATGTGTCCCTCCATGACGGAGGAGACTATCCACATGCCTCCCGCTCCGGACATGACTGGAGAAGGTTGAGGTAGGGAGTGCGGACTTGGGCACTGGAGCTCGAGTGCGCAAGAATGGATAGGCGAAGGAGGAAGAAGGCGTAGGTGAAAAGGTGGATCCTTATCCCCTTATATGGGCGGACGCAACTACATGTCCCCACCAGCCTGCTAAAACTCGCTTATCTCCCAAGCGCCGTAATCAATGGCGCGGTTGGGTTACCGACGCCCGTATTGATGAGAATCCCGGTATAAGGGGACACGATCTCTGCTTTAACGAGACGTGCCAAGGAAACCGCCTCGCATGACGCGCTGAGGTGGGATAATAAAATGACTTGGATAAAGGCTTGGCCGTGGTGTGTCACACTACAGAATACGTCAGCAGATTAGATTTGTGTAAATATTATTCTCTCTATGGCAATATGTGGAAACTTATTTTGCAGAGCCGGACACTATCTTGGTGTTCAAAATCTTCTATGAAGTACTTGGAGGAGGAACCGACCTTGCAATGCCGAAGACAATCTGCGCGCCGGACTCGTCGTCATTGAAGCCTGGTTCACGGGCCACTAAGGGAGTCCTGGATTAGGGGATGTTCGGATAGCCGGACTATACCTTCAGCCGGACTCCTGGACTATGAAGATACAAGATTGAAGACTCCGTCCCGTGTCCGGAAGGGACTTTCCTTGGCGTGGAAGGCAAGCTTGGTGATACGGATATAAAGATCTCCTACCATTGTAACCGACTCTATGTAACCCTAACCCTATCCGGTGTCTATATAAACCGGAGGGTTTTAGTCCGTAGGACAACATACACATCAACAATCATACCATAGGCTAGCTTCTAGGGTTTAGCCTCCTCGTTCTCGTGGTAGATCTACTCTTGTACTACCCATATCATCAATATTAGTCAAGCAGGACGTAGGGTTTTACCTCCATCGAGAGGGCCCGAACCTGGGTAAAACTTCGTGTCCCTTGCCTCCTGGTACCATCCAGCCTAGACGCACAGTTCGGGACCCCCTACCCGAGATCCGCCGGTTTTGACACCGACAGCAAGCTTCTGTCCAAGAAGCCCCCAGGTATAATAGACGTACATACTTCAAGACGTATGCGTCGGGCGTGTACAGTCTAACCGCACGAAAGCTTATAAGGCTAGAAATAAAAACGAAAAGAGAGAGAAAAAATAATGGAAAGGTTGGGCGAAGGAAACGAACAAAGATTTCCGCGCTAGGCATAGAATCTTTGGAGTCTGGCCGCGTTCCAGGCGTTCGGCTCTAATTGACTGTCTGACGCATCACGCCGGCGGTATGCCCCTCCGGTGACAACTTCGTCGATGATGAAGGGACCCTCCCACTTGGGCTTGAGTTTGTCCTTTTTCTTCTCCGGCAGGCGTAGAACGAGTTCGCCGATGTTGTATGTTTTGGCCCGCACCTCTCTACTTTGATACCTGCGAGCCTGCTGTTGATAAAATGCGGAACGGGCGTTTGCAACATCACGCTCCTCCTCCAGGGCATCTAAGTTGTCTTGCCGATCGAGCTCGGCCTCTCTCTTTTCGTACATGCGCACCCGAGGTGAGTCATGAATAATGTCGCAGGGCAGTACTGCCTCTGCGCCGTACACCATGAAGAAAGGTGCGTATCTGGTGGTGCGATTGGGCGTGGTCCGTAGCCCCCAGAGTATGGAGTCGAGCTCCTCAACCCAGTGCTTGTCTGACTCTTTGAAAGACCGCACCAGTCTGGGCTTAATGCCGCTCATAATAAGACCATTGGGTCTTTCGACCTGACCGTTTGTTTGTGGATGATATACAGAGGCATAATCGATCTTGATGCCCAGATTAGCGCACCAAGTTTTCACTTTGTCGGCTGTAAATTGGAGCCGTTATCAGTGATGATGTTGTGCGGAACACCGTAACGGTGTACAACGCCGGATATAAAGTCTATTACTGGCCCGGACTCGGCCGTTTTTACTGGTTTTGCCTCTATCCACTTGGTGAATTTGTCCACCATGACTAGCAAATATTTCTTCTTATGGCTTCCTCCTTTAAGGGGTCCGACCATATCCAGTCCCTAGACCACAAAAGGCCAAGTGATGGGGATTGTTTGTAGGGCGGTGGGGGCATATGGCTTTGGTTGGTGAAGAGTTGGCATCCAACGCAATGTTGGACAAGGTCCTGTGCATCCGCTCGGGCCGTCGGCCAATAAAATCTTGTACAGAAGGCCGTGCTAACAAGGGCCCAAGCTGCGGCGTGGTGCCCGCCGAGACCGGCATGAATCTCAGCCACTAGCTGCCGCCCCTCCTACTCGAAGATACATCTTTGAAGGACTTCCATAGTGCTTTTATTATAGAGTTCTCCGTCGTGAACCTTGTAGGCCTTCGAACGCCGGACAATACGGCGGGCCTCATTCTGGTCCTCAGGAAGCTCCTTCCTGTTGAGGTAGGCCAGGTAGGGTTCGGTCCACGGGGCAATTATTGCCATGATGAGATGCGCCGACGGTGTTATTTCGGTGGCTGAGCCTCCGATGATGTCGGTGTTTTCGAAATCTGGGGTTATGTTCGGGTCCAGACTAGCGTTGCCATTTTCCCCCTGCAACACCATGGATGGCTTGAAAAGCCTTTCCAGAAAGATATTAGGTGGGACGGGGTCGCGCTTAGCGACGATACGAGAAAGAACGTCCGCCGCTTGATTACTCTCTCGAGCCACATGATGGAACTCGAGCCCCTCGAACCGAGCCGACAATTTTATGACGGCATTACGATAAGCTGCCATCTTAGGATCTTTGGCATCAAAGTCTCCATTTATTTGAGATATTTCGAGGTTTGAGTCCCCGCGCACTTCCGGGCGTTGTATGCCCATGGAGACAGCCATTCGGAGACCATGCAATAAGGCTTCGTATTCGGCTACGTTGTTGGAGTCTATGTATAGTATTTGGAGTATGTACTGAATGACGTCTCCAGTAGGGGACGTTAAAACGACGCCCGCTCCTAGCCCTGTCAGCATTTTGGAGTCATCACAGTACATAACCCAATTGGAATATGTGCCATACTCTTTAGGGAATTCGGTCTCTGTCCATTCGGTGACGAAGTCAGCCAGTACTTGGGATTTGATAGCTCGATGTGGTTTGTATGTAATATCAACTGGAAGAAGCTCAATGGCCCATTTGGCAATCCGGCTCGTGGCATCACGGTTGTTTATTATGTCGTTGAGTGGTACTTCGAAAGCCACCATAATCGAGTACTCTTGGAAGTAGTGATAGAGCTTTCGGGATGCCATGAAGACCGCGTATGCTATATTTTGATAATGGAGGTACCGGGGTTTGCATGGTGTAAGGACAGTGGATACGTAGTATACTGGCTTCTGAAGCTGGAATTTGTGTCCGGCCTGTTCTCGTTCAACGACGAGCATGGCACTCACCACTTGATGTGTTGCCGATATGTATAATAACATCGGTTCACCGACGTCTGGCGCGGCAAGGATTGGGTTGCTCGCCATAAGGGTTTTTATTTCTTCCAGTCCGGCTGTCACCGCGTCCGTCCACTCGAAGTGATCGGTTCGCCGTAGAAGGCGATAGAGTGGCAGTGCCTTTTCTCCCAATCCGGAGATAAAGTGGCTTAGAGCTGCCACGCAACCCGCAAGTTTTTGGACTTGTTTAAGGTCTGTTGGCGTAGCCAATTGTGACAGAGCTCGGATTTTGGCTGGATTTGCTTCAATTCCTCTGTTGGAAATGATGAAGCCCAGCAGTTTTCCAGCGGGGACGCCGAAAATGCACTTTTCCGGATAGAGTTTAATGTCATACGCGCGGAAGTTATCGAATGTGAGACGTAAATCATCTATTAATGTCTCGACGTGCCTGGTTTTGATGACGACGTCATCGACATAAGCCTCAACTGTCTTGCCGATCTGTTTATCCAGGCATGTGTGAATCATGCGTTGGTATGTGGCGTCGGCATTCTTAAGCCCGAAGGGCATGGTGTTGAAGCAGAATGGCCCATATGGGGTAATGAATGCTGTTGTAGCTTGATCATACTCCTTCATTTTTATTTGATGGTATCCAGAATATGCGTCAAGGAAACACAATGAGTCGTGTCCTACGGTAGCATCGATGATTTGATCGATGCGGGGGAGAGGGAAGGGATCTTTAGTGCAAGCCTTGTTGAGGTCTTTAAAATCGATGCACAGGCGCCAGGATTTGTCCTTCTTTGGTACCATCACCAAGTTTGCCAGCCAATCCGGATGTTTTATTTCTCTAATGAATCCGGCCTCAAATAGCTTGGCTAACTCCTCTCCCATGGCTTGCCATTTGGGTTTGGGAAAGCGCCGCCGTGCTTGTTTGACTGGTTTATATCCCTTTAATATATTGAGACTATGCTCGGCCAGTTTACGTGGGATTCCAGGCATATTGGAAGGGTGCCAGGCGAATATATCCGAGTTTTCACGAAGGAAATCCCGTAGCGCGGCATTGATCATTGGGTCTAGTTGTGCTCCAATAGATGCTGTCTTCTTGGGGTCCGTTGGGTGGACCTGGAATTTGACTATTTCTTCTGCCGGCTTGAAGGAGGTGGATTTGGGTCGTTTGTCTAAGATCACGTCGTTTTTATTCACCATAGAGCGCAGCGCGGTTAATTCTTCGGCCGCGAGGGCTTCAGATAATGCCTCAAGGGCCAGGGATGCGGTTTTATTTTCGGCACGGAGTGCTATGTTCGGATCACTAACAAGTGTGATTATGCCGTTTGGTCCGGGCATTTTGAGCTTCATGTACCCGTAATGAGGTATAGCTTGGAAGCGTGTAAAAGCGTCCCGCCCCAGCAGGGCGTGGTATCCGCTGTTGAAAGGAGCCACTTGGAAGGTGATCTCTTCGGACCGATAATTCTCCGGCGTGCCGAATACCACGTCAAGTGTGATTTTTCCCGCACACCGCGCCTCCCGACTAGGAATGATTCCTCGGAAAGTCGTGCTGCTTTGCTTGATGCGGCTCTTGTCTATTTCCATTTTGTGGAGTGTATCCTCATAGATGAGCTTTAGTCCGCTGCCGCCGTCCATGATGACCTTGGCGAGTCTAAAGTTGTCCAGGATGAGACTGAGGACTAATGTGGCTGGTGCTCGGACTATCTTGTATTTCGGTTCGTCCCCGGCATTAATGGTTATAGCCGTGTTGTTCCAAGGGTTTATCGCGGCGATTTGACAGACTTCGGCAAGGTCATGGAGTGCCCTTTTGCGCTTACTGTTTGAAGTGAATGTCTGGAAGACCGTCAATACTCTGGGGTCGTCGTCTTTTGGAGGGTTTTGATCTGGGACGTTTTTGGTAAGGATGCCCTCGCCGCTCTTGGCTACCTGCCGGAGTATCCAACATGCTCAAGGTTGTGGGTTGGTATGGTGTCCGGTGTTGTGTGTATTTTGCATGGGCATCAAGCCATCCCTCCAGAATGGTTCCATGCCGCGTATTGGATTTATGTTTCTTGGCTATTAGACTGGGTGTGTCATGGGAATGTGTCCTTTTCGCCTTGACCAGCGGTTGAGTTGGGACCGATGGCCCCCAACAAGCTGCATGATCCTTCCAAGCGCTTTCCATTGCGCTGTACTTCTGTATGATATTTGCCAAGTTAGTGAAGTGTAGTGTACGGCGACGATTAATGGCATTGAGGATTCCTTCATTCGTGCAATTGTTGCAGAACGCAAATATCACGTCCTCGTCGCAACAATCTTTAACCTTATCCTTGACAAGGAGGAACCTGGCCCAGAAGTGGTGGACCATTTCCTGAGACTACTATTGTATGCTCATGAGAGCGCTTATGTCTGGGTGGGTGGGTGGAATTGAATTCGGACCCTGACCCGATCGATGATCCGGAGTTTGAAGGTTTTCCAAGCTCGAAAGTCCGGGCTCCGGAGTATCTTCTGGTTGTCTATGCCTGCTGTCCGATTCTATGTTCGGAAGGCCAGTCACCTCCTTTTGCTGGTGGGTGTCCGGCCCTGCGGGGTCGGCGATCCGGACATAGTCCTTCTTTAGTATAGGGGAAGAGTTACCATCTTGCTCCTCGACTACTCCTACCTGGTGAGTGACCGGTGGAGATTTGATTTCTCTTCGGTCGGGTTTAAGCCCGATCCTATCGTAATCTGTGGCGATCCCCAGGGCGACGATGCGATCAAGGAGCTCGTTTAAAGACGAAAACTCCGCCGAATCCATCTGCTTAGAGTGTTTGGAGTCGATGCGAAGGGGATTTTCGATGGCCCGAGAAGTCATCGTTGGCTTAACGGCCGAGTGGGCGGTCATGGTAAAGCCGCCCAGCCGAAGTGTTTGGCCTGGGGCCAATTCTCCTCCGGCGGTGATATTGTCTTTAAAGACGAGGCGAGTCATCGATCCTGTCATCGACGGCACAGTGGAACTCTCAATGAAAGCACCAATGTCGGTGTCAAAACCGGCGGATCTCGGGTAGGGGGTCCCGAACTGTGCATCTAAGGTCGATGGTAACAGGAGACAGGGAACACGATGTTTAGCCAGGTTCTGGCCCTCTCTATGGAGGTAACACCCTACTTCGTAGTTGATTGATCTTGATGAATATGAGTATTACAAGAGTTGATCTACCATGAGATCATAATGGCTAAATCCTATAAGTCTAGCCTGTATGACTATGGTAATGAGTCTCTCCTTTCGGACTAAGTCCTCCGGTTTATATAGACACCGGGGAGATCTAGGGTTACACAAGGTCGGTTACAGAGAAAGGAATCTACATATCCGGTCGCCAAGCTTGCCTTCCACGCCAAGGAGAATCCCATCCGCACACAGGTACGGTCTTCGGTCTTCGTATCTTCACGGCCCATCAGTCCGGCCCATGGCTAACAGGCCGGACGCCCGAGGACCCCTTAGTCTAGGACTCCCTCACTAGCAGCTACTAGAAATGACTTGTTAGGCTTTGTGAGATTTTTCTCTATATACAGAAGTATGTGACGTTTCTCTCATAGCAAACAACTGATTTTCCCTTGAAAGCAAACAACCGATCCTTCTCTTCTCACCTTAAAAAAATAATTCACCCTCTCACTCATCGCACGATGCAACGGTCACACTCACATCTCAATTCCCTGGCGTGCTCTGCCCACCACGGCTTCTCATTGTCGCCTCCCCTCGACGCCACATCATTTAGCTCGCACCTTGCTCTCAGCGCCACGCCCCCTCCTCTCCATGACGTCGCCCGCCCCCTCCTCTCCCCTCCACGACATCCCAGGCCGATTCTCGGTGCCAAGGACGGCACACCATCATAGCCGAGGGTTACCACCACAACCACACAACCTGCTGCTCACCACAACGCCGCACCTTCTCCAACAACATATTCCTCTGGTGTCTGTAGATGATGGATGCTGATTTGTAATTGCCAAAGAAACAACCAGTGTAGCTTCTTGTTTGACAGCATAGTAGTCAGAGAAATAACCTTGCATACCTAGTTCACATGGTCATGATATCATGATTAAACTGGATTTCTTTTGCTATGATAATAAAATTAACCATAGTGGTCTCTACAGTTCAGAAAGAAGTGGTTAATTTGGCGCAAGATAGATAACATAATTCTGAAAAAAAAACTCCATAATTTTTTTCAGGCAAACCAAAAAATAATTTAGTTAGAGGAGATAGTAAATAAAATACCCCTTCAATTCTAGAATTGTCATAGAGGCGTCACAACTATGCTACTACTACACAAATGTATGAAACTTTTTGAAATTAAATTATCATATCTAAACTCAAAACATCGGGGCATCCTTAATTCATACATTCAGAGCAATGCAAACCTCCTAAACATGTTGGACCTATATGCTAGAAACTTCTAAAAAAATTGTAAAGAAATAGCAAATTCATGAACCATACATGACCTAATTAAGCCCTAGTAAGGATAAATCAGTGTCTATATGAATGCAACCACGTACCTTTTATCTCTGTGTCTTCTACGTAATCCAATTCATATGATACCCTTGGTTTTCCTGAACTTGATGGGTAACAAACAGTCTTCAAATATCCCGAGGGAAGAAAATTATTTGAAAGCTGCACTCTAACCTGCAACAATAAGGGGAGAAAATTGAAATACACATTTTCTATTAAAAATGATCACCATGATCTTAAGTAAGCAAACAAAGCATTAAGCATTTTACACCGTGAGGTATACAAAACAAATGAGGTACGGGGCGACTTCGCGGGCGACGACATGGGCGGTCTCTCCCGCCGGGGAACAGCGGGTAGGAGGGCGATTCTGGGTGCTCTACGACGCCGCTGGAGACGCGGATGACAAGGACGGTGACTCAGACGGCGAGGAGTCGCTGGCGAGTTCACCGACGTCGACGGACGTGATTTGCAAGGCATTCCGGGTTGGTTACTACGAGAAGGAGGTGGCGCTGCTCGTCGACTTGGCGATCCCCCGCGACGATCTGGCTAGGCATGGACTGATGGAGGAAGACACCGTCGAGATAGTCCGTCGGGTCGTCCGTCGTCGTACGACGGCTTCGGCGATCAGGCCTTGGCGAGGTCCTCTACCCAAGGTGAGACTCCCCAAACCTACCTTGTCTGATTATTTCGAGGCGGGAGCGTGGAAGTTGGTTCAGAGAAACAAGAAGAAGAAGCTGGCGGCGGCGGTGCCGGCGCCGGCGGCAGATCGGCTGAGATCCGTGCAGCGCGGAACCAGCGTTTGAATTTCCTGTTGGGCTCTGGTGGGCCTGATGTGGATGCTATGGCTGGGGGTCGGTTTGCTGATGGGTGTGAGGCCCAGAAATTGCCGGTACAGAGTGGGTCGGGGTTAGCTGGGTATGAGGCCCAGGCTAAACCAGACGCCGCATCTGTCGCGAACACCGGCCCGTGCATGCGTTCGATCAATCGTCGATCGCACTGCTCGTTATCGCTGCTCCCTAGGGTTCGTCATCGCTGTGCGGCACCTGGCTTCGCTGCGTGCGGTCCCGGGTGAGCGACGCGAATTCCTCCCCTAGCAGTCATGGCTCGATGGGATGGGGCTGCTCCGCTGGGTCCGAAACCGCCGGTGGCCACCGGGACTGTGTCGGCTGGCCGTGGTGGTGGCATTCAGCTGGTTTTGAAGCCTCCTATGGCCGCGGGATCTGTAAAGGCTGCTACGGGTCGTAGAGGCGGTCCTCTGGGGCCTAGGCCGACGGCGTCTGGGCCGGTCGTTCCGGCGCCCGCGCTTGCCGTTGCGGGCCACGTCAACACGCAGGGGCCGAGGCCGCCACCGCTCGGAGCTGTCGTGGCGGCTCCCCGCAAACAGGCGCAGGTGCATGGGCAGAAGCCGCGGGCTGCACCGCCGCCACACTTCGTTGAAAGGCCGCCGCAAAAACGGGCAGGGCCGGTGCAGGCGCACACACCTCCGCCTCAACCTGTGCATGCGGGCGATGGAGGCGCGGGACATACTCGTTTACCGGTTAACCGCGGGGGTAATGGACCACCTCCGGGACAATGGGGTGACAATGGCTACGATGCTTATGGTGATGGTCAACATCGTGGCTCGTCGTCAGCGGGCGGTGAGCGTGGCTATGCTTGGCAGAGTGATGGTACTATAGAACGACCTTTTTATGCTCCCCCGGGAGGTTCTGTTGATGGGGCATTTAGCCCAGATCACCGGCAGAGAGGTGGCTACCGAGGTCATTGTGGGGGTCGTGGTGGTAGGAACCGCTACCGCCAACCTCCACTGCCTGTCGTGGTGGATCCGACGACATCTTCAGAGGTGCCCGCTTCCAGACAGGCGCCGGAGTTGCCCTGTCAGGTTGTCGACGCGGTGACGGCGCTGGCTAATGTTGTGGTGCCCGTGACTGAGCCCTTGGTGACGGGTGCTGTCAGTGCCGCCGACAAGACAGATGCACATAGACCTTCAAAGTGGGCTCGTAAAAAGGAGAAGATGTTGTGTTATCGATGTGGTGAGAGGGGCACTTTATAGCTGAATGTGTGACTGAGTTATGTGATACTTGCCTCAAGCCAGCGCATGACACGGGGGAGTGCCTGGTACTGCGTGATCAGATGCCAAGTATTACCATTTATGGAGTTTATTGTGCCGAGTTGATCTTTTTTGAGTCTCCTAGTGCGAGGGAGATCCCAGAGAAGCCCCAGAGCACCACCACGGGGATTGTCAAAGTCACAAAAAGTGATGTGTCTGAGGCTCAGATTATGCGGAGGCTCAGTGAGTTAGCTCCAGGTAATTTTCATTGGGAGCTTATTCTACTCAGGCCAATATGTATAAGGTTGATTTCCCTACAACAGATGACTTCAAGTGTCTTCTAAGTTTTGGGTTGTGAAGAGTACCTGGCACTCAGTGCATCCTCGAGTTCCATGAGTGGAAGAAGGTTGAGCCACAGGGCAAGCCTCTCGCTCAGGTCTGGTTATGTTTCTCGGGGGCTCCCTCGAAGCCGCTTCAGGATGCTCAGGTTGCTGCTAGCTTGGGGATACTGGTCGGGAAGACCGAGAGGGTGGACATGGCCTTTACCCGAGCCAACGGGGTGGCCCGACTGTTGGGGAACGCAGTAGTTTCAAAAAAATTCCTACGCACACGCAAGATCTATCATGGTGATGCATAGCAATGAGAGGGGAGAGTGTAGTCCATGTACCCTCGTAGCCGTAAGCGGAAGCGTTATGACAACACGGTTGATGTACTCGTACATCTTCACGATCCGATCGATCCTAGCACCGAAAGTACGGCACCTCCGCGATCTGCACACGTTCGGCTCAGTGTGTCCCACGAACTCTCGATCCAACTGAGTGTCAGGGAGAGCTTCGTCAGCACGACGGCGTGATGACGGTGACGATGAAGTTACCGACGCAGGGCTTCGCCTAAGCACTACAACGATATGACCGAGGTGGAATCTGTGGAGGGGGGGCACCGCGCACGGCTAAGACAACTGTCAACTTGTGTGTCTATGGGGTGCCCCCTCCCTCGTATATAAAGGAGTGGAGGAGGGGGAGGGTCGGCCCTCTATGGCGTGCCCTGGGAGGAGTCCAACTCCCACCGGGAGTAGGATTTCCCCCTTTCCCTAGTTGGACTAGGAGAGAAGGAAGGAGGAGAGAGGGAGAAGGAAAGGGGGCGCCGCCCCCCCCCCCCCCCCTTCCCTAGTCCAATTCGGACCCAAGGGGAGGGGGCGCGCGGCCTGCCCTGGCCGCCCCTCTCTCTCTCCACTAAAGCCCATTAGGGCCCATATACTCCCCGGGGGGTTCTGGTAACCCACCGGTACTCAGGTAAATGCCCGAACTCACCCGGAACCATTCCGATGTCCAAACATAGTCATCCAATATATCGATCTTTATGTCTCGACCATTTCGAGACTCTTCGTCATGTCCATGATCATATCCGGGACTTCAAACAACCTTCGGTACATCAAAATACATAAACTCATAATACCAATCGTCACCGAACGTTAAGCGTGCGGACCCTACGGGTTCCAGAACTATGAAGACATGACCGAGACTCATCTCTGGTCAATAACCAATAGCGGAACCTGGATGCTCATATTGGTTCCTACATATTCTACGAAGATATTTATCGGTCAAACCGCACAACAACATACGTAGTTCCCTTTGTCATCGGTATGTTACTTGCCCAAGATTCGATCGTCGGTATCTCAATACCTAGTTCAATCTCGTTACCGACAAGTCTCTTTACTCGTTCCGTAATACATCATCCTGCAACTAACTCATTAGTCACAATGCTTGCAAGGCTTATAGTGATGTGCATTACCGAGAGGGCCCAGAGATACCTCTCCGATACTTGGAGTGACAAATCATAATCTCGATCTATGCCAACTCAACAAAAACCATCGTAGACACCTGTAGAGCATCTTTATAATCACCCAGTTACGATGTGACGTTTGATAGCACACTAAGGGCGAGTTCTTTTGCTAGCTTTTTTGGGCTTCCAGAATAAGCTGCCCCCTACCCAGCTTATTCTAGAAGCCCAACCAAAATTTTCTTTTTGGAAGCCTACTAGTCAAGTCTCAACTACTGGGCTTCTAAAAAATAAATTTGGTTGGGCTTCTAGAATAAGCTAGGCAGGGGGCATCTTTTGCAGCTTATTCTAGAAGCCACCAAAAGAACTGGCCCTAAGTGTTCCTCCGGTATTCGGGAGTTGCATAATCTCATAGTCATAGAAACATGTATAAGTTATGAAGAAAGCAATAGAAACAAACTAAACGATCATCGTGCTAAGCTAACGGATGGGTCAAGCCAATCACATCATTCTCTAATGATGTGATCCCGTTTATCAAATGACAACTCTTTGTCCATGGCTAGGAAACTTAACCATCTTTGATTAACGAGCTAGTAAAGTAGAGGCATACTAGTGACACTCCGTTTGTCTATGTATTCACACATGTACTAAGTTTCCGGTTAATACTATTCTAACATGAATAATAAACATTTATCATGATATAAGGAAATATAAATAACAACTTTATTATTGCCTCTAGGGCATATTTCCTTCAGTCTCCCACTTGCACTAGAGTTAATAATCTAGATTAATTGTAATGCTTCTAACACCCATGGAGTCTTGGTGATGATCATGTGTTGCTCATGAGAGAGGCTTAGCCAACGGGTCCGCAATATTCAGATCCATATGTATCTTGCAAATCTCTATGTCTCCTTCCTTGACTTGATCGTAGATGAAATTGAAGCGTCTCTTGATGTGCTTGGTTCTCTTGTGAAATCTGAATTCCTTTGCCAAGGCAATTGCACCAGTATTGTCACAAAAGATTTTCATTGGACCCGATGCACTAGGTATGACACCTAGATTGGATATGAACTCCTTCATCTAGACTCCTTCATTTGCTGCTTCTGAAGCAGCTATGTACTCCGCTTCACACGTAGTTCCCGCCACGACGCTCTGCTTGGAACTGCACCAACAGACAGCTCCACCATTCAATAAAAATACACATTCGGATTGTGACTTAGAGTCATCCGGATCAGTGTCAAAGCTTGCATCGACGTAACCGTTTACGACGAGCTCTTTGTCACCTCCATAAATGAGAAACATATCCTTAGTCCTTTTCAGGTATTTCAGGATATTCTTGACCGTTGTCCAGTGATCCACTCCTGGATTACTTTGGTACATCCCTGCTAAACTAATAGCAAGGCACACATCAGGTCTGGTACATAGCATTGCATACATGATAGAACCTATGGCTGAAGCATAGGGAATGACTTTCATTTTCTCTCTATCTTCTACAATGGTCGGGCATTGAGTCTGACTCAACTTCACACCTTGTAACACAGGCAAGAAACCTTTCTTTTCTTGATCCATTTTGAACTTCTTCAAAACTTTGTCAAGGTATGTGCTTTGTGAAAGTCCAATTAAGCGTCTTGATCTATTTCTATGGATCTTGATGCCTAATATATAAGCAGCTTCACTGAGGTCTTTCATTGAAAAATTCTTATTTATGCTATTCAGAGATTCAGTATCATTTCCGATCAACAATATGTCATCCACATATAATATTAGAAATGCTACAGAGCTCCCACTCACTTTCTTGTAAATACAGGCTTCTCCAAAAGTCTGTATAAATCCATATGCTTTGATCACACTATCAAAGCGTATATTCCAACTCCGAGAGGCTTGCACCAGTCCATAAATGGATCGCTGGAGCTTGCACACTTTGTTAGCACCTTTTGGATCGACAAAACCATATGGTTGCATCATGTACAACTCTTCTTTAAGATATCCATTAAGGAATGCAGTTTTGACATCCATTTGCCAAATTTCATAATCATAAAATGCGGCAATGGCTAACATGATTCAGACGGACTTAAGCATCGCTACGGGTGAGAAGGTCTCATCGTAGTCAACTCCTTGAACTTGTCGAAAACCTTTCGCAACAAGTCGAGCTTTGTAGACAGTAACATTACCATCAGTGTCAGTCTTCTTCTTGAAGATCCATTTATTCTCTATGGCTTGCTGATAATCGGGCAAGTCAACCAAAGACCATACTTTGTTCTCATACATGGATCCCATCTCAGATTTCATGGCCTCAAGCCATTTTGCGGAATCTGGGCTCATCATCGCTTCCTCATAGTTCTTAGGTTCGTCATGGTCTAGTAACATGACTTCCAGAACAGGATTACCATACCACTCTGGTGCAGATCTTACTCTGGTTGACCTACGAGGTTCGGTAGTAACTTGATCAGAAGTTTCATGATCATCATCATTAGCTTCCTCACTTACTGGTGTAGGAATCATTGGAACTGATTTCTGTGATGAACTACTTTCCAATAAGGGAGTAGGTATTGTTACCTCATCAGGTTCTACTTTCCTCCCACTCACTTCTTTCGAGGGAAACTCCTTCTCTAGAAAAGATCCATTCTTAGCAACGAATATCTTGCCTTTGGATCTGTGATAGAAGGTGTACCCAACAGTCTCCTTTGGGTATCCTATGAAGACACATTACTCTGATTTGGGTTCGAGCTTATCAGGTTGAAGCTTTTTCACATAAGCATTGCAGCCCCAAACTTTAAGAAACGACAATGTATGTTTCTTGCCAAACCATAGTTCATAAGGCATCGTCTCAACAGATTTATATGGTGCCCTATTTAACGTGAATGCAACTGTCTCTAAAGTATAACCCCAAAACGATAGCGGTAAATCAGTGAGTGACATCATAGATCGCACCATATCAAGTAAAGTACGATTACGACGTTCGGACACACCATTATGTTGTGGTGTACTAGGTGGCGTGAGTTGTGAAACTATTCCGCATTGTTTCAAATGAATACCAAACTCGTAACTCAAATATTCCCCTCCACGATCAGATCGTAGAAACTTTCTTTTCTTGTTATGATGATTTTCCACTTCACTCTGAAATTCTTTGAACTTTTCAAATGTTTCAGACTTATGTTTCATCAAGTAGATATACCCATATCTGCTCAAATCATCTGTGAAGGTAAGAAAATAACGATACCCGCCGCGAGCATCAACACTCATCGGACCGCATACGTCAGTATGTATTATTTCCAATAAGTCTGTTGCTCGCTCCATTGTTCCGGAGAACGGAGTCTTTGTCATCTTGCCCATGAGGCATGGTTCGCAAGCATCAAGTGATTCATAATCAAGTGATTCCAGAAGCCCATCAACATGGGGTTTCTTCATGCGCTTTACACCAATATGACCTAAACGGCAGTGCCACAAATAAGTTGCACTATCATTGTTAAACTTATATCTTTTGGCTTCAATACTACGAACATGTGTATCACTACTATCAGGATTTAGTAAAAATAGACCACTCATCAAGGGTGCATGACCATAAAAGACATTACTCATATAAATAGAACAACCATTATTCTCTGATTTAAATGAATAACCGTCTCGCATCAAACAAGATCCAGCAGTAATGTTCATGCTCAACGCTGGCACCAAATAACAATTATTTAGGTCTAAAACTAATCCCGAAGGTAGATGTAGAGGTAGCGCGCCGACGGCGATCACATCGACTTTGGAACCATTTCCCACGTGCATCTTCACCTCGTCCTTAGCCAATCTTCGCTTAATCCGTAGCCCCTGTTTCGAGTTGCAAATATTAGCAACAGAACCAGTATCAAATACCTAGGCACTACTGCGAGAATTAGTAAGGTACACATCAATAACATGGATATCAAATATACCTTTCACTTTGCCATCCTTCTCCGCCAAATACTTGGGGCAGTTCCGCTTCCAGTGACTAGTCTCTTTGAAGTAGAAGCACTCAGTCTCAGGCTTAGGTCCAGACTTGGGCTTCTTCACTTGAGCAGCAACTTGCTTGTTGTTCTTCTTGAAGTTCCCCTTCTTCCCTTTACCCTTTTTCTTGAAACTGGTGGTCTTGTTGACCATCAACACTTGATGCTCCTTCTTGATTTCTACCCTGCAGCCTTTAGCATTGCGAAGAGCTCAGGAATTGTCTTATCCATCCCTTGCATATTATAGTTCATCATGAAGCTCGTGTAGCTTGGTGGCAGTGATTGAAGAACTCTGTCAATGACACTATCATCAGGAAGATTAACTCCAATGTGAAGGTAAAAGAAGCGGAAGATGAAAATATGAATATGAAAGAGAAAAAGAAGCAAAATAAAAAAGAAGGTGATAAGAAAAAAGAGGAGAGTCATAAGACCTCTAAGAAGATGGCTAAGTACAAGGACGAGAAAGAGAAGAAAATGAGAGCTAATGAGAATAAATAAATTAAGGAGGAGGGGGTCGGAGGGTGAGGGAGTCCTGGATTAGGGGTGTTCGGATAGCCGGACTATACCTTCAGCCGGACTCCTAGGATATGAAGATACAAGATTGAAGACTCCGTCCCGTGTGCGGAAGGGACTTTCCTTGGCGTGGAAGGCAATCTTGGCGATACGGATATGTAGATCTCCTACCATTGTAACCGACTCTATGTAACCCTAACCCTTTCCGGTGTCTATATAAACCGGAGGGTTTTAGTCCATAGGACAACGTACACATCAACAATCATACCATAGGCTAGCTTCTAGGGTTTAGCCTCCTCGATCTCGTGGTAGATCTACTCTTGTACTACCCATATCATTAATATTAATCAAGCAGGACATAGGGTTTTACCTCCATCGAGAGGGCCCGAACCTGGGTAAAACTTCGTGTCCCTTGCCTCCTGTTACCATCCGGCCTAGACGCACAGTTCGGGACCCCCTACCCGAGATCCGCCGGTTTTGACACCGACATTGGTGCTTTCATTGAGAGTTCCTGTGTGTCGTCGCCGCCAGGCTCGATGGCTCCTACGATCACCAATAACGATGTAGTCCAGGGTGAGACCTTCCTTCCCAGACAGATCTTCGTCTTCGGCGGCTTCGCTCTACGGGCCAATTCACTTGGCCATCTGGAGCAGATCGAAAGCTACGCCCCTGGCCGTCAGGTCAGATTTGGAAGTTTAAACTACACGGCTGACATCCACGGGGTCTTGATCTTCGACGGATTCGAGCCACTGCCGAGCGCGCCGCACTGTCCCGACGAGCATGATCTAGCTCTACCACCGAACAGTGCCCTGGAGGCTGCACCCGCATCGGCTTCGACCTTAATTCAGAGCCAACCGCGCCGATCGAGGATGGGTGGTTGGACGCCGCCTCGGGGGCTGTGATCCCAATGGCAATTGAGCCAAACACCAGCCCCGCACTCCGCGAGACTCGTGACTCCAAGTAGCCGGACTCCTCTCCGGACTCGGAACCATCCACGCCCCTGCCAATCGAATCTGTTTGGGCGCCAATTATGGAGTTCACTACCGCGGACATCTTTCAGCACTCGCCTTTCGGCGATATCCTGAAGTCACTGAAGTCTCTCTCTTTATCAGGAGAGCCCTGGCCGGACTAGGTCAGCAAGGTTGGGGTATGGACGAGGAAGAAATTCAAAGCCCACCCACCACCCACTTTGTAGCCACTGTCGGCGACTTAACCGACATGCTCGACTTCGACTCCGAAGACATCGACGGTATGGATGCCGATGAAGGAGATGATGAAGAACCACCGCCTACTAGGCCCTGGAAAGCCACCTCGTCATATGACATATACATGGTGGACACCCCAAAAGAGGGAGATTGTCACATCCCTAGTTCTGGTATGACCTAGGCTAGCTATGTCATGTGTGCATCATGTTTAAATTGCATTTAAATTTGAAATGGGGATTGGTGAAACCCTCAGAATCATTTCTGGAAATAATCCAGATAAAAATTTCTCCAAAAAGGTACAAGAAAATGTTCATGTTACTCCCTGAAAATATTGGCCAGAGATAAAAATCAAACCAATATTTTTAGGAGCTCATAAATATTTATTTTGGCCATTTGGAATTAATCCATTAATTATTTGCGTTGGATAAATATTTTATTATATATAAAATATTGTCCAATAATTCTGAATTTTGGTGAGGGCCTTTGGAGTGGTCCAACTAGTCCCTACTAAAATTTACAGAATAATATAAAATGATTTAGTATTTTTATTAAATCAAAACAAATGTCAGAAAAAAATAGAAAACTAAACAGTTAGGAACTTACCCGGGCCACTTACCTGTGCAGCCGGGCACTGTGTAGCCCAGCGGCCCAACAGGCCGGCCCGGACGACTGGCAGTGCCAGTCGTCCCCTTCCTCGCGCCAGGAGGACAGGGGCACGCGCCCGGCGCGCGGCCACGCGTCCGGCCACGCCACCTGCTTGCCCGGGCTCTCCCCCGATGCCCTGGCCGTCCTGGACGATGCCACGCACCGCCCCGGACCCCTCGCACTCTCTCTCGCTCTCCCTCCTCCCCTAGTTTCCTCCCTCTCCCCGCGACCGAGCGCTGCCGTCGCTGCAGCTCGTCGCCGTCGTAGCCACCGCCTCCCCCTCGCTTCTCCAACGTGCCCGTGACCTCCGCCTCGACGCCCTCGTCCTCCTCGTAGACTCGCTCGATGCCGGACACCCCAAAACGCCGCCCCCGACCTCGTCTTCATCTCCGGTCGCCGGAGATCGTCTTCGCCGCCCCGTCGTCTTCAACGCGTCCCCGAGCTCGCCGACCGCCTCGTACGAACCGCCGTGAGCTTCTACGCCATTCCCTTCTCTCCGTTTAGCCGCCTGCACGTCGTAGCCCCTTTCCCCGCCGTGGCCATAGCTCCTCGCTGCAATCTATGTCGCTGCCGTCGCCCTGGCCACTGCAGCCCGCAACCAAGCACGTCACCGTGCTCCTGGTGCCACGAGGGTGCCGCAGAGCCCCTCGGGTGGCCTCCCCGTGCCCTACAGCCCGCTCCCGCTTGAAGCCCGTGCTTCGACGGCCGCCGCGAGCCTCGCTCCGGCGAGCTCCGACCACCCCACGGTCTCCTGCGTGTCCCACTGGATGCGCGCGAGCCTGGGCTTCGCGTAGGTGGTCTCCGCCGCCCAAATGGTCGCCGGAGCGACGAATCCGAGCCCCTCCGCCGCGTTCGGCCTCGCCGGCGGCTAAGCGCCGGTGAGGTTGACCGGTCTAACCCCCAGTTGACCTGGGGTTTGACCACCCAGGGTCATTGACAAGTGGGCCAGGCCCTTGCTAATTTTAGTTAGATGTTAATTAAACTTAATTAGCTGATGACACTGACAGTGGGCCGCTGCGCCACTAATTCTATAATTAGGATAAACTAACCCCCTGTTAACTAACCGGTCACTGACGTGTGGACCCCACACGTCAGGTTTGACTCGGTCAGCTCCTTTGACCTGCTGACGCAATGCTGCTGTCATGCTGACGCAATATATCATTTTCTAGTATTAAAATAAATCAGGAAATTCCAGAAAATGATATAAACTTCAAAAATTCATAGAAATTCAACCGTAGCTCAGATTTAAATAATTTATATATGAAAAATTATCAGAAATATTCAATCTATCCATCTGTACCACTTTCATGCATGTTCAACCAACTTATACCTGCTATATAGGTGAAAACATATAAATGGCATATATAAGAGCTTAATTTGGAGTTGCCTTGAACCCTTGGTTCAAATGGACTTCATTCAATTTGAATACTAGTTGCATTAGCTCAAACAGCATCACATCTTCATGCCATGTTCATGCATCGGATTGTTGCATATGCTTGCGTATTGATTGTTGGCACCGTTCCTTCTCGATATGTCCTGCTCCGGAAGAGTTCGAGAGTACCTATCAGTGAAGCAGTGCCCCCCTATTGATCTACCAGGCAAGCAACCCCCCTTGTTCATCCCGATACAATCCCACTCTCTCGCCCCTGCTCTCATTTATTGCATTAGGACAACAACGATTCAACTGCTACTTTATGCTGCGGTAGTTGAACCCATTCCTCTGCATGACCTGTCATTGCCACAGTAAATAGCTAAAACCCACTAGCATGTGTAGGAATTGATTGAGCCATGTTGTGTTCCTACCATGCCCTGCCTGCTATTGCTTAGAGTTGTGTCAGGTCTGATTCATCGGGAATGGATTGGAGTGTTATGCTATGTTCTGAACACGATTTGGTAAAGGTAGCGGTGAGAGGCCATGTAGGAGTACATGGTGGGTTGTCTCATTGGGACCGTCCTTAAGAACTGAGTTCTGTGTAAGTTGTCCAATGACTAGCTACTACCACACATTGGGCTCCGGGCGCTCCAAGCTCTCTCAACTTATTAACCGCCTTGATCTTTGTCTAGGAGTTGGAAATAGTTTCTGGTGTTTATAGGTAGTGCTATTTTTCTACCGAGTGGCACCCGGCAGGGTGGACTTGGGACAGACTAGGCATACGTGGCCCGGTGTACCGAGTGGCACCCGGATGGTGGGCTCGGGAACCCTGTACACATCGTTTGGGGCTGTGAGCGAAACCTCGGCCGGATCTCCTTGCGGATGGAACCCAAATAGGTGATAGACCTGGACTAGAGTCTTGCATGGTTAGTCAGGTCGTGGCCGACACCCTCGCCAGGCTTCCGCTTGAAGGTTGCCGAGATACATGACATGTACATGGTGATAAGTGGCAAGAGCGTGTGTGATGAAGTACACCCCTACAGGGTTATCATGATCTATTCGAATAGCCGTGTCCTCGGTTATGGACTTCTTGGATGCTTACGTCGTACATAGACAACTTAAAGTGGATACTCTAAAATGCTCAAGACAAGTGTGAGTGCTATGGATGGCCTCCTCGTAGAGAGACGGGGATGAATCCATAGTAGTGTATTGATGTGGTGATTAGTGGACTCGTGTGCGCTGCCTCATCTCAAAGAAGTTTCTTGTTGTCGTAGAATAGGATAGCCACTGAGTCAAAGATGGCTTGCTGCAACTAAACCCCACATTACCTTCTTGATACAAATGCATGTATGATAGGATCTGATGTAAGTCTTGCTGAGTACCTTTGTACTCACGTTTGCTTTATTTATGTTTTGCAGATGAGACCTCGGTCTCACTAGTAGTACCACTTGGACTTCAACGAGTAGCTTGTTACCTCAGCTATGATCTTGTACCCTTGGGAGGGTCTTGTAGATAGTTAGGCTTCACAGCCCTTTTCTTTGGTAGTTGTCTGTACTCAGACATGTAATGCTTCCGTTGCTTGTATGCTCTGAATGATGGGTCATGTGACCCCTGTTTGTATTTATGCTATGTGGCTCTTCTGAGCCTTTATCTATATGAGTTTGCGTTATGTTGTGATGCCATGTTGTACAGCACATACTTGCATGTTATGCGTACGTGTGACGTGTATTGCTATGTGTGGGATCCGACAATCTAGTTGTTTATCCTTGGCAGTCTCTCTTATGGGGAAATGTAGTCTAGTGCTTCCTTGAGCCATAGTAGTCCGCTACAGCCCGGTTCATCGGAGTCCTGCTAGCCCAGCACTACTGCTCAGGACACTTGACTGGCCGGCATGTGTTTCACTTCGTTCCTGTGTCTGTCCCTTCGGGGAAATGTCACGCGGTGACAACCGGAGTCCTGCCTAGCCTGCTACAGCCCGGGTTCCCCGAAGTCCTGTTAGCCCAGTGCTACAGCCCGGATTCACACGCTGCTGACCGACACGCTCGATGTGAATCATGTATGCATGTTCCCATAGGTTAGTGCCGCTTTGGGTTCACGACTAGCCATGTCGGCCTGGGTTCTCTGTCATATGGATGCTAGCGACACAATCATATACGCGAGCCAAAAGGCGCAAACAGTCCCGGGCCATGGTAAGGCGACACCCATGGGGATACCGTGCGTGAGGCCGCAAAGAGATATGAGGTGTTACATGCTAGATTGGTGTGACTTAAAATCGGGGTCCCGACAGCCTTGGTATCAGAGCCTGACTGCCTGTAGGATTTCCAAGCCAACCTGGTCGAAGTTGAGTCTAGAAATTCTTTAGCTATATAGGGGAATTGATCGTGGAAGGGAACGTAAGGCTCTTTTTACTCCTTATGCCTCATGCCTTCTGATCTGAGTCATCCTATCTTTCCTACGGGGTTAAGGAACTAGGCTTTCTCTTCCGTCTATCAGGATCACGTGTTACTGCTCCGTAGTCTCTAAGGTTTGGCTAATCTGAGTCATATCCCAGTTTGAGTACCTCCGGTGTAGCCTGTTTAGTAATATCTCAAAACCTTGAGTAATGATGTTGAGTATGGTACTACCCCTTCATTTGCAGGATGTTTCATTTTGAGCATTTTACTGCCGTTATGCTGCCGGAATTGTCCTAGGAGTTCAAGAGATAGTATTTTTTTTCTCATACTATAATCTACATCCTTATGGTGATGCTGAATCCATCCTTGTTTCCTTGGTTGGTTCTTCAGGATGTCGTCAGTTAACTAAAGTTCTGTTGCTCGTATCCGGATCCATGGAGATGGTAGGGATGAGGATCCTCCCGACCAGTCTTTGTTGGCAGAGTTCATGTTAGAGGTTGAGAGGAACAAGCATGAGTCTGACCGCTTGCTAGCACGTATTGAGGAGAACACCTCCCATCAGCACAAAGAGTCAGCGTCCATCTATGACTTCATCGGTCTGAAACCACCTACCTTTCATCATTCTATTGAGCCACTCGATGCAGATGACTGGCTCCGTAGTATCACACACAAGCTGCGTTCTGCGAACGTAGCTGAAATTAACAAGGTCACCCATGCTACTTATCATCTGGAAGGTCCTGCTAGTATTTGGTGGCAGAACTATGAGGCTATGCTTCCAGCTGGCCAGATACCTACCTGGAAGGATTTCACTGAGGCTTTTCGCGAGCATCACATTCCTCAGGCTCTCATTGATCGCAAGAGAGAAGAGTTTTGTAGTTTCACCCAGAGTAAGATGGCTGTCGATGCTTATAGTAGAGAATTTGAGAACCTTGCCCACTATGCTACAGAAGAAGTGTCCACGGACGCCAAGAAGCAGGCTAGGTTCCGGAAGGGTCTCAACCCCAAGTTGCGTCGTGATCTCCACTTGCACCATTGCAATACATTCCAGGCTCTTGTGAACAAGGCCATTAATGCAGAGACAGCTCAGCTCACCTACGAGGAGTCTCATAAGCACACCCGTGATTTGGTTTCTTCCTCCGGTTCTACTTCGCAGAAGCGCCGGATTTGGGTTCCGAACTCCGCTCTTCCACCCGGTTACTCACCGAGGCCCTCTTATGTGGCGCCTCACCCAGTTCAGCAGTATGCTCCACCTAGGCCTATTGGTAGACCGCTTGTCAAAGCGGGTCCACGTCCTACTTCAGGGACTTGTTTCACATGCGGAGAGCCAGGACACTATGCACATGACTGCTCTCAAACCAACTATGCTCCACCCCAGCCTGAGAAGTCTGTTGGCCGTGGTAAGCCATCACGCAAGATGATTAGTGTCAAGTCAGCTCCCACTGAACATGGATGTGTGCATCACGTCTCAGCTAAAGACGCTCATGATGATCCGGATGTCGTTCTTGGTACCCTCCTTGTCAATTGCCATCCAGTTTCGGTTTTGTTCGATACCGGAGCATCTCACTCCTTCATCTCTGAAGGCTATGCTCGTTTGCACGACATGTCATTTTGTGATATGCCAACTCCACTTGAAATCCAAACTCCAGGGTCTAGATGGCAAACTACCAGAATAAGCCATGGTAATGAAATCCTTGTTGACAGACTGGTATTCCTTGCATCACTTATAGCCCTCAAGTCTACAGATATTAACATCATCTTGGGTATGGACTGGATGAAAGCTCATCATGCCAAGATCGATTGTTACACAAGGTCTGTTCAGCTTACACACCCATCTGGCAAGATAATCACCATCTACACTAGAGTTGCAAAGCGTCAACTCTATTCTCTTAATGCCAACCCTCTTCCAGACCTTGAAGATATCCCAGTAGTCTGTGACTTTCCGGATGTCTTTCCAGAGGAACTGCCAGGTGTTCCACCTGACAGAGATGTAGAATTTGTCATAGATCTTATCCCAGGAACCGCTCCAATCTCTAGGAGACCTTACAAGATGGCACCCTTAGAGCTAGCTGAGCTTAAGAAACAACTCGATGAATCCTTGCAAAAGGGTTTCATCCGTCCTAGTTCTTCTCCCTAGGCTTGCCCCGTTCTCTTCGTCAAGAAGAAGGATGGTACGGACCGGATGGTTGTAGATTATCGTCCCGTTAATTTGGTCACGATAAAAAACAAGTATCCGCTCCCCAGGATCAACGACTTGTATGATCAGCTCGCTGGATCCTTAGTCTTTTCCAAGATGGATTTGAGGTTAGGCTACCACCAAATCAAGATCAGAAATGGGGACATTCCTAAGACGGCTTTTGTCACTCGTTATGGCCAATATGAGTACACCGTCATGTCCTTCGGTCTAACTAATGCTCCAGCTACTTTCTCTCGCTTGATGAACTCGATCTTCATGGAGTATTTAGATAAGTTCGTCGTGGTTTACCTCGATGATATCCTTATTTACTCGAAGAACGAGGAAGAGCATGCCGAACATCTTAGACTTGTGCTAGAAAAACTCAGAGAGCACCGCCTTTATGCCAAGTTCTCCAAGTGTGAATGTTGGTTGCCAGAAGTGACCTATCTCGGCCACGTAATCTCTGGTAAGGGCATTGTTGTCAATCCCGAAAGAGTTCAGGCCGTCCTTGATTGGACCCCGCCTGAAACAGTTAAGCAAGTTAGGAGTTTCCTTGGTCTAGCCAGTTATTGTCGCCGATTCGTTGAGAACTTCTCCAAAGTGGCCAAACCTCTCACGGAACTTCTCAAGAAAGATAAAAAGTTTGAGTGGTCCCCACAGTGTGAGCACAGTTTTCAGGAACTGAAAAGACGCCTAACTTCTGCACCCATACTTGTGCCACCGGATTTCACTAAGGACTTTGTTATCTATTGTGATGCCTCATGACAGGGACTAGGTTGCATTCTTATGCAAGATCGCCATGTAATTGCCTATGCATCTCGACAGTTGCATCCACATGAGGAGAATTATCCTACACATGATCTAGAGCTTGCAGCCGTAGTCTATGCACTTAAGACCTGGCGACATTACCTTCTTGGTAAACGTTGCGAGATTTACACCGATCACCATAGTCTTAAGTATATCTTCACCCAACCAGATTTGAACCTTAGGCAAAGACCTTGGTTGGAGTTGATCTCAGATTATGACTTAGGGATTACCTACACCCCAGGCAAGGGGAATGTCATGGCTGATGCGCTAAGTCGTAAGTCCTATTGCAACAATCTCATGTTGCAGCAGGGCCAACCACTTCTCCATGAGGAATTATGTAAGCTTAACCTCCACCTTGCTCCTCACGGATTCCTTTCTACCTTGGTGGCGAAACCTACTCTTGTGGATCAAATCATCTCTGCTCAGAAGCAGGATACGGGAATTTCCCAGATCAAGAGGAACATTAACAAGGGAGTTGGTGGTAGTTTTTCTATAGATGATCGTGGTGTTGTTTTCTTTGAGAGTCGCTTGGTGGTTCCCAAGAATCAACGTCTTCGACAATTAATCCTTAAGGAGGCGCATGAATCTCCTCTCACGATTCATCCCGGTAGTACTAAGATGTATCAGGACCTACGCCAGAGGTTCTGGTGGACTAGGATGAAGAGAGAAATTGCTTAGTTTATTGCTAACTGTGACGTTTGTCGTCGCGTTAAGGCAGAGCATCAGAGACCTGCTGGCACCCTTCAACCTTTAGCTATTCCTGAGTGGAAATGGGATAAAGTTGGTATGGACTTCATCACCGGCTTTCCCAGGACCAAGAAAGGGAATAATGCTATCTTCGTAGTCATTGATCGTCTTTCCAAAGTGGCTCACTTCCTACCTGTTCGAGAGAGTACCACTGCTAGTCAGCTCGCTAACTTATATATTTCTCGAATAGTGTCACTTCATGGTGTTCCACTAGAGATCAATTCAGACCGTGGTAGTCTTTTCACTTCCCATTTCTGGGAGAGTTTCCAAACTTCCATGGGCACCCATCTTTCCTTCAGTACCGCTTTCCACCCTCAATCAAGTGGTCAGGTGGAAAGGGTCAACCAGATTCTTGAAGACATGCTTAGAGCTTGTGTTATCTCATTCGGTATGGATTGGGAGAAGTGTCTTCCTTTTGTCGAGTTTGCTTATAACAACAGCTACCAATCCAGCCTCAAGAAAGCTCCTTTTGAGGTTCTGTATGGACGAAGATGTCGAACACCTTTGAACTGGTCAGAAACCGGTGAAAGACAATTCTTTGGACCGGATATGATCCAGGAGGCAGAAGAGCAAGTTCGCATCATTCGTGAGAATTTGAAAACAGCCCAATCTCGTCAAAAGAGCCAGTATGACCATCGTCATAAGGAAGTGGCTTATGAAATTGGCGACAAAGCTTACCTTTGGGTTACCCCTTTGAAGGGTACCCATCGATTCGGTATCAAAGGCAAGTTGGCTCCTCGTTACATTGGTCCCTTTCTCATTCTCGCTAAACGAGGAGAGGTTGCCTACCAGTTGGAACTACCACCACATCTTTCTCGAGTTCATGATGTCTTCCACGTCTCTCAACTCAGGCGTTGCTTCTCGGATCCCATCCGCGGAGTGGACCACGAAACGCATGATCTCCAAGATAACCTCACATATCGAGAGTACCCTGTTCGCATCCTTGATCAAGCAGAGCGTGTCACTCGATGTCATAACATCAAGTTTCTCAAAGTTCAGTGGTCTCATCATTCTGAGAGAGAAGCTACTTGGGAGCGAGAAGATCGTCTTCGACTGGAGTACCCCACCTTCTTTCCGTCGACCCCTGAATCTCGGGACGAGATTCTTTCAAGTGGGGGCGAGTTGTCACATCCCTAGTTCTAGTATGACCTAGGCTAGCTATGTCATGTGTGCATCATGTTTAAATTCCATTTAAATTTGAAATGGGGATTGGTGAAACCCTCAGAATCATTTCTGGAAATAATCCAGATAAAAATTTCTCCAAAAAGGTCCAAAAAATGTTCATGTTACTCCCTGAAAATATTGGCCAGAGATAAAAATCAAACCAATATTTTTAGGAGCTCATAAATATTTATTTTGGCCATTTGGAATTAATCCAGTAATTATTTGCGTTGGATAAATATTTTATTATATATAAAATATTGTCCAATAATTCTGAATTTTGGTGAGGGGCTTTGGAGTGGTCCAACTAGTCCCTACTAAAATTTACAGAATAATATAAAATTATTTAGTATTTTTATTAAATCAAAACAAATGTCAGAAAAAAATAGAAAAGAAAACAGTTAGGAACTTACCCGGGCCACTTACCTGTGCAGCCGGGCACTGTGCAGCCCAGCGGCCCAACAGGCCGGCCCGGACGACTGGCAGTGCCAGTCGTCCCCTTCCTCGCGCCAGGAGGACAGGGGCACGTGCCCGGCGCGCGCGGCCACGCGTCCGGTCACGCCACCTGCTTGCTTGGCCTCTCCCCCGATGCCCTGGCCGTCCTGGACGACGCCACGCGCCACCCCGGACCTCTCGCACTCTCTCTCGCTCTCCCTCCTCCCCTGGTTTCCTCCCTCTCCCCGCGACCGAGCGCTGCCGTCGCCGCAGCTCATCGCCGTCATAGCCACTGCCTCCCCCTCGCTTCGCCGACGTGCCCGTGACCTCCGCCTCGACGCCCTCGTCCTCCTCGTAGACTCGCTCGACGCCGGACGCCCCAAAACGCCGCCCCCGACCTCGTCTTTATCTCCGGTCGCCGGAGATCGTCTTCGCCGCCCCGTCGTCTTCAACGCATCCCCGAGCTCGCCGACCGCCTTGTCCGAACCGCCGTGACCTTCTTCGCCATTCCCTTCTCTCCGTTTAGCCGCCTGCATGCCATAGCCCCTTTCCCTGCCGTGGCCGTAGCTCCTCGCCGCCGTCTATGTCGCCGTCGTCGCCCTGGCCACCGCAGCCCACAACCGAGCACGTCACCGTGCTCCTGGTGCCACGAGGGTGCCGCAGAGCCCCTCGGGTGGCCTCCCCGTGCCCCACAGCCTGCTCCCGCTTGAAGCCTGTGCTCCGGCCGCCGCCGCGAGCCTCGCTCCGGTGAGCTCCGACCACCCCACGGTCTCCCGCGTGTCCCACTGGATGCGCGCGAGCCTGGGCTTCACGTAGGTGGTCTCCGCCGCCCGAATGGTCGCCGGAGCGACGAATCCGAGCCCCTCCGCCGCGTTCGGCCTCGCCAGCGGCTAAACGCCGGTGAGGTTGACCGGTCTAACCCCCAGTTGACCTGGGGTTTGACCACCCAGGGTCATTAACAAGTGGGCCAGGCCCCTACTAATTTTAGTTAGATGTTAATTAAACTTAATTAGCTGATGACACTGACAGTGGGCCCCTGCGCCACTAATTCTATAATTAGGATAAACTAACCCCCTGTTAACTAACCGGTCACTAACGTGTGGCCCCCACACGTCAGGTTTGACTCGGTCAGCTCCTTTGACCTGCTGACGCAATGCTGTTGTCATGCTGACGCAATATATCATTTTCTGGTATTAAAATAAATCAGGAAATTCCAGAAAATGATATAAACTTCAAAAATTCATAGAAATTCAACCGTAGCTTAGATTTAAATAATTTATATATGAAAAATTATCAGAAAAATTCAATCTATCCATCTGTACCACTTTCATGCATGTTCAACCAACTTATACATGCTGTATAGGTGAAAACATATAAATGGCATATATAAGAGCTTAATTTGGAGTTGCACTTGAACCCTTGGTTCAAATGGACTTCATTCAATTTGAATACTAGTTGCATTAGCTCAAACAGCATCACATCTTCATGCCATGTTCATGCATCGGATTGTTGCATATGCTTGTGTATTGATTGTTGGCACCGTTCCTTCTCGATAGGTCCTGCTCCGGAAGAGTTCGAGAGTACCTATCAATGAAGCAGTGCCCCCTGTTGATCTACCAGGAAAGCAACCCCCCTTGTTCATCCCGATACAATCCCACTCTCTCGCCCCTGCTCTCATTTATTGCATTAGGACAACAACAATTCTACTACTACTTTATGCTGCGGTAGTTGAACCCATTCCACTGCATGACCTGTCATTGCCACAGTAAATAGCTAAAACCCACTAGCATGTGTAGGAATTGATTGAGCCATGTTGTGTTCCTACCATGCCCTGCCTGCTATTGCTTAGAGTTGTGTCAGGTCTGATTCATCGGGAATGGATTGGAGTGTTATGCTATGTTCTGATGCTAAGAGTTAAGTGTGTGAACACGATTTGGTAAAGGTAGCGGTGAGAGGCCATGTAGGAGTACATGGTGGGTTGTCTCATTGGGACCGTCCATAAGAACTGAGTTCTGTGTAAGTTGTCCAATGACTAGCTACTACCACACATTGGGCTCCAGGCGCTCCAAGCTCTCTCGACTTATTAACCGCCTTGATCTCTGTCCAGGTCTTGCAAATAGTTTCTGGTGTTTGCAGGTAGTGCTATTTTTCTACCAAGTGGCACCCGGTAGGGTGGACTTGGGACAGACTAGGCACACGTGGCCCGGTGTACCGAGTGGCACCCGGATGGTGGGCTCGGGAACCTTGTACACATCGTTTGGGGCCGTGAGCGAAACCTCAGCCGGATCTCCTTGCGGATGGAACCCAAATAGGTGATAGACCTGGACTAGAGTCTTGCGTGGTTAGTCAGGTCGTGGCCGACACCCTCGCCAGGCTTCCGCTTGAAGGTTGCCGAGATACATGACGTGTACATGGTGATAAGTGGCGAGAGCGTGTGTGATGAAGTACACCCCTGCAGGGTTATCATGATCTATTCGAATAGCCGTGTCCTCGGTTATGGACTTCTTGGATGCTTACGTCGTACATAGACAACTTAAAGTGGATACTCTAAAATGCTCAAGACAAGTGTGAGTGCTATGGATGGCCTCCTCGTAGAGAGACCGGGATGAATCCATAGTAGTGTATTGATGTGGTGATTAGTGGACTCGTGTGCGCTGCCTCATCTCAAAGAAGTTTCTCGTTGTCGTAGAATAGGATAGCCACTGAGTCAAAGCTGGCTTGCTGCAACTAAACCCCACATTACCTTCTTGATACAAATGCATGTATGATAGGATCTGATGTAAGTCTTGTTGAGTACCTTTGTACTCACGTTTGCTTTATTTATGTTTTGCAGATGAGACCTCAGTCTCACTAGTAGTACCACTTGGACTTCGACGAGTAGCTTGTTACCTCAGCTACGATCTTGTACCCTTGGGAGGGTCTTGTAGATAGTCAGGCTTCTCAGCCCTTTTCTTTGGTAGTTGTCTGTACTCAGACATGTAATGCTTCCGTTGCTTGTATGCTCTGAATGATGGGTCATGTGACCCCTGTTTGTATTTATGCTATGTGGCTCTTCTGAGCCTTTATCTATATGAGTTTGCGTTATGTTGTGATGCCATGTTGTACAGCACATACTTGCATGTTATGCGTATGTGTGACGTGTATTGCTATGTGTGGGATCCGACAATCTAGTTGTTTATCCTTGGCAGTCTCTCTTATGGGGAAATGTAGTCTAGTGCTTCCTTGAGCCATAGTAGTCCGCTACAGCCCGGTTCACCGAAGTCCTGCTAGCCCAGCACTACTGCTCAGGACACTTGACTGGCCGGCATGTGTTTCACTTTGTTCATGTGTCTGTCCCTTCGGGGAAATGTCACGCGGTGACAACCGGAGTCCTGCCTAGCTTGCTACAGCCCGGGTTCCCCGGAGTCCTGTTAGCCCAGTGCTACAGCCCGGATTCACACGCTGCTGACCGACACGCTCGATGTGAATCATGTATGCCTGTTCCCATAGGTTAGTGCCGCTTTGGGTTCATGACTAGCCATGTCGGCCCGGGTTCTCTGTCATATAGATGCTAGCGACACAATCATATACGCGAGCCAAAAGGCGCAAACGGTCCCGGGCCATGGTAAGGCGACACCCGTGGGGATACCGTGCGTGAGGCCGCAAAGTGATATGATGTGTTACATGCTAGATCGGTGTGACTTAGAATCGGGGTCCCGACAGAGATGGCGATGGAACAGCGGAGGATGACCCCTCCAAGAAACAGCATAAGCGCCGGCGTCAGCGGCGCCGCTCAAAATCCCGCCAAAACAAATACGGCGATTCCAGCACGGGAGATAATAATACTCCGGAAAGTGCCGAAGAAAACCCCCTCCAGTAAGACTTAGCATAGGAGGATGGAGAAACCAGCCCTCATGAGAGAGCGGCAGACAGAGAGGTCGAGGACAATAATTATATGCCTCCCTCCGAAGACAAGGCAAGCCTCGACGACGAAGAATTCGTCATGCCAGAGGATCCCGTCGAGCAAGAGCGTTTTCAACGCAGGCTTATGGCCACAGCAAGAAGCCTCAAGAAAAAATAGCAACAGCTTAGAGCTGATCAAGATTTGCTGGTCGATAGATGGACTGAAGTCCTTGCGGCCGAAGAGCATAAACTCAAACGCCCCTCCAAGAGCTACCCAAAGCGCAGGTTGCTACCCCGATTAGAGGAGGAAGCACTTGATGCGGCCGACCGGCCACCTCGTGGCCGCGACAGAGAGGCCTCCCGGCCCTCCACTCAAGCCGCACCCCGTACCAAGGCACGGGAATATGCGCCAGACTTACAAGACATGTTGGAGGACAAGGCAAGGCAAACACGATCGATCTACGGATCGCGTGGGCGCCCCACGGCTCAAGACGGTAACCGTCATGCCGGCCACATTCAGCAGGGCCGAACACAGTAGACAAAGCTCATTGGAGGTACGTCATGATATCACCCAGTACAGAGGCGCCGCACACCCACTATACTTTACAGACGAAATAATGGATCATCAAATCCCCGAGGGTTTCAAACCCGTAAACATCGAATCATATGATGGCACAACAGATCCTGCGGTATGGATCGAGGATTATCTCCTTCATATCCACATGGCCCTTGGCGACGATTTCCACGCCATCAAATACCTCCCACTCGAGCTTAAAGGACTAGTTCGGCATTGGCTTAACATCTTGCGAACAGGATCAATCAGTTGTTGGGAGGACCTGGAAGCCGCATTCCTCGACAATTTCCAGGGCACTTATGTGCGACCCCCAGACGCCGATGACCTAACTCACGTAATTCAGCAGCCAGAGGAATCGGCTAGGCAATTCTGGACACTGTTCCTAACAAAGAAAAATCAAATAGTTGACTGTCCGGGCGCTGAGGCCCTAGCAGCCTTCAAGCACAATATCCATGACGAGTGGCTGGCCCGGCACCTTGGACAGGAAAAGCCGAAATCTATGGAAGCACTCACGACACTCATGACCCGCTTTTGCGCGGGAGAAGACAGCTGGCTCGCTCGTAGCAACAATATGACCAAGAACCCTGGTAATTCAGACACTAGGGACAGTAGTGGCAGGTCGCGTCGCAACAAGCAGAAGCGCCGCATTAATGGCGACAATGCTGAGGCTACGGTAGTTAATGCCGGATTCAGAGGCTCTAAATCTGGTCAGCGGAAAAAGCCATTCAAAAGGAATCCTAGGGGCCCGTCCAGTTTGGACCGAATACTCGACCGCTTGTGCCAGATACATGGCACCCCCGAAAAGCCGGCCAATCACACCAACAGGGATTGTTGGGTGTTCAAGAAGGCAGGCAAGTTAAACGCCGAAAATGAAGACAAGGGGCTGCATAGCAATGACGACGAGGAGCCCTGGCCACCGAACAATAGTGGACAGAAGGGTTTTCCCCCACAAGTGCGGACGGTGAACATGATATACGCAACCCACGTCCCCAAAAGGGAGCGGAAGCGCGCGTTAAGGGACGTATACGCGGTAGAGCCAGTCGCCCCAAAGTTCAACCCATGGTTCTCCTGCCCAATCACCTTTGATCGAAGGGACCATCCCACTAGCATCCGTCATGGCGGGTTCGCCGCATTGGTCCTAGACCCAATTATCGACAGATTTCATCTCACTAGAGTCCTTATGGACGGCGGCAGTAGCCTGAACCTGCTTTACCAGGATACAGTGCGGAAAATGGGCATAGATCCCTCGAGGATTAAGCCCACCAAAATGACCTTTAAAAGCGTAATACCAGGTGTAGAGGCCAACTGTACAGGCTCAGTCACACTTGAAGTGGTCTTCGGATCTTCGGATAATTTCTGAAGCGAGGAGTTAATCTTCGACATAGTCCTGTTTCACAATGGTTATCACGCACTGCTCGGGCGAACCGCATTCGCTAAGTTCAATACGGTACCGCACTATGCATACCTTAAGCTCAAGATGCCAGGCCCTCGAGGAGTAATTACGGTCAATGTAAACACCGAACGCTCCCTCCGAACGGAGGAGCACACGGCGGCCCTTGCAGCGGAAGTACAAAGCAGCCTCTCCAGGCAGTTCTCCAGTCCGGCCACTAAACGACCGGACACCGTCAAGCGCACCCGGAGTAACCTACAACAAGACCGCCTGGCACGATCCGAGCAGGCGTAGCAATGCGGCGCCAACCCCAACCCTCACAAAAAGGTGACGCCAGTACTTCGCGTACATAACTATGCTCTAGAGATACCATGGATACAGGGGGAGGGGCACCATCACGGCACGCCCAAAAATACGGCTTAAGCCGTACCAGGGGCTGCCAATTTTTTTTTATTTCTCTTACTTTCAGGACTCCATCCTTCGGAAGGCCTGCTCGGCAGTTCAATTGCCACACAAACGATGCAAGAACCACTACTAGGAAAAGGCATGCTAGTGGCGCACCAAATTTGCCTTCTAATGGCGCTCTACTGGTGCGCCACTGGCATCACGCCATTAGAATTAAATTCTAATGGCACACCACCGGTGCGCCATTAGTATCTGGTGTTCTAATGCGCACCGCGTAGTGCGCCATTAGTATAGCCTGCAGTACGCTAGTAGAATGCCTCCCAGGGGGCCATATGTACCCATGTGCTTTGGCATTCTAATGGTGCACTAGCAGTTAATGCGCCATTAGTGTGATGATCACAGGGGGCCATTAGTGTCTTGTGTGGTGCGCCATTAGTATGAATATTAGGTTTTATTTTATTTATTTATTTTGCTTTTCTGATTTTTGCACAGGTTAGAAAATATATTATTGGACAGAATATAGACAGCAGTACACAGCAACATCAGATTCATCAAATACAATAGAAGATTAGTCTCCGAATACAATTCATCATATTAGTCTCCGAATTCAAAAGACCGAACAAAGATAAAACATTACAAGTCTCAAGACTGCGAGTATCGAGTTTGCCTTCACATTACAAGTCGATATCGATCATCTAAACTACCATCACATAGAAGAGAGCTGTGGTCATCACGATGAGCATCATCGCGATCAAACTGGTCTTCATCCGGTTCCTCCAACGGTCCCTCCTCTCTCCCTCTAGATAGCGGGCGTATCTACATTCGGCCTCCGCCCTAGTGGTGTACCCTTTGTAACTGTTACCGCTGAAACGGTGAACCTGTCTCCGACACTCCTCCCAGTCGTCGTAGACTCCGGGAACCTTACCCTTGTACACGACATACGATGGCATCTCTATGCACAAGCCAAACAATAGACAATACATAAGCAATATGTAAGTATGCAACAAAAGGATTGGAAGAGAAAAGCAAGACATTCATGGTCCTACTAATAAATAGCATCGATTACATCTAAGTTGAACGACTGTCCAAACCAAAGAGACATACGAATTCATTAAAGTAAAATTACAACATGAGCCAATCAATGTTTCAGAACTACACATCACTACTTTCGACTCGACTCATCGGAGAGGAACATGGATGAAGCCGCCGTCTGTCGTGATGGTCATGAAATCGCGGTCGTTGTCACCCTGCATTTGTAGCATTTCATCTATCTCACTGTTGGACGATTGATATCTGAGGAAGAACTTCCCAGAGGTATGAAGGACATCTTGATGGATGATGTCCGCAAACTCCGACTAGATGCGAAAGAATTCTTGTCTGAGGTCCACGTCCTGGACTTTCGACAAGCTCGCGGCCCAATCTTTGAGATTATCTGGTAGCAGAAGTTGATGATGGTCCCTTACGATCGCCCGCATGTGATGGAGGGCGTAGTAGGCATCCTTCTGACCGCCAGGCGGCTGCTTGATGCAGCAGGACTTTGTATTGTGTGAGAACATGTGCTTGCCGTACTTACGAACTGCCCTGGTGAAGGTGCCTCCAGATTTGGCGTAGGCGGGGAGAACATCATCAAGAACTTTCTTGACATTTGTGTAGTCTATCTTGGAGTTACGGTTCGGGTCTAAATACGTGGCCATGGAATATTTCGGGCTTAAGAGGATGAGTGTGCAATGTGTGTCACTGCACAGAACATGGAATGTTAGAAAAAAAAGAACGATCGAAATCTAAGAAATCATATGTTACGGGGCGGTTAAGGGATGACTTACTCGGGAAAGTAAGCCACAAGGAAGTTATCCTTATCTGGGTTTGCCAGAATGACGCCTTCGAGGTGTGAACTCGCAACTTGGCGGTCCCCAGCGCTGCTCAAGTGCTTGGCACGCATGTAGAAGGGGTCGACTATCACGATGTTCGGGGTCTTGTCTCTAATGATCTGCTTCTCCATACTCAGCAAAAACAGCCGAACGAAGGTGTAGTGCAGCGGATGAAGGTTAAACATAGCAAAGATGTCATCAAACCACAGGACGATCGTACCCCTCTGGCACCTTGGCCACGAAAACCGGGTATGCCACATCCTTCTCTCTGAGACGCCGCTTCTCCAAAGAAAGAACACTGTCGTGCAGACTCCGCATAGCACCGGTTGCAGCATTCGGCATATTTGGCGGTAGCATCGCCCTACCCGCCACATGCACCCTCCTCGAGATATCCTTAGGTGAAGGTGGCCCGTCCTGAGCACGGATTGAACTCGGTGCCGGCTGGCTCGCACCGGCGCCCTTGTTAGTCTTTCGTTTCCGTCCCTACTTCTTGATCTCCTGTAATGGGACCGAGTTCTGCTCACAGACCGCCTTCTTGAGCGTGTTGGGGCTGATAATATTTCGCACCTCAACTATCTGAAGCTCGGTGAAGGCGGGAGCTGGAGGCGTGTCCTGAGAACTAAACGCCAGATGACGCCTGTTGCAATTGGATTTCTCCGCCGTACCAGCTAGATCGTTGTCGTCTTGGTTGGGTTCTTGAGAAAGAGGCCCGCAGAACTCGTCAGCGTACCCATGTTCGGCAAAGTACTTATCAACTTTGGTAAATGTACCGTCGTCGTTGTCGTCGCCATCTGGATCCTGTGCCATAGGGCTGTCCGGATCCTGTGCCATAGGGATGTCCGACGGGTCCGGTAGCATTGCGGCGTTCTTGCCATGGCTTGGCGCCGGCACGACTGGCGGTCTTGTCTGTGGGGTGGTGTCCCCCGCCCCCAAACGAATCTGGCTCTTCGGCCAAAGCAGGGGCTAGTTTACGCAGGTGCTGAGGGTCATCTCATCTTCTTCGTTGGCCCCAGCGGGTCGAATCGGAGGTAACAGCTCGTCGCAGCCTGGCAGCACCCGAACCACTTGAACCATATACATTGTGGGTGGCATCGGATTACCGTGGAACATGGGGTTGCCCGGTTGAACGATTCTGCCATTGGCGAAATTGACCAACTCGGCGCCCATGAAGTGCAGAAGAGTGCAAGGAACGTCGGCGGTGCCCTGCGAAAACATGTACAGGGCGTCAGGGATGCCCAGTCAAAGGCAAGGAGATGAAGTCATCGGCCGAGAGGCTTAGTTACCGTGATGCCGTCGAGCTCGGCTAATGTCGAGGCACCGCCAACGGCGGGCGTGCAACTGACGGAGGGGGCACTTGCTGGCGAGCTGCCGGCCGGCGTACACCCGGGTGCATTAAGCTCCAATGCCCGTGCCGGCGCCAGAGACACGAATACCGCCTCCGCCGGAGACACCAATGGCGCCACCGCCTGAGACACCAATGGAGCCGCCTGCGCGCTGTGCGAGTTGTTGGCCGTGAAGCTGGGAACCGGGGGAGGCCCCTGTTGGCCGCCCGCAATCCACGTCGTCAGCCCATGAATCAACATAGGCACCATGGCGTTGAGCGTCGTTCCAAGTTGTTGTTGCACTTGCTCTTGGACAAGCTCCGGAATCCGCGCCACTTGTGCCTTGAGTTCTTCAACCTTGCGCATCTGGCTTTCCGAGCTGGTCTTTTTCTCCTTCCGCACACCAGCGGTATAGTATGACCCCCATTTTGTGGACAAGCCTTTGGCGGCCACATGACCAGCTGACGTCGGCTTAGTGAGCTTATCCTTGTTTTTCATTACGTTCAACGCCCTATTTAAAGGGGTGTCGAAAGGGGAGCTCTTAGACGACCCCGCGCTACTGCTTTCAGTGTCCTACGAAAGGAACGTGAACCATTTAGAAATATTGGGGATTAATTAGAGTGCAACCATATGGAGCTAATTACGCGGCGGTGTATTCCTTACCAGAAGAAGCTCAAGCGCCCTGGTCTTCGGATCCGTGGTAAGCTCCTTTGTTATCGGGTCCTCCTTGTACCGGGCCCTGACATAGTTCCTGGTCTACTTGTCACCGCTGTATTTCTTAAAGCAGGGCGGTAGGCCTTGCTCGGCACGCTCCGCGTCCTCCTTGTCCCATATAGGCTCCGCCACTCTGTAACCGCCGGGACCGAGTTTGTGTTCCCCTAAGTTCAACTCCCGCATTTCTTTCCCCCACTGACTTGATGCGGAGGTTGCACTGCTCTCGCACTTGATCTTGAACTCCTTGTACTCATCTTCGCTCATCAAAGGATATTTCGCCTTGATCTTCTCATAACTATCACCTTTATCAATCATTCTCTTCACCGCGCTTTTCCAAGTAGACAGGGCCGTGCTCATCTTCGTGAGGACGGCATTGTTCACTTTATTCCCTGAGAGGCGTGTGTTTTCAAATTCGGCGGGGAACTTGTATCGTTCGTGCAGCTTCATGAAGAGTAGGTTGCGCAAATTCCCTCGGTCCTTATGCCTAAGGTTCTCGGTGTTGATCGAGACGGTGCTCCGGAGAATGCACCCGAGCTGAACCGAGTACCCCTTGACTATATGTTTGGGTTCCGTTGGATTCCCATCGGAGTCCACTTGAGTGAATTCCTCCTTGACGGTGCGGAGCGCATTCGGGCGCCGGTCCTTCCTTTGCTTCTTCGGTTGGCTGCCATCTGTGTGTGTGCCGCCATCATCAGTGGTGGCATCCTCGGCGGCACCATCAGTGGTGTCATCCCCGATGCCACTAGGGGTTGTGTAATCAGGATCAGTGTCTTCCTTGGCGTCCTCATAGCGGTGAGGTTGTTCCTCCATCTCCTGGGACAGCTCCCAGAATTGCTTGCCGCCCGAACCACCGGCCTCATCGCTGTGGGCCATGTTTCGCTCTAAATAGGAAAAAAGTTTGGTCAAAAAGTTGGTTATTGTCAAGGAACAAGATCATGGTCTCATCATTTAGGGTTTGTCGACACCGAGGCACCCTAAAAGCCTAAGCTTTCATCATTTAGGGTTTGTCGACGCCGAGGCACCCTAAAAGCCTAAGCGTACATCATTTAGGTTCTCATCGACACCGAGGCATCCGGGGCAACCAAGTTAAGTTTTCATCATTTAGGGTTTATCGATGCCGAGGCACCCTAGGTTGGGCCTAATCACTTGGCTCTATTGCCACCTATGGTTTAATACAGCAAGAATAAAGGGGCAGTTGATCCTACTTAATTAAGTACTAAGATACCCCAGCCCATGCATTAGTAGCAAGTACCTCATATGTCCGATTTTTAGCAAAGTCATGCTAAAATTCACGGAAAATTTCAGCATGACCTTTGCTGAAAATAGGACATATGGAGTACCCGAATTTGCCGGAATGGAAGTTAATCGACATTCCAGCAAACTCAAGGGCCACTCGGGGTACCTGCAAAATCATCACGACACGAAGGGCCTCTCAAGGGCCTCAAGCAGCAGCGGCGTCTCCCAGGACCCCATTTTTTTGCTAAATTTCTTTGAGCAACAATCAGGGCAGAAAATTCAGCATATTTCTATACAACAGCACTGTAAAGATGAAGAACAGTTCTACAGCAACCCATCTTTGATCATCATCTTTGCATCTCTTTCTCAATGTGGTCACAAGTAATTTAGAGGCATCACAAGTAATTCAGAGCATCACAAGGCATTAGTAGTTCAGTACATGAACAAGTTTTACAAAGCACATCAATATGTTACAGCAAACAAAAGTTCTGAAATTTGTGTGCCTAACTGAATTTTTAGTAACCGAATAAACTGAATTTTCAAAACTGCAAGAAGCAATTTAAAAAAAATCCTCTCATCTCATATGAGGAGTGTTAATCCTAAGACTAATAGTTTGTTGTCCCTGTCCATTTGTCCCTCCCCAACTAGATACTAGAGTAGCACTGTTGATGCCCTGTTCTTGCTGAACTTTATGACAGTATATACAACAACTTATCCTAAATGTGGCTAGAACTGCAGATTTACAAATTAAAGGACACAAACTCAAGCAAGCTTCCTGAACAATACCCTGACAGAAAACATAGGACAATCAATGAATTTATATAACCAGTAAGAACAAGGGGATGATTTTAGCAAGTTAAGTGCAGCTCTGGCACCTGTGCATGAAATGTATCATGTATCAAACCATCAATTAGCTGCTGAAAAACATAAATGTACCATGTGAACATATAATACCTTCACGAGCGAACTCAATGAGTGTGAACCAACAGAGTGTGGGTCACCACAGATTGTGTAGTCAAAAACCTTCAGGACAGAGTGAAAATAGTTACAATATTCTTGCAAGTAATTTGAGGAGGGAACTACACTACACAAGAACTAAACTTTGGTTAACTGAATGCATTAGCTACTAAGATGTCCAGATTAACAAACTACAGTGCACAAATCTCCTGCCATCATCAGTAAGTTCACAAATCTGATTAGGTAATGTTCCACTGTGTAGTTCACAAACTATAGTTCACAAATCTGATTAGGTAATTTGATTAGGCCCCCCACGCTTCTGCAAACCAGCCTAATGTTCCAACCAGTGAGAGACTTGAGTAATAACTTAGTCAATAATATACTATTCTTAAACATCAACCACAAGATAACTATAATCTTAAGAGGTACTTTAATAAACCATAATTTTCTAAAATGACATCTAACTTGCAAAGCTTTGATCATCAGGTACATTGATCTAATGGTAAATTCACCACATGTAGTTAAAGTCCACACGCACTTATCTCTCTCCTCACTTTGAACCACGTCCTCACAAAGATATTGCAACTGCTGCTCGGCCAAATCACCCAACCTCCTCCTAATTTTGACATTATCCCAACAACCCCCAATCACCTCTGCTACAGTAATATTAAAATTGGTGTTAGCATTATACAATCTATGGAACTTACTACACAGTGGAACATTACCTAATCCATCATGGAGATTTGTGCACTGTAGTTTGTGCACAAATGTCCTGTCATCATCAGTAAGTTCACAAATCTGTCATCATCAGTAAGTTCACAGTGGAACATCATCTACAGTGCACAAATCTGAACCTAGGAACCTAGGAACACAGGAGAGGGAGGAAGGAGGAAGGAGGAGAGGTACCTGGGCGGGAGGACGGCGTCGTCGACGAACTCGAGGGCGGGGGCACCGGATGCTCCTCTCGTTGATGGGGGAGGGGAGGGGCTGGAGGAAAACCCTAGCCGCCAAGCGCACGAGTGCTGCAGCTAGGTGGAGTAACCTCTGCCGGAGACGACGGAGCAGGTGGCCGGCGTCGTGGTTGGTGAGGAGCAGGTGGCCGGCGTCGTGGTTGGTGAGGAGAGCGCGAGCAAGAGCGCCCCATGCGCGATGAGGAGGCGCGGCGTCGGTGTTGTGGGTCGGGAGGCGGCGCACGTAGGGGGAGGCGGCGCTCGAGGGGGGAAGGGGAGAGGGAGACGGCGGGGGCGCGTGGGTGGCTGCGGCGCCGTGGGTCGGGGCAGCGGCGGCGGCGCGGTGGAGGGGGGGACGAGGGAGGGAGCAGCACGGTGGAGGGATAGGAAGGACGAAGTGTCTGGCGAGGGCAGTAGGTGGAGTGGGGGGAGGGTTCTAATGGCGCACCTCCCCTCAGTGCGCCATAAGTACAACTATTCTAATGGCGCACCTCCCCTCGGTGCGCCATTAGAATTTTGTTTTAATCTAGCCCACTAACCATATCTACAGCCTAACCCTATCTACAACAGAACCCACCCACTAGCCCGACTGGTCAGCATGCAGCACACACACCAGGAGGTCCTGGGTTCGATTCCCAGGCTCCCCAATATTTTTTATGCATTTTAAATGCTGTTTTTGATATTTATTTGTGTTTAAATATGTTCAAACTTGTTTAAATCATAATAGTAATATTTTTTTATAAAAACAGTAATAATTTTTTTAAAAATATGTTCAAATTTGTTACTTGAAAATATCATCGGCGGCGGCGGTGGAGCGGGGGAGGGTACGGGGGGTGCCCGTTGGCGGCGGTGGAGCGGGGGAGGGTGCGGGGGGTCGGGTGCTCGTCGGCGGCGGTGGAGCGGGGGAGGGTTGCGGTGGGTCGTCGGCGGCGGTGGAGCTAGCGGGGGAGGGTGCGGGTGGTATCGAGATGGAGGGGGGTCGAGATCGAGATGGAGGGGGAATCGAGATCGAGATGGAGGGGGATCGAGATCAAGTGTCCTCATGAATTCAAAAAGTGCCCATGAAATTTAAAAATATTCATGATATCAAAAAGTGCCCATGAAATACAATCGAGAAATGAAGACTATGATTTAAATACAATCGATCTTGGCTAGCTATCTGTTCACAATCTTCTTGCCCTTCTTTTTCGCAAATGGAGTTCTTATGTGGAACGGACATCCTTTAGGTAGGGTGATCCTGCTTCTTCTTGTGGTGTGTGCTGCTACTTCATCGTCGTCGTCATGTTCGATCTTCGGGTCGCCGTACTTGTCGAAGTCTTGCTCATTGGCTACTCCATCCATTCCGATGATCTTCCTTTTGCCTCTCCTCATGACAACACGATTGGGCTTTGACGGGTCGGTAATGAAGAAGCATTGGTCCACTTGGGAAGCCAGTACCCATGGCTCATTTTTCGCGGTGATGTTTGCGCCCGCAGTCTTGGATTTGGCTTCGGGTATAACCATGGTGGTTAAATACCGGTCTTCTTTTAGGACGCTCTTGGCCCATCTGACACGGAACATCGGGACCTTCTCTCCAGCGTAGCTCAGCTCCCAGATCTCCTTGATCCTTCTGTATATCTGTCCTTGTCGTTACCGGTGTAGGATTCCATCGTTACCCCGGAGTTTTGATAACCATCGCTCTTCATGTCCTTGTCCTCGGTGTAGAATGTGTAGCCGTTGATATCGTATGCCTCATAGGTCATCAGGTTGTGCTCGGCGCCCTGTGATAAGGCGAATATGAGTTGTTCTTCCGCGGAAGAATCTTCATGTAAAGGGTACGCCAGAAGCTTCTTCTTGAACCAACGCGTGAAACATGAGTTGTGCTCTTTGAGTATTTCTCCGTCCGTCCTCTGTTGGCCTCGGTCATTGTACGTCTTCTCAATAAAGGTTTTGTGCTCTACCACCCAAGGATCAACCACGTCTATGTGTTGTAGCACGACTAGGTTTGCTCTTTCAAAGTCGGCGAGTCGACCCTCGAAGTCGACATGCATTTCGCGGCGACCCTCACGGTGACCCCATCCAGCGAGCCTGCCGAGGTGCCTGTTGACGGGCAGACCAATGGGGTTCTCAATGCCTAGATAATTCATGCAGTAGGAGATGCACTCTTCGATCAGAAAGCCCCTGGCTATACTTCCCTCTGGACGTGACATGTTGCGAACGTATCCTTTGATGACACCATTCATCCTTTCGAACGGCATCATGCTGTGTAGGAACGTCGGCCCGAGTTGGATGATATCCTCCACGATATGGACCAGCAGATGCACCATAACGTCGAAGAATGCGGGCGGGAAGTACATCTCAAGCTCGCATAGTGTCACCACGATCTCTTCCTGTAGCCTTCTGAGTTTCCTAACGCCAATCGACTTCCGAGAGATCTCGTCGAAAAAGTTGCATAGGCAAAATAGCATTTCACGGACGTGCGCGTCCATGATCCCACGGATTGCAACTGGAAGTATCTGCGTCATCAACACGTGACAGTCATGAGACTTCATCCCGCTGAACTTCTGCTTCACTGGGTCTAGGTATCTGCTTATCTTCCCCGCGTAACCGTAAGGAAGTTTTACTCCTAGGAGGCAGGTGAAAAACTGCTCGATCTCCTCCTGACTTAGAGTGAAGCACGCGGGAGGGTAGTCATTTCCGGTCTTCTTGGCCTTTTTGCCTTTGCGACGACTTTCTGTGTCCTGCTTCGCCTCATCATCATCATCATCATCATCATTAGCGTGAAGCTCCTGCCTGATGCCCATTGATTTCAAGTCTGCCCTTGCTTTCGGCCCATCTTTGGTCCTCTCTGGCATGTTGAGCAGGGTACCAAGCAGACTCTCGCACACGTTCTTCGTGATATGCATGACATCAAGGCTATGAGGCACATGGTGGATCTTCCAGTACGGCAAGTCCTAGAAAACAGACCTCGTTTTCCATACCTTCAGCAGCGGCTCTGGCGCCTTTCGCTTCTTTCCCAGCTCTGGCGCCTTTTGCTTCTTTCCCGGCAGTGGGCAGTCTTTCCAATTTTTCAACAGCTCGTCTATTTCCTTGCCGCTCCCCGTACACGGGTGTTTTCGGGGTTCGGTTTCACCATCGAACAGATCCTTGCGTTTCCTCCATGGGTCATCGTCGCGAAGCCACCTTCGATGTCCCATGAACACGGTTTTCGAAGACCCGGGATCTCTATCTAGCTGGCGATACGTTTTGTCATCCATGCACCTTACGCATCCAGAAAATCCGTGGACTACCTGCCCCGCGAGATATCCGTAACCGAGATAGTCGTGCACCGGCGTGAGCAGTGCGGCTCTCATAGGGAAATATTCTTTCTCTGCGGCGTCCCACGTATTGGCTGGCGTTTTCCACAGCATGTCTAGCTCCTCCTTCAGCAGCCCCAGATACAGATTGATGTTGTTCCCTGGTTGTTTCGGCCCTTCAATTAGCATACTCATGTGAATGTACTTCCTCTTCATGCACAACCAGGGGGGAAGGTTGTACATCCACACAAACACAGGCCAGGTGCTATGTGTGCTTCTCTGGCTGCCAAACGGATTGACTCCATCGGTGCTCGCGCCCAGCATGATGTTCCTTGGATCCTTCCCAAATTCTGGGTATTCGAAGTTCAACGCTTGCCACTGGCTCGCATCCTTAGGGTGACTCAGCATCTTGTCTTTTTTATTTATCTCCGGATCATTTCTGTCATCTTCCCGCTTCTTCTCCTCCCTATCCGTGTGCCAACGCAGGAGCTTTGCTACCTTAGGGTCTGCGAAATACCGCTGCAGACGAGGAGTGGTCGGAAAGTACCACACCAATTTTCGAGGAGCTTTCTTCCTCTTCTTGTATCGAGTGGCGCCACACACCAGACATATGGTAGACTTCGCATGCTCGTCCCGATAAATGATACAATTGTTCATGCACACATGGTATTTCACGTGCGGTAAATCCAGAGGACACACGATTTTCTTTGCCTCCTCGAAACTGGTCGGGCACTTGTTCCCCTTGGGAAGACGTTCATGCCAGAATGACATGTTCTCGTCGAAGCATGCGTCGGTCATTTTGTGTTTTACCTTCATCTCCAAAGCCATGAGTGTTACTTTCAGGCGGGTATCCTCGGGCCTGCATCCTTCATACAATGGAGTAACCGCGTCTATCTCCAGTTGATCCAGCTTGGCTTTCTCTCGGGCAGCTGCTCTTGCGTTATCCGTCTGCTTGAGAAGCAGCTCTTGAATATGAGGTTCCTGCACCCAGCCTCCATCGTCGTCTGCTCCGGCATCTTCATCTTCATGATCATGCCCTTCGTCTTGATCTTCCTCATCATCATGTACGACATCTTCTACATGATGACTATGTACAGCATCACTGTCGTGATCATGTCCTGGAGATTCTTCGTCTTCTCGCCCGCCCTCGCCGCGGTGGTACTTGTCTTGTTGCCCTTCCTCATTTCTTGCCCGGCCCCCATGGACGACTTCATAGTCATCTTCATCACCTTGCCACCGATAGCCATCCATGAAACCACGCAAGAGCAGGTGGTCCCACACCTGCCCGGAATCCGGGTCCGCAATAAGGCTCTTCAGCTTGCATCTTCGACACGGACATCTTATCTCCGTCTCGTTCTTTTGAAGCATCTCGGCCTTCACGGAGCTCAAAAACCTATTCACGATGCCTTCAGTCATCATGCGGACCATGGTCGCCTACGGGGTAGAGCAAAACGATATTTTAGAACCAAGAAAAAATTTGGCATGACCTTCCCTAAAAATAGGACCAAAAAGAATGCATAGTGCCAAAATTCTCGCCGAAACGGAAATGAATCAAAACATTCCGGCAAAATATTGGCAACTATCGCATTTCAAATACCGGTACCTTCAAACACAAACATATATGCAACACCACAAACACATGCAACACCACAAACATACATAGATCTAGCTAGGCCACAAAAAGTGCACATGCACGTTGTTGGAGCGAGCTAGGGAGAAGAAAAGTAGATCTACATCATGAAGATAGCTTTCCCCTTACTTACCTATCAAAAAGAGGTAATTTCACCACTTAATTTTGATGAATCTATGGTGGAAATGAGGTGAGGAGGAGGAGATGGCCGAAAGCTTGGAGAAGGAGGTGGAGGGAATGAAGTGGGGAAAGTGAGTGGGTAGGTGTGGGGCTGTCCAAAATATCTTGTTGGGGTCCCAGGTTACTAATGGCGCACCACCAGCAAATGCGCCATTAGTAACCCTGGTTACTAATGGCGCACCTGCAGGTGGTGCGCCATTAGTAGTTTTGCAAAAAACTAATATATATATATATATATATATATATATATACTAATAGCGCACCGGGTAATAGTGCGCCATTACTAGTTTAAATAAGTAATGGCGCACTGTGAAACGATGCGCCATTAGTAGTTTTGCAAAAAAAAGAATAAAAAAAATTTACAGTAATGGCGCACTGTCTGCTTGGTGCGCCATTACTACTTAGAACTAGTAATGGCGCACTTCGACCTGATGCACCATTAGTATGTATGGAAAATGGAAAAATAATAATTTAATACTAGTGGCGCACCCTATTTCTGGTGCGCCATTAGTGTCTTCCACACTAATGACGTATCACCAACCAGTGCGCTTGATGACTTCGAGCCTTGGACAGGCCTCCACCAACCGCCGCACCAGCCCAAAATAGCTCCCAGGCAGAGCCCCTCCAGGCCACAGCCGAACAATGGGGCCCTTCATGGCCTGTTCGGCTGCCTTGTGGAGCTCGACCAGTTGCTTCAGCTGGTCGCTCAGGGGCACGGGGTGTCCGGCCTCAGCATACTGAGACCAGAACACCTTCTCTGTCGAGCTGCCCTCCTCGGCTCGATAGAATGCGGCGGCATCGGACACACTCCGGGGAAGATCTACGAATGCTCCTGGAGAGCTCCGGATTCGGGTAAGTAATAAGTAACTCACGTTTATGTGTTTGCTTTGCATAAAGAATGCCTTACCCGCCGCTATCTTCTTCACCTCATCCAACTCCTGGAGGGTCTTCTGGGATTCGGCCTTGGCAGACTTGGCATTTTCAATAGCCACCGCGAGCTCGGACGCTCGCGTCTTTGAGTCAAGCTCCAAACTCTCATGTTTTTCCATGAGAGCCTGGAGCTCTTACCGCACCTTGCCAACCTCGGCCTCATACTTCTCCCGCTCAGTGCGCTCCGAGGCCGCCCTCTTCTCGGCCTCGACCAGCGCTTGCTTAAGGGTCGCCACTTCAAACGTGGCCCCTAAAATAGCCACGATAATCCTGTCATTCTTTGCAATTGCACCTTTTTATATATATTCAAAAACAAGGTATTTCTTACCTTCATTGTCCTCGAGCTGCTTCTTGGCACGCCCGAGCTCTTGCTCGGACCGCTCGAGGTTCTGCTTTAGCGTGTCCCCTTCCGCAGTCAGTGCGGCGGACGCAAGCAGGGAAGCTTGCATATGCATATTGACTCATTTTTGTTAGACTCCTGTGAATTCTATTTGATCCTCTATTCGGCTTTTCTTCCCAAACGCCAAACAGAGCATCAGGGGCTACTGTCTATGCGGTACTATTATTTACACATTCTTTACTTACCTCAAAGCCTGTCAAAAGGCTAGTACAAGCTTCAGTCACTACTGGAATCAGCTAATTTGCCATCTGCCAGTTCTTTGCCGTCTGCCAGCAGACGGCAAAGAAGCTCTTTGCCATCAGCTACCAAAAAGCAGACGGCAAAGAACTGGCTGATGGCAAAGACCTTCTTTGCCATCAGCCAGTTCTTTGCCGTCCGCTAGCTGACGGCAAAGATTCTTTGCCGTCAGCTAGCAGACGGCAAAGAGGGAGGGACCCCGCCCGGCGCCGCCACCGCGCCGCCGCCCCCGCACCCGCCCCGCCCCCGACCCCCCCCCCCCCGACCGGCGCCGCCCCCGCACCACCCTGCTCCCCCTCCGCCCACCGCCCGCACCGCCGCCGCCGAGCCTCGCCGCCGTCAAGCACCGCCCCACCCCGCCGCCCCACCCTGCCACCGCACCTCGCCGCACCTCCCTATCCCGGTGAGAGCCCCTCTTCTCCTTTTTTGTTTTTTCTATTTTTTTAGTTTAGATTACTTTTAGTTTTGTTTTAGATTTAGTTTAGTTTTATATTTAGTTTAGTTTATATTACTTTTAGTTTTAGGTTTAGTTTAGTTTTAGGTTTACGTTTAGTCATGAAAAAAGAAGAAGAAGAAGAAGAAGAAGAAGAAGAAGAAGAAGAAGAAGAAGAAGAAGAAGAAGAAGAAGAAGAAGAAGAAGAAGAAGAAGAAGAAGAAGAAGAAGGAAAAAAGGAAGAAAAGGAAAAAGAGCAAGAAGAAGAAAAGGAAAAAAACCCGACCCGACACGGTACCCAGACCCCGACACGACACCCCGACCCCGAGACCCCGACCCCGACACCCCGACTCCGACCCCGACCCCGACCCCGACACCCCGACCCCGACACCCCGACCCCGACCCCGACACCCCGACCCCGACACCCCGACCCCCCAAGCCTGACCCGACACCCCGACACCCCGACCCCCCAAGCCTGACCCGACACCCCAACCCCGACCCCGAACCGACACGGTACCCAGACCCCGACCCGGCACCCCGACACGAGACCCCGACCCCGACCCCGACACCCCGACCCCGACACCCCGACCCCGACCCCGACCCCGACCCCGACCCCGACACCCCGACCCCCCAAGCCTGACCCGACACCCCGACCCCGACCCCGACCCCCCGAGCCTGACCCGACACCCCGACCCCGAGCCTGACCCCGACACCACACCCCGACCCCGAAACAACACCCCGACACCGACACGGCACTACCCCGACATCGACACGACACCCCGACCCCCCGACCCCGAAACAGCACCCCGACCCCGACACGGCACCCCGACACCGACAGGACACCCCGACCACCGACACCTCCCGAAAAGGTGTTCTTTGGCCTTCCAGAGGCCGACGGGGTCATATATTTGTGAATTATTAGTTAGGTCATATATTTTTTGATTTTGTTATGAAAAACATCATATATAATTGTGTTGATCGTGTAGTTTTAAATGTGCAGTTGTTTCATCGCTGCGAGGTTTGGTGTTCGACGACCTCGCCGTGCGTTTGACGAGCTCTGCCCCTTCGTTCGTGGGTGAGCACAAATGACAAGTCCTCCTCCCCCATTAATTATTTGATCTATTCCGATGAAACTTGATAGCTAGCTATATATGTGTCTTGAATCATCAGTATGCGTAACCAATATGTGTCTCCCGTTCGAAAGCGTCATAGTTATAAATATGCATGCATTTGCATATTTATAACCTTGATTCTTTCGAATTGTCCAACGCTATCCATGGACAGCCCGAGTATGTGTAGATTGGGTTCGTTTTCCCATATGCTTTGCTCCGGATCCGATGCATATATTTCGTCAGTGCCTCCCCTGTTGTTCTCCGGGTACACATCCTCTCTGTTTATTGCAGAGACGTGTATCAGGAGAACAACGGGGAGGTGCTGCCGAAATTTTGCGTCGGATCCGGAGCATAGCATGGGAAAATAAACCCAATCTACACATACACGGGTGGGATTAGGACCTATCATTACCTATTAGAGTGTAGGTTGCATGGACTTAATAAAATTGACAAAGTAGATCAACTGATGAATATATACATGGTGAATTACATATATAATTGTTGTGTGTCCAGTAGCTCTGAAAGTCAAGATGAGTGACCGTGCTTGGATGTATACCGGTCACACTGGTCAGAACAAATGGAGCGCTGAATGGTTCACAAAAACTAAGGGGTTTGTGCAAGCCGCATTTGCAAATGGCCAAAAGAAAACCTGGTGCCCCTGTTTCCGGTGCGGCAATTGGGAAAAGAAGACAGAGGCTGAAATGGGCAAACACCTGCAGAAGAGTGGTTTTACGCCCGATTATACAGTGTGGACATTTCATGGTGAGTCTGCCCGACGTGACCGAGCTGAGGTGGATCGTCGTCGCATCGACGAGCATGGTACCGGGATGGAAAACATGGTGCAAGGCTATGATGATGCTCGGGATTCGGACGAGGAGATGGAGGAATCTGCAAAGGCCTTCAATGAAATGTTGGAGTCTTCGAAACGTCCGCTCCACGAGCACACTGAGATTTGTCAGTTGGATGCCATCTCACAAGTAATGGCTCTGAAGGCTTAGTTCAACTTGGGCAGAGAATGCTATGACGCAATTATGACAGTATTTGGACGCTTTCTACCCAAAGGCCATGTAATGCCTGCAAACCTGTACCAGTCGGACAAAATCCTCCATGCACTGAAGATGCCCTATGAGAAGATACATGCCTGTGAGAAAGGATGTGCCTTATTTAAGCTTGACTATGCGGACTTGAACTATTGTCCCATTTGCAAGTCTTCCAGGTATATTGTGGTAGACAACGGTATGGGTGAGAAGACACAGACCAAAATCCCCGTTAGTGTTCTTCGGTATATGCCAATCGTACCAAGACTTCAACGTATTTTCATGGTCGAAGAGACAGCCAGACAGATGACATGGCACAAAACAGGCAAAAGAACCGAACTAGATGCAGATGGGAATCTGATGATGGTACACACATCGGATGGTGTTGCGTGGAAAAAGTTTGATGAATTACATGCTGACAAAGCGGCAGATCCGAGGCATCCTCGAGTCGGCATCAGCACGGATGGGTTCAGTGTGTTTGGTATGACGGCAGCCCAATACAGTTGTTGGCCCGTATTTGTCTTTCCACTCAATCTCCCCCCCGGACAGATTATGCAAAGAAAGAACATTTTCCTGACGTTGATAATTCCAGGACCCAACTATCCGGGCAAAAATATGAATGTGTACATGCAGCCGCTTAAGGACGAATTGCAAGAAGCCTGGGATAATGGGTTCAAGACATACGACGCCTTTAGCAAATGGAACTTCATAATGCGTGTCTGGTACATGTACTCGACGCATGACTTGCCGGCATATGCGCTATTCGTTGGCTGGTGTGTGCATGGAAGGTTCCCGTGCCCCACATTCAAGGGAGCTCTTGAGTTTCGTTGGCTTCAGGCCGGTCGCAAGTTTTCTTGCTTCGACATGCATAGACAGTTCTTGGATCCTCGCCATAAGTTCAGGAAAGACAAGAAGAACTTCATCAGGGGTAGAGTTGTCAAAAACTCTGCACCACCTGCATTGACAGGCCAACAGACCCTGGATCAGTTAAACGCTCTCGAGCCAGATCCACAACGTCCAGGGTACTTCAAGGGGTATAATACTAAGCACGCGTGGACTCACAAAACATGCTTATGGGATCTGCCTTACTTCAAAGACCTCCTTTGCCCACACAACATCGACGTGATGCACACTGAGAAGAATATCGCCGAGGCACTTTTTGGTACATTGTTCGGCATAGATGGGAAGTCAAAGGATAATACTAAGGCTAGAGTTGATCTGGAGGCGCTATGTGATAGGCCGTTACAAAACATGAAAGAACCGAAAGGAAAGCAGAACTGGATGAAGCCAAAGGCATGGTTCAATCTTGGAAGGCCAGCTATGAGGGAAATTCTCTTGTGGGTACAACAGCAGTTGATGTTCCCCGATGGGTATGCAGCGAATCTAAAGAGGGGAGCGAATCTTGACAAACTAAAGACATTTGGTCTCAAGAGTCATGATTGGCACATATGGATTGAGCGGGTAATGCCGGTGATGTTGTGTGGCTTCATCCCTGAGGATGAATGGCTAGTACTGGCAGAACTCAGCTATTTCTTCCGTGTTCTTTGTGCGAAAGAACTATCGCCTGGCGTGCTAGAAGAAATGGAAGAGTTGGCGCCGGAGTTGATCTGCAAGTTAGAGAAGATCTTTCCACCGGGCTTCTTTAATCCAATGCAGCATTTGATTTTGCATCTCCCGATCGAGGCAAGATTGGGGGGGCCCGTGCAAAATCGTTGGTGCTACCCAACTGAGAGGAATGCAGAAGACGCTTCGAGAAAAATTTAAAAATAAACGTAGAATTGAAGCATCGATGGCTGAGGCATTCATCACAGAGGAGGAGGCAAACTTCGTAACAGCGCACTACGAAGCCAAAAATCGTCATTTGCATAATCCGAAGCCTCGGTACAATGCTGACGAGCCTAAAAAGGGTGGATCCAACCTCAGCCTATTCAAAGGGAATCTCGCACCAGCTAGTGTTTCACATCCAATATCTTTGGATAACGAAGAATGGCGGACCATTTCGTTGTATATCTTCAACAACCTGATAGAAGTGCGGCCGTACATCGAGTAAGTTCTCGGTACATTGTTTTGCAACTTCTATTTCCTTTGAACTACTCTTATTCCTGGATATGTCATACAGTCGATACGTCACCATATTCTCGTATGGAGCGGAGATCCAAAAGGATTCCGTCGAAGAGTATGAGCTTCTCGCAAAGCAAGGAGGTGGCTATCCCGGTTTCATCTCTTGGTTCAAACAAACGGTAATTTCTATTAGACAATTTCATTTCATTCGCTAATTTGTGCATAATGCAACAATCCTTTCATATTAAACTTGTAGGCTAATTCAGAGTCTATGGACGCCGAATTGAGACAAGTCGCTAATGGTTTTGACTATAAGGTCCGTTCATTTGACAAGTACGACATCAACGGGTATCGCTTTCGTACCTATGGCAAAGAGCTATCTATGGCCGACCGAAAGTCTACAAATTGTTGTGTATCTGCTATCGGCGAAGGAGGTACCGAGTATTATGGGAGAGTTGAAGCAATTTACGAACTTCTGTTCTATGGTGAAAACCCACCGAATGTCGTAGTCTTCAAATGTTATTGGTTTCAGCCGAAGGAGACTAGAAGGACTCATGAACATATAGGGCTAGTTGAAATCAACCAAAGCACTCATTTAGATGTTCCTGATGTCTATATTATGGCTCAACAGGCGACCCAAGTATTCTATCTACCGTGGGCCTGCCAAACTAATCCAAATCTGAAAGGTTGGGATGTCGTTTATGAAGTGCCGCCACGTGCTAGACTTTCTCCCCCAAAGGAAGAGGATTATGAACCTCACATTAACCCAGACACATATGAAGGAGAATTATTCCAAGAGACATGTCCTTCCAAAAAGCGTTTCAAGAACCGCTATACTTCACCCCAAAACATTGAAGTAGACAGCGACAATGAATCCGACATCACCCCAGAGGAGGAACAAGAAGAGCCGGAACAAGAAGAGGTTACTGCTGCGGATGACCTGTCAATGCTTGACCGATTACGTCAAGGTGGCCTTGCACATGTTGATGCCAATGAACCCTATGAGCCCGTCATTGATTATAGTGATGATGATGATTATGCATTTATTGATGATACTGATCGAGATTATTAATAGTGTCAGGTATTACATTTTTTTTTTTGTACTTGATGATGATACACTTAAGTGATACACATATTATTATTCATGTCGGTCTGTCTTTATGTTGTACTAATTTCGTTTACTGTTTGTCATGGCAGGTGTTGAAAGATGGTGGGCGCTGGTCGGGAGCGTGTTCTGAGGTCTTCCATTCCAGACGCACCTCTCCGCCGAGCGTTGCTGGACAGTATGGCCACACCGCCGGGCCCTTCTTCGTCGATTGCGGTGCCCAGCAGGGGACGAGGTAGGAAGAGAGGAGGTGGGGCACGTGGTCGTGGGAGAGGAGGTAGGGTGACTGCTACGGCGCCTTCCTCGCCGCCACCCCTAGCTATTTCACCCGAGCACGTGACTGCTAGGGTGGACTCGTCCGAGGAGGCTACACGAACTCCGGTCCACGAGCCTCCGGTCCACGGGTCTTGGGCCCACGAGCCTCAGGTCGACTGGCCTTCGGCCCACGAGAGTTCGGCCCACGTGACCCCGAAGGAGCACACGTCCAGATGGGGTACCTGGCCGGATCAGCCCGAGGAGCCGAGTGGCCATGCTGATGATGGCGGGGAGCCGACTGATCTTGAGGAGGAGGGGGGGCACCGTCTACCAGCGTGGTGCTACACGGCTCCCGTCCGTGCCGGTGACCCGCGAGCAGAGGTGGTTGATTTTCCCTGATGGGGAGAGGTACGTAAGTGCATTTAATATTTTTGTACCTTGTGCATTCATGTTTTTTCAAATAACTAATGCGTTGGCCTTGTCATGCTGCAGGGGTTGGGACCACCATCATAGTGTCCGCTGGCCCAACTCCGTCCTTGGAGTTCTTTGCGGCAAAACTTCCCGGGGTTTGTCACGTTGCCTGGTGAGGGTCGGCTTCCAGAGCTTGGATTGAGCTGGGAGCACTACGTGGCTGCCCCGGCCCCGCCGGATGAGATTATCGACGGTGTCGTGTGCAACACGAGGGCAGACATGGTGATCAGAAAGTTCTGGGTAATTTCTCCTTTACACATTTAAAAATCTTCAACTAGCTAGTTATTAATTGTACTAATCAATATTGTCTCATTTGATTGCAGACATTCTACAGGTGTGAGGAGGGATACGAGGAGGACGCGGCACATGTTATCGAGAACGTCTGCAAGCGCCTACTCCAGAACTTATGGCACGAGGCTCGGGTGCAGGCTGTTCGAGACTACTACGCCTTGCGTGGTATCAAGAAGACCAAGCCGGCGTGCCGCGATAAGTTTCTGAGTAAGGAGCAGTACATGAAGGTAATTCTTAAGGCCTTTTCTACTTAAGTTCCTTCATTTAGTAATTCTTAGCCGTAGCGCTCAAGTTTCTATTTGCTAACTTAGGCGCCTCCGAGATGGTGTGCGGATCGGATGGATTGTTGGGAGGTGTTGGTTGATGAGTGGTGCTCAAAACAATGGCTAGCCCTCCACAACGAGGCCAAGGACAAACGTGCCCAAATGGAAGGTGTGCCACACCATCAAGGCAGCTCCAACTTATATCAGTTCGGGCGCAACTGGGTATGTGGTTTGCTTCATGATTCATGCAATTCATTCATCATGCAAGCTTGAGCCCTTTAATTACTAATTTTCATTGTTTCTCTCTTTCAGGCACGCTACAATAAGGCGGATAAGGTGCCAGAGGTGTACGACCTATATGCCATGGCCCACACTACCTCTTTCAAGAAAGTCAAGGCTTTCTCTCAGTCTGACCTCGATGATGCAAACAACTTCACCAACATCTCCTCCCACAACAAGCTCGTGAGATATAGAGATGAGGGGAAGGCGAGGAAAGGGGAGGACTTTAACCCGAGCCAGGGTCCCATTGATCCAGAGCTGTTGATGATATCTGGTGGCGGGAGATCCCATGGCTCCATAGCCATTGGAGATGGACTTATCCATTGTCCTAGCACTCTCCCAGAGATCAAGGCGCGCCAGTCGAGCTCCGCTCCTGAGATAAGGCCTCGTGAACGGCCAGTGCAACTCGCCATCAAGGTTAGTGATACGTACTCAGTTATCTTTCTCCATTACATTGTGTGCGCTTCCATCAATGATTGCAAATGGTCATGTGAGTGGTGTTGCAGGCTGCTATACAGAGTGAGAGAGATAGAATGGAGAAACTTCTGGCGGAGGCGGCGGAGAGGCAGCGGGAGTTGGAGGAGAGGACGGAAAAGATGATGGAGGAGGAGAGGGCACGGAATGACATGCAGGCAAGGGCCATGTACGAGCTCCTTGTGGTAAGTTTCTTTTGCAGATTAGCCAAAACATTCATGTAGTGTTTGTCTCATTACTAACTAGTATGACTGAGTCGTCAAAACCAAATGTGCAGTCTGTGTGCGAGAAGATAGGTCAGACCGCTCCGCCGATGCCAGTGATTGCTCCTGGGACCACGGTGAGTTTTATTTGAATGGACATTACTTGCTAGTCTTAACATTTGAGTGTCATCATGCGAACAAGACATTGGAAATGATCTTTGGTGCAGCGTAACTCCAGACAAGCATCGCACGATCCTTCTCCAGCTACCGACACGAGCCACCCCGCTCCTACACCTCCTGGATCTTGGTAAGTTTATCTAGTGTTTTGCTTAACACATGCATAAAGACCTAGACTTAGCTTTATTTCCTCCAATGCTTACCATAATGACCTAGACTTAGCTTCTTCACCTCCAAAATGACTTAATAAGCTTACTGACCTCTAAAACCATCCATTTTACCTAAGTTAGCTCTAAAATGATCTGTACTTAGCTTACTTATGTCAAAAATTGCATAATTAGCTTAGTTAGCTCATAGACGATCCATTTTACCTAACTTAGCTCTAAAATGACCCATTTTACCTAGGTTAGCTTATAAATGATCCAGTTCATCCAAGTTAGCTCAAAAATGACGCATTTTACCTAGATTAGCTCCTAAATGATCCATTTTACCTACGTTAGCTTTAAAATGACCCATTTCACCTAGGTTAACTCCAAAATGACCCATCTTACCTAGGTTATCTCATAAACGATCCATTTCAACTAATTTAGCTCATAAACGACCCATTTCACCAAGTTAGCTAAAAAACGATCCATTTCACCTAAATTAGCTCTTAAATGATCCATTTCACCTAAGTTAGCTCAAAAAGATCCATTTCAACTAAATTAGCTCATAAATGATCCATTTCACCTAAGTTAGCTCAAAAACGATCCATTTCAACTAAGTTAGCTCATAAATGATCCACTTCACCTAAGTTAGCTAAAAAACGATCCATTTCACCTTAGTTACCTCAAAAACGATCCATTTGACCTTAGTTAGCTCATAAACGACCCATTTCAACTAAGTTAGCTCATAAATGATCCATTTCACCTTAGCTAGCTCATAAACGACCCATTTCAACTTAGTTAGCTCATATATGATCCATTTCACGTAAGTTAGCTCATAAATGACATACTCTTCTTGTTCTAGTCTTCTTCTTGTTCTACTCTTCTTGTTCTAGTCTTCTTCTTGTTCTACTCTTCTTCTTGTTCTACTCTTCTTGTTCTAACTTTCTTATTTTTCATTTTGCATATTTCATTCACTTGACGAAAGCTTGCATAGATGGAGTGCTCCTTATCCCTTTCTCTGTTTCTTTTGTATCGTTGAACTATGCATGTATCGTTGGATGAAACTATTGTAATATATATGGTTGGATGCCTCTATGTTGAACTTGTTATGTATGATGGAACTATGCATGTAATATATATGGTTGGATGATGAAGTTATGTGTTGGATATCTTATATGTTTGCTCTGTAGTGGCCTTTTGAAATATATCTATATATGTCATATATATTTGTGATGAAAATTGTTGGATTTAATAAAAAACAGATAAAATAGCCAATATGCAGGCTCTTTGCCGTCTGCCGCGGACGGCAAAGAAGACACGTGGCATCCAGCTGTGCTTCCTGGGAGATGACCCATTTGGTCAGTTTGCCTACAGTGGCAGACGGCAAAGACTTTGCCATCAGTGGCGGATGGCAAAGAACCTGCACTTTGCCATCAGTGGCAGACGGCAAAGGCCTGCCATGTAGTGACGTGTAGATGACATCATACGGCGGATGGCAAAGACACTAGAAATTTTGCCGTCAGCGGCGGACGGCAAAGGCCTGCCGTTAGCCATTTAACGGACTGACAGCGCAATTATTGCCGTCCGCTCTCTTTGCCGTCCGCCGCAGACGGCAAAGACTTTGCCATCAGTAGCAGACGGCAAAGTAGCTGTTTACCGTAGCCTACTTTGCCGGAGCCTTTTGCCGTCCGCCGTTCATGCCTTTGCCGTCCACCGTGGCGGACGGCAAAGTAGCTGATTCCTGTAGTGAGTCAGTCCGCTCTTGGTGGACTGAACCTTCTGGACCACCGCACTCATAATAGTGCGGTGCTCCTCGTCGATGGAGGCGCCTTGGAGCGCCTCCAACATATTGTCTGGCGCCTCCGGTTGGACGGGGGCTACCAGCACGGTGGACTTGCTCCTCTTGGAAGGAGGTCCCCCGCCGGACTCTGGAACCTTTGAAGGTTCCGGAGCGGTGTCCAGCCTAGAGCCAGACTTGGAGCCCTAGGGGGTTTCATCCCCTTTACTCCTGGAGTCCGGGAGGTCGCCTTGCGATGCCTCCAGGACCACCTCCTCCCGGCTTGGAACCTGTTGGGACAACACTTCACTGTCGTCCGTAGGGCGGGGGGAGGAAGCCATCGGAAGCGAGTTCACATCCGATGAGTCCAGTGAGCCGCTCGACGACGCGTCGAGCCGGTCTTTGGGTGGGTTGCATAAACATATTCGACGTAAGGGAAAGATGTGCAATAAATGAATACTATGAATTACTCTGGTATCCGGATACTTATGATTTTTCCAGGGGCTTGGCCCTGGGCTGCCACTCCTCTCCGCCGTCGGCGTTGGTGGAGTAGTCCGGAGGAAGGGTTTTCCCCTTCTTGGACCCTCCAGCCTCCCCAGAGAGGGCGTCCTTCCTTTTCTTCTCTCCTCCCGCTGGAGGGGGAGAGTTCTCCTCTTCTTCCTCCTCGTCTTCACGGGAGGAATGCGCCTCGGAACCATCGGATGATGGATCTGACACCTCCTGGCGTCGGGCACTCTTTCGAGTCCCCGCGGCCGTTTTCGTGGCCTTCTTCTCCGGCACCACATAGGGTGCCAGAACCAGCAGCTTCGCCAAGCGAGCGTCCGCTGGGCCTTCGGGCAAAGGAGCCGGACATTTGATCTGTCCGGACGTCACCTACCAATCCTGTCAAAGGTAAGGGAGCTTAGATCCCGCATGGAGTCAAACTATGAAAAACTGATACCCTGTAAAAGGAAAATAACAGCTTACCGCGAGAGCGTGACGCTGCGCACTGAATCCGTGATCCTCGGTAGCGGACGCGGGAGCCTCGGCGCCTTTGAAAAGCACCTTCCAGGCATCTTCGTACGTCGTGTCGAAGAGCCTGCTCAGAGTTTGGTGCCGCGCCGGGTCGAACTCCCACAGTTTGAAAGCCCGTTGTTGACACGGCAGGATCAGGCGGATGAGCATAACCTGGACTACGTTGACAAGTTTGAGCTGCTTGTCCGCCAGGGTTTGGATGCATGTTTGGAGTCCGGTCAGCTCTCCTTTTTTACCCCAAGACAGGCCTGTCTCCTTCTAGGAGGTGAGCCGCGTGGGGGGTCCGGATCAAAACTCGGGGGGTGCGACCCATTCGGCGTCGCGCGGCTCGGTGATGTAAAACCCCCCGATTGCCACCCCTTCAGGGTCTCCACAAAGGAGCCCTTGAGCCATAGGACGTTGGCCATCTTGCCCACCATGGCACCTCCACACTCCGCCTGGTTGCTGCGCACCACCTTCGGCTCGACGTTGAAAGTCTTGAGCCATAGGCCGAAATGGGGGCGGATGCGGAGGAAGGCCTCGCACACGACGATAAATGCCGAGATGTTGAGGACGAAGTTCGGGGACAGATCATGGAAATCCAGGTCGTAGTAGAACATGAGCCTCGGACAATTGGGTGGAGAGGGAAGCCCAGTCCACGGAGGAAATGGGGGAGGAACACCACCCACTCATGGGGCCTAGGGGTGGGGATGAGCTGCCCCTTTTCGGGGAGCCGGTACACGATGTCGTTAGACAGGTATCCGGCCTTCCTCAGCTTTTTGATATGTCCCTCTGTGACGGAGGAGACCATCCACTTGCCTCCCGCTTCGGACATGGCTGGAGAAGGTTAAGGTGGGGAGTGCGGACTTGGGCACTGGAGCTCGAGTGCGCAAGAATGGATAGGCAAAGGAGGAAGAAGGCGTAGGTGAAAAGGTGGATCCTTATCCCGTTATATGGGTGGACGCAACTACATGTCCCCACCAGCCTGGTAAAACTCGCTTATCTCCAAGCGCCATAATCAATGGCGCGGTTGGTTTACCCATGCCCATATTGATGAGAATCCAGGGATAAGGGGACACGATCTCTGCTTTAACAAGACGTGCCAAGGAAACCGCCTCGCATAACGCGCTGAGGTGGGATAATGAAATGACTTGGATAAAGGCTTGGCCGTGGTGTGTCACGCTACGGAATACGTCAGCAGATTAGATTGGTGTAAATATTATTCTCTCTATGGCAATATGTGGTAACTTATTTTGCAGAGCCGGACACTATCTTTGTGTTCAAAATCTTCTATGAAGTACTTGGAGGAGGAACCCGCCTTGCAATGCCGAAGACAATCTGCGCACCGGACTCGTCGTCATTGAAGCCTGGTTCAGGGGCTACTGAGGGAGTCCTGGATTAGGGTGTGTTCAGATAGCCGGACTATACCTTCAGCTGGACTCCTGGGATATGAAGGTACAAGATTGAAGACTCCGTCCCGTGTCCGGAAGGGACTTTCCTTGGCGTGGAAGGCAAGCTTGGCGATATGGATATGTAGATCTCCTACCATTGTAACTGACTCTATGTAACCCTAACCCTATCTGGTGTCTATATAAACCAGAGGGTTTTAGTCCGTAGGACAACGTACACATCAACAATCATACCATAGGCTAGCTTCTAGGGTTTAGCCTCCTCGATCTCGTGGTAGATCTACTCTTGTACTACCCACATCATCAATATTAATCAAGCAGGACATAGGGTTTTACCTCCATTGAGAGGGCCCGAACCTGGGTAAAACTTCGTGTCCCTTGCCTCCTGTTACCATCTAGCCTAGACGCACAGTTCGGGACCCCCTACCCGAGATCCGCCGGTTTTGACACCGACAGAGGGAAAGGGAGGAAAATGAGAAGAAGGTGAAGGCACATAAAGAAAGAGAGGACGCGAGTGAGAATGAGAAAGAAGAGAAGGAGCAACGAGAAAATAAGAAATATATTGAGGAGAAACAAAAGGAGATAGATGAGCAGAAGGGAAGGAAGGAGAGTGATAAAGGGGAGGAAAGAGATGAGAAGGACAAGAATGACAATATTTTTTGCCCTCAATTCTAAAGGACGATTTATCCATGGAACAAGTGGTTGGTTTTCTTGATTCATAAAAAAATTAAAGTGACTAACTCATGTTTGGTGGTCCATTTTTATCTACCATATTTGCATGATTGTTGTCAAGATTCTCTTTTCCATTGAGGTCCACTTTAGGAATGGTGCTTACTAATTTGACAAAGTTAAGATTGTACATAGTCTTTTTCATCACAATTTTTGTTCGAGTAGTTGTTGATATGTTTCAAAGATGGACTATACTGTGTTTCCTGACTTTAAAAATGAGTAAATGAGAGATAACATATACACACATATATGAGTATGTTATATCCTAATATAATCTGCTTCATGAAAGTTGATATTATTCGTATTTACTGTTTTGTAGATTGTAAAGAAAAGACACACATGTAATATTTCCCCCAAAATATAATGCATGTTTGGATAGGGGATTTGCACCCAACCCTGGCATTAGTTCAGATTGATTATTTACACCACTAGCTATCACCCAACTCTTGAAATCAATCTCCAAGACTACTATCGATCATGTCACTAATAAAGGGCTAGAATTGATCACCTTTGACGGGTGCCGGGCCCATCACTAATCTGTTGAGCTCGACATGTGTGTGTATATATATACATATATTCTTAGACATTAATTAAATGATAACATATGTTGCAGCCAATTCCACTGGACTTCCACAAATACTTGGAAGAGTATACCAGAGTGGTTTCCCTGAGAGGTCCAAGCGGGAACAAATGGCAAGTAGAGCTGGATAAAATGTCTGGGGAGCTAAGCTTTGTGCGTGGATGGAAGGAGTTTCTCTTAGACCATCGTGTCATGTACGACTGCCTGCTGGTATTCTATTATGATGGGCAGTCATAGTTCTCAGTGAAAGTGTTCTTGCCATCATTCTGCGAGGACCCGTACGCGTTGCTCGACCATCCGCAATGCATGGAGACTGCCATGGCCATTGAGGATGAGAAAGGGCACACGTGCACCAATGCAGATGGTGCCCCACAAAATGATGATGATGACGAAGAAGAACCAACCTCTCAAGAATATGAAGGGGCGACGACATGAGCATTGATGCAGATGACACAGTTTCGCAAGAGGAAGTGGAAAACACATTCTCAGAAAGTCCAGATAAAAAGGAAGAAAGTGAATGGAGCATGTCCTACAACGACGCAGTGGAACCATCGTAGCAACATGAGGAGGGTCGGTCCAAGATCAACCGTGCCCCTGTCACTAGGTAAGACGTTGGTTTTATGGTCAGGAAGAGGGCTAGGTCCAGGAAGGCTGATGATATCGTAGTAGAACTGGACCAATCAAACAAGCCCAAGGTTGCGGAGAGGAAAAGGCCTGAAGCTCCACCTTGCGATTTGGCTTCTGAGAGAGAAGCATCAAGCGACGGTTTAGCAGGTAATTAAGAAGAATCCTCCCATCGATCGATCTATTTCAAAGTGGTAGTACTTTTTACATATGTACTGATATGATATGGCTTGATGTTGTAAAATGATTTCTTTGCACTTGGTAACGAGCTAACATGTGTCTGTGTGCACATTGAACCGTAAGCATAATCGGAGCATCGTCCACCCAAGAAGTCCAAGGCTGATGGGGCAAAGTCTCCATCTGGAGAATGATACATCCCAAATGTATCTACTTTTCCAAACACTTTTGCTCTTGTTTTGGACTCTAATTTGCATGATTTGAATGGAACTAACCCGGACTCGTGCTGTTTTCAGCAGAATTGTCATGGTATTATTTTTGTGCAGAAATAAAAGTTCTCGGATTGAGGTAAAATTTATGGAGAATATTTCCAGAATATACTGGAGGGCACCACCCAGGAGCCACAAGCTCAGGGAGCGCGCCCACCCCCAGGGTGCGCCTGGTGAGCTTGTGGGCCCCTGGAGCCTCCGGCAACCCTAATTCCAACTCCATAAGTATCATCTTGCGGAGAAAATCAGAGAGAAGGAATCATCGTGTTTTATGATATGAATCCGCCGCCACCTCCTGTTCTTCATCGAGAGGGTTGATCTGGAGTCCGTTTGGGGCTTCGGAGGGTGGAAATCATCGTTGTCATTATCATCAACCCTTCTCCATCAACAATTCTATGATGCTCACCACCAGGAGTGAGTAATTCCTTCATAGGCTTGCTGGAAGGTGATGGAGTTGGATGAGATTTGTCACGTAATCGAGTTAATTTGTTAGGGCTTGATCCCTAGTATCCACTATGTTCTGAGATTGATGTTGCTATGACTTTGCTATGCTTAATGCTTGTCACTAGGACCCGAGTGCCATGATTTCAGATCTGAACCCTCTATGTTTCATGAATATATTTGATTTCTTTGTCCTATCTTGCAAGTTGTATGCACCTATTATGTGTTATGATTCGCATACCCCAAGGTGAAAAAATTGGGATTCTTTCCGGTGATTACTATAGTATGAGGAGTTCATGTATTCACTATGTGTTAATGCTTTGTTTTGGTTCTCTATTAAAAGGGGGCCTTAATATCCCTTAGATTTCCTTATGGACCCCGCTGCCACTGGAGGGTAGGACAAAACATGTCATGCAAGTTCTTATTATAAGCACATATGACTATATACTGAATACATGCCTACATTACATTGATGAATTGGAGCTATTGTGTATTGTTCTAGGTTGTGATTTTTATATGATGAATACAATCCAACAAAATTATCCATCGTTGATCCAATGCCTACGCTTTTCTCATATTGGTCTTTGCTAAGTTACTTTCGTTGCTGCTACTATTACAATCACTACAAACTACTAGTGTTACTGTTATTGTTCCTATCACTATTGTTACTGTGCTACTAAACACTTTGCTACAGAAGTAAAATTTCCAGGTGTGGTGGAATTTACAACTCAACTGCTAAGGCTCATAAATATTCTTTGGCTCTCCTTCTATCGAATCAATAAATTTGGATGAAATACTACCCTCGAAGACTGTCGCGATCCCCTATACTTGTGGGTTATCAGGACTCGGCTTCAAAGGGAGGACCACCAAGTGTCACTTTGAAAGGTAATTAATTAAGATTAACCCTCCGATCCATTGATTTCAAACTAACTATTCTGATGGCTTGATGTTGTAAAATGATTTATATGCTCTTCTTCGATCGGAATGTATATGCTCATTTTCATCGGAATTTATATGCTCTTGTTATCAAGCTAACATGTACCTGCTTGCACATTGAGTGGAAGCAGAACTGGAGCCTCGTCCACCCAAGAAGTCTAAGGCTGAGGGGGAAAAGTCTACTGCTTCAGCTTCTAAAGGAGCATAATCAAGTAATAGTTTGGCAGGTAAGTAAGACGAAGCCTCCAATCGAGAATCGATTTCAAAATAAGTAGTGATGTTTTACGTATATATTTGTTTGAGATGGCTTAAATGTCAGTGTCAGTTTTGACTCTGCTAGCTAGATAGTAATGTATTTTACATTGTAAAATGATTCCTATATATGCTCTTGTCATCGAGCTAACTTGCGCACATATATGTAGTTCCTACAGGTATATTTGCACCAGAATCCATGTGCATGGACTTAACCACGTTGCACAAATCTTTTGGTAACAAGCATGCACCGTAGAGTCAATTCCCGATGTTCAACAGGAGCAATGGTGAGACCCAACATGGCACAGGTAAATATTCTTTCTTCCCTCCTGTAAGGGTGTGGTTCTATCACACTATACCACTGATTAGTGAATAGAACAAAATTTGAACAGAACTATCTTCATAATTTGCATCTTGTTTTATACTTAGTTGTCATCAAGGTTTAGAGAAGGTCGGAATTAAAGTTGCAGAGACGTCGAGTAACCCAAAGGGACAAGGAAGATGCCATGAACAGGGCACGGAGGTTCCAATCCAAGAGGCCCTTCGTGATCAAGGAAATGAAGCAAACCGATGTCTATGCCTCATACTTCATGGTAATTAATCAAATTCTTCTCTTCATACACATATTCTAAAACTGCATTGCTCGCTTACTGGTCGACTTGGGACACCGTAGATCATCCTAGACATGTTCGTGAAAAGTTTCCTCCCAAAGGATAGCAGGAAGATGACGCTATGGGACCCTCAGCGAAGCCGTGGCAGGTGTTGTACGAGTACACCGGCAGCGAGTGTCCCCACGCGGCATTCAACGTCGGCTGGGGTGCGTTCGCCATGGAGAACAACATGGATAAGTGGGGCATGTGCGTTTTCGAGCTCCTGGACCATGACTACAACATCAAGCTGCACGTCTATAGGGTCGTGCTGGAGATCACTGATACGTCCATTTTGCATCATGTTTTATGTTGATATTTATTGCATTATGGACTATTATTACACTTTATGATGCAATTCTCATGCCTTTTCTCTCTTATTTTGCAAGATTCGCATGAAGAGGGAGAATACCGCAGCTGGAATTCTGGACCGGAAAGGAGCAAATCTGAGATCCCTATTCTGCACAACTCCAAATGTCCTGAAACTTTACAGAGAATTATTTTGGAATATATTAAAAAAATATTGGGTGAAGAAATACCAGGAGGGGACCCACCAAGTGGCCATAAGCCTGGGGGGCTGAGCTTGTGGGCCCCCTGGCCAGCCTCCGGTGCCCATCTTCTGCTATATGAAGGGTTTTGAGCTAGAAAAAATAGAGATAAGACTTTTGGAATGAAGCGCCGCCGTCTCGAGGTGGAACCTGGGCAGAAGCAATCTAGGTCTCCGGCGGAGCGATTCCATCGGGGAAACTTCCCTCCGAGAGGGGAAATCGAAGCCATCGTCATCACCAATCTTCACCAAAACCATCTCATCTCAAACCCTAGTTCATCTCTTGTATTCAATCTTTGTCTCAAAACCTCATGTTGGTACATGTGGGTTGCTAGTAGGTTGATTATGAAGGAAATATGCCCTAGAGGCAATAATAAAGTTATTATTTATTTCCTTACATCATGATAAATGTTTATTATTCATGCTAGAATTGTATTAACCGGAAACATAATACATGTGTGAATACATAGACCAACAGAGTGTCACTAGTATGCCTCTACTTGACTAGCTCGTTAATCAAAGATGGTTATGTTTCCTAACCATGAACAAGGAGTTGTTATTTGATTAACGAGGTCACATCATTAGTAGAATGATCTGATTGACATGACCCATTCCATTAGCTTAGCACCCGATCGTTTAGTATGTTGCTATTGCTTTCTTCATGACTTATACATGTTCCTATAACTATGAGATTATGCAACTCCCGTTTACCGGAGGAACACTTTGGGTACTACAAAACGTCACAACGTAACTGGGTGATTATAAAGGAGTACTACAGGTGTCTCCAATGGTAGATGTTGGGTTGGCGTATTTCGAGATTAGGGTTTGTCACTCCGATTGTCGGAGAGGTATCTCTGGGCCCTCTCGGTAATACACATCACATAAGCCTTGCAAGCACTGCAACTAATATGTTAGTTGTGAGATGATGTATTACGGAACGAGTAAAGAGACTTGTCAGTAACGAGATTGAACTAGGTATTGGATACCGACGATCGAATCTCGGGCAAGTAACATACCGATGACAAAGGGAACAACGTATGTTGTTATGCGGTCTGACCGATAAAGATCTTCGTAGAATATGTAGGAGCCAATATGGGCATCCAGGTCCCGCTATTGGTTATTGACCGGAGACGTGTCTCGGTCATGTCTACATTGTTCTCGAACCGTAGGGTCCGCACGCTTAACGTTACGATGATAGTTATTATGAGTTTATGCATTTTGATGTACCGAAGGTTGTTCGGAGTCCCGGATGAGATCACGGACATGACGAGGAGTCTCGAAATGGTTGAGACGTAAAGATTGATATATTGGAAGCCTATGTTTGGGCACCGGAAGTGTTCCGGGTGAAATCGGGATTTTACCGGATTACCGGGAGGGTTACCGGAACCCCCGGGAGGCAAATGGGCCTATTGGGCCTTAGTGGAAAAGAGAGAAGGGGCAGCGCACAGGCTAGCCGGCCGAACCCCCCTTCCCTAGTCCTATTAGGACTAGGAGAAGGGGCCGGCCCCCCTCTCTTCTCTTTCTCCCGAAGAGTCCTATTAGGAATAGGATTTGGGGGAAGGAGTCCTACTCCCGGTAGGAGTGGGACTCCTCCCTGCGCCTCCCTCCTAGCCGGCCGACCCCCTTGCCCCTGGTCCTTTATATACGGGGGCAGGGGGCACCCCATAGACACACAACTTGATCCTTGAGATCGTTCCTTAGCCGTGTGCGGTGCCCCCTGCCACCAAATTCCACCTCGATCGTACCGTTGTAGTGCTTAGGCGAAGCCCTGCGTCGGTAGTACATCAAGATCGTCATCACGCCGTCGTGCTGACGAACCTCTTCCTCGACGCTTTGCTGGATCGGAGCCCGAGGAACATCATCGAGCTGAACGTGTGCTAAGAACTCGGAGGTGCCGGAGTAACGGTGCTTTGATCGGTCGGATCGGGAAGAAGACGTACGACTACTTCCTCTACGTTGTGTGATTGCTTCCGCAGTCGGTCTGCGTTGGTACGTAGACAACACTCTCCCCTCTCGTTGCTGTGCATCACCATGATCTTGCGTGTGCGTAGGAAAAATTTTGAAATTACTGCGTTCCCCAACAGTGGCATCAGAGCCTAGGTTTTATGGTTTGATGTTATATGCACGAGTAGAACACAAGTGAGTTGTGGGCGATACAAGTCATACTGCCTACCAGCATGTCATACTTTGGTTCGGCGGTATTGTTGGTTGAGACGATCCGGACCAACCTTACGCGTACTCTTACGCGAGACCGGTTCCCTCGACGTGCTTTGCACATAGATGGCTTGCGGAAGACTGTCTCTCCAACTTTAGTTGAACCAAGTGTGACTACGCCCGGTCCTTGAGAAGGTTAAAACGGAGTCTATTTGACGAACTATCGTTGTGGTTTTGATGCGTAGGTGAGATGAGTTCTTACTTGAGCCCGTAGCAGCCACGTAAAACTTGCAACAACAAAGTAGAGGACGTCTAACTTGTTTTTGCAGGGTATGTTGTGATGTGATATGGTCAAGGCATGATGCTGATTTTATTGTATGAGATGATCATGTTTTGTAACTAAGTTATCGGCAACTGGCAGGAGCCATATGGTTGTCGCTTTATTGTATGCAATGCAATCGCGATGTAATGCTTTACTAGATTACTAAACGGTAGTAATAGTCGTGGAAGCATAAGATTGGCGAGACGACAACGTTGCTACGATGGAGATCAAGGTGGCACGCCGGTGACGATGGTGATCATGACGGTGCTTCGGAGATGGAGATCACAAGCACAAGATGATGATGGCCATATCATATCACTTATATTGATTGCATGTGATGTTTATCCTTTTATGCATCTTATCTTGCTTTGATTGACGGTAGCATTATAAGATGATCTCTCACTAAATTATCAAGAAGTGTTCTCCCTGAGTATGCACCGTTGCCAAAGTTCGTCGTGCCCAGACACCACGTGATGATCGGGTGTGATAACCTCTACGTCCATCTACAATGGGTGCAAGCCAGTTTTGCACACGCAAAATACTCAGGTTATACTTGACGAGCCTAGCATATGCAGATATGGCCTCGGAACACAGAGACCGAAAGGTCGAGCGTGAATCATATAGTAGATATGATCAACATGACGATGTTCACCATTGAAAACTACTCCATCTCACGTGATGATCGGTTATGGTTTAGTTGATTTGGATCACGTGATCACTTAGAGGATTAGAGGGATGTCTATCTAAGTGGGAGTTCCTAAGTAATTTGATTAACTGAACTTAAACTTATCATGAACTTAGTACCTGATAGTATCTTGCTTGTTTATGTTGCTTGTAGATAGATGGCTCGTGCTATTGTTCCGTTGAATTTTAATGCGTTCCTTGAGAAAGCAAAGTTGAAAGATGATGGTAGCAATTACACGAACTGGGTCCGTAACCTGAGGATTATCCTCATTGCTGCACAGAAGAATTACGTCCTGGAAGCACCGCTGGGTGCCAGGCCTGCTGCTGGAGCAACGCCAGATGTTATGAACGTCTGGCAGAGCAAAGCTGATGACTACTCGATAGTTCAGTGTGCCATGCTTTACGGCTTAGAATCGGGACTTCAACGACGTTTTGAACGTCATGGAGCATATGAGATGTTCCAGGAGTTGAAGTTAATATTTCAAGCAAATGCCCGAATTGAGAGATATGAAGTCTCCAATAAGTTCTATAGCTGTAAGATGGAGGAGAACAGTTCTGTCAGTGAGCATATACTCAAAATGTCTGGGTATAATAATCACTTGATTCAGATGGGAGTTAATCTTCCAGATGATTGCGTCATTGACAGAATTCTCCAATCACTGCCACCAAGCTACAAGAGCTTCGTGATGAACTATAATATGCAAGGGATGAACAAGACTATTCCCGAGCTCTTCGCAATGCTAAAAGCTGCGGAGGTAGAAATCAAGAAGGAGCATCAAGTGTTGATGGTTAGCAAAACCACTAGTTTCAAGAAAAAGGGCAAAGGGAAGAAGAAGGGAAACTTCAAGAAGAACAGCAAGCAAGTTGCTGCTCAGGAGAAGAAACCCAAATCTGGACCTAAGCCTGAAACTGAGTGCTTCTACTGCAAGCAGACTGGACACTAGAAGCGGAACTGCCCCAAGTATTTGGCGGATAAGAAGGATGGCAAAGTGAGCAAAGGTATATGTGATATACATGTTATTGATGTGTACCTTACTAGAGCTCGCAGTAGCACCTGGGTATTTGATACTGGTTCTGTTGCTAATATTTGCAACTCGAAACAGGGACTACGGAATAAGCGGACACTAGCAAAGGACGAGGTGACGATGCGCGTGGGAAACGGTTCCAAAGTCGATGTGATCGCGGTCGGCACGCTACCTCTACATCTACCTTCGGGATTAATATTAGACCTAAATAATTGTTATTTGGTGCCAGCGTTGAGCATGAACATTATATCTGGATCATGTTTAATGCGAGACGGTTATTCATTTAAATCAGAGAATAATGGTTGTTCTATTTATATGAATAATATCTTTTATGGTCATGCACCTTTGAAGAGTGGTCTATTCTTGTTGAATCTCGAAGATAGTGATACACATATTCATAATGTAGAAGCCAAAAGATGCAAAGTTAATAATGATAGTGCAACTTATTTGTGGCACTGCCGTTTAGGTCATATCGGTGTAAAGCGCATGAAGAAACTCCATACTGATGGGCTTTTGGAATCACTTGATTATGAATCACTTGGTACTTGCGAACCGTGCCTCATAGGCAAGATGACTAAAACACCGTTCTCCGGTACTATGGAGAGAGCAACAGATTTGTTGGAAATCATACATACCGATGTATGTGGTCCGATGAATATTGAGGCTCGCGGTGGATATCGTTATTTTCTCACCTTCATAGATGATTTAAGCAGATATGGGTATATCTACTTAATGAAACATAAGTCTGAAACATTTGAAAAGTTCAAGGAATTTCAGAGTGAAGTTGAAAATCATCGTAACAAGAAAATAAAATTTCTACGATCTGATCGTGGAGGAGAATATTTGAGTTACGAGTTTGGTGTACATTTGAAAAATTGTGGAATAGTTTCACAACTCACGCCACCCGGAACACCACAGCGTAATGGTGTGTCCGAATGTCGTAATCGCACTTTACTAGATATGGTGCGATCCATGATGTCTCTTACTAATTTACCGCTATCGTTTTGGGGTTATGCTTTAGAGACGGCCGCATTCACGTTAAATAGGGCACCATCAAAATCCGTTGAGACGACGCCTTATGAACTATGGTTTGGCAAGAAACCAAAGTTGTCATTTCTTAAAGTTTGGGGCTGCGATGCTTATGTGAAAAAGCTTCAACCTGATAAGCTCGAACCCAAAGCGGAGAAATGTGTCTTCATAGGATACCCAAAGGAAACTGTTGGGTATACCTTCTATCACAGATCCGAAGGCAAGACATTCGTTGCTAAGAATGGATCATTTCTAGAGAAGGAGTTTCTCTCGAAAGAAGTGAGTGGGAGGAAAGTAGAACTTGACGAGGTAACTGTACCTGCTCCCTTATTGGAAAATAGTACATCACAGAAAACTGTTTCTGCGACACCTATGCCAATCAGTGAGGAAGCTAATGATGATGATCATGAAGCTTCAGATCAAGATACTACTGAACCACGTAGATCAACCAGAGTGAGATCCGCACCAGAGTGGTACGGTAATCCAGTTCTGGAAGTCATGATGCTAGATCATGATGAACCTACGAACTATGAAGAAGCGATGGTGAGCCCAGATTCCGCAAAGTGGCTTGAGGCCATGAAATCTGAGATGGGATCCATGAGAACAAAGTATGGACTTTGGTTGACTTGCCCGATGATCGGCAAGCAATTGAGAATAAATGGATCTTCAAGAAAAAGACTGACGCTGACGGTAATGTTACTGTCTATAAAGCTCGACTTGTCGCAAAAGGTTTTCGACAAGTTCAAGGGGTTGACTACGATGAGACTTTCTCACCCGTAGCGATGCTTAAGTCCGTCAGAATAATGTTAGCAATTGCCGCATTTTATGATTATGAAATATGGCAGATGGATGTCAAAACTGCATTCCTGAATGGATTTCTGGAAGAAGAGTTGTATATGGTACAACCAGAAGGTTTTGTCGATCCAAAAGGAGCTAACAAAGTATGCAAACTCCAGCGATCCATTTATGGACTGGTGCAAGCATCTCGGAGTTGGAATAAACGCTTTGATAGTGTGATCAAAGCATTTGGCTTTATACAGACTTTTGGAGAAGCCTGTATTTACAAGAAAGTGAGTGGGAGCTCTGTAGCATTTCTGATATTATATGTGGATGACATATTGCTAATTGGAAATGATATAGAATTTCTGGATAGCATAAAGGGATACTTGAATAAAAGTTTTTCGATGAAAGACCTCGGGGAAGCTGCTTACATATTAGGCATAAAGATCTATAGAGATAGATCAAGACGCTTAATTGGACTTTCACAAAGCACATACCTAGACAAGATTTTGAAGAAATTCAAAATGGATCAAGCAAAGAAAGGGTTCTTGCCTGTGTTACAAGGTATGAAATTGAGTAAGACTCAATGCCCGACCACTGCAGAAGATAGAGAGAAAATGAAAGATGTTCCCTATGCTTCAGCCATAGGCTCTATCATGTATGCAATGCTGTGTACCAGACCTGATGTGTGCCTTGCTATAAGTTTAGCAGGGAGGTACCAAAGTAATCCTGGAATGGATCACTGGACAGCGGTCAAGAACATCCTGAAATACCTGAAAAGGACTAAGGATATGTTTCTCGTATATGGAGGTGACAAAGAGCTCACCGTAAGAGGTTACGTTGATGCAAGCTTTGACACTGATCCGGACGATTCTAAATCGCAAACCGGATACGTGTTTACTTTAAACGGTGGAGCTGTCAGTTGGTGCAGTTCTAAACAAAGCGTCGTAGCGGGATCTACATGTGAAGCGGAGTACATAGCTGCTTCGGAAGCAGCAAACGAAGGAGTCTGGATGAAGGAGTTCATATCCGATCTAGGTGTCATACCTAGTGCATCGGGTCCAATGAAAATCTTCTGTGACAATACTGGTGCAATTGCCTTGGCAAAGGAATCCAGATTTCACAAGAGGACCAAACACATCAAGAGACGCTTCAACTCCATCCGGGATTTAGTCCAGGTGGGAGACATAGAGATTTGCAAGATACATACGGATCTGAAAGTTGCAGACCCGTTGACTAAGCCTCTTCCATGAGCAAAACATGATCAGCACCAAGGATCCATGGGTGTTAGAATCATTACTGTGTAATCTAGATTATTGACTCTAGTGCAAGTGGGAGACTGAAGGAAATATGCCCTAGAGGCAATAATAAAGTTATTATTTATTTCCTTACATCATGATAAATGTTTATTATTCATGCTAGAATTGTATTAACCGGAAACATAATACATGTGTGAATACATAGACCAACAGAGTGTCACTAGTATGCCTCTACTTGACTAGCTCGTTAATCAAAGATGGTTATGTTTCCTAACCATGAACAAGGAGTTGTTATTTGATTAACGAGGTCACATCATTAGTAGAATGATCTGATTGACATGACCCATTCCATTAGCTTAGCACCCGATCGTTTAGTATGTTGCTATTGCTTTCTTCATGACTTATACATGTTCCTATAACTATGAGATTATGCAACTCCCGTTTACCGGAGGAACACTTTGGGTACTACCAAACGTCACAACGTAACTGGGTGATTATAAAGGAGTACTACAGGTGTCTCCAATGGTAGATGTTGGGTTGGCGTATTTCGAGATTGGGGTTTGTCACTCCGATTGTCGGAGAGGTATCTCTGGGCCCTCTCGGTAATACACATCACATAAGCCTTGCAAGCACTGCAACTAATATGTTAGTTGTGAGATGATGTATTACGGAACGAGTAAAGAGACTTGCCGGTAACGAGATTGAACTAGGTATTGGATACCGACGATCGAATCTCGGGCAAGTAACATACCGATGACAAAGGGAACAACGTATGTTGTTATGCGGTCTGACCGATAAAGATCTTCGTAGAATATGTAGGAGCCAATATGGGCATCCAGGTCCCGCTATTGGTTATTGACCGGAGACGTGTCTCGGTCATGTCTACATTGTTCTCGAACCGTAGGGTACGCACGCTTAACGTTACGATGACAGTTATTATGAGTTTATGCATTTTGATGTACCGAAGTTTGTTTGGAGTCCCGGATGAGATCACGGACATGACGAGGAGTCTCGAAATGGTCGAGGCGTAAAGATTGATATATTGGAAGCCTATGTTTGGGCACCGGAAGTGTTCCGGGTGAAATCGGGATTTTACCGGATTACCGGGAGGGTTACCGGAACCCCCCGGGAGGCAAATGGGCCTATTGGGCCTTAGTGGAAAAGAGAGAAGGGGCAGCCCACAGGCTAGCCGGCCGAACCCCCCTTCCCTAGTCCTATTAGGACTAGGAGAAGGGGCCGGCCCCCCTCTCTTCTCTTTCTCCCGAAGAGTCCTATTAGGAATAGGATTTGGGGGAAGGAGTCCTACTCCCGGTAGGAGTGGGACTCCTCCCTGCGCCTCCCTCCTAGCCGGCCGACCCCCTTGCCCCTGGTCCTTTATATACGGGGGCAGGGGGCACCCCATAGACACACAACTTGATCCTTGAGATCGTTCCTTAGCCGTGTGCGGTGCCCCCTGTCACCAAATTCCACCTCGATCGTACCGTTGTAGTGCTTAGGCGAAGCCCTGCGTCGGTAGTACATCAAGATCGTCATCACGCCGTCGTGCTGACGAAACTCTTCCTCGATGCTTTGCTGGATCGGAGCCCGAGGAACGTCATCGAGCTGAATGTGTGCTAAGAACTCGGAGGTGCCGGAGTAACGGTGCTTGGATCGGTCGGATCGGGAAGAAGACGTACGACTACTTCCTCTACGTTGTGTGATCGCTTCCGCAGTCGGTCTGCGTTGGTACGTAGACAACACTCTCCCCTCTCGTTGATGTGCATCACCATGATCTTGCGTGTGCGTAGGAAAATTTTTGAAATTACTGCGTTCCCCAACAGTGGCATCAGAGCCTAGGTTTTATGGTTTGATGTTATATGCACGAGTAGAACACAAGTGAGTTGTGGGCGATACAAGTCATACTGCCTACCAGCATGTCATACTTTGGTTCGGCGGTATTGTTGGTTGAGACGATCCGGACCAACCTTACGCGTACTCTTACGCGAGACCGGTTCCCTCGACGTGCTTTGCACATAGATGGCTTGCGGAAGACTGTCTCTCCAACTTTAGTTGAACCAAGTGTGACTACGCCCGGTCCTTGAGAAGGTTAAAACGGAGTCTATTTGACGAACTATCGTTGTGGTTTTGATGCGTAGGTGAGATGAGTTCTTACTTGAGCCCGTAGCAGCCACGTAAAACTTGCAACAACAAAGTAGAGGACGTCTAACTTGTTTTTGCAGGGTATGTTGTGATGTGATATGGTCAAGGCATGATGCTGATTTTATTGTATGAGATGATCATGTTTTGTAACTAAGTTATCGGCAACTGGCAGGAGCCATATGGTTGTCGCTTTATTGTATGCAATGCAATCGCGATGTAATGCTTTACTAGATTACTAAACGGTAGTAATAGTCGTGGAAGCATAAGATTGGCGAGACGACAACGTTGCTACGATGGAGATCAAGGTGGCACGCCGGTGACGATGGTGATCATGACGGTGCTTCGGAGATGGAGATCACAAGCACAAGACGATGATGGCCATATCATATCACTTATATTGATTGCATGTGATGTTTATCCTTTTATGCATCTTATCTTGCTTTGATTGACGATAGCATTATAAGATGATCTCTCACTAAATTATCAAGAAGTGTTCTCCCTGAGTATGCACCGTTGCCAAAGTTCGTCGTGCCCAGACACCACGTGATGATCGGGTGTGATAAGCTCTACGTCCATCTACAACGGGTGCAAGCCAGTTTGCACACGCAGAATACTCAGGTTATACTTGACGAGCCTAGCATATGCAGATATGGCCTCGGAACACAGAGACCGAAAGGTCGAGCGTGAATCATATAGTAGATATGATCAACATGACGATGTTCACCATTGAAAACTACTCCATCTCACGTGATGATCGGTTATGGTTTAGTTGATTTGGATCACGTGATCACTTAGAGGATTAGAGGGATGTCTATCTAAGTGGGAGTTCCTAAGTAATTTGATTAACTGAACTTAAACTTATCATGAACTTAGTACCTGATAGTATCTTGCTTGTTTATGTTGCTTGTAGATAGATGGCTCGTGCTGTTGTTCCGTTGAATTTTAATGCGTTCCTTGAGAAAGCAAAGTTGAAAGATGATGGTAGCAATTACACGAACTGGGTCCGTAACCTGAGGATTATCCTCATTGCTGCACAGAAGAATTACGTCCTGGAAGCACCGCTGGGTGACAGGCCTGCTGCTGGAGCAACGCCAGATGTTATGAACGTCTGGCAGAGCAAAGCTGATGACTACTCGATAGTTCAGTGTGCCATGCTTTACGGCTTAGAATTGGGACTTCAACGACGTTTTGAACGTCATGGAGCATATGAGATGTTCCAAGAGTTGAAGTTAATATTTCAAGCAAATGCCCGAATTGAGAGATATGAAGTCTCCAATAAGTTCTATAGCTGTAAGATGGAGGAGAACAGTTCTGTCAGTGAGCATATACTCAAAATGTCTGGGTATAATAATCACTTGATTCAGATGGGAGTTAATCTTCCAGATGATTGCGTCATTGACAGAATTCTCCAATCACTGCCACCAAGCTACAAGAGCTTCGTGATGAACTATAATATGCAAGGGATGAACAAGACTATTCCCGAGCTCTTCGCAATGCTAAAAGCTGCGGAGGTAGAAATCAAGAAGGAGCATCAAGTGTTGATGGTTAGCAAAACCACTAGTTTCAAGAAAAAGGGCAAAGGGAAGAAGAAGGGAAACTTCAAGAAGAACAGCAAGCAAGTTGCTGCTCAGGAGAAGAAACCTAAATCTGGACCTAAGCCTGAAACTGAGTGCTTCTACTGCAAGCAGACTGGACACTAGAAGCGGAACTGCCCCAAGTATTTGGCGGATAAGAAGGATGGCAAAGTGAGCAAAGGTATATGTGATATACATGTTATTGATGTGTACCTTACTAGAGCTCGCAGTAGCACCTGGGTATTTGATACTGGTTCTGTTGCTAATATTTGCAACTCGAAACAGGGACTACGGAATAAGCGGACACTAGCAAAGGACGAGGTGACGATGCGCGTGGGAAGCGGTTCCAAAGTCGATGTGATCACGGTCGGCACGCTACCTCTACATCTACCTTCGGGATTAATATTAGACCTAAATAATTGTTATTTGGTGCCAGCGTTGAGCATGAACATTATATCTGGATCTTGTTTAATGCGAGACGGTTATTCATTTAAATCAGAGAATAATGGTTGTTCTATTTATATGAATAATATCTTTTATGGTCATGCACCTTTGAAGAGTGGTCTATTCTTGTTGAATCTCGAAGATAGTGATACACATATTCATAATGTAGAAGCCAAAAGATGCAAAGTTAATAATGATAGTGCAACTTATTTGTGGCACTGCCGTTTAGGTCATATCGGTGTAAAGCGCATGAAGAAACTCCATACTGATGGGCTTTTGGAATCACTTGATTATGAATCACTTGGTACTTGCGAACCGTGCCTCATAGGCAAGATGACTAAAACACCGTTCTCCGGTACTATGGAGAGAGCAACAGATTTGTTGGAAATCATACATACCGATGTATGTGGTCCGATGAATATTGAGGCTCGCGGCGGATATCGTTATTTTCTCACCTTCACAGATGATTTAAGGAGATATGGGTATATCTACTTAATGAAACATAAGTCTGAAACATTTGAAAAGTTCAAGGAATTTCAGAGTGAAGTTGAAAATCATCGTAACAAGAAAATAAAATTTCTACGATCTGATCGTGGAGGAGAATATTTGAGTTACGAGTTTGGTGTACATTTGAAAAATTGTGGAATAGTTTCGCAACTCACGCCACCCGGAACACCACAGCGTAATGGTGTGTCCGAACGTCGTAATCGCACTTTACTAGATATGGTGCGATCCATGATGTCTCTTACTAATTTACCGCTATCGTTTTGGGGTTATGCTTTAGAGACGGCCGCATTCACGTTAAATAGGGCACCATCAAAATCCGTTGAGACGACGCCTTATGAACTATGGTTTGGCAAGAAACCAAAGTTGTCATTTCTTAAAGTTTGGGGCTGCGATGCTTATGTGAAAAAGCTTCAACCTGATAAGCTCGAACCCAAAGCGGAGAAATGTGTCTTCATAGGATACCCAAAGGAAACTGTTGGGTATACCTTCTATCACAGATCCGAAGGCAAGACATTCGTTGCTAAGAATGGATCATTTCTAGAGAAGGAGTTTCTCTCGAAAGAAGTGAGTGGGAGGAAAGTAGAACTTGACGAGGTAACTGTACCTGCTCCCTTATTGGAAAATAGTACATCACAGAAAACTGTTTCTGCGACACCTATGCCAATCAGTGAGGAAGCTAATGATGATGATCATGAAGCTTCAGATCAAGATACTACTGAACCACGTAGATCAACCAGAGTGAGATCCGCACCAGAGTGGTACGGTAATCCAGTTCTGGAAGTCATGATGCTAGATCATGATGAACCTACGAACTATGAAGACGCGATGGTGAGCCCAGATTCCGCAAAGTGGCTTGAGGCCATGAAATCTGAGATGGGATCCATGAGAACAAAGTATGGACTTTGGTTGACTTGCCCGATGATCGGCAAGCAATTGAGAATAAATGGATCTTCAAGAAAAAGACTGACGCTGACGGTAATGTTACTGTCTATAAAGCTCGACTTGTCGCAAAAGGTTTTCGACAAGTTCAAGGGGTTGACTACGATGAGACTTTCTCACCCGTAGCGATGCTTAAGTCCGTCAGAATAATGTTAGCAATTGCCGCATTTTATGATTATGAAATATGGCAGATGGATGTCAAAACTGCATTCCTGAATGGATTTCTGGAAGAAGAGTTGTATATGGTACAACCAGAAGGTTTTGTCGATCCAAAAGGAGCTAACAAAGTATGCAAACTCCAGCGATCCATTTATGGACTGGTGCAAGCATCTCGGAGTTGGAATAAACGCTTTGATAGTGTGATCAAAGCATTTGGCTTTATACAGACTTTTGGAGAAGCCTGTATTTACAAGAAAGTGAGTGGGAGCTCTGTAGCATTTCTGATATTATATGTGGATGACATATTGCTAATTGGAAATGATATAGAATTTCTGGATAGCATAAAGGGATACTTGAATAAAAGTTTTTCGATGAAAGACCTCGGGGAAGCTGCTTACATATTAGGCATAAAGATCTATAGAGATAGATCAAGACGCTTAATTGGACTTTCACAAAGCACATACCTAGACAAGATTTTGAAGAAATTCAAAATGGATCAAGCAAAGAAAGGGTTCTTGCCTGTGTTACAAGGTATGAAATTGAGTAAGACTCAATGCCCGACCACTGCAGAAGATAGAGAGAAAATGAAAGATGTTCCCTATGCTTCAGCCATAGGCTCTATCATGTATGCAATGCTGTGTACCAGACCTGATGTGTGCCTTGCTATAAGTTTAGCAGGGAGGTACCAAAGTAATCCTGGAATGGATCACTGGACAGCGGTCAAGAACATCCTGAAATACCTGAAAAGGACTAAGGATATGTTTCTCGTATATGGAGGTGACAAAGAGCTCACCGTAAGAGGTTACGTTGATGCAAGCTTTGACACTGATCCGGACGATTCTAAATCGCAAACCGGATACGTGTTTACTTTAAACGGTGGAGCTGTCAGTTGGTGCAGTTCTAAACAAAGCGTCGTAGCGGGATCTACATGTGAAGCGGAGTACATAGCTGCTTCGGAAGCAGCAAACGAAGGAGTCTGGATGAAGGAGTTCATATCCGATCTAGGTGTCATACCTAGTGCATCGGGTCCAATGAAAATCTTCTGTGACAATACTGGTGCAATTGCCTTGGCAAAGGAATCCAGATTTCACAAGAGGACCAAACACATCAAGAGACGCTTCAACTCCATCCGGGATTTAGTCCAGGTGGGAGACATAGAGATTTGCAAGATACATACGGATCTGAAAGTTGTAGACCCGTTGACTAAGCCTCTTCCATGAGCAAAACATGATCAGCACCAAGGATCCATGGGTGTTAGAATCATTACTGTGTAATCTAGATTATTGACTCTAGTGCAAGTGGGAGACTGAAGGAAATATGCCCTAGAGGCAATAATAAAGTTATTATTTATTTCCTTACATCATGATAAATGTTTATTATTCATGCTAGAATTGTATTAACCGGAAACATAATACATGTGTGAATACATAGACCAACAGAGTGTCACTAGTATGCCTCTACTTGACTAGCTCGTTAATCAAAGATGGTTATGTTTCCTAACCATGAACAAGGAGTTGTTATTTGATTAACGAGGTCACATCATTAGTAGAATGATCTGATTGACATGACCCATTCCATTAGCTTAGCACCCGATCGTTTAGTATGTTGCTATTGCTTTCTTCATGACTTATACATGTTCCTATAACTATGAGATTATGCAACTCCCGTTTACCGGAGGAACACTTTGGGTACTACAAAACGTCACAACGTAACTGGGTGATTATAAAGGAGTACTACAGGTGTCTCCAATGGTAGATGTTGGGTTGGCGTATTTCGAGATTAGGGTTTGTCACTCCGATTGTCGGAGAGGTATCTCTGGGCCCTCTCGGTAATACACATCACATAAGCCTTGCAAGCACTGCAACTAATATGTTAGTTGTGAGATGATGTATTACGGAACGAGTAAAGAGACTTGTCGGTAACGAGATTGAACTAGGTATTGGATACCGACGATCGAATCTCGGGCAAGTAACATACCGATGACAAAGGGAACAACGTATGTTGTTATGCGGTCTGACCGATAAAGATCTTCGTAGAATATGTAGGAGCCAATATGGGCATCCAGGTCCCGCTATTGGTTATTGACCGGAGACGTGTCTCGGTCATGTCTACATTGTTCTCGAACCGTAGGGTCCGCACGCTTAACGTTACGATGATAGTTATTATGAGTTTATGCATTTTGATGTACCGAAGGTTGTTCGGAGTCCCGGATGAGATCACGGACATGACGAGGAGTCTCGAAATGGTTGAGACGTAAAGATTGATATATTGGAAGCCTATGTTTGGGCACCGGAAGTGTTCCGGGTGAAATCGGGATTTTACCGGATTACCGGGAGGGTTACCGGAACCCCCGGGAGGCAAATGGGCCTATTGGGCCTTAGTGGAAAAGAGAGAAGGGGCAGCGCACAGGCTAGCCGGCCGAACCCCCCTTCCCTAGTCCTATTAGGACTAGGAGAAGGGGCCGGCCCCCCTCTCTTCTCTTTCTCCCGAAGAGTCCTATTAGGAATAGGATTTGGGGGAAGGAGTCCTACTCCCGGTAGGAGTGGGACTCCTCCCTGCGCCTCCCTCCTAGCCGGCCGACCCCCTTGCCCCTGGTCCTTTATATACGGGGGCAGGGGGCACCCCATAGACACACAACTTGATCCTTGAGATCGTTCCTTAGCCGTGTGCGGTGCCCCCTGCCACCAAATTCCACCTCGATCGTACCGTTGTAGTGCTTAGGCGAAGCCCTGCGTCGGTAGTACATCAAGATCGTCATCACGCCGTCGTGCTGACGAACCTCTTCCTCGACGCTTTGCTGGATCGGAGCCCGAGGAACATCATCGAGCTGAACGTGTGCTAAGAACTCGGAGGTGCCGGAGTAACGGTGCTTTGATCGGTCGGATCGGGAAGAAGACGTACGACTACTTCCTCTACGTTGTGTGATTGCTTCCGCAGTCGGTCTGCGTTGGTACGTAGACAACACTCTCCCCTCTCGTTGCTGTGCATCACCATGATCTTGCGTGTGCGTAGGAAAAATTTTGAAATTACTGCGTTCCCCAACAGTGGCATCAGAGCCTAGGTTTTATGGTTTGATGTTATATGCACGAGTAGAACACAAGTGAGTTGTGGGCGATACAAGTCATACTGCCTACCAGCATGTCATACTTTGGTTCGGCGGTATTGTTGGTTGAGACGATCCGGACCAACCTTACGCGTACTCTTACGCGAGACCGGTTCCCTCGACGTGCTTTGCACATAGATGGCTTGCGGAAGACTGTCTCTCCAACTTTAGTTGAACCAAGTGTGACTACGCCCGGTCCTTGAGAAGGTTAAAACGGAGTCTATTTGACGAACTATCGTTGTGGTTTTGATGCGTAGGTGAGATGAGTTCTTACTTGAGCCCGTAGCAGCCACGTAAAACTTGCAACAACAAAGTAGAGGACGTCTAACTTGTTTTTGCAGGGTATGTTGTGATGTGATATGGTCAAGGCATGATGCTGATTTTATTGTATGAGATGATCATGTTTTGTAACTAAGTTATCGGCAACTGGCAGGAGCCATATGGTTGTCGCTTTATTGTATGCAATGCAATCGCGATGTAATGCTTTACTAGATTACTAAACGGTAGTAATAGTCGTGGAAGCATAAGATTGGCGAGACGACAACGTTGCTACGATGGAGATCAAGGTGGCACGCCGGTGACGATGGTGATCATGACGGTGCTTCGGAGATGGAGATCACAAGCACAAGATGATGATGGCCATATCATATCACTTATATTGATTGCATGTGATGTTTATCCTTTTATGCATCTTATCTTGCTTTGATTGACGGTAGCATTATAAGATGATCTCTCACTAAATTATCAAGAAGTGTTCTCCCTGAGTATGCACCGTTGCCAAAGTTCGTCGTGCCCAGACACCACGTGATGATCGGGTGTGATAACCTCTACGTCCATCTACAATGGGTGCAAGCCAGTTTTGCACACGCAAAATACTCAGGTTATACTTGACGAGCCTAGCATATGCAGATATGGCCTCGGAACACAGAGACCGAAAGGTCGAGCGTGAATCATATAGTAGATATGATCAACATGACGATGTTCACCATTGAAAACTACTCCATCTCACGTGATGATCGGTTATGGTTTAGTTGATTTGGATCACGTGATCACTTAGAGGATTAGAGGGATGTCTATCTAAGTGGGAGTTCCTAAGTAATTTGATTAACTGAACTTAAACTTATCATGAACTTAGTACCTGATAGTATCTTGCTTGTTTATGTTGCTTGTAGATAGATGGCTCGTGCTATTGTTCCGTTGAATTTTAATGCGTTCCTTGAGAAAGCAAAGTTGAAAGATGATGGTAGCAATTACACGAACTGGGTCCGTAACCTGAGGATTATCCTCATTGCTGCACAGAAGAATTACGTCCTGGAAGCACCGCTGGGTGCCAGGCCTGCTGCTGGAGCAACGCCAGATGTTATGAACGTCTGGCAGAGCAAAGCTGATGACTACTCGATAGTTCAGTGTGCCATGCTTTACGGCTTAGAATCGGGACTTCAACGACGTTTTGAACGTCATGGAGCATATGAGATGTTCCAGGAGTTGAAGTTAATATTTCAAGCAAATGCCCGAATTGAGAGATATGAAGTCTCCAATAAGTTCTATAGCTGTAAGATGGAGGAGAACAGTTCTGTCAGTGAGCATATACTCAAAATGTCTGGGTATAATAATCACTTGATTCAGATGGGAGTTAATCTTCCAGATGATTGCGTCATTGACAGAATTCTCCAATCACTGCCACCAAGCTACAAGAGCTTCGTGATGAACTATAATATGCAAGGGATGAACAAGACTATTCCCGAGCTCTTCGCAATGCTAAAAGCTGCGGAGGTAGAAATCAAGAAGGAGCATCAAGTGTTGATGGTTAGCAAAACCACTAGTTTCAAGAAAAAGGGCAAAGGGAAGAAGAAGGGAAACTTCAAGAAGAACAGCAAGCAAGTTGCTGCTCAGGAGAAGAAACCCAAATCTGGACCTAAGCCTGAAACTGAGTGCTTCTACTGCAAGCAGACTGGACACTAGAAGCGGAACTGCCCCAAGTATTTGGCGGATAAGAAGGATGGCAAAGTGAGCAAAGGTATATGTGATATACATGTTATTGATGTGTACCTTACTAGAGCTCGCAGTAGCACCTGGGTATTTGATACTGGTTCTGTTGCTAATATTTGCAACTCGAAACAGGGACTACGGAATAAGCGGACACTAGCAAAGGACGAGGTGACGATGCGCGTGGGAAACGGTTCCAAAGTCGATGTGATCGCGGTCGGCACGCTACCTCTACATCTACCTTCGGGATTAATATTAGACCTAAATAATTGTTATTTGGTGCCAGCGTTGAGCATGAACATTATATCTGGATCATGTTTAATGCGAGACGGTTATTCATTTAAATCAGAGAATAATGGTTGTTCTATTTATATGAATAATATCTTTTATGGTCATGCACCTTTGAAGAGTGGTCTATTCTTGTTGAATCTCGAAGATAGTGATACACATATTCATAATGTAGAAGCCAAAAGATGCAAAGTTAATAATGATAGTGCAACTTATTTGTGGCACTGCCGTTTAGGTCATATCGGTGTAAAGCGCATGAAGAAACTCCATACTGATGGGCTTTTGGAATCACTTGATTATGAATCACTTGGTACTTGCGAACCGTGCCTCATAGGCAAGATGACTAAAACACCGTTCTCCGGTACTATGGAGAGAGCAACAGATTTGTTGGAAATCATACATACCGATGTATGTGGTCCGATGAATATTGAGGCTCGCGGTGGATATCGTTATTTTCTCACCTTCATAGATGATTTAAGCAGATATGGGTATATCTACTTAATGAAACATAAGTCTGAAACATTTGAAAAGTTCAAGGAATTTCAGAGTGAAGTTGAAAATCATCGTAACAAGAAAATAAAATTTCTACGATCTGATCGTGGAGGAGAATATTTGAGTTACGAGTTTGGTGTACATTTGAAAAATTGTGGAATAGTTTCGCAACTCACGCCACCCGGAACACCACAGCGTAATGGTGTGTCCGAATGTCGTAATCGCACTTTACTAGATATGGTGCGATCCATGATGTCTCTTACTAATTTACCGCTATCGTTTTGGGGTTATGCTTTAGAGACGGCCGCATTCACGTTAAATAGGGCACCATCAAAATCCGTTGAGACGACGCCTTATGAACTATGGTTTGGCAAGAAACCAAAGTTGTCATTTCTTAAAGTTTGGGGCTGCGATGCTTATGTGAAAAAGCTTCAACCTGATAAGCTCGAACCCAAAGCGGAGAAATGTGTCTTCATAGGATACCCAAAGGAAACTGTTGGGTATACCTTCTATCACAGATCCGAAGGCAAGACATTCGTTGCTAAGAATGGATCATTTCTAGAGAAGGAGTTTCTCTCGAAAGAAGTGAGTGGGAGGAAAGTAGAACTTGACGAGGTAACTGTACCTGCTCCCTTATTGGAAAATAGTACATCACAGAAAACTGTTTCTGCGACACCTATGCCAATCAGTGAGGAAGCTAATGATGATGATCATGAAGCTTCAGATCAAGATACTACTGAACCACGTAGATCAACCAGAGTGAGATCCGCACCAGAGTGGTACGGTAATCCAGTTCTGGAAGTCATGATGCTAGATCATGATGAACCTACGAACTATGAAGAAGCGATGGTGAGCCCAGATTCCGCAAAGTGGCTTGAGGCCATGAAATCTGAGATGGGATCCATGAGAACAAAGTATGGACTTTGGTTGACTTGCCCGATGATCGGCAAGCAATTGAGAATAAATGGATCTTCAAGAAAAAGACTGACGCTGACGGTAATGTTACTGTCTATAAAGCTCGACTTGTCGCAAAAGGTTTTCGACAAGTTCAAGGGGTTGACTACGATGAGACTTTCTCACCCGTAGCGATGCTTAAGTCCGTCAGAATAATGTTAGCAATTGCCGCATTTTATGATTATGAAATATGGCAGATGGATGTCAAAACTGCATTCCTGAATGGATTTCTGGAAGAAGAGTTGTATATGGTACAACCAGAAGGTTTTGTCGATCCAAAAGGAGCTAACAAAGTATGCAAACTCCAGCGATCCATTTATGGACTGGTGCAAGCATCTCGGAGTTGGAATAAACGCTTTGATAGTGTGATCAAAGCATTTGGCTTTATACAGACTTTTGGAGAAGCCTGTATTTACAAGAAAGTGAGTGGGAGCTCTGTAGCATTTCTGATATTATATGTGGATGACATATTGCTAATTGGAAATGATATAGAATTTCTGGATAGCATAAAGGGATACTTGAATAAAAGTTTTTCGATGAAAGACCTCGGGGAAGCTGCTTACATATTAGGCATAAAGATCTATAGAGATAGATCAAGACGCTTAATTGGACTTTCACAAAGCACATACCTAGACAAGATTTTGAAGAAATTCAAAATGGATCAAGCAAAGAAAGGGTTCTTGCCTGTGTTACAAGGTATGAAATTGAGTAAGACTCAATGCCCGACCACTGCAGAAGATAGAGAGAAAATGAAAGATGTTCCCTATGCTTCAGCCATAGGCTCTATCATGTATGCAATGCTGTGTACCAGACCTGATGTGTGCCTTGCTATAAGTTTAGCAGGGAGGTACCAAAGTAATCCTGGAATGGATCACTGGACAGCGGTCAAGAACATCCTGAAATACCTGAAAAGGACTAAGGATATGTTTCTCGTATATGGAGGTGACAAAGAGCTCACCGTAAGAGGTTACGTTGATGCAAGCTTTGACACTGATCCGGACGATTCTAAATCGCAAACCGGATACGTGTTTACTTTAAACGGTGGAGCTGTCAGTTGGTGCAGTTCTAAACAAAGCGTCGTAGCGGGATCTACATGTGAAGCGGAGTACATAGCTGCTTCGGAAGCAGCAAACGAAGGAGTCTGGATGAAGGAGTTCATATCCGATCTAGGTGTCATACCTAGTGCATCGGGTCCAATGAAAATCTTCTGTGACAATACTGGTGCAATTGCCTTGGCAAAGGAATCCAGATTTCACAAGAGGACCAAACACATCAAGAGACGCTTCAACTCCATCCGGGATTTAGTCCAGGTGGGAGACATAGAGATTTGCAAGATACATACGGATCTGAAAGTTGCAGACCCGTTGACTAAGCCTCTTCCATGAGCAAAACATGATCAGCACCAAGGATCCATGGGTGTTAGAATCATTACTGTGTAATCTAGATTATTGACTCTAGTGCAAGTGGGAGACTGAAGGAAATATGCCCTAGAGGCAATAATAAAGTTATTATTTATTTCCTTACATCATGATAAATGTTTATTATTCATGCTAGAATTGTATTAACCGGAAACATAATACATGTGTGAATACATAGACCAACAGAGTGTCACTAGTATGCCTCTACTTGACTAGCTCGTTAATCAAAGATGGTTATGTTTCCTAACCATGAACAAGGAGTTGTTATTTGATTAACGAGGTCACATCATTAGTAGAATGATCTGATTGACATGACCCATTCCATTAGCTTAGCACCCGATCGTTTAGTATGTTGCTATTGCTTTCTTCATGACTTATACATGTTCCTATAACTATGAGATTATGCAACTCCCGTTTACCGGAGGAACACTTTGGGTACTACCAAACGTCACAACGTAACTGGGTGATTATAAAGGAGTACTACAGGTGTCTCCAATGGTAGATGTTGGGTTGGCGTATTTCGAGATTGGGGTTTGTCACTCCGATTGTCGGAGAGGTATCTCTGGGCCCTCTCGGTAATACACATCACATAAGCCTTGCAAGCACTGCAACTAATATGTTAGTTGTGAGATGATGTATTACGGAACGAGTAAAGAGACTTGCCGGTAACGAGATTGAACTAGGTATTGGATACCGACGATCGAATCTCGGGCAAGTAACATACCGATGACAAAGGGAACAACGTATGTTGTTATGCGGTCTGACCGATAAAGATCTTCGTAGAATATGTAGGAGCCAATATGGGCATCCAGGTCCCGCTATTGGTTATTGACCGGAGACGTGTCTCGGTCATGTCTACATTGTTCTCGAACCGTAGGGTACGCACGCTTAACGTTACGATGACAGTTATTATGAGTTTATGCATTTTGATGTACCGAAGTTTGTTTGGAGTCCCGGATGAGATCACGGACATGACGAGGAGTCTCGAAATGGTCGAGGCGTAAAGATTGATATATTGGAAGCCTATGTTTGGGCACCGGAAGTGTTCCGGGTGAAATCGGGATTTTACCGGATTACCGGGAGGGTTACCGGAACCCCCCGGGAGGCAAATGGGCCTATTGGGCCTTAGTGGAAAAGAGAGAAGGGGCAGCCCACAGGCTAGCCGGCCGAACCCCCCTTCCCTAGTCCTATTAGGACTAGGAGAAGGGGCCGGCCCCCCTCTCTTCTCTTTCTCCCGAAGAGTCCTATTAGGAATAGGATTTGGGGGAAGGAGTCCTACTCCCGGTAGGAGTGGGACTCCTCCCTGCGCCTCCCTCCTAGCCGGCCGACCCCCTTGCCCCTGGTCCTTTATATACGGGGGCAGGGGGCACCCCATAGACACACAACTTGATCCTTGAGATCGTTCCTTAGCCGTGTGCGGTGCCCCCTGTCACCAAATTCCACCTCGATCGTACCGTTGTAGTGCTTAGGCGAAGCCCTGCGTCGGTAGTACATCAAGATCGTCATCACGCCGTCGTGCTGACGAAACTCTTCCTCGACGCTTTGCTGGATCGGAGCCCGAGGAACGTCATCGAGCTGAATGTGTGCTAAGAACTCGGAGGTGCCGGAGTAACGGTGCTTGGATCGGTCGGATCGGGAAGAAGACGTACGACTACTTCCTCTACGTTGTGTGATCGCTTCTGCAGTCGGTCTGCGTTGGTACGTAGACAACACTCTCCCCTCTCGTTGATGTGCATCACCATGATCTTGCGTGTGCGTAGGAAAATTTTTGAAATTACTGCGTTCCCCAACAGTGGCATCAGAGCCTAGGTTTTATGGTTTGATGTTATATGCACGAGTAGAACACAAGTGAGTTGTGGGCGATACAAGTCATACTGCCTACCAGCATGTCATACTTTGGTTCGGCGGTATTGTTGGTTGAGACGATCCGGACCAACCTTACGCGTACTCTTACGCGAGACCGGTTCCCTCGACGTGCTTTGCACATAGATGGCTTGCGGAAGACTGTCTCTCCAACTTTAGTTGAACCAAGTGTGACTACGCCCGGTCCTTGAGAAGGTTAAAACGGAGTCTATTTGACGAACTATCGTTGTGGTTTTGATGCGTAGGTGAGATGAGTTCTTACTTGAGCCCGTAGCAGCCACGTAAAACTTGCAACAACAAAGTAGAGGACGTCTAACTTGTTTTTGCAGGGTATGTTGTGATGTGATATGGTCAAGGCATGATGCTGATTTTATTGTATGAGATGATCATGTTTTGTAACTAAGTTATCGGCAACTGGCAGGAGCCATATGGTTGTCGCTTTATTGTATGCAATGCAATCGCGATGTAATGCTTTACTAGATTACTAAACGGTAGTAATAGTCGTGGAAGCATAAGATTGGCGAGACGACAACGTTGCTACGATGGAGATCAAGGTGGCACGCCGGTGACGATGGTGATCATGACGGTGCTTCGGAGATGGAGATCACAAGCACAAGACGATGATGGCCATATCATATCACTTATATTGATTGCATGTGATGTTTATCCTTTTATGCATCTTATCTTGCTTTGATTGACGATAGCATTATAAGATGATCTCTCACTAAATTATCAAGAAGTGTTCTCCCTGAGTATGCACCGTTGCCAAAGTTCGTCGTGCCCAGACACCACGTGATGATCGGGTGTGATAAGCTCTACGTCCATCTACAACGGGTGCAAGCCAGTTTGCACACGCAGAATACTCAGGTTATACTTGACGAGCCTAGCATATGCAGATATGGCCTCGGAACACAGAGACCGAAAGGTCGAGCGTGAATCATATAGTAGATATGATCAACATGACGATGTTCACCATTGAAAACTACTCCATCTCACGTGATGATCGGTTATGGTTTAGTTGATTTGGATCACGTGATCACTTAGAGGATTAGAGGGATGTCTATCTAAGTGGGAGTTCCTAAGTAATTTGATTAACTGAACTTAAACTTATCATGAACTTAGTACCTGATAGTATCTTGCTTGTTTATGTTGCTTGTAGATAGATGGCTCGTGCTGTTGTTCCGTTGAATTTTAATGCGTTCCTTGAGAAAGCAAAGTTGAAAGATGATGGTAGCAATTACACGAACTGGGTCCGTAACCTGAGGATTATCCTCATTGCTGCACAGAAGAATTACGTCCTGGAAGCACCGCTGGGTGACAGGCCTGCTGCTGGAGCAACGCCAGATGTTATGAACGTCTGGCAGAGCAAAGCTGATGACTACTCGATAGTTCAGTGTGCCATGCTTTACGGCTTAGAATTGGGACTTCAACGACGTTTTGAACGTCATGGAGCATATGAGATGTTCCAAGAGTTGAAGTTAATATTTCAAGCAAATGCCCGAATTGAGAGATATGAAGTCTCCAATAAGTTCTATAGCTGTAAGATGGAGGAGAACAGTTCTGTCAGTGAGCATATACTCAAAATGTCTGGGTATAATAATCACTTGATTCAGATGGGAGTTAATCTTCCAGATGATTGCGTCATTGACAGAATTCTCCAATCACTGCCACCAAGCTACAAGAGCTTCGTGATGAACTATAATATGCAAGGGATGAACAAGACTATTCCCGAGCTCTTCGCAATGCTAAAAGCTGCGGAGGTAGAAATCAAGAAGGAGCATCAAGTGTTGATGGTTAGCAAAACCACTAGTTTCAAGAAAAAGGGCAAAGGGAAGAAGAAGGGAAACTTCAAGAAGAACAGCAAGCAAGTTGCTGCTCAGGAGAAGAAACCTAAATCTGGACCTAAGCCTGAAACTGAGTGCTTCTACTGCAAGCAGACTGGACACTAGAAGCGGAACTGCCCCAAGTATTTGGCGGATAAGAAGGATGGCAAAGTGAGCAAAGGTATATGTGATATACATGTTATTGATGTGTACCTTACTAGAGCTCGCAGTAGCACCTGGGTATTTGATACTGGTTCTGTTGCTAATATTTGCAACTCGAAACAGGGACTACGGAATAAGCGGACACTAGCAAAGGACGAGGTGACGATGCGCGTGGGAAGCGGTTCCAAAGTCGATGTGATCACGGTCGGCACGCTACCTCTACATCTACCTTCGGGATTAATATTAGACCTAAATAATTGTTATTTGGTGCCAGCGTTGAGCATGAACATTATATCTGGATCTTGTTTAATGCGAGACGGTTATTCATTTAAATCAGAGAATAATGGTTGTTCTATTTATATGAATAATATCTTTTATGGTCATGCACCTTTGAAGAGTGGTCTATTCTTGTTGAATCTCGAAGATAGTGATACACATATTCATAATGTAGAAGCCAAAAGATGCAAAGTTAATAATGATAGTGCAACTTATTTGTGGCACTGCCGTTTAGGTCATATCGGTGTAAAGCGCATGAAGAAACTCCATACTGATGGGCTTTTGGAATCACTTGATTATGAATCACTTGGTACTTGCGAACCGTGCCTCATAGGCAAGATGACTAAAACACCGTTCTCCGGTACTATGGAGAGAGCAACAGATTTGTTGGAAATCATACATACCGATGTATGTGGTCCGATGAATATTGAGGCTCGCGGCGGATATCGTTATTTTCTCACCTTCACAGATGATTTAAGGAGATATGGGTATATCTACTTAATGAAACATAAGTCTGAAACATTTGAAAAGTTCAAGGAATTTCAGAGTGAAGTTGAAAATCATCGTAACAAGAAAATAAAATTTCTACGATCTGATCGTGGAGGAGAATATTTGAGTTACGAGTTTGGTGTACATTTGAAAAATTGTGGAATAGTTTCGCAACTCACGCCACCCGGAACACCACAGCGTAATGGTGTGTCCGAACGTCGTAATCGCACTTTACTAGATATGGTGCGATCCATGATGTCTCTTACTAATTTACCGCTATCGTTTTGGGGTTATGCTTTAGAGACGGCCGCATTCACGTTAAATAGGGCACCATCAAAATCCGTTGAGACGACGCCTTATGAACTATGGTTTGGCAAGAAACCAAAGTTGTCATTTCTTAAAGTTTGGGGCTGCGATGCTTATGTGAAAAAGCTTCAACCTGATAAGCTCGAACCCAAAGCGGAGAAATGTGTCTTCATAGGATACCCAAAGGAAACTGTTGGGTATACCTTCTATCACAGATCCGAAGGCAAGACATTCGTTGCTAAGAATGGATCATTTCTAGAGAAGGAGTTTCTCTCGAAAGAAGTGAGTGGGAGGAAAGTAGAACTTGACGAGGTAACTGTACCTGCTCCCTTATTGGAAAATAGTACATCACAGAAAACTGTTTCTGCGACACCTATGCCAATCAGTGAGGAAGCTAATGATGATGATCATGAAGCTTCAGATCAAGATACTACTGAACCACGTAGATCAACCAGAGTGAGATCCGCACCAGAGTGGTACGGTAATCCAGTTCTGGAAGTCATGATGCTAGATCATGATGAACCTACGAACTATGAAGACGCGATGGTGAGCCCAGATTCCGCAAAGTGGCTTGAGGCCATGAAATCTGAGATGGGATCCATGAGAACAAAGTATGGACTTTGGTTGACTTGCCCGATGATCGGCAAGCAATTGAGAATAAATGGATCTTCAAGAAAAAGACTGACGCTGACGGTAATGTTACTGTCTATAAAGCTCGACTTGTCGCAAAAGGTTTTCGACAAGTTCAAGGGGTTGACTACGATGAGACTTTCTCACCCGTAGCGATGCTTAAGTCCGTCAGAATAATGTTAGCAATTGCCGCATTTTATGATTATGAAATATGGCAGATGGATGTCAAAACTGCATTCCTGAATGGATTTCTGGAAGAAGAGTTGTATATGGTACAACCAGAAGGTTTTGTCGATCCAAAAGGAGCTAACAAAGTATGCAAACTCCAGCGATCCATTTATGGACTGGTGCAAGCATCTCGGAGTTGGAATAAACGCTTTGATAGTGTGATCAAAGCATTTGGCTTTATACAGACTTTTGGAGAAGCCTGTATTTACAAGAAAGTGAGTGGGAGCTCTGTAGCATTTCTGATATTATATGTGGATGACATATTGCTAATTGGAAATGATATAGAATTTCTGGATAGCATAAAGGGATACTTGAATAAAAGTTTTTCGATGAAAGACCTCGGGGAAGCTGCTTACATATTAGGCATAAAGATCTATAGAGATAGATCAAGACGCTTAATTGGACTTTCACAAAGCACATACCTAGACAAGATTTTGAAGAAATTCAAAATGGATCAAGCAAAGAAAGGGTTCTTGCCTGTGTTACAAGGTATGAAATTGAGTAAGACTCAATGCCCGACCACTGCAGAAGATAGAGAGAAAATGAAAGATGTTCCCTATGCTTCAGCCATAGGCTCTATCATGTATGCAATGCTGTGTACCAGACCTGATGTGTGCCTTGCTATAAGTTTAGCAGGGAGGTACCAAAGTAATCCTGGAATGGATCACTGGACAGCGGTCAAGAACATCCTGAAATACCTGAAAAGGACTAAGGATATGTTTCTCGTATATGGAGGTGACAAAGAGCTCACCGTAAGAGGTTACGTTGATGCAAGCTTTGACACTGATCCGGACGATTCTAAATCGCAAACCGGATACGTGTTTACTTTAAACGGTGGAGCTGTCAGTTGGTGCAGTTCTAAACAAAGCGTCGTAGCGGGATCTACATGTGAAGCGGAGTACATAGCTGCTTCGGAAGCAGCAAACGAAGGAGTCTGGATGGAGGAGTTCATATCCGATCTAGGTGTCATACCTAGTGCATCGGGTCCAATGAAAATCTTCTGTGACAATACTGGTGCAATTGCCTTGGCAAAGGAATCCAGATTTCACAAGAGGACCAAACACATCAAGAGACGCTTCAACTCCATCCGGGATTTAGTCCAGGTGGGAGACATAGAGATTTGCAAGATACATACGGATCTGAATGTTGCAGACCCGTTGACTAAGCCTCTTCCACGAGCAAAACATGATCAGCACCAAGGCTCCATGGGTGTTAGAATCATTACTGTGTAATCTAGATTATTGACTCTAGTGCAAGTGGGAGACTGAAGGAAATATGCCCTAGAGGCAATAATAAAGTTATTATTTATTTCCTTACATCATGATAAATGTTTATTATTCATGCTAGAATTGTATTAACCGGAAACATAATACATGTGTGAATACATAGACCAACAGAGTGTCACTAGTATGCCTCTACTTGACTAGCTCGTTAATCAAAGATGGTTATGTTTCCTAACCATGAACAAAGAGTTGTTATTTGATTAACGAGGTCACATCATTAGTAGAATGATCTGATTGACATGACCCATTCCATTAGCTTAGCACCCGATCGTTTAGTATGTTGCTATTGCTTTCTTCATGACTTATACATGTTCCTATAACTATGAGATTATGCAACTCCCGTTTACCGGAGGAACACTTTGGGTACTACCAAACGTCACAACGTAACTGGGTGATTATAAAGGAGTACTACAGGTGTCTCCAATGGTAGATGTTGGGTTGGCGTATTTCGAGATTAGGGTTTGTCACTCCGATTGTCGGAGAGGTATCTCTGGGCCCTCTCGGTAATACACATCACATAAGCCTTGCAAGCACTGCAACTAATATGTTAGTTGTGAGATGATGTATTACGGAACGAGTAAAGAGACTTGCCGGTAACGAGATTGAACTAGGTATTGGATACCGACGATCGAATCTCGGGCAAGTAACATACCGATGACAAAGGGAACAACGTATGTTGTTATGCGGTCTGACCGATAAAGATCTTCGTAGAATATGTAGGAGCCAATATGGGCATCCAGGTCCCGCTATTGGTTATTGACCGGAGACGTGTCTCGGTCATGTCTACATTGTTCTCGAACCGTAGGGTACGCACGCTTAACGTTACGATGACAGTTATTATGAGTTTATGCATTTTGATGTACCGAAGGTTGTTTGGAGTCCCGGATGAGATCACGGACATGACGAGGAGTCTCGAAATGGTCGAGGCGTAAAGATTGATATATTGGAAGCCTATGTTTGGGCACCGGAAGTGTTCCGGGTGAAATCGGGATTTTACCGGATTACCAGGAGGGTTACCGGAACCCCCCGGGAGGCAAATGGGCCTATTGGGCCTTAGTGGAAAAGAGAGAAGGGGCAGCCCACAGGCTAGCCGGCCGAACCCCCCTTCCCTAGTCCTATTAGGACTAGGAGAAGGGGCCGGCCCCCCTCTCTTCTCTTTCTCCCGAAGAGTCCTATTAGGAATAGGATTTGGGGGAAGGAGTCCTACTCCCGGTAGGAGTGGGACTCCTCCCTGCGCCTCCCTCCTAGCCGGCCGACCCCCTTGCCCCTGGTCCTTTATATACGGGGGCAGGGGGCACCCCATAGACACACAACTTGATCCTTGAGATCGTTCCTTAGCCGTGTGCGGTGCCCCCTGTCACCAAATTCCACCTCGATCGTACCGTTGTAGTGCTTAGGCGAAGCCCTGCGTCGGTAGTACATCAAGATCGTCATCATGCCGTCGTGCTGACGAAACTCTTCCTCGACGCTTTGCTGGATCGGAGCCCGAGGAACGTCATCGAGCTGAATGTGTGCTAAGAACTCGGAGGTGCCGGAGTAACGGTGCTTGGATCGGTCGGATCGGGAAGAAGACGTACGACTACTTCCTCTACGTTGTGTGATCGCTTCCGCAGTCGGTCTGCGTTGGTACGTAGACAACACTCTCCCCTCTCGTTGATGTGCATCACCATGATCTTGCGTGTGCGTAGGAAAATTTTTGAAATTACTGCGTTCCCCAACAGTGGCATCAGAGCCTAGGTTTTATGGTTTGATGTTATATGCACGAGTAGAACACAAGTGAGTTGTGGGCGATACAAGTCATACTGCCTACCAGCATGTCATACTTTGGTTCGGCGGTATTGTTGGTTGAGACGATCCGGACCAACCTTACGCGTACTCTTACGCGAGACCGGTTCCCTCGACGTGCTTTGCACATAGATGGCTTGCGGAAGACTGTCTCTCCAACTTTAGTTGAACCAAGTGTGACTACGCCCGGTCCTTGAGAAGGTTAAAACGGAGTCTATTTGACGAACTATCGTTGTGGTTTTGATGCGTAGGTGAGATGAGTTCTTACTTGAGCCCGTAGCAGCCACGTAAAACTTGCAACAACAAAGTAGAGGACGTCTAACTTGTTTTTGCAGGGTATGTTGTGATGTGATATGGTCAAGGCATGATGCTGATTTTATTGTATGAGATGATCATGTTTTGTAACTAAGTTATCGGCAACTGGCAGGAGCCATATGGTTGTCGCTTTATTGTATGCAATGCAATCGCGATGTAATGCTTTACTAGATTACTAAACGGTAGTAATAGTCGTGGAAGCATAAGATTGGCGAGACGACAACGTTGCTACGATGGAGATCAAGGTGGCACGCCGGTGACGATGGTGATCATGACGGTGCTTCGGAGATGGAGATCACAAGCACAAGACGATGATGGCCATATCATATCACTTATATTGATTGCATGTGATGTTTATCCTTTTATGCATCTTATCTTGCTTTGATTGACGATAGCATTATAAGATGATCTCTCACTAAATTATCAAGAAGTGTTCTCCCTGAGTATGCACCGTTGCCAAAGTTCGTCGTGCCCAGACACCACGTGATGATCGGGTGTGATAAGCTCTACGTCCATCTACAACGGGTGCAAGCCAGTTTGCACACGCAGAATACTCAGGTTATACTTGACGAGCCTAGCATATGCAGATATGGCCTCGGAACACAGAGACCGAAAGGTCGAGCGTGAATCATATAGTAGATATGATCAACATGACGATGTTCACCATTGAAAACTACTCCATCTCACGTGATGATCGGTTATGGTTTAGTTGATTTGGATCACGTGATCACTTAGAGGATTAGAGGGATGTCTATCTAAGTGGGAGTTCCTAAGTAATTTGATTAACTGAACTTAAACTTATCATGAACTTAGTACCTGATAGTATCTTGCTTGTTTATGTTGCTTGTAGATAGATGGCTCGTGCTGTTGTTCCGTTGAATTTTAATGCGTTCCTTGAGAAAGCAAAGTTGAAAGATGATGGTAGCAATTACACGAACTGGGTCCGTAACCTGAGGATTATCCTCATTGCTGCACAGAAGAATTACGTCCTGGAAGCACCGCTGGGTGACAGGCCTGCTGCTGGAGCAACGCCAGATGTTATGAACGTCTGGCAGAGCAAAGCTGATGACTACTCGATAGTTCAGTGTGCCATGCTTTACGGCTTAGAATTGGGACTTCAACGACGTTTTGAACGTCATGGAGCATATGAGATGTTCCAAGAGTTGAAGTTAATATTTCAAGCAAATGCCCGAATTGAGAGATATGAAGTCTCCAATAAGTTCTATAGCTGTAAGATGGAGGAGAACAGTTCTGTCAGTGAGCATATACTCAAAATGTCTGGGTATAATAATCACTTGATTCAGATGGGAGTTAATCTTCCAGATGATTGCGTCATTGACAGAATTCTCCAATCACTGCCACCAAGCTACAAGAGCTTCGTGATGAACTATAATATGCAAGGGATGAACAAGACTATTCCCGAGCTCTTCGCAATGCTAAAAGCTGCGGAGGTAGAAATCAAGAAGGAGCATCAAGTGTTGATGGTTAGCAAAACCACTAGTTTCAAGAAAAAGGGCAAAGGGAAGAAGAAGGGAAACTTCAAGAAGAACAGCAAGCAAGTTGCTGCTCAGGAGAAGAAACCTAAATCTGGACCTAAGCCTGAAACTGAGTGCTTCTACTGCAAGCAGACTGGACACTAGAAGCGGAACTGCCCCAAGTATTTGGCGGATAAGAAGGATGGCAAAGTGAGCAAAGGTATATGTGATATACATGTTATTGATGTGTACCTTACTAGAGCTCGCAGTAGCACCTGGGTATTTGATACTGGTTCTGTTGCTAATATTTGCAACTCGAAACAGGGACTACGGAATAAGCGGACACTAGCAAAGGACGAGGTGACGATGCGCGTGGGAAGCGGTTCCAAAGTCGATGTGATCACGGTCGGCACGCTACCTCTACATCTACCTTCGGGATTAATATTAGACCTAAATAATTGTTATTTGGTGCCAGCGTTGAGCATGAACATTATATCTGGATCTTGTTTAATGCGAGACGGTTATTCATTTAAATCAGAGAATAATGGTTGTTCTATTTATATGAATAATATCTTTTATGGTCATGCACCTTTGAAGAGTGGTCTATTCTTGTTGAATCTCGAAGATAGTGATACACATATTCATAATGTAGAAGCCAAAAGATGCAAAGTTAATAATGATAGTGCAACTTATTTGTGGCACTGCCGTTTAGGTCATATCGGTGTAAAGCGCATGAAGAAACTCCATACTGATGGGCTTTTGGAATCACTTGATTATGAATCACTTGGTACTTGCGAACCGTGCCTCATAGGCAAGATGACTAAAACACCGTTCTCCGGTACTATGGAGAGAGCAACAGATTTGTTGGAAATCATACATACCGATGTATGTGGTCCGATGAATATTGAGGCTCGCGGCGGATATCGTTATTTTCTCACCTTCACAGATGATTTAAGGAGATATGGGTATATCTACTTAATGAAACATAAGTCTGAAACATTTGAAAAGTTCAAGGAATTTCAGAGTGAAGTTGAAAATCATCGTAACAAGAAAATAAAATTTCTACGATCTGATCGTGGAGGAGAATATTTGAGTTACGAGTTTGGTGTACATTTGAAAAATTGTGGAATAGTTTCGCAACTCACGCCACCCGGAACACCACAGCGTAATGGTGTGTCCGAACGTCGTAATCGCACTTTACTAGATATGGTGCGATCCATGATGTCTCTTACTAATTTACCGCTATCGTTTTGGGGTTATGCTTTAGAGACGGCCGCATTCACGTTAAATAGGGCACCATCAAAATCCGTTGAGATGACGCCTTATGAACTATGGTTTGGCAAGAAACCAAAGTTGTCGTTTCTTAAAGTTTGGGGCTGCGATGCTTATGTGAAAAAGCTTCAACCTGATAAGCTCGAACCCAAAGCGGAGAAATGTGTCTTCATAGGATACCCAAAGGAAACTGTTGGGTATACCTTCTATCACAGATCCGAAGGCAAGACATTCGTTGCTAAGAATGGATCATTTCTAGAGAAGGAGTTTCTCTCGAAAGAAGTGAGTGGGAGGAAAGTAGAACTTGACGAGGTAACTGTACCTGCTCCCTTATTGGAAAATAGTACATCACAGAAAACTGTTTCTGCGACACCTATGCCAATCAGTGAGGAAGCTAATGATGATGATCATGAAGCTTCAGATCAAGATACTACTGAACCACGTAGATCAACCAGAGTGAGATCCGCACCAGAGTGGTACGGTAATCCAGTTCTGGAAGTCATGATGCTAGATCATGATGAACCTACGAACTATGAAGAAGCGATGGTGAGCCCAGATTCCGCAAAGTGGCTTGAGGCCATGAAATCTGAGATGGGATCCATGAGAACAAAGTATGGACTTTGGTTGACTTGCCCGATGATCGGCAAGCAATTGAGAATAAATGGATCTTCAAGAAAAAGACTGACGCTGACGGTAATGTTACTGTCTATAAAGCTCGACTTGTCGCAAAAGGTTTTCGACAAGTTCAAGGGGTTGACTACGATGAGACTTTCTCACCCGTAGCGATGCTTAAGTCCGTCAGAATAATGTTAGCAATTGCCGCATTTTATGATTATGAAATATGGCAGATGGATGTCAAAACTGCATTCCTGAATGGATTTCTGGAAGAAGAGTTGTATATGGTACAACCAGAAGGTTTTGTCGATCCAAAAGGAGCTAACAAAGTATGCAAACTCCAGCGATCCATTTATGGACTGGTGCAAGCATCTCGGAGTTGGAATAAACGCTTTGATAGTGTGATCAAAGCATTTGGCTTTATACAGACTTTTGGAGAAGCCTGTATTTACAAGAAAGTGAGTGGGAGCTCTGTAGAATTTCTGATATTATATGTGGATGACATATTGCTAATTGGAAATGATATAGAATTTCTGGATAGCATAAAGGGATACTTGAATAAAAGTTTTTCGATGAAAGACCTCGGGGAAGCTGCTTACATATTAGGCATAAAGATCTATAGAGATAGATCAAGACGCTTAATTGGACTTTCACAAAGCACATACCTAGACAAGATTTTGAAGAAATTCAAAATGGATCAAGCAAAGAAAGGGTTCTTGCCTGTGTTACAAGGTATGAAATTGAGTAAGACTCAATGCCCGACCACTGCAGAAGATAGAGAGAAAATGAAAGATGTTCCCTATGCTTCAGCCATAGGCTCTATCATGTATGCAATGCTGTGTACCAGACCTGATGTGTGCCTTGCTATAAGTTTAGCAGGGAGGTACCAAAGTAATCCTGGAATGGATCACTGGACAGCGGTCAAGAACATCCTGAAATACCTGAAAAGGACTAAGGATATGTTTCTCGTATATGGAGGTGACAAAGAGCTCACCGTAACAGGTTACGTTGATGCAAGCTTTGACACTGATCCGGACGATTCTAAATCGCAAACCGGATACGTGTTTACTTTAAACGGTGGAGCTGTCAGTTGGTGCAGTTCTAAACAAAGCGTCGTAGCGGGATCTACATGTGAAGCGGAGTACATAGCTGCTTCGGAAGCAGCAAACGAAGGAGTCTGGATGGAGGAGTTCATATCCGATCTAGGTGTCATACCTAGTGCATCGGGTCCAATGAAAATCTTCTGTGACAATACTGGTGCAATTGCCTTGGCAAAGGAATCCAGATTTCACAAGAGGACCAAACACATCAAGAGACGCTTCAACTCCATCCGGGATTTAGTCCAGGTGGGAGACATAGAGATTTGCAAGATACATACGGATCTGAATGTTGCAGACCCGTTGACTAAGCCTCTTCCACGAGCAAAACATGATCAGCACCAAGGCTCCATGGGTGTTAGAATCATTACTGTGTAATCTAGATTATTGACTCTAGTGCAAGTGGGAGACTGAAGGAAATATGCCCTAGAGGCAATAATAAAGTTATTATTTATTTCCTTACATCATGATAAATGTTTATTATTCATGCTAGAATTGTATTAACCGGAAACATAATACATGTGTGAATACATAGACCAACAGAGTGTCACTAGTATGCCTCTACTTGACTAGCTCGTTAATCAAAGATGGTTATGTTTCCTAACCATGAACAAAGAGTTGTTATTTGATTAACGAGGTCACATCATTAGTTGAATGATCTGATTGACATGACCCATTCCATTAGCTTAGCACCCGATCGTTTAGTATGTTGCTATTGCTTTCTTCATGACTTATACATGTTCCTATAACTATGAGATTATGCAACCCCCGTTTACCGGAGGAACACTTTGGGTACTACGAAATGTCACAACGTAACTGGGTGATTATAAAGGAGTACTACAGGTGTCTCCAATGGTAGATGTTGGGTTGGCGTATTTCGAGATTAGGGTTTGTCACTCCGATTGTCGGAGAGGTATCTCTGGGCCCTCTCGGTAATACACATCACATAAGCCTTGCAAGCATAATAACTAAGATGTTAGTTATGAGATGATGTATTACGGAACGAGTAAAGAGACTTGCCAGTAACGAGATTGAACTAGGTATTGGATACCGACGATCGAATCTCGGGCAAGTAACATACCGATGACAAAGGGAACAACGTATGTTGTTATGCGGTCTGACCGATAAAGATCTTCGTAGAATATGTAGGAGCCAATATGGGCATCCAGGTCCCGCTATTGGTTATTGACCGGAGACGTGTCTCGGTCATGTCTACATTGTTCTCGAACCGTAGGGTCCGCACGCTTAACGTTACGATGACAGTTATTATGAGTTTATGCATTTTGATGTACCGAAGGTTGTTCGGAGTCCCGGATGAGATCACGGACATGACGAGGAGTCTCGAAATGGTCGAGACGTAAAGATTGATATATTGGAAGCCTATGTTTGGGCACCGGAAGTGTTCCGGGTGAAATCGGGATTTTACCGGATTACCGGGAGGGTTACCGGAACCCCCCGGGAGGCAAATGGGCCTATTGGGCCTTAGTGGAAAAGAGAGAAGGGGCAGCCCACAGGCTAGCCGGCCGAACCCCCCTTCCCTAGTCCTATTAGGACTAGGAGAAGGGGCCGGCCCCCCTCTCTTCTCTTTCTCCCGAAGAGTCCTATTAGGAATAGGATTTGGGGGAAGGAGTCCTACTCCCGGTAAGAGTGGGACTCCTCCCTGCGCCTCCCTCCTAGCCGGCCGACCCCCTTGCCCCTGGTCCTTTATATACGGGGGCAGGGGGCACCCCATAGACACACAACTTGATCCTTGAGATCGTTCCTTAGCCGTGTGCGGTGCCCCCTGCCATCAAATTTCACCTCGATCGTACCGTTGTAGTGCTTAGGCGAAGCCCTGCGTCGGTAGTACATCAAGATCGTCATCACGCCGTCGTGCTGATGAAACTCTTCCTCGACGCTTTGCTGGATCGGAGCCCGAGGAACGTCATCGAGCTGAACGTGTGCTAAGAACTCGGAGGTGCCGGAGTAACGGTGCTTGGATCGGTCGGATCGGGAAGAAGACGTATGACTACTTCCTCTACGTTGTGTGATCGCTTCCGCAGTCGGTCTGCGTTGGTACGTAGACAACACTCTCCCCTCTCGTTGATGTGCATCACCATGATCTTGCGTGTGCGTAGGAAAAATTTTGAAATTACTGCGTTCCCCAACAGTGGCATCAGAGCCTAGGTTTTATGGTTTGATGTTATATGCTTTCATCGTGCTTTCCGTCTTTGGTTCGAGGGATCGTTCATGGACGGTTCGAGGACTCCAAGTACGGTCTACACCAACACGTTCTTCTTCCGCTGCAACTCGGTGACGATAACGATCGTGATCCCAAGCCTTTATGCATCTTCATATTTATCTTGGTTGATCGTAGGTGCGAATTCTTTTTATTTTCTACTATGTTTCCCAAGATGAAGGAGATCGCTTCCTGGTATGACTACAATAGAGGCATTAAAAATGCACTACCCGCCACTACGGCCCTCGTCAGTAGCTAAGATGGGATGCAGTGAGCCCCTCCTTTCTGGTTATGGGCTCCGAAGAGGCGTGCCATTCCCCAAGATCATCTAGAGTGGCAACTAAAATTCACCTACCTGACACTCAGCTATAGGAGCGCCGACAGCTACCAAATCTCGGTACGGGCGATTGTGCCATGTCCGGTCACATCGGGTCGGTACAGACGGCCCTCACCTTTTCCTTTGTCTATGATGCGCCAATGGCAACCCTCCTTGGAGACGAGGGAAGAGCTAGGGTGGTATAAATAGAGGAGGGATGCAACCCAACAAGGGGGGCACTGTAACCAATCCATAGTAAACAAAGCAATATCATGCTAAGGTACGAGTAGGGTATTACACCACAATGGTGGTCTAAATCTGGATAGCTCCGGTGTAGCTTGCTTTCTGTCGCCCATCCCCAGCGGTCGATGACTTAGGGAACCTAACGCGTTTAGTCCCTAGCCGAAGTCACAAATGGTTGCTACATATAACCCAATGTCAGGTTCTTAGACACCAACAACGTGTATTACTCGTTTTTTCCATTCATGTTTACGACCACTATTCATACGATTTTCATTGTATCCATGTGCGAGTAGCTCCCCTTGTTCCCGGGGATATGGATGAACTTTGGTATATATAGGGGATGAAATGTGAAATAAGGATATGAGTTTCTCTGTTGAATGTTTGGTTTAATATCCTTCACGAATGTTGTGAAGGGGCCCTATTCAACATTTCCGCCATAAGGCCACGAGGCATATTATTGTTGTTGTAAAGGTTAAGATGTCGAGGTAATTCGAGATGACAGTAAAATCCTCAATTATGCGCCTTTGCAATTGATTAGGAAATAACATATAACACTTAGCGAGTCCGCATCCACGGAGAAACCCGATGCGGGGAAACTATGCTAGTGGCGTGTGTGGTACAAAGTCTACCTTGAGTAGAACGTATTCTATACTCAGATCTGTCCAATCACAAACATCAGTGTGACTCAAGTGTCCAGCTATGACTATGCTACGACATATGTTGTGATAGACATATACCAATGGGAATTCCGGATTACCGAATGCTTTAATCCACTGCTAGTTCCGACCCTTTACGTGTTCCACTGTGCTCATTTACATTCTTTTGCGTCATTTACTTATAATCTGCACTCTACTAAAAATCATTATACTTCCGCCCTCACTTTGCTTTGAGTTTACAATTTAGTTGCAGGCACATTTTTGTAAGTCCCTACAAGGGACGATAGTCCAATTCCTTTGCTCCTTGTGGGATCAGTACTGTTGTTTATAAATGGCTACAACTAAATCTCGTGTACTTGCAAGCCATCGCTACCTATAAGATTTGGTCTTATTTTATTTGAAACTCATCAAGCAAAACAATGCCAGTATCTTCTGCGTTACCGATATTTGGGCAGCTGAAAATTTGGTGTATTAACCGCATCAGATAAATGTCCCAAGACAGCTGTATGATGATGAACAAAGGATTGGTATTCTAGCTGAATGCAGAGTTGGTTGTTCTCCAAAACGAACGATTCCTCAAATGCAGAGTTGGACCAATAATAATTGGAAGACGCGGAAAATTCAGCATTACAAACAGAGAGAATGAAGCGCACGAGAGGCTCCTTCGATCATAGGATTTCTAGAACTAAGGAGCAGGGGGAACACATGATCTTTTCTCTTTCTTGGCAAACAAATCAGCGATGTTAGAAATTTTCATATATTGTTATAACAACTTTAACATACAAGAAAAGCTTCCATCAGTTAACAACAACCATAAAGAAAGAACAAAGCACAACTCGCGAAGGAAGACAAATTTTTACTCTTATGTGTAGTAGTATAACCCGAAGAGACATCTCACACAAAATACTTGCTTGGTTCATGCTTCCACTTCTCCATGTTTCAATTGTACGAGATACGGACTTGAACCTCGCCGAGCTCCGTGCGGATTGCCCGAACACATTGGGCCATGTCAAGAGGGAACTCGACATCGCCCTCGAAGGCTCACCTTAATCGTAAGAAATGGTTGTGGATTGATGGGCACCGTAACATTGTACCGCTGCATTTTTTTTAGAACGAAGGCTCAAGAAGAGCCTGACTTTGAATTAACAAAGCCATCAACCGGCCAGGGATTACACAAGGCCACCAATACAACCAACTGGGAACAGAAAAGAAACAACAAACTGCAGGTACACGATGATGCCGAAGCAGTTTACAACCACCAAAGACTACACGCCCTATAGAAGTAAACAGAATAAGCACTAGCTTGTAGTCGACGGAGTCCTCCAAGTGAACTATAATCAGTAGGACAAACAGAGGGGAACTTCGGGTGGAGCCATTGCCCAACGTCGATGAACCGAGCCCTCATCTACCCTGGAAGGTGCACATCGAAACCCTGCCACTCCTCTCCAAATCCGGAGGGGACCCCTGCCCCTCGCCTTGGCTCGAAAGGCGTCGGACCGCCGGAAGATGGAATTGCCCTCCCTAGAGCAAGGAAAGGGCATGATTCTGGGCACCAAGGGAGATACTCAGCTCGACACGCCGCTGCATGAAGGGTACCAGATGAGAGTCCACACCGCAGCCCACTGATACAAGCACGAAGAGGAAAAACTGCACAAGGGAGCTGTCACTGAACAAACAAACAGCAAGGAGAAAATGGAGCATCCATAACTGGAATCAGATCAACCCGCAGAATCAGCTCCGTGACCTTGCAACCGCATCTGGTTGCTGCCAACACAAAGGAGAGGATCCCTATCCCCTCCCTGCCCAAGGCAAAGACGTTGAGCAAGCAAGCACAGATCAGCCAACGACCAATCGAGAGGACAATGGACCGACATTAATTCAGAGACAAAAGCACCATGCTCCAAATCCCTTGCCGAAGACGCAGCAACCCAGCCACCACCGCCCAGCACCATAGCACTCTCCCACCTTGCCCAAGCCGGCACCTTCAAGAAGGAGGCGGCGCACGCCGCGCCGTTGTCGACCTGTCTCAGCAAGACATGGGATTTCTTCTGGGCATGGAGCGAGAGGGAGAGGGCACGAACCTCGACGGCGCCTCCGAGGAGGGGAACGGCACCGGCCGGTGTCGTCGTCGTCGTGGCTAGAGCACACCAGCCAAGGATTTCTCCCGATCCGATCCGCATCTCCACGCAGCCCGACAATGGATCCGGCGGCCAGAGGCCACCGACGACCAGATCCGGCAGGGCAAAGTGATGCGTGGGGGAGGGAGACTGCCTTCAGATCCAGCCGCGAGCGAGGAGGGCGCAACACCCGCTACGACCGGCGACAGCTCCCGCCGTCCCTCGCCACCCTCGCGGCCGAGGAAAATGGAGGGCCACCACCTGCGACGCCGCTTGCAGAAGAGACAGCGCCGCCTTGCCACCCGAGGCCGCCGCCTCGGCGTCCGGAGCCCTCCGGTCGGGAGCAGCAGATCATCGCCGCCGCCGTCCTTGACGACCCCGCGGACGGCGCCGGAGGTCTCCTCAGGTGGCGGCGAGGGGGGGAGGGGGAGGCGGGAGGGAAGGTTCGGCGGCTAGGGTTCGTCGCCACCCGAGTCGCCCCAAGCGGAGCAACGCGGGGGCCGGGCGGAGCCTACAGTCGTCCTGGAACCCACGTACCGCTGCATCTGCCGCAGGTGCACACTGCCATCGCCACGAGCAGAGGGGATGAGCTGCACCTTCTCCTCCTCCGCATAGAAGAAGAGGAGCACGATGTCGTCCTCGAAGATCCGGTTATGCGGGGTGATCTGACCATACACGTCCATGGTGCGAGATGCATCATCACCGCCACCAAAGAGGCGGATGCTGACCCGAACATTGACCTCCAGGCCTTCCCTCATCGTGACATATGACACGACGAGGTGGCGGCCATAACGTGTCGTGATGAGGCGGTCTTCGTGCTTGTCGTCCTCCGTGTTACTTGGGCCAAACCATAGATCGGCGGTGTCGTAAATGCCAGGCCTATCTCTGTCAGGGATCTTGATTCTCATGACGCCGCTGCCGAATCCCGAGATGGTCTGGAATGGCCCCGTGAGCACCAGATTGTCCTCGGGGTCGAGGTTGTGGAGAGGTTCGCCTTCTTCCTGGTGGTAGACATACTAGCCGCCGTTCTCGTCGGCGACGATGATGTCGCCGACGAAGGGGAAGCAGTATGGGTACACGGCCAGTAGCTCCACCGAGCGCCCGGGTCGGCAAAAACGTAGGGATTCCAAAAAGTCGACCACGTCACCTTCACTGTAGGTTTTCTCAGGCGGCGGCGGCGGCTTGCTGTCGTCGTCCATCATCGCCCTCGCAAAGAAGAATCCCCACCAATTGCGGCGGTTGTTAACGGACAGTCCAAACCCTAGAGGAGATGTGGCGGCGCAGGATGTGTTGGAAGTAATCGAACTCGTCCGGTAGTGGCCGGTTGATTACTTTCCCAGTAGTCTACGTGTTTGATGCTAACTACTCCCTCTGTTCCTAAATATAAGTCTTTCTAGACATTCTATTAAGGACTACGTACGGATGTATATAGACATGTTTTAGAGTGTGAATTTACTCATTTTACTCCGTATGTAGTTTGTAGTGGAATCTCTAAAAAAGACTTATATTTAGAAACGGGGGGGGTATTAGCCAACTAGGTAAGGGATCATTTTTGCCGTGTGAAAAGATTAGAAAAGCAAGTTTAGTCAGGTTTGGACTATGCCCTACATCTATGTCTATCGAGTCCGAATAGGTTTGGTCTATGTTAGCAATAGGGCTGGGCAGTGTGTGTATATATGCATGCACACCGGTGCTTGAGATCATTGTATCGGGGAGAAGAAAAGAGAAAAGCAATAGAGAGTACAAATAAGAACACGAATAAGGGCCCTTGGCTACAAGTTATTCGTGTGCGCGTGTTCTTTCTTCTTCTTCTTTTTTTGATGTGATCAATCTGTGAGCGGAATTCCAACACATATTTGATATGTGGTGTTTCTTCAACTACTTATATGAGAACACAATTACCTATAATTTTTTAATCGAATATTTACACAATGGCCGACCTAGCTCAGTGGTAGAGCGCGTGGCTTTTAACCACGTGGCCGTGGGTTCGATCCCCACGGTCGGCGCCATTCTTTTTTTGTGTTTGCCGTACTTTATTTTCTCCGCAAAAATAAGATGCATACTGTACTTGAGAAAATTCACCAAAAAGTGTCTACCAGACACACCACATCTCTTCTGGTGGCTTTCCCTTTTGTCCTTGCTGCATCTTAGCTTGTTTTTTATGTGTCTCTTAGGACAAAATATGTACTGCTAATCTGTCTGGACTCCGAAGGAAGGTCTTCAGCGTTCTGGCCTCGTATGGATCTTGCATGATCCTTCTTTGTGCTGGTGACCTTCATATCCAAGTGATGCAAATCTGGTGGTGGTGTTTGGTAGCTTTTGAGCTTGGTTCGGAGTTTGGAATTTGGTGGTTTGTAAAAGATCATTTGGTATCTTTATATGTAATGAGGCGCTGGAAGCGGAGTTACATGCGATTATGGAAGGAATAAGTCTCGCAATTCAACGGTCGAATCGACCAGTTCAGCTACAATCTGATTGTTTGGCAGCTTTGTCAGCACTATCTAATGATTCACTGGACAGATCTGTTGGGGAACGTAGTAATTTCGAAAATTTTCCTACGCACACGCAAGATCATGGTGATGCATAGCAACGAGGGGGAGAGTATTGTCTACGTACCAACGCAGACCGACTGCGGAAGCGATCTCACAACATAGAGGAAGTAGTCGTACGTCTTCTTCCCGATCCGACCGATCCAAGCACCGTTACTCCGGCACCTCCGAGTTCTTAGCACACGTTCAGCTCGATGACGATCCTCGGGCTCCGATCCAGCAAAGCGTCGAGGAAGAGTTCCGTCAGCACAACGGCGTGGTGACGATCTTGATGTACTACCGACGCAGGGCTTCGCCTAAGCTCTACAACGATATGACCGAGGTGGAATTTGGTGGCAGGGGGCACCGCACACGGCTAAGGAACGATCAACAATGATCAACTTGTGTGTCTATGGGATGCCCCCTGCCCCCGTATATAAAGGAGCAGGGGGAGGGGTTCGGCCGGCTAGGGAGAGAGGCGCAGGAGGAGTCCTACTCCTACCGGGAGTAGGACTCCCCCCCAATCCTATTCCTAATAGGACTCTCCAAAGAGAAGAGAGAAGAGAGGGGGGCCGGCCCCTTCTCCTAGTCCTAATAGGACTAGGGAAGGGGGGAGGCGCGCAGCCCTTGTGGGCAGCCCCTTTTCACTTTTCCACTAAGGCCCAATAGGCCCATTTGCCTCCCGGGGGGTTCCGGTAACCCTCCCGGTATTCCGGTAAAATCCCGATTTCACCCGGAACACTTCCGGTGTCCAAACATAGGCTTCCAATATATCAATCTTTACGTCTCGACCATTTCGAGACTCCTCGTCATGTCCGTGATCACATCCGGGACTCCGAACAACCTTCGGTACATCAAAATGCATAAACTCATAATAACTGTCATCGTAACGTTAAGCGTGCGGACCCTACAGTTCAAGAACAATGTAGACATGACCGAGACATGTCTCCGGTCAATAACCAATATCGGGACCTGGATGCCCATATTGGCTCCTACATATTCTACGAAGATCTTTATCGGTCAGACCGCATAACAACATACGTTGTTCCCTTTGTCATCGGTATGTTACTTGCCCGAGATTCGATCGTCGGTATCCAATACCTAGTTCAATCTCGTTACTGGCAAGTCTCTTTACTCGTTCCGTAATACATCATCTCATAACTAACATCTTAGTTATTATGCTTGCAAGGCTTATGTGATGTGTATTACCGAGAGGGCCCAGAGATACCTCTCCGACAATCGGAGTGACAAACCCTAATCTCGAAATACGCCAACCCAACATCTACCATTGGAGACACCTGTAGTACTCCTTTATAATCACCCAGTTACGTTGTGACATTTCGTAGTACCCAAAGTGTTCCTCCGGTAAACGGGGGTTGCATAATCTCATAGTTATAGGAACATGTATAAGTCATGAAGAAAGCAATAGCAACATACTAAACGATCGGGTGCTAAGCTAATGGAATGGGTCATGTCAATCAGATCATTCAACTAATGATGTGACCTCGTTAATCAAATAACAACTCTTTGTTCATGGTTAGGAAACATAACCATCTTTGATTAACGAGCTAGTCAAGTAGAGGCATACTAGTGACACTCTGTTGGTCTATGTATTCACACATGTATTATGTTTTCGGTTAATACAATTCTAGCATGAATAATAAACTTTTATCATGATATAAGGAAATAAATAATAACTTTATTATTGCCTCTAGGGCATTTTTCCTTCAGTCTCCCACTTGCACTAGAGTCAATAATCTAGATTACACAGTAATGATTCTAACACCCATGGAGCCATGGTGCTGATCATGTTTTGCTCGTGGAAGAGGCTTAGTCAACGGGTCTGCAACATTCAGATCCGTATGTATCTTGCAAATCTCTATGTCTCCCACCTGGACTAAATCCCGGATGGAGTTGAAGCGTCTCTTGATGTGTTTGGTCCTTTTGTGAAATCTGGATTCCTTTGCCAAAGCAATTGCACCAGTATTGTCACAAAAGATTTTCATTGGACCCGATGCACTAGGTATGACACCTAGATCGGATATGAACTCCTTCATCCAGACTCCTTCGTTTGCTGCTTCCGAAGCAGCTATGTATTCCACTTCACATGTAGATCCCGCTACGACGCTTTGTTTAGAACTGCACCAACTGACAGCTCCACCGTTTAAAGTAAACACGTATCCGGTTTGTGATTTAGAATCGTCCGGATCAGTGTCAAAGCTTGCATAAACGTAACCTCTTACGATGAGCTCTTTGTCACCTCCATATACGAGAAACACATCCTTAGTCCTTATCAGGTATTTCAGGATGTTCTTGACCGCTGTCCAGTGATCCACTCCTGGATTACTTTGGTACCTCCCTGCCAAACTTATAGCAAGGCACACATCAGGTCTGGTACACAGCATTGCATACATGATAGAGCCTATGGCTGAAGCATAGGGAACATCTTTCATTTTCTCTCTATCTTCTGCAGTGGTCGGGCATTGAGTCTGACTCAACTTTACACCTTGTAACACAGGCAAGAACCCTTTCTTTGCTTGATCCATTTTGAACTTCTTTAAAATCTTGTCAAGGTATGTGCTTTGTGAAAGTCCAATTAAGCGTTTTGATCTATCTCTATAGATCTTTATGCCTAATATGTAAGCAGCTTCCCCGAGGTCTTTCATCAAAAAACTTTTATTCAAGTATCCCTTTATGCTATCCAGAAATTCTATATCATTTCCAATCAGCAATATGTCATCCACATATAATATCAGAAATGCTACAGAGCTCCCACTCACTTTCTTGTAAATACAGGCTTCTCCAAAAGTCTGTATAAAGCCAAATGCTTTGATCACACTATCAAAGCGTTTATTCCAACTCCGAGATGCTTGCACCAGTCCATAAATGGATCGCTGGAGTTTGCACACTTTGTTAGCTCCCTTCGGATCGACAAAACCTTCTGGTTGTATCATATACAACTCTTCTTCCAGAAATCCATTCAGGAATGCAGTTTTGACATCCATTTGCCATATTTCATAATCATAAAACGCAGCAATTGCTAACATAATTCTGACGGACTTAAGCATCGCTACGGGTGAGAAGGTCTCATCGTAGTCAACCCCTTGAACTTGTCGAAAACCTTTTGCGACAAATCGAGCTTTATAGACAGTAATATTACCGTCAGCGTCAGTCTTTTTCTTGAAGATCCATTTATTCTCAATTGCTTGCCGATCATCGGGCAAGTCAACCAAAGTCCATACTTTGTTCTCATACATGGATCCCATCTCAGATTTCATGGCCTCAAGCCACTTTGCGGAATCTGGGCTCACCATCGCTTCTTCATAGTTCGTAGGTTCATCATGATCTAGTAGCATGACTTCCAGAACTGGATTACCGTACCACTCTGGTGCGGATCTCACTCTGGTTGATCTACGTGGTTCAGTAGTATCTTGTCCTGAAGCTTCATGATCATCATCATTAGCTTCCTCACTAATTGGTATAGGTGTCGCAGAAACAGTCTTCTGTGATGTACTATTTTCCAATAAGGGAGCAGGTACAGTTACCTCGTCAAGTTCTACTTTCCTCCCACTCACTTCTTTCGAGAGAAACTCCTTCTCTAGAAATGATCCATTCTTAGCAACGAATGTCTTGCCTTCGGATCTGTGATAGAAGGTATACCCAACAGTTTCCTTTGGGTATCCTATGAAGACACATTTCTCCGCTTTGGGTTCGAGCTTATCAGGTTGAATCTTTTTCACATAAGCATCGCAGCCCCAAACTTTAAGAAACGACAACTTTGGTTTCTTGCCAAACCATAGTTCATAAGGCGTCGTCTCAACGGATTTTGATGGTGCCCTATTTAACGTGAATGCGACCGTCTCTAAAGCATAACCCCAAAACGATAGCGGTAAATCAGTAAGAGACATCATAGATCGCACCATATCCAGTAAAGTACGATTACGACGTTCGGACACACCATTACGCTGTGGTGTTCCGGGTGGCGTGAGTTGCGAAACTATTCCACAATTTTTCAAATGTACACCAAACTCGTAACTCAAATATTCTCCTCCACGATCAGATCGTAGAAATTTTATTTTCTTGTTACGATGATTCTCAACTTCACTCTGAAATTCCTTGAACTTTTCAAATGTTTCAGACTTATGTTTCATTAAGTAGATATACCCATATCTGCTTAAATCATCTGTGAAGGTGAGAAAATAACGATATCCGCCGCGAGCCTCAATATTCATCGGACCACATACATCGGTATGTATGATTTTCAATAAATCTGTTGCTCTCTCTATAGTACCGGAGAACGGTGTTTTAGTCATCTTGCCTATGAGGCACGGTTCGCAAGTACCAAATGATTCATAATCAAGTGGTTCCAAAAGCCCATCAGTATGGAGTTTCTTCATGCGCTTTACACCGATATGACCTAAACGGCAGTGCCACAAATAAGTTGCACTATCATTATCAACTCTGCATCTTTTGGCTTCTACATTATGAATATGTGTATCACTACTATCGAGATTCAATAAGAATAGACCACTCTTCAGGGGTGCATGACCTATAAAAGATATTACTCATATAAATAGAACAACCATTATTCTCTGATTTAAATGAATAACCGTTTCGCATCAAACAAGATCCAGATATAATGTTCATGCTCAACGCTGGCACCAAATAACAATTATTTAGGTCTAATATTAATCCCGAAGGTAGATGTAGAGGTAGCGTGCCGACCGCGATCACATCGACTTTGGAACCGTTTCCCACGCGCATCGTCACCTCGTCCTTTGCTAGCGTCCGCTTATTCCGTAGTCCCTGTTTCGAGTTGCAAATATTAGCAACAGAACCAGTATCAAATACCCAGGTGCTACTGCGAGCTCTAGTAAGGTACACATCAATAACATGTATATCACATATACCTTTGTTCACCTTGCCATCCTTCTTATCCGCCAAATACTTGGGGCAGTTCCGCTTCCAGTGACCAGTCTGCTTGCAGTAGAAGCACTCAGTTTCAGGCTTAGGTCCAGACTTGGGTTTCTTCTCCTGAGCAGCAACTTGCTTGCTGTTCTTCTTGAAGTTTCCCTTCTTCTTCCCTTTGCCCTTTTTCTTGAAACTAGTGGTTTTGCTAACCATCAACACTTGATGCTCCTTCTTGATTTCTACCTCCGCAGCTTTCAGCATTGCGAAGAGCTCGGGAATAGTCTTGTTCATCCCTTGCATATTATAGTTCATCACGAAGCTCTTGTAGCTTGGTGGCAGTGATTGGAGAATTCTGTCAACGACGCAATCATCTGGAAGATTAACTCCCATCTGAATCAAGTGATTATTATACCCAGACATTTTGAGTATATGCTCACTGACAGAACTGTTCTCCTCCATCTTGCAGCTATAGAACTTATTGGAGACTTCATATCTCTCAATTCGGGCATTTGCTTGAAATATTAACTTCAACTCCTGGAACATCTCATATGCTCCATGATGTTCAAAACGTCGTTGAAGTCCCGATTCTAAGCCGTAAAGCATGGCACACTGAACTATCGAGTAGTCATCAGCTTTGCTCTGCCAGACGTTCATAACATCTGGCGTTGCTCCAGCAGCAGGCCTGGCACCCAGCGGTGCTTCCAGGACGTAATTCTTCTGTGCAGCAATGAGGATAATCCTCAGGTTACGGACCCAGTCCGTGTAATTGCTATCATCATCTTTCAACTTTGCTTTCTCAAGGAACGCATTAAAATTCAACGGAACAACAGCACGAGCCATCTATCTACAATCAACATAACAAGCAAGATACTATCAGGTACTAAGTTCATGATAAGTTTAAGTTCAGTTAATCAAATTACTTAGGAACTCCCACTTAGATAGACATCCCTCTAATCCTCTAAGTGATCACGTGATCCAAATCAACTAAACCATAACCGATCATCACGTGAGATGGAGTAGTTTTCAATGGTGAACATCGTCATGTTGATCATATCTACTATATGATTCACGCTCGACCTTTCGGTCTCTGTGTTCCGAGGCCATATCTGCATATGCTAGGCTCGTCAAGTTTAACCTAAGTATTCTGCGTGTGCAAAACTGGCTTGCACCCGTTGTAGATGGACGTAGAGCTTATCACACCCGATCATCACGTGGTGTCTGGGCACGACGAACTTTGGCAACGGTGCATACTCAGGGAGAACACTTCTTGATAATTTAGTGAGAGATCATCTTATAATGCTACCGTCAATCAAAGCAAGATAAGATGCATAAAAGGATAAACATCACATGCAATCAATATAAGTGATATGATATGGCCATCATCATCTTGTGCTTGTGATCTCCATCTCCGAAGCACCGTCATGATCACCATCGCCACCGGCGCGACACCTTGATCTCCATCGTAGCATCGTTGTCGTCTCGCCAATCTTATGCTTCCACGACTATCACTACCGCTTAGTAATAAAGTAAAGCATTACATCGCGATTGCATTGCATACAATAAAGCGACAACCATATGGCTCCTGCCAGTTGCCGATAACTCGGTTACAAAACATGATCATCTCATACAATAAAATCAGCATCATGCCTTGACCATATCACATCACAACATGCCCTGCAAAAACAAGTTAGACGTCCTCTACTTTGTTGTTGCAAGTTTTACGTGGCTGCTACGGGCTTAAGTAAGAACACATCTCACCTACGCATCAAAACCACAACGATAGTTTGTCAAATAGACTCCGTTTTAACCTTCTCAAGGACCGGGCGTAGCCACACTTGGTTCAACTAAAGTTGGAGAGACAGTCTTCCGCAAGCCATCTATGTGCATAGCACGTCGAGGGAACCGGTCTCGCGTAAGGTTGGTCCGGATCGTCTCGTCCAACAATACCGCCGAACCAAAGTATGACATGCTGGTAGGCAGTATGACTTGTATCGCCCACAACTCACTTGTGTTCTACTCGTGCAAATAACATCAAACCATAAAACCTAGGCTCAGATGCCACTGTTGGGGAACGTAGTAATTTCGAAAAATTTCCTACGCACACGCAAGATCATGGTGATGCATGGCAACGAGGGGGAGAGTATTGTCTACGTACCAACGCAGACCGACTGCGGAAGCGATCTCACAACGTAGAGGAAGTAGTCGTACGTCTTCTTCCCGATCCGACCGATCCAAGCACCGTTACTCCGGCACCTCCGAGTTCTTAGCACACGTTCAGCTCGATGACGATCCTCGGGCTCCGATCCAGCAAAGCGTCGAGGAAGAGTTCCGTCAGCACAACGGCGTGGTGACGATCTTGTTGTACTACCGACGCAGGGCTTCGCCTAAGCTCTACAACGATATGACCGAGGTGGAATTTTGTGGCAGGGGGCACCGCACACGGCTAAGGAACGATCAACAATGATCAACTTGTGTGTCTATGGGGTGCCCCCTGCCCCCGTATATAAAGGAGCAGGGGGAGGGGTTCGGCCGGCTAGGGAGAGAGGCGCAGGAGGAGTCCTACTCCTACCGGGAGTAGGACTCCCCCCAATCCTATTCCTAATAGGACTCTCCAAAGAGAAGAGAGAAGAGAGGGGGGCCGGCCCCTTCTCCTAGTCCTAATAGGACTAGGGAAGGGGGGGAGGCGCGCAGCCCTTGTGGGCAGCCCCTTTTCACTTTTCCACTAAGGCCCAATAGGCCCATTTGCCTCCCGGGGGGTTCCGGTAACCCTCCCGGTATTCCGGTAAAATCCCGATTTCACCCGGAACACTTCCGGTGTCCAAACATAGGCTTCCAATATATCAATCTTTACGTCTCGACCATTTCGAGACTCCTCGTCATGTCCGTGATCACATCCGGGACTCCGAACAACCTTCGGTACATCAAAATGCATAAACTCATAATAACTGTCATCGTAACGTTAAGCGTGCGGACCCTACGGTTCGAGAACAATGTAGACATGACCGAGACATGTCTCCGGTCAATAACCAATAGCGGGACCTAGATGCCCATATTGGCTCCTACATATTCTACGAAGATCTTTATCGGTCAGACCGCATAACAACATACGTTGTTCCCTTTGTCATCGGTATGTTACTTGCCCGAGATTCGATCGTCGGTATCCAATACCTAGTTCAATCTCGTTACTGGCAAGTCTCTTTACTCGTTCCGTAATACATCATCTCATAACTAACATCTTAGTTATTATGCTTGCAAGGCTTATGTGATGTGTATTACCGAGAGGGCCCAGAGATACCTCTCCAACAATCGGAGTGACAAACCCTAATCTCGAAATACGCCAACCCAACATTTACCGTTGGAGATACCTGTAGTACTCCTTTATAATCACCCAGTTACGTTGTGACGTTTGGTAGTACCCAAAGTGTTCCTCCGGTAAACGGGAGTTGCATAATCTCATAGTTATAGGAACATGTATAAGTCATGAAGAAAGCAATAGCAACATACTAAACGATCGGGTGCTAAGCTAATGGAATGGGTCATGTCAATCAGATCATTCAACTAATGATGTGACCTCGTTAATCAAATAACAACTCTTTGTTCATGGTTAGGAAACATAACCATCTTTGATTAACGAGCTAGTCAAGTAGAGGCATACTAGTGACACTCTGTTGGTCTATGTATTCACACATGTATTATGTTTCCGGTTAATACAATTCTAGCATGAATAATAAACTTTTATCATGATATAAGGAAATAAATAATAACTTTATTATTGCCTCTAGGGCATATTTCCTTCAAGATCAGCATATGGTCATCTTTTGGCAGAAATCAAAGGTTTACTGAAGAATAGGGTGTTTGTTCGTGTTAAAATTCCTCGTGATTAAAACAAAGTTGCACATTGCTTAGCAAATTATGGTAGATCTGGGGATAGCACTGCGTGCTGGCTTAACCAACCCCCTCCTTTTATTTCTGGACTTGTTGCTAAGGATTGTAATTCTGTGAGTTTGAAATAAAACACCCTATTTCCATCGCAAAAAAAAGATTTGGGGGAGGCCTCTCTTTTGTTTAAAAAAACACCACAGAAAAAACAAAGTAAATCAGCTGATCTCACATTTGCTCCGAAAATAGAATTTTTGCATTTACCGAAGCAATTTCTCACATTGGAAATCAGCTATCTCACAATTCTTGTTTTTTTTGTGTAAAAAAACCATTTTAACTGTTTAAAAAAATAATACCATTTTAAACCTTTCAACACCCTTTTTTGCCAAATTAGTTAAAATGGTAGTACGCACAGGGCAATGTGCCAGACAAGGATGAAGTCATTTTTCTACAATGAACAAGGAAGAAGACATCAGGATATCTCCAACGGCAATCTGTAAATTTTCTCCCGCATCCGTTCGCAGACACGGGTGCGGGAAGCCGCCATCTTACCATAACCTGCAAATTTTCAGTCAGCCTCGCAAACAACGATGATTGTTGCAACACCTTAACGTTATTGTGAGATCCAAGCATGTCAAAGAAAGCGTGCCAAATTCAAATATCATGTGACGCAACTGCTTCAATGATGATGGGCTTCTTAACATGACTCTGATACTGCCTTTGTAAAGTCTTCGGCCTACATGTTGCTAAAAAAATTACACTTTGTTTATTGACATCAATTTTTCTCCAAGATCCGCCGTGTGATGCCGTCATGTTTTCTTGAGCTAAGTATACACTAGTCCCTCTGTTCCTAAATACTCCCTCTATTCCACAATGTAGTGTTTTTTCTATCCTCATGCTTCAACTTTGACCATAAATTTAACTAACAAGACTAATTGCGGCGGGAGCAAAAATTATATCAGTAAATTCGTATTCGAAAGAAGTTTTTAATTATATAATTTTTTTCTCCTGCCGCAGTTGGTCTCGTTAGTTAAATTTATGATTAAAGTTGGACCTCGAAAAACACGGACGCACTATATTTTGAAATAAAAGGAGTATAAGAAGTTGTTCGGGACCCCTTCGCTCTGCAACTCCGCTGCGAAGCGGAGCGACATGCAGCTATATTTCGGCAAGCTGCTAGCAGGGTGCTCCGCTCCGTAGCGAAGGAGCAGAGGATTGCCTAACACAGCCTAGTCTCTACAAAGACTTACGGAGGGAGTAGTAGAATTTCAAATTAACGGACTTGTCTGTTTTTACCAGAGAGCCGACCTAGCTCAGTGGTAGAGCGCGTGGCTTTTAACCACGTGGCCGTGGGTTCGATCCCCACGGTCGGCGTTCATTTTTTTTTCGCTGCTAAACAAAATTTAACTAAAAAGGAAAATAAAGAAAACGCAGCTGATCTCACTGTTGCTCTCCAAAAATATTTTTTACCGATGAAATTTTATCATGTTCGAAACCAGCTGATCTCACAAATCCCGTTGCATGCACGTATAGGAGACTCGCTAATTTTTTTAAATAATACAAATTTTATATTAAATTTCAGAAATATTACGTCGTAATTATATTTTTAAAAATATTATTCAGTTGGCCTACTGCTGGCCGATTGGATTCAGTCGGCCTACTGCTGGCCGATAGGCCCCCAGTCAGCCCACTGCCGACTGATTGGATCCAGTCGGCCCACTGCTGGCCGATTGGCCCCAGTCGGCCCACTGCTGGCCGATTGACACCCAGTCTGCTTCCTCTAGGCCGACAGGTGCATGCATCCATGTATCTGTTGAATAGGTATTTGAAAAATGTTGAAAAAGTATTTAAAAAAATGTTGATCATGCATATAAAAATGTTAATCAAGCATTTAAAAAAATATTGCACAAATATTTAAAAATGTTGAACAAATATTTGAAAACTGTTGAATAGGTATTTGAATAATGTTGCAGCAGTGGGCCGACTGAGACCAATCGGCCAGCAATGGGCCGACTGAATCCAATCAGCCGGTAGGGGGCTGACTGGGGGCCAATCGGCCAGCAGCAGGCCGACTGGATCCAATTGGTCAGCAGTAGGCCGATTGGGTAATACTTTTTAAAAATAATATAATTACGATGTAATATTTCTGAAATTTAATATAAAAAATGTATTATTTAAAAGAATTAGCTAGGAGACACAATGAGAAGTTTGTCTTCTGTACAAATCTTATTTTTTTTCTGTATAATTCATAATCCGCTCTGCAAAGTCCAATTTGATGTCTTCATCCCATCAGATAAATGCCAACGCCAGGTGTGTCCAAGTTTCGCAACGGGCCAATGATTGGGGCGCTCAAGGTAACGCAGGACCTCTCGCTGTCCTCCAGGAAATGAATAATGCCACAATAATAGTAGTTGCAAGGCGTTGAAAAGTTAGATGGTACTGCGACACGATTGTGTCAAACAAGGAGCAAGACATCACAGGACAATGCGGCATGAAATCATCAGAGATCAACTGCTGATTCCTGACGCGGGAAAAAATTTACTATCTTTACATGCTACTAGTACAATTTACTATCTGTCACTGTTTGTTTATCTCTCCGTGGGGCAATATTACACAAGATCACCAAGAAAAGCAGGTGGAAAACCTATGGCCTAGCAAAACACCCTTGGTAATGATGCCTGTATCCTCTAGTGTTGCCATTGTTTCGGCAGTGTGCCTCTTGGTTTCTTACGAGAACATATGACGATGAATTCTCGGCGCGGCGAACCGATCTTTGGCGGCATCACCAGTTTTGCAGCTGCGAAGTGACGCTTTTCACCACGGGGTGATACTGCGTGTGCAAGTACCTCTTTGCATTGTCTGAACCGGGTTGGACGAGCCAATCATCGTATAATCTTTTCACAATCGGGTTATCAAAGGGGTTGGATATTGATACCTGGTTCACAAAGTCTGAAGTCAGTGGCAGCATATAATGACTGGCATCAAGTAAAAAGTTCTTGTGGCGATGGCAGCAAGATTCTATGGTAAGTGATAATTATAAAGTACTCCCTCCGTCCCATAATATAAGAGCGTTTTTTACTCAAAAAACGCTCTTATATTATGGGACGGAGGGGCTAGGAACCAACTCGAGTTTATTGTTTTCCACTTCACTAAGGGTAATATACAATGTCGGCAAACTGGAGCAGGATAATAAGACAATCAATGGTTAGTGAGTTCAGAAATTACGCACAGCTTCCCAGAACTAGAATGAGAAGGTGTGATAGGTACTAAGAGAACTTGCTGTATAGCATGCTTCTTTTCTTGTCTTCTTAAATGGTCAAACGTACTGTATCAGTAGCATGCTGGGCCTAAATTGGGGACAACCTACGGCCTAAGCTGCAGAAGTATAGCAGAGAACTTGGATATAAAACTTGAATGGGTCACAAGGGATATAGAATTAAATATCGCAAACACCCTACAAACCAACATGAAAAGTAGTGAGCATGCTAGAACTTACATCTTGCGTGTACACACTCTCTAGTTGTTGGATGAGATCCTTGGGAGATTGGCCTTTAGCAGGTTTTATTTGGCCTCCCCCATTCAGACAACCTGCACGGCAATAATCAGTGTATAGTAGAGGGTATCTAGATCCTAAATCTCAGAAAGAAGTTACTAAAAGCGACCATGCAGCACAGTGTCATAAATGAAATACCTGAAGGGCAAGCCATAACTTCAATAAACTGGTATTCACATTTTCCCATCTTAACCTTCCTAACAATGTTCTGTAGGTTTCTGAACCCGTAACAAAGGGCAAACTTCAAAACAGGACTGCCCTCCACCTGTTAGCATAAACATTCTTATATACACAATGATGCGAAGGCCACAGCAAGAGTGGATTTCGAGGCCAATTGGGGATGGATGGGGGCCATGAATTACCTCCAGCGTAACTTCACGGAAATCTGAATTTCGCAAGATTTTGAAATCAAGTGGGCCTTCTATTTCCCTATTAAAGAGCGCACGTGCTGCATAACGAAAGATGGTTTCCGCATAACCACCCGAGCCACCAGAAACCCCATATAGATGACCATCATCATCAACATTTGTTAATCTATGTTGCAATGAAAGTACACGTGAATTCTCAGAAGAGATGAAGCATAAATGTAACCATATAAAATTAGTTTTATCTTTCTTTTTCTCGACAGTTGATTACATCAAACCATCGCTAAATTCTAAATAGTAGTACTAGTTGAAGAGAACATATAAATATATATTTCTGTATTGGATTTCGTTCAAATTTTATCCAGAGGGACGGAACATCGAGCATACAAGGAGCTTACAATCTGTCCAAAGGAGATTCCTCCATTGTCTTGAAATCAACAGATTTGGACTGCAAAACCATGAAAGTGATATAAGTGTGGAGTTTTTGAAGACATACAAGCAACTGCAGGAAATAAATTAGTAACCTGTATCAAGTCCAACACTTCACCAGTTGTCAATACCGAGTCCACCTCTGTAACTTCCTTTTCTTCCACTGAGAAAACAAAGTCGCCCCGGACAGCTTCAAGTTTTTTATCATAACAGGGCATCACAGTAACATGATATACATCATACGGCCTACACAATACGTTCAAGTATGATGACAAACAAAAATATCACAAAATGATAGTTCATAATCAGAGTGGTTTTTATTTGAAATAATCATCTAATTCAGCAAATGGAGATATTACATTGCAAAGACCAGGAAAAACCTAATGTCACAAACACTTGATCACAAGAAAACGTCAAAAATCGTATATGTCTCTCAAGATATTTGGACTGGTCACCAGAAAATTGCATATCCAGATTTTTCATGAAATATACTTGCAAGATCTTATACTTATACAAGACAAAACTTTGTGAAGTAAAAAGGGAGTCCAATTTTGGACAAAAGGAAGTACTAAATTCCTCGTGTCTGATCAAAGATCTGAAATAACATCTTTAGATCTAGAACTAGGGCAAATTACTCACTTGAGACCAAGTTTTTCAACCATGTGATGCTTGATAGCTGCACCAATCACTTGTTGGGGACTCTTTACAGATGAGATGTAGGGCAAGATATATGAACCAAGAGTCTTTTCAGCATAGCATATCCAGCCTGTAAGGAGGAAGAGATTCACAAATATTTATAGAAGGTATGTAAATAACTAACTAACCAGCAAGGGAATATCAGTAGTACATAGGAAACTGCATGGTAGCAAAAGTGATGCATATTTCGTGTAAAAGTTTTTACCTGGACATGCAGATGAAAGCACAGGAAGACTGGTTCCAACTTCTTTGTCGCTAGACAATTGACTCAGCTTATAGCGTGAAATAAATTCATTGCATGCTTCAATTAGGGCCAGATCTCGACTACTACTTGTATCATACACTGCCTTCACGCCCATCGACTTGAACAGAGCAGTTAGTTTTCGGAAAACCTGAAGATAAGAAAAATTGCATTATGTGTTTGTTATCATTATTTACAGAGCACTTGTCATTCAGCTAAAGCAGAAAGACACTAATTAGGGAAAACATTACAAAACACCGTTTATGGTGACAATTTTGATTATGTAGTGGTCAAGTGAAGCACAGACAAATACCTGTGACTGAGAAAGACCAAAGAATGCAGCTAATGATGCTCTTGACTGGGGAGATACAGATACGATGACGGTTTTGCCGGAGTTGATGCGAGTAACGAAGTCATCCAAGCTTTGCTTCTCAAGCATAACTGTCTCTGCTGATGTTATGCAACCACTATGAGATCAAAGGAAGCCGTCAGCATTATTTACATTTGGGCAGGTCACTACTTTTACAGTTGAGGCGAGGGCTACAAAATTGGTAATAACCTGCAAGCCAAACAGTCCTTGAGAGAAATCTTGACTGATTCTTCTGGAGGTTTTGTACTCACCACAACTTGCTTTTTTTTAATCTGTAAAATAGAACTGTCAGGAATATATGGGAATTGCATGTGGAAGGGAAATGGGTTAGGTGAGGTGCAACAAAGATGACTTTATGAAGTTCTGTTTGTGCTAATGCAAAGTCAATTTATTAGTTTAGTTGTGCAGAAATGCATCTACGACTTCCACAGTGGTTTGACCAAGTTGTCAAATTGCAGACAGATCATTCCGGTAAATGAGATACAAAAGTAACTTTTCCTTAAAGGACAGATTAAGTTAACAAAAGTGTGGCGCCTGTTACTAAGCTCACAGAAAGTTGTAAAAGGAGGAAAATCATAAGCACCAGGAGTTCATCAAGTGAAGCACCTGCTACAATGCACATATGGTTTATTGCCCAGCTGTTGATTATGAAGAAGTGATGTTATTGGACATTGTTATATAATGCAACAAGCTGGGAGAAACCAATGATCTCATTGAGCATCGCCGTACACTTTGCCTTCCGTTCTGTTTGTGCTTAATAGCTGATGCTGAACTTTGAGCTTGGTTCAAACGACCTTGCTGTGAAGTAAAATGAAATACCATGTGTTGAACTCAAGACCTAATTCGATTGAATCCCTTTCAGGCTGGAAGGGATTTGAACTGGAATTCCAATTCCCCAAATCGGTTCCTAAGATAACCAAACAACAGGACAGAAAGCTCAAACCCGCTCACCAGTCCTCATCCTTTCTACTCTTATTATCAATACTGCATCACCGTCCGAAAGCAAAAATGGAGTGTATATAATGCGCGAACTCAGACCGCGTGCTCTGCAGCTGCAGGGGGGTGGCACGGGGCGGCTACGAAGAGCAGGGCGGGCCAAATCTCCAGCCCCAGAACCAAATACTAGGGCAAAAGACAAGGAAAATTTTGGGGAGAAGGGGGGGCAGGGCAGGGCAGGGTACCGGGAGGCGGCTGGCGGCGGAGTTCTTGTTGAGGGAGACGACGCAGTCCTGCGAGGGGGCGATGAAGTCGTTGAGGTCCGACGCCTGCAGCGCCGGCGAGAACCTGCTGGAAGACATCACCGGCCGGCGACGGACCGATCCGCCTACTTGCTCGGAGGAGGATTTCTTCTTGGCCTCCTGTGGAATGAGGCCGAGCCGAGCGAGCAGTCGGCAATGTTTGTTTGGGCTACAGATTCCTGAGAATCACTTTGCTATGGATTCCTGAGAATCAGCTGTGGCTCTGGATTCCTAAGAATCAGAATTTGGTTGTTTGTTTGCCCTGCGGTTTGTCAGCTTTAGTAGTTGTGGGTGTTGTGAAATATCAGTAACGCTCTCGACTGCTGACTGTGATGTTTATATGCAGATCAAAGCATAAGTTATATGTTTTGACTTGATAAAGTGAGAACTAGCACAAAAACACAATATATAGAATATATTTATGAAGAAATGACATGATGGTATGAATATATCATCCGACACAAACATAGGAAAAGTAACATCCAAAAAAAGAATCAACCCTCGTAGTCTTCCATACGAAACATATCATCCATATATGGACCAACCATTAGTCTTACATACGTGCACATATCATCCAAAATATGTACTAAACATCATAGTCTTACATACGTGCACATATCATCCAAAATATGCACCAATCATCATAGTCTCATCAAATAATATGTGAAACTATACTTGATCCGCCATCAATCCATCAGCAATTTACAGAACATTCAGCATGGAATCAAGGCCTATTACTAATCTGAACAATTACTAACCTATTACTAAATCTGAACAATTACATTTTTTGGGACTGAACAATTACCTTTTCTCCTCACAGGAAGGAGATGGGGCAGAGCTGGTGCAATCAGGGAGGACGTGGAGACGGGGGGCAAGGGGGACCTCCGGCGTGGTGCAGCTGGAGCTCCGGCGTGGTGCGTGGGCCGGCGACGTGGCTGGCCAAGGGGCCGGCGACAGGGCGGCTACGGGGCCGGCGACGGGGCGGGGGAGGGTCGGCGACGGGGCTTGCGAAGGTGGCGGCGGGCGAACCCTAGAGAGCCATCGACGGGGGCTGTTCGGTGTGGATGAGATGCGAACTGACGAAGGAAGGACTCGTCGATGGAGAAGTTGAGCTGGGGGAGGCGGTGGCATTTCCATTGTAATAACGGGGAGAAGTTGGCCCATATTTGAAAGGGGGTTAGTGGCAGCTCGGGAATCAGCAAAATCGCAGATTCCAGCTTCCGCCGCTGTCCAGTGCAATTTGCAGAATCGATTCTGGGCAGCTGGCCTACGAATCTGCCTGTTTGTTTGTGAATCCGATTTTGACTAGGCTAGAATCCGGGAATCACAATCTGTAGCCCAAACAAAGGCCACCTCAATCGCTCTTCTTCTTGGCCTCTGCGTGCTGCTTTAATTTAATGGACCGGGCCGCCGACTATACCCCGGCCCCGTGGGCCTGGACTTCACTGGTGGGCCCTCCTCGTTCCGCCTATTTGCACAATTTTGTCTCGAAATCAATAGTCAAGGGGGCTTTTGCAAATAACGAGGCGAGCTGGGATGGCGCCAGTGGTGCTTGACGGAGGCGAGCTGTTGTGTTGCGGGCCTGATCCTAGGGCGACGTCGCCGGTGCTTGGTGGCGGCGACTTGGGACGGGGCCAATCTGGGCGTCGTTGGTGCTTCGCGGTGCCGAACAGGGAAGACGGCGAGCTGACTGGCGGCGGGGAAGGAGGGGAGGAATAGGGGGCGTTCGACGCGGTGCTCAATCGCTGGAGAGGGCGGGGGACGATGAGGGAGGTGGCGGCAGGGGTCGCGGGAGAGGAGACGAGAGGACAGATTGGGGGATGAAGCTAACCCTAGCGCTTACGGGATCAGGTGGGTTGGGCTCAGATTTTTTTCATGGGTTAAACTCATGCCTGCTGGCCTGCAAACGAGCTTATGAGCCTTTTCTCCAAAAAGAAAAAGATACGAGCCTATGAACCATGGGTGAGAGATTCTCAAAAAACAAAAACAAAAAATGAGCCATGGCCCACGGGTGAGTAAAGTTGGGGAGAGCACAAATAACTACGGAAAGATACTGCAAGGATTAATGGCGCGCATCACCATCCGAAGGCAGAAAATTATACTACAATACTGCGCGAACTCAGACAGCGTGCTCCGTAGCTGCAGGGGAGTGGCACGGGTTGGCTACGAAGAGCAGGGCGGGCCAAAGCTCCCGCCCCAGAACCGAATACTAGGGCAAAGGACAGAAAAAACAATTTGGGGGAAGGGGCAGCAGGGCAGGGTACGGGGAGGCGGCTGGCGGCGGAGTTCTTGTTGAAGGAGACGACGCAGTCCTGCGAGGGGGCGATGAAGTTGTTGAGGTCTGACGCCTGCAGCGCCGGCGAGAACCTGCTGGAAGACATCCCCGGCCGGCGACGGACTGATCTGCCTGGGATGATTTCTCTTCTCCGCATGTGGAATGAGGCTAAGGTTGAGCCGAGCCGAGCGAGCAGTCGTCAATGTCAATCCGTGCTCTTCTTCTCGGCCTCCTCCTTCCTGCCTGCTGCATGCTCTGACAGAGCGGGCCGCCGCCTATACCCCGTGGGCATGGCCTTCACTGGTGGGCCCTCCTCGTTCCGCCTAGTTGTATAGTTTCGTTTCGAAAAAAATCAATAGTCAAGGGGGCTTTTTGCAAATAATGAGCCGAGCTGGGATGGTGCCGGTGGTGCTTGACGGCGGCGAGCTATTATGTTGTGGGGCTGATCCTAGGGCGACGTCGCCGGTGCTTGGTGGCGGCGACCTGGGCAGGGCCGATCTGGGTGTCATTGGTGCTTGGTAGTGCCGAACAGGGAAGACGGCGAGCTGACTGTCGGCGAGGAAGGAGGGGAGGAATAGGGGGCATCCGATGCTGTGCTCAATCGCTGGAGAGGGCAGGGGACTATGAGGGAGGTGGCGGCAGGGGTCGCGGGAGAGGAGACGAGAGGACATATTGGGGGACGAAGCTAACCCTAGCGCTTACGGAATCAGGTGGGATGGGCTCAGATTTTTTTTTCATGGGTCAAACTCATGCCTGCTGGCCTGCGAACGAGCCTATGAGCCTTTTCTCCAAAAAAAGATACGAGCCTATAAACCATGGATGAGAGATTCTCAAAAAACAAAAACAAAAAAATGAGCCATGGCCCACGGGTGAGTACAGTTGGGGAGAGCACAAATAACTATGGAAAGATACTGCAAGGATTAATGGCGCGCATCACCATCCGAAGGCAGAAAATTATACTACAATACTGCACGAACTCAGACCGCATGCTCCGCAGCTGCAGGGGGGTGGCACGAGTCGGCTACGAAGAGCAGGGCGAGCCAAAGCTCCCGCCCCAGAACCAAATACTAGGGCAAAGGACAGAAAAAAAACAATTTGGGGGAAGGGGCGGCAGGGTAGGGTACTGGGAGGCGGCTGGCGACTGAGTTCTTGTTAAGGGAGACGACGCAGTCCTACGAGGGGGCGATGAAGTCGTTGAGGTCCGACGCCTGCAGCGCCGGCAAGAACCTGCTGTAAGACATCCCCGGCCAGTGACGGACCGATCCGCCTGGGACGATTTCTCTTCTTCGTGTGTGGAATGAGGCTGAGGTTGAGCCGAGCCGAGCCGAGCGAGCAATCGTCAATGTCAATCCGTGGTCTTCTTCTCGACCTCCTCCTTCCTGCCTTCTGCGTGCTCTGACGGAGCGGGCCGCCGCCTATACCCCGTGGGCCTGGCCTTCACTGGTGGGCCCTCCTCGTTCCGCCTAGTTGTATAGTTTCGTTTCGAAAAAATCAATAGTCAAGGGGGCTTTTTGCAAATAATGAGGCGAGCTGGGATGGCGCCGGTGGTGCTTGACGCGGCAAGCTGTTGTGTTGCGGGGCTGATCCTAGGGCGACATCGCTGGTGCTTGGTGGCGGCGACCTGGGCGGGGTCGATCTGGGTGTCCTTTGTGCTTGGTAGTGCCGAACAGGGAAGAGGCGAGCTGGCTAGCGGTGGGGAAGGAGGGGAGGAATAGGGGGCGTCCGACGCGATGCTCAGTCGCTTGAGAGGGCAGGGGACGATGAGGGAGGTGGTGACAGCGGTCGCGGGACAGGAGACGAGAGGACAGATTGGGGGACGAAGCTAACCCTAGCGCTTACGGGATGAGGTGGGTTGGGCTCAGATTTTTTTTCGTGGGTCAAACTCGTGCCTGCTGGCCTGCGAACGAGCCTATGAGCCTTTTCTCCAGAAAAAGATACGAGCCTATGAACCATGGGTGAGAGATTCTCAAAAAACAAAAAACAAAAAATGAGCCATGGCCCACGGGTGAGTACAGTTGGGGAGAGCACAAATAAGTATGGAAAGATAATGCAAGGATTAATGGCGCGCATCACCATCCGAAGGCAGAAAATTATACTACAATACTGCGCGAACTCAGATCATGTGCTCCGTAGCTGCAGGGGGTGGCACGGGTCGGCTACGAAGAGCAGGGCGGGCCAAAGCTCCCGCCCCAGAACCGAATACTAGGGCAAAGGACAGAAAAAATAATTTGGGGGAAGGGGCGGCAGGGCAGGGTACCTGGAGGCGGCTGGCGGCGGAGTTCTTGTTGAGGGAGACGACGCAATCCTGCGAGGGGGCAATGAAGTCGTTGAGGTCTGACGCCTGCTGCGCCGGCGAGAACCTGCTGGAAGACATCCCCGGCCGGCGACGTACCAATCTGCCTGGGACGATTCCTCTTGTCCGCGTGTGGAATGAGGCTGAGGTTGAGCCGAGCCGAGCTAGCAGTCATCAATGTAAATCCGTGCTCTTCTTCTCGGCCTCCTCCTTCCTACCTGTTGTGTGCTCTGACGGAGCGGGCCACCGCCTATACCCCGTGGGCCTAGCCTTCACTGGTGGGCCCTCCTCGTTCCGCCTAGTTGTACAGTTTCGTTTTGAAAAAATCAATAGTCAAGGGGGCTTTTTGCAAATAACGAGGCGAGCTGGGATGGCACTGGTGGTGCTTGACGGCGGCGGGCTGTTGGGTTGCGGGGCTGATCCTTGGGGGACGTTGCTGGTGCTTGGTGGCGGCAACCTGGGCAGGGCTGATCTGGGTGTCGTTGGTGCTTGGTAGCGCCGAACAGGGAAGACGGCGAGTTGACTTGCGGCGGGGAAGGAGGGGAGGAATAGGAGGTGTCCGACGCAGTGCTCAGTCGCTGGAGAGGGCGGGGGACGATGAGGGAGGTGGCAGCAGGGGTCGCGGGAGAGGAGACGAGAGGACAGAGTGGGGGACGAAGCTAACCCTAGCGCTTACGGGATCAGGTGGGTTGGGCTCAAATTTTTTTTGTGGGTCAAACTCGTGCCTGCTGGCCTGCGAACGAGCCTATGAGCCTTTTCTCCAAAAAAGATACGAGCCTATGAACCATGGGTGAGAGATTCTCAAAAAAGAAAAAAATGAGCCATGGCCCACGGGTGAGTACAGTTGGGGAGAGCACAAATAACTACGGAAAGATACTGCAAGGATTAATGGCGCGCATCACCATCCGAAGGCAGAAAATTATACTACAATACTGCAAGAACACAGACCGCGTGCTCCACAGCTGCAGGCGGGTGGCACGGGTTGGCTATGAAGAGCAGGGCGGGCCAAAGCTCCCGCCCCAGAACCAAATAGTAGGGCAAAGGACAGAAAAAACAATTTGAGGGAAGGGGCGGCAGGGTAGGGTACCGGGAGGCGGCTGGCGGCGGAGTTCTTGTTGAGGGAGACGACGCATCCCTGCGAGGGGGCGATGAAGTCATTGAGGTCCGACGCCTGCAGCGCCGACGAGAACCTGCTAGAATACATCCCCGGCCGGCGACGGACCGATCTGCCTGGGACGATTTCTCTTGTCCGCGTGTGGAATGAGGCTGAGGTTGAGCCGAGCCCAGCCGAGTGAGCAGTCGTTAATGTCAATTCGTGCTCTTCTTCTCGGCCTCCTCCTTCCTGCCTATTGCGTGCTCTGATGGAGCGGGCTGCCGCCTATACCCCGTGGGCCTGACCTTCACTGGTGGGCCCTCCTCATTCCGCCTAGTTGTATAGTTTCGTTTCGAAAAAAATCAATAGTCAAGGGGGCCTTTTGCAAATAACGATGCGAGCTGGGATGGCGCCAGTGGTGCTTGACGGCAGCGAGTTGTTGTGTTGCGGGGCTGATCCTAGGGCGACGTCGCCGGTGCTTCGTGGCGGCGACCTGGGCGGTGCCGATCTGGGTGTCGTTGGTGCTTGGTAGTGCCGAACAGGGAAGACGGCGAGCTGACTGGGGCCGGGAAGGAGGGGAGGAATAGGGGGCGTCCGACGCGGTGCTCAATCGCTAGAGGGGGCGGGGGATGATGAGGGAGGTGGCGGCAGAGGTCGCAGGAGAGGAGACGAGAGGACAGATTGGGGGACGAAGCTAACCCTAGCGCTTATGGGATCAGGTGGGTTAGGCTCAGATTTTTTTTCGTGGGTCAAACTCGTGCCCGTTGGCCTGCGAATGAGCCTATGAGCCTTTTCTCCAAAAAAGATACGAGCCTATGAACCATGGGCGAGAGATTCTCAAAAAACAAAAACAAAAAATGAGCCATGGCCCACGGGTGAGTATAGTTGGGGAGAGCACAAATAACTACGGAAAGATACTGCAAGGATTAATGGCGCGCATCACCATCCGAAGGCAGAAAATTATACTACAATACTGCAAGAGCACATACCGCGTGCTCCGCAGCTGCAGGGGGTGGCACGGGTCGGCTACGAAGAGCAGGGCGGGCCAAAGCTCCCGCCCCAGAACCAAATACTAGGGCAAAGGACAGAAAAAACAATTTGGGGGAAGGGGCGGCAGGGCAGGGTACCGGGAGGCGGCTGGCGGCAGAGTTCTTGTTGAGGGAGACGACGCAGTCCTGCTAGGGGGCGATGAAGTTGTTGAGGTCCGATGCCTGCAGCGCCGGCGAGAACCTGCTGGAAGACATCCCTAGCCGGTGACGGACCGATCCGCCTGGGACGATTTCTCTTGTCCGCGTGTGGAATGAGGCTGAGGTTGAGCCGAGCCAAGCCGAGCGAGCAGTCGTCAATGTCAATCCGTGCTCTTCTTCTCGGCCTCCTCCTTCCTGCCTACTGCGTGCTCTGACGGAGCGGGCCGCCGCCTATATCCCATGGGCCTGGCCTTCACTGGTGGGCCCTCCTCGTTCCGCCTAGTTGTACAGTTTCGTTTCGAAAAAATCAATAGTCAAGGGGGCTTTTTGCAAATAACAAGGCGAGCTGGGATGGCGCTGGTGGTGCTTGATGGCGGCGAGCTGTTGTGTTGCGGGGCTGATCCTAGGGGGATGCCGCTGGTGCTTGGTGGCGGCGACCTGGGCAGGGCTGATCTGGGTGTCGTTGGTGCTTGGCAGTGCCGAACAGGGAAGACGGCGAGCTGAGTAGCGGCGGGGAAGGAGGGGAGGAATAGGGGGCGTCTGACACGGTGCTTAGTCACTGGAGAGGGCGGGGGACGATGAGGGAGGTGGCGGCGGGGGTCGCGGGAGAGGAGACGAGAGGACAAATTGGGGGACAAAGCTAACCTTAGCGTTACGGGATCAGGTGAGTTGAGCTCAGATTTTTTTCGTGGGTCAAACTCGTGCTTGCTAGCCTGCGAACGAGCCTACACTAGTAGAAAAAGGGTCAAATGTGCAACACATTAGTCCCGGTTTGTAACAGAACCGGCACTTAGTGTCGGTTCCAACGGCTAGGCGGGAGGAGCTCTTTAGTACCGGTTCGTGGCGAACCTTTAGCACCGGCTCATGCCACGAACCGGTACTACTGAGAGTGGTGGCAGGATGTTGTCAGAGTGGGGCCCCTCCAGCACCTTTACTACCGGTTCGTGCCACGAACCGGTACTAAAGGTCGTCCTATATAAACCCTTCGTCCACCAGCACTCTGTTCTTCCCCCTTTCCCCTCTCCCTCTCCTCTGTTCTTCCCTTTTTCCTCTCGAGTTCATCACAAAATTTGCCCCAAATTTGTCAAGATTTGCAGGCCCCATCCATTCAAATGATCACAAAGGTTAGCAACTTTGTCCTTTCATCTCCCATTGCTAGATTAGCTCTTGCATTGGTTTATATAGTGATTAATTATGGGTTTTAGTAATTTGGGAGGAATTATATGTGGTAGTATTTGATTTATATGCAAATTGAGGTCAAAATAACACTTAGTTTGCATATGTAGGTGTGGTTTACTTAGTGCCTTCTAAATCTCCGTCGTAACCACCGTCGATCGCCCGCACCGTCCCGTCGCTGGCACCACCTTGTGGTGAGCCTCTTGTTCATGAAATTTTATATAAAAAATTGATGTTTGTGTGATTTGGATATATAGTTACTCATATAATTATCTTACCCGTACGTTGTTTGTTATACATAGTGCCTTGGTTTTGATATCCGTCCCCGTCGGCCCTTGCCCTTGTTATGATTTGGATGTGGTATATTTTCTCTTAAAACTATTTGTTGCATTTCGTGTTTATGACAAATTATGCCCATCAAGCTGACATAGATATTTGTATGTAGGAGGTAGTTGAACCGAAAATTCCAATCGACCCTATTGTCGAGAGGTTAAATTTAGTTGAAAGAGAAAACGAGGATTTGAAAGAATAATTGAAAAGAATTGAGGGGGAGAAGATGGAATTGGAGTTGCATGTTGTCGATGTCGTCGATGATCACAAGATTAAGATGGAGAAAATGCGCTTGAAGATTAGAAAGATTAGAACATATACCATTCATAGTGAGGCTTGGTATCATTATGTTGTTGGATTAATTGTTACTTTAGTTGCGATCTTGATCGCATTTGTTGTTGCATTTAAATTCTTTAGCTAGAGAGTTATTTGTTTGTTGCATTTAAGTGTTGTATGAACTTTATGTATGAACTTTATGTATTGTATTAATTTGGTGTTTTCGGTGCTGTGTATTGAAGATGAGCCGGCAATGGATGTACGATGACCGATGCTCTCCCGAGTTCATTAATGGTGTGCATACTTTTCTGCTTGTGGCTGAGGCAAACAAGCGGGCGGATGGTTTTATGCCTTGTCCATGTGCTGGCTGTAAGAATGGTCACAATTACTCTACGTCAATAACCATTCACGTCCACCTATTTGAGTCCGGTTTCATGCCCCACTATAATGTTTGGACCAAGCATGGAGAAAGAGGGGTTATGATGGAAGACAATGAAAAAGAAGTGGACGACGACAGCTATCTGGCCATGGGTTCCCTGAATACGATGATACAATAATGAGGGAAGAAGCTGAGCCGGTAATGCGGGAAGAAGTTGAGCCGGCAATGCGGGAAGAAGCTGAAGAAGAGGCATCGGATGAGCCCGTTGATGATCTAGGTCGAGCCATTGCCGATGCAAAGAGAAACTGCGCAAGTGATTTGGAGAAGAAGCAGTTGCAGCGCATGTTAGAGGATCACAAAAAATTGTTGTACTCGAATTGCGTAGGTGACAAGAAAAAGCTAGGCACCACACTGGAGTTGCTACAATGGAAGGTAGAGAATGGTGTATCTGACAAGGGATTTGGAAAGTTGCTGGTAATGATAAAGAATATGCTTCCAAAGGACAACGAATTGCCCGAGAGTACGTACGAAGCAAAGAAGGTTGTCTGCCCTCTAGGGTTAGAGGTGCAGAAGATACATGCATGCCCTAATGATTGCATCCTCTATCGCGGTGAGTACGAGGATTTGAATGCTTCCCCGGTATGCGGTGCATTGCGCTATAAGAACAGCCGCGATGACCCTGGTGACGTCGAGGGCGAGCGCCCCAGGAAGAAGATTCCTGCCAAGGTGATGTGGTATGCTCCTATAATACCACAGTTGAAACGTTTGTCCAAAACAAAGAGCATGCCAAGGCGATGCGATGGCACAGAGAATACCGTAAGAAAGACGGAAAGTTGAGAGTACCCACTGACGGGTCGCAGTGGAGAAAAATCGAAAGAAAGTACGAGAAGCAGTTTGCAGATGACGCAAGGAACGTATGGTTTGGTTTAAGCGCAGATGGCATTAATCCTTTTGGGGAGCAGAGCAGCAACCATAGCACCTGGCCTGTGACTCTATATTTGTATAACCTTCCTCCTTGGTTGTGCATGAAGCAGAAGTTCATTATGATGCCAGTGCTCATCCAAGGCCCTAAGCAACCCGGCAACGACATTGATGTGTACGTAAGGCCATTAGTTGAAGAACTCTTACAGCTGTGGAATGGAACAGGTGTACGTGCGTGGGATGAGCACATGGGGGAAGAATTTGACCTAAAGGCGTTGCTGTTTGTGACCATCAATGATTGGCCTGCTCTCAGTAAACTTTCAGGACAGACAAACAAGGAATACCACGCATGCACGCACTGTTTGGACGATACCGACAGTATATATTTGGCTAATTGTAAGAAGAATGTGTACCTGGGACATCGTCGATTTCTTCCGAGCAGGCATCCCGTAAGAAAGGAAGGCAAGTATTTCAAAGGTGAGGCGGATCACCGGACGAAGCCTCGCCACCGTACTGGTGCTGATGTACATGATATGGTCAAGGATTTGAAGGTGGTCTTTGAAAAGGGTCCTGGTGGACAACCTGTTCCGAATGATGCTGACGGACGCGCACCCATGTGGAAGAAGAAATCTATATTTTGGGACCTTCCCTATTGGAAAGACCCAGAGGTCCGCTCCGCAATCGATGTGACGCACGTGATGAAGAATCTTTGTGTGACCCTACTTGGCTTCTTGGGCGTGTATGGGAAGACAAAAGATACACCTGAGGCACGGGAGGACCAGCAACGTATGCACGGAAAAGACGGCATACATCAGGGTCATGCAAGATACGCTCTTACCAAAGAAGAGAAGGCAATCTTCTTTGAATGCCTGCTCAGTATTAAGGTACCGTCTGGCTTCTCGTCGAATATAAAGAGAATAATAAACATGACAGAGAAAAAGTTGCATGGTGCATTTGGATCACACGCAATGGAAGGACTTTCAGGCAGATTAGGCCCTCCTTTAGCTCTTGGAGATGTATGTTTATTCATGACATCTCTCTGTTGGTACATAGGGTAAAGGATATCATCAAGAAAAACTTCTTGGTTGGATTCAGAGCCTTCAATAGGTTCTTTCTGTACCTTGTTGTATATAGGTAACCTCTTTAGATGTCTCTTAGGTAAGTCTTTTGTTTCTTTGTAAATATTTATATCTCTTTTTTGGTACTGTGTGAGATGAATAAAGGACTGTGGGGCTGTTGCCTCACAGTAAATAGTCAAAAAAACTGCTTCCGGTTGCATTGAGGGGGCTTCTACCGGAAAACGTTCGATTAGCCATTGTGAAGCTGTATGCATTCCTCAATGCAATCTCTCAGAAGGTAATCGATCCAGAAATCATATCAAGATTAGAGAATGATTTGGTGCAATGTCTTGTCAGTTTCGAGTTGATGTTCCCACCATCCTTCTTCAACATCATGACGCACGTCCTAGTTCACCTAATCAACATAGATGGGTACTCAGGAACCAAGGAGCTGCTCAAGGCCGGCGACTGTACCACATCCGCCCCTTTCATGGTGGGAGATCATAACTGGGTCGTGAAGTATTACCCAAACGGCAACGACAAACCTGGTTACATATTTGTGTATCTGGTTCTTGATTCGTCTGGTGACGAGGGCGTGAAGGCCAAAGTCACCTTCAGCATCCTTGACAAGGGTGGAGAACCGGGACGTGGATTTTTAGAACATCTGCACCCGGGCCCTGCTATCCTAGCTGTCCAATATTGCTTTAAGATCTGTGCAACACAACTAACTTTCTATCTGAAATTTTTTCTTTTTTGTTTCTCTCGCATAAAACATGTTTTGAAGTTCAAACCTTTGCAGCGTGGCAAAGCTTTCTACAAAAATCTGAAAGATTTATCCTAGATTCTAGATAGAAAGTTTTGCCACGCTGCAAAGGTTTGAACTTCAAAACATGTTTTATGCGAGAGAAACAAAAAAGAGAAATGTGTTTGCACGAATCGCGAAGCGCAGAATGGATGGCTAGATAGTGAGGGCCTGGGTGCAGGTGTTCTATTATATATTTTCGGTGGAAAACCTGTGCCTTCTTACATCAAAGTCGCCCCAGAACATGTGTTTCCATTCAGCGGCTCAGATTGGGGTTTCGGTGATTTTATCAAGCATGAGGATTTGGAAGGTTCGGTGCATCTAGGAGGCGATAGTTTCAGAATCAAGTGTGATGTGGCCGTGAAGAAGATCCGTAGCGAAGAGACACATGCAAATCAGTTTGTTGTGGTTCCTCCAAGCAACTTGCATCGGCAGCTCGGTGACCTCTTGAAAAGCAAGGATGGAGCAGACGTGCCTTTCGAGTTGGTGGCGAGATATTCTCGGCTCATAGGTCCGTGCTCGCCGCTCGTTCGCCGGTCTTCAAGGCGGAGCTCTTTGGTGCCATGAGGGAGAAATCCGGTGATCCAATTGAAATTGATGATATAGAAGCTGATGTGTTCAAGTCCTTGCTCCATTTCATCTACACGGATTCACTCCCTGAGACGACTCATGAAGGAACCGATGAAGGCGCAGCGCAAGAAGATATAGCAACAGCTGGCCATCTACTTGTAGCGGCAGATAGGTACGACATTGCGAGGCTCAAGCTGATATGTGAGGAGATATTGTGCAATCACATTGACTCCAGCATGGTTGCAACTAGTTTGGTTTTGGCTGAGCAGCATAATTACCATGGACTCAAGGAGGCTTGCTTTGAGTTCCTTGCTTCTCCATCCAATTTGGAAGCGATGATCGCAAGTGATGGTTACCAAAATCTAAAAACCAGTTGCCCGTCTCTTCTGCGAGAGCTGATTGCTAGACTCTTGCCTGTTGAGCTGACAGCAGCCAAGGATATTATCAGGGACATTTAGTATGCACTCACGTGTGTGGGTACTAATGATCGTATTATCAAGTAAGCTTAAAATCTACTCCCTCCGTTCCATAATACTTGTAGTTGTTTTAGTTCAATTTTAAACTAAAACCACGACAAATAAATATTTAGAACGGAGGGAGTATTTTGCTAGTTCCGGTGTATGCATGTATGGTTGCATAGATGTGTAAGAATAAAAATGCTATTTTGTTTGAAATGTTCATACATATTGTGAAAATTATATGTGTATGCTGAATAAAATGCTGAAAATGTGATGTTGAAACTTTATAAACATGGTTCCAGTTTTGATCTGTGATGCCGGAAAATTATGCATGATGAGAAGGACACCATAATGAGAATTCCATAAATCGGAGGAGAGTTCTCTAAAATGGGAAGGACTGCATGTTGAGAAATAGCTAAACTGAAAGGATTACTGCACATGGACGTCCCTGATAGTTTGGGGGCGTCCAGCTAGGTGTGGCTATGTATTTCGTTTCCCTCATGTCTAGCAGGAAGCATGTTCCTACGGGCTGGACAATGTGGAGAAGATAAATTGTGATGTAAAGTGACAAACGTGATCGTGGTCGAGGACGAGGAGACGACATCGCTGAGTTTGATGTCACACACATGCTGTGAGGCAAACGGAGCAACTGGAATGTAATTCTAGCAACTAGCTACTGGTACAATCCATATTCACCCTCTTCTCTTTTATATTTTTGGAGTTTTTAAAATTATGAAATAATTGTTGGATGTAATTCATGTTTTTTTGCGGGAAGATGTAACTCATGTCGTGTGCACATGCAAAAACTCATAGAAAAATATGACTTATTTTGATGTGTACAGAAAAAAGATAATTTTCTATCATATTGAAATTGATGATATAGAAGCAGGTGTGTTCAAGTCCTTGCTCCATTTCATCTACACGGACTCACTCCCTGAGACGACTCATGAAGGAACCGATGACGGCGCAACACAAGAAGATGTAGTGACAGCTGGCCATCTCCTTGTAGCGGCGGATAGGTATGACGTTGCGAGGCTCAAGCTGATATGCGAGGAGATATTGTGTAATCACATCGATTCCGACATGATTGCAACTAGCTTGGTTTTGGCTGAGCAGCATAATTACCATGGACTCAAGGAGGCTTGCTTCGAGTTCATTGCTTCTCCGTCCAATTTGGAAGGGATGATCAATTTGGAAGGGATGATCGCAAGTGATGGTTACAAACATCTAAAAAGGAGTTGCCCGTCTCTTCTCAAAGAATATATCAGGGACATTTAGTACGTACTTACTTGTGTGGGTACTAATGATCATATCATCAAGTAAGCCTAGAATCTATTTTGCTAGTTCCCGTGTATGCCTGTATGGTTGCGTAAATCAGTAAATGTGTAAGAATAAAAATGCTAATTTGTTCGAAATGTGCATATTGTGAAAAGTATATATGTATGGTGAATAAAATGCTCAAAATGGATGTTGAAACTTTATGAACATGGTCTTGATTTTGATCTGTGATGCTCAAATTGTGACATTGAAACTTTATAAACATTGTCTCCATTATGCATTTCGTGTCTGTCATGTCTAGCAGCGAGCATGTTCCTACGGCAGGAGAATGTGGAGAAGAAAAAATGTGAGGTGAAGGGGATAAATGTGATCGTGGTCGAGGAGATCGACGTCACTGAGTTCGATGTCATGCACATACTGTGGGGCATGGATTTTTTGATAAAGTTCTTCTGAAAATATTCATGTATTGTTAGTATGATTCTTGAGAAATATTTGCAAACTAAATTATTATGTTTCATGTACAAAACTAAGGCAATAATAATTACAGTGACCAAACAGTTTAGAGATAGCAGTAGAAAAAGGTCCTCGTTTCTTCCACTAAAGTTCAGGTAACGATTACAAGATACACATTCAGATCAATAAAAAGTTTCCTGAGTATGGAGAGGGACAAAACAAGTGCAGTCTTCTATCCCAAAACTGCAGAAGAGGAAACAGAATAAGATCAATCAATATTCCTAAACTTGCTGGATGAAAAATACATCGGATGGAAGCCACTATCGCACGCGAACCCAGATGCATCTTAAAAGATTGAGAAAAGAATAAAAATCTTGTTTAAGAAAAAACAAGGAGAGGAATCACTGCTACCTAAACTTTTCAAGGAAGACGACGGGGAAGATGAGGAGGAGCTCTAGACTCCTCACTGTGCCTTGCCGCCGAGCCGCTGGACTCTAGATCTGGCCACAACCGAGCTGCTCACGGTGGTGATGATGCTGCTCGTGGTTCGTTGATGCCCAACATCCTCTCACCACCCCCCCCCACCCCACCATGGCGTTGAGGCAGCCACGCTGCTCCATCTTACCTCGATGGCGGATCTGGCGAAAGAGGCAGCAGGGCGTGGGCGGAGGACAATCGACTACCCGTGAGAAGCACGTCTCAGGAGAGGGAAGGGGGCCATGGAGGAGGAGTAACCCGGCGATGCGTGGCCATGGCGAGGGAGGAGGGAGCCGGCGGCAAGCCGGATTCGACAGACACAGGATGGGGAACGAGAGAGAGAAGGAATGAGGTGTGGGGAACGGCCGAACGAGAGAGATACGATGTGACCTGTATTCCTGCCGCCATGCCACGTATAGCGCTGAGAAAATAAGGATATGGGTTGTTGGGTGGGACTAGGTGGGGCACGCTCGTGCGGATCCACATGATGCAGCGACGGAGACGATTCGAGTTGCGCGCGCAACCAGTTAGGCTTAGACATATTCGCATACTGTGGAGCAAACGGAGTAATTTCTAGCAACTAGCTACTTGTACAATCCGTATTCGTCCTCTTCTCTTTACATTTTTGCTGTTTTTGAAATTCTATGAAATAATCTACGGATCTAATTCATCTTGTGTGTGTATATGCAAAAACTCGTAGCAAAGTATGACTTATTTTGACCTATACAGAAAAAGATATATATCATCTCCATGCTATTTAACTCGCACCACTCATTTCGAATCTTGTCTTTATTTTTATCTAGGACATCGATGATCATATCTTAGATAGGCAGATCGAATCTAGCTCTCCTCACGAGAAACTCCTCCCAGGGCGGGGGTCTTGTCGCCTCCCGCCAGCGCGGCCGCTGATCCGCCTTTTCTCCGGTGGCCTTAGGGCCATGGAGGCATGGTGGACTTCAGCCCTCGACGGTGGGAGGGCTCCTGCTTCATTTTAGATCTTTTTTTACGGTTGATAAGGGTTTTTGTCCTATTCAGGGAGGCGAGGCGATGACGACTCCCTTTAGTTGGAATAAGGTCCTCCCCGACCCGCGCCCATTCCCCGTATCGGCGGTGCATACAACGTCGTCGAAAGACGTGTGGAGGTGTGTCTCCAGCAGATCTCGTGGGATTCGGTCGATATTGGTCTTGGGGTGGATCTTCTTGGATCAAGTCTTGGTGCGTCTACGTTCGTGTGTCTATAGGTTGGATTCTTCTGATCTATGCTTCTCTTCATCGGCGATGGTTGTTGTTCTGGTGCGCTGGTCCCGTGGGGCCTTGGCACAACAACTTTCCGACTGTCTACTACAACGAGTTTTGTCCGACTCCGGTGAAGGAGGGGCGATGATGGAGATCCAGTGTTTGTAGTCGTCGCTAGGTGGTCAATTTACCTAGATGTAATTTTATTATTTCTAGTGTTTTTTGTATTGCCATGACAATTGATGAATAGATTGAAAGTTTTCTCACAAGAAAATGATCATATCTTAGGATATATACATATTTGCAAGTAGACATGACATAACATTACTGAGATCTATGGATTATTTCACAAGATAATATGGGTTGCACAAAATCTACTCTTGGGTGTAGGTATTGTTATTAAATGGACTAATATAGGACTTAAGAAGAAGGGAAACAATTCTCGTCACATCATTGGTCCGCTGACTCGATCAATTATTTCTTCTACATCGCCTCTTCATCTTTCTCCTCCTTATCGGTATTGTTGAACATGCATATTAACACCATCACACGGTTGAACCAAAATGTGTGTGATATGCTTATCATACATGAAGGCCCATGCGGTCCCGTTTGTGAAGTGCTAGGCTGTAATGGTGCTTCTGTGATGTGTAGCACATGGAACAATGTTGCCCTAGAACACTCATTTGCATTGTGAGACCCCACATCACAAATGATCTTTTTAATCCTTGACTTGACTCGGTCAATCCTTAGTTGTGGGCCAATAAAGTCTCTAACTTCACTAAAAGACGCCCTTCAGTTACACGGTCAAAAAAACCCACCCAAACACCACAACAACAAAAATGAAAAGTGATACACTCACAGACGATTCACTATGGATCGGTCATAGCAAACATTCTCCCACCAATCACTTCCCAGATTTTCACCGTTGGGCCACTCTTTTCCTAGTTTTCAACCATAAATTGACACATTCATCTGTAACCAAGATTCTGTAAAGTCTGTTCATAGGTGTGGCATCTCTGATAAAAAAAACACTCTATTGTTTCCTCCACACGCCAAACCCACTAGCACGTAAATAATTTTCACAACTCAAAAAAATTATCATGTAAAACAAACACATGTACAACCCTAAGAACATAAGCGGCGCAACAAAGCATGCACTGCCCTTCCAGTTTAAAGTATGAATCTTACTGCACATGGACGTCCCTGATTGTTTGGGGGCGTCCAGCTTGGTGTGGTTATGCATTTCGTTTCTCTCATGTCTAGCAGCGTGCATGTTCCTATGGCAGGAGAATGCGGAGAAGAAAATAGTGATGCAAAGGGACAAACGTGATCATGGTCAAGGAGAGGACGTCGCTGAGTTTGATGTCATGCACATGCTCTGGGGCAAAAGGAACAGCCGGAAAGTACTCCCTCCGTAAAGAAGTATACGAGCGTTTAGATTATTAAAGTAGTGATTTAAATGCTTTTATATTTCTTTACAAAGGGAGTAATTTGTAGCAACTAGCTACTTGTACAATCGATATTCACCCTCTTCTCTTTACATTTGTGGTGTTTTTCAAATTATGAAATAATTGATGGATGCAATTCATCTTGTGTGTGTATATGCAAAAACTCGTAGCAAAGTATGACTTATTTTGACCTATATAGAAAAAACATATAGTTTTATATCATGTCCATGCTATTTAACTCGCACCACTCATTCGAATCTTGTCTTTTTTTTATCTCGGACATCAATGATCATATCTTAGGTTTCCGCAAAAAAAGATCATATCTTAGGACAAATATTTGCAAGTGGACATGATATAACATTACTGACATCTATGAATTATTTCACAGGATAATGGGTTGCACAAAATCTACTCTTTGGTGTAGGTATTGTTACTAAATAGACTAATCTAGGACTTCAGAAGAAGGAAACAGTTCTCGTCACAGCATCGGTCCGGTGATTCGATCAATCACTTCTCCTACATCGCCTCTTCCTCTTTACCCTCCTTTTCTATACTATTGAACATGCATATTACCACCCTTCATCGCACACGGTTGAGCCAAAATGTGTGTGATATGCCTATCATACATGAAGGCCCACACCGACCCGTTTGTGAAGTGCTAGGATGAAATGGTGCTTGTGTGATATATAGCACATGGAACAATGTTGCCCTAGAACGCTCATTTGCACTGTGAGACCCCACATCACAAAAGATCTTTTTTATGCCCACTTGCGATGTGTTGCACATTACACGCAATTTCTAACTGATAACTGTGTGCGATATGCTTGCACATTATATAAGTTTGGTCGTCTCCGCAACCCTAAACATCTAACTCTTTAACACCCCTCCCCCGCTCCCCTCTGAACGATATGGCACAATGTGCATGGCTGGAGCCGACACCCTTCTTCCCTTCCCAGGGTATTTACATGGGAGAAGGTCGAGTGATGCATGAGCTCTCCAAGAGGCAAGGAGGAGTTTGTAGCACCACGCGAGGACCTGAGAGGAGAGGAGGATGGTAGCTGATGCAACAGTACGATGGGAGTGGACATGAGGAGGTGGCACCGGAGGAGCCCCCTTCCGCCGCGGGCAATTCCATGTGAGGATACACAAGGGGCTTATTTCTCATGTCCCTGTTGGGGTGACAGCTCTGTGTGGTTCTTTGACTAACCAAGAATAAATGTTTTTTTTTTTGACAAAAAAAGATTTCTTCTCTGCTTTTTTATGTGAGTGAAGATTTCTTCTCTGCTGACTGCTGTAGGTTAGACTCTCTGCACTAGCAGTAGCAAGTGCTGGGCACAAGGACCTTGCAGCAGCAGCTTGAGACAGTTTGGCAATATTTCAGTTACATTTATGGGGTCATCATCCGTTGTTTGCTCGATGGCGAAGCTCCCAAAAAACAGGGCGCCACTGATGTCCGCCTAAACCTGCCTTGGAAGCAACTCCAATGAAGCGCACGCCGGGCATCCGATCCGATCCGTTCCATGCCTTCCTCGTCCACCCGTGCAAGAAACGGACCAACGCACCATCCATATAAAAGCGCACCAAAGCATTACTAGCTCCGCTGCATCCCGTTCCATGGTTCGCCATTAATGACGATGAGCAAGCCGCACGCCGCGTGCTCCCTCTTGCTAGCCCTGCTCATCGGCCTCACGCGCCCTTCGCCGTGCGCGTCCTCCCTGTACAACCCCCCGCCGCCGGACATGGCGTACCACCACGGCGGCGTGCTCGACGGCACCGTGCCGGTCTCCGTGCTCTACTACGGCGCCTTCTCGCCGCACCACAAGGCCGTCCTCGCCGACTTCCTACTCTCGCTCTCCCCGCGCTCGCGCCCCCACGCCTTCGGCGCTCCGGCGGCCGCGTCGTCGGCGTCGGTGGCTCAGTGGTGGGAGACCGTCGACCGGTACGTGCAGAGGACCGGCAGGGAGCGGACGCGGGTGATGCTGACCAACCAGGTGTCCGACGAGGGGTGCTCGCTGGGGAAGCACCTGTCGCGGCTCCAGGTCGAGCAGCTGGCGGCGCGGCTCGGCGTCGCCCCCGGCGGCGTGGCCGTCGTGCTCACCGCCGCGGACGTAGCGGTCGACGGCTTCTGCGGGAGCTCCTGCGGGCTGCACGGCTCGCTGGCGCCCGGCGGCGCGGTGCACGTGTGGGTGGGCAACGCCGCCGTGCAGTGCCCGGGCCGGTGCGCGTGGCCGTTCCACGCCGCGGACCCTGCCGCGGCGGCGACGGCAGGGCCTGGGCGCCACAAGGGCGGGGAGACTCCGCTCCGTGCGCCCAACGGAGACGCCGGGGTGGACGGCATGGTGATCAACCTCGCGGCGCTGCTGGCCGGGGCGGTGACCAACCCGTACGGGCACGGATACTTCCAGGGCGACGCCGGCGCGACGGTGGAGGTCGGCGGCGGGTGCCCGGGAGTGTACGGGCGCGGTGCGTACCCTGGCTACCCCGGCGCGGTGAAGCTTGACACGGCCACCGGCGGCGGATACAACGTGGTGGGCAGGAACGGCAGGAGGTACCTCGTGCCGGCCCTGCTCGATCCCGCCAACTACTCCTGCCTTATCATGGCCTGATCCAATCACAAACCAAGCCGTTTAATTAACTTGTATACTTAGGCCGCGAGTTTATGCATGAGACTTCAAAAGCTTTGCTTGATAGTAGGCACCGATCTAATCGTCACGTCTAGCAGCTGCGTGATGCACGTTCGTAAGCGACTCATGTCAAAGCAGTGTAGCCCCTTAAAAAAGTTATATGCATGGATATCAATGCAGAGCAACGGTGTGATTAGAATTAATCTCTTACTTAAAAAGGTAATCAGGTCTATACTTCCTCCTCCGGTCCTCCCTAAATGGATTGCCGATATATTCAGTCAAAACGTCAAATATTTCTAAGTTTAGCTATATGTATAGAAGAAAATATTAACAATTACTCCGTTTGAGCGGAACTTATGTACGGACAGAAGGAGTACAATACTGAATAAATATATTTGTAAAATATATCTAATGATGGATGTACTGATACCGACTTGGCACTGTTTATCTTCATATTTTTCTTATACTAGCAAAAGGGCTCGTGCGTTAGAACGGGAGAAAAAAAATAATATCATAATCTCGAATAACCATGATCATCTTTTGATGCATCACCGAGATACACTATCACTCTAAATTTCGTGAAATCATGAACATTTTTTTAAACTCGAGAACATAATTGAAATCGTGAATATTTTTCAAATTTATGAACACTTCTACAAATTTTTGAACATTTTTTGAATTCCTGAACATTTTATACTATTTGCAAACATTTTTCTAAAACTGTGTTTTTTTTACAATTTTCTTGATCGGCGAACATTTCTAGAATGACAAAGATCATTTTGTAAATTGGTGGAATAATTTTTGAAATTCACAAATATTCTTTTGATTTAACGATCATTTTTCGAAATGCGTGATTATTTTTTTGAATTAGTGAACATTTTATGAATAAATAAACTATTTTGTAAGTCACGAATAGTTTTTGAATTTTTAGGATATTTTTTAGACAATTTTGAAGTCAGGGTGTCATCAGGCCGTCGTCGCACAAAGCCCAGACGCACTTTAGGCCTAGTTTGGCAGCAAAGTATTTTTAAAACTATGGTAATTAAAAACCAGAGTATTCTCCTGGGTGGGCAAGGAATACTACAGTTTTTCTAAAAACAATGTGTTCGACGTACTTTCGTACATGATTTAGCAAGAAAATTTATTCTTAGAAATGAATGAATTTTCTAAGTGCACAACTTCCTCATGTGTGTGTTTATGTGGTCTATTACGTGCATGACCTTAGTGCATGTGCAAATACTACTCCCTCCGTTCCTAAATATTTGTCTTTCTAGAGATTTCAACAAGTTTTTTTTGCGGGTGAAATAGCAATGTATTAATCAATCACAGGGTCCTTACAATCAACGGATGCTATTTCCATAACTTCAACTGGACTAGCTCCTAACCAAGTCATGGTCCTACCTTGGGTTCTAGCAAAACTAGCTAAACTATCACTAGCCTTATGAGATCTAGATATAAGGGAAATACAAGTTTTCCTAAGACCCAACAGATGCTTGATCTCTCTGACAATTGAGGAGTATACCGACCGGTCGATCTCAGAGCTTGATATGAGCGTGACTGCTTCAGAGGAATCCAACTCCAACACTAGTGGTGTGTCACATCGCTGTATTGCCAAAGACAAACCCTCCATACATGCGCAAAGCTCCGCCTCGAGGGGGTCCCTGCACGAGTACAACGCCCTGCAAGCCGAGTAGTTGATGGCGCCTAGGTGATCACGCAGGATCATCCCCGCCCCAGCTTCGCCAGACACAGCAAAAGAGCCATCTGTGTTTACTTTGCACCAACCCTCATCCGGTTTCGTCCATCTTGAACTGCAGCATCGCTCCCCCTCTTCCTCGAGCTTTGCCATTCAACATAAGCTTTTCCCTTGGCCGGATCAGCTTGTGGGTTTAGCTTTATACCCAACAAAGATTCCAAGTAGCTTTGCAAAAAACGTGTTGACACTTCCATTGGCGGGGCAGGCTTCGCATGAGTAAGCTCATTACGAACAAACCAACTTCTCCAAAAGATCATTAGTACCATTGTGCGCCCAAGCTCATTAAGAGGACTCAACAAATGTAGCAGCCATTCCTTTCCGTTATTCAGTATAGAAGCTATGTCAGGCAGCCTCCATACCTTAGCCATAGCCAGAAACAGATCCCGTCCGAGCTGATACCGAACGAACGGATGAAAATTATCCTCCTCTTCTATTCCACACACCGGACATATACTCGTAGTCTCCAACCCAATCCGGTGTTTCTTCTTCCAGGTAGGAAGTGCATCAGTAGCCATCCGCCAAGCGAAGTGCTTCACTGCTGGCGGGGCACCGCACTTCCAAATGAAGTCCCAGCAGGCGCGACGTCCTGAGGGTGATGCACTAGACGAGGACGCAGTATCCTGATAATCCTCGTCGAAGGCCAACTCATATGCAGACTTAACCGAAAAGCTGCCATGGCAACCAGGTCCCCAAGCAATAACATCCCCCATCGACCTGGGCGAGGCGCGGATCTTTAGGATTTCCTGTACATCTGCTTCCACAAAGGAAGCCTGAAGAAGCTCCATATTCCATGACCCATTATCATTCAGAAGACCGGACACAAAACGAATGCGGCAACGCCCTTGCGGGGAGATCGGTTTGTAAGAGTAGGGTCTAGGAATCCAATTATCTCGCCAAACCCTTATGCTTGCACCGTCACCAACTCTCCACAGTAGACCCTTTTTCAGCAGTTCTAGCCCATGGCAGATAGCTTGCCATGAAGATGAACCGTTTCCAGAAAACACTGTATCTTCCAATTTACCATCCGGGTAGTACCGCGCTTTTAAAACCCTAGCACACAGGCTTTCCGGCTTGGTTATAAGTCTCCATGCCTGCCGAGCCAATAATGCTTGATTGAACAACCTGAAATCATGGAAACCAAGACCTCCCCTCTCCTTGGGCTGCATGAGATCATCCCAATTCTTCCAATGTACTTTCCTCTTCCCCTTTGCCGACCCCTAGTAAAAATTCCGTACCATGCGCGTAAGATCACCACAAACAGAAAAAGGTACCTTGAACACACCCATGATGTATGTTGGAAGAGCCTGTGCAACTGACTTGATCAACACTTCTCTTCCCGGTTGCGCAAGGAGGCCGTCACCCCACTGTATCAATCGCTTGGTTAACCGAGTCTGAAGGTTCTGAAAACGGCCCTTAGACATCCGACCCTCTGGTGTCGGCAGGCCCAAGTAGCGTTCCTCAAATAGCAAATTAGTGATCCCAAGCACTGCTCGTACCTCCTCCTGCCTCGCCGCGTGACAAGCATCCCCAAATAGAATTGAGCACTTATTAGGGTTTAGGCACTGGCTTGTCGCCCTACTGTATACATCCAACAAGGCTTTGACCTCCCGTGCTTGTTCACCTGTTGCTTGAAAGAACAACAACGTATCATCAACAAACAATAAGTGGGACACGCCAGGTCCTCGTCTAGCCACTTTCACTAGTGTGATGTCCCCTGTGGCCACTTTGTTCCTTAGTAAAACAGAAAGTCCATCTGCCACCAATAAGAAAAGAAACGGGGATAGCGGATCTCCTTGCCGAAGCCCACGCGTCGGTGCAAATGAATCCAAGAAGGTTCCATTAAGTTTGACAGAGTACCTCACCGACGTGACACAAGACATTATCCAGTCAACCCATTGCTAAGAGAAACCTAACTTTTGCATCATTTGCCTCAAAAAGACCCAATCAACTTGATCGTATGCTTTTGATAAGTCCAATTTGTACGCACAGTAACTCCTTGTGGGATCCTTCTCCTGCTTAATATGATGGATACATTCAAACGCAACAAGTGCGTTGTCCGTGATCATCCTTCCTGGGATGAATGCACTCTGCTCAGGAGATATGAGATCATCCAATAAAGGCCTCATCCTATTCACCAGGCACATGGAGATCACCTTATAGATAACATTGCACAGACTAATTGGTCTGTAATATGTGATTCTCACTGGATTGGGGATCTTGGGAATAAGTACAATTGAGGTAGAATTCACCCCCTCCGGCATGATACCTATACTGAAAAAATCCCTTACCGCTGCCAAAACCCCCTCCTTGAGGGTACTCCAATTCCTCTGGAAGAATCTCGTAGGAAAGCCATCTGGACCCGGGGATTTTAGAGGGCCAATCTGGAACAAGGCATCCGAAATCTCTTTATTTGTAAAAGGCGCACATAGCTTAGTATTATCCTCTTCAGTAACCACCTGGTTTATTAGGTCCAGAATAGGCGCAACATTAAGCGTCGGATCAGCTGTAAAAATATCATGGAAATACATATTAGCCAAATCTCCCATGCCGGCAAGGTCCGAGTGTATTACTCCAACGCTGTCCGTAAGTTCACGGATCTTGTTCTTCCTTGCCCTCCACACTGCCTTACTTTGGAAATATCTTGTGTTTCTATCCCCTTCCTTTAGCCACGTAATACGCGAACGTTGCAACCAAAGCATCTCTTCTTGATACAAAAGCTCATTCATCTTATCCGTCACCCGAACTATATCTTGGCGATCAACATTCATGCACATCAACTCCTCTAGCTGGGACCGAGATTTTGCTAGCTCTCGAGTTACATTATCGAATTTTTTGCTCCAAAGACGCAGGGTTGTCATTGTTTTAGTTAGCGCGTCTCTCAGCTGTGTCATGTTGTGCACACCTTCCGCAGCCTCCCAAGCCTCCTTAATCACCTCCGGTAAAGCTCCGTCCCTCTCCCAAAAAAGTTCATACCTCCGCTGCTTCCCTCCATTCGGTCCTCGATCAGCCGACCCCTTCAGTACAAGTGCCACATGATCCGAGCATGGTGATGGCACATGAAGTATCGAAGCATAAGTGAACAAATTCCTCCATGCGTTGTTAGCCACTACCCTATCCAGCCCCACCTTCACATTGCCTCCTCCGCCCCTCTTATTATCATACGTAAACGGGGTCCCAACAAAACCTAGGTCAACAAGACCACAAATCTCCAACGTATCACGGAAAGCGACCATTTGTGGCTCACCCCGTGGTGTCGCTGAAAGATGCTCAAAGCCCCAAATGGCCTCGTTGAAGTCACCCACCACTAGCCAAGGTAAATCATTCACAGCTTTTAGTTGTTCAATTTTGGACCAAATACGGTGCCTGTTCTCCACACGCGGTTCACCATATATACAAGTAATCCGCCATTGGGCTGCCCCTTCCTGAACACGGACTGTTGCATCAATAAAATGTTCTTCCTTGTCCAGGATTACCACATCATAACTCTCATGCCAATACAATGCAAGACCACCGCTCATGCCATTACTGTCAACTCCTACAAAACCCTTTAACCCAATCCTCCCTCGCACCTTCTTCATTCTTTCAGCCTTTTGCCTTGTTTCACACAAAAACACCACACTGGGGGAATGCGACTGACAGATAGTCGCCAACTCACGAACTGTCCGGGGATTCCCCCCTCCCCGGCAGTTCCAACTAAGGATATTCATTGAGCCCGGCGGTCCTCCTCGTGGGAGGCCGCCTCTTCCGTCATTACAACATCGTCCCTCTCCTCACCCTGCTTCCTCCTTTTTATAACTTGTGTCTTACCCGGCGTAGATGACGGCGCAGGCACTACAATTTCCCCTGACCCACTTCCACTTTCCAAAAGCAAAACCGTGTTTGGGACCTTGCCAGCAAGATTCGGCACTGGTTGGCCACGAACCATCACAACTCCATCAGCCCCCATGATTCTTTTCCAAGCGGTCTTGAGGTCCTCCTCCCCAATGTTGGGGGCGCTCGACACCAGAATCCCACTCCTACCATCCTTCTTTCCAACCACCTCTGCTCCTCCAGGCAGCCGACTTTCTACACTACCCCTATCTCCTGGGATTCCTACTCCTCTACCACCGCCTCTACCAGCCCGTCTAACTCCTCCCTCATCGAAACCTGCTGGCCCACCTCCTTTGCTTCGCCCTACACCACCTCCTGCCATTGCCAGTTCAACACTCCAGTGCAACCAGTCCCCCCAATCACATTCAGAAGGATCGTGAACCCCGTCTCCGCACTCTTCCACCACATGGCCCATACAGCCACAAAAGAAACAGAAATCTGGAAGCTTTTCATATGTAACCGGATACCTTTTGGTCTCTTTGAGCATAATACTCACGAATCTCACCAACGGTTTCTGCACATTCATAAACACCCTTACCCTTAAGTGGCTAGATGGATTATTTTTTTAGTGAAATTTGAGAAGAGAAGATTCAAAACTCTACGTCAGGATGCCTTACCAGAGCGATGAGGAGATTGGGAAGTAAAAAGAATTCCTAAACTCTATGATATATAATTCCTGAATGACTCAAAACATTTTTCTAGACACAACTCGGCTGCTAAAAACGATCAAGCAATGGGGCTCCTAAGGTCGGGAAAGGCTCTGATACCAACTTGTAACGCCCTCGATGCGGCTATATCTCCCACGTGTCGAAGCACGACTTAGAGGCATAACCGCATTGAAAGCAATATCGCAAGTGAGGTAATCTTCACACAACCCATGTAATACAATAAGGGAAAGAGATACATAGTTGGCTTACACTCGCCACTTCACACAATTACATTGTAACGCCCGGATAATCTTGCTACAGAAATCCCACACTAATCATGCCATGTCATCCCGATTACTGTTGCTAAACGCCCGTTAGTTCAAACCGCGTCAACTTCAAATTTAAAATTAAAATTAATGTCGGCAATAAAAGTTTTCAAAATTTGAAACAAAAATGTTCGGTGGTTGCCAAATATTACACCGGTAATTATGGTGAGGTAAACACCTTTTTATAAAATGCCTAAATACTTTTAGATGAATTAAACAGGAAAGAAATAATAAAAGAAAATACAAAAAGGGAAAACAAAAGAAAAAGAAAAGAGAGAGAAAGCCCCCCCTCCCTGGGCCGTGGCCCAACTGGGCCAACCCAACCGGCCACCCCACCAGGCCGGCCCACCTCCCCTCCTACTAACCCTCCCACCGTGACCTAACCCATCCCACGATCCCCACTTCCCCTCCCCACGTCTCCCTCATCCTCCCACTCCGCTGCCACACACACGCACGCACGCACACTCGGTGGTGCGGGCACCCGAGCCGCCGCACCCCTGAGGCCGCCGCCCGCCGGCGCCGGGAACCGCCACCCCCGGCCTCCTCCTCGCGGCTCCCAACCTCCTGCACCGCATCCCCATCCTCCTCCCCACCGGACTGCGCCCGCCTCACCGACGCCGGACGCCATCGCCGGCCTGCCTCCTCTCCATTGCGACGTCCCCGACCTCCACCTCGCACCCCCGCTGCCCAGTTCCCTACGACCCCCCTGTGAGCTTCGCCGTTCGTCCCCTCCCTTCTCCTCTAATTCGCATCGCCGTCGCCCGCCTGTGCCTCGACGCTGCCGAGCCCGGACCTGCTCCGGACAAGCCCGTCACCCCCCCTCACCTCACCAGCGATGCGGCCTTGCCAGCCCGCGCGCCCGCGCCTCTCCCTGCTGCAGCTGCCATGCCCTCGCCCCGCATCGCCATCTCCGGCCTCCCCGTGACGCCCAGGCCGCGCCCGCTTGCCCCCCCTCGCGCCTGGCTGACCATGGCCGCGCCCGTGGCCTCTTCCCCCTGTCGTGTGGTCGGCCCGGCCCCGCCGCTCGCCGGAGCTGGCCGGCCCTTCCCTTGCGAGCGCCCGCATGCTCACGGGGCTTCGCCCCAGCAACCGCGCTCGTTAGCGCTAACCCGCACGCCCGCAAAAGGCCCCTGGGGTCAATGACAGGAGGGCCCCGCCTCCAAAATGTTTAAAAAAAGGATATAAAAAAGGGATTTAAAATAATAATAATAATAATTAATTGATTACTTAATTAAATAACTAATTAGGACAAATAATTAACCTAATTAACCTCTGTTAGTTAATCTAATTAACTAATTAATGTAGTTAATTAGGTAGTTAGTTAGTCTGTCAATGACAGTGGGACCCACATGTCAGTTTGACTAGGTCAACTGACTAGCTGACTGCTGACATCACCCTGACATCATGCTGATGTCATAATTGCATTTTCTAACTAAATTAATTCTGTTAATTCTAAAAATGATTTAAATCTTTTAAAATTAATAGAAAATAAACCGTAGCTCAGATGGAAAAACTTTGTACATGAAAGTTGCTCAGAACGACGAGACGAATCCGGATACGCAGCCCGTTTATCCACCACACATTCCTAGCATAGCGAACACGCAACTTTCCCCCTCCGGTTCACCGGTCCGAAAATGCGAAACACCGGGGATACTTTCCCGGATGTCATCCCCCTTCGCCGGTATCACCTGCTACCGCGTTAGGGCACCTCTGACGCCGTTACTTGTCATGTCATGCATCTCTATGCATATGCTTGCATTATATTTATTGTTTCTTCCCCCTCTTCTCTCGCTAGACACCGAGACCGACGCCGCTGCTACCCCGTACGACTACGGTGTTGACGACCCCTCTCTCTTGCCAGAGCAACCAGGCAAGCCCCCCCTTTGATCACCAGATATCGCCTACTCTTCTCTATACTGCTTGCATTAGAGTAGTGTAGCATGTTACTGTTTCCCGTTAATCCTATACTGATGCATAGCCTGTCCTTGCTACTACTGTTGTTACCTTTACCTGCAATCCTAATGCTTAGTATAGGATGCTAGTTTATCATCAGTGGCCCTACATTCTTGTCCGTCTGCCATGCTATACTATCGGGCCGTGATCACTCAGGAGGTGATCACGGGTATATACTATATACTTTATACATGATACATGTGGTGACTAAAGACGGGACGGCTCGTAGGAGCACCCGCGAGTGGATCTTTGAGGCGGAGTGACAGGGCAGGTTCCGACCACCTATGAGAGAGGTGGGCCTGGCCCTGTTCGGCGTTCGCGGACACTTAACACGCTTAACAAGATCTGGGTATTTGATCTGAGTCTGGCCATTTGGTCTATACGCACTAACCATCTACGCGGGAGTAGTTATGGGTATCCCGGCATCGTGGTATCAGCCGAAGCCTTCGTGACGTCAGCGACTGAGTGGCGCGCGCCGGATTGGACCGTAAGCCTGCTCTTGTATTAAGGGGGCTAGTTCTGCTTCCGGCCGCGTTCGCAACGTGCAGGTGTGCAAAGGGCGATGGGCCCAGACCCCTGCGCCATAGGATTTAGACCGGCGTGCTGACCTCTCTGTTGTGCCTAGGTAGGGCTGCGACGTGTTGATCTTCCGAGGCCGGGCATGACCCAGGAAAGTGTGTCCGGCCAAATGGGATCGAGCGTGTTCGGGTATGTGGTGCACCCCTGCAGGGAAGTTTATCTATTCGAATAGCCGTGTCCCTCGGTAAAAGGACGACCCGGAGTTGTACTTTGACCTTATGACAACTAGAACCGGATACTTAATAAAACACACCCTTCCAAGTGCCAGATACAACCGGTGATCGCTCTCTCACAGGGCGACGAGGGGAGGATCATCGGTTAGGATTATACTATGCGATGCTACTTGGAGGACTTCAGTCTATTCTCTTCTACATGCTGCAAGATGGAGGCTGCCAGAAGCGTAGTCTTCGACAGGACTAGCTATCCCCCTCTTATTCCGGCTTTCTGTAGTCCAGTCCACATATAATAGCCTTATTCCAGTTGATACCAATGCATACATATGTAGTATAGCTCCTTGCTTGCGAGTACTTTGGATGAGTACTCACGGTTGCTTTCTCCCTCTTTTCCCCCTATCCCTTCTACCTGGTTGTCGCAACCAGATGTTGGAGCTCAGGAGCCAGACGCCACCGTCGATGATGACTCCCACTACACCGGAGGTGCCTACTACTACGTGCTGCCCGCTGACGACGACCAGGAGTAGTTAGGAGGATCCCAGGCAGGAGGCCTGCGCCTCTTTCGATCTGTATCCCAGTTTGTGCTAGCCTTCTTAAGGCAAACTTGTTTAACTTATGTCTGTACTCAGATATTGCTGCTTCCGCTGACTCGTCTATGATCGAGCTCTTGTATTCGAGCCCTCGAGGCCCCTGGCTTGTAATATGATGCTTGTATGACTTATTTTATTTGTAGAGTTGTGTTGTGATATCTTCCCGTGAGTCCCTGATCATGATCGTACACGTTTGCGTGTATGATTAGTGTACGGTCAAATCGGGGGCGTCACAAGTTGGTATCAGAGCCGACTGCCTGTAGGAATCCCCCTTCCACACTCCTTGGCCGAAGTTGAGTCTAGACATTACTAAAACTTTTACTAACATGGCTGTGTGCCTTACGGGCCCACGTCGCCATCTGGGTGGTATTAGGATCTTTTACTCCTCGATCCTTACTCCGGGACTCTGATCTCTCTTCTATTCGGGTTAAGACGAATTTACTAACTATGGCACTAGGATCCCATTACGACATTCACCCCAAAGTTGGATAAGCCCTAGTTATTCTTTAGAGTAGTATTTGAACATTGTCCACCTTGTCATTTGACTCCTGTGAAAACATCTTTGTTTTCAGATGGAACCCACGAGGCAGGTCGTGCGCCACACGACGGCCATTGGTGCCTCAGGATCACCTGCTGTGTTGGTTGAGATGATGACCTATCTGGGTTATCGCTGGCACCCTGAGTACACCGTCTATGAGGAGTATCAGGACTTCAACCAGGAGCAGTACCGTGCCGCCGTCCACCTCTACTCTCGGGAGTATGACTCCACTACTGTGCTGCACACTGCTCATGGTGTTGGAGTGACTATCGATATGGCGGTCCACGATGCTGCTTATGCTGCTCTGACACGTCTTCGTGGAGAGTATCAGGAGTTGGACACCTCCCCCTTCAGGCACATTGCTATCGCATCCGATGTTGGTGCGGAGGGTTACTACACTGCGGCCTACTCCACTGTCACCCGCGAGCCCTTCTACCATCAGAACCTGGTTCTGCATGCTGATGGGCTGGATAGAGCTAACCGAGCTCTTCGACACGAGTTGTACACCACCCGTCAGCACCTGTATCGTGCTCTGACACTGTTACACCCCTCTGTCCGATCTGGTGATCTGTCGCGTTCTGCGATCTACCCCGCCAGGACCGTGATGCCCCAGGGCGTCGGCTGGCCAGATGTGGGAGGCTACTCTCCTGCACTTGGTCCTCTCCTGCCACCTGCGCATCGGGTTCCGCACCAGAGTATCCGCGGACCCAAGGCTACTCACGTGGAGGTCTTTCCTTCGCGTCACTACCAGCTGTCAGGCTACACCTACCTTCACAGTACCGCGTGGGACTGATGTAGACTTGCTTGTTAGTGTTAGATGCATTCGCCGCGAGCCTGTGTGCCGCCTATGATGTCTTAGACTTTGTACCGAACTCTGTGTAACGAACTCTATGCATGGTCTCCTTTGTAAGATATGCCGACTACTATGTAGTATCTATCGTGCTGCTTTCGTTGTGCCTGTTTCTTCATGAATGGTTCTTGTCTTTGCAAATTTCTAAATGCTGAACTACCCCTGTTAAATATTAGCAGGATGGTTAGACCAGGTGGTCGTGGTCGTGGTGGCAACCCCCCACCACCGCCTGAGTACATGGCTGGGATGATGCAACAGTTTGAGCTGAATCGTCAGTTCATGGAGAATATTATGGCTCAGTTCCCTCGCCCCAATATGAACCAGCAGCCAACCCAAGTGACTCTGCAGGACTTCATGCGCCTCAACCCAACCGTGTACCGCAGCTCAACTCAGCCTCTGGATGCTGATGACTGGCTCCGTGACATCACCTATGAGATGGAGTCTGCTGATGTAGCCCCTGCCAGCTATGTCACCTTTGCTTCATTCTTCCTGAAAGGACCCGCAGCTCAATGGTGGGACAGCCACAGGCGTACTCTGCCAGCTGGGACAATCATCACCTGGCCAGACTTCCAAGCTGCCTTTCGTGCTCGCTTCATTCCTCAAGGAGTCATGGACCGGAAGAAGCGTGAGTTCCGCAACCTCACCCAAGGCAACAAAACTGTGGAAGCTTATCAGCGGGAGTTTCTTGACTTGTCCCGCTATGCTGAAGAAGACATTGCAACTGATGCACGCAGACAGGAGAAGTTCCATGATGGCCTTCAAGCTGACATCAAGCTCGCACTTCTCGTGCATGACTTTACTGATTTCGCCACCTTGGTGAACAAAGCCATCAACGTCGAAACTGGTCTGCAGGAATACCAGAGCTCTCCCAAGCGCAGCCGTGACACGGGCTCATCTTCAGGCCCGTCTTCGCAGAAGCGTAAGATATGGATTCCCAACAGTATGTACCAACCAAATGCACCTGCCCCAAGGCAGACCTATGCTGCACCTCGTCTGCCTGCTCCTCCAACTAGGTAGATAAGACTTCCAGCTCCACCACCACAAGCTCCTGTTCCCACTCCCAATAATGGTCTCTGCTACAAGTGTGGACAACCAGGTCACCGTGCTAGGGATTGCAATCAGAACCAGAATCAACTGGCCCTCCCAGCAACTGGCCGTGGAAGCAACCAGCCTCGCAACAACAGTGCCAAGTCTTATGGTCGTGTTCATGCCAACCATGTTGATCTCAATGAAGTTCTAGACCAGCCTGCTACCGTGATGGGTACACTCCTTGTAAATTCAGTACCAGCATCTGTTTTATTTGATACTGGAGCATCACATTCATTCATATCAGCTGAGTTTGCATTCATACATGGCATTAAATACGAAGAGATGAACACTGCGATTGTGGTACACACCCCTGCGGGCCAGTGTCAAACCTCTATGGTTAGTCACAACGTCCCCGTTGAAATTGAAGGACTGGAATTCCTTGCCTCCCCCATCGTACTAAAGTCCTGTAGCATCGACCTCATTCTGGGAATGGATTGGTTGAAAGCGCATACTGCTTCTATAGTTTGCGCCACTAAGGTCGTCCATCTGCTACACCCTTCTGACGAAATAATAGCTTACCAAGCTCATCTAGTTCAGAACGCCGAGGCACGACTTTATGCCTTGAATGCGTTGAACACTGCACCACTCGAGGGCATTGAAAACATTCCCGTCATTCGTGAATTCCAAGATGCCTTCCCAGAAGAACTTCCAGGGATTCCTCCTGCTAGAGCTGTCGAATTCATCATCGACTTGAAACCCGGCACTACCCCTATAGCTAAACGACCCTACAAGATGCCGCCGCATGAACTCATTGAGCTTAAGGAGGAAATCGACAAATCTCTTGTCAAAGGTTTCATTCGCCCAAGCTGCTCTCCTTGGAGAGCACCTTCTCTCTTTGTTAAGAAAAAGGATGGGACAAACCGATTAGTCCAAGACTATCGTCCTATAAACCAAGCTACCATTCAGAATAAATATCCTCTTCCTCGGATCAATGATCTTTATGATCAGCTGGCTGGCTCATCAGTGTTCTCCAAACTCGACTTGAGGTTGGGTTACCACCAGATCCGTGTTCGTGAAGAGGACATCCCAAAAACCGCCTTCGTGACTCGGTATGGGTCATACGAGTACACCGTCATGTCAGTCGGCTTAACGAATGCTCCCGCCACCTTCTCTCGCCTGATGAACTATATATTCATGGATTACCTCGACAAGTTCGTCGTGGTTTATCTGGATGATATCCTGGTATTTTCCAAGAACGAAGATGAACATGCTGAACATCTTCGTCTTGTGCTGGAGAAGCTTCGAGAACATCAACTGTACGCTAAGTATTCCAAGTGTGAATTCTGGCTCCCCGAAGTAACCTATCTTGGGCATGTCATCTCCAAGGATGGTATTGCCGTCAACCCTGAACGAGTTCAGGCTATTCTCGATTGGACTCCTCCGAAGAACGTCAAGCAAGTCCGAAGTTTTCTCGGTCTCGCCAGCTATTGTCGTCGATTCGTCGAGAACTTCTCCAAGATTGCCAGGCCTCTGACTAATCTGTTGCATAAGGGTGTCAAGTTTGACTGGACAGACAAGTGTCAGGAAAGTTTCCAGGAGCTCAAAGACAAGTTGACTTCTGCCCCCGTACTTGCTCCACCTGATACTAAGAAGGACTTCGTCATTTACTGCGACGCTTCCCGTCAAGGATTAGGCTGTGTCCTAATGCAAGAGCGCAGAGTGATTGCTTATGCCTCTCGTCAACTGCGCCCTCACCAAGAAAACTACCCAGTTCACGACCTCGAGCTTGCTGCTGTCATTTATGCACTGAAGCAGTGGCGACATTACCTTCTCGGTAATCGTTGCGAGATCTTCACCGACCATCAAAGCCTGAAGTATCTGTTTACTCAGCCAGATTTAAACCTACATCAGCAAAGATGGATGGAGACTGTTGCAGACTTTGATGCGGGTATATCCTATACCCCTGGCAAGGCTAATGTAATGGCTGATGCCTTGAGCCGCAAGTATTACTGTAACCACCTCCAGGTTCACAAAGTTCACCCATCGCTTGTTGAAGAATTTAGAAGGCTGAACCTTCATATTGTTCCTCCAGGATCACTCGCTCCCCCTCCCGAAGATTTCCCCAAACGGAACCTCCATGTTGTTTCCAAGGGTTCTCTCAATACCCTGGTTGCGAAACCAGATCTTTTGGACACCATCAAATGGATACAGAAATGTGACGATGAAGTCCTCAAGATTAAGCGCGACCTCAAAAAAGGAAAGCCCTCATTCTTCACTGTTGCTGACGATGGCGCCTTGTATTTCAAAGGCCGCCTAGTGGTACCATGTTCGAAGAAAAACCTGGATAAGACTAAAGGGGTTATGCAAGAAGCCCATGATACACCTCTGTCCATCCATCCTGGTAGTACAAAAATGTACCAGGATATTCGTCAAAGATTCTGGTGGTCTAATATGAAGCAGGACATTGCTCGTTATGTCGCTGAGTGTGACGTTTGTCGCCGAATCAAAGCCGAGCATCAAAGGCCTGCTGGAACTCTGCAACCTATCTCTATTCCTGAATGGAAATGGGACCATGTTGAAATGGACTTCGTCACTGGATTTCCCAAGTCGCAGAAAGGTAATGATGCTATTCTTGTTGTCATTGACCGGCTTTCCAAAGTTGCCCATTTTCTGGCGGTTAAAGAGACAATCACTGCTACTCAGCTTGCTACTCTCTACATGGCCAGAATTGTTTCACTTCACGGTATTCCATTGGTTATCAGTTCAGACCGTGGCAGCTTATTCACTTCAAGGTTTTGGGCGAGTTTCCAAGAAGCTATGGGAACTCATCTGTCGTTCAGTACTGCGTTTCATCCTCAGTCGCAAGGACAGGTTGAACGTGTCAACCAAGTTCTCGAAGACATGCTTCGAGCTTGTGTAATCTCATTCGGCAAGAAATGGGAGGAATCTCTTCCATATGCCGAGTTCTCTTATAATAATAGCTATCAAGCTAGTCTGAAGATGTCCCCCTTCGAAGTGCTATATGGACGAAAGTGTCGAACCCCTCTGAACTGGTCAGAAACTGGGGAACGCCCACTCTTCGGTCTGGATATTATCCAACAGGCCGAAGAACAAGTTCGCATTATTCGCGAGAATCTCAAGACTGCTCAGTCACGTCAGAAAAGTCAGTATGACCGTCATCACCAAGACATGGTCTATCAACCTGGCGAAAAGGCTTATCTTCGAGTTACACCAATGAAGGGTGCTCACCGCTTCGGGATCAAGGGCAAGCTAGCTCCTCGCTTTATCGGTCCCTTCACTATTCTCGAAAGGCGTGGAAAGGTGGCATATCAACTGGAGCTTCCGCCGAACCTTTCTCAGGTTCACGATGTATTCCATGTGTCACAACTCCGCCGTTGCTTCAAGGATCCAATCCGAGCGGTGGATCATGAAGTGCTCGAATTGCAACAGGACCTCTCTTATAAAGAGCATCCGGTCCGCATTCTTGACCAAGCTGAACGCCGCACATGTCAGAAGGCGATCAAATTCCTCAAAGTCCAGTGGTCGAATCACTCTGAAGACGAAGCCACCTGGGAACGCGAGGATCGTCTTCGCGATGAATACCCTGCACTGTTTCCTTCTACCTCCTAAATCTCGGGACGAGATTTCTTGTAGTGGAGGAGATTTGTAACGCCCGGATAATCTTGCTACAGAAATCCCACGCTAATCATGCCATGTCATCCCGATTACTGTTGCTAAACGCCCGTTAGTTCAAACCGCGTCAACTTCAAATTTAAAATTAAAATTAATGTCGGCAATAAAAGTTTTCAAAATTTGAAACAAAAATGTTCGGTGGTTGCCAAATATTACACCGGTAATTATGGTGAGGTAAACACCTTTTTATAAAATGCCTAAATACTTTTAGATGAATTAAACAGGAAAGAAATAATAAAAGAAAATACAAAAAGGGAAAACAAAAGAAAAAGAAAAGAGAGAGAAAGCCCCCCCTCCCTGGGCCGTGGCCCAACTGGGCCAACCCAACCGGCCACCCCACCAGGCCGGCCCACCTCCCCTCCTACTAACCCTCCCACCGTGACCTAACCCATCCCACGATCCCCACTTCCCCTCCCCACGTCTCCCTCATCCTCCCACTCCGCCGCCACACACACGCACACACGCACACTCGGTGGTGCGGGCACCCGAGCCGCCGCACCCCTGAGGCCGTCGCCCGCCGGCGCCGGGAACCGCCACCCCCGGCCTCCTCCTCGCGGCTCCCAACCTCCTGCACCGCATCCCCATCCTCCTCCCCACCGGACTGCGCCCGCCTCACCGACGCCGGACGCCATCGCCGGCCTGCCTCCTCTCCATTGCGACGTCCCCGACCTCCACCTCGCACCCCCGCTGCCCAGTTCCCTACGACCCCCCCTGTGAGCTTCGCCGTTCGTCCCCTCCCTTCTCCTCTAATTCGCATCGCCGTCGCCCGCCTGTGCCTCGACGCTGCCGAGCCCGGACCTGCTCCGGACAAGCCCGTCACCCCCCTCACCTCACCAGCGATGCGGCCTCGCCAGCCCGTGCGCCCGCGCCTCTCCCTACTGCAGCTGCCGTGCCCTCGCCCCGCATCGCCATCTCCGGCCTCCCCGTGACGCCCAGGCCGCGCCCGCTTGCCCCCTCCTCGCGCCTGGCTGACCATGGCCGCGCCCGTGGCCTCTTCCCCCTGTCGTGTGGTCGGCCCGGCCTCGCCGCTCGCCGGAGCTGGCCGGCCCTTCCCTTGCGAGCGCCCGCATGCTCACGGGGCTTCGCCCCAGCAACCGCGCTCGTTAGCGCTAACCCGCACGCCCGCAAAAGGCCCCTGGGGTCAATGACAGGAGGGCCCCGCCTCCAAAACGTTTAAAAAAAGGATATAAAAAAAGGGATTTAAAATAATCATAATAATAATAATAATTAATTGATTACTTAATTAAATAAGTAATTAGGACAAATAATTAACCTAATTAACCTCGATTAGTTAATCTAATTAACTAATTAATGTAGTTAATTAGGTAGTTAGTTAGTGTGTCAATGACAGTGGGACCCACATGTCAGTTTGACTAGGTCAACTGACTAGCTGACTGCTGACATCACCCTGACATCATGCTGATGTCATAATTGCATTTTCTAACCAAATTAATTCTGTTAATTCTAAAAATGATTTAAATCTTTTAAAATTAATAGAAAATAAACCGTAGCTCAGATGGAAAAACTTTGTACATGAAAGTTGCTCAGAACGACGAGACGAATCCGGATACGCAGCCCGTTTATCCACCACACATTCCTAGCATAGCGAACACGCAACTTTCCCCCTCCGGTTCACTGGTCCGAAAACGCGAAACACCGGGGATACTTTCCCGGATGTCATCCCCCTTCGCTGGTATCACCTGCTACCGCGTTAGGGCACCTCTGACGCCGTTACTTGTCATGTCATGCATCTCTATGCATATGCTTGCATTATATTTATTGTTTCTTCCCCCTCTTCTCTCGCTAGACACCGAGACCGACGCCGCTGCTACCCCGTACGACTACGGTGTTGACGACCCCTCTCTCTTGCCAGAGCAACCAGGCAAGCCCCCCCTTTGATCACCAGATATCGCCTACTCTTCTCTATACTGCTTGCATTAGAGTAGTGTAGCATGTTACTGTTTCCCGTTAATCCTATACTGATGCATAGCCTGTCCTTGCTACTACTGTTGTTACCTTTACCTGCAATCCTAATGCTTAGTATAGGATGCTAGTTTATCATCAGTGGCCCTACATTCTTGTCCGTCTGCCATGCTATACTATCGGGCCGTGATCACTCGGGAGGTGATCATGGGTATATACTATATACTTTATACATGATACACGTGGTGACTAAAGACGGGACGGCTCGTAGGAGCACCCGCGAGTGGATCTTTGAGGCGGAGCGACAGGGCAGGTTCCGACCACCTAGGAGAGAGGTGGGCCTGGCCCTGTTCGGCGTTCGCGGACACTTAACACGCTTAACGAGATCTGGGTATTTGATCTGAGTCTGGCCATTTGGTCTATACGCACTAACCATCTACGCGGGAGTAGTTATGGGTATCCCGGCGTCGTGGTATCAGCCGAAGCCTTCGTGACGTCAGCGACTGAGTGGCGCGCGCCGGATTGGACCGTAAGCCTGCTCTTGTATTAAGGGGGCTAGTTCTGCTTCCGGCCGCGTTCGCAATGTGCAGGTGTGCAAAGGGCGATGGGCCCAGACCCCTGCGCCATAGGATTTAGACCGGCGTGCTGACCTCTCTGTTGTGCCTAGGTAGGGCTGCGACGTGTTGATCTTCCGAGGCCGGGCATGACCCAGGAAAGTGTGTCCGGCCAAATGGGATCGAGCGTGTTCGGGTATGTGGTGCACCCCTGCAGGGAAGTTTATCTATTCGAATAGCCGTGTCCCTCGGTAAAAGGACGACCCGGAGTTGTACTTTGACCTTATGACAACTAGAACCGGATACTTAATAAAACACACCCTTCCAAGTGCCAGATACAACCGGTGATCGCTCTCCCACAGGGCGACGAGGGGAGGATCATCGGTTAGGATTATACTATGCGATGCTACTTGGAGGACTTCAGTCTATTCTCTTCTACATGCTGCAAGATGGAGGCTGCCAGAAGCGTAGTCTTCGACAGGACTAGCTATCCCCCTCTTATTCCGGCTTTCTGTAGTCCAGTCCACATATAATAGCCTTATTCCAGTTGATACCAATGCATACATATGTAGTATAGCTCCTTGCTTGCGAGTACTTTGGATGAGTACTCACGGTTGCTTTCTCCCTCTTTTCCCCCTATCCCTTCTACCTGGTTGTCGCAACCAGATGTTGGAGCTCAGGAGCCAGACGCCACCGTCGATGATGACTCCCACTACACCGGAGGTGCCTACTACTACGTGCTGCCCGCTGACGACGACCAGGAGTAGTTAGGAGGATCCCAGGCAGGAGGCCTGCGCCTCTTTCGATCTGTATCCCAGTTTGTGCTAGCCTTCTTAAGGCAAACTTGTTTAACTTATGTCTGTACTTAGATATTGCTGCTTCCGCTGACTCGTCTATGATCGAGCTCTTGTATTCGAGCCCTCGAGGCCCCTGGCTTGTAATATGATGCTTGTATGACTTATTTTATTTGTAGAGTTGTGTTGTGATATCTTCCCGTGAGTCCCTGATCATGATCGTACACGTTTGCGTGTATGATTAGTGTACGGTCAAATCGGGGGCGTCACATACATGAATAAAACATTACATCATCCAAATACAATCAAGGTCCGACTACGGAACCAAAATAAAAGAAGAACCCCAATTGCGACAAAGGTCCCCGATCGACCCCAACTGGGCTCCACTACTGATCAACTAGAACAAAACAACACAAAGGACAAGATCTTCATCGAGCTCCTCCTGAGCTTGGTTGCGTCATCAACATGGACTCATCGGCACCTGCAAGCTGGTTTTGGAAGTATCTGTGAGCCACAGGGACTCAGCAATCTCGCACCCTCGCGATCAAGACTATTTAAGCTTAATAGGTAGGGTAAGGTAAGTATATGTGGAGCTGCAGCAAGGGACTAGCATATATGGTGGCTAACTTATTCGCAAAAGAGAGCGAGAAGAGAAGGCAAAGCGCGGTCGAGAAACTATGATCAAGAAGTGATCCTATAGCAACCTACGGCATGCATAACTCCAACAACCGTGTTCACTTCCCGGACTCCGCCGGAAAGAGACCATCACGGTTACACACGCAGTTGATTCATTTTAATTAAGGTCAACTTCAGGTTTTCTACAACCGGACATTAACAAATTCCCATCTTCCCATAACCGCGGGCACGGCTTTCGAAAGTTCAAATCCCTGCAGGGGTGTCCCAACTTAGCCCATGACAAGCTCTCACGGTCAACGAAGGAATAGACCTCCTCCCGAGACATTCCGATCAGACTTGGTATCCCGGTACAACAAGACATTTCGACAGGGTAAAACTAAACCAGCAACACCGCCCGAATGTGCCGACAAATCCCGATAGGAGCTGCACATATCCCTTTCTCAGGGCACACTCTGATTGTCTTAGGTACGGGTAAGCCAGCCCAGAGTTGCCCCTGGTGGCCACCGACAGCTGACAGGTGGACCAACACTCAGAGGAGCACTGGCCCCGGGGGGTAAAATAATGATGACCCTTGGGCACGCGACCCCCAAGGGAAAAGAAAAGGCTAGGCGGTGAATGGTAAAACCAATGTTGGGCATTGCTGCAGGAGCTTTACTTAAGGCGAACTATCAAGGGGTTCCCATTATAGCCCAACCGCGTGAGGAACGCAAAATCCGGGAACGTAACACCGATATGACGGAAACTAGGGCGGCAAGAGTGGAACAAAACACCAGGCATAAGGCCGAGCCTTCCACCCTTTACCAAGTATATAGATGCATTAATTAAATAAGATATATAGTGATATCCCAACAAGTAAACATGTTCCAACAAGGAACGACCACCATGTTCGAACAAGGAACAAACTTCAATCTTCACCTGCAACTAACAACGCTATAAGAGGGGCTAAGCAAAGCGGTAACATAGCCAATCAACGGTTTGCTAGGACAAGGTGGGTTAGAGGCTTGGTTAACAATATGGGAGGCATGATAAGCAAGTGGTAGGTACCGAAGCATAGGCATAGCAAAAGAGCGAGCATCTAGCACAGCAAAGATAGTAGTGATTTCGAGGGTATGATCATCTTGCCTGAAATCCCGCAAGGAAGAAGAACGAGTCCATGAAGAAGACAAACGAAACATAGTCGAACGGTTCCTCACAAACGCGACGTTACCGGAACCAACCCGAAGAAGCAAACACCGGAAAAGAAGCACACAACATAGTAAACAACCAGCACATGAACATGGTATGATATGCGGGATGCGGTATGCGATGCATATGCATGATTGGACAAGGAATGCCTGAACCTGGCCTCAACATGGAAATCCAAGTGTGCCACTAGAAAGGTGAGATGAAATCGCTTGAAAACAATATAAAGATCACCGGAATCAGAGTTACGGTTTGGAAATGGCAAGCAGTTCAAATATGGCACCGGTCTGCGATTTACAGCAAGAGCCATCTAAATGCAATGAGATGAACATGCTACAACACTCAAACATGACAACAAAATACATGGCAGGGATGCATTCATGATGCTTAACAAAAGACTGACACTGAGCTACGGCCAATTCATCCATTAACAGGTTCAAACAAGCATGTCAAAAATGCATATGGTAAACAGATCTCAGACTTAGTGAAATTAACACTTGTCTGGAATTTCAGATCAGGTAGCACTCTTTGAAGCAACAAAACTACATGCTACAGGGCCTGAACATGCCAAAGTAAAACATGGCATGGAGCTACTAAAAAAGCTTAACAAAAGTCCCTTAGTGACCTTGAGCCAAAAGGGATCAGAAAACACATTTGCAAGCATGTGAACATAGCAAAAGCATCATCAGTTTTCAGACTTAGTGAAAACTGGCACATGCTGAAACATAACTCAAGTAGGCATGTTTACGAGCTCGATGCACTCACTACGGTGCAAGTCATGAAAAGCTAAGCATACATCTATCAAGAACACACAAAATGCAAGCTAGACATGGCAAGAACAATGGCATAGCATGCACGGATCAACTACAACATCATCGGCAAAATTGCAAACAAGTTGACAATCTGCCCAGATTCACAAAGTAGCAAAAGTAGAGCTCGATTGACTCAAGCTAGGGTGCTCCATAATTGCAAACAAAGACATGGATGGATAGAGCACCACAATATTAATAAAACATCCTTACTGATCATCCTCAAAAGAGGCACGGATCACTAGGAAACAACATGAACATATGACAACATGAGATAAACAACTCAAGGACTTAGTGGAATTGCTAAGTCCCTGAAAACAGAATTACCAAGTGCACCACTTTGCAATCTTGCACTAGTCACCACACACATCACAAAAATACATGGGTTGCACCTATGGAAAGATGACAAAACCCTTAACAAAACATATATAGAGCATCAGGGCATATCATGCACACAATAATCATGGCAAAAATGACAAAAAGCTAAATGGAGCAGCAGATCTGACAAATATCTCAAGTAGCCCTCTTCTAACAGCATTTCGGGCATCAAGATGAACTCAAATGAAAATGATGCAATGAGATGAAATGATGTACTCTCTGAGACAAACATTTTGATATGCTATATGCATGAATCGGAGCTACGGATGCGGAGTTATGACATGATGAACAAGGGCATATGAAACATGGAAATCTTGGGGACTTAGTGAAATTTTAGACCTCTCGGGAAAAGTCAACGGCGGACGAAGCAGTGCGGGATGGAGGGATCCAGATCTGGACGGAGGCGCGTTTGGATCGAGGGACCGGTGGATCTGATCCCGATCCGCCGGAGAGCACGACGACGGCCGGAGGGAGGACGCAGTCGCCGGAGTGCGGCGCCAGTCGCCGGAGACGGGCGCGCCGGCGAAGGATGGCGCAGGGCCGGCGCGGTTCGGTGAGCAAGGCGGGTCGGCGGCGAGAAGTGCGGTGGCGCGGTGGCCGGGGCGGTGGCCGGCGACGAGGGGCCCGGCGGAGGAGTGCGGCGGCCGGGGCGAAGGCGCGGGGCGGCGCGGCATCAGTGGCCGGGGCGGCGCTCGCCGGCAGCCGGGGCGGAGGAGGCGAGCGGCAGGCGGCGGCGGATCCCGATCGGGCAGCGGCGCGAGGAGATGGGCCCCGCGCGCCCGATCCGGGCCGCGCGGGCCGGCGGCGGGGCTGGAGGAGAGAGAGGGCGGCGGGGTGAGGTGACGTGGCGGCGCGGGATAGGTGGAGGGAGGCGGCGGCGCTGAGGTGGCAGCCGGCGATTGGCCGGGCGACGTGGCGGCTGAGTGGACGCGTCCGGCCACCGGGCGGACATGTCCGGTGGCACAAGGAGGAGTGGATCTAGGGTTCATCCACGATTTTTGGGGAGGGGATCACATATTTATAGGTAGAGGGAGCTAGGAGAGTCCAAATGAGGTGCGGTTTTTGGCCACGCGATCGTGATCGAACGACCGAGATGATGGAGATGCCTTAGGTGGGTTTTGGGCCACTTTGGAAGGGTGTTGGGCTGAAACACACACGAGGCCTTTTCGGCCCCTCGGTTAACCGTTGGAGTATCAAACGAAGTCTAAATGGTACGAAACTTGACAAGCGGTCTACCGGTAGTAAAACAAGGCCGCTTGGCAAGTCTGGGTCCAATGCAGAAATGTTTAATCCCCACACACGAAAGAAAGGTAGAAATGACCACCGGAGGAGAACGGAGCGCCGGAATGCAAAACGGACAACGGGGAAAAAGCTCGGATGCATGAGACGAACATGTATGCAAATGAAATGCACATGATGACATGATATGCAATGCATGACACGCAAGCAATGACAGGGCAACAACAGCGAATAACTGGACGACACCTGGCACATCGGTCTCGGGGCGTTACAACACTCCACCAGTACGAGAGGATCTCGTCCCGAGATCTAGAATGGCACCGGAGGGACAACGGAAGAGGTAAGAGAAGAGGTAAAACAAATTGCTCCTTGACAAACGAGTGAAACCAAAGAACCCTAAAAAGGTTGAACAAATTGAAAGAAATAAAACAATGGAGAAGAACAAAGTTGAAAGCACTCCGATATAAAAGAGGAACAAGGAAGAACAACTTCGGGCAGCATCCCGATTGAAAGGAAATGGAATCAAATAACAACTTGATAAGATGAGAAGGTACTTGAGCAAAAAGGCACAACACTCCGTTTAAAAGGATAAGAACGAACAAAACATGGTTCTGACAATCCGAGAAGATGGGTTGAGGAGAGCAACAACACAATGCCTCCGGATGAAGGAATAAAAGGTAGATCGTCGGAACGAAAGAACGGAGAAAAAAATGGCAACTTCTGCCACAAGTGAGCTTGAAAAGGCATCCTTAGGATAAGGGTCGAACGGAGTTGTTGGAAAACCAACAACGAAAGGAGTAGCTTAATATGGGCTTAAGGAATACATCTTAAAATATGAGGTGAAATTCTGCCACTGACGGAAGCAATAGATTGGATTGATATGAACAAGGAGACGAGAAACTTATATCACCGGGAGGATAAATGAAGAACTTGGGTCCTTTATAAACACCATAGATAGCAACAAACCTTAGGGAAGGCTTTAGGTCAAATATAACCCAAGATAATTGCAACGACAAGATTGATGGATTTAAAATACCTCATTCTTAATAATATGTGAATCATGAACTCAAATTATCAAGAATGATGTAAAACCACCTCCAAAGATACGGTAGAAAGAAATTGTACTCCGGATAGCAAGATGAAGAAAACTTGAGCTTCTTAGCAAAGAATGTCGATGAACACTTCGAGAAGGAATTAAATCCTTGATGAATCCATCATGTAGGACATCCATGAGGAACTCCGATAAACAAAAGATAACGAAAAGAAAGAGAAGTTGAAACCACAAGGTGAAACCTTGTAATGATTTAGATGGATCTCCGTGATAATTAGAGCTTGGAACTCCGGAAAAGAAAAGATGAAACAATAGAAACCGAGAATTTGGTGAACCTTCGAAATAAGGAATTAAATCACTTGGATGAAGCAAGAATAAGAATTACCTTATGTGTATCCTTCACCAATTAAATTGGTGACAATCAACAGATTTGACATATTACTTATTCTCGTAGAAAATATTACGAGAGATATAACATAAACTCAGAAAAATCTTCAACGAACCACCGGTAGGATAGAAACGACGAATAAATTGATATGATAACGAATGACGAGAACTATTGAATGAACCACCGTAAGAATTGAAAATGAATGAAGAGAAGATAAAGAAACACCGGGAAGAATTAGCCAATGAATGAAGATGCTTGAGAGAATTTAGACCCATGAGAACGAAGAGATCACGAGCCGATTAGAGATCTCTTGAACGATGCACCGGTAAGATTGGAGAATGATAACTGAAAGCTGAGAATTAATAAATCTTCTGAAATGATGGGCTCCGGAGAAACAAACTAGAAAGACTCCTGAATAACTCCGGCTGGGTGAAAAGAATTCTCACAATCGAAAGCAATTATGAGAGGAAGGCAACAAGCTAGAATCACGAATCTTGAAGAGAATGGAGCAAGATTAAAGATAAACTCTTCTTTGGTCTTCAAAATCCGAGAATGACGATGAGAAACACCACCATGAATTATTGAGATACTCCGGGATAAAATTAGAAAGGTTGAACCAAAGATGAAAAGAATTATGAAAGATCTATGAGAAGGCATTTGACTGATGATAATTCATTCTTACGTCAAACTTCGAAAAGAATTTGGGAATACCTCCATGAAAATAAGAAGAGTCAGGTAAGATCCTGGGAAAAGACCTGTGGGTTAGGGCCCACTCAAAAGAAACACCGTTGAAATGATTTAAAAGAGATGATTGCACCGGTTGAATTAAAAGGCTTGAATGAGATAACATCCTCGAAATATCTTGAACGGATTGAGAATGGAAACGAATCATCCGAGATATCTTCAGCACTCCGAAACAATTGAATAGCGAGAAATGAATTATTATGAGGTGCACCGACGTAAGAAAAGCATTAGAAATACGGAAAAGAATATGATTACACCGAAAGCTTGAATTGAATCCACCGGAGAAGAAAAGAATGAAGAATGACGAACTTGAGGTTCCGTTAGAATCTTCATGAGAATCACCGGATTGACGGAAAAGGAATGGAGAGACTTCACAAGAATAAAAGGATACTTGATTAAGACATCGGATTCCTTTAAGAAAAAGGGTGGGTGGGAGGGAAAACAAAGGCAACTTGGGGACGGATGAAACAAACACTGTTGAGAAAAAACTGATACTTGATCTTGCGGATGTTGCAATGATCGGATCCACTAGAAGAGAAGCACGCCGGTTGAAAAAGGATTGACATGGCAAACTCGATGATCAAGAAGGATTAGTATTCACATAGGAATATGAGAACACCACTTAGACAAGGGATGGAATCAACATTTGACATTGAAGCAACTCGAATACCACAACTCAAAACAAAACAAGGATTGGCTTGCGAAATAAGCCGGAACAAACATATGATAGAGCTTTCGTCCGAAGTTTTCGTGGTGGGGCCTACACGGGCTCGATCGTACAACACCATCATGTACAAGGCAGTGCACATGACATACGAAGCATCCCCGAGTCGGCATAGCCAAGGACTCTTTAAGACACAACGAGACCACTGTAAAACCAACCGTGAATAGGCAGACCACTAGACGTCGAACCCCAATTTCATATCATATATCCGTCGGAAAGATATACTAAGATCTACTTGGATTCCCACCTATGAAACTCCCGAACCTTTCCGGTTATGCAATCAGGTGTTGGGGATACAGGGGAAGCATAATATCTCACCCACACTAGCAAATCCTACATCCAGCTGTATCCATCCTTCAACACATAACCAAGAAACCTTCGGAAATCATCTACCTCAACCTTCGAAAAGCATCCGTTATACAAGTTATGGTGATACTCCCGAACTCCCGCCCCAGTACTGGGTGGCGTCGAGGTTATCTCACCAACGAACTGCATAAAAGAGATTTTCGATGTCGGTGTACTAAACTCAGGTATTCCAGAATTGGAACGATAAAATTATGACGACAACACCTCAGAGCTCAACTCCCCGGGACACTTCCACAAAACCCCTGACAGGAGGCACCAAGACAATGTTCTCATCATAAAACCATCGGAACGATTCCAAGATACCCGCGTGATCCTAAATTTTTTTTAGTGAAATTTGAGAAGAGAAGAGTCAAAACTCTACATCAGGATGCCTTACCAGAGCGATGAGGAGACTGGGAAGTAAAAAGAATTCCTAAACTCTCCGATATATAATTCCTGAATGACTCAAAACATTTTTCTAGACACAACTCGGCTGCTAAAAACGATCAAGGAATGGGGCTCCTAAGGTCGGGGAAGGCTCTGATACCAACTTGTAACGCCCTCGATGCGGCTATATCTCCCACGTGTCGAAGCACGACTTAGAGGCATAACCGCATTGAAAGCAATGTCGCAAGTGAGGTAATCTTCACACAACCCATGTAATACAATAAGGGAAAGAGATACATAGTTGGCTTACACTCGCCACTTCACACAATTACATGAATAAAGCATTACATCATCCAAATACAATCAAGGTCCGACTACGGAATCAAAATAAAAGAAGAACCCCAATTGCGACAAAGGTCCCCGATCGACCCCAACTAGGCTCCACTACTGATCAACTAGAATGAAACAACACAAATGACAAGATCTTCATCGAGCTCCTCCTGAGCTTGGTTGCGTCATCGACATGGACTCATCGGCACCTGCAAGCTGGTTTTGGAAGTATCTGTGAGCCACAGGGACTCAGCAATCTCGCACCCTCGCGATCAAGACTATTTAAGCTTAATAGGTAGGGTAAGGTAAGTATATGTGGAGCTGCAGCAAGCGACTAGCACATATGGTGGCTAACTTATTCGCAAAAGAGAGCGAGAAGAGAAGGCAAAGCGCGGTCGAGAAACTATTATCAAGAAGTGATCCTATAGCAACCTACGGCAAGCATAACTCCAACAACCGTGTTCACTTCCCGGACTCCGCCGGAAAGAGACCATCACGGTTACACACGCGGTTGATTCATTTTAATTAAGGTCAACTTTAGGTTTTCTACAACCGGACGTTAACAAATTCCCATCTGCCCATAACCGCGGGCACGGCTTTCGAAAGTTCAAATCCCTGCAGGGGTGTCCCAACTTAGCCCATGACAAGCTCTCACGGTCAACGAAGGAATAGACCTCCTCCCGAGACATTCCGATCAGACTCGGTATCCTGGTACAACAAGACATTTCGACAGTGTAAAACTAAACCAGCAACACCGCCCGAATGTGCCGACAAATCCTGATAGGAGCTGCACATATCTCTTTTTCAGGGCACACTCAGATTGTCTTAGGTACGGGTAAGCTAGCCCAGAGTTGCCCTTGGTGGCCACTGGCAGCTGACAGGTGGACCAACACTCAGAGGAGCACTCGTCGGGGGGGGGGGGGGGGGTAAATAATGATGACCCTTGGGCGCGCGACCCCCAAGGGAAAAGAAAAGGCTAGGCGGCGAATGGTAAAACCAATGTTGGGCATTGCTGGAGGAGCTTTACTTAAGGCGAACTGTCAAAGGGTTCCCATTATAGCCCAACCGCATGAGGAACACAAAATCCAGGAACATAACACCGATATGACGGAAACTAGGGCGGCAAGAGTGGAACAAAACACCAGGCATAAGGCCGAGCCTTCCACCCTTTACCAAGTATATAGATGCATTAATTAAATAAGATATATAGTGATATCCCAACAAGTAAACATGTTCCAACAAGGAACGACCACCATGTTCGAACAAGGAACAAACTTCAATCTTCACCTGCAACTAACAACGCTATAAGAGGGGCTGAGCAAAGCGGTAACATAGCCAATCAACGGTTTGCTAAGACAAGGTGGGTTAGACGCTTGGTTAACAATATGGGAGGCATGATAAGCAAGTGGTAGGTACCGCAGCATAGGCATAGCAAAAGAGCGATCATCTAGCATAGCAAAGATAGTAGTGATTTCGAGCGTATGATCATCTTTCCTGAAATCCCGCAAGGAAGAAGAACGAGTCCATGAAGAAGACAAACGGAACGTAGTCGAACGGTTCCTCACAAACGCGACATTACCGGAACCAACCCGAAGAAGCAAACACCGGAAAAGAAGCACACAACATAGTAAACAACCAGCACATGAACATGGTATGATATGCGGGATGCGGTATGCGATGCATATGCATGATTGGACAAGGAATGCCTGAACCTGGCCTCAACATGGAAATCCAAGTGTGCCACTGGAAAGGTGAGATGAAATCGCTTGAAAACGATATAAAGATCACCGGAAGCGGAGTTACAGTTTGGAAATGGCAAGCAATTCAAATATGGCACCGGTCTGTGATTTACAGCAAGTAGCCATCTAAATGCAATGAGATGAACATGCTACAACACTCAAACATGACAACAAAATACATGGAAGGGATGCATTCATGATGCTTAACAAAAGACTAACACTGAGCTACGGCCAATTCATCCATTAACAGGTTCAAACAAGCATGGCAAAAATGCATATGGTAAACGGATCTCAGACATAGTGAAATTAACACTTGTCTGGAATTTCAGATCAGGTAGGACTCTTTGAAGCAACAAAACTACATGCTACAGCTCCTGAACATGGCAAAGTAAAACATGGCATGGAGCTACTAAAAAAGCTTAACAAAAGTCCCTTAGTGACCTTGAGCCAAAAGGGATCAGAAAACACATTTGCAAGCATGTGAACATAGCAAAAGCATCATCAGTTTTTAGACTTAGTGAAAACTGGCACATGCTGAAACATAACTCAAGTAGGCATGTTTACGAGCTCGATGCACTCACTACGGTGCAAGTCATGAAAAGCTAAGCATACATCTATCAAGAACACACAAAATGCAAGCTAGACATGGCAAGAACAATGGCATAGCATGCACGGATCAACTACAACATCATCGGCAAAATTGCAAACAAGTTGACCATCTGCCCAAATTCACAAAGTAGCAAAAGTAGAGCTCGATTGACTCAAGCTAGGGTGCTCCATAATTGCAAACAAAGACATGGATGGATAGAGCACCACAATATTAATAAAACATCCTTACTGATCATCCTCAAAAGAGGCACGGATCACTAGGAAACAACATGAACATATGACAACATGAGATAAACAGCTCAAGGACTTAGTGGAATTGCTAAGTCCCTGAAAACAGAATTACCAAGTGCACCATTTTGCAAGCTTGCACTAGTCACCAAACACATCACAAAAATACATGGGTTGCACCTCTGGAAAGATGACAAAACCCTTAACAAAACATATATAAAGCATCAGGGCATATCATGCACACAATAATCATGGCAAAAATGACAAAAAGCTAAATGGAGCAGCAGATCTGACAAATATCTCAAGTAGCCCTCTTCTAACAGCATTTCGGGCATCAAGATGAACTCAAATGAAAATGATGCAATGAGATGAAATGATGTACTCTCCGAGACAAACATTTTGATATGCTATATGCATGAATCGGAGCAACGGATGCGGAGTTATGACATGATGAACAAGGGCATATGAAACATGGAAATCTTGGGGACTTAGTGAAATTTTAGACCTCTCGGGAAAAGTCAACGGCGGACGAAGCGGTGCGGGATGGAGGGATCCGGATCTGGACGGAGGCGCGTTTGGATCGAGGGACCGGTGGATCTGATCCCGATCCGCCGGAGAGGACGACGACGGCCGGAGGGAGGACGCAGTCGCCGGAGTGCGGCGCCGGTCGCCGGAGACGGGCGCACCGGCGAAGGATGGCGCAGGGCCGGCGCGGTTCGGCGAGCAAGGCGGGTCGGCGGCGAGAAGTGCGGCGGCGCGGTGGCCGGCGACGAGGGGCCCGACGGAGGAGTGCGGCGGCCGGGGCGAAGGCGCGGGGCGGCGCGGCATCGGTGGCCGGGGCGGCGCTCGCCGGCAGCCGGGGCGGAGGAGGCGGGCGGCAGGCGGCGGCGGATCCCGATCGGGCAGCGGCGTGAGGAGATGGGCCCCGCGGGCCCGATCCGGGCCGCGCGGGCCGGCGGCGGGGCTGGAGGAGAGAGAGGGCGGCGGGGTGAGGTGACGTGGCGGCGCGGGATAGGTGGAGGGAGGCGGCGGCGCTGAGGTGGCAGCCGGCGATTGGCTGGGCGACGTGGCGGCTGAGTGGACGCGTTCGGCCACTGGGCGGACATGTCCGGTGGCACGGGGAGGAGTGGATCTAGGGTTCATCCGCGATTTTTGGGGAGGGGATGACATATTTATAGGTAGAGGGAGCTAGGAGAGTTCAAATGAGGTGCGATTTTCGGCCACGCGATCATGATCGAACGACCGAGATGATGGAGATGTCTTAGGTGGGTTTTGGGCCACTTTGGAAGGGTGTTGGGCTGCAACACACACGAGGTCTTTTCGGTCCCTCGGTTAACCGTTGGAGTATCAAACGAAGTCCAAATGGTACGAAAGTTGACAGGCGGTCTACCAGTAGTAAAACAAGGCTGCTTGGCAAGTCTGGGTCCAATCCAGAAATGTTTAATCCCCACACACGAAAGAAAGGTAGAAATGACCACCGGAGGAGAACGGAGCGCCGGAATGCAAAACGGACAACGGGGAAAAAGTTCGGATGCATGAGACGAACATGTATGCAAATGAAATGCACATGATGACATGATATGCAATGCATGACACGCAAGCAATGACAAAGCAACAACAGCGAATAACTGGACGACACCTGGCACATCGGTCTCGGGGCGTTACAGCCGCATGACTGAATGGCCTCATAGTGTGGACCCTAAACAAGCAGAGCCAACGCACATCCTTAATCAGCTCCTCTACCTCCCCAGAGAGATCCATGTCCTCCTCTTCCTTCCCATGGAGTTTCAAACCCTCGAAAGCGTCTTCCAACTCCGGCTCCGGGCCAACCTGATCCCATCCATGATCAGCCTCCTCCCGATCTACAGTCTCCCGATCTGCATCCCCTGTCGCGGCCTCCTCCATCTCCTTTGGTCCCTCCGCACCCGCACCGGAGTTCTGCCCAGTCTCCCTTAAACTACCTCCAATGTCGCCCTCATCTACAGCAAACCCTAGCCCATTTGAAATCTCTAAAAAGACAAATATTTAGGAACGGAGGGAGTAGTAACCAGTGCAAGAACGTGCATGGCTCATGCATTGTATGGGCACGTACATCGGTACACATGTACTATGCAGGAAAGAGACATGGGCGTGCTAGTACACGAAAACTGCATGCAGCTATGAAGGTGCACGTACGTGCGTTCAATCCAGACAGCGTATGTATACGTACCCAAATACCTGTGTACCGGCCGGCAAGGAGGCGTATCGTACCCAAATAGGCGCTGGCATCCGGTGCCCAGCGGGGAGGCAGGCCCATTGGCAGCCACATGGCGCCATGTACGTACCGGCCAAGAAGAACCACCGGGAAGATAAGCACCAACAGAAGGGATATAGGATTTGAACGTATCCCTTGTACCCAAAGATCGGAACGACGGGGCGGCTGGTGCAGCGCCCTCGCTCTTTCCACCCTCTATAAATACCACCCACCACATCCATCCATCCCAGGGCACAACTCACGCACGCAGGAGGCACACATTGATCCATCCCTTGCGCACACATTGATCCATCCACGCACGGCCAGAAGGAGAACGAGGCTTCAGGAGAAGAGCTCGGAGATCGACCCAGCTAGCTCGGCTGCCTCGCGGGGCGGGCGACTGGGGAGATCCAGCAGTCAACGTACGCGAGGAGCGCGTGCGCCATTGGGGAGTTCATCATCATGCCGATCATCTTCTCTCAAGGTGAGGGCCAAAACTAATCTCTCCTATCCCTCCCCTCTCTACACATCTCCATCATGGTCATCGGAGTTGTGGCCACACGGTCGGAGACGGAGCCGGCCGCTGGCTCTATCCGCTGAAGACACGATGTGTCGGGGCTGCCGTTTGTGCACGGCCCCCGGTGCACTACTCACCGGCGACGACATGTCAGGGTTGCCGCCCATGCACAACCCCGGTGCACTCTCCACTAGCGACGACGAGCCGGGACCGCCGTGTTTGCGCGGCCTACGGCGCGCCCGCCACTCACGACGATGACATGCCGGGGCTGGGTGCCCTCGGCTCACTCTCCGAACATGACGACGACGTACCTGGGCCGCCGACCATGCGCGGCCTCCGGCGCACCCTCAATCGCCGAGTCCGCCGGCAACGCCATTGTGCCGGACTCGTCGACACGCGTCGTTCGACTCGGCGCCATCTATTGCGCCACCCCTTCTACTTACACCGTCGGCGGCGCCAAGGCGAGGCACCCCTGCATCGCGAGGTCGTACTCACCCCTTTTCACCGGTCCATGGAGGCGCCATGGGCTGGTCTGGATTCGTCGACACGAGTCGTTCGACTCGGCGCCATCTAGGGCGGCACCCCTTCTACCTACACCCTCGGCGGTGCCTGGGCGAGGCTCCGCCGCATCGCGAGGTCTCCTTCGCCATTGTCTTCCCGGTCCATGGAGGCCCCATGGGCTGGCCGGGACTCGGCGACATGGTCCATTCGACGCGTAGGCGGCGGCGCGGCGCTCGACGAGTCACGACGACTCATCGTAACCATGGAGGCGGCGCGGCACTCGACCAGTCACGATGACTCGTCATAGCTATGGCAGCAGAGACAACATCCGGCTGCGGCCGGGACACGCTTACGCTCTATTTGGATGTAGACATTCAAGGGCTTGGCATTGTATTGGCTCATGGGCGTGGCGGCCTTAGTCCACGGCGGACAGCCGCATGTCTTGGCTGAAGTGGGTGGATTAGGCAGTGGCTGGAAAAGATGCGTGGTACGTGCAGAGCCGGTGCAGCTTGAGATGCCGCAGAAGCTTGTGTACGCTGAGGGCTGCAGCGCTCGGCTCCGGGCCACTGGCTCCCGCGCTCGCCATTGCCACACATGGTCGGTTCTGCCAAGATGTGCCGTTCATCGAGAAGAGACGGTAAACAACGGCGACATTCAGCGCAGACAGGGATCCCGTGGATGACGTAGTGAGGAGCCAGGGGCGGTGGTCAGCGGCAAACTCCATCGATGACGGTTGCCAGTGGAGAGGTCGCGGATGGACGGAGGAGTGTTTCCGCCGGCCGGCGAGGCAGCACCGGTGGCCTGGACGGCCAAGCCGTCGATCGGAGAGGCGGCGGCAGGGCGGACTGACCTCGATCTCCTGGCGCTCCGGTTTTTTTTCCGCGTGCGAGAACGACGAAGAGATAAGCCAGCCAATGCAACCCAATACGAAGGGTCGGGGCTCTGAATTTGCGAGGGGGTTAGCCAGTGCTCGGGTTGGCCTCTCGATATTGGGAACGAATTCCAGAGACGAATATCTAGACCATCCAAACGGTGACATTCGGGACGGACAATGCCAATTCCGAATACTCGCTCCGAATGTCTACATCCAAACGGGCCGTTAGGCGTTTCACGCAGCCTCCCTCTTCGTCGGCACGAACACGTGTCACACGTGTCGGGGTTCGCTCATGTCTAGCGGCTCCCGGTCCGGATGCATCCACCGTGGAGGTGAACTCAGCATCACCGTCGGCACTCTATGTTGGCGGTACACGTTCATTGGCATGCGGCTCACCCGCCGCCGCTGGCCGCACCGGACGGCACGAGGAGGCGACTTGCTCCGCTATTGGCGGCGGTGAATGTGGTCATGGACGGATGTGTGCACACCATGTGTCGCACCTCCATCCATTCCTTCTTCCCCTTTCGACATCTACTCCCGCGGGGCATACCCCTCGCACTTCCGGCGAAGCTGCAAAGCCATCAACGACGTCCAATCCAAGCCCAATCATGCATGCTACCCAACTCCAACAACATCGACGCCGCTCGAGACCGACGAGGCAAGACGGCGTAGGCGGGCGTGGCCGGAGCAAAGGCCACGTTCTCGACGGCGCGTGTACCACTCTGTACACGGACTCTGCCGCCGCCGCCACACACACACCACCACCATGCATGAGGAACGTGAAGCGAAGACCGAGGACGACGACTGCGCAGCTTAATCGGAGGTGTCCCGTGGTACTATCCGCGGGAGTAATTAATCGGGGGCTTTCCGAGGCCCCCGGGAACCAGAAGACCACGATCGCTCGATCACTTTGGCCGCGCCAGCAGGCCCTACACTTTGTTTTTTCCTTCTTTTGTATTTGTGTACTTTGTACACTGGCACGCCCGCAACACTTTGTATCCCGGGTCAAGGGAGACGCTTATACGAAACCTTTATCTTTTCTATGAGTGCAATCTCTTTCCTTTTTCGTGTCAAACACAATGTTTTTCTCAGTTTTACATATGTTTGGTTGGTTCTGTTTTATTAAAGTTTTGACCAAGGATTTTAGCGTGGATGACCGAGAGTACTTAGCGGCTGCTAACGGCGGCCGGCTGCATGCAGCTGCCATGCACACATCTGCCGGACCTAGATGCTAGGATCTGTAGACTATGTCTATCCGTGATGCACCTACATGCATGGGCTGCTGGCAGAGAAGAGACGAGACTCGCATGGAACGCCGACTGGAAGAATATTACTCGTGATAGGATGGGATTGGCTATAATCAGGAGTTTACCATATAACAGAAAGAGGAAAAATAGGATGGGATTGCAGCTCGTATTCTTATCTCGGCGTAGACGACAACGTCAGTGTGATCTCCGCGATGATTTTTTAGTTGCACATATTCTTTGGACAATCAATGTGTTCGTTTGCAACCAATGACATCAACTTGTTAGAAAAGGAGGAGGACAAGGAAGAAGATAGTGAGGCAGAGGAGGAGGAAGAAGATAGTGAGGCAGAGGAGGAAGAAGAAGAAGAAGAGGCCAAAGAGGGGGACAGAGACAAAGGTGCACCAGTTGATGGCAGTGAGGGGGAAGAAGATAATGAGGAAGAAGACGAGGATGTTGATGGTGATGATCAATGGGGATCCAATGGAGGCAGTGACAGCACCGATGATGATGATGACAACGCCCCTGGTTCTGGTGGTACAGGGGGCAACACATCCAGGAGGACTAGCAGCTCCGCCAACCATGCCAGCAGCAGCAATTCATTGAGCAGCAGGAGCACACTTCAGATGTTGATTGATAAAACTTGTTGGAAAGACAAGGATTTGCTGAAGTCAAAGAAAAACGACGAAGCAGAGTCTCAGGGCATCATTGATATGTTCAAGCTGTGCAACATGAAGCCAGCTTTGCCAACCACCTTTCTTGTGCCAGATTTTAGTGACAAAGAGATGTGTGAGAACATCAACTTTGCCATTGATCAGAGCATGTTCTTATTAAGTGAGGCTGAAAAGAATCAAATTGACATGGAGGAAGCAAGAAAGGGTCTTGACTGGGTTCATTCAAAGAAAAAATACAAGGAATATTTAAAGCAGCTTCTAGATGTAAGCTGCAGCAAGAGCAAGGCAGCATCCGCGGCAAACCCTCACGTAGTCGAGAAGCGCAAAGCAGTTTCAGTGAAGAAGAATCTGCAGTTGCCTCAAACCAAGGAGAAGACGGTGAGTGCAGATGCTGAAATAAATGTGGTCAAGGAAGCTGTGGTTCAAACTGATATGCCAACTGTAGTAAGCAGAGAGCCAACCACCATCACAGGAGTTCAATAGATCAAAGGGAAGACTCCTCTTTCAGCAGTCCCACCTAGACCAGTTAAGCAGCGAAAGATTGTCAAGTTTGCCAAGGGCACAAAGGGGGAACAGGGCACAAAAGGTGCGGGGCTCAGAGACGAGACATAACTGCGTGCCACAGCAGTTGATGCATGGGTGCCAAGTTCTGCTAGGTTGCTGCCAACTCAGACTGGAAAGATGCCAACTGATGTGTCAGTTAGCAGCGTGGTCACAGCAAAAACCACCACTGCTGCTCAGGAAGGCACCACTGCAACTGCATGCCCCAAGGTGCCAACTCATATAGATACTTCAATGCCAAACACGAAAGGAGGTGATCAAACTGCGAAAGTGCCATCCCCACGAGCTAGCACACAGCAGCCAAGCAAGCCTACATCACCAAGAGCTGACTTTCAGCAAGGATGTCTTCAACATTGTAAGCAGGTGCAAGCCTCCAAGGACGCCAACTACAACACTATTGCGAACCAAGTCAGTGAATGATGCACCTGTGTATGTGCTGCAAGGAGATGCCCTGGGCCTTGAACCCAAACGCGGATCAAACTCTTGCATCTATCATGGTGACAGGTTCTGTGATGCACCATCTTTTGACCTCGGCATAGATGGTGATGCTCCTGCACCTTCTCCAACAGCAGAAACAACGGAAGCTGGTGTGGTCGTCATAGATGAGGGTGAGTTGGGCCCAACAGCTGTGAATGAAGGATGCGCTGTTGCTGATGCTGGCAAGGCAATAGCTCAAGAGCCAGATATTGGATCAACAGATAATTGCCACACCCCGATATGCGCAGAACTAGAAGTTGGCATGAGCAGTTCTTCAGGACCACCCGTTGCATGAAGACAGCGAAGGGTAATAAGGCCCACAACATCTCAAAGTTCTCCATTCATTGACTACAACAAGAAGAAGACGTTTAGCTCCAATGAGGCAGTCAACAAGCTTAACGCTGCCCTCATGTATTGGGCCAGGCATCACCCAGGAGAAAATGATGAGCTTACCAGGTAAACCAACTCCCCACAGCCTACATACATATCTTTTTCAGTTTCACAGGACCAGCCACTTAGTTGCACAGAAAGCAGAGCATGTTGCACAGAACATGGCTTTTAGTTGCACACTGTTTTGTTTTAATTTCATACACATTTTTGTTGTTGCTGTGACCCTTCGAGCTAACTTGTCATTTTATTTCTTTAAAAAAAATCAGCCCTGAGATAATCAGGTATGGTGCTTTCTACATTTCTTTGAAGGAGTTAGTTGATTCGATGAAGCTGGTTCAATGACTGTCAAGAATTGTTATTGAGACTGGAATCTTATAACTTACTAGAAGGGTCAAAGAAGGTCGTTATGCCACTAAGGTTTTCTGTAAGTTTTTTCAAAAACTTTTTCCCCTCTTCTTTTTTGTAGCACTTTTGTTCACCAATTTAGGGAGTCCTTTCATCTAGTAAGGAGTTTGAGGCATGCTTATAATCTCTGCAAATCAATTCGCAGCAAGGGATCCACAATGTGACTGAGATAAGCAAGAAGTTTGATTACAAGAACCGTCTCGACAAGCAAGACTTGGTGAGTGCTGTGCCCACATGATCCATCTCTTTAGTTGGCACCCATAGCATCATTAGTTGCACATGACACATATGTTAGTTGGCAAATACTTTCTGGCAACCTGTTTTAACTTCACCAAGTCTTTTTTTACTGTTTTTCTTACCTACAGCGTGTATCTGTGTCTTAAATCGTTCACGCTTGCAGGTCATGCTGCCAGTGCTCGAGTGCGCTGATGTAACCGATAAGGAGGGAGGGAGGCATTTGAAGGAAATATGCCCTAGAGGCAATAATAAAGTTATTATTTATTTCCTCATATCATGATAAATGTTTATTATTCATGCTAGAATTGTATTAACCCGAAACATAATACATGTGTGAATACATAGACAAACAGAGTGTCACTAGTATGCCTCTACTTGACTAGCTCGTTGATCAAAGATGGTTAAATTTCCTAACCATAGACATGAGTTGTCATTTGATAAACGGGATCACATCATTAGGAGAATGATGTGATTGACTTGACCCATTCCGTTAGCTTAGCACTTGATCATTTAGTTTACTGCTATTGCTTTCTTCATGACTTATACATGTTCATATGACTATGAGGTTATGCAACTCCCGATTACCGGAGGAACACTTTGTGTGCTACCAAACATCACAACGTAACTCGGTGATTATAAAGGTGCTCTATAGGTGTCTCCGATGGTACTTGTTGAGTTGGCATAAATCAAGATTACGGTTTGTCACTCCGATTGTCGGAGAGGTATCTCTAGGCCCTCTCGGTAATGAACATCACTATAAGCCTTGCAAGCAATGTGAGTAATGAGTTAGTTGCGGGATGATGCATTACAGAACGAGTAAAGAGACTTGCCAGTAACGAGATTGAGCTAGGTATTGAGATACTGATGATCGAATCTCGGGCAAGTAACATACCGATGATAAAGGGAATAATGTATGTTGTTATGCGGTTTGACCGATAAAGATCTTCGTAAAATATGTAGGAACCAATATGAGCATCCAGGTTCTACTATTGGTTATTGACCGGAGACGTGTTTCGGTCATGTCTACATAGTTCTCGAACACGTAGGGTCCGCACGCTTAAAGTTCTGTGACGATCGGTATTACGAGTTTTTGTGTTTTGATGTACCGAAGGTAGTTCGGAGTCCCGGATATGATCACGCACATGACGAGGAGTCTTGAAATGGTCGAGACGTAAAGATCAATATATTGGACGACTATGTTCGGACACCGGAAGTGTTTCGGGAGGTTTTGGACATATACCGGAGTACCGGGGGGTTACCGGAACCCCCCGGGGAGTATATTGGGCCTAATGGGCCTTAGTGGAGAAGAGGAGAGGCGGCCAGGGCAGGCTGCACGCCCCCTCCCCCTCTAGTCGGAATTGGACAAGGAGGGGGGGGGGGGGCGCCCCCCTTTCCTTCCTCTTCTCTCCTTCCTTTCCCCCTTCTCCTACTCCTACTAGGAAAGGAGGAGTCCTACTCCCACCGGGAGTAGGACTCCCCCTTGGTGCGCCCTCCTCCTGGCCGGCCGCCTCCCCCCTAGCTCCTTTATATACGGGGGCAGGGGTCACCCCATAGACACAACAATTGATCTGTCGATCTCTTAGCCGTGTGCGGTGCCCCCCTCCACCATAATCCACCTCGGTCATATCGTAGCGGTGCTTAGGCAAAGCCCCGCGTCGGTAGCATCATCATCACCATCACCATGCCGTCGTGCTGACGAAGCTCTTCCCGGAAGCTCTACTAGATCGTGAGTTAGCGGGACGTCACAGAGCTGAACTTGTGCTGAATGCGGAGGTGCCGTACGTTCGATACTAAGGATCGGTCGATCGTGAAGACGTACGACTACATCAACCGCGTTGTTATAACGCTTCCGCTAAACGGTCTACAAGGGTACGTGGACAACACTCTCCCCTCTTGTTGCTATGCATCACCATGATCTTGCGTGTGCGTAGGAAATTTTTGGAATTACTACGTTCCCCAACAGTGGCATCCGAGCCAGGTTTATGCGTAGATGTTATATGCACGAGTAGAACACAAGTGAGTTGTGGGTGATACAAGTCATACTGCTTACCAGCATGTCATACTTTGGTTTGGCGGTATTGTTGGATGAAGCAGCCCGAACCGACATTACGCTTACGCTTACGCAAGACTGGTTCTACCGATGTGCTTTGCACACAAGTGGCTGGCGGGTGTCAGTTTCTCCAATTTAGTTGAACCGAGTGTGACTACGCCCGGTCCATGAGAAGGTTAAAAAATCACTAAATAGAGGACGTCTAACTTGTTTTTGCAGGGCATGTTGTGATGTGATATGATCAAGACATGATGCTATATTTTATTGTGTGAGATGATCATGTTTTGTAACGGAGTTATCGGCAACTGGCAGGAGCCATATGGTTGTCTCTTTATTGTATGCAATGCAATCGCCCTGTAATTGCTTTACTTTATCACTAAGCGGTAGCGATAGTCATAGAAGCAATAGTTGGCGAGGCGACAAGGGTGCTACGATGGAGATCAAGGTGTCGTGCCGGTGACGATGGTGATCATGATGGTGCTTTGGAGATGGAGATCAAAGGCACAAGATGATGATGGCCATATCATATCACTTATATTGATTGCTTGTGATGTTTATCCTTTATGCATCTTATTCTGCTTTGTTTGACGGTAGCGTTAGAAGATGATCTCTCACTAAATTTCAAGGAAAAAGTGTTCTCCCTGAGTATGCATCGTTGCCAAAGTTCGTCGTGCCGAGACACCACGTGATGATCGGGTGTGATATGCTCAACGTTCATCTACAACGGGTGTAAGACAGTTTTGCACACGCAGAATACTCGGGATAAACTTGACGAGGCTAGCATATGCAGATATGGCCTCAGAACACTGAGACCGAAAGGTCGAGCGTGAATCATATAGTAGATATGATCAACATAGTGATGTTCACCATTGAAAACTACTCCATCTCACATGATGATCGGTTATGGTTTAGTTGATATGGATCACGTGATCACTTAGATGATTAGAGGGATGTCTATCTAAGTGGGATTTCTTAAGTAATATGATTAATTGAACTTAAATTTATCATGAACTTAGTACCTGATAGTATTTTGCTTATCTATGTTGTTGTAGATAGATGGCCCGTGCTGTTGTTCCGTTGAATTTTAATGCGTTCCTTGAGAAAGCAAAGTTGAGAGATGATGGTAGCAATTACACGGACTGGGTCTGTAACTTGAGGATTATCCTCATTGCTGCATAGAAGAATTACGTCCTGGAAGCACCGCTGGGTGCCTGGCCTGCTACAGATGCAACTGACGACGTTAAGAACGTCTGGCAGAGCAAAGCTAATGACTACTCGATAGTTCAGTGTGCCATGCTTTACGACTTAGAACCGGGACTTCAACGATGTTTTGAACATCATGCAGCATATAAGATGTTCCAGGAGTTGAAGTTAATATTTCAAGCAAATGCCCGGATTGAGAGATATGAAGTCTCCAATAAGTTCTACACATGCAAGATGGAGGAGAATAGTTCTGTCAGTGAACATATACTCAAAATGTCTGGGTATAACAATCACTTGGTTCAACTGGGAGTTAATCTTCCGGATGATAGTGTCATTGACAGAATTCTTCAATCAGTGCCACCAAGCTACAAGAGCTTCGTGATGAACTATAATATGCCAGGGATGGATAAGACAATTCCTGAGCTCATCGCAATGCTAAAGGCTGCGGAGGTAGAAATCAAGAAGGAACATCAAGTGTTGATGGTCAACAAGACCACTAGTTTCAAGAAAAAGGGTAAAGGGAAGAAGAAGGGGAACTTCAACAAGAATGGCAAACAAGTTGCTGCTCAAGAGAAGAAACCCAAGTCTGGACCTAAGACTGAGACTGAGTGCTTCTACTGCAAACAGACTGGTCACTGGAAGCAGAACTGCCCCAAATATTTAGCGGATAAGAAGGATGGCAAGGTGAACAAAGGGACTACGGATTAAGCGAACACTGGCTAAGGGCGAGGTGACGATGCGCGTGGGAAATGGTTCCAAAGTCGATGTGATCGCCGTCGGCACGCTACCTCTAAATCTACCTTCGGGATTAATTTTAGACCTGAATAATTGTTATTTGGTGCCAGTGTTAAGGATGACCGTTATATCTGGATCTTGTTTGATGCGAGACGGTTATTCATATAAATTTGAGAATAATGGTTGTTCTATTTATATGAGTAATATCTTTTATGGTCATGCACCCATGAAGAGTGGTCTATTTGTCTTGAATCTCGATAGTAGTGTTACACTTATTTGTGGCACTGCCATTTGGGTCATATTGGTGTAAAGCACATGAGGAAACTCCATACTGATGGACTTTTGGAATCACTTGATTATGAATCACTTGGTACTTGCGAACCATGCCTTATGGGCAAGATGACTAAACCGCCGTTCTCCGGAACAATGGAGCGAACAACAGATTTGTTGGAAATCATACATACTGATGTATGTGGTCCAATGAATATTGTGGCTCGCAGCGGGTATTGTTATTTTCTCACCTTCACTTACAATTTGAGCAGATATGGGTATATCTACTTAATGAAACATAAGTCTGAAACATTTGAAAAGTTCAAAGAATTTTAGAGTGAAGTGGAAAATCATCGTAACAAGAAAATAAAGTTTTTACAATCTGATCATGGAGGAGAATATTTGAGTTACGAGTTTGGTCTACATTTGAAACAATGCGGAATAGTTTCGCAACTCATGCCACCCGGAACACCACAACGTAATGGTGTGTCCGAACGTCGTAATTGTACTTTACTAGATATGGTGCGATCTATGATGTCTCTTGCTGATTTACCCCTATTGTTTTGGGGCTATGCTTTAGAGACAGCTGTGTTGGAAATATGCCCTAGAGGCAATAATAAAAGATTATTATATTTCCTTGTTCATGATAATTGTCTATTGTTCATGCTATAATTGTATTGTCCGGAAATCATAATACATGTGTGAATACATAGACCACAATGTGTCCCTCGTGAGCCTCTAGTTGACTAGCTCGTTGATCAACAGATAGTCATGGTTTCCTGGCTATGGACATGGGGATGTCATTGATAACGGGATCACATCATTAGGAGAATGATGTGATGGACAAGACCCAAACCTAAGCATAGCATAAAGATCGTACAGTTCGTTTGCTAGAGCTTTTCCAATGTCAAGTATCATTTCCTTAGACCATTAGGTTGTGCAACTCCTGGATACCGTAGGAGTGCTTTGGGTGTGCCAAATGTCACAACGTAACTAGGTGGCTATAAAGGTACACTACAGGTATCTCTGAAAGTGTCTGTTGGGTTGGCACGAATCGAGACTGGGATTTGTCACTCCGTATGACGGAGAGGTATCTCTTGGGCCCACTCGATAATGCATCATCATAATGAGCTCAATGTGACCAAGGGGTTGGTCACGGGATCATGCATTACGGTACGAGTAAAGTGACTTGCCGGTAATGAGATTGAACAAGGTATTGGGATACCGACGATCGAGTCTCGGGCAAGTAACGTATCGATTGACAAAGGGAATTGAATACGGGATTGATTAAGTCCTCGACATCGTGGTTCATCCGATGAGATCATCGAGGAGCATGTGGGAGCCAACATGGGTATCCAGATCCCGCTGTTGGTTATTGACCGGAGAGGTGTCTCGGTCATGTCTGCATGTCTCCCGAACCCGTAGGGTCTACACACTTAAGGTTCGGTGATGCTAGGGTTGTAGAGATATTAGTATGTAGTAACCCGAAAGTTGTTCGGAGTCCCGGATGAGATCCCGGACGTCACGAGGAGTTCCGGAATGGTCCGTAGGTAAAAATTTATATATAGGAAGTCCAGTTTTGGCCATCGGGAAGGTTTCGGGGGTTACCAGTATTGTACCGGGACCACCGGAAGGGTCCCGGGGGTCCATCGGGTGGGGACATCTGTCCCGGAGGGCCCCATGGGCTGAAGTCGGAGGGGAACCAGCCCCTAGTGGGCTGGTGCACCCCCCTTGGGCCAACCCTGCGCCTAGGGTTTGGGAACCCTAGGGGTGGGGGCGCCCCACTTGCTGTCGGTGTCAAAACCGGCGGATCTCGGGTAGGGGGTCCCGAACTGTGCGTCTAGGCCGGATGGTAACAGGAGACAAGGGGCACGAAGTTTTACCTAGGTTCGGGCCCTCTTGATGGAGGTAAAACCCTACGTCCTGCTTGATTAATATTGATGATATGGGTAGTACAAGAGTAGATCTACCACGAGATCAAGGAGGCTAAACCCTAGAAGCTAGCCTATGGTATGATTGTTGTATGATGTGTATGATGAAGTTGTCCTACGGACTAAAACCCTCCGGTTTATATAGACACCGGAGAGGGTTAGGGTTACACAAAGTCGGTTACAATGGTAGGAGATCTTGAATATCCGCATCGCCAAGCTTGCCTTCCACGCCAAGGAAAGTCCCATCCGTACACGGGATGAAGTCTTCAATCTTGTATCTTCATAGTCTTGGAGTCCGGCTGAAGGTATAGTCCGGCTACCCGAACACCCCCTAATCCAGGACTCCCTCAGTAGCCCCTGAACCAGGCTTCAATGATGACGAGTCTGGCGTGCAGATTGTCTTCAGCATTGCAAGGCGGGTTCCTCCTCCAAATTCTTCATAGAAGATTTTAAACACCAAGGATAGTGTCCGGCTCTGCAAAATAAGTTTCCCCATATTGCCATAGAGAGAATAATATTAACACAAATCTAATCTGCTGACGTATTCCACAGCGTGACATCACACTACGACCAAGTCTTTTACTTGAATCGTTTTTACTTCTCCACCTCAGTGTGTTTTGCGAGGCGGTTTCCTTGGCACGTCTTGTCAAAACAGAGATCGTGTCCCCTTTATTTATGGGATTCTCATCAATACGGACGTGGGTAACCCAACCGCGCCATTTATCACGGCGTTTGGGAGGCAAGCGAGTTTTACTAGGATGGTGGGGACGCATAGCCGCATCCGCCCATATAAGGGGATAATGATCCACCTTTTTACCTACACCTTCTTCCTCCTTTGCCTATCCACCTTCCGCGCACTCGAGCTCCAGCGCCCAAGCCCGCACTCCCCACCTCAACCTTCTCCAGCAATGTCCAGAGCGAGAGGCAAGTGGATGGTCTCCTCCGTCCCGGAGGGCCATGTCAAAAAGCTAAGGAAGGCCGGATAGTTGTCCAAAGACATCGCGCACCGGCTTCCTGAGGAGGGGCAGCTCCTCCCCACCACAAGGCCCCATGAGAGGGTAGTATTCCTTCCCCACTTCCTCCGCGGACTGGGTTTTCCACTCCACCCGTTCGTCCGGGGGCTCATGTTCTACCACGGCCTGGATTTCCACGATCTGGCCCCAAACTTCGTCCTCAACATCTCGGCGTTTATCATCGTGTGCGAGGCTTTCCTCTGCATCCGCCCCCATTTCGGCCTCTGGCTCAAGACCTTCAACGTCAAGCCCAAGGTGGTGCACGGCACCCAGGCGGAGTGCGGAGACGCCATGGCGGGCAAGATGGCCAACGTCCTATGGCTCGAGGGCTCCTTCGTGAAGAACCTGAAGGGGTGGCAATCCGGGTGGTTTTACATCACCGAGCCGCGCGATCCGAAATGGGTCGCGGCCCCTGAGTACCGATCCGGACCCCCCACGTGGCTCATGTCCTGGAAAGAGACGGGCCTATCGTGGGGTGACGAAAGAGAGGTGACTGGACTGCAGACATGCATCCAGTCCCTGGTGAACAAGCAGCTCAAGCTTGTTAATGTAGTCCAGGTTATGCTCATCCGCCGAATCCTCCCGTGTCAACAACAGGACTTTAATCTGTGGGAGTTCGACCTGGCGCAGCACCAAACCCTTAACAGGCTCTTCGACACGACGTATGAAGACGTCTGGAGGGTGCTAACCAAAGGCGTCGAGGCTCCCGCATCCGCTTCCGAGGACCGCGGATATAGCTCGCAGCGTCACGCTAGCGAGGTAAGCTATTTTCACCTTTTACAGGATGTTAGTTTTTTCATAGTTTGACTCTATGCGGGATCTAAACTCCCTCACCTTTGATAGGCTTGGCGGGTGAAGTCCGGACCGATAAACTGTCCGGCTCCCTTGCCCGAAGACCCAGACCCTGCTCGCTTAGCGAAGCTGCTGGCTCCGGCACCTTATGTGGTGCCAGAGAAGAAAGCCAAGAAGAAGAAGACCACGGGGACTCGAAAGAGTGCCCGACACATGGTGGTGTCGGACTCATCATCCGACGAATCCGAGACGCACTCCTCCCGCGAAGACGAGGAGGAGGAAGAAGAAACCTCTCCCCCTCCAGCGGGGGGAGGAAAGAAGAGGAAGGCCGCCCTCACGGGGGAGGCCGAAGGGTCCAGGAAGAGGAAGACCCCTCCGCCGGACTACTCCCCCGACGCCGAAGAGGACGAAGAGGAGTTGCCAGACAGGGCCAAGCGTCCGGCGAAATCGTAAGTATTCGGACACCAGAGTAACTCATGATATCCTTTGTTGCACAGCTTTCCCTAATGTCGAATATAATCATGCAGCCCGCCCAAGGACGGGCTCGATGAGTCGTCGAGTGGTTCCCTAGATTCATCGGACGTGAATTCAGTTCCGCCCGCTGCCTCCCCCTGCGCCGCGGACGATGCCGAAGTGGCGTCGCAACAAGTTCCGCGCCAAGAGGAGGTGGTCCTGGAGGAGCCGCGAGGCGACCTTCCGGACTCCGGGAATAAAGGGGACAAAACCCCCCAGGGCTCCAAGTCCGGCTTTAAGCCGGACACCGCGCCGGAATCGTCAATGGTTCCGGACCGCGGTAGGCGAACTCCTTCTAAGAGGAGCAAGCCTACTGATCCGGCGGCCTCCGTCCAACTGGAGGCGCCAGACAATTTACTGGAGGTGCTTAAGGGTACCTCCATCGACAAGGAGCACCGTACTATCATGAGTACGGTGATCCAGAAGGTTCAGTCCGCCAAGGGCGGACTGACTGAAGCTTGTGCCAACCTTCTAACAGGCTTCGAGGTAAGTAAAAATATGTAAAAATATTACCGCATAGACAGTAGCCCCTGATGCTCTGTTTGGTGTTCGGAAAGAAAAGCCGAATAGAGGATCTATAATTTTTCGCAGGAGTCTAACAAAAAAAGAGTCAATATGCGTATGCAGGCTTCGCTGCTAGCCACCGCCGCACTGACTGTGGAGGTGGGTGCCCTGAAGCAGGGCCTCGAGCGGACCGAGGAAGAGCTCGGCCTTGCCAAGTGGCAGCTCGAGGAGAAAGAAGGTAAGAGAGACCTTATAGAAAAATATAGAAAAAATATGCAATTGCAAAAAATGACAGGATTGTAATGCTTATTGTAGGGGCCACGACTGAGGTGGCGACCCTCAAGCAGGCGCTGTCCGAGGCCGAAAAGAAAGCGGCCGCGGAGCGCACCGAGCGAGAGAAATTTGGGGCCCAGGTCGGCGAGGTGCAGCGAGAGCTTCAGGCTCTCATGAAAAAACATGAGAGTTTGGAGCTTGAGTCGAAGACGCGAGCGTCCGAGCTCGCGGTGGCCCTTGAAACTGCCAAGTCTGCCAAGGCCGAATCCCAGAAGGCCCTCCAGGAGTTGGAGGCGGTGAAAAAGATAGCAGCGGGTAAGGCATTCTTTATGCAAAGCAGACATATAAAAGTAAACTACTTGTTACTTACTCGAATCTGGAGTTCTCCAGGGGCATTCGCACATCTTCCCCGCAGCGTATCCGATGCCGCCACATTCTACCGAGCCGAAGAGGGCAGCTCGACGGAGAAGGTGTTCTGGTCTCAGTATGTTGAGGCCGGACACCCTGTGCCCCTGAGCGACTAGCTGAAGCAGCTAGTCGAGCTCCACAAGGCGGCCGAACAGGCTATGAAGGGCTTCATAGTTCAGCTGTGGCCTGGGGAGGCCCTGCTAGGGAGCTATTTCGGACTGGTGCGGCGGCTGGTGGAGGCCTGTCCAAGGCTTGAGGTCATCAAGCGCTCCGTCTGCATCGAAGGTGCCCGTAGGGCCCTTGCCTGTGCAAAGGTGCACCGGGGTAAGCTAGACGGTGAGAAGCTTGTGAGGGACGGGCCACCGCCGGGGAAGGAGCATCGCAAGCCCGAGAACTATTACAAGGATGTTCTGGCGCGTGCCCGACTTATGGCGGATGAATGTACCAAGGATGTAATTTTTGAATGAACTCGCTCGTGTTATCCTGTGCGCTGAAAACTTGTTCATATGCGCTAAGCAATGCTTGCTGAATTTAAAATATTACTTTCTGTGCGGCCGTTTATCAAAAAATTGAGGGATGGCCAGTCGTCGGCTTCTGCCCCCATGCCACTAGTGCTGGGGTGTTCGGGATAAACCTGAGCGCTCTTTTTCCCATGTTTGGGTCCTTCGAGGGAGGCGCTCAGCACAACGAACAAGGCAATCGGACTATAATGCTTGAACACTCTCACTTAGCCATAGAACTCTATAATTTTAAATCTCGGCGAAGCCCCTAGTATTCGGAAGACCGAGTTCGGGGCGCTATCCACGCCTTGGCCGGACAAAGTCGGCTCCTCGCTCGAAGCGGCATAAGTCTTTAGGGACTCGAAAAACCTCTCGAACAGCGACCGGTCTCTCGCCTCATCATGACAGTCAGTTTTAGCTTTCTCTACTAAGGTGCTCAGCCCAACTCAACTAGGGCACAATCGCAGTAGTTCTCCTAGTGCTACCTTAGCCGATATAGCGGAACGTAAGGCACCATAACATAGGAGCCAGGCAAACCCAACTATTGACCCAAATCATGATTCGGAGCCGATGCATATAGTGCTATAAGTTCGGGGTGCCGCACTTGTGAAAGTGTTCGGTCTTCTCACACCATGTTAAGGGGTACTGAAGCCCCTGGCGTATTCGCCGTACCACAATGTACGGGTGCAACATGTCATTAATAAACATATATATGAAAAGAGGATAATGCAAAAAATAGACAAAAAGCTATGCGTTGTTTATAGAAAGGCTGCCATCAAAGCAGAACGATACAAATAGTGCGATAAGCAGAAGAGATTGGACTATTTAACATGTCCTGGCCCGGGGCAGGCCACAGAATTGTATTCAAAACAGGTATACTGCTCGTAATAGAGACCACCTGGGAGTTCCATAATGCGGCATGGCTTGTCTGCTTTCCTGGATCTTGCATCGTTTGTGCGGCAGTTGAATTGCCGAACAAGTCGTCCGAAGTATGGAGTCCTGAAAGTAAGAAAAAATTAAAAAAAAATCCGGCAGCCCCTGGTGCGGTTTAAGCCGTATTTCGGGTGTGCCGTGATAGTGCCCCTCCCCCTGTGCCCATGGTATTTCAAGAGCGTAGTTATGTACACGAAGCACTGGTTTCGCTATATCGCGACGGCTAGGGTTGGGGCCGCATTGCTACGCTCGCTCAGAATGTGCCAGGCGGTCCTGTTGTAGGTTACTCCGGGCGCGCTTGACAGTGTCCGGCTTTTTGAACGCCGAACTGGAGATCTGCCTAGAGAGGCTGCTTTGTGCTTCTGCTGCGAGCGCTGCCGTGTGCTCCTCCGTTCGGAGGGAGCGTTCGGTGTTCCCATTGACCGTGATTACTCCTCTAGGGCCTGGCATCTTGAGCTTGAGGTATGCATAGTGCGGTACCACATTGAACTTTGCGAATGCGGTTCGCCCGACCAGTGCGTGATAGCCACTGCGGAACGGGACTATGTCGAAGATTAACTCCTCGTTTCGGAAGTTATCCGGAGATCCGAAGACCACTTCGAGTGTAACTAAGCCTGTATAGTTGGCTTCTACACCTGGTATGACGCCTTTAAAGGTCGTTTTGGTGGGCTTAATCCTCGAGGGATCAATGCCCATTTTCGCACTGTATCCTGGTAAAGCAGGTTCAGGCTGCTGCCGCCATCCAAGAGGACTCTTGTGAGATGAAATCCGTCAATAATTGGGTCTAGAACCAATGCGGCGAACCCGCCATGACCGATGCTAGTGGGGTGGTCCCTTCGATCAAAAGTGATCGGGCAGGAGGACCATGGGTTGAACTTTGGTGCGACTGGCTCCATCGCGTATACGTCCCGTAGTGCACGCTTCTGCTCCCTCTTGGGAATGTGGGTTGCGTATATCATGTTCACCGTCCGCACTTGTGGGGGAAAACCCTTCTGTCCACTGTTGTTCGGCGGCCTGGGCTCCTCCTCGTCATCGCTATGCAGCCCCTTGTCTTTGTTTTCGGCTCTTAACATGCCTGCCTGCTTGAACACCCAACAATCCCTGTTGGTGTGATTGGCTGGCTTTTCGGGGGTGCCATGTATCTGGCACAAGCAGTCGAGTATTCGGTCCAAACTGGACGAGCCCTGAGTATTTCTTTTGAATGGCTTTTTCCGCTGACCGGATTTCTAGCCTCGGAATACGGCATTGACTGCCGTATCCTCGTTGCTGTCGCTGTTAACACGGCGTTTTTGCTTGTTCCGGCGTGACCTACCACTTTTGTCCTTGGTATCCGAATTACTAAGGTTCTTGGTTAAGTTGTTGTTGTGAGCTAGCCAGCTATCTTCTCCCGCGCAAAAGCGGGTCATGAGTGTCGTGAAGGCTGCCATAGATTTTGGCTTTTCCTGTCCCAGGTGCCGGGCAAGCCACTCGTCACGGATATTATGTTTGAAGGCCGCTAGGGCCTGTGCGTCCGGACAGTCAACTATCTGGTTTTTCTTTGTTAGGAACCGTGTCCAGAATTGCCTGGCCGATTCTTCTGGCTGCTGAATTATGTGGCTTAAGTCATCGGCGTCCGGTGGTCGCACATAAGTAACCTAGAAGTTGTCGAGGAATGCGGCTTCCAGGTCATCCCAAGAACCGATTGAGTCTGCTGGCAAGCTGTTAAGCCAATGCCAGGCCGGTCCCTTAAGTTTGAGCGGGAGGTATTTGATGGCGTGTTGATCGTCCCCGCGGGCCATGTGGATATGAAGTATATAATCCTCAATCCATACCGCAGGATCTATTGTGCTATCATATGATTCAATGTTTACGGGTTTGAAGCCCTCAGGGATTTTATGATCCATTACTTCATCTGTGAAGCATAGTGGGTGTGTGGCGCCTCTATACTGGGCTATATGACGACGCAGCTCAAAGGAGCTTTGTCGGTTGTGTTCGGCCCGGTCGGATTTATTTTGTCCGGAGTGACGATCACCGTCACGTGCCATGGGGTGCCTGCGGGATCCGTAGATCGATCTTGTTTGCCTTGCCTTGTCCTCCAGTATGTCTCGCAGGTCTAGCGTGTTTTCCCATGCCTTAGTATGCTTTGAGCGGCGCCGGGGCATGGCTTGAGTGGAGGGCCGAGAGGCCTCTCTGTCCCGGCCACGAGGTGGCCGATCAGCCACGTCATGCGCTGGTGATGTGGGTGCTTCCTCCTCTAATCGGGGTAGCGGCCTGCGCTTTGGGTAACTCTTGGAGGGGCGTTCGAGTTCATACTCTTCGGCTGCGAGGACTTCAGTCCATCTGTCAGCTAGCAAATCCTGATCAACTCTAAGTTGTTGCCGCTTTTTCTTGAGGCTGCTTGCTGTGACCATGAGCCTGCGTTTAAAACGCTCTTGTTCGGCGAGATCCTCTGGCATGACGAACTCGTCGTCGTCGAGGCTTGCCTCGTCTTCTGAGGGAGGCATGTAATTATCATCCTCGACCTCTCTGTCTGCCGCTCTCTCATGAGGGCTGGCTTCTCCGTCCTCCTGTGCTGAATCTTGCTGGAGGGGGTGCTCTTCGGCGCTATCCGGAGTAGTATTATCTCCCGTGCCGGAATCACCGTTTTTGCTTTGCCGGGATTTAGAGCGGCGCCGCTGACGCCGGCGCTTGGGCTGTTTCTTTGAGGTGTCGTCCCTTGTTGTTCCATCGCCATCTCCATCCTTTGGAGTGTCCACCATATATATGTCATATGACGAGGTGGCCTTCCAGCGCCCTACAGGTGCTGGATCTTGTTCGTCTCCTGCATCGTCGCCCATACCGTCGATGTCTTCAGAGTCGAAGTCAAGCATGTCGGTTAAGTCGTCGTCAGTGGCTACGAAGTGGGTGGTGGGTGGGTTTTGAATTTCTTCATCATCCGTATCCCAACCTTGCTGACCATAATCCGGCCAGGGCTCTCCTGATAAGGAGAGAGACTTTAGAGAATTTAGGATGTCGCCGAAGGGCGAGTGCTGAAAGATGTCCGCGGCGGTGAACTCCATTATCGGCGCCCAATCGGATTCGATCGACAGGGGCGCGGGGGGCTCGGAGTTCGGAGAGGAATCCGGCTCCTCGGAGTCACGGGGCATGCGGAGCGCGGGCTGGTGTCCGGCTCGATCGCCTTTGAGATCACAGCCCCCGAGGTGGCGTCCAACCGCTCATCCTCGATTGGTGCAGTAGGCTCTGAATTAAGGGTCGGAACCGGTGTGTGTGCGGCCTCCAGGGCACTGTTCGGCGGCAGAGCTAGATCATGCCCATCGAGACAGTGCGGCGCGCTCGGCTGTGGCTCGAATCCGTCGAAGATCCAAGTCCCTGTGGATGTCAGCCGTGTAGTTTAAACTTCCAAACCTGACCTGGTGGCTAGGGGCATAGCTTTCGATCTGCTCCAGGTGGCCAAGGGAATTGGCCCGCAGGGCGAAGCCGCCAAAGACGAAGATCTGTCCGGGGAGAAAAGTCTCACCCTGGACCGCATCATTGTCGATGATCGAAGGAGCCATCGGGCCTAAAAGCGACAACACAGAGGAACTCTCAATGAAAGCACCAATGTCGGTGTCAAAACCAGCGGATCTCGGGTAGGGGGTCCCGAACTATGCATCTAGGCCGGATGGTAACAGGAGACAAGGGGCACGAAGTTTTACCCAGGTTCGGGCCCTCTTGATGGAGGTAAAACCCTACGTCCTGCTTGATTAATATTGATGATATGGGTAGTACAAGAGTAGATCTACCACGAGATCAAGGAGGCTAAACGCTAGAAGCTAGCCTATGGTATGATTGTTGTATGATGAAGTTGTCCTACGGACTAAAACCCTCCGGTTTATATAGACACCGGAGAGGGTTAGGGTTACACAAAGTCGGTTACAATGGTAGGAGATCTTGAATATCCGCATCGCCAAGCTTGCCTTCCACGCCAAGGAAAGTCCCATCCGGACATGGGACGAAGTCTTCAATCTTGTATCTTCATAGTCCGGCTACCCGAACACCCCCTAATCCAGGACTCCCTCACTTGCCTTGGGGGGCAAGCCACCCCCTTTGGCCGCCGCCCCCCTCTAGATGGGATCTAGAGGGGACGGCGCCCCCAGGGCCCCTATATAAAGAGGGGGGAGGGAGGGCTGCGCACCCTAGCCCCTGGCGCCTCCCTCTCCCTCCCGTAAGACATCTCCCACTTGTTGGTGCTTGGCGAAGCCCTGCCGAGACTCTGCTGCATCCACCACCATGCTGTCGTGCTGCTGGATCTTCATGAACCTCTCCTTCCCCCTTGCTGGATCAAGAAGGAGGAGACGTCTTCCCGACCATACATGTGTTGAACGCGGAGGTGCTGTCCGTTCGGCACTTGGTCATCGGTGATTTGGATCACGACGAGTACGACTCCATCATCCCCATTCTCTTGAACGCTTCCGCTCGCGATCTACAAGGGTATGTAGATGCACTCCTATTCCCTCATTGCTAGAATACTCCATAGATTGATCTTGGTGATGCATAGAAAATTTTAATTTCTGCTACGATCCCCATCAGTGGCATCATGAGCTAGGTCTATGCGTAGTTTCTATGCACGAGTAGAACACAAAGTAGTTGTGGGCATCGATATTGTCAATTATCTTGCTGTTACTAGTCTTATCTTGATTCGGCAGCATTGTGGGATGAAGCGACCCGGACCAACCTTACACGTACGCTTACGTGAGACCGGTTCCACCGACTGACATGCACTAGTTGCATAAGGTGGCTGGCGGGTGTCTGTCTCTCCCACTTTAGTCGGATCAGATTCGATGAATAGGGTCCTTATGAAGGGTAAATAGAAATTGGCAATTCACGTTGTGGTTTTGGCATAGGTAAGAAACGTTCTTGCTAGAAACCTATATCAGCCACGTAAAAACTTGCAACAACAATTAGAGGACGTCTAACTTGTTTTTGCAGCAAGTGCTTTGTGATGTGATATGGCCAAAAGTTGTGATGAATGATATATGTGATGTATGAGATGATCATGTTCTTGTAATAGGAATCACGACTTGCATGTCGATGAGTATGACAATCGGTAGGAGCCATAGGAGTTGTCTTAATTTATTTATGACCTGCATGTCAACATAAACGTCATGTAATTACTTTACTTTATTGCTAAAGCGTTAGCCATAGTAGTAGAAGTAATAGTTGACGTGGCAACTTCATGAAGACACGATGATGGAGATCATGGTGTCATGCCGGTGACGATGATGATCATGGCGCCCCAAAGATGGAGATCAAAGGAGCGAAATGATATTGGCCATATCATGTCACTATTTGATTGCATGTGATGTTTATCATGTTTTACATCTTATTTCCTTAGAACGACGGTAGCTTAAATAAGATGATCCCTCAAATTAATTTCAAGAAAGTGTTCCCCCTAACTGTGCACCGTTGCGAAGGTTCGTTGTTTCGAAGCACCACGTGATGATCGGGTGTGATAGATTCTAACGTTCGAATACAACGGGTGTAAGCCAGATTTACACATGCAATACACTTAGGTTGACTTGACGAGCCTAGCATGTACAGACATGGCCTCGGAACACAGAGGACCGAAAGGTCGAGCATGAGTCGTATAGAAGATATGATCAACATGGAGATGTTCACCGATGTTGACTAGTCCGTCTCACGTGATGATCGGACACGGCCTAGTTGCCTCGGATCATGTTTCACTTAGATGACTAGAGGGATGTCTGTCTGACTGGGAGTTCATTGAATAATTTGATTAGATGAACTTAATTATCATGAACTTAGTCTAAAATCTTTACAATATGTCTTGTAGATCAAATGGCCCATGCTAATGTTGCCCTCAACTTCAACGCGTTCCTAGAGAAAACCAAGCTGAAAGATGATGGCCGCAACTATACGGACTGGGTCCGGAACCTGAGGATCATCCTCATAGCTGCCAAGAAAGATTATGTCCTAGAAGCACCGCTAGGTGAAGCACCCATCCCAGAGAACCAAGATGTTATGAATGCTTGGCAGCAGCATGCTGATGATTACTCCCTCGTTCAGTGCGGCATGCTTTGCAGCTTAGAACCGGGGCTCCAAAAGTGTTTTGAGCAACACGGAGCATATGAGATGTTCGAGGAGCTGAAAATGGTTTTCCAAGCTCATGCCCGGGTCGAGAGATATGAAGTCTCCGACAAGTTCTTTAGTTGTAAGATGGAGGAAAATAGCTCTGTCAGTGAACACAAGATGTCTGGGTTACACAACCGCTTGACTCAGCTGGGAGTTAATCTCCCGGATGACGTGGTCATTGACAGAATCCTTCAGTCGCTCCCACCAAGCTAAAAGAGCTTTGTGATGAACTTCAATATGCAGGGGATGGAAAAGACCATTCCCGAGGTATATTCAATGCTGAAATCAGCGGAGGTGGAGATCAAAAAGGAACATCAAGTGTTGATGGTGAATAAAACAACTAAGTTCAAGAAAGGCAAGGGTAAGAAGAACTTCAAGAAGGATGGCAAAGAAGTTGCCGCGCCCGGTAAATCAGTTACCAGGAAGAAGTCAAAGAATGGACCCAAGCCTGAAACTGAGTGCTTTTATTGCTAGGGAAGTGGTCACTGGAAGCGGAACTGCCCCAAATACTTAGCGGACAAGAAGGCCGGCAACACCAAAGGTATATGTGACATACATGTTATTGATGTGTACCTTACCAGCACTCGTAGTAGCTCCTGGGTATTTGATACCGGTGCGGTTGCTCATATTTGTAACTCAAAGCAGGAGCTGCGGAATAAATGGAGACTGGCGAAGGACGAGGTGACGATGCGCGTCGGGAATGGTTCCAAGGTCGATGTGATCGCCGTCGGCACGCTACCTCTACATTTACCTACGGGATTAGTTTTAAACCCCAATAATTGTTATTTAGTTCCAGCTTTGAGCATGAACATTGTATCAGGATCTCGTTTAATTCGAGATGGCTACTCATTTAAATCTGAGAATAATGGTTGTTTGATTTATATGAGAGATATGTTTTATGGTCATGCCCCGCTGGTGAATGGTTTATTCTTGATGAATCTCGAGTGTAATGTTACACATGTTCATAGTGTGAATACCAAAAGATGTAAAGTTGATAATGATAGTCCCACATACTTGTGGCACTGCCGCCTTGGTCACATAGGTGTCAAACGCATGAAGAAGCTCCATGCAGATGGACTTTTAGAGTCTCTTGATTATGAATCATTTGAAACGTGTGAACCATGCCTCATGGGTAAAATGACCAAGACTCCGTTCTCCGGAACAATGGAGCGAGCCACCAACTTATTGGAAATTATACATACCGATGTGTGCGGTCCAATGAGTGTTGAGGCTCGTGGTGGCTATCGTTATGTTCTCACTCTCACTGATGACTTGAGTAGATATGGGTATGTCTACTTAATGAAACACAAGTCTGAGACCTTTGAAAAGTTCAAGGAATTTCAGAGTGAGGTTGAGAATCAACGTGACAGAAAAATAAAGTTCTTGTGATCAGATCGTGGGGGAGAATATTTAAGTCACGAATTTGGCACACACTTAAGAAAATGTGGAATCGTTTCACAACTCACGCCGCCTGGAACACCTCAGCGTAACGGTGTGTCCGAATGTCATAATCGCACTCTATTGGATATGGTGCGATCTATGATGTCTCTTACCGATCTTCCGCTCTCATTTTGGGGCTATGCTTTAGAGACTGCCGCATTCACTTTAAATAGGGCTCTGTCGAAATCCGTTGAGACAACACCGTATGCATTATGGTTTGGGAAGAAACCTAAGTTGTCGTTTCTAAAAGTTTGGGGATGCGATGCTTATGTCAAGAAACTTCAACCTGAAAAGCTCGAACCCAAATCGGAAAATTGCGTCTTCGTAGACTACCCTAAGGAAACCATTGGGTATACCTTCTACCTCAGATCCGAAGGCAAGATCTTTGTTGCCAGGAATGGATCCTTTCTAGAGAAAGAGTTTCTCTTGAAAGAAGTAAGTGGGAGGAAAGTGGAGCTTGATGAAGTACTGCCTCTTGAAACGGAAAGTAGCGCAGCTCAGGAAAATGTTCCTATGGTGCCTGCACCGACTAGAGAGGAGGTTAATGATGATGATCAAGATACTTCGGGTCAAGCTCCTACTGAACTTCATAGGTCAACAAGGACGCGTTCCGCACGAGAGTGGTACGGCAACCCTGTCCTGGAAATCATGTTGTTAGACAACAGTGAACCTTCGAACTATGAAGAAGCGATGGCGGGCCCAGATTCCGACAAATGGCAAGAAGCCATGAAATCCGAGATAGAATCTATGTATGAAAATGAAGTATGGACTTTGACTGACTTGCCCGATGATCGGCGAGCCATAGAAAATAAATGGATCTTTAAGAAAAAGACAGACGCGGATGGTAATGTGGCCATCTATAAGGCTCGACTTGTCGCTAAGGGTTATCGACAAGTTCAAGGGGTTGACTACGGTGAGACTTTCTCACCCGTAGCGAAGCTGAAGTCCGTCCGAATCATGTTAGCAATTGCCGCATTCTATGATTATGAGATATGGCAAATGGACGTCAAAACGGCATTCCTTAACGGCTTTCTTAAGGAAGAATTGTCTATGATTCAGCCGGAAGGTTTTGCCGATCCTAAGAATGCTAACAAGGTGTGCAAGCTCCAGCGCTCAATCTACGGGCTGGTGCAAGCATCTCGGAGTTGGAACATTCGCTTTGATGAGATGATCAAAGCATTTGGGTTTATGCAGACTTATGGAGAAGCCTGCGTTTACAAGAAAGTGAGTGGGAGCTCTGTAGCATTTCTCATATTATATGTGGATGACACACTGTTGATGGGAAATGATATAGAATTTGGAAAGCATAAAGGCCTATTTGAACAAGTGTTTTTCAATGAAGGACTTTGGAGAAGCTGCTTATATATTAGGCATCAAGATCTATAGAGATAGATCGAGACGCCTCATCGGCCTTTCACAAAGTACGTACCTTGACAAGATATTGAAGAAGTTCAATATGGATCAGTCCAAGAAGGGGTTCTTGCCTGTATTGCAAGGTGTGCGATTGAGCACGGCTCAATGCCCGACCACGGCAGAAGATATAGAAGAGATGAGTGTCATCCCCTATGCCTCAGCCATAGGGTCTATTATGTATGCCATGCTGTGTACCAGACCTGATGTAAACCTTGCCGTAAGTTTGGTAGGTAGGTACCAAAGTAATCCCGGCAAGGAACACTGGACAGTGGTCAAAAACATCCTGAAGTACCTGAAAAGGACCAAGGATATGTTTCTCGTTTATGGAGGTGCCGAAGAGCTCGTCATCAAGGGTTACGTCGACGCTAGCTTCGACACAGATCTGGATGACTCTAAGTCTCAAACCGGATACGTGTATATTTTGAATGGTGGGGCAGTAAGCTGGTGCAGTTGCAAGCAAAGCGTTGTGGCGGGATCTACATGTGAAGCAGAGTATATGGCAGCCTCGGAGGCACCACAAGAAGCAGTCTGGGTGAAGGAGTTCATTACCGACCTAGGAGTCATACCCAATGCATCGGACCCGATGACTCTCTTCTGTGACAACACTGGAGCTATTGCCCTTGCAAGGAGCCCAGGTTTCACAAGAAGACCAGGCATATCAAGCGTCGCTTCAACTCCATTCGTGAAAGTGTTCAAAATGGAGACATAGAGATTTGTAAAGTGCATACGGACCTGAATGTGGCAGATCCGTTGACTAAACCTCTCCCTAGAGCAAAACACGATCAACACCAAAATTCCATGGGTGTACGATTCATCACAATGTGACTAGACTATTGTGTCTAGTGCAAGTGGGAGACTGTTGGAAATATGCCCAAGAGGCAATAATAAAAGATTATTATATTTCCTTGTTCATGATAATTATCTATTGTTCATGCTATAATTGTATTGTCCGGAAATCGTAATACATGTGTGAATACATAGACCACAATGTGTCCCTAGTGAGCCTCTAGTTGACTAGCTCATTGATCAACAGATAGTCATGGTTTCCTGGCTATGGACATTTGTCGGGACCCCGATTCTAAGTCACACCGATCTAGCATGTAACACCTCATATCACTTTGCGGCCTCACGCACGGTATCCCCACGGGTGTCGCCTTACCATGGCCTGGGACCGTTTGTGCCTTTTGGCTCACGTATATGATAGTGTCGCTAGCATCCATATGACAGAGAACCCGGGCCGACATGGCTAGTCGTGAACCCAAAGCGGCACTAACTCATGAGGACAGGCATACATGAATCACATCGAGCATGTTGGTCATCAACGTGTGAATCCGGGCTGTAGCATTGGGCTAACAGGACTCCAGATGTCACCGCGTGACATTTCCCCGAAGGGACAGACACAGGAACGAAGTGAAACACATGCTGGCCAGTCAAGTGTTCCAAGCAGTAGTGCTGGGCTAGCAGGACTCCGGTGGACCGGGCTGTAGCGGACTACTATCGCTCAGAAAGCACTAGACTACATTTCCCCATATGATAGGCTGCCAAGGATAAACAACTAGATTGTCGGACCCCACACATAGCAATACACGTTACATGTACGCATAACATGCAAGTATGTGTTGTACAACATGGCATCACAACATAACGCAAACTCATATAGATAAAGGCCCAAAAGAGCCACATAGCATTAAATACAAGCAAGGGTCACATGACCCATCATTCAGAGCATACAAGCAACAAGCGGAAGCATTACATGTCTGAGTACAGACAACTACCAAAGAAAAAGGCCGAGAAGCCTGACTATCTACAAGTCCCTCCAAGGTACAAGATCGTAGCTGAGGTAACAAGCTACTCGTCGAAGTCCAAGCGGAACTACTAGTAAGACAGATGTCTCATCTGCAAAACATAAATAAAGCAAACGTGAGTACAAAGGTACTCAACAAGACTTACATCAGATCCTATCATATATGCATTTGTATCAAGAAGGTAATGTGGGGTTTAGTTGCAGCAAGCTTGCTTTGACTCAGTGGCTATCCTGTTCTACGACAACGAGAAACTTCTTTGAGATGAGGCAGCGCACACGAGTCCACTAATCACCACATCAATACACTACTATGGATTCATCTCGTCTCCCTACGAGAAGGCCATCCATAGCACTCACACTTGTCTTGAGCATTTTAGAGTATCCACTTTAAGTTGTCTATGTACCACGTAAGCATCCAAGAAGTCCATAACCGAGGACACGGCTATTCGAATAGATCATGATAACCATGCAGGGGTGTACTTCATCACACACGCTCTCACCACTTATCACCATATACACGTCATGTATCTCGGCAACCTTCAAGCGGAAGCCTGGCGAGGGTGTCGGCCACGACCTGACTAACCACGCAAGACTCTAGTCCAGGTTTATCGCCTATTCGGGTTCCATCCGCAAGGAGATCCGGCCGAGGTTTTGCTCACGGCCCCAAACAATGTGTACAGGGTTCCCGAGCCCACCATCCAGGTGCCACTCGGTACACCGGGCCATGTGTGCCTAGTCTATCCCGAGCCCTCCCTGCCGGGTGCCACTCGGTAGAAAAATAGCACTACCTACAAACACCAGAAACTATTTGCAACTCCTGGACAGAGCTCAAGGCGGTTAATAAGTCGAGAGAGCTTGGAGCGCCCGGAGCCCAATGTGTGGTAGTAGTTAGTCATTGGACAACTTACACAGAACTCAGTTCTTAAGGACGGTCCCAATGAGACAACCCACCATGTACTCCTACATGGCCTCTCACCGCTACCTTTACCAAATCATGTTCACACGCTTAACTCTCAGCACCAGAACATATCATAACACTCCAATTCATTCCCGATGAATCAGACCTGACATACTCTAAGCAATAGCAGGCAAAGCATGGTAGGAACACAACATGGCTCAATCAACTCCTACACATGCTAGTGGGTTTCAACTATTTACTATGGCAATGACAGGTCATGCAGAGGAATGGGTTCAACTACCGCAGCATAAAGTAGCAGTTGAATCGTTGTTGTCCTAATGCAATAAGAGAGAGCAGGAGCGAGATAGTAGGACTGTATCGGAATGAACAAGGGGGGTTTGCTTGCCTGGTAGAACAACAAGGAAGGCACTGCTCCTCAGACAGGTACTCTGGAACGGTCTCCGGAGCAGGACCTACCGAGAAGGAACGGTGTCGGCAATCAAACACAAGCATATGCAACATTATGATGCATGAACATGGCATGAAGATGTGATGTTATTGGAGCTAATGCAACTAGCATTCATTTGGTTAAAGTCCATTTGAACTAAAGATTCAAATGCAACTCCAAAATAAGCTCTTAATTATGCCATAAGTGTGTTTTCACATATACAACATGTATAGGTTGGTTTGTCATGCATGAAAATGGTACAGATGGATAGATTGAATTTTTTTGATAATTTTTCATATATAAATTATTTCAATCTGAGCTATGATTGAATTTCTATGAATTTTTGAAGTTTTGAACATTTTCTGGAATTTCCTGTCTAAAAATAATTCCAGAAAATGAATAATTGCGTCAGCATGACGTCAGCACCGCGACAGCGGTCAACGGCGCTGACCAGGTCAAACCTGACGCGCGGGGTCCACCCATCAGTGTCAAAGGTTAATTAACAGAGATTAATTAAACTTTAAACTAATCCTAAACTAGAATTAGCAGGGCCGGGCCCCACCTGTCATTGAGCCAGGGGAGGTCAAACCCCCTGGTCAACTGGGCTAATACGCCGGCGTTTAGCCGCCGCCGGCAGCAGACGCGGCGGAGAGCGCGGGATTCGCCCTCCGGCGACCATTCGGGCGGCGGAGACCACGGGCGAGGAGCTGAGGCTCGCCCGCATCCAGGGCGGCATGCAGCAGCAACGGGGACGGCCGGAGCTCGCCGGAGCGAAGCTCGGGGCGGCGTCCGGGGCTCGGGTGAGCTTGGGGTCGAGGCTACAAGGGCCATGGCGAAGCGGGGTTAGCGCCTATGGCTTCTAGGCGGTGCGGCGAACACGTTGGACGCATGCTCGGGACCAAAAGGTCACCGGAATGTCGCCGGCGTCGAGCTCGTGCGGCGGTGCGTCTCGGCTCCGGTGGAGGAGGCAGCTAGAGCTCGAAAACGGGCATGTAGTTATGGGTAAAGGAAGCAGGGGCTCACATGGAGTCGGTAGGGAGGCTTAGAAAGCTCGGGGAGGACCAGACGGTGGCGTAACGGCGATGGCGATCCGGCGGCCGTGCGCGGAGAAGACGGGTCGATGGCGAAGCAGCAGGGCGTCCGGCAGTGCGTGGCTCATCGGGGACGAAGAGGAGGTCGTAGCGGAGCTTGCAAACACGGAGAGAGGGCGCGGGGGAGGCAGTAGCTACGGCAATGGTGGCGGGTGGCGACGGCAGCGCTTCGGGCGCGGGGAGAGAGCAAGATCCAGGGGAGGAGGGAGAGCGAGAGAGAGTGCGAGAGGTCCGGGGCGTCGTGGCGGCGTCCAGGGAGGCCAGAGCGAGGAGGAGGGAAGCAGGAGGTGGCGGGGCGACGTGGCCACAGCGTGCGTCATGCCCGGCTTCTACTCTGCCTACTGGCAAGAGGTAGAAGACGGGGCTGCCCCTGGTGGGCTGGCCAGCTAGGCCACCAGGTAAGCGCCAGGTAAGTTGTTTTTCTATTTTGTTTTTGTTTTCTAATTTATGACCTTTGTTCTGATTTAGTAATAATACTAAATCAATTTATTTTCTTCTGAAAATTAATGTAGGAACTTAATTGGAATATTCCAAAGCCCCACAGTAAAAATCAGAATTATTGGACAATATCTCATATATAATAAAATATTTCCCCAACGCAAATAATTACTGGATTAACTCAAATGGCCAAAATAAATACTTCTGAGCTCCCAAAAATATTGGTTGGAATTTTACCTCTGGCCAATATTTTTAGAGAAAATCAGGAACATTTTCTTGGCCAAATTGAAGCAATTTTTATCTGGGTCATTTCCAGAAATGATTTCTGAGGGTTTCACAAATCCCCATTTCAAATTTAAATGGAATTTTAACATGATGCACACATGACTAGCTAGCCTTGAGCATACCAGAACTAGGGATGTGACAACATTGGGATGTCATTGATAATGGGATCACATCATTAGGAGAATGATGTGATGGACAAGACCCAAACCTAAGCATAGCATAAAGATCGTATAGTTCGTTTGCTAGAGCTTTTCCAATGTCAAGTATCATTTCCTTAGACCATGAGGTTGTGCAACTCCGGATACCGTAGGAGTGCTTTGGGTGTGTCAAACGTCACAACATAACTGGGTGGCTATAAAGGTACACTACGGGTATCTCCGAAAGTGTCTGTTGGGTTGGCACGAATCGAGACTGGGATTTGTCACTCCGTATGACGAAGAGGTATCTCTTGGGCCCACTCGGTAATGCATCATCATAATGAGCTCAATGTGACCAAGGGGTTGGTCACGGGATCATGCATTACGGTACGAGTAAAGTGACTTGCCGGTAACGATATTGAACAAGGTATTGGGATACCGACGATCGAGTCTCGGGCAAGTAACGTACCGATTGACAAAGGGAATTGAGTACGGGATTGATTAAGTCCTCGACATCGTGGTTCATCTGATGAGATCATCGAGGAGCATGTGGGAGCCAACATGGGTATCCAGATCCCGCTGTTGGTTATTGACCGGAGAGGCGTCTCTGTCATGTCTGCATGTCTCCCGAACCCGTAGGGTCTACACACTTAAGGTTCGGTGATGCTAGGGATGTAGAGATATTAGTATGTAGTAACCCGAAAGTTGTTTGGAGTCCCGGACGAGATCCCGGACGTCACGAGGAGTTCCGGAATGGTCCGGAGGTAAAGATTTATATATAGGAAGTCCAGTTTCGGCCATCGGGAAGGTTTCGGGAGTTACTGGTATTGTACCGGGACCACCGGAAGGGTCCCGGGGGTCCACCGGGTGGGGCCACCTATCCTGGAGGGCCCCATGGGCTGAAGTGGTAGGGGAACCAGCCCCTAGTGGGCTGGTGCACCCCCCCTTGGGCCTCCCCTGCGCCTAGGGTTTGGGAACCCTAGGGGTGGGGGCGCCCCACTTGCCTTGGGGGGCAAGCCACCCCCCTTTGGCCGCCGCTCCCCTCTAGATGGGATCTAGAGGGGCCGGCATCCCCCAGGGCCCCTATATAAAGAGGGGGGAGGGAGGGTTGCACACCCTAGCCCCTGGCGCCTCCCTCTCCCTCCCGTAACACATCTCCCGCTCGTTGGTGCTTGGCGAAGCCCTGCCGAGACTCTGCTGCATCCACCACCACGCCGTCGTGCTGCTGGATCTTCATCAACCTCTCCTTCCCCCTTGCTGGATCAAGAAGGAGGAGACGTCTTCCCAGCCGTACGTGTGTTGAACACGGAGGTGCTGTCCGTTCGGCACTTGGTCATCGGTGATTTGGATCACGGCGAGTACGACTCCATCACCCCCATTCTCTTGAACGCTTCTGCTCGCGATCTACAAGGGTATGTATATGCACTCCTATTCCCTCGTTGCTAGAATACCCCATAGATTGATCCTGGTGATGCGTAGAAATTTTTTAATTTCTGCTACGATCCCCATCAGGCTGCATTCACGTTAAATAGGGCACCGTCTAAATCCGTTGAGACAACGGCTTATGAACTGTGGTTTGGCAAGAAACCAAAGTTGTCGTTTCTTAATGGGCTGCGATGCTTATGTGAAAAAGCTTCGACCTGATAAGCTCGAACCCAAATCGGAGAAATGTGTCTTCATAGGATACCCAAAGGAGACTGTTGGGTACACCTTCTATCACAGATCCGAAGGCAAGACATTCGTTGCTAAGAATGGATCCTTTCTAGAGAAGGAATTTCTCTCAAAAGAAGTGAGTGGGAGGAAAGTAGAACTTGATGAGGTAACTGTACCTGCTCCCTTACTGGAAAGTAGTTCATCACAAAAATCTGTTCTTGTGACTCCTACACCTATTAGCAAGGAAGCTAATGATGATGATCATGAAACTTCAGATCAAGTTACTACCGAACCTCGTAGGTCAACCAGAGTGAGATCCGCACTAGAATGGTAAGGTAATCCTATTCTGGAGGTCATGTTACTTGACCATGACGAACCTACGAACTATGAGGAAGAGATGATGAGCCCAGATTCCGCAAAATGTCTTGCGTCCATGAAATCTGAGATGGGATCCATGTATGAGAACAAAGTATGGACTTTGGTTGACTTGCCCGATGATCGGCAAGCCATAGAAAATAAATGGATCTTCAATAAGAAGACTGACGCTGACGGTAATGTTACTGTCTACAAAGCTCGACTTGTTGCGAAAGGTTTTCGACAAGTTCAAGGGGTTGTCTACGATGATACTTTCTCACCCGTAGCAATTGCCGTATTTTATCATTATGAAATTTTGCAAATGGATGTCAAAACTGTATTCTTGAATGGATTTCTGGAAGAATAGTTGTATATGATGCAACCAGAAGGTTTTGTCGATCCAAAGGGAGCTAACAAAGTGTGCAAGCTCCAGTGATCCATTTATGGACTGGTGCAAGCCTCTCAGAGTTGGAATAAACGTTTTGATAGTGTGATCAAAGCATATGGTTTTATACAGACTTTTGGAGAAGCCTGTATTTACAAGAAAGTGAGTGGGAGCTCTGTAGCATTTCTAATATTATATGTGGATGACATATTGCTGATTGGAAATGATATAGAATTTCTGGATAGGATAAAAAGATACTTGAATATGAGTTTTTCAATGAAAGACCTCGGTGAAGCTGCTTATATATTGGGCATCAAGATCTATAGAGATAGATCAAGACGCTTAATTAGACTTTCAGAAAGCACATACCTTGATCATGTTTTGAAGAAGTTCAAAATGGATCAAGCAAAGAAAGGGTTCTTGCCTGTGTTACAAGGTGTGAAGTTGAGTCAGACTCAATGCCCAACCACTGCAGAAGATAGAGAGAAAATGAAAAGTGTTCCCTATGCTTCAGCCATAGGATCTATCATGTATGCAATGTTGTGTACCAGACCTGATGTGTGCCTTGCTATTAGTTTGGCAGGGAGGTACCAAAGTAATCCAGGAGTGGATCACTGGACAGCGGTCAAGAACATCCTGAAGTACCTAAAGGGGACTAAGGATATGTTTCTCATTCATGGAGGTGACAAAGAGCTCGTCGTAAATGGTTACCTCGATGCAAACTTTGACACTGATCTGGATGATTCTAAATTGCAAATCAGATACGTGTTTATATTGAACGGTGAAGCTGTCAGTTGGTGCAGTTCTAAAAAAAGCGTCGTGGCAGGATCTACGTGTGAAGCAGAGTACATAGCTGCTTCGGAAGCAGCAAATGAAGGAGTCTGGATGAAGGAGTTCATAGCCGATCTAGGTGTCATACCTAGTGCATCGGGTCCAATGAAAGTCTTTTGTGACAATACTGGTGCAATTGCCTTGGCAAAGGAATCCAGATTTCACAAGAGAACCATGCACATCAAGAGACGCTTCAACTCCATCCGGGATCAAGTCCAGGTGGGACACATAGAGATTTGCAAAATACATACGGATCTGAATGTTGCAGACCCGTTGACTAAGCCTCTTCCATGAGCAAAACACACTACAGGAAATATGTCAACTTGTGACCCTCACTATTGGCCGCTGAAAGGTCATAGTTTTTCATTTGCGACCTTTTTGTGACCAAAAACATAAGGTCAAAAGCTGGCGGTCGTAAACTGAAATTAGCGATGTTTAACAGAAGGTCGTTGAACCCATGACCTCTTGTTTTGGTCACTGGCTGTCTGCCCAGGCCACGTCGGATCCGACGTGGCAAAATTGCGACCAATTGAAAAGGTCGTAAATTAGAATCAGCCCGGTCCAATTTGGTGTTTTAGATGGGCCAAGCCCAACAATTCAGCCTTTTTATATATTTTTTTCTTATTAATTTTGGTCAGCTATATGGGCCAAGCCCTACTATTCAGCCTTTTTATTTTCTGGGCCTAGGCCATTTTGCATTCTATTGCACAACATTCCAGTCCACTATTGTTTGGGCCGTAGCCTTTTTAAACCCAAAATATTACTTGCTCCAGTAGAACGTGTTCGGTCTTTTTCATTCACAAATTTCAATTTTACACATTTCAACAAAAAAAATTCTCTATTAAATTATTAAATACATAATCATTCACTTAAATATTCACAACATCACATACATGTTTGCATGTCCAACAGCATATACACGGTGGCAAACTAGCATCACCAACAACATCAAATACTCAAAACATGGTGGCAAACTAGCAACATCAACTGAAACTGTGGTGCGCATCTCGAGGCTTCCTTGATCTTCTGTCATAGCACCAGCATCCTCAACAGCATTAGATCCTGATGTACATAAACTATTAGTGAGATATATTGGGAGTTAAATTATTGTCAATAAAAAATATCGAGACAATTATAGGTACATGCCCAAATGCTTCAGTTCATTAAACATTAAGCAAGGCATAGCAAAAATTCCAACAACTTGACAGCAACACGTTAACCTGTTCTACACTTCCACTACAACATTCAAGCTCATGTTAGGCAGCAACAATACTAACCTACAGTCACCAGCATGGTATATTGGCACAAGTGCATGTCATGCAATGAACGTCACTGTAACACATTCACCTGAAGAAAAGTACTGTACTATTCTACTCCCACGACCATCCATTCAACTGACAGCATATAACAATACTAGTAAGCCCACACGGACTAACATCACAAGGCAGGAGAGAATAAAGGGAATCAAGACCTAATGATGATAGTGTTGACAATGATCTGATTGGAATTATCAAGCAGAGCAAAACAGGAGCATGACCATCAAGTCGCAGCCCTGAAGAAAGAACGAACCAATAGAGTCAGCTACTTATTTATGCAGAATTGAGAGTTGAACAATCATCAGAAAACTAAAGATACTGCTCAGCCAACTAAATAACACATGATTCAGTCACACGGTATAATTCTGACTATAATATAACAAGAGAACTAAGGATACTACATACTTAGAACTCAACTAATAAGTGAGAATGATCAAATCTGATGGAAACAACTGATTTTATTTGTTGATGTTACAAAAGGAAGTGTATAAAACAAACTGCAGCAAACAAGCTTTGATTTGCTGCTCCAAATAGAGGACCTTGGGATTGGGGTGCTGATCACATAAGTAAATAAACAGTAATACATCTCCAAAACCTTAAATATGGCATCAACTTCTCAGATCACAAAGGTCTAAATTTATAGCATCACACACGAGGTCTAAATTTATACTATGTTCCTTTAGTAGCAAGAGCTGGTTCATGTCTAGCTTGTATTGCAGATAACTAGTACAGTTTTCACACAAAAAATAGGATTGCAGTATATATTCACAGCATGTAAGAATACTTGGATTAACAGACTAATCAACCATCAACTAACACTTCACAGTACCAACTAACACTTCACAGTACCAAAAAATGGGATGGCGCTCGCCACTTCGGATGTGCAGGAGCCATGAGGGCTTCTTCCTTTTCCACCTGCAATAGCGGCAGCGGCGGCGGCGGCAGCTTCTACAGATCTGAGACACAAAGCAAAACGCAGGGAGGAGGAATTAGAGGGAGGGGAGACGAAGAACATGGTAGGCATTTATATGATGGCAGTACATAACGTGCAGCTTGGTTCACAAGCATAACTAACCACATGTCAGGATCCTTTCAATGGCATGCACCACACTAATTAAAATAGGATACTGATTTCTACTCTTTGTAATTAGCTACCATCGATCATGTCTGCAACTTCCTAGCTCAGCAGTTAGAAGACCGACCATACAACGTTGCATGTAGCCGGCTGGCACACACTGATTCGTAGCAAATCAGATTGAACTTTCATAGAATGATTACACTAGCAACTAGTGAGCACTGAAGACTAATCTTAACCCACTGGTAGCAGTCTAACACTAGCAACTAGTGAGCACTAAAGAAACAGCAAGAAACATCACAATGTAACAGATGAGATCCTAACTTCTCTTCGGCTGCCTTCTCGACCTTGATGCGGAGCTTCGCCAGTTTCTTTCTCCTATCGTAGGAGATCTTGGCCTTCTCCTTCCTCTTTTCCTCCAGCTCTTGAATACCAGGCTAGAGAGTGATGAGAAACGGTATGCACAAACATCAACTCATAATGAACAAAAACTGGCAACAACGGATGTACTTTACTGATAACATTAGACTAGAACTAAGAGCCTCAGAGATCTTGGTGGTTAAGATCATCAAGTGGGATAAACCCATTAAGAGTAGCAAATATTTTTATAACATCACAGGCTCAAATGAAAATAAACACCAGCAAACTATTGAATGAATTAAAACCCAAAACAGAGCAAAATCTCTTAAAGAGCACAAAATGGCATGGTCTGTCAGAAGTAGCTGGTTGTGATAATCATGAAGTATCAGTGGGAATCCGAACAATTTTCTTCATCATGCAGAAGCATGCAAAAGACCCAATATAACACAAAGAGCAACAAGGTTGCGACCAACACAAGGAGTGCATGTACGACCAGTCATAAAGTAGTGCAAATGTAATACAGGAGATGCCATCATCCATCAGAAGTAGCTGTTTACACTAATCATGAGATATCAGTGGGAATCCGAACGATTTTCTTCATCACCCGGAATCATGGAGTTCAACCCAACAGAACACAATGAGCAATAAGGTTCATAACCAATGAAGGAATGCATGTACAGTCAGTCTAAAGAAGTAAAAATGTGTAAATGTACTTCAGGAGATGGCGTGACCCATCGATTTTCTTCATCACCCAGGTAATGCACATCTCATCAGCCAGCAGAACACAAAAAAGAGGATACAAAAAGTACTGCTAAGAGGTTTGCAAAAAATCAAAGGAAAGTATTTGCTCAATAATAAAGGAGTACATATGTAGTCCAAGAGATGGCATGATCCGTCAGAAGTAGCTGGTTGTAATAATCATGAAAAATCAGTGGGAATCCGAACGATTTTCTTCATCACCCAGATCATGCACATCTCAGCCAGCAGATCATACATCAACTTGTCCGGAACCATGGTTAGTGAATATTTCATTCCATGGTTCCACTGTGCTGTTAGTTTTAGCTGCTACTGATCTACTATGGTCAGGACATTTGGCACTTAATATGGTACATTCCTGATCCAAACGGTAGGCTGTAAGCATATGCCATATTGACAGATTTAAAATTGGAGCTGATCCCTTTGTTCACAGTTGCAAGAATCCGAAGGGTATTTTTACTAACACGCAAGATCTAAAGTGTTGTCTCCAACCAGGAAAAAAGAAGAAGCAGAATCACCTTGTTATCGATGTCGCCGTCGATAAGATCATTCACCATGCAACCAGCCCCCCTGAGGAGGACAGCTCCGCATCCGAAGAGCGCCAGCATTTTCAAGTCAGGGAGCTCCCCCGGCATTGCCGCTATCGGGATCGACCTACGAAGCAAGGTTCAAAGGAGGTCTTTGAGTAAGCTGGTACTATGCTTGGTAAGGCATACAAGTAACAGGGTAATAAAAGTTGCTCTGTTGCTAACAAACATGCTCTGTTTTCTTGCTAGATCACAAGATCCAGCATGATGTCAGAATTTTAACCATGACTGGACCTATTAATTATCTGTTTGTGCACATAGCAAATCTGGGACTTTGAGATCAGGATGCTGTCTCTAATCTCTACTGAGCTAGCCCTTTAGAGCAGTTGATCCAATCTCTACGCATTGGTGTTCAGAGATGGTGATATCGGTAGAAATAAGTGTACCACCTCTCCACCCACGACGCATTTGCCAAGGGTGGAGAGCCGCTCGTCGACACGGTGGACAACCACCTCATCAGGCAGGCTATTCTTGAGGTGCTGGAGCTCTATGGCAGGCATTTGAAACCCATGTCAGGTTAGGTCACTGCTGACTCACTGGACAAGGAAGGACCTCTTTCTTTCTTACCTTGGTCGTTGGTGGTGTGTGGTAGAAGAAGGATCCTCATGCCGCCGATGGATGCCTTGACCATCGGGACGGTGTCGGCGAGCTCGGCCTCAAACACACTACAACCACAGGACAACGAGAGGACCAATTAGAAGAGAAGAGGCCACCAGAGGTCGCGATTAACCATCACAGATCGAGTCGAGGACAACCAACCTGGTGAAATTCCCCGCCCCACCGGCCGGGAGCCACCTCTCCACCCACGACGCCGGCGGCGCGGGCAGGAGGCTCTTCTCCTTGTCCTTGTCCCGGGAGGAGGTCGAGAGCGGATGCGAGAAGCTGCTGGGCAACACGATCCGGTCGATGTAGAACGAGGAGGCTGTCGTAGAGGCGGAGGGCGGGTGAAAGCATGGGCTGCGGCGGCTTAAGGTGATGAGGTGGCGCCGGGCAGCGGGGCTGGCGACAGGACCGGGGGAGGGGGAGGAGGATGAGGTGTGGCTATGGGGGAACGGAGAGATGGCCGGGAGAGTGGCGACGCGGAGCAGGATGGGATCGACACGAGGCCGTCACCGGGGTTTGTGGCATGGTGGAGGCGGTTGTGAGGAGGGAAGGAGGAGAGGGCGAGGGAGGGAGGGCGCCGCCGCCGGCGACGGGAAGCTAGGGTTAGAAAGGGGTGGCGGCATCGATTTGGATCGGGGAGAGAGAGGGAGGCGGCCGGCGGAAGGAAGGGAGGAGAGGTGAGTGAGTCGATCTGGGTAGGGTTTGGTGCGGTGGGTTTCTTCAGATGGATGGATGGATGGTGGGATTGCTAGCAATGGATGGTAGGATGTCTGCCATGTCATCGATCCGTGTGACAGGTGGTTCCACCAATCAAAGTCTAGCTTATGTAATTGTGTTGTTTCTCTTTTGTTTCTTTTATATTTTTACCCTCTTATTTCGGGTAAACACTCAACATATTAGCTTCATGATGTATGTTTAAATGACCCAATATTGTGTTCATATGTGTATCTTAGGATTTCAAACAATGATAATATTGTGGTCTTTATTTGCATTGCACACAAAAATCATTTTCCATTTTTCAAGTGCCCAAAATGAGGTTTTTTTGTGAAGAACCTACCAAATAATTGTTGCAAAATAGGACCAATTCATTTTTATAAAATACTAGGCCATATTTAATGCACAATTGACCAAATGGTTGGGTGTCAAAAGTTTCGATCCACCTCTAGTGAAAAAGACAAATTTCCGACGATTCAGTAGGAAGCGGGTCAAATTTGAACTGTGGCTGCCTCATAGTTTGCTATTTATTTTTTCCAAAAATCATTTCTAGGTACAAAAGTATCAATTTAATCAGATAAACACCAAAAAAATTCCAAGATTTAACAACTAACTAGGAACGGTCATTCCAGCCATTTTGACCACATTTTGAAACGGGTGTAAAAAATTCATAAAAAATCAAAAAATTGGAAAACCTTCGCATTGCGTCATTATATGTGACCAAGTTACCAGGAAAAATAATAAACTTGTAATACGGCAATTGTTTTGAAAAAGTGTTATCGGAAACGAGCTATCAACTGTGAAGATTCATGGCTTTCAAGCCAAATGATCAATCTTATAGCCACATTCATGGCATAGTTTGTTCAAATGATCTCATATTGTGCACAAGGGTGAATATTGGAATTCCAAACAATGTTGCCTAAGGGAGTTTAGATTTTCTTTGCACGGAATATTCATTTTTCATTTTTCGAGTGCCCGAAATGAGGTTTTTTCGTGAAGGAACTACCAAATAATTGTTGTAAAAATGGACTGAATCAATTTTATAAAATCCTAGGCCATATTTAATGCACAATTGACCAAATGGTTGGGTGTCAAAAGGTTCGATCCACCTCTAGTGAAAAAGACAAATTTCCTCCGATTCAGGAGGAAGTGAGTCAAATTTGAACTGTGGCTGCCTCGTCATTTGCTCTTTATTTTTTCCAAAGATAATTTCTAGGTACATAAGTATCTATTTAATGAGAGAAACACCAAAAAAATTACAAGATTCAACCACTAGCTAGGAACGGTCATTCCCGCCGTTTTGACGGCATTTTGGAAGGGGCATAAAAAATTCAAAAAAAATGAAAAAAATTGGAAAACCTTTGCATTGAGTCATTATATGTGACCAAGTTACCAGAAAAAATTATAAACTTGTAATACGACAATTATTTTAAAAAAGTGTTCTCAGAAACGAGCTATCAAGTGTGAAGATTCATGGCTTTCAAGCCAAATGATCAATCTTATGGCCACATTCATGTCATAGTTTTACTCAAATGATCTCATATTGTGCACAAGGGTGCATATTGCAATGACAAACAATGTTGCCTAAGGAATTTTTCATTTTCTTTGGACGAAAAATTGATTTTCCATTTTTCGAGTGCCCAAAATGAGTTTTTCTGTGAAGGACCTACAATATATTTGTTGCAAAATTGGACTAAATCAATTTTCTAAAATACTAGGACATATTTAATGCACAATTGACCAAATGGTTGGGTGTAAAAAGTTTTGATCCACCTATCGTAAAAAGACAAATTTCCGCCGATTCAGTATGAAGTGGGTCAAATTTGAACTGTAGCTACCTCGTAGTTTGCTCTTTATTTTTTCAAAATTCCTTTCTAGGTACATAAGTATCTATTTAATCAGAGAAACACCAAAAGGTCTCCAAGATTCAACAACTAGCTAGGAACGGTCAAGCCCGCCGTTTTGACCACATTTTTGAAATGGGCATAAAGAATTCAAAAAAAAAATCAAAAAATTGGAAAACCTTCGCATTGTGTCATCATATGTGACCAAGTTTCTAGGAAAAATAATAAACTTATAATAAGCCAATTATTTTAAAAAAGTGTTCTCAGAAATGAGCTATCATGCATGAAGATTCATGGCTTTCAAGCCAAATGATCAATCTTATGGCCACATTCATGGCATAGTTTGTTCAAATGATACCATATTGTGCACAAGGGTGCATCTTGGAATTCCAAACAATGTTTCCTAAGGAAGTTTTCATCGTCTTTGCATGGAAAATTCATTTTCCATTTTTCGAGTGCCTGAAATAAGGTTTTTTTTATGAAGGACCTACCATATATTTGTTGCAAAATTGTACCAAATCAATTTTCTAAAATACTAGGACATATTTGATGCACAATTGACCAAATGGTTGGGTGTAAAAAGTTTTGATCCACCTCTCGTGAAAAAGACAAATTCCCGCCGATTCAGTAGGAAGCGGGTCAAATTTGAACTGCAGCTGCCTCGTAGTTTGCTATTTATTTTTTCCAAAAATCATCTCTAGGTACATAAGTATCTATTTAATCAGAGAAACACCAAAAAAATTCCAAGATTCAACCACTAGCTATTCATTCGCGCCGTTTTGACCACATTTTGAAACGGGCATAAAAAATTCAAAATTTTTTGGGAAACCTTCGCATTGTGTCATTATATCTGGCCAAGTTCCCAGGAAACATAACAAACTTGTAATACGGCAATAATTTAAAAAAAGTGTTCTCAGAAATGAGCTATCATCTCTGAAGATTAATGGCTTTCAAGTCAAATGATCAATCTTATGGCCACATTCATGGCATAGTTTGTTCAAATGATCTCATATTGTGCACAAGGGTGCATATTGGAATGGCAAACAATGTTGCCTAAGGGAGTTTTCATTTTCTTTGGACGAAAAATCAATTCTCCATTTTTCGAGTGCCCAAAATGAGTTTTTTTTGTGAAGGACCTACCATATATTTGTTGCAAAATTGGACCAAATCAATTTTATAAAATACTAGGCCATGTTTAATGCACAATTGACAAAATGGTTGAGTGCCAAATGTTTTTATCCACCTCTGGTGAAAAAGACAAATTTTCGCCGATTCAGCAAGAAGCGGGACAAATTTGAACTGCAGCTGCCTCATAGTTTGCTCTTTATTTTTTCAAAAAATCATTTCTAGGTAGAAAAGTATCTCTTTAATCAGAAATACATGGTTTGGTGGCAATACGTTGAGGTTTGGATGGTGGCCCAGGGCCCCAACTCCAAAGTGCGTAGACTCGCATGCCCGCCGCGTGGTCACCGCGTGACCGCGGTGTTGCCACGTGTTCCGGGTGGCCTAGGCATGTCTAGTGGGTTGGGCACTCCCCTGATAGGTGTGAGGAAGAAGAAGGCAATAGAAGAATCTCACGAGAAGACTGAACCGAGCTCAAACATGAATTAGCACCCAAGTGTTTGATTAGTGGTATGGGAAATGCACATGGACAATGGGCCTGAGTTTTGGCCGAGGATGATCATCTACTAAGGACACTATCTTGGAAAATTTGCAGCTCAAATGGAGGAGCCTAGGTGTCACTTGCTTTGCAACGTACCACACTAGACACAAATATGAACGTTGAAGCCACACTCACATGTATTGTTAGATGGGGCTCAAATTTTGTGGAGAGCTATGATTTGGGAATATAGAAGATGTGGCAAAAATTCAGCTCATTAGGATATGCCAAGCTAGTACTTCCTTCACAACCGTTTGAGCTGAACAAAAACTTTGGAAATTTGCCGAGGAAGATTTATGAGTCAAATGGAGTTGAATATTGTCATGAGGCAATGCTTTGGATAGTAAAGAATGCCCAATTTTTTTTGGGAATTTTGGGAATGACAGAAATATAGGTTGCTTCACAACCTAGGGAAAAAATTGACACATGGACATGACACATAGGCAAAACTGATGAGGTGGGGCCTTGTCATAGCAATAAGTACCAATGCATCCACGTTCACAACCTCATGACCATTTATATTGGTTGTAATCAGGAAGAAATAAGGTCATTGGCGCCTCTTGTCTGCTTTGTGACCATTTGGTGTAAGCAATTTTAGGGTTTGAGCCCTTCCAAGTGAAATGCCGTGAATTTACGACCAATTCAGCTGGGGTCACTAAGAGAAGGTCATAAGTTGACATATTTCTTGTAGTGACATGATCAACACCAAGGCTCCATGGGTGTTAGATTCATTACTGTGTAATCTAGATTATTGACTCTAGTGCAAGTGGGAAACTGAAGGAAATATGCCCTAGAGGCAATAATAAAGTTATTATTTATTTCCTCATATCATGATAAATGTTTATTATTCATGCTAGAATTGTATTAACCGGAAACATAATACATGTGTGAATACATAGACAAACAGAGTGTCACTAGAATGCCTCTACTTGACTAGCTCGTTGATTAAAGATGGTTAAGTTTCCTAACCATAGACATGAGTTGTCATTTGATAAACGGGTTCACATCATTAGGAGAATGATGTGATTGACTTGACCCATTCCGTTAGCTTAGCACTAGATCGTTAATTTACTGTTGTTGCTTTCTTCATGACTTATACATGTTCCTATGACTATGAGGTTATGCAACTCCCGATTACGGGAGGAACACTTTGTGTGCTACCAAACGTCACAACGTAACTTGGTGATTATAAAGGTGCTCTACAGGTGTCTCCGATGGTACTTGTTGAGTTGGCATAAATCGAGATTAGGATTTGTCACTCCGATTGTCGGAGAGGTATCTCTGGGCCCTCTCGGTAATGCACATCACTATAAGCCTTGCTAGCAATTTGACTAATGAGTTAGTTGCGGGATGATGCATTACAGAACAAGTAAAGAGACTTGCCGGTAACGAGATTGAGCTAGGTATTGAGATACCGACGATCGAGTCTCGGGCAAGTAACATACCGATGACAAAGGGAACAACGTATGTTGTTATGCGGTTTGACCGATAAAGATCTTCGTAGAATATGTAGGAGCCAATATGAGCATCCAGGTTCCGCTATTGGTTATTGACCGGAGACGTGTCTCGGTCATGTCTACATAGTTATCGAACCCGTAAGGTCCGCACGCTTAAAGTTCTGTGACGATCGGTATTATGAGTTTTTGTGTTTTGATGTACCGAAGGTAGTTCGGAGTCCCGGATATGATCACGAACATGACGAGGAGTCTCGAAATGGTCAAGACGTAAAGATCGATATATTGGACGACTATGTTCGGACACCGGAAGTGTTTCGGGAGGTTTCAGACATATACTCGAGTACCGGGGGGTTACCGGAACCCCCCGAGGAGTATATTGGGCCTAATGGGCCTTAGTGGAGAAGAGGAGAGGCGGCCAGGGCAGGCCGCGCGCCCCTTCCCCCTCTAGTCCGAATTGGACAAGGAGGGGGGGTGGCGCCCCCCTTTCCTTCCTCTTCTCTCCTTCCCTTCCCCCTTCTCCTACTCCTACTAGGAAAGGAGGAGTCCTATTCCTGGTGGGAGTAGGACTCCCCCCTTGGCACGCCCTCCTCCTGGCCGGCCGCCTCCCCCTAGCTCCTATATATACGGGGGCAGGGGGCACCCCATAGACACAACAATTGATCTGTTGATCTCTTAGCCGTGTGCGGTGCCCCCTCCACCATAATCCACCTCGGTCATATCGTAGTGGTGCTTAGGTGAAGCCCTGCGTCGGTAGCATCATCATCACCGTCACCACGCCGTCGTGCTAACGAAGCTCTTCCCAGAAGCTCTACTGGATCGTGAGTTCGTGGGACGTCACCGAGCTGATCGTGTGCTGAACGCGGAGGTGCCATACGTTCAGTACTGATGACCGGTCGATCGTGAAGACGTACGACTACATCAACCGCGTTGTTATAACGCTTCTGCTAAACGGTCTACGAGGGTACGTGGACGATACTCTCCCCTCTCGTTGCTATGCATCACCATGATCTTGCGTGTGCGTAGGAATTTTTTTGAAATTACTACGTTCCCCAGCAGCATTATTGGGTCTTCAATGTCAACTTGAGGGACGGAAGCTTCAAAGTTCTTGATTCAAGCAGGATGCTGGACAACATTGAGCTGATGACTACCGCCTCTGCCATCGCGGGGGAACTACGCCAGCTATGGAGGAAGCATTACCCAAAGTTCAACATCGAGCACTTCCATATTATTGACATTGAGATACCGAAGCAGCTCGGCAAGTAAGACAATAAGCATGGCATTCTTCTCAATTTCTTACCATCAACTTGTAGTTTTAAATATTTTCTACATGTGCAATCTTTAGCTTTTTAAGACATAGAACTAGTCTCCAATCTGTTTTTCATTTTCATGAGTTTCTCATAGATTATCTAGTCAGTTGCACAGTGGCACATAAGTAGTTGCATAGTGGCACATAAGCAGTTGTACAGTGCCACATAAGCAGTTGCACAGTGGAACATCAGTGGTTGCACAGTGGCACATAAGCAGTTGCACAGAGTGCATTATCTTTATTTTGGTTTCAATTTTCTATGACAAATTTTCTTTTTTTGCCCACACGCAGCAATGAGTGTGGGCTGTTCGCACTGCTTAACGCCACTGAGTGGAATGGTAGCCAACTGCCCAACTACAAACCCAAGGAAGTACTCAACATCAGGAAGAAGCTGGCATATGATTGGATCACCAGCCCGCACAACTCCGCCCCATGGAGGAAGTTGCTCAGATACGACAAGGACTAGGTCAGTACTCTTTTTCTTTCTCTGCCCCATGGAGGAAGTTGCTGGTTTGCACAATTTTTGAGCAGATTTTGTAGTTGCACACTAGTAATTATTCCATTTGCAACTCAATATTATCACTTTTGTTGACACATTAGGAGCACTGGACATACAATTGTTTAACAACTAAATATTTAACCAGTTTCCAACAAAGGCACAAATAGCAACCTTTTTTTACACAGTGCATGAACTAATTCAAGGAGCATAAATGAGATAAGAGAAAGCATAGATGTTGAATGTGTCCACTTGTTCCCAACATTGCTCAAAAACCATCATTCTTTTCCTTTTTGTCCCAAAGTTACAAACAATGAAAGAGATCATAGCAGCGTGAGTGGACACACACCAGCAGTGTGCTCTGTAGATTGGCACTGGCTGCATTTGTTTTTCTTCTTTGGGTGTAGCTCCAGCGCCGATTTGTACCGTCGACTCTTTGCCCTACCCTTTGTAGTAGACCTTGGAGGATCCCTGTGACAAAATCATCAGAGGCTTGTGCAGGGGATGCAGCCTCAAATGGGGTAGTAGGACCATCATGAGGTTGTGTTCGATCATCTATGTAATAATCATATAAAAAGTTTAGTATTTTTTGTGTGCAACCAGCACTGATGTTCTCTGCAACCACACAGCCCATGCTGTGCAACTAACTGGTTGTTGTGTGCAAGTTAAGTTAAAAAAACACCTGTAGTAGCATGGCCCGTCATGGTACTTGGATTGTAATCACCTATGGGCAGAATAGGAAAAACAAGTTAGTTTTTTATCTTGATGCTCAAACTAACATAGCGCATGCAACTAGGTAGCCTGTTCTGTGCAACTGGGCACTATGATGTGTGCAACTGAAGTCACACACCTAGTTTCATTTGGAGTTGGGGAAGGTAATTACCTGGGTGATGAACCCCCTGAGTACTGCCTGTAGGTCCATTGGGAGGAACACGCGGGGCACTGCTTGTTGTGCCAAGCAGGGGAGGAGGTGGCAGAGCATGCCGTGTAGGGCCAGGAGGTGGAGGAGGTCCTAGAGGGTTGCCATCACCTAAACAGGACAAACAAGTTAGTTGTGTTATCTTGATGCTCGAACTAACACGACGTGCGCAACTAGGTAGCCTATTCTGTGCAACTGGGCACCATGATGTGTGCAACTGAAGTTACACACCTAGTTAGATGGAGAGTTGGGGAAGGTAATTACCTGGATGATGAGCCCCCTGAGTGTTGCCTGTATGGTCATTGGGAGGAGCACGCGGGGCACTGCTTCTTGGGTGAGGCGGGGAGGAGGTGGCGGAGCATGCCGTGTAGGGCCTGGAGGTGGAGAAGGCCTCGAGGGTTGCCAGCATCTGATGGCCCCGTAGAAGCAGCCATTTTTTTCTTTTTATTGGACTTGTTCAGGTGGCCAATCTCAGTACGTGCTCCGCGCATATGCTTGTATACAATGGCATGTGCAAGCCACTCGCAAACTTGGCTAGTTTTCAAAAATTGAATATCATGTTTCCCTCCCTTATCTGCTTCTTTGATTGAGGAGGCATTTCATCCGGTTGCTCATACCCGGTCCCTAGCGCACTAGGGACAGCAGTAGGTGTCCATCGTCTTAGCATGTACCTTTCCAGTATGACATCAACTCCAAGATGGGTGAACACCTTGAGGATGTGGCAACAGAGAATGACGTCCTTGTCCATTTTGCAGCACTCACACAAATAGGAACCATCCTCCACCCTTGCCTGCACGAAGTAGTTTCGAGAACCATATTTGGCAACAAATTCCTGGTTTGGTCTGAGCTCAAAAAGGTCAGCACCAACTTGGAACGCATTATAACGTCCAATCAGCTCAAACTCTTCTCTGAACTTGTGGTAAAGGTCCCTAGTGTAGGTTTCGTAAGCTTGCCTCTCTAGTGGGAAGTTGGACCATAGCTCAATCTCAAGGTGTTCTGTCCTTTAATCATTACAACCTTCCTTGGCAAGGATGTGGTTCTGAATTTTTTCATATTGCTTGAAGAAGTTCAAGATTGAGTTGTGTGGGTTCATATATCTTTTTAGGACGGCGTTGAACCCCTCACTAACCTGTGTAGACTGTAGGAAGGGGAAGAACCTGTGTTTGAAGTAGCACGGCACCCAAGTTGACCTCTATTCGTACAACTTCTCAAAGTGCGTGTGTGTCATAGCCTCGTACTTCATCATTAACCCAGCCCAATTCTGCTCAAACTCGTCTATAGTGAAGCTGAAGTCAACACGATAGTTGAAATCATCAGAGAGCCCTGGATTCTGGCACAACAACCAACCAACTTTTTCCTGGGCCTTTTTCATGATGTGCCATCGACAACCGCGGTGCATGATGGTTGGAAAGGTGCTATGTATTGACTGCCTCATTGCACCATCCTGATCGGTGATGAAGTTGTCAGGAGGTTTGCCATCCATAGCCTCTAGGAATGCTCCGAAGACCCAATCAAAGCTCGATGCCAACTCCTGCCTCACAAACGCGCAACCTAGCATGAAAGATTGGCCATGTCGGTTTATTCCGATGAAGGGCGCGAACGGCATATTGTACATGTTGGTCATGTAGGTGGTGTCAAACGATATGCAATCATGGTACACCTCCGCATAAGCTTTTCGAGCTGAGCCATCCACCCAAAGTATGTTGACAACTTTGTCCTCTTCATCATATTTTACCTTATAGAAGAAGTCTGGATCTGTTTTTTGTATATCCTTGAAGTGCGCAATTGTCTCAATCATGTCACCCTCCTTTGTGTCATCTCTACAGAAACTTGTACACAGATTTGTTATTGCCTTTGGTCTGAAGGGCACCATCATCTCAGATCCATAGAACTCTGCCATTACATGCATCATACGTCCTGCATAATACAAAAAGAAACAATATACATTTTATTAGTCGCACGAATGCACATATCCAGCTGCACAATAATACGATATGTGTTGGCACAGAAGATAGTTGCAGGAAATGGACAACCAGCTGCACCTTTTAAAAAACACTTGCACTTTGCACACAGGACATTATGTAGTTGCACAGTGAAGGTAATCTAGTTGCACATGAACATTATGTAGTTGCACAATGAAGGTAGTATAGTTGCACACTTAAGGCATTTTAGTTGCACACCATTACCATAACAGTTGCACACTGGACTGCCTAGAGGGAAACTTAATTCTGTAAGGGATATAGAAACACACATGTAGTCAAGTTGCAGTTATACAAGATGCACAAAAACTCCTTTTCATCAGGAGGGATCTCAAGTATTTGGACAATGAAGATTTGTTCACCAGTGGATGATTGTGGTCACGAACAAAGTGCTTCACCTGCCATCGCCCATCTATCAGCTTCACCAACATTTTTGCCTTGCATTGAGTCTGCTTTATTGTCTCGCGTTTACGCTTCTTCTTTTTCTTACTACTACCAGCCTCCTCTTCAGCAAATATTGGAGGTTCATCTTCCATCTCCCCATCACTATCAATAGGTTTTGGATCTGGTATAGGGTCCAGGACAGGAGGAGCCTCAGCTCCTCCATCATCAGCTTTGGGCTTCTTGAACTTGTTGTAGCAAAACTGCTATTTTACCAATACATTTGTGTGGGGTGTCCGCCTAGAGGTGTTCATTTTACAGAGAAACCCATCCATAGGGCATAGCTGTTGTAGTGATCCTTAACAATTTGAAGGGTGTCAAACCTCATGCCAACATAGGGTTCCATCGGCTGAGCACGAACCTCATCTTCTCCTTCTTCTCCTTGCACAGCATCGTCAACAGCACCAGCTCCGAGCTCAGTCCTGGTTGGACCAGGAACATTTACCGCGGTGCCCGTGTCATCAAGAGTATGGCTCTCTGACTGCAAAGACACCACTACAGGGGCACCACGGGTTGATGACTGCCCTGCCACATTGTCATGGCCCATAGGGTTAGGCCCACGACTTGTCTGCGTGTAGTAAACAGAGCGCCCTTTTCTGTCCAATTTCCTTGCGGTATGCTGGGTTGCTTCTCATCCATATCATGAGGAAGCTCATTGAGATCAGGAGGCAACTCATTGAGATCAAGCATTTTTTTTCCTTTTTCTGTCTGTTGCCACACATCCACTGCATATAAAAAAGAATGAAGTGATGTCAAGTTTTCATCATCAAATAGTGTTTCAAAAAACCTAAAAACTTAGTAAATATGAAGTTACACAACATTTTATGACAATCTTAGTTCCAAAAGCGACATGTCTATAGCAGAATCTTTTATTATAATAGGTATGCATTTTTTCACAGACTTGTTATGTTAGTTGCACAGTTTGCCGTAAATAGTTTGCAAGAACATGACTTTTTTACTATAGAGTTTTTCTGACTTTTTCCTTTGTTTGTTGCAATGATCCGCAGGTCTTCTGTTGGCAAGGAGCTGATTCAGATTTTTCTGCACACAATTTGGACACAATTCGATGCTACACTTTGAGATGGAAAATCCAGGTGAAAGAAGAAAGAAGAATTGGATGACAGACTATAGACATATGCTTTTCATCGCCATTTCTGTTTTTACTTCCAGTATATTTGAACATATTTTTACACTATAGCTTTGTAATAGGTGTGCTACCAGAATATATCTGTGGAACAAGTATATATACGTGACTACTTTAATATGGTTTATGGCTTCAATAGCCTTGTTTATTTTTCTCTGTTCCACAAATTGCTAGAGATGTTGCTATTGATCATTGTGTAGCTTTCAAAAAAGTTCCTGCCTTTTAGCTATCGTACTGCAAATTTTTGGTTTTGGCTAGTGTCGGTGTCAAAACCGGCGGATCTCGGATAGGGGGTCCCGAACTATGCATCTAGGCAGATGGTAACAGGAGACAAGGGACACGATGTTTTTACCCAGGTTCGGGCCCTCTCGATGGAGGTAAAACCCTACTCCTGCTTGATTAATATTGATGATATGGGTAGTACAAGAGTAGATCTACCACAAGATCAAGGAGGCTAAACCCTAAAAGCTAGCCTATGGTATGATTGTTGTTCTGTCCTACAGACTAAAACCCTCCAGTTTATATAGACACCGGAGAGGGCTAGGGTTACACAGAGTCGGTTACAATGGTAGGAGATCTACATATTCGTATCGCCAAGCTTGCCTTCCATGCCAAGGAAAGTCCCTTCCGGACACGGGACAAAGTCTTCAATCTTGTATCTTCATAGTCCAAGAGTCCGGCCAAAGGTTGTAGTCCGGCTATCCGGACACCCCTAATCCAGGACTCCCTCAGTAGCCCCTGAACCAGGCTTCAACGACGACGAGTCCGGCGTGCAGATTGTCTTCGGCATTGCAAGGCGGGTTCTCCTCCAAATTCTGTGTACCTGTCGAATAATGTCCGGTGTTTTGTGAATGTAGCGCTCCTTGGCTTCTACGCCCAATAATGGCTGTCTTCCACGTGTCAAACGAATACGAAAAGTCAGGGTGTTTTTACATTTACACCCCTAGCCGCGTAAATGAGCCGCCTATTTAAAGGGACAAGGATTTAGATCCAAACCACACCATCTCCCCTCCGCGAGCATTCATTAGAGCGTATCCGACAGAGGTCCATTCCATCATGGCCGGCCGTCGCAGCTCCTCCTCTCGCCCTTCCAGCCGTCAGCCTGGAGATTGGGAGAGATGCTCCATCCCGCACAGCGAGCTAGTGACGCTCCAGACCAAGGGATTTCTCCCCCCGGCCTATATGGTCCCGGTTCGAGCCGGACTTGCCACCTATAATGGCGGAGAGCAAGCGGAGAGCGCCCCCAATCCCTCCAAAGGAGAGCGGGTATGCCTTGTCCCTTATTTAATAAGAGGGCTCGGATTTCCAATTCATCCGTTTCTCCGGGGGCTCCTGGAGTTCTATGGCCTCCAGCTGCACAACCTCACGCCTGCCTCGATATTGCATATCGCGGGCTTCGTAGCCCTTTGTGAGCTGTTTTTGGGCTATGAGGCTCATTTCGCGCTGTGGAAGAAGCTATTTTACCTTGTGCCCTGTTCTCAAAAGGGGTCAATATATCAAGTGGGCGGAGCCAAAGTGTGGCGCATCGCCGGGACCGGATATCTATCCGGAACCCCAAAGAAGGCGTCCGAGGACTGGCCTTCGAAATGGTTTTATATAGTGGACGTCCCGCCGCCGGATCCTGTCCGGATCGGCCTTCCTAAGTTTGACAGTGCTCCCTCGAAGAAGCGCCTGAGCTGGCGTCCACAGAGCCCTCAGAAGGAAAGCGACAAGGACGTCCTTTACCCGATGGGCCGAATAAGGTTGTTAGCTCACTCTGGACTGACCATGATTGGAGTCATGCCCGCATGCATTATGCGGGGGGTGCAGCCGCTTCAGTATAGAGGCCACCCCATGTGGGACTTCAACGGGGAGGACGACGCCACCCACCACGGCCATAAGGGCCCGGAATCGGCTACCGCTCTAATACAGATCTGGTCCGCTTTGTACAAGGGAGAAGAGGAGGAATTTCTCCGCGTCAACCCACAGGGTGGATTTTCTATGTACAATCCTCCAAGTTGGGTAAGTGGACACTTTTACTTGTCCATCCGTTTTATATTCCCATCGTTAAATATTCAGTCTAACAACTTCAACGCAGGAACTGCACCAGGCTGTTAAAGAAATAAACAGCCCTCCTCTATAACCCGAGGATCCGGGACGGTCCCTCGACCCGGCCTCCCAAGAGGATCCGGACTTATCTGTGGAGCTGATTGATGGGGTGTTTCATCAATTGAGCAAGGACAACACCTTGGTGGCCATTACGGCCGATTACCCAGGGCTACTCCCAGCCTCACAGATAACTGAGACCGAAGTCCCAGCACCTTGAAAAGGGATTCATCCTTGCGTGTTTTCGATTTCCGTATAACAACCTTGTTTTGCAGGGGAGGTCCTTGAGACGGGAGGCCGAGCCTGCGGCGACTAGCCAACGAGGGGCTGCAAGGCCCCATGGGCTGAAAAGAAGTGCGGTCCGGACTGAGACGCCGAAGCAAAGGTATAGCGCGCCATCTTATTCCCAGGTGTTATTCCTTCAGGGCATATTAACGCTCGTGCTCTCTTCAGGACAAAGAGACCTCGCCGGACTATATCCGGAGAGGTTGCCAATCGCGCCTCCACCAGCCAGGCTCCAAAGCCTAGTCCCGAAGCGGAGACGAACACGAGGCGCGCACCGGATGCTCCTCCGATAGAGGATGCGGACATGTTGTCTGCCACCAATTCCGAGGTGGAGAGTGCCATGAACCACAGGCGTCGCCGGACAGTTCTTCACGACGCTTGTTTCTCCCAAGAGGCATGGCATGCCTTCAATTCAGGAGATGCGTACCTCCGTGCCGCTCAAAATGGTCTAGCCAGAGCCACGGAGCAATATGTAAAAGAAATACGGGTGAGAAAATTTAAGGTTATATATATCAGTAGCCCCCGAGACTTGAAACAGTTAGAATAACTGATTTAAGGATCATTTATAATGCAGGTTCTTGCGGAAAAGAATACCCAACTGTCCCAGGATCTAGAAGAGTGCAAAGCCCAACTTGAGGCCGCACTAGCCGCGGCAGGGGAGCCCAAGGAGACCCCCTCTGGTAATATACGCTTCATAAGATAAGTATTTTGTGATGTGCGGCGTGGGTGCAAATCTGACAAATGAAATTGCAGATGGCGCCAGATTAAATCTGGATCAGCAACAACTCCTACGCCAGCTAAAGGCTGGTGAGAGTGTGCTCACAAAGGTGAGGCGGGAGAAGAACGATCTCCAAGATGCCAACACCAAGCTGGGCGTTGAACTGAAGGATGTTTGTGCCCAGCTGTCGGACTCCGTTAGGGAGAATCAACGGCTTCGACGCGGCATATTTAGTAAGTGCTTAAAGGAACTTTGAAAAAAGAGTTCGGCGAGGAAGTCGACTAACAGAGTTATATCTGTAGGTATGCTAACAGGTCGTCCTGCAGAGGAAATGCCCGGTTCTATGGGTGACCTTCTTCCCGAGCTCTCACAACTGCACGAACGAGTTCGGCAGGTGATGCAAGGCGTCGTTCAGGTCTTGTGGCCATCCATCTCCATGCCCGAAGGCCTTGGAGAGCTTGCGGACAAGCTGAATGGAGCGCGTCGGCGCTTCCGATTGTGGAAGATATCGGCCTGCCGTCAAGGCGTCAGGGAGGCCTGGGCCATGGTGAAGACGTGGTACACGAAGGCCGACCCAAACCACATGGCCGAGGTCGGACCTGTGGGGCCCGATGGGAAGGAGATCCTTGTGAGCTTAGTGTACGTCCAAGTAGAATTGGCCGCAAAATATTCCCAGCAGGACTGTAAACTAGACAGCCTATTAGATGGTATTGAAGAGGAATACAATCAGTCGGATTGACTATGTAATTTTAATTGACATGTATAATGCCTTCTAGCCGGATTGTAGATCGTTTGTCATGGCCGACCTTTTCGCTTCAACCTCGGGACCTGACGGTCCGGAGTGTGTCCGAATACCCTCGCGGTTATATAAGAACCGGGTTATGCATGGAGACCAGGCGTAGGGGTCATTACTGCTTGAACAGACAAGTGCCCAACTAGTTATGTTATATTACATGGTTAGTAAGAAACATCTTCCAGGGAGAATAGTTCCGTTAGGGGTTCCTTTCCCTGGGAGGCATGCCCTAAAGTGCATGTCCGTTCTGCGAAAAGAGACGCAGGAAAAACGTCTGGGGGCGAATAAATAAGTAAAAAATCATCTTTAGTTGACCGACCGAATATTCCCTTAAGAACGCAGAGGTGCTCCCTTTACCACCTAGCCGAACAATCGGGAACGTAGGGGTAAGCACAGGAGCCAGGCAACCCAGCTTGGCCAAAAATTAAGTCATATCGATGCATATAATGGTGAATAAAGGGTACATGCGGAAGTGTGACACATGTGTTGGGCATGAAGCCCGTATAAATAAGCTTCTGTTAAAGAAGCCCCTAGGTCTAATGAGCGTGGATAGCGCGTCAGTTGTGTGCGAACAACGCACGGATGAGCCTTTAAAGGCTATAGTAAAAAGAGAGGAGAGAAATGTAAGACATACAGTTTATAAAAAATGGACAGAGGAAGGAGACGAACATAGAGTCCGGCGCTAGGCATAGAATCTTCAGAGACGGGCTGCGTTCCGTGGGTTCGGCTCGACTCGGTTATCCGATGCATCTCGCAGGTGGTACGCTCCACCAGTCAGGACTTGGAAAATGATGAAGGGACCTTCCTATTTGGGCTTGAGTTTGTCCTTTTTCTTATCCGGCAGGCGTAGAACCAATTCGCCAACATTGTAATTTTTGGTAGTACTTCTCTGCTTTGGTATCTTCGAGCCTGCTGTTGATAAATGCGGAACGGGCTTTTGCCACGTCACGCTTCTCCTCTAAGGCGTCCAGACTGTCCTGCCGATCGAGCTCGGCTTCTCTTTCTTCGTACATGCGCACACGAGGTGAGTCATGAATTATGTCGCAGGGCAAAACTGCCTCTGCGCCATACTCCATAAAGAATGTTGTGTATCTGGTGGTGCGATTCGGCGTGGTCTGCAGCCCCCAGAGTACGGAGTCGAGCTCCTCTACCCAGTGCGTATTAGATTCCTTGAGGGACCGCACTAATCTGGGTTTGATGCCGCTCATGATAAGACCATTTGCTCGTTCGACCTGGCCGTTAGTTTGTGGGTGATAGACGGAAGCATAATCGAGCGTGATGCCCATGTTTTTGCACCAGAGTTTTACCTCGTTGGCCGTGAAGTTCGTGCCATTATCAGTGATGATGCTGTGGGGGACGTCGTAACGGTGTATGACCCCGGATATAAAGTCTATCACCGGTCCGGATTCGGCCGTCTTAACAGGCTTGGCTTCTATCCATTTGGTGAACTTATCCACCATGACTAGTAAGTATTTTTTCTTGTGGGTTCCACCTTTAAGGGGTCCAACCATGTCAAGCCCCCAGACTACGAAGGGCCAAGTGTTGGGGATAGTTTGGAGGGCGGTGGGTGGCATATGGCTTTGGTTTGCAAAGAGCTGGCAACCGACGCATCGTTGGACTAAGTCTTGAGCGTTTGCCTGGGCCGTCGGCCAATAAAAGCCTGTATGGAAGGCCTTGCTTACAAGGGACCGAGCTGCAGCGTGATGACCGCTGAGTCCGGCATGAATTTCAGTCAGAAGGTTCCGTCCTTCCTGTTCGGAGATGCACCTTTGAAGGACTCTGGTAGTGCTTTTCTTATAAAGCTCTCCCTCATGGACTTTATAGGCCTTAGATCGCCGCACTATGCAGCGTGCGTCATTTTGGTCCTTGGGGAGTTCCTGCCTAGTAAGGTAGGCTAGGAATGGTTCTGTCCACGGGGCGATGACGGCCATTAGTACGTGGGCTGAAGATGTTATTTCGTTGGCAGAGCCGCCGATTATGTCAGAGTGTTCGGTGTCGGGCAGTGCGGTTGGGTCCGGGCTGTTATTGCCTGGTTCCCCTTCCCATTCCACGGATGGCTTGAAAAGCCTTTCCAAGAAGATGTTGGGGGGGGGGGGGACTGCATCGCGTTTTGCGCCGATGTGTGCCAGGACATCTGCCGCCTGATTATTTTCCCGGGCTATATGATGAAATTCGAGCCCCTCGAGCCGAGCTGACATTTTTAGGATGGCGTTACGGTAAGCTGCCATTTTTGGATCCTTGGCATCAAAGTCTCCATTTATTTGAGATATCGCGAGGTTCGAATCCCCGCGCACCTCTAGGCGTTGAATGCCCATGGATACTGCCATCCTGAGGCCATGTAGAAGGGCCTCATATTCGGCTGCGTTGTTGGAGTCCATATACATTATCTGGAGTACGTATTGAACTGTGTCTCCTGTGGGGGACGTCAAAACAACGCCAGCCCCTAGATCGGCCAACATTTTGGAGTCGTCGAAGTGCATGATCCAGTTTGAATATGTGCCGTACTCTTTAGGGAGTTCGGCTTCCGTCCATTCGGCGATGAAGTCGGCCAAAACCTGCGACTTAATAGCTCACCGTGGCTTATAAGTTATGTCGAACGGGAGGAGCTCAATGGCCCATTTTGCAATCTAGCCCGTTGCGTCGCGGTTGTTTATAATATCATTAAGTGGCACTTCCGAGGCTACTGTTATTGAACACTCTTGAAAGTAGTGTCGCAATTTCTGGGATGCCATGAATACCGCGTACGCAATTTTTTGATAATGCGGGTACCGTGACTTGCACGGAGTAAGGACAATGGACACATAATAGACCGGCTTTTGAATGGGGAATTTGTGTCCCTGCGTTTCTCGTTCGATGACGAGCACTGCGCTTACAACCTGATGGGTTGCTGCAATGTATAGTAGCATTGGTTCGCCAATGTTTGGCGCGGCCAGGACTGGGTTTGTTGCCAATATGGCTTTTATTTCGTCGAGTCCGGCCATGGCTGCAGGCGTCCACTCGAAGTGTTCGGTCCGCCGAAGGAGGCGGTAAAGGGGTAGTGCCTTTTCTCCCAAGCGGGAGATAAAGCGGCTTAGAGCTGCCACGCATTTGGTTAATTTTTGTATTTGTTTGAGGTCCTTTGGGATATCCAATTGCGACAGAGCTCGGATCTTGGCTGGATTTGCTTCAATTCCTCTACCGGATACAATGAAGCCCAAGAGCTTTTTGGCTGGTACGCCGAAAACGCATTTTTCCGGGTTGAGCTTGATGTCGTATGTTCGGAAGTTATCAAATGCGAGCCTCAAGTCATCTTGTTTTAACGACCACGTCATCTACGTATGCCTCCACTGTTTTGCCGACCTGGTTTGCCAGACATGTCTGAATCATGCGTTGATATGTTGCGCCGGCGTTTTTGAGCCCAAAGGGCATTGTGTTGAAGCAGAATGGGCCGTATGGCGTGATGAATGCCGTTGCAGCTTGGTCTGACTCTGCCATCTTGATTTGATGGTAGCCGGAGTATGCGTCGAGGAAACACAACGAATTGTGTCCTGCGGTAGCGTCGATAATTTGATCGATGCGGGGGAGGGGGAAGGGATCCTTTGGGCAAGCCTTGTTAAGGTCTTTAAAATCAACGCACAGGCGCCAGTATTTGTCCTTCTTTGGTACCATCACCAGGTTTGCTAGCCAGTCCGGATGTTTTATGTCTTTGATGAATCCGGCCTCCAATAGCTTGGCTAGTTCCTCTCCCATGGCCTGTCTCTTAGGTTCGCAAAAATGCCGAAGATCCTGTTTGACTGGCTTAAATCCTTCTAGGATATTTAAGCTGTGTTCAGCCAGCATGCATGGGATTCCTGGCATGTCTGAAGGGTGCCAGGCGAAAATGTCCCAGTTCTCACGTAGGAACTCTCGAAGTGCGGCGTCTACATCAAGGTTTAACTATGCCCCGATGGAAGCTGTTTTATTGGGGTCCATTGGATGGACCTGGAATTTTGCTATTTCGTCCGCCGGTTTAAAGGAGGTGGACTTGGATCTTTTGTCGAGTATCACATCATCCCTATTCACCGTGGAGCGCAGCGCAGTCAGTTCCTCAGCCGCTAGGGCTTCGGATAGTGCCTCGAGGGCTAGTGCGGCTGTCTTGTTTTCGGCGCGGAGTGTTGTGTCCGGATCACTAGCGAGAGTGATGATTCCGTTAGGCCCGGGCATCTTGAGCTTCATGTACCCGTAATGGGGTATTGCTTGGAAGATTGTGAATGCTTCCCGCCCTAGCAGAGCGTGGTATCCGCTACTGAACGGGGCCACTTGGAACGTGACCTCTTCGGACCTGTAATTTTCCGGCGTGCCAAACACCACATCTAGTGTGATTTTTCCTGTACAGCGCGCTTCCCGACTGGGGATTATTCCTCTAAAGGTTGTGGTGCTTTGCTCAATGCGGTTCCAGTCTATTTCCATTTTTTGAAGGGTTTCCTCATAAATGAGGTTCAATCCGCTGCCGCCATCCATGAGTACCTTGGTAAGGCGAAAGCCGTCCACTACTGGACTGAGGACCAATGCGGCTGGTGCTCGGGCTGTTCGGAATTTAGGTTCATCACTGGCATTAAAAGTAATAGCCGTGTCACTCCATGGGTTTATTGTTGCTACTTGGTAGACTTCAGCAAGGCTGTGGAGTGTCCTTTTTCGCGTATTATTTGATGTGAAAGTCTCGAAGACTGTTAATACCATACTGGTTTCCCTAGGGTGGCTTTCTGTGGCTTCTGGAATTAGAAGATCTTGACCAATTTTAGCCACCTGCTAGAGTATCCAACATGCTCAAAGGCTGTGAGTTGGTGTGGCACCCTCTGTACTGGGAATTTTACAGGGTCCATTAAGCCATCCTTCCAGTACGGTTCCATGCCCTGTAGGGGGTTTCTGCTTTTTGGTGTTTAACTCGGGTGTCAGGCTATGATGCACCCTTTTATTTCGGACTGGGTTTGTATTCAGGGCCGGATTGTCCCAAAATTTTATTTCGGTTTTCCAGGCGCTTTCCATCGCACAGTATTTTCGTACTATGGATGCCAAGTCAGCGAAGCATGTAATATCACGGCGACTTATGGCGTTGAGGATTCCCTTGTCCGTGCAATTATTGCAGAAGAATGAGATTGCGTCTTCCTCACGGCAGTCCTTTATCCTGTTCATAACCAGGAGGAATCTGGCCCAGTAATGATGTACTGTTTCTTCGGGCTCTTGCCTAACTTGGGATAGATCGCTTATGTTCGGGTGGGTGGGTGGAATTAAATCCAAAACCTCACCCAATCTGAGACTCCGGGGCTGAGGAGTTTCCGGACTCGGAAGTTTGGATCCTTGGATGTTGTCCAATGAATCTAGCCCGTTACCTGACTTTAAGTTCAGGTCTTGAGTGACGTCCTCCCCTCCACGGATATCCGGCTTGGAGGGATCGGGAATCCGGACATAGCTAGTCCTTAAGATAGATGAAGGGTCGCCGCACTGTCCCTCTACCATTGCAATGTGATGGGTGACCTGGGGAGAGTTAATCTCTCTCAGATCGGGTTTAGGCCCAATCTGGTCGTAGTCTGTAGCGACTCCCAGGGCGGCGATGCGATCCAAGAACTCGTTTAGGGAAGAGAGCTCCGTTGGATCTAATTGCTCAGCGAGTTCCGAGTTGATGTGAAGATTGCTTTTGATGACCCGAGAGGTCATCATCGGCACAACAGCCAAACAGGTGGTCATAAGAAAACCACCTAGCCAGAGAGTTTGGCCGACAGCCAGAGCTCCCTTAGCAACGGTGCCGTCTTTAAAGACGGGACGAGGCATCCTTCCTGATGGCGACGACACAGAGGAACTCTCAATGAAAGCACCAATGTCGGTGTCAAAACCGGCAGATCTCGGGTAGGGGTCCCGAACTGTGCGTCTAGGCGGATGGTAACAGGAGACAAGGGACACGATGTTTTTACCCAGGTTAGGGCCCTCTCGATGGAGGTAAACCCTACTCCTGCTTGATTAATATTTATGATATGGGTAGTACAAGAGTAGATCTACCACGAGATCAAGGAGGCTAAACCCTAAAAGCTAGCCTATGGTATGATTGTTGTTCTGTCCTACGGACTAAAACCCTCCGGTTTATATAGACACTGGAGAGGGCTAGGGTTACACATAGTCGGTTACAATGGTAGGAGATCTACATATCCGTATCGCCAAGCTTGCCTTCCACGCCAAGGAAAGTCCCTTCCGGACACGGGACGAAGTCTTCAATCTTGTATCTTCATAGTCCAAGAGTCCGGCCAAAGGTTGTAGTCCGGCTATCCGGATACCCCCTAATCCAGGACTCCCTCAGCTAGAATAGATCTTTTCAGTTGGGCAGGATGCATATATCAGTTGGCCAGCATACATGTTTAGTTTTACAGTTAATGTCTTCAGTTGGCTAGGATAGATCTTTCAGTTGGCCAGGATGCATATATCAGTTGGCCACCATGCATGTTTAGTTTTACAGTCAATGTGTACATCTGGCTAGAGTAGATGTTTCAATTTCCCAGGATGCATATATCAGTTGGCCAACATGCATGTTCAGTTGCACAGTCAGTGTGTTCAGTTGGCTAGAATAGATGTTTCAATTTCCCAGGATGCATATCAGTTGGCCAACATCCATGTTCAGTTGCACAGTTAATGTGTTCAGCTCCCTAGAATAGATGTTTAAATTGGCCAGGATGCATATACCAGTTGGCCAGCATGCATGTTCAGTTGGCTAGAATCATGTTTAGTTGGCTAGAAAATATGTCTTAGTTGGCTTGCTGAACACATACAGGGGGGAGGGGAAACTTGCCTAGCATGCATGTTAGAAAACATGTTCAGTTTTGATCACAAATCAAATCATGTTTAGTGTGCAGATGCGTTCATGGGGGGGTGGGCGTGGTGTGATGTTGACAATGGGGTGATGTGGCAACTTTCTCCATGGATTTGCTGATAGATCCATGGAGAAGGGTGTTTATAGATGCAGTACAAGAAGGGGGAGAACTGAAGAGGGGCAGAGAGGAATTACTTGCCTGTTTATTGCTGCCTAGTATGGCTCTGATCACCCTGCCCTTCAGATCAACTTTTTGAAGCAGTTTCTTCTAATTTTGGGCTGCCATGGCGGCTGTACAAGAGGAGGAAGAAGGAGCCTTGGATCCCTTCTTTCATGGAGGACAAGGTAGCGTGGGAGGGGCTGGGGGCAAGCGGGTGTGGGAGGTGCTGGGACGTGGGGGCGAGCGAGCGTGGGGGCAGTTGGTCACGTGGGATAATGCTTTTCTGTTCAGGACTGGGCGCTCCATCGCCTTGGTTTCGTGGCTGCCTGTCCCCTTCTTTTTCTGTACCGCAGGGGACAGGGGCTTACCTTTTTAGGCCACCCGCTCGATCGCACTAGTGGGCAGCCGGCCGCCCACTAGACGCGTCCATTTTCCTAACCGGCGCCTGCAGCCGTGTTAGGTGGGCTGGCCCATTTGTATGTTTCAGTCTGTAGGTAGTTTTCTTCTGTTTCCAAAAACAGCAACAAAAGCGTGCTTGCGGCGTGGTTCGAACAACTGACCTCAAGTGTCGAGATGTAATGCACTAACCACCCCGCCACTCAACCTTCATTGGTGGTTTCAACTTTATAACTCTTTTATTAAATCTACTATTACTTTTATTTTTTTTTCTTTTTTCCTTTTCGTTTTTCCTGGTTTAATGAACTTTTTTTGTGAAATTAATGAAGTTTTCTCTAAAAGTTGATGAATTGTTTTTCAAATTTAATGAACCTTTTTCATATTCGATGAACTTTTTTGAAATTCGATGAACTCTTTTCTAATTTGATGAACTTTTTATCAAAATCAATGAACTTTTTTTAAATTTCGTGAACTTTGATGAACTTTTATTTAAAAAACGATGAACTTTTTTCAATTTTCTTGAACTATTTTGTATTTCGTGAACTTTTTCAAAATTTTCATGAACTTTTTTTGTCCGCGAATGTTTTTCAAGCTGGTGAACTTTTTTAAATTCGTCAACTTTTCTGAAATTAGTGAAATGTTTCAGATTTATGAACTGTTTTCAATTTTTGTAAGCTCTTTTGAATCTTGAACCTTTTTATTTGTAAACATTTTCGTGAACTTTTTTTAAATCTGTGAACTTGTAATTTTTGGGATAGCCCGGCTGCAGGTGTCCTTAAAGCTTTTGCACTATTATGGATCAGTAGAGTGTTCTGGGTCTATTGGTTAGTGAAGTGTGTATGGCAATTTAGCAACGCGAGTTTGAATCCTCAACTCAATACACCTTTTCAGGTTTTTTGGTTGCTGCAGCGTGTTCTTGGGCCGGCCCACCAAAGCGCCCCTGTGAGTGCTAGCTTGGTTCAACGGCGCTGAGCGCACTGGATAGGAGGTCCCGAAATTTGGGGGCCCTGTGCGAGCGCACATCTCGCACAGGCCCTTGGCCGGCCCTGCATACAATTGGGACGCGTTTGGTTGCCTGCATTAGGCCCAGCCAGGCCCGCGTGTGATGAAAAATGAGCTGTTTGGTACATGTGTTTACTGTTTGGCCCGCATAGCACGAACTGAAGGAAATATGCCCTAAAGGAAATAATAAATTTATTATTTATTTCCTCATATGATGATAAATATTTATTATTCATGCTAGAATTGTATTATCCGGAAACATAATGCATGTGTGAATACATAGACAAACATAGTGTCACTAGTATGCCTCTACTTGACTAGCTCGATGATCAAAGATGGTTGAGTTTCCTAACCATAGACATGAGCTGTCATTTGATTAACATGATCACATCATTAGGAGAATGATGTGATTGACTTGACCCATTTCGTTAGCTTAGCACTTGATCGTTTAGTTTACTGCTATTGCTTTCTCCATGACTTATACATGTTCCTATAAATATGAGATTATGCAACTCCCGAATACCGGAGGAACACTTTGTGTGGTACCAGATGTCACAACGTAACTGGGTGATTATAAAGGTGCTCTACAGGTGTCTCCGATGCTGTTCGTTGAGTTTGCATAGATCGAGAATAGGATTTGTCACTCCGAATGTCGGAGAGGTATCTCTGGGCCCTCTCGGTAATGCACATCACTATAAGCCTTGCAAGCAATGTAACTAATGAGTTAGTTGCGGGATGATGCATTACGGAATGAGTAAAGAGACTTGCTGGTAACGAGATTGAGCTAGGTATCACTAGTGCAGAACCGGGCAATAGCACCGGTTCGTAAGGCCCTTTAGTGTCGGTTTAGGAACCGGCACTAAAGTTTCGGCACTAAAGGCCCCCCCCCCCTTTAGTACCGGTTCAGCATGAACCGGTGCTAAAGGGGAACCACGTGGCACGAGCCAGCTCCGGGGGCCAGTAGCCCTTTAGTACCGGTTGGTAACACCAACCGGTACTAAATGGTTGTGGGTTTTTATTTTATTTTGTATTTTTCAATTAAATTTGTGTTATCAATTTAATTTAGGATTGTTTTACGTTATATTGAGTTGTAGTCGTCATCATCATCATCATCATCATCATCGCATATTAATATATAAATAAACTCTAGCTAGCTAAAAATCATCATAGTCGTCCAATTACCACTATTTAATCATCATAGTCATTACCGCTAGATATCTAATCATCATCAACGCTGGCTAGCTTAAAGAGGAAACATTCACTTTGTAACAGAAGCAAAGATATCATCAAGTTCAACATAATCATCACCAACATCGAAGTTCAGGACACGGACATGAGACAAGTACTAATTAAGAGCATGAACTAGTAGATACTGATCCTGCTGCTCCCTCTCAGGTAGAATAGCATAGAACATGTATAGCTCTCCTGATTCATCATACTGGAGCATGCAGATGAATCTGTCTCCTAATCTTGGGTTGCGCTTCTCCTTGCTGCCCCCTAGTACGTCTCTGCGATCGTTAACAATTTTGCTCCAATCTTTCACTATTAAGCATTCTTCGCTTTCAGAAATCCTGAATGCACTCATGTGCAATGTAGGAAATCTTGGTCGTAAGCTAACCATTGACATGCGACCTTTTGTCTCGATCCACTGAGGCACAACTGTCATCGGAAGTCCCTGTTGAAGAACATCGTATAGTAATTAATATACTAAGCAATGAAAGTTTAGCTTCAAAAATAATGTATGCAAAAGATGCACTAATTAAGGACAAATATTTAAAATCTTACCATCTTTCGATTATAGATGTGACCGTAGTTCAATACGATCACCATTGGTCGCACGTTTTGAGTACTAACATTTCTAAGTTTAGGAAAAAATTTGTCTTGACAGTATTAAGATCCTCAAGCCATGAAACACAATGACTTATCTCCTCGCAGTTTAGTTGAGCCCCGGGGCAGTAGTAGGTCTTGTCTAGCAAGCGCCGAACATGTTTGCTTGAACCGAAATAAGCTGACAATACAAATTAGTTGTCAACTATTTTTGAATAAACTGTATGAAAGACATAAACATATACATGCATGGTTGAGAAAAACTCACCAAATGGTAGAACTGGAGGCGTTTGCACATCGACCCAGATGTCTATATTACCTTCAATATCATCTTCCGGACGAATATCAAAGGTGATAACCATATCAGGCTCAAATGCATAAGCCTTGCATAGTGCTTGCCAAGTTTTGCATTCAAAATGGGTGTATGTGTCTCCATTATATAATTTGACGTTGAAAGTATACCCATGCTCCGTCTTCAAGTAAACTCTCTTTACCTCCATATCATCTATAGCACTAAAACCTATCTTATCCAAGACAAAAATTCTTGCATGGCAGGGGATGCGCTAGTAGAATAGTGAAAATTTAAAATTATAAGTTGAAGCAAATGAAGCATAAGTTTTGCATTCAAATAAAAATTGACAAAGTGACTTACTGTATCAACTTCGAATGTCTCATCCAGCTTGATGCTGAAGCGCCTACCATCAACAAGGAAATTTTGGTCGCACAGGCCGCGCTGGTCTTCACAGTGTTCGCACATAATGAAATCTTTTTCGTCGTCAGATGACATTTCCTATGTTCATATAGGTGAAACATTAAACACCTATATCTAGCCAAATATATATTCATCTAACATTTGACATTAATATATCTAACTATATTCATCTCTAACAATTGACATTACTATATATTTAACTTTTTTATCGAATTCATCTAACATTCGACATTAATGTAACATTTATATAAACTAAAAATATATAAAAAATTAAATAAACAGAAAAACTCATTAACAAATATTATTTTAATTAGATCATCAAATCTCAGATACCTAAATTTTCTTACTAAAAATAAACTAGTTATATTAATTATTCAACTAGTTCAAATCTCATATACCTAAATAAACTAGTTCGACAATTTTCTTAGTAAAAATAAACTAGTTATATTAATTATTCAACTAGTTCAAATCTCATATACCTAATTAATATCTAGCTGTATTCATCTCTAACAATTGACATTAATATATATTTAACTTCTCTATCTAATTCATCTAACATTCGACATTAATCTAATATTCGATCATCTAATTAACTTTTCTAAAAAAAAAGAAAACAGAAAATACATAAAAAAATGTGTGTGTGTGTATGTGTGTGTGTATATTGCAGTGCCGCCCCGTACGCCGCCGCCCCGTACGTACGAGCGGGGACGCCGGCGTACGGGGCGGGGGCAGCGGCATACGTACGGGCCGGCCGGTGCGCGCGGCGCGGGTGCGAGAGAGACGTACGGCCGCGGCGATGACGACGGACGGCGGCGGCGTTTGGGACGGCAGCGCGAGACGACGACGACGACGGGCGGCAGCGGGGACAGCGACGATGACGACGGACGACGGCCGACGGGCGGCGACGACGGGATCGAGCGGCACGCGCGGCGATGTCTCGCGAGAGATTGGAGACGAAGTGGGGAGATGAAACTGAAATTTTCGTAAGTGCTATATATATAGGATGGGCCTTTAGTACCGGTTCGTGGCTCCAACCGGTACTAAAGGCCTATTTTCGCCAGGCCAAGTGGCGAGAAACGAAGACTTTTAGTACCGGTTGGAGCCACCAACTGGTACTAAAGGGGGGGCCTTTAGTACCGGTTGGAGCCACCAACCGGTACTAAAGGCCTTGCGCTGCCACCCCAAAGTTTAGTCCCACCTTGCCCGGTGAAGGGCAGCCGCACTGGTTTATAAACCCAGCTGCGGCTACCTCTTCGAACTCCTCTATATAGCAGGCTTCTCGGCCTAATTAATTAAGGCGCGCTCCCCTGTGAGTCTGCTGGCCCTTCTGGGCCTGCATTTGCACACCCTAGGTCTAGCAGGCCCACTGGGCAACGCGGCAACAAATTTTTTATACAGTGTTTTCTTTTCTGCATTACTTATTTTCTTCTATTTATTTTTGAGTAGTTTTTTATATAGATTTTTCTTTTCTGAATTATTTATTTTCTTCTATTTATTTTTTAGTAATTTTTTTGTATAGTTTTTTTATTTTCTGCATTATTTATTTTCTTCTATTTATTTTCTTCTGGAAATTGAATGTTGCATACTGAACAATTAGGTAAATGACCGAAAAACAACAAATGATGTCAGAACATGTTGGAAATTGATGACATCGCTTTAAATGCTGGATACTAAACACAAAAGAAGTCCGGAGTTCAAATAAGTTTAAAAAACATTGAAGTGGCCATGTAACAGATGAAGTGCGTCCAGTTTTTGCCGTGACCCTCTCTACTCTTTCGCGCATGCTATGCGGGTGATATGATGATACCATGCCAAGTTTCAACATTTTCAGGATTCATTTTGTAGTGATTTTTAGTTTCACGGTCATTTAGCTCTCTAAACAATTAGGTAAATGACCGAAAAAAACAAATGATGTCAGAACATGTTGGAAATTGATGACGTCGCTTTAAATGCTGCATACTGAACACAAAAGAAGTCCAGAGTTCAAATAAGTTATTAAAAAAATAAAAAAGAGGTGCAATGCTGGTTAATTTGCTTCAAGCCATTCGGAATAGTGTAGACTGCACTGCACATAGCTTTGTGCAATCTATGCTATTCCGCAAGGCTTGAAGCTAATCAACATGTAGGTGAGCATTGCAACTCTTCGTCATTGTCTGTGCACTCACGACTTATAAACCGCTCATACTGCCTCTCTCTTGGCGAAGATCACAAGATAGTTTGGTTAAATTGCATTACTTGTAAGTCCAGTTAACATGGATGCTTATGATGCAAGAGCAACAGCAAAAGTGAAAATCTGGCACAAATAGGTAGTTGTGTAACTAAAATAGGTAGGAGGAGAGATAGCTCTTATGTCACAAAAAAGAAGTTGTATCAAACCTTTTATGTCGGATCTAGAACAAACCAATCGGTATCGCCATCATACAGCCCAACCGTGGCTCGTGATGCATATATATGCATATCAAATGCAGGGTTGGACGTATGATGGCGAATCCGAATGATTTGTATTCAGTCGATGAACTGGTAGATGTATGCAGTCGATGAACTGGTAGATGTATGTAGTCGATGAACTGAAAGACTTATGCAGGGAAGGCGAGAGGTGGGCTATATATAGGGTCGTCTGGCTCACAAAGTGATTGTGGTAGTTTCAATCCAATGACTCACATGAGCTAGGAAGAAACACACCCTTGATCCAACGACTCGCAAGAGCTAGAAAGAAACACACGATCCGTGTGATTCTTCCTGATTGGTGGGATGCACATTAGTACCCACTCTGGGCTTCGGTGAAAGTTGTAGAGGGGCTAGGGTTTCGCCATAGAGGGGCTCCGAAGCATCGGGATGGCAGGAAAAGCTAGGAGTTGGCATACCATGTGTTTAAAAGTGCTCTTCGGGTGGTACATGCCAAATATTCACTCACTCCTTGTGTAGGGTCTTCACCGGCATCGATTTCTCACTCCGAGTCTAAGTACTTATAGGCTGAAAGTACCATAAACGACGAACATGAGGGAATCTTGTGTAGAGGTGGTTCATGCCATTGTTTTGGGACTTCCTAGGGACCACCCTAACAAAACCAATCAAAGAGTTGCACATTAGTACCCACTCCGGACTCCGAAACCCTGATACTTGGAAAGAGTTTGTCCAGTTTGTACACGAAGTGCGTCCAGTTTTTGCCGTGACCCTCTCTACTCTTTCGCGCATGCTATGCGGGTGATATGATGATACCATGCCAAGTTTCAACATTTTCAGGATTCATTTTGTAGTGATTTTCAATTTCACGGTCATTTAGCTCTCTAAACAATTAGGTAAATGACCCAAAAACAACAAATGATGTCAGAACATGTTGGAAATTGATGGCGTCGCTTTAAATGCTGCATACTGAACACAAAAGAAGTCCGGAGTTTAAATAAGTTATTAAAAATAAAAAAGAGGTGCAATGCTGGTTAATTTGCTTCAAGCCATTCGGAATAGTGTAGACTGCACTGCACATAGCTCAGTACAATCTATGCTATTCCGCAAGGCGTGAAGCTAATCAACATGTAGGTGAGCATTGCAACTCTTTGTCATTGTCTGTGCACTCACGGCTTATAAACCGCTCATACTGCCTCTCTCTTGGCGAGGTGGGAATAAAAACAGCTTGCCATAACCTCATTAGTACCGGTTCGTGGTACGAACCGACACTAAATGGTGATGGTGGGGCCATAGCCTGATCGCAGGCTGACACAGCCTCTTTAGTACCGGTTCGTGGCTTGAACCGGTACTAAAGGTTCGCCACGAACCGGTACTATTGATCGCCGCCACGAACCGGTACTAATGTACACATTAGTGCCGGCTCTAATTCAAACCGGCACTAATGTGCTTCACGTTTGACCCTTTTTCTACTAGTGTATTGAGATACCGACGATCGAGTCTTGGGCAAGTAACATACCGATGACAAAGGGAACAACGTATGTTGTTATGCCGTTTGACCGATAAAGATTTTTGTAGAATATGTAGGAGCCAATATGAGCATCCAAGTTCCGCTATTGGTTATTGACCAGAGATGTGTCTCGGTCATTTCTACATAGTTCTCGAACCCGTAGGGTCCGCACGCTTAAAGTTCTGTGATGATCGGTATTATGAGTTTTTGTGTTTTGATGTATCGAAGTTAGTTCGGGGTCCCGGATATGATCACAGACATGACGAGGAGTCTCGAAATGGTCGAGACATAAAGATCGATATATTGGAAGCCTATATTTGGACATCGGAATAGTTCTGGGTGAAATCGGGATTTTACCGGAGTGCCGGAGGGGTTACCGGAACCCCCCGGGGATTAATGGGCCTTGTTGGGTCCTAGTGGAGAGAGAGAGGGCTTGGCCAAGGCAGGCTGCGTGCCCCCTCCCCTTGAGTCCGAATAGGACAAGGAAGGGGTGCGGCACCCCCCTTGCCATCCCCCTCTCCCACTCCTTCCTTCCCCCTCCTAGTGGGACTAGGAAAGGGGAGTCCTACTCCCACTAGGAGGAGGACTCCTCTTCCTGGCGCGCCCTGCTAGGGCCGACCAGTCTCCCCCCTTGCTCCTTTATATACGAGGGTAGGGGCGCACCCCAGGACACAACAATTGATCATTGATCTCTTAGCCGTGTGCGGTGCCGCCCTCCACCATAATACACCTCGGTCATATCGTAGCAATGCTTAGGCGGAGCCCTGCGTCGGTAACTTCATCAACACCGTCACCATGCCGTCGTGCTGACGAAGCTCTTCCCGGAAGCTCTACTGGATCGTGAGTTTGCGGGACGTCACTGAGCTGAACGTGTGCTGAACGCGGAGGTGTCGTATGTTTGGTACTGAGGATTGGTCGATCGTGAAGACGTACAACTACATCAACCGCTTTGTCATAATGCCTCCGCTGAACGGTCTATGAGGGTACATGGACGACAATCTCCCCTCTCGTTGCTATGCATCACCATGATCTTGCGTGTGCGTAGGAATTTTTTTTGAAATTACTATGTTCCCCAACAGTGGCATCAAAGCCAGGTTTATGCGTAGATGTTATATGCACGAGTAGCACAAGTGAGTTGTGGGCGATACAAGTCATACTGCTTACCAACATGTCATAATTTGGTTCGGCGGTATTCTTGGATGAAGCGGCCCGAACCGACATTACGCGTACGCTTACGCGAGACTGGTTCTACCGACGTGCTTTGCACACATGTGGCTGGCAGGTGTCTGTTTCGCCAACTTTAGTTGAACCGAGTGTGACTACGCCACGTCCTTGAGAAGGTTAAAACATCACTAACTTGACGAAATATCGTTGTGGTTTTGATGCGTAGGTAAGAACGGTTTTTGCTCAGCCCGTAGCAGCCACGTAAAACTTGCAACAACAACAAAGTAGAGGACGTCTAACTTGTTTTTGCAGGGCATGATGTGATGTGATATGGTCAAGACATGATGCTATATTTCATTGTATGAGATGATCATGTTTTGTAACAGAGTTATCGGCAACTGGCAGGAGCCATATGGTTGTCGCTTTATTGTATGCAATGCAATCGCCCTATAATTGCTTTACTTTATCACAAAGCGGTAGCAATAGTCATCGAAGCAATAGTTGGCGAGACGACAATGATGCTACGATGGAGATCAAGGTGTCGCGCCGGTGACGATGGTGATCATGAAGGTGCTTTGGAGATGGAGATCAAAGGCACAAGATGACGATGGCCATATCGTATCACTTATATTAATTGCATGTGATGTTTATCCTTTATGCATCTTATTCTGCTTTGATTGACGATAGCATTATAAGATGATCTCTCACTAAAATTTCAAGGTACAAGTGTTCTCCCTGAGTATGCACCATTTCCAAAGTTCATCGTGCCGAGACACCACATGATGATCGGGTGTGATAAGCTCAACATCCTTATACAACAGGTGCAAGCCAGTTTTGCACACGCAGAATACTCGGGTTACACTGGATGAGCCTAGCATATGTAGATATGGTCTCGGAACACTGAGACCGAAAGGTCAAGCGTGAATCATATAGTAGATATGATCAACATAGTGATGTTCACCATTGAGAACTACTCCATTTCACGTGATGATCGGTTATGGTTTAGTTGATTTGGATCACATGATCATTTAGACGATAAGAGAGATGTCTATCTAAGTGGGAGTTCTTAAGTAATATGATTAACTGAACTTAAATTTATCATGAGCTTAGTACCTGATAGTATTTTGCTTATCTATGTTGTTGTAGATAGATGGCCCGTGTTGTTGTTCCGTTGAATTTTAATGCATTCCTAGAGAAAGCAAAGTTGAAAGATGATGGTAGCAATTACATGGACTGGGTCCGTAACTTGATGATTATCCTCATTGCTGCACAGAAGAATTCTATCCTGGAAGCACCGCTGGGTGCCAGGCCTGCTGCAGATGCAACTGACGATGTTAAGAACGTCTGGCAGAGCAAAGCTAATGATTACTCGATAGTTTAGTGTGCCATGATTTACGGCTTAGAACCGGGACTTCAACGACGTTTTGAACGTCATGGAGCATATAAGATGTTCCAGGAGTTGAAGTTAATATTTCAAGCAAATGCCCGGATTGAGAGATATGAAGTCTCCAATAAGTTCTAGAGCTGCAAGATGGAGGAGAATAGTTCTGTCAGTGAACATATACTCAAAATTTCTGGGTATAACAATCACTTGATTCAACCGAGAGTTAATCTTCCGGATGATAGTGTCATTGACAGAATTCTTCAATCACTGCCACCAAGCTACAGAGCTTCATGATGAACTATAATATGCAAGGGATGGATAAGACAATTCCCGAGCTCTTCGCAATGCTAAAGGCTGCGGAGGTAGATATCAAGAAGGAGCATCAAATGTTGATGGTCAACAAGACCACCCGTTTCAAGAAAAAGAGTAAAGGGAAGAAGAAGGGGAACTTCAAGAAGAACGGAAAACAAGTTGCTGATCAGGAGAAGAAACCTAAGTTTGGACCTAAGCCTGAGACTGAGTGCTTCTACTGCAAACAGACTTTTCACTGGAAGCGGAACTGCCCCAAGTATTTGGCGGATAAGAAGGATGGCAAGGTGAACAAAGGTATATCTAATATACATGTTATTGATGTGTACCTTACCAGAGCTCGCAGTAGGACCTGGATATTTGATACTGGTTCTGTTGCTAATATTTGCAACTCGAAACAGGGACAACGGATTGAGCGAAGATTGGCTAAGGACGAGGTGACGATGCGCGTGGGAAATGGTTCCAAAGTCGATGTGATCACCATCGGCACGCTACCTCTACATCTACCTTCGGGATTAATTTTAGACCTAAATAATTCTTATTTGGTGGCAGAGTTAAGCATGGACATTATATCTGGATCTTGTTTGATGCGAGATGGTTATTCATTTAAATCTGAGAATAATGGTTGTTCTATTTATATGAGTAATATCTTTTATGGTCATGCACCCTTGAAGACTGGTCTATTTGTGTTGAATCTCGATAGTAGTAATACACATATTCATAATATTGAAGCCAAAATATGCAGAGTTGATAATGATAGTGCAACTTATTTGTGGCACTGCCGTATGGGTCATATTGGTGTAAAGCGCAAGAAGAAACTCCATACTGATGGACTTCTGGAATCACTTGATTATGAATCACTTGGTACTTGCGAACCATTCCTCATGGGCAAGATGACTAAAACGCCATTCTCCAGAACAATGGAGCGAGCAACAGATTTGTTGGAAATCATACATACTGATGTATGTGGTCCAATGAATATTGAGGCTCGCAGCGGGTATCGTTATTTTCTCACCTTCACAGATGATTTGAGCAGATATGGGTATATCTAAATGAAACATAAGTCTGAAACATTTGAAAAGTTCAAAGAATTTCAGAGTGAAGTGGAAAATCATCGTAACAAGAAAAGAAAGTTTCAACAATCTGATCGTGGAGGAGAATATTTGAGTTACGAGTTTGGTCTACATTTGAAACATTGCGGAATAGTTTCACAACTCACGCCACCCGGAACACTACAGCGTAATGGTGTGTCCGAACGTCGTAATCATACTTTACTAGATATGGTGCGATCTATGATGTCTCTTACTAATTTACCGCAATCATTTTGGGGTTATGCTTTAGAGACGGCTGCATTCACGTTAAATAGGGCACCATCGAAATCCGTTGAGACGGCGCCTTATGAACAATGGTTTGGCAAGAAACCAAAGTTGTCGTTTCTTAAAGTTTAGGGATGCGATGCTTATGTGAAAAAACTTCAACCTGATAAGCTCGAACCCAAATCGGAGAAATGTGTCTTCATAGGATACCCAAAGGAGATTGTTGGGTACACCTTCAATCACAGATCCGAAGGAAAGACATTTGTTGCTAAGAATGGATCCTTTCTAGAGAGGGAGTTTCTCTCGAAAGAAGTGAGTGGGAGGAAAGTAGAACTTGATGAGGTAACTGTACCTGCTCCCTTATTGCAGAGTAGTTCATCACAGAAACCGGTTCCTGTGACACCTACACCAATTAGTGAGGACGCTAATGATGATGATCATGAAACTTCAGATCAAGTTACTACTGAACCTTGTAGGTCAACTAGAGTAAGATCCGCACTAGAGTGGTCCGGTAATCCTATTCTGGAATCATGTTACTTGACCATGACGAACCTATGAACTATGAGGAAGCGATGATGAGCCCAGATTCCGCAAAATGGCTTGCGGCCATGAAATCTGAGATGGGAACCATGTATGAGAACAAAGTGTGGACTTTGGTTGACTTGCCCGATGATCGGCAAGCCATTGAGAATAAATGGATCTTCAAGAAGAAGACTGACGCTGGCGGTAATATTACTGTCTACAAAGCTCGACTTGTTGCGAAAGGTTTTCGACAAGTTCAAGGAGTTGACTATGATGAGACCTTCTCACCCGTAGCGATGCTTAAGTCCGTCCGAATCATGTTAGCAATTGCCGCATTTTATGATTATGAAATTTGGCAAATGGATGTGAAGGCTGTATTCCTGAATGGATTTCTGGTAGAAGAGTTGTATATGATGCAACCTGAAGGTTTTATCGATCCAAAGGGTGCTAACAAAGTGTGCAAGCTCTAGCGATCCGTTTATGGACTGGTGCAAGCCTCACGGAGTTGGAATAAATGTTTTGATAGTGTGATCAAAGCATATGGTTTTATTCATACTTTTGGAGAAGCCTGTATTTACAAGAAAGTGAGTGGGAGCTTTGTAGCATTTCTAATATTATATGTGGATGACATATTGTTAATTGGAAATGATATAGAATATCTGGATAGTATAAAAGGATACATGAATAAGAGTTTTTCAATGAAAGACCTCGGTGAAGCTGCTTATATATTGGGCATCAAGATCTATAGAGATAGATCAAGACACTTAATTGTTCTTTCACAAAGCACATACCTTGATAAAGTTTTGTAAAAGTTCAAAGTGGATCAAGCAAAGAAAGGGTTCTTGCCTGTGTTACAAGGTGTGAAGTTGAGTCAGACTCAATGCCCGACCACTTTAGAAGATAGAGAGAAAATGAAAAGTGTTCCCTATGCTTCAGCCATAGGCTCTATCATGTATGCAATGCTATGTACCAGACCTGATGTGTGCCTTGCTATTAGTTTAGCAGGGAGGTACCGAAGTAATCCAGGAGTGGATCACTGGAAAGCGGTCAAGAACATCCTGAAATACCTAAAAAGGACTAAGGATATGTTTCTCGTTTTTGTAGGTGATGAAGAGCTCGTCGTAAATGGTTATGTCGATGCAAGCTTTGACACTGATCGGGACGATTCTAAATCGCAAACCGGATACGTGTTTATATTAAACGGTGGAGCTGTAAGTTGGTGCAGTTCTAAACAAAGCGTCGTGGCGGGATCTACATGTGAAGCGGAGTACATAGCTGCTTCGGAAGCGGCAAATAAAGGAGTCTGGATGAAGGAGTTCATATCCGATCTAGGTGTTATACCTAATGGCTCGTGTCCAATGAAAATCTTTTGTGACAATACTGGTGCAATTGCCTTGGCAAAGGAATCCAAATTTCACAAGAGAACCAAGCACATCAAGAGGCGCTTCAATTCCATCCGGGATCAATCCAGGTGGGAGACATAGAGATTTGCAAAATACATAGGGATCTGAATGTTGCAGACCTGCTGACTAAGCCTCTTCCACGAGCAAAACATGATCAGCACCAAGACTCCATTGGTGTTAGAATCATTACTGTGTAATCTAGATTATTGACTCCAGTGCAAGTGGGAGACTGAAGGAAATATGCCCTAGAGGCAATAATAAATTTATTATTAATTTCCTCATATCATGATAAATGTTTATTATTCATGCTAGAATTGTATTAACCGGAAACATAATACATGTGTGAATACATAGACAAACATAGTGTCACTAGTATGCCTCTGAAGGAAATATGCCGTAGAGGCAGTAATAAAGTTATTATCTATTTCCTTATTTCCTTATTTCATGATAAATGTTTATTATTCATGCTAGAATTGTATTAACCGGAAACATAATACATGTGTGAATACATAGACAAACAGAGTGTCACTAGTAGGCCTCTATTTGACTAGCTCGTGAATCAAAGATGGTTAAGTTTCCTAGCCATGGACATGAGTTGTCATTTGATTAACGGGATCACATCATTAGAGAATGATGTGATTGACTTGACCCATTACACTAGCTTAGCATTCAATCGTTTAGTATATTGCTATTGCTTTCTTCATGACTTATACATGTTCCTATGACTATGAGATTATGCAACTCCCGAATACCGGAGGAACACTTTGTGTGCTACCGAGCGTCACAACGTAACTGGGTGATTATAAAGGTGCTCTACAGGTGTCTCCGAAGGTACTTGTTGGGTTGGCATAGATCGAGATTAGGATTTGTCACTCCAATTATCGAAGAGGTATCTCTGGGCCCTCTCGGTAATGCACATCACTATAAGCCTTGCAAGCAATGTGACTAATGAGTTAGTTGCGGGATGATGTATTACGGAACGAGTAAAGAGACTTGCCGGTAACGAGATTGAACTAGGAATTGAGATACCGACGATCGAATCTCGGGCAAGTAACATACCGATAACAAAGGGAACAACGTATGTTGTTATGTGATTTGACCGATAAAGATGGGAGAACATTGTATTGAGATCCAAAAAGAGAGAAGAAGCCATCTAGCTACTAACTATGGACCCGAAGGTCTGAGGTAAACTACTCACACTTCATCGGAGAGGCTAGGATGATGTAGAAGCCCTCCGTGATGATGGCCCTCTCCGGCGGAGCTCCGGAACAGGCCCCAAGATGGGATCTCGTGGGTACAGAAGGTTGCGGTGGTGGAATTAGGTTTTTGGCTCCGTGTTTGATCGTTTGGGGGCACGTAGGTATATATAGGAGGAAGGAGTACGTCGGTGGAGCTTCGAGGGGCCCACGAGGCAGGGGCGCGCCCTAGGGGGGGCGCGCCCTCCACCCTCGTGACCGCCTCGTGACTTTCTTGACGGAGGGTACAAATCTCCTGGGTCTTATCTGATGAGAAAATCACGTTCCCGAAGGTTTCATTCCGTTTGGACTCCATTTGATATTCTGTTTCTCTGAAACACTGAAATAGGCAAAAAACAACAATTCTGGGCTGGGCCTCCAGTTAATAGGTTAGTCCCAGAAATAATATAAAAGTGGAAAATAAAGCCCAATATAGTCCAAAACAGTAGATAAAGTAGCATGGAGCAATCAAAAATTATAGATACATTGGAGACGTATCACCAGGCAGTCGACGATTTAATTTTTCTTTTTCATGAACCGTGTCAAGAATTGCCTGGCCGATTCCTCTGGCTGCTGAATTATGTGGCTCAAGTCATCGGCATCTAGTGGTCGCACATAAGTGCCCTGGAAGTTGTCGAGGAATGCAGCTTCCAGATCTTCCCAACAGCCAATGGATTCTGCTGGCATGCTGTTGAGCCAATGCCGAGCTGGTCCTTTGAGTTTGAGTGGGAGGTATTTGATGGCATGTAGATCATCACCGCGGGCCATGTGGATGTGCAGGAGGTAGTCCTCGATCCATACCGCAGGATCTGTTGTACCATCATATGATTCGATATTTACGGGTTGAAACCCTCTGGGATTTGGTGATCCATTACTTCGTCTGTGAAGCATAGGGGGTGTGCGGCGCCTCTGTACTGGGCTATATCACGACGCAGCTCATATGAATCTTGTCCGCTGTGTTCAGCCCGGCCGGAGTTATATCCGGCGTGACGGTTATCGTCTCGCGTAGTGGCGCGCCCTCGTGATCTGTAGATCGATCTTGCGTGTTTTGCTTTGTCCTCCAATACATCTCGCAGGTTTAGCGTATTTCCCCGTGCCTTGACATTTTTATTTGAGTGGCGCCGGGGTGCGGGCTGGGCCTTTGGCTGAAATGCCGCTCTGTCGCGGCCACCAGGTGGCCGATCAGCCGCGTCATACGCTGGAGATGTAGGTTTCAATGTTTCCTGCTCCAGTCGCGGTAGCAGCCTGCGCTTTGGGTAACTCTTGGAGGGGCGCTCAAGTTCATATTGCTTGGCCGCAAGGACTTCAGTCCATCTGTCAGCTAGCAAATCTTGATCAGCTCGAAGCTACTGCTGCTTTTTCTTAAGGCTATTTGCCGTGGCCATAAGACGACGCTTGAAGCGCTCTTGCTCGACGGGATCCTTAGGCACGACAAATTCGTCATCGTCGAGGCTTGCCTCGTCTTCAGAGGGAGGCATGTAATTATCATCTTCTGCCTCTCCATCTGCCACTCTCTCAGGAGGGATGGCTTCTCCCTCCTTCTGCTCTAAATCTTGTTGGAGGGGGTCGTCGTCATCTTCGGCACTATCCGAAGTGCTATTATCTCCTGTGCCGGTATCACCGCTTTTGCTTTGGAGAGACTTAGAGCGGCGCCGCTGACGTTGGCGCTTGGGTTGCTTCTTGGAGGGGTCATCCTCCGCTGTACCGTCGCCATTGCCTTCTTTGGGTGTGTCCACCATATATATATCAAATGACGAGGTGGCTGTCCAGTGCCCTGTGGGCAGTGGTTCCTGTCCGTCTCCTGCATCGTCGTCCATACCGTCTATGTCTTCGGAGTCGAAGTCGAGCATGTCGGTCAAATCATCGACAATGGCTATTAAGTGGGTGGTGGGTGGGCGGCGAATTTCTTCGTCATCCGCATCCCAATCCTGCCGGACATAGTTCGGCCAGGATTCTCCTGACAAGGGGAGAGACCTTAATGAATTCAGTATGTCGCCGAAGGGCGAGTGCTAAAAAATATCCGCAGAGGTGAACTCCATGATCGGCGCCCAGTCAGACTCGATAGGCACGGGCGCAGACGGTTCGGAGTCCGTGTTCCGGGAAGAATCCGGCAGTTCGGCGTCACGGCTCTCGTGAAGGGTAAGGTCGATACTCGGCTCGATCGCCGCTGAGGATGTGGCCTTTGTGGCGGGGTCTATCCACCCGTCCATGGATGGCGCAATTGGCTCCGCATTGAGGGTCGGAGCGGTTGCCGGTGCGGTCTCCTAAACACTGTCTGATGGTAGAGCTAGATCATGCTCATCGTGACCGTGCGGCGCACTCGGCAGGGGCTCGAATCCGTCGAAGAACAAGTCTCCGCGGATGTCAGCCGTGTAGTTTAAGCTTCCAAACCTGGCCTAGTGGCTAGGGGCGTAACTCTCGATCTACTCCAGATGGCCAAGCGAGTAGGCCCGTAGTGCTAAGCCGCCGAATACGAAGATCTCTTCGGGGAGAAAAGTCTCACCCTGGACTGCATCGCTATCGATGATCGAAGGATCCATCAAGCCTAACAATGACGACACAGAGGAACTCTCACTGAAAGCACCAATGTCGGTGTCAAAACCGGTGGATCTCGGGTAGGGGGTCCCGAACTGTGCGTCTAGGCGGATGGTAACAGGAGACGGGGGACACGATGTTTTTACCCAGGTTCGGGCCCTCTCGATGGAGGTAAAACCCTACTCCTTCTTGATTGATCTTGATGATATGAGTATTACAAGAGTTGATCTACCACGAGATCAAAGAGGCTAAACCCTAGAAGTTAGCCTATGGTATGATTGTTGTTCTTGCTACTACGGACTAAACCCTCCAGTTTATATAGACACCGGAGGGGGCTAGGGTTACATAGAGTCGGTTACAAGGAAGGAGATCTACATATCCGTATTGCCAAGCTTGCCTTCCACGCCAAGGAGAGTCCCATCCGGACACGGGACAAAGTCTTCAATCTTGTAACTTCATAGTCCAACAGTCCGGCCAAAGGATATAGTCCGGCTGTCCGGATACCCCCTAATCCAGGACTCCCTCAACCGGAGACGCTGCGACCATGGTGCACTCTCCTCCCCCACGCTAGTGATAGCAGCCGCCGGCTCATCAGGCCGACGCCCGCGACAACGTTTGCACAGCGTTGTCTGACCAGCGAGCCCGCTGCGACCAACGTCTAGTTCTTCGGGAGTGAGCTCAGGAAGACGCTCGGACCACTATCGAGCGGCGGTGCGATGCATGCCATCAGTCAGATAGGCGTGTGGGCCCACTATGGACAGCCCAATGCTGGGGGGTTCCGGTGACCTACCTTACGAGGTGGGTTGTCCAGCCTTTACCCGTGAGCTGCGGCAGTTCCAATGGCCCACCCACTGCACATTCAAGCCTAAGGTCGAAGAAAAGTACAACGGCAAGACTCACCTGTCGGAGTTCCTCGGCATCTACACTATCGTGATGCAAGATGCCGGGGCTCGTGACAACAAGGTGCTTGCCAACTACTTCCCGTTGGCACTTAAGCCCAACATCATGTCATGGTTGATGCACCTACCAGTGGATTCCATTTCTTCTTGGTTAGATCTGTGCCACGAGTTTGTTGGCACCTTTACCGGAGGCCAGGCTCATGGCCAGGAAAGTGATTTGCATGTCATCCCCCAGAAGGACGGCGAAACCCTGTGCAAGTACATACAAAGGTTCAGCCGTGTGCAGTACAACATCCTAGATGTTCATCCCACCGCCGTTATCAGTGCATTCCATCAGAATGTGCGCAACCGCAAGATGCATGAGGAGTTGGTGGAACAAGGTCAAGGATGTAGCTGAGCTTTACGTTCTAGCCGATAGATGCGCTCGGGCTGAAGAAGGGAAGAAGTACCCCGGCAAAGATGCCGGCGCGGTAACCAACTCCAAAGACAAAGACGTCGTCGCCCCGGCAAAGAAGGACCGACGCTGCAATAGGAAGCATAAGGGCAAGACCGTGCTTGCCGTTGAGGGATCCGGCGACCCCGGTCCTGCCAAGAAGGCCAAGGCTGACGACCCCGATAAGGAAGTTGCTGGGTGTGCGGCCTGCCGGGCCTTGCCGGCTGCTGACAAGCCGGGAGGCTCCGACAAGTAGTACTGCAAGATCCTTCGCACCAAGGGCCATGACCTCCAGAATTGCCGGCAGGTTGAGCTGCCTGCAGAGAAGCAGAAAGCTGAGTATGAGCTGCCTGCAGAGAAGCACCAAGGGCCAGGATGGTGCTGAGGCGTCCAAGAAGCGTGGCGGTCGAGGAGGCCGCCGCGACAAAGATAATCAACAAGAGAGGCCCGCTCGGGGCTGCGACAAGAAGGAGGGAGACGATGATCATGACGAGGACGACGAGTCTGGTGAGGTGGAGTTCCAGAAAGCTACGGAGGCCATGTGTGACGACGGTGGCGCCTCGTTGCAGACCTCTCACCGCCAACTGAAGCAGTGGGCGCATGAAGTCACTGCGGCGGAGCCATCCTTTGATGCCAAGAGGCCACTAAAGTGGTCCAGCACGCCTATCATTTTTACATCGAGGATCACCCTGATCGCACAACTGCGGTCGGGTGTTTGCCGTTGTTGGTTTCACCAACAATACGCAACCTTAAGGTGAAAAAAGTGCTAGTTGACGGTGGGGCCGGTCTGAACTTGATCTCGCCCGCCGTGATCGAGAGGCTGCAAATCCCCGATGGAGATCTCGAGGAGACAGGCACGTTTCAAGAGGTCAACCCAGGGAGGAGTCAGCCGAAGGGTAAGATCATGTTGCCCATTACGTTTGGGGGCGAGCTAAACTATAGGATGGAGAAGATTCTTTTTTATGTTGCCAAGATCCCCTTGCCCTATAATGGGATCCTCGGCCGCCCAGCGCTGGCCAAGTTTATGGCGGCATCACATTACGCCTACAACACGTTGAAGATGCCCGGGCCATTGAGTATCATCACCGTCCCCTCCGATAGGAAAGACGCGCTCATCTATGTCGACCAGCTTTACCGGGAGGCAGCGGCAGCGGCTGCCGCCAAGGCACATGTTCCCGCCGCTGAGACCCCGGGAGGGAAGAAAACCGGCTAGGCCTCTGCCCCTGCCGGCAAGGCCCCTTCCGGCAAGACTTCTGACACCAGCAAGGACTCCTGCGCCCCCTCCGGAAAACGCGCCTCTTCGGAGCGCCGCATTCGCGTTGGGGATGTGCCAGAGAGCTCCGCCAGCGGGAGCAAGAGGTCCAAGGTGGCCCCACCAGAAACCGAGAAGGTCCCTGTCAGGGAGGATGGCACAGTGGGAGCTTTTACCATAAGCTCGACCCTTGACAGAAAATAGGAAAGCGCGCTCGTCGCCTACCTGCTGGTGAATGTCAACGTGTTTGTATGGCAAGCATCCGAAATCCCCGCCGTTCCCAGGGAGGTGATTGAGCACCACCTTGCTGTCTATCCCCATGCACGGCCCGTCAAGAAAAAGGTCAGGAAGAAAGCTTTGGAGCGACAAGAGTTCATCATCGAGGAGATCAGGAAGTTGGAGGCAACGGGCTTGGTCAGAGGAGTGCTCCACCCCACGTGGTTGGCCAATCTAGTGGTAGTGCGTAAGGCAAATGGGAAATGGAGGCTGTGTATTGACTATACAGATATCAATAAAGCCTGTCCAAAGGATCCTTTCCCTCTGCCACGCATTGACTAGATAGTGGACTCCACTGCCGGGTGCGACCTGGTGTCGTTCCTTGACGCCTACTCAGGATACCACCAGATCTTCATGATGAAGGAAGACTAAGAAAAGACTGCGTTCATCACCCCATGTGGTACGTACTGTTTTGTACGGATGCCTTTCGGATTGAAAAGCGCTTGTTCGACATTTGCCCGAGCAGTCCAAATTGGTTTTGAGCCCCAGCTGCAGAGAGATATAGAAGCTTATATGGATGATATAGTAGTCAAAACAAAGGACAAGGCCACGCTCATGCAGGATCTGGAGGAAACATTTGCCAACCTGCGCAAGATCAACCTCAAGCTCAACCCAGAGAAGTGTGTGTTCGGCGTCCCATCCGGCAAACTTCTTGGGTTCTTTGCGTCTCAATGCGGAAGTTCTTTGTGTCTCAATGTGGAATTGAAGCAAATCCTAGCAAGATCAAAGCGATTGAGCAGATTGAGGCACCGAGACGAGTCAAAGACGTCCTTAGGCTCGCTGGCTGCGTTGCTGCTCTAAGTAGGTTCACCTCCAAATCTGCTGAGCACGCCCTCACCTTTTTCAAAGTTTTGAAAAAGGCGGGTCCAATGAAATGGACTCCGAAGGCAGAGGCAGCACTGCAAGATTTGAAGAGGTACCTCTCCTCCACGCCAATACTAGTCGCGCCTAAACCGCAAGAGCCGTTGCTGCTATATCTAGTGGCAACGAATCAAGTGGTCAGTGCTACGCTAGTGGCACAAAGAGAATTTGAGGAAGAAGCAGCGGTAGCGGCAGAGCGGTCGGATGATAGGCCGGAGCTCTCCCCGGCAGGGCCTGATGCCAGCAGGGCGGAACCCCCGACAAAGCCTGGTCCCGGCAAGACAGAGTCTGCGCAAATGGGCGAAGTTGAACAAAACAAGAAGGTGATGCAGCACCCGGTCTATTTTGTCAGTTCCCTCTTGCAGGGGCTAGATCAAGATATTCTGGTATATAGAAGCTACTTTTCAGCCTCCTCATGGCCTCGAGAAAGCTGCGTGACTATTTCCAAGCGCATGAGATCACCTTCGTCACCCGCCTCCCTTTGCAATGATCTTGCACAACCCGGATGCAACTGGGAGGATTGTGGAGTGGGCATTGGAACTATCAAGCTTTGACCTCAGATTTGAAAGTACTTCAACAATCAAGAGTCGAGCCTTGGCAGAGTTCATAGCAAAATGGAACTCAACGTCCGACGAAGAGATTTAAGAGACCACCCTTCCCGACAAGGGGACGAGCCGTGATTGGATTATGTAGTTTCATGGAGCTTTCCCGCTGCAAGGTGGTGGTGCCGGCATGCTACTCGTCGCACCCACCAGAGAGCACCTCAATTACGTAGTCCAGATGCACTTTCCTTGGGAAAAATCAATGAACAACACTGCAGAGTACGAGGGATTGCTTGCTGGTCTCAGGATCGTGGCATACCTCGGAATCAGGAAGCTCATCATCAGGGGTGATCCACAGCTTGTCGTCAAGCAAGTTAACAAGGATTACTAGAGCCCATTGATGGAGGCCTATGTGGATGAAGTGAGGAAATTGGAGGAGCGTTTTGACGGGCTACAAGCAGAGCATGTTCCCCGAGCAGAAAACAACATTGTCGGCGACTTGTCGAAATGTGCTTCCCTCAAGTTGCGTGTGGAACCAGGTACCTTTGTGCGTCAATTAACCCAACCATCCATTGAGCCATCAGAGGGAAAGAACAAACGAAGGAAGGCAGGCCCCAACAAGTACTTTCCCACTGAGCTCCCAGGAGCCGACGGCAAGGACATTGCCGGGTGCCCCAAGCTTGCCGGGGAGCAGCAACCTCCTGCAGGCCCCAAGCCCTAACCATAGAGGCAACTACACCTACGGCCGAAGATGAGCCTTTAGTCCTTGTCGTCGAGCCCCGGGCTCTGGCATGGGCGCAGCGCACCGTCTGTTTCCTCCAAACAGGGGAACTCTCTGAGGAACATGAAGAGGCAGAGAAAGTAGCCCGTCGGTCCAGCATGTACCAGTTTGTGGATGATGCCCTTTACAGAAGGAGACCGAACAATGTGAAATTGAAGTGCATTCCTCAGGAGGACGGGCTGGAGCTGTTGGCAGAGATACATGGAGGCATGTGTGGCTCCCACATAGGGTCAAGAGCCCTTGCCGGCAAAGCGTTCCGGCAAGGTTTTTCTGGCCCACTGCTCTCCGGGCTGCAACTGCACTAGTAACCAAGTGTGAAGTGTGCCAGTTCCATTCAAAGAAGCTTCATCAACCAACCCAAGCTCTTCAGACAATCCCTCTTTCCTCGCCATTTTTGATCTGGGGGCTCGACATACTGGGCCCCTTTCCCCATGCTGTCGGGGGCTTTGAGTACTTGTACGTCGCGATATTGGCAAGTTCACAAAGTGGCCGGAAATGGAACTGGTGAGAAAGTTGACAACACAATCAGCCGTGAAGTTCTTCAAGGGACTGGTCTGTCATTTTGGTGTGCCAAATAGAGTCATCACCGACAACAGCACGCAGTTCATGAGCCGCACGTTCATGCAGTACATCCAAGACCTCCGCGGCAAGGTTTGTTTTGCTTATGTTGCTCATCCTAGAAGTAATGGCCAGGCTGAGAGGGCAAATGCAGAAGTGTTGCGAGGCCTCAAGACCAGAACTTTTGATAGGCTACACAAGTGTGGAAGACGCTGTATTGATGAGTTGCCAACGGTTCTTTGGTCGATCAAAATGACACCAAATCGAGCCACTGGCCAGACACCCTTTGCCCTGGTATACGGGGCAGAGGCAGTTCTCCCCAAGGAACTCATATATGGGTCACCTCGAGTGCTCGCTTATGATGAGCTTGAGCAAGAGCAGTTGCGCAAAGATGACGCGACACTCCTTGAGGAAGATCATCTTCAGGCTGCTGTGCGAGCCGCTCGCTACCAGCAAGCCTTGCGCCGCTACCACAGCCGCAAGGTCCACGCCCGAAGCCTTGAGGAAGGCAACCTTGTTCTTCGGTGAATTCAATCCGCCAATAGTTCAAACAAGTTGACGCTGAAGTGGGAAGCCCTTATCGGGTAATACGAATCAGCAAGCCCGGCGCAGTCTGCCTGGAGACCAAAGATGGCATTCCAGTGAGCAATTCCTGGAATATCGAACATCTTCGCAAGTTTTACCCCTAAGGCGCGGTTGCCAGGAGCCCCGGCAACCTCCCCCCCCCTTTGTACTAGCCTTGTCGACGAGGCATGTAACCCTATGTAGAAAGCTAGGCACAGACCTGTGCGCAGTCAGGGAAGTGAAACCCTTCCCTTAGTATGTACAGTTCCCGTCGATTTCCATGTTTATGTGTATACGTATATGCATATTTGTCCAGGATATTGTACTGCTTTTTGATTCCAACAAATGTTAATGGACCGCCAAGGTTCCATGCTCCTATCCTCTCTTCTTTCCAGCCGCAGCAAGGACGCTCGATTCCCCCAAGGACCCGGCTCCGGCAAGGAATTGGGAAGACTGCCCGGCATGGTGATCCCCGGCAAACGAAACAGACAACGTTCACCTCTTGCCCTTTCCTGTTCGTAACCTATGACTTGTGCATTAGAAAACCTCGCCACTCTCTTTTAAACTTAGGTGCTCCCATCCCTGACCCGAACGCTGCTTCGGTCAGAATGGTCGCAGTAGCCTTTGCTAAAAGGAGATTGACGAGGAGCTGGACCCTTTGTCTGTAACCCGGCAGATGTGATTCTCCAGCAGGCACAAAGGGCACCGGCAGGATAGCTTGCTGGGAGAACTCATTTATTTGCATTAAAGAGGCATTTCACCTCTGCATGGACGTGTACATGCACGAGTTCCCGGCAAAGCTAGTCTTTTTCATTGACATGCTGATACAAGTACGAATGTTACAAGACTCAGGCATGGGCTCGAGAGATTACATTACTTAGAGATTAAGATTTGGCAAGTGCCTACAAGCTAAAAGAAAAATAAGTGCCCCGTGGTCTCTGTTCTTGCCCCTTTCCTCCTAGGTGCGGCAGCTGAAGGCAAAGAAGGGGGGACGGGGAACGCGCCGATGGAGAGCATGGCGGGGATGACCCTCGGCAAGGCGCGTGGCCAAGGGAGGAGGGCGATGCAGATGACGGTGCTGCCACCGATGGTCAGCCGGAGTCGGAATCGGCGTCCTCCCGCCCGCTACCCTTGTCATCGCTACCGCTGTCCTCCTCGTGACTGTCTCCCAAGGAGGAAGTTTCGTTGTCGGTGGAGTTCTCCGCGCAGCACCCTAAGCGGGTTCCCAAGTGCCTGAAGACCTTGACAGAGAGCAGGCCGCTCTCCATTAATTTGAAATGGAGAACGTGCCCCTCCGATAGGCTATGGGCGCGGGCAAAGGTCTTCCACCCACGGGGGAGATACATGACATGAGGGGCGGGGAAGTCAACGTCGACCCACATGCCGCCATTCCCGCAGCCCCTCATATGCAGCCTCAATGCCTGCGGCGGGTCAAGCTCCATTACCCGAGCAAATGGGGTGGGGAGGTAGAGGTGACCGCACACTGGCTTGTATAGCCTGATGAAGAACTTGCGGGGCTGGTCTCCGACATGGCCCTCCATTGGGGGAAGAGCCGCTGGCGGAAGCGCGGCTGGTGCGCCGCCCCATCCTCCTCTCCCCCGAGCGTCGCGGCGGCCTCGGCCTCGCCCCCTCCCTCTTCCTCTCACAACGGGCTTTGCCGCCATGAGCTCCAAAGGAGGGCAGACATGCTGTCAAGCAGAAGCCCTCGTCGCCGCCAGTGGAGCGCCGACGCGCCCTCTCACCATGGCCAGTGGAAGGAAGGAACCAAGCAGGAAGGAGATGAATGCAGAAGAACCCTATCCCTCTCCCCTTTTATAGAGGGGCAGGGCCAGGGCTTGGCCCCCCAACCTAAGGGAGGCCGCCACACTCGACCAATCCGGCCACCAGAGGCATAGGGAATCAGGACCGACCCGCTGTTCCAATCAGCAACGCCCGACTTCCCGCCTCAGCGTTAATGCACGTGCCCTCCGAATCCGCCACCTACCCTTCCTGAGGCATGGGGGACACGTGGCGGGCAAGACAGAATTAAGAAGACAAGTGGAATGACCGTTTCTCGCCCCATGGTCGTGAGGCGTGGGCGCCATGAAGGCCATGACCCGAGTCCACTTTGTAAATGAGCAGTGCCCCTGCGGCGACGCGGGCCGTCTCTTTACTATTCACCATGAGGTGACGCAAGCGTGCTACGACCGTTCCACGCATGACCCCCACATCACGCGCTCACTGTGGGTCGTGGGGAAGCGCACCTGGCGACTGAGGGGGATAAAACTCTGCCACGCGTACCCACGCACCACTCTGGGCCTGGTCCAACGATGCTTCACGCTTATGTGTGGCCCAGGCCCGGGGGCTCCTGTCGGTGTACAAAAGTAGGGGCCTTTTTGTACCCCTTTTACTTGTGCACGGGCAATCGTAGCCACACCTGCGGCCATGCTTGGCTGGGTAGAGGAAGGAAAGGTACGAGACTGCCAAGACAACACTCAAGCCAGAGGCATGAAGAGCGAAGGGGCGAGATAGGCTTCCCCCGGCAAGACCCATGCTGGGGCGGCCTACGTAGCCCCGGCAGGAGCCTTGCCAGGGAGACTTGCCCCACACCAGCGAGGCCGCCACCCTTGAGCCTGAGAGCTCTGACACCATCGACAACGTCGAGACCAAGACTCAGGGGCGCCCACATGGTGGTATGCGGTGAAGGAAATATGCCCTAGAGGCAATAATAAAGTTATTATTTATTTCCTTATAACATGATAAAGGTTTATTATTCATGCTAGAATTGTATTAACCGGAAACATAATACATGTGTGAATACATAGACAAACAAAGTGTCACTAGTATGCCTCTACTTGACTAGCTCGTTAATCAAAGATGGTTATGTTTCCTAACCATGGACAAAGAGTTGTCATTTGATTAATGGGATCACATCATTAGTTGAATGATCTGATTGACATGACCCATTCCATTAGCTTAGCACCCGATCGTTTAGTATGTTGCTATTGCTTTCTTCATGACTTATACATGTTCCTATAACTATGAGATTATGTAACTCCCGTGTGCCGGAGGAACACTTTGTGTGCTACCAAACGTCACAACGTAACTGGGTGATTATAAAGGTGCTCTACAGGTGTCTCCAAAGGTACATGTTGGGTTGATGTATTTCGAGATTAGGATTTGTCACTCTGATCGCCGGAGAGGTATCTCTGGGCCCTCTCGGTAATGCACATCACTTAAGCCTTGCAAGCATTGCAACTAATGAGCTAGTTGCAGGATGATGTATTACGGAACGAGTAAAGAGACTTGCCGGTAACGAGATTGAACTAGGTATTGGATACCGATGATCGAATCTCGGGCAAGTAACATACCGATGACAAAGGGAACAACGTATGTTGTTATGCGGTCTGACCGATAAAGATCTTCGTAGAATATGTAGGAGCCAATATGGGCATCCCGGTCCCGCTATTAGTTATTGACCGGAGACGTGTCTCGGTCATGTCTACATTGTTCTCGAACCCGTAGGGTCCGCACTCTTAAGGTTTCGATGACAGTTATATTATGAGTTTATACGTTTTGATCTACCGAAGGTTGTTTGGAGTCCCGGATGTGATCACAGACATGACGAGGAGTCTCCAAATGGTCGAGACATAAGGATTGATATATTGGAAGCCTATGTTTGGATATCGGAAGTGTTCCGGGTGAAATCGGGATTTTACAGGAGTACCGGGAGGTTACCGGACCCCCCCCCGGGAGATATATTTGCCTTAGTGGGCCTTAGTGGAAAAGAGAAGAGGCAGCCAGAGATGGGCCGCGCACCCCTCCCCTCCCTTGGTCCGAATAGGACAAGGAGAGGGGGCCGGCCCCCTTTCCTCTTTTCCCCCCTCCGCGAATCCTATTCCAACTAGGATTGGGGGGGGGGAATCCTACTCCCGGAGGGAGTAGGACTCCTCCTGGCGCGCCTCTCCTAGGCCGGCCGCACCCCCCCCTTGAGCCTTTATATACGGAGGCAGGGGCACCCCAGAGGAACATAAGTTGATCCACGTGATCATATTCTTAGCCGTGTGCCGCGCCCCCTGCCACCATAGTCCTCGATAATATTGTAGTGGTGCTTAGGCGAAGTCCTGCGATAGTAGTACATCAAGATCGTCACCGCGCCGGTGTGCTGACGGAACTCTTCCCTGACACTTTGCTGGATCGGAGTCCGGGGATCGTCATCGAGCTGAACGTGTGCTAGAACTCGGAGGTGCCGTAGTTTCGGTGCTTGATCGGTCGGGCCGTGGAGACGTACGACTACATCAACCAAACGCTTCCGTTGTTGATCTACAAGGGTACGTAGATCACACTCTCCCCTCTCGTTGCTATGCATCACCATGATCTTGCGTGTGCGTAGGAATTTTTTTGAAATTACTACGTTCCCCAACAGTGGCATCCGAACCTAGGTTTTATGTGTTGATGTTATTTGCATGAGTAGAACACAAGTGAGTTGTGGGCGATATAAGTCATACTGCTTACCAGCATGTCATACTTTGGTTCGGCGGTATTGTTGGATGAATCGGCCCGGACCGACATTACGCGTACGCTTACGCGAGACCGGTTCTCCAACTTTAGTTGAACCGAGTGTGGCTACGCCTGGTCCTTGCGAAGGTTAAAACAGCACCAACTTGACAAACTATCGTTGTGGTTTTGATGCGTATGTAAGATTGGTTCTTGCTTAAGCCCGTAGCAGCCACGTAAAACTTGCAACAACAAAGTAGAGGACGTCTAATTTGTTTTTGCAGGGCATGTTGTGATGTGATATGGTCAAGACATGATGCTAAATTTTATTGTATGAGATAATCATGTTTTGTAACCGAGTTATCGGCAACTGGCAGGAGCCATATGGTTGTCGCTTTATTGTATGCAATGCAATCGCGCTATAATGCTTTACTTTATCACTAAGCGGTAGCGATAGTTGTGGAAGCATAAGATTGGCGAGACGACAACGATGCTACGATGGAGATCAAGGTGTCGCGCCGGTGACGATGGTGATCATGACAGGTGCTTCGGAGATGGAGATCACAAGCACAAGATGATGATGGCCATATCATATCACTTATATTGATTGCATGTAATGTTTATCTTTTATGCATCTTATCTTGCTTTGATTGACGATAGCATTATAAGATGATCTCTCACTAAATTATCAAGATAAAAGTGTTCTCCCTGAGTATGCACCGTTGCCAATGTTCGTCGTGCCCAGACACCACGTGATGATCGGGTGTGATAAGCTCTACGTCCATCGAAAACGGGTGCAAGACAGTTTTGCACACGCAGAATACTCAGGTTAAACTTGACGAGCCTAGCATATGCAGATATGGCCTCGGAACACTGAGATAGAAAGATCGAGCGTGAGTCATATAGTAGATATGATCAACATAGTGATGTTCACCATTGAAAACTACTCCATTTCACGTGATGATCGGTTATGGTTTAGTTGATTTGGATCACGTGATCACTTAGAAGATTAGAGGGATGTCTATCTAAGTGGGAGTTCTTAAGTAATATGATTAATTGAACTTAAATTTATCATGAACTTAGTACCTGATAGTATCTTGCTTATGTATGTTTGATTGTAGATAGATGGCCTGTGCTGTTGTTCCGTTGAATTTTAATGCGTTCCTTGAGAAAGCAAAGTTGAAAGATGATGGTAGCAATTACACAGACTGGGTCCATAACTTGAGGATTATCCTCATTGCTGCACAGAAGAATTACGTCCTGGAAGCACCGCTAGGTGCCAGGCCTGCTGCTGGAGCAACACCAGATGTTTTGAACGTCTGGCAGAGCAAAGCTGATGACTACTCGATAGTTCAGTGTGCCATGCTTTACGGCTTAGAATCGGGACTTCAACGACGTTTTGAACATCATGGAGCATATGAGATGTTCCAGGAGTTGACGTTAATATTTCAAGCAAATGCCCGGATTGAGAGATATAAAGTCTCCAATAAGTTCTATAGCTGCAAGATGGAGGAGAACAACTCTGTCAGTGAGCATATACTCAAAATGTCTGGGTATAATAATCACTTGATTCAGATGGGAGTTAATCTTCCAGATGATTGCGTCATTGACAGAATTCTCCAATCACTGCCACCAAGCTACAAGAGCTTCGTGATGAACTATAATATGCAAGGGATGAATAAGACTATTCCCGAGCTCTTCGCAATGCTGAAAGCTGCGGAGGTAGAAATCAAAAAGGAGCATCAAGTGTTGATGGTCAACAAGACCACTAGTTTCAAGAAAAAGGGCAAAGGGAAGAAGAAGGGGAACTTCAAAAAGAACAGCAAGCAAGTTGCTGCTCAAGAGAAGAAACCCAAGTATGGACCTAAGCCTGAAACTGAGTGCTTCTACTACAAGCAGACTGGTCACTGGAAGCGGAACTGCCCCAAGTATTTGGCGGATAAGAAGGATGGCAAGGTGAACAAATGTATATGTGATATACATGTTATTGATGTGTACCTTACTAGAGCTCGCAGTAGTACCTCGGTATTAGATACTGGTTCTGTTGCTAATATTTGCAACTCGAAACAGGGACTACGGATTAAGCGAACACTGGCAAAGGACGAGGTGACGATGCGCGTGGGAAATGGTTCCAAAGTCGATGTGATCGCGGTCGGCACGCTACCTCTACATCTACCTTCAGGATTAGTATCAGACCTAAATAATTGTTATTTGGTGCCAGCATTGAGCATGAACATTATATCTGGATCTTGTTTAATGCGAGACGGTTATTCATTTAAATCAGAGAATAATGGTTGTTCTATTTATATGAGTAATATCTTTTATGGTCATGCACCTTTGAAGAGTGGTCTATTTTTGATGAATCTCGATAGTAGTAACACACATATTCATAATGTTGAAGCCAAAAGATGCAGAGTTGATAATGATAGTGTAACTTATTTGTGGCACTGCCGTTTAGGTCATATCGGTATAAAGCGCACGAAGAAACTCCATACTGATGGGCTTTTGGAACCACTTGATTATGAATCACTTGGTACTTGTGAACCGTGCCTCATGGGTAAGATGACTAAAACACCGTTCTCCGGCACTATGGAGAGAGCAACAGATTTGTTGGAAATCATACATACAGATGTATGTGGTCCGATGAATATTGAGGCTCGTGGCGGATATCGTTATTTTCTCACCTTCACAGATGACTTAAGCAGATATGGGTATATCTACTTAATGAAACATAAGTCTGAAACATTTGAAGAATTTCAGAGTGAAGTTGAAAATCATCGTAACAAGAAAATAAAGTTTCTATGATCTGATCATGGAGGAGAATATTTGAGTTACGAGTTTGGTGTACATTTGAAGCCATGCGGAATAGTTTCGCAACTCACGCCACCCGGAACACCTCAGCGTAATGGTGTGTCCGAACGTCGTAATCGTACTTTACTAGATATGGTGCGATCTATGATGTCTCTTACTGATTTACCGCTATCGTTTTGGGGTTATGCTTTAGAGACGGCCGCATTCACGTTAAATAGGGCACCATCAAAATCCGTTGAGACGACGCCTTATGGACTATGGTTTGGCAAGAAACCAAAGTTGTCGTTTCTTAAAGTTTGGCGCTGCGATGCTTATGTGAAAAAGCTTCAACCTGATAAGCTCGAACCCAAATCGGAGAAATGTGTCTTCATAGGATACCCAAAGGAGACTGTTGGGTACACCTTCTATCACAGATCCGAAGGCAAGACATTCGTTGCTAAGAATGGATCCTTTCTAGAGAAGGAGTTTCTCTCGAAAGATGTGAGTGGGAGGAAAGTAGAACTTGACGAGGTAACTGTACCTGCTCCCTTATTGGAAAGTAGTACATCACAGAAAACTGTTTCTACGACACCTACACCAATTAGTGAGGAAGCTAATGATAATGATCATGATACTTCAGAACAAGATACTACTGAACCTTGTAGATCAACCAGAGAAAGATCCGCACCAGAGTGGTACGGTAATCCTATTCTGGAAATCATGCTACTAGATCATGATGAACCTACGAACTATGAAGAAGCGATGGTGAGCCCAGATTCCGCAAAATGGCTTGAAGCCATGAAATCCGAGATGGGATCCATGTATGAGAACAAAGTATGGACTTTGGTTGACTTGCCCGATGATCGGCAAGCAATTGAGAATAAATGGATCTTCAAGAAGAAGACTGACGCTGACGGTAATATTACTGTCTACAAAGCTCGACTTGTCGCAAAAGGTTTTCGACAAGTTCAAGGGGTTGACTACGATGAGACCTTCTCACCCGTAGCGATGCTTAAGTCTGTCCGAATCATGTTAGCAATTGCCGCTTTTTATGATTATGAAATTTGGCAGATGGATGTCAAAACTGCATTCCTGAATGGATTTCTGGAAGAAGAGTTGTATATGATGCAACCGGAAGGTTTTGTCGATCCAAAGGGAGCTAACAAAGTGTGCAAGCTCCAGCGATCCATTTCTGGATTGGTGCAAGCCTCTCGGAGTTGGAATAAATGCTTTGATAGTGTGATCAAAGCATTTGGTTTTATACAGACTTTCAGAGAAGCCTGTATTTACAAGAAAGTGAGTGGGAGCTCTGTAGCATTTCTGATATTATATGTGGATGACATATTACTCATTGGAAATGATATAGAATTTCTGGATAGCATAAAGGGATACCTGAATAAGAGTTTTTCAATGAAAGACCTCGGTGAAGCTGCTTACATATTAGGCATAAAGATCTATAGAGATAGATCAAGACGCTTAATTGGACTTTCACAAAGCACATACCTTGACAAGATTTTGAAGAAGTTCAAAATAGATCAAGCCAAGAAAGGGTTCTTGCCTGTGTTACAAGGTGTGAAGTTGAGTCAGACTCAATGCCCGACCACTGCGGAAGATAGAGAGAAAATGAAAGATGTTCCCTATGCTTCAGCCATAGGCTCTATCATGTATGCAATGCTATGTACCAGACCTGATGTGTGCCTTGCTATAAGTCTAGCAGGGAGGTACCAAAGTAATCCAGGAGTGGATCCCTGGACAGCGGTCAAGAACATCCTGAAATACCTAAAAAGGACTATGGATATGTTTCTCGTATATGGAGGTGACAAAGAGCTCATCGTAAATGGTTACGTTGATGCAAGCTTTGACACTGATCCGGACGATTCTAAATCGCAAACCGGATACGTGTTTACATTAAACGGTGGAGCTGTCAGTTGGTGCAGTTCTAAACGAAGCGTCGTGGCAGGATCTACATGTGAAGCGGAGTACATAGCTGCTTCGGAAGCAGCAAATGAAGGAGTCTGGATGAAGGAGTTCATATCCGATCTAGGTGTCATACCTAGTGCATCGGGTCCAATGAAGATCTTTTGTGACAATACTGGTGCAATTGCCTTGGCAAAGGAATCCAGGTTTCACAAGAGAACCAAACACATCAAGAGACGCTTCAATTCCATCCGGGATCTAGTCCAGGTGGGAGACATAGAAATTTATAAGATACATACGGAGCTGAACGTAGCAGACCCGTTGACTAAGCCTCTTCCACGAGCAAAACATGATCAGCACTAAAGCTCCATGGGTGTTAGAATCATTACTATGTAATCTAGATTATTGACTCTAGTGCAAGTGGGAGACTGAAGGAAATATGCCCTAGAGGCAATAATAAAGTTATTATTTATTTCCTTATATCATGATAAAGGTTTATTATTCATGCTAGAATTGTATTAACTGGAAACATAATACATGTGTGAATACATAGACAAACAGAGTGTCACTAGTATGCCTCTACTTGACTAGCTCGTTAATCAAAGATGGTTATGTTTCCTAACCATGGACAAAGAGTTGTCATTTGATTAACGGGATCACATCATTAGTTGAATGATCTGACTGACATGACCCATTCCATTAGCTTAGCACCCGATCGTTTAGTATATATGTTGTTATTGCTTTCTTCATGACTTATACATGTTCCTATAACTATGAGATTATGTAACTCCCGTGTGCTGGAGGAACACTTTGTGTGCTACCAAACGTCACAACGTAACTGGGTGATTATAAAGGTTTTCTACAGGTGTCTCCAAAGGTACATGTTGGGTTGACGTATTTCGAGATTAGGATTTGTCACTCCGATCGTCGGAGAGGTATCTCTGGGCCCTCTCGGTAATGCACATCACTTAAGCCTTGCAAGCATTGCAACTAATGAGTTACTTGCGGGATGATGTATTACGGAACGAGTAAAGAGACTTGCCGGTAACGAGATTGAACTAGGTATTGGATACCGACGATCGAATCTCGGGCAAGTAACATACCAATGACAAAGAGAACAACATATGTTGTTATGCGGTCTGACCAATAAAGATCTTCGTAGAGTATGTAGGAGCCAATATGGGCATCCAGGTCCCTCTATTGGTTATTGACCGGAGACGTGTCTCGGTCATGTCTACATTGTTCTCGAACCCGTAGGGTCCGCACGCTTAAGGTTTCGATGACAGTTATATTATGAGTTTATATGTTTTGATGTACCAAAGGTTGTTTGGAGTCCCGGATGTGATCATGGACATGATGAGGAGTCTCGAAATGGTCGAGACATAAAGATTGATATATTGGAAGCCTATGTTTGGATATCGGAAGTGTTCCGGGTGAAATCGGGATTTTACAGGAGTACCGGGAGGTTACCGGAACCCCCCGGGAGATATATGGGCCTTAGTGGGCCTTAGTGGAAAAGAGAAGAGGCAGCCAGAGATGGGCCGCGCGCCCCTCCCCTCCCTTGGTCCGAATAGGACAAGGAGAGGGGGCCGGCCCCCTTTCCTCTTTTCCCCCCTCCGCGAATCCTATTCCAACTAGGATTGGGGGGGGGGGATCCTACTCCCGGAGGGAGTAGGACTCCTCCTGGCGCGCCTCTCCTAGGCCGGCCGCACCCCTCCCTTGAGCCTTTATATACGGAGGTAGGGGCACCCCAGAGGAACATAAGTTGATCCACGTGATCATATTCTTAGCCGTGTGTGGCGCCTCCTGCCACCATAGTCCTCGATAATATTGTAGCGGTGCTTAGGCAAAGCCCTGCGACAGTAGTACATCAAGATCGTCACCACGCTGTCGTGCTGACGAAACTCTTCCCCGACACTTTGCTGGATCGGAGTCCGGGGATCGTCATCGAGCTGAACGTGTGCTAGAACTCGGAGGTGTCGTAGTTTTGGTGCTTGATCGGTCGGGCCATGGAGACGTACGACTACATCAACCAAACGCTTCCGTTGTTGATCTACAAGGGTACGTAGATCACACTCTCCCCTCTCGTTGCTATGCATCACCATGATCTTGCGTGTGCGTAGGAAATTTTTTGAAATTACTACGTTCCCCAACATGCGGATCTTTGTGAAGACCAAAGGCCTGCGAGTCTAGATAGAAACCAGAAAACGAAGACCCCCGGCAAGATCCTTTCCGGGGACATATGAAGACCCCCGGCAAGATCCTTGCCGGGGACGGCCGAAGACCCCGGCAGGATCCTTGTCGGGGACACCCGTGAGACCCCGGCAAGACCCTTGCCGGGGGCATCTGCGGGGCCACGGCTAGTCCCGCACCCACCAGTGTCTCGCTGCCCCGCGGCTGTTCCGACGCGGCAACCAGCCCGCCAACCAGGCAAGCGTCTGCGTGGCAGCATGCAACTTGTAGGCCAACTAGTCAATGATGCAGCAATAGTAGCGTAAGTATTTCCCTCTGTTTTTGAGAACCAAGATATCAATCCAATAGGAGACTCCTCCCAAGTCCCACGCACCTACACAAACAAACAAAGACCTTGCAACCAACGCAAATAAAGGGGTTGCCAATCCCTTCATGGCCACTTGCGAAAGTGAGATCTGGTAGAGATACTATGATAAGATCAATATATTTTTGGTACTTTATAATATAGAGCAAAAAGTAAAGATGCAAATAAAAGTAGATTGAAAGCAAATATGATAAAAGATAGACCCGGGGGCCATAGGTTTCACTAGAGGCTTCTCTCAAGATAGCATAAGTATTACGGTGGGTGAACTAATTACTGTCGAGCAATTGATAGAAAAGCGAATAATTATGATTTTATCTAGGCATGATCATGTATATAGGCATCACGTCCGCAACAAGTAGACCGACTCCTGCCTGCATCTACTACTATTACTCCACACATCGACCGACTCGTGCCTGCATCTAGAGTATTAAGTTCATAAGAACAGAGTAACGCCTTAAGGAAGATGACATGATGTAGAGGGATAAACTCATGCAATATGATATAAACCCCATCTTTTTATCCTCGATGGCAACAATACAATATGTGTCTTGCAACCCTTTTTGTCACTGGGTAGGGACACCGCAAGATTGAACCCAAAGCTAAGCACCTCCCATGGCAAGAAAGATCAATCTAGTAGGCCAAACAAACTGATAATTCGAAGAGACTTGCAAAGATAACTCAATCATACATAAAAGAATTCAGAGAAGATTCAAATATTTCTCATAGATAAACTTGATCATAAACCCAAAATTCATCTGATCTCGACAAACACACTGCAAAAAGAGTTTACATCGAATAGATCTCCACAAAAGAGGGGGAGAACATTGTATTGAGATCCAAAAAGATAGAAGAAGCCATCTAGCTAATAACTATGGACCCGAAGGTCTGTGGTAAACTACTCACAACTCATCGGAGGGGCTATGGTGTTGATGTAGAAGCCCTCCATGGTCGATTCCCCCTCCGGCAGAGCGCCGACGAAGGCTCCAAGATGGGATCTCGCGGATACAGAAGGTTACGGCGGTGGAAATTGTGTTTCGTTGGCTCCTTGGATGTTTTCGGGGCATGTAGGTATATATAGGAGGAAGAAGTACGTTGGTGGCCGCCCGAGGGGCCCACGAGATAGGGGGCGCGCCCTGTAGGGGTGGGCGCGCCCTACCCTCTTGTGGCACCTCGGCTGCTTCTTGACTTGCACTCCAAGTCCTCTCGATCACGCTCCAAAAATCACGCTCCCGAAGGTTTCATTCGGTTTGGACTCCGTTTGATATTCCTTTTCTTTGAAATACTGAAATAGGCAAAAAAACAACAATACGGGCTGGGCCTCCGGTTAGTAGGCTAGTCCCAAAAATGATATAAATGTGTAATATAAAGCCCATAAACATCCAAAAGGGGTAATATAATAGCATGGAACAATAAAAAATTATAGATACGTTGAAGACGTATCAGTCAAGCACCTGCGTGGTGGCAAGCAGATCTTCGTGAAGACCCTGTCACCGCACCAGGACAGCAGCCAGCCAGCCAGGATGGCGCTGCATGCTTTGTCAGCTTGGACGCGTGTCAAAGCAGGGCGAGGCGGCGACGGACGAGACGAGCACTGTTGCCGCCCCCGATAAAGCACGAGGGCACGTAGGCAGCGCATTAAATGTGTTTGTCCTATGGTGCCAGGCGATAAACTTGTACACTGTAGATACTTTCCACCTCCTGTGTGCCACTGTGGTGACCCCTTTGACATATAAAAGGAGGCCCGAGGCGTACTGTAGAAGGATTGGGACTTTTTGGACTGGGCATGCATAGTAGCTAGTCCAAGAACGGAAGAACACCAAATAAACACAAACAAGCAGGCCTAGGGTTTTACGCATCGTTTGCGGCCCGAACCTGGGTAAAAATCCCCTCGCGCTGATTGATAGACCTGCTCTTTATGCAGCTCCATGCCCCGCAAACCGTAGAAGGGATTTCCTGGGATCCCATAGGTGTCGTTTTCCACGACACGCTCCGACAAATTGATGGCGAGTCGGAGCGCCTTGGCATTCTTGCGGCGGAGGCGGCGCGCATCCGTCTCCGCCGTCATGAGTGAGCAGCAATGGAAAGAAGCGAGGAGCACTGACTCAGGATCGACCAGGGCGCGGACGTCGACTCGGAAGCCGTTGCCCTCTCCCTCGCCCACGGCCGCTCGCTCCGGGCTGCTCGTGCCTCCGACCCGGGCGTCCGAGTGTGCGCCAGCCTCGCCGCGGGCATGAGGCCCAACTGTGGCCGGGCACCACCTCCGGAGCAGAGGGTGCTGGTTGTGGGTGGCGGCGTACCTGGAGTAGCAGAGCGGAGTGGCCGGACCTGCGCGCCGGGTGGGAAGGGCCGGCGACGTCGTCGGCGCTGCGTCGACGGGCGCTGACGAAGTGGATCCGCTGCTGCTACTTCTCGAGCTAGCGTTGGTTTTCCCCAAAGAGGAGGGGGTGATGCAGCACAGTAGCGTAAGTATTTCCCTCGGTTTTTGAGAACCAAGGTATCAATCCAGTAGGAGGTCACGCGCAAGTCCCTCGTACCTACACAAAACGGTAGCAACTCGCAACCAACGCTTAGGGGATGTCAATCCCTTCACGGTCACTTACGAGAGTGAGATCTGATAGAGATAATATTTTTGGTATTTTTGGTATAAAGATGCAAAGTGAAAAGTAAAAGCAAAACAAGTAAAATAAAGTAATGGAGATTGATATGATGAGAATAGACCCGGGGGCCATAGGTTTCACTAGTGCCTTCTCTCAAGAGCATAGATATTCTACGGTGGGTGAACAAATTACTATTGAGCAATTGATAGAATTGAGCATAGTTATGAGGTTATCTAGGTATGATCATGTATATAGGCATCACGTCCGTGACAAGTAGACCAACTCCTGCCTGCATCTACTACTATTACTCCACTCATCGACCGCTATCCAGCATGCATCTAGAGTATTAAGTTAAAAACAGAGTAACTCCTTAAGCAGGATGACATGATGTAGAGGAATAAATTCATGCAATATGATAAATACCCCATCTTTTTATCCTCGATGGCAACAATACAATACGTGCCTTGCAACTCTTTCTATCACTGAGTAAGGACCCCGCAAGATTGAACCCAAAGCTAAGCACTTCTCCCATTGCAAGAACTACCAATCTAGTTGGCCAAACCAAACGGATAATTCGAAGAGACTTGCAAATATAACTCAATCATACATAAAAGAATTCAGAGAAGATTCAAATATTATTCATAGATAAGTTGGATCATAAACCCACAATTCATCGGTCTCAACAAACACACCGCAAAAAGAAGATTACATCAAATAGATCTCCACGAGAGAGGGGGGGAACATTGTATTGAGATCCAAAAAGAGAGAAGAAGCCATCTAGCTACTAGCTATGGACCCGAAGGTCTGAAGTAAACTACTCACACTTCATCGGAAGGGCTATGGTGTTGATGTAGAAGCCCTCCGTGATGGATGCCCTCTCCGGCGGAGCTCCGGAACAGGCCACAAGATGGGATCTCGTGGATACAGGAAGTTGCGGCGGTGGAATTAGGTTTTTGGCTCCGTCTTTGGTCTAATGGGGGTACGTAGGTATATATAGGAGGAAGGAGCACGTCGGTGGAGCTCTGAGGGGCCCACGAGGCAGGGGGCGCGCCTAGGGGGGGGGGCGCCCTCCACCCTCGTGACCTCCCCGGAAACTTCTTGGAGTAGGGTCCAATTCTCCTGGATCACGTTCGGTGAGAAGATCACGTTCCCGAAGGTTTCATTCCGTTTGGACTCCGTTTGATATTTTGTTTCCTCGAAATACTGAAATAGGCAAAAATTAGCAATTCTGGGTTGGGCCTCCGGTTAACAGTTTAGTTCCAAAATTAATATAAAAGTGGAAAATAAAACCCAATATAGTCCAAAAGAAGTAGATAAAGTAGCATGGAGCAATCAAAAATTATAGATACGTTGGAGACGTATCAGCTGCTGCCGGATCCGCCCCGGTCGAAAACCGAATGCCTCAATGCGATGCGGAGGGCGACCTTCTCCACATCGTCGGGGTTCGCTTCGCGTAGCAGGCTAGACCAGTTATCGTCGGAGGAGGAGTACCCACTGGAGGCGGCGCCGCTTCGGTCGCCGGCCATCGGATGCGTTTGGAGGGGATCGGAAGTGGAGTGGACGAAGAGGGGGTTGAAGTGGAGTTCGGATTGAATGTGGTCTAGGGTTTTCCGGACGGCGATATTTGTGGGGCAGGAGTGGGCCAGGCTGGGCCAAGTCGACGCGGCAGGCGCGCCCGCACCGCTCCATATCCGCCCCATATTTGGGCTGGATATGGGGGATGCCGGTCTGTCCAGGTGTTTGAGGGCGGTTTGAGAGGCCCGTCTGAGTCTAAATTGCGTGATCGGGCAGTGCCGGACGGGCACTACCCGAGCGTTTGAGATGGATTTGAGGGGTCCGGTAATAGATGCTCTTAGATCATTAAAATAGTATCTAAACACTTATATTTCTTTATGGAGGGAGTAGTATATGGTTGTGTCAGCGGCGGCTTCGTTCGTGTTTTGTTCGCTTTGAAGTTGTTCTTTTACTCGATCTAGACATACCTTCAGCTTTGTGTGGCTTTGCTCTTTGCCAGCGTAATTTTTCGCGTGCTTTGTATTCCTTGAGTCAATAAAATCAACCATTTAAAAAACGGAGTTCGGATATTGCTAGCTATACTTCACATCACGCAATTCGGTTGTGACCGTCCAGTTTGGTAATTCTCAACGTCATCAACATGTTAACAGAATGGTGCACACGAAGTGGGACTACTAAGAGGCGAGGATGCCCTCCATAGGGATCTAGCGGTAGCACTAGGGCGGACGCAAGGCAAGTAGTCACTTAGCGTAGCGGGTGGGCATAGGTGTGAGTCTCGTGTAGCCATACCTTATAAAACTGCAGTGGAGCTCTTTTCCCTGTTCCTTGTTTAATAGATGATACTGTAGAAGGGAAAGAATAGGCTGTGCAAGACAATACATTAATCGGTGCACCCGGCACATATATATGAGTACAGAGGGGGCCACAACCTCAACTATACAGAGGAACTAGGAGGTGGGCCCAAAACACAATATACACGTACACAATATATTCAACACCCCCCCCCGCAGTCGAAGCGGCACCGGAGACGCAGAGACTGGAACGGAACTCCTCGAAGGTGGAAGTCGGCAGTTCCTTAGTCATCACATCGGTGAACTGTTGTGCAGTCGGAACATGGAGGACCCGAATACGTCCAAGGGCCACATGCTCGCGCACAAAGTGAATGTCCAGCTCAATGTGCTTAGTCCGACGATGATGAACGGGGTTGGCGGAAAGGTACACCGCAGAAACATTGTCACAGTAGACAATTGTAGCCTGGGAGACGTCATGATGCAACTCCTGAAGTAACTGTCGTAGCCAGGTGCACTCGGCGACGGTGTTAGCCACAGCTCGGTACTCAGCCTCCGCGCTAGAGCGCGAAACCGTAGGCTGTCGCTTGGACGACCACGAGACGAGTGAAGGACCGAGGTAAACGAAGTAGTCAGAGGTGGACCGACGGGTGTCGGGACAGCCGGCCCAGTCCGCGTCAGAGTAGGCCACCATCTCCAGAGAAGTGGACGCCGTGAGAGTAAGCCCAAAAGCCATCGTGCCGCGGATGTAACGGAGAATCCGCTTCACGAGGGTCCAATGAGAGTCGCGAGGGGCGTGCATATGCAAACACACCTGCTGAACAGCATACTGTAAATCTGGCCGGGTGAGAGTCAGATACTGAAGAGCACCAACAATGGACCGGTAGAACGGAGCATCCGACGCGGGAGAGCCCTCGAGAGCAGAAACCTTGGCCTTCATGTCAACAGGAGTAGGAACAGGGTGACAGTTGAGCATGCCGGCACGCTCAAGTAGCTCGTGCGCATACTTCTGCTGATGAAGAAAGAAGCCGTCGGGTCACCGAACGACCTCAATGCCAAGGAAATAATGTAGAGCGCCCAAGTCCTTGATGGCAAACTCATCACGCAGCCGGAGAGTAATCTGCTGAAGAAGGGCTACGGAGGAGGCCGCCAAGATGATGTCATCGATGTAGAGGAGCAAATATGCAGTCGTGTCACCGCGGTGATAGACAAACAACGAGGCATCCGAGCGAGTGACACTGAAGCCAAGTGTCTGAAGGAACCCGGCCATACGCTGGTACCAGGCGCGAGGTGCTTGCTTGAGCCCGTAGAGAGACCGGGACAACAAACACACATGCCAAGGAAGAGATGCGTCGACGAAACCGGTCGGCTGCTCACAGTAAACCTGCTCCTCAAGATGGCCGTGAAGAAATGCGTTGGAGACATCTATCTGATGAACCGGCCAGCCTCGAGAAACTGCCAGCTGGAGAACTGTGCGGATCGTGCCCGGTTTGACAACCGGGGCAAACGTCTCTTTGAAGTCAACTCCAGCGCGCTGCCGAAAACCATGGACCACCCAGCGAGCCTTGTAGCGCTCAAGTGTACCATCCGAGCGGGTCTTATGGCGAAAGACCCACTTGCCGCTGATGACATTAGCGCGAGAAGGCCGAGGAACCAGTGTCCAGGTACGGTTCCGCTGAAGAGCATCGAACTCTTCCTGCATCGCAGCAAGCCAGTGAGGATCACGAAGGGCTGCACGAGCAGACGCAGGGATCGGTGACGGCTCACTGGTGGAGGCGGTGAGAAGATACTCGTCGCTGGAGTACCGTAGGCTCGGGCGATGAACGCCGGCTCGAGCCCGAGTGACGGGGCGAGATGGCAACTCGGCGACTGGCGAGGCGGTCGGCGAAGAAGCCGGCGAGGTGGCCGGCGAAGCCTCCGGCGAGACGGCCGGTGAAGAAGCGGCGCCCGAGGCCGCCGGAGCGCCCGAGGCTTGGGAGGGCGGGTGAGGCAGGGTCGCCGCCTGAGGCGCCCGAGGCGGCTGGGCCAGCCGAGACAGCCGGCGATGGGGCGGCGCCCGAGATGGCCGGTGAAGATACCGGCGACGGGGCGGCCGGCGAAGATGTCGGCGAAGAGGCCGGCGACGCAGCAGCTGCCGGCGAAGATGCTGGCGAGGCCGGCGATGCCGAGGCCCCTGACGGAGTCGGTGAGGACGTCGTGGGGGCGCGAGTCGCAGATCGTCCCACGGCGGGAGGACCGCCAAAGCCCGGGGGCGGTCCAAGAATCGAGCGGGGCCGTCCACCTAACGGGGTCGCTGGAGGGCCGCCGGTGGCCGGCGGCGACGGGGCGACGGGAGGTACCTGCTGAAATGGAAACACCGTCTCATCAAAGTAAACGTGCCGGGAGGTGAATACACGATGTGAGACGGGATCGTAGCAGCGGTATCCTTTGGTGTTAGGTGGGTAGCCAAGGAAGATACAAGCGACTGAGCGAGGTGCAAGCTTATGAGGCGCGGTGGCAGCGAGGCTAGGATAGCAGAGACGGCCAAAGATGCGAAGGCCATCATAAGATGGGACGCACCAAAGAGGAGATGGTGAGGGGCATAGTTCCAACGTGGGCGGCACAGGCGGATGTTAATGAGGAGGGTGGCGGTGGCAAGAGTGTCCGGCCAAAACCGGGGAGGCACGTTAGAGTGAAAGAGTAACGTGCGGACGCAATCATTAAGAGTGCGAAGCATACGCTCGGCACGACCATTTTGTTGGGACATGTAGGGGAAAGTGAGGCAGAAGATAGTGCCGTGGGAGGCTAGAAGGTTATGGACAGCGGCGTTGTCAAACTCTTTTCTATTGTCAGTTTGTAAAGCAAGGATAGGACGACCGAACTGTGAGGTGACATAGAAATAAAAGGCAGTGAGTGTGGCAAGGGCGTCGGACTTGCGACGAAGAGAAAATGTCCACACATAATGAGAGAAATCATCTAAGATCACCAAATAGTATAGGTAACCCGTGTTGCTTGCAACCGGGGATGTCCAAACATCACTATGCAATAACTGAAACGGAAAAGTGGAAATAGTGGTAGATGCGCTAAAGGGAAGACGAACGTGCTTGCCAAGACGACAAGCCTCACAAGTATGGTCGTCGATCTTATTGCATGAGAATGAAAAACTCTTAAGTATTTGACGCAAAGTGGTGGAGTTCGGGTGTCCCAAATGAGCATGCCAAAGGTCGACACCCGCGGCGAGGGCAACTGGGGTGGTGGAGGCGGTGGTGGAGGAGTGCACCGGATAGAGCTCGTCACGACTATCGCAACGGTGAAGGACCATCCGAGTACGAGCGTCCTTCACAGAAAAACCGACATCATCAAATTCAACGGTAATGGGATTCTCACGGGCAAGACGACGAACAGATACAAGGTTCGTAACTAAATCAGGAGACACAAGAACATCAGACATAATGATAGGTGCAGATGTGGAAGGAAACGAAGCACGACCAACATGTGTGATAGGTAAAGAGGAACCGTTGCCAACGGTGATGCAAGTAGGAGTATGAACTGGAGTGAAGGAGGTTAGAGTGCCGGGATGAGATGTCATGTGCGCGGTGGCGCCCGAGTCCATGTACCAAGCGCCGCCGGTACCAAGCGCCGCCGATGATGGGGCCGAGTGCAGGGCGGCCAAGGAAGTGGTGTCCGATGGCGGTGAGACCGGCAGCGAGGCGAAGCCACCGTAGGGCTGAACAGGGGCGGGCGGAGCATGGCCGCCGACCATCGGCGTGGCGAGCAGAGCCGCGGAGTCGACACTGGTCAGCTGCTGCGGCACGGTGAAGTAGGCTGGATGGCCCGCCGGAAAAATCTGCGGCATAGTGAAGGGATCCGGCGCGTCCGCGTACATGTAGCTGAAAAGAGACGACGTGGTAGAAGACATCGCAACGGCGGCGGCCCGGTGCGGCGGTGGCACGGACCAGCGGCGGCGGCGGCTAGAGGCGGCTCGGACGATCTGGCGAGCGGGCGCGGACCATGCTGGCAGGAGAGCGAAGCAGGCCAACGCGCGAGCGGCGTGCCAACAAGAACTCTAGTAAATGATAGACTATGTTTGTAAACGTGTAGGAAAAGAAGGAGCACCGTGGTGTAGTAGTAGTAGAATAGATGAAGAGATTAAGCTAGGCAGGCGTACGCACTAGACAGGCTAGCGGGATCGATCAAGCAACGTGCATGCAACACGATCGATCGGGGCTTGCGGCAGCCGGCGGCTACGCGCGCGAGGCAGGATCAATCGGGGCTTGTGGCAGCTGGCGGCTACGCGCGTGAGGCAGGGAGATGCGGGATCGACGGCCAGCGCGGAGGTGCGCGAACGACGGTGGCGGCGGCGGCGTGGAGGAGACGCGCGGCGGCGGCGGCGGTGGCCGAAGCAAGAAAGAAACCTAAAAAACTGATACCATGTAGAAGGGAAAGAATAGACTGTGCAAGACAATACATTAATCGATGCACCCGGCACGTATATATGAGTATAGAGGGAGCCACAACCTCAAATATACAGAGGAACTAGGAGGTGGGCCCAAAACACAATATACACGTACATAATATATTCAACAGATACGCACACTCGTGCGTATTTGAGAAAAAAAAACGTCATCAACACACATTAGATGACCCGGCACGCTATTTAACCAAATGGCGTGAAATCCTAATTTAAACCAATAACTAAATGCAATTATTTTGATCAACTTAGAAGTGCACGTGGGTATTTATCATATAGTGGCATTCTTATTTGAATGTATATGATCTTTCGAAAATCACGAAGGTTTGATATTGTAGATAGCCAAACAAGCATGTTGCGTCTAATGGCGCAAAATCCTAATTCTAACCAAGAACTAATTGCAAATGTTTGCTTAATAGAAACATGCCTTGCGTCCCATCATTTGTCATATGACATCACAAGTTTTGGAGAGTTCGGGCGGTCGTCTAGGCAGAAAGCCTGGGCACAAGGCCAGCTATTTCACATCGCTGGTATGAAATGAGCAGTTATAGATTATGAGCCGCATATAAACTAGCAGGACAATTGAGTATTGGACTTCAAGGCTTGAAACACACTTTGGTAGACTAATTAATAAAATGCTCATGCATCTATTTATGACACATAATAGTTATACAGGTAACAATTGTTTGGGCAGCACGTTAAGTGCATGGCAAGTAGGGACTTAGAACGAGCAAGTTAACTATGGCTCAAAGCAAACAAGCTCGCAACATGTTTACATGCACCACCATAATGCCGTTATTTTGCTAGAGCAAGGAGATTGGGCTGGCTGTAGTCTGTGATGCCGTTACATGCACCAGCATGATGCCGTTATTTTGCTAGACGCTGCGGGACCTTGACGGTTTTGTTTTGCGGATCATATGGCCAGTTCTCTCAGGCACGCTTCTTTTCGGGCGTGGGCAGATGCTTCGTTTGGGCGTGTTTTCGAATGCTTATCCGGATTTTCGATGCCACTAGCCTGGCTGGCTGTGGCGTCTTGGGCGACTATTGGGCACCTAGAACATGTCTGCTTATGGTAAACTGTTTGTAATACCCTAGTTTTTTACTAAACAAATTATGATAAATCATGCTTTTGGACTCTCTTTATACATCTTATCAATTCAAAGAATCAAATATCCGATGCCGCGGATGCGTTGGGCTCGTCAAGACTTAGCTGGTTTATGTTTTAGGTATTGACTAGCAAATATGCCCGTGCATTGTTATGGGTTGTCTTAACCATAAATCGTAGCAGTCAAGAAGCCACACTCGTGTCCTTTGTGAAAGAAAGCTAATCTTTTTGAGTTTGTTGTGGATTTCCCTTCTGCTAACCATACATCACAGACAAAACTTTTAGTAAACTTTCAATTATCCATACAAACGAATGATCAATCTGTTCATGGTTATCAAATAGATGTGCATACCTGAAGTGGACAGTGAATTCCCCATTTTGAAAATAAATAAAAGACATGATAGATAGGAAAAATACGGGAATAGAAAGAAATTGGAGAAATAAGAAAGGAAACCATGTGTGAAGCACATGATTGAAAAACACAGGAAAAATTTGCAAACTTGTTGTTTGGAATATAGAAAGTGGAATGCCACAGAAAAACTAATAGCTCGATCAACCATGTATGTACCAAGCAGCACATATACCTTATTTTTGTTTTTCTTTTGAGATATGAAAAAAGCTCTCTTTGTCCGATGGAACTTTTGTTTTCTTTTGAGGTATGAGAAAAGCTCTCTTTGTCCGATGAAACGCTACGTACTTGGATGTTGCAGAAGCATGGGTAGCGTGCTAGCTGGGCGGACGGCGAGTGATGTTGAGGGGCGTCGTGCCGCCCATCTGCGGTCTGTTTGCTCCCCGCCATTATCTCGCCCTACACCTCATCCTCGCCTTCCCGCTGTGAGCTCACCGCACATGACACCTCCATCCGAATCAGACGGACGTGAGCTCACCGGCCACCGCTCCTTGAGTCCAGTCGCTACTACCACCACCTCAATCACACCGTCTTCCCACCTGCACTATCACACGACCTCCATCTAGTCATTGGTTGAGTCAGCTGCTTTAATATTTGGCATGCTATTAATTGCACGTTAAACACGTTTAACACTCGCCATTGGAGCAGTCTAGGTTGTTGGATTGACTTGGTTCAATGGCCGAGATCAGTTGAATCAGCCTCTTTGGGTCTTTTTATATTGATGATATAGATAAATTGGTGTCGTTTGATGTGAAGGAGCGATGTGGGACTATTAGTAATGACATAACCCTTCAATCATCACGTACAAGACTCTCAGTTCATGAGTTTGATCCTACGAGTCAACGTCATTCTTTTTTGCTGACTGAAACAATTTCACAGCCCAGGTGCGAAATTAGAAACCCTGGGAAGCCCAACCACGTTGAGACTTTTGGCCCAGGTGACCTACGAAACGGACTGAGGCTCAGGCTCCAAGCGATGTACGAAACGATTTTTAATGGACTATGTGGATTTTCATATAAATAGTACCACCTCGCTTATATATCATAAAATACAAAATCAACTAAGCAGGACGAAAGCAAGAATATCACCTTACTTTAATAGTAGGTATATATATATATATATATATATAGATATAGATATAGATTAAAATTAAGCGGTCTGGGCTCGCGGCGGGACAAGGTCCCAGTCCTCAAGCCGGTCCTGATGTTGCAGAGCGAGGACAGGCCCGGCCCTGAGGGGGGGGGGGGGGGGGGCGGGGCAGGGGGGCGGCCGCCCCGGGCCCCCGAACCGGAGGGGCCCCAGCTACGTGCTTTGCTTTAGCCCATGTAGGCAAGTCCTCCGTAGCAGTTTAGCGCGTACTTTGTTTTCGCGAAAGAGTACTACATGCTCGACTCCAGCCTGCTAGCCTACTACCGGCAATGCTACACGTACAAACGATTTACAGGCTTTTACAGGATGGTTAATCTTGATTGGTCAATAAGTGAGCGGAGCGGCCCACTGCCTTGAAAATCAGGGGGGGAGAGGTTTGTGATTGGTTGTTAGATGGAAGGAGCATGTAAAAGCGTGTAAGTCTTTGTATGTCTAGCATTTTTAAGCCTACTACTCAGGGAAGGCTGCGATGTTTCGGTTAATTACCTAAAACAGCGCAAAGTTAACCATCATAGATAGATCCCGTCTGTTAAGAAAAAGATAGATCCCGTAAAAAAATGGAACCATCGTAGAATTCTCATCCTATACACCCTCAATGGATCGCCATTGTTCCCCGGCCGCCGACTGCCCTTCCATCTGAACGCGACGCCATGTTGCCCTCGACCAGCGGCCACTCACGGAAACCCCATGGCTTCTTGCTGTACGCCTGTACGAACCAGATCCCAGGCCTCGCCAGATCCCTGCCAGAGTGTGTCGACGAATGCATCACCTCTTCTGATTTCTGAGTCTTTGACGTGCTATTCTCTCTTCCAGCGATTATGCATGGGGCTATACAGACAAGGAGATATTTGACCAAACGTCTGCAGCCACGAAGAATCGACGATGCATCGATGTAAAGGGACATGTCGACCACTTTAATCTATTGAGAGAGGTAAGAGATCACACTGATTTGGGGGTTTATTTTTCTTTCATACCAAAACCAAATTAGCCGATCCAATTTAATTAACTATGCTTTTATTGTGGGGAATTTACTATGTTCTTTGATGGTTATGAACATTACAGCTCAAACGTGTTAATCTGAGAGCCCTCATTTTCTTGTTAATATACTACCTCTACCTTTATCTAAAATATATAAGACCTTTTTACAGTTCAATTTAAACTACAAAAATGTCTTATATTTTGGCACAAGGGAGTAGTATATATTATGGTCTAGTTCTAATATGTTTAGCCACAAGTACCAATTCAACATATATTGATTTTGGATATTAATATTGCTTCTGGATCACTTTTGGTGTTATCGATAATATTATTTGTACATATAGAGCTATACACATAATTCATTATTATTTTCACCCATACATTTAAGGGCCCCGGTTTATAGTTTCGCCCCGGGCCTCTAAAATCTCAGGACCGGCCCTGAGCGAGGAGTCAACCCAACAAGGTGACGACACGACACAGTCAATGTGGCGAGGCGAATCCCTGGTTCAGCTGACGTGATGAAGTAGGTCGGTGGGATGATGCTGGAACCCCCGGAGCAGGTCGATGAAGTGACAGCGAAGCCCCCGAGCAAGCCGATATGATAGAGCAAGTCGGTGTCGCAGGGCGAGCAGGTCGATGCCGGAGTGACGACGTGAAGATGTCAGCATATATAGGAATCCCTAAAGCGACGAGGTAATATTGGACTGATAACGGCTAGATGGCGAAGAGCACCTCGGGATAGGCTCAACACAACACCCCATAGAAAATATCCTCGATCAAAGGTTGTCCGATAATCCGTTCCTGAAGAAAGATGAACTCGGTCAGATTTGTTTTCTCGTAGAAAACACATTAAGAAATAGATGAACTCCTCCCGGAGTTCGAACTGTCAGATCATGCTCAGATTTTGAGGGATTGTCGACATGACAATTCTGCATGATCTGAATAGGTGGATCTTCCAAAGGATGTCAGAGTTGGCCGCTGGTCTCCTTCTTTCGGGCTCATCTGGATTTATGTCTAGATCCGACAAGGTCTCGGTATATCGGATATTACCTGAGATTCCATCATTAGATCATAATGACAGTTTACAAGGTTGTTGTAGACTCAATCCCGCACAACAACACCCAAGGGATTGTCAAAATGATGCTCGATGTGGCAAGGCCAACAGAAATGCATTTGTTGTTCAGATAGTTCTGCATGGCTGCGTGAGGGCAATGTGGACGTTGAATCCTCAAGCTCCATGGATGAATTTTTTTCCATGATCTCTATTGTGGTAGAAGTCGATGTTGATGAAAATGCCCATCTGATCCCTAACGATTAGAGATGGGCATAGTCCTCGACCTAGCCAAGATGGTCAGTCGAGTCTACGGTGAATCCCATCAAAGATGAAGATCTATCCTCGTGCAGATGGTGTTGGATCTGATCTAAACTCTCATCGCACCATGACGATCACCTAGCAGGACCTGTGGGTCACCACTAGTGAGCTGAATCCAACCGATCTCAGGGTAGAGGATCCTAAGCTAGGTGTCTTAGATCGATGGTACATGGACATAAGATTTTACCCAGGTTCGGGCTATCCGAGAAGATAATACCCCTACATCTTGCTCTAGTTACATTATTGTGTTGGGGTGTACAAATTGCTGGTGATCTACCACGAGATTGCAATGTGTAGATTAATACTACACCCCTTAGAAAGTAAAAAAAAGGTTAATACTACACCCCTTGGAAGGTAGTATGATGTACCGTAAAATTTCCCAAGGTATAATGTGCAGCCTTGCAGCCCACCGAAACACCCGGGAAAGAAATTCAGCAATGGATGGAAGACTGCAAGCACGGGCTCATCCTCAAGACAGCCGAAGCGGATAAACACTAGTAGAAAAAGGGTCAAATGTTCAGCTCATTAGTCCCGGTTTGTATTTGAGCCGACACTAATGTGACCATTAGTTCCGGTTCCAACGGCTAGGCGGGCCGCTCTCAGTAGTACCGGTTCGTGCCGAAAGTTTAGCACCGGTTCATGCCACGAGCCGGTAGTAAAGAGAGTGGTGGCAGGATGTTGTCAGTCTGGGGACCCTCCAGCACCTTTAGTACCAGTTCGTGCCTCGAACCGGTACTAAAGGTCGTTCTATATAAACCCTTCGTCCACCCGCGCTCTGTTCTTCCCCCTTCCCCTCTTCTCTCTGTTCTTCCCTTCTTCCTCGAGCTCATCACACATTTTGCCCAAATTTTGTCAAGATTTGAAGGCCCCCATCCATTCAAATGATCATAAAGGTTAGCAACTTTGTCCTTTCATCTCTCATTGCTAGATTAGCTCTTGCAATGGTTTATATAGTGATTAATTTGTGGGTTTTAATAATTTGGAAGGAATTATATGTGGTAGTATTTGATTTATATGCAATTTGACGTCAAAATAACACTTAGTTTGCATATGTAGGTGTGGTTTACTTAGTGCCTTCTAAATCTCCATCGTAACCACCGTCGATTGCCCGCACCGTCCTATCGCCGGCACCACCTTGCGGTGAGCCTCTTGTTCTTATCTTTTTTATATAAAAAATTCATGTTTGTGTGATTTGGATATATAGTTACTCGTATAATTATCTTACCCGTACGTTGTTTGTTATACATAGTGCCATGGTTTTGATATCCGTCCCCGTCGGCCCTCGTCCGTGTTATGATTCGGATGTGGTATATTCTCTTTTAAAACTATTTGTTGCATTTCGTGTTTATGACAAATTATGCCCATCAAGTTGACATAGATATTTTTATCTAGGAGGTATGTGAACCGAAAATTCCAACCGACCCTATTGTCAAGAGGTTAAATTCAGTTGAAAGAGAAAATGAGTATTTGAAAGAAAATTTGAAAAGAATTGAGGGGAGAAGATGGAATTGGAGTTGCATGTTGCCGATGTCGTCGATGATCACAAGATCAAGATAGAGAAAATGCGTTTGAAGATTAGAAAGATTAGAAAATATGGCATTGATAGTGAGGCTTGGTATCATTATGCTGTTGGATCAATTGTTACCTTAGTTGCGATCTTGATCGCATTTGTTGTTGCATTTAAATGCTTTAGCTAGAGAGTTATTTGTTTGTTGCATTTAAGTGTTGTATGTACTTTATGTATGAACTTGTATTAATTTGGTCTTTTTGGTGTTGTGTAATGAAGATGAGCAGACAATGGATGTACGATGACCGATGCTCTCCCGAGTTCAGTAATGGCGTGCATACTTTTCTGCTTGCGGCTGAGGCAAACAAGCGGGCGGATGGTTTTATGTCTTGTCCATGTGCTGGCTGTAAGAATGATCACAATTACTCTAACTCAAGAACCATTCACATCCACCTGTTTGAGTCCGGTTTCATGCCCCACTATAATGTTTGGACCAAGCACGGAGAAAGAGCGGTTATGATGGAAGACAATGAAGAAGAAGAGGACGACGACAACTATCTTGGCCATGGGTTCGCTGAATATGATGATACAACAATGGGGGAAGAAGCTAAGCCGGTAATGGGGGAAGAAGCTGAGTCGGCAATGCGGGAAGAAGCTGAAGAAGAGGCATCAGATGAGCCCACTGATGATCTAAGTCGGGTCATTGCCGCAATGCAGAGAGAAACTGCGCAAGTGAAAAGGAGAAGAAGAAGTTGCAGCGCATGTTAGAGGACCACAAGAAATTGTTGTACCCGAATTGCAAAGCTGACAAGAAAAAGTTGGGCACCACACTGGAATTGCTGCAATGGAAGGCAGAGAATGGTGTATCTGACAAGGGATTTGGAAAGTTGCTGGTAATGATAAAGAATATGCTTCCAAAGGACAACGAATTGCCTGAGAGTACGTACGAAGCAAAGAAGGTTGTCTGCCCTCTAGGGTTAGAGGTGCATAAGATACATGCATGCCCTAATGACTACATCCTCTACCGTGGTGAGTACGAGGATTTGAACGCGTGCTCGGTATGCGGTGCATTGTGATGTAAGATCAGCCGCGATGACCCTGGTGATGTCGAGGGCGAGCGCCACAGGAAAAAGATTCCTGCCAAGGTGATGTGGTATGTGAGGTTGTCCTGGATAAGGGGGTATCCGGACAGCCGGACTATATACTTTGGCCGGACTGTTGGACTATGAAGATACAAGATTGAAGACTTCGTCCCGTGTCCGGATGGGACTCTCCTTTGGGTGGAAGGCAAGCTTGGCGATTCGGATATGTAGATCTCCTTCTCTGTAACCGACTCTGTGTAACCCTAGCCCCCTCCAGTGTCTATATAAACCGGAGGGTTTAGTCCGTAGGACCAAGAGAACAACAATCATAATCATAGGCTAGCTTCTAGGGTTTAGCCTCTACGATCTCGTGGTAGATCAACTCTTGTAATACTCATATCATCAAGATCAGTCAAGCAGGAAGTTGGGTATTACCTCCATCGAGAGGGCCCGAGCCTGGGTAAACATCGTGTCCCACGCCTCCTGTTACCATTAGCCTTAGACGCATAGTTCGGGACCCCCTACCCAAGATCCGCCGGTTTTGACACCGACATTGGTGCTTTCATTGAGAGTTCCACTGTGTCATCACGATAAGGCTTGATGGCTCCTTCAATCATCTACAACGATGCGATCCAGGGTGAGGGTTTCCTCCCCAGACAGATCTTCGTATTCGGCGGCTTTGTACTGCGGGCCAACTCGCTTGGCCGTCTGGAGCAGATCGATAGCTACGCCCCTGGCCATCAGGTCAGGTTTGGAAGATTGAACTATACTGATGACATCCGCGGAGACTTGATCTTCGATGGATTCGAGCCCATGGCAGGTGCGCCGAACAGTCACGATGAGCATGACTTAGATCTGCCATCGGACGATGTTCAGGAGATCACACCTGCAGTTGCCCCGGATCTTAATCCGGAACAGATCATGCCATCCGAGGACGGGTGGATGGACCCCGCCACAGAGGCCACACACTCAGCGGCGATAGAGCCGAACACAGGCTTCGGCTCCAATGAGGCCCGCATCATCGGACCCTCGGACTCGTCTCCGGCTATAGGCTCCGAACTGCGTGCATCCGTGCCTATAAAATTTGATTGGGCACCGATCATGGAGTTTACCTCTGTGGATATCTTTCAACACTCGCCCTTGGGCGATGTGCTAAATTCATTGAGATCTCTCTCCCTGTCAAGAGACTTTCGGACGAACTATGTCCGGCTCGAGTGGGTAGCGGACGACAAAGAAATTTGTTCCCCACCCACCACCCACTTAATAGCCACTGTCAATGACTTAACCGACATGCTTGACTTCGACACCGAAGACATCGATGGTATGGACGACGCTGCAAGAGAAGAACAGGAACCACCGCCCACAGGGCGCCGTGAAGATCACTTTTCAGATCTGTTTCCTGCTCGAATACGGATCCGACCCGAATTCATGTTTCTTTATGAACGTGATATTTGACAACCTTTATAAAGGAATTTTTCTTCTAAGGTATTTTGCATTGTTTTAAACACGCGCCCACAAAATTTTAATCCTCCTCTGAGGTAATCTTCGCCATCACGCTGGTGTCAAACCAGTCCGGTAATATAGCTCCACGGCTGCCGACCTGCGCTAGACATGTCGTCGCTTTTTGAGCCGAGCTCAACTTCTTCGGATCCTCACCTCGGCGAGCCGAATAAGAGTTCGGAATCGCCAAGGATAAATCATCACCAACATCGCCGCCCCACGGACTACACGGAGCGGGCACACCGGCATCGCCGCATGGTCACTTCATCAAACAAGCATTGGTTGTGGCACAAGTTACGACCTGCACCGGCATGGCCGCACTGTTGCTTCTTCGAGTCGATGTCCATCACGCCGAACTACTTCAACACCTCGGCTGACATGGCAGCTGCAACGACTCCTTACCGACCTGCTCCGTCACCTTGGCTAGACCAGGGACTTGGCTATTTCTTCATCAACATACTCCGTTGACTTTGGCGTCACCAGCCGACCAACTTCGTCACATTAGCTGGACCGAGGGCTTCGCCTTGGCAAGCCAACCTTTGCCATGTCGTCGCTTTGTCGCCCATCAGGCAATGGGTGTGCGGATCGATTCCCAATTTTGGGAGTCGCTTTTCTTCGGACTGCTACAACAAATAAACTAGGTAATGGACTTTGACTGCGCCACGTGGTCTCTTCGGCGCCACTCTGCCGGCCTACATTGGATGTGCTATGTCACCACTTCGGAGTGCCGAGCTCTTCGCTCCGCCACCTGGCGACCGGCTTGGGGGATGGAACCTTGTACTGCATCAAGCTCGGACCACGTCATCAATGCCGAACGCATTAACCAGCTAAGTCGCTTTCATGCTCAAAGCTTTAAATTTTTAACCTGCGTTCGGTTCGACCAAGCATTATACTTTTTTGAAAAAAGTTGTTTGTGAAAAAATTCCTTGTCATAACTTTGTTTGTGATACACATACTCAAATCCCCTTTTTATTTGGGGGCTTCCTTCATGGAGCTTTTCTTCTTGCATATGATTATACTTGTACGGCTTTGTTCCTTGTTCGTGTATTACGCCACAATGCACCAAAGTTGGTTGAAAAATCACATGTGTGTCCTTGGGTGAATTTATAGGTCCCATGGAAGAGATGGGAGTGAATTTCAAACACCAGGGAACTGTTGATTGCTGGCAAAACATTGAGATACATGGTTTTTAAATTCTAGTAAATCCAAAACTCGTCTGAAATTCATGAAACTTGGCATGCTATCATGGAGCGGCATCAACATGCCGTGGTGAAAATTTTGTCCCATTTCGGGCAGGTTTGGGTATAAGCTTCTCACAACAAGCATGATGGTTTCGATAGGGAACATACCACCTTTTTGGTCGGGACAATATCCATTCCCTCTTATTGCTTTCAAAAAATTTCTAGTGTCAACATAGAACAAAAAGAGTTTTCTGTTCAATCTTGGAATTTTTTGGGGTTAGTTTGGCCTTTTTATACATTAACTGGGTCTTCTAGGCATTTTATGTGCATAATTCAAATATGAACTACAAGCACATGCTCCAATACACCAAAGTTGGTTGAAAAATCACATGTGTGTCCTTGGGTTAATTTCTAGGTCCCATGCAAGAGATGGGAATGAAATTCAAACACCATGGCACTGTTGATTGCCGGCAAAACATTGAGATGCCTGGTTTTTAAATTCTAGTAAATCCAAAACTCGTCTGAAATTAATGAAACTTGGCATGCTATCATGGAGCGGCATGAACATGCCATGGTGAAAATTTTGTCCCATTTGGGGCAGGTTCGGGTATAAGCTTCTCACAAAACAGAGCTTCTTACAACAAGCATGATGGTTTCGATGGGGAACGTACCACCTTTGGTGATGGGACGATATCCATTGCCTCTTATTGCTTTCAAAAAATTTCTAGTGTCAACATAGAACAACAGGAGTGTTCTGTTCAATCTTGGAATTTGTCGGGGTTCGTTTGGCCTTTTTTATACATTAACTGGGTTTTCTAGGCATTTTATGTGCATAATTCAAATTTGAATTACAAGCACATGCTCCAATACACTAAGGTTGGTTGAAAAATCACATGTGTGTCCTTGGGTGGATTTTTAGGTCACATGCAAGAGATGGGAATGAAATTCAAACACTAGGGCACTGTTGATTACTGGCAAAACATTGAGATGACTAGTTTTTAAATTCTAGTAAATCCAAAACTTGTCTGAAATTCATGAAACTTGGCATGCTATCATGGAGCAGCACCAGCATGCCGTGTTACAAAAATTGTCCCATTTGGGGGAGGTTCGGGTATATGCTTCTCACAAACCACAGCTTCTCATAACAGGCATGATGGTTTCGGTAGGGAACGTCCCACCTTTGGGGACGAAACGATATCCATTGCCTCTTATTGCTTTCAAAAAATTTCTAGTATCAACATAAAACAACAAGAGTGTTGTGTTCAATCTTGGAATTTTTCGGGGTTCGTTTGGCCCTTTTTATACATTAACTGGGTCTTCTAGGCATTTTATGTGCATAATTCAAATTTGAACTACAAGCACATGCTCCAATACACCAAAGTTGGTTGAAAAATCACATGTGTGTCCTTGGGTGAATTTCTAGGTCCCATGCAAGAGATGGGAATGAAATTCAAACACCATGGCACTGTTGATTGCCGGCAAAATGTTGAGATGCCTAGTTTTTAAATTCTAGTAAATCCAAAACTCGTCTGAAATTCATGAAACTTGGCATGCTATCATGGAGCGGCATGAACATGCCGTGGTGAAAATTTTGTCCCATTTGGGGCAGGTTCGGGTATAAACTTCTCACAAACCAGAGCTTCTCACAACAACCATGATGGTTTCGATAGGGACCGTACCACCTTTGGTGACGGGACGATATCCGTTGCCTCTTATTGCTTTCAAAAAAATTCTCGTGTCAACATAGAACAACAGGAGTGTTGCATCAGTTTTTGGGATTTTTCGGCATTCATTTGGACATTTTTATGCATTAACTGAGTTTTCAATGCATTTATGTGCATAATTCAAATTTGAACTACATGCACATGCTCCAGTGCATATAAATTGGTTGAAAAATCAAATTTTTGTCCTTGGGTGCATGCTTAGGTCCCATGCAAGAAATGGGAATGAATTTCAAACACCAGGGCACCGTTGATTGCTGGCAAAACAATGAGATGCCTCGTTTTTAAATTCAAGTAAATCCAAAACTCGTCTGAAATTCATGAAACTTGGCATGCTATCATGGAGCAGCATCAACATGTTGTGTTAAAAAATTTGTCCCATTTGGGGCGGGTTCGGGTATATGCTTCTCACAAACCAGAACTTCTCACAACAAGCATGATGGTTTCGATAGGGAACGTCCCACCTTTGGGGACGAAACGATATCCATTGCCTCTTATTCCTTTCAAAAAAATTCTCGTGTCAACATAGAACAACAGGAGTGTTGTGTTAATTTTTGGGATTTTTCGGGGTTCATTTGGACATTTTTATGCATTAACTGAGTTTTCAATGCATTTATGTGCATAGTTCAAATTTGAACTACATGCACATGCTCTGGTGCATATAAATTTGTTGAAAAATCAAATATGTGTCCTTGGGTGCATGCTTAGGTCCCATGCAAGAAATGGGAATGAATTTCAAACGCTAGGGCACCATTGATTGCCGGCAAAACATTGAGATGCCTCGTTCTTAAACATTGAGAGCGAGTTTCCTCCAAGACTTTGAATACTGAACCAGGGAGAAGGTGTTGGCGCTAGTACACTAGCATCCATCCCGAATACCCTGCAACGGATGTTGGAATAGGTCCGGAGAGTGCGACCATACGAGAAAACACCTACTTTACTAGTAACATCAGCAGTGCCCCATATATAGACAAGAAGAGGTGATCCATCGGAATAAGTTGCCAGGCGCCACTGAGTATATGGGTCCTGCTCGTCCTCATGCTCGTGAATAAAATTTTCAAGTATAGGTGGTGGAATGTTCACAGGACCTTGGAAACACAAGAAGGTTAATTAGTAAAGGGAAACTAGCTAACCCGCATGCATGTGGATGAAACAATTATAATTACGGTGGAAGACAAACGTACCAAAATCATAAGGAATCCATGCAAAAACAGTGCCACGAGTTGTTGCAGCAAACACAAGACCCTCGTATTGAATTGCATCACAGTACTCATCCGTGTATAGAAACTGATTTTTGAGCAATATCCATCGAGTCGAACCATGAAGGATGGGAACAAGCTTGTCGAAGATAGCGAGAACATAAGCATTCCTATAACCCCAAGAGCGGTTTGGAACTCGACAAATTGCTATCTTCCGTAGATGACAGTCAGCATGATCGTATTTCAACTCACGTAGAATACCGGTGTACTCAACCTCTGGGCAGTCGTCTGAGATTTTTCGAAGTGCAACTTGGTGACAAGTGTACACATTCACAAGTTCCCACTCGCAGTTGTACCCAATATAGACAACCCAATCTCCATTTGCGCCTGCCCAAGCCTTGCCCTCAAGCGATGGCATCTTAACATCATACGTATCATTATCAAGCGGCATCAACTTACACAAGGCGAGGCTTCCCTCGTCCCCGTGCTAGTCAGCAGGGTCACGGCGCAGAAGATATGGGAGATCAAACCGCTCCTGGACCCTTGGGTTCCTTGTAATGATGTTATTAGTTGAGTCAAGAATGGTCTGAACAAACCTGCCATGCTAGCCGAGGTGATGACGTCGCACCGATTAATGAGTTCCTCCACCACGTCATCATTCAGATCGGGGCAAGAATAACGAGGTCGTTTCCGGCTTGTTCCCTCCATGTAGAAGACGATCAAACAATGGCAGAAGGAAGGGTGAAGGCAAATGGATGAGGGAGGAAGAGCTAGCATGCGATAGCAGTTCCAAATCGAGAGGGAAAGGCGAAGAGTCGATGGACGGTTTCCACGGTACACGAAGAGGCGCCTGGGGAGCAAACTGTTGCCACAGAGGTCACACACTAATGGCAAGGGCCAAGTGAACCGCATGCAATCCGATCACACAACACACATGTCTTGTTAAGTTGAATCGTTGTTGTTTGCTTGTGTCAATGCAAACAGTTCATCCGAGTGAACCGCATGCCGTATATCGCACACACCTTGATCTGGCTGACCGTTTCTTTTGTGTTGCCTAATCACAAACAGTTCTTCCGAGTGAACTGTATGTTGTATATCGCACACGCCTTCATCTGGCTGCCCGTTTCTTTTGTTCCTCCTCATCGCAAACAATTAATTGAACTAAACCGTATGCCCTTCATCGCACACACAACTAAAATCAGAACCGTGTTTGATGCATCCTCCATCACAAAGGTTTTCACCTTTTTTGACAGTTTTCATACACCATCGTTCGCAATTATTGCATCGCACATAGTTTCTCGAAGGGTCTCTGATCGTAGTGTCGCGTTAGCAGCATCCTGCAGTAGTGAAGTTTAATAATGATAGTGCAACTTATTTGTGGCATCACCGTTTAGGTCATATTGGTGTAAAGTGCATGAAGAAACTCCATGAAGATGGACTTTTGGAATCACTTGATTATGAATCACTTGATGCTTGCAAACCATGCCTCATGGGCAAGATGACTAAGACTCCGTTCTCCGAAACAATTGAGCGAGCAACAGACTTGTTGGAAATAATCCATACTGATGTATGCGGTCCGATGAGTGTTGATGCTCGTGGTGGGTATCGTTATTTTCTTACGTTCACAGATGATTTGAGCAGATATGGGTATATCTACTTGATGAAACATAAGTGTGAAATATTTGAAAAGTTCAAAGAATTTCAGAGTGAAGTGGAAAATCATCGTAAAAGAAAATAAAATTTCTACGATCTGATCGTGGAGGAGAATATTTGAGTTACGAGTTTGGTCTTCATTTGAAACAATGCGGAATAATTTTGCAACTCACGCCACCTGGAACACCACAGCGTAATGGTGTGCCCGAACGTCGTAATCGTACTTTACTAGATATGGTGTGATCTATGATGTCTCTCACTGATTTACTGCTATCGTTTTGGGGTTATGCTTTAGAGACGGCTGCATTCACGTTAAATAGGGCACCATCTAAATCCGTTGAGACGGCACCTTATGAACTGTGGTTTGGCAAGAAACCCAAGTTGTCGTTTCTTGAAGTTTGGTGCTGCGATGCTTATGTGAAAAAACTTCAACCTGATAAGCTCGAACCCAAATCGGAGAAATGTGTCTTCATAGGATACCAAAGGAGACTGTTGGGTACACCTTCTATCACAGATCTGAAGGCAAGATATTCGTTGCTAAGAATGGATCCTTTCTAGAGAAGGAGTTTCTCTCGAAAGAAGTGAGCGGGAGGAAAGTAGAACTTGATGAGGTAACAGTACCTGCTCCGTTATTGGAAAGTAGTTCATCACAGAAATGAGTTCTAGTAATTCCTACGCCAGTAAGTGAGGAAGCTAATGATGATGATCATGAAACTTCTGATCAAGTTACTACCAAACCTCGTAGGTCAACCAAAGTAAGATCCGCACCAGAGTGGTATGGTAATCCTATTCTGGAAGTCATGTTACTTGACCATGATGAACCTACGAACTATGAGGAAGCGATGATGAGCCCAGATTCCACAAAATGGCTTGAGGCCATAAAATCTGAGATGGGATCCATGTATGACAACAAAGTATGGACTTTGGTTGACTTGCCCGATGATCGGCAAGCCATTGAGAATAAATGGATCTTCAAGTAGAAGACTGACACCGATGGTAATGTTACTGTCTACAAAGCTCGACTTGTTGCGAAAGGTTTTTGACAAGTTCAAGGAGTTGACTACGATGAGACCTTCTCACCCGTAGCGATGCTTAAGTCCGTCCGAATCATGTTAGAAATTGCCGCATTTTATGATTATGAAATTTGGCAAATAGATGTCAAAACTGCATTCCTCAATGGATATCTTAAAGAAGAGTTATATATGATGCAACCAGAAGGTTTCATCGGTCCAAAAGGTGCTAACAAAGTGTGCAAGCTCCAGCGATCCATTTATGGACTAGTGCAAGCCTCTCGGAGTTGGAATATACGCTTTGATAGTTTGATCAAAGCATATGGATTTCTACAGACTTTTGGAGAAGCCTGTATTTACAAGAAAGTGAGTGGGAGCTCTGTAGCATTTCTGATATTATATGTGGATGACATATTGTTGATCGGAAATGATACTAAATTTTTGAATAGCATAAAAGGATACTTGAATACGAATTTTTCAATGAAAGACCTCGGTGAAGCTGCTTATATATTGGGCATCAAGATCTATAGAGATAGATCAAGACGCTTAATTGGACTTTCAAAAAGCACATACCTTGACAAAGTTTTGAAGAAGTTAAAAATTGATCAAGCAAAGAAAGGGTCCTTACCTGTGTTACAAGGTGTGAAGTTGAGTCAGACTCAATGCCCGACCACTGCAGAAGATAGAGAGAAAATGAAGGTCATTCCCTATGCTTCAGCCATAGGTTCTATCATGTATGCAATGCTGTGTACCAGACCTGATGTGTGCCTTGCTATTAGTTTAGCAGGGAGGTACCAAAGTGTGACATCCCAATTTTCAATTTGGATGTTTATAATAGATCATTCATATGCATCCATGATTTATGCATTTTTGCCCCGTTTGTTTTATTTGATTTTTTGATCCAAGGAACTTTGAGCAACTCAAGGACCAAAAGAGAGAGTTGGAAGTTTCCCTAGAAACCAATTTTGAATTTTTTCTAAGTTGGGAGTTTGGATCAAATTTGGTTTCACCAAAAAATTCATTTCCAATATATTAAAAATAAAATAAAGAGAGAAGATAAAATGACTTCTTCAAAATCAGAAAAGAAAATATTGGAAATCAAATTTGAAACCAAAATATATTTGTTGAGTTTTATTTGCAATTTATTTTATTAGCATAGCAAAAAGTTTATTTTTTAAAACTTGCATTTTAGGCCAGATAAAAGTTCACTAGGTCATATATAAGACGATATAACTATGTGAATTTTCTGGGATTTTTAGGCTAAATTTTATTTGTATTTTCGGTGTTTCATTGCTTCTAAAAAAACTGCTACATGCCCAGGCCAGGCCTAAGGCCCATACCTCTTCCCACATACTCATCTTCTTCCTCCTCTCTGTAAGTGAACACTGACAGAACTTCCATCCATGGAGCCTCCACCTCTTCCTTCCCTTCTCTTCCTCTCCCTCGCCTGAAACTCCTTTGAACGGAACCCCCTCTCCTCCCTCGACCCCTCCCCTTCCCTAGTGTGCCATAATTCCCCCTCTAATGGCCATTAGAAGCCCAAGTAACTGCCACCATTAACATCATAAAGTCTGCAACGCTCCGCTCATCTCCAGACCTCCCCAAGCCCAATATAAAGCACCCCTGGGAGCCCTCTCACCCCTCGTCCGAAGCCCTCTCTTTTTAGAGTTTTTCCTCCTCCCTAACCTCGCCAATTGCTCGCCGGAGTTCGTGAAGTCCAGCGACCTCTCACCATGCGTACATGAAGCAATCTACAACCACAACTTGTGCAAGTGGTTCAACTCATTGTCCTCTACATCGTTCCACACGCGTCCTTCGCCGAAGCACACCGGAGCCACCTTCTTCCTCGTCTCCGGCGACAAGTACGGTGAGCACCCAGCCAGCCAATCAGAGAGCGCCACTTGGCATCTGGCCGATTTTTTTTCTCTTTTTCAGGAATTTTTCCAAATTCAGATTCTTTACCAAATCTTCTTTCTTGTATATCTTTTAGGGCTAGTTTGGTTGCCATCCTCACATTCATACCTGGAGAAAATCGGTGCCTGGGCAGTGCCTGAGAAATCGATGGATCTTGCCTGATCAGGCTTGCCTGCCGTAGAGACGTTTGGTTGGTGGCCTGAGCCTGGTAAGTAATACGAAGTTGATAAGACGCATCAGCAGCCCATAACGCCCCAGCCATGACGCCTCAGCCCATTAAAATAATGCATGTGATGCTCCAGATTAACACCAGGCAGATTCTTTTGCACGCTAGGCGTCCGATGTCGTTCGCCTGGAAAGCTAATCACCATGCCTGGGTGTTCCAGGCCAGGCTAGCGACGGATTATTCGGGTCACCAACCAAACAACTCCCAAGCAGGTTTCAGGCATGGTTCAGGCCAGGAAAAACATCTCCAGGAAATGATCCAAACATGCCCTTAGTCTATAGATCCGATTTAGTTGATTATTTTTCCTACTAGTTCATAGAAATCCCATCTATCCAGAGAACCGAACGAAAAATATTTTTGAAAGTTTTAAAATTTGAATTCAAACAGATCTGAATTCAAACTTTGTTAGGCCGTAACTCGAGTTTCGTAACTCCATTTTGGGTGATTCTTTTTGCAAACCGAAGCTTGTGACATGTACTTTTTGTTAAAACCAAAAACATTTATTTTTGTTGTTGTAAATATTACGTTCTTTACAGAAACTTTATTTGGTTGTTTTTGGAGTTTTTCGAAGTCTTTTATTTGTTTTATTTTTGGATCTGTGCTTGTATGCTTATGTATGTTATTGATTGCTTACGCTAGATCATCCAGAGTGCGAAGCTTGCTACTACGAATCTTTAGAGTTCAACAAATGTCAGCAAGGCAAGTTCACACTTTGATCATAATTTTTAATACCCAATTTTTACTATGCATTAGTTTAACCCTCGAAGATTGCATGAGTACGATTGGGAACATGTGGTTATGCTATGTAGTTCATGTGGTAGGAACCTATGACCTTTGATCACCCCGGGAATATTCGTTATATCATATATTGCTTAGCCATGCTCGTAGACGGGGATTGGTATGTGTGATCCATGCAAGTTGCGAGAGTTAATAATTTTGGGATAACCTAAGGTGGCAACTTTAATACACATCTGGGTGGATTGTTTGGGGCACCTAGAGAAACCAGTGCTTGCCCAAGGAGAATACCGGAGTACCCGTGTGATTACCCTAGGTCCGCCACCCAGGCTCAAAGGGATCATAAGATATTTCATGCCTAGAAACTTCCGTGTGGAGCCACAAGCCATTATGGGCTCTGGCATAGTTGAGTATGTTGTGTGACCTCTTTCCGTGATAGACTACCTGATGTAGGGGATAGTAGGTGTACCTGTCTACCCAGGGTTAAGGGGAAACACTTCTGAAAGGCTATGTCTCGATCTTCCGATCATGGATGTGGTCGAGTCTTGTGGGGAAAATTGCGCTAACCTCTGCAGAGTGTACAAACTAATCATGATTAGTCGTGTCCCCGGTTACGGACATCTTGAGTATCTAGAAGTGAATTATTGGTTGATCTAATCACTCTTTTTAATGAAATTATTGGGTTACTAATAACTTGGGAATTTTAGGATTGAGTTGGAGGAACCTTCTCAGTAATGGCATTTTAACTTAGTCGTAATAAAAAATTATTCCTTTGTTGCAGGGTAAAATTGGCTTTATGCAAAAAAAAAAATTAGAGCCTCCACCAGCTAAATTTGCATATATAGATAGTTTTTTCATTATTATTCTATGGTGTGAAATTGCCAGCATATTCCATGTGCTGACCTACATGGCTGCAACGTCTCGTGTTGCAAACTTTTCCGACAAAGATTAAAGGTGCGATAGGTCGTTGTTCTACATCAGTTTGCCATGGAGTTGGATGGACTCATTTACCTTCAATGCTTCCGCAGTTATTTTTATTGAGATGGCCTTTGGCCATATTATTGTAATAAATACTCTTTTGAGGACCTTGATGTAATAAAGCGTGTGTTTGAACTCTGTTATAATTCCTCGATTACTATGTGTCAGCATACCAATCCAGGGATGACACTTAAGCACAGAGACTTCGATCCATTTTGGGTCGGGTCGCTACACAAAGTAATCCAGGAGTGGATCACTGGACAGCGGTCAAGAATATCCTGAAATACCTGAAATGGACTAAGGATATGTTTCTCGTTTATGGAGGTGACAAAGAGCTCGTCATAAATGGTTACGTCGATGCAAGCTTTGACACTAATCCAGATGACTCTAAGTCACAAACCGGATACGTATTTTTATTGAATGGCGGAGCTGTCAGTTGGTGCAGTTCCAAGCAGAGCGTCGTGGCGGGATCTACATGTGAAGCGAAGTACATAGCTGCTTTGGAAGCAGCGAATGAAGGAGTCTAGATGAAGGAGTTCATATCTGATCTAGGTCTCATACCTAGTGCATCGGGTCCAATGAAAATCTTTTGTGACAATACTGGTGCAATTGCCTTGGCAAAGGAATCCAGATTTCACAAGATAACCAAGCACATCAAGAGACACTTCAATTCCGTCCACAATCAAGTCAAGGAGGGAGACATAGAGATTTGCAATATACATACGGATCTGAATGTTGCAGACCCGTTGACTAAGCCTCTCTCACGAGCAAAACATGATCAACACCAAGACTCCATGGGTGTTAGAATCATTACAATGTAATCTAGATTATTGACTCTAGTGCAAGTGGGAGACTGAAGGAAATATGCCCTAGAGGCAATAATAAAGTTGTTATTTATATTTCCTTATATCATGATAAATGTTTATTATTCATGCTAGAATTGTATTAACTAGAAACTTACTACATGTGTGAATGCATAGACAAACAGAGTATCACTAGTATGCCTCTACTTGACTAGCTCATTAATCAAAGATGGTTAAGTTTCCTAGCCATGGACAAAGAGTTGTCATTTGATAAATGGGATCACATCATTAGAGAATGATGTGATTGACTTAGACCCATCTGTTAGCTTAGCATGATGATCGTTTAGTTTGTTGCTATTGCTTTCTTCATAACTTATGCATGTTCCTATGACTATGAGATTATGCAACTCCCGAATACCAGAGGAACCTTAATGTTCTATCAAACATCACAACGTAACTGAGTGATTATAAAGATGCTCTACAGGTGTCTCTGATGGTGTTTGTTGAGTTGGCATAGATCAAGAATAGGATTTGTCATTCCGAGTATCGGAGAGGTATCTCTGGGCCCTCACGGTAATGCACATCACTATAAGCCTTGCAAGGATTGTGACTAATGAGTTAGTTGCGGGATGATGCATTACGGAATGAGTAACGAGACTTGCCAGTAATGATATTGAACTAGTTATTGAGATACCGACGATCAAATCTCGGGCAAGTAACATACCGATGACAAAGGGAACTACGTATGTTGTTGTGCGGTTTGACCGATAAAGCTCTTCATAGAATATGTAGGAACCAATATGAGCATCCAGGTTCCGCTATTGGTTATTGACCGGAGATGAGTCTCGTTCATGTCTACATAGTTCTCGAACCCGTAGGGTCCGCACGCTTAACGTTCGGTGACGATCGGTATTATCGTTGTAGTGCTTAGGCGAAGCCCTGTGTCGGTAACTTCATCATCACCGTCATCACGCCGTCATGCTAACGAAGCTCTCCCTCGACACTCAGCTGGGTCGAGAGTTCGTGGGACGTCACCGGGCCAAACGTGTGCAGATCGCGGAGGTGCCGTACTTTCGGTACTAGGATCGGTCAGATCGTGAAGACGTACGACTACATCAGCCGCGTTGTCATAACGCTTCCGCTTACGGTCTACGAGGGTACGTGGACTACACTCTCCCCTCTCGTTGCTATGCATCACTATGATAGATCTTGCGTGTGCGTAGGATTTTTTTTGAAATTACTGCGTTCCCTAACACACCCACCGTTTGCTATTTTTCTCGAGAGAAGCCACTAGTGAAACCTACGGCCCCCGGGTCTCTTTCTCATATATTTGCCTTTGCGATCTACTTTTTCCTGGCATTTATTTTCAGATCTATTAAACCAGAAATACAAAAATACCTTGCTGCAATTTATTTTTATTTATTTTATTTGGCGTTCGATCTACTGGTTTCACTAGAGGCTTCTCTCAAGATAGATATTATTACGGTGGGTGAACAAATTACTGCCGAGCAATTGATAGAAAAGCGCAAAGTTATGACGATATCTAAGGCAATGATCATGAATATAGGCATCACGTCCGTGTCAAGTAGACCGAAACGATTATGCATCTACTACTATTACTCCACACATCGACCGCTATCCAGCATGCATCTAGAGTATTAAGTTCATAAAGAATGGAGTAACGATTTAAGCAAGATGACATGATGACGAGGAATTAACTCAAGCAATATGATGAAAACCCCATCTTTTTATCCTCGACGGCAACAATACAATATGTGCCTTGTAGCCCCTGCTGTCACTGGGAAAGGACACCGCAAGATTGAACCCAAAGCTAAGCACTTCTCCCATTGCAAGAAAAACCAATCTAGTTGGCAAAACCAAATCGATAGTTCGAAGAGACTTGCAAAGATATCAAATCATGCATATAAGAATTCAGAGGAGATTCAAATAATATTCATAGATAAGCTGATCATAAATCCACAATTCATCGGATCTTGGCAAACACACCGCAAATTGTATTACATCGAATAGATCTCCAAGAACATGGAGAAGAACTATGTATTGAGAATCAAAGAGAGAGAAGAAGCCATTTAGCTACTAGCTATGGACCCGTAGTTCTAAAGTAAACTACTCGCGCTTCATTGGAGAGGCAATGGTGTTGATGTAGAAACCCTCCATGATCGATTCCCCCTCTGGCAGGATGGCAGAAAAGGCCTCAAGATGGGATCTCACGGGTACAGAAGGTTGCGGCAGTGGAAAAGTGGTTTCGTGGCTCACGTGGATGTTTTTGGGGTATAAGAGTATATATAGGTGAAAGAATTAGGTCAGGGGAGCTATGAGGGGCCCAAAAGGTCAAGGGCGCGCCCCACCCCCCTGGGCGCGCCCTCCACCCTTGTGGCCACCTCGAGGCTCCTCTGACTTGCACTCCAAGTCTCCTGGGTGTCTTCTAGTCCAAGAAAAATCATGGCGAAAGTTTTATTCCGTTTGGACTCCGTTTGGTATTCCTTTTCTATGAAACTCTAAAACAAGGAAAAAACAGAAACTGGCACTGGGCTCTAGGTTAATAGGTTAGTCCCAAAAATATATAAAATAGCACATTAATGCATATAAAACATCCAAAATAGATAATATAATAGCATGGAACAATCAAAAATTATAGATACATTGGAGACGTATCACGGATCCAGCTATGCTCCGACGGACGCAGTTTTATTGGTATCCGTCGGGTGCACTGAAATTTAACTATTTCGTCTGCTGGCTTGAAAGAGGTTGATTTAGGTCTCTTGTCGACAATCACATCATCCTTGTCCAGCATGGATCGTAGGGTGGTTAGTTCTTCGTCCGCAAAGGCTTCGGATAGTGACTCAAGAGCCAAGGATGCGGTTTTGTTTTCGGCGCGGAGTGCCTTATCCAGATCACTCGCAACTATGATTATTCCATTGGGCACTGGCATTTTAAACTTCATGTACCCGTAATGGGGTATTGCTTGGAAGAGTGGGAAAGCGTCCCACCCTAGAAGGGCGTGAAACCCGCTATTGAAGGGAACAACGTGAAAGAGCAACTCTTGTGACCTGTAGTTTTTAGGCGTGCCGAATACTACATCAAGTTTAATTCTCCCCAAACAGCGTGCTTCTCCACTAGGGATGATGCATCGAAAGGTGGTATTGCTTTGCTTGATGCATGTTCTATCGATCTACATTTTGTCGAGCGTGTCCTCGTAAATGAGATTTAGCCCACTGTCGCCGTCCATGAGCACTTTGGTAAGTCGAAAAACCATCCACAATGGGGTTTAGTACTAAAACGGCGGGTGCTCGAACTGATCAGGCCCTTGGTTCGTCATCAGCGGTAAAGGTTATTGCCTCGTTGCACCATGGGCTCGCTACGGCTACTTGGTGGACTTAGGCGAGTTCACGAAGTGCCCTCTTACGCCGGTTATTTGAAGAGAAAATCTCGAAGACCGTCAGGACATTAAAATTGTCATCTTCCGGAGGGTTTCTCTCTGGAGTGGAGGTGGTGAGGATGGCCTCCCCACTTTTAGCTACTTGCTGGAGTACCCAACATGCTCGAAGGCTCTGAGTTGAGTCTGTGCTTGGCGTCGCATGTATCGAACATGGCTTGTGGAGGAGTTCGTCAAGAACGGACCTGTATCCCGAAAGAGGTTTGTTTTTCTTGCCGACGGGCTTTTGGTCGGATGCCTCGTGAGGATGCATCCATTTTGCCCGGGCAGTACACTGCTTAAAGGCACCAGGTTCCAATTGGGTTTTCTGGGCCTTCCATGTGCTTTCCATCGCGCAGTACTTCCATACTACATGCAATAGTTCCTTGAAACTCTGTATGCGACGGCGGTCGAGGGCATTCCGAATTCCCTCATTGGTACAATTGCGATGAAAGACCGGGACTTCATCATCATCGCAGCAATCTTTAATCTTGTTTTTGTCAAGTAGGAACCTGGTCCAAAAGTGGTGGACCGTTTCCTGAGGTTGTTGCCATATATACATCAGGTCATATATGTCTGGAGGGCCTGAATTACTTGGAGAGTATTGATTGTGGTGGGTGGGTGGGCTAAAACTCGAATCCCGGCCCAGATTTGTGTCCGGAGCTTGTAAAATCTCTGGGGTCATCATTTCGGGTCCGGGAAGATCCAAGTGCTCCCCGGACTCTATGGTCCAACCTTGAGTTCAGGGGGCGCAGAGTCCCGCCCAAAGGAAGGGTATCCGACTCAAGGGATTTGGAGGTCCGAACATGGTTGGTCTTTAATTTGGGAGAAGAAGTGTTTTTGGCTTGTTCCTCGATGACCGCTACTAGGTGAGTGATCGGCGAGAGATTGATTTCCCTCTGGTCAGGTTTAATCCCGATTCGATCATAGGCCGTTGAAAGCCCCAGGGCGGTGATGCGATCTAGCAGCTCGTTTAAGGACGAGATGTCCGCCGGATCCATCTTTTCGGAGTATTCGAGACCGATGCAGGGGTGGTGTTTGGCGATCATGGGGGACGTTGTTAGCTTCGTGGCCATGCGGGCACCCATGGTGAAACCGCCGAGCTGGAGGACCTATCCTGAAGTTAGGCTCCTTGCAGAAGTGATATCGTCGTTGATGACAAGGCGAGCCATAGATCGCTTTTCGTGACTACACAGCGGAGCTCTCAATGAAAGCACCATTGTCGGTGTCGAAACCGGCAGATCTCGGGTACGGGGCCCAAGCTGTGAGTCTAAGGATCAATGGTAACAAGGGACAATGGGGGCACGGTGTTTACCCAGGTTCAGGCCCTCTCAAAGGAGGTAAAACCCTACATCCTCCTTGATTATATTCGATGAGTATAGGGGTTACAAGAGTTGATATACCTCAAGATCATAATGGCCAAACCCTAGCTGTCTAGCCTATGATTATTTCTGATCTCGTTTGCGGACTAAACGCTCTGGTTTATATACACACCGGAGGGACCTAGGGTTGTACAAAGTCTGTTCACAGAGGAAAGGAGTATTACACCCAGACACCAAACTTGCAGTGCTACGCACATAGGAGTCCTACCCGGACATGGGAGGTGGTCTTCTGCCTCACCTTCACGACCCATCAGTCCTGCCCATATCAGATAAACCAGACACCTGGGGACCCCCTAATTCAGGACTCCTGCAGGGGTCCCTCCCGGGCGTGTGGGGTTTCAGGTCTACAAAATGGGCCATCGGATTGCTTTTGTACCGTGCTTCCGGACGGGTCTCCTCGACGTGAGCTGCGGTGCATCACTCTCGGTGTTGGAGGTACACGGTGACGTGTTCGTGTGCGAACACACTTTTTGGCGACTCCGCTAGGGACGAAGCTTTGAAAGGTCTCCAGCCCATTCTTGCTATGAAGAGATCATCATCTAGGGTTTGCAATCTACAAAGGTAATATGAATACCCAATTCACTTATGTAGATGCAAATAATGCATATGTTGTTGCTAGATCGCTTAATGAGCATAATGTGTCGGTTAGCCCTAGTTTTATCAATTATGCATCTAATTATGCGCAACAGCCGATTCAGAATAATCTTCATGCTTCAACTTCATATAATTTTAGCAACATGCAACATATGTATCCCAACTCCCATGCATCGGCAACCCCACAAATCTATATGTCGATGAACAACATGACGAGTTCGGTTAATCAAGTTGAGACACCTCATGTAGGAACTTCCAATAGTATGCAACAAAGTGTTTCAACTTTTTATTCATCGGCAAATAACTTGCGGTATGTTAATCCAAACGTGCCGGTGGATAGGGGAATTGGCCATGCTACTACTAGTTATTCAGCCAATTACCCTCAAACATCATATGCTACACCTCATGCTACAAATTTTCTGGCACCATGCGCAACTGTTGATGTCCATAATTCGGCTCCGCACCTTCATGGTCATGTCCGAATAAGTGAAACTTCTACAGGAGCACAAATGCCTTCACCTGCTACCGTGGCATATCATGTCCCCCCAACACAACTACAGAATTTCGGCAACATCTCATTGCCAAAGAGTCTAAAAGCATCGGGGGGCAACCATATCCAGATATGGTAATTGAGAAAAAGCTTACATTCTCTTGGGATTTGTGCAATGCTATTTGCCAGGAACTAATAGATGGCGTGAAGCCTCATGACTTTGCTGCTGTAAGAACAAGAGTTGTGCAAATGACGCATTCGTCTAGTTCTGTAGCAACCAATGTACCCCCTAAACAATTGCAATGTTTTGACACCTCCTTGCCGAAAGAGTCTCAAATCATTGGGGGGGGGCAATTTCATGAGGAGTGGATGCAAATTGAGATGAAAAGGTTTAAAGCTCGCCAAACTGAGATGTGGGCTAAAATAAGACAAGAGCGAGAAGCCTTGAAAATTCAAAAAGAGAAAAGTATTGATTCAGGTAACAAAAAAATCGGTTATTGAGAAGGCCAAATCAAATAGTATGTGTACCGAATCTATCAAATAAAAAGAGGATGCCAAGGCATTGGAGAGTTATTCAAAAGTGGAACATAGTATTATTCAAGTGATACAACCATCATGCTCTCCCAACGTGTATGAAGAGGTATGTCTACCAACTGATTTACCTATTTTCAGATTTGGTCACAACTTTATTGTTCATGCATCTATTAGGAAAAATCTTATAAGTAATTTTGAAAGACAAATGATGAAGGGTAATTTACTTGTTAGCAACAAATTGTTACAAAGTATATAGTTCAATCTATTGTGCCATTCATAAAGACTAATAGTGAGTTACTATTGCAGCCAAAGGCTTCCCCGTTGCTTTACTTAAAACTTATCTCTAAGTAGGTAGCTTTACTTGTTTCATACTTGGCTTGCACTTGGTCTCAATTGAGACACGTGTGTTCTAACTATTTTCGTTTCTTAAATTTAAAGCCAATGTTAAATTCTTTTGAGAAATCTGATGCTAATATAATATCTTATCCAAAGACATCAGAGATAGAGTGGAAATCACAATGCATAGTCGAATGGGGAGATTCCAAATCTGTACCATTCATTTTCTTACCTCCAAAGCCGTTCATACACCAAGATCATCTAGAAAACAAGAAGTATACCTTCAACTCAAGCATGTGTGATCAAATATTTGATTTCTTGCTAAAAAATAATTACATTAGAATTATTGATCACCATGTCAAGCCATCCATCCAGGGACGAATGTATTGTAAGTTGCATGATTCGTCCAAGCATAATTTCGAGGATTGTAACATGTTTCGTCAAATAGTTAAATCAGCCATTGATAAAGGACGACTGAAATTTGTTAAAACACCAAGAAATGACCAGTCTATTTCGATTGGTTCTGATGGCAAAAACTTTTTGCATCGGCTGCTTCAAGCCGATCCATTTAAAGAGAAGGTAAAAGTTACAGGTGATGATATCAAGCTTTCAAGTAAAGAAGTTGTTAAAGAGCACAATGAAAATATTCTTGAAGGCATGAGTTCTATTGAAGATATAGTGAAGACGCCATGGACTGGGGGCGGCAAGCAAATCCTATGATCAATGAAAGCAAAAAAAACAAAGACCAAAATAAGCGCAAGGGTAAGAGATCGAAAATGACCTTTGCTGAAGTATTAGATAAATATCAAAAGAAGAGTGAAGAGAAAAGTGCTTATCGGTCAAGTAGTTCAGAAGCATCAATATCACCCCCTAGGCGCAAATCCGAGGATCAGTATTGGCAAAGTGAGAATCTCAATGCAGCATATTCATATCCTTACTTTGCGCCGCCAATGCCAGTGTCATGGATACCTCCTTATGCTCATGTAAATCCATATCCATCATGGGACAGGAATGATACAAGGGCACATTCTTCATCATATTTTAGACCATCTCACCAATACTATGCAGCTCCAAGAAGAGCAACATTTGAAAAATCACGCGTCAAAGACCGTTTCAATCATAAGGAATAGGTCCAGAGCTCATGGAAGAAGAAAGAGGTGGTCAAGCAAGTTTACCGCGTGAAAAGAGATGGTCGTAAGTGTGCTACTCAGATTTGATCTCAAATAACAAAGAGCCAATTAAAGTGTTCACATTGGCTACAAAAGGCAATAAGGCAAGTCAATCAAGTGTCAAATCTGAAGAGAAGAAGTTGAGAGTGTGCAAGGTAAAAGAAGAATTGCCATTGCTGCAAACAAAATCATAGCCGGGGTGCTCACTCGGCTTATCATATTGGCAAAAGAAGAAATTACAAAAACTTAGTGCACAAGAACTTGAAGAAAGGAACATGGCATTGGTTCCTAAAGGAAGTACTCAAAATAAGAATTATGTGAAAGCATCCATAACACAAAGTGCGGGAAAGATGAAGACGGAAAAGAGTGAAAACTATGAAGGACCAAGCCGAAGGTTTCGACATATTCGGTCCACACATTATCCATATTCTTCAACTACGCCGTTGATGCATTTGCCATGGAATTCGTCATCAGGTACGATTGGTTACCCTTAATGGGGTTATTTTAATCCATGGATGCAATATAATTTCTTACATCATGAAAGGGTATTACGAAATCATCATATGTTCGATTAGCTTCACTTTTGTTGCTATTCTAAATGGACGATATATACCTGTCATCCTAAGCACGTACAAATGGACGATGGAGTGTTGACATCGTGCTTAGAACAAACTTCGTGCAAGTTATTTTTCGGCACACAAGTTTTGCCGAAAAATAGGGGGGCATGTGTTGACACAAGATTTTTCCAAGGTCAAGAACTTAATTAATCTGGCCTCAAATGGAGAAGTGATCTACATGAAAAAGTTTTGTATTGTCTACATGAAGATCTTTGAAGTTTGGGCCAGCGTCATTCGACCTCATCTAAAGGGCCAAAACTATGCTCAAAGTATTAAGATTTTGTATTTAGAGTATTGTTCGGCAAATTAAGCCTCCAAGACAACCTCATATGAGAAAGTTTTCTACACGAATTGTATTCGTCATGTTGAAACGGTCGATTTTGATATAAAAATCATCTCAATCCGAGGTTGTATGTAAAAGTTAGAGCCATTCGAGTGCAGCCCTACCACCAGGCAAAAAGTCGCTCGCCCAATCAGACATGGTGTTTGATGGGTAGCGCGAGTAATAGGCTGTCTTGCGCAAGCGATTTGGCCCTGAAAAGGGACTCGAATCAAAAAAATGTTCAACATGAAATTTGTTCGTTTCATCGAAACGGTTAAATTTTCTTTTGAACGCATCTTCATCAGAGGTCGGTTGTGGCCTATGAGGGTCAAAAATCAAACTAATGCCCCAGACTTACCTAAATCTGAGTTCGGTTAATTTTGGAAAGATTGGACATGATTTGGACGTGACTTGGAGTCCTTTTCTTGTACGGGAAGTCCATCCTCCTCTTATATTGAGAACAGGCGACGGCCAATTGAACAACACACAATCGATCAAATCATTTACAACTTTTCATCTTTTATCTTCTCCATTGTTCTTCTTCTTCCTCATTCTTCGTTCGTTCTTATTTTGCAGGGCGGCGAACCTCGGGCCGACCTAGGGTAGCTGATGCAGAGCATACCTCGACTACCCGCACCGACACTCCATCACCACCGCAAGCACTAAGAGGGCCAATGACAAGAGCACATGCACGCGCCATCGAGAACGAGGTTGACTCTCTCCTTTTCGAGTTTCGGTCGGATTCACATGAGAATTGGGTTCTACCTCATAAGGACATGTTATGCATCTTAGGATACCAAGGAGATGACCGTGAGAAGGAGAAGGTGAAGGTTCGAGCATCCATGGAGCAAGAGAAGGAAGGAGAGGTCAATAGGAAGGAAGAAGAGAAGCTCCTGGACACCTCGGGTACCCGGACGGAAGGACCCCGGGTGCCCGGACCCGAAGGGGAGGGCCGAACCCCTGGACACCCCGGGTGCCCGGTCACCTCGGCCCCGGGTGCCCGGCCCCAAGGCCCTGGGTGCCCGGCCCTCCACCGTGGCCTCGCCCAGCCGGCCTCGGGTGCCCGGCCTACTCCCGCCCAGCGCCAGGCGGCCACCCCGGGTGCCAAGGCTTCGGACCCGGGTTCCCGGCCCTGCCACCCCAGCCGGCCGCGGCCCAGTCCGGGTGCCCGGACCCCGTGACTCCGGGTGCCCAGTCCCTCCTCCGTGTCTACGTGTCTTAGGGATATTTTGGTCCTTTGTTCCCCTCTTTCACCTAGTTTCGTCCCTAGCCCTTATATACTCTCTCCCTAGCACTTTTGGAAGGTTAGCAAAGTATTTTAGAACACCAAAGAGAGCTTTGCTTCGTGTATCCTCCTCCTCTTGGAGATCAAGACCCCTCTTTGGGAATAATCCTTGGGATTATCAAGCCCTCCTCTTGAGGGAGATCAAGATCAAGACCTCACCTAGTGGGAAGAACTTACCTAGTGCTATTTTCCTTGAATTGTTCATGTACTCTTGTGGATCTCTTGTGTGCTACTCTAGTGGATGTGATATTGGGTTTGTTTGAGTGATTTGTGCCTTGTATTCTTGAGAGTTCTTCCTCTTTTCCCACTCCAAGTGTGAAAAGATCCCCTCTAGGGTTTCACCCTGCAACATCTTGGTATCATGATCAAGGTTGATTCACATCTTGGAGTCCCATCCCCCCATTTGCTTGCTTGATTTTGTTGTTTTTCGTCCAAATTCGAAAATCCCCCAAAAAATAGCCCAAAATTTTTTCTTGCAGTTTGTTGGATCTTGTGAGATTTGGTTATTTCGGTCCATGGATTTGATATTTGGCAAGTGGATCTAGCCCCTCCCCAACAATCCCCACCCTTCCCACCACGAAATCCTCCGAATTTTGCATTTTCCCCAAATTTTCCGCCCAAATCGGAGACCACCGGGTGCCCGCACCTCGAACCACCGGGCACCCACACCCCCGGGCCACTTTCCCCTGACCACCCCAGGCACCCGCACCCTCCACCCCTGGGTGCCCGCACCCCCCCCCCCCCCAAATCAGACAACTACCAACACCGTTTTGGCCATAACTTCCACCTCCCAAGTCCGTTTTTTGTGTTCTTTAGCTCGTTTGCAAGCTCTTGACACCCCACATCCACATATATCATTACCACCACCATTAGCCTCCATCCAAAAATCAACACAGAAACACCCACCTTCCGCATTTGACCTATTTTGAGTTGCGATTTGCGTTTCCTAAGGTGTTTTGGCTACATAGGAGCGTGTGACATCGACATCATCGCCTCGGAGTCATCTTCACCGCTAACCGTAAGAAAGGACGGTAACCTCAACGACACTTACTCCTTACCTTTGCTTTTGCATTGATAGCCTGAGCCTTTTGTGTTGCTTACCATCAAGACTAGCAAGTTGAGGATTGCCGGGCCACGCTATTGTGCACCGTAGTGATCTTGTTACCATCTTAGTGCCATAAGTCTCTCCCGTGCATATCTTAAATACTTGTCTCATATCATACTTGGCTCGAGCATCAAGCATAGAAAAATAAAGAAAGAAATAAAAGCTTTTAAGCAAAATAGGAGAAACATAGAGCTTATAAGCAATAGCATTGAGCCATTTTGCATATCATCTTGGACACCTCATACATAGCATAGTTGGGATTGAAGACGGCACTTTTCTCTCATAGGTTGGTGCACAAGCGTATCTTGCCCATTTGAGCAATCGAGCTAGCGTATCTCTAGCATTCGCACAACGAGAGCATTTTCCGTGGTCACACATTTTGAGCTCACCCCTTGGTTGTGCGGATCCCATCTATCTGCCGTGTGTGTGTTCCTAGCGATACTCTTGGCTTTGATCTATTTGCTTTACTTGCATTTTTGTGAACCTTCTCAACCTTATCGATATCTTGACTAACATTTCCTTGAAATTTTTGCCACCATCCTAACCAAGCTCCCCCATAAGCCTTTTACTTGTAGGTGTGAGAAACAAACCCGGTTCCAATTCTACTATTGTGGCATTACATTGAGTGACACTTGTTACATCCTCAATCCTCGGAAAAGGTAACTTCGGTTTTTGTTCTCTCACTTTCCTACTCACCCCACTTGGTTATGATGGATAGGCCAAGTTCGTCGGCGAACCCGCTCTTCGAGGACCAAGGTGGCGAGGCCAACTACGTCACCAAGGGCCACTTCATCACGCAAAGGGCTCTCCATCAAGAAAGTGAGGCCCTGGGTGAATGCCTTGACCGACTCACCGCCGACGTTCGTCAAGCGGAAGCAAGGAACCGCGACTACATAGACGACAAGTTCACTACACAAATGGAAGAGCTCCGCAAAATGATCGTGTGACGCCCGTCTTCCTCATCATTGTCAACAAGACGACCCCACTCAAGCCACCGCTCAAGTCGACACTCTTCGGACTACTCCGCCTATGATACAAGTCCTCCCCGAGCTCAAGTCCCTCGACGTCAAGCACCTCAAGATCGCCAAGCTCTAGAAAATCCATTCTATGGCAATGGCTTACAAGACCGAGTCCGAGCACGTGAAAGGGCGCGACAACACGCGCAAGAACCAAGGGAGCAAGAGCAAATGCCTCCACAAGTGCCACGGAAACAACCTCAAGACGAAGACGCCATCTGTCAAGAACAAGAGGAACGAGCGTGCCTACACCAAGAGCACCAACATGCCGAAGCACTTCGACAACGACAACTACGGCATGAAGTTCAAGCCCAAGCGGCCCTAGATGCACTCCGAGATTCCACACGTGTCGTTGCCCGTCGCAGTCGGGAAGCACGTGAACAAGATGAAGCCCTTCGTCGGGAGATACAAGAAGAATCCATGCATCACGAAGAACTCCAAGAAAGGCGCAACCAAGCGCATATCCCTCGTCCTCCCCCACGGCAAGAACGACATCAAGAGAATCAAGTGCCTCAAGACCCTCCTCCATGCCAAGAGCGACATCTCGAGGAACGAGCATTTGAGGACCTTCCTCCACGGCAAGAGCGACATAAAAACCGCTACTTAAATGAAGAACTCCGCTACGGCAAGCTCAAGTTCACCATGCCCAAGTTCTTCGGAAGCAATGATCCCGAAGAGTATCTCTCATGGTCCTCGAAGGTGGACAAGATATTCCGTCTTCACAACTATGACGAGGAAAAGAAGATCGCCATGGCCTCTCTCGAGTTCCAAGACTACGTTCTCATTTGGTGGGAACAAGTGATCGAGCGACGACATACAAGAGGCGAACCTCCAATCACAACGTGGATGGAAATGAAGGACGTCATGAGAGCTCGCTTCGTGCCTACACACTACACACGTGATCTCTTCAAGAAGTTGCAACTCCTCAAACAAGGCGCGAAGACGGTGGAAGAATACTACCAAGAAATGGATATTGCCATGATACGAGCCAATGTCAAGGAAGACGATGAGCAAACAATGGCACGCTTCCTGAACGGCCTCAACCACCCAATCAAGCGGATTGCCGACTTCCAACCATACTCAAACCTTCTCGAGCTAGTTCATCAAGCGACCAAGGCCGAGCGACAAGTCCAAGATGACTTCAAATATGCCAAGTACTCGTCCAAGACCTATGGCTCCTACTCTCAAGCTCCCGCGACTTCGGCAACTCCTTCCTCCACTAGAGCATCACCAAGTCCTGGCGACAAGTCAAGTTCCAAGCAAGCTACACCTTCCTCGACTCGTTCTCCGGCAAGCAACTACAAATCCAAGACTCCCTCATCTTCGGCGCCACCGAACGACCTCGTCAAGACAAGTTATCTCAAGTGCTTCACATGTGGTGGCCGGGGACACAAGTCCTTCGAGTGCACCAACAAGCGAACTATGATCTTCAACGATGATGGCACTTATGACTCGATGAGTGAAGAAGAAATGGAAGCCCTTGAGCACATGGCCATGCACCGGCATGTCAACGAAGATGAAGATGATCAAGTGTTTTGTGACAATGATTCAAGTCCCTCTCTCATGGTCTCCAAGGTCTTGACGCTCCAACACCATCAAGATGAAGACCAACGGTGCCACATCTTCCACACAAAGGCCGGCATCAATGGGCGTTCCGTGAAGGTCATCATCGACGGAGGAAGTTGTCACAACTTGGCAAGCGAGGAGCTATGCTCCATGCCCCAATTGGTCAAGAAGAAGCACCCTCGTCCCTACAAGGTGCAATGGCTAAGAGACTCCGCCACCATTCAAGTGGAGCATATGGTGCAAGCTTCTTTTAAGATTGGCGCCTACGAGGACACCTTGGAGTGTGATGTAGTTCCTATGTCAGTGTGCCACCTTCTCTTGGGACGACCTTGGCAATTTGACCGTGGAGTCATCCACAACGAATGAACCAACTACTATAGCTTCAAGATGAAAGGCAAGGAATATGTGCTTTGACCAATGTCACCAAGCCAAGTGATCGCCGATAAGCAAGCATCCACCCATCGAGGAGATCCTAGTGAGAGAGTGATCTACCAAAAAGAAAGTGAGAGCCACAAGCCAAAATTGAGCGCCTCTTCGCCAAGAGAGAAAAACTTAGTCCTCCTAGCCACAAAAAGAGAGATGAGAGAAGTGTGTGAGAACCCATCGAGTGTCATCCACTTTGTTCTCCTATGCAAAGATGAGGTGGAAAAAACTAACACTCCTAATCCTCTTCCTCTAGTGTTTTCTCACTTGTTGTAGGAATTCGAGGATGTCTTCCCCGATGAGCTACCTCCCGGTCTTCCTCCTCTACGTGGCATCAAACATAGGATCGACCTCATCCCCGGAGCACCTCTTCCGAACAAGGCTCCCTACTGCGTCAACCCCGAAGAAACTAAGGAGATCCAATGGCAAGTCCAACAACTCATCGACAACGGCCATGTACGTGAAATCTTAAGCCCTTGTGCCGTTCCGGTTATACTTGTGCCCAAGAAAGATGGTACTTTTCGCATGTGCTCCGATTGTAGACCCATCAATGCTATCACCGTTCGTTATAGACAACCCATACCTCGACTTGACGATATGCTAGATGAACTTAGTGGTGCCACTATTTTCTCCAAAATTGATCTTAAAAGTTGTTACTATCAAATTCGCATACAAGAGGGTGATGAATGGAGAACCGCTTTCAAAACAAAATTTGGCTTGTACAAGTGGTTGGTTATGCCTATGGGTTTATCAGAAGCTCTAGGTACTTTCATGCATCTTATGCATTTCGTGCTTCGTCCTTACATTGGAGTTTTTGTTGTGGTCTACTTCGATGACATACTTGTTTTTAGCAAATCCATCAAAGATCATCTAAAACATGTTCGGGCTGTTTTGCAAACTCTTCGCAAGGAACGTCTCTATGCAAACATGAAACAGTGCACTTTTGGCGTTGACAAGCTTATTTTCTTGGGTTTCGTTGTTTCCTCAAAGGGTGTCCATGTTGATGAGTCTAAAATTGAAGCAATTAAAACTTGGCCACAACCCACCAATTTGCAACAAGTGTGTAGTTTTCTTGGCCTTGCGAGTTTCTATCGTCGCTTTGTGAAAGATTTTCGCACTATTGCCGCACATTTGCATGCCTTGAGTAAGAAAAATGCTCCTTTTGTTTCGGGACCGTTGCAATCTACCACTTTTGATGAGCTCAAATCTTTGCTTACACATGCCCCAATTCTTGCTTTACCCAACTTTGACAAAACTTTTGAGGTTCATTGTGATGCAAGTGGTAAAGGAATTGGTGGAGTTTTGATGCAAGAAAAACGAGCTATTGCATATTTTAGTGAAAAACTCTCCGGTGTTCAACTTAACTATCCCATCTATGACAAAGAATTGTATGCTTTAGTGCGTGTGTTACATGTTTGGGAACAGTACCTTAGACCGCATGAGTTTGTCATACATACTGATCATGAGACACTTAAGTACCTTAAAGGCCAAACCAAGTTGAATAAACGACATGCTAAATGGAGTGAATTTATTGAATCTTTCCCCTATGTGATCAAGTACATTAAGGGCAAAGAGAATGTTGTGGCGGATGCCCTTTCCCGCAAATGCATGTTACTTACTCAACTTGAATTGAATGTAGTTGGATTTGATCATATCAAAGATTTATATGAGCATGATGTGACTTTTGCTACTCCTTATGCTAAGTGTGTGATGCATACTTCTTGGGAACGATACTATATCAAAGATGGTTATCTTATGAGAGCTAACAAACTATGCATTCCCGAGTCTTCTCTTCATTTGTTACTTTTGCAAGAGGCTCATGGAGGTGGACTCATGGGACACTTTGGACGCGAAAAGACTTATGCCACGCTCTCCAAGAACTATTTTTGGCCCAAGATGTTTCGCGATGTCGCCCGCTTCACCAACCGATGCTCTACATGTTGCAAAGCTAAGTCACAATCTCAATCCCATGGTTTACATATGCCTTTACCTATTCCACACCAACCTTGGGAAGACATTAGCATGGATTTTGTGCTTGGATTGCCTAGGACTCAAAATGGCAAGGACTCCGTATTTGTTGTTGTGGACCAATTCTCTAAAATGGCTCATTTTATACCATGCAATAAGATAGACGATGCTTCAGATGTTGCCAATCTCTTTTGTAGGGAAATATTAAGGTTGCATGGTGTGCCAAAGACAATTGTGTTGGATCGAGACGTCAAGTTCTTAAGCTACTTTTGAAAGACGCTATGCGCCAAGCTCGGAATCAAGCTACTCTTCTCCATGGCGTACCTTCCTCAAACTGATGGCCAAACGGAAGTCACCAACCGGACGCTTGCAACTCTCCTACACGTGTTGATAAAGAAGAACATCAAGGACTGGGAGGAGTGCCTACCCATCGCCGAGTACGCCTACAACCGCACAAGACATTCTACAACCGGCAAGTCCCCCTTCGAGGTTGTCTACGGCTTCAACCCTTTGTCGCCATTGGACATCCTCCCTCTACCGCTTCAAGAATGAGCAAACATGGACGCAAGTACAAGAGCCACCTACCTCAAGACGATGCATGAAGAAACATGTTCCATGATCGAGCGCCAAGTACAACGACTTGCTTCCAAGCTCAACATCAACAAGTGTCCGATGGTGTTCCAATCGGGTGATCAAGTATGGATACATCTCCGCAAGGACCGCTTCCCCAAGGAATGCAAGTCCAAGCTACTCCTGAGAGCCGACGGACCATTCAAGGTGCTAGCACTGTACAACAACAACGCCTACAAGGTCGACATCCCACGTGACAAGTACAACATAAGCGACATCTTCAACGTCAAAGACTTGGCCAAGTACCATGGTGATGAATAACATGATCCGTGGAAGGATCTCTCCCAAGGGGGGGGGAGATGATGCGGAGCATCCCTCGACTACCCGCACCGACACTCTATCACCACCGCAAGCACCAAGAGGGCCAATGACAAGAGCATGTGCACGCACCATCGAGAACGAGGTTGACTCTCTCCTTTATGAGTTTCGGTCGGATTCGCATGAGAATTGTGTTCTACCTCATAAGGATATGTTATGCATCTTAGGATACTAAGGAGATGATCGTGAGAAGGAGAAGGTGAAGGTTCAAGCATCCATGGAGCAAGAGAAGGAAGGAGAGGTCAAGAGGAAGGAAGAAGAGAAGCTCCTGGACACCCCGGGTGCCCGGATGGAAGGACCCCGGGTGCCCAGACTCGAAGGCAAGGGGAGGGACGAACCCCCTGGACACCCCGGGTGCCCGGTCACCTCGGCCCCGGGTGCCCGGCCTCTGCCTGGGCTGCGCCCCAACCGGCCCTGGGTGCCCGGCCCTCCACCGTGGCATCGCCCAACCGGCCCCGGGTGCCCGGGCTACTCCCGCCCAGCGCCAGGCGGCCACCCCGGGTGCCCGGCCCTGCCACCCCAGTCGGCCGCGGCCCAGTCTGGGTGCCCGGACCCCGTGACTCCGGGTGCCCGGTCCCTCCTTCGTGTCTACACATCTTAGGGATATTTTGGTCCTTTGTTCCCCTCTTTCACCTAGTTTCGTCCCTAGCCCTTATATACTCTCTCCCTAGCACTTTTGGAAGGTTAGAAAAGTATTTTAGAACACCAAAGAGAGCTTTGCTCCTTGTATCCTCCTCCTCTTGGACATCAAGACCCCTCTTTGGGAAGAATCCTTCGGATTATCAAGCCCTCCTCTTGAAGGAGATCAAGATCAAGACCTCACCTAGTGGGAAGAACTTACCTAGTGCTATTTTCCTTGAATTGTTCATGTAATCTTGTGGATCTCTTGTGTGCTACTCTAGTGGATGTGATATTGGGTTTGTTTGAGTGATTTGTGCCTTCTGTTCTTGAGAGTTCTTCCTCTTTTGCCCATCCAAGTGTGAAAAGACCCCCTCTATGGTTTCACCCTACAACACAGCCCATAGCCACCGCGCGCCCTGGCGGGGTCCCTCCCGGACGTGTGGGGTTTCAGGTCTACAAAAGCGCCCGCCGGATTGCTTGTGTACCGCGCTTTCGGACGGGTCTCCTGAAGGAAATATGCCCTAGAGGAAATAATAAAGTTATTATTTATTTCCTTATATCATGATAAATGTTTATTATTCATGCTAGAATTGTATTAACCGGAAACATAATACATGTGTGAATACATAGACAAACAGAGTGTCACAAGTATGCCTCTACTTGACTAGCTCGTTAATCGAAGATGGTTATGTTTCCTAACTATAGACATGAGTTGTCATTTGATTAACGGGATCACATCATTAGGAGAATGATGTGATTGACATGACCCATTCCGTTAGCTTAGCACACGATCGTATAGTATGTTGCTATTGCTTTCTTCATGACTTATACATGTTCCTATGACTATGAGATTATCAACTCCCGTTTACCGGAGGAACACTTTGTGTGCTACCAAACGTCACAACGTAACTGGGTGATTATAAAGGTGCTCTACAGGTGTCTCCGAAGGTACTTGTTGGGTTGGCGTATTTCGAGATTAGGATTTGTCACTCCGATTGTCGGAGAGGTATCTCTGGGCCCTCTCGGTAATGCACATCACTTAAGCCTTGCAAGCATTGCAGCTAATAAGTTAGCTGCGGGATGATCCATTATGAAACGAGTAAAGAGACTTGCCCGAAATGAGATTAAACTAGGTATTGAGATACCGATGATCGAATCTCGGGCAAGTAACATACCGATGACAAAGGGAACAATGTATGAGCGATAAAGATCTTCGTAGAATATGTAGGAGCCAATATGAGCATCCAGGTTCCGCTATTGGTTATTGACCGGAGACGTTTCTCGGTCATGTCTACATAGTTCTCAAACCCGTAGGGTTCGCACGCTTAATGTTACGATGACAGTTATATTATGAGTTTATATGTTTTGATGTAGAGAAGGTTGTTCGGAGTCCCGGATGTGATCACGGACATGACGAGGAGTCTCGAAATGGTCGAGACATGAAGATTGATATATTGGAAGCCTATGTTTGGATATCGGAAGTGTTCCGGGTGAAATAGTGATTTTTCCGGAGTATCGAGGGGTTACCGGAACCCCCCGGGGACTTAATGGGCCTTAATGGGCCTTGGTGGAAGAGAGGAGAGGCGGCTAGGGCTGGGCCGCGCGCCCCTCCTCCCCTAGTCCGAATAGGACAAGGAGAGGGGGCCGGCGCCCCCCCCCTTCTTCTCTCTCTCCTCTTTCCCCCTCCCGAATCCTATTCCAACTAGGAAAGGGCGGGAGTCCTACTCCTGGTGGGAGTAGGACTCCTCCTGGCGCGCCTCTCCCCTTGGCCAGACGCACCCCCTTGCTCCTTTATATATGGGGGCAGGAGGGCACCCTAGAGACACAACAATTGATCATTGATCTCTTAGCCGTGTGCGGTGCCCCCCTCCACCATAATCCACCTTGATAATATCGTAGCGGTGCTTAGGCTTGCCCTGCGTCGGTAGAACATCAACATCGTCACCTTGCCGTCGTGCTGACGAAACTCTCCCTCAACACTCGGCTGGACCGAAGTTCGAGGGACGTCATCGGGCTGAACGTGTGCTGAACTTGGAGGTACCGTGCGTTCGGTACTTGATCGGTCGGATCGTGAAGACGTACGACTACATCAACAGCGTTGTGCTAACGCTTCCGCTTTCGGTCTACGAGGGTACGTAGACAACACTCTCCCCTCTCGTTGCTATGCATCACCATGATCTTGTGTGTGCGTAGGAAAATTTTGAAATTACTACGTTTCCCAACAGTGGCATCCGAGCCTGGTTTTATGCGTTGATGTTATATGCACGAGTAGAACACAAGTGAGTTGTGGGCGATATAAGTCATACTGCTTACCAGCATGTCATACTTTGGTTTGGCGGTATTGTTGGATGAAGCGGCCCGGACCGACATTACGCGTACGCTTACGCGAGACTGGTTCTACCGACGTGCTTTGCACATAGGTGGCTGGCGGGTGTCAGTTTCTCCAACTTTAGTTGAAGCGAGTGTGGCTACGCCCGGTCCTTGCAAAGGTTAAAACATCACCAACTTGACAAACTATCGTTGTGGTTTTGATGCGTAGGTAAGAACGGTTCTTGCTAAAGCCCGTAGCAGCCACGTAAAACTTGCAACAACAAAGTAGAGGTCGTCTAACTTGTTTTTGCAAGGCATGTTGTGATGTGATATGGTCAAGACATAATGCTAAATTTTATTGTATGAGATGATCATGTTTTGTAACCGAGTTATCGGCAACTGGCAGGAGCCATATGGTTGTCGCTTTATTGTATGCAATGCAATCGCCCTGTAATGCTTTACTTTATCACTAAGCGGTAGCGATAGTCGTAGAAGCATAAAATTGGCGAGACGACAATGATGCTACGATGGAGATCAAGGCGTCGCGCCAGTGACGATGGTGATCATGACGGTGCTTCGGAGATGGAGATCACAAGCACAAGATGATGATGGCCATATCATATCACTTATATTGATTGCATGTGATGTTTATCTTTTATGCATCTTATCTTGCTTTGATTGACGGTAGCATTATAAGATGATCTCTCACTAAATTTCAAGATAAAAGTGTTCTCCCTGAGTATGCACCGTTGCCAAAGTTCGTCGTGTCGAGACACCACGTGATGATCGGGTGTGATAAGCTCTATGTCCATCTACAACGGGTGCAAGCCAGTTTTGCACACGCAGAATACTTAGGTTAAACTTGACGAGCCTAGCATATGCAGATATGGCCTCGAAACATTGAGACCGAAAGGTCGAGCGTGAATCATATAGTAGATATGATCAACATAGTGATGTTCACCATTGAAAACTACTCCATTTCATGTGATGATCAGTTATGGTTTAGTTGATTTGGATCACGTGATCACTTAGAAGATTAGAGGGATGTCTTTCTAAGTGGGAGTTCTTAAGTAATATGATTAGTTGAACTTAAATTTATCATGAAATTAGTACTTGATAGTATCTTGCTTGTCTATGTTGATTGTAGATAGATGGCCCGTGCTGTTGTTCCGTTGAATTTTAATGTGTTCCTTGAGAAAGCAAAGTTGAAAGATGATGGTAGCAATTACACGGAGTGGGTCCGTAACTTGAGGACTATCCTCATTACTGCACAGAAGAATTACGTCCCGGAAGCACCGCTGGGTGCCAGGCCTGCTACAGGAGCAACACCAGATGTTATGAACGTCTGGCAGAGCAAAGCTGATGACTACTCAATAGTTCAGTGTGCCATGCTTTATGGCTTAGAACCGGGACTTCAATGACGTTTTGAACATCATGGAGCATATGAGATGTTCCCGGAGTTGAAGTTAATATTTCAAGCAAATGCCCGGATTGAGAGATATGAAGTCTCCAATAAGTTCTATAGTTGCAAGATGGAGGAGAATAGTTCTGTCAGTGAGCATATACTCAAGATGTCTGGGTATAATAATCACTTGATTCAACTAGGAGTTAATCTTCCGGATGATAGCGTCATTGACAGAATTCTCCAATCACTGTCACCAAGCTACAAGAGCTTCGTGATGAACTATAACATGCAAGGGATGGATAAGACGATTCCCGAGCTCTTCGCAATGCTAAAGGCTGCGGAGGTAGAAATCAAGAAGGAGCATCAAGTGTTGATGATCAACAAGACCGCTAGTTTCATGAAAAGGGGCAAAGGGAAGAAGAAGGGGAACTTCAAGAAGAACAGCAAGCTAGTTGCTGCTCTGGAGAAGAAACCCAGGTCTGGACCTAATCCCGAAACTAAGTGCTTCTACTGCAAGCAGACTGGTCACTGGAAACGGAACTGCTCCAAGTATTTGGCGGATAAGAAGGATGGCAAGGTGAACAAAGATATATGTGATATACATGTTATTAATGTGTACCTTACTAGAGCTCGCAGTAGCACCTGGGTATTTGATACTGGTTCTGTTGCTAATATTTGCAACTCGAAACAGGGACTACGGATTAAGCGAACACTGTCAAAGGACGAGGTGATGGTGCGCGTGGGAAATGGTTGCAAAGTCGATGTGATCGCGGTCGGCACGCTACCTCTACATCTACCTTCGGGATTAGTTTTAGACCTAAATAATTGTTATTTGGTGCCAGCGTTGAGCATGAACATTATATCTGGATCTTGTTTGATGCGAGACGGTTATTCATTTAAATCAGAGAATAATGGTTGTTCTATTTATATGAGTAATATCTTTTATGGTCATGCACCCTTGAAGAGTGTTCTATTTTTTATGAGTCTCGATAGTAGTGATACACATATTCATAATGTTGAAGCCAAAAGATGCAGAGTTGATAATGATGGTGCAACTTATTTGTGGCACTGCCGTTTAAGTCATATTGGTGTAAAGCGCATGAAGAAACTCCATACTGATGGACTTTTGGAACCACTTGATTATGAATCACTTGGTACTTGCGAACCGTGCCTCATGGGCAAGATAACTAAAACGTCGTTCTCCGGTACTATGGAGAGAGCAATAGATTTGTTGGAAATCATACATATAGATGTATGTGGTCCGATGAATGTTGAGGCTCGTGGCGGATATCGTTATTTTCTCACCTTCACAGATGATTTAAGCAGATATGGGTATATCTACTTGATGAAGCATAAGTCTGAAACGTTTGAAAAGTTCAAAGAATTTCAGAGTGAAGTTGAAAATCATCGTAACAAGAAAATAAAGTTTCTACGATCTGATCGTGGAGGAGAATATTTGAGTTACGAGTTTGGTCTACATTTGAAACAATGCAGAATAGTTTGGCAATTCACGCCACCCGGAACACCACAGCGTAATGGTGTGTCCGAACGTCGTAATCGTACTTTACTAGATATGGTGCGATCTATGATGTCTGTTACTGATTTACCGCTATCGTTTTGGGGTTATGCTTTAGAGACGGCCGCATTCACGTTAAATAGGGCACCATCGAGATCCGTTGAGACGGCGCTTTATGAACTGTGGTTTGGCAAGAAACCAAAGTTGTCGTTTCTGAAAGTTTGGGGCTGCGATGCTTATGTGAAAAAGCTTCAACCTGATAAGCTCGAACCCAAATCGGAGAAATGTGTCTTCATAGGATACGCAAAGGAGACTATTGGGTACACCTTCTATCACAGATCCGAAGGCAAGACATTCGTTGCTAAAAATGGATCCTTTCTAGAGGAGTTTATCTCAAAAGAAGTGAGTGGGAGGAAAGTAGAACTTGATGAGGTAATTGTACCTGCTCCCTTATTGGAAAGTAGTTCACCACAGAAACCGGTTTCTGTGACACCTACACCAATTAGTGAGGAAGTTAATGATGATGATCATGGAACTTCAGATCAAGTTGTTACTGAACCTCGTAGATCAACCAGAGTAAGATCTGCACCAGAGTGGTATGGTAATCCTGTTCTGGAAGTCATGCTACTAGATCATGATGAACCTACGAACTATGAAGAGGCGATTGTGAGCCCAGATTCCGCAAAATGGCTTGAAGCCATGAAATCTGAGATGGGATCCATGTATGAGAAGAAAGTGTGGACTTTGGTTGACTTGCCCGATGATCGGCAAGCAATTGAGAATAAATGGATCTTCAAGAAGAAGACTGACGCTGACGGTAATGTTACTGTCTACAAAGCTCGACTTGTTGCGAAAGGTTTTCGACAAGTTTCAGGGATTGACTACGATGAGACCTTCTCACCTGTAGCGATGCTTAAGTCTGTCCGAATCATGTTAGCAATTACCGCGTTTTATGATTATGAAATATGGCAGATGGATGTCAAAACTGCATTCCTGAATGGATTTCTAGAAGAAGAGTTGTATATGATGCAACCGGAAGGTTTTGTCGATCCAAAGGGAGCTAACAAAGTGTGCAAGCTCCAGCAATCCATTTATGGACTGGTGCAAGCCTCTCGGAGTTGGAATAAACGCTTTGATAGTGTGATCAAAGCATTCGGTTTTGTAAAAACTTTTGGAGAAGCCTGTATTTACAAGAAAGTGAGTGGGAACTCTGTAGCATTTCTGATATTATATGTGGATGACATATTGCTGATTGGAAATGATATAGAATTTCTGGATAGCATAAAGGGATACTTGAATAAGAGTTTTTCAATGAAAGACCTCGGTGAAGCTGCTTACATATTGGGCATCAAGATCTATAGAGATAGATCAAGACGCTTAATTGGACTTTCACAAAGTACATACCTTGACAAAGTTTTGAAGAAGTTCAAAATGGATCAAGCAAAGAAAGGGTTCTTGCCTGTGTTACAAGGTGTGAAGTTGAGTAAGACTCAGTTCCTGACCACTGCAGAAGATAGAGAGAAAATGAAAGATGTTCCCTATGCTTCAGCCATAGGCTCTATCATGTATGCAATGCTGTGTACCAGACCTGATGTGTGCCTTGCTATAAGTCTGGCAGGGAGGTACCAAAGTAATCCAGGAGTGGATCACTGGACGGCGGTCAAGAACATCCTGAAGTACCTGAAAAGGACTAAGGATATGTTTCTCGTTTATGGAGGTGACAAAGAGCTCATCGTAAATGGTTACGTTGATGCAAGCTTTGACACTGATCCAGACGATTCTAAATTGCAAACCGGATACGTGTTTACATTGAATGGTGGAGCTGTCAGTTGGTGCAGTTCTAAACAAAGCGTCGTGGCAGGATCTACGTGTGAAGCGGAGTACATAGCTGCTTCGGAAGCAGCAAATGAAGGAGTCTGGATGAAGGAGTTCATATCCGATCTAGGTGTCATACCTAGTGCATCGGGTCCAATGAAAATCTTTTATGACAATACTGGAGCAATTGCCTTAGCAAAGGAATCCAAATTTCACAAGAGAACCAAGCACATCAAGAGACGGTTCAATTCCATCCGGGATCTAGTCCAGGTGGGAGACATAGAAATTTGCAAGATACATACGGATCTAAATGTTGCAGACCCATTGACTAAGCCTCTTCCACGAGCAAAACATGATCAGCACCAAGGTTCCATGGGTGTTAGAATCATTATAGTGTAATCTAGATTATTGACTCTAGTGCAAGTGGGAGACTGAAGGAAATATGCCCTAGAGGCAATAATAAAGTTATTATTTATTTCCTTATATCATGATAAATGTTTATTATTCATGCTAGAATTGTATTAACCGGAAACATAATACATGTTTGAATACATAGACAAACAGAGTGTCACTAGTATGCCTCTACTTGACTAGCTCGTTAATCGAAGATGGTTATGTTTCCTAATCATAGACATGAGTTGTCATTTGATTAACGGGATCACATCATTAGGAGAATGATGTGATTGACATGACCCATTCCGTTAGCTTAGCACATGATCGTATAGTATGTTGCTATTGCTTTCTTCATGACTTATACATGTTCCTATGACTATGAGATTATGCAACTCCTGTTTACCGGAGGAACACTTTGTGTCCTACCAAACGTCACAATGTAACTAGGTGATTATAAAGGTGCTCTACAGGTGTCTCCGAAGGTACTTGTTGGGTTGGTGTATTTCGAGATTAGGATTTGTCACTCCGATTGTCAGAGAGGTATCTCTGGGCCCTCTCGGTAATGCACATCACTTAAGCCTTGCAAGCATTGCAGATAATGAGTTCGCTACAGGATGATGCATTACGGAACGAGTAAAGAGATTTGCCGGTAACGAGATTGAACTAGGTATTGAGATACCGACGATCGAATCTCGGGCAAGTAACATACTGATGACAAAGGGAACAACGTATGTTGTTATGCGGTCTGACCGATAAAGATCTTCGTAGAATATGTAGGAGCCAATATGAGCATACAGGTTCCGCTATTGGTTATTGACCGGAGACGTGTCTCGGTCATGTCTACATAGTTCTCGAACCTGTAGGGTCCGCACGCTTAACGTTACGATGACAGTTATATTATGTGTTTATATGTTTTGATGTATCGAAGGTTGTTCGGAGTCCCGGATGTGATCATGGACATGACGAGGAGTCTCGAAATGGTCGAGACATGAATATTGATATATTGGAAGCCTATGTTTGGATATCGGAAGTATTCCGGGTGAAATAGTGATTTTACCGAAGTACCGAGGGGTTACCGGAACCCCCCGGGGCCTTAATGGGCCTTGGTGGAAGAGAGGAGAGGCGGCTAGGGCTGGGCCGCGTGCCCCTCCTCCCCTAGTACGAATAGGACAAGGAGAGGGGGGCGGCGCCCCCTTCCTTCTTTCTCTTCTCTTTCCCCCTCCTGAATCCTATTCCAACTAGGAAAGGGGGGGAGTCCTACCCCCGATGGGAGTAGGACTCCTCCTGGCACGCCTCTCCCCTTGGCCGGTCGCACCCCCCTTGCTCCTTTATATACGGGGGCAGGGGGGCACCCTAGAGACACAACAATTGATCATTGATCTCTTAGCCGTGTGCGGTGCCCCCCTCCACCATAATCCACCAAGATAATATCGTAGCAGTGCTTAGGCGAAGCCCTATGTCGGTAGAACATCAACATCGTCACCACGCCATCGTGCTGACGAAACTCTCCCTCAACACTCGGCTGGATCGGAGTTCGAGGGACGTCATTGGGCTGAACGTGTGCTGAACTCGGAGGTACCGTGCATTCGGTACTTGATCGGTCGGATCGTGAAGACGTACGACTACATCAACAGTGTTGTGCTAACGCTTCCGCTTTCGGTCTACGAGGGTACGTAGACAACATTCTCCCCTCTCGTTGCTATGCATCACCATGATCTTGCGTGTGCGTAGGAAAATTTTGAAATTACTACGTTTCCCAACATCTCCTTCAATGTTAGCTGCGATGCATCACCCTCGGTGTCAGAGGTACATAGTGACGTGTTCGTGTGCAAACACATGGTGTGAGAAAAAGGGGTATTAGACAGATGGACATGTAGAAGTTGGGTGAGTAGGTAGAGTCAATCGACGTGACCAACCTACAGGAATGGTGGCGTGAATGGTGGAACTTCACCGGAACTTGCCGCGCCAGGCTCTGGGCGCCGCCACTTCCCAATTGTCAGCATGTCGGAGCTCCCGCCACCAGCCCACTACCATGCCCTGCCCCGCCGCTTCCTCTTCTCCTCTGCTTGTGGTGACCTTGGCGCCTCGCTTCCACCTACTCTTTCGAGCTCTCTCGCCCACCGGGTTCTCCCTCTCCAAGTCACCCTCTGCCTCTAGGGGAACGGGAATCACGTACCTATCCCGAGGCGTTCTCCAAGCCACCCTCTGCCTCGAGGGGAATAGGAATCACGCACCTCGTCGAGGTGTGCTCGCAGGCGAGGGGCGCTCTATTCCTGCTGGCGGCTGAGAGGAGATGGAGGAGCCATGCCGAGGGCGGCGACGAGCAGGCAACACGAGCAATAGATGAGCTAGGTGATGTGGGAATGGTGGAGGTCGAGAATGAGCAGGGAGATTCGAGAAGCCACGTGATAGATGGACGGCAAGGGTTGTGTTGCGCAATAGCATTGATCTTCTTTTATTCAGGTTGGTTGTAATGATAGTAACATAGCTAGTATCATGCATGCCAACTAGGCAATTTTGATGAGGTGTCATAGAATTAAATGAAGGAAGAGAGGGTTGAGTATCATATCATGATACCATATCATAATAAATACTATGCTACTATGTGTCATGCATGCCAATAAATAATATACTACATAATACTAATATATGATAGTAGTATATGATAGTATCATACACTAGTATCATATGCATGATAGTAGTATATGATACTCCCCATTACAACCAGCCTCAAGGATCAACAATAGAAGTTGCTGCAACTATCCCTAACTCTAAACGGTTGCAATATTGGAAAAGAACCAGAGCTTAGCAGTTCGCCATCTACTTGCTACTACCCACTATGTTTCGTATTTATCTTATGCATGTATCAACTAGATGTATTCTTTCTATGTGTAAACCATATTGCTACAAATCAAGTCCTCAACAAATTACCAAATCTTACAAAACAATAAGTAGTTTATCAATCCATATGGCGCGGCGTGCTGTCGCGCATTACACGCCGGTACTTCAAATGGTAGATTTTCATTCTGGTTGATCTTCCATGCTTGGTGATGTAGATGCTTTCAAGAAGAACGCATCGGATTGGGAACGGCTATCGGAGATCGTCCTGGGGGTGGCGGAGGGTTTTTCATACCTCCACAATGGCTCCGAGATCAGGATCATACGCAGGGACATCAAGGCCAGCAATGTGATGTTGGATGAGAGGTTCATGCCTAAGATTGGCGATTTCGGCCTGGGAATTTTTTTCATGTAGAAGTGCACCGGAAGCTGAATTATGTGCTTGCATGGAGGGTCTATCTATCGCTATCCAAAGAACGTAGCTACCTATCCAGACTAAGATGGACTCCATATTAGCGGTGAATATGGTGAAGGACATAGCCATTGACATATCGTTCTTTGCTTCTCTTGTGGCTGAAATTAAGCATTAGAGATCGCTTCGTTCGACTAGTGTTACTCATATCAACCGCAACCAGAATGTGGCTAGTGATTTCTTAGCTAAATTCGGTAGAACAGAAAGTAGAACTGTAGCCTGGTTGGGTTCAGGCCCCCCAGAGGTAATTAATCTTTGTAAGTCAGACTTGATTCCGCATGAGTAATACAAGTTTTCTACCTGCAAAAAAATAATATCATAACATTTTTCAAATAATAAAATTTGGACATAGATTTCCATAAGGATTCACAAATTACAATATTTGGCAAATAGGAGTTGTCAAACAAATGGCAATATGTAGATTGAACAAATGACAATATGATGAAATTTGACTGTTTATGCATATTTGAGCGGTGCATATCATAATAAAATGGCATGAAATGCACCAACCAAAACTTTAGTTTTGCCCAATAGGCATATCGCCCCAATATTATTATATAATGTGATGTGGAAAACCGAACCATGCGACCATCAACATTCTCCTAGAGTTGGCCTCAGCTAGAAATGACCACATTATTAAGAAATGCCATTAGGGTGACATCATCATAAAAATGCAAACTCAAATAAAGTTTTCCAAAGAAAATATTTAGAAACTTTAGGGAATGAAACATCATAAACTGTGATTAAGATAAATATCATTTCAAAACATTAGTATTTGAACATTAAAATGATACAAAGAAAATATTATCAATTAAAAATGCCATAAATGGCATTAACATTATACCACGTTAATAATTTCCAAATAAAATTTCTAATCGGTCCATTTTATTAAAAAATATTAAACAAGGGTTTTACCACAATTTTAGGCAATTTCAAACATATCAGTAGTGCATGAACATTATTATAAGAATACCATAATATAAAATGCACTACTTTTTTTCTTTTTTGCCTAAAACATAACCTGTCCCTTCATAACCCACGACAACACATTAGAAAACCTTATGATCAATTACATTATTTACATAATTTTGTGCACATGCTTTAAAAAAAGTGTAAAATATTGCCAGAATATCCATAATAATATAGAAATGCACTGAGAAACCGAAAATAGCGGAAAATTTGATTTCGGCCCATGTCCCCACGTCAGCTTATTAACCATTCGGCCTTGCAGCTTAAATCCCAACAAAAAAGATTTATTTTACCGGGCCGAAGTACCTTGGGTCGTAGCCTACAGCAGAGAAAGGCCCTTTTAGCGCACACAGGACGGACTGTTCGCAGCTCCAAGCGGCCCTCAGCCATTCGATCCCAGTAAACGATCCAGATCCTCCTAAGAGGAGAGGAGCAGAATCTTCCCGATTTTTCCGCTCGCGGCGACGGCGCGACGGCGCGGCTCACCAGTCCCCATCGCGGCGCGGCGGCTCCGTTCGCCGGAGGAGCGTGCAGCGTGCTAGCGCCGCGTGCTGCTTCGTCGAACGGCGCCGACCACGTTGCGGTCGCATGGGCTTTTCTTGTGCGGAGCAGAGGGGACAAGGCGATGGTGGCGCGCCGGACTTGAGGAAGGTGGCGGCGGCGTGAATGGCAACAGCGGCCGTTCGCGCCGTCGCCCGTAAGGATGGCACCGGCCATTTCCAACATCACCTGCAAGCTTTTCCGATGAGATGACGGAGGTACGGCGACGGCGCCCTCGCACAGCGAGCTGTGTGGAACCCCGAACGGGAGCCGTCGACGCGGCCATATCAGGCGAGGTCCGAATTCCTGAAAGCTTTTGGGAAATGCTACGTTATTAAAGTTCGGGATTTGGGGGGAGAATTAGGGTCAGGCTTTCTGCATTTGAGGGATTTGGGAATTCTTGAGGGCTTCTGATTTTGCCAATCACTCACTTCTTCTTATTTCTTAGCCGACCCAAGTGAGAGCCTCAGTTAATGCCAATTGCATCTAACAGGAACACGTAACTACTGAACATGATGTACAATTAGGGTGATAACATGATCATTAGGGTCAACAGACAGCAATCTGATCTAATCCTTAAACTTAACCAGAATCGGCAGAGCCCATGCCTGCACCATGGGGACTCCAACAGAGAGGAGATGGCTAGAGAAGATGAGCATCAGGGGCGTAGACTGGAGCAGCGCAGCCATTGGGATGGGTAGCATAGACAATGGCACCAGATATGCAATCTTAGTATTTACCCAAGTAATAATTCAGCGATGTCTAGCACTGAGGCGAAAAGTTGTCGCTTCGAGTCGTACTGAAAAATGAGAGTTTCCTTTATACAGATTGGTTTTTTCAATAAAATCTTTGGTTTTTGTATGATGTGTATGACAACGGCAAGAATTATTGGTGTAGGATTCGACATGCAGTTTGCTGGAGTTGATCCTGCGATCTCGCGGTTTCCGCACTAGACTGTTAGCCTCGCCGCAACATTTGGAAGAAGGCAATCTGGATCCAAATGAATCACATATTTGCAAGAGAAGGGAAGATGAAAACTAATTCCAATGGTACTGATGTTCTCCCTCATGCACTGATTTCTTCCACTAGTCAGATTCTAGTCACACCTGTTTTGAGTTTATGTTGTATTTGTATTGTTCTTGTCGCTCACGTCTTAATAGGACCTCTCTTGTTCCTCAGTCCGACGAGATGAATCCGCGTGGTATGTGACACTAGAGGATGTCCAAGTGAACAGGGTTCCAACAATGACGAGAGCAAGGGGACCTTTCGGTGATCATCCTAACGGTGTGGTAAATCGAGAAACAGAGCAATGCGGCTATCTTCGATAAAGTGAGTTGAGCATTGTCAGCATACTTGACACGATCAAGGCCGAGGCCAGATTGGGGTGGGGGGCCTCGAAGAGGTACTGTCTGCGGTGCCTACTTTGGGTTTGTGGCCTCTCGTACATACAACTATTTCTTCTAGAGACGCAGGGCTTTTGCGCTTTCTCAAAGAAGAAAAGACAATCACCGAGGCATGTATGAAATGAAATTATGTAAGGAAGAAATTCCTGTTAACTGTTGGTATTGTATAAGTTGGTCTCTTCCAGTGAACGGTACCTATTGCCTATATATGTTGCATTGCCCAGGTTGTTGATCTTTTAGGGATTGCTACCCCACTTTGGTATTGCAGACCGAAATTAAACTGAAGATAAGACCACAAAGTGTTGGGTCAAAATTGAGCCCAGAAGCTCAAGAGAGTAATACAGCACTACAGAATATCCTTCAAAATTCTGAACTACTCCGTCTTATGAAACAGCATACTGAAGATGGTATCTTTCGAAATTCTGAACTAACAGAATCGAAGTAGTGAAACAAAGTATTCATCCAGCACAACAACATCCCAGAACTAAACTAAAAAATCCCAGAACTAAACTCAGGATACATCATTCAGTTTAATTGGTCACACATGTTTCGAAGACGGGGACCAATCTCAAACAGCACTTCGTTACACTTGGAAGGTCGATGATCACCTGAGCTCCCTCTAGAGCAGAGGGTGACAGACACTGCAGGCCTTGCTGCCTGCGAGGAAGCATTCGTGGCAAATACACCTGTGTACTCTGGGTGACCTGGCTGTGCTTCCCGTCCTGTCGTGGCAGCCGACGCACAGCTCTGCGCCGTGGGCCATCTCCACGGCCGCCACCGCCTTGGCCACTGCCGCCGCCGCCGCCGCCGCCGCATCACCTGCCCTCTTCCTCGCCGCCACTGCCACCGCCGCCGCATCCATTGCCTTCTTCGTCGCAGCCGCCAGCTCCTTCTTCTTCTGATGGCGCAGCCGGTTGACAAGTCGCGGGCTCGTGACTGGCGCACCGGACTCATCTCTCGGCGGCTCGCGGCTTCTGTCCCGCTCCCGCTCACGGCTCTCCTGGCCAGCCTGGAAGGCCAGCCTCCGTTTCTCCCTGGAGGCTTCGTCTCCCTCCTCTGTCAGGAAGACGGTGGCTGGCGCCCCCGCCGCCGCTCCCGCCATCTCTGCCCGCGCGTCCGCCCTCTCTCCCGGCTCCTTGGCACTCGCCAAGAGTCGACGGTTCGTCATCCCCGTCGGGGCGTCATCACCTCGGTCGGCTCCGTTGAAGAAGGCCGGTGGGTTCCCGCTCCTGAGCACGACGCCCGTGTCGGAGCGCCCCTCTTCGTGATGACGATGGTTGCAAGGTTGGGGCGCTCGGTTAAGGAAGAAGGCCTCCCGCCCGAGGCTGACTTCATAGGCCGTATCCCGGGCGGCGGCTGAAGCTGCTCCGGCAATGTGCGCGGTGTAGGTTGCCCGATCGAGGCCGGACCCGAGGGGAACTGGGTAGATAGGAAGAATTCACAAGAAACCGTGAAACAGAGCAAGAACCAATAAAGAATCCAAGAAAGCGCGAAAGAAACAAGAAGCAATGCATGAAGGGGGAGAGCGTACCGCCCCAGCCTGCAGTGGTCGGCGCATGGAGGGGCGCCGGCGTCGAGGTCCCAGGAAGGCGGGCGTCGTGTCGGGGCGCGGGAGTCCTGGTCGGCGCTGGCGTCGGAGTCCGGTCGGGAGCTCCCGGACTTGTCTCCATCTCCGGAGAGGGATAGGGGCGTCCCGTAGGCGCGTCGGAGTTGGCGTCCCGTCTCTTCGTCGGGCGCTTCAGCAAGGATTGCGTCCAGCCCGGGGTCAGATGAAACGCCGAAGGCCAAAGAGGAAGAACGCGGGATCGGGAGCGGCCAATTTGTAGTGCGCCTGGAACGGCCACCTGAGACGATGAGAGAGATGGTTTTTTTATTATAAGTTATATAAGAGATGAGATTTTCTAACGAGCGGATTATCTGTATACGCTGCAAACACTTCCGTATGTTTTTCTTTTTACATAAAAATACAACTGTATATAGACCCCACCGGCATATAACCCTCTCCAATTCCGAAGCATTGTAGTTGCATCAATTCGTCGCCACGTGCATTTGCGAGCCGTCCGGTGTTATCTAGTGAGAAGAGATATCGCATGACGTTCCGTAGTCGAGGTACGATGTTAGGAGGGGTTACTAACCGAGTCATTTTATAGTGCATCCGGACGATATGAACCGTCCGTCGGAGCGAATTCAATGATCCAGATTTGATGCAATACGCTGATGCCATGTTATTATATCAGACCCCGGAGGGCATTTTCGGGAGAAAAAAACATTTCGAACTGATCAGATTTTCCCTTCCAAATATTTCGAAGGTATTCTTGGTACGAATTTCAGGGTTGTTTGCGGTTCGATTTTTATCCCATTCGCTAGGGTTTATTCCTCGCCGCCGCTAGGGTTTTAATCCTCGCCGGCAGGATCTAGCCGCGCGTCGCGGCCCCTCCCTCCCTCCACCCCAATTGCCTCGCGATCTCGCACCACCTTTTCAATGAAGAACACGAGAGGAGGCGCACTTCCCTCCCCGCGGTGGCCGCCGGCGAAGATTTGGCACCATCTCACCTCCCAGTCCTCCATGCGGGTGCCTATAGCCACAAGGTTATAGGCAACGTCTTTCCCAGACCCCAATTGGTTGTTTGCGTCCTCTACGCCTCTCCGCCATGGCCGCAGCTTTGATCTGGCCATGCATCTCGTCCGAAGGCAAGGTGGTTGGGTATGGATCATGTTCTGCGGGACTAGATGAAGCCGGGCGTCGGCCTCGACGGCCAGCCCCATTCGTGCAGCCCCGACTGCAAGATCTACGAACCTTCAATCGTTGCATTCATACACTTATACATTCATTCAACATGTATTCTTTCAATTTGGCTGATAAGTGAGATTTGGAGATCAATAGAGATGATAAGCTATTAATTTTGGAATGTATTATAAACAATTCATAGCTTATGTTGCTCAATATTTATGAGGCTCGCTTCTTCTTGTGCAATTGCTGGACTGGGATCAACAGACTTGGCATGTGCTTTATAAGAAAAATTAGATTCACATAGGATATCCACCGTTTGAAGATTAGTGTTAATTCTTATTACGATGTTTTAGCCTTGTTAATGGGGGAGTAATGATCCTCGCAAAAAGCAAAGAGAAAGGAATGAGCATTCAATTCTTCCATATGTTGCATTTCATTCTTCCGTGTTTAGTTATGTCCAACATTTGTTACATGCACACACTTGACAAGGTTAGTACAAGTAGTAATCTTTCGTCTGTTTCGTAGGGCTATGACAGAACATGCTATGTGATTCCCTGAGGCAGGATGGATGTACCATGGCCACCCTACTGCCACTAATAGAAAACAGGGCTTTGGTCCAGGCCGGGTCAGCCCATTAGTCCCGGTTCAGTCTAGAACCGGGACCAATGGGGGCATTGGACCCGGTTCGTGAGCCCAGAGGGCCGGCCGAGCCACGTGGGCCATTGGTCCCGGTTCGTCTGGACCTTTTGGTCCCGGTTGGTGGGACGAACCGGGACCAATGGGCCTGGCTCCTGGCCTACCACCATTGGTCCCGGTTCATGGCATGAACCGGGACCAAAGGCTCCCCTTTAGTCCCAGTTCATGCCACGAACCGGGACTAAAGGGTTTGCCCAGAGTTTAGTCCCATCACGCCAACCGAATGGGCGCCACACCTGTTTATAAGCCCGTCCCTCTCTGCGTTGTTGAGCTCCTCTCAAAGTGAAAATAGATGCACCTATAGAGGAAATTGGACCTAAATTCATAAATAAAAATTAATTATGAATTTATGTTTAATTTTCTCTATAAGTGCATCTATGTTCACTAACAGAGAAGTATTTATTTTTTGTGACCTAAAAGAAAAAAGAAATCACTAAAAAACTATAAGTATTTAGTTCTAAGTAGAAATGAAAAAATAAATAGCAAAAAAGAAAAAAAATATGCCTGTAATATTTGTTATGACTAACTAAAATTACCAAATTGAGTAAAGTTATTCATAAACTAGTGATTCACACAAATTTTAAAAAATTCAAATTTAAACTATTCAAATTTAAACTATTCAAATTTTAAAACTAATGGCACTAACAGAAAGTTTATAATTTTTGTGACCTAAAATAAAAAAGAAATCACTACACAACAAAAAAACAAAAAAAGTGCCACCTACTATTAAATAGCAGGAAAAAGATTGACTCAAAAATCAATTTTAACTATTCTACAAAGTGTTTTCACACAAACTTAGTAAACTAGTGATTCTAAGCCTGCCCTGTAGGCCCACAGGCATTGCAGTGTCCAATTAGGCCCATAAGCCTGCATTTCAGAGGAGTTCGAGAGGGAAGAGGCAGCGGAGCTTATAAACAGGTGCTGGTCACTCTCAACTAGCGAGGTGGGACTAAACTCCCACCATCGCGCCAGCGCAAGGCCATAGGTCCCGGTTGGTGGCACCAACGGGGACTAAAGGGGGGAATTGGTCCCGGTTCGTGACATGTCTGAAGATTATGAAAAGTTTCATGAACTCCCTTCAAAGTCAAGGCTAACCCAAGCATCCTGATAAACGATGAAGATTATCCATGGTTACGGCGCAATAAGCAAATGACACAAGCGAAGAAAAAGTGAAGACTTTCTCCCGCAACTATTATGATGATACCATGCCAACTTTGTAACAGACGAGTATGATACCATTCTCCGTTTTGTACATGCACATGTTATGCCAACTTTTTCAGAGTTCATTTCAAATGCTTTAATGTCTTCTGGTTTGGCCCTCGTAATACCATTAATCTCGGTTCACTCCTTGTCAACAATGTTCTCACCAAGAACACTCTCAAGAGGGCAACAAACTTGTGATTCACACAAATTTCAAAAATTCAAATTTTAACTATTCTAATTTGAAAACTAATGGCACTAACAGAAAGTTTATAATTTTTCTAAAACTAAAAACAAAAAGAATTTAAAAATAAAGCAAAAAACAAAAGAAAATAAATAATACAGAAAACAAAACAAAAAAACTGAAATAAAAATAAAAATAGCAATAATAAGTATTTTGTTGTAAGTAGAAACAAAATAAAATAAATAAAGCAACAAATAAAACAAAAAAACAAAAAAAGTATTTTCAAATTTGAAAACTAATGGCAATAACAAAAAGTTTATAATTTTTCTAAAACTAAAAGCATATGGAATTAAAAAATAAAGCAAAAAACAAAAGAAAATAAAATAAATAAAGCAACAAAAAACAAAAATAAAATAAATAAAGCAACAAAAAATGCCACCTACTGGGCCCCCACAGCCTGAATACGACTAGAAACCCATCCATGGGCCAGGATTTAGGCCCGCAGGAGACCCAGTAGGCCCACAGGCATAGCAGTGACAATTAGGCCCGAAAGCCTGCAATGGAGAGAAGCTCAAGAGGGGTGCGGCGGTGGGGCTTATAAACCACTGCACACCCCTCTCAACTAGCAAGGTGGGACTAAACTTTCGACGCGGGCGCAGCAGCACAAGGCCTTTGGTCCCGGTTGGTGGCACCAACCGGGACTAAAGGGGGGAATTGGTCCCGGTTCGCGACAGAAACCGGGACTAATGCCCCCTTTTAGTCCCGGTTGGTGTCACCAATCGGGACCAATGGCCTTCGCTTCCCGCCCTTTGGGCTGCCGAAAAGTGGCCTTTGGTCCCGGTTGCTGGCACCAACCGGGACTAAAGGGGGCATTAGTCTCGGTTTCTGTCACGAACCGGGACTAATTCTTCGTCTATATAAGTAGCACTTGTGAAATTTTCTATTCAGTTTGTTCTTCGCCCCGCCCGACGACACCGCCAGGCTGCGCCTCGCCGTCGCCCCTGCCTCCGACGCCGTCCCGCGCGGCCGCAGAGGCCGTCGCCGCCCCGTGCCCCCTGCCATTCAGTCGCCGCGCCGTACCCCTCACCGTCGTTGTCGCCACCCCCTGCCTTCCTCATCCGCCCGTCGCGCCGCGCCCCTCACCGTCGCCGTCTCCACGCCTCTCACCGTCGCCGTCGCCGCGCCCCTCACCGTCGCCGTCGCCGCCCTCACCGTCACCGTCGCCGCGCCCCTCACTGTCGCCGCACCCCTCACCGTCGCCGCGCCGCGCCCCTCACCGCCGCGCCGCGCCCCTCACTGTCGCCGCGCCCCTCACCGCCGCGCCGCGCCCCTCACCGTCGCCGTCGCCGCGCCTCTCACCGTCGCCGCGCCCCTCACTGTCGCCGGCCTCCTCGTCGATCGTCGCCGGCCTCACTAAATTGCGTAATTTCCTAATTTAGTGTGTAGGTTAATTTAGATGCGTAATTTATAGGATGTAGAGTTAATTGAGTTGTTAATTTAGTGTGTAGTTAATTTAGATGCGTAGTTTAGATGTATAGTTAATTGAATTGTTGTAGTTAATTTAGATGTATAGTTTAGATGCAAAAGTTAGAATTTTTTACTGTTGGTGATATTATTGTTGCATATGCAAAAGTTTGTGTGTTCATATATATGCAAAGAATATGTCAATTTTTTCATAGATTTTTTATGAAATTTTTTGTTGTAATTTTGTTCATAGAATTTTTATTTTGTTCATAGATTTTTTATGATTTTTTTCTATTGTAATTTTGTTCATAGAATTTTTATGATTTTTTTGTTCATAGAATTATCTTTGTCAATTTACGTATATGTTCATATTTAGAAGAAAAAGAAGGAGAGAAAAAAGGAAAATAAGAAGAGGAAGAAGGAGGAGAAGAAGAAGAATAAGAAGAAAAGGAGAGGAATAACAGGAGAAATAAATAAGAAGATGAAAAAGAAGAAGAAAAAGAGGAGAAGAAGAAGGAATAGAGGAGAAGAAGAAGAATATTCTTCTTCTTCTCCTCCTCTATTATTCCTTCTTCTTCTCCTTTTTTTTCTTCTTCTTCCTCTTCTATTCCTTTCTTCTTCTCCTCTTTTTTTCTTCTTCTTCCTCTTCTTATTTTTGTTATTGGGTATGTCGTTGTCGATATACCCCCCCTCCCCGATAACTTTTAGTAATTAGTACTACTTAGAAAGTGTTTAATGGAATTAGTTAGAACTAGGGAAACTTGTTTATTTTTAGTAAGTACTACATTATTCTATTTATAGTAAGTGCTTAGTAGTTGAACTAGTTGATTTAATAAAACTGGTTTATTTTACTATAGAAGTAGTTTATTTTTAGTAAGAAAATTAATAGAACTAGTTTATTTTTTTAGTTAAAGCAATTATTCCCGCATCGACGTGGACGATGCCTATCACTACTAGAAAAAGGGCTATAGATGGGATTGACACTAATGGCGCACCATACAAGCGATGCGCTATTAGTATATACTAATGGCGCACCACCTTCTGATACGCCATTAGAGTTGAAACTACTAATGGCGCACCTGGCCCAGGGTGCGCCATTAGTATCAAATTTTTTTGAACTAGTGCGCCTGTCCAAACATACTAATGGCGCATCCAGACACAGTGCGCCATTACTAGTTGTAACGAGTAATGGCGCACCTGTCGGAAAGTGCGCCACTAATGTTGTTTTTTTATTATATTTTTTATTCCTTTTTTTTTGCAAAACTACTAATGGCGCACTGTTCCACCGTGCGCCATTACTAGTTTAAACTAGTAATGGCGCACTGTGGGACAGTGCGCCATTAGTATGTTTTTTTTTGCAAAACTACTAATGGCGCACCACCAGAAGGTGCGCCATTAGTGAGCTGGATTACTAATGGCGCATTTAGAGCTGGTGCGCCATTAGTAAGTGGGCAGCAACAAGATATTTTGGACAGCCTCTTCTACCCACACTCACTTTCTCCCCACTTCATTCTCTCCACCTCCTCCTTGTCTCGGGTGCCTCCTCTTTTTCACCTCATTTCCATCATAAATTCATTCAATTTAAGTGGTTAAATTACCTTGTTTTGATAGGTAAGTAAGGGGGGAAGCTATATTTATGTTGTTCTCCCTACAACAATGTGCACATGCACTTTTTATGGCCTAGCTAGATCTATGTATGTTCGTGGTGTTGTATATGTTTGTGGTGTTGCATATGTGTTTGTGTTTGGAGCTGTACCGGTATTTGAAATGCGATAGTTGCCAATATTTTTCCAGAATGTTGATTCATTTCCGTTTCGGCGAGAAATTTGGCATTAAGCATTCTTTTTGGTCCTATTTTTAGGGAAAGTCATGCCAAATTTTTTCTTGGTTGTAAAATATCGTTTTGCTCTACCCCGCAGGCGACCATGGTCCGCATGATGACCGAAGGCATCGTGAATAGGTTTTTGAGGTCCGCGAAGGCCGAGATGCTTCAAAAGAACGAGACGGAGATAAGATGTCCGTGTCAAAGATGCAAGCTGAAGAGCCTTATTGCGGACCCGGAATCCGGGTAGGTGCGGGACCACCTGCTCTTGCGTGGTTTCATGGAGGCTATCAGTGGCAAGGTGATGAAGATGACTACGAAGTCGTCCATGGGGGCCGGGCAAGAAATGAGGAAGGGCAGCAAGACAACCACCGCGGCTCGGGCGGGCGAGAAGACGAAGAATCCCCAGGAGATGATCACGACGGTGATGCTGTACACAGTCATCATGTAGAAGATGCAGGACATGATGATGAGGAAGATGCTGGAGCAGACGACAGGCATGATCACGAAGATGATGATGCCGGCGGAGCAGACGACGCTGGACCATCTATGGGCTGGGTGCAGGACCCTCATATTCAAGAGCTGCTTCTCAAGCAGACGGATAACGCAAGAGCTGCCGCCCGAGAGAAAGCCAAGATGGATCAACTTGAGTTAGACGCGGTTACTCCATTGTATGAAGGATGCAGGCCCGAGGATACCCGCCTGAAAGTAACGCTCATGGCTCTGGAGATGAAGGTAAAACACAAAATGACCGACGCATGCTTCGACGAGAACTTGTCATTCTGGCACGAACATCTTCCCAAGGGGAACAAGTGCCCGACCAGTTTGGAGGAGGCGAAGAAAATCGTGTGTCCTCTAGATTTACCGCACATGAAATACCATGTGTGCATGAACAATTGCATCATTTATCGGGACGAGCACGCGGAGTCTACCATATGTCTGGTGTGCGGCGTCACTCGATACAAGAAGAGGAAGAAAGCTCCTCGAAAAGTGGTGTGGTACTTTCCAATCACTCCTCGTCTGCATCGGTATTTCGCGGACCCTAAGGTAGCAAAGCTCCTGCGTTGGCACGCGGATAGGGAGGAGAAGAAGCGAGAAGATGACGCAAATGATCCGGAGATAGATAAAAAAGACAAGATGCTGAGTCACCCTAAGGATGCGAGCCAGTGGCAAGCGTTGAACTTCGAAGACCCAGAATTTGGGAACGATCCAAGGAACATCGTGCTGGGCACGAGCACCGATGGAGTCAATCCGTTTGGCAGCCAGAGAAGCACACATAGCACCTGGCCTGTGTTTGTGTGGATGTACAACCTTCCCCCCTAGTTGTGCATGGAGAGGAAGTACATTCACATGAGTATGCTAATTGAAGGACCAAAACAACCAGGGAACGACATCAATCTGTATCTGGGGCTGCCGAAAGAGGAGCTTGACACGCTGTGGAAAACGCCAGCCAATACGTGGGACGCCGGAGAGAAAGAATATTTCCCCATGAGAGCCGCGCTGCTCACGACGGTGCACGACTATCTCGGTTACGGATATGTCGCAGGGCAGGTGGTCCACGGATTTTCTGGATGCGTCAGGTGCATGGATGACACAACGTATCGCCAGCTAGATAGAGATCCCGGGTCTTTGAAAACCGTGTTCATGGGACATCGAAGGTGGCTTCGTGATGATGACCCGTGGAGAAAACGCAAGGATCTGTTCGATGGTGAAACCAAACCCCGAGGACGCCCGCGTACGAGGAGCGGCGAGGAAATAGACGGGCTGTTGAAAAATTGGAAAGACTACCCACTGCCGGGAAAGAAGCAAAAGGCGCCAGAGCCGGGAAAGAAGCGAAAGGCGCCAGAGCCGCTGCTGAAGGTATGGAAAACGAGGTCTGTTTTCTGGGACTTGCCGTACTGGAAGATCCACCATGTGCCTCACAGCCTTGATGTCATGCATATCACGAAGAACGTGTGCGAGAGTCTGCTTGGTACCCTGCTCAACATGCCAGAGAGGACCAAAGATGGGCCGAAAGCAAGGGCAGACTTGAAATCAATGGGCATCAGGCAGGAGCTTCACGCTATATATGATGATCATGATGATGATGATGATGAGGCGAAGCAGGACACGGAAAGTCGTCGCAAAGGCAAGAAGGCCAAGAAGACCGGAAATGAGTACCCTCCCGCGTGCTTCACTCTAAGTCAGGAGGAGATCGAGCAGTTTTTCACCTGCCTCGTAGGAGTAAAAATTCCTTACGGTTACGCGGGGAAGATAAGCAGATACCTAGACCCAGCGAAGCTGAAGTTCAGCGGGATGAAGTCTCACGACTGTCACGTGCTGATGACGCAGATACTTCCAGTTGCAATCCGTGGGATCATGGACGCGCACGTCCGTGAAACCCTATTTGGCCTATGCAACTTTTTCGACGTCATCTCTCGGAAGTCTGTTGGCGTGAGGCAACTCAGAAGGCTACATGAAGAGATCGTGGTGATACTATGCGAGCTTGAGGTGTACTTCCCGCTCGCATTCTTCGACGTATGGTGCATCTGCTGGTCCATATCGTGGACGATATCATCCAACTCGGGCCGACGTTCCTGCACAACATGATGCCGTTCGAAAGGATGAATGGTGTCATCAAAGGATACGTTTGCAACATGTCACGTCCAGAGGGAAGCATAGCCAGGGGCTTTCTGACCGAAGAGTGCATCTCCTACTGCACGAATTATCTAGGCATCGAGAACCCCGTTGGTCTGCCCGTCAACAGGCACCTCGGCAGGCTCGCTGGATGGGGTCACCGTGAGGGTCGTCGCGAAATGCATGTCAATTTCGAGGGTCGACTCGCCGACTTTGAAAGAGCAAACCTAGTCGCGCTACAACACATAGACGTGGTCGATCCTTGGGTGGTACAGCACAAAACCTTTATTAAGAAGACGTACAATGACCGAGGCCAATAGAGGACGGACGGAGATATACTCAAAGAGCACAACTCATGTTTCACGCGTTGGTTCAAGCAGAAGCTTCTGTCGTACCATTTACATGAGGATTCTTCCGCGGAAGAACAACTCATATTCGCCTTGTCACAGGGCGCCGAGCACAACCTGATGACCTATGAGGCGTACGATATCAACGGCTACACATTCTACACCGAGGCCAAGGACATGAAGAGCGATGGTTATCAGAACTCCGGGGTAACGATGGAATCCTACACTGGTAACAACAAGGACAGATACTACGGAAGGATCGAGGAGATCTGGGAGCTGAGCTACGCTGGAGAGAAGGTCTTGATGTTCCGTGTCAGATGGGCCAAGAGCGTCCTAAAAGAAGACCGGTATTTCACCACCATGGTTATACACGAAGCCAAATCCAAGACCGCGGGCGCAAACGTCACCGTGAAAAATGAGCCATGGGTACTGGCTTCCTAAGTGGACCAATGCTTCTTCATTACCGACCCGTCAAAGCCCAGTCATGTTGTCGTGAGGAGAGGCAAAAGGAAGATCACCAGAATGGATGGAGTAGCCAATGAGCAAGACTTCGACAGGTACGGCGACCCGAGGATCGAACATGACGACGATGATGAAGTAGCAGCATACACCACAAGAAGAAGTAGGACCACCCTACCTAAAGGACGTCCGTTCCACAGAAGAACTCCATTTGCGAAAAAGAAGGGCAAGAAGATTGTGAACAGATAGCTAGCTAAGATCGATTGTATTTAAATCGTAGCCTTCATTTCTCGATTGTATTTCATGGGCACTTTTTGAACTATCATGAATATTTTTAAATTTCATGGACACTCGATCTCGATCCCCCTCCATCTCGATCGCTATCCCACCTCGCCAGTTCCGGTCCCCCTCGCCGCCGAGCACCCCCCGGTCCACCGGCCGCCGTCGCCGACCCCTCGCACCCTCGATTCCCCTACTCAACCGCCGCCGCCGACCCCCCGCACCCCTCCCCTACTCAACCGCCGCCGCCGACCCCCCGCACCCCGCGCACCCTCCCCCGCTCCACCGGCATAACTGTTTGATGATATTTTTTAAAAAATATTACTGTCTTATAAAAAAAATATTACTGTTACTGTCTTATAAAAAAATATTACTGTTATGATTTAAACAAGTTTAAAAAAATTATTACTGTCTTATAAAAAAATACTAATGGCGCACCACGGTGAGGTGCGCCATTAGTATGGATGTACTTATGGCGCACCGAGGGGTGGTGCGCCATTAGTATTGTGCCATTGCTATAAGAAAAAAAATACTAATGGCGCACCAGGGTGAGGTGCGCCATTAGTATGGATGTACTAATGGCGCACCGAGGGGTGGTGCGCCATTAGTATTGTGCCCGGCCCCATCCATATTCCCTCCCCGGCCCCTCCCTATCCCTTCTCTCTCCCTCGCCCTCGCCCTCGATCCCCTTCCCCTCTCCTCTCCCGACGCCGCTGCCCCGCCGCCTCGACGCCCTGAAGCTGCCCCGACGCCCCGACGCCGCTGCCCCGCCGCTGCCCCGACGCCGCCCCGACGCCTCGACGCCGCCTCGACGCCCCGACGCCGCCTCGACGCCCCACCTCCCTCCTCCGCTCCTTCTCCTCCTAGGTAACCCCCGCTTCCCCGCCCCTCTCGCCCGCGCCATTCCTCTGCCTCGCCGCACCGTTTCTCTGATCGGTGCTGTTGGGTGTAATGAGTAGGGGAGGCTGAGGAGGTCCAAGAACGGCCGCTCGTCGCGGCTGGTGGTGCGCGCGGACGCCAAGCCCTAGCCGCCCCGACGCCCTAGCCGCCCCGACACCCCGCCGCCCCGGTGCCCCGGTGAGCTTCCCCCTATTTACGCCGTAGAGAGAAGTTCCTTCTTTTTTTCTAAGTGCACTACAGTTGTTCTATGGTTTTTTTAGCACAAATTTCAGATATAAAATTTCAGACATGACACTGTTTGGACATTAATTTGAGTAGATGAACATTTTGTGGTTCTGCTAGGACTTGCTCCAGATTTTTTAACCCTAGGATTTCTTTTCTTTTAGTTCTTTTCTTACAGAAAATTTACTGAAAATTCAGAAACTTGGAGTAACCTGTGGACTCTACTTTTTTGGTGTCCTACTCCTGAATTTTCATGTCACTTGTGCTATTGCCAAGCATGACATGGCCATTTTTTGTTCTGTTTTTGATGGAGAGAACAACCTATGAAGCTGTATTTATGAAATGTGGTGATGATCTTATCTGCAAGAATGAAAATGATGGGCTATGTTTCTAAAATGTGGTGATGATCTTATCTTAGCTGTATTTCTGAACTGGTAGCTAAGTGTATTACTTGTGATGATGCTGCTGCTGCTGCTGTACTACTTGTGATGATGTTGCTGTTGTACTACTTGTGATGCTGCTGCTAGTTGTGATTTTGTCAAGTGATGCTGCTGCTACTTGTGATCTTCTAAAATGACCCCTTTCTCCTGAAACGTTGATTAATTTCCGTTTTGGTTGAGAAATGGGGCACTCCTAGGTCAAGAAAATTAGCAAAGGTCATGCCCAATTTTCTTGACCTAGAAGGTGCCCGATTCTCAACCAAAATAAAAATTAATTTGCTTTAGTGGTTGGATTAGTTTAGTATTTTTTTCACACACTCAGACACCCTTGCTTGCCATGTGTGTGAGAGATATAGTGAGAGGAGACAAGAAGAAGGGGGTTAGGAAGATGTTGCCTGCTCATCATAGCTAACCATCTCCCCCTTTTCACCCCTTTTCCTTTGTCTTTTGTGGGTTGCAAGGAAGCTACTGTCTTAGCTAGCTTAGCTTGTGCACAAATCCCAGTGTTACAATCTAGAAAATTAGCCTGCAAAGATGAGGTCCCATGCTGGCTGTACCACTGCATCATGCAACAGTGCCTTCAAGATCCAAGGCAATATCACAAACATCATATGCAATTTGACCAAACTCACAACCTTGTATCTTTGCAGCAACCAACTTTCTAGACACACCCCTGAAGAACTAGGTTACCCTGAGAACGTGGACTTGGACCTTAGCAACAACACACTAACAGGTTCTATCCCAAAACACCTAGGCAATATCACAAACTGCTGCTGACCATATGATACTGCTTGGAGATGCATATATTATTTCACCTCTTCACATGCCAATGTATTTTCCATGTTGTGATGGAGGCCTTTTTTGCCTTGTCCACCTGAGAGGCCCTTGAGTTTGCTGGAATGTCGATTAACTTCTGTTCCGGCAAATTCGGGTACTCCATATGTCCTATTTTCAGCAAAGGTCATGCTGAAATTTTCCGTGAATTTTAGCATGACTTTGCTAAAAATAGGACATATGGGGTACTTGTGACTAATGCATGGACCGGGGTATCTTAGAGATCTTGTTCCTTGACAATAACCAACTTTTTGACAAAACTTTGTTCCTATTTAGAGAGAAACATGGCCAACAACGATGAGGCCGGGGGTTCGGGCGTCAAGGCATTCTGGGAGCTGTCCCAGGAGATGGAGGAACAACCTCACTTGTATGAGGACGCCGCCTTCCCCACCGATCCTGAGACCACTGATGGTACCGCCGAGGATGACCCCACTGATGCCACCACTGATGGTGCCGCCGAGGATGCCACCACTGATGATGGCGGCGCACACACAGATGGCAGCCAACCGAAGAGGCAACGGAAGGACCGACGCCCAACCGTGCTCCGCACCCTCAAGGAGGAAGTTACTGAAGTGGACTCCAATGGTAATCCAACGGCGCCCGAACGAATAGTCAAGGGGTACTCGCTTCAGCTCGGGTGCATTCTCCGGAGCACCGTCTTGATCAACACCGAGAACCTCAGGCATCCCGACCGAGGGAATTTGCGCAACCTCCTCTTCACGAAGCTGCACGAACGATACAAGTTCCCCGCTGAATTTGAAAACACAAGTCTCAAAGGGAATAAAGTGAACAGTGCTGCCCTCACGAAGATGAGCACGGCCCTGTCTACTTGGAAAAGCAATGTGAAGAGAATGATCGAGAAAGGTGAGAGTTATGAGAAGATCAAGGAGAAAAATCCTTCGATAACCGAAGATGACTACAACGACTTCAAGATCAATTGCTCGAGCACCGCAAGCTCCGAATCAAGTAAGTGGGGGAAAGAAATGCGGGAGCTGAACTTAGGGGAACACACACTCGGTCCCGGCGGTTATAGAGTGGCGGAGCCTATATGGGACAAGGAGGAGGCGGACCGTGCCGAGCAAGGCCTACCGCCCCTCTTCGATAAATACGGTGACAAGCAGACCAGGAACTTTGTCAGGGCCCGATACAAGAAGGACCCGAAAACAAAGGAGCTTACCACGGATCCGAAGACCAGGGCGCTTGAGCTTGTTCTGGTAAGGAATACACCCCCGCGTAATTAGCTCCATATGGTTGCATTCTAATTAATGAAGCCAAATTTCTAAATGGTTCACATTCCTTCCGCAGGCGACTGAAAGTAGTAGCACGGGGTCGACTAAGAGCAACCCTTGGGACACCACTCTAAATAGGGCGTTGAATGTAATGAAGAACAAGGATAAGCTCAGTAAGCCGACGTCAGCTGGTCGTGTGGCCGGCAAAGGCTTGTCGACAAAATGGTCGTCATACTATAACACTGGTGGGCGAAAGGAGAAAAAGACTAGCTCGGAACGCCAGGTGCGCGAGGTTCAAGAACTCAGGGCACAGGTGGCGCGGATTCCGGAGATTGTCCAAGAGCAAGTGGAACAACAACTCGGAAGGACGATCACCGCCATTGTGCCTACCTTGATCCAGGGGATTAGTGCGTGGATTGCGGGCGGCCAACAGGGGCCGCCCCTGATTCCTAGCTTCACGGCCAACAACTCGCAGAACTCGATGGCGGGGCCATTGGTGTCTCCGGCGGAGCTGGCATTGGTGTCTCCGACGCCGGCATGGGAGCTTAATGCACCCGGGTGTACGCCGGCCGGCACCCTTGCAGCAAGCGGCCCCTCCGTCAACTGCAGGCCCGCCGTTGGCGGTGCCTCGACATTATCCGAGCTCGACGCCATCATCACGGTAACTAATTAAGCCTCTCTCGGCCGAGGACTTCATCTCCTTGCCTTTGACTGGGCATCCCTGACGCCCTACATGTTTTCGCAGGGCGCCGCCGACGTTCCGTGCACTCTCCTGCACTTCGTGAACAATGAGTTGGTCAATGTCGCCAAGGGCAAAATCGTTCAACCGGGCAACCCCTTGTTCCACGGTACCCAGATGCCACCCAGCTTGTTTAGGGTTCAACTGGTTCAGGTGCTGCCACGCTGCGATGAGTTGTTACCTCCGATTTGACCCGTCGGGGCGACGATGATGACGTGATGACCCTCAGCGCCTGCCTGAGCTGGCACCTGCTTTGGCCGAAGAGCCAGATTCGTTTGGGGGCGGGGGACACCACCCCAAAGACAACACCGCCAGTCGTGCCGGCGCCAAGTCGGTACCATGGCAAGACCGCCGCAACGGTGCCGGACATCCCTATGCCACTGGATCCAAACATGCATATGGCATCAGAACGACGACGACGACGATACATTTGCCAACGTCAATCAGTACTTTGCCGATCATGGGTACGATGGTGACTTCATGGGGCCTCCTTATCAAGAACCCAACCCAACAAAAGACGTGCGAGATCTAGCCGGTACCGTGGAGAAGCCAAGTTGCAACAGGCGTCATCTAGCATTCAGCTCTCAGGAGATGCCTCCAGCTGCCGACTTCACCGAGCCTCAGATAGGCGAGGTGCGAAATATTATCAGCCCCAACACACTCAAGAAGGCGGTCTGTGAGCAGAACTCGGTCCCATTACAGGAGAAGAAGAAGGCACGCAAAAGAAAGACTAACAAGGGTGCGGGCCAGCCGGCACCGAGTACGATCCATGCTCAGGACGGGCCACCTGCACCTGAGGATATCTCGAGGAGGGTGCATGTGGCGGGTAGGCCGATGCTACCGAGAAATATGCTCGATGCTGCAACCGGTGCTATGCGGAGTCTGCTTGACAGTGTTCTTTCTTTGGAGAAGCGGCGTCTCGGAGAGAAGGATGTGGCATACCCGGTTTTCGCGGCCAAGGTGCCAGAGGGCAGGGGCTTTGTGGATAACTCCATCAGGGGTACGATCGTCCTGCGGTTTGATGACATCCACGCTATGTTGAACCTTCATCCGCTGCACTACACCTTTGTTCGGCTATTTTCGCTGAGTATGGAGAGGCGAATCATTCGCGACAAGACCCCGGACATCATGATAGTCGACCCCTTCTACATGCGTGCCAAGATCTTGGGCAGCGCTGGGGACCGGCAAGTCGCGAGTTCTTACCTCGAAGGCGTCATTCTGGCAAACCAAGATAAGGATAACTTCCTCGTGCCTTACTTTCCCGAGTAAGTCCTCCCCTCAACCGCCCCGTAACATATGAATTCTTAGATTTCGATTGTTTTTCTTTTAACATTCCGTGTTTTCTGCAGTGACACACGTTGCACGCTCATCCTCCTAAGCCCCAAATATTCCATGGACACGTATTTCGACCCGGACCGTCAGTCGAACGTAGACTACACAAATATCAAGAAGGTTCTTGATGATGTTCTCCCCGGCTACGTCAAATCTGGAGGCACCTTCACCAGGCCTATTTGTAAGTACGGCAAGCACGTGTTCTCCCACAATACGACGTTCTACTGCGTCAAGCAGCCGCCTGGCGGTCAGAAGGGTGCCTACTACGCCATCCATCACATGCGGGCGATCGTACGGGACCATCATCAACTTCTGCTACCGAGTAGACTCAAAGATTGGGCGACGAGCGTGTCGGCAATCCAGGACGTGGACATCAGACAAGAATTCTTTCGCATCCAGTCGGAGTTTGCGGAAATCATCCATCAAGATGTCCTTCGTACCTCGGGGCAGTTCTACCTCAGAAATCAACCGTCCAACAGAGGCATCGACACAATCCTACAAATGCAGGCTGACAACGCCCGTTGTTTCATGACTCCCACGACAGACGGCGGCTTCATCCATGCTCCGGTCCCTTGAGTCGAGTCGAAAGCAGTGATGATGTGTCTAGTTCTGAAACATCGATTGGCTCATGTTGTAATTAAACTTTAATGAACTTGCAGTATGTCTCTTTTGTTTCGAGAGTCGTTCAACTTAGATGTAATCGATGCTATTAATGTCTTGCTTTTCTCTTCCGATCGTTCTGTTGCATACTTATATATTGCTTATGTATTGTCTGTGAATTGGTACTAACGTTTCGTTTGGCTACTGCATAGCGATGCCGTGGTATGTCGTGTACAAGGGTAAGGTTCCTCGAGTCTAGAACGACTGGGAGGAGTGTCGGAGACAGGTTCACCGATTTAGCGGTAACAGTTACAAAGGGTACACCACTAGGGCCGAGGCCGAATCTAGATACGCCCGCTATCTAGCGGGAGAGGGGAGGGAGCGTTGGAGGAACCGGATGAAGACGAGTTTCATCGTGATGATGCTTATCGTGATGACCGCAACTCTCTTCTATGTGATGGTAGTTTAGATGATCGATATCGACTTGTAATGTGAAGACAAACTCGCGGTCTCGAGACTTGTAATATAATGTTCTATCTTTGTTCGGTCTTTTCAATTCGGAGACTAATATGATGAATTGTATTCGGAGACTAAAATGATGAATTGTATTCAGAGACTAATCTTCCATTGTATTCGATGAATCTGTTGTTGATGTGTGTTGTCTATATTTTGTCCAATTATACATTTTGTAACCTGTGCAAAAAACAGAAAATAAAAAAATAAAAAAACCTAATATTCATACTAATGGCGCATCACATGACAGTGCGCCATTAGTATGCCAAAGGATACTAATGGCGCATCATTAAACAGTGCGCCATTAGTATGCCGAAGTTACTAATGGCGCATCTTGTTGTTGTGCGCCATTAGTATGCCAGAGCACCTGGGTATACATGCCCCCCTGGGAGGCATACTAATGGCGCACTGTTGTATATACTAATGGCGCATCTTAGGTGCGCCATTAGTATACCAGATACTAATGGCGCACCAGTGGTGCGCCATTAGTAAAATATACTAATGGCGTGGTACTAATGGCGCACCACTAATGCGCCATTAATGGCCAAATTAGGTGCGCCATTAGTAGGCCTTTTCCTAGTAGTGTATCCCGCATCCTTGTCGTCGAGTCAGCGGAGGACGACACCTGCTTGACCAGATGGGCCATGTCCGGGACTGGGCTCCGCCGGGGTGGTACTGGGAGGTGCTACCTTCCGAGGGGCGTAGCTTGGTGAGGAGCCAGCCCGTCGTTGACCCGATACTTGTTTGGTGGCGGTCGCGTGGGCCAGTGACGGTGCCGAGGCTTCCGGACACCGTGGAGGTGGTACGTCACCGTGTCAGCGAGGAGGACCAGCACGTCCGTCGCTACATGGTTGCGTTGGAGGGTAGGTTCGAGAATACATGGCAGGTTCTTCATGGATCTCACTGGAGCTATGATCCTGTGATGGTTCCTTCCCTTTGGGTGTCCACCGCCCGCGCCGATACCCGTCGGGCGCTACCGTTCTAGCTGTACTGGGGATATGTATGATAGTATTCGACGTGTATTAGGGATAATATTCGATGTACGGACACATGGAGATGATGTAGTTTTTCTTATAATTGAATGCATCCTAATTTGAATACTAATTTATTTTGCGATTTGATTTTTCTTATTGAATGCTCAAATTGGAGAGCAGTATGCAAGGCATATGCATATGATTAGTTGAATAATAATGATCTAATTTAGTCTTTGAATTATTAACGTATAGGAAATGTCATCATCGGACGACGGAAGTCTCCCAGGGGAGTGCGACTGGTGCCACGACGATCGAGGTCAGTGCGACAGGCCTCACCTGGACGATGGTCGGCGCTTCAGCATTAAGCTTGAGGAGACCTTCGAAGTTGAAACGGTACGCAACGACGACAAGTGTTTTTTTCATAATTAAGCATGACTTCAACTATTTCAACGTGTAATTTTCATCTTTTACAATTCGATTATAGTTTATCCCATGCCATGCAAGATGCTATGTCTTGGAGAGGATGGATTTTGAAGACCATGAAAATTTTGAAACGAAGAAAATTCACCTAAGGACCCATCATGATGTGGATTTTGAAGTAAAGTTGTATAATGTTGAGAGCGTAACCCATTTTGGTTGCAAAAATTGGGAAGCATTTTGCAAATTGTATGGTTTTGATGAGGGTATGCTTGTCACCATGGATCTTGGTGATCCTGAAATCGGGCAAGACAATATGGACATTTGGGTCCTTGTTGATACGCCTCCAGTTCTACCGCTATGTGAGTTTCTCAAACATAGTTAATTATTAACTAATTTATATTGTTCATTTCAAAATAGTTGACAGCTTATTTCCATTGACAGCTTATTTTGAAGTATTAAAGACTGTGCAGAAGATGGTAGATAGAACTTACTACACCGATGGCTCTGAGTTAAGTACCAAGGAGAAAACTCATCTGGTTGGATTTTGTAATGATCTTGAGAATTACAATATCTACAATCGAACTCCTCAACATTATGGTCAATACGTGCCACTAGTGCACGTGTTGAACTACGGTAACTACTATGGAGATACCCTGGTAAGATTTTTTACTATTACGACATCCGTGCATATTTTTGCATACTTCTAAAACTAGTACATCATTGCTAACTACGAAGTTATTACTATGTTTTTCAACAGAGAATCCCAGAGGATTGTGTGCCTCATTTGCTGTATCAGAATGGCGGCAGCCTTCGTGGTTTGAACATATATCCAGGTCATCCTACGAATCTCAACTGTCCATACGGGATTTCTAAAAGAAGTGGAGACATGAAAATCAAAGGGTGGAAAAAATGTATGGACAGTCGTAAGGAGCTTCTTGGAAGCAAAAGGAAGCGAGGCACAAGAATTGGAGACAGGATGATCTCCATTCTTCATAATGGAGAGTCAGGGTCTATATTGTTTTATGCTATTTTACCTTAAGTGTGTTTAGGTCCTACCTGATACTGATGATCATGTGCTAAGAAAAAATTATGTAGGGTTGGGTTCGATGACTATGAGGATGATGATTGTATGACTTATTATTAATAACGAGTAGAAGTTGTATGATGATGCTTGATTAGTAGGACTTGTTATTATATATGGTGATGTATGATGCGAGCATGCATGAGTTATTATATATCTGCGGGTGAAATGAACATAGGAGTAGCTAGCGTTGGTAAACCAAGGATGAAGATATAAGAGAGGACACTTCTCTCTATTAGCTAGCTAATAACAACCTAAAAATAACCCCTTAAACCCCTAAAATAGCCACTTTTTTTCTAAAAAAAGAAAAACCTCAGGTCCAGCCAGCTGCTGACGTGTGGAAGCCTTTTGGTCCTGGTTTATGTCATCAACCGGGACCAAAAGCCCCCCTGCCTGGGCTGCCGGCAGCGGCCATGTGGATGCCCATCTGTCCCGGTTCTGGTTTGAACCGGGACTAAAGGGGGGAGGTATTAGTACCGACCCCTTAGTCCCGGTTCCAGAACCGGGACTAAAGGCCCTTACGAACCGGGACTACAGGCCCTTTTTCTACCAGTGTGTGCTCCTAAAGGTGATCCCTTCAATTCAGCGCACGTCCTACCATGCCACACCATGATTGTTGCAGCACCTGCAGAGGCCCCCTATGGTACGTGCTTTACTCTGGTTATCCTGATGCTCTCTCTTTTTGGCTTTGCGGCCTGCCTACGAGACATCGTATGCCGTTCTGATGCGGAGCATCCCTCGACTACCCACATCGACACTCCATCAGCACCACAAGCACCGAGAGGACCGATGACAAGAGCACGTGCACGCAACATTGAGAACGAGGTCACTTCTTTCCTCTCCGAGTTTTGTTCGGTTTCACATGAGAATGCGATTCTACCTCAAAGAGATATACTGTGCATTCTTAGGTACATCAAAGATGGTCGTGTGAAGGAGGAGACAGAGACTCAAGCATCCATGGAGCAAGGGAGAGGAGAGGTGAACGAGAAGAGTGAAGAAGGGCGCAAGATGGCCAAACCCCCTGGACACCCGGGTGCCTGGCCCCTCCAACACCAGGTGCTCGGCCACCCCCACCTGGGCGCTGCCCCTGCTTCGTCTGGGTGCCCGGCCCCTTGGCCCCCGGGTGCCCGGGCCCCACCCCAGCCTCCAGCCGCACCCCTAGGTGCCTGGCCCCTTCCTAGCCGGTCGCCTGATGCAACCCTAGGTGCCCGGGCTTGGGACCCCCGGGTGTCCGGCCACCTCCCAGCCGCCCCCCGTACGGGCCAGGTGCCCGGCCCCCTTCGCCCCGGGTGCCCGGCCGAACCTGGCCGCGCTCTCTGGCCGGTACGGGTGCCCGGCCCCTTTGCCCCGGGTGCCCGGACCACTCCGCGAGGGACTGTGTGCCTCTTTGGGTCTTTGACCTTATATCCCCTGTCCTCTCCTACTCCATCCCTAGACTATAAGTACCCATCTACTAGTTTGTTTGAGAGGTTAGCAAAGTATTTAGAACACAAAGAGAGAGCTTTGCTCATCTTCTTCCTCTAGGAGATCTAGACCTCCTCTTGGAGAAGCTCCTCTTGGAGATCAAGCCTTCCTCTTGGAGAAGATCCTCTTGGATGCAAGACCTCACCTAGTGGGATGAACTTTATCCTAGTGCTATTTTCCTTGAATTGTTCATGTAATTTTGTGTATCTCATGTATGCTACTCTACTGGATGTGATATTTGGGTTTGTTTGAGTGATTTGTTCCTTGTGTTCTTGAGTTGTTCTTCCTCTTTGCCCCCTCCAAGTGTGAGAAGATCCTCTCTAGGGTTTCACCCTACAACATCTTGGTATCATGAGCAAGGTTGATTCACATCTTGGAGTCCCATCCCCCCCATTTGCTAGCTTGATTTTGTTGTTTTTCGTCCAAATTCGAAAATCCCCACAAAAAATAGCCCCAAAGTTTTTTCTTGCAATTTGTTGGATCTTGTGAGATTTGATTGTTTTGGTCCATGGATTTGATGTTTGGCCAGTGGATCTAGCCCCTCCCCAACAATCCCCACCCTTCCTACCACAAAATCCACGGAATTTTGCATTTCCCCCAAAATTTCCGCCCAAATCGACGACCACCGGGTGCCTGCACCTCGAACCACCAGGCACCTGCACCCCCGGGCCATTTCCCCCTGACCACCACGGGAACCAGCACCTCCCACCCCCGGGTGCCCGCACCTCCCCGAATCAGCCCAACTACACCACCAATTTGACCCTAATTTCCAACTCCCAAGTCCATTTTTTGTGTTCTTTAGCTCGTTTGGAAGCTCTTGACATCCCCCATCCACTCATATCATTACCACCACCATTAGCGTCCATCCAAAAAATCATCACAAAAACAACCACCTTTCGCATTTGACCGATTTTGAGTTGCGATTTCCGTTTCCAAAGGTGTTTCGGCTACTTAGGAGCGTGTGACATCGACATCTCCGCCATTCATCATCGCCTCAGAGTCATCTTCACCGCTAACCGTCAGAAAGGATGGTAACATTGACGAGACTTACCCTTGCTTTTGCATTGATAGCCCGAGCCATTTTGCGTTTCTTACCCATCGAGACTAGCGAGTTGAGAATTGTCGGGCCACGCTATTGTGCACCGTAGTGATCTTGTTATCATCTTAGTGCCATAAGTCTCTCACATGCATATCTTACATACTTGTCTCATATCATACTTAGCTCGAGCATCAAGTATAGAAAAAAGAAAGAAAAGATTTTAAGCAAAAGAGGAGAAACAAAGAGCTTGTAAGCAATAGCATTGAGCCATTTTGCATCGACACATCATCTTGGTCACCACATACATAGCATAGTTGGGATTGAAGATGGAACGTTTCTATCGTAGGTTGGTGCACAAGCGTATCTTGCCCATTTGAGCAATCGAGCTAGCGTCTCTCTAGCGTTCGCACAACAAGAGCATTTTTCGTGGTTGCACATTTTGAGCTCACCCCTTGGTTGTGCGGATCCCATCTATCTTACGTGTGTGTGTTCCTAGTGATATCCTTGGGTTTGATCTATTTGCTTTACTTGCATTTTTGTGAACCTTCTCAACCTTATCGATATCTTGACTAACATTTGCTTGAAATTTTGCCACCATCCTAACCAAGCTACTCCATAAGCCTTTTACTTGTAGGTGTGAGAAACAATCCCAGTTCTAATTCTCGTATTGTGGCATTACATTGAGTGACACTTGTTACATCCTCAATCCTCGGAAAAGGTAACTTCCGTATTGTTCTCTCATTTTCCTACTCACCCCACTTGGTTATGATGGATAGGCCAAGTTCATCGGCGAACCCGCTTTCCGAGGAGCAAGGTGATGATCCCGGCTACGTCACCAAGAGACACTTCTTCATCGTGCAACGAGCTCTCCATCAAGAAAGTGAAGCCTTGGGTGACCTCCTTGACTAACTCACCGCCAACCTTCGTCAATCGGAAGTAAGGAACCATGACTACATCGATGACAAGTTCTCTACACAAATGGATGAACTCCGCAACATGATTGTGCGGCGCCCGTCTTCCTCATCATCGTCAACAAGACGGCGCTACTCAAGCCGCTGCTCAAGTCGGAAATCTTCGGACTACTCCTCTTATGATACAAGCCCCCCCCCCCGAGCTCAAGCCCCTCGACGTAATGATCCCCAAGATCGCCAAGCTCAAGAAAATCCATTCCATGGCAATGGCTTACAAGACCGAGTTCGAGCACGTGAAAGGGCGCGACAACAAGCACAGCAACCAAGGGACCAAGAGCACATACATCCTCAAGTGCAACGTCAACCACCTCAAGACGGTGAGACAATTCGACAAGCACAAGAGTGACGTGAAGCACAATCCCTAAAGCGTGAAGCTCAAGCACTCGAAGCTCAACACACACTCAACGAGGCCACTAGAGCCACCGAAGAGCGCAACCGCCAAGTCCGTTAACAAGAAGATGCACTTCGCCAAGCACGACAAGAAGAAACCGCTCGACTAGAAGAGCAACAAGAAAGAAGAAACCAAGCGCATATCCCTCGTCCTCCTCCATGGCAAGAACGACACCAAGGGGAGAAAGTGCTTCAAGACCCTCCTCCACGCCAACAGCGACAACTCGAGGAATGAGCATTTGAGGACCTGCTTCCATGGCAAGAGCGACATCAAAACCGCTACTACAATGAAGAACTCCACTACGGCAAGCTCAAGTTCACCATGCCCAAGTTCTCCAGAAGCAATGGTCCCGAAGAGTATCTCTCAATGGCCTTGAAGCTGGACAAGATATTTCGTCTTCACAACTATGACGAAGAAAAGAAGATCACCATAGCCTCCCTCGAGTTCCAAGACTATGTCCTCAGTTGGTGGGAACAAGTGATCGAGCGACGACATACAAGAGGCGAACCACCAATCACAACTTGGACGGAAATGAAGGATGTCCTGAGAGCTCGCTTTGTGCCTACACACTACACCCGTGATCTCTGCAAGAAGTTGCAACTCCTCAAGTAAGGCATGAAGACGGTGGAAGAATACTACCAAGAGATGGAGATTGCCATGATACGAGTCAAGGAAGACGATGAGCAAACAATGGCACGCTTCTTGAACAACCTCAACCACCCAATCAAGAGGATTGCCGACTTCCAACCATAATCAAACCTTCTCGAGCTAGTTCATCAAGCGACCAAGGCCGAGCGACAAGTGCAAGATGACTTCAAATACGCCAAGTACTCGTCCAAGACCTACGGCTCCTACTCTCAAGCTCTCGCGACTTCGGCAACTCCTACCTCAACTAGAGCATCACCAAGTACCGGCGATAAGTCAAGTTCCAAGCAAGCCACGCATTCCTCGAGTCGTCCTCCGACAAGCAACTACAAATCCAAGACTTCCTCATCTTCGGCACCACCAAACGACCCCGTCAAGACAAGCTCATTCAAGTGCTTCACATGTGGTGGCTGAGGACACAAGTCCTTCGAATGCACCAACAAGCGAACCATGATCTTCGACGATGATGGCACATACGACTCAATGAGTGAAGAAGAAATGGAAGCCCTTGAGCACGTGGACATGCACTGGTGCGTGAACGAAGATGAAGATGATCAAGTCTTTTGTGACAATGATTCAAGTCCCTCTCTAGTGGTCTCCAAGGTCTTGGCGCTCCAACACCACCAAGAAGAAGACAAACGGTGCCACATCTTCCACACCAAGGCCGCCATCAACGGGCGTTCCATGAAAGTCATCATCGACGGCAGAAGTTGTCACAACTTGGCAAGTGAAGAGCTATGTTCCAAGATGCAATTGGTCAAGAAGAAGCACCCTCGTCCCTACAAGGTGCAATGGCTAAGCGACTCCGGCACTATTCAAGTGGAGCATACGGTGCAAGTTTCTTTCAAGATCGGCGCCTACGAGGACACCTTGGAGTGTGACGTAGTTCCTATGACCGTGTGCCATCTTCTCTTGGGACGCCCTTGGCAATTCGACTGCGGGGTCATCCACAACAGAAGAACAAACCACTATAGCTTCAAGATGAAGGGCAAAGAGTATGTGCTTCGACCAATGTCACCAAGCCAAGTGATCGCCGACAAGCAAGCATCCACCCATCGTGGAGATCCTAGTGAGAGAGTGACCCACCAAAAAGAAAGTGAGCGCCACAAGCTAAAATTGAGCGACTCTTCGCCAAGAGAGAAAAACTTAGTCCTCCTAGCCACAAAAAGAGAGATCAGAGAAGTGTGTGAGAACCCATCAAGTGTCATCCACGTTGTCCTACTTTGCAAAGATGAGGTGGCAAAAACTAACACTCCTAATCCTCTTCCTCTAGTGTTTTCGAACTTGTTGCAGGAATTCGAGGATGTCTTTCCTGATGAGCTACCTCCCGGTCTCCCTCCTCTATGTGGCATTGAACATAGGATCGACCTCATCCCCAGAGCACCTCTTCCGAACAAGGCTCCCTACCGCATCAACACCGAAGAAACTAAGGAGATCCAACGGTAGGTACAACAACTCATCGACAACGGCCATGTACATGAAAGTTTAAGCCCTTGTGCCGTTCCGGTTATATGGGTTATACTTATGCCCAAGTAAGATGGTAGTTTTCGCATGTGATCCGATTGTAGACCCATCAATGCTATCACCGTTAGATATAGGCATCCCATACCTCCCCTTGATGATATGCTAGATGAGCTTAGCGGTGCCACCATTTTCTCAAAAATCGATCTTAAAAGTGGCTATTATCAAATACGCATACAAGAAGGTGATGAATGGAAAACTGCTTTCAAAACTAAATTTGGTTTGTACGAGTGGTTGGTTATGCCTATGGGTTTATCGGAAGCTCTCGGTACATTCATGCGACTTATGCATATTGTGCTTCGTCCTTACATTGGAGTGTTTGTTGTGGTCTACTTCGATGACATATTTGTTTTTAGCAAATCCATCAAAGATCATGTGAATCATGTTAGGGAAGTTTTGCAAACTCTTCACAAGGAACGTCTTTATGCAAACATGAAAAAGTGCACTTTTCGAGTTGACAAGCTTGTTTCTTGGGTTTCTTTGTTTATTCAAAGGGTGTCCATGTTGATGAGTCTAAAATTGAAGCAATTAAAACTTGGCCCCAACCCACTAATTTGCAGCAAGTGCGTAGTTTTCTTGGCCTTGCGGGTTTCTATCGTCGATTTGTGAAAGATTTTAGCACTATTGCCACAACTTGCATGTTTTGAGTAAGAAAAATGCTCCTTTTGTTTGAGGACCTTTGCAATCAACCACTTGTGATGAGCTCAAATCCTTGCTTACTCATGCTCCGATTCTTTCTTTGCCCAACTTCGACAAAACTTTTGAGGTCCATTGTGATGCTAGTGGTAATGGAATTGGTGGAGTTTTGATGCAAGAAAAATGAGCTATTGCATATTTTAGTGAAAAACTCTTTGGTTCTCAACTCAATTATCCCATCTATGAAAAAGAATTGTAAGCTTTAGTGCGTGTGTTGCATGTTTGGGAGCATTATCTTCGACTGCATGAGTTTGTAATACATATCAATCGTGAGACACTTAAGTAGCTTAAAGGTCAAACCAAGTTGAATGAACGGCATGCTAAATGGAGTGAATTTATTGAATCTTTCCCATATGTGATCAAGTACATTAAGGGCAAAGAGAATGTTGTGGCGGATGCCCTTTCCGGCAAATGCATGTTACTTACTCAACTTGAATTGAATGTTGTTGGATTTGATCATATCAAAGATTTGTATGAGCATGATGTCACTTTTGCTACTCCTTATGCTAAGTGTGTGACGCATACTTCCTGGGAATGATACTATATCAAAGGTGGTTATCTTATGAGAGCTAACAAACTATGCATTCCCGAGTCTTCTCTTCATTTGTTACTTTTGCAAGAGGCTCATGGAGGTGGACTCATGGGACACTTTGGACGTGACAAGACTTCTGCCACACTCTCCAAAAACTAATTTTGGCCGAAGATGTTTTGTGATGTCGCTCGCTTCACCAACAGGTGCTCTACATGTTGCAAAGCTAAGTCACAATCTCAATCCCGTGGTTTACATATGCCTTTACCTATTCCACATCAACCTTTTGAAGATATTAGCATGGATTTTGTCCTTGGATTACTTGGGACTCAAAATGGCAAGGACTCCGTATTTGTTGTTGTGGACCGATTCTCTAAAATGGCTCACTTTATCCCATGCAATAAGATAGACGATGCTTCACATGTTGCCAATCTCTTTTGTAGGGAAATCTTGAGGTTGCACGGTGTGCCAAAGACAATTGTGTCGGATCGAGACATCAAGTTCTTAAGCTACTTTTGGAAGACGCTATGCGCCAAGCTCGGAATCAAGCTACTCTTCTCCATGATGTATCATCCTCAAACTAATGGCCAAACGGAAGTAACCAACCAGACGCTTGCAACTCTCCTACGTGTGTTGATAAAGAAGAACATCAAGGAGTGGGAGGAGTGCCTACCCATCGCCGAGTAAGCCTACAACCACGCAAGACACTCTACCACCGGCAAGTCCCCCTTCGAGGTTGTCTACGGCTTCGACACATTGTCACCATTGGACATCCTTCCTCTACCGCTTCAAGAACGAGCAAACATGGATGCGAGTGCAAGAGCCACCTACCTCAAGAAGATGCATGAAGAAACACGTTCCACGATCGAGCGCCAAGTACAATGACTCGCCTCCAAGCTCAACATCAACAAGTCACCGATGGTGTTCCAACCGGGTGATCTCGTATGGATACATCTCCGCAAGGACCATTTCCCCAAGGAGCGCAAGTCCAAGCTACTTCCGAGAGCTGATGGACCCTTCAAGGTGCTCGCACGCTACCACAACAATGCCTACAAGGTCGACATTCCATGTGACAAGTACAACATAAGCGACATCTTCAACGTCAAAGACTTGGCCAAGTACCATGGTGATGAAGAGCACGACCCGTGGACGGATCTCTCCCAAGGGGGAACATGATGTGGAGCATCCCTTGACTACCCGCACCGACACTCCATCACAACGACAAGTACCGAGAGGACCGATGACAAGAGCACGTGCACGCAACATTGAGAACGAGGTCACTTCTTTGCTCTTCGAGTTTCATTCGATTTCACATGAGAATGAGATTCTACCTCAAAGAGATACGCTATGCATTCTTAGGTACATCGAAGATGATCATGTGAAGGAGAAGACGGAGACTCGAGCATCCATGGAGCAAGGGAGACGAGAGGTCAACGAGAAGAGTGAAGAAGGGAGCAAGATGGCCAAACCCCCTGGACACCCCGAGTGCCCGGTCCCTCCAACACCGGGTGCTCCACTTGGAGATCAAGCCCTCCTCTTGGAGAAGATCCTCTTGGATGCAAGACCTCACTTAGTGGGAAGAACTTTATCCTAGTGCTATTTTCCCTGAATTGTTCATGTAATCTTGTGGAGCTCATGTATGCTACTCTAGTGGATGTGATATTTGGGTTTGTTTGAGTGATTTGTTCCTTGGGTTCTTGAGTTGTTCTTCCTCGTTGCCCCCTCCAAGTGTGAAAAGATCCTCTCTAGTGTTTCACCCTACAACACTTTCCGTTGTCGAGGTACGATGTTAGGAGGGGTTACTAATTTCACGTATTTGTGGTGGTCGCACATTCCTTGAGCCTGCTCGCACATGTGGACATACAAGACCAAGTCTTTCGATGTGCGATGCACCCCATTTTGATGATGTATACATGGCCAACACGTTGATTTTTTCCCCTGCTTCGAGGACTTGCAATCCCAAAGGATGATGAACAACAAGAACTAAATGAAGAGCATAAATACACAAAGAAACCCAGAAATGTTATGTTGTTGCTATGAAAACAACTTTCGACTAGGTAATTCCTTGAGTAATATGGTCGGAACCAAAAATATTGTGGATGTTGTTAGCAATGTCAGGAAAAGAAATAGTTCACTTGGACATGTACGAAGGCCTAGCGAAGATCATTGTACAATTACAAGATTTGTTGATGATAAGTCAATTCATCTATGAACCGAGCCTCATCGCCACTCTAGCGACTTTGGAGGACACCTTTCCATCAGACTTCACCAAAATACGAGCAAAAAAAAACTACACGAGGCATATGAAAAGGATGGAACATGCTGTAAACCAACACCACGTCCGCCTCTTATCCTTCCACATACTCATGCACCGATATGTAGTAGTCTTCCATAAGTGGATCTATATAAGGGGAACCGTAGAAGGGGATCAACTCCTTTCACCTAGTTTAGCATGTCTCATGTACAATATTGCTGGCACTTACCGTCTCGATCACCTCCATCATCAGAACCCGGCTAGTTCCCCTAACTAGGCAAGTCCCTGTCAACATCGTAATACTCTATGTTCTCCATATATAAATAAAGAAAGAGCAAGGAAGGAAGTACGGATTTTGTCCATCTTGAAGTCCTGAAACCTGGGTATATCGTGTGTCTTTCTGTTATGTTTCCAAGTCCCATATGTGTCATGACGTGGCTTCCCCTAAACTAAAATTTCCACTTAGTACTGATACGTCTTCAATGTATCTGTAATTTTTTATTGTTCCATGCTATTATATTATCAATCTTGAATGCTTTATATGCAATTTTATATCACTTCTGGGTACTAACCTAATAAACCAGTGCCCAGTGCCAGCTGCTGCCTTTGCTTGTTTTTGGTTTTTCAGAAAATCAGTACCAAACAAAGTCCAAACAAGATAAAACTTTACGGAGATTTTTATGGACTGGAAGGGACCCTAGAACGTTCGGGAGGAGGCCAGAAGATCTACATGAGAGTCATGAGACCACTCGGCATGGGGGGCGCGCAACCTGAGCTCGTGGGTCCCACACAGCTCTGTTTGACCTAATTCAATACCCTTTGGAGAGTTTGATGATTTAACATTTATAAAAGTGTCCAAAATGAAGATCCAAGGCCACAAACACATCGGGCTTTTCGCTAGCAATCCAACAAGCCCTAGAACATCAAAAATTGAGTTTCATAACCCACAAGTATAAGGGTTCGCGATAGTCTTCAAGGGTAGGATTTCACCCAAATCTATTGATTCGACACAAGGTGAGCCAAAGAATATTTATGAGCCTTAGCAGTTGATCATCAATTCAGCCACAACTGGGAAATTATATCTCTGTACCAAAGTATTTAGTAGCATAATAGTTTGATAGTAGAAATAGCAACATGAACATAAATAGAAGCAGTTTATAGTGATTGTAGCAGCAAAACAACAATAGTAGCTTAGCAAAGATCAATATGAGAAAAGCGTAGTGTCGGGGAAACGACACCTATGAGACCATGGGGGTCCCTTCTACGGTTTGGCAGGGAACAGGGGCTAAGCAAAGAGCAGATCTAGTGATTAACACCACGGGTCTTTACCCAGGTTCGGGCCGCAAAGATGCATAAAACCCTAGTCCTGCTTGATTGTGTATTGAGTGTTCTTGAGCTTTGGCTCGTTGCTACGCATGCTGGTTGGGCCGAGAGGTCCAAAAAGCCGAATCTTCCCTCAGTACGCCGCGGGCCTCCTTTTATACACCAAGGGGCTGCCACAGTGGCATACAGGAGGTGTAAAGTAACTATAGTGTATGCAGGAGTTGTAAACCGCTACGGTACACATGCTTATCTGGGTCATATAAGGACAAATGCATTAAATGCGCCACTTACATGCCCTCTAGCTTCATCAGGGACGGGAGAGAGCCCGTCCCGTCCGTTGTCGCCCCGCCCCGTCTCGACATGCGTCCATGCCGATGGGGCATGCAGTGCCAAGTTGGGTGGCCAGCTGCTGCGCTGGAGAGGTGGTGGGGCCTTCACGAAGATTTGCATGCCACCACGCGGGCGCCTGCCAGGATGACAGGTCAGCCCCACACACTGGAGTGGTGACTGGGCAGCTGAGTCTGGCCGCGGTCTTGCCGATGTCCTCAGCAAGGATCTTGCCGGGGCCTCGTGGGCGTCCTTGATAGGGATCCTGCCGGGGCCTCGTGGGCGTCCTTGGCAGGGATCTTGCTGGCGTCTCGTCTTCTGGCCTTCACAAAGATCTGCACGCCACTTACCCGCGCCCTTGGATTCTGGTCTTAACGTTGTCAATGGTGTCAGAGCTCCCAACCACGAGGGAGGTGCTCTAGTTGGTTCTCTCTAAGCCGTCACGGCAAGGACCTTGCCGGGGTCTCGCAAGCCGCCCGACAAGGATCTTGCCGGGGGTCCAACTCGTCCTCTGTTCTCTGACTTGGCTGTTTTTCTAAGTCTTGTATCTGTCCCCGCTCGCCCTTTTCACGCCTTGCCGCGGAGTGGCTACGACTTCCCGTGCACAAGTATGGGGTGCTAAAGAACCCAACCTTTAGTACACCGACTAGAGCCCCCGGGTCTGGGCCATACTCGAATGCGAGGCGTTGCTTGGCCAGGGCAAAACAGTGCGCGGGCACATGTGGAAGGGAATACTTGCTGTAATCTTCTCGTCCGCTGCCCTTCCCCATGATCTGTATTGAGTGCGCGTCGTGGGGGTCATTCCTGGGGTGGTTGCAACGTGCCTATGCCTGCGCCAATGCCTACACACCGAACAATAAAGAGGCAGCCCCGCGCCTTCCCCATAAAAAGAGGAAACCGCAGGGGCGCTGCTCATTTACCCATTTTGCCTATTCCAATCTAGGAAACTGCCGCCCCCTTCTTCTTCCTCGAGCCCAATCCAAAGCTCCCTTCTCCACCCATCGCCACTGCGCCCTCACTGCTTCCGGTCCCCCTGATCTCCGTCGGCCTCCATGGCGCCCAAGAACAAGATAAAGGGGTTGCTCAAGGGAGCGAGGAGGTGGACGATGCACTGGTGACGAAGATGAGGGAGGACGCCGTCTTTGCTCCCGGGCTCAACACGCGAGCGCTAAAGGAGCGGTTCCAGTTCATGTGGGGGAGGGAGACGACGGGGCATCCCGCCACCCGCGTCATCCCTGGACCCAACGACGCGCCAGGTCCAGATCGATATCCCTTGTTTGTTGACTATCTTTACCGCGGGCTCTGCCCCCCGTACTCGGATTTCTTCATCAACATTATGTACACCTTCAGCCTCCATCTTCTTGACTTCATGCCGAACACTGTGGCGTGTATGGCCATCTTTTCTCACCTCTGTGAGAACTTTGCCGGGGTGACCCCCAACACGGCGCTCTTCAGCCACTATTTCCTCCCCCGCATCCAGCCAGGAGGGGCACTGTCCGGTTGCGTCACCTGGATCCCGAGGGCCTGTTGCAAGGAGACATACCCAAACGGGACCTAGAAGGAGAAATGGGAAGAGTGGCAGCATAGGTGGTGCTGGATTGTGGAGAAGGAGCCGCACCCATTCTGCACCCCCTGGCAAACGCAAGTCATCCGCCACGGCAACTGGGGTAGCTTCGACCCTCAGGACAAGAAGCCCACAGTTGACATTACCAGAATCCACCACCTCAAGTCTGCCGGGCTCACCTTGGAGATGACCGGGCAGATTTCATCTGCCGTTGCATTGCCCCTCTACATAACAAAGGGAGGCCGGCTTGGGATTTCTGGAACACGGCGGACATCATGAGGTTGCGCCTTGGTCTGAATCAGAACTTCATCCTATTGCACCATGCGTCCCTTTGCTCGAAGTTTTCCAGCTCAAGGTTGACAAGCCTGGCAAGCCCGGCAGGACTGAGGAGGCCGGCAAGGTTGAGGAAGTCGGCAAGCCATTCAAGTTCCCAGCGGTCGTGGTCCCTATGTGCAACAACTCCACCCAGGCCTCGATCATCGCCATGATGCCGGTGTTCGACGCCCATGGCCTCGACCAGACTTGGGCCAAGCAGGATGCGGTGCGGGTGCAGGAGTTCTTCGATAGTTTGTCGGAGCGGCCCGTCCGCGAGGAGAAGTAGCTTGTCCGCGACACCAGCGCTGAGGAGGCGGCGTACATCGCCAACAGGGCGGAGGTGGCGGCCCTTGCCGAAGTGGCCGACAGCGTTGGCTTTCGGGAAAGCGAGGCCGGGGCCGAGGAAGACTTTGCTGAGCCGGTGGAGTCCACCGGGGAGCACAACATCACTGCCACCGAGGGTCCTTCTGCCGGGGAGGCGGACGAAGAGGCAGACGAGGACACGGACGAAGAGGAGCCGCCCGAGGAGCCCCCGGTTAAGGGGAGGAGGAAATGTGTCCTCTGGCGGTCTTGTAACGCCCTCAATGCGGCTATAGCTCCCACGTGTCGAGGCACGACTTAGAGACATAACCGCATTGAAAGCAATGTCGCAAGTTAGGCAATCTTCACAACATCCCATGTAATAAATAATATAAAAGGGGAGGTACATAGTTGGCTTACACTCGCCACGTCACATCAAAGTACATAAATAACATCCATCATCCAAACACTCATGGCCCGACTACGGCGCCAAAATAGAAAAGAACCCAACATGCGACAAGGCCCTGAATCGAACCCCAACTGGGCACCACTACTGATCATCAGGAAAAGACACATAGTAACATTGAGAATCCTCATCGTACTCCCACTTGAGCTCAAGCGCGCCATCTGGAGCTGTATCGTCTGTCCCTGCATCTGGTGTAATAGTAATCTGTGAGCCACAGGGACTCAGCAATCTCGCACCCTCACGATCAAGACTATTTAAGCTTAATAGCTAGGATGGGGGTAAATGTAAGTGGAGCTGCAGCAAGCGACTAGCATATATGGTGGCTAGCTTATTCGCAAAAGAGAGCGGGAAGAGGAGGCAAAGCACGAGCGAGAAACTAGGGAGCAACCTGCGCAAACATAACTCCAACACCGTGTCCGCTTCCCGGACTCCGCTGAGAAGAGGCCATCACGGTAACACACTCGGTTGATTCATTTTAATTAATTAAGGTTCAAGTTATGTACAACCGGACATTAACAAATTCCCATCTGCCCATAACCGCGGGCACGGCTTTCGAAAGTTCAATCCCTGCAGGGGGGTCCCAACTTAGCCCATAACAAGCTCTCACGGTCAACGAACGAATAGACCTCCACCCAAGACACACCGATCAGACTCGGTATCTCGGTACAACAAGACGATTCGATAGGTCAAAAAAAGACCAGCAACACCGCCCGAATGTGCCGACAAATCCCGATAGGAGCTGCACATATCTCGGTCTCAGGGCACACTCAGATGAGCTCTCCATACAACTAAAACCAAACCTCGAGTTTCCCCGAGGGGGCGTTGCACAGGACTCTAGTTCGGACCAACACTCAGAGGAGCACTGGCTCGTGGGGGGCTAAAATAAGATTACCCTCGGGCTCCGGAAACCCAAGGGAAAAAGAGGCTAGGTGGCAAATGGCAAAACCAATGTTGGGCATTGCTGGAAAAGCTTTAATCAAGGCGAACTATCAAGGGGTTCCCATTATAGCCCAACCGCGTAAGGGAAGCAAAATCTGAGAACATAACACCGATATGACGGAAACTAGGGCGGCAAGAGTGGAACAAAACACTAGGCGAGAGGCCGAGACTTCCACCCTTTACCAAGTATATAGATGCATTAAGATAACATAGCAATATAATGATATCCCAACAAGTAAATAAATGTCCCAACAAGGAACGGCTCCAATCTTCACCTGCAACTAACAACGCTATAAGAGGGGCTGAGCAAAGCGGTAACATAGCCAATCAACGGTTTGCTAGGACAATGGTGGGTTAGAGGCTGAACATGGCAATTGTGAGGCTGACAAGCAAGTGGTAGGCATCATAGCATTGGCATAGCAAAAGAGCGAGCAATCTAGCATCGCAAAGATAGTAGTGATTTCGAGGGTATGATCATCTTGCCTGCACAGTTGTCAGAGTTGACTGGATCCTCAAAAGCAAACCCCACGGGCTCCTCGTTAGCGAACTCGTCTCCCGGCTCTACCCAAACAACACAAACAAGCAACAAGGATACAATCAACCACGTGCAAACTCAAGCAATAAGATGCAAAGATGATATGCTATGCGGGATGCGATGCGGGATGCAAAATGCAAGACGTGACAGGAAATGCATGAACCTGGCCTCAACATGGAAAACCAAGTGTGCCACTGGATATAGGGGATGAAATCGCTTGAAAACGATGTAAAGATCATAGGAATCAGAGTTACGGTTTGGAAATGGCAAGCGTTTTAAGATATGACACCGGTCTGCGATTTACAGCAAGTAGGCATCTAAATGCAACGAAATGAACATGCTACAGCCACCAAACATGACAACAAAATACATGGCAGGAATGCCCACAAGATGCTTAACAAAACACTAGCACTGAGCCACGACCAAATTCATCCATTATGAGGTTCAAATAAGAATGGCAAAAACGCAAACGCAAAACAGATTTCAAACTTAGTGAAATTAACACTAGTCTGAAATTTCAGACGACGAAGCTCTCTTCGGAGCAGCAAAACAACATGATACATGACCTGATTATGAAAAGTAAGGACATGGCATGGAGCTACTCAACAAGCTTATCAAAAGTCCCAAAGTGACCTAGGGCCAAAAGGGATCACAAAATATACTAACAAGCACACGAACATAGCTCACGCACAATCAGTTTTCAGACTTAGTGAAAACTGAGACATGCTGGAATTTAACTCACGAAGGCATGTAAACGAGCTCGATGCACTCACTACGGTGCAAGTCATGGCAAGGCAAGCATATATCCATAAAGAAGGCACAAAATGCTAGCTAGACATGGCAAGAACAATGGCATAGCATGCACGGATCAATAACAATATCATTGGCAAAATCGCAAACAAGTTGACGATCTGCCCAGGTTTACCACGAAGCAAAAGTAGAGCTCGATGGACTCAAGCTAGTGTACTCCACATGTGCAAACAAATACATGGATGGATAGAGCATAACATGAATAACAAAACTCCCTTACTGATCATCCTCAAAAGAGGCACGGATCACTAGAAAACAAGCTGAACATATGGCATCATGAACTAAATAATCCCAGACTTAGTGAAATCCATTAAGTCCCTGAAAACAGATTTACCAAGTGCCTCACTTAGCAAGCTTGCACAAGTCACCACACACATCCTAAAAATGCATGGGTTGCACCTGTCGAAAGAAGAAAAAATGCTTAACAATTCATATCAAGGACTCACAGGCATAGCATTGCACACAATAATCATGGCAAAAATGACAAAAGGCTAAGATGAACTAGCAGATCTGACAATTATCTCACGAAGCCTCCTTCTAGCAGCAATTCGGGCATCAAGATGAACTCAAATGAAAATGATGCAATGGAATGAAATGATGTACACGTCGAGACGAACATTTTGATATACTATATGTCCAAAACGGAGCTACGGATGCGGAGATATGGCAGGTCAAAGTTTGCTCGAAAAATTAGGGTTTCGGGAGGAGAAGTCAACCGAAAACTCAGATCCAGATCGGGATCTCGCGGGCACGGACTTCGAGGTTGACCGCGGGGCACTGTTCACGCTGGAGATTGGAAGCCGAGGTCGCCGGACTTGGAGCTTCACCGGATCCGGGCGGTGGAGCCGCCGGAGTGGAGCGGGAGGACGGCAGGGGAGGCGGGTCGCCGGACTTTCGGCGAACGGCGGCGAGGTGGTGGCGGCTCGGCCGCGGCGCTCGCGGTGGCAACTCCGGCCACCGGAGCCGAAAGGGGCGGCGGCGCGGCGAAGAGGCCTCGGGCGCGGGCAGGCGGCGGAGGGAGATGGGCTCGGGGGCCGGCGGCGAACTGGGGACCCGCGGCGCCACGTGGCGGCTCACGGTTCGTCGCGGGTGGCGGCGGACGTGTCTGGCGCGGGCGGACAATGTCCGGCCGGCGCGAGGTTTTTTTAGGGTTTCGTGGGGGAGGAGAGATCCGAAATTTGAGGGGTCTATTTATAGGCATAAGTGGAGCTAGGAGAGTCCAAATAAGGTGCGGTTTTAGGCCACGCGATCGTGATCGAATGCTCTAGGAGATGGAGCAGAGTTTGGTGGGTTTTGGGCCAAATTGGAGGGGTGTTGGGCTGCAACACACACAAGGCCTTTTCGGTCCCTCGGTTAACCGTTGGAGTATCAAACGAAGTCCAAATGATACGAAACTTGACAGGCGGTCTACCTGTAGTAAACCAAGGCCACATGGCAAGTCTCGGTCCAATCTGGAAATGTTTAATCCCCACACACGAAAGAAAGCTAGAATTGACCACCGGAGGAGAACGAAGCGCCGGAATGCAAAACGGACAACGGGGAAGATGCTCGAATGCATGAGATGAACACGTATGCAAATGCAATGCACATGATGACATGATATGAGATGCATGAAAAAGAAAACAACACACGGAGACAAAGAACCGAACCCGAGAAATAAATATAACTTAACGCCGGAAATGGCAAGAGTTGGAGTACAAATTGGGAAAGTTAGATCTGGGGCGTTACAACACTCCACCACTACGAAAAGATCTCGTCCCGAGATCTAGGACTGAAAGAACTCCGGGTACTCAGAACGGAGGTGATCCTCGCGTTCCCAGGTAGCTTCACGGTCGGAATGGTGTGACCACTTGACTTTGAGAAATTTGATTGACTTGTTGCGAGTCCTACGTTCAGTCTCTTCAAGGATTGCAACTGGGTGCTCACGATAGGAGAGATCTTCTTGGAGCTCAATGTCCACGAAGTTGACGGTGCGTTCAGGCGTCTTGAAGCACTTTCAGAGTTGGGAGACATGGAACACATCATGAACATTTGCAAAGTTTGAAGGAAGCTCGAGTTGATAGGCGAGGTCGCCTCTCTTGCTGACAATCTTGAAAGGTCCATCGTATCTGGGGGCAAGCTTCCCTTTGATACCGAAGCGACGAGTCCCTTTCATAGGAGAGACGCGGAGGTAAACATGATCTCCGATCTCGAAAGCCAAATCACGGTGCTTACTATCATAGTAGCTCTTCTGGCGGGATTGGGCTGCTTTGAGGTTATCACGAATGACCTTGCACATTTCTTCCGCCTCTGTGATTAGGTCATTACCCAGCAGCTGACGTTCACCGGTTTCAGACCAGTTGAGAGGGGTACGACATTTCCTACCATACAGAATTTCAAATGGGGCCTTGCCCGAACTTGCTTGAAAAGTGTTGTTGTATGAGAATTCAGCATAAGGAAGACAATCCTCCCACTTCATGCTGAAGGAGATAACACAAGCCCTGAGCATATCTTCAAGAATCTGGTTGACACGCTCGACTTGACCGCTTGTTTGAGGATGGAAAGCTGTGCTGAAGTGAATGTTGGTGCCCATGGCCTTCTGAAAAGAATCCCAAAACTTGGAGGTAAAGATGCTGCCACGGTCTGAAGATATCACTTGACGAATACCGTGTAGAGAGACAATTCGAGAGGTATAGAGTTCCGCCAATTGAGCTGCAGTGATTGACTCTTTGATAGGCAGAAAGTGAGCCACTTTGGTGAGCTTGTCGATGACAACGAATATAGCATCATTGCCACGCTTTGACTTTGGAAACCCAGTCACGAAGTCCATTTCAATGTGGTCAAACTTCCATTCTGGAATGGCAAGAGGTTGGAGGAGACCTGCTGGCCTTTGGTGTTCTGCTTTCACTCTTCTGCAGACATCACATTCATTCACGAATTGAGCGATCTCGCGCTTCATTCGAGTCCACCAATAAGTTTGTTTGAGATCCTGATACATCTTTGTGCTCCCAGGGTGGATGGAGAGGAGAGAGTTGTGAGCCTCGTTCATGATCACTTTACGAAGTTCACCTTTGGGTACCACAATTCGATCCTCGAAGAAGAGAGTGTCCTTGTCATCAAGGTGGTAGCACTTGTACTTGGATTGACTCTTTGCGATACCAATCTTCACCTTTTTCACCGTAGCATCAAGAAGCTGGGCTTGGCGAATCTGGTCTTCCAAGGTAGGAGAGACTTGAAGGTTGGCGAGGAAACCTTGAGGAACAATTTGCAGATTAAGTTTGCGGAAAGCTTCACAAAGCTCGGGTTGATAGGGCTTCAGAATCAGACTGTTGCAATATGCTTTCCTGCTCAAAGCGTCAGCAATCACATTGGCCTTGCCTGGAGTATACCCGATACTCGGATTATACTCTTGAATCATTTCGACCCATCAAGTTTGCCTGAGGTTGAGATTAGGCTGGGTGAAGATGTACTTGAGACTCTTGTGATCAGTGAAAATGTCCACTTTTCTTCCCAATAGAAGATGTCTCCAAGTCAAAAGAGCATGCACAACTGCCGCCAACTCGAGATCATGAGTTGGGTAGTTCTTCTCATTAGGCTTCAACTGGCGAGAGGTATAAGCAACAACTTTCTTGTCTTGCATCAGTACAACACCGAGACCTTGGAGAGAGGCATCACAAAAGACCTTGTACGGCTTGGATTCATCAGGCGAAGTCAGAACTGGACCAGTGATCAACTTCTCTTTCAAAGTGTTGAAAGCAATATCACACTCCGGGGACCAAACGTACTTGACGTGCTTCTGGAGAAGATTTGAGAGAGGCTTCGCGATCTTAGAAAAGTTTTCAACGAATCTTCGGCAGTAGCTTGCGAGACCGAGGAAGCTACGGAGTTGCTTCACGTTCTGAGGAGGTTCCCAATTCACAATTGCAGACACCTTCTCAGGATTCACGGCAATGCCCTTGGCAGAGATGATATGACCAAGATAAAGCACCTCATCAAGCCAAAATTCACACTTGGAGAACTTGGCGTAGAACTGATGTTCCCTGAGCTTGTCAAGAACCAAACGCAAGTGCTTGGCATGATCTTCCTTGTTCTTGGAGAAAACCAGAATGTCGTCAAGATAGACCAAAACGAAGTCATTGGTGTAGGGGTTGAAGATGAAGTTCATCATGCGAGAGAACGTCGGAGGAGCGTTGGCGAGGCCAAAAGACATGACAGTGTATTCATATGACCCATAGCTTGTCGTGAAGGCCGTCTTGGGAATATCTTGCTCACGGATTCGAATCTGATGATAACCCATACGGAGATCAAGCTTGGAGAATACTTGGGCACCCTTGAGTTGTTCGAACAGCTCATTGATGTTGGGAAGTGGGTATTTGTTCTTGATGGTCTTCTTGTTCAATGGACGGTAATCAACACAAAGTCGGTCTGTTCCATCCTTCTTCTTCACAAAAAGAACACCACAACCCCACGGAGAAGAACTAGGCCGAATGAGACCCATTCTTTCTTGAATATCGAGTTGTTTCTTCAGCTCCTTCAACTCTTCAGGTCCGAGCTTGTAGGGACGTTTGCACACAGGTTCCGTACCGGGCTCAAGCTCAATAACAAATTCAACGGGCCGGTGCGGAGGCATTCCTGGGAGCTCTTCTGGGAAGACGTCTTGATACTCACAAACGACTGGGATCTGCGAAATAGCATCCAATTCACCCTTCTCATTGAGAGAAAACAACCGGATTGTATCATCCCGAGCGGCAAAGACAATGACATCCTCAGACAAATGAGTCAGTTGAATCTGCCTGGCTGCACAATCGAGCTGAGCCTTGTGCTTAGAGAGCCAGTCCATCCCGAGAATAAGATCGATATCTGAATCGCCAAGAACAATTGGGGAAGAAAGGAATTTCTAGTCGCCCAAGGTGATTGTAACATTCGGGACACAGAAATTAGCTGTCATTTGCTTGCCCGGTGACACAATTTGTAAAGAATTTTGCAGATGCTGATAATCGCAGTCATACTTTGATGCAAAAGGTTTGGAAATGAAGCAATGCGATGCACCAGTGTCAAAAAGAACTTTTGCAGGAATATCGTTAACAGGAAGGTTACCCATGATCACATCTGACGAATCCTCTGCCTGAGCTGCGTTCATCAAGTTGACCTTGGCGGACTTGGGGTTATGCTTGACCACAACTATACTTGTCGATCTCACAGGAGGAGGAGGAGGAAGACGCCTCTGGTTGAAACACTTGTTGGCGTAGTGACCCTTCTGTTGGCACTTGTTGCACGTGACCTCTGAAAGCGGACGGTGGTACGGAGCACTTGATCTTGGAGCTTGAGACGAAGTCTTGTTCTGAAAGCCTGGGTTGGGTGGGTGGGAAAACCACTGCCACCTTTGCTCTTCTGCTGATACGGCTGACGGAACGGAGGAGGAGGAAGCCAATACTTCTGCTGCTTGGCCACTTGAGTAGAGGAAGAAGGCGTAGTGTCTCTGACTCGCTTCCTGGAAGCATCACACCTCAACTGAGCAGCCTCTTGCTTCAGTGCCATGTTGTAGAACTCATCGTACCTCAACGTCTCAAAGAGGACAAGAGCGAGCTGAATTTCTTCACGGAGACCACCCCTGAACTGGTATATCATGCTCTTCTCATCAGGTACGTCCTGCTTGGCAAAGCGGGCGAGCTTCTGGAACAACTTGTTGTAGTCATAGACAGACAAAGAGCCTTGCTTCAGATTGCAGAATTCCTCACATTTGCTTTCAGTCACACTCTAAGGGATGTGATGAGCTCAGAAATCTCGACGGAAATCATCCCAAGTGATCAAACGTCCACCTCTGGAATCCTTGTACTGCTGGAACCACTCTGTAGCCTGATCTTTGAGCTGGAAAGAAGCGAACTTGACGAAATCTTCAGGCCTGACGTTGCTGCGTTCAACATGCTTGCCCAGATCCACTAGCCAATCATCAGCATCGGTAGCCTCAACATAATTGCTGAACGTCTTTGGACCATTTGCAAGGAACTGGTTCAGAGTAGCAAAATGGTTCTGATTGTTGCCTTGATTCCCTTGACTGCCTTGATTGCGCTTTTGGAGGATTTGCATGATCAACTGTGTGTTTGCATTGGTTGCGGCCATCACAGCTTGCCAAGCCTCTGTAGGAGGTGGAGGTGGTGGCGGATCAGGATTCGGAGTCGTGCGCATTGGAGGAGCCATCCTGAAGAGGTTGACCACCATTAGCACATAGATAGACAAATATTGAAGCTGAATCCAACGGAATGAAAATTGCAACATAAAGTCTTCACATCCGAACACAATGAACGAATGCACTTCTCTTGAAGTGGTCACATATTCCTAAATTGCGAAGCCACGTAGAATTAGGTAGAAGAGGTAAATCAGCAAGGGATGGAATCAACATATGACTTCGAAGCAACTCGAGTACCACAACTCAAAATAAAACCAAGGATTGGCTTGCGAAATAAGCCAGAACAAACATATGATAGAGATTTCGTCCGAAGTTTTCGTGGTGGGACCTACACGGGCTCAATCGTACAGCACCATCATGTACAAGGCAGTGCACATGACATATGAAGCGTCCCCGAGTCAGCATAGACAAGGACTCTTTAAGACACAACAAGACCACTGTAAAATCGACCGTGAATAGGCGAACCACTAGACGTCGAACCCCAATTTCATATCATACATCTGTCGGAAGAGATATCCTAAGAGCTACTTGAATTCCCACCTATGAAACTCCCGAAACTTTCCAGTTATGCGATCAGGTGTTGGGGATACAGGGGAAGCATAATATCTCACCCAAACTAGCAATACCTACATCCAGCTGTATCCATCCTTCAACACATAACCAAGAAACCTTCGGAAACCATCTACCTCAACCTTTGAAAAGCATCCTTTATACAAGTTATGGCGATACTCCCGAACTCCCGCCCCAGTACTGGGTGGCGTCGAGGTTATCTCACCAACGAACTGCATAAAAGAGATTTTCGATGTCGGCGAACATATCTCAAGTATACCAGAATTGCAACGATAAAATTATGATGACAACACCTCAGAGCTCAACTCCCCGGGACACATCCACTAAACCCCTGACAGGAGGCACCAAGACAGTGTTCTCATCATAAGCCATCGGAACAAATCCAAGATACTCGCGTGATCCTAAATTTTTTTAGTGAAATTTGAGAAGAGAAGAGTCAAAACTCTACGTCAGGATGCCTTACCAGAGCGATGAGGAGACTGGGAAGTAAAAAGAATTCCTAAGCTCTCCGATATATAATTCCTAAATGACTCAAAACATTTTTCTAGACACAACTCGGCCGCTAAAAACGATCAAGCAATGGGGGCTCCTAAGGCCGGGGAAGGCTCTGATTACCAACTTGTAACGCCCTCGATGCGGCTATAGCTCCCACGTGTCGAGGCACGACTTAGAGACATAACCGCATTGAAAGCAATGTCGCAAGTTAGGCAATCTTCACAACATCCCATGTAATAAATAATATAAAAGGGGATGTACATAGTTGGCTTACACTCGCCACGTCACATCAAAGTACATAAATAACATCCATCATCCAAACACTCATGGCCCGACTACGGCGCCAAAATAGAAAAGAACCCAACATGCGACAAGGCCCTGAATCGAACCCCAACTGGGCACCACTACTGATCATCAGGAAGAGACACATAGTAACGCTGAGAATCCTTGTCGTACTCCCACTTGAGCTCAAGCGCGCCATCTGGAGCTGTATCGTCTGTCCCTGCATCTGGTGTAATAGTAATCTGTGAGCCATAGGGACTCAGCAATCTCGCACCCTCGTGATCAAGACTATTTAAGCTTAATAGGTAGGATGGGGGTAAATGTAAGTGGAGCTGCAGCAAGCGACTAGCATATATGGTGGCTAACTTATTCACAAAAGAGAGCGGGAAGAGGAGGCAAAGCATGAGCGAGAAACTAGGGAGCAACCTGCGCAAACATAACTCCAACGCCGTGTCCGCTTCCCGGACTCCGCCGAGAAGAGGCCATCACGGTAACACACTCGGTTGATTCATTTTAATTAATTAAGGTTCAAGTTATCTACAACCGGACATTAACAAATTCCCATCTGCCCATAACCGCGGTCACGGCTTTCGAAAGTTCAATCCCTGCAGGGGGGTCCCAACTTAGCCCATAACAAGCTCTCACGGTCAATGAAGGAATAGACCTCCACCCAAGACACACCGATCAGACTTGGTATCTGGGTACAACAAGACGATTCGACAGGTTAAAACAAGACCAGCAGCACCGCCCGAATGTGCCAACAAATCCCGATAGGAGCTGCACATATCTCGTTCTTAGGGCACACTCAGATGAGCTCTCCATACAACTAAAACCAAACCTCGAGTTTCCCCGAGGGGGCGCTGCACAGGACTCTAGTTCGGACCAACACTCAGAGGAGCACTAGCCCGTGGGGGGCTAAAATAAGATGACCCTCGGGCTCCAGAAACCTAAGGGAAAAAGAGGCTAGGTGGCAAATTGTAAAACCAATGTTGGGCATTGCTGGAAAAGCTTTAATCAAGGTGAACTATCAAGGGGTTCCCATTATAGCCCAACCGCATAAGGGACGCAAAATCCGGGAACATAACACATATATGACGGAAACTAGGGCGGCAAGAGTGGAACAAAACACTAGGCGAGAGGCCGAGCCTTCCACCCTTTACCAAGTATATAGATGCATTAAGATAACATAGCAATATAATGATATCCCAACAAGTAAATAAATGTCACAACAAGGAACGACTCCAATCTTCACCTGCAACTAACAACGCTATAAGAGGGGCTGAGCAAAGCAGTAACATAGCCAATCAACGGTTTGCTAGGACAATGGTGGGTTAGAGGCTGAACATGGCAATTGGGAGGCTGACAAGCAAGTGGTAGGCATCGTAGCATTGGCGTAGCAAAAGAGCGAGCAAACTAGCATAGCAAAGATAGTAGTGATTTCGAGGGTATGATCATCTTGCCTGCACAGTTGTCAGAGTTGACTGGTTCCTCAAAAGCAAACCCCACGGGCTCCTCGTTAGCAAACTCGTCTCCCGGCTCTACCCAAACAACACAAACAAGCAACAAGGATACAATCAACCACATGCAAACTCAAGCAATAAGATGCAAAGATGATATGCTATGCGGGATGCGATGCGGGATGCAAAATGCAAGAGGTGACAGGAAATGCATGAACCTGGCCTCAACATGGAAAACCTGGCCTCAACTGGATAGAGGGGATGAAATCGCTTGAAAACGATATAAAGATCATAGGAATCGGAGTTACGGTTTGGAAATGGCAAGCGTTTTAAGATATGACACCGGTCTACGATTTACAGCAAGTAGGCATCTAAATGCAACAAAATGAACATGCTACAGCCACCAAACATGACAACAAAATACATGGCAGGGATGCTCACAAGATGCTTAAAAAAACACTAGCACTGAGCCACGGCCAAATTCATCCATTATGAGGTTCAAACAAGCATGGCAAAAACGCAAACGCAAAACAGATTTCAGACTTAGTGAAATTAACACTAGTCTGAAATTTCAGATCACGAAGCTCTCTTCGGAGCAGCAAAACAACATGATACATGACCTGATTATGAAAAGTAAGGAGATGGCATGGAGCTACTCAACAAACTTATCAAAAGTCCCAAAGTGACCTAGGGCCAAAAGGGATCACAAAATATACTAACAAGCACACGAACATAGCTCACGCACAATCAGTTTTCAAACTTAGTGAAAACTGAGACATGCTGGAATTTAACTCACAAAGGCATGTAAACGAGCTCGATGCACTCACTACGGTGCAAGTCATGGCAAGGCAAGCATATATCCATAAAGAAGGCACAAAATGCTAGCTAGACATGGCAAGAACAATGGCATAGCATGCACGGATCAATAACAATAGCATTGGCAAAATCGCAAACAAGTTGACGATCTGCCCAGGTTTACCACGAAGCAAAAGTAGAGCTCGATCGACTCAAGCTAGTATACTCCACATGTGCAAACAAAGACATGGATGGATAGAGCATAACATGAATAACAAAACTCCCTTACTGATCATCCTAAAAAGAGGCACGGATCACTAGGAAACAAGCTAAACATATGGCATCATGAACTAAATAATCCCAGACTTAGTGAAATCCACTAAGTCCCTAAAAACAGATTTACCAAGTGCCTCACTTAGAAAGCTTGCACAAGTCACCACACACATCCTAAAAATGCACGGGTTGCACCTCTAGAAAGAAGACAAAATGCTTAACAATTCATATCAAGGACTCACAGGCACAGCATGCACACAATAATCTTGGCAAAAATGACAAAAGGCTAAGATGAACTAGCAGATCTGACAATTATCTCATGAAGCCTCCTTCTAGCAGCAATTCGGGCATCAAGATGAACTCAAATGAAAATGATGCAATGGAATGAAATGATGTACATGTCGAGGCAAACATTTTGATATACTATATGTCCAAAATGGAGCTACGGATGCGGAGATATGGCAGGTCAAAGTTTGCTCAAAAAATTAGGGTTTCGGGCGGAGAAGTCAACCGAAATCTCAGATCTAGATCGGGATCTCGCGGGCACGGACTTCGAGGTTGACCGCGGGGCACTGTTCACGCCGGAGATCGGAAGCCGAGGTCGCCGGACTTGGAGCTTCGCCGGATCCGGGCGGTGGAGCCGCCGGAGTGGAGCGGGAGGAGGACGCCGGGGGAGGCGGGTCGCCGGACTTGCGGCGAATGGCGGCGAGGTGGTGGCGGCTCGGCCGCGGTGCTCGCGGTGGCAACTCCGGCCACTGGAGCCGGAAGGGGTGGCGGCGCGGCGAAGAGGCCTCGGGCGCGGGCAGGCGGCGGAGGCAGATGGGCTCGGGGGCCCGCTGCGGGCCTGCGGGCCGGTGGCGAACTGGGGACCCGCGGCGCCATGTGGCGGCTCACGGTTCATCGCGGGCGGCGGCGGACGTGTCCGGCGCGGGCGGACAATGTCCGGCCGGCGCGAGGGTTTTTTTTAGGGTTTCGTGGGGGAGGAGAGATCCGAAATTTGAGGGGTCTATTTATAGGCATAAGTGGAGCTAGGAGAGTCCAAATGAGGTGCGGTTTTCGGCCACGCGATCGTGATCGAACGCTCTAGGAGATGGAGCAGAGTTTGGTGGGTTTTGGGCCAAATTGGAGGGGTGTTGGGCTGCAACACACACGAGGCCTTTTCGGTCCCTCGGTTAACCGTTGGAGTATCAAACGAAGTCCAAATGATACGAAACTTGACAGGCGGTCTACCGGTAGTAAACCAAGGCCGCATGGCAAGTCTCGGTCCAATCCGGAAATGTTTAATCCCCACACACGAAAGAAGCTAGAATTGACCACTGGAGGAGAACAAAGCGCTCGAATGCAAAACGGACAACGGGGACGATGCTCGAATGCATGAGATGAACACGTATGCAAATGCAATGCACATGATGACATGATATGAGATGCATGAAAAAGAAAACAACACACGAAGACAAAGAACTGAACCCGAGAAATAAATATAACTTAACGCCGGAAACGGCAAGAGTTGGAGTACAAATTGGAAAAGTTATAGCTGGGGCGTTATAGGTCTGGCTCCAGCGAGCCAGTGTGGCGAGCCCCCTTGCCCAAAGAAGTCCCCGCCAAGAAGGTGACCGGCAAGGCCGCACCGCGGCAAGGGGCCCAGGCACAACCTGCGTGTCATACGAGGCGCACGGCCACGACGGTGGAGGAAGTAGCGGTCGCCGCCTCAGTCAGGGCCAAGCGACCCCGGTCTCCATCCCCGCCCCTTCGCACGGCACCATACCCGAGGCCGATTACGACCTCTCTGGCATGAGCCCGAACAGGAGGGGGGGTAGAGGAAGAGGACGAAGAAAGGGCGAGTGAGTGCTCCACCACCTTCTCCATTCCTTTAATTCCTGTCCTGGTTATCTTCCTTGATTTAACTTTGTCTTGGCTTGCTTTTGCAGGGACACGGAGACACTGGCGCAGAGGATGGCGAAGAGGGCCAAGACCTCGATGGGAGATGAGCCCCCGAAAAGCACCTCGAGCGTGCCGGAGGTGATCATGATCAACGCAGGCCCAAGCCCACGACATAGCCCCCGACTCAGCCCCCAGCGTGAGTGCACTACCCACTTTCCGTTGGCGAGCGCTGGGGCATGTCTTTTCACCACCAGTCTTGTCGGGTTTGCAGGGGAAGAGCGGCAACAGGAAGGGCTGTCACAGGCCGCCCCCGACACACCTCCTCCATTAACCACCACACGACTCAAGGACGGGTCCCTGGCAAGGGCTTCCACAAGTGAGCCCATGCCGCCAAGGGAGAGATCTGCAGCAAGGCCTTCCCCCAATGAGCCCACGCATGCGGAGGAGGAGGTGGCAGGCACTGGAAACGAGCGTCGACGGGGAGGGAATCATTCCTCCCAACTCGTCGTAGGTAAGCCGCCTGCCTTCCGGTCTTGATCTGTTCCCTAGCATAATATTTTTCTGTTTGCCTTTAAACTTAGATCATGGCTTCATCTTCTTCCCCTCCTTGGTCTTCAGACATCTCCTCGACGGTTTAGATGGATGTCGACAACACTGTTGAGGAGATTGCCAAGGATGCCGCCGCTCAGGCCGACGAGGTTGCCGCTGACGAGGCCACTGTCGGTGTCAAAACTGGCGGATCTCGGGTAGGGGGTCCCGAACTATGCATCTAGGGTCGATGGTAACAGAAGACGGGGGACACAATGTTTACCCAGGTTCGGGCCCTCTCTGTGGAGGTAATACCCTACTTCCTGCTTGATTGATCTTGATGAATATGAGTATTACAAGGGTTGATGTAGCACGAGATCGTCATGGCTAAACCCTAGAAGTCTAGCTTGTATGACTATGGTTATGAGTCTTCGCGGATCTGGACTAAGCCCTCCAGTTTATATAGACATCGGAGGGATCTAGGGTTACATAAGGTTGGTTACAAAGAAAGGAAATCTTCATATTTGATCGCCAAGCCTGCCTTCCACGCCAAGGAGAGTCCCATCCGGACATGGGTGGAGACTTCGGTCTTCGTATCTTCACAGCCCATCAGTCCGGTCCCTGGCTAACAGGCCGGACACCCGAGGACCCCTTAGTCCAGGACTCCCTCAGTAACCCCTGAACCAAGCTTCAATGACGAGGTGCCCGAAGCGCACATTGTCTTCGGCATTGCAAGGCGGGTTCCCTTTCCCGAATTCTCCAAGATAGTCTTCGGGCGCGAAGAATGCATCCGGACCTGTAACACAAGCACCACACACAGTCGTAGAGAGTATAATATTCCATGAGTCTAATCCGCTGACAACTTTTTGTAATGTGACATCACATCCACCTGGATATTATTTCGAACCGTTTTCGTCTGCCGTTCCGTGTTTCAAGATGCGGTTTCCATTGGCATGTCTTGTCAAAGCAGAGATCGTGTCCTCTTATTGCGGGATTCTCATTAATACAGGCGTGGGTAACCCAACCGTGTCGTTTGCACAGCCCTTGGGAATAGGCGAGTTTTAAGGCAATTGGGGAGGTGCTTGATATTTACTGCCTTTATAAGGGGATAAGGATTCCCTTTCTTCACCCTCGCCTTCTCTCTCTCTACCCTTCTATTCTCGAGCTCCAGCGCCCAAGTTCTTGACTCTTCCGCCTCAAGCAAGCATTCAACCATGTCCGAATCCGGAGCTGGAGGTAAGTGGATGGCCTCCTCCGTCAAGAAGAAGGACATCAAGGAACTCCGGGAGGCCGAATACCTGGCCAAGGAGATCGTTCACCGACTCCCGGCCATGGGACAGATCGTCCCTACCCCAAAGCCCCATGAGAGGGTTGTATTTCTCACACATTTCGTCCGCGGGCTGGGATTCCCTCTCCACCCATTTGTCCGAGGACTGATGTTTTACTACGGGCTGGAATTCCATGATCTAGCCCTCAACTCTATCCTCAACATCTCGGCATTTATTGTCGTGTGCGAGGCCTTTCTCCGCATCCCATCTCACTTTGGCCTATGGCTGAAGACCTTCAATGTGAAGCCGAAGGTGGTGAGCGGCCAACAAGCAGAGTGCGGAGGTGCCATGGTGGGCAAGATGCCCAATGTCACCTGGCCCGAAGGCTCCTTTGTGGAGACGGTGAAGGGGTGGCAGTCGGGGTGGTTGTACATCACCGAGCCGCGCGACACCAATTGGGCGGTGGCCCTCGAATTCCGATCCGGAGTTCCAATGCGGCTCACCTCCTAGCAAGAGAAGGGCCTGACCTGGGGTTCTTCGGACGAGCTGACTGGGCTCCAGACATGCGTCCAGAACAAGATAACCAAGAAAATCAAGCTCGTCAACGTGATCCAGGTTATGCTCATTCGCCGGGTCCTTCCATGCCAACGCCGGAATTGCTATTTGTGGGAGTTCGATCCGGCCAAGCACCAGATGCTACTAGAGCTCTTCGACACGACGCACGAAGACATGTAGAAAGTGCTCTTCAAGGACGGCGAGACACCACCGCCCACGACCAAGGATCGCGGGCTTAGCTTAAAACGCCAGGCTAACTCGATAAGTTCTTTCATGTTTTCAAGGTATACCCTTTATTGACATATTTTGAGAAAGGAGTCTAAGCCTTTCTATCAATTTTTTCAGGCCTGGATAGAGGTAGCGCGATGGATAAACTGTCCGGCTCCGCTACCCGAAGACCAAGAAACCCCACTTCTTACGAAGATGCTGTTTCCGGCACCTTATGAGGTGCCGGAGAAGAAGGCCAAGGGGGCCAAGAGTGGCCCTTGCTGAAAAGGTGCTTCCAACATGATGTCCGAGGACGACGAGTCTCACTCCTCCGCCGCCGAAGATGATGATGAGGAGGAGGAGAACAAATCTCCCCCTGATGAGGGGAGGAAAAGGAGGACAGCCTCCAAAAATCTGGAGGCGGAGGCGCCCAAGAGGGGGAAGTGCACCCTCACGGATAACTCCGCGTGGGACGTCGACAACAGTCCGGAGCGACCCCCCCGGACCAAGCCCCGGGCTGCATCGTAAGTAATAAAGAACTTGTGCATGTCCATGTCTCTACTTCATGGTACTAATATGTTGAATTATGCTATTATAGTCCAGCCCACGACAACCCCCTACGATCCTCATCAGGAGGTTCTCTAGATTCAAAAGCGATGGCCAGCGAGTCTCCGCCGGCCGCTCACTCTCCTCCAGCCAAGGGTGATGACAAGGTGGTGTCCCAAAGGACCTTCCCAGGCCAGGGAGAGGTTCAGGAGGCCGTCAGGGTGGCGCCAGAGGATGATTCCTCGGCCGCCGGACACATGGGGGAGGAAGCCCCCATGGGGACTGGTGATGGGGGCCATATACAATTCGGCCCCCAGTCGAATACCCTTCCGGAGACCCATACGGTTCCGGAGTCAGGCGAGCAGCCTTCCCTAAAAGGAGGAGGGATGCCTGCTCCGCCGGTGACCTCTGTCCAACCAGAGGCATCGGATAATCTGCTGGAATCACTACGAGGCGCTTCCATTATGGATGAACACCGTATCCTTATGGGTGCGGTGATTGAGAAGGTCCAGTCCGCCAAAAGCGGACAGACCGAAGCCTGCACTAGCCTCCTAACAGGCTTTGAGGTAAGTAATGTAATTGTAGAAAGAATATCATAGTGTAGACAGTAGCCCCTGATGCTCTGTTCGGTGTTCGGAGAGAAAAAGACGAACAGAGGATCAAAATAATTTTCGCAGGAGTCTAACATAAGATGTCTATGTGAATAAGCAGGCGTCACGGCTGGTTGCTGCCGCTCATACTACGGAGGTCTCCGGACTAAAGCAGAACCTGAAGCGGGCCGAGGAAGAGCTCGACCTCGTGAAGAAGCAGTTGGAAGACAACCAAGGTATGTAGTAACCTACTTGTATATTTAGGAAGGATGAATGGTTCGTGCTGACTAAAGTTTGTGAATTTTATTAGGGGCCACGACCGAGGTGGCAGTCCTCAAGAAGGCGTTAGCCGAGGCCGAGGACAAAGCGGCCAAGGAAAGCGTCGCGCGCGAGAAGCAGGAGGCCCGGGTCAGCGAGGTCCAGCAAGAGCTCCAGGACGTCGTCAAGAAGTACGAGTCCTTGGAGCGTGATTCTAAGACTCAAGAGTCCAAACTTGCCAAGGCCCGCCACAGCACACAAGATGCCCGAGCCAAAGCCCAGAGCGCCCTCCAAGAAATCCAGGCAGCCAAGAAGATCGCGGTGGGTAAGGCTTTCATTATGCAAAGCAAATCTGCAAAGAAAATGTTCCCTTTACTTACCCAAATTTGGAGCTCTCTAGGGGCGTTTGCGGATCTGCCGCGCAATATATCAGATGTTGTAGAGTTCTATCGAGCCGAAGAAGGGAGCTCGACGGAGAAGCTATTCTGGTATCAATACCTTAGACCAGAACATCTGGTGCCCTTTAGCGATCAGCTGAAACAGCTGGTCGAGCTACACAAGGTGGCCGAACTAGCCATGAAGGACCTTATAGTCCGGCTATGGCCTGCCGAGCCCATGCCCGACAGCTACTTCGGACTCGTGAAGCGGCTTGTGAGTACCTGCCCATGGCTTGAAGTCATAAAGCGATCGGTCTGCATTGAAGGTGGGAAGATGGCCTTTGCCCGTGCCAAGATGCACTGGCGAAGATGGATGCCAAGAAGCTGATGACCGAGGGGCCGCCTGAGGGCAAGGAGCACCGCCGACCCGAGCTATATTTTGACAGTGTCGTGGAGGGATCTTGCCTTGTGGCGCAGCAATGTGCGAAGGATGTGATCTTTGAATGAATACATTCATATTTGTCTTGCCCTGTATTATGAAACAAAGACAATTTGTGTAATATAATGCTTTGCGTTAAATTTTTACCTCCTGTGCGGCCGTTTATTAAATCTGAGGGTTGGCCAGTCGTCGGCTTCAGCCCCCACGTAGGTAGTACGGGGGCGTTCGGGATGGAATCTAAACACTCTTGATCCTATTATTTGGTCCTTGAAGGAGGTGTTCAGCACAACGAACAAGGCAATCAGACTATAATGCTTTATGACCCTCACTTAGCCATAGGAGTTCAACAATAAAAATGTAGGCGCAGCCCCTAGCGTCCAAACTAGGGTGTTGTAAACACCTGATCGGGTAAGTACCGACCCTTCACATAATGCGGAAAAAACCTCTATCGATTTGAAACCTTTGAACAGCTGACCGGCTCTCGCCGCATCATGACAGTTAGTTTTCGGCTTTCTCTACTGAGGTGCTCATCCGGATGAACTGGGACACAATCGTAGTAGTTCTCCCTTTACTACCCTAGCCGATATAGCAGAACGTAAGGTAGTAAGCACAGGAGCCGGGCAACCCAACTATTGACCAAAGACATGATTCAGATCCAATTCATATAACGCTAAATTCGGGGTGCCGGACTATACTATAAAAGTGTTCGGACTTTGTTGCCGTAGTGCGGGGCGCTACGAAGCCCCTGGCGAATATGAAATGTACCAAAGTGTACGGGTGCTATGTGATAAAATTATCAACAAAAAACAGAGGAGAACAGAAAGAGAGGAAAGGTAATAAGCTGAGGCCTTAAAATTTTGGGCCATGAACTATTTCCATTATAATTTGGTAAATACGTCAAGGAGTATTGATACAAACAGTGCGATAAGCAACGGGCTATTTAACATGCCAAAACCAAGGGAGAGCAGTGTGTGGGTCCCGAAAATAGGTAGAGTGATCGTTAAAAAACCACCTAGAAATTCCCCCGTACGTCTGTGCTTCTTGCCATCTCGGTATATTCATCCTTTATCAGGACCAGTGAACACGTCGTCAGGGAAGGCATGTAGAAAAGAAACCTGAAAAGGAGAAAAAGTAGATAGTGAAAGTATATGTGTCCGGGAGTGGTCGAGCCGTGCTATGGATCACAAGGTAGGAATGCCTCCGTCTATGCCCATGGTATTTTGAGTGCGTAATTATGTATGTGCGGTACGAATGCCACCACTTGATTGGGGCTGGGACGGAGGCCGAATTGCTAGTTGAGCTCTTGATGAGCTGAGCCGTCCTGCTGGAGAATAGTCCGGGCCATTTTAGTAGTGTCCGGGAGTTCGGCCACCGAATTAAGGTTCTGCTTGAAAAGGCCGCTCTGTACCTCTGTTGCTAGGGCAGCGGTGTGCTCCTCGGTACGGAGGGAGCGTTCCGTGTTTCCATTGACTGTTATGACGCCGCGTGGTCCGGGCATCTTGAGCTTGAGATAAGCATAGTGTGGCACCACGTTGAAATGAGCAAATGCGGTTTGTCCAAGCAGTGCGTGATAGCTACTGCGGAAGGGGACGATATCGAAGATTAGCTCTTCGCTTCGGAAGTTGTCCGGAGATCCAAATACAACCTCTAGTGTGATTGAGCCCGTACAGCGGGCCTCTACACCTGGTATGACTCCTTTAAAGGTAGTCTTTGTGGGCTTAATCCGTGACGGGTTAATGCCCATTTTGCAGACTGTATCCTGATAAAGCAGGTTGAGGCTGCTACCACCATCCATCAAGACCCGTGTGAGGTGGAATCCGTTGATGATTGGATCGAGGACCAGGGCGGCCGACCCGCCATGACGGATACTGGTCGGATGGTCTCGGCGATCAAATATAATCGGGAAGGAGGACCATGGATTGAATTTTGGGGCGACTGGCTCCATCGCGTAGACATCCCTGAGCGCACGCTTGAGTTCCCTCTTGGGGATGTGGGTAGCATATATCATATTCACCGTTTTGACCTGAGGTGGGAATTTCGTCTGTCCCCCTCTGTTCGGTGGCCGAGTATCCTCGTCATCATCCTCGCTCTGCCACCCCTTCGCCTTGTTATCGGCATTTAACTTGCCGGCCTGTTTAAAGACCCAACAATCTCTGTTGGTGTGGTTGGCTGGTTTTTCCGGGGTGCCATGTATCTGGCACGGACGATCGAGTATGCGGTCCAGACTAGATGGGCTCGAATTGTTCTTATTGTACGGCTTCTTCCACTAACCGTATTTGGAGCCACTGAATCCGGCGTTGACCGCTGTGTCATCGGTATGGTTGCCGTTGATTCGACGCTTGTGTCTGTTGCGTCGGGGCTTGCCGTTGCTATCCTTGGCTTCAAAAGTGCCAGTTTTGCTTGCATTATTGTTGCAACGGGCTAGCCAACTATCTTCGCCCGCGCAAAAGCGGGTCATAAGTGCCGTAAGAGCCACCATGGACTTTGGCTTTTCCTGCCTAATATGTCGGGCGAGCCATTCGTCGCGGATGCTATGCTTAAAGGCCGCCAGGGCTTCGGCATCCAGACAGTCGACTATCTGGTTCTTTTTTAGTTAAGAACCTATTCCAGAATTTCCTGGCTGATTCCCCAGGCTGTTGGACTATATGACTTAAATCATCTGCATCTGGAGGCCGGACGTATGTTCCTTGGAAGTTGTCCAAGAAGGCTTCTTCCAAATCTTCCCAGCTGCCGATAGAGTTTTCGGGCAGGCTGTTCAACCAGTACCGAGCTGGTCCTTTGAGTTTTAGTGGGAGATATTTGATGGCATGGACATCATCACCATGAGCCATATGAATATGGAGGAGAAAATACTCGATCCAGACCGCGGGGCTGTTGTCCCATCATATGATTCGATGTTTATGGGTTTAAACCCTTCTGGGAATTCATGATCCATTACTTCATGAGTGAAGCAAAGAGGGTGTGCGGCGCCTCTATATCGGGCCACATCGCGATGTAGCTCCGATGGAGTCCGTCTGCGGAGTTCGGCCAGAGAGTGATGATACGTCTCCAACGTATCTATAATTTTTTATTGTTCCATGCTATTATATTATCTATTTTGGATGTTTATGGGCTTTATTAAACACTTTATTATTATTTTTGGCACAAACCTATTAACCCAGAGCCCAGTGCCAGTTCCTGTTTTTCCCCCTGCTTCAGTGTTTCGAAGAAAAGGAATATCAAACGGAGTCCAAACGGAATGAAACCTCCGGGAGAGTTATTTTCGGAAAGAAAGCAATCCAGGAGACTTGGAGTGCACGTCAGGGGATCAACTAGGAGAGCACGAGGCAGGGGGCCACGCCCACCCCCTGGGCGCGCCCTCCACCCTCCTGGCTCCCTAGACCGACTTCTTTCGCCTATATATATCCATATACCCTAAAACCTACGGGGAACAGAATAGATCGGGAGTTCCGCCGCCGCAAGCCTCTGTAGCCACCAAAAACCAATCGGGACCCTATTCCGGCACCCTGACGGAGGGGGGATCCCTCACCGGTGGCCATCTTCATCACCCCGACGCTCTCCATGACGAGGAGGGAGTAGTTCACCCTCGTGGCTGAGGGTATGTACCAGTAGCTATGTGTTTGATCTCTCTCTCTCTCTCGTGTTCTTGATTTGGCACGATCTTGATGTATCGCGAGCTTTGCTATTATAGTTGGGATCTTATGATGTTTCTCCCCCTCTACTCTCTTGTAGTGGATTGAGTTTTCCCTTTGAAGTTATCTTATCGGATTGAGTCTTTAAGTATTTGAGAACACTTGATGTATGTCTTTCGTGAGATACCCGTGGTGACAATGGGGTATTCTATTGATTCACTTGATGTATGTTTTGGTGATCAACTTGCGGGTTCCGTGACCTTGGGAATCTATGCATAGGGGTTGGCACACGTTTTCGTCTTGACTCTCCTGTAGAAACTTTGGGGCACTCTTTGAAGTTCTTTGTGTTGGTTGAATAGATGAATCTGAGATTGTGTGATGCATACTGCATAATTATACCCACGGATACTTGAGGTGACATTGGAGTATCTAGGTGACATTAGGGTTTTTGTTGATTTGTGTCTTAAGGTGTTATTCTAGTACGAACTCTATGATAGATCGAACAGAAAGAATAGCTTCATGTTATTTTACTATGGACTGTTGAATAGATCGATCAGAAAGGATAACATTGAGGTGGTTTCCCACCCTACCATAATCTCTTCGTTTGTTCTCCGCTATTAGTGTCTTTGGAGTGACTCTTTGTTGCATGTTGAGGGATAGTTATATATATGATCCAATTATGTTATTATTGTTGAGAGAACTTGCACTAGTGAAAGTATGAACCCTAGGCCTTGTTTCAACACATTGCAACACCATTTATGCTCACTTTTATCATTAGTTACCTTGCTGTTTTTATATTTTAAGATTACAAAAACCTATATCTACCATCCATATTGCACTTGTATCACCATCTCTTCGCCGAACTAGTGCATCTATACAATTTACCATTGTATTGGGTATGTTGGGGACACAAGAGACTCTTTGTTATTTGGTTGCAGGGTTGCTTGAGAGAGACCATCTTCATCCTACGCCTCCCACGGATTGATAAACCTTAGGTCATCCACTTGAGGGAAATTTGCTACTGTCCTACAAACCTCTGCACTTGGAGGCCCAACAACGTCTACAAGAAGAAGGTTGCGTAGTAGACATCAAGCTCTTTTTTGGCGCTGTTGCCGGGGAGGTGAGTGCTTGAAGGTATATCTTTAGATCTTGCAATTGAATCTTTTAGTTTCTTGTGTTATCACTAGTTTAGTTTATAAAAGAAAGTTACAAAAAAATGGAATTGAGTTTGTCTCATATGCTTCATCTCTTTAATGTCTTTCGTGAAAATGATGGGAAGGAAAAATTGTGCTCAACTGCTAGAAGAAGAATGAATTAGAATGTTTGGCGCTAAATATTTGAATCATGAGCATGATTGCAATGTTGTTAGTATGAATCCCTTGAATACCCATGTTGCTAAGTATATGCAAAGCCACAAGCTTGGGGAAGCTATGTTTGATGAAGATGATACTTTTTGTCCCCCAAGTTTTGATGAGAAAATATATTATGATGATAGCATACCTCCTATATACGATAATTATTGTGATGAAATTTATGCTATAAAGAGTAATGATATCCATGAAACTTGTCAGCATGGTTTTAATGCTCAAATTGATTATGTGAATAAAGTATCACATGAAAGTTATTTCATTGAGTTTTCTCCCACTACTATTCATGAGAATAAATTTGCTTATGTTGGGAGTAATAAATTTTCTATGCTTGTAGATCATGAAAAGAATGCGTTATGTGCTGGTTATATTGTTGAATTCATTCATGATGCTACTGAAAATTATTATGAGGGAGGAATTTATGCTTGTACGAATTGCAATAATATCAAGTTTCTTCTCTATGTACTTAAAGTTTTGAAGTTATGCTTGTTTGGCCTTCCTATGCTTGTTGATTATTCTTTCCATATGTTGTTTGCTCACAAAATCCATATGCATAGGAAGTGTGTTATACTTAAATGTGCTAGTCATATTCTTCATGATGCTCCATTTATGTTTCAATTCTTATCTTTTATATGAGCATCATTGAAATCATCATGCCTAGCTAGGGGCGTTCAATGTTAGCGCTTCTTGGGAGGCAACCCAATTTTATTTTTGTTCCTTGCTTTATTTCCTATTTAGTAATAAATAAATCATCTAGCCTCTGGTTAGATGTTGTTTTATGTTTTAATTAGTATTTGTGCCAAGTAAGACCTATAGGATCTTCTTGGATGATAATTATTTGATCTTGCTGAAAAAGACAGAAACTTTCAGCTCACAAAAACAATTGTTAAAAATCACCAGAAAGTGATAAAATACTGATTCCAATTGCAGTAGATCAATAATCAAATTATCTAAGTCTTCCTATTTTGGAAGATTTTTCTGAGTTCCAGAAGTTTTCGTTTGATGCAGATTACTACAGACTGTTCTGTTTTTGACAGATTCTGTTTTCTATGTGTTGTTTGCTTATTTTGATGAATCTATGAGTAGAATCGGCGGGTATGAACCATAGAGAAGTCGGAATATAGTAGATATTACACCAATATGAATTTAGAATGAGTTCACAACAGTACCTAAGTGGTGATTTATTTTCTTATACTAACGGAGCTTATGAGTTTTCTGTTGAGTTTTGTGTTGTGAAGTTTTCAAGTTTTGGGTAAAGATTCGATGGACTATGGAATATGGAGTGGAAAGAGCCTAAGTTTGGGGATGCCCAAGGCAACCCAAGGTAATATTCAAGGACAACCAAGAGCCTAAGCTTGGGGATTCCCCGGAAGGCATCCCCTCTTTCGTCCTCATTCATCGGTAACTTTACTTGGAGCTATATTTTTATTCACCACATGATATGTGTTTTGATTGGAGCGTCATTTTATATTCTTTTGTTTTGCTTGCTGTTTGAATAAAATACCAAGATCTGAAATTATTAAATGTTAGAGAGTCTTCACATAGTTGCATAATTATTCGACTACTCATTGATCTTCACTTATATCTGTCGGAGTAATGGGCCACGGGTAGGCCAACCCAAAGCCCAGAACCTTTCAAGACGTCGGGGCAGGCTGCGCCCCTCGAAGATGCCACGATGAAGAGCTGCCTTCTAGAGGCCGGCTGGAAGAACGGCTGACTCCCCCCACAGCCGAGTCCTGAGGACGACTTCAAGACACGACGACTCCAATCTGGCGGCTTCTGGAGAATCCGGCCACCAGGAGTCAGCGTCCGGCAGCAACGAATGCCCGCGCCCTCATCAAGAGGGACAAGACGAGGAGTGGCTATAATGAAGCCCACTCCCTCCCCTTTCCGACGGCAGGCGTAGCCACAGTGTGCCGTACCACGGAGATCTCCGTCCGGCGTGGCACTGTTGCCATGCCGGCCGTCCCTGACATCAGCATCAGTGGGCGGAGTCCTGCACCCACGACGGCCTGTCTGTACGACCCCAGGGACGGTAGGTCCCACCAGTCAGTGGGAGTCCAGAAGACGGCGAGAGCGCCACCAGTTGAGCCCGTTGGGAGTCGGCCCATGGGAGTTGGCCTGCCCCTCCCGCGGGCCCCACGCGCCATTAACCAGACGAGACGGGGAGTGACAACAGTAATCGCCCGCCAGGCAGCGGTGCTATTGCCACGATCCCATGACCAAGCCCACGTCATTAGAAGCACGGCTACAGTAATAAGCAGCCGGCAAGACCCACCACTCGGCGGGGCCCACCAGTCGGCGGGCCCCAGCAGTCGGCAGAGAAGACGGCGGCCAGAGAGACTGACAGCTGGGCCTGCACCCAGCTGGATTACCATTGTACCACTGGGGGGTAGGCCTATATAATCCCCGCAGGGCACCCATGCAAAGGGTTTGAATCCATTAGCACTAGACCAGACCACATAGGAAGGAGCAACCGTGTACTCACTTTGCCATAGTGATCATGCGGAGACCCCGCAGAGCAGGACTAGGGGTGTTATCTCCTAGGAGAGCCCCGAACCTGGGTAAAGTACGTCGGCGTTCGTGTCTATGCCTCATCCCGCTTCCAGGCACCGGCGACGTTCTACTCGCTCCCACCATGATAAGCCATCCTTTGGCATATGTCGCACCCAACCCTCGACATTTGGCGCCCACTGTGGGGCGAGGTGCACCGTCGTCTGGAGACCTGCTCTGGACGGGAACCCTTTTCCTCCGTGGAAAACGCAGCCAGCCCGGCACGCCAGACGGAGTCTGCGCCGACGCGCTGCATGGCGCTGAAATCGCCTGCGCGGCCAGCTGCCTCGCCGATCTTGTCGGTGAGGTTCGCCTCTCCGACGAGCCCGAATCTGACGCGGGCACGGGCGGCCTTGAGAGTCTCCTCGCGGGCCTCCTTGATCAACTCCACGTCGCCAGCGAGCCAACTGTGGACTTGGAGTCCGTAGGATCCACCGATCCGATGCTGGTCGACTCTGACACCGCGTCGCTCGATGCGTTCCCCACCAACGTGGTGGTCTACGACGAGCCGCTCCCTCACGCGAAGAGCGACAGAAGCACCATCACAGATGTGCTCGTCATCGGTCATGGCAAGCACTCCGGCGGAGGAGCTCACGACCCACTCGATGCGGCGCTACAAGACCTGACCGCGCCCATCCCTGAAGACGCTGACACTGAGACGCTAGAGGCGCGCCGCCTTCAGCTCGTCGAAGGCGCAAAGAAGCTAGCCAGCATGAGACGCCTGTCAAAGGCCTACCAGCGCGAGATGGATCGTGCCGTTGGTGGCTCGTCGGCTCCGACTGGGCCTAGCCGCCTTGGCGCGGTCCAGCAGCGTGGCATTGCCATCGCCAATCTGTTCGGGGAAAATCGCCCCGTATACATCATGCCTGCGGAGAACATCCGAGCCGCCCAGGCGGCGGTAGACGAGCTGGACAACTTTGAGGGCGAGGAGCGTCGCCTGATGACGGAGCGAGTCCAGCGGCTGCTCGACGCGGCTGCCATGCAGAACGAGGTCGGTTGCCGCATAGAGGCGCCGCAGCGGCAAAACGACGACCTACCTCCCCGCCGAGACCAAGGCGCGACGTCTCGGACGCGGACTGGTGGCGTCCGCGAAAGAAAATACAAGGAGCCGGCTATTAGCCGCAGTCGGACTCGCGTCACCATCGAGTGCGACCAAGACGGCCGCCCAAGAGGAGTGGAACAGCGGGACGACTGTCCGCATCCTCCCCCTCGCAAGGAAAGGCGAGTCTCCCTGCCGCCTGTTGATCACCCGACTCTCGGCGACCGCCTTGTCCGCCTAGAGGGAGTCAGAGAAAATGACGCTCGCCACCGGATCGACCGACTCCACCGATCCCTGGCGCTCGAAGAAGAAGACGAGTTGGGCCTGCCGTGTTTTGGTCCCCGCATCCGAGACGAGCCCTTTCCCAAAGGGTTCATGCTCCCAAGAGATATGCCCAAGTACATCAGCTCCGTGAAGCCGGAGGACTGGCTAGTCGACTACTCCACCACCGTCAACATCGCGAACGGCAAGAAGCGTGTTGCCATGAAATACGTTCCGCTCATGCTCCAGGGCACGGCCCGGACATGGCTAAATAGCCTGAAGCCCCGCAGCATCAACAGCTGGGTCGACTTCACCGATGCCTTCGTTCGCAATTTCACCAGCACGTACAAGCGACCTCCCAAGCCTCACCGGCTTTCCCTGTGCGTGCAAGGTCCCAACGAGTCAACTCGCGACTACCTCACGCGTTGGGCCGAGCTCCGGAACTCCTGTGAAGGCATGCACGAGGTGCAGGCAATCGAGTACTTCACTGCCAGGTGCAGAGAAGGCACCCTCCACAAACACAAGCTTCTCTGCAACAAGCCAGAGACCCTCGACGAGTTGTTGATCATAGCGTACAAATATGCCACGGCCGACCCCTCCATGAAGGCGGAGATTCAAGTTAGCGCAACTGGCAAAGTGGCCCCTCAGGCTCCTAGAACTCCGGCTGGGGACGCCAGTCGGTGACAGCAGCAGAGCGACCATAAGCGCAAGGCCCCACAGCCGGCTTCCACCAGCCGGCAGATGGCGATAGTTGAAGACCAACAGCCAGAAGGGCAGCCTCCGCCCAAGCGCCAGAAGGGCGGCAAGCCCAACTGGTTCCCGACTTTCTCATACGAGCAGACTCTGGATGGTCCCTGCAAGTTTCACAGTGGCGCGAAGCCATCCAACCATACCACCCGAAAATGCCACTAGCTCACCAGGATCGCCAAGGAGACGGCCTCCTGCCTCCCCCGCCTGCTGGGCAGCCGCCTCCTCCTCCGCCCCAGCAGCCGGTGGTCCGACCAGTCGGCACAGTGCAAGACAAGTACCCAGAAGAGCACGGAGCCTAAGTGGTGTTCACCAGTGTGGCTGATGATCAACGCAGCAGGCGGCTGTAGCAGCAAGAGGTGAACTCAGTAGCGTCAGAAGCACCAGAGTTTATTCATTGGTCTGAGAAGCCTATCAGCTGGAGCAGAGCTGATCACCAAGAGGTGATGCCGAGTCCGGGCTCCTATGCCTTGGTCTTGGATGCCACCTTTGCCACATATAGACGAGCTTCTCGTTTCTCCCGAGTCTTCATAGACGGCGGCAGCAGCATCAACATCATGTACAAGGACACCATGGAGAAGTTAGGAATCAAGCAAAGACAACTTCAGAACAGCTGGATTATATTCCATGGCATAGTTTCTGGCCTTTCCTGCTCACCAATCGGCAAGATCCTGATGGATGTCCTCTACAGAGACAAAGATCACTTCTGCCGAGAGTCAGTTTGGTTGGAAGTGGTGGACCTCGAAAGCCCGTACCATGCGTTGCCTGGCCGACCTGCCTTGGCCAAGTTCATGGCGGTCCCCCACTACGCCTACCTCAAGATGAAGATGCCGAGTTCCAAGGGGATTCTGACCATAGCCGGCGACTACAGAAAGTCGTCCGCCTACACGGCTGAGAGTAGTCGGCTGGCCGAGTCCCTGATGATCGCAGCCGAGAAGCGGCTCCTTGACTGGGTTGTGGCGATGGCCGGCAAGCAACCGGAGATGTTGCCCAACCCCAAGGAGTCAGAAGCTGAGGGTTCGTTCAAGCCGGCCAAAGAGACGAAGAAGATACCCTTGGACCTGGAGCACCCAGAGAGGTACGCTGTCATAGGTGCAAACCTCGACAGCAAATAGGAAGGCGGGCTCGTCGATTTCCTCCGTGAGAATCGGGACATCTTCGCATAGTCCCCCAAAGACACGCCGGGTGTACCGACGGAATTCGCCGAGCACAAGTTACATGTCCGATCTGATGTTAAGCCAGTCAGGCAGCCCTTGCGCCGCCTGTCAGAAGAGAAGAGTTGTTGGAGAAGAGATAGCCCGACCCCTAGCAGTCGGCTTCATTATGGAAGTGTTCTTTCCAGAGTGGCTAGCCAACCCGGTCCTGGTGCTGAAGAAGAACAAGTAGTGGTGAATGTGTATTGACTACACTAGCCTCAACAAAGCATGCCCCAAGGACCCGTTCGCTTTGCCAAGGATCGACCAAGTGATAGACTCCACACCTGGATGCGAGCTGTTGAGTTTCCTAGACGCATATTCAGGATACCACGAGATCAAGTTGAATCCGGCCAACCGACTGAAGACCGCCTTCATCACGCCGTTTGGAGCCTTCTGCTACCTGACCATGACGTTTGGCTTGAGGAATGCCGGCGCCACCTTTCAGCGTTGCAACTCGGTAGAAACGCCCACGTTTACGTGGACGATGTGGTGGTGAAGACGAAGAAGCATGGAATGCTGCTAGAAGACCTCAAGGAGACATTTGAGAATCTGCGCCGGTTTTAGATCAAGCTCAACCCAGAGAAATGCGTCTTCGGAGTACCAGCCGGCCCGCTCCTTGGCTTCCTGGTCTCCGAACGCGGCATAGAGTGCAACCCCGTGAAGATCAAGGCCATTGAGAGGATGGAAGTACCTAGCCGACTGCTGGACGTACAAAAGTTTACCCGCTGTTTGGCATCCATCAGCCGATTCATCAGTTGGTTGGGCGAGAAGGCTCTCCCCTTATACCAACTTATGAAGAAGACCACTTTTTCGAGTGGAACCACAAGGCGAATGAAGCCTTTCTCCAGTTGAAGAAGATGTTGACTACTCCACCTATTCTGGCGGCTCCGACTCCTAAGGATCCCATGCTCCTATATATCGCCGCCACCAGCCGAGTAGTCAGCACAGTCATTGTGGTAGAGCGCAAGGAGGAAGGCAAGGCACTAGCAGTCCAGAGACCGGTGTACTACGTGAGTGAAGTACTGTCGACCTCCAAGCAAAACTACCCCCACTAACAGAAGATGTGCTACGGCGTGGACTTTGCCACTAGAAAGCTGAAGCCCTGCTTTCAAGAGCACCCAATCACTTTGGTCTTCACAGCTCCACTAGCAGAAATCATTGGAAGCCGAGATACTTCAGGCCGAGTGGCCAAATGGGCCATAGAGTTGGCTCCCTACACCATCTACTACCAGCCTCGCACCGCCATCAAGTCGCAAGTGCTGGCCAACTTCCTCGTTGACTGGGCCGAGACCCAGTACCTGCCGCCAGCGCCTGACTCCACCCATTGGCGGATGCATTTCGACGGCTCCAAGATGCGCACTGGCCTGGGAGCCGGCATTGTCCTCACCTCTCCCAAAGGCGACAAGCTCAAATATGTTCTGGAAATCCATTTTGCCGCCTCCAACAACGTCGCCGAATATGAGGCGCTCATCCACGGGCTCCAGCTTGCCAAAGAACTCGGCATTCGCCGGATCCTGTGTTATGGCGACTCCGACTTGGTGGTCCAACAGTCATCCAGCGACTGGGATGCCAAAGATGCAAACATGGCGAGCTACCGATTCCTCGTGCAGCAACTCAGTGGATATTTTGAGGGGTGCGAGTTCCTTCATGTGCCAAGAAACGACAACGACCAAGCAGACGCCCTGGCGCGAATCGGCTCCACCCGTCAAGCAATACCGTCCGGCGTCGCCCTTCAACGCCTCCTCAAGCCATCTGTCAAGCCTTCACCAGAATGAGACTCCATCATTGTGCCGGATCCTCTTGAAGAAGTCGGATCCAACTCACGAGCTCTAGCAGACGGCGCGAGAATTTTGACAGACGGCTCCAGGATCGCCGCAGTCGAAGCCGGCCCGGGGACTTCAGAACCCGGCTCGGGGACTGCGGCGGCCAGCCCGAAGACTTCAGAACTCGGCTCGGGGACTAAACCAGTCGGCCCAGGGACTTCATCGATCCAGCATGCAGCTGCCGACTCCAACCCGCCGCCTCCCGGCCCAACCGCCCTCGTCCAAGTTACAGTTCTCACAGTCGAAGAAATAGCAGCAACCTCATGGGCCCAGCCCATCCTCAAATTCCTGGTGAGCAAAGAGCTACCGACTGATGAGATCATAGCTCGGCAAGTACAACGCCGAGCAGTAGCCTACACCATAGTCAACAGAGAGATGGTTAGGCACAGGGTCACTAGCGTCTACCAGCGCTGCGTAGAGCCAGAGCAAGGCCAAGCAATTGTCAAAGACATCCATCAAGGCGAGTGCGGCCACCATGCGGCTTCAAGAGCACTCGTCGCCAAAGCCTTCCAACACGGTTTCTTCTGGCCGACTGCCTTAGAAGAGGCCAAGGAATTAGTCCAAAAATGCAAGGGGTGCCAGAATTTCCGCTCCAAGCCACATCAGCCGGCTTCTGCACTCAAGACCATCCCCATTGCCTGCCCCTTCGCTGTTTGGGGCCTGGACATGGTGGGACCATTCAAGATGGCACGAGGTGGCCTGACTCACTTACTTGTCGCGGTGGAAAAGTTCACCAAGTGGATAGAAGCAAAGCTAATCAAGAAACTAAATGGTCCGACTACCGTGACTTTCATCTCCGACATCACAATTCGGTACGGCATACTGCACAACATCATCACCGACAACGGCACAAATTTTGCCAAAGGTGCCCTGGCCCGTTTCTACGTGATGCAGGGCATCCGACTGGACTTAGCGGCCATTGCCCATCCGCAGTCAAATGACCAGGTGGAGGGAGCAAACGGCCTCATCCTGTCCGGCATCAAGCCTCGAATGGTCGAGCCTCTGGAGTGCTTAGCTGGCTGCTGGCTCGACGAGTTGCCAGCCATCCTCTGGAGTCTGCGCACAACTCCAAGCAAGTCAACCAGCTTCACGCCTTTCTTCCTCGTCTACGGTGCCGAAGCCGTCATCCCAATGGACATAGAGTTCGACTCCCCACGAGTCACCATGTACACCGACGAGGAAGCAGAAGAAGCACATCAAGACGGCGTCGATCTGCTGGAAGAGGGCCAGCTGTTGGCACTCAGCCGGTCCAACATCTACCAGCAAAGCCTGCATCGATACTACAACAGGAAGGTCAGGCCGAGATCCTTTCAAGAGGGCGACCTTGTGCTCCGACTGATCTAGCGAACAGCCGGCCAGCACAAGCTGTCGGCGCCTTGGGAAGGCCCTTTCATCATTAGCGAAGTGTTGGGTAACGACTCCTACTACCTGATCGACGCTCAAAAGCCTTGAGCACGCAAGAGGGACAACTCCGACAAAGATACGGAGCGACCATGGAATGCAAATCTCCTCTGAAGATTTTATAGTTAATGCAGTATGTACCACGCTACCTTTTGTATTAAAGTACAAAGACTTCGGGCCCCCCGAGAAGAGCTTGGGGACTGCCCTCCTTTATCTGTATGATAAGAATTATGCCTACGAGTATGTTACTCTTTGTTATGCCGTTTGGCACCGGGTTCAACTAGTTGGCCCGGGGACTTGTCGCCTTGCACTATGAAATGCTTCCTGCAGCCGGACAAGTAGTGTGTGGCACCTAAGCTGTCTCATGTCAGAAGCAGCAGCTCGCAGAGCGACTGTCTGGTGGGCAGGAGTAAGGTAGAATGGGCATCCACATGAAAAATGGCTAAGGAGTCAAAGCATAAACATAGCGTAAGCTGGCTTCCAGCCTTTTTTCGCAAACCGACTCTTGAGCAGTCGGCTCGCCGCCTTCTATTCAACTTGCTAAAAAACTCTAAAACAGCTAAGTACTTGCCTTCCCAAAGTAGCCAAGTACTTGATCCAGCAACAGTCCGCAGAGCGGCTGTCTGACTGGCAAGACGGCAACTGAAGGAAGGCGGCAAAGGAAAAGGCCAAAGGAGCAATAAGCAATAAGAGATAGAATTCAGATTAATATTTACATAACAGAGGCCCTTGGCCGAATCTTCGAACAGAAGTTCAAAATACACCCCGCGGGTGGAATTGTGCGAATTAACAAATTCTTAAAAGACTATTAAGCAGATAAAACAAAGATAAGGCGGCAGCCTAGGAGGCGGCAGACGGGTTCGGAGGATCGGAGGAGACGGCAGTGCGAGGCGTTGGGGCGGTCGGCTGGTCGGTCTCGGCTTGATCACCTCCGGCGGCAGCCGGCTCGGTCGGGCGCGGCTCGTTGCTGGAGGCGCGGTCGAGCTGAGGCTGGCCATCCGCTCCGTCCTCTCGTGCCTCCGTCTCGCCTCCGTCCTCCGCCTCGCCTTCCTCCTTGATGCTGGAGCCGATCACCTCCGCCGAGTCCTCGCCGTAGTCTGAGTTCATCCCGAACCACTCAGACGACGCCTCCTCACCGTCTTCAGCCTGCTCGGGGATGAAGACGCTGGTGTCGGTGTACTCGGTGATCGCCGCCGCGCGCTTGACGAGGGCATCTTCCGCGGCTGCCAGCTCCGCCTGGGCCTCTGACCAGAGTGTGGCTAGCTGGTCCAGGTCCAGCCCCGAATACCACGCCTTGACGAACTCCAAGGCCCGGCGCGCTCCAGCCCGGGCCGAGGAGCCCTTCCAAGCCTCAAGACGGCCAGCCGCGACCTCCAGCCAGTCGGCAGTCCGACTGGGAGTGCGCGGAGCCTGCATGTCCGGCCACAGGGCGGCGATCGCCTGGGCGCCGACTCATTGAAGCCGGCACAACATCCGGTGGGCCGGGCGAAGGCGGGCCTCAATGCTCAAGATCTGCCAATCAAGGGTTCGGGGGGCGTCGGCGGCGATCTCCGTGCCATCCGCGCTCCGCCCCTCGTGATCAGCCTCGATGGCTTGATTGGCGGCCTGCGAGTGGCCGGCGAAGAAGTATGCCAAGAAAAAAGAATGAAGAACAAGTCAAACAACCAGAAGACGGCCCGACCTAGAGTCGGAAACTCAAAGAAGGAAAATGAGGAAACTCACCATCGAAGAGATCCTCAATCTCATGTCAGCCGGAGGACAACATTGCCTCCTTGTCAGTCCAGGAGGACCGCTCGCTCGCGAACTCGGCCAGGAGGGCGGTCTCCATTTCTTCCGCCTCCTTCTGGGTCTTCTTGAGCAGCTCCTTCGGCTCTGCCAATTGCGCGACCAGCAGGTCACGCTCTGCAGCAAGCTTGCTGCACTCCTCCCCCTTGACACGCAGCACGGTGTTGGCCTTGCCCAATTGCTGCTGCAGAATGGCGTTGGCTTCTGAAGAAAAGAAGAAAGAAGACGTCAGTCGTCAACAAAGAAGGTCACCAGGAAGATCCGGCCTGACTGCTCAGCAGCCGGCCCGAATCTCGGGGACTACAGCCCGCGGGTGCGCCAGCGTGCCCCCGCGAAGAAGAAAGAAGACTCACTCCGGCTCTCCGACAAATCGGCGGTCCGCTTGCCCAGCTCTTCGACGTTGCGGTTGAAGGTGGTGACACGGAGATTGTGATAGTCCTGTGACAAGCGTTTCAGACAAAAGTTCGTACTTGGAACTCACCAATTGGAGTTCCGAGCCGCCTGCTCAGCAGCCGACCTGAAACTCGGGGAATACACCCAGTGGGTGTGCTGGCCCGCCCCCACAGAGAAGAGCTATAAATAAAAACAAGAAGGAGGAGACGTACTCGGATGGCTGTCCGCGACGCTAGGTGCACCTTGGTGCAGTTCTGGATGGCGTCGCCCTCGGCTCGCAGCTTCGTCTGGACGTCCAGAAGCGTCTGGTTCAGCGGCCCGTGCCGCCTCGTCGTACCCACCCAGTGGGCGCGGCGCTCGTTGCCTCGGTGTCCGGGATGGTCGAGCTGGCGGTGCCAGTATCCAAGGGGCGCAGCGCCGAAGTCGCCTTCGCAAGACGGCAGCGCGTTGGCGAGCCGACTTGAAGAAGTAGGCCCGCCATGACCTCGTCTTCAGTCGGCGGCACCGGCGGGTCCGCCGGCTACTTGCCTTGCGCGCTTCCAGACGGCGGCGGCGGCGGCGGCAGCACGATCACATCCAGCATAGCGGCGTCGCCGCCTTCCCTCTCCATGATGGGGTTCTCGCCGCCGGCTTCCCAAGTCTGCCCCGTGAACTCCGGAGGCGGCGGCGCCGAGTTCAGCGGGGTGACGAACACCGCTGATTGGCAGTGCGTGGCTTCCTCAGCCTGCCGCCTTGCCGCAACGGCGGCCTCGGCCTCTTCCAGCTTCTTCTGGGCGGAGGCCTCCGCCTTCTCCAGGCGGGCGGCCTCTTCCTCGTCGTGCTTCTCTTGCGCGTTCTGCTCCGTCGCCTCCCGGAGGTTGGCGGCAGGGTCAATCCGCCGAGTGGTGGCGGATGTCTCCGCCCATCCCATGACGGAGGTAGTGGCGACCCTCCCAAGAGTGAGGGGAGCCCTAAAGCAAGGAAAGCAAGTAAAGACTCAGACAAAAGCTACAAAGAAAAGAATAAAGGTGGAAAGACGGAGTACTCACGCGGAGACCAGCGGCGGCTTCTTCACTTCCTTGCGGAAGTGGTTGGCCTTCGCGGCCGCCTCATCCCGCTTGGTCGCCGTGGCTGAAATCTTGGGCTTCTTTGGCCGACTACCGAACAAAGTCTGCACGGCCCTGCGCCTCTTCCCGCCGCCTGGAGTGCCTGGCGCGGTAGAAGAGCTCGCGCCGGGCTGGCCGTCTCCTGGTTGGTGGCGGGGGACGAGTCCCTCATCGTCATTGGTCCAGTCCTCTAGACTGGCCCCGAGCCGCGGGCCGCCTCCCCCCTCGGCGTCGTCTCCCAAAGCCGCCGCCCCCAGGTCGGGGTCGTCGACGTCGCTCTCCGCCTGGTCGGCGAGGAACTCGCGGGCCAGCCCTGCGGTGCCAGCTGATTGATGGAGAAGGGGATTCTAACCAAAGCCGATTGGTCAGGTCGGACAAGAAAAACTCGAAAAGAAAGAAGGAAAGAGGAAGCTCACTATAGGCAGGGGGTTGGCGCGAAAGTACGGCTCTTTGCCGAACCGCCAATCTTCCAGGAGCTTGTTGTACGAGAGGTGGTTCACCATGTAGGCTACCTCCTCGTGAGGCATGTCCTTGGTGCACATCCGACTCGGGTCTCGGTGCCCGCTCATTTGGCAAATCATGTGGGGGAGACCTTGGAGCGGGAGGACTCGGCGCGCCACGAAGGCGGCCAGCAGATCCGGGCCAGTCAGGCCTTCCATCTGCGTCAGCACTCGGAGTCATGTGATGGCGCCGGCTCCTGCGGGCGTCAATGACTTGGCCCGGTACGACCAGTTGGGCAGCCTCCCAGCCGACGGGCCGGCTACGAAAGCCGATAGATTGACCCAATCGCCCTCCGTGAAGACTCTCTTCACGTAGAAGTACGATCGCTACCACATCTTCACCGACTTTATCAGCTTGATGGTGGGGAAGGGGTTGTCGGCCCCCGACCTCCGCACGGCGATGAACACGCCGCACTGAGTCGGCACGCCTACGGCCTGGGTGCCGAGCTTGGAGAAGAAGAACTCCCCCCAGAGCTCGATGGTGGGGAGGACTCCGAGGAAGCCTTCGCACAGGGCGACGAAGGCGGACAACAGCACCACCGTATTGGGCGTGAGGTGGTGCGGCTAGAGGCCGTAAAACTCGAGGAAGGAACGGAAGAAGCTGCTCGCCGACTGGCCCAGGCCGCGCAGGCAGTGCGAGCGGAAGATGACCCGCTCGCCCTCCTGCGGCACCGACGAGATCTCCTCTTTGGGCGCGAGACGTACCCGCACATAATCTTTGCCGGGGAGCCGACGCGTCTTGCGAAGGAAATCGATGTGGTCGTCATGAACCTCCGAGCTGTCCCAGGTGCCGGAATGCACCGAAGGGGGTGCGACGGCGGAGGAAGAACTCATCGTGAGCGGTCGCCGCAGCGCTCGGCGAAGCTTCGGGCGCGGTGGTGCGAGGAAGAAGAAGAAGAGTGAGGAGTAGCGTGGACGAGGGGCGCGCATGCTCTTCCGCTCCCCCTCCTCCCCCTACTTATAGCCTCATGGGCTGCGAAGCCGAGGGGGCGGTTGTGGGATTTACCGCGCCATGACCCCACGACCACCCACATTTACCGCACGGAGTTACTGCGCGCAGTAACTTTGTGGGATCCCCAACCGTCCGCCACGGCTGCAGCGGATCCGCTCGCGCGCCGAGGCACGGTAGTGGCGGGCCCCGCCTGAAGACCTGTCCCGTCACGTGCATGGGTAGGCAGACTGACCTGGCCGTGCGCTGCCACATGACAGGCCCGAATCAGGTGGCGGCCTGGAAGCTTAGCCAGCACACCATTGGATCCCGCCGGGCCGTTCGAAATATTGGACAAGTCAGAGTTGGGCGAGTTCGACTCCTTCTAGTCGGCCCGGCAGAAGTCAAGCAAGATCCATGTCTCGGGCTCCCAGAGGGAGACAGTCCTGAGGCTCCAAGGCTGATCATCCACGGTGCCTCACCAGCTTCGGGCCTACTGTCGGAGTAATGGGCCACGGGTAGGGCAACCCGAAGCCCAGAACCTTTCAAGACATCGGGGCAGGCTGCGCTCCTCGAAGATGCCACGACGAAGAGCTACCTTCTAGAGGCCGGCCGAAAGAACGACCGACTTCCCCCACAGCCGAGTCCTGAGGAGGAGTTCAAGACACGACGACTCCAATCTGGCGGCTTCTGGAGAAGCCGGCCACTAGGAGTCGGCGCCCGGCACCAACGAATGCCCGCGCCCTCATCAAGAGGGACGGGACGGGGAGTGGCTACAGTGAAGCCCACTCCCTCCCCTTTCCCAGGGCAGGCGTAGCCACAGTGCGCCGTACCCATGGAGATCTCCGTCCGGTGCGGCACTGTTGCCATGCCGGCCCTGACATCAGCATCAGTGGGCGGAGTCCTGCACCCACGACGGCCTGTCTGTACGACCCCAGGGACGACGGGTCCCACCAGTCAGCGGGAGTCCAGAAGACGGTGAGAGCGGCACCAGTCGAGCCCGTTGGGAGTCGGCCCACGGGAGTCGGCCTGCCCCTCCCGCGGGCCCCACGCGCCATTAACTAGAAGAGATGGGGAGTGTCAACAGTGATCGCCCGCCAGGCGGCGGTGCTGTTGCCACGATCCCATGACCAAGCCCACATCATTAGAAGAACGACTACAGTAATCAGCAGCCGGCAAGACCCGCCCGCGGCGGACACAGCCTGTCGGCTCCGTACCGGACCAGTCGGCGGGGCCCACCAGTCGGCGGGCCCCAGCAGTCGGCAGAGAAGACGGCGGCCAGAGAGACTGACAGCTGGGCCCGCACCCAGCCAGATTACCATTGTACCCCTGGGGGGTAGGCCTATATAAACCCCCCAGGGCACCCATGCAAAGGGTTCGAATCCATTAGCACTAGACCAGACCACATAGGAAGGACAGAGCTAGCCTTGCCTTCTCCTACCTCCAGCATACAGCTCAAGGAGGAACTGTGTACTCACTTTGCAATAGTGATCATGCGGAGACCCTGCAGAGCAGGACTAGGGGTGTTATCTCCTAGGAGAGCCCCGAACATGGGTAAATTACGCCGGCGTTCGTGTCTACGCCTCATCCCGCTTCCAGGCACCGGCGACGTTCTACTCGCTCCCACCATGATAAGCCATCCTTTGGCATATGTCGCACCCAACCCCCGACAATATCTTTCGGAGTAGTTTGTCATTTGCTCTAGTGCTTTACTTATATCTTTTAGAGCACGACTATAGTTTTATTTTGAAGAAATAGAAGAACTCTCGTGCTTCACTTATATTATTTTGAGAGTTCTAAACAGCATGGTAATTTGCTTTGGCTATGAATTTAGTCCTAATATGATGGGCATCCAAGATGGGTATAATAAAAACTTTCATATAAAGTGCGTTGAATACTATGAGAAGTTTGATTCCTTATGATTGTTTTGAGACATGAAGATGGTGATATTGGAGTCAGGCTAGTGGAGTAGTTGTGAATTTGAGAAATACTTGGGTTAAAGTTTGTGATTCCCGTAGCATGCACGTATGGTGAACCGTTATGTGATGAAGTCGGAGAATGATTTATTCATTGATTGTCTTCCTTATGAGTGGCGGTCGGGGACGAGCGATGGTATTTTCCTACCAATCTATCCCCCTAGGAGCATGCGCGTAATACTTTGCTTTGATAACTTATAGAATTTTGCAATAAGTATATGAGTTCTTTATGACTAATGTTGAGTCCATGGATTATATGCACTCTCATCCTTCCACCATTGCTAGCCTCTCTAACACCGTGCACTTTTCGCCGGTATCATACATACACCATATACCTTCCTCAAAACAGCCACCATACCTACCTATTATGGCATTTCCATAGCCATTCCGAGATATATTGCCATGCAACTTACCACCGTTCCGTTTATTATGACACACTCCATCATTGTCATATTGCTTTGCATGATCATGTAGTTGACATTGTATTTGTGGCAAAGCCACCTTTATAATTCTTTCATACATGTCACTCTTGATTAAGGATGGCAATTTTATCCATGGACATGGATATCCATGGATATCCGACCCAAATGGATAGGGTTTGGATATGCTTTTGTGTCCATGGGCGGCGCCCAAACCCGACCCGATTGTTCATGGATAGGGCATGGATATACTCTTGTACCCATGGATATACCCAAACCCGACCCGATAGTATGACTTAATGGGGGAAAATCTGCTATCCCTGCCCCACGGTCATATGTCCCACAACAATTTTACACTTTTTTTTATCTAAAACATGCATAAGAAATTACACAATCCCCATCGTAACTTTTTTAGTTGACATTCAATCCCCTCTGTAACATACTCCAACACCCCTTCCCTTATTTTTACCTCCTTCTTAAATGACTCATCATTCTCATCTGTTAGAAAAATACTAAACGATCTTAGGTTGTTAGTGGATGTTGATTTACCATAAGTGAAGCCTAGCCTACCACGAGGTGAAGAATGGAAGAGTTTATGTTAATATTGTGTTATGTCTTATGTATATGTCTCGAGAGGACCCAATGGATATCCAATGGGTATGGATATCCATCGGATTTGGACATGGACACAATTTTTCACCCATGGATTTTTTCATGGGCGGGCAAAGACTATCTTCATGGACATGGATATGGATTTGAGATTGTTTAACCCGATCCAAACCCGACCCATTGCCATCCTTACTCTTGATTCATTGCACATCCCGATATACCGCCGGAGGCATTCATATAGAGTCATATTTTGTTGTAAGTATCGAGTTTTAATTTTTGAGTTGTAAGTAAATAAAAGTGTGATGATCATCTTTATTAGAGCATTGTCCTAGTGAGGAAAGGATGATGGAGACTATGATTCCCCCACAAGTCGGGATGAGACTCTGGACTAAAAAAAGAGGCCATAAAAAGAAGAGAAAAGGCCCAAATAAAATAAAAATGAGAGAAAAAGAGAGAAGGGACAATGCTACTATTCTTTTACCACACTTGTGCTTCAAAGTAGCACCATAATCTTCATGATAGAGAGTCTCCTATGTTGTCACTTTCATATACTAGTGGGAATCTTTCATTATAGAACTTGGCTTGTATATTCCAATGATGGGCTTCCTCAAAATGCCATAGGCCTTCGTGAGCTAGCGAGTTGGATGCACACCCACTTAGTTTCTTTTTGAGCTTTCATACACTTATAGCTCTAGTGCATCCGTTGCATGGCAATCCCTACTCACTCACATTGATATCTATTGGTCATCTCCATAGCCCGTTGATACACCTAGTTGATGTGAGACTATCTTATACTTTTTGTCTTCTCCAAAACCACCATTCTATTCCACCTATAGTGCTATGTCCATGGCTCACGCTCATGTATTGCGTGAAGATTGAAAAAGTTTAAGAACATCAAAAGTATGAAACAATTGCTTGGCTTGTGATCGGGGTTGTGCATGATTTAAATACTTTGTGTGGTGAAGATAGAGAATAGCCAGAGTATATGATTTTGTAGGGATAACTTTCTTTGGCCATGTTATTTTGAGAAGACACGATTCCTTTGTTAGTATGCTTCAAGTATTATTGTTTTCATGTCAATATTAAACTTTTATCTTGAATCTTATGGATCTGAATATTCATGCCACAATAAAGAAAATTACATTAAGAATTACGTTAGGTAGCATTCCACATCAAAAAAATCTATTTTTATCATTTACCTACTCGAGGACGGGCAGGAATTAAGCTTGGGGGTGCTTCATACGTCTCCAAGGTATCTATAATTTTTTATTGTTCCATGCTATTATATTATCTATTTTGGATGTTTATGGGCTTTATTAAACACTTTATTATTATTTCTGGGACTAACCTATTAAACCAGAGCCCAGTGCCAGTTCCTGTTTTATTCCCTTGTTTTATTGTTTCGAAGAAAAGGAATATCAAACGGAGTCCAAATGGAATGAAACCTTTGGGAGAGTTATTTTTGGAGAGAAAGCAATCCAGAAGACTTGGAGTGCACGTCAGGGGATCAACGAGGTGAGCACGAGGCAGGGGGCGTGCCCACCCCCCTGGCCGCAACCTCCACCCCCGTGGGCCCCTCCTGGCTCCCCTAACCGCCTATATATATCCATATACCGTAAAACCTTTGGGGGACAGAATAGATCGGGAGTTCCACTGCCGCAAGCCTCTATAGCCACCAAAAAAAATCGGGACCCTGTTCCGGCACCCTGCCGGAGGGGGGATCCCTCACCGGTGGCCATCTTCATCATCCCGGCGCTCTCCATGACGGGGAGGGAGGAGTTCACCCTCGGGGCTGAGGGTATGTACCAGTAGCTATGTGTTTGATTTCTCTCTCTCTCTCTCGTGTTCTTGATTTGGCACGATCTTGATGTATCGCGAGCTTTGCTATTATAGTTGGATATTATGATGTTTCTCCCCCTCTACTCTCTTGTAATGGCTTGAGTTTTCCCTTTGAAGTTATCTTATCGGATTGAGTCTTTAAGGATTTGAGAACACTTGATGTATGTCTTGTGTGGGATACCCGTGGTGACAATGGGGTATTCTATTGATTCACTTGATGTATGTTTTGGTGATCAACTTGCGGGTTCCGTGACCTTGGGATTCTATGCATAGGGGTTGGCACACGTTTTCGTCTTGACTCTTCGGTGGAAACTTTGGGGCACTCTTTGAAGTTCTTTGTGTTGGTTGAATTGAAGAATCTGAGATTGTGTGATGCATATCGTATAATCATACCCACTGATACTTGAGGTGACATTGGAGTATCTAGGTGACATTAGGGTTTTGCTTGATTTGTGTCTTAAGGTGTTATTCTAGTACGAACTCTATGATAGATCGAACGGAAAGAATAGTTTCATGTTATTTTACTACACACTCTTGAATAGATCGATCAGAAAGGATAACTTTGAGGTGGTTTCATACCCTACCATAATCTCTTCGTTTGTTCTCCGCTATTTGTGTATTTGGAGTGACTCATTGTTGCATGTTTAGGGATAGTTATACGATCCAATTATGTTATTATTGTTGAGAGAACTTGCACTAGTGAAAGTATGAACCCTTGGCCTTGTTTCAACACATTGCAATACCGTTTACGCTCACTTTTATCATTAGTTACCTTGCTGTTTTTATATTTTTAGATTACAAAAACCTATATCTACCATCCATATTGCACTTGTATCACCATCTCTTCACCGAACTAGTGCACCTATACAATTTTCCATTGTATTGGGTGTGTTGGGGACACAAGAGACTCTTTGTTATTTGGTTGCAGGGTTGCTTGAGAGAGACCATCTTCATCCTACGCCTCCCCTGGATTGATAAACCTTAGGTCATCCACTTGAGGGATATTTGCTACTGTCCTACAAACCTCTGCACTTGGAGGCCCAACAACGTCTACAAGAAGAAGGTTGCGTAGTAGACATCAAGTGACTAGGCTTGTTGCGTCCGAATAGGTGGCCGTCGTCACGTGTCGGGGCACGCCCTCGCGATCCGTAGATCGATCCAGTATTTCCTGCATTATTATCCAAATTTTGCCGCAGGTCGTAGCACTACAAAAAAAAAGACACATCCGTGACATTTTGGGCTGAACGAATTTTTTTTCTGTCATACATATGACACTTCTATGACGATAATTGTGACAAAACCCGGTATCATCATAGATGTGGTGGGCTCCTAGTTCTATGACAAAAAATCATGATAGAAAATTGGCTTTTCATCCTGGGCTGGCCGAAGACGCAGCTGCATGACATTCTTTGGGCCGTCCATGACGGAAAAAACCGTGGTAGATGCAAGGGCAAGGAAAATTTCGGGGAGTTCCGGTTACGGTGGGAGGTCGGGGGCCGAGCGATGGGTGTATCTCTCGTACACGTACGCGCCTGTGTGCGAGGCATTGGCTCTAACTGAACCCGAGCGAGGCGTTGGGCTCTAACTGAACCCGAGCGATTGCACTGCAGGCTACGCGTTACTAAACCCGAGCGATCGATCGATGGCTGTTAACTAAACCCGATCGAGTGATTCCTTCGCTACTGCTACTAACTGAAGCCGATCGATGCTGCCTCTGGGATGAACAGTGAGTGTTGCGGGGGGTTTGGATGAACAGTGAGCGGTGGCGTTGCCTCTGGATGAACAGGACCCCGTGGTGTGGTGGAGGGCTGGATGAATAGTAGATGGTGGAGGGGTGCCCCTGGAGGGGTGGTTGAAGAGGACCCCGTGGTGTGGAGGGCTGGATGAACAGTAGACGGTGGAGGGGTGGTTGAACAGTAGCCGGTGGAGTAGCGCGCGGTGGAGGTTGGATGAACAGGAGCCCGTGGAGGCTGGAGGAGGTCGACGGTGGAGATGAACAGTATCCCGTGGAGTATCGTTTTGCGGTACGCCACACCCCTCCCGATGAACACACTACAAAAAAATACACTTCCCTGATGATACGTGTTTGTCACAGTAGGTCGTGTTTTTTGTCATGCATGTACATCCATGACAAATTTATGACAGAATCAAGATAGTCATACCTGTGCTATCGTAGAAGTGTTCCATGACATTACCAAAATTATCATCACGGAAGTGTCCACTTCCATGATGTTAAATCACGCATCACAGAAGTGCTTTCGTCAAGGGTGACCGACACGTGGCATCCACTATAACGGAACACCGTTAAGCTATCAGGTCGGGTTTTGGATCCGATAACTCGTTAACAGCCCCGACCAATGGGAAATTTCCACGTGTAAAATTCTTATTGGCCGGACGAAACACGTGTCAGCTCGTCAGTGGGTCAGATAGGCGCCTATGAGACGTCGACACGTGGCACGGCCCAACAGAGGCCCATTCCTGTGAAAAGGCCAGCCTGTTTGACTTGGTCAAAAGGTGGCGGGCCGGCCCATGGAAAGCCTGTTAACGGCCTGTTCGCATATAGCCCATTTACAGCCCGCTAACCCAAGGCCCGTTACTCCCTATCCGAATTAGGCCCAGTAGCGTCATCTGGGCCATCCAATATGATTCCAGTCCATTTTCACTTCTGGCCCATGTATGGCCCATGACGTCTTTCAGCCCATATGAGGCCCTATGTAACTCTTGGCCTATTAACGGCCTGTGGTGAAACTGGCCCGTAATGAACAGTGTATCACTTTACACCCATTAACGGCCCGTGGTGAAACTGTCCCGTAATGAATAGTGTATCACTTTATACCTATTAACGGCCCGTTATTCCGTTGGGCCGTTTCCAGCCCATGTTATCTTTCGGCCTTCTCAGAGCCCATTTATTCTTGGGCTCATTTCCAGCATTCGTTTACTTACGGCCTGCTATTGTCATTTTCTGCTTGTGGGCCAAATTCAGCCCGTGGTTACAGTTGGCCCGTTTGTGGTCTGTTAATACGTTGGGCCGTTTTCATAGCATCATCAAATATGGCATATTAACTATGGCCCGTTACGGTCGGCCCATGAATGGACGATTCCAACTCTAGCCCGTTTACGGCCATAATGCGGCCTGTTATTGGCCCATGTTTGGCCAATCAATCATACGGCCTGTATAAGGCCCATTGATGATACGGCCCGTAGAAGGCCCATTGTTTCCACGACCCGTAGAAGGCCTACTGTTTCTACGGCCCGTAGAAGGCCCACTGTTTCTATGGCCCGTAGGAGGCCCAGTGTCACTACAGTAAATATTAGCCCATAGTTATTGTGGCCTAGTTTTAAAAAATAGGTTATTGCAGCCACTAGCTAACCGCGGAAAAAGAACTGCAATCACTACAAGCAAACAAATAAGCAAGACAACAAGCAAATAAATAAGCAAGCAACTAACGCTAGGCTATCACGGCTATTACACATATTACATCCACTGGGCATCAAAGTTCGCCACCAGTGCAAATATAGGGAACAAAGCAGCATATCATATACACTGGCCGTCAAAATTGGCCACCAGTGCAAATAAACGTGGCAGCCAAACAAGAGCATAATTGAAACAACTTCAGAAGAGCTCAAGAAACGTTATCCTGGGTATCCACCATGCCGGCAATAAGCTTAGCAAGCTGATTAGCTTTGTCCTGTTTGGCGCTAAAATCCTCCAACGCTTGCTGTTGCACCAGAAAGTATGCATCCGAAAGCTCCAGGGACTTCCGCAGTCCTTCCGCTTCTTGTCACAGCACAGCTGATCGATGTCTTTTAGCTTGTAGTTGAGACTTAAGAAACCGAACTGATTCAGACAGTGAGTTTGAATAGCTTGTGCAAGCAGTGGTGGCCAGTAACTCCAACTCTAAACCAAGACAGGATTTGTCACTATCCTGAACCTTATCTGCATTACTTCCTTTAGCGTTTCTTAATAAGGCACTCTTCCCCAATATTCTGTTAGCGTTCTAAAAGAAGAAACAAGCAGACACATAACAAGTTTAGCATGTACTAGTATATGAAACTCATTTCGGTGAACCAGTTCATTAGTAAGGTGGACAGGATTAAACTACCAAGTCTTCTATTGCCAAGTACTAGTACATAATAAAAGCATCAAACAAACATATATCTATGTCCTATGGTAGCAATGGAACCTTAAATTAGAACAGTTGTTCTTCAGGTTTAGGCACTTGTTCTACATGAACAGAGTACAGTAAGACGCAACAATATAATACTTAAAAATAGAAAATGAGCTCATAGACCTTACCACATTCTTGGTTCGGGACCAGTATAGAACAAGGCGTTCCCAGTCATCATCCAGTAAATGTGTCTCAGGAGAACGTAAGGGAATTTGATGAGTTTCTTTACCGGTGAAGTACGTTTTCTTCAGGTAATTCCGATACTGCCACCAAGCATTCTTGAACATACCAGAGGTATTAGCATAGGTTACCTCATCCCGAGTTTCCAAACCGGTCCTTCTCTATAGAGAAAAATGGGGAATTTTGCTGTATTATAACCATCATGGAGGTAGGATGTATGGGACGAAGCAAAGTAATTGCCATGAATAACATTACTTACACATAACTCCCGGACAAACAACTGCAACTGGCATTTTCCTTCATCTTCAGTATAATATTTCCAAGATGGGAAGATATGCACATACGATTTAATAACATCAAATGCGATAGATGCTAAACTATGGCTAGCTGGTTGTGCTTCCTCCACAGGAATAGGCGTACTAACTGGTGGAGTTGGGGTTCACCGTGATAGTACTAGCCCTTTGGGCACTGGAGCTGCCTTACTAACTGCTCTTGTTTGGGAGCTCTGTGGTGGAGATGGTGCTGTGTCAACAGGAACTGGGTTACTATCGGCTGGGGTTGGGGTTTGATTGGGTGAAGCTAGTTCTCTGTCCATCGTAGTAGGGGTACAATCACCGAGAGTTTGGGTTATGTGTGGTAGGGCTAGTTCTTGTGCATGTACAACCGGGGTGCTATCTCCACCAATAGGTAGCACTGTTTTATTTGAAGACAGTGTTTTTAGTCCGCTAGATACTGGCATCACCCGCTCCAATTCAAATGGTTGATAAACAAGAAACATAGTTGAATGTACAGACATTGTATGAGAGACAGATGCAATAGATAGTGTGGAAAAAGAGGGCATGAAATAGTTGACATGTATATTGTTTAACTAAAACGGATATCATGACATAATTTCACATATATGATGTCTATCTAAACTGGATAGCATAGCATAACATAATTCAAAGATATGATGAATAACTAAACAGGATCGCATGACATAATTCACCTACATGTTATCTAAGTAATCAGGATCGCATCATTTAATTCACATATGTGATTTATATGCTAAACAGAGGGCATTCGATATGATGTCTGAACTAAGAACATGGTGTTGAATATTGTGTATATGATGTCTAAACTATGCAATGCAAGACACCATATGCATGATATGAGCAGTATAACCGTGCCAAGTTAGAGCATACACCTTAGTGGGGGAATAGAACTGGTCATCTGTCTTTGAATCCATCTCTGAGGAGCTATCGGGACCCAACAAGAGATCTGCTTCGACAGGTAGCACTGTCTGCTCTGAAGGCCTTGTTTTCACTCCAGATTTTTCCATCTCCCAGCCAAATGGCTGATTCACAGGAAGAGTAGTTTAATGTACAAACATTGTCGACAAATAGAAATGTAATGAAGAAAAGGATGGGCAAGATATCATTCAAATATATGATGCCTGGTTAAATAGGATGGCATTGCACATTTCACATATATTATGGCTAGCTAAAAGACATGAGACTGCATAATTCCCATATATGATATAGAAACTAAACAGGTGGCATTACAATGTCTAAACTAAGAAGATGATATATATGATGTCAAAAGTAGGCACTGCAAGGCAACATATGCATGATATGACTAACATCATCATGCCAAGGTAGAGCAAACACCTTGGGGGGTAAATAGGAGTGGTCAGCGGTGTCCGAATGCGCCTCAGAATAGATATCTTCCTCTAGATGACAATATGGAGAGGGGTGGGGAGGGTTTGCCATTGAACCCACCTTGGAGCGATGTCTGCATGACATTGTATTACCGCGCAAAACTCTTCTCTTTTTCTCTACATATTCAGCATGACTGTGTACAATATCGGACATGCATACGAAAAAAATATGGTGAGATTTTGTAAGGAGAGCATGCAGAAATTTAGAGTGATGGTAACAACCAGCGGATCAATGTTTTTCCGTTGAACCAAAATAGCCCTAATAATCGACGTGAATGTATAGTAATAAGTGATGCAACAAGTGTACAACCTCTTTGCCGTAGCCGTGTCGACCTCAGCATCATTGGGTTGGTCGCTGAAGAAGTTGAGGTAGTGGTGGCTGTCGGAGGTGTGGAGGAAGATCTGAGGAATCTGTAGACGGCGTCCAGGGCACTGCTCTGTTGTGATGGATCGTTCTGTCGTTGGAGCAGCTCCGATGAGCCGTAAGACATCAAGGTTGAAGCTGCACAAGACAGACATCGTCAATCTCAAGTGGGATTCTAATAGCATCTCCAATAGATGATGTAAAATGGATGTAAAATTAACATCACCAAAAACCACCTGACTACAAGAGATGAGGTAAAAACTGTGGACTCTGAACTTAACTATCGAAACTGAAATTTACTGTGGAATCTGAATGCTACTGTCGAAACTAAATGCAATGGTAGCAGAGAGGCACTTGACATGTAGTTTAGGGAGGGCCTGCAGTTCATCTTCAACCTGCACCCCCTTGAGCCGCCAGCCACCACCGGCCGAACCGCCTGCCCCAGCGCCGCCTCGCTGCCCCGAAACAACTCGCCACTGCCGCCCCGGCTAGCCCTCTAGGCCCCCTCCCCCCACCCTGAACCCTAAGATAGATAGTGGGGTACCTCTCCGGCGAGCCCCCGTCCCCGCTGCGGGTGGTTCTTCCTTAACTCCGGCGACCCCCAACCCCTGAAAATCGACTGACCCAAAAGTCGATTCAGTCGACTGAAGTGTGGCTTAATCGGAGCAAAGCAGCAGCACGAGCGAGGGGGAGAGCAGTAGCAGCAGCTGGGCGAGTGAGCGATCGAGCGAGAGCCGGAGCAGCAGTAGCAGATCCGGCTGGTATGGACGCCGCGGCCGAAGGGGCCTCACACTGGGGGGAGAGCCGCCGTGGAGATGTCGCCCGCGGCACCGATTTCAAGGTAGCCGCTCCATGGGGGTGCGGGATGGAGCACCGTCGGCGCCAGGAGGTTGAGTTAAGGAGAAGGTGCGATGCGATGAGTGTACAACCTATTTGGTGGCACCGAGTAGGCCTCGCCTTCGTCCGAGGAGTCGGTGAGGATGCTGCGGTTCCGGTGGAGCAGGTTAAGGCGGCGCTGTGGGGATGGAGGAGCCGCGATAGACAAGGCGATTGTCGGAGCAGCTCCTTGGAGGTGGAGGAGGGGGCGGCTGAAACGGCGGGACGGCGAGATGGACGACGGATCCTCATCCGAGGAGGTGGACGAGGGACGTCAAGCTGTTGCGGTGGACGACGTCGTCGGGGAAGAGGCTCCGGCTGGGCAGCGGTGACGTGGCGGACGGAGGAGGGTGGGATTTCACGGTTGGAGCGGAGATTTTATGGCAGACTGGGATTTCGAATGGCGAAAAGGGGGCGATGGGAGGGGGTGAAGCATGACTTAGGAACGCGCTTGTCCAAAATGTAGGGTGTGTTACAAAAGTACCCCCACTGATTTGAACTAGCGGCCCTTTCGGCTCAGGGTTAGAAGGGGGATTTCGCGTGTGAGGATTTGGCAGCTGGAGGGAGTTTTCGCGCGCGTTGTAATTTCAGGATAGCAAGGCGCGGGTTGTGAAGGCGCCAGTTTTGGGAGCACGATATCTGAATTTTCGGGATATAACAAGACGCGGGTTGAATTTTAGGGACAAGCCTAACATGTAGTAATATTGTACTTGTACGTACCAAATCAATTGGTACTTCCCTCAACCAAAAAGAAAACGAAAAAAATAAAACTATTCACACCACACAAAGAGAGAGTCTTGCCCCGTTTTACTATGCAAATGCTATTCAAAGCTACTCCCTCCTTCCATCTATATATGGCCTAATGCGTTTTTCGATGCTAACTTTAACCAAATATTAGAGCAATGATATATGACATGCAACTTACAAAGCACACTGTTAAATTCGTCTGTGAAAGGTTCTTTCAATGATATAATTTTCACATTGTGCATGTCATGTACTATTAATCTTGTCAATAGTCAAAGGCGGTCTTAAAAATCTCATTCCGCCCTATATAGATGGAACGAGGGAGTATGAATCCATGTTATGTCCGATTAAATTTTTTCGCTTGCTGTATAATGCATGTAACCTACTCATACCAACATTTTAGTGCATTCCAAATGTCTATACTACCGCTGTAATTCGAACTAAATTTGAATCCGTTTCTCTATTTCAATAAGAATCTAAAATCATGATTGTTGCCAACTTCAACCATCATAGTTTCCTTGCTATCCGCCAGATATAAATTAGACGGCCTATAATGCAGGATGGCAGGCACACCATCATCAACAACTCCGTTTTTTATAAGAGTAGAGATAAAATATATTAAATGTAGTATACCATGTTCATAACCACACCATGTGTATCACCGTTATATATATTCACACATCCGTCAGTTTGAAACACTATGATAAATTCTTCAAATATCCGAATTCGCTTTTTATAATGAAGTACATATGATCTCTATTCATCTTTTACACCCACACAACCCTCTTATCTTTGTAGCAAGCGCTAACTTTCTCTTGTGCATGCACACGCCCGCATCCCTCTCACCCTCCCTCAGCATTCTCTAGCTCCATCGCGCAAATTCGTCTTTTCACTTTAGGTCGTTCACCCACGATGTGTGTAGGCCCCCATCTCCTTCTTTATGGCACACATCGATCGATATGCCTCTCTAGCCAGGTGTGCCTAGCACAAACACAAGCTTCCCCTCTTCTCTTGTCACCGTCCATGCCTCACTCCCACCACTCTTTTCATCGTTCTCGTACTCGCACACTCCTCCCCCTCGATATAGTATGCCTCTCGTACCACCTCCTACATGCATCCCTCTCTCTCTATCCTTCTCCTCGTGCCTCATTTGCTTCTAACACACATATGCATGTATACCGATCGATCTCCCAACATATACCTAGATCGACTCTAACTACCCCCCCCCCCCATCGATCGACATACCTCACAAGTTATGTCTCTCCTTTCTCTTACAGAGGGCGATTGATCTTCCTATGTAGTTACGTCTGCTTACCACAGCCACATCGCCCCCCTCATCATTCATGCATTCCTCCTGACCCGTCTCTCACAAGCATGTGCACAGACAACAAGCAGCCATCTCCTCTCTTATTGATATTGTGGGCGTGCCCTTCGTTTGTCTAGCAAGCCTATCCCACCATTTGTTAGAAGCAACTCCACTACCACCCCCTCCAACACTCTAGCTCTCTCTCTCTCTCTCCCAACCTTATTCATCTCCTGCACATATGCATGGATGCCGATCGATCTCCTTAATACATGAGGTAGGCCTCTCTCCTCCTCCACACATATACCTGCCATTGTACCTCCATAGCTAATTGGCCCTCCCTCTTCCCCCACCACACACCGATAGTCGAGCGCTGCAGGTAGGTATCCATGCCATAGAGACAAACTGCACATGTCCCATCTCACGTTCTAGTAGGCCAGCCATTCTATATCTTTGACGTGGGCACACACAAATTCAATGGAACTCTTTATCGATCGCGCGTGCACACACACACATCATCCCTCTCTTTGATTCTATGGACACCTCAAGCCGATGATACCTCCACTCTCTTCTCGTGGATCGCCCCCTCTATATATATGTTATATCCAGGACTCTATTTCACACACATTGCATATGTTAAATTTTTTGATTGACCCGCCCACACAAAAAACTCTCAAGAACCCACACACTATATCTCTCTAGGTTTGTATCTCTCTCACACAACCCCACATAGGTGGTGTACGTATACAAGAAGAGAATAGGTGCACCGTGCACGTACTCACGCTTCGTGCCCAGCCACACCCGCTCGGGTACACGGTGGAGCTCATTTCTTTACGAAATGGCAGCCCACGTGCTAATTTGAACGCCTGTAGCGGTTGATTACCTAGGGAGGTCATGTACCACGCGTGCACGAAACAAAGTTCGACTTGACGTGGTTGCCGCGTTATTTTTAAATAAAGTTATAGCGCTCAATGGCACGTACACAGAATATAAAATGATTTTTATGGAGGAAAAGGTCGTCCGCTCTTTAGAGTATCTCACACAAGGCTCCGGTGGCCTCTCTCTCTCTCTCTCACCGTTGGTCACTGATCCGACCGTATCCCGTCCACCGGGGGAAAGGGAGTGCTGTGGCCTCTCCCTCTCTCACCATTGGTCACTGACCCGGCCGCATCCCGTCCGCCAGGGGAAAGGGAGTGCGGTGGCCTCTCTCTCTCTCACCGTTGGTCACTGATCCGGCCGCATCCCGTCCGCCGGGGGAAAGGGAGGAAGTGCATCGTTTCTCCGTTCGACGGCGCCGAGGCAGCACGTCCCGATCTACGGTACATGCCGTTCTCTCTAACCAAGCTCCGGCGCGGCAGGGCCTACGCCACCTGCTCGCAGATTCCGCCCGCCGCCGCTCACCTAGTTACATCCCGACGACCTCCAGGTATCCCCTCCGGCCTTGCTCCACTGCCTATTTTCCCACGTCGCTGCATGTGGATCTTCCATAGTTCTTTGCCCAAAACGTAGCTCGTCCAGCGTACTTTCCATATTGCATTCTTGTCCTCACACCGTTTGAGACAAACACAACCATGTTTTTATCTTCCCTTAGGACAAGGAATATGCTTCTTTTTTGTCGTCCCATGTGTCATCAACTATTATTGGCTAGTAATTGTTTCCTTTCTACCTCTTTTTTGCAAACAGGGCTATCCATTTCACCTCGTTGCTATTGCGACCTTTTGGTGAACTGCACAAATCACTTTTTTCTTAAGAGTGTTTTATGTAGTTGTACTAAAATGTCACACGGGCAACGTCTCTACATTTCAGTGTGACTGCACAAAGGGGGATTGGTTTTGCTCTATCCTCCTCATCCAACTCCGAGCCTAATCTTCTCCAACTAGTTAGTCTTAAGAGAGACTGCAAAGGTGATCGGCTTCTATTTGTGTGTTTATTGTTTCATCAGCAGTCCTCTATTATCGTAATCACACTTGATATCTTCGGAACTGGGACGCTCAGCTCTATTTTAGTGGAACTGCACAAAATGATCGGAATATTGCATGCTCCAGACAGCTACTTTTTTCCCAACATGCCTTGTTGATTTAGACAGAGTTGGGGGGACGTTGCTGCCAATGAAAGCATGGATCAATTTTAATTTAACACCTTCTCACAACTTTGTCTTCAGTTGTGATGTAATTATTAGCTCTGATATGCTAATAATTGACATGCATTAGCAAGGAAGTTAGTTTTTTATTGTTTCTGAAAGAGCATCGATGGCAAGACACGCGAAACAAAAGCTGAAAGCTCACACCATTGTACAATTTCACGTCGCTGGAAAATTATTTGTATAGTACGTCAATTATGTAAACAAATGATGGAAGCTTGATAGCACTGCCAGAAGCCTCTTCATCATCCGGGTCCATGTGCCATGCATAATATTGTACTCCTTCGTTCATAAATATTTGTCTTTTTACAAATTTCAAACGGGCATATTTTATAGTGTATATTCACTCATTTTGCTTCGTATGTGTACTCCCTCCGTTCCTAAATATTCTATTCGTCTTAACAGAGATTTCAACAAGGGACTACATACGGAGCAAAATGAGTGAATCTACACTCTAAAATATGTGTATATACATTCGTATGTGCCAGTCCATTTGAAATCTCTAAAAAGACAAATATTTGAGTAGTCACTTGTTGAAATCTCTAGAAAGACAAATACTCCGGAGTATATTTAAGAACCGAGGGGGTAGTGCACAACCGCATGGGAGACTCAGCCCGGTCATTGCGCCGCATTAATAGTGAGTAATGAGCAGTCAAATCATAAGCCCCACCTTTCCCACTATAAGTTGCTCTGAAGAAGCAACCATCAATACGCTCTTCTTTGAATCCGCTCATACTACTCCACCCGTCACTGTTTATACAACGCGCTTCAGAAAAAAGAAAAAAAATCTGTGGGACCAAGGCGACTAGCGATCGGCCTGAAAAATAGCATTGGTAGTTATAGAATGGCATCTATTAGTAGAGGGAATAATGCGTACACACATGCATGCAGTGCTTCTACCCTGGTTACACACATGCATGCACTCCGTAGTAGTACAGTACATGGAGAGAAAATTGCGGACTTGATTGCGGTTACCACGCCCTAATTAATTGAGCATTAAACCAAATGCGTCTAAAGTCTCTCTGGTGGTGGAAATGCATTGAGAGAAATGCATCATAATGAACCGCGCCCTGTAAACTGTGACGGAGGGTGGAGTAGTATGAAGGTGCAAAACCAAGTACGTAAACTGTGCCGGAGGGTGGAGTAGTATGAAGGTGCAAAACCAAGTACACGTACTAGTACTGTGCTTGGCTCTTCGCCCCTTCGTGAAGTCGAACAATGATGGTACTCCGCATGTTGGGAACTACAGTGTATGCCTCTGACAATCTGACACCAAATGGACTGATGCATGTCCACCGAGGGTAGGTTGCATTAGTCAAAATGCGTAAGCGAGCTTCACCTTGTCCTGCAAGCTTCTTCTCGTTCTGTGAGTTGACGGGACACACCAAAAAGTAGTGCTAGTCCATACTCCCTCCTTTCCGGTTAATATGGCTTAATCTTTTTTGCGGGTAAATGAGAGAGCTTTATTCATATATAAGCATTCTTAGGACGGTCAGCCAAGACACTGGTCACTAGGAAGCGAGGTACCCCGCAAAAAAAGAAGTAGGAAGTGAGGTGTTTCATCAAGCCAGCTCTCGGCCACATTCAAAGTGCCGCAAGCATGGTTCGCACGAAGATGCGCCGCAAGGTTTTCTGGCTTGTTTACATGCTGACTAACAAAAAAGAGGAAATATTACTGAGCGCTACTATTTGTAACAGGATATGAGCCAGAATTAAGCGAGAATTGTGGCGAGTGTTCCATGCAATCAACTTCCATTATCACATGCGAGAACCCTCGAAGAGAACCAAATGTGTTGAGATTGCTTTATCACATTTTAAAATTATAATAAGAGTACATACCTTTATGGACTATAGTAGTAGTACTAGTAAACTTTGCGCTTGGATGTTCGGGAAGTCGAACAATAATAGCACTAGTAGTATAGTGTATGCTTCTGGCAATCTGACACCGAATTAACTGTTGCACATCTACCGCCTGAGCGAGGGAGAGCTTGCATTAGTCAAAAGTTTCTCCTTGTCCTGCGAGCCACCGCACGCAAGCTTCTCCCGTCCTGCAACCTTCTCCCCGTTCAGCAAGTTGATGAGACACAACAAAGTAATGCTAGTCCATGCTGCCTCCTCTCCAGTTAATATGGCTTAATTTCAAGCGAGATAAATACACTATTTGTCACTGTATATTTGTAAAAATATGGTCAGTGGACTTCATAATACGCTCATTGCGCTCAATATATATATTTTCCGGTGTTCATACGGTCACTAGCTCACCCTGACTGAGTATGTGTGTGCATGTACGTGTAGGTTGAGCACTTGAGCGTGACCGTGTGTGTTCCGTCGTGTGCTCGGACATGCATGCATTAGGGGTTGCGCACGTTTTTGCGTCTATGTGTACGTGTGACTGTTGCATACACGTAGGGGGAGTACGTCTAGGGGCCACTAAGGAGCATTCAAATCACACGGTAAGTTAGTCGGAAGAAGCAACCATCATTTCACTCTTGAATAACACGTACGCAATATAAAATAGTTGATATGGAGAGAAAAAGAAAACCACTATATATACCTAGCAGGAGCCTAAGATACAAGCCTGCTTGCTTAGGTTGCTCTCTTCACAAGCATAGAACGACGGGCCTGATCCCGCAGCTGGGGGCAGGGAACAATGTTCTACGTAGACGCGGTCGACATCGGCGAGGGAGAAAACCCACAGTCGGTGCGTCCCAATCGGGGGTCACCGCGGTATGGGCTGATGCCGCATCCCAACCGCCCTTCTAGCTACAGCCCGACGTCCCAGGTAGTCCATCTTCCTTTTGGAGCCGGCTTGCTCCACTGCCGTAGCTCCATCTCCATGTCGATCTTTCTCTACTTCTACCAGCTTATACTTGTGATGAGTTTATGTCTCATGAACTAGTGCCAGTACTATTATTCTAATCACACTTCTTCAATATCTTTGCCATCAGGGATGCTCTGGTCGATTTAAGTGGAACTACACAAAAGCATCATATGATCCGAGGGTGCCAGTCGTATTTCCTTCGACAGGTTCTACCTGGCCAGGAAATTAAATCATGTTTAGGGTTCAGGGTTTAGGTCGTAGTGACCCCATCAGTAGTTTTTCTTCCATACACGCTCTCACAACTTTTTTCTTTAGTTGTGAAGTAAATATTGGCTATGATCTGTGAATCATTGAGATGCATCAGCATGCGTGTTAGTTTTCCTTTGTATTTGATGGAATGTTGTAATGGGGAAACCTTGGAATAGGAATGAAAATGGAGTGGAAAAGTTTCCGTTTTTCCGGAGAAAAAATGGAAACGGAGAGAAACCAACGTTTCGTTTCGTTGGATCGCGCCATCGAGCAAAACCAACGTTTAAATCACGTCTGTTGTGTTCGTGTCTCACCCTCCTCCACAACTCGACCCCACACGGTCGCTCGGCATGCCACTCACCGCAAACCGAGTAGTATACCATAACTTTCCCGCCTACTTGTCGATGGATCGCGCCATGGAGTACTAGCACTACTGGAAGAGATTGACGAGTTGGGGGAGGATAGCTAGCTATAGCACGGACTCCCAAGAACTTTTTACATGCATGTTGTAGCCGGCTATTGCGACCTTTGAACGCGGAGCAACCGCGTGCACCCGGAAGCGGTGCGGGCGACGCTCTCTCTGCCGGCGCACCGCTTCAATGCCGGCGCCAGGGAGAGGTCACGTCCGCTCTGGCCGGGCATGAATGCGGCACTGACCGTTTTGGGCGGGAAGCACGCGCGAGTGATGAAGAGGGTTCGGGTTGGTCAGGACCGGCCGTGGCAGCGGTCCGGACCTGCGCAAACAAGAGATGTTGTACGTTAATATTGCTGCATATAAAATTAGCAATGTAAATAATGTGCTAGTTGGACAAATATGATTGGAGATGGAGATGGAAATGGAATTTTACGTAAACATGGATATGCATGTCTATGTCTATGTGTGTGTGCGCGACGACTCTCGCGACCTGGAAGCGGGGTCGTGTTTTTGATCGAGTTTTCTTTCTTGGTACGTTAGAAAATCAGTTTGTCTAATTCACATCTAGATGTTATTTAAGGATATCACATCTAGGCTCCCACAAGTATATAATGTAGCAACAAGAAACAAAAAAAAACTAGGAAAACACCACAAATAGAGTGGACATCAACTTATATGAGACATAACTATGTCACATCTAGATGTGTCCTAGACAGACCCTTAAAAAATTGTTCGCCAGTTTTCGTATCTTTTTTCCGAGAACACGCGTATTCTATTTAAAACCACTGCTATGGAGAGAATTTTTTACTCCATTATAGCCTCTTGTTTGATAGAGTTTCTCGCATCTCGCTCTCTCACCCTCTCCATATCAAAACAAGATGACAGTGTCCACTCTATCTCTCTCCTCACCGGTGGTCACAGATCCGGCCGAATCCCGTCCGCTGCGGGAGGTGAGGAGGTGCAGCATTGACGTTGTCGCCATTGGCGACGGAGGAAGCCAATGCGCACCGTTCTCTCGGAGCCGGCGCTGGCGCGGACGAAGATCCTCTGCACCCTTGTTCGCTGTCGTCGTGTGGGCAGATCCCGCCGGCCCGCCTAATTGACATCTCGCCCACCTAAGGTATAACTTCTTGTACTGGTCCAGCTCCCCAGGTCGCTGCGTGCGGGTTTTCTTCTATGCGACTACTCCCCAGCTCCCCATGCATAGTAGCTAGGGTTCGTCAGCTGGTCCAACATCACCTACTAGTACTACTATAGAGGAAATGCCACTCAAAAAGTTGTCCTGATTTATGCCTCGATGGAGGTGTACATGTTGTTTCGACAAAAAGTACATGGTGGTTGTGCGGTCATTGTCCATATGGTGGTAGTACTATCACTGGTTAAATGAAGAAATGCTTTTTTTCTCGGGTATCCTGGTTTAGTTCCCATCAAGATAATTATGATGCCTCTGTTTGTTGGTGTACTTTTCATTAATTCTTATTGAAAATTGAGATGTCGTTGCTAACCCTTTTTTATATTTTTGGGAACAGCGATGCGTGTCTCCATACCCGGGCATGTCTTCCTCAATTTTAGTGGAACTGCACAAAATTGGATGGCCATTGTTGTTCCGCCTCATTGTCCTCTGCCACGTGGTTCTTCCTTCCTCGATCTTGATTACTGAGAAGAAACAGACCACAGTGCCTCACCCAAACATGATGCCAAATGGATGATGCATCACCACGATGACCTATCGATGCTCATGGTTGCGCCTCATGGTTGCGTCGGCTGGTGAAGCTGATTGATTTTCGACGAAAAACAAGCTGTATTCCATCAGTGCTCTTTGCTTGTTACGCACAAAGATGATATCCTTCGTCAGTTCACCTTGGTTGCGTTGGAGACGCAATCGTCTTTCACGTTGGTGCAATTTACTCACACAATTGGTATGAACCAAATGTTTCCTCGAAGAAGGATCAACGTTGGTACTAAGAGCATAAGTTTTGTATTGATTTCTAAGCCTTCTCACAACTTTGTCTCCAGCTCCCCTGTAATTTTATTTGTCCAGCTATGAACTTTGATTTAAAAAATGGTGTGGACTAATAACCCGGATGGACGTAGTAGCCCTCCATTTTTATTTACTGTGCATATTAGATTTGACTGAAGTCATACTTTATAATACTCTCAAACCTTTCCGATAATTGAAATTAAATTTATTTATTTGTACACACTCTCACACGTTTCCAATAATTTGGCGCATGTGTGGTTGTTCACTTAAGGAAGGGTAGTGTACCACACGTGAAGGACAGGAAGTGCGACCAGGACGCGTGGGCGTGGATCGTTAGTTCATCGGAAGTAGTACTAGTTTTCTTCACTGTACATGAAATAAAGAGTTTCGTTTCGTACTTACACAATTTAAAACGATTGTTATGGAGAGAATAAGAAAACCACTCCACTATATTTTAGTCGTATACACGAGAGTACTATATGGACGCAACTTCATTGACTTAGTGCACCTGCCTTTGGATTTACGACAGGTGGGCCCAAAATATGGCTGGCTCACCGGAGCTCAGTCTGTACTACAGTAGTATAAGCGGGATCCTCAGCGCTTGTTTGCTAGGGTTTGCACCCTCCACACGCTCGCCGCACTACATATATGTTACACGCTGGAGGCTCATCATTCATTTGCTAGGTTTTGCTATATTCACAGTCTCTCACCCTCTCTTCACCAGATCTAAACAAGACTGCGTTGGCCTCTTGTCTCTCTCTCCCCCCTCATAGCTAGTGAAGGAGGCGTCCTATCCCGTCGCACCGGGAAGGGGAGGAGGTGCAGCGTTCACTCTATCGCCTTCGGCGAGGGAGGCAATCCACTGCCGGCTGCGCTGTTCTCTTTCACCCAGCTCTTGTGCGGGAGGGCCACCGACCCCTTCTTCCTCGCTGCCGTACGTAGTGTGGGAAGATCCGGCCTCATGCCGCACGCCTTGCCACATCCCGACGACCCTAAGGTATAAGTTTCTTTGAAACCGTCGTTGCTCTAGCTGCATGTGGATCTTTTTCGATCTGTAGTCGAATCTAGGTCTTGGTTCAAAGTGGAAAGAAGGGTGCTGTGGTCTGGAGAAAGAATCTAGGACGTGGTTCAATGAGGAAAGGAGGGGCGGAAAGTAGTATAGACTGGCTATCCAGCCGCTTTGTAGGTTGAAAAGGGAAAAGGGGGGTAACCCAGTACACACATCTGTAAGGAACCGATATCTTTGTTGAAAAGGGAAAGAAACTGGGAGGTTGGGTAGTTTGTGCATGACTAGATTTGCTGCCCTCACATAGGAAGAAGGTTCGAAGAGAACAAATATGGGACCAGCGCATATATGCTGCTTGGCAACATACTCTGCATCACCCATTTATACGTGTGGATGCACATGGTGCTGGCATGTCCCATTCAGCTATTTTGCTGTTGTTAATCTCATAATTAACTACTGATCTATTTTAGAAGAATTTCTCAGTTAATATGAATCAATGCAACCGTTTTAGAAATGCTGCTGTCCTATACTTTGTTTTCCATCAAGATAAGGTAGATGCTTCTTTTTGTGGCTGCATGTTTCATCCTCCTTTATTGGCTAGTAATTGTTTTCTTTTTTGCCTCTTAAAATAGGGATATCTATTCAACTTGTTGCTATAGAAAACTTAAATGTCACACCGGAAACTTTGCTTGATTTCAGTGCAACTGCACAAAACTTGATTGGATTTCCTATTCGTGTTTGTAGATTCGTATTTTATGTTGGTTGTCTCATGAAAGGACAGTACATGCCTTCATCCACATGATTGTGCAGTGTGCTGTGAGATGTCGTGCTACTTGTATTGGTACTGTTTTAAATAAATGATGAATTGAAGCTATTGCATTGCTGTCCTTTCCCATTAAGTAGTGAACAAAAATGGGACCAACCCAGACATGATGCTTGTTCCTTTGTTACAACAAATTCAGCATCACCCCCTTTACAAGCCAGTAATTGATGCCACTCTTAGAATTACCTACTGAATCTTATTTCAAAACTGCAACACTTGTTTGGGATTGGCGGGATTACCATTTTTGTGGCCGCATGTTTCATCCTCCTTTATTAGCCAGTAATTGATTCCTCTTTTGCCTCTATTTATATAGGGATATCTATTCAACTTGTTGCTATTGTGACATTTTGCTTCGCTACGCGAAACACTTTGCTTGATTTCAGTGCAACTGCACAAAACGAGATTGGATTTCCTATTCGTGTTGGCAGATTCGTATGTGATCTTGTGTGCGTCAAGACAGGTTGGTACTTGCCTTCATCCACATGATCGTGCAGTGTGTTTTGAGATGCTGTGCTACTTGTATTGGTACTGTTTTAAATAAATGATGAATTGAAGCTATTGTATTGCTGTCTTTTCCCATTAAGTAGTGAACAAAAATGGGACCAACCCAGACATGATGCTTGTTGCTTTGTTACAACAAATTCAGCATCGCCCCCTTTATAAGCCAGTAATTGATGCCACTCTCAGAATTAACTACTGAATCTTATTTCAAAACTGCAACACTTGTTAGGGATTGGCGGGATTACCATTTTTGTGGCCGCATGTTTCGTCCTCCTTTATTAACCAGTAATTGATTCCTTTTTTTGCCTCTGTTTATACAGGGATATCTATTCAACTTGTTGCTATTGCGACATTTTGCTTCGCTACGCGAAACACATTGCTTGATTTCAGTGCAACTGCACAAAACGAGATTGGATTTCCTATTCGTGTTGGCAGATTCGTATTTTATCGTTGCCGGTCTCATGAAACGTCAGTACAGGCCTTCATCCACATGATTGTGAAGTGTTCTTTGAGATGTTGTGCTACTTGTATTGGTACTCTTTTAAATAAATGTTGAATTGAAGCTATTGTATTGCTGTCTTTTCCCATTAAGTAGTGAACAAAAATGGAACCAACCCAGACATGATGCTTGTTGCTTTGTTACAACAAACTCTGCATCACCCCCTTTATAAGTAGATGGAAGCACATACTGTTGTTGCGCCCCCTCTACCCTGGAACTGTTGATGCTTTTCGTTAATCTAATGCTGCTGGTAAAATTAAGCAATGCCACTCTCAGAATTGATTAACTACTGAATCTTAGTTCAAAACTGCAGCACTTGTTAGGGATTGGCGGGATTACCATTTTTGTGGCCGCATGTTTCATCCTCCTTTATTGGCCAGTAATTGATTCCTTTTTGCCTCTGTTAAAACAAGGATATCTTTTCAACTTGTTGCTATGCGACATTTTGCTTCGCTTAATTTTGGTGGAACTGCACAAAATGAGACCGGATTTCCATATATGTGTTGAGATCTCTTTGAGATCTTCCTCACAAGTTGTTTCAAATCTTGGTCTTGAATGGTCAGTACCGACCTTCCTCCGAATTAACTACTGAATCTTAGTTCAAAACTACAAACACTTGTTAGGGATCGGCAGGAGTACCATTTCTGTTAGGGATCGGCCGGAGTACATGTTTAAGAAATGTATTGTTCAGATAATGTCTCTTTTATTATATATCAGTTACAGACTTACAGTGTTTTACAAATGGTACTATCCTGCTTAGTAGTTCTTTCTACATGTTTAACCAAGGTATTGTTAAGATAATATCACTGTTGAAATGAATCAGTCGCATTGTTTTAGGAATGATACTTTTCTGCTTTTTTGTTCTTTATACATCTTGAAACAAGGCATTGTTAAGATAATTTCTCAGGTAATATGAATGAATCACACTGATTGAGAATTGCTACTCTCCTGCTTTGTTTCCCATTAAGATAAGGTAGATCAGTAGATGTTTTTCTTCTAGGAGTACAAGTCATCAACCGTTATTTCTCAGTAATTGTTTCCCTTATACCTTTTGTTGCTTCCAGGGATATCAAAATTAAAGCTCGGTTTTATTCCGACTTCGATTTTAGTTCAACTGCACAAAAGGAGCCAATGTGTCCAAGGCAAACTGCTGCATTAGTAGGTCCAGTTGGTCGTTCCACTTTGCAGAAGGAAGCAGTCATTGTTTGCACTACATTATAGAAGGAATGACCGAGAATTTTTACAGAGTATTAGGCCTTCCACTATGTAGGCCAAAAGAGGTGCCAATTTCACCTTTTCTTAGTTTGGCACCGAATCCCTCCATTGCTACAGCCGGTGCCATAAATCTTAGACACTGGTGACATGACTAGTCTGCAGACCATTGGCAATTTAACAACACGTGGAGTGCCCTGGGCAAGAAGTGCCCAAACAAGTAGAAGAAGCGAAAGGACTCCACGATCATAGGCATTACATATTTTGAATGGGAAAAGCTTGTCAAAGTTTAATCATTGATGTTAGCAAGAAGCGACAGGACTCCACGATCATAGGCATTACATATTTTGAATGGGAAAAGCTTGTCAAAGTTTAATCATTGATGTTAGCAAAAAGACGTTAGTTTAATATATTGGAATTGGAAAACCTTTTCAAAATTTGCTAATTGATGTTAGCCAGAAGACATGCATTTGATATTTTTGAGTGGAATACCCTTGCTGTGAGCAGCGTCGAGTGTTTTTTCCTATTCCTGTGTTCAGTTTAGAAGTAAATAGTTACTCTGCTGAGATATTCCTGTGTTAAGAGTTTGTTCTGAATATTGTCTATGTAATGCCAGGCCTTGTGTTTGATTGCAAAGTTGAGCTTAGAATGTTGTGACATGCGGCATCACGAGCTGTTCACCGTGCCTCCTGAGAATAATGCTTTGTATTGTTTTGCATGTCGATCTAATGCCAGTGATTTGCTTGTTAAGAAGATCATCCTCTTCTGTTGTTTACGTGCTTAAGAAGTTCATCGTCTGATGTTTCATTCATAGCCTATACGACTAGTCGGGTAGGTTAGACGTGAAATCGTATGATCTTCCGACCAACTCATGATATTAGGCCGTGATTGGATCGTCGTTTTCCAACCAAAACCGCTTGTAAAACTGACGCTTGTAAATTAAAGTAGATGGTCTTGGGCGAAGGCGCTTGGTTGGTCGATTTCGACTAGTAAAATATCAGAAGTACTTGACACACGATAAAAACGCTGAACGACACTCGGACGATTGCTAATCCAGCCGTTAGCTGTTGTTTTAGCCTTGCCCATGGATGGCATGATACGCACGTCATGCATGTATCGTCTGGTAATGTCGTCCATATAGCAGTGCTCGTAAAATATACATTGGTCTCTCAAATTACACGCGTAACCCGCCGATTTTACTTACAGACCTCAAGTCCTCGGTTTCATTACGCCTGTATTTTACGCGTTGTTTTTGATGACGAGTAAATTACACTTGTACGTTAATACAGGTTGGAAATAAACCAGAGCTCCCAAGCGCGGCCTTGCCGTTTCATGCCGTCTCAGTTTCTCGAAGGTGCTCATAGGTGTACGATGATCCTAGCTTCCTGAATGAGTAGCGGGCGCTGTATCAGACCATCCGTAGGGCCCGCGAGGCCCTCTCCGTTGTCCTTTGAGTTGTTGCGCTCGCTGTGGCGCCGAGCATTGTTAACATCGTCAACGAACATGAGGATTTAGGAAATGACTTTATTTTGACTGGATGACACTAGGGACCCACTAGAGCCATAGCCGTACGTACGCAAGTGCCTCCTTATTATGTACAACTATATATTTTTGCTTTCTCCTGGTTTCCTGACATCACGGTCCCACACCATTGTCAACCTATGTAGGCAATATAAATGAGAGAATTGCACAAGGCGCGGCCGACAGCTGGGACCAAGCAGCTCGAGCAGTATTTGTGCTTTTGAGGCGTGAGCACTACAGAGTTTTTCTTGGCGATGATTTCGTTGTTGTTCAGAGGATAGCAGGGTATTAACTGGGCGGTCTGTGGCCCATCTAGCCCAGGCCAGATATCCAGCCCGGATACTAATTTTTTCAAGATGAAAATGGCTAGCCCAGCTATACGTCTTTTTGAGGAATACCCAGGCAAGGTCAACTTGTTATTCTCTGCCCCGCTGGGTTGCAAATCTTTCCTAGGAGGGATGCATTAGGCTTAACAGGAAAATGGGCTTTAAAAATAATAAATGGGATGTAATTATAAAAACTGGGCAGTAACTATAAAAAAATGCACCAAACACGAAATTAGTTTATAAAATATTATTTATGGATTATCAAAATCTTAAATTTTCATTGTTGCGCGCGCAATGTTTCGTTGGATTTTTACGTAATACAAATTTATATTTAATCTGACTAGAAATTTCGGGATAAAAATATTTCGGAGCCCATCAAAATGTGGGAAATTTTATTGAATTCTATCTTCAACGGTTGGTTGAAATTATTAATCATTGTCCTAGCTAGAAAATGGGTTGTACTTTTAACAAACTGTAAATGGGCTGTTGTAAATTCCATTAAAATTCCAAAATGGGCTGTACATTCTTACAAAACGCAAATGGGCTATAAGTTCTCTACCGCATGCTTGTGGGCCTACTAAGTGACACGTCCCCTAAAAAAATAAGTTGACACGTATGCAAGGCTTTGCCAACTTATTATAGTCGACACACGGTTCTAGCAGCAGTGGCCGTTGGATGTCTATCCAACGGATGTCGTGCTTCCTCTTCAATCTCGGATATTCTTAGCTTCGGCCGTCCAAAAAATGATTTCTCCCACTGACATCTGGGGCGCACCGTTTCGGAGGCTGGCCTGTGGGCCTACTAAGTTGGAGCATACCAAGGGCTTTGTCAACTTAGTCAATAATAAACGTTTCTAGCTTCAGTGACCGTACGATGTCCATCCAACGGCCGTAGTGCTTCTTCAACCTCTGGTCTTCTTGGTCCAGCCGCCCAAAGTAGCGCCGGTCGTGCCGCCTGCTCCTGCCTCCCGTGGCCGGTTGTGCTGCCGCGGAGGCCTCATCGCCCCCATACTACTCCCACAGCTGGCCAGGCCATGCCTCCACTCACCCACACCCCCTGTTATTCTACGGCGACGGCAGCCTCACACTGCAGCCGAACTAGTGAACCCTAGTACTCCTCTCCGTGCGGGCTTCCACTTCTGCGTCTTCCCCGGCTCCGCTTCGTCCCCTTCCTAGGCCTCGCCGTCGTCCAAACCACCGCCCTGGTGCTTTCGGCGCGGCGTGGTCAACATGGTCAACGACTGACTTCCATCGGAAGAGTACTCTACGTGGAGAGGCGACAACTGGGTCCAGGCGGCCACAAGGAAGTGCCTCCTTATTACGTGTAAAATAATTATTCCTCAACCTTATAGCAAGGACCCAACGGGCCACCTTATTTCGCGAAAAAAACGTTTCCCCCCTGACTGCTCGGACCCACCGGACGGGCCAGCGTATTTTGCGAAAAAATGTTCCCCCCCGCTGTCAGCTCGGTCCCACCGGAAGTGCCTCCTTATTACGCACAAAAAATGAATACTCCCCCTGCTAGCTGGGACGCACCATGGTGGGAGGATGACTTGTGGGCCTACTAAGTGGACTGGGACGGGGGCCTTTGTCAACTTTAGTCAATATGAACGATCTAGCTCCAGTGACCGTACGATGTCCATCCAACGGTCGTAGTGCTTCTTCAACCTCTGGTCTTCTTGCTCCAGCCGCCCAAAGCAGCGCCGGTCGTGCCAAATGCTCCTGCCTCCCGTGGCCGGCTGTGCTGCCGCGGAGGCCTCACCGCCCCCTACTATTCCCACCGCTGGCCAGGACCTGCGGCGACGGCAGCCTCACACCGCAGCCGAACCAGTGAACCCTCGTACTCCTCTCCGCACGGGCTTCCACTGCCCCGTCTTCCCCGCCCCCCCCCCCCCGTCGTCCCCTTCCTAGGCCTCGCCGTCGTCCACTGCCCTAGTGCTCTCGGTGCTGCATGGTCAACGTGGTAAAGGAACGACTTCCATCGGACATGGACTATACATGAAGAGGCTGACAGCTGGGTCCACGGCCGCAGTAAGGAAGTGCCTCCTTATTACGTGCAAAATAATTATTCCTCCACCTGACAGCGGGGACCCACCGGACGGCCCACCATATTTTGTGAAAAAAACTTTTCCCCCCTGACTGCTATGACCCACCAGCTACACCTTCGCACGCAAGAAAGTGTGTTCGTGCAAAAAAAACAAAACAATTCACCCCCTGACTGCTGGGACCCACCAGCTACATCTTCGCACGCAAGGAAGTGCCTGACAGTCGGGACCCACCTGGTCGAAGCGTATGTAGCGTTGTCATTCTGGTCGCGAACGTGTACGTACATATATACTGGTGGATGTAGAGGCGCGCAGTGTCGTAGTAGAGGCGCGCACGTAGCATGTACACGTACGTACAGCGGTCAGGGTGCAAGAAAGAAAATACGGCCACGTATGTGTACATACTGGCGGGGTCTAGAACGCCTACTCGCGCATACGTACGACGAGGGCTCGTGTACATGGCTGGGTCGGAACGGAGAAACAACGTCGTTGTCGTGTTCATGGGGAGGCAACGGAATGCGTCGTGTTCATGGGGAGACAACGGAATGCGTCGTGTTCATGGGGAGGCAATGGAATGCGTCGTGTTCATCGGGAGGACTTGGACGGAATAGGCGATGGAAACGAGGCCTAGCGTAGCGCAGAACAGAGGAAACGGCCTTGTGTTCAACCGGCCATGTTTGAAACAGGATCCTGTTCATCGGGAGGGGTCTGGCGTACCGCAAAACAGAGGAAACGGACCTCCTACGGTCGAAACGGGGGTCCTGTTGATCGGTAGGGGTGTGGCGTACCGCAAAACGGATGGAACGGACTTGTGTTGGAGCGCTACGGTCGAAACGGGGGTCCTGTTCATCGGGAGGGTGTAGCGTACCGCAAAACGGGACTCCATAGGATACTGTTCATCTCCACCGTCGGCCTCCTCCAGCCTCCACGGGCTCCTGTTCATCCAGCCTCCATGGGCTCCTGTTCATCCAGCCTCCACGGGCTCCTGTTCATCTAGCCTCCACCGCGTGCTACTCCACTGGCTACTGTTCAACCACTCCTCCACCGTCTACTGTTCATCCAGCCCTCCACACCATGGGGTCCTATTCAACCGCCCCTCCATGGGCACCCCTCCATCGTCTACTGTTCATCCAGCCCTCCACACCACGGGGTCCTATTCATCCACCCCTCCACGGGCACCCCTCCATCGTCTACTGTTCATCTAGCCCTCGACCACACCACGGGGTCATGTTCATCCAGAGGCAACGCCACCGCTCACTGTTCATCCAAACCCCCCGCAACGCTCACTGTTCGTCCCATCGATCGGCATCAGTGAGCAGCAGTAGCGAAGGAATCGCTCGATCGGGTTCAGTTAACAGCCATCGATCGATCGCTCGGGTTCAGTAACGCGTAGCCTGCAGTGCAATCGCTCGGGTTTAGTTAGAGCCCAACGCCTTGCTCGGGTTCAGTTAGAGCCAACGCCTCGCACACACGCGCGTACGTGTACGAGAGAAACGCGCATCACTCGGCCCCCGACACCTCCCACCGTAACCGGGAACTCCTCAAAATTTTCCTCCCCCTCGCTTCTACCACGGTTTTTTCCGTCACGGACGGCCCAAAGAATGTCATGCAGCTGCATCTCCGGCCCGCCCAGGAAGAAAAGCCCATTTTCTGTCATGATTTTTTGTCATAGAAGTAGGAGCCCACCACATCTATGTTGATACCGGGTTTTGTCACAATTATCGTCATATAAGTGTCATATGTATGACAGAAATTTTTTTCTTTCGGCCCAAAATGTCACGGATGTGTCTTTTTTTTGTAGTGACATGACCCCTCTTTCGACCGTAGGAGGTCCTTTTTGTCCGTTTTGCGGTGCGCCACACCCCTCCCGATCAACAGTACCCCCGTTTCGACCATAGGAGGTCTGTTTCGTCCGTTTTGCGGTACGCCACACCCCTCCCGATCAACAGAACCGCCGTTTCGACCGTAGGAGGTCTGTTTCCTCCGTTCTGCGGTACGCCAGGCCTCGTTTCCATCGCCTGTTCCGTCCAAGCCCTCCCGATGAACACGACCATGCATTCCGTTCCGACCCAGCCGGTTGGCTCCCATGCGTTCCGTTGCCTCCCGATGAACACGACACATTCCGTTGCCTCCCGATGAACACGACGCATTCCGTTGCCTCCCGATGAACACGACGCATTCCGTTGCCTCCCCATGAACACGACGCATTCCGTTGCCTCCCCATGAACACGACGCATTCCGTTGCCTCCCCATGAACACGACGACGATGCTGTTCCTCCGTTCCGACCCAGCCATGTACACAAGCCCTGGCCGTACGTATGCGCGAGTAGGCGTTCGAGACCCTGCCCGTATGTACACATACGTGGCCGTATTTTCTTTCTTGCACCCTGGCCGCTGTACGTATGTGTACATGCTACGTGCGCGCCTCTACTACGACTCGTGCGCGCCTCTACATCGACCAGTATGTACGTACACGTTCGCGACTAGAATGACAACGCTACGTACGCTTCGACCACGTGGGTCCCGACTGTCAGGCACTTCCTTGCCTGCGAAGATGTAGCTGGTGGGTCCCAGCAGTCAGGGAGGCGAATCATTTTTTTGCCCGGACGCACTTCCTTGCGTGTGAAGGTGTAGCTGTTGGGTCCCAGCAGTCAGGGGGGCGAATTGTTTTTTTGCCCGGACGCACTTCCTTGCGTGCGAAGGTGTAGCTGGTGGGTCCCAGCAGTCGGGGGCGAATCGTTTTTTTTTTCGGACGCACTTCCTTGCGTGCGAAGATGTAGCTGGTGGGTCCCAGCAGTCCGTGGGGCGAATCATTTTTTTCGGACGCACTTCCTTGCATGTGAAGATGTAGCTCGTGGGTCCCAGCAGTCAGGGGGTGAATCATTTTTTTCGCAAAATACGGTGGCCCGTCCGGTGGGTCCCTGCTGTCAGGTGGAGGAATAATTATTTTGCGTGTAATAAGGAGGCACTTCCTTGCGGCTACCGTGGACCCAGCTGTCAGCCTCTCCAAGTACAGTCCATGTCCGATGGAAGTCGTTCCTTCACCACGTTGAGCACGCCGCGCTGAGAGCACCAGGGCGGTGGACGACAGCGAGGCCTAGGAAGGGGACGACACGGAGCCGGGGAAGACGCGACAGTGGATGCACACGCGGAGAGGAGTACGAGGGTTCACTGGTTCGGCTGTGCTACCATCGCCGCAGAATAACAGGGGGTGTGGGTGAGTGGAGGGATGGCCTAGCCTACGGTGGGAGTAGTAGGGGGTGGTGAGGCCTCCGCGGAAGCACAGCCGGCCACGGGAGGCAGGAGCAGGCGGCACGACCGGCGCTGCTTTGGGCAGCTGGAGCAAGAAGACCAGAGGTTGAAGAAGCACGGCGGCCGTTGCATGGACATCGTACAGTCACCGCAGCTAGAATCGTTTATATTGACTAAGTTGACAAAGCCCTTGGTACGTCAACTTAGTAGGCCCACAGGTCAGCTTCCGAAACGGTGCGCCCCAGATGTCAGGGGGAGGAATCATTTTTTGGGCGGGTGAAGCTAGAATATCCGAGATTAAAGAAGAAGCACGGCATCCGTTGGATGGACATCCAACGGCCACTGCTGCTAGAACCATGTGTTGACTATAACTCGACAAAGCCTTGCATACGCGTCAACTCTGTTTTTTTAGGGGACGCGTCAACTTAGTAAGGCCAGAAGTGTGTGGCAGAGAACTTATAGCCCATTTGAGATTTGTAAGAATGTGTAGCCCATTTTTGAATTCTAATGGAATTTACTACAACCAATTTACAGTTTGTGAAAAGTACAACCCATTTCAACCAACCGTTCAAAACACAATTCAATAAAATTTCCCACATTTTGATGGGATCCGAAATATTTTTATCCCGAAATTTCTAGTCAGATTAAATACAATTTCAATATAAATTTATATTACGTAAAAATCCAATGAAACATTGCGCTCGCAACAATTAATGAAATTAAAATTTTCAATATCCAAAAATAATATTTTATAAAGTAATCATTTGTTTGGTGCATTTTTTTTATAGTTACTGCTCGGTTTTTAAAATTACATCCCATTTATTATTTCTTAAAGCCCATTTTCTTGTTAAGCCTAATGCATCCCTCCTAGGAAAGATTTGCAACCTAGCGGGGCGGAGAATAACAACTGGACCTTGCCTGGGTATTCCTAAAAAAATATAGCTAGGCTAGCCATTTTCAGCTTGAAAAAAATTAATATTTGGGCTGGATATCTGGCCTGGGCTAGACGGGCCACAGCCCGCCCAGTTAATACCTGCAGCGATGTTTTCGTTGTTGTTCAGAGGACAAAAAATTAATGTCTGGGCTAAACAACGAAAAATTCTGCAGCGCTCACACCTCAAAAACACAAATACTGCTCGAGCTTCTTGGTCCCAGCTGTCGGGCGCTTCTTGTGCAATTCTCTCGTTTATTGACTACTACATAGGTTGACAATGGTGTGGGACCGTGATGTCAGGAAACCAGGAGGAAGCAAAATAAATTATAGTTATATATATATAATAAGGAGGCACTTGCGTACGTGAGGCTATGGACCTAGTGGGTCCCCATTGTCATCCTCTCCAAGTAAAGTCATCTCCTAGCCCGCACGCGCTTTCCGCCCGAAACAGTCAGCTCCGCCCGCCCCGCTTCCCGGTGTAGGCGATTGCTCCACCTTCAAATGACACAAGTGCCGTCCGTCCGTCCATCTACCGCCCACATTAATGATACGCAGTTGCCGAGGCGGCTACTCCGGCGCCCCATGTTCGTCCCTCCGCCCGCCCACCATTGCTATATAAACTGCTGCGCCGGCCATAGCCGCAGTCATCCACATCCGTTCCCTTTCTCCTGTCCACACCACTACTGCCCACCATGGCTTCCTCGCGCTCTAGCGCTCTTCGGGACTGGCGGACAATGGACCACAAGGAGATGGCAGCCATTGCTGCCGACCGGCTGGCCGGCAGGCAGCTGGAGGATGACGACTTCCCAATGGAGAACATGGTAGTCGATGATCCGGCGCCAACCCCCTCCTCTGCGCCATCCTCACCGGTGCATTGCACCATGACCATCAGCGAGGCCCGTGCCTAATATATGGATAGGGTGATGCAGATGCGTGAGGAGCAGTTCGGGGATGTGCAGGCCGACGCCGCCTACAACCACCATCTCCTCCAGGAGCACTTGCAGGCGGAGGAGCAGATCGCCACGGAGCGGGCGGAGCAGGAGGCGCTGCTCGACTCGTACCGCTCCGCCCGCAAGGGCCGCCTCGAGCGCTGGCGGTACCGCATGCGAGTGGCAGAGGCTGCAGCCACCTACAAAGAGGCTAGCAAAGAGGGCGATGAAGCAGGCGAGGCGCTGTTTGGCGAGACCGAGGTCGAGGCAGAGGACAATGCCGGCTCCGACGAGTCCCAGCTCCACTGGCGTCGACGAGGCCCTACTCCGCCGAGGCCCCGCGGCGCAGACAACAAGGCAGAGGACACCGCCGGCTCCACCGAGGCCCCGCCCCGCCAACAACGAGGCAGAGGACATCACCGGCTCAGCCGAGGCCCCACCCTGCCAGCAACGTGGGGGGGGGGGATTTCCACCGCTCCGCTGAGGCACCGCCCGCCGACAATGAGACAAAGGACATCGCCGGCTCCGCCGAGGCCCCGCCCCACTACCAACGAGGCCGCGCCACACAGAAAACGAGGAAGAGTAGAACACGGTAGGTTGCCGCCGCTCGGGTCCAAGTAAGGCCACCGCTGCTACCCTCCGGTTGAAGCCAAGCTAGGCGGGTTGACCATTGACGGCCGGTTAGCTTCTTGGTGGCGACGTGGAGTCGGAGAGCTCCGCTGGAGAAGAACGCTGCTTCTACTTAACTGCTAGTGCAGTTGGCTGACTGACACATGGGCCCAACATGACACATGTCAGTTACGCAACTGCACCTGCAATTAAGTCACTGAAGCTTTTGTTCGGCTCAGTGGGACATAGGTGGGTAGCTTCGGTTAATTAATTATACCTCCAGCGCACCCATTTTTAGTTGAAGAATGTATGAAATGTAAGGAAATCCGGCATGTTTATATGAAATCCGACCGTGTATGAATGAATTTATTTTGATTAGTTTGAATTCATGTATCACTGGCATTGGATGAACATGCAAAACAATACGTACTAGCATTATTCCCAAGGTGATCACCTCGTTTGCAGCAGTTTCACATGTACTCCCTCCGGTCCTTTCTAGTCTGCATACAATTTTTGTGTGCAGTTAAAGTATCTCTACTTTGACCAATCTTATACAAAAATGTATGCACTTTCACAATGTGTGAAGTAAAAAGGAACAGAAGGAGTACAAAGAGTTTGAGCAGCTTTTTAGCGTTTCTGTACATTGCAATCAAACACACAGGCCTGGCAATTCATAGAGAACATTCAAAATAATCGATGATTATGCATCTCAGCGACTCACATGTCAGAGGCAATATTTACTTCACAACTAAAGAATAAAGAAAAAATTGGTCGACGCTGCTGACAGCAAAGGGCGTCCCATTCGAAAATATCAAACGCATGTCTTGCTAAAATCAATGAGCAAAATTTGACAAGGTTATCCCATTCCAAAATATCAAATGCCTACGATTGTGGAATGGGCAGGGTTTGCCATCAGTTCGGACATTGACATGGCACCTCGTGCTAAATAAACCAGTTGTTCTTTTTGTGCAGTTCCACCAAAATCAACCAAATTCGCGCGTAGCTTGTATGATTTCGCCCTTATATGTTGCAACGCCTTGAACTTATCGTCACCTCCTTTCTTGTGGTGCAAATGAATGATTCGATGTATTCATGAACATTTTGTGCAGTTCCCATTGAAATCAAGCTGAGCACCCCTGTTTGGACAAATACAAAAAAGTGATTAGTATAAAGCAAATTGTACTATGAATTGACAGTTTCAACAGGCACATACATGGTCGATGTAGAGCACACTTTTAGAAAAATGGAACTCACCAGAAAGAATCCTAGAACAACATTGTACCCGCGCATCATAGCAAAAAAAATGGAGATTTGTCAGTCCTTCTGAGCTGAAGTTAGTTTGGTCTTGTGGGGAGTAATGTAACCATCCTTCAACTGCTCCTTTCGATAAGAAGATAGACAGGGCTTCTTCATCCTGGCATAATCAGAACTAGTCACTTCACGTACTCCATATTCTTCTTCAGAGGAAGATGATCCTGTTGTGCAAAGACAAGAGGGCTACTAAATGCTAGCATCCCTGTTTTCTCGAAAAAAAGGGAAGGAAATATTTAAAACAACACAAATGAAGCACTTCTCAAGGACAATACCACTTTTTCATGACAGTATTTAAACAGTAGCACAACACCAATAGAGATGACAAAGCTCAATCATATGGATGAAATCAGTGGGTGACTACCAACCTTTGTGAGGAGGCTTATTGTGTAGAGCATATAGATGAAGCACTTCTCTAGAACCATCTGTTGCTATCTACGGTTGTGGCCATGCTTACTATATACTCCTCGATTAGTTTAATGTTTCCAACATCTTCTTGTGCAGTTCCACTAAAATATATGGTATCTTCAAAGAAGATCCCTGTTTGCACAAGTAGAGATAATTACATATTACATTAAGAGTGGCATCAAATTAGTGGCAAAACAATTGCTTGTTCCAGCCATAGCAATAAATTAAGATGCAAAACTATATCATTACTTCTGTCATCACAGTTCCAGTGCTTCATTACAGCACCGGGAGTTGATTTTTTTTCTTCCGCTTGTTCTTCCCCTTCATCACTTGGTTCAATAACAGACAAGCTTCGCCTTCAATGTAAGATTTGGCATGTCAATTAGGGAGCACACGTATAGTACTAAACTCAATTTTCTGATGAAAGTGGCAAAATACAGGCCAATAGTTGTGAAATATCCTTATCTTACCTCAATGGGATATTACGGTGCACATACATATTGGAAGTCTTGTCTCCATTTGTGCAGTTCACTAAAATCAAGCAACATTATCGTACAAGTAGCACAACGTATGAAAGCACACTGCAGAATCATGTGAAAGAAGGCTAGTACTAACCTCTCATGATGCGGAATTCAAACAACTCACAAGAATAAGATCTGAACCATATTCGCCTTAACGGATAGGGAGTAAGATGTAACGCCCTGGACACACCCGCTGGTGGTCGTTACTCCTGGCGGGATCAATACTGGCCCCACAGATCAATACTAGTCTTTTCTGCGCACTTTGTCCTCACTCGTGCGCACCCGGGAGCAACTTCCCGGTCGGTCACCCATCCCGACACTACTCCAAGCTGAGCACGCTTAACTTTGGAGTTCTGTCCGAATGGGCTCCCGGAAAAGAAGGAATTCCTTATTGATATGAGTAGTCTATCATCCCTAATAAGCCAGGGTATCACATACACCCCCACTCAGAGGAACCGACGTCGTCGTCAGGCCACAGGAACGTTCCCTCTTGGCACAAACGTATGTGCTTCCAGTCCGGTACATGTGCCATGTCGGGTGCCACGACGGGTCACAAACGTCATGAACAACATGACCACACACCTGTCCGCAACCATCTGTGTAACCGCGAGGGTCGGCTCTGATACCAACTTGTAACGCCCCGGACACACCCGCCGGTGGTCGTTACTCCTGGCGGGATCTAGACTGGCCCCACATATCAATACTAGTCTTTTCTGCACACTTTGTCCTCACTCATGCGCACCCGGGAGCAACTTCCCGGTCGGTCACCCATCCTGACACTACTCCAAGGTGAGAACGCTTAACTTTGGAGTTCTGTCCGAATGGGCTCCCGGAAAAGAAGGAATTCCTTATTGATATGAGTAGTCTATCATCCCTAATAAGACAGGCTATCACATAAGATCTCCTCTTGTGCAGTTCCACTAAGATCAAGCAATCAAGCAACGTTGTCGGTGTGACATTTTGGTTGAACTGCACAAAACACTCTTTAAACATAAGTGTTTTGTGCAGTGCAACAAAAGGTCACAATGGCAACGAGGTGAAGTATATAACCCTGTTTACATAGAGGTGCAAAGGAAACAATTAGTGGTCAATAACGGTGGATGACACAGAAGCCAACAAAAAGAAGCATCTACCTTATCTAAATGGGAAAGAAAGCAAGACAGTAGCATTTCTCAAATGGTGGCATTGATTAATCTTAACATAGAGATTATATTAACAATAAAGTTCGTTAAACATGTAGTTTGCTTTTAACTGTGGCATTGCATCAATTTTCCAGCGGCATTATTAGAGGGTGTTTGTTTACAGGGACATTTTGGTGTAGGGACTAAAAAAACTCCGTGTCAGTCCCATCTAAACCAAACAGGAGGAACTTTTAGGGACTAAAAGTGGGCATTTGGGAGTAAAGAAAGAAGACCCCGAGGGAGTCTTTTTGGGACTTTTTCCAACAGTTGCCCCTGCCACGCATCGCACCTTGTCTCTATTAGTTCATTACTAGGGGTAACATGGTCTTTTAACATGTCATTTAATAGCCTCTAGTCCATGTTTAGTCCCTATAACCAAGCAGGTAGGGACTAGGGAGTTTTTATCCAAATAGGGCCTTAGATTAACAACACGTAATGAGTTGCACGGGATAGTGGACGCACCAGCACCATGTGCATCTACCGATGTACTGTGGTCATGCACAGTCTGTTGCAACAAAGAACAAACAACCAAGGAGAATATTAGTGTTGGTCCCAGTTTTGTTATCTTTAGACACCTTTCCCTATGTGAGCACAACAAATCTAGTCCTGCTCAAACTCTACAGCCTTGTCCCTTCCTTTCCTTTTTGAACTAGTACTTTCGCCCCTTCCTTTCCTCTTTGAACCACGCCCTAGATTTATGCGATAAAACTTTCCCCACTACTTTCCCCCATTCCTTTCCTCTTTGAACCACGTCCTAGATTCATGCTATACAACTTTCCCCCTTCATTTCCTCTTTGAACCACGTCCTAGATTCATGCTATATACAACTTTTCCCACTACTTTCCCTCACTCCTTTCCTCTTTGAACCACGTCCTAGATTCATGGTATACATGCAGCTAGAGCAATGCATGTGGAGTAAGTAAATTATACCTTAAGGTTCGTGGGGCGTGGTTCGGTGGGCAATGGGACGGCGGCGAAGAAGAAGGGGTCGGAGGCCCTCCCACGCCGCCGCTGGGTGGAAAGTGAACAGCTGCGCCGGTAGTCCCTCGCCGACGGCGACAGTGTTAAGCCTCCTTCCCTTCCCGGCGGACAGATCCTGCCGGCTCTTTGAGCAGCAGTGAGGGGAGAGAGAGGCCAACGAAGTCTTGTTTAGATCTGGAGAGGGCGAGTGAGTGTGAAGAGAGCAACTACAAGTGCTGAGGCTCCAGCGGAGAGGGCGAGAGAGTGTGAAGAGAGCAACTACAAGCGCTGAGGCTCCAGCGTGTATATATATACTGGAGAGAGAGTGTGAAGCGTGCAAACCCTAGAAAACATTTTGACCAGTCAAAGAATCCTCCTGGCACAAATTATGCTCAATTGTAGTTATCGAACCCGAGACCTCAAGTTTGATGAGCGAACATGCTAACCAGCTACACAACCCTCCCGTTATGTTCAACGGGAGGGAAATAACCTTTTACACATTCCTGCATTCGTGTGACAAGCATGCAGTGTTTTTTTGTGTGTGTGGGAGTCATTGGGATTTCAATCATAATCGTGTCAGGTGGCTTTGGTGGTAAGACTATCCACAGTGGTGCAGAAATAATGCAGCCTTAGTGACCTTACCTCTCTCCACGTAGTACGTTGGGTCCCACTAGTCAGCGGGTGAAACAAACAAATTAATATAAAAAATTAAAAGCGCCAGCAGTGTATCTTACCTCACACATCTCGCCACTGCTCGGTAACACTGTCCAATTGATCCCTCTATTCGCTCACGTACTATTTTAAGTGAATCCTTATTATAACATGCACACAAATTTTGGGCACTTGTATTCGACTTAAGTCAGTGTGCCACCATATCTCGTATACTTACAACTCCCTCCGTCTAGGTGTAATAAGTCACGTTAGAATGTGCAACGGGACCAAGGTGCGTGCGTGTGCGTGCGTGCATGTGTGTGTGTGTGTGTGTGCTTAACATCATGTGTGTGTTAGAGAGAGCGACATATCGACCTACTCCTACAGAGAGATGTTGTGTAGTGTACGATTTTAGCCGCGAGAGTCGGTGCATCCTCTCGTTTCCGGGCATGCCCGGTAGGGACATGCGGACAGCTGCCACGCCCGCTCCTGACCAGCCTGGCCCACCCAAAGCCCCTCCATCGCCCGCGTGCGCTTCCCGCCCGAAACGGTCAGCACCGCTCCAAAGAATCGGTGCCGCATTCATGCCCGTGCAGAGCGGACGTGACCTCTGACTAGCGCAAGAGTGATGGTTGCTTCGTCCGTCCAACTTACTGCTAGGTCTATGTGATTTGACGACTCATTGGTCTTTATTACTAAGGTGGTAGGACTGCTGGATGTCCCACGCTTTCGGCGAAAGGAGGTACTACTACTAGATTACAATTTTCTCCATTCTTACAGCGGAGGCATGCAAGAGCAGTGAAAACACGCAGGCTCAGTGATTACATGGCCCACATCACACTATCACCGTGCGACACCTAACTCTTTACATAGTACTCCCTCTGTTCCTAAATATTACTAGATTAGTCCCCGCGCGTTGCCGCTGAACAGAAGTATATCTCTCTGCGCAAAATTATCGATTTCATAGGACTAAAAAAAGTCTATAACCACACGACAAATGTGGTAGCCAAACTAAATAAACTCCCATCATCATTTAAATCATCCCACGTAAGGAAAAAAGATCAGGCAACTCCTACTGCATAATGGGATTATATTTTTCTTTTTGACATGTTAATGGGACTTAAAAGCTCACTTACATGCATGCTACCGATGCATGCTTGCACGCAGACATGTTGATGTGATTTAAAACCCACTCACATGCCTGTGTCACGATATTTCTGCATGCTTGCATGTGGCTTAGTGCGGAGCCTCCCAACGTCTAGATCAGACGACTATTATGGACTGATTTACTTCATCTAACGGCTACATCAATTTTGATGATGTGGCTCAAGGAGAGGATAGAGAATTTCTAGTAGTGGGGGCTAGCTATTACTAGTAGATAAGTCTTTGTAGAGATTCCACTACATACGGAACAAAATGAATGAATCTACACTTAAAATGCATCTATATACATCCGCATGTGGGTCATGGTGAAATCTCTACAAAGACTTATATTTAGGAATGGAGGAAGTACTAGTATAGTACGTACTGTAATTTATCAGCGAGATAAATTTGTACAATGCTATGAAGCTTCCAGCTTCTATTACATGTATCTTGCGTCCAAGGTTGCCCGTTGCAACATTTCATCAAATACAAAGGAGACTAACATGCATGCTATTGCATCTCAATGATTGACAGATCATAGCAAATATGTACTCCCTTCGTTCCAAAATAAGTGTCTCAACTTTGTGCAAACTTTAGTACAAAGTTGTACTACTACTAAAGTTGACACTTATTTTGGAACAGAGGCAGCTAAAGAAAAAAACGATCCACGTAGTCCCTAGCCCTTGAACCGTGAACCCTAACTAGGCTTCAGTTTGCTGGCAACGTTCGAGATTCCTAATAAATGAAGTTTGCAACCTTTTGACCATCGGATCATTTTGTGTAGTTTCACCAAAATCGAGATGACCATCCCTGTGGCAAAGAAATTGAAGAAGCGTGATTAGAATAAGATTACTGGGACTAGTTGATGAGACATAAACTCATCACAAATATAGTACGTAGAAGCCAGTAGAGGTATGTGCGGGGCAAAGAAGTAGAGAAATATCCACGGGGAGTGATGTGGGCAGCTGGAGTAGTGGTGCAAGCCGGCTGTAAAGGGAGTTGTACCTGAGGGACATAGCTCAACCTTGAGGAGGGTGGCGGGAGGCGGCAACTGCCCACGTCGCGGCAGTGAGCAAGGGGCAAAGGCAACCTCACCGGCTTTGTGAGAGAGAACGGCAGGGACCCCTGATCGGGACATGCCGACAGTGGGTTTTCGCCGCCGGGAACGGCCACCGCATCTACACTAAGCATCCACCCCTTCCCCAAGCGGACGTGATCCACCGGGATGTTAGAGATGTGGCCAAAGTCATTTTGTGCGAGAGAGTGTGAAGAGAGCAACACCAGCAAGCAACCGTGTAGGCTGGCCTGTCCTGACTATGTATATAGTGGAGCGGTTTCCTTTTCTCTCCATATGAACCTATCATATTGCGTACATGCCACTGAATAAAAAAACTTTATTTATAAATGACGTGGCACTTACTACTCGTTCTCCTATAACTTTGCGCTTGGCATCTCCAAAATATTAACCTTGTGACTGGGTCTTCGCCTCTTCGGGAAGTCGAGCAATAATGCTAGTGCAGTATATATCGTTCTATCTATATGAGACCGAATGAATTGCTGCACGTCCACCACGTGGGCGAGGGTCGAGGGGCGAGGGAGAGTGCTATATACGGAGCAAAATGAGTGAATCTACACTCTAAAATACGTCTATATACATCAGTGTTTGGAGTATGCATGTACTAGTAGTTCATATTGAAATCTACTAAAGGACATATATATTCCAAACAATATGATATAATCTCTATAACCAAGGTAGTAGGGACGAGGAGTAAACGGAGGGAGTAGTAAATTTTTCTCCTCGTCCTGCGAGCCACCGCGCGCATGGGCGAGGGAGCAGGCATAAGGCGGAGCAAGCTTCACCTCATCCTGCGAGCCACCGTGCCCGTGGGCGGGGGAGACGGCGTACTAAGCAAGCTTCTCCTCATTCTGCGAGTTGACAGGACACATCAAAAGTACTCCAGTGTATAGAGCCTTGCCTCTAAGGTAGGCGCCACATGGTTTACCTCTTTTTTTAACATAACACGTCAAGTCGCAATTTGTTTGTTCACCCATGGTAGATGATCATCCCTCCACCAAGTGGACAACCAGTACACGTGCCAAATTACCACGTGGACTGCCTTTTTCGTACATAAATGAGCTCCACCGTGTACCCGCGCGGGTGTGGTTGGGAAAGAGACGGGAGTACGTGCGCCGTGCATGCACCTCTTCTCTTCGTGCACGTCCCCCACCTACGTGGGTGTGTGTGAGAGATACAAACTGCGTTCGTGAGTGTTTTTTGTTTTGGGGTGGGGTGGGGGTGAGGTGGGGGTTGATTTCGTGAATTATTTGTGGGAATATGTGTCGATGACGTATCAAACAAAATTTTGCATGCAATGTGTGTGAAATGGAGGCCTATCCATATCATACATAGAGGGTCGGGCAATCCACGAGAAGAGAGGGAGGGGTCATAGCTATCGATAGAGTCGAAGAGAGGATCAAGTGGGTGGGTGCGAGATTGATGAAGAGAGCCATCGAAATTGTGTGTGTGTGTGCAAGTCAAAGATATGGGGCGACTGGCCTACCAGAACGTTAGAGGGCACATGTCAAGTTTGTGTGTGGCAGGGAGACATGACTAGAGCGCTCGATGTATCGGTGTGTGTGGGGGGAGGGGGGTGGGGGAGGGGTAGGCAGAGGCCTAACTATAGAGGTAGAACGACTCGTATATGTGTTGAGAAGGAGAGATCCAGCTATGTCTTGAGGGAGATCGGTCGACATCCATACCTAACTGAAGGACGGGAAATATGATGGGACAGAGAGAGAGAGAGAGAGGAGAGAGAGAGGGAGGGAGAGGGAGGGAGAGGGGTAGAGTGCTGGATGGGTGATGGAGTTGCTTCTCGAAGATGGTGGGAGAGGCCTACTAGACAAACTGAGGGTGGAACTGCAATGTTATCAATAAGAGTGGGGATGTGTTTCTGTGTGTCATGTGCATGACAGATCTATCGGGACGTATCCATGGATGATGAAGGGGAACCATGTGTTTGGTAAGCAAACCTATCTAGATCGGTAGATCAATTGTTGTTTGTCGGAGGAAGGGAGAGACACAACTAATGAGGTAGATCGATTGACGTGTGGGTAAAAACGAGTTATAAGGACCTAGCTAGCTATATGTATAGCGAGAGATCGGTCGGTGTACGTGCATTTGTTAGAGCCAAATAAGGCCCAGCGAGACAGATAGACAAAGAATGGAGCTTGGAGGTGGTGCGAGAGGCCCAACTACTAGCTAGATAGGGGGAGGAGTGTGCGGTTGTGAGATCGATGAAAAGAGGGGCGAGAGTTTACACGTGTGTCTGACCGTATGAGAGACACGAGGCAAGGACACATAAAGGAGGAGATTGAAGGTGTGTGTGTATGTTGTTGGCAGGCATCGCTGGAGTGGTTTATCGATCAGTGTGTGTCGGAAAGGAGTTGTGGTGACTCTGGGAGAACGACCTAAAGAAAAAACTGAATGTGCCCGATGGATAGAATGCCGAGGGAGGGGGAGGGCGAGGAGGGCGTGTGCATGCACGAGAGAAAGTTAGTGGTAGCTACAAAGGTTAGAGGATTGTGTGGGTGTAAGAGACTAACAAAGATCATAATTTGATATGAAAGCGGATTCATATATTTGCATAGGAGATCATAGTGTTTTAAACATTGCATGCATGAATATAGCGGTGATACACGTGTTGTGCACATGTTATACCATAATATGATAATGCATGGCATTTGCAACTCACAACTAAATGTCGAACAATCTAAACCATACTATACATCAAACAATCGCGCATTTTTTTTGAATTTGGGATAATGTGTGGAGTTTGCAGCTTACAACTAAATATCAAACAATCTAAACAATACTATATATCGAACATTCTCACATTTTATTTGAATTTGTGGTAATGTGTGGTGTTTGCAACTCACATCTAAATACTTGTAGGCGTAGAGGGCAGGGCACCATACATAATGTGATAAACACATTATACATATGAGACATGGTTTAGATTATGAAGATCTAGCTAGAGCAAGAAATGTAATGTGATTTGAAATCAAAATAAAATGGATTCAAAAAATCTAGTTCGAGTTCATATAGTACACATAGTTCATATGTACCTTGAGACTAATCATGTGGTGTGCTGTGAAGATAATACACAAACGATGGTTTAACTTGACAATAATGATGATTGTAGATCTTATTAAAACAGAGAAACGAATTCAAATGCTTTGACTTCACAACAATCATTACTGTAGATCTTTTTCGAATAGAGAAACGAATTCAAATTTAGTTCATATTGAAGCGGTAGTATATACGTTTGGAATGCACTAAAACGTTCAATTGAGTAGTAGGTTCCATGCATTATACACGTAGGGAAATATTTTAATTGAACATAACATGAATTCAAAGTTTTGAATGACATTTGTAGTGCGCATTGATTTGGTACAGTACACGTTAGGCTTGTTCGGAAATTTCAACCCGCACCTTGTTAGCCCGTAATATTTAAGATATATCTTTGTCTCGTTGTGCTCTGGCAACTCCCTCCATCTCAACCCCCGCCTTGCTATTCCGAAATTACAACGCGCGCGAAAACTCCCACCTCCTGTGAAATCCCGACACGCAAAATGCCCGTGGTACCCCTTAACCGAAAGAACCGCCTCAAATCGGCGGGGGTACTTTCATAACTTACCCCACATTTTGGACAAGCACGTCTCTAAGCCCTGGTTCCCCACTACCATCCCATCCGCCCATCCATTCATACACCGAGGCCGCGAATACCCACGATGAAACCCCACACCCTGCTCCGTCCGCCACCCAGCTGGAGCCTCTTCCCCGACGATGTCGTCCACAGCAACACCTCGACGTCCCTCATCCTCCGTAGTGGATGAGGATCCGTCATTGATCTCATCGTCCCGCCGGTTCAGCCACCCTGTCCTCCACCTCCAAGGAGCTGCCCCGACATTCCCCTCGTCTTTTGTGCCACCTCCATTCCCACACCGCCGTCTTCATCCGCACCACCGGAAGAGCATCATCATCACCGTTTCCTCGGATGAAGTTGCGGCCTAATCGGCACTACCAAAGAGGTTGTACACTAATTGCCGCATTTTCTTCTTGATTCGATCTCATAGTGCAGCTGGCGCTCGGTCTCGAGCCGACACGGCGCGGCTCCATCCATGGCGGCGTTGCCAGCCACTTCCTCCACGGCGTCGCTCCATCGGCGGCAATGACCACATCATTAGGAGTTGTTGCTGCTTTAGCTCTCGCTCGCACTGCTGCCCTGCTCTGGCTCTTGGTCCCATGCCTAGTGTGCTCTTGCTATTGCTCTTGCTCACGCTGCTGCTCTCTCTCTCGCTCTTGCTTGTGATGCTGCTCCGATTTAGCTACACTTCAGTCGACTGAATCAACTTTTGGGTCAGTCGATTTTCAGGGGGTGGGGGGGGGGGCTCTTCGGGCTGAAGGAAGAACCAGCCGCAGCAGGGAGGGGGGCTCGCCGGAGAGGTACCCCACTATCTATCTTAGGGTTCAGGATGGGGGCGGTGGTCACCGGCGGTGGCGGGGCGTTGGCGGGGCGGTGGCTGGAGAAAAAGCTCTACATGGGGGGGCCTAGAGGGATGGCCGGGGCGGCGGCGGACCGGCGGTGGGGAGTGTTTTCGGGGCGGGCAGGGCGGCGCACCGCCGACCGCGGGCGGCGGGGGGCTGCTGTTTAGCCGGTGGTGACTGGCGGCTCAGGGGGGTGGAGGTTGAAGATGAACCGCAGGCCCTTGATTACGTATCCAACGGCTGCAAAATCGACTGACCAGAGATGAAAAATTCAGTCGACCGACGTGTAGCCTCACCTTGCTAGTGCGTTCAGTTTCGACAGCAAAATTCAGTTTCGACAGCAAAATTCAGTTTCGACAGTTAAGTCCAGTTTCGACCTTTAAGTTCAGTTTCGACAGTTAAGTTCAGAGATGAGTGGCTGATGTATTTTACATCTAGCACTTTGTGGTTATGTATTTTACGTCATGTATTGGAGATGCTATTAGAATTCCACTCAGGTTAACGTTGTTCGTTGTCTCTCTTGTCCTGCTTCAGCCTCGGCGTCGTACAACTCACCGGAGCTGCTCCAATGATGAAACCCTCCATCACAGTGGAGCAGTACCACGGGCTCCATCTCGAGACGCCTAAGATCTTCTTCCCCTCCTCCGACAGCAAAGTTAGCCGGAGCATCCTCACTGGCCAAACCAATCACGCTGAGATCGACATGGCTTCACCAAAGAGGTTGTACACTTGTTGCATCTATTCTTTACTCTACATGTTATATATATTGTCCACTGAGCACACGGATTTGTTCCTTTAGTGTCTCCTTGAAAGAAAAAATGTAGGAATTTTAATTTTCACTTGTCCTCCTTTTCAAATTCCTATTCATGAGGCACAAGACTAAGAGATAGTAGCATAATAGCATTATAACCGTACATTTTCTTGTGGTTTGACTTAATCTCACCATGCTTCTTTGCATCCAGTGATCTTCCAATTGTTGTGAATCAAACACCCATATTGGCAGAAATCCTGTGTTTTTAAATTCTCTGTTTTGCACGTGCATTCCTATCCTATTCATGTCTATTTCCTATTCCTGCATTGTTGGAATCCTCCAATTCAAGCGAGCCCTTACAGAATAACTTCTCTTATAGATAGTTGTCAAAGAAAACCTTGCGTGGTTTGTCCCGCTCCTGCTGCACCGTCGTCCACCCTAGCTCAGCTGCTCCAATGACAGAAGGGTCCAGCACAGCAGGGATCCGGCCTCCAGACTGTCTTTCGCCGCCTCAGATCTTCTTGCCCGCCGTTGGAAGCAATGAAAACTACATTACCATAATCAACCGAGCAGATGACCTCGAGGACTACACGGGTCCGCAAGAGAGGTCGCACTCTTTCGTATCTGCTTACGTTATGTATCGCTTAATATTACATGCTACTGTATCATCCTGTTCACCGATTAGACTCTGAGTCAGCTCCAAACTAATGGTCAAACTTGAATTTTTAAATGGTTGTGGGGTACATATGGGGGCCGCTATCAATAGTATCTATCTACTATCTAGGTAATCTCCTGTGTCTACTATGAGTTTCATGTTGGGTGGGAAACAAACAGTAAAGAAGCCATTATCTGTATTTTTTAACTGAAGCCATTATCTGCCTGCTATTATTTGTTTTGGGTCTACCCACAGGTTGCTACCGTCACTCTAGATTTCTCCATGCACTCCTTACATAATCTCACTATGTTTTATTCCTATGCATGACAGTTATTGTAAACAATGGAACTGAACATGTAGAGCAAAAGAGACGAGCCTTGCGTGGCAATAAAATTTCATGCAGACGTCGCTCCATGGTAGGCCCAAAGGCAGCCCCCCTCCATGCATTTCAGATTGTAATCGAGAGGAAGATATCTGTTCTGAGGGGGATTCAGAAGGAGAAGACAACTCCTATTTACCCCCTGAGGTCTTCGCTCTAACTTGGCATGCTGATGTTGGTTATATCATGCATATGGTCTCTTGCATTGCTTACTTTATACATCAAATATGCCATCTTCTTAGTTTAGACATCCATTGTGCGAATGCCATCTGTTTAGCTTATTCATCATTTATGTGAATTATGCAACGCCATCTTGTTTAGCCAGGCATCATATATGTGAATTTTGCAACGCCATCCTGCTTAGCCAGTCATTTTACATGTAAATTATATCAGGCCATCCTTCTTTAATTACATATTACATTTGTCAGCAATGTTAGTACATTCAACTGCTCTTCGTGTGCATGAGCCATTTGATACGGTGATGGCAAATTCTGGAGTGAAAACAAGGTCTTCAGAGCAGACTATGCTATCTGACGAAGAGCATATCTCGCTGGTTACGGATAGCTCCTCAGAGGAGGATTTAGAGACAGATGACCAGTCCTATTCCCCCCCCCCCGAGGTGTATGCTCTAACTTGGCAGGGTTATGTTGCTCCTATTGTGCGTATGGTGGCTCACATTGCTATGTCATTTGATTAGTTTAGACATGCTTTGCGTGAATGCCACCTGTTCAGTGTCTAATTACCAAATATGTGAATTATGCATTGCCATCTTGTTGCAAGACATTATATATGTGAATTATACAATGCTATCTTCTTGCAAAGGCATTATATATGTGAATTATAAAATGACATGCTGTTTAGCCAATCATCATGTATGTGAATTATATCATGCTATCATTTTTTTGTATTATGTGTTCCATTTGTCGACAACGTTTGTATATTCAACTACTCTTCCTGTGCATCAGCCATTTGAAGCGGTGATGGAAGTATCTGGAGTGAAAACAAGGTATTCAGAGCAGACAATGCTACCTGCTGAAGGAGACATCTTGCTGGTTACAGAGAGCTCCTTAGAGGTGGATTCAGAGACTGATGACCAGTCCTATTTCCCCCCTGAGGTCTATGCTCAAACTTGGCAGGGTTATATTACCCATGTCATGCATGTTGTCTTGCATTGCTTAGTTTTTACATCATATATGGATTGCCATCTGCTTACTTGCTTACTATATAAATCATATATTTGAATTATATCATGGCATCATGTTTACATAGTACATACACATCATCTATCTGAATTATGGCATGGCAACCCATTTAATAAAGAGATCATATAGTTATATCATCTCATCCTGTTTAGTGTTTACAGTCATCATATTTTGAATTATGGCATTCTAGCCATGAATGTATGTGAATTATGGCATGCCAACCTATTTAATAAACACATTATATAGTTATGTCATGTCATCCTGTTTACATGGTCTCATATTTTGAACTATGTCTTTCCATCTTTTTTGTTAGACATCATAATGTGAAATTGTGTCATGCTATCATGTTTAGTTAGCCATCATATATGTGAAATTGTGTCATGCTATCCTGTTTAGTTAGACAACATAAATATGAATTATTTCATGCCCTCTTTTATTCCCCACTATCCATTGCACATGTCTATCATACAATGTCTATACTTTCAATTACTTTTCTTGTTTATCAGCCATTTGAATTGGAGAGCGTGATGGCAGTATCTAAGGGAGTAAACACATGGTCTTCAGAAAAGATAGTGCTACCAGTTGATGCAGATAGAACCACGGTTGTACTTGCCCAAGGACCAGATCCACCACACATAACCCAGACTCTCGCAGATTGTACCCCTACCCAGTAGGATAGAGAACTAGTTACACCCCTTCTAACCCCAACCCTGGCAGATAATAACCCAGTTCCAGTTGACACAGCACCGTCTCCACCATAGAGCACCCAAACACGAGCAGTTAGTAAGGGAACTGCAGTGCCCAAAGCACGACGACCACCACTCCAAATCCCAACTCAACGCTTAAAGGAGAAGAAGATTTGTTCTCAGGTCAGGTTCTGTAACTATGGTTCATACTCCTTTTCTCTTGCGTTACTGTATTTACTCATACAAACTATTTTCAAATTTGAAGGATGGAATTGAAACTCCAATGGCGCAACAGGTATGTTTTAAACCTGTTTCTTTAACTGGTTTGCTGTTGTAACCTGCTCTATGTCGATTTCAGTTTCAATTGAATAAACAGTTATGTTCTCATGTCATGCACATTACAAGTGTTGTTATTGCTCTGTAGTTACCCAAACTTATATTCTGTCTATTCTGCTTTGTCTTGAACAAATATTATTTGAACTATGTCTCTATCTTGATTTGGCAACAAAAACTAGAATGATATAGACCATAAAGTGACCATGGTACATAGATATATGTTTGTTTCATGCTGTTATCCTGTCCACTTTACTACTGAACTCATTTACCAAAATGAGTTTCATATACAACATGGTAAACATGTGATGTGTCTGCTTGTTTCTCTTTTAGAATGCAGACAAAATATTGGAGAACAGTACCGCGTTATCCAATCGTAAAGGAAGTAATGGTTCAAGATAGTGAGACACCCCTGTTGGTCTCCAAGAAAGCTGATAAAAACTATCTTGATGACAGTGAGGGAACCCAAAATTCCTGTCTTGATGTAGTGTTCGAGTTACTGGCCACTATTGCTGGCACAAGCTCTTCGAACTCGCTGCCTGAATCAGTTCGTCTTCTTGAGTCTCAACTTCAAGTTGAAAGACATCGATCAGATGTGCTGCGACTGGAAGCTGAAGGACTGAGGAAGTCCCTGCAGAATTCAGATGCATATTTTCTAGTGCAACTGCAAGTGCTGGAGAATTTAAGCGTCAAACAAGAGAGAGTTAATAAGCTTGCTAAGCATCTTGCCAGCATTATGGGTACCCAGGATATTGTTTCTTGAGATCTTCTGAAGTCGTTTCAGTTCTGGATTTGTTTTGCCGCGGCGTTTATTTGCGCTGGTCGCCAACTTTGACAACCAGTGTATATGATATGCTGCTTTGTTCCCAATATTTGCGCTGGTGGCGAACTTTGATGCCCAGTGGATGTAATATATGTAATAGCCGTGATAGCCTAGCGTTAGTTGCTTGCTTATTTATTTCCTTGCTGTCTTGTTTATTTGTTTGCTTGTAGTCATTGCAGTTCTTTTTCCAGGTTAGCTAGTGGCTACAATAACCTATTTTTTAATACTAGGCCACAATATCCATGGGCTAATATTTACTATAGTGACACTGGGCCTCCTACTGGCTATAGAAACAGTGGGCCTTCTACGGGTCATAGAAACAATGGGCCTTCTACGGGCCGTAGAAACAATGGGTCTTCTGCGGGCCGTATCATCAATGGGCCTTATACGGGCCGTATGATCGATTGGCCAAACTTGGGCCAAACAGACCGCATTATGGCCGTAAACGAGCTAGAGTTGGAATCGTCCGTTCATGGGCCGACCATAACGGGCCATCATTAATAGGCCGTATTTGATGACGCTATGAAAACGGCCCAACGTATTAATGGACCACAAACGGGCCGACTGTAACCACGAGCTGAATTTGGCCCACAAGCAGAAAATGACAGTAACGGGCCGTAAGTAAACGAATGCTGGAAATGAGCCCAAGAATAAATGGGCTCTAAGAAGGGCGAAAGATAACATGGGCTGGAAACGGCCCGACGGAATAATGGGCCGTTAATGGGTATAAAGTGATACACTGTTCATTATGGGCCAGTTTCACCATGGGCCGTTAATGGGTGTAAAGTGATACACTGTTCATTACGGGCCAGTTTCACCACGAGCCGTTAATAGGCCAAAAGTTACACAGGGCCTCATATGGGCCGAAAGACGTCATGGGCCATACATGCGCCAGAAGTGAAAATGGGCTGGAATCATATTGGATGACCCAGATGACGCTACTGGGCCTAATTCGGATAGGGCGTAACGGGCCTTGGGTTAGCGGGCTGTAAATGGGCTATATGCGAACAAGCCGTTAACAGGCTTTCCATGGGCCAGCCCGCCACCTTTTGACCAAGTCAAACGGGTCGGCCTTTTCACAGGAATGGGCCTCTGTTGGGCCGTGCCACGTGTTGACGTATCATAGGTGCCTTCCGTCCAATGAGTGGATGACATCTGTCCCAACGATGAGCCGGCACATGTTTCCTCCAGCCAATGATGATTTTACACATGGAAAATCCCCTTTGGTCGGGGCTGTTAATGGGTTATCGGATCGAAAACCCGACCTTATAGCTTAACGGCTTTCCGCTACGGTGGATGCCACGTGTCGGTCACCCTTGACGAAAGCACTTCTATGATGCGCGATTTATCATCATGGAAGTGGACACTTCCATGATGATAATTTTGGTAATGTCATGGAACACTTCTACGACAGCACAAGTATGACTATCTTGATTCTGTCATAAAATCGTCATGGATGTACATGCATGACAAAAAACGCGACCTACTATGACAAACACATATCATCACGGAAGTGTATTTTTTTTGTAGTGTAGGTATGCCCCCGAGCTGTTTTATTTCTACCCTTACGGTGAGGTGGAGCAGGCTGGTGTTCGGCTTGAGTTGCCGCTTTGCCCGGACCTCGTGGTGGTCGGTGAGGGAGTCCTAGACTAAGGGGTCCTCGGGCGTCCAGCCTGTTATCCATGGGCCAAACTGATGGGCTATGAAGACACGAAGACCGAAGACTACACCTGTGTCCGGATTGAGCTCTCCTTGGCGTGTTAAGAAAGCTAGGTGACCGACTATGAAGATTCCCTCTTATGTAACCGACCTTGTGTAACCCTCGATCTCTCCGGTGTCTATATAAACCAGAGAGAATAGTACGGATAGGACAGATTCATTACCATATACTCATAGGCTAGACTTCTAGGGTTTAGTCATTACGTTCTCGTGGTAGATCAACTCTTGTAATACTCAGATTCATCAAGATCAATCAAGCAAGAAGTAGGGTGTTACCTCCATAGAGAGGGCCCGAACCTGGGTAAACATCGTGTCCCCCGTCTCCTGTTACCATCGATCCTAGACGCATAGTTCGGACCCCCTACCCGAGATCCGCCGGTTTTGACACCGACATTGGTGCTTTCATCGAGAGTTCCACTGTGCCGTCGACGAAAGGTTTGATGGCCCCTTCAATCGTCAGTAATGACGTGGTCCAGGGAGAAACCTTCCTCCCCGGACAGATCTTTGTATTCAGCGGCTTCGTACTGCGGGCTAACTCGCTTGGCCATCTCGAGCAGATCGATAGCTACGCCCCTGGCCATCAGGTCAGATTTGGAAGCCTGAACTACGCCGCAGATATCCGCGGAGACCTGATTTTCGATGGATCCGAGACCGCGGCGATCGCTCCCCTTCTCTCCGATGAAGATGACTTAAATCTGTCATCGGAGCACACCCAGGAGATGGATCCTGTTGCTGCAACGGCCTCGGTACCGAAGCAGATCATCCCCTCCGAGGCCATAAAGTCTATGGCATTGGAGCCGCACATGGACTCGACACCCTGCAAAGCTTGCAATAATGGAACTCCAGACTCGTGTCCGGCCATACGTTCCGGACCAGATGCATCTGCAGACACCGAGCTGGATCGGTTGTCAATTTTCAAATTTAGCGCCGCAAACATCTTCCAGCATTCGCCTTTCGGTGACGTACTAAACTCTTTGAAGAAATTATCCTTGGTGGAGGATTCACAGCCAAACTATGTCTGGCTCGAGCTAGAGACGGACGATGGGGAATTTTGCTTCCCACCCGCCACCCATTTCATAGCCACCATCGATGACTTAACCGACGTGCTTGACTATGGCTCCGAAGACATCAACGCTATGGACAACGATGCCGACAGGGAGCAAGGCCAAGACCCGCCATTTACTGGACGTTGGACGGCCACCTCTTCGTACAATGTGTACATGGTTGATACACCTAAAGGATCTGGCGACGATAAAGAAGAGCCTTATAAGAACAAACCCGCGGAGACGTAGTCGAAGCGCCGCCGCCCCAAGCGCCGTTCTAAGCCTCGTCGCCCAAAGGATGGCAACAATGCCACCGGAGAAAATAGTACTCCGGGCGACGCCGAAAGCAACGAAGACCCTGTCGCAGCTACATCCGAACAGGAAGAAGACAGCAAAGGCAAGATAACCCTGATGAACAGGCCATAGAAGACGACCCGAAGGACAATAGTTACCATCCGCCCTCCAAAAAGGAGACAAGCCTCGGCCCGAAAACCGAGGCGTCAGAGTCGTTGGATAATGATACCTTGCCTCCTTGTTTCTCGCGCCTTTCCAGTCAACCTTTCCTTATAAATAGGCACGACCTAGGTCTTTTTCATTCTCCTCTTTCGGTCGTCTTCCTCCTCTCACTGTTTCGCTGCCGCTCGAGCTCCGCCGCCGCCGGCACAGATCTCCTCGTCTTCTCCAACTCAGGCCGCTGCATCGGCCTGTCTTGACCAGAGCAATGCGACGAACCTGCGCTGCAGTCCTGCATCTGTAAGTCCCTTTCCTTTCCTGCCTTAGATCTGCATTACAGCTTCTCGAGTTTGTCGGTGTTCGTCGCCGCACGTTACAAACCCTTGACAGATTTCACCCCGACATCCTTTTCTGATCATCAGATAATACAGAACTGCTGCGGTAGTTGTTTCGTCCCCATTTTAAATGCAAACAGATCCCCTTTCCTTTGTTCAGAGGTCTCCTTCGAGCGTATGAACTTATCTGCACTAGTTTTAGGTCTAGAAATTTTCTTTTCAGAGCGACCATTTGATCCAAAATAATAACTGCAACTTGTGAAACTTGTTTGCTCCATACTTAGCCAAAAAACTGCATCTGTTAGATCTGTTTAATCATGGTAGTCTGTGTAGCCGGTTTAAGAAGACAACACTGATTGTCAGCCTTGCTTGCTTCCGGTGACTTAAGATAATTTAACTACTTCTGATACCCGTAGCGGCTTAAATATCACTACACAATTAGCCATATGTCATTAGGCCCCATCTTAAGCCGCCATCTTGAATAGACTTAAAAATGTTTTCTTCCGGGTTAAAGTTGAACCGGAAAATCTTATTTTGTCATAGGCTTCCACTTGCATATGGCACCTAAGGCTCCCGAAGCTCCTGTGACCTGTAACTGGGTCAAGTCCACTGTTACGGAAAGCACTTTGTCTGAGTTCGTGAAGACCGGCCATCTGCCCAAGAAGGAGGTCATGTCTTATCGTGCTCCTAACCCGTCAGAGGAGAAACATCAACCCAAGGAGGGGGAAGTGATCATTTTTACTAATCATATGAGCCCGGGATTTGCTCCACCCGGTTCAAAATTCTTCAGGGATGTTTTACAATTTTTTGACCTCAGACCTCAAGACATTGGGCCCAATTCCGTGTCAAATATTTGCAACTTCCAAGTCTTCTGCGAGGTGTACCTTGGAGAAGAGCCCAACTTAATTTTGTTCAGAGAATTGTTTTACTTAAACCGGCAGAATGAACGTGCCAACGGGCCTAGTCTGGAACTTGGCGGCATCTCAATTCAGCGGCGGAGAGACTGCCTTTTCCCTTATGCTGAACTTTCAAGCCACCCAAAGGATTGGAACCAGACGTGGTTCTATTGCCAGGTCACTTCTTCGGCTAATGAGAACCCGCTGCCCGGCTTCTGCGCTCTGCGCCTTGAATCTAACCACCCGCTGCCGGACAAATTAACTGTTGTTGAACGTCTTCCACTCGCTCCCACCATCATGAAAATCAAAGCTCTCTTGGGGAACGGCTTAGATGGTATTGATTTGGTCCGAGTCTGGATCTCCTGGCGGGTGATTCCGTTAAGCCGCCGCCCCGGCTTAATGTGTACTTACTCAGGCGAGAAGGATGACCCACTGCGTCATAGTCCTGACGACTCACCAGATGATATGGTTGAAGCCATGACCCAATCTTTATTGAAAGAGGGCTCGGTGGTTAGTAATGCCTTCGGCTTGCTTCCTTTCTGCAAGAAGAACCCGGCCCCTGCAGTAAGTCATTATCCTCAACAATTACCTTTATTGTGTTATACCCTGTTTTTTACTCATAACACTGTAGCATTATTCACAGGCAAATGATAAGTTCTGGAAGGTCAAATATGATCATGAGGCTGCCAAACAGGCCAGAGCGGCCAAGAGAGCCGAGAGGAAAGCCGCCAAGGAAGGAACTTCGAGGAAGAAGAAGCCAAGCGCTTCAGATATGTTAAAACTGGATGATACTAATGACGATGAAGAAGAGGTAACTCTTAACTCCCCTGATTCTTTTATCATCATCTTATTGACATTAATTCCTTTCAGGAGGACACGGGAAATAGCCAAGCCGTTGAGGAAGAGGTAACTATAATCTCCTCCGACTCCGAGCCTTTGCCGCGGCAGAAAATCCGAAGAGTAACCCGGAAAGTAAGATTTTCACATCCTTTAGCTTACCAAGATCCTCATTTTCTTTTGAAGTGACAGATTTATGAGAGCCGGAGGCAGACCCGGACAAGCAAAGACGCGGAACTCTCCTCCGGCTTACCTGATGTGACCAGGAAGCGCAGGCCTGAGGTTATCTCCGACTTACGTCCTCTTTTACCTTTGGCGGGTTTCATTCGTCAACCTCTCAATTCATCTGAATCCAACTATCAGGATACTTCACCTTCCTCTGGCGAGTCTATGCAATCAAATATGCCGTCTTTCAAAACCGCACCAGGGTAATGACAACTTGCTTACCTTATGCTTATCTTACTCATACTCTTGTATGAATTCCTCTGATTTGTCCATAGTGTACAAGTGAAGCCCAGTAAGAGGGCAAAGAAGACTAAACCGTCCAAAAAAACGGTTGTAACTGAACCGGAGCTTGGAATGGCCGCTCCCGATGTCTCTGCCGACGAGCCGCCGTCTGAACCATCTCATGACGTTCTAGCACCTACCTCTGACCCGCCTGCCGAACAAGCCCTCAACGACTCTTTCAACCCAGAGATTCCTACCTGGCCAAGGCAGATGACCCAGAAGTTGAGATCACCAAGACTCAGTTTATTGAGCCAGGAAGACCCACCGTATTGGCCAAGTTCTCTACCAAGGAGGAACTTTTGGAACGCCGAAAGGCCAAGCTGGACGTTGCTGATTACACTCATCTGAGCATTGGATAGATTGTCTCTGGTTACATAAGCCAAGTACACATCAGTCATGACCTAGAGATTGACATGGTGAAACAGATACAACAAAAATCTGAGGTATAATTTTTTGTTGCTTTTCCTTATTCATACTTACTGTACCAGCCCCCAAGTCTATTGCTTATAAGAAAATATGCTGTAGACTTAGAATCTGCTTATCACTGTTTGTCAAACTCCCGGTTTATCTCAAGGACGGCTTTAGAAGAAGATATTTAAACCGGTGTAGTATAATACTTTGAACTTGCAATACGCATTAGCCCCCAAGTGCCGAGTATCTTTGCTTGTAAAGTGCTTGGGATTTAATTTCCATGAAGCGCCCCAGCAAGTTAGAGTTCTTCAGCATACATTAGCCCCCATGTGTCAAGTATCTTTGCTTGCAAAGTGCTTGGGACTTAATGTTATCTTATAATAATTCTGGCTATAACCCGGCATTAATGCAGGCCACCATAAGTCAATTTGAGCCGGAGATTGCTGATCTGAAGAATCGCCTGACAGCTCAAGAGATTGAAATTCAAAAGGCCAACTCCAAGTTTGAGTTCAGCGTATCTGAACAAGAGAGCTGAAAAAAGGCTTTGAATCAGATAAGAAAACCTGGGCTGATGAGAAGGCCTCTTTGGTCACCTGGGCCGAGAAAGCAGAGGCGTCGTTTGCAGAAGCGACAGCCGAGCTATCCGGCTTAAAGCACCAAATATCTCAAATGGTCTCAGCAATCTTTGGTAAGCTTCTTGTGCAAACATTAAATACTGCAAACCTTCTTTCGATGACTATTTCAATTGTTACCTCCGGCTCACCTGATGTTTGTTAACGCAGGCCCCAGGAGCACAAACCTTAACCAGAGCATGTTGATCAAGCTAAAGGCGGTTTATACTCTGGTGGAACAACTCTACACCGGGTCACAACGTGCTTTGGCCGTTGTGGCTTTATCAAATGGCGTTCCCCATCTCCTCCAAGACATGCTAAAGTGGCTCGTTGTGCTACCTCAGCGGGTCCAAGAGCTAAGACGGGCATCTGCGAGAGCCGGAGCTATAGCCGCATTGAGCTGGGCTAAGGCATGGCTACCAGAGCTAGACCCGGCCGACATCGCCCTTGGATATCCAAGCTTGAAGGAGGATGGTACCTTGTTTGATGAGAAGGATTTCACCACCTGTGTGAAGGAGATACGCCCTGTGGCGACGCTTATTGGGAATGACACTGACCTTACCAATTATCAGCCGGGTTATGACAGCCAGAATCAGAGACTCCCAACGCCTCACTACGATGAAGTCAGCCTGATCCCTCCAATTCATAAGCATACTTTTGCCCCTGAAGTCGACCCAGCCGGGTTAATAGATGATCAAGCTGAGTTTGAAGCTTGGAGTGGCATTGACTGGGCATCATCAACCTTCCAGGACAGGGCAGCCGATGGAGGAGTGGAGAAGGATAACCCAGAAATGTCAGGTCAACCAAAGGAGTGAACCATCAGGCGCCGTATGTTTATGTCTTGTGAAAAAACAACGCTTCATTATCCAGACTCAGAGAGTGTTGTAATAGGGTAGAAAAACACTTGATTTTTGCCATGCCTTTGCGCATGTTTCCGGTACTCAACAGTTTCTTAAGCCGCCGTCATTATATGCTTTCGGCTTGTATTGGTCTTCTACTTCCTTTATTTCTAAAAGAAATTGCTTGCATCGTCCTACGTACAGAAGAAACAAAAGTCCCTTGGTGACTTACCGCATAGGGGGTCACATAATGTGTTGATAACCCGGACTATGAATCAAAAAATCAAAAAATCTGGTTCTCAATTATATCCTTGAGACAAAATCGTAACAGCATACCTGTGATCCTTTGATTACCTTGCCGGCTTATGTGACCCGAACAATGAAGGTAAACTTTGTTAATCCTTAAATCTGGCACATATAATGATTGTTTATGTGCTAACCGTTTTATTTGATCAATATTAAACCGGTGGAATAAAGACCACCCCAAAAGAGCTTTCAAAATGATCTCAGAATAGTCAAATACTTGTGATTGCAAAGTGTTATCAACAATAGACAAAATTTAAAGGCTTCTGATTTGAATACAATCAGAAAACCATTCCAAAGGGGTTAAGCTAAGATTCAGATACGATCATATAGCCCCCAGTGGCTTTGGCGATGCCGATCAAGTGGGTATCGACAGCTATGTTCTCTTTGGATCGAATACGACCTATGTTTGAACAAGAAGCCCCCAAGTGACCATAAGAGTTGTTTACGCTGATTCGAATACGAGCCACGTCAGACCCAAAGGGGTTAAGCTGTGAGTCACATATGATCAGGAAGCCCCCAAGTGGGTTTGGTAGTATGCCGATCAAGAGGGTATCAAAAGCTATGTTCTCTTTGGTTCGAATACGACCTATGTTTGAACAAGAAGCCCCCAAGTGATCCTGGCTAGATTCAGATATGATCATAAACCGTACCAAGTAGAAAGCCGGATTCAAATATGATCTGCTCCCTGTTGGTTATTTCAACATCATGACAAGGAAGACATGTAAACTTTTGAGGATGAAAAAAGGACAGAGGTCCTGCTTTATTGCTTTTATAAAATATACATCGTCAAAATATGTACATCCTGAGAGCCGGTGGCTCAAGTATAGTAAGGCCGAAGATGAGCGATGTTCCATGGCCGGCGGGTCTCCTCCTCTGACTTACGTGAGTCTTTATGCTCTCAAACATTGACGAGGTAGTATGACCCGTTGTTCAGGTTTTTGCTGACCACGAAGGGTCCTTCCCAAGGGGGGGATAGCTTGTGCATATCAGACTGATCCTGGATGAGCTGGAGCACTAAGTCACCTTCCTCAAAGGTTCTGGATCTAACCCCGGCGGCTCTGATAGCGGCGCAGGTCTTGCTGGTAAATCGCCGAGCGGGCTATTGCCAAGTCTCTCTCTTCATCCAATAAGTCAAGCGCATCCTGACGATCTTGTTCATTATCAGCTTCAACATAAGCCGCCACTCGGGGCGAGTCATGACGGATGTCACTTGGCAGGACCGCCTCTGCTCCGTAAACCATGAAGAAAGGTGTATAATCCGTAGACCTATTAGGTGTAGTGTTCATGCTCCAAATCACAGAGGGTAACTCCTCCACCCAACAACCCAGCGTCCACTATAAGGGGACCAAGAGCCAGGGTTTTATACCTTTCAAGATTTCCTGATTGGCTCTCTCTGCTTGACCATTGGATTGAGGATGAGCTACTACCAGAACATCAAGCCGGATATGTTCTCGTTGACAGAACTCTTCCATAGCACCTTTGGAGAGATTGGTGCCATTATCAATTATGATACTATGTGGAAAACCAAAACGAAAGATCACCTTTTTCATGAACTGAACCGCCGTGGCTGCATCACACTTACTGACCGGCTCTGCCTCAACCCACTTTGTAAATTTATCAACCGCCACCAGGAGGTGTGTCTTTTTATCTTTAGACCTCTTGAAAGGTCCAACCATGTCAAGCCCCCAGACTGTGAACGGCCAAGTAATTGGAATCATCCTCAACTCTTGAGCCGGCACATGAGCTAGTCGTGAGATTTTTTGACACCCATCACATTTACTGACCAGATCTTCCGCATCAGCATGAGCCGTCAGCCAATAAAACCCATGATGGAAAGCTTTGGCGACAAGAGATTTTGAGCCGGCATGATGACCGCAATCCCCTTCATGGATCTCGCGAACTACTTCCTATCCTTCCGTAGGCGACACACAGCGTTGAAACGCCCCAGTGACACTGCGATGATGCAACTCACCGTGAACAATTGTCATGGATTTAGACCTCCGGGTGATTTGTCTCGCTAAGGTCTCATCCTCAGGCAACTCTCCCCGGGTCATGTAAGCCAGATACGGCACTTTCCAAGCCGGGATGACATGAAGAGCCGCCACCAGCTGCACCTCCGGGTCTGGCACCGCTAGGTCCTCCTCTGTGGGTAACTTGACAGAAGGGTTATGCAAAACATCTAGAAAGGTGTTAGGCGTTACCGGCTTATGCTGAGACCCCAGCCGTCTTAGAGCATCAGCCGCCTCATTCTTCCTTCGATCAATGTGCTCCACTTGATAACCCTTGAAGTACCCAGCCACGGCATCAATTTCACGACGATAAGCCGCCATGAGGGGATCCTTGGAGTCCCACTTGCCTGACACTTGCTGAGCCACGAGATCTGAGTCGCCCAAGCACCTTACCCGGCTCATATTCATCTCTTTGGCCATCCGAAGACCATGGAGTATGGCCTCGTACTCAGCTGCATTGTTAGTACAAGGAAACATAAGCCGGAGCACATAACAAAATTTGTCACCTCGAGGGGAGGTTAACACGACTCCAGCCCCCGAGCCTTCCAATTGCCTGGACCCATCAAAATGAATAGTCCAATACGTGTTATCTGACTTCTCCTCAGGTCCCTGCAACTCTGTCCAATCATTGATAAAGTCTACCAGGGCTTGAGACTTACTAGCAGTACATGGCACGTACTTCAAACCATGAGGCCCAAGCTCAATGGCCCATTTGGCGACTCGTCCTGTGGCCTCTCTATTCTGGATGATATCTCCCAATGGGGCAGAACTTACCACGGTGATGGGGTGACCCTGGAAATATTGCTTAAGCTTCCGGCTTGCCATGAACACTCCGTAAACAAGCTTCTGCCAATGCGGGTATCTTTGCTTAGATTCAATGAGCACCTCCCTGATGTAGTAAACCGGCCGTTGAACCGGATGCTCCTTACCAGCCTACTTGCGCTCCACCACCATTGCAACACTGACAGCATGTGAGTTAGCGGCCATGTATAACAGCAATGGTTCTCTATCAATGGGAGCCACAAGGACCGGTGGCTCAGACAGTTGTCTCTTTAAATCTTCAAAGGCAGCATCAGCAGCATCATTCCAAACAAAGGTGTCCATTTTCTTCATCATGAGATACGGTGGTAAGGCCTTCTCACCCAACCGGCTTATAAACCGACTTAAAGCAGCCACACGACCCGCCAGTCGCTGAACATCATTAATACATGCCGGCTTAGCCAAAGAGGTAATTGCCTTGATCTTCTCCGGATTAGCTTCAATACCCCTGTTTGAGACTAGAAAACCCAAAAGCTTGCCTGCAGGCACACCAAACACACATTTGGCCGGGTTAAGCATCATTTTATAGACCCGGAGATTATCAAAAGTTTCCTTCAGATCAGATATCAAGGTTTCCTTCTCTCTGGACTTCACCACTATGTCATCCACATAAGCATGAACATTGCGCCCAATCTGAGTATGGAGACAATTCTGCACACACCGCTGGTAAGTCGCCTGGGCACTCTTGAGCCCAAATGGCAAAGATACATAGCAGAATGCTCCAAACGGAGTGATGAAGGCCGTCTTCTCCTGGTCCTTAACTGCCATCTTGATCTGATGATAGCCAGAGTAAGCATCCAAAAAGCTCAAACACTCACAACCCATCGTAGCATCAATGATTTGATCAATCTGGGGGAGAGCAAAGGGATCACCCGGACAAGCCTTATTTAAGTCCGTGTAATCCACACACATCCGCCAGGTGCCCTTCTTCTTAAGCACTAGCATCGGGTTAGCCAACCACTCAGGGTGAAAAACTTCAACAATAAACGTGGCCGCCAAGAGCCGGGCCACCTCCTCACCAATAGCTTTCTGTCTCTCCTTGTTGATCCATCGAAGAAACTTCCTGACCGGCTTATATTTTGGATCAATATTAAGAGTGTGCTCAGCGAGTTCTCTCGGTACACCCGGCATGTCAGAAGGCTTCCATGCAAAGATGTCCCAGTTCTCACGGATGAACTCGATGAGCGCGCTTTCCTATTTAGGATCCAAATTGGCACTGAAACTGAACTGCTTAGACGAATCGCCTGGAGTGAAATCAACAAGCTTGGTTTCAGCAGCCGACTTAAACATCATTGCCGGGTCATGCTCCGTGGTTGGCTTCTTCAGGGTGGTCAGATCCGCCGGGTCAACATTATCTAGATAAAACTTCAGCTCCTCTGCTGCACAAACAGACTCAGCATAAGCCGCACCACCTTCTTCACATTCCAGAGCTATTTTTTGACTCCCATGCACAGTGATGGTGCCCTTCTGACCCGGCATCTTAAGCTGCAAATAAACATAACACGGCCGAGCCATGAACTTGGAATAAGCCGGCCGCCCAAACAGAGCATGATATGGAATCTTAATTTTGACCACTCTAATAGTTAGTTTCTCAGCCCTAGAATCGTACTCATCTCCAAAGGCCACCTCCAGTTCAATCTTACCGACTGGGTACGCCGACTTACCAGGCACCACTCCATGAAAAACGGTGTTGGATGTCTTTAAATTTTTGTCAGTCAAACCCATGCGTCGACAGGTCTCGTAATAGAGGATATTGATGCTGCTACCTCCATCCATGAGTACCTTAGTGAATTTATAACCACCAACCTGAGGTGCTACCAGCAAGGCTAACTGACCCGGATTGTCAACCCGGGGAGGGTGATCTTCTCTACTCCACGCAATAGGCTGCTCTGACCACCCCAAATAACGGGGAACCGCCGGCTCAACAGAATTCACAGCCCTTTTATGAATCTTCTGGTCACGTTTGCATAAACTAGTGGTGAATACATGATACTGTCCACTGTTCAGCTGCTTTGGATTGCTCTGATAACCCGACTGCTACTGTTGCTGACTTCCTTGACTAGACTGCTGCTGACTATATCCACCTTGATTTCCCTGAAAGCCGGAATTTGAACCACCACCCGGGCCATGAAAACCGCCGACTCCTGAGCCGCCACCCGATCCGTGGTTGCCGTCGAACATTTGGAATTATTGAAAGCCTTCATGATCGTGCAATCCTTCCATAAATGAGTGGCCGGCCTCTCCCGAGTGTCGTGTCTTTGACAGGGTTCATTGAGTAGTTGCTCAAGAGATGGGCCTGACCCGCCACATCGAGGGGGCGGTTTTCCCTTGCGTCTCTGATTGTTACCCTGCGCATTGGCGTTGGCCACAAACTCCGGGTTACCCTCGGCCTTACGCTTATTGCCTCCTTGATTCGTCGGGTTATGCTGTTGACCCTTTCCATTATCGTTCTTCTTTCCCTTCCCTATCTTGTCCTTGTCAGACGCGGGATCCTTAGTACTATCAGAATCGGCGTATTTGACTAAAGCCGCCATCAACGTACCCATATCATTACAATCACGCTTGAGGCGCCCCAGCTTCTGTCTCAGCGGTTCAAATCGGCAATTCTTCTCCAACATTAAAACTGCAGAACCGGCATCCATCTTGTCAGACGAATGTATTATCTCTTTGACCCGGCGCATCCAATGAGTGGTATATTCACCCTCCTCTTGCTTACAGTTAGTCAAGTCCACAATTGACATGGACTGCTTACAGGTGTCTTTGAAGTTCTGAATGAACCGGGCCTTTAACTCCGCCCATAAGCCGATGGAGTTAGGCGGCAGGCCCTTTAACCAAGATCGGGCCGTTCCATCCAACATCATGGTGAAGTACTTAGCCATTGCTGCGTCACTGACCTCCAACAGCTCCATCGCCATCTCATAGCTTTCGGTCCACGCCCCGGGCTGTAAGTCGGCCGTATAATTTGGCACTTTTCTGGGTCCTTTGAAGTCCTTGGGTAGACGCACATTACGTAGAGCCGGCACCAAACAAGGAACACCGCCGGTTCTGGTGGCTACTCCTGCCTCAACAGAAGTCGTCGGATAATCCGGGAGGGCCTGATGAGCCGTCAGCTGAGCCGCCAGTTGAGCCGCCCGCTCGTCCTCCTGACGTATCCGGTCCTGCACCGGGTTATAACCGCCGGGCTGGTTACGGCGTTGGGCATTGCTTGACAAGGCTTCTGATTCCATGTGCCTACTGTAACTTGGGCTCCTGCTTGGGCGAGGAGTTGAATGAATCCTGTCCCGACTATAGGAATAATCCTCTTGCTGAGCCAGAGCCGTCTGGACAAGTTCTCTGATCCTTCGCGTTTCCACCGCTGTTGGATCATCACCATCCACTGGGAGAGCCGCCAAACATGTTGATGCTGCAATCAAGTTCTCCATGGGGTTAGAAAAGTTACCCGGTGGTGTTGGTACGTATCGGGGCGGGGCCATGTTCCCATGAGGAGGTGCTATCACCCGAGGCTGAACCGACCCCCTGCTCTGGATGTCATGAACTGATTTGCTTCTGGCGGGTTACTAGGGCCAGCTCCGGGTGTAGCAAAAAGGTTCCGAGGATCATAAATCAGAGGCAAACAGGATTAAGTTTTTTGGTGTCTCCTCCTCATCACCTCGTTAGATGTGTTCAGGCTCATCGTAAGCTGGAAAGCCTCTGACTGGAGCTGCTGCGCCCGTGCATCCAAAGCCACCCATTCTGTAGCCAACCTGGTGTCCTCAGCTGCTAAGGCCTCCTTGGCCCGAGCTATTTCCTCACACACCTGTGCCACCTCTGCATTATGCTCATCTTGATTCGCAGGAGTAACTGTGGTGGTTAACAGGGCCGTCAACTTATCCATGAGATCCATCAGCACCTGAGCCAGCGGGCGCACAGGGCCTCCTGCCCCGGCCGCTCCTGACCCGGACTTTATTACTGCCGTGGCTGTAGAGTTCTGACCGGGCTGAGTACCAGCCATGAAAACTGCTACCCAGCTTGGCAGCTCAAAGGGGTCCGGAATACTGCTACCATCGGAACAGCCCCCAAGCCTGCCATCTTGAAGTTGATACATCGAATCCGTTTCACCGGTGGACGAATCACCATCGGAGTGGACGGCCGTCTCACCACCATCTACGGATCCTTCAGAAAGTTCCCCTTTGTTGATGCAACCCACGAAGGCACGCTTCACGACGGGTTGAGCCCGGGCGGGTCTCGCGCGCTGAGTCGTCTCGACGAGGTCGGTACAGTTGTCCGGCTCAGGGCCCGGCTCACCAATCCGGCCGATGAATACGTGGATTCCGCCGAAGGGGACCCAGTACCCCTACTCAATTGAGCCGGCGTTGGGGCCCCAGCCTTCGTCGTCGATGTAGATCTTGCCGCGACGACTTTTGGTCATCCGGCCGACTACGTATCCCTTGAGCCCTTCGATGTTGCCCTTCAAGAACTCAAATCCACCTTGCGCTGGCCCCATGGTGGGCGCCAACAATCGTGGAATTCTCACGGCAGATGTCCTCTTGCAAGGACTTAGTCGTGGATCCATCGCAACTAGGAAGCTTAAAGGGGTTAATCTGGACAAAGGACACGAGAGAGTTGTACTAGTTCGGCCCCTTACAGTGAAGGTAAGGTCTACGTCTAGTTGGGTTGGTATTGCTAGGGTTTCGATGACCAGGGAGCGAGATACGCTATGCCCGGTTCTCGATGAGTTGTTTCTTGCCTTAAGCCGCCAGCGGGTCGTCCCCTTATATACACGGGGACACGCCCTACGGCCTACAGAGTCCCGGCCGGCTCATAAACAATGTCTGGCTCGATGACTAGTTAATTCTACCTTATGATACAAGTCATGCCATTACAATGGTTTACCACTACGAGCCTTAAGTCGCCTGTGGGCTTCTTCTGATGAATCCTTCTTTGCGTAACCCGGCCCCTCACGGGCGGCTTACGCAAATAGTTATATCCCCAACATAGCATATGATCAAACACATGATCAAACAAGTAACTCACAAGGACATAAAGTATCTCACACAAGCACATAATCAATAAGTTCAACCAAAAAAGCAACACTCTCTCTCGAAGCCTATGATCTATACATTTGTCTCCCCCTTTGGCAACAAGTTACCAAAAAGTTCAAAAATGCATAGTGCTAAACGTCTCCCAGGCTTGATCTTCGGGAGGTGGTGTACATAGAACTCCAAGGATGAAGGCATCTGTGGATGTAGTTTGAGTTGGTGGAGTGGCTGCTGGAGGTGTCACTGGAGCTGTAGCTGCTGGTGCTGATGTTGTAGCTCTAGTATCTGTGACTGGCACTGCGGTAGACCTCTGGCTTCTGGGCACTCTAGTAAAAGCATCTGTAGTAGACTTGCCCTTCTTCTCCTCTGCTTCCTCCTGAAGCTGCTCAACTGTTGTCTGAATCTCAGTTACTTTGACATCAAGATCATAGAATTTCTGCTCAGTGATCCTCTCCAAGCTCTCCTGGTTTTGAGTCAGGATGGCCAAGCCCTTCTCAGTCCTCAGTGTAGACCGGATCATATATGCAAGCTGGTCTTGCTTGCTCTTCAAGAATACTTAAGATGCCTCTTCAGCAGTTGGCATCTTTGCAGCTTTCTCTGCCCTTGCCTTCCCTCTCTTCTCATGTGATTGCACTGATGATGGATCTTTCTCAGTCATGACAACAATGTTGTCCTCAAAGTCTGGCCTGAGGGGTAAATGCTCTTTGTCCAATAGATATGTGTTTGTGCCCATCTTGGAGTTGATGAGCTCCTAAATCTGTGGAGCATACCCAGAAGATCTCTTCTGATCTGCAGTTGTCCTCTTGATTGTTTCCACAATCAGACTCATCACTTTAAACTTTTGAGGAATATCAAATATATGCAGCAAGTTGATGGAGTGTCCTCTGATCATTCTGTGATCACCTGACTTTGGTAGCAATGTGTGCCTTAGGATCCAGTTGATTGTAGGCAGGCCTGATAGTAAATGCTTCACAGAACCAAACTGGTGAGTCTCCAGGTCTGCATCAGGAATCTCCTTGTACATGCTGGCCATGAGTTGTGATCCTTCTTCTTCTTGGCATAGACATCCAAGTCACCTTCATGAGCTTCTGGAGCATTGATCAATCTAGCCCACTCATCAACTGTAGACTGGTACCTTGTACCCTCTGACATCCATACAATTCTGCCATTTGGATAGAAATGAGCAGTAGAATAGAATTGCATGATCAGCTCATCATTCCACTTGGTGAGCTTTTGGCCAACAAACTTGTCAACCTCACAAGCCTTGAAGCTATCATAAACTCCTAGAAAATGATCTTCATTCTCTTTCATGTATTCCCAATCAACCCATCTCATGTCACACACTATGGGCTTCTCGTCAAGCAGGATAGTCTCATAGAAATCTTGTTGTTCCTTTGTGTGGAACCAGTAATCCACAGCAGTTCTCCTCCTGACAGCATATGTATCAGACTGTCTCCACAATCTCAGTCCTGAATCCTACCTGATCCTCATATTTTCTACAATAGGGTGTGCATCATTATGGTCTGGGATCTTAGGCTTGAGCTTCCATAGCACTTGGCCTTCAGCTTCCTCTTCTTCAGTCTCAGGCACTGGAGCCTTGTTCTTCTCCTCAACCGGTATACTTCTGGTGTTCCTCTTAGGCTTATTGGGCTTCTGAGCTAGGGCTTTGGGAGCAGACTTGGGCTTTGATGGAGCAGCCCCTGATCTGATTGCATCTCCCATGAGCTTCTGAGCTTTGGGTGCTGGTGCAGCATCCTCTTCCTCTTCTTCCATCATTGAGGGCTTGCCTATGACTCTGGCCATGGTCTTCTTGATCCTTTCCTTCCTCTTTTTGCCATCCCCAGTTTCCTTGGGTTCAAGAGTGAACTCCATTGTTGGTTTTGAAGCTTCAGCAGTTGAGGCTCTGGCTTTTGACATTAGAACTGTTCTTGCTGGAGACTTTGTTTTCATTCCAGGCTTACTTGTAGCAGCTGTGCCAAACTCCTTTTTCATCACCTTTTTTCCTTGAAGTGGCCTCGTCCTCAATAGCCACCTAATCTTCATCCTCAGAATCAGAGGTTCTCTTCTTCCTTGCCCTGGTAGCAGCCTTGGGTAAGTTACTAGGTGTACTCCTGCTGCCCTCATCATAGCTGCTTGAGGGACTAGTGCCCTCACTCATTTGAACCTGCTCTTCAGACTTCTTCTGGCTGTTACTTTGATCAGACATCTCTGCAAGCTGTCAGCAGACCCTGTGAATAGGTTGTAGATGAGGTAGAGTAGATGAGCATCACAAAGTACAGAGGTTTTGCAAAACAAATTGTGTCAAAAACTTAGTTTTAGTTCTCTACAGAAGTGATCTCGGAGCTACCAAATTGACAAACTCGGTGATACCAAAGCAACACTTGGAACATAAACTAGTGAACTCGATTGTGCCGAGTCACAGTTCGGTGGCACCAAGATTGCTAGGGTTTCACAGAATCTTGAACTCGGTCACACCGATTTGCAAGTTTCGGTCGGACCGAAAAGCGCATGTGCAATGGCCAAAGCCGAATCGGTGAGACCGATTTCTACATTTCGGTCGGTCCAAGATGAGTTATGCGGAGAGCTAACCCGAAAATTTTCAAATCAATCTAGACCTAAGGAAGTTTTAGCTGGATGGATTAATTACAATCGTGGCAAGAAACATGGCATTGTCCTTGTGCTAGGAATTAGAGTGAAAAAAGACAGCACAAGGGGTCGAACACTTACCCTAGAGCGGTGAGTGTTCGCTACGGTGGCAACGGCGGATCAGATTGCCGTTGACAGCGGCAGAGACAAAGTGGCGGGAGGTCGCTGGCGGCAAGAAGACGATCCGAAGACTCGAGGCGACAGAGCAGGATACGCGCGGGCTAAATGGTTTCAAAGGAATTTTCAAAATCTCACCCGTGAGTATTTATATCCCGACCCTCTCGGTGTGACCGAGTGGAACAACTCGGTGGCACCGAGATGCAGAATCGCAAGCAGTTACTGCAACTCGGTGTGACCGAAAACTTCAAATCGATCGGTTGCACCGAGATTGAAAACCTAGATCAACTTAGTGATCTCGGTGTGACCAAAATGGATGACTCGATCATACTGAAATGCATAAAGAGGTTTTGGAAGTTTAAGTCTATGACGAATTGGGGACTCCGAGTGCTCCTCACACAGAGTGGTTTGAATCTGACTTGATCAAACTTTGTGATGTAGCATGAATAGAGTTTGAGACAAGAAAAGCATAGATAGCTAGAGGGGGTTCTTAGGCATTCTTGTCCATACATTTGGCAAAAGAGAAAGAACCAAACAATCAAAGCAACAAATGGATCTCCTCGAATGATTAAAATATGCATCCAACATGCTCACACAATAAAGTGGCAAATGAAATATGTGACAAAGCATGCACAAACACTCTAGCATCTATCAAGCAATTTGGCGATGACTAGGTCATCTATATATGAGTATATTGACTTACGAGTCAAATGAGGACATTTGATCATAGGTCATACTCATCGTTTAAGCACAAGTGGGGTTACCGCTTTTACATAAAGCATTGTTGTGCTCACATCATTAGAGTTGCTTTAGCTCAATTCTTAGAGTAAAGGTCCCCCTAGATCTGATACCCCCCTTAAGAGGGATGAACTAACTTTGGGTTTTGTCGATGATGACTTCATGTAGGTGTTGAAGATGTGGGTGCTCAATGTTGATGTAGATCATTCGGAGCAATCCTTTGGAGTGAGTTGCACTTTCAATACCTACACGGGTTAGTCCCACAAGGAACAAACATTGATATCCATAGACATAGAGTGATGTACACACAAGATGATGTCCATGAAAGCATTAGGTTACCTTGTCCCTTGTCTTACCAACAAGAGGGTTTGTGAATCCTTGAACTAGTGCAAGATATGGAAGTTGTTTGCACTTGTCCTTGCCAAAATGATAAGAGTGAAGTATGTTGGCGGAGTCACCTTCAAGAACTCTCTAGTTCTTCTTCTTCGGGATCCACTGAAGGAAATATACCCTAGAGGCAATAATAAAGTTATTATTTATTTCCTTATTCTCATGATAAATGTTTATTATTCATGCTAGAATTGTATTAACCGGAAACGTAATACATGTGTGAATACATAGACAAACAGAGTGTCACTAGTATGCCTCTACTTGACTTGCTCATTGATCAAAGATGGTTATGTTTCCTAGCCATAGACATGAGTTTTCATTTGATTAACGGGATCACATCATTAGGAGAATGATGTGATTGACTTGACCCATTCCGTTAGCTTAGCACTTGATCGTTTAGTATGTTGCTATTGCTTTCTTCATGACTTATACATGTTCCTATTACTATGAGATTATGCAACTCCGGTTTACTGGAGGAACACTTTGTATGCTACCAAACGTCACAATGTAACTGGGTGATTATAAAGGTGCTCTACATGTGTCTCCGAAGGTACTTGTTGGGTTGGCGTATTTCGAGATTAGGATTTGTCACTATGATTGTCGGAGAGGTATCTCTGGGCCCACTCGGTAATGCACATCACTATAAGCCTTGCAAGCATTGTAACTAATGAGTTAGTTACGAGATGATGTGTTACAGAACGAGTAAAGAGACTTGTCGGTAACAAGATTGAACTAGGTATTGAGATACCGACGATCAAATCTCGGGCAAGTAACATACCCATGACAAAGGGAACAACGTATGTTGTTATGCGGTTTGACCGATAAAGATCTTCGTAGAATATGTGGGAGCCAATATGAGCATCCAGGTTCCGCTATTGGTTATTGGCCGGAGACGTGTCTCGGTCATGTGTACATAGTTCTCGAACCCATAGGGTCCGCATGCTTAAAGTTTCAGTGACGATTGTATTATGAGTTTATGTGATATGATGTACAGAAGGTAGTTAGGAGTCTCGGATAAGATCGGGGACATGACGAGGAGTCTCGAAATGGTCGAGAGATAACGATCAATATATTGGATGACTATATTCGGACATCGGAAAGGTTCCGAGTGATTCGGGTGTTTTCGGAGTACCGGGGAGTTACAGGAATTCACCGGGAGAAGTATTGGACCTTACTAGGCCATACGGGAATAGAGGAGAGATGCCAAAAGGAAGGAGGCACGCGCGCCCCCTCTGGTCCAAATTGGACAAGGGGTGCAGCCCCCTTTTCCTTCTCCCTCTCCTCCTCTTTCCTTCTATCCTACTCCGGAAAGGAAAGGGGAATCCTACTAGGACTTGGGAGTCCTAGTAGGACTCCCCACACTTGGCGCGCCCCCTCTAGGGCTGGCCTCTCCCTCCCTCCTTTATATACGGGGAGGGGGGCACCCCGTGGAGACACAAAAATTGATCATTGATCTCTTAGTCGTGTGCGATGCCCCCCTCCACCATATTCCACCTCGGTAATATCGTAGCGGTGCTTAGGCGAAGCCCTGCGTCAGTAGCTCCGTTGGATCGGAGTTCATGAGACGTCATCGAGCTGAACATGTGCAGACCTCGGAGGTGTCGTGTGTTTGGTACTTGGATCAGTCAGATCGTGAAGACGTACGACTACATCAACCGCGTTGTCGTAACGCTTCCTCTTACGGTCTGCGAGGGTACGTGGACAGCACTCTCCCGCTCGTTGCTATGCATCACCATGATCTTGTGTGTGCATGTTTTTGGAATATATAAAAATATTGGGCGAAGAAAATACCAGAGGGGGCCACCAGCCAGCCACAAGGGTGGAGGGCGCCCCCCCATCCTTGTGGGCCCCCTGTCAGGCCTCATTGCCCATATTTAGTATATGGTGTGTTTTGACCTTGAAAAAATCAGAAGGAAGCTTTCAAGACGAAGTGCCGCCATCTCGAGGTGGAACCTGGGCAGAACCAATCTAGGGCTCCGGTGGAGCTGTTCTGCCGGGGAAACATCCCTCCGGGAGGGGGAAATCATTGCCATCGTCATCACCATCGATCCTCTCATAGAGAGGGGGTCAATCTCCATCAACATCTTCACCAGCCCCATCTCCTCTCAAACCATAGTTCATCTCTTGTATTCGATCTTGGTCTCAGAACCTCAGATTGGTACCTATGGGTTGCTTGTAGTGTTGATTTCTCCTTGTAGTTGATGCCAGTTGGTTCACTTGGTGTAAGATCATATGTTCGGATCCTTAATGATAATTAATACTCCTCTGATTTTGAACATGAATATGCTTTGTGATTAGTTACGTTTGCTCCTGAGGACATAGGAGAAGTCTTGTTATAAGTAATCATGTGAATTTGGTACTCGTTCGATGTTTTGATGAGATGTATGTTGTCTTTCCTCTAGTGGTGTTATGTGAAAGTCGAATACATGACACTTCACCATTATTTGGTCCTAGGGGAAGGCATTGGGAAGTAATAAGTAGATGATGGGTTGCTAGAGTGACAGAAGCTTAAACCCTAGTTTATGCGTTGCTTCGTAAGGGGCTGATTTGGATCCAGATGTTTCATGCTATGGTTTGGTTTACCTTAATTCTTCTTTTGTAGTTGCTGATGCTTGCGAGAGGGTTTAATCATAAGTGGGAGGCTTGTCCAAGGAAGGGCATCACCCAAGCACCGGTCCGCCCACATATCATACTATCAAAGTAACGAACGCAAATCATATGAGCATGATGAGAACTAATTTGACAACAATTCCCATGTGTTCTCGGGAGCACTTTGCATTATGTAAGGGTTCGTCCAGGCTTGTCCTTTGCTACAAAAAGGATTGGGCCACCTTGATGCACCTTGTTTACTTTCATTACTTGTTACCCATTACGAATTATCTTATCACAAAACCATCTGTTAATGATAATTTCAGTGCTTGTGGAGAATACCTTGCTGAAAACCACTTGTCATTTCCTTCTCCTCCTCGTTGGGTTCGACACTCTTACTTATCAAAAGGACTATGACAGATCCCTTATATTTGTGGGTCATCAGCGTAAACTTTGGAGGGGGGTGCCGCACATGGCTAACAATTATTGGTGTGTGTTCTAGCGGTGCCCCTGATAACCCACAAGTATAGGGGATCGCAACAGTTTTCGAGGGTAGAGTATTCAACCCAAATTTATTGATTCAACACAAGGGGAGCCAAAGAATATTCTCAAGTATTAGCAGTTGAGTTGTCAATTCAACCACACCTAGAAAACTTAGTATCTGCAGCAATGTATTTAGTAGCAAAGTAATATGGAAGTAACGGTAACGGTAGTAAAAGTAATATTTTTGGGTTTTGTAGTGATTGTAACAGTAGCAACGGAAAAGTAAATTTGCGAAGACCAATATGTGAAAAGCTCGTAGGCATTGGATCGGTGATGGAGAATTATGACAGATGCGGTTCATCATGTAACAGTCATAACATAGGGTGACACTGAACTAGCTCCAATTCATCAATATAATATAGGCATGTATTCCGAATATAGCCATACGTGCTTATGGAAAAGAACTTTCATGACATCTTTTGTCCTACCCTCCCGTGGCAGCGGGGTCCTAATGGAAACTAAGGGATATTAAGGCCTCCTTTTAATAGAGTACCGGACCAAAGCATTAACACATAGTACATGAACTCCTCAAACTATGGTCATCACCGGGAGTGGTCCCGATTATTGTCACTTCAGGGTTGCCGGATCATAACACATAGTAGGTGACTATAGACTTGCAAGATAGGATCAAGAACTCACATATATTCATGAAAACATAATAGGTTCATATATGAAATCATGGCACTCGGGCCCTAGTGACAAGCATTAAGCATAGCAAAGTCATAGCAACATCAATCTCAGAACATAATGGATACTAGGGATCAAACCCTAACAAAACTAACTTGATTACATGATAAATCTCATCCAACCCATCACCGTCCAGCAAGCCTACGATGGAATTACTCATGCACGGCGGTGAGCATCATGAAATTGGTGATGGAGGATGGTTGATGATGACGACGGCGACGGATTCCCCTCTCTTGACCGCTGAATGGACTCCAGATCAGCCCTCCCGAGAGGTTTTAGGGCTTGGTGGCGGCTCCATATCGTAAAACGCGATGAATCCTTCTCTTTGATTTTTTTCTCCCCGAACACGAATATATGGAGTTGGAGTTGAGGTCGGTGGAGCCTCAGGGGGCCCACGAGGTAGGGGGGCGCGCCGCCCATCCTCGTGGACAGGTCGTGGGCCCCCTAATGTGGATTCTTCTTCCAGTATTTTCAATATTTTCCAAAAATACGTTCCGTGGAGTTTCAGGTCATTCCGAGAACTTTTGTTTCTGCACATAAATAACACCATGGAAAGTCTGCTGAAAACAGCATCAGTCCAGGTTAGTTCCATTCAAATCATGCAAATTAGAGTCCAAAACAAGGGCAAAAGTGTTTGGAAAAGTAGATACGACCGAGACGTATCAACTCCCCCAAGCTTAAACATTTGCTTGTCCTCAAGGAATTCAATTGACAAACTGAAAGTGATAAAGAAACACTTTTACAAACTCTATTTGCTCTTGTTGTTGTAAATATGTAAAGCCAGCATTCAAGTTTTCAGCAAAGATTATAACTAACCACATTCGCAATAACACTTAGGTCTCATGTTTACTCATATCAATGACATAATCAACTAGCGAGCAATAATAATAAATCTCGGATGACAACACTTTCTCAAAACAATCATGATATGATATAACAAGATGGTATCTCGCTAACCCTTTCTAAGACCACAAAACATAAATGCAGAGCACCTTTGAAGATCAAGGACTAACTAGACATTGTAATTCATGGTAAAAGATATCCATTCATAGTCATACCCAATATAAATTAATATTAATGGATGCAAATGACAGCAGTGCTCTCCAGCTGGTGCTTTTTAATAAGAGGGTGATGACTCGACATGAAAGTAAATAGATAGGCCCTTCGCAGAGGGAAGCATGGATTTGTAGAGGTGCCAGAGCTCGATTTTGAGCACCATACTTTCATTGTCAACAGAACAACCAAGAGATGGCGATATCTTCCATGCTACACACATTATAGGCGGTTCCCAAATAGAATGGTAAAGTTTATACTCCCCCTCCACCAACAAGCATCAATCCATGGCTTGCTCGAAACAATGAGTGCCTCCAACTAGCAACAGCCCCGGGGGAGTTTTGTCTGCAATTAATTTGATTTGATTTGCATAAAGCATGGGACTGGGCATCCCGGTGACCAGCCATTTTCTCGTGAATGAGGAGCGGAGTCCACTCGTCTTGAGAATAACCCGCCTAACATGGAAGATACCACTGGTAGAAAAAGGGCCTGTAGTCCCGGTTCGTAAGGGTCTTTAGTCCTGGTTCTGGAACCGGGACTAAAGGGTCGGTACTAATACCTCCCCCCTTTAGTCCCGGTTCAAACCAGAACCGGGACAGATGGGCATCCACGTGGCCGCTGCCGGCAGCCCAGGAAGGGGGGCTTTTGGTCCTGGTTGATGACATAAACCGGGACCAAAAGGCTTCCACGCGTCAGCAGCTGGCTAGACCTGAGGTTTTTCTTTTTTTTAAAGTGGCTATTTTAGGGGTTTAGGGGGTTATTTTTAGGTTGTTATTAGCTAGCTAATAGAGAGAAGTGTCCTCTCTTATATCTTCATCCTTGGTTTACCAACGCTAGCTACTGCTATGTTCATTTCACCCGCAGATATATAATAACTCATGCATGCTCGCATCATACATCATCATATATAATAACAAGTCCTACTAATCAAGCATCATCATACAACTTCTACTCGTTATTAATAATAAGTCATACGATCATCATCCTCATAGTCATCGAACCCAACCCTACATAATTATTCTTAGCACATGATCATCAGTATCAGGTAGGACCTAAACACACTTAAGGTAAAAAAGCATAAAACAATATAGACCCTGACTCTCCATTATGAAGAATGGAGGTCATCCTGTCTCCAATTCTTGTGCCTCGCTTCCTTTTGCTTCCAAGAAGCTCCTTACGACTGTCCATACATTTTTTCCATCCTTTGATTTTCATGTCTCCACTTCTTTTAGAAATCTCGTATGGACAGTTGAGATTCGTAGGATGACCTGGATATATGTTCAAAACACGAAGGCTGCCGCCATTCTGATACATCAAATGAGGCACACAATCCTCTGGGATTCTCTGTTGAAAAACATAGTAATAACTTCGTAGTTAGCAATGATGTACTAGTTTTAGAAGTATGCAAAAAGATGCACGGATGTCGTAATAGTAAAAAATCTTACCAGGGTATCTCCATAGTAGTTACCGTAGTTCAACACGTGCACTAGTGGCACGTGTTGACCATAGTAGTAGTTTCTGTCACGAACCGGGACCAATTCCCCCCTTTAGACCCGGTTGGTGCCACCAACCGGGACCAAAGGCCTTGTGCTGCTGCGCCCGCGTCGAAAGTTTAGTCCCACCTCGCTAGTTCAGAGGGGTGCGCAGTGGTTTATAAGCCCCACTGCCGCACCCCTCTTGAGCTTCTCTCCATTGCAGGCTTTCTGGCCTAATTGTCACTGCTATGCCTGTGGGCCTACTGGGCCTGCTATGGGCCTGAATCCTGGCCCATGGTTGGGTTTCTAGTCGTATTCAGGCCGTGCTGGCCCAGTAGGTGGCATTTTTTTTCTTTTTTTCTATTTATTTTTTCGTTTCTACTTAGAACTAAATCCTTATAGTTTTTTAGTGATTTCTTTTTTCTTTTAGGTGACAAAAATTATAAACTTTCTGCTAGTGCCATTAGCTTTAAAATTTGAATTTTTTAAAATTTGTGTGAATCACTAGTTTATGAATCACTAGTTTACTAAGTTTGTGTGAAAACACTTTGTAGAATAGTTAAAATTGATTTTTGAGTCAATATTTTTCCTGCTATTTAATAGTATATGGCACTTTTTTTGTTTTTTTGTTGTGTGGTGATTTCTTTTTTATTTTAGGTCACAAAAATTATAAACTTTCTGTTAGTGCCATTAGTTTTAAAATTTGAATAGTTTAAATTTGAATTTTTTAAAATTTGTGTGAATCACTAGTTTATGAATAACTTTACTCAATTTGGTAATTTTAGTTAGTCATAACAAATATTATAGGCATTTTTCTTATTTTTTGCTATTTATTTTTTCATTTCTACTTAGAACTAAATACTTATAGTTTTTTAGTGATTTCTTTTTTCTTTTAGGTCACAAAAAATAAAAACTTCTCTGTTAGTGAACATAGATGCACTTATAGAGAAAATTAAACATAAATTCATAATTAATTTCTATTTATGAATTTAGGTCCAATTTCCTCTATAGGTGCATCTATTTTCACTTTGAGAGGAGCTCAACAACGCAGAGAGGGACAGGCTTATAAACAGGTGTGGCGCCCATTCGGTTGGCAAGGTGGGACTAAACTCTGGGCAAACCCTTTAGTCCCGGTTCGTGGCATGAACTGGGACTAAAGGGGAGCCTTTGGTCCCGGTTCATGCCACAAACCGGGACCAATGGTGGTGGGCCAGGAGCCAGGCCCATTGGTCCCGGTTCATCCCACCAACCGGGACCAAAAGGTCCAGATGAACCGGGACCAATGGCCCACGTGGCCCGGCCGGCCCCCTGGGCTCACGAACCGGGTCCAATGCCCCCATTGGTCCCGGTTCTAGACTGAATCGGGACTAATGGGCTGACCTGGCCTGGACCAAAGCCCTGTTTTCTACTAGTGTACGGACAGCCCTAGTTGATGCATGAGCTATTCGAGCATACAAAATAGAATTTCATTTGAAGGTTTAGAGTTTGGCACAAACAAATTTACTTGGAACGGCAGGTAGATACCGCATATAGGAAGGTATGGTGGACTCATATGGAATAACTTTGGAGTTTAAGGGATTGGATGCACAAGCAGTATTCCCGCTTAGTACGAGTGAAGGCTAGCAAATGACTGGGAAGCGACCAACTAGAGAGCGACAACAGTCATGAACATGCATTAAAATTAATAAACATTGAGTGCAAGCATGAGTAGGATATAATCCAGCATGAACATAAATATCGTGAAGGCTATGTTGATTTGTTTCAACTACATGCATGAACATGTGCCAAGTCGAGTCACTTAAATCATTCAAAGGAGGATACCACCCCACTATACCACATCACAACCATTTTAATAGCATGTTGGCATGCAAGGTAAACCATTATAACTCATAGCTAATCCAGCATGGCATAAGCAACTATAATCTCTAATTGTCATTGCAAACATTTTTATTCATAATAGGCTGAATCAGGAACGATGAACTAATCATATTTATAAAAACAAGAGACGTCGAGTTCGTACCAGCTTCTCTCATCTTGGTCAGTCCATCATATATCGTCATAATTGCCTTTCACTTGCATGACCGAACGATGTGAATAATAATAAGAGTGCATGTGCACTGGACTAAGCTGGAATCTACGAGCATTCAATTAACAGGAGAAGACAAGGCAATATGGGCTCTTGGTTAAATCAACAATAATGCATATAAGAGTCACTTCAACAATTTAATCATGGTCTTCTCCTATCGACCCCCAAAGAAAAGAAAATAAATAAAACTATTTACATGGGAAAGCTCCCAACAAGCAAAAGAAGAACGGGAAATCTTTTGGGTTTTCTTTTAATTATTACTACTACAACAAGAAAAAGTAAACTAGCTAAAGCTATTACTAATTTTTTTTCTTAAGGTTTATCAAACACACAAGAAGAAACCAAGAAAAAGACAATAAACTAGCATGGATATTACAGTGCAAAAGTATGAGCATCGACATCTAGCAATGAGTGTGTGTGAACATAAATGTAATGTCGGAGGGAAATACGTACTCCCCCAAGCTTAGGCTTTTGGCCTAAGTTGGTTTATTTCCACGGATGGCATGGTGGTTATATATAGGTGTAGCCGTGGTCATACTGAGGTGCAGTGGCTATTGCCTCCTGAGCTGCAGCGTGACGGCGAGCTGCCTCCATCCTCCTCTCGTACTCATCTGCCTCCTCTCTTGTCGTGGAATTGTCAGGGCAGATGTCCTCTTGCAAGGACTTAGTCGTGGAGCCATCGCAACTAGGAAGCTTAAAGGGGTTAATCGAGACAAAGGACATGAGAGGTTTATACTAGTTCGGCCCCTTACGGTGAAGGTAAGGCCTACGTCTAGTTGGGTTGGTATTGCTGAGGTTTCGATGACTAGGGAGCGAGATACGCTATGCCCGGCTCTTGATGAGTTGTTTTCTGCCCTAAGCTGCCAGCGGGTCGTCCCCTTATATACATGGGTTGACGCCCTGCGGCTTACAGAGTCCCGGCCGGCTCATACACAGTGTCCAGCCCGGCGACTAGTTAATTCTACCTTATGTTACAAGTCATACCATCATGGCGGTTCACTACTATGGGCCTTAAGCCGCCTGTGGGCCTTAGACCCTTTATCGAACCGCCACCTTCATTCTTGGTCCTGGGCTTCTTCTGATGATTCCTCTTTGCGTAACCCGGCCCCTCCTGGGTGGCTTACACAAATAGTTATATCCCCAACATTAGGCCCAGATTGATTTGAACCGGTTCATGTCAATCTTAAAATACCTTAAGAAATAAATCTTCAGTCTTCTACCTGTGCAAAGGTTTTAACCCGCCATGACGTCATATTCTAGATCTGCATTAACCCGCCCTGACGTCATCTTCAATTAAATTCATATTTTACTCCGTCATATCCTCCAACGGATCTTTGTATTTACTGACCCTTCCGAAAACCGAGGCATCGGGGCCGCTGGATAATGATGTTTGGCCTCCTCGTTTCTCGCGCTGTCTCAGTCGGCCTTCCCTTTTAAATAGGCACGACCTAGGTCTTCCATTTTCCCCTCTTTCAGTCGTCTTGTTCCTCTTGCTGCCTCTCTGTCTCTCAAGCTCCGCCGTCGCCGTCGTCGAACCCCTCGTCTTCACCGACTCAGGCCACTGCATCGACCTGAATCTGACCAGAGATCAACGGCGAACCTCCGCAGCTCGTCCACATCCATGAGTTCCTCTCTTTTCCTTTCTTAGATTTGCATTGGAACTTTCTTGAGTTCATCGGTGTTCATCACCACCCGCTGCAAACCCTCGATAGCTTTTACCTCCAATACCCTGTTTAGATCGTAAAAATAACGTAGAACTGCTGCAGTGATTGTTTGTGCTTATTTTGCATAGAAACAGATCTCATTTCCCTTGTTCGGAAGCCCTCTTCGAGTGTATGAGCTTCTCTTCACTGTTTTAGGTCTAGAAATTTTTCTTTTCAGAGCAACCGTTTGATCCAAAATAATAACTGCAACCTGTGAAACCTGTTTGTTCCACACTTAGCAAAAATTGCATCTGTTGAATCTATTTTAGCCATAGTAGTCCATGTGACCGGGTTAAGACAACACCGGTTGTCAGTCTTGCTTGCTTCCGGCGATTTAAAAAAATTTAACTACCTTTGATTCATGTAGCGACTTAAATACCATTGCATAGTTACTCATATGTCATTAGGCCCCTTCTTAAGCCGCCACCTTGAATAAATTAATAATGCTCTCCTCCGGGTTATGTATTGAGCCGGAAAAATTCTTTTATCTTGTCATAGGCCTCGATTTACACAATGGCACCCAAAGCTCCCAAACCTTCGGTGACCTACAACTGGGTCAAGTCTGTCGTCACAGAGAGCACATTGGCTGAATTTGTGAAATCCGGCTATCTACCCAAGAAGGAGATCATATCTTATCGCTCTCCTGGCCCGTCTGAGGAGAAACCTCATCCCAAAGAGGGGGAAGTGATCATTTTCACTGATCATATGAGCTGGGGATTTGCTCCACCCGGTTCAAAATTCGTCAGGCATGTTCTAAAATTCTTTGACCTGAGACCTCAAGACATCGGGCCCAATTCCGTGTCAAATATTTGCAACTTCCAAGTCTTTTGTGAGGTGTATCTTGGAGAAGAGCCCAGCTTACTTTTATTCAGAGAGCTGTTTTACCTGAACTGGCAGAACAAGCGCGCTAACGGGCCCAGTCTAGAACTTGGTGGTATCTCGATTCAGCGGCGGAGACATTGCCTTTTCCCTTATGCTGAACTGTCGAGTCATCCAAAAGATCGGAACCAGACGTGGTTCTACTGCCAGGACACTTCTCCGGCTGGTGAGAACCCGCTGCCCGGCTTCCGTGCCTTGCACCTTGAATCCAACCACCTACTGCTGGACAAGTTGACTGTTGTTGAATGTCTGCCACTCACCCCCACTATCAAAAAGATCAAAGTTCTTTTGGGGAATGGCTTAGACGGCATTGACTTGGTCCGAGTCTAGGTTGCTTGGCGAGTGATTCCGTTAAGCCGCCGCCCCGGCTTAATGTGTACTTACTCAGGCGAGAAGGATGATCCCCTGCATCATAGTCCTGACGACTTACTAGATGACCAAGTGGAGGCTACAACCCAGTCCTTATTGAAAGAGGGCACAGTAACCAGTAATGCCTTCGGCTTACTGCCTTTCTGCAAGAAGAACCTGGCCCCTCAAGTGAGTCATCAACCTTAGTAAATACTCTTTATTGTGTTACACGTTGCTTTTACTCATGACCCTTTATCATGTTTCACAGGCCACTAACAACTTCTAGAAGGTCAAATATGACCATGAGGCGGCCAAACAAGCCAGAGCGGCCAAGAGAGCCAAAAGAAAAGCCGCCAAATCTGGAACTTCAAAGAAGAGGAAGCCAAGCGCCTCAGAGATGTTCAAACTTGATGATTATGATGACGATGAAGAAGAGGTAACTTTTAACTTTCCTGACTCTTTTATCATCACCTCACTGACATTACTTCCCTTTCAGGAAGACACGGGAAACAGCCAACCCATCGAGGAAGAGGTAACTATAATCTCCTCCGACTCCGAGCCTCAGCCGCGTCAGAAAATTTGAAGAGTAACCCGGAAAGTAAGATTTTCACATCCTTTGGCTTACCAAGATCCTGACTTTCTTTTGAAGCGACAGCAAATTGAAAGCCGGAGGGAGACCCGGACCGGCAAGGATGCAGAGCTCTCCTCCGGCTTACCTGACGTAACTAGGAAGCGTCGGAATGAGGTTATCTCTGACTTACGTTCTGTTCCACCATTGGCGGGTTTAATTCGTCAACCTCTCAATTCATCTGACTCCAATTATCATGATACCTCTGCTTCCTCCGGCGAGTCTATGCAATCCAACATGCCGGCTTTCAAAACCACCCCCGGGTAATGTAAATTTGTTTACCTTATGTTTTATCTTACTCATGCTTTGTACTCATCCTTCCGCCTTATCCACAACGTGCAAGTGAAGCCCAGGAAGAAATCAAAGAAGGATAAGTCGGCCCAGGACCCTGTTGTAACAGAACCGGCGGTTGGAACGGCTGCTCCTGATGCCTCTGCTCACAAGCCGCCGCATCAACCGTCTCATGATGTTCCTGTAACTTCTTCATACCCGCCTGCTGAACAAGCCATCAATGATTCTGATAACCCGGAGGTTCCTAGCCCTGCCAAGGCAGACGACCCAGAAGTTGAAATTCTCAAGACTCAATTCGTTGAGCCGGCACGGCCCACTGTACTCGCCAAGTGTTCTGCTAAGGAGGAAGTATTAGAACGCCGAAAGGTCAAGCTGGACGTCACTTACTATACTGATTTGAGTATTGTAGAGATCGTTTCTGGCTATATCAATCAATTACATAGCAGCCGTGACCTGGAAATTGACATGGTGAAGCAGATACAACAAAAATCTGAGGTATGACTTATGCTACTTTTTCTTAATCACACTTACTGTACCAGCCCCCAAGTCTATTTCTTATGAATAAATATGCTGTAGACTTAGAAAACTGCCTAGCACTGCTTGTCCGGCTTTAGAAAGAAAATATTTAACCCGGCTGCAGCCTAATGCCTTGAACTTGCGATACACATTAGCCCCCAAGTGTCAAGTATCTTTGCTTGCAAAGTGCTTGGGACTTAATTTTCATGAACCGGCGTAGCAATTTTGAGTTCTTCAGCATACATTAGCCCCCAAGTGTCAAGTATCTTTGCTTGCAAAATGCTTGGGACTTAATGTTATTTTACCATAATCCGGAATATAACCCGGCATCAATGCAGGCCACCATAAGTCAATTTGAGTCGGAGATTGCTGACCTGAAAAGCCGCCTGGCAGCCCAGGAACTTGAAATTCAAAAGGCCAACTCCAAGTTTGAATTCAGCGTCTCTGAACAAGAGAAATGGAAGAAGAACTTTGAGGCGGACAAGAAAACCTGGGCTGACGAAAAGGCCTCACTGTGACCCGGACCGAGACAGCAGAAGCATCACTTGGAGAAGCAAAAACCGAGCTGTCCGGCTTAAAGCGCCAGATATCTCAAATGGTCTCAGCTATCTTCGGTAAGTCATGATATATAAACCTTAAGTACTGCAAGCCTTCCTTTGATGACCACTTTAATTTTATCTTCGGCTCACCTTATGTTTAATAATGTAGGCCCCAGGAGCACAAACCTCAAGCAGAACACGTTGATCAAGCTGAAGGCAGTGTATACTCTTGTGGAACAGCTCTACACCGGGTCACAACGTGCTATGGCCGTTGTGGCTTTATCAAATGACGTTCCTCATCTCCTGCAAGATGTGCTGAAGCGGCTTGCGGTGCTCCCCCAGCGGGTTCAAGAGCTAAGGCGGGCATCTACAAGAGCCGGAGCTATAGCTGCGTTGAGCCGAGCTAAAGCATGGATTCCAGAACTAGACCCGGCCGACCTCACTCTTGGATACCCCAGTCTGAAGGAGGATGGAACCTTGTTTGATGAAGCAGACTTCACCGCCTGTGTGAAAGACATACGCCCTGTGGCTACTCTCATTGGGAACGACACTGATCTTACCAAGTATCAGCCGGGTTATGACAGCAAGAACCGGAGGATTCCAACACCTCATTATGATGAAGTCAGCCTGATCCCTCCAACTCGTAAGCATACCTTTGCCCCTGAAGTCGACCCAACCGGTTTAATAGATGCTGAAGCTGAGTTTGAAGCCTTGAGTGGCATTGACTGGGCCTCATCAACCTTCCAGGACAGGGCAGCCGACGGAGAGGCGCAGAAGGATAACCCGGAATCATCAAGCCAACCAAAGGAGTAAAGACGTCGGGCGTCATATGTTTTATGTCTTTGTGAAAACAATGCCTCACTATTCAGACTCGGGGAGTCTTGTAATAGGGTAGAAAAATCTCTCGATTTTTTTCATGCCTTCGTGCATGTTTATGGCGCTCAATACTTCCTTAAACCGCCATCGCTATATACTTCCAGCTTCTATTGATCTTCTAGTTCCTTTATGTTAAACAAAAGTTGCCTGCGTTATCCTGCATATGAGACAAACAAAAAATCCTCTAGTGACTTATCGCATTGGGGGTCACGTAAGGTATTGATAACCCGGAGTGTATACCAAACAATCTTAGGAAGGTCGACTTACGATTAGACCTTTTAGACATAATCATAATAGCATACCTGTGATTCTTGTGGTTATTTCACCGACTTGTATGACCCAACCCATGAGGGTAAGTTTAACTCCTGAAAGATGGCATATAAAAGTTCACCTGGCACTTAACAACTCGAGGCAAACAATATTAAACCGGTGGAACAAAATCCACTCCATAGTACTTTCAAGAGGGTCTTAAGATAGTCAAACATTTACACTTACAAAGCCTGATGAATAGTAAACAAAATTTAAAGGCCTCTGATTCGAATATGATCAGTGGACCGTTCCAAAGGGGTTAAGCTAAGATTCGGATACGATCATATAGCCCCCAGTGGCTTTGGCGATGCTGATCAAGTGGGTATCGACAACTATGTTCTCTTTGGTTCGAATACGACCTATGTTTGAACAGGAAGCCCCCAAGTGACCATAAGAGTTGTTTAATGATGCTGATTTGAATACGATCCACGTCAGACCCGAAGGTGTTAAGCTATGATTCAAATATGATCAAGAAGCCCCCAAGTGGGTTTGGCAGTATGTCGATCAAGTGGGTATCGATAGCTATGTTCTCTTTGGTTCAAATACGACCTATGTTTGAACAGGAAGCCCCCAAGTGATCATGGCTAGATTCAGATATGATCATAAGCTGGACCAAAGGGAGACCCGGATTCAGATATGATCCGCTCCCTGTTGGTTGTTTCCACCACATGATAAAAAGATATGTAAACCTTTGAGGGTGAAAAGCAAAGAGGTCCCGCTTTATTGCTTTATATAATATATACATCATCAAAAAATATATACATCTTGAGAGCCAGTGGCTCAAGTATAGTAAGGCCGAAGATGGGCGATATTCCAGGCAGGCGGATCTCCTCCTGCGACTTACATGAGTCTTTGTGCTCTCGAACATCGATAAGGTAGTATGACCCGTTGTTCAGATTCTTCCTGACCACAAAGAGTCCTTCCCAAGGAGGGGATAGCTTGTGCATATCAGATTGATCCTGGATGAGCCGGAGCACTAAGTCGCCTTTCTGAAAGGTTTAGCTTCTAACCCGGCGGCTATGATAGTGGTGCAGGTCTTGTTGGTAAATCGCCGAGCGGGCTATTGCCAAGTCTCGCTCCTCATCCAACAAGTCAAGTGCATCCTGACGAGCCTTTTCGTTATCAGCCTCAACGTAAGCCACCACGCGGGGCGAGTCATGACGGATGTCACTTGGAAGGACCGCCTCTGCTCCGTACACCATGAAGAAAGGTGTGTAACCCGTAGATCTGTTAGGTGTAGTGTTGATACTCCAAAGTACAGAGGGTAACTCATCCACCCAACAACCCGGCATCCGCTGTAAGGGGACCAAGAGCTGGGGTTTGATGCCCTTCAAGATCTCCTGATTTTCTCTTTCTGCTTGACCATTGGATTGAGGATGAGCAACAGCCGAAACATCAAGCCGGATATGTTCTCGTTGACAGAACTCTTCGATGGCACCCTTGGAGAGATTAGTGCCATTATCAGTTATGATGTTGTGTGGAAAACCAAAATGAAAGATCACCTTTTTCATGAACTGAACCACCGTGGCTACATCACACTTACTGACCGGCTCTGCCTCGACCCACTTTGTGAACTTATCCACTGCCACCAGAAGGTGTGTCTTTTTGTCTTTAGACCTTTTGAAAGGACCAACCATGTCAAGCCCCCAGACTGCAAACGGCCAAGTAATTGGGATCATCATCAACTCTTGAGCCGGCACATGAGCTCGTCGTGAGAATTTTTTACATCCGTCACATTTGCTGACTAAATCCCCCGCATCAGCATGAGCCGTCAGCCAATACAAACCATGACGGAAAGCCTTGGCCACAAGAGATTTTGAGCCGGCATGATGACCACAATCTCCTTCATGGATCTCACGAAGTATCTCCTGACCCTCCGCGGGTGACACACAACATTGAAACGCTCCAGTGACGCTGCAGTGATGTAACTCGCCATTAACGATTGTCATGGACTTGGATCGCCGGATGATTTGTCTTGCCAAGGTCTCATCCTCAGACAACTCTCCCCGGGACATATAAGCCAAATAAGGCACTGTCCAATCTGGGATGACATGGAGAGCCGCTACGAGCTGCGCCTCTAGGTCTGGCACTGCTACATCTTCTTCTGTGGGTAACTTGATAGAAGGATTATGCAAAACATCGAGAGAGGTGTTAGGCGGCACCGGCTTACGTTGAGATCCCAGCCGTCTTAAGGCATCAGCCGCCTCATTCTTCCTTCGATCAATGTGCTCCACTTGATAACCCTTGAAGTACCCAGCCACAGCATCAACTTCACGACGGTAAGCCGCCATAAGGGGATCCTTGGAATCCCACTTGCTTGACACCTGTTGAGCCACAAGATCTGAGTCGCCCAAACACCGTACCCGGCTCAAATTCATCTCCTTGGCCATCCGAAGACCATGGAGTAAGGCCTCGTACTCAGCTACATTGTTAGTACAACGAAACATAAGCCGGAGCACATAACAAAATTTATCACCTCGAGGGGAAGTTAACACGACTCCAGCCCCCGAGCCTTCCAACTGCCTGGACCCATCAAAGTGAATAGTCCAATATGTGTTATCAGGCTTCTCCTCAGGTGCCTGCAGCTCCGTCCAGTCATTGATAAAATCCACCAAGGCTTGAGACTTAATGGAAGTACATGGCATGTACTTCAAACCATGAGGCCCGAGCTCAATGGCCCACTTGGCGACTCGTCCTGTGGCCTCTCTATTCTGGATGATGTCTCCCAAGGGGGCAGAACTTACCACAGTGATAGGATGAGCTTGGAAGTATTGCTTCAGCTTCCGGCTTGCCATGAACACCCCGTAGACAAGCTTCTGCCAATGTGGATATCTTTGCTTAGACTCAATGAGCACCTCACTGACGTAATAAACCGGCCGTTGAACCGGATGCTCCTTGCCAGCCTCCTTGCGCTCCACCATGATTGCAACACTGACAGCTCGTGAGTTAGTGGCCACATATAATAGCGATGGCTCTCTATCAATGGGAGCTGCCAGGACCGGCGGCTCAGATAACTGTCTCTTTAAATCCTCAAAGGCAATATTAGTGGCATTGCTCCAGACAAAAGTATTTGTTTTCTTCATCATCTGATACAACGGTAGGGCCTTCTCACCTAACCGGCTTATGAACCGGCTTAAAGCGGCAACACGACCCGCCAGTCGCTGAACATCATTGATCTTCTCTGGATTAGCTTCAATGCCCCTGTTTGAGACCAGAAATCGCAAAAGATTGCCTGCAGGTACACCAAACACACACTTGTCCGGGTTAAGCATCATCTTGTAAACTCGGAGATTATCAAATGTCTCTTTTAAATCAGATATCAAGGTTTCCTTCTCTCTGGACTTCACCACTATGTCATCCACATAAGCATGAACATTGCGCCCAATCTGATTGTGGAGACAGTTCTGTACACATCGCTGATAAGTCGCCTGGGCACTCTTGAGCCCAAAAGGCATGGATACATAGCAGAAGGCTCCAAACGGAGTGATGAAAGCCGTCTTCTCCTAGTCTTAACTGCCATCTTGATCTGATGATATCCAGAATAAGCATCCAAAAAAGCTCAAACGCTCACAACCTCCCGTAGCATCAATGATTTGATCAATATGGGGGAGAGCAAAAGGATCAGCCGGACAAGCCTTATTTAAGTCCGTGTAATCCACACACATCCGCCAGGTGCCGTTCTTCTTGAGTACGAACACCGGGTTAGCCAACCACTCTGGGTGAAAAACTTCAACAATGAACCCGGCCGCTAAGAGCCATGTGACCTCCTCTCCAATAGCTTTCCGTCTTTCTTCGTTGAATCAACGAAGAAACTACCTCACTGGCTTATACTTCGGATCAATATTAACAGTGTGCTCAGCGAGTCCTCTAGGTACACCTGGCATGTCAGAAGGTTCCCATGAAAAGATGTCCGCGTTCTCATGGATGAACTCGATGAGCGCGCTTTGCTATTTAGGATCCAAGTTGGCACTGATGCTAAACTGCTTAGATGAATCGCCTGGAGTGAAATCAACAAGTTTAGTCTCAGCAGCCGATTTAAATTTCATTGCCGGGTCATGCTCTGTGGTTGGCTTCTTCAGAGAGGTCATGTCCGCCGGGTCAACATTATCTTGGTAAAACTTCAACTCCTCTGCCGCACACACCGACTCAGCATAAGCCGCATCGCCTTCCTCGCACTCCAGGGCCACCTTTCGACTTCCATGGACGGTGATGGTGCCTTTGTGACCTGGCATCTTAAGCTGTAGATAAACATAACACGGTCGTGCCATGAACTTGGCATAAGCCGGCCGTCCAAACAGAGCATGATATGGACTCTTAATTTTGACTTCCTCAAACGTTAATTTCTCAGCCCTGGAATCATACTCATCTCCAAAGGCTACCTCTAATTCAATCTTACTGACCGGGTACGCCAACTTACCAGGCACCACTCCACAGAAAACGGTGTTGGATGTCTTTAAATTTTTGTCAGTCAAACCCATGCGTCGAAAGGTCTCGTAATAGAGGATGTTGATGCTGCTACCTCCGTCCATGATTACCTTGGTGAATTTATATCCACCGACTTGAGGTGCCACCACCAAGGCTAATTGACCCGGATTATCAACCCGGGGAGCGTGATCTTCCCTGCTCCATATGATGGGCTGCTCGGACCACCTCAGGTAATGAGGAACTGCTGGCTCAATAGAGTTCACGGCCGTCTTATGAATCTTCTGGTCACATTTGCATAAGCTAGTGGTGAACACATGATACTGCCCACTATTCAGCTGCTTCGGATGGCTTTGATAACCCGACTACTCCTGCTGCTATCCTCCTTGACCAGACTGCTGTTGATTATAGCCGCCTTGATTTCCTTGAAAGCCGGAACTTGAACCGCCGCCCGAGCCATGAAAACCGCCGGCACCTGAGCCGCCGCCTGACCCATGATTGCCATCAAACGTGTTGGAATTCTTGAAAGCCTTCATGATTGCACAATCCTTCCACAAGTGGGTGGCGGGTCGTTCTCGGGTGTCGTGTCTCGGACAGGGCTCATTGAGTAGCTGCTCAAGAGATGGACCTGACACGCCAGATCAAGGGGGCGGTTTTCCCTTACTTCTCTGATTGCTACCCTATGCATTGGCGTTGGCCGCAAATTCTGGGTTACCCTCCGCCTTACGCTTATTGCATCCTCGATTCATCGGGTTATGCTGTTGACCCTTTCCATTGCCGTTCTTCTTTCCCTTCCCTGTCTTTTCCTCATCAAGCGCAGGATCCTTGGTACTATCAGAGTCGGCGTATTTGACTAAAGTTGCCATCAGCATACCCATATAATTGCAATCACGCTTAAGGCGCCCCAGTTTTTGTCTCAGCGGCTCAAAGAGGCAATTCTTCTCCAACATGAGAACTGCTGAGCCGGCATCCATCTTGTCAGATGAATGTATTATCTCCTTGACCCGGCGCACCCAATGAGTTGTGGATTCACCCTCCTCTTGCTTACAATTTGTTAAGTCCAGAATCGACATAGATTGCCTACAAGTGTCCTTAAAGTTCTGAATGAACCGGGCTTTTAACTCTGCCCATGAACTAATGGAATTGGGTGGCAGGCCCTTTAACCAAGACCGGGCTATTCCATCCAGCATCATGGTGAAGTATTTAGCCATGGCTACGTCACTAACCTCCAAAAGCCCCATGGCCATCTCATAGCTTTCAATCCATGTCCCAGGCTATAAATTGGCCGTGTAGTTTGGCACCTTCTGAGGCCCTTTGAAGTCCTTAGGGAGACGCACATTACGTAAAGCCGGCACCAGGCATGGTACGCCACCGGTTCTGGTGGCTACTCCCGCCTCAACGGAGGTCGTTGGGTAAGCCGGAAGCGCCTCCTGAGCCGTCAGCTAAGCCGCCCGCTCGTCCTCCTGACGTATTCGGTCTTGCACCGGGTTATAACCGACAGGCTGGTTACGGCGCTGGGTGTTGCTTGACAAGGCTTCTGATTCCATGTTCCTACTGTAACTCGGACTCCGGTTTGGACGAGGTGGTGCTAACCAAGACGGAGGAGTTGAATGAATCCTATCCCGGCTATAAGAATAGGTCTCTTGCTGAGCCAGGGCCGTCTGAACGAGATTTCTGATCCTCCGTGCCTCCACTACTGTCGGATCATCACCGTCCATTGGAAGAGCCGCCAAATGTGCCGACACTGCAATTAAATTCTCCATGGGGTTGGAGAAGTGACCCGGTGGTATCGGCACATAACGGGTGGTGCCATGTTCCCATGAGGAGGTACCGTTACCTGAGGTTGAACCGGTCCCCCGGCTGTCATGAACTGATTGACCTCTGGTGGGTTACTTGGACCGGCTCCGGGTGTCGCGAAGAGGTTCCGTGGATCGTAAATCGGAGGTAAGCGGGATTGAGTTTTTTGATGCCTTCTCCTCATCACCTCATTAGACGCTTTCGGGCTCATTGTAAGCTGAAAAGCCTCGGACTGGAGCTGCTGCGCCCGTGCATCCAAAGCCGCCCGTTCTGTGGCCAATCTAGCGTCCTCAGCTGCTAAGGCCTCCTTGGCCTGAGCTATTTCCTCATGAACCTGTGCCACCTCTGCATTATGCTCATCTTGATTCGCAGGGATGACTATGGCGTTTAACAGGGTCGTAAGCTTATCCATGAGATCCATCAGCACCTGAGCCGGCAGGCGCACGGGGCCTCCTGCCCCGGGTGCTCCTGACCCGGACGTTATGGCTGCTGCCGCTGTGGAATTTTGGCCGGGTTGAGTACCAGCCATGAAGACTCCTGCCCAGCTTGGCGGCTCATAGGGGTCCGGAATACTGGAGCCATCGGAACAGCGCCCGAGCCCACCGTCTTGTAATGGATATAGCGAATCCGTTGAACCGGCGGACGAATCACCGTCGGAGAGGACGACCGTCTCACCACCAGCTTCAGATCCTTCAGAAAGTTCCCCTCCGTGGACGCAACCCACGAAGGCACGCTTCACGGCGGGTTGAGCTCGGGCAGGTCTTGCGCGCTAAGCCGTCTTGACGAGGTCGGTGCAGCTGTCCGGCTCAGGTCCCGGCTCACCAATCTGGCCGATGAAGACGTGGATTCCGCCAAAGGGGACCCGGTACCCGTACTCAATTGAGCCGGCGTCAGGGCCCCAGCCTTTGTCATCGATGTAGATCTTGCCGCGACGACTCTTGGCCATCCGGCCGACTGCGTATCCCTTGAGCCCTTTGAAGCTGCCCTGAAAAACTCAAATACACCGTGCGCTGGCCCCACGGTGGGCGCCAACTGTCGTGGAATTGTCACGGCAGATGTCCTCTTGCAAGGACTTAGTCGTGGAGCCATCGCAACTAGGAAGCTTAAAGGGGCTAATTGGGACAAAGGACACAAGAGGTTTATACTAGTTCGGCCCCTTACGGTGAAGGTAAGGGCTACGTCTAGTTGGGTTGGTATTGCTAAGGTTTCGATGACCAGGGAGCGAGATATGCTATGCCCGGCTCTCGATGAGTTGTTTTCTGCCCTAAGCCGCCAGTGGGTCGCCCCCTTATATACACGGGTTGACGCCCTGCGGCTTACAGAGTCCTGGCCCTCTCATAGACAGTGTCCGGCCCGGCGACTAGTTAATTCTACCTTATGTTACAAGTCATACCATCATGGCGGTTTACTACTATGGGCCTTAAGCCGCCTGTGGGCCTTAGACCCTTTATCGAACCGCCACCTTCATGCTTGGTCCTGGGCTTCATTCTGATGATTCCTCTTTGCGTAACCCGGCCCCTCCTGGGCGGCTTACACAAATAGTTATATCCCCAACATCTCTGGTAATAAAATGTCTTCCTTTTTCCTAATAATCAAAGGAGGCAGGAGCAGGGAGAGTAATATGGACAGCACGACGTCTGTTAGAGATTAAGTGATACTGAAGGGATTGCTCGTTCCTCTCAAGAAAATGATGATGAACCATGGCATTATAATCTAAATAAACATTAGGCAGCTCATCATCATACTCACGTATAGGTACCTCAAGAAAATTAGCTAGATGGGTTGCATAAATTCCTCCAAAGAAATCTCCATTAATTTTATTGTTATGCAACCTACGTGCAACAATGGCTCCCAAATTATAAGATTTGTCTCCAAACACAACACTCCTAAGAATACTGAGGTCAGGCACACACATATGGCATGCTTCATCTTTACCATTTATGCACCTACCTATGAAGAGAGCAAAATAAAGTATAGCAGGAAAATGAATGCTCCCTATGGTAGCTTGTGCTATATCTCTAGATTCCCCCACAGTTATACGAGCAAGAAAATTTCTAAATTCAGATTTGCGAGGTTCACTCGCACTACCCCATTGTGGAAATTTGCAAGCAGTGGTAAAATCCTCTAAGTCCATGGTATAAGAATTTTCATAAAGATCAAACATGACAGTTTGAGAATTACGGGAAGATGAATATTCAAACCTCCTCTCAAAGGAACTAGTGAGATAGTGGTACTGGGGGCACTTTTCTTCCTCGAAGCTCACAAGACCAGCGTTACGCAAATATGCGTTAAATTCTTCCTAGATTCCCTCTCGATCCATAAAGTTTTCTGAAGGCCATTCACAAGGCCGCACCGGGGCGTCCCTTGGTGGTTCATCCTCAGCATCACGCATTGGAAGCCTGGGTCCTTGCTTCCTTGAAGAACCACCTTGGTACATTTTCCTAAGCATATTTCTTCCTCTGAAAAATTTCTGAAATTTTTAGTAACTTCAAATAAAAGTGAACCAAGCTCAACAAAATTGATAGCAACTACTCCTACAGGTGCCTAGAGCCTATATCATGCATTAGAACTACTTGGAACCATATAAATTTGTCATGCAAGATCAAGAACATGGTCACCTAGGTAGCACAAATTTTCAATGAATAAAGCACTAGAACAAAAACTAATTGGACAAATGGAGGAGTCACATACCAAGGAACAATCCCCCCAAGCAGTTTTGTGAGAGGTGCTTTGAGCAAAGAGACCGAAAATCGTAGCAAAATGAGCTAGAACTCATGCTTGAGCTAGATGGTGATTTTTTGGGAGTTAGAAGAGGTGTGTGGGTGCAGGAATAAGTGGAGGCGAGCCACCATGGGCCACGAGGCAGGGGGCGCGCCCTGGACCATCATGGCCACGTGTTTGCTCCCCCTGCTGTGTTCTCAGTTCCAGATATTCTCAAATATTCCAGAAAAAATAATGTTTCAATTTCAGGGCATTTGGAGAACTTCTATTTTCAGGGTATTTTTATATTGTACGGATAATTCAGAAAACAGACAGAAAAATACTATTTTTACTTTATTACAACTACATAACAGAAAGTAAAGAGAGGGTACAGAAGGTTGTGCCTTCTAGTTTCATCCATCTCATGCTCATCAAAAGGAATCCACTAACAAGGTTGATCAAGTCTTGTTAACAAACTCATTCCGAATAACATGGAACCGGAGAAATTTTGAATAACACTATATTACCTCAACGGGGATATGCACATCCCCTACAATAAGAATATCATATCTCTTTTTGACAGTACGAAGAGGAAACTCATAACCTCCAATAATAATTGATGGAATTTTTCCAATAGAATTGATACTGTGGACTTGAGGTTGTTTCCTCAGAAAGTGTACCATATGCTCATTACCATTAACATGAAAAGTCACAGTACCTTTGTTACAATCAATAACAGCCCCTACAGTATTCAAAAAAGGTCTTCCAAGAATAATATACATACTATTGTCCTCGGGAATATCAAGAATAACAAAGTCCGTTAAAATAGTAACGTTTGCAACCACAACAGGCACATCCTCACAAATACCGACAGGTATAGCAGTTGATCCATTTGCAAAGATATTTCAGTAGGTGTCAACTTATTCAAATCAAGTCTACGATATAAAGAGAGAGGCATAACACTAACACCAGCTCCAAGATAACATAAAGCAGTTTTAACATAGTTTCTTTTAATGGAGCACGGTATAGTGGGTACTCCTGGATCTCCTAGTTTCTTTGGTATTCCACCCTTAAAAGTATAATTAGCAAGCATGGTGGAAATTTCAGCTTTCGGTATCTTTCTTTTATTAGTAACAATATCTTTCATATACTTAGCATAAGGATTCATTTTGAGCATATCAGTTAATCGCATACGCAAAAAGATAGGTCTAATCATTTCAGCAAAGTGCTCGAAATCCTCATCATCCTTTGTCTTGGATGGTTTGGGAGGAAAAGGCATGGGTTTCTGAACCCATGGTTCTTTTTCTTTACCGTGTTTCCTAGCAACAAAGTCTGTGTTATCATAACGTTGATTCTTTGATTGTGGGTTATCAAGATCAACAGCAGGTTCAATTTCTACATCATTATCATTGCTAGGTTGAGCATCATCATCATGAACATCATCATTAACATTATTACTAGGTTCATGTTCATTACCAGATTGTGTTTTAGCATCAGAAATAGAAATATCATTGGGATTCTTAGGTGGTTCGGTAATAGGTTCACTAGAAGCATGCAAAGTCCTATCATTTTTCTTTCTCTTGTTTTTAGAAGGGCTGGGTGCATCAAAATTATTTCTCTGAGAATCTTGCTCAATTCTCTTAGGGTGGCCTTCAGGATACAAGGTTCCTGAGTCATCTTACCAGTTCTAGTAGCCACTCTAACAACATAGTCATTATTCTTACTATTCAATTCATTGAGAAAATCATTTTGAGCCTTAAGTACTTGTTCTACTTGAGTGGTAACCATAGAAGCATGTTTACTAATGAGTTTAAGTTCACCTTTAACATTAGCAATGTAATTACTCAAGTGTTCAATCATATAAGCATTTTGTTTTAATTTTCTACCAAAATAAGCATTAAAATCTTCTTGATTAACCATAAAGTTATCAAACTCATCCAAACATTGGCTAGCAAACTTAGTAGGAGGGGTCTCAGCTTTATCATATCTATAGAGAGAATTTACCTTTACTACCTGTGTCGGGTTATCAAGACCATGAGTTTCTTCAATAGGTAATGGATTAATATCATAAATTTCTTCAATAGGCGGTGAATTAAGACCATGTATTTCTTCAATAGGAGGTAAATTCTTAACATCTTCAGCTTTAATACCCTTTTCATTCATAGATTTCTTTGCCTCTTCACTACTGGAATCTGGCACTTTGCCAACTGCCATAGCAGATGGCAAAGGCATGGTCGGCGGATGGCAAAGGCTTTGCCATCTGCTAGCAGATGGCAAACAGTTTGTCTGAAACCCTGCCGGCAAAGGCTTCTTTGCCGTCTGCTGGCTGATGGCAAGGAACCTGTGGCTTTGCCATTAGCTGGCAGATGGCAAACCTCTTAGCGGGGTTAGCCCCGTTAGAAGGCTGACGACATACTTTGCCGTCAGCCAGCAGATGGCAAAGGCTGCAGGCTCTTTGTCGTCTGCCAACATATGGCAAAGGCTGCAGGCTCTTTGCCGTCTGCCAGCAGATGGCAAATTCCCTGTTTCTAGTAGTGCTTGCATATCTTCAGGACTGAGAAACAGAACGCCTCTTTTCTTCGGAGTTGGTTTATGAATAGGCTCAGGAGTTGGCTCTGGAAGTGTCCAATTATTTTTCATTTGTCAACATATTATTCAATAGAATTTCAGCTTCATCCGGTGTTCTTTCCCCGAAAACAGAACCAGCACAACTATCTAGGTAATCTCTGGAAGCATCGGTTAGTCCATTATAAAATATATCATGTATTTCATTTTTCTTAAGAGGATGATCAGGCAAAGCATTAAGTAATTGGAGAAGCCTCCCCAAACTTGTGGGAGACTCTCTTCTTCAATTTGCACAAAATTATATATATCCCTTAAAGCAGCTTGTTTCTTATGAGCAGGGAAATATTTAGCAAAGAAGTAATAAATCATCCTGGGGACTACGCACACAACCAGGATCAAGAGAATTAAACCATATCTTAGCATCACCCTTTAATGAGAACAGAAATATTTTAAGGATATAAAAGTAGCGAGTTCTCTCATCATTAGTGAACAGGATGGCTATATAATTTAATATAGTAAGATGTGCCACAACAATTTCAGACTCATAGCCATAAAAAGGATCAGACACAACCAAAGTAATTATATCAAGATCAACAAAGAATTCATACTCCTTATCAGTAACACAGATAGGTGAAGTAGAAAAAGCAGGGTCAGGTTTCATTCTAGCATTAAGCGATTGTTGCTTCCATTTAGCTAATAATTTCTTTAGATCATATCTATCATTGCAAGCTAAAATAGCTCTAGCAGCTTCTTCATCCAAAACATAACCCTCAGGAACAACAGGTAATTCATATTTATTAGGGGGAGAGTCTTCATCATCACTATCTTCAATATTATCAATTTCAATAATTTCATTCTCTCTAACCCTAGCAAGTTGTTCATCAAGAAATTCACCAAGTGGCATAGTAGTATCAAGCATAGAAGTAGTTTCATCATAAGTATCATGCATAGCAGAAGTGGCATCATCAATAACATGCGACATATCCGAATGAATAGCAGAAGCAGGTTTAGGTGTCGCAAGCTTACTCAAAACAGAAGGTGAATCAACTGCAGATCTAGATGGCAGTTCCTTACCTCCCCTCGTGGTTGAGGGATAAATTGTTGTTTTCGCGTCTTTCATGTTCTTCATAGTGACCGGCAGATATAAATCCCAAGTGACTCAAAGAATAGAGCTATGCTCCCCGGCAACGGTGCCAGAAAATAGTCTTGATAACCCACAAGTATAGGGGATCGCAACAGTTTTCGAGGGTAGAGTATTCAACCCAAATTTATTAATTCGACACAAGGGGAGCCAAAGAATATTCTCAAGTATTAGCAGTTGAGTTGTCAATTCAACCACACCTAGATAACTTAGTACCTGCAGCAAAATATTTAGTAGCAAAGTAATATGGAAGTAACGGTAATGGTAGCAAAAGTAATATTTTTGGGTTTTGTAGTGATTGTAACAGTAGCAACGAAAAAGTAAATAAGCGAAGAACAATATGTGAAAAACCCGTAGGCATTGGATCGGTGATGGAGAATTATGCCGGATGCGGTTCATCATGTAACAGTCATAACATAGGGTGACACAGAACTAGCTCCAATTCATCAATATAATGTAGGCATGTATTCCGAATATAGTCATACGTGCTTATGGAAAAGAACTTGCATGACATCTTTTGTCCTACCCTCCCGTGGCAGCGGGGTCCTAATGGAAACTAAGGGATATTAAGGCCTCCTTTTAATAGAGTACCGGACAAAAGCATTAACACATAGTGAATACGTGAACTCCTCAAACTATGGTCATCACCGGGAGTGGTCACGATTATTGTCACTTCGGGGTTGCCGGATCATAACACATAGTAGGTGACTATAGACTTGCAAGATAGGATCTAGAACTCACATATATTCATGAAAACATAATAGGTTCAGATCTGAAATCATGGCACTCGGGCCCTAGTGACAAGCATTAAGCATAGCAAAGTCATAGCAACATGAATCTCGGAACATAATGGATACTAGGGATCAAACCCTAACAAAACAAACTCGATTACATGATAAATCTCATCCAACCCATCACCGTCCAGCAAGCCTATGATGGAATTACTCACGCACGGTGGTAAGCATCATGAAATTGGTGATGGAGGATGGTTAATGATGACGACAGCGACGGATTCCCCTCTCTGGAGCGCCGAATGAACTCCAGATCAGCCCTCCCGAGAGGTTTTAGGGCTTGGCAGCGGCTCTGTATCGTAAAACGTGATGAATCCTTCTCTCTGATTTTTCTTCTCCCCGAACACGAATATATGGAGTTGGAGTTGAGGTCAGTGGAGCGTCAGGGGGCCCACAAGGCAGGGGGCACGCCCCCCACCCTCGTGGACAGGTGGTGGGCCCCCTGGCGTGGATTCTTCTTCCAGTATTTTTAATATTTTCCAAAAATACGTTCCGTGGAGTTTCAGGTCATTCCGAGGACTTTTGTTTCTACACATAAATAACACCATGGAATGTCTGCTGAAAACAGTGTCAGTCTGGGTTAGTTCCATTCAAATTATGCAAATTAGAGTCCAAAATAAGGGCAAAAGTGTTTGGAAAAGTAGATACGATAGAGACGTATCAGCCCCCCACATATATATAGGTTGGAGGGGAGGAGAGGCAGCCAAGGGGGCGCCCTAAGTAGGAGGAATCCCACTTGGGCGCCTCCCCAATTCGGCCTCCCCCTTCCATAAGTTCTGGAGGGGGAAGGAAGGAGGAGGGAGGAGGGAAGGAAGGGGTAGGCCGAATCCCTCCCCTTCCTTCTCTATTCCCCTCTTTCCTTCTCCTCCTATTTCGGCCTATATGGGGGCGCACCAGCCCCTTAGGGGCTGGTTTGTCCCCTTCTTGGCCCATTAGGCCCATAGAGTTTCCGGGGGGGTGCCCGAAACCCCTTCCGGTGACCCGATACGTACCTGATACCCCCGGAACACTTCCGGTGTCAGAATACTATCGTCCTATATATGAATCTTTACCTCTCGACCATTTCAAGACTCCTCGTCCTGTTTGTGATCTCATCCGGGACTACGAAAAACATTCGGTCATCAAATCACATAACTCATATAATACAAAATCATCATCGCACGTTAAGCGTGCGGACCCTACGGGTTCGAGAACTATGTAGACATGACCGAGACACCTCTCCAGTCAATAACCAACATCAGAACCTGGATGCTCATATCGGTTCCCACATATTCTACGAAGATCTTTATAGGTCGTACCATAATGACAACATACGTTATTCCCTTTGTCATCGGTATGTTACTTGCCCGAGATTCAATCATCGGTATCTTCATACCTAGTTCAATCTCGTTACCAGCAAGTCTCTTTACTCATTCCGTAATACATCATCCTGCAACTAACTCATTAGTCACATTGCTTGCAAGGCTTATTATGATGTGTATTACCGAGAGGACCCAGAGATACGTCTCCGATAGTCGGAGTGACAAATCCTAATCTTGATCTATGCCCACCCAATAAACACCTTCGGAGATACCCACTACTAGAAAAAGGGCTATAGATGGGATTGACACTAATGGCGCACCAGACAAGCGGTGCGCCATTAGTATATACTAATGGCGCACCACCTTCTAATACGCCATTAGAGTTGAAACTACTAATGGCGCACCTGGCCCAGGGTGCGCCATTAGTATCAAAAAAAATTTGAACTAGTGCGCCTGTCCAAACATACTAATGGCGCATCCAGACACAGTGCGCCATTACTAATTGTAACTAGTAATGGCGCACCTGTCGGAAAGTGCACACTAATGTTGTTTTTTTATTATATTTTGTATTCCTTTTTTTGCAAAACTACTAATGGCGCACTGTTCCACCGTGCGCCATTACTAGTTTAAACTAGTAATGGCGCACTGTGGAACAGTGCGCCATTAGTATGTTTTTTTTGCAAAACTACTAATGGCGCACCACCAGAAGGTGCGCCATTAGTAACCTGGATTACTAATGGCGCATTTAGAGTTGGTGCGCCATTAGTAAGTGGGCAGCAACAAGATATTTTGGACAGCCTCTCCTACCCACACTCACTTTCTCCCCACTTCATTCTCTCCACCTCCTCCTTGTCTCGGGTGCCTCCTCTTTTTCACCTCATTTACACCATAGATTCATTCAAATTAAGTGGTTAAATTACCTTGTTTTGATAGGTAAGTAAGGGGGGAAGCTATATTTACGTTGTTCTCCCTACAACAATGTGCACATGCACTTTTTATGGCCTAGCTAGATCTATGTATGTTCGTGGTGTTGCATATGTGTTTATGTTTGGAGGTGTACCGGTATTTGAAATGCGATAGTTGCCAATATTTTGCAGGAATGTTGATTCATTTCCGTTTCGGCGAGAATTTTGGCATTAAGCATTCTTTTTGGTCCTATTTTTAGGGAAAGTCATGCCAAATTTTTTCTTGGTTCTAAAATATCATTTTGCTCTACCCCGCACGCGACCATGGTCCGCACAATGACAGAAGGCATCGTGAATAGGTTTTTGAGGTCCGCGAAGGCCGAGATGCTTCAAAAGAACGAGACAAAGATAAGATGTTCGTGTCGAAGATGCAAGCTGAAGAGCCTTATTGCGGACCCGGATTCCGGGCAGGTGCGGGACCACCTGCTCTTGCGTGGTTTCATGGATGGCTATCGGTGGCAAAGTGATGAAGATGACTACGAAGTCGTCCATGGGGGCCGGGCAAGAAATGAGGAAGGGCGGCAAGACAACCACCGCGGCTCGGGCGGGCGAGAAGACGAAGAATCCCCAGGAGATGATCACGATGGTGATGCTGTACACAGTCATCATGTAGAAGATGCATGACATGATGATGAGGAAGATGCCAGAGCAGACGACGGGCATGATCATGAAGATGATGATGCCGGCGGAGCAGAGGACGCTGGACCATCGATGGGCTGGGTGCAGGACCCTCATATTCAAGAGCTGCATCTCAAGCAGACGGATAACACAAGAGCTGCCGCCCGAGAGAAAGCCAAGATGGATCAACTTGAGTTAGACACGGTTACTCCATTGTATGAAGGATGTAGGCCCGAGGATACCCGCCTGAAAGTAACGCTCATGGCTCTGGAGATGAAGGTAAAACACAAAATGACCGACGCATGCTTCGACGAGAACATGCCATTCTGGCACGAACGTCTTCCCAAGGGGAACAAGTGCCCGACCAGTTTGGAGGAGGCGAAGAAAATCGTGTGTCCTCTGGATTTACCGCACGTGAAATACCATGTGTGCATGAACAATTGCATCATTTATCGGGACAAGCACGCGGAGTCTACCATATGTCCGGTGTGCGGCGTCACTTGATACAAGAAGAGGAAGAAAGCTCCTCAAAAAGTGGTGTGGTACTTTCCGATCACTCCTCGTCTGCAGCGGTATTTCGCGGACCCTAAGGTAGCAAAGCTCCTGCGTTGGCACGCGGATAGGGAGGAGAAGAAGCGAGAAGATGACGCAAATGATCCGGAGATAGATAAAAAAGACAAGATGCTGAGTCACCCTAAGGATGCGAGCCAGTGGCAAGCGTTGGACTTCGAATACCCAGAATTTGGGAATGATCCATGGAACATCGTGCTGGGCGCGAGCACCGATGGAGTCAATCCGTTTGGCAGCCAGAGAAGCACACATAGCACCTGGCCTGTGTTTGTGTGGATGTACAACCTTCCTCCCTGGTTGTGCATGAAGAGGAAGTACATTCACATGAGTATGCTAATTGAAGGACCAAAACAACCAGGGAACGACATCAATCTGTATCTGGGGCTGCTGAAAGAGGAGCTTGACACGCTGTGGAAAATGCCAGCCAATACGTGGGACGCCGCAGAGAAAGAATATTTCCCTATGAGAGCTGCGCTGCTCACGACGGTGCACGACTATCTCGGTTACGGATATGTCGCGGGGCAGGTAGTCCACGGATTTTCCGGATGCGTCAGGTGCATGGATGACACAACGTATCGCCAGCTAGGCGAGTCTTCAAAAACCGTGTTCATGGGACAACGAAGGTGGTTTCGCGACGATGACCTGTGGAGAAAATGCAAGGATCTGTTCGATGGTGAAACCGAACCCTGAGGACGCCCGCGTACGAGGAGCGGCGAGGAAATAGACGAGCTATTGAAAAATTGGAAAGACTGCCCACTGCCGGGAAAGAAGCAAAAGGCGCCAGAGCCGGGAAAGAAGCGAAAGGCACCAGAGCCGCTGCTGAAGGTATGGAAAACAAGGTCTGTTTTCTGGGACTTGCCGTACTGGAAGATCCACCGTGTGCCTCACAGCCTTGATGTCATGCATATCACAAAGAACATGTGCGAGAGTCTGCTTGGTACCCTGCTCAACATGCCAGAGAGGACCAAAGATGGGCCGAAAGCAAGGGAAGACTTGAAATCAATGGGTATCAGGCAGGAGCTTCACGCTATATATGATGATGATGATGATGATGATGATGATGATGATGATGATGATGATGATGATGAGGCGAAGCAAGACACGGAAAGTCGTCGCAAAGGCAAAAAGGCCAAGAAGACAGGAAATGACTACCCTCCCGCGTGCTTCACTCTAAGTCAGGAGGAGATCGAGCAGTTTTTCACCTGCCTCGTAGGAGAAAAACTTCCTTACGGTTACGCGGGGAAGATAAGCAGATACCTAGACCCAGCGAAGCAGGAGTTCAGCGGGATGAAGTCTCACGACTGTCACGTGCTGATGATGCAGATACTTCCAGTTGCAATCCGTGGGATCATGGACGCGCACGTCCGTGAAACCCTATTTGGCCTATGCAACTTTTTCGACGTCATCTCTCGGAAGTCTGTTGGCGTGAGGCAACTCAGAAGGCTACAGGAAGAGATCGTGGTGATACTATGCGAGCTTGAGATGTACTTCCCGCCCGCATTCTTCGACGTTATGGTGCATCTGCTGGTCCATATCGTGGACGATATCATCCAACTCAGGCCGACGTTCCTGCATAGCATGATGCCGTTCGAAAGGATGAATGGTGTCATCAAAGGATACGTTCGCAACATGTCACGTCCAGAGGGAAGCATAGCCAGGGGCTTTCTGACCGAAGAGTGCATCTCCTACTGCACGGATTATCTAGGCATCGAGAACCCTGTTGGTCTGCCCGTCAACAAGCACCTCGGCAGGCTCGCTGGATGGGGTCACCATGAGGGTCGCCTCGAAATGCATGTCGACTTCGAGGGTCGACTCGCCGACTTTGAAAGAGCAAACCTAGTCGCGCTACAACACATAGACGTGGTCGATCCTTGGGTGGTAGAGCACAAAACCTTTATTAAGAAGACGTACAATGACCGAGGCCAACAGAGGACGGACGGAGATATACTCAAAGAGCACAACTCATGTTTCACGCGTTGGTTCAAGCAGAAGCTTCTGTCGTACCCTTTACATGAGGATTCTTCTGCGGAAGAACAACTCATATTCGCCTTGTCACAGGGCGCCGAGCACAACCTGATGACCTATGAGGCGTACGATATCAACGGCTACACATTCTACATCGAGGCCAAGGACATGAAGAGCGATGGTTATCAGAACTCCGGGGTAACGATGGAATCCTACACCGGTAACGACAAGGACAGATACTACGGAAGGATCGAGGAGATCTGGGAGCTGAGCTACGCTGGAGAGAAGGTCCCGATGTTCCGTGTCAGATGGGCCAAGAGCGTCCTAAAAGAAGACCGGTATTTCACCACCATGGTTATACCCGAAGCCAAATCCAAGATCGCGGGCGCAAACGTCACCGCGAAAAATTAGCCATGGGTACTGGCTTCCCAAGTGGACCAATGCTTCTTCATTACCGACCCGTCAAAGCCCAGTCGTGTTGTCGTGAGGAGAGGCAAAAGGAAGATCATCGGAATGGATGGAGTAGCCAATGAGCAAGACTTCGACAAGTACGGCGACCCGAGGATCGAACATGACGACGATGATGAAGTAGCAGCATACACCACAAGAAGAAGCAGGACCACCCCACCTAAAGGACGTCCGTTCCACAGAAGAACTCCATTTGCGAAAAAGAAGGGCAAGAAGATTGTGAACAGATAGCTAGCTAAGATCGATTGTATTTAAATCGTAGCCTTCATTTCTTGACTGTATTTCATGGGCACTTTTTGAACTATCATGAATATTTTTAAATTTCATGGACACTCGATCTCGATCCCCCTCCATCTCGATCGCTATCCCACCTCGCCAGATCCGGTCCCCCTCGCCGCCGAGCACCCCCCGGTCCACGGGCCGCCGCCGCCGACCCCCCCCCCCCTCGCACCCTCGATTCCCCTACTCAACCGCCGCCGCCGACCCCCCACACCCCGCGCACCCTCCGCCGCTCCACCGGCATTACTGTTTGATAATATTTTTTAAAAAATTATTACTGTCTTATAAAAAAATATTATTGTTATGATTTAAATAAATTTGAACATATTTAAACACAAATAAGTATCAAACAGCATTTTAAATGCATAAAAAAAATTGTGGAGCCTGGGAATCAAACCCAGGACCTCCTGGTGTGAGAACTGGCTACTGACCAGTCGAGCTAGTAGAGGGAACTTGGTGAGGATCAGGTCAGGTGGAAGATAACCTGTTGGCTCGAGCAGAAATAAAAAAAATACTAATGGCGCAATAGTGTGAGGTGCGCCATTAGTATGGATGTACTTATGGCGCACCGAGGGGTGGTGCGCCATTAGTATTGTGCCGCCCCCATCCATATTTCCTCCCCGGCCCAAACCTATCCCCTCTCTCTCCCTTGCCCTCGATCCCCTTCCCCTCTCCTCTCCCGATGCCGCTGCCCCGCCGCCTCGACGCCGCCCCTGCGCCCATCGACGGCGCCCCGTCGTCCCTGTCGCCCGTCTCCAACCACCGCCGCCTGAGGCCCCGACATCGGCGCCGCTCTCCCCGTCGCCCCACCTCATTGGACGCCATCGCCCCGCCGCCCTCATCGCCAGCGGCCCGGACGCCCCTCGTCCACACTACCGTCGCCGGAGCACCACCACCACCCGGACCTCGTCCCCTCCTCCCCTGCGTCGTCGTCGTCGTCCCCGACATCCTCCCCGCGCCCCACTGCCCTATCCCTACGGCCCCCGTGAGCTCCCCCTCCTCCTCTCCCCCTCTCCCCCTCGTATTGTCGTATTGGTGTATCTGTTGTCAATGCTTCTTATCAGCTTAGCTCTGTTCGTGGCTTACGTTGTCAATGCTTCGCCTTTCATTTGACCAAAAGATTATGTTGTGAAAATTTGGCCTTTCATTGGAGGCCGCTGTTGACTGTGTGGTGCTTCTTATCAGCTTAGCTCTCCTTATACCTATGAGCTCTAGTATGTATTAATTAGATCAACTATGAGTCCAGTACCTTATATGTAGATGTATTAAAAATTGTGATGATGAAGCTCGGATTATTCCATGGTTGTGTTATACTATTTCATTGAATATCCTTTTGGGCAGAAGTGACGGCAGTGAGTGTTGGTGCTAAATCACAAGTCATTTCTGACTTGTGTCTCTGTTTTCTTGAACTCATGATTGGAGTTCCTTTTTCCCTTTATATGGTTGCCTCAGTAGTATGCGATAGGTAGCAATCTAGCTGCCTCTTGCCTCTGTTTATTGAACAGAATAATTGACTTGTCTTTTTATGTGCTATACTTTTATGGAGATTACCTAGTTATCTTTTCAAAACTAATTATTTAGCAAATGTACATTTGATTCCTATATTGTGTTTTTTTAGCAGAAGGTGAAATGAGGCAGCTTATATATCCTCTTGTTGGCTGCTAACCATTTCAAGGAATTAATACTATCATAGTACTATTCCTTTGACAATTAGGATCACCTATGTAGATCTGATAACAAAGACAAGAAATGGACTAAGTAGGGGTGGTGTTTGTGCCTTTCTAACTAGTGTTTTTTTAACTGAAGTTTCTGCTTAGTAGTTTGAGCATTAGAGATTATTTGTTGTTGACTGTATTCAATTCAAGAAACTATGCAATCGATTTAAATCATCAACCAACTATGCAAGGGAATTAACCAGATTTGACAATGTTTAATCACAACTATTTTAAAGCTTTTTCAGTACAACATGGGTCCACAATTGGCACAGATTCTGTTATTGAAGTTTCATGCTCCCAACTAACACTCATAATGCTCCCAACTAACACTCATAATGCACCCATGGTAATATTAAAATGTCCAGTGTATATCTATTTGAAAATGATAGCTGCTAGATGTTAATTTGCCGGTACTAGCTAGAATTTGGCACAAGTTAAACACCTCAATCTATTAGTATTTGTCTGCATTTTCTCACATTCTTCTTGTATCTGATCCAGTATTGCTTGTAGTGGTTTGTCCAAAATGTTGAATGATACTGCTTGGAGATGCATATATTTTTTCACCTCTTCACATGCCAATGTATTTTCCATGTTGTCATGGAGGCCTTTTTTGCCTTGTCCACCCGAGAGGCCCTTGAGTTTGCTGGAATGTCGATTAACTTCCGTTTCGGCAAATTCGGGTACTCCATATGTCCTATTTTTAGCAAAGGTCATGCTGAAATTTTCCATGAATTTTAGCATGACTTTGCTAAAAATAGGACATATGGGGTACTTGTGACTAATGCATGGGCCGGGGTATCTTAGTAGTTAATTAAGTAGGATCAAGTGCCCCGGCGTACTTGTGACTAATGCATGGCTTTTAGGGTGCCTCGGTGTCGATAAAAACCGAAATGATGAAAGCTTAGGCTTTTAGGGTGCCTCGGCGTCGAAAACCATCAATGATAAAAGCTTAGCTTTTAGGATGCCTCGGTGTCGACAAACCCTAAATGATGAGACCATGATCTTGTTCCTTGACAATAACCAACTTTTTGACCAGACTTTGTTCCTATTTAGAGAGAAACATGGTCAACAACGATGAGGCCGGGGGTTCGGGCGGCAAGGCATTCTGGCAGCTGTCCCAGGAGATGGAGGAACAACCTCACTTGTATGAGGACGCCGCCTTCCCAACCGATCCTGAGACCACTGATGGTGCCGCCGAGGATGACCCCACTAATGCCACCACTGATGGTGCCGCCGAGGATGCCACCACTAATGATGACAGCGCACGCATAGATGGCAGCCAACCGAAGAGGCAACGGAAGGACCGGCGCCCGACCGTGCTCCGCACCCTCAAGGAGGAAGTTACTGAAGTGGACTCCGACGGGAATCCAACGGCGCCCGAACGAATAGTCAAGGGGTACTCGCTTCAGCTCGGGTGCATTCTCCGGAGCACCGTCTCGATCAACACTGAGAACCTGAGGCATCCAGACCGAGGGAATTTGCGCAACCTCCTCTTCACGAAGCTGCACGAACGATACAAGTTCCCTGCTAAATTTGAAAACACAAGCCTCAAAGGGAATAAAGTGAACAATGCTGCCCTCACGAAGATGAGCAAGGCCCTGTCTACTTGGAACAGCAATGTGAAGAGAATGATCGAGAAAGGTGAGAGTTATGAGAAGATCAAGGAGAAAAATCCTTCGATCACCGAAGATGATTACAACGACTTCAAGATCAATTGCTCGAGCACCGCAAACTCCGAATCAAGTAAGTGGGGGAAAGAAATGCGGGAGCTGAACTTAGGGGAACACACACTCGGTCCCAGCGGTTACAGAGTGGCGGAGCCTATATGGGACAAGGAGGAGGCGGACCGTGCCGAGCAAGGCCTACCGCCCCTCTTCGATAAATACGGTGACAAGCAGACCAGGAACTTTGTCAGGGCCCGGTACAAGAAGGACCCGAAAACAAAGGAGCTTACCACGGATCCGAAGACCAGGGCGCTTGAGCTTGTTCTGGTAAGGAATACACCCCCGCGTAATTAGCTCCATATGGTTGCATTCTAATTAATGAAGCCAAATTTCTAAATGGTTCACATTCCTTCCGCAGGCGACTGAAAGCAGTAGCGCGGGGTCGACTAAGAGCAACCCTTGGGACACCACTCTAAATAGGGCGTTGAATGTAATGAAGAACAAGGATAAGCTCAGTAAGCCGATGTCAGCTGGTCGTGTGGCCGGCAAAGGCTTGTCGACAAAATGGTCGTCATACTATAACACTAGTGGGCGAAAGGAGAAAAAGACCAGCTCGGAAAGCCAGGCGCGCGAGGTTCAAGAACTCAGGGCACAGGTGGCGCGGATTCCGGAGATTGTCCAAGAGCAAGTGCAACAACAACTCGGAGCGACGATCACCGCCATTGTGCCTACCTTGATCCAGGGGATCAGTGCGTGGATTGCGGGTGGCCAACAGGGGCCGCCCCCGATTCCTAGCTTCACGGCCAGCAACTCACAAAACGCGATGGCGGGGCCATTGGTGTCTCCGGCGGAGGCGGCATTGGTGTCTCCAACGCCGGCACGGGAGCTTAATGCACCCGGGTGTATGCCGGCCGGCACCTTTGCAGCAAGCGGCCCCTCCGTCAACTGCACGCCCGCCGTTGGCGGTGCCTCGACATTAGCCGAGCTCGACGCCATCATCACGGTAACTAATTAAGCCTCTCTCGGCCGAGGACTTCATCTCCTTGCCTTTGACTGGGCATCCCTGACGCCCTACATGTTTTCGCAGGCCGCCGCCGACGTTCCGTGCACTCTCCTGCACTTCGTGAACAACGAGTTGGTCGATGTCGCCAAGGGCAAAATCGTTCAACCGGGCAACCCCTTGTTCCACGGTACCCAGATGCCACCCAACTTGTTTAGGGTTCAACTCGTTCGGGTGCTGCTAGGCTGCGACGAGTTGTTACCTCCGATTCGATCCGTCGGGGCCGACGATGATGACGTGATGACCCTCAGCGCCTGCCTGAGCTGGCCCCTGCTTTGGCCAAAGAGCCAGATTCGTTTGGGGGCGGGGGACACCACCCCAAAGACAACACCGCCAGTCGTGCTGGCGCCAAGTCGCCCCATGGCAAGACCGCCGCAACGGTGCCAGACATCCCTATGCCACTGGATCCAAACATGCATATGGCACAGGATCAGAACGACGACGACGACGATAGATTTGCCAACATCGATCAGTACTTTGCCGATCATGGGTACGGTGGCGACTTCATGGGGCCTCCTTCTCAAGAACCCAACCCAACAAAAGACGTGCGCGATCTAGCTGGTACCGCGGAGAAGCCAAGTTGCAACAGGCGTCGTCTGCCGTTCAGCTCTCAGGAGACGCCTCCAGCTGCCGACTTCACCGAGCCTCAGATAGGCGAGGTGCGAAATATTATCAGCCCCAACACACTCAAGGAGGCGGTCTGTGAGCAGAACTCGGTCCCATTACAGAAGAAGAAGAAGGCATGCAAAAGAAAGACTAACAAGGGTGCGGGCCAACCGGCACCAAGTACGATCCGTGCTCAGGACGGGCCACCCTCACCTGAGGATATCTCGAGGAGGGTGCATGTGGCGGGTAGGCCGATGCTACCGAGAAATATGCTTGATGCTGCAACCGGTGCTATGCGGAGTCTGCATGACAGTGTTCTTTCTTTGGAGAAGCGGCGTCTCGGAGAGAAGGATGTGGCATACCCGGTTTTCGCGGCCAAGGTGCCAGAGGGCAAGGGCTTTGTGGATAACTCCATCGGGGGTACGATCGTCCTGCGGTTTGATGACATCCACGCTATGTTGAACCTTCATCCGCTGCACTACGCCTTCGTTCGGCTATTTTCGCTGAGTATGGAGATGTGGATCATTCGCGACAAGATCCCGGACATCATGATAGTCGACCCCTTCTACATGTGTGCCAAGATCTTGGGCAACGCTGGGGACCGGCAAGTCGCGACTTCTTACCTCGAAGGCATCATTCTGGCAAACCAAGATAAGGATAACTTCCTCGTGCCTTACTTTCCCGAGTAAGTCCTCCCCTCAACCGCCCCGTAACATATGAATTCTTAGATTTCGATCGTTTTTCTTTTAACATTCCATGTTTTCTGCAGTGACACACATTGCACGCTCATCCTCCTAAGCCCCAAATATTCCATGGCCACGTATTTCGACCCGGACCGTCAGTCGAACGTAGACTACACAAATGTCAAGAAGGTTCTTCATGATGTTCTCCCCGGCTACGTCAAATCTGGAGGCACCTTCACCAGGCCTATTCGTAAGTACGGCAAGCACGTGTTCTCCCACAATACGACGTTTTGCTGCGTCAAGCAGCCGCCTGGTGGTCAGAAGGGTGCCTACTACGCCATCCATCACATGCGGGCGATCGTACGGGACCATCATCAACTTCTGCTACCGAGTAAACTCAAAGATTGGGCCGCGAGCGTGTCGGCAATCTAGGACACGGACATCAGACAAGAATTCTTTCGCATCCAGTCGGATTTTGCAGAAATCATCCATCAAGATGTCCTTCGTACCTCAGGGCAGTTCTACCTCAGAAATCAACCGTCCAACAGTGACATCGACACAATGCTACAAATGCAGGCTGACAACGACCGTTATTTCATGACTCCCACGATAGACGGCGGCTTCATCCACGCTCCAGTCCCTTGAGTCGAGTCGAAAGCAGTGATGCTGTGTCTAGTTCTGAAACATCGATTGGCTCATGTTGTAATTAAACTTTAATGAACTTGTAGTATGTCTCTTTGGTTTCGAGAGTTGTTCAACTTAGATGTAATCGATGCTATTAATGTCTTGCTTTTCTCTTCCGATCGTTCTGTTGCATACTTATATATTGCTTATGTATTGTCTGTGAATTGGTACTAACGTTTCATTTGGCTACTGCATAGCGATGTCGTCGTATGACGTGTACAAGGGTAAGGTTCCCGGAGTCTACGACGACTGGGAGGAGTGTCGGAGACAGGTTCACCGATTCAGCGGTAACAGTTACAAAGGGTACACCACTAGGGCCGAGGCCGAATCTAGATATGCCCGCTATCTAGCGGGAGAGGGGAGGGAGCGCTGGAGGAACCGGATGAAGACGAGTTTCATCGTGATGACCGCAGCTCTCTTCTATGTGATGGTAGTTTAGATGATCGATATCGACTTGTAATGTGAAGACAAACTCGCTACTCGCGGTCTCGAGACTTGTAATATAATGTTCTATCTTTGTTCGGTCTTTTCAATTCGGAGACTAATATGATGAATTGTATTCGGAGACTAATATGATGAATTGTATTCAGAGACTAATCTTCTATTGTATTCGATGAATCTGTTGTTGATGTGTGCTGTCTATATTTTGTCCAATTATACATTTTGTAACCTGTGCAAAAAACAGAAAATTAAAAAATAAAAAAACCTAATATTCATACTAATGGCGCATCACATCACAGTGCGCCATTAGTATGCCAAAGGATACTAATGGCGCATCATTAAATAGTGCGCCATTAGTATGCCGAAGTTACTAATAGCGCATCTTGTTGTTGTGCGCCATTAGTATGCCAAAGCACCTGGGTATACATGGCCCCTTGGGAGGCATACTAATGGCGCACTGTTGTATATACTAATGACGCATCTGAGGTGCGCCATTAGTATACCAGATACTAATGGCGCACCAGTGGTGCGCCATTAGTAAAATATACTAATGGCGTGGCACTAATGGCGCACCACTAATGCGCCATTAATGGCCAAATTAGGTGCGCCATTAGTAGGCCTTTTCCTAGTAGTGACCTGTAGAGCATATTTATAATCACCCAGTTATGTTGTGACGTTTGATAGCACACAAGGTATTTCTCTGGTATCCTGGAGTTGCATAATCTCATAGGCAAAGGAATATGTGTTGGTGAACGTGGTATTTCAAAAACATTACCTACGATCACGCAAGATCTATCTTGGAGATGCATAGAAACGAGCGGGGAGAGTGTGTCCACGTACCCTCATAGACCGAAAGTAGAAGCGTTTAGTAACGCGGTTGATGTAGTCGAACGTCTTCGCGATCCAACCGATCCAAGCACCGAACGTACGGCACCTCCGCGTTCAGCACACGTCCAGCTCAATGACGTCCCTTGAGCTCTTTATCCAATTGAGGACGTGGGAGAGTTCCGTGAGCACGATGGCGTGGTGACGGTGATGATGAAGTTACCGGCGCATGGCTTTGCCTAAGCACTAAGACGATATGACCGAGGTGTGAAACTGTGGAGGGGGCATCGCACACGGCTAAGAGAAGACTTGGTGTGCATTTGGGGTGCCCCCCTCCCACGTATATAAAGGGGGGAGGAGAGCAGGCCGGCCATAGGGGGCGCACGCCATAGTGGAGTCCAACTAGGATTCCCAATCCTAGTTGGAGTCCCCTTCCTTTCCAAGAGAGGGAGAGAGAGGGAAGGAGGAAGAGGGGAGAAGGAAAGAGGGGGTGCCGCCCCCTCCCTAGTCCAATTCGGACTAGCCATGGGGGGCGGCCTCCCTTGTGACCCTCCTCTCCCTTCCACTAAGGCCCACGAAGGCCCATGAACTTCCCGGGGGGCACTACAGCGGGACCCCACATATAGCAACGCATTTTTCCGTATCTAAAAGTCTATATATGCGTTGCTAGGGTATTTACCAACGGTTTGAGATGCGTAGCCTTATCCAGTGTTGCTAGCGCATAATGCAATTGTTACACTTCCATTGGTAAAAGGAACTGTTGCAAGAGTACAACACATAAAACTGACTTTTACAACACACATATACGTTGGTGGTTAACGTACAAGAATTCAAATCTCATCTACAAGATTTCAAATCCCATTGCTTGGCCCAAAGAATTTGCAATGCTTCAGGTGTTTTACATATAACATGTAAATAATATTTAATGCTCCACATAATGGTGATAAGTATGTATATCAAGTCGGAAGAAAAAATATACGCACAAGAGGAAGAAATCATATATTGAAAAAAACTGCGGGATTACAATAGTTGATATTATAGGAGGAATAACATCCAAATGTGATGCATAATCTGAATATTCTCTTGACACCAAAACTTAAACTGGAATCATCCATCAACATCCCTACAACTTAATTAAAACTTAACCGAGGAACATCATCCAACAAGAAAAGCATCCCTACAACTAAACTAAAACTGAAAGCAGCCATCATCGTGAACCAAACATCATCATCATCATTGCAGTATACTTGCCACGCACCCATATAATCGTCCATATATGAAGTAGTGCTTCTCTACATAAAAAAATAGAAAGGATTAGCGACTCATCTATCAAGGATGGATGAGTTAGCACTTAGCAGTGTATAAGAATTTTTAAAATTTTGATGCTCCATTGATATCTAATAATTACTAATTTAATAGAATAGCAATCCGTGCATAAATGTAAATCAACGGAGATCTGAAGTCAGTCTGCAGGCCAATCAGTGTTCGTCAATGAATTGCACAAGGGCCAAACTTTTTTGACGGGGATTAGCTGCAATAGAATCAGGGCTGCATACCTAGATGTCTAGAGGAGAAGAGAAGAACAGAGGTTAGAGAAAGGGGAAGAGAGAGACGACGAAGCCAGGAGAGGGGATTCACTCACCGGACGAGAGGACGACATGGCCACCGGCGCCGGAGCCGACGCCCGAAACCCTAGCCATCGGGGGAAGGTCGCGGGTGGGCTTTGGTGGCCACTACCGCCGGATCTAGCCGCATGGGAGGGCGCCGCAGTGTGAGGGGACGTCGGGCTATGCTTTGCGATGGCGGGATTCGCCGGACGTTGCTTGAATCAGCCGCCGCATGGTGGCGCAATGAGGAGCTGCATCAAGAGAGAGATGGGATGTGACAGGGATAAGTGGGTGGGTGGGTGATGCGGCGGATCCGGTAGCCTCCGGAGCTGCGAGGTGGGAGTAGGGCAAGGAGTCGGTGGCGAGGTGGGAGGAGTAGGGTGACGAGGCGGTTGGTGACGGTGATTTGGGAGAGAGGGGGGAAATCGGGGGATCTGTTTCTCGCGCATCCCTCTCTCATTTTCTATTTTTTGGCATATGTCCCATGATAGGGTAAGAGATGCAAATATGCAACGCATATCTACAACCTTTAACATGCGTATCTATTGTGGATTTTACAATGTATAGCTAAAATGTTGTAGAATGTGTCTTGCTTTATAACGGGTATTCTTGTAGTGACGCGATACTCCGAAACAACCCGAACCATTCCGATGTCTGAATGTAACCCTACAATATATGAATCTTTACCTCTTGACCATTTCGAGACTCCTCGTCATGTCAGTGGTCTCATCCGGGACTCCGAACAAACTTAGGTCATCAAATCACATAACTCATAATAAAAATCTCCATCGAACTTTAAGCGTGCGGACCCTACGGGTTCGAGAACTATGTAGACATGACCGAAACACATCTCCGGTCAATAACCAGTAGCGGAACCTGGATGCTCATATTGGCTCCTACTTATTCTACAAAGATCTTTATCGGTCAAACTGCATAACAACATACATTATTCCCTTTGTCATTGGTATGTTACTTTCCTGAGATTCGATCATCTGTATCACCATACCTAGTTCAATCTCGTTACCGGCAAGTCTCTTTACTCGTTCCATAATGCATCATCCCCCAACTAACTCATTAGTCACATTGCTTGCAAGGCTTATAGTGATGTGCATTACCGAGAGGGCCAGAGATACATCTCCGATACACGGACTGACAAATCCTAATCTCAATTTATGCCAACTCAACAAACACCATCGGAGACACCTATAGAGCATCTTCATAATCACCCAGTTACGTTGTGACGTTTGACAGCACACAAGGTGTTCCTCCGGTATTCGGGAGTTGCATAATTTCATAGTCAGAGGAACATGTATAAGTCATGAAGAAAGCAATAGCAATAAAACTAAATGATCATTAATGCTAAGCTATCGGATGGGTCTTGTCCATCACATCATTCTCTAATGATGTGATCCTGTTCATCAAATGACAACACATGTCTATGGTTAGGAAACTTAAGCATCTTTGATTAACAAGCTAGTCTAGTAGAGGCATACTAGGGACACTCTGTTTGTCTATGTACTCACACATGTACTAAGTTTCTGGTTAATAAAATTCTAGCATGAATAATAAACATTTATCATGATATAAGGAAATATAAATAGCAACTTTATTATGGCCTCTAGGGCATATTTCCTTCAGTCCCCCACTTGCACTAGAGTCAATAATCTAGATTACATAGTAATTATTCTAACACCCATGGAGTCTTGGTGCTGATCTATTCTGCTCATGAGAGAGGCTTAGTCAACTAGTCTGCAACATTCAGATCCGTATGTATCTTGCAAATCTCTATGTCTCCCTCCTTGAATTGATCGTGGATGGAATTGAAGCATCTCTTGATGTGTTTGGTTCTCTTGTGAAATCTGGATTCCTTCGCCAAGGCAATTGCTCCAGTATTGTCATAAAAGATTTTCATTGGACCCGATGCACTAGGTATGACACCTACATCGGATATGAAGTCGTTCATCCAGACTCCTTCATTTGCTGCTTCCGAAGCAGCTATGTACTCCGATTCACACGTAGATTCCGCCACGATGCTCTGCTTTTAACTACACCAACTGACAGCTCTACCATTCAATATAAATACGTATCCAGTTTATGACTTAGAGTCATCCGGATTAGTGTCAAAGCTTGCATCGACATAACTATTTACGACGAGCTCTTTGTCACCTCCATAAACGAGAAACATATCCTTAGTCCTTTTTAGGTATTTCAGGATGTTCTTGACCGCTGTCCAGTGATCCACTCCTGGATTACTTTGGTACCTTCCCGCTAAACTAATAGCAAGGCACACATCAGGTCTGGTACATAGCATTGCATACATGATAGAACCTATGGCTAAGGCATAGGGAATGACTTTCAATTTCTATCTATCTTCTGTAGTGGTCGGGCATTGAGTTTGACTCAACTTCACACCTTGTAACACAGGCAAGAACCCTTTCTTTGACTGATCCATTTTGAATTTGTTCAAAACTTTATCAAGGTATGTGCTTTGTGAAATTCCAATTAAGCGCCTTGATCTATCTCTATAGATCTTGATGCCCAACATATAAGCAGCTCCACTGAGGTCTTTCATTGAAAAATTCTAATTCAAGTATCCTTTTATGCTATTCAGAAATTCAGTATCATTTCCAATCAACATATGTCATCCACATATAATATTAGAAATGCTACACAGCTCCCACTCACTTTCTTGTAAATACGGGCTTCTCCAAAAGTCTGTAGAAATCCATATGCTTTGATCACACTATCAAAGCGTATATTCCAACTCCGAGAGGCTTGCACCAGTCCATAAATGGATCGCTGGAGCTTGCACACTTTGTTAGCACCTTTTGGATTGACAAAACCTTTTGGTTGCATCATATAGAACTCTTCTTTAAGATATTCATTAAGGAATGTAGTTTTGACATCCATTTGCCAAATTTCATAATCATAAAATGCGGCAATTGCTAACATGATTCGGAAAGACTTAAGCATCGCTACAGGTGAGAAGGTCTCATCATAGTCAACTCCTTGAACTTGTCAAAAACCTTTCGCAACAAGTCGAGCTTTGTAGACAGTAACATTACCGTCAGCGTCAGTCTTCTTCTTGAAGATTCATTTATTCTCCATGGCTTGCCGATCATCGGGCAAGTCAACCAAAGTCCATACTCTGTTCTCATACATGGATCCCATCTCAGATTTCATGGCCTCAAGCCATTTCGCGGAATCTGGGATCATCATCGCTTCCTCATAGTTCGTAGTTTCATCATGGTCAAGTTACATGACCTCCAGAACAGGATTACCGTAGCACTCTGGTGTGGATCGTACTCTGGTTGACCTACGAGGTTCAGTACTAACTTGATCAGAAGTTTCATGATCATCATCATTAGCTTCCTCACTAATTGGTGTACGAATCATTGGAACTGATTTCTATGATGAACTACTTTCTAATTCGGGAGAAGGTACAATTACCTCATCAAGTTCTACTTTCCTCCCACTCACTTCTTTCGAGAGAAACTCCTTCTCTAGAGATCCATTCTAAGCAATGAATATCTTGCCTTCGGATCTGTGATAGAAGGTGTACCCAACAGTTTCCTTTGGGTATCCTATGAAGACACATTTCTCCGATTTGGATTCAAGCTTATCAGGTTGAAGCTTTTTCACATAAGCATCATAGCCCCAAACTTTAAGAAACGACAACTTGGGTTTCTTGCCAAACCACAGTTCATATGGTGTCGTCTCAACGGATTTAGATGGTGCCCTATTTAATGTGAATGCAGCCGTCTCTAAAGCATAACCCCAAAACGATAGCGGTAAATCAGTAAGAGACATCATAGATCACACCATATCTAATAAGTGTGGTTACAATGTTCAGACACACCATTACGATGTGGGTTTCCAGGTGGCGTGAGTTGCGGAACTATTCCACATTGTTTCAAATGAAGACCAAACTCATAACTCAAATATTCACCTCCACGATCAGATCATAGAAACTTTATTTGCTTACGATGATTTTCCACTTCACTCTGAAATTCTTTGAACTTTTCAAATGTTTCAGACTTATGTTTCATCAAGTAGATATACCCATATCTGCTCAAATCATCTGTGAAGGTCAGAATAACGATACTCGCCGCGAGCCTCAACACTCATCCGACCGCATACATCAGTATGTATTATTTCCAACAAGTCAGTTGCTCGCTCCATTGTTCCGGAGAACGGAGTCTTAGTCATCTTGCCCATGAGGCATGGTTCGCAAGCATCAAGTGATTCACAATCAAGTGATTCCAAAAGCCCATCAACATGGATTTTCTTCATGCACTTTACACCAATATGACCTAAACGGCAGTGCCACAAATAAGTTGCACTATCATTATTAACCTTGCATCTTTTGGCTTAAATATTATGAATATGTGTATCACTACAGTCAAGATTCAACAAAAATAGACCACTCATCAAGGGTGCATTACCATAAAAGATATTACTCATATAAATAGAACAACCATTATTCTTTGATTTAAATGAATAACCATCTCGCATCAAACAAGATCCAAATATAATGTTCATGCTTAACGCTGGCACCAAATAACAATTATTTCGGTCTAAAACTAATCCTGAAGGTAGATGTAGAGGTAGCATGCCGATCGTGATCACATCGACTTTGGAACCATTTCCGCCGCGCATCGTCACCTCGTCCTTAGCCATTCTTTGTTTAATCCGTAGCCCCTGTTTCGAGTTATAAATATGAGCAACAGAACCAGTATCGAATACCTAGGCTCTACTACGAGTATTAGTAAGGTACAGATCAACAAAATGTATATCAAATATACCTTTCACTTTGCCATCCTTCTTATCCGCCAAATACTTAGGGCAGTTCCGCTTCCAGTGACCAGTCCCTTTGCAGTAGAAGCACTCAGTCTCAGGCTTAGGTCTAGACTTTGGCTTCTTCACTTGAGCAGCAACTTGCTTCCCGTTCTTCTTGGAGTTCCCCTTCTTCCCTTTGCCCTTTTTCTTCAAACTAGTGGTCTTGTTAACCATCAACACTTGATGCTCCTTCTTGATTTCTACCTCCGCAGCCTTTAGCATCGCGAAGAGATCGGGAATTGTCTTATTCATCCCTTGCATATTATAGTTCATCACAAAGTTTTTGTAGCTTGGTGGCAGTGATTGAAGAACTCTGTCAATGACACAATCACCAGGAAGATTAACTCCCAGTTGAGTCAAGTGGTTGTGGTACCCAGACATTCTGAGTATATGTTCACTGATAGAACTATTCTCCTCCATCTTGCAGCTGTAGAACTTATTGGAGACTTCATATCTCTCAATCCGAGCATTTGCTTGAAATATTAACTTCAACTCCTGGAACATCTCATGTGCTCCATGATAGTTCAAAACGTTGTTGAAGTCTAGATTCTAAGTTGTAAAGCATGGCACACTGAACTATCGAGTAGTCATCAGCTTTGCTCTGCCAGATGTTCATAACATCTGGAGTTGCTTCTGCAGTGGGTCTTGCACCTTGCGGTGCTTGCAGGATATAATTCGTCTATGCAACAATGAGGATAATCCTCAAGTTACGGACCCAATCTGTGTAGTTGCTACCATCATCGTTCAACTTAGCTATCTCTAGGAACGCATTAAGATTCAAGGGAACGGTAGCACGGGCCATTGATCTACAACAACATAGACATGCAAAATACTATCAGGTACTAAGTTCATGATAAATTAAAGTTCAATTGATCATATAACTAAAGAACTGCCACTTAGATAGATACCTCTCTAGTCATCCAAATGATCACGTGATCCATATCAAGTAAACCATGTCTGATCATCACGTGAGATGGAGTAGTTTTCAATGGTGAACATCACTATGTTGATCATATCTACAATATGATTCACGTTCTACCTTTCGGTCTCAGTGTTTCGAGGCCATATATGCATATGCTAGGCTCGTCAAGTTTAACCCGAGTATTCTGCGTGTGCAAAACTGGCTTGCACCCGTTGTATGTGAACGTAGGGTTTATCACACCCAATCATCAAAGGGTGTCTCGGCACAACGAATTGTAGCAATGGTGCATACTCAGGGAGAACACTTATACCTAGAAATTTAGTGAGAGATCATCTTATAATGCTACCACCGTACTAAGCAAACTAAGATGCATAAAAGATAAACATCACATGCAATCAAAATAAGTGATATGATATGTTCATCATAATCTTGTGCCTTTGATCTCCATCTCCAAAGCACCGTCATGACCACCATCGTCACCGGCTTGACACCGTAGCACCGTTGTCGTCTCGCCATCTATTGCTTCTACGACTATCGCTATCGCTTACTGATAAAGTAAAGCAATTACATGGCGATTGCATTTCATACAATAAAGCGACAACCATAAGGCTCCTGCCAGTTGTCGATAACTTTTACAAAACATGATCATCTCATACAACAATTTATATATCATCACGTCTTGACCATATCACATCACAACATGCCTTGCAAAAACAAGTAAGACGTCCTCTACTTTTTGTTGCAAGTTTTACGTGTCTGTTACGGGGTTCTAGCAAGAACCATTCTTACCTACGCATCAAAACCACAACGATTTTTCGTCAAGTGTGCTGTTTTAACCTTCAAGAAGGATCAGGCGTAGTCAAACTCGAGTTAACTTGACGGAGTAATGGACCACGGGTACCCCGAAGACGGCAAGATGATATTTCAAGACATCGCGGCTAGCAAGGCCGCTCAGTCTGACTACCCGGCCGGCCGCCGACTGTCGGCTGCCGACTACGCCAACCAGTCGGCTGACGACTGCAGCCCGACCCGACATCGACGAAGACAACCGTACCGCGTTGCCGTCATCTACAGCGTACCGCGTCCCCTGGGTACTGATTTATAAAGTATCCCAGGGGACAAGCATGACATGGGCCATGCCTACATGGCTTGGCATGTAAGCTACCCAAGGTAGCTTACATCCAAGGCCACTACCTAGCTTACTACCTAAGCTACCCATATAGCTTACACACCAAGCTAGCTCCACACTATATATATGTACCACACATCCATCCATCCAAGGAGGATGGACACTCACGCATGCACACAAGCACCAGCTAGCAAGCTAGCTAGCTATCCATCCATCCATCCACATGAGCACACACACTTATGGCCATGAGCATGGCCGGCCACTAGCATGCCTCGTACAGGCATTTACCAGATCAGATGCCTATGGCACTGACTCCAGATACAGCTCCAGGAGCACTTTGTACTGCCCGATGTACACCTCAGATATATGCTCAGACATGCAGGAGTAGGGGTATTATCTCTCCGGAGAGCCCCGAACCTGGGTAAACCACCGCGTGCTACTCGCATACCTGCTCCCGGTCCTATCAGCAGCAGTCCTACCCACACACTAAGCCCTTGTGGCATCTGTCGACTCGCAAGCCCCCCGTCAGAAATACCACGACAGTTGGCGCCCACCGTGGGGCGGTACTTTGCTACCGCGCTGCTGCTAGTTTCGCGGTCCGGGCGGGACCGTCTTCGTCATCTCCGCCGCGGCGTCGCGCCGTCCCTCCGGTAGCGCTCGGGGGCTCGACTTCGACCCGTCCCTGGAGCGGCCGTGCGGGACGGCATGCCCTCGCCGTCGGTCTAGCCATCTTCGTCATCTCCGCCGCGGCGTCGCGCCGTCTCTCCGGTAGCGCTCGGGGGCTCGACTTCGACCCGCCCCCGGAGCGGCCGCGCGGGTCGGCGCGTCCTCGTCGTCAGCCGCCGCCTTCGCCACCACTATCGCAACACCGGTCGTCCGTCCATGCGCGTCGCGCGCGGGGCCTCGCTTCGGTCGGCCGCCTCCATCCACGCGCTGCTTGTGTCCGTTCCCCTCCGCGCTGCGCTTTGCTCCGGCCAGAGCGGGCGATCCACCACTCATCCACTAGCCAGATACATATCAGACAACAGTCATACACTACCTATACATTGGTTAGGTGCAAACAAAAATCATCCAGACACGAATGTGTTAGCCACTAGCTCATATGCTGCTGCCGTCTGCACGCACGTCCGCTTCCTCCCGCGCGACGCCCTGCCACGGCTGCGCTTCGCCCTGCAGGGCCCCTCCCCACGCGCCCGCGGCTCGGGCCGGTCTCCTGCTCGACCTCCTCCATCTGCACACGCGAGCACTCACCTGCACTCCCCTGCACGCCCACGCTGCGCCCCCGCGCCGGCTTGCCGCGGCCGACTGCGCCGCCGTCCTGGCCGGCTCCAGGTGCCCGCCCCGCGCGATCCGGCTTCGTCCCCAACTCCAGCACCGGCGGGCCGCGCTGCTTGTCGCCGTCCCCGCCCACAGCGCCGGGTCCGGGTCCGGCTCCGACTCGCGCCTGCCGGCTGCCGCCCCGCCGGCTTCGCTCGTGGCCGCTTGCTCGCCGCTGCGGCCGGCCTCGGTCGCGTCCCTGCTACGGCCGTCTCCGCTCGTCCCGCCCCTGTCGGCTCTGCGCCCGCGCCGCGGCGGGCTTGCCGCCTCGACACCCCGGCTCCCCGCCCGCGGCCGGCTTCGGGTCGCCGGCGTTGCTCCGACCCCATGCGCGGCTCCACCGGCCGGATCCCCCGCTCCCTCTGCGCCCCGGCCGTCCGACTCCAGCTGTCCGGCTCCGCCCCGCATCGCCAGCTCTGGCTCAGCGCCCAGCCGCGGCCGCGCTGCCCCGTCCGCGCGCCTCCGCCCGTGCCCGCGCTACGCCGCCTCCCATCGCGCCCGCCGGCTTCGCTCGGGCTGCCTCCCGCCGCGCCCGCCGGCTTCGCCCGGGCCGGCTCCGGCTCCTCCTGGTCGCACGTCGGCCGCCTGCTCCACCGTGCTCCCACTGTCGTCCTATGTTACGGCCGTGCCCGAGCGCCCCCGATGGCCGCCTCCGCGTCTTCGGCCTCGCGCCCTCGCCCTCGCGTCGTTCGGCCGTGTCCGGCTACGACCCGGCGGCTGCTCCTCACCCGCCTGCTGCTCGCCGGCTGGCTCTGGGCAGGCCGGCTCTGGGGCGCCCCCCCCCCCCCCCCCCCCGCGCTCGTCCGGCCTCTCGCACGCACCCCTGGCCGCCTCGCGCCGTGCCAGCTGTCGCCCCGGCCGCCTACTCCGGCTGATCCCCCCGCGCCGTCTACTCCGCTCCACCCGCGCGGGCACCCGGTCGGCCTCTGCCGCACCCTTCGCCTCCGCCGGCTCCGGGTGGCCGGCTCGCCGCCCCGCCTCCGCCAGCACCCGGCTCGCGCCAGCGGCCCCCACTGTTCGCTGCTGCCGTCTTTTGCGGGCGGAGAAGAATGAAAAGAAAGAGAGGAGTTGTGTTCGACTGCTCAAGGCCGGTTGGAGAAAAAGAAAAAAGTCAATCGGCTTGACTGAAAAAGAGAGACAGAGAGAGAGAGAGAGAGAGAGAGAGAGAAGGTGGATCCGACTCCGCAGACTGAAGTCCGGCCGACCGCTCTGGCCAATAGCCCGCGTTACCGCTCGGCCGGCTGGTTCGTCTGCTCGCTTCGATGCCTGGCCGACTGCAAAGAGCCCGACGGCCATGTCGGGGTCTGCCTGCCCAACCGACTGCAGAAGAAAGAGAACAAGACAAAGTAGTTGCCGGAAGATCCGGCCCGACTGCTCAGCAGTCGGCCCGAATTTCAGGGGGCTACACCCAGCGGGTGCGCTGACGCGCCCCCGCGAGAGAAGAAGACAAAGTAGTTACCGGAAGATCCGGCCCGACTGCTCAGCAGTCGGCCCGAATCTCGGGGGCTACACCCAGCGGGTGCGCTGACGCGCCCCCGCGAGAGAAGAAGACAAAGTAGTTGCCGGAAGATCCGGCCCGACTGCTCAGCAGTCATCCCGAATCTCAGGGGCTACACCCAGCGGGTGTGCTGACGCGCCCCGCGAGAGAAGAAGACAAAGTAGTTGCCGGAAGATCCGGCCCGACTACTCAGCAGTCGGCCCGAATCTTGGGGCTACACCCAGCGGGTGCGCTGACGCGCCCCCGCGAGAGAAGAAGACAAAGTAGTTGCCGGAAGATCCGGCCCGACTGCTCAGCAGTCGGCTCGAATCTCGGGGGCTACACCCAGCAGGTGTGCTGACGCGCCCCCGCGAGAAAGAAGACAAAATATCTGCCGGAAGATCCGGCCAGACTGCTCAGCAGTCGGCCCTACACCCAGCGGGTGCGCCGGCGCACTCCGCGAGCGCCGAGTCGCACCGGCTATCTTCGACGACCGCGACTACACGAAAATCAATGTGAGCTCCTCACCCACATATTTTTTGCACTACGCAAGCACGGATAACCCCGAGCGTTGCTCGGGGGCTATCTCCGCATTTTATTACAATAGCATCACTATTTGCCCCGGCGCCAGCCAGCGTTGGCCCGGGGGCTGGCCGTTTGGCCTGAGACGTTAGTTCCCGCAGACGGCTTAGTACCGTGCGCGGTACCAAAGGCCCACTCTTAGTCACAGACCGCAGAGCGGCTGCCGGCTAGCAAGAGTGAACGCTGGAGGCCACCCACGCGAAAAACGCCCGGGAAGAAAAACGTTCGGGCGACCCGGCCGTTTTCCTTTACAAGTATCTACTCGGTTGAATCTGCTCCCAGACTCTGAGTACTGTACACTCCACTTCGCGGCCCACTCTCAGCCACAGACCGTAGAGCGGCTGTCCGGCAAGCAAGAGCACGGGCCAAAGAGTGGAGGGAACATGAAAAAGATTGAAGGGGGCCCAGACGAAACCGAGTCGGCACCCTCCGCATAAAACTTGCAAATGCTAAAAGCAAGCATATGATATATCTACGTGGACTAACTTTGTCTTTTGCATGATCATTTCCATGAACACTCGCCAAAAAACCTCCGCCTAACTTTGCCAAGTCGCCCAGAGGCTTGGGGGCTACTGACAGAGTAATGGACCACGGGTACCCCGAAGACGGCAAGATGATATTTCAAGACATCGGGGCTAGCAAGGCCCCTCAGTCCGACTACCCGGCCACCTGCCGACTGCCGGCTGCCGACTACGCCAACCAGTCGGCTGCCGACTCCAGCCCGACCCGACATCGACGAAGACAACCGTACCGCATTGCCATCATCTACAGTGTACCGCGTCCCCTGGGTACTGATTTATAAAGTATCCCAGGGGACAAGCATGACATGGGCCATGCCTACATGGCTTGGCATGTAAGCTACCCAAGGTAGCTTACATCCAAGGCCACTACCTAGCTTACTTCCTAAGCTACCCATATAGCTTACACACCAAGCTAGCTCAACACTATATATATGTACCACACATCCATCCATCCAAGGAGGATGGACACTCACGCATGCACACAAGCACCAGCTAGCAAGCTAGCTAGCTATCCATCCATCCATCCACATGAGCACACACACTTACGGCCATGAGCATGGCCGGCCACTAGCATGCCTCGTATAGGCATTTACCAGATCAGATGCCTATGGCACTGACTCCAGATACAGCTCCAGGAGCACTTTGTACTGCCCGATGTACACCTCAGATATATGCTCAGACATGCAGGAGTAGGGGTATTATCTCTCCGGAGAGCCCCGAACCTGGGTAAACCACCGCGTGCTACTCGCATACCTGCTCCCGGTCCTATCAGCAGCAGTCCTACCCACACACTAAGCCCTTGTGGCATCTGTCGACTCGCAAGCCCCCCGTGAGAAATACCACGACATAACTAAAGTTGGAGAAACAGACACCTGCTAGCTGTTGGAAATATGCCCTAGAGGCAATAATAAAATGGTTATTATTATATTTCCTTGTTCATGATAATTGTCTATTGTTCATGCTATAATTGTGTTAACCGGAAATCGTAATACATGTGTGAATCCATAGACCACAACATGTCCCTAGTGAGCCTCTAGTTGACTAGCTTGTTGACCAATAGATGGTTACGGTTTTCTAACCATGGACATAGGACGTCATTGATAACGGGATCACATCATTAGGATAATGATGTCATGGACAAGACCCAATCCTAAGCATAGCACAAGATCGTGTAGTTCGTCTGCTAAAGCTTTTTTAATGTCAAGTATCTTTTCCTTAGACCATGAGATTGTGCAACTCCCGGATACCGTAAGGGTACTTTGGGTGTGCCAAACTTCACAACGTAACTGGGTGGCTATAAAGGTACACTACGGGTATCCCCGAAAGTATCTGTTGGGTTGGCACGAGTCGAGACTGGGATTTGTCACTCCGTATGATGGAGAGGTATCTCTGGGCCCACTCGGTAAGACATCATCGTAATGAGCTCAATGTGACTAAGGGTTTGGTCACGAGATGATGTGTTATGAAACGAGTAAATAGACTTGTCGTAACGAGATTGAACAAGGTATCGGTATACCGACGATCGAATCTCGGGCAAGTGCTATACCGGTAGACAAAGGGAATCGTATACGGGATTGATTGAATCCTTGACATCGTGGTTCATCTAATGAGATCATCGTGGAACATGTGGGAGCCAACATGGGTATCCAGATCCCGCTGTTGGTTATTGGCTGGAGAGATGTCTCGGTCATGTCTGCATAGTTCCCGAACCCGTAAGGTCTACACACATAAGGTTCGGTGATGCTAGAGTTGTAATGGGAATTGTATGTGGTTACGGAAAGTTGTTCGGAGTCCCGGATGAGATCTCGGACGTCACGAGGAGTTCCGGAATGGTCCGGAGGTGAAGATTTATATATGGGAAGTCCAGTTTCAGTCGCCGGAAAGGTTTCGGGGTTTATCGGTATTGTACCGGGACCACCGAAGGGGTTCCGGGGGTCCACCGGGAGGGTCCACCTGCCCCGAAGGACCTAATGGGCTGTAGTTGGGTGGGAACCAGCCCCTTAGTGGGCTGGTGTGCCCCCCCCCAAGGGCCCAAGGCGCCTAGGGTTGGAAACCCTAGGGGGCCGCTGCCCCCCCCCCCGGGGGGGGGGGGGGGGAGGGGGGGCAGGCGCCCCCTAGTTGGAAACCCTAAGGGGGCCGCTGCACCCTCGAGGGGCCGCCGCCCCCCTCTAGATGGATCTAGGGGGCGGCCCCCTCTCCCCTTCCCCCTATAAATAGTGGGGGGTGGGAGGGCAACCGTACCCCTTCTCCTGGCGCAGCCCTCCCCCCTTCCTGCACCTTCTCCTCCTCCGTAGCGCTTAGCGAAGCTCTGTCGGAGAACCACGAGCTGCCGGAGCTCTCCCTCAACTTCTCCTCCCCCCTTGCTGGATCAAGAAGGAGGAGACGTCCTGGGGCTGTACGTGTGTTGAACGCGGAGGCGCCGCCATTCGGCGCTTAGATCGGAATCAACCGCGATCTGAATCGCTACGAGTACGAATCCTTCATCCGCGTTCTTGTAACACTTCCGCATCACGATCTTCAGGGGTATGAAGATGCACTCCCCTCTCTCTCGTTGCTAGTCTCCCCATAGATTGATCTTGGTGATGCGTAGAAAATTTTTAATTTCTGCAACGGTCCCCAACAGTGGCATCATGAGCTAGGTCTATGCGTAGTTTCTATGCACAAGTAGAACACAAGTTGTTGTGGGCGTCGATTTTGTCAATTTACTGGCCGTTACTAGTCTTATCTTAATTCGGCGGCATCATGGGATGAAGCGGCCCGGACCGACTTTACACGTACACTTACGTGAGACAGGTTCCACTAACTGACATGCACTAGTTGCATAAGGTGGCTAGCGGGTGTCTGTCTCTCCCACTTTACTCGGATTAGATTCGATGAAAAGGTTCCTTATGAAGGGTAAATAGAAATTGGCATATCACGTTGTGGTTTTGGCATAGGTAAGAAATGTTCTTGCTAAGAAACCTATAGCAGCCACATAAAAATTTGCAACAACAATTAGAGGACGTCTAACTTGTTTTTGCAGCATATGTCGTGTGATGTGATATGGCCAAATGGATGTGATGAATGATATATGTGATGTATGAGATTGATCATGTTCTTGTAACAGGAATCATGAGTTGCATGTCGATGAGTATGACAACCGGCAAGAGCCATAGGAGTTGTCTTAATTTATTTATGACCTGCGTGTCAAACATTAACGTCATGTAATTACTTTACTTTATTGCTAAACCGTTAGCCATAGTAGTAGAAGTAATAGTTGACGAGACAACTTCATGAAGACACGATGATGGAGATCATGATGATGGAGATCATGGTGTCATGCCGGTGACGATGATGATCATGGCGCCCCGAAGATGGAGATCAAAAGGAGCAAAATGATATTGGCCATATCATGTAACTATTTGATTGCATGTGATGTTTATCATGTTTTTACATCTTATTTGCTTAGAACGACGGTAGCATAAATAAGAGGATCCCTCATTAAAATATCAAGAATTGTGTTCCCCCTAACTGTGCACCGTTGCTAAGGTCCGTTGTTCCAAAGCACCACGTGATGATCGGGTGTGCTAGGTTCTAATGTTCGCATACAACGGGTGTAAGCGAGATTTACACACGCAATACACTTAGGTTGAGTTGACGAGCCTAGCATGTACAGACATGGCCTCGGAACACGGAAGACCGAAAGGTCGAACATGAGTCGTAGAGAAGATACGATCAACATGAAGATGTTCACCGATGATGACTAGTCCGTCTCACGTGATGATCAGACACGGCCTAGTTGACTCGGATCATGTATCACTTAGATGACTAGAGGGATGTCTATCTGAGTGGGAGTTCATTAAATAATTTGATTAGATGAACTTAATTATCATGAACATAGTCTAAAACTTTGCAATATGTCTTGTAGATCAAATGGCCCATGCTAATGTTGCCCTCAACTTCAACGCGTTCCTAGAGAAAACCAAGCTGAAAGACGATGGTAGCAACTACACGGACTGGGTCCGTAACCTGAGGATTATCCTCATAGCTCCTAAGAAAGCATATGTCCTTGAAGCACCCCTAGGTGATGCACTTGTTTTCCCAGCAACTCAAGACATTATGAACGCCTGGCAGTCGCGTAGTGATGATTACTCCCTAGTTCAGTGCGGCATGCTTTACAGCTTAGAACCGGGGCTCCAAAAGCGTTTTGAGCAGCACGGAGCATATGAGATGTTCCAAGAGCTCATGCCCGGGTCGAGAGATATGAAGTCCCCGACAAGTTCTACAGTTGTAAGATGGAGGAGAATAGTTCTGTCAGCGAGCACATACTCAAAATGTCTGGGTTGCACAACCACTTATCTTAGCTGGGAGTTAATCTCCCAGATGATGCGGTCATTGACAGAATCCTTCGGTCACTCCCACCTAGCTACAAGAGCTTTGTGATGAACTTCAATATGCAGGGGATGGAAAAGACCATTCCTGGGGTATATTCAATGCTGAAATCAGTGGAGGTGGAGATCAAAAAGGAACATCAAGTGTTGATGGTGAATAAAACCACTAAGTTCAAGAAAGGCAAGGGTAAGAAGAACTTCAGGAAGGACGGCAAGGGAGTTGCCGCGCCCGGTAAGCCAGTTGCCGAAAGAAGCCAAAGCATGGACCCAAGCCTGAGACTGAGTGCTTTAGTTGCAAGGGAAACGGTCACTGGAAGCGGAACTGCCCCAAGTACTTAGCGGATAAGAAGGTCGGCAATACCAAAGGTATATGTGATATACATGTTATTGATGTGTACCTAACCAGCGCTCGTAGTAGCTCCTGGGTATTTGATACCGGTGCCGTTGCTCATATTTGTATCTCAAAACAGGAGCTGCGGAATAAGCGGAGACTAGCGAAGGACGAGATGACGATGCGCGTCGGGAATGGTTCCAAGGTCGATGTGATCGCTGTCGGCACACTACCTCTACATTTACCAACGGGATTAGTTTTAAACCTCAATAATTGTTATTGAGTACCAGCTTTGAGCGTGAACATTGTATTTGGATCTCGTTTAATGCGAGATGGATACTCATTTAAATCTGAGAATAATGGTTGTTCTATTTATATGAGAGACATGTTTTATGGTCATGCCTCGCTGGTCAATGGTTTATTCTTGTTTAATCTCGAACATGATGTTACACATATTCAAAGTGTCAATGCCAAAAGATGTAAGGTTGATAATGATAGTCCCACATACTTGTGGCACTGCCGCCTTGGTCACATTGGTGTCAAACGCATGAAGAAACTCCATGCAGATGGACTTTTGGAGTCTCTTGACTATGAATCATTTTACACGTGCGAACCATGCCTCATGGGCAAAATGACCAAGACTCCATTCTCTGGAACAATGGAGCGAGCAACCAACTTATTGGAAATCATACATACTGATGTGTGCAGTCCAATGAGCGTTGAGGCTCGCGGTGGTTATCGCTATGTTCTCACCCTCATGGATGACTTAAGTAGATATGGGTATGTCTACTTAATGAAACACAAGTCCGAGACCTTTGAAAAGTTCAAGGAGTTTCAGAGTGAGGTTGAGACTCAACGTGACAGGAAAATCAAGTTCTTACGATCAGATCGTGGGGGAGAATATTTGAGTCATGAATTTGGCATGCACTTGAGGAAATGTGGAATCGTTTCACAACTCACGCCGCCTGGAACACCTCAACATAATGGTGTGTCTGAACATCGTAATCGCACTCTATTGGATATGGTGCGATCTATGATGTCTCTTACTGATCTACCGCTATCATTTTGGGGTTATGCTATAGAGACTGTCGCATTCACTTTAAATAGGGCTCCGTCGAAATCCGTTGAGACGACACCGTATGAATTGTGGTTTGGGAAAAACCTAAGCTGTCATTTCTGAAAGTCTGGGGATGCGATGCTTATGTCAAGAAACTCCAACCTAAAAAGCTCGAACCCGAATCGGAAAAATGCGTCTTCATAGGATACCCTAAGGAAACTATTGGGTATACCTTCTGAGGGAGTCCCGGATTAGGGGTTCTCCGGACAGCCAGACTGTTGGACTATGAAGATACACGATTGAAGACTTTGTCCCGTGTCCGGATGGGACTCTCCTTGGCATGGAAGGCAATCTTGGCAATACAGATATGTAGATCTCCTTCCTTGTAACCAATTCTGTGTAACCCTAGCCCCCTCCGGTGTCTATATAAACCGGAGGGTTTAGTCCGTAGGACAAGAACAATCAGACCATAGGCTAGCTTATAGGGTTTAGCCTCTACGATCTCGTGGTAGATCAACTCTTGTAATACTCATATCATCAAGATCAATCAAGCAGGAAGTAGGGTATTACCTCCATCGAGAGGGCCCGAACCTGGGTAAACATCGTGTCTCCTGCCTCCCATTACCCTCTGCCTTAGATGCACAGTTCGGGACCCCCTACCCGAGATCCGCCGGTTTTGACACCCACACCTTCTACCTCAGATCCGAAGGCAAGATCTTTGTTGCCAAGAATGGATCCTTTCTAGAGAAAGAGTTTCTCTCGAAAGAAGTAAGTGGGAGGAAAGTAGAACTTGATGAAGTATTGCCTCTTGAACCAGAGAGTAGCGCAGCTCAAGAAAATGTTTCTGTGGTGCCTACACCGACTAGAGAGGAAGTTAATGATGATGATCATGAAACTTCAGATCAAGTTGCTACTAAACTTCGTAGGTCCACAAGGACACATTCCGCACCAGAGTGGTACGGCAACCTTGTCCTGGAAATCATGTTGTTAGACAATGGTGAACCTTCGAATTATGAAGAAGCGATGGCTGGCCCGGATTCCGACAAATGGCTTGAAGCCATGAAATCCGAGATAGGATCCATGTATGAAAATGAAGTATGGACTTTGACTGACTTGCCCGATGATCGGCGAGCCATAGAAAATAAATGGATCTTTAAGAAGAAGACAGACGTGGATGGTAATGTAACCATCTATAAGGCTTGGCTTGTCGCTAAGGGTTATCGACAAGTTCAAGGGGTTGACTATGATGAGACCTTCTCACCCGTAGCGAAGCTAAAGTCAGTCCGAATCATGTTAGCAATTGCCGCATTCTATGATCATGAGATATGGAAAATGGACGTCAAAACGGCATTCCTTAATGGTTTCCTTAAGGAAGAATTGTATATGCTGCAGCCGGAAGGTTTTGTCGATCCTAAGAATGATGACAAGGTATGCAAGCTCCAGCGCTCATTCTATGGGCTGGTGCAAGCATCTTGGAGTTGGAACATTCGTTTTGATGAGATGATCAAAACGTTTGGGTTTACGCAGATTTATGGAGAAGCCTGTGTTTACAAGAAAGTGAGTGGGAGCTCTATAGCATTTCTCATATTATATGTGGATGACATACTATTGATGGGAAATGATATAGAACTCTTGGAAAGCATAAAGTCCTACTTGAATAAGTGTTTTTCAATGAAGGACCTTGGAGAAGCTGCTTACATATTAGGCATCAAGATCTATAGAGATAGATGGAGACGCCTCATTGGTCTTTCACAAAGCACGTACCTTGACAGGATATTGAAGAAGTTCAATATGGATCAGTCCAAGAAGGGGTTCTTGCCTGTATTGCAAGGTGTGAGATTGAGAACGGCTCAATGCCCGACCACGGCAGAAGATAGAGAAAAGATGAGTGTCATCCCCTATGCCTCGGCCATAGGGTCTATTATGTATGCCATGCTGTGTACCAGACCTGATGTAAACCTTGTCGTAAGTTTGGTAGGAAGGTACCAAAGTAATCCCGGCGTGGAACATTGGACAGCAGTCAATAATATCCTGAAGTACCTGAAAAGGACTAAGGATATGTTTCTCGTTTATGGAGGTGACGAAGAGCTCGTTGTAAAGGGTTACGTCGATGCTAGTTTCGACACAGATCTGGATGACTCCAAGTCACAAACCGGATACGTGTATATTTTGAATGGTGGGGCAGTCAACTGGTGCAGTTGCAACCAAAGCGTCGTGGCGGGATCTACATGTGAAGCAGCGAACATGGCAGCCTCGGAGCCAGCACATGAAGCAATCTGGATGAAGGAGTTCATTACCGACCTAGGATTTGTTCCCAATGCGTCGGGCCCGATGACTCTCTTCTGTGACAACACTGGAGCCATTGCCCTTGCCAAGGAGCGCAGGTTTCACAAGAAGACCAGGCATATCAAGCGTCGCTTCAACTCCATTCGTGAAAATGTTCAAGATGGAGACATAGAGATTTGTAAAGTGCATACAGACCTGAATGTCACAGATCCGTTGACTAAACCTCTTCCACGTGCAAAGCATGGTCAACACCAGAACTCTATGGGTGTTCGGTTCATCCCAATGCAACTAGGTTATTGACTCTAGTGCAAGTGGGAGACTGTTGGAAATATGCCCTACAGGCAATAATAAAATGGTTATTATTATGTGTCCTTGTTCATGATAATTGTCTATTGTTCATGTTATAATTGTGTTATCCGGAAATCGTAATACATGTGTGAATACATAGACCACAACATGTCCCTAGTGAGCCTCTAGTTGACTAGCTCGTTGATCAATAGATGGTTATGGTTTCCTAACCATGGACATAGGATGTCATTGATAATGGGATCACATCATTAGGATAATGATGTGATGGACAAGACCCAATCCTAAGCATAGCACAAGATCGTGTAGTTCGCCTGCTAAAGCTTTTCTAATGTCAAGTATATTTTCCTTAGACCATGAGATTGTGCAACTCACAGATACCGTAAGGGTACTTTGGGTGTGCCAAACGTCACAACGTAACTGTGTGGCTATAAAGGTACACTACTGGTATCCCCGAAAGTATCTGTTGGGTTTGCACGAATCGAGACTGGAATTTGTCACTCCGTATGATGGAGAGGTATCTCTGGGCCCACTCGGTAATACATCATCGTAATGAGCTCAATGTGACTAAGGGTTTGGTCACGGGATGATGTGTTACGAAACGAGTAAATAGACTTGTCGTAACGAGATTGAACAAGGTATCGGTATACCGACGATCGAATCTCGGGCAAGTGCTATACCGGTAGACAAAGGGAATCGTATACGGGATTGATTGAATCCTTGACGTCGTGGTTCATCCGATGAGATCATCGTGGAACATGTGGGAGCCAACATTGGTATCTAGATCCTGTTGTTGGTTATTGGCTGGAGAGATGTCTCGGTCATGTTTGCGTAGTTCCCGAACCCGTAGGGTCTACACACTTAAGGTTCGGTGATGCTAGAGTTGTAATGGGAATTGTATGTGGTTACCGAAAGTTGTTCGGAGTCTTGGATGAGACTCCGGACGTCACGAGGAGTTCCGCAATGGTCCGGAGGTGAAGATTTATATATGGGAAGTCCAGTTTCAGTCACCGGAAAGGTTTCGGGGTTTATCGGTATTGTACCGGGACCACCGAAGGGGTTCTAGGGGTCCACCGGGAGGGTCCACCTTCCCCGAAGGACCTAATGGGCAGTAGTTGGGTGGGAACCAGCCCCTTAGTGGGCCGGTGCCCCCCCCCCCCCGGGCCCAAGGCGCCTAGGGTTGGAAACCCTAGGGGGCCGCTCCCCCCCCCGGGGCGGGCGCCCCCCTAGTTGGGAACCCTAAGGGGGCCGCTGCCCCCACCCCGAGGGGACGCCCCCCCCCCCCTCTAGATGGATCTAGGGGGCCGGGCCCCTCTCCCCTTCCCCTTATAAATAGTGGGACGGGCGCTTAGATCGGAATCAACCGCAATCAGAATCGCTACGAGTACGACTCCTTCATCCGCGTTCTTGTAACACTTCCGCATCGCAATCTTAAAGAGTATGAAGATGCACTCCCCTCTCTCTTGTTGCTAGTATCTCCATAGATTGATCTTGGTGATGCGTGGAAAATTTTTAATTTCTGCAACGATCCCCAACACTAGCCACATGTGTGCGAAGCATGTCGGTAGAACCAGTCTCATCAACGCGGTCATGCATGTAATATCGGTCCGAGCCGCTTCATCCAACAATACCGCCAAATCAAAGTAAGACGTTGCTGGTAAGCAGTATCACTATTATCGGCCACAACTCATTGTGTTCTACTCGTGCATATAACATCTACGCATAGTCCTGGCTTGGATGCCACTATTGGTGAATGTAGTATTTCAAAAAAATTACCTACGATCACGCAAGATCTATCTAGGAGATGCATAGAAACAAGCAGGGAGAGTGTGTCCACGTATCCCCGCAGACCGAAAGCGGAAGCGTTTAGTAACGCGCTTGATGTAGTCGAACGTCTTCGCGATCCAACCGATCCAAGCACCGAACGTACGGCACCTCCGCATTCAGCACACGTTCAGCTCAATGATGTCCCTCAAGCTCTTGATATAGTTGAGAACGAGGGAGAGTTCCGTCAGCACGATGGCGTGGTGACGGTGATGATGAAGTTACCGGCGTAGGGATTCACCTAAGCACTACGACGATATGACCGAGGTGTGTAACTGTGGAGGGGGGCACTGCACACGGCTAACAGAAGACTTGGTGTGCCTTTGGGGTGCCCCCATCCTACGTATATAATGGTGGGAGGAGACGAAGCCGGCCATAGGAGGGCGCACGCCATAGGGGAGTCCTACTGGATTTCCCAATCCTAGTTGGAGTCCCCTTCCTTTCCAAGAGAGGGAGAGAGAGGGACGGAGGAAGAGGGGAGAAGGAAAGAGGGGGTGCCGCCCCCCTCCCTAGTCCAATTCGGATTGTCCATGGGGGGCGGCCTCCCTTGTGGCCCTCCTCTCTTTTCCACTATGGCCCATGAAGGCCCATGAACTTCCCGGGGGGTTCCGGTAACCCCCGGCACTCCGAAACTCATCCGAAACAACCCGAACCATTCCGGTGTCTGAATGTAACCTTACAATATATGAATCTTTACCTCTCGACCATTTCGAGACTCCTCGTCATGTCTGTGATCTCATCCGGGACTCCGAACAAACTTCGGTCATCAAATCACATAACTCATAATACAAATCGTCATCGAACGTTAAGCGTGCCGACACTATGGGTTCGAGAACTGTGTAGACATGACCGAGACACATCTCCGGTCAATAACCAATAGCGGAACCTAGATGCTCATATTGGCTCCTACATATTCTACGAAGATCTTTATCGGTCAAACCGCATAACAACATACGTTATTCCCTTTATCATCGGTATGTTACTTGCCCGAGATTCGATCGTCGGTATCACCATACCTAGTTCAATCTTGTTACCTGCAAGTATATCTTTACTCGTTCCGTGATGCATCATCCCGCAACTAACTCATTAGTCACATTGCTTGCCAGGCTTATAGTGATGTGCATTACCGAGAGGGCCCAGAGATAGCACTTCGATACACGGAGTGACAAATCCTAATCTCGATCTATGCCAACTCAACAAACACCATCAGAGACACCTTTAGAGCATCTTTATAATCGCCCAGTTACGTTGTGATGTTTGATAGCACAAAAGGTGTTCCTCCAATATTCGGGAGTTGCATAATCTCATAGCCAGAGGACATGTATAAGTCATGAAGAAAGCAATAGCAATAAAATTAAACAATCATTAATGCTAAGCTAACGGATGGGTCTTATCCATCACATCATTATCTAATGATGTGATCCCGTTCATCAAATGACAACACATGTCTATGGTCAGGAAACTTAACCATCTTTGATTAAGGAGCTAGTCTAGTAGAGGCATACTAGGAACACTCTGTTTGTCTATGTATTCACACGTGTACTAAGTTTCCGGTTAATACAATTCTAGCATGAATAATAAACATTTATCATGATATAAGGAAATATAAATAACAACTTTATTAGTGCCTCTAGGGCATATTTCCTTCAATATGTATATGACATGAAGAAAGCTATAGCAATATAACTGAACGATCAACATGCTAAGCTAACGGATGGGTCATGTCCATCACATCATTCTCCTAATGATATGACCTCGTTCATCAAATGACAACACATGTCTATGGTTAGGAAACTTAACCATCTTTGATTAACGAACTTGTCTAGTAGAGGCTTACTAGGGACACAGTGTTTTGTCTATGTATTCACACATGTATCAAGTTTCTGGTTAATACAATTCTAGCATGAATAATAAATATTTATCATGATATAAGGAAATATAAATAACAACTTTATTATTGCCTCTAGGGCATATTTCCTTCGGTCTCCCACTTGCACTAGAGTCAATAATCTAGATTACATTGTAATGATTCTAACACCCATGGAGTCTTGGTGCTGATCTTGTTTTGCTCATGGAAGACGCTTAGCCAATGGGTCTGCCACATTCAGATCCGTATGTACTTTGCAAATCTCTATGTCTCCCTCCTTGACTTGATCATGGATGGAGTTGAAGCGTCTCTTGATGTGTTTGGTTCTTTTGTGAAATCTGGATTCCTTCACTAAGGCAATTGCTCCAGTATTGTCACAAAAGGTTTTCATTGAACCCGATGCACTAGGTATTACACCTAGATCGGATATGAAATCCTTTATCCAGACTCCTTCATTCAATGCTTCCGAAGAATCTATGTACTCCGCTTCACACATAGATCCCGCCACGACGCTCTGCTTGGAACTGCACCAACTGACAGCTCCACCATTCAATATAAATATGTATCCGTTTTGTGACTTAGAGTCATCCGGGTCAGTGTCAATGCTAGCATCGACATAACCATCTATGACGAGCTCTTTGTCACCTCCATAAACGAGAAACATATCCTTAGTCCTTTTCAGGTACTTCAGGATGTTCTTTACCGCTGTCTAGTGATCCACTCCTGGATTACTTTGTTAAGCTAGACTTATGGCTGAGGCATAAGGAATGACTTCCATTTTCTCTCTATCTTCTGCAGTGGTCGGGCATTGAGTCTGACTCAACTTCACACCTTGTAACATAGGCAAGAACCATTTCTTTGACTGGTCCATTTTGAACTTCTTCAAAACTTTATCAAGGAATGTGCTTTGTGAAAGTCCAATTAAGCGTCTTGATCTATCTCTATAGATCTTGATGCCCAATATATAAGCAGCTTCACCGAGGCCTTTCATTGAAAAACTCTTATTCAAGTATCCTTTTATGCTATCCAGAAATTCTATATCATTTCCAATCAACAATATGTCATCCACATATAATATTAGAAATGCTACACAGCTCCCGCTCACTTTTTTGTAAATACTGTCTTCTCCGAAAGTCTGTATAAAACCATATGCCTTGATCACCTCATCAAAGCGTATATTCCAACTCCGAGATGCTTGCACCTGTCCATAAATGGATTGCTGGAGCTTGCACAGTTTGTTAGCATCTTTAGGATCGACTAAACCTTCTGGTTGCATCATATACAACTCTTCTTTAAGAATCCATTAAGGAATGCAGTTTTGACGTCCATTTGCCAGATTTCATAATCATAAAATGCAGCAATTGCTAACATGATTCGGACAGACTTAAGCATCACTACGGGTGAGAAGGTCTCATCATAGTAACTTGTCGAAAACCTTTTGCGACAAGTCGAGCTTTGTAGACAGTAACATTACCATCAGCGCCAATCTTCTTCTTGAAGATCCATTTACTTTCTATGGCTCACCGATCCTCGGGCAAGTCAACCAAAGTCCACATTTTGTTCTCATACATGGCTCCTATCCTAGATTTCATGGCCTCAAGCCACTTATCGGAATTTGGGCTCATCATCGCTTCTTCATAGTTCGTAGGTTCATCATGGTCTAGTAACATGACTTCTAGAACAGGATTATCATACCACTCTGGTGCGAAACATGCTCTGGTTGACCGACAAGGTTCGGTAGTAACTTGATGTGAAGTTTTATGATCATTATCATTAGCTTCTTATCTAGTTGGTGTAGGCATCATGAGAACGGTTTTCTATGATGAGCTACTTTCCAATTCGAGAGAAGGTACAATTACCTCATCAAGTTCTACTTTCCTCCCACTCACTTCTTTTGAGAGAAACTCCTTCTCTAGAAAGGATCCATTCTTAGCAACAAAGATCTTGCCTTTGGATCTATGATAGAAGGTATACCCAACAATTTCTTTTGGGTATCCTATGAAGACGCACTTCTCCGATTTGGGTTCGAGCTTATCAGGCTGAAGCTTTTTCACATAAGCATCGCAACCCCAAACTTTAAGAAACGACAGCTTAGGTTTCTTGCCAAACCATAGTTCATACGGTGTCGTCTCAACGGATTTAGACGGTGCCCTATTTAACGTGAATGCAACTGTCCCTAATGCATAACCCCAAAACGATAGTGGTAAATTGGTAAGAGACATCATAGATCGCACCATAGCTAATAAAGTACGGTTACGACTTTCAGACACACCATTACGCTGTGGTGTTCTAGGTGCCGTGAGTTGTGAAACTATTCCACATTATTTTAAATGAAGGCCAAACTCGTAACTCAAATATTCGTCTCCGCGATCAGATCGTAGAAACTTTATTTTTCTTGTTACGATGATTCTCCATGTGACTCTGAAATTCTTTGAACTTTTCAAATATTTCAGACTTGTGTTTTATTAAGTAGATATACCCATATCTGCCCAAATCATCTGTGAAGGTCAGAAAATAATGATACCCGCTGCGAGCCTCAACACTCATCGGACCGCATACATCGGTATGTATTATTTCCAATAAGTCAGCGGCTCACTCCATTGTTCCGGAGAACGGATTTTTAGTCATCTTGCCCATGAGGCAATGTTCACAAGCATCAAATGATTCATAACCAAGTGATTCCAAAAGCCCATCTGCATGGAGTTTCTTCATGCGCTTTACACCAATATGACCTAAACGGCAGTGCCACAAATATGTTGCACTGTCATTATCAACTTTGCATCTTTTGGCATCAATATTATGAATATGTGTATCACTACGATCCAGATTCAATAAACCATTCACATTGAGTGTATGACCACAGAAGGTTTTATTCATATAAACGGAACAACTATTATTCTCGGACTTAAATGAATAATCGTATTGCAATAAACATGATCTAATCATATTAATGCTCAATGCAAACACCAAATAACATTTATTTAGGTTCAATACTAATCCCGAAGGTAGAGGGAGTGTGCGATGGTGATCGTATCAACCTTGGAATTACTTCCAACACACATCGTCACCTCGTCCTTAACTAGTCTTTGTTTATTTTGCAACTCCTATTTCGAGTTACTACTGTTAGCAACTAGACCAGTATCAAATGTCGAGGGGTTGCTATAAACACTAGTAATGTACTTACCAATAACATGCATATCCAATATACCTTTGTTCACTTTGCCATCCTTCTTATCCGCCAAGTATCTGGGGCAGTTCCACTTCCAGTGACCATTTCCTTTGTAGTAGAAGCACTCAGTTTCAGGCTTGGGTCTAGCTCTGGGCTTCTTCACGGGAGTGGCAACTTGCTTGCCATTCTTTTTGAAGTTCCCTTTCTTTCCCTCGCCCTTTTTCTTGAAACTAGTGATCTTGTTAACCATCAACACTTGATGCTCTTTCTTGATATCTACCTTCACCGATTTTAGCATCGCGAAGAGCTCAGGAATCATTTTCGTCATCCCTTGCATATTATAGTTCATCACGAAGTTCACTAGCTTGGTGATAATGACTAGAGAGCTTTGTCAATCACTATCTTATCTGGAAGATTAACTCCCACTTGATTCAAGCGATTGTAGTACCCAGACATTCTGAGCACATGCTCACTGGTTCAGCTATCCTCCTCCATCTTGTAGGCAAAGTACTTGTCAGAGGTATACCTCTCGACACGGGCATGAGTCTGAAATGCCAATTTCATCTCTTGGAACATCTCATATGCCCCATGGCATTCAAAACATTTTTGAAGTCCCGATTCTTAGCCGCAAAACATGGCGCACTAAACTATTAAGTAGTCATCATATCGAGCTTGCCAAATGTTCATAATGGCTGCATCTGCTACTGCAATAGGTCTGTCACCTAGCAGTGCATCAAGGACATAATTCTTCTGTGCAGCAATGAGGATAAACCTCAGATCACGGACCTAGTCCGCATCATTGCTACTAACATATGTCAACTTATTTTTCTCTAGGAACATATCAAAAAATAGTGAAGCTACAACGCGGGCTATTGATATACAACATAATTTGCAAATACTATCAGAACTAAGTTCATGATAAATTAAAGTTCAATTAATCAAATTACTTAAGAACTCCCACTTAGATCGGCATCCCTCAAGTCATCTAAATGATACGTGATCCAAATCAACTAAACCATGTTCGATCATCACGTGAGATGGAGTAGTCATCAATGGTGAACATCTCTATGTTGATCATGTCTACTATACGATTCACGGTCAATCTTTTGGTCTCCAGTGTTCCAAGGTCATGTCTGTACATGCTAGGATCATAAAGTTTAACCCGAGTATTCCCCATGTGCAAAACTGTCTTGCACCCATTGTATGTGAATGTAGAGCCCATCACACCCGATCATCACGTGGTGTCTCAGCACGACGAACTGTCTCAACGGTGCATACTTAGGGAGAACACTTATACCTTGAAATTTTAGTAAGGGATCATCTTATAATGCTACCGTCGTTCTACGCAAAATAAGATGCATAAAAAATAAACATATTATGCAATCAAAATATGTGACATGATATGGGCATCATCATCTTGTGCTTTTGATCTCCATCTTCAAAGCACCGTCATGATCTCCATCGTCACCAGCTCGACACCTTGATCTCCATCGTTGTGTCATGGTCGTCCCGCCAACTATTGCTTCTACAACTATCGCTAACGCATAGTGATAAAGTAAAGCAATTACATGGTGTTTGCATTTCATAAAATAAAGCGACAACCATAAGGCTCCTGCCAGTTGCCGATAACTTTTACAAAACATGATCATCTCATACAACAACGTATATCACATCATGTCTTGACCATATCGCATCACAACATGTCCTGCAAAAACAAGTTAGATGTCCTCTACTTTGTTGTTGCAAGTTTTACGTGGCTGCTACGGTCTTCTAGCAAGAACCGTTCTTACCTACGCATCAAAACCACAATGGCGATTTATCATGTTTGCTATTTTAACCTTCAACAAGGACCGGACGCAGTCAAATTCGATTCAACTAAAGTTGGAGAAACAGGCACCCGCCAGCCACCTTTATGCAAAACTAGTTGCATGTCTGTCGGTGGAACCGGTCTCATGAATGTGGTCATGTAAGGTTGGTCCGGGCCGCTTCATCCAATAATACCACTGAATCAAAATAAGACATTGGTCATAAGCAGTATGATGATCACAGCCCACAACTCTTTGTGTTCTACTCATGCATATCATCTACACATAGACCTGGCTCAGATGCCACTGTTGGAAATGTAGCATGCAATTTGAAAAACAAATCCTACGCTCATGCAAGATCTATCTAGGATATGCATAGCAACGAGAGGGGGAGAGTGTGTCCACGTACACTCGTAGACCGAAAGCGGAAGCGTTTGACAACGTGGTTGATGTAGTCGAACTTCTTCTCGTTCTAACCGATCAAGCACTGAACGTACGATACCTCCGAGTTTTGCACACATTCAGCTTGATGACGTCCCTCGAACTCTTGATCTAGCAAAGTGTCGAGGAAGAGTTCCATCAGCACGACAGCGTGGTGACGGTGATGGTGAAGTGATCCGCGCAGGGCTTCGCCTAAGCACTACGTGAATATGACCGGAGGCGTAAACTATGGAGGGGGGCGCCGCACACGGTTAACAATTGTTGGTGTGTGTTCTAGCGGTGCCCCCCCCACATATATATAGGTTGGAGTGCAGAAGAGGCAGCCAAGGGGGCGCCCCAATTTGGTCTCCCCCCTTCCATAAGTTCCGGAGGGGGAAGGAAGGACGAAGGGAGGAGGGAAGGAAGGGGGAGGCCGAATCCCTCCCCTTCCTTCTATCTTCCTCTCTTTCCTTCTCCTCCTATTTCGGCCTATATGGGGGCGCACCAGACCCTTAGGGGCTGGTATGTCCCCTTCTTGGCCCGTTAGGCCCATATAGTTGCCGGGGGGTGCCCGGAACCCCTTCCGGTGACCCGATATGTACCCGGTACCCCTGGAACACTTCCGGTGTGTAGGATCGAAAGTATGTCTAGAGGGGGGTGATTAGACTACTTGACCAAATAAAAATCTAGCCTTTTCCCAATTTTAGTTCTTGGCAGATTTTAGCTATCTTAGCACAAGTCAAGCAATCTACACACAATTCAAGCAAGCATGCAAAAGAGTATATGAGCAGCGGAAAGTAAAGCATGCAACTTGCAAGAATGTAAAGGGAAGGGTTTGGAGGATTCAAACGCAATTGGAGACACGGATGTTTTTGTCGTGGTTCCGATAGGTGGTGCTATCATACATCCACGTTGATGGAGACTTCAACCCACGGAGGGTAAGGGTTGCGCGAGTCCATGGAGGGCTCCACCCACGAAGGGTCCACGAAGAAGCAACCTTGTCTATTCCATCATGGCCGTCGCCCACGAAGGACTTGCCTCACTAGCGGTAGATCTTCACGAAGTAGGCGATCTCCTTGCCCTTACAAACTCCTTGGTTCAAATCCACAATCTTGTCGGAGGCTCCCAAGTGACACCTAGCCAATCTAGGAGACACCACTCTCCAAGAAGTAACAAATGGTGTGCTGATGATGAACTCCTTGCTCTTGTGCTTCAAATGATAGTCTCCCCAACACTCAACTCTCCCTCACGGGATTTGGATTTGGTGGAAAGAAGATTTGAGTGGAAAGCAACTTGGGGAAGGCTAGAGATCAAGATTCATATGGTTGGAATGGAATATCTTGACCTCAACACAAGTGTAGGTGGTTCTCTCTCAGAAAATGTGTATTGGAAGTGTAGGTATGTTCTGATGGCTCTCTCCACGAATGCAGAGTGGGTGGAGGGGTATATATAGCCTCCACACAAAATCTAACCGTTACACACGATTAGCCAAACTCGGTGGGATCGAATAGTTAAACTCGGTCGGACCGATTCAGCAAACCTAGTGACCGTTAGGATTTTCGGTGGGACTGAGATGTAACTCGGTAGGACCGATATGGTTAGGGTTAGAGCATAACGTAATCTCGGTGTGACCAATTACACAAACTCGGTGGGACCGATTTTGGTAATAAGCTAACCAGAGAGTTGGTCAGGTAAACTCGGTGGGACCGATTCGCTCATCTCGGTGAGACCGAAATGTTACAAAAGGGAAACAGAGAGTGTACATTGCAATCTCGGTGGGACCGATCGCTCATCTCGGTTGCACCGAGACGTTACGAGGGGAAACAGAGAGATTACAATCCCATCTCGGTGAGACCGAGATCCCTATCGGTGAGACCGATTTGCCTAGGGTTTGTGGCAATGGCTATGACATTTGAAACTCGGTGGCGCCGGATAGAAAGAATCGGTGGGGCCGAGTTTGACTTTTGGTTTAGGTCATATGTGGATGTGGGAAGGTAGTTGAGGGTTTTGGAGCATATCACTAAGCACTTTGAGCAAGCAAGCCATTAAGCAACACCTCATCCCTTCTTGATAGTATTGGCTTTTCCTATAGACTCAATGTGATCTTAGATCACTAAAATATAAAATGTAGAGTCTTGAGCTTCAAGCTTGAGCCAAACTTTTTGTCCTTAGAATTTTGAGGGATCCACTTTCCTCATCCATGCCATGCCATTCATTGAGCTTTTCCTGAAATATTAATCTAGGAATAATGTTAGCCCAATGAGCTATATGTTGTTAGGAATTACCAAAACCACCCAGGGATAGTTGCACTTTCAATCTCCCCCTTTTTGGTAATTGATGACAACATATAGATCAAAGCTTCGACAAATGATAATAAGAGTGAAAGATATTGTCGCTTTGAGAAGTATGTGAAAAGCAAGAGCTCCCCCTAAATTTGTGCATATCTTAAGATTTGCTTTGGACTGCAAATGCACAATGAGTTAGGATCATGGGTTACTCTTCCATGTCACATACATCTTGGTGGAGCGCTCAAAATGATAAGAATTAAATACATGCACTCATCACCAAGCAAATTGAATGATCAAATAGGGATAAAATGATAGTATCATCCAACAAGCATTAATGTAGCATATGATCAAACACACATGATCATCCAAGTATCAAAAACAAGCAAATAAAGTTCAACCACCAAAGCAAGAGAATAAAAAGCAACGCTCTCTCTCGAAGCCTATGATCTATACATTTTTCTCCCCCTTTGGCAACAAGTTACCAAAAAGTTTATAGAAAATGCATAGCACTAAAATGTCTCTCAAGCTTGGTCTTCAGGTGGTGGTGTCCGGAGAACTCCAAGAACGAAGGCTTCAGTTGATGTAGATGGAGCTGTTGGAGTAGGTGCTGGAGCTGGTGGCACTGAAGCTGTAGCTGGTTCAGATGAAGTGGCTCTGGTGTCTGATACTGGTACTGCAGTTGACCTCTAAGCTCTAGGCACTCTGGCAAATGCCTCAGTTGTTGTCTTGCCCTTCCTCTCCTGCATGTCATCCTGAAGTTGCTCCACAACAGACTGGATCTCAGTTACCTTCACATCCATGTCATAGAACTTCTGCTCCATGATTCTTTCCAAGCTCTCGTGGTTTCGAGTCAGGGTGGCCAGTCCTTTCTCAATCCTTAGAGTGGATGCAATCAAGTAGCCAAGCTGATCTTGCTTGCTTTTTAGAAGATACTGAGATGCCTCCTCCTAGGTTGGCATCTTGGCAGCTATCTCCATATTTGCCTTCTCCTTCTTTGCTTGTGCTTGTACTGAGGATGGTTCATCTTCATCCATAACCACTTGGTTATCCTCAAAGTCAGGATGGAGAACAAAGTGTTCCTTATCCAACAGATATTTTCCTGTGCCCATCTTTGAGTTAATCAACTCCTGAATTTGTGGGGCATATCCACAACTTCTCTTTTGGTCTGTTGCTGTCCTCTTGATAGTCTCAACCATGAGGCTCATGACCTTGAATTTCTGTGGCACATCAAATATGTGTAGCAAATTAATTGCATGCCATCTGATCATGTTGTGGTCACCTAACTTGGGCAAAAGAGTGTGCCTTAGGATCCAGTTGATCGTTGGCAGTCCTGACAGAAGAAAATGGACTGACCCAAACTTGAAAGTCTCAAGAGCTTTGTCTGGGATCTCCTTGTACATCTGTGACATAGAATTGTGATCCATCTTTTTCTTGGCATAAACATCCAAGTCATCTTCTTCTTCCTTTGGGGCATTGATCAGATTGGCCCATTCCTCAATAGTTGATTGGTATCTCGTTCCTTCAGACATCCAAACTATTCTGCCATCTGGATAGAAATGTGCTGTGGAGTAGAATTGCATAATGAGCTCATCATTCTAGTTTGTGAGCTTCTTCCCAACAAAGTCTGCAACTCCACATGCACTGAAGCTGTCATACACTCCAGGATAGTGTTCTTCATTCTTCTTCATGTAGGTCCAGTCGACCCACCTCATATCACACACTATAGGCTTCTTGCCCAACAAGATTGTCTCATAGAAATCTTGTTGTTCCTTTGTGTGGAGCCTGTAATCAACAGCAGTCCTTCTCCTGGTGGCATATGGATCTGACTCTCCATAGCCTCAACCCTGAGTCTCTCCTGATCTTCATGTACTCAGCCACAGGATGAGCATCGTTGTGGTCTGGAATTTTTGGTTTGAGCTTCCTCAGGAATTGTCCTTCATCATCTTCATCAGCAGCAACTTCATGCACTGGGGCCTTGTTCTTCTCAGAGCTGGTATACTCCTGGTATTCCTCTTAGGTGCACTCTTGGGCTTGGAGGCAGCATTGGGTGCTTCTTTGGGCTTTGATGAAGCAGCCCCTGTCCTGATAGCACTAGTAGAAAGCAGGCCTATTGTCCTGGTTCGTAAGGGCTTTTTGTCCCGGTTCCTGAACCGGGACTAAAGGGTTGTTACTAATGCCCTGACCCTTTAGTCCCGGTTTTAACCAGAATTGGGACAGATGGGCCTCCATGTGGCCTGCGCGCTAAGCCCAGGCAGGAGGGCCTTTGGTCCCGGTTCGTGGCACCAACCGGGACCAATAGGCCTCCACGCGTCAGCATTTCTGTGGCTGGGGTTTTTGTTTTTTTTAAAGGGGGGGGTTGGGGGCTTAATTTAGGTATTTCATATATTGTGTTAGATAGCTAATTAATAGAGAGAAGTGTCCTCTCTTATGTCCGTGCTTGGTCGACGCTACGTATACTATACATACGTATAGAGAGGACTAGACACGCTAGCTAGCTAGTAAGCAAACGAAGGAAACAGAAGATCTTCATGAACACATATGCATACAGAGAGAAGTGATATCGACCACCTCTCCTTCTCCGAGAGATTGGTTGAACAACAAGTTCTCTTATATCTATCGTCCGACACTACCAGCTACATATATACAATAATTATCTCTTACAAATATAATCTCCTACATTATGGACGCATGGTCCACATAGTATTCTCCGTCTTCAGCGATCACGTGGTCAAGAAAGAATGCCGCCAATTCCTCTTGAATTGCTCGCATGCGATCTGGTGCTAGGAGTTCATTCCGCATCCGAAACATCTAATTTGAAGAAGGGGGTCAATACATATATATATAAATGAATGAAACTCAACACAAATGATGGTAATAAAATAAAATTGTGAATATTGTTATTTACACACTTCATATTGTTCGTCAGTGTACCCGCCCCGCTCACAAGTCGTGTGGCGGATGGACTCGCAGACGTAGTATCCACAGAAATCATTCCCTTGTTCCTGCCACAACCACTTTACAAGAAATAGAGGTCAATCAAACTGATAAGCAAGAATGCCAAATGGTATTGATGAAACTAGCACTTGAATCACTAGGAGATGCGCGGAACATGCTACTATAGTACTTACTTTCGGGTGTCTAATTTGCAGCTCCTTCGGCAGTCCCGGAACTTTTTTGGTGAATTTTCTCCAAACCCTGTCGGACAAAGAAAACAATTAGTTGATATCAGGAAATGAACAAAGTTGCTGATATGGTGGATAATGATCAATTTAACTTACTTCTTGAGGATTTCAGTCATGTCCGCATACTCCTGGGGATCTTTTCGTCTAGAGTCCAAGATAGTTACTACTCCCTTCTCAAGAATAATCTCTAGGAGAATATAGTGGTAACTGCGCACGCATGCATAACTCATCAATTACATTACTATAACCTGGACTAATATATAAGGGAAACCGAATATGCACAAGACAGTAACACTCACTTGAAGTTGTAAGGAAAGAGTATTATATCTTTGTGTTCATTTATTTTGCATGATCGTAGCAAGTTGGCCTCGGTTTCTTCGGGCCTTTTGTCAACCTCAGTTGCATCTATGAGATATGTGTTAACGAACCCAATATCACCGATTTGTCTTTTCTTCAATTCGGCGATCTTCAATCTGCATAATATAGTGAGGATAATTATAAATACATGCAATGAAAGAGCTGAGCTATATAGAGAAACTTAATGACAGAAGTAGTAGTACTTACAGACAGTAGCAGGTGACCTTGTTTTATCGAGTGCCAATTGATTGAAAAACTGATAGAACTCCTCAAATGGAATAGGAAATAGTTCAATTCCAAAGAGGTCATGCTCCGGTTTAACTCTCGCATACAAAGTACTCCTCCCCCCAGACTCTCTGCAGATTTTCATGTACCAATCATGCAATCTTCGCATCATCGTTGATAGAGATTTTTCATCTTTGACGAGAGGCTTGCCGTACTCGTATCTGTGTATCTGCACATCCATGGGATCATAATGTACTTCATCGGGCAGGTAATCATCAAGATTGCTATAACCGGGCACCGTCCTCGGATCGACGATGTCGCTAGGCACCTTGAGCGGGGGCACGATTGCTTCGCTTGTTCGCCGAGCTGGGCAATTTGTTTCCCAGCTGCTCGTCGTTCTTTCAGCCTTTGATCACTGACTATACTTCCCGACCGCTCTGCTTCGGCCCATGTCTTTGCAATAATGCACTCATAGTTGCCTTTTGGCGGAGACTTGGGTGGTTTTGCCAGGGCAGCCAGAGTGCGCTTCACTTTCACCGGATCTACCTTCTCCTCCGGAGGTGGATGTATCTTTGCTTTCAACCCTTGAAACCAGTCATCCACCTCGCTTCGCGCGATCCTCGCGTTCTCCTCCGGGGTCCTCTCGTATGGTTACTTCTCTGGAGTCTTCAGAGAAGGACCGAATCTATATGTCCTCCCGCCTCTGGCTGTACTGCTAGACGTCGGCTGAATAGACGGAGCGGCCGTATTCTTTACTTGCTTACAAGGCAGAGGAGAAAGACTACGACGCGCTGGGGCAGCTGCCGGAGTGGTGGCGGGTCTCTTCCGCCCTTGCTGACGAGGCGGACAAGGAGGAGGCTGGCTGCTCGGGCGCGCCGGCGCAGGAGGAGAAGGAGGCGGAGTGCTGCCACGCGCCGGAGAAGGAGCCGGCCGAGGGCCCTGATCGTCACTCGCCGGAGGAGGAGGCGGTGGAGGAGGCAGAGTGCCCTAACTCGCCGGAGGAGGAGGAGGAGGCGGAGGCGTCTAGTTCGGAAGGTTGATGAGCTCCTTCCGCCATAGGCATGGAGTCTTCAGAGAAGAACCCAGCCGAGTCTCCCCTTCTCCGGTAGGGTGGTCAAGCTGGAGGTCCTCAAATCCCTCCGTTATTTCATCCACCATCACCTTGGCATATCCTTCTGGAATCGGCCGGCAGTGAAAAGTTGCGCCGGGTTCATTAGGAAAAACAGAGCCAACAGTCGCCTTGACCTTCATATTAATCCATTGCGTCATAAGGTGGCAATTTTGAGCCTCCGTGATAGCATCCACGGGATAGCTGGCAGGAGCCGTCAAGACAAGCTGCGGCTGAAGCACCTCGGTGGAAGCCACGCTGCTTCTCCGCTGAGATGGTGGGGTAGCTTCAGGGGAAGCTTCGGCAAGTCGTTTGTTGCGATTTGCTTCTCGTTCCTCTATCGCTTGTACCCTTGCGTGCAGCGCCTGGAGTTCGGTCTGCTGCACTTTTTTCCTCCTCTCGTGGCTTTTGTAACCGCCTGCGTCCGGAAACCCAGCCTTCCACGGAATGGAGCCTGGCGTGCCTCGTGTCCGTCCAGGGTGCTCAGGATTTCCGAGGGCCTTTGTGAGCTCGTCGTTCTCTCTGTCTGGAAGGAACGTCCCTTTCTGCGCTGGAGCGATATAGTGCCGAAGCTTCATCAAGGGTATGTCAAGTTGCTCATCCGTCCAAATGCACTTCCCTGTTATAGGGTCCAAGGTTCCGCCAGCCCCGAAGAACCAACTCCGGCAACGGTCTGGCCAGCTCATTGTCTCTGGTTTGATCCCTTTTGCAACCAGATCATTCTCAGCCTTGGCCCACTTAGGCCGGGCTACGAGGTAGCCACCTGACCCCGTGCGATGGTGAAGCTTCTTCTTCGCAGCATTTTTCTTGTTTGTCGCCAACATCTTCTTACTCTTTTCCGATGTCTTGTGGGCCACAAATGCAGGCCAATCATCTCTGGTCTTCTCATATATGCCCTTGAATTCTGGTGTCTCTTTTTTCTCGACAAACCTATTCAAGTCTTTCTTCCACCTCCTGAATAGGTCTACCATCCTCTTAAGAGCAAAAGACTTGATTAATTGCTCTTTAACTGGCTTCTCCGGATCATCCTCTGGCGGTAGGGTGAAATTTGTCTTCAGCTCAGTCCAAAGATCATTTTTCTGCATATCATTGACGTAAGACACCTCAGGGTCTTCTGTAGCCGGCTTGAACCATTGTTGGATGCTGATCGGGATCTTGTCCCTAACCAGAACCCCACACTGAGCAACAAATGCCTTCTTTGTTCGGATGGGTTCAATAGGTTGGCCGTCGGGCGCGATTGCTATGATCTCAAACCTTTCATCCGAGCTCAACTTTTTCTTTGGGCCTCGTCTCTTTACCTCAGTTGTGCTCGATCTGGAGGGCTAGAAAAAAGAGCAAAGACTTAATTAATATGTGTACATACCAAAACAATGAATGCATCAATTAGCTAGTCAGCACAGGCTTAACTAATATATATACCTGGCCGGACTCGGTTCGGTCACCGGAGCCGTCATCACGGTCTCCTTCTTGCACCAGCATTGGGTCACCGGAGCCGTCCTCACGTTCTTCTTCTTGCACCGGCATTAGGTCAGCAGAGCCAGCTTCTTCACCCTCTCCTTCCAGGCCATCAGTGTCGTTGAGAAACAACGAGACGGCATCACTTCCTTGTGCGATTATGTCCCTCAACATCGCTTCGTTTGCTTCGTCTCGGGCGGTGTCCATAGTTTCTACAAATATTTACAAGATGGCAATTATTATTCAAACATGACAAATGGATATATTAGTGGCAAACGTAGAACTAGCTAGCTAAACATAGTAAGGAATCATATATATTAATTAGTGGCCTCGACGCTGCTTCTCTAGGGTTTGGGGTGGCCTCGACAATGCTTCAAGGGTTTGGGGTGGCCTCGAGAACGCTTCAAGGAGGGGGTAATATCGACCCCCCCCCACGTGTTGAAGCTATTGGGAGGCGGTATATCGACAACGACGACAATACATCTATGTCCCTCGACGACCCTCGTTCCCGATAAAAAAAAGAGGAAGAAGAAGAAAAAAAAGAGGAGAAGAAAGAATAGAGGAGAAGAACTCCTCTATTCTTTCTTCTCCTCTTTTTTTTTCTTCTTCCTCTTCTTTTTTTATCCTCTTCGTCCTCTCATGTTCGAGAGGATCGCTGAGGGGTCGGGAGGTTGCCTAGTGCCGAGCGATCCTCGACCCCTCGAACCCTCGACCCTAGTTCCCGACCCTCGACCCCTCGGCGATCCTCGACACCCTCGTTCCCGATAAAAATTAAGAAGAAGAAGAAGAAGAAGAAGAAAAGAGGAGAAGATCGAAGAAAAAAAGAGGAGAAGAAGAAAGGAATAGTGGAGAAGAAGAGAAAATAGAATATTTCTCTTCTTCTCCACTATTCCTTTCTTCTTCTCCTCTTTTTTTTCTTCTTTTTTCTTCTTCTTATTTATTTCTCCTCTTCTTCTCCTCTCCTCTTCTTCTTTCTTTCCTCTTCTTATTTTCTTCTTTCCTATCCTTCTTTTTCTAAAATTGTAACTTTTGCATATATAAAACTTTTCTAAAAGTGTAACTTTCTATATATGAACAAAAAACTTTCTATGAACAAAAAAACATTTTTAACATATATATTTAGCAAATTCTAGCCACATACATCACATACACATATACATTATAGCCACATACACATATACATCACATATGAACAAAAAAATAAACTAATAAAAATAAAAATAAAACATATTGCAACATATGAACAGAAACATATAGCCACATACATACACATACATTATATATATGAAAAAAATTAAACTAATAAAAAAATTGTTGGCGCCGGCGGGGCAGAGGGGCATGGCGGCAGCGGTGGCGCCGGCGTGGCAGGGCAGGGGCGGCTGGGCGGCGCGCGGCGCCAGCGCAGGGCAGGGGCGGCGGCGCGGCGGCCGCGCAGGAGAGGGGCGCAGGGGAGCGGGACGGGAGGGGGTTGTGCTCACAGGGGCGGCGGCGGTGGCGACGGCGAAGGCGATCAGCCTGACAGCGTCGGTGGCGGCAGCGACGGCGAAGGCGAGCAGCCTGATGGCGTCGGTGGCGATGGCGACGAGGAGGAGCAAGGGCGTCGGGCGGCGACGGCGACGAGGAGGAGTAGGGGGCGTCGGGGGAGAAGTGCGTGATTTGGTCGAAAACTGCTAAGTGTTTGCTTATATAGAAAAGGCTTTGGTCCCAGTTCATGGCACCAACCGGGACCAATGCCCCCCTTTAGTCCCGGTTGGTGCCACCAACCGGGACCAAAGGTCCCTTTTCAGCAGCCCAAAGGGCGGGAAGCGGCGCCCTTTGGTCCCGGTTGGTGGCACCAACTGGGACTAAAGGGGGGCATTAGTCCCGGGTCGTAGCACCAACCGGGACTAATGCCCCCCTTTAGCCCCGGTTGGTGCCAAAAACCGGGACCAAAGGCCTGTGCTACCCCGAACCCAAATATTTAGTCCCACCTCGCTAGTTGAGAGGGAGGCGCACCTGTTTATAAGGTGCGGTGCGCCATCCCTCTCAAGCTCCTCTCCAAAGCAGGCTTTCAAGCCTAACACTGCAATCTGTGCCTGTGGGCCAACTGGGCCTCCCGCGGGCCTGAATCCTGGCCCATGGTAGGGTTTCTAGTCGTATTCAGGCCGTGGGGGCCCAGTAGGTGGCACTTTTTTTGTTTTTTGTTTTTTTTGTTTCTACCTAGAACTAAATACTTATTGTTGCTATATTTAATTTTTTTTCCAGTTTTTTTGTTTTGTTTTCTGCATTATTTATTTTCTTTTGTTTCTTGCTTTATTTTTTAATTCTTTTAGCTTTTAGTTTTAGAAAAATTATAAACTTTCTGTTAGTGCCATTAGTTTTCAAATTTGAAAACACTTTTCTAGTTTTTTTTTCTTTGTTGCTTTATTTATTTTATTTTGTTTCTTGCTTTATTTTTTAATTCTTTTTGCTTTTAGGTCAGCAAAATTATAAACTTTCTGTTAGTGCCATTAGTTTTAGAAAAAATATAAACTTTCTGTTAGTGCCATTAGTTTTCAAATTTGAATAGTTAAAATTTGAATTCTTTGAAATTTATGTGAATCACAAGTTTGTGATTAAATTTACTAAAAAAATGAACATAGATGCACCTATAGAGAAAATTCGACCTAAATTCATAGTTTTCAAATGAACTCTGAAAAAGTTGGCATAGCATACTTGTTTGTTACAAATTTGGCATGGTATCATCATAATAGTTGCGGGAGAAAGTCTTCACTTTTTCTTCGCTTGTGTCATTTTCTTATTGCGCCGTAACCATGGATAATCTTCATCGTTTATTAGGATGCTTGGGTCAGCCTTGACATTGAAGGGAGGAATTTCATGAAACCTTTCATAATCTTTAGACATGTCTATCTTGCCCTCCGCTCCCAGGATGTCCCTTTTTCCAGAAAGAACTATGTGGCGCTTTGGCTCATCGTATGATGTATTCGTTTCCTTATCTTTTCTTTTTCTCGGTCTGGTAGACATGTCCTTCACATAGATAACCTGTGCCACATCATTGGCTAGGACAAACGGTTCGTCAGTGTACCCAAGATTTTTCAGATCGACTGTTGTCATTCCATACTGTGGGTCTACATGTACCCCGCCTCCAGACAGATTGACCCATTTGCACTTAAACAAAGGGACCTTAAAATCTTGTCCGTAGTCAAGTTCCCATATGTCTACTATGTAACCATAATATGTGTCCTTTTCCTTCTCGGTTGTTGCATCAAAGCGGACACCGCTGTTTTGGTTGGTGCTCTTTTGATCTTGGTCAATCGTGTAGAATGTATTCCCATTTATCTCGTATCCTTTGTAAATCAATACAGTCAAAGATGGTCCCCTGGACAACAAGTACAACTCATCACAAACAGTGTTGTCACCTCTGAGACGTGCTTCCAACCAACTGCTGAAAGTCCTAATCTGTTCACATGTAATCTAGTCGTCGCACTGCTCCGGGTGTTTGGAGCGCAGACTGTTCTTGTGTACATCGACATACGGGGTCACCAAGGTAGAGTTCTGTAGAACTGTGTAGTGTGCCTGAGACCAAGAATGCCCGTCCCTGCATATTATTGAGTCCGCTCCTAGCGTGCCTTTTCCAGTTAGTCTCCCCTCATACCGTGATTTAGGGAGACCTATCTTCTTAAGGCCAGGAATGAAGTCAACACAAAACCCGATGACATCCTCTGTTTGATGGCCCATGGAGATGCTTCCTTCTGGCCTAGCACGGTTACGGTCATCTCTCAAAGGGGAACATATTGTGTAGAAATACGGGCCCTAGAATGACAATCTCGTCGACTAGATGAACTAGGACATGCGTCATGATATTGAAGAAGGATGGTGGGAACACCAGCTCGAAACTGACAAGACATTGCGCCACATCACTCCTTAGCCTTGGTACCATTTCTGGATCGATCACCTTCTGAGAGATCGCATTGAGAAATGCACATAGCTTCACAATGGATAATCGGACGTTTTTTGGTAGAAGCCCCCTCAATGCAACCAGAAGCAGTTGCGTCATAATCACGTGGCAGTCATGAGACTTTAGGTTCTGGAACTTTTTCTCTGGGATATTTATTATTCCCTTTATATTCGACAAGAAGCCAGTCAGGACCTTCATACTGAGCAGGCATTCAAAGAAGATTTCTTTCTCTTCTTTCGTAAGAGCGTAGCTGGCAGGACCTTCATACTGCTTCTGAGGCATGTCATCTTTTTCGTGCAAATGTTGCAGGTCCTCCCGTGCCTCAGGTGTATCTTTTGTCTTTCCATACACGCCCAAGAAGCCTAGCAGGTTCACGCAAAGGTTCTTCGTCACGTGCATCACGTCGATTGAAAAGGGGACCTCTAGGTCTTTCCAGTAGGGTAGGTCCCAAAATATAGATTTCTTCTTCCACATGGGTGCGTGTCCCTTAGCGTCATTCAGAACAGCTAGTGCGCCGGGACCCTTTCCAAAGATTACGTGTAAATCATTGACCATAGCAAGTACGTGATCACCGGTACGCATGGTGGGCTTCTTCCGGTGATCTGCCTCGCCTTTGAAATGCTTGCCTTTCTTTCGACATTGATGGTTGGTCGGAAGAAATCGACGATGGCCCAGGTACACATTCTTCCTGCATTTGTCCAGGTATATACTTTTAGTGTCATCTAAACAGTGTGTGCATGCGTGGTATCCTTTGTTTGTCTGTCCTGAAAGGTTACTGAGAGCGGGCCAATCGTTGATGGTCACGAACAGCAAAGCCTTTAGGTTAAATTCCTCTTGTCCATGCTCATCCCACGTACATACACCATTTCCATTCCATAGCTGGTAAAGTTCTTCAACTAATGGCCTTAGGTACACATCAATGTCGTTGCCGGGTTGCTTAGGGCCTTGCATGAGAACTGGCATCATAATGAACTTCCGCTTCATGCACATCCAAGGAGGAAGGTTATACATACATAGAGTGACCGGCCAGGTGATGTGATTGCTGCTCTGCTCCACGAAACAATTAATGCCATCCGCGCTTAAAGCAAACCATACGTTCCTTGGGTCCTTTGCAAACTCATCCCAGTACTTTCTCACGATTTTTCTCCACTGCGACCCGTCAGCGGGTGCTCTCAACTTCCCGTCTTTCTTATGGTCCTCACTGTGCCATCGCATCAACTTGGCATGCTTTCCGTTTCTGAATAGACGTTTCAACCGTGGTATTATAGGAGAATACCACATCACCTTCGCAGGAACCCTCTTCCTGTGGGGCTCGCCGTGAACATCACCAGGGTCATCTCGTCTGATCTTATACCGCAATGCACCGCATACCGGGCATGCGTTCAGATCCTTGTATGCACCGCGGTATAGGATGCAGTCATTAGGGCATGCATGCATGTATCTTCTCCACCTCCAATCCTACAGGGCATACGACCTTCTTTGATGCGTATGTACTGTTGGGCAATTCGTTATCCTTTGGAAGCTTCTTATTCAATATTTTGAGTAGCTTCTCAAATCCTTTGTCAGGCACAGCATTCTCTGCCTTCCACTGCAGCAATTCCAGTACGGTACCGAGCTTTGTGTTGCCATCTTCGCAATTGGGGTACAACCCTTTTTTGTGATCCTCTAACATGTGATCGAACTTCAGCTTCTCCTTTTGACTTTCGCATTGCGTCCTTGCATCGACAATGACCCGGCGGAGATCATCATCATCGGGCACATCGTTTGGTTCCTCTTGATCTTCAGCAGCTTCACCCGTTGTATCATCATTGGGCACATCGTCTGCTTCCTCTTGATCTTCACCAGCTCCCCCCGTTGCAGCATCACGGTATTCAGGGGGCACATAGTTGTCATCATACTCTTCTTCTTCGTCGTCTTCCATCATAACCCCTATTTCTCCGTGCCTCGTCCAAACATTATAGTGTGGCATGAAACCCTTGTAAAGCAGGTGGGTGTGAAGGATTTTCCGGTCAGAGTAAGACTTCGTATTCCCACAATCAGGGCATGGACAACACATAAAACCATTCTGCTTGTTTGCCTCGGCCGCATCGAGAAACTCATGCACGCCCTTAATGTACTCGGAGGTGTGTCTGTCACCGTACATCCATTGCCGGTTCATCTACGTGCATTATATATAATTAAGTGTCCAAATTAATAGAAGTTCATCATCACATTAAAACCAAAGTACATACATAGTTCTCATCTAACAACATATAGCTCTCCAGAGCATCTAATTAATTAAACCATACATTGAAACTATGTAAAACATTTTAATGCGAAAACAAAGGCGATCATAATCGCAACCAAGGTAACAATTGATCCAACGGCATAATGATACCAAGCCTCGGTATGAATGGCATATTTTCTAATCTTCAAGCGCATTGCATCCATCTTGATCTTGTGATCATCGACGACATCCGCAACATGCAACTCCAATATCATCTTCTCCTCCTCAATTTTTTTTTATTTTTTCCTTTAAGAAATTGTTTTCTTCTTCAACTAAATTTAACCTCTTGACAATAGGGTCGGTTGGAATTTCCGGTTCACATACATCCTAGATAAATAAAATCTATGTCACGTTGGTCCGCATAATTTTCATAAACAATAAATGAACCAATAGTTATAAAGATTAATATACATACCACATCCGAATCATAGACAGGACGAGGGCCGACGGGGGCGGATACCAAAACCATCGCACTATATAAGATGCAATAATAAAAGTAAGAAAATGATACAAGTATCTATCTAAACATACAAGTAAGAATATTTTTCCTTTCAGAAAGAAGATAAGAACAAGAGGCTCACCACGGTGGTGTCGGTGATGAGATCGGCACGGGTGATCGAGCTTTGAGGTCGAGCTTCGAGAGGAGAAAGCTTAACTAGTGTGGCTCGGGCATTTCATTGAACACCTCATGTGCATAGGAGGTGAGCTAGAGCACCACAAACCCCTCCCCTCGCCGGCCCAGAAAAACAGAGCACTGGAGTGCTCTGCTCGCGGGCGAGGGTATATATAGGCACCTCATTGTTCCCGGTTCGTGGCATGAACCGGGACTAGAGGCCCCCCTTTGGTCCCGGTTCAGGCCACCAACCGAGACCAATGGTGGTGGGCTAGGAGCCAGGCCCATTGGTCCCGGTTCGTCCCACCAACCGGGACCAATGGCTCGGCCGGCCCCCTGGGCTCACGAACCGGGTCCAATGCCCCCATTGGTCCCGGTTCTACTCTGAACCGGGACTAATGGGCTGACCCGGCCTAGACCATTGCCCCCTTTTCTACTAGTGTAGCATCACCCATAAGCTTCTGTGCCTTAGGTGCTGGTGCAGCAACCTCTTCTTCCTCTTCCTCTTCTGAATCTCTCCTCATAGAGGGTTTTCCAAGAACTCTGGCAATAGTGGTTCTGACTCTCTTTTTCTTCTTATCTTGGCCAATAGCTTCCTCTTCTGACTCAACGGTAAACTTTATGGTTTCTCCAGTGGCAACCTTCCTAGGTTTGGAAGTGGGAACTCTTCTTGCAGGTGCCTTCTTCTGCATACCTGGCTTTGTGGCTGCAGTTGAGCCATATTCCTTTTTGAGCACTTTCTTCTTTGAAATGGCCTCATCCTCTACTGCCACATAATCCTCATCCTCAGATTCTGAGGTTCTCTTCCTCCTTGTCCTGGTGGCAGCTTTGGGCAAATTGCTGGGAGTGCTTCTGCTTCCTTCATCTGAGCTGCTAGAGGGACTAGTGCCCTCACTCATGTGAATCTGCTCTTCTGACTTGTTCTGGCTGTCACTTTGGTCTGACATACTGCAAACACTGACTGCTGACCCCGTGAAGAGTTATAGATGAGATAGAGTGGATGAGCATCACAAAATACAGAGATTTTTCCAAAAGAATGATTCAAAAACTTAGTTTTAGTTTTCCATAGAAAGCATTTCGGATCAACTGATTTGCAAACTCGGTGATACCGAAGAAGTTTTTGGAACCTAAACTAGTGAACTCGGTCAGATCGAGTCACAGTTCGGTGGCACCGAGACTGCTAGGGTTTCACAAAGTCCTGAACTCGGTCACACCGATTTGCAATTCTTGGTCAGACCGAGAACCACATGTGCAATGGCCTTGGCCGAATCGGTGGAACCAAGTTCTGCAACCCGGTGGGTCCGAGATGGTTTCGGCGGAAACCTAACCCTAAATTTTCAAATTGCATCTATTCTAAGGATTGTTTTGACTGGATAGAGGTGTTTCAATCATGGCAAGAATCATAATGAACACAGTGTGCTGAGAATCGGACGAGGATAGCACTATGATCGAGTTCATACCCTAGTTCGGCGATGAACTCGCTACGGCGGCAACGGTGGAGACAAAATCCGTTGACGGCGGCGGAGACCAGCGACAGGAGGCGGCTGGCGACGAAGTCGACGATCCGGAGACCTAGAAGGCAGAGCGAGCTATGTGCGGGCAAAGAGGTTTGGAGAAAGTTTTCCAAATTTTGCCTGTGTGAATATATAGCCCGACCCTGTCGGTGTGACTGAGTGGAACAACTCGGTGGCACCGAGATGCATAACTGTTGACAGTTACAGCAACTCGGTGTGACCGAAAAGTTCAAATCGTTTGCACCGAGATGAAAACCTAGATCGACTTAGTGATCTCGGTATGACCAAAATGGAGGAATCGGTCAGACCGAAAAGCACAAAGAAGTTTTGGAAGTTTAAGTCTATGACGAATCGGGGACTCCGAGTGCTCCTCACACAAAGTGGTTTGAATCTGACTTGATCAAATTTTGTGACGTGGCATGAATAGAGTTTGAGACGAGAAAAGCATAGATAGCTAGAGAGGGTTCTTAGGCATTCTTGTCCATCCACTTGGCAAAAGAAAAGAAAACCAATCAATCAAAACAACAAGTGGATGTTCTCGAATGAGTAAAATATGCAATCAACATGCTCACACAATAAAATGGCAATTGAAATATGTGGCAAAGCATGCACAACCAATTCTAGAATCTATCAAACAATTTGCGATGACTAGGTCATCTATATATGAGTATATTGACTTAGGAGTCAAATGAGAACATTTGATCATAGGTCATACTCATCGTTTAAGCACAAGTGGGGTTACCACTTTTACATAAAGCATTGTTGTGTTCACACCATTAGAGTTGCTTTAGCTCAATTCTTAGAGTAAAGCTCCCCCTAGATGTGAGATCCCCCCTAAGAGGGATGAACTAACCTTGGGTTTTGTCGATGATGACTTCATGTAGATGTTGAAGATGTGGATGCTCAATGTTGATGTAGATCATTTGGAGCTATCCATTGGAGTGAGTTGCACTTTCAATACCTACACGGGTTAGTCCCACAAGGAACAAAGAAGAATATCCATAGACATAGAGTGATGCACACACAAGATGATGTCTATGAAAGCTTTTAGGTTACCTTGTCCCTTGTCTTACCGACAAGAGGGTTTGTGACTCCTTGAACTAGTGCAAGATGTGGAAGTTGATTGCACTTGTTCTTGCCAAGATGGTAAGAGTGAAGTATGTTGGCGGAGTCACCCTCGAGAACTCTCTAGTTCTTCTTCTTCGGGATCCACACCATCTTGATGGGCATCCTCGGTGTTGTAGTTGTACTTGATGAAGTGGAACTTGAAGTAGTCTTGGGAATCCACTTGACCAAGGCCTTAGGAGCTTCTTCAAATGCATCAATTTCCTGTTGAAGCTTGTCCTTGCCTTTTTGCTTGTGGTCTTGTGGGGGAAGATCATCTTGAGCTTGTGTCCCTTTGAAAGAAGTAGGATCATACTTCTCTTGTTGAGGAACAAACTTCGTCTTGGGGTATTCATCTTCTTCCCACTCAACTCCATTGGCATTGAACTTTCATTCAAAACCAACACCTTGGTTCTTCCGGTGCCTTCCTTTCTTGCGTACCATTTCCTCAAATTGCTTACTTCCGGCAAGGCTCTTATAAACACCTTTCTCTATAATTCCCTTCAATAAGCTATTTTCTTGCTCAAGCATAACTTGGCTAAGAGAATCATTAGTGGAATCAAGAGAACTACTAGAAGCAACAATATTGGATTTAGCATGATTATTGTTACTACTAGAGGAAGAATCTTTCTTGTTCTTGTTACTAGACTTGACTTGAGGCATGTAAGTGGATAAGAGTAACCGCTTGGCAATGTAAGAAGAACTTTTCTTATGAAGATCATCATTGATTGCTTTTAAGAACTCATGCTCTTGCTCAAGGTTGAGCTTTTCAAAGCGTAATTTCTCATGAGTCCTTAAAAGTTATCGATGATCTCCTAAGATAGTTTCATGAGCTAACTTAAGAGTGTTTAGTTCTTTAGTTAGAGACTCAATCTTCTCCTTATCATTGTCATTCATTTTATCTTGATTAGCATGATTAATTGATGTTTCATCATAGTATTCATCACTAGAGTTGTCAATAAGTAAATCATCATCACCTAACAAGTCATCTTCATCACTATTGAAATCAACATACTCGGGGTGTGATACCTTTGGGCCTTTAGCCATGAAGCATGTTCCAACTCCTTCATTTGGTGAGTCAAGTATGTCGTAGGAGTTGGTTGTCACAAGTGCTAGACCGGCAACACCTTCATCTTGAGTATATTCGGAGTCGGAGTGATTGTCACATCCCTAGTTCTGGTATGACCTAGGCTAGCTATGTCATGTGTGCATCATGTTTAAGTTCCATTTAAATTTGAAATGGGGATTGGTGAAACCCTCAGAATCATTTCTGGAAATAATCCAGATAAAAATTTCTCAAAAAAGGTCCAAGAAAATGTTCATGTCTCTCTCTGAAAATATTGGTGAGAGGTAAAATTCAAACCAATATTTTTAGGAGCTCATAAATATTTATTTTGGCCATTTGGAATTAATGCATAATTATTTGCATTGGATTTATATTTGTTATATATTCAAATATACTCCAATAATTCTGATTTTTACTGTGGGGCTTTGGAAAAATCCAATTAGTTCCTACAATAATTTTCAGAAGAATATAAAAGTGATTTAGTATTTTATTAAATCAGAACAAAGGTCAGAAAAATAGAAAAGAAACAGAAAAGGGGGAGAGGAACTTACCTGGGCCACTTACCTGTGTAGCCGGGCACTGTGCAGCCCAGCGGCCCAACAGGCTGGCCCAGCCGACTGGCACTGCCAGTCGTCGTCTCCATCGCGCCAGGAGGACGCCGAGCACGCGCTCGCCGCACGCGGCCACGCGCCCGGCCAGCTCCTGCCTCCCTGCTTGCTCCGCGACCCCCTGCAACAACGCCATGCACCGCCCCGCACCTCTCTCTCTCTCTCTCTCGTGCCCATTCCTCTCCTCTCCCTCGCTTTCTCTCTCGCGTCCGAACGCGCCCGCCGCCGCCGACAAGCACCACCGCGGCCACCGCCTCCCCCTTGCCCTCTCTTCGAGGCCAGGAGCTCCGCCACATCACCTGCTACCTCTCCGTCGGGCCACATGTCGCGGGAAGCCCTGGAGAGTCGCCAACGTCGTCGTCTCCGAGCTTCGGCCGATGAGATCGTCGTCGTTGCTCCGGCTGCGCCAAGCCTCCACCGAGCTCGCCGACGACGCCTCTGGATCCGCTGTGAGCCCCACCGTCGAACCCCCCCCCCCTCTTCCCTGCTTCTCCGGCGCCCTCTAGCCCTCTGCCGCTCGAAGCCGAACTCCGGCCGCCACCGCGAGCTCTGCTCCAGCGAGCTCCGCCGTTCCCACGGCCTCCCCTGAGCGCGGCTGGATGCGCCCATGCACGGGCTACCCGTCGGTGGCCTCCATGTGCCAAACCGTGGCCTCCAGCTCATTCCGGCAAACTTCCGCCGTGGCTCGAGGTCGTCGCCGGCGAAACTCCGGCGACTGACGTGGCACGTGATTAGCTGCTAACCTCACCGTTTAATTAACCCCTGACACTGACCAGTGGGCCCGAGCGCCACTAATCCTACAATTAGGATAATATAACCCCCTGTTAACTAACCGGTCACTGACGTGTGGACCCCACGCGTCAGGTTTGACCTGGTCAGCGTCGTTGACTCGCTGACGTAGTGATGACGTCATGCTGACGCAATTAATTATTTTATGGAATTATTTTAAAACAGGAAATTCCAGAAAATTTTCTAAACTTCAAAAATTCATATCAATTCAACCGTAGCTCGGATTGAAATAATTTATATATGAAAAATTATCAGAAAAATGCAAGGAATCCATTTATGCCTATTTCATGCATGAAAAACCAACTTATACTTGCTGTATAAGTGAAAATGTAATAATGGCATGTTATATATTTAATTTGGGGTTTGCATATGAACCCTTGGCTCATATGGATTTCAACCAAATTGATGCTAGATGCATTAGGGCAAATCATAGCATCTTCGAAATGTCACCTTCATGCATCATATTGTTGCATATGGTTGTATATTGATTGCCGGCACCGTTCCCTCTCGATAGGTTCTGCTCCGGAAGGTGTCCCGAGTACCTGTCTGAGGAGCAGTGCTTCTTCGTGGATCTATCAGGCAAGCAACCCCCCCCCTTGTTCATTCCGATACAATCCCACTCTCTCGCTCCTGCTCTCTTTTATTGCATTAGGACAACAACGATTCAACTGCTACTTTATGTTGCGGTAGTTGAACCCATTCCTCTGCATGACCTGTCATTGCCACAGTAAATAGTTAAAACCCACTAGCATGTGTAGGAGTTGTTTGAGCCTTGTTGTGTTCCTACCATGCCATGCCTGCTATTGCTTAGAGTTGCGTCAGGTCTGATTCATCGGGAATGAATTGGAGTGTTATGATATGTTCTGGTGCCGAGAGTTAAGCGTGTGAACACGATTTGGTAAAGGTAGCGGTGAGAGGCCATGTAGGAGTACATGGTGGGTTGTCTCATTGGGACCGTCCTTAAGAACTGAGTTTTGTGTAAGTTGTCCAATGACTAGCTACTACCACACATTGGGCTCCGGGCGCTCCAAGCTCTCTCGACTTATTAGCCGCCTTGATCTCTGTCCAGGAGTTGCAAATAGTTTCTGGTGTTCGTAGGTAGTGCTATTTTTCTACCGAGTGGCACCCGGCAGGGTGGACTTGGGACAGACTAGGCACAAGTGGCCCGGTGTACCGAGTGGCACCCGGATGGTGGGCTCGGGAACCCTGTACACATCGTTTGGGGCCGTGAGCGAAACCTCGGCCGGATCTCCTTATGGATGGAACCCGAATAGGCGATAAACTTGGACTAGAGTCTTGCATGGTTAGTTAGGTCGTGGCCGACACCCTCGCCAGGCTTCCGCTTGAAGGTTGCCGAGATACATGACGTGTGCATGGTGATAAGTGGTGAGAGCGTGTGTGATGAAGTACACCCCTGCAGGGTTATCATGATCTATTCGAATAGCCGTGTCCTCGGTTATGGACTTCTTGGATGCTTACGTGGTACATAGACAACTTAAAGTGGATACTCTAAAATGCTCAAGACAAGTGTCAGTGCTATGGATGGCCTTCTCGTAAGGAGACGAGGATGAATCCATAGTAGTGTATTGATGTGGTGACTAGTGGACTCGTGTGCGCTGCCTCACCTCAAAGAAGTTTCTCGTTGCCGTAGAACAGGATAGCCACTGAGTCAAAGCTGGCTTGCTGCAACTAAACCCCACATTATCTTCTTGATACAAATGCATATATGATAGGATCTGATGTAAGTCTTGCTGAGTACCTTTGTACTCACGTTTGCTTTATTTATGTTTTGCAGATGAGACATCTGTCTTACTAGTAGTTCCGCTTGGACTTCGACGAGTAGCTTGTTACCTCAGCTATGATCTTGTACCCTTGGGAGGGTCTTGTAGATAGTCAGGCTTCTCAGCCCTTTTCTTTTGTAGTTGTCTGTACTCATACATGTAATGCTTCCACTTGTTGCGTGTATGCTCTGAATGATGGGTCATGTGACCCCTGTTTGTATTTATGCTATGTGGCTCTTCTGAGCCTTTATCTATATGAGTTTGCGTTATGTTGTGATGCCATGTTGTACAGCACATACTTGCATGTTATGCGTACGTGTAATGTGTATTGCTATGTGTGGGATCCGACAATCTGGTTGTTTATCCTTGGCAGCCTCTCCTATGGGGAAATGTAGTCTAGTGCTTCCTTGAGCCATAGTAGTCCGCTACAGCCCGGTTCACCAGAGTCCTGCTAGCCCAGCTCTACTGCTCAGGACACCTGACTGGCCGGCATGTGTTTCACTTCGTTCCTGTGTCTGTCCCTTTGGGGAAATGTCACGCGGTGACATCCGGAGTCCTGTTAGCCCAGTGCTACAGCCCGGATTCACACGTTGATGACCGACATGCTCAATGTGATTCATGTATGCATGTCCTCGTGAGTTAGTGCCGCTTTGGATTCACGACTAGCCATGTCGGCCCGGGTTCTTTGTCATATGGATGCTACGACACTATCATATACGTGAGCCAAAAGGCGCAAACGGTCCCGGGCCAGGTAAGGTGGCACCCGTGGGAATACCGTGCGTGAGGCCGCAAAGTGATATGATGTGTTACATGCTAGATCGGTGGTGACTTAGGATCGGGGTCCCGACAGTGATAGCTTCTCTCCGAGTGGTTGTCGGAGTCCGAGCCGGATACCAATTCACCAGCATGAGCTTGATGTCTTCGTTTTGTGTAGCTCCTTGATGACTTTTCCTTTCTTTCCGAATCCTTGCTTCTTCGTGAGGGTCTTCGTTCATAACGATCATCTCTACTCCTTCTTTGTCTAGATGGTGATTCTTCTCTTCTACTTCTTCTCTTGGGAGAATCTTCTCTCCTCTTGTAGGGGGGCGTACACTCATTGGAATAGTGTCCGGGCCTTCCACAATTGTAGCAGTTTCGCTCTCGACTAGAAGATCTTTTGTCATTGTAGGACCTTGACTTGGAACTTCTCTCTTTGCTTCTACTCTTGTAGAACTTATTGAAGTTCTTCACCATTAAGCTCAATTCTTCATTGAAGGTTTGTTTCTCACTCGATGATGTGGGCGCTTCACATGAGGCTTTGTAAGCACCACTTGATTTGTTGTGAAGTTCCTCTTTATCCTTGAGTGACATCTCATGAGCAACAATTCTTCCGATGACTTTGTTGCCTTGAGATCTTTGTAATTGGGCATCATTTGGATCAATGTGCACACGGTATCATATTTTCCATCCAAGGCTCTTAGGATCTTCTTGATGATGAATCTATCAGTCATCTCTTCACTCCCTAAGCCGGCAATCTCATTTGTGATAAGAGCAAGCCTAGAGTACATTTCAGCAACACCTTCACCATCCTTCATTTTGAACTTGTCAAGTTGACTTTCAAGCACATCTAATTTGGATTCCTTGACGGAGTCGGTACCTTCGTGCATATCAATCAAAGTATCCCAAATTTCCTTTGCATTCTCAAGACGGCTGATTTTGTTGAATTCTTCGGGGCACAATCCGTTGAAGAGGATATCACAAGCTTGAGCATTGTATTGCAGCATTTTCAACTCTTCCGCGATAGCTTCACGGCTCAGTTCTTTCCCATCAAAGAATTAACCTTGCAAGCCAATACACACAATAGCCCAAACGGCGGGGTTATGTCTAAGAATATGCATTTTCATCTTATGCTAACAACTAGCAAAATTAGTATCATCAAAGTAAGGACCTCTACGGTGATAATTTCCCTCGCTAGATGCCATACTCTCCTAGGTTGTGCAACCAAGGCTATGACCACCAAAAGCTATGGAAATCAAAGCAAATGGAGACCAAAGCTCTGATACCACTTGTAGGATCGAAAGTATGTCTAGAGGGGGTGATTAGACTACTTGACCAAATAAAAATCTAGCCTTTTCCCAATTTTAGTTCTTGGCAGATTTTAGCTATCTTAGCACAAGTCAAGCAATCTACACGCAATTCAAGCAAGCATACAAAAGAGTATATGAGCAGCGGAAAGTAAAGCATGCAACTTGCAAGAATGTAAAGGGAAGGGTTTGGAGGATTCAAACGCAATTGGAGACACGGATGTTTTTGTCGTGGTTCCGATAGTTGGTGCTATTGTACATCCACGTTGATGGAGACTTCAACCCACGGAGGGTAACGGTTGCGCGAGTCCACGGAGGGCTCCACCCACGAAGGGTCCACGAAGAAGCAACCTTGTCTATTCCATCACGGCCGTCGCCCACGAAGGACTTGCCTCACTAGCGGTAGATCTTCACGAAGTAGGCGATCTCCTTGCCCTTACAAACTCCTTGATTCAACTCCACAATCTTATCGGAGGCTCCCAAGTGACACCTAGCCAATCTAGGAGACACCACTCTCCAAGAAGTAACAAATGGTGTGTTGATGATGAACTCCTTGCTCTTGTGCTTCAAATGATAGTCTCCCCAACACTCAACTCTCTCTCATAGGATTTGGATTTGGTGAAAAGAAGATTTGAGTGGAAAGCAACTTGGGGAAGGCTAGAGATCAAGATTCATATGGTTGGAATGGAATATCTTGACCTCAACACAAGTGTAGGTGGTTCTCTCTCAGAAAATGTGTATTGGAAGTGTAGGTATGTTCTGATGGCTCTCTCCACGAATGAAGAGTGGGTGGAGGGGTATATATATCCTCCACACAAAATCTAACCGTTACACACGATTAGCCAAACTCGGTGGGATCGAATAGTTAAACTCGGTCGGACCGATTCAGCAAACCTAGTGACCGTTAGGATTTTCGGTGGGACTGAGATGCAACTCGGTAGGACCGATATGGTTAGGGTTAGAGCATAACGTAATCTCGATGTGACCGATTACACAAACTCGGTGGGACCGATTTTGGTAATAAGCTAACCAGAGAATTGGTCAGGTAAACTCAGTGGGACCGATTCGCTCATCTTGGTGAGACCGAAATGTTACAAAAGGGAAACAGAGAGTTTACATTGCAATCTCGGTGGGACCGATCGCTCATCTCGGTTGCACCGAAACGTTACGAAGGGAAACAGAGATATTACAATCCCATCTCGGTGAGACCGAGATCCCTATCGGTGAGACCGATTTGCCTAGGTTTGTGGCAGTGGCTATGACATTTGAAAGTCGGTGGCGCCGGATAGAAACAATCGGTGGGGCCGAGTTTGACTTTTGGTTTAGGTCATATGTGGATGTGGGAAGGTAGTTGAGGGTTTTGGAGCATATCACTAAGCACTTTGAGCAAGCAAGCCATTAAGCAACACCTCATCCCTCCTTGATAGTATTGCCTTTTCCTATAGACTCAATGTGATCTTGGATCACTAAAATATAAAATGTAGAGTCTTGAGCTTCAAGCTTGAGCCAAACTTTTTGTCCTTAGAATTTTGAGGGATCCACTTTCCTCATCCATGCCATGCCATTCATTGAGCTTTTCCTGAAATATTAATATTGGAATAATGTTAGCTCAATGAGCTATATGTTGTTAGGAATTACCAAAACCATCCAGGGATAGTTGCACTTTCACGGTGTCTGAATACTATCGTCCTATATATGAATCTTTACCTCTCGACCATTTCGAGACTCCTCGTCATGTCCTTGATCTCATCCAGGACTCCGAACAACATTCGGTCACCAAATCACATAACTCACATAATACAAAATTGTCATCGAACGTTAAGCGTGTGGACCATACGGGTTCGAGAACTATGTAGACATGACCGAGACACCTCTCCGGTCAATAACCAACGGCGGAATCTGGATGCTCATATTGGTTCCCACATATTCTACGAAGATCTTTATCGGTCATACCGTAATGACAACATACGTTATTCCCTTTGTCATCGGTATGTTACTTGCCCGAGATTTGATCGTCGGTATCTTCATACCTAGTTCAATCTCGTTACCGGCAAGTCTCTTTACCCATTCTGGAATACATCATCCCTCAACTAACTCATTAGTCACATTGCTTGCAAGGCTTAATGTGTATTACCGAGAGGGCCCAGAGATACCTCTCCGATACTCAGAGTGATAAATCCTAATCTCGATCTATGCCAACCCAATAAGCACCTTCGGAGATACCTGTAGAGCATCTTTATAATCACCTAGTTACGTTGTGACGTTTGATAGCACACAAGGTATTCCTCTGGTATCCAGGAGTTGCATAATCTCATAGTCAAAGAAATATATATATATGACATGAAGAAAGTTATAGCAATAAAACTGAATGATCAACATGCTAAGCGAACGGATGGGTCATGTCCATCACATCATTCTCCTAATGATGTGATCCCGTTCATCAAATGACAACACATGTCTATGGTTAGAAACTTAACTATATTTGATTAACGAGCTAGTCTAGTAGAGGCTTACTAGGGACATAGTGTTCTGTCTAGTTATTCACACATGTATCAAGTTTCCGGTTAATACAATTCTAGCATGAATAATAAACATTTATCATGATATAAGCAAATATAAATAACAACTTTATTATTGCCTTTAGGGCATATTTCCTTCATCGCTTACGCGTCCTTTCTTTTGAACAACGAACTTTTTATTAATCGCCAAACTGTGGCAAAGTGATCGCCGATCGCCGGGACTTTGTGGCGCTGATCGCGCGTTTTTTGGGTAGCGGGAATGGACAAATCTGAATTTACGACGCCTTGGGGGCGGCACCTGGGGGCATGGCTGGGACCTAGATTGCCCCAGGGCCTAAAACTCACCGGACAAGCGTCCGAAATAGCGCCGGCCTATGCGCTGGGGGGCGAACGAGTGGAGTTGCTCTATAGCCATCTTTATCTCTCTACATATACTATGAGTAGTGATTCATCTACGAGCGAGGTGCACGTGCGACTTATACTTGGGACGCCGGGCGAAAGACGAGACGAGAGCAATCTTACATGTATAACTATTATGTGTCATAAATAAATGCCTCAGCATTTTCTTATAGTCTACCGAAGTGACAACACACCAAATAGTCTTAGGTCGTCAATACTATTACACATACAAAGCCATACAAATCCCAAGGTATGTCTAGATGGAGTAAAAGAGAAAAAACTTTAAAGCAAACAAAACAACGAATGACGCCGCCGTTGCACAACCATATACTCCGTCTTATATAAGCCGTCGCCCATATTTCGCGTCTCTGCCGAAGGCCACCAGAGCATAGACCTCCGGCGCCGGCCTTTCGGACTTAACCCAACCACTACTAGTCTCTAGCAGCTGCGAGAGGAATGGGAGACCGGAAGTAGGGGGCAGCTGCTAAGATTTGGGCGAGGCGACTGTCTGGAACGCGAGGAAGGCGGCGGCTGCTATGTTTCTTCTAACCTTCGAACTCAGCTTGACGATGTTAAGTAGGAGTTGGACGTTTAAAGACGCATGCGTTTTGGTGCTCTCGCTCCCAAAGGCAAGACGCCGTGAGCCGGTTCAGGGAGCTCACCCCCTTCGGTTGTGAGGGTAAGGTCGTCTTCCTCCTCCAATCGATCAATTATTTGCCAATCGTGGAGAGAGGCAGAGGAAGCAAGCCTCGACATCAACTCTTTCAATAGATTAGGACAACTGTTACTAAGAATATTGTCGAAGTCATCAGTTGCCATGACTGCCTCCAGTGTCGTTGAAGAGGAATTGAGGAGGAACCAGAAGCATGCCTCCTTGAGCCCGGGACAGCCATGTTGCTCAGCTAGCACCAGCGTGGTCACCACCGTGCTGACATTAATGTGCTTGCACAGCCTGTCCTCACAGAGCAGCTTGAGCCTCTCCATGCCATACCTGTCAGCGGCTTCCAGGAGATGCTGGGCCATAGCTGCCTCATCCTCCTCTTCTTCTGTCACGGGTGGCAGTTCCTCGGTGTACACGAATTGCAGCAGATTCCTGAATACCTCGGGCCTCATTTCGTGGATACGTATGCCGGCGGCGCTGCTCTCTTTCATCACGCCAAAGAGTTCTGCTTTGAACACCGGCGACCGCGCCGCAAGCACGCAGCGGTGCGCGGCGAAAGTCTCCCCGCCGACTAGGAACCTCACGTCTGCGCCCTGCTCGCTCTGCAAAAGCTCACGACGCCAATCAGGCGGTGGCACGACGGGTCGTAGAGGACGAGGGCAAGGGGTGGCACCGCCCGCAAAGAACTCCATGACTGTGATGTTGCACCTGACCGAGAAACAGTCGAGGAGTTTCAGCTCCTCCCTCGCGATGAATTTGTCGTAGCCCCGGTAAGCGCCGACGAGACGAAAATTGCACACGTCGCTACTAGCTTTAGCGTAGCGCGGCAGCAGCTCCCCGGTGGAGTCGAGCATGTCGAACCCGATATCTGCCTTCACGGCGAGGTAGGCAGCATCAAGAACAGCATGGATGGACACGAAACCGCCGCTCTCGCGACTTTCTCCGTTGGGGTAGAAGTCGATGTGCCAGCTAGTGCGGCCTCCACCGCGGAAGGATTCCGATCGGAGGGCTTTGCCGATGGGGAAGCTGTTCATCATCGATGAGTATCCTTGGATCTTGAGCACGTGGTGCACGCTCGTAATGCTGGCCTGGAGGATGGAGTCTGAGACCACGACGCCGGTGGGAGCTCTCACGTCGAGTCCGATGGTCATCGCCGGCAGCGGCAATATTAAAAGATGCGGGCGGGCGGGCCGGTGATCGACCTTAATCAGGTTTTGCGTACCTACGTAGGTCTAGGGTGTACCTGCTTTTGATCGGCTCATATCAACTCTCGATCGGTTGACTCGTGTTGGGTCGGCAAACCTTGTGGAGATGACCCACACGCAGATGGTATACGAGACGGGATGTATGTATGTATCCTTGTTTTTTTTTTGAGCCGTATGTATCCTTGTTGAGACACAGTTGCAAAAAAAAAAAAAAAGGTATGCACATCCTTGCGACGGGCAACCACCTAGGAGTGAATTTGTATCCAATACCAAAAAAAGGAGTGAATTTGTATGTCTCCTGCTACAATTACACGTGCGAATATGAATCAGATACGTAGACATTAGGGTATGGTCATCCTACCGTCTCGAGAACGTCTGCAATAATAAACCACATTAGGGTTTCCAATAATAAACCGTAGACGTCCACGGTCACCGGCTGCAGGCGATGGCCGCCGGACACGCAGCGTTGTCACATCAGCACCCCGTCGGCGTTCACCAGTCCATCCCAAACACCACCCTCCGCGCTAGCAGGACCACCGTGCAGCACGTGCTCAAGATTCAAGGATATTCATGGATGAGTAAGAGCTTCGACACCGGCAAGGGGCTCCGCTCCAAATCCTTCTATGTAGGAGGCACAACTGGCTGGCACATCGCCTTCTACCCCAACGGCAATCGCGTGGAGACCGACGACTCCGTCTCCGTCTTCATCATTCTTGACGACGCCGTTGCCGGCCGCGCCGTCGAGGCCGAGATCGGGTTCGACGTCCTGGACCCAACCACCGGGGAGCCGATGCCGCGCTACCGTAGACCTGGCGGCGGGGTCATACGCCGGTTTGCAGGCATTGGTGCCTTCTGCGGATGTGAAAATTTCATCCGGCTTGAAGAGCTCCAAGAATTCCTCCTCAAGGACGACTGTTTCTGGGTCAGGTGCAACGTCACGGTGGTCGAGTTCCTTAGAGAGACTGCACCGCCTCCGCGGCCCGTCGTGGCCGCCATACCACCACCCGACTGGGCCCAACACTTCGGTGACCTCCTGCGGAGCAAGCAGGGCGCAGACGTGATGCTCGACGTCGGCGGGGAGACTTTTGCGGCGCACCGGTGCGTGCTCGCGGCGGGGTCGCCGGTATTCAAGGCCGAGCTTTATGGCACGTTAGAAGAGTGCAATGCATATGTACGGATCGACGACATGAGAGCTGAGGTGTTCAGGAATCTGCTGCACTTTGCGTACACCGACGAGCTTCCGCCGGAGACAATAGAGGATGGTGCTGCGATGGCTCGGGATCTCTTGAAGGCCGCTGACAGGTACGACATGGAGAGGCTCAAGCTGGTCTGCGAGGACAGATTGTGGAGTCACATCGATGCAAGCACGGCGGCGACCACGCTGCTGCTGGCTGAGCAACATCGCTGTCACCGTCTCAGGGAGGCATGCTTCGAGTTTCTCCTCACGTCCTCGACCACACTAAATGCAGTCATGGCAACCGACGGCTTTGGCCATCTGTGTAAAAGCAACCCCGGTCTATTGAAGGATATATTGTCCAAGCTCGCAACCCACCGAGATCGCCGGCGAAGAATTCGACAATGGGAGGAAGACGACAACCACGGGTTCATCCTCAGGACAACCGAAGGGGATAAACTACCTGAACCGACTCACCACATGCATCTTGGTGGCTCTAGGAGCATTGAAACGCACACGTCTTCAAGCGAGACACCTGATCGTCGAACCCCCTTTCATCCCGACCTGACTCGTGATATTGCTACCTTCATTTCTTGGTCGTCTAAAAATTGATCAAACATAATTGTGTCTGCGTGCATCATGTATATCCTTTTTATATTTTGCTAAAAAATGATGAAAAATTAAGTAATGAAAACATTACCTTCTCACCTTCCACCATGCATATTAAAAGAGGTAAGAGCTGGGAGAGGATTTGTTGCACATAGGTGCTGGGTGTTGGAAATTAGCACCCAAATACACTTGTGATGAACTGAATACTAAAACGGAAACAAAGTAATAGCAGCACCACCTCATCTACTAACTCAAGGAGCGTTGCTTAGCATGGAAGGAAACATATGCAATAAAATATATACATAGAAAACTAGTAACTCGGCACACAAGACGCTTCGCAGACACTAGCTGGTGGTAGGAGTAATTTTTTGGATAGCATCAAGCATCAACACAAAGACACCGGATTTACGTGGAAACCCCCTCAATTTGAGAGGAAAAACCACGAACCGAAGCCACCCAAATCCTCTTTCACTATTATTAAATATGGGATACAACAAATTCTTCTCTAAATAGCAGTAGAAGATCTCATACATCAAGATTTCTGAATCTTGGATGGACACAATAAGATTTGGGGCTCAAGAGCTAGGATTTGAAGCAATCTCACCAAAGATGATGGAAGCACAGCTTAAAGGAGACAAGGTGGTGGATCTGGACCATCACAACCTCGGGGAGGAGCTCCCTTTGCTTCTTCCTTCAATCTTTCTCTTCTTCCGTTTCTCTCTTGGTTTCTCTTTTTTTTCAATGAAGGCCAAACTGATTTTCGTCACCCTTGATGGTGGCTGCTGAATAGAGGGTAAATCATCTTCATCCTCTCACGTGCAAAGTCCAAAATGACCCCCCTAATGGGTAGTGGGCTTCTGCACCTCTTTGGGCTGCTAAAAGGCTTCAAATGGGCTGCCTAGAAGGAAGGTAGGCGATGTGACAATGCTCACGGGTGGACATGAACAGGGTGTGGCACCAATATGCATGAGGTTGGTGCTGATGCATGGGAGAGGAAGACATTGAGGGCAGCGGTAGCACCAGAGGAGCCCCCGCGGTGATCTGACATCCGGTATTAGAGCAAAGGAGAAGCTAGTCGAGGTGGAGGACAACAATGGCTGCTACTGTCCGGCCATAACACCGACCTTGACCCCCGAGCTACTCTCATAATGCTCCGAGGTATGGCCCCTTGTGTGTGTTGGCTGTGTGCATCCTAGCTATGCAGAGGCCAGGTAGGTGTTCTTTGAGTTTGTATCCTTTTGATGCTCCTTTTTGAGCTAATAAAAGCCACCCTTTATCGAAAAAAATCTTGTAAGAAAGCCGAGAATTTCATGGTACCAATTCTAAATAAAATCATGATACTAAATTCCATGAAATTTCATGACACTACTTCTTGGACTACTCATTTCCGAATATTTTAGAAACACATGCTCGTCCTGAGCGTTTTGAGCAGTCATAGACCGAAAGTGGGCTACAAACATCGTGGAAACATATTCTGGACCGAATTTGGAGAGTTTTAGGCTAGTTGGATGCAAATTTTTATTGCCTTGTTTTCTTATTTGAAATTAACCTAAGGGATGTCTAAAATGGCCAAACGAAGATGCCAACAACCTCAAGTTTATGAAGTAGAAGGGTTGTGATAGGGACATGGTTGAACTTAATAAAAGGTGGTGAACAACACATATTATGATGATTCGGCGGGAGGCGGTGACTAGGAACATAACTCAAAACCCTGCAGGAATTGGACGCTAAGACCAACAACTAAACATGTGAATGCAAATGTAAACTCAACGATGCGACCAGGGGCGGGCCTACTTCAATTCATGGGTATTCAATTGATTGAATACCCATGATTTTTGCAAATAAACTAGGTATATATAGTGTATATATGGGTATGTATAAAGAAAAAATGAAACTTTTTTTGAGAAAAAATGAAACTGACAGAATTAAACGCGGCTGCTGAGCATTCAGTCCAAAACCAGACGCTAGCCCACCTGGTCAATGTTGTGTGTCCATTATATTATGCTATATGTTATTTATATATTATCTAGTTTGTATAAATTGATGCTTCCATTATACACGCCTAAAAAGGACGCTAGGCTTTGAAAAAATTGCCTTTGAAATTTTGAATACACTCTTCAAATCCTGGGACCACCCCTGGATGCAACACATTGAAAATAAATTTGGCAATGTCTTAGAGTATTCTACATGTGATGATCTAACCATACAGGGGTGGGCAAACCGAGTAAATAGCAAAAAACTACTACTTTACAGACTAGGGTTTCAAAAACCTACCGGTTTTTAATTTTTCTCAGATAACTACCAAATGGGTGGTCGACTGTTTCAAAAACCCAAATCGTCGAGTATTAATCAGTTGATCACAATTATGATAGGTTGGGCCCACACCTAAATAAACTGTTGGTTTGACCGTCAACTTACATGTGAGGCCCACATGTAAGTTTCCTCTTCCTCTTCTCTTTCTTCTTCCTCTCTGTCTCTTCTCTTCCCTCCTCTGTGCCCGACCTCTCCCCTCTAGAGCCGGCGACCCTCCCCCCTGCCCCCAAGCCGGCGATGGCACTCCCTCTCCTCCCCAGCGAGGCATGGCGTGGCGGCGGCCGGGGTGCAGGCGAGGCACGGCGTGGCGGCGGCCACGAGCGAGGCAAGGCGTGGCGATGGCCGCGGGGTAGGCGAGGCACGGCGTGGCGGCGGCCGCGGGGCAAGCGAGGCACGGCGTGGCGGCAACCGCGGGCGAGGCACGGCGCGTCTCGCCGGCCGGAGGAGGCAGCGCTGCCCTGCCGAGCGGGATCGAGCTCCTGGCTGCCTAGGGGACCCGATTGCTTTTTCAGAAAACTCACAGGGACCTGATTGCTTTTTCAGAAAACTTGTAGGGACCCATTGCTTTTTACAAAACTTGCATGAGGGACCCACATGTAAGTTAATGGTCAAAGTAAACGGTCAAACAAACGGTTATCTTACACATGGGCCCCAATTGTCATAATCGTGATCAACTGATAGACTCGGCGATTTGGGTTTTTTGAAAAAGTCGACCACCCATTTGGTAGTTATCTGAGAAAAATTAAAAACCGATAGTTATTTGAAAGCCTAGCCTGTAAAGTAGTAGTTTTATGCTATTTACTCGGGCAAACCATATCAAACATATCGTTTCCTAGACCCACATGTACTTTCACCAAGGTAAGCACTAATAGGAGATATGATGATGGACACTCTAACATTAGGATCTTGCCGTAGCTAGAATAATTACCCTGTTTGGTAGTAGTAACATATCAGATGTATCACACTTGGAGGGCTTGGGTTTGAGCTATTATTGTCGCACCCCGCACCTCGGTGCGGCACACCTTCTAAACTTGATTGAATAACACTAAAAACATATTTTGTAAAGCAGGGACACGATCTCTGACCTCTCCATACCACCATGCCAAGGGCTGACTTACGATAGTATATGCATATCAACGCTATTTGACATTATCTTGACGATTAAATTCAAGTTAATTCAAAATTTTGAATGCTATAAAATTTTCATTTGGTGTCAAGGAAATTGCGACCGAAAAACCCTGGCCAACATTGCCTATGTACAATAATTGACGGTGGAAATATGCCTTTTTGCCTAATAATTATTGATTATTTGCATTATTTGTCCAATTATTTTCATTTGTGAAGTTCTGGTGGTTTATAACACATATCTTGTTTTTCTTCTTTACTAGTGTTTTTCCATTGAAGAATTTCTGCAGTTTGTAATGCTGCTGGGATCAGTAAGGATTGAGCGTATGGCCTTCGAGCAATAAAAGATTACGTTGTTATAGCTTCCAACGGTCGCCGATACACTACAGCATGAAAATATATTCTTCTCCACAGTGGCGGCGGTCATCAATTAAAACGATACTCCTATATTCTTGTCGACGGTGCCGGCTGGCCCTCGTCAACAAAAGATATCGACAATAATCTTCTCAACGCTGTCGGCGCACACATTGATATTTCCGCCGACCCGCACGCCTATCTACAAATTCAGTCATCCCCCACATCTCTGCGGATCTGAGATCTCGCCGTGCCTCATCCCCGAGCCCTCTCTTCCCAGCTTCACCGGCGCGGCTCACTGCGGGTCGCTCCATTTGAAGGTAAACGAGACTACACTAGTTCCTGTTTTTTCCTTTGAATGTGAAGCAGATCGGTTAAAAGACGCAGTCATCTTCCACTCTTGCCAATCTTGCTGCCTCTGCCCAATCCCAGAATGGCGAAGCGTCGGAAAGTCACGTCCGCCATTGTAGCTGAAGAAGAGAGAAGGACGCACGTGATCAACATAGATGGGTACTCAAGAACCAAGGAGCTGCTCAAGGCCGGCGACTGTACCACATCCATCCCTTTCATGGTGGGAGATCATAACTGGGTCGTCAAGTATTACCCGAACGGCAACGACAAACATGGTCACATATCTGTTTATCTGGTCCTTGATTCGGCGGCCGGCGACGGTGTGAAGGCGAAAGTCACCTTCAGCATCCTTGACAAGGGTGGAGAACCAGTGCCCGCATACATCAAAGTCGCCCCGGAACATGTGTTCCCATACAGTGGTTCAGATTGGGGTTTCGGTGATTTTATCAAGCATGAGGATCTGGAGGGATCGGTGCATCTAGGAGGCGATAGTTTTAGAATCAAGTGCGACGTGGCCGTGAAGAAGATCCGTAGCGAAGAGACACATGCAAATCAGTTTGTTGTGGTTCCTCCAAGCAACTTGCATCAGCATCTCGGTGAGCTCCTGAAAAGCAAGGATGGAGCAGACGTGGCCTTTCGAGTTGGTGGCGAGATATTCTCGGCCCATAGGTCGGTGCTCGCCGCTCGTTCGCCAGTCTTCAAGGCGGAGCTCTTTGGTACCATGAGGGAGAGATCTGGTGATCCTATTGAAATTGATGATATAGAAGCAGGTGTGTTCAAGTCCTTGCTCCATTTCATCTACACGGACTCACTCCCTGAGACAACTCGTGAAGGAACCAATGAAGGCGTAACGCAAGAAGATATAGCAACAGCTGGCCATCTACTTGTAGCGGCAGATAGGTACGACATTGCGAGGCTCAAGCTGATATGTGAGAAGATATTGTGCAATCACATTGACTCCAGCATGGTTGCAACTAGTTTGGTTTTGGCTGAGCAGCATAATTACCATGGACTCAAGGAGGCTTGCTTTGAGTTCCTTGCTTCTCCGCCCAATTTGGAAGCGATGATCGTAAGTGATGGTTACCAACATCTAAAAAGCAGTTGCCCATCTCTTCTGCGAGAGCTGATTGCTAGACTCTTGCCTGTTGAGCTGACAGCAGCCAAGGATATTATCAGGGACATTTAGTACTTACGTGTATGGGTACTAATGATCATATCATCAAGTAAGCCTAGAATCTGTTTTGCTGGTTCCCGTGTATGCCTGTATGGTTGCGTAATAATGTGTAAGAATAAAAATGCTATTTTGTTTGAAATGTTCATATTGTGAAAAGTATATGTGTATGGTCGATAAAATGCTCAAAATGTGATGTTGAAACTTTACAAACATGGTCTCTGTTTTGATCTGTGATGCCGGAAAATTATGCATGATATGCCATAATGTGATTTAAACACTTATATTTCTTTACGGTGGTAGTACAATAAATCAGAGCCCAGTTTAGTAAAATGGAAAAGACTGCATGCTGAGAAATAGCTAAATTGAGAGGGTTACTTTACAAATTTAAAGCATGAATCTTACTGCACATGGACGGCCCTGATAGTTTGGGGGTATCTAGTTTGGTGTGGTTATGCATTTCGTTTCTCTCATGTCTAGCAGCGTGCATGTTCCTACGGCACGAGAATGTGGAGAAGATAAATAGTGATGCAAAGTTGAGGAGAGGACGTCGCTGAGTTCGATGTCACGCACATGCTGTGGGACTTGAGAAGAAGGGAAACAATTCTCGTCACATCATCGGTCCTGTGACTCGATCAATCATTTCTCCTACATCGCCTCTTTCTCTTTCTCCTCCTTTTCGGTACCGTTGAACATGCATATTAACACCCTCCATCACACACGGTTGAGCCAAAATGTGTGTGATATGCCGATCATACATGAAGGCCCACGCCGACCCGTTTCTGAAGTGCTAGACTGAAATGGTGCTTGTCTGATGTGTAGCACATGGAACAATGTTGCCCTGGAACGTTCATTTGCATTGTGAGACCCCACATCACAAACGATCCTTTTTATGCCCACTTGCGATGTGTGGCACATTACACACGATTTGTAATTAATGACTGTGTCTGATGTGCTTGCACATTATATAAGTCAGGTGATCTCTGCAATCCTAACCATCTAACTCTTTGACACCCTCTCCCTCTCCCTCCCCTCTAAATGATATGGCACAATGTGCATGGGTGGAGCCGACGCCCTTATTCTCTTCCCAAGGTATTTACATGGGAGAAGGTCGAGTGATGGAGCAGCTCTCTCGGGAGGCAAGGAGGAGGTTGTCGCACCACGCGAGGACCCGAGACGAGAGGAGAGGGGAAGGAGGGTAGGTGATGCGACAATACGCTGGGGTGGACATGAGGACGTGGCACCGAAATGTGTGCGGTTGGTATTGATGCAGGGAGAGCCCCCTTCCGCCGAGAGCAATTCCGTGGTCCATGCAATGATCTCACATCCGGTGTCAGAACGAAGGAGGAAGCTGGGCGAGATGGAGGACAACAATTTTTATTTTGTTTTAAAAAAATGGATTTTACTTTTCATCCGGACTCATTTGAGCTCGAGCTAAGAATAGCTATGTCCCCAGATAGTGAGCCTTGATTGTTCATGTGGCCTCAAATTTGTATCTGTTGCATAGTGTACAAAATATGTTCGAAAATTGGTTGGGCTTATTTCTCATGTCCCGGTTGGGGTGACAGCTCTGCGTTGGCCTGTTGGGTTCTTTGACTAACCAAAAATAAATGTTTTTCCCTTTTGACAAAAAAAATTGTTCCTTTTTTTTTGTGAGTTAAGATTTCTTCTCTCCTGTAGGTTATACTGTCTGCACTAGCAGTAGCAGGTGCCGGGCACAAGGACCTTGCATCAGCTTGAGACAATTTGGCAATATTTCAGCGCAAAGCTCTTTTTACCGGAGCCGGTAACTAGGCCATCTAGTACCACATTCGTATGTCTCTGTATTCAGCAACTCCCTTCTTGTATAGCAATTTTAAGAAGTCACATCAACTGCCATGCGAGTCCCATGAAATTTTCTCCCAGAATAAATTACTACCTTTTGTGAGAGAAGTACACGCAACATGCATGCTTGGGTCCCCAATTTTTTGACCTCTCTCCCCACCCAAAACCCATTCATTTTATTTCGCTTTGAAAATTTAGACGATTTATATCTTTTTAACCAAAACTCCATTTTTTTCAAATTTTATATATATTTGAAATTCTGGCAACTAGACCTTTAAAAGAAGAGCAATATTGGATGGGTTTTGAACTTGTTTAAATTGTACTGTTTCGTAAATTTATTTGAAATAAATGAGATAAAATATCACATTATTTTCATTGGTATTAATATATCACTATTTTGCTGAATTTCAACATGTCACTTTTCTGAAATATTTCGTAATATTGAAGAACTTTAAAACAAATGTGGGAGCAACCAAATAGTCGAATTGCCCACGAAATAGCATGCGGTAACTTTTGCTTTTTTTTGCCAGAAACTTATGGGAGCTTTACTGACGAAGTAGCATGTAATTACAATCAGCCCTTAAGCTGTTAACTAGGAAAGGAGGGCAATCCTCAAGCCAGCACTCCAAAGCCAATAAGGCACAAGCCTTCTTGGCACCCATATCGGCCAAAGTATTCACCTCTCTGGATACATGCCTAATCGAAAAACAAATAAAAGACAATGACTTCTCCCGAATTTCATCTAAGATAACAAAGGCCCAAGAAGAAGAGATCAATCGGGGCAGGGTAAATGTAAACTTTTGGAATGCTTTGCTTATCTGATACAGAGTACATCAGGGGATACATATAGTGCTGGCTAGACCAACTATCGCTAGGACGTGGAGCAGATCGTGCAACGATCGTGGGCAGAGGGAGTCTGTTGACTAACACCCCCCCCCCCCCCCCGCAGTGTCAGCGGTGGGCTCGACGACGTTGAGACTAGCACAAATGGCGAAGAAGGATGCGGACGGCAGGCCTTTGGTGAAGATGTCTGCAAACTGGGTGCTAGTAGGGACGTGCAGAACGCGAACGTCGCCAAGCGCCACCTTCTCGCGAACGAAATGGATGTCAATCTCGATTTGCTTGGTCTGGCGATGCTGAACGGGATTGCATGACATGTAGACAGCCGAGGCCTTCCCACATGATCTGCGAGTTATTGATTTCGGGCTACGACGAGGAGGAGGTGGCTGAGATCGTTGAGGAGGTTCTCCCTTCGGACGATCCGGCCAGGGCAGGACTACATTCGGGGGAGAACACAGAGATGGTCCAGCGGGCCGTTCATCGGAGGACGGCGGCGTCGGCAATTAGGCCATGGAAGGGCCCCATCCCCATGGTATGTATGCCTAAACTCACCCTGTTCGATTTGCTTGGGCCGGAATCTTGGACTTTGGTCGTTGGGAGGAAGAAACGTGTCCGGGCGGCGGCCAGCCGGGCACCGGTAGCGCCGGCGGAACCCACGCCGAAAATCCCGAGGATCGGGATCGGAACCGCCAGGGCTCTTCGTTTGAAATGTCTCCTGGGCGTGAACGGGCCAACGACGGCAGTTGGGCCGGCTTCGCCTGGGTATTTGGCCCAGTGCAACCCGCCAAAGTGTGGGACGGAGTCTATATGGTCCTGACTGATCCGGTCGAGCCTGTTTTGGCTTTGATCGATCATCTATCGATCGAGGCCCACAAACTACCGAAGCACGCTTTAACTCTCGGGATCGGTCGCCATGTTTGGTTACGCCACCCTGAAGATCTTTCTTTCGTTCCTGTAAACATGACGGTTTAATAAAAAGCTTTGTGAGTTTGCCTAAAAAAATCGATCGATCGAGGCACCAGCCGATCATAGTGATCGTTCTTGTGCCGAGACTGCTGCTAGGGTTCGGCGGAGTGTTGCGCCGGGATTCCCTACATGCAGTGGTAGAGCTTGCCTATAACGCCCTCGATGCGGCCATATCTCCCATGTGTCGGAGCACGACTTAGAGGCATAACCGCATTGAAAGCAATGTCGCAAGTGAGGTAATCTTCGCAAACAACCCATGTAATACATAAGGGAAAAGAGATACATAGTTGGCTTACAATCGCCACTTCACACAATTACGTGAATAAATCATTACATCATCCAAATACAATCAAGGTCCGACTACGGAACCAAAATAAAAGAAGAACCCCAAAAGCGACACGGTCCCCGATCGACCCCAACTGGGCTCCACTACTGATCAACTAGAACGAAACAACACAAAGCGACAAGATCTTCATCGAGCTCCTCCTTGAGCTTGGTTGCGTCATCTGCACGGACTCATCGGCACCTGCAAGCTGGTTTTGGAAGTATCTGTGAGCCACAGGGACTCAGTAATCTCGCACCCTCGCGATCAAGACTATTTAAGCTTATGGGTAAGGTAAAAGGTATGAGGTGGAGCTGCAGCAAGAGACTAGCATATATGGTGGCTAACATACGCAAATGAGAGCGAGAAGAGAAGGCAAAGCACGGTCGATAAGAGAATGATCAAGAAGTGATCCTAGAACAACCTACGTCAAGCATAACTCCAACACCGTGTTCATTTCCTAGACTCCGCCGGAAAGAGACCATCACGGTAACACACGCTGTTGATTCATTTTAATTAAGTTAAGGTTCAAGTTATCTACAACCGGACATTAACAAATTCCCATCTGCCCATAACCGCGGGCATGGCTTTCGAAAGTTCAAATCCCTGCAGGGGTGTCCCAACTTAGCCCATCACAAGCTCTCATGATCAACGAAGGAATAGACCTCCTTTCGAGACATTCCGATCAGACTCGGTATCCCGGTACAACAAGACATTTCAACAGGGTAAAACTAAACCAGCAACACCGCCCGAATGTGCCGATAAATCCCGATAGGAGCTGCACATATCTCTTTCTCAGGGCACACCGGATCGTCCAAACTTCCGGTAGGCCAGCCCAGAGTTGCCCCTGGTGGCCACCGGCGGCTGACAAGTTGGGCCAACACTCAGAGGAGCACTGGCCCGGGGGGTAAAATAATGATGACCCTCAGGAGTGCGACTCCCAAGGAAAAAGAAAAGGCTAGGTGGCAAATGGTAAAACCAATGTTGGGCATTGCTGGAAGAGCTTTACTTAAGGCGAACTGTCAAGGGGTTCCCATAATAGCCCAACCGTGTAAGGAACGCAAAATCCGGAAACATAACACCGATATGACAGAAACTAGGGCGGCAAGAGTGGAACAAAACACCAGGCATAAGGCCGAGCCTTTCACCCTTTACCAAGTATATAGATGCATTAATTAAATAAGAGATGTTGTGATATCCCAACAAGTAAAACATGTTCCAACAAGGAACAACATCTCCATGTTCCAACAAGGGACAAACTTCAATCTTCACCTACAACTAACAACGCTATAAGAGGGGCTGAGCAAAGCGGTAATATAGCCAAACAACGGTTTGCTAGGACAAGGTGGGTTAGAGGCTTGGTTCAACAATATAGGAGGCATGATAAGCAAGTGGTAGGTATCGCAGCATAGGCATGGCAAAAGAGCGAGCATCTAGCAAGCAAAGATAGAAGTGATTTTGAGGGTATGATCATCTTGCCTGAGATCCCGCAAGGAAGAAGAACGAGTCCATGAAGAAGACAAACGGACGCAGACGAACGGTTACTCACAAACGCGACGTTATCGGAACCAACCCGAAGAAGCAACACCGGAAAAGAGCAAACAACCTAGTAAACAACCACCACATAGACATGGCATGATGCGCAAACAAGAATGATGCATGTCCGATTTAAAGAGGGCATGGCATGGCAAAGTGCAACAAACAACACTACAAGTTAAGTGGAGCTCAATATGCAACGAGTTGCATATTGACGGAACACCACATGAATTATTTAGTTCTCTCTCGTTTAGGTACTCAACAATATTAAATGTTGTTAGCATGGCAAGAGAGTGAAGCAAAGTAAAACTACCTATCTAGTCAAGTTTAAATGAGGCCGGAAGCAACGAACAACAAATCCGAAAAATCTCATATGCATATATTAGGTTTGGTACTGTTCTGTCCTAAACATTATTTTAGAGTTGTTAAACATGCAAGATGAGTACACCACGTTAACCTAGGCAAAATTCTACCCCATTTACATATAAAGTTTATTAAAATCCGAGTTACGGTTATTTAGTTATGAATTAAATCATTTTTAGCATGGCATAGGAGAAAATTTAATCAAACATCATTTTAAACATTTTAAACATGGATGAAAAAGACATATTATGAAACTAGATGAAAAACTACGCATATTTCATATTAAGTTTGTTTTAATCCGATGCACGGTTTGTGAGCTATTATATGCATGAACATGAGGGTCTTTTCTGCAAAACCACCGTCTCAGGAATAATAGCTAAATTCGTAGCAGGAGGAAAAAAAATAGGACGAGCTGCATTGGGTTGAACTAAGCTGCTCACCATGGCACTTGGGCCGGCTCGGTGATGGACTAGGACGGGAGAAGGCGCAGCTGGGCCGGTAGGCGCGCGGCCCACGACGAGCAGCGAGGGGAGAAGGCGGCCCAGGCAAAGCGGCAGAGGTGGGGGTTCTTCGCGTGGGCGAGCTGGGCCTGGCGCTCTCGTGGCCCACGCGCGGTCGGCGACGAAGTCAACGGACACAGCTAGCGGGACTTGGAGCTGCGCGCGTTCCAGGAAGTCAAGGGGCGGCGGCGCTGGTGCTTCTGGCGACAAAAACGACGGGACGACCACCGGATGCGAGGCGAGGTCGTCGGGGATCGATTCCCGGCAGTGGGCGGAGGATCTAGACGAAGAGGAACTGGGCCTTGGCGTGCGGGCGACGCTGGAATGGAGCAGAGCTTGGGGCGGCTTGGAGCTCCCGGCGACGATGGTGAGCGTGTGAAGGCAGCCGGGCCGTGGATGAAGGCCGACTCCATAGCCGCGGGTCCAAGGAGGCACGGCTCCGGCGGGCAGGGGCCGGAGACGAGGCAGGACGGGCGGCTTCCATGGCCTCCTGTTCGAACATGCAGAGCACGAGAGAGGGATGAGACAGGGTAAGAAGCAGGGAAAGAAGGAGGTAGCGCGAGGGGATTTCGCTCGGGCGTCGATGGTCTGCTCCAGCGAGCTGGCCGGTGCTCGGGCAGCTACAGGAGAGGAGCAACAGGCATAGGGGCTCGGGCTCCTGCGGGACTTGGGCGGCAATGGTGGTTGGACAGGAGGGGAAAACGAGGAGAAAGGTGGAGGCTAGATTTGGATCCCGATGGGGAGAGTGGCAGCGGCGTGGGGATGGATGGGACATCTCCTAGGTTTTAGGGTTTGGTCTCAAATTAGACAAGGGGTGGACTATAAATATACATCACGAATTAGATTAGGGGCTATCTCGACCCTACGATTGTAATCGGACAATCGCGAATAAAATAGCTAGGAAGTCCAAATAAGAAAACGGTGACGTTTTGTAGACGTTTGGGGATGATCCGGACACAACGGTGGCGATACCCCGGGTTGGGTCCGGGACAACTTTCGGACGCGTGCGAGGGGGGTCGCAGGCTGACGAGAGAGGTTAGGTTGGACCTGGCGGTAGGTAGTGGGCTCTGTAGACGGTCTCGAGCTGAGAGAAGAGAAGAGAGGGAGGCCCGGCGACTGTTTCCGGAGACCGAAAACGTCCGACGTTAGACCGGCTACTATTGCCGCTATATTTTAACGGTTGGGCTATCAAACGGACTCCGAATGCGATGAAACTTGGTAGGCGGTCTACTGACCATAAAACAACACCGCACATCAACTTTCATCCCATTCCGAGAACATGTTCCGGCCACTTATAAAATAATATTTTGGACGTGCCGCGGGCGCGTGCAAGTGTGTCTGGGCTCAGAACAAACAGCAGAGAGAACGGGGGAACCCAGACGAATGCAAGTTTTGAAAACATGATGATGCAATGCACATGATGACATGATAAGATGCAACACGCAAGCAAAAGACATGACAACGACAGCGAAAAACTGACGGACACCTGGCACATCGGTCTCAGGGCGTTACAACACTCCACCACTACGAGAGGATCTCGTCCCGAGATCTAGAATGGCACCGGAGGGAAAAACGGAAGAGAAAGAGAAGAGGTAAAACTAAGTTGCTTCTTTGACAAACGAGTGAGACCAAAGAACCTTGAAAAGGTTAAGCCATTTCGAGAAAAAGAATAACGGAGATGACAAATTTGAAAACACTCCGTTAGAAAAGAGGGACAAAGAACATTGCGAAAAACCTTGAGGTTGAAGGGCAAGATGTATATTGAAACCACTCCGGTTAAAACAAGATAGAGAAGGATTAAGAATGATATAATTTGGATAGCACTCCACCTGTAAATGGAAGGAATTGAACTTGACAAGATGAGAGGATACTTGAAAAGAGGACACAACACTCCGGTTAAAAGGATAGGCATGAAAAGAACATGATCTTTGACAAAACGAGATGATGGGTTGAAAAGAGCAACATCACAATGCCTTCGGATGAAAGAATCAAAGGTAGATCATCGGAACAAAAGAACGGAGAAGAAAATGACAACTCCTACCACAAATGAACTTGGAAAGCATCCTTAGGAGAGGGGTCAAACAGAGTTGTTGGAAACCCAACAACGAAAAGAATAAGCTTGATATGGTCTTATGGAATACATCTCAAATTATGAGGTGACAACCTGCCAATCACGGGAAAAGAATTGGATTGATAAGAACAAGGAGACGAGAAAAATATCTCCACCGGGAGGGTAAAGAAGATCTAGGGTCCTTTATAAACACCATGGATAGCAACAAACCTTAGGGAAGGCTTTAGGTGAAGTATAACCCCAAGATAACTCCAATGACGAGATTAATGGATTTGAAATACCTCATTATTAACAATATGTGAATCATGAAGCATGAAGTCAAATTATCAAGAATGACATAATACCACCTCCAATGATACGGAAGAAAGAATTGAACTCCGGATTGCAAGATGAAGCAAACTTGAGGTCCTCTAAAAAGAATCTCGATGAACACTTCGAGAAGGAATTAAATCCTTGATGAACCATCATGTAGAGCCTCCATGGAGAACTCTGGTAATAAAAGGATGATAAAAGGAAGAGAAGTTGAAAACACAAGGTGAAACCTTGTAATGATTTAGATGGATCTTCGTGATAATTAGAGCTTGGAACTCCGGGAAAGAAGGATGAGCACTTGAACCCAAGAATTTAATCATCGTGAACAAACTCCGGAAGAAAAGATTAACATAAGGATGAAATAAGAGTAAGAATTATGTTATGCGTATCCTTCACCAATTTAAATTGATGACAAACAATGGATTTGGCATACCACTTATTCTCGTAGAAAGATTAAGATAGATATGGCGCAAGCTTGAGAAAGTCTTCAACGATCCACCGGTAGAATTTGGAAAGCACGAATGCATAGATATGATACACGAAGGAAGAAAACTCTTAAACGAACCACCATAAGAATTAAAAATGAACAAAAAAAAGATAAGGAAGACACTGGGAAGAATTAGCAAATGAATGAAGATGCTTGAGAGAATTTAGACCCATGAGAACGAAGAGATCACGAGCCGATTAGAGATCGCTTGAACGATGCACCGGTAGGATTGGAGAATGATAACTGAAAGCTGAGAATTAATAAATCTTCTGAAATGATGGGCTCCGGAGAAACAAACTAGAAAGACTCCTGAATTACTCCGGCTTGGTGAAACGAATTCTCACAATCGAAAGAAATTATGAGAGGAAGGCAACAAGCTAGAATCACGAATCTTCACGAGAACAGATATGATTGAAGAGAAAAAATTTCCTTCGTCTTTAAATGTTGAGAATGATGACGAGAAACACCACCATGAATTATTTAGACACTCCGAAATGACGAATGGAAGGTTGAGCCAACGATGAAAAGAATTTTGAAAGATCTTGGAGAAAGACATTTGACTGATGGTAAATCATTCTTACGTCAAACTTCGAAAAGAATTTGAGAATACCTCCGAGAAAATAGAAGAGTCAGGTAAGATCCTGGAAAAGACCTGTGGGTTAGGGCCCACTCAAGAGAAACACCATAGAACAATTCAAAAGAGAGAAAGCACCGGTTGAATTAAATGACTTGAATGAGATACCAATCTCGAAAGAGATTGAACGAATGCAGAGTGGAAACACGAATCTTCGAGATATCTTGAGCACTCCGGAACAATTAAATAGCGAGAAGTGAATGAATATGAGGTGCACCGTCATGAGAAGGTATTTGAAACGAGGAGAAAAATATGATCAATAACGCTTGAATTTAAACCGCCGGAGAAGAAAAATGAGTGAAGGTTAACGAACTTGAAGCTCCGTTAGTATCTTCATGAGCATCACCGGATAAGAAGATTGACGGAAAAGGAATGGAGAGGCTTCCCATCAATAAAATGGATACTTGAATAAGAAATCTGGGTCCTTGAAGAAACAGGGAGGGTGGGCGGGAAAAAAACAAAGGCAACTTGAAGACAGATGTAACAAACACCGTTGAGAAGAACTGGTAATTGATCTTGCTGATGTTGAAATGATCGGATCCACTTGAAGAGAAACACGCCGGTTGAAAAGGATTGACATGACAAACTCAATGATCGAGAAGGATTAGTATTCACATAGGAATATGAGAACACCATTTAGGAAAGGTATGGAATAAACATTTGACATTGAAGCAACTCGAATACCACAACTCAAAACAAAAACAAAGGATTGGCTTGCAAAATAAGCCAGAACAAACATATGATAGAGATTTTGCCCGAAGTTTTCGTGGTGGGGCCAACACGGGCTCGATCGTACAGCACCATCATGTACAAGGCAGTGCACATGACATACGAAGCGTCCCCGAGTCGGCATAGCCAAGGACTCTTTAAGACACAACGAGACCACTGTAAAACCAACCGTGAATAGGCGAACCACTAGACGTCGAACCCCAATTTCATATCATACATCTGTCGGGAAGATATCCTAAGAGCTACTTGAATTCCCACCTATGAAACTCCCGAACCTTTTCGGTTATGCAATCAGGTGTTGGGGATACAGGGGAAGCATAATATCTCACCCAAAACTAGCAAATCCTACATCCAGCTGTATCCATCCTTCAACACATAACCAAGAAACGTTCGGAAACCATCTACCTCAACCTTCGAAAAGCATCTGTTATACAAGTTATGGCAATACTCCCGAACTCCCGCCCCAGTACTGGGTGGCGTCGAGGTTATCTCACCAACGAACTGCATAAAAGAGATTTTCGATGTCGGCGTACTAAACTCAGGTATTCCAGAACAGCAACGATAAAATTATGACGACAACACCTCAGAGCTCAACTCCCCAGGACACTGCCAAAAAACCCCTGACATGAGGCACCAAGACAATGTTCTCATCACAAAACCATCGGAACGATTCCAAGATACCCGCGTGATCCTAAAAAAAATTTAGTGAAATTTGAGAAGAGAAGAGTCAAAACTCTACGTCAGGATGCCTTACGAGAGCGATGAGGAGACTGGGAAGTAAAAAGAATTCCTAAACTCTACGATATATAATTCCTAAATGACTCAAACATTTTTCTAGACACAACTCGTGTCAGGACCCCGATTCCAAGCCACATCGATCTAGCCGGTAACACCTCATATCACTTTGCGGCCTCACGCACGGTATCCCACGGGTGTCGCCTTACCATGGCCCGGGACCGTTTGTGCCTTTTGGCTCACGTATATGATAGTGTCGCTAGCATCCATATGACAGAGAACCCGGGCCGACATGGCTAGTCGTGAACCCAAAGCGGCACAGACCTATGGAGACAGGCATACATGAATCACATCGAGCATGTCGGTCATCAGCGAGTGATTTCGGGCTGTAGCACTGGGCTAATAGGACTCCGGGGAACCCGGGCTGTAGCAGGCTAGGCAGGACTCCGGAAGTCACCGCGTGACATTTCCCCGAAGGGACAGACATAGGAACGAAGTGAAACACATGTCGGCCAGTCAAGTGTCCTGAACAGTAGTGCTGGGCTAGCAGGACTCCGGTGTACCGGGCTGTAGCGGACTACTATGGCTCGAGGAACACTAGACTACATTTCCCCATAAGAAAGGCTGCCAAGGATAAACAACTAGATTGTCGGATCCCACTCATACCAAGCATTTCAATCATACACACAATATGCCCGATATGAGTACATACAACATGGCATCACAACAAAACTCTACAACTCAAGTACTTTTTTTAAAGGCTCCAGGGAGCCATACATAACATGTTCATACAGATAGGGGTCACATGACCCGACACTCAAGTCATACAAACATACAAGCACATGCGGAAGCAACTAGTCTGAGTACAGACTCTAGAAAGAAAGAAGGCTTCTCGAAGCCTGTCTATCTACATAGGGCCCTCCATGGCCAGGACCACCACCTGGGTGGCTAGTCACTCATCGACGTCAAGGTCTACATAGAACCCATCGGAGGGGGCGGTGTTGTCGTCTGAAAACAGTAATTAAGCAAACATGAGTACAAAGGTACTCAGCAAGTCTTACATCAGAACCTACTATATATGCTTATTCTCAAGAAGGTGGTGGGGTTAATGCAGCAAGCCAGCTTTGACTCTTGGCTAAGCTATCCTACGGAACTTCACCAGTAAAATAGTTTTCGCACACGATTCCACTACTCACCAACACAATACTCCACCATGGATCCTCCCTCGTCATCCCACGAGAGGGCCATCCTCGGTACTCACACTTATCTTGAGTCTTTTAGTAGTATCCATTAACTTGTCTATGAACTGTATAGGCAACCAAGTAGTCCTTTACCGCGGACGCGGCTATTCGAATAGTTTTATACCCTGCAGGGGTGTACTTCGTCACACATGTTTCCACCACTTAGCGTCTGCACACGACATGTGCTCGGCAGACTTCAAGCAAAAACCGACGTGGGTGTAGAACACGACCTGACTAACCTCACAAGTCTCTAGTCCAGGTTTATCGCCTATTCAGGTTCCATCCGCAAGGAAATCCGGCCGGGGTGTCCTCAACGGCCCCAAATGATGTGTACAGGGTCCCGAGACGCCAAACGGGCGCCTGGCATTCCCGGCCACAGTGTATCTACCGCATCATAGCCCACCCCTAGGGTCAGCGCTATGCACGGCCGCCAACACATGTCCTACAAACACCAGAAACTAGTTGCAACTCCTGGACAGAGGCGAGAGGGGTCAGTAAGTCGAGCGGGGTCATATTTCAGGGCCCAATGTGTGGTAGTAGCTGAATCTTAAATCACGCATACAGATCTCAGTTCTTAGGGACGGCCTCAATGAAACAACCCACCATGTGCTCCTACATGGCCTCTCATCGATACCTTTACCAAAACATGTCCAACACATCCCTCATATTATCGACATAAGCATTTCACTCTAGCCCATCACCCAGATGAACCAGACCTGACACAACTCTAAGCATAGCAGGCATAGCAAGGTAGGAATCACATACATGGCGCAATCAACTCCTACACATGCTAGTGGGTTTCATCTAGTTAATGTGGCAATGACAGGTCATGCAGAGGATAAGGGTTCAACTACCATATCACACAGAATTTTGAATCGTGTTGTCTTAATGCAGTAAACAAGAGCAGAAGCGAGAACTTGGGTTTGTATCGGAATGATCAATGGGTTGCTTGCCTGATGGAGTGGTAGTGGGATACTGCCCTTCAGTTGGATACTTGTGAATATCCTCGGAGGCAGAACCTACCACGAAGAACACATCGGAACACAATCAACACATGACGATATGCAACAATATGATGCATGCTATGACATGGCAATATGAATGTGTCTTGGCCTAATGCAAGCTATAACAGAAAGGATTGAACTCATTTGAATCAAAGATTCAAATATTAGCTCATTAAACATGGCCTTAATAGTGCATTACCTTATTCTGCTTAAACAGCAAGGTAAACTTGTTTTGTCATGCATGAAACCATTACAGATGGATAGATTGAATTTTTCTGATCATTTTTCATATATAAATTATTTCATTTGGAGTTACGGTTGAATTTCTATGATTTTTAGAAGTTTTAACTATTTTCTGGAATTTCCTAAATAAAAATAAATCCAGAAAATGCATTACTGCGTCAGCATTGCGTCATCCTGACCTCAGCAGGTCAAAGGCGCTAGCCCAGGTCAAACCTGACTGGTGCGCCCCTTCTGTCAGCCTCTCAGCTAATTAACAGGATTAGATTAACACTAATTAGCTGTCAGTGGGGCCTGGGCCCACATGTCAGTGACTGATTTAATTAAAATTAATTAAAACTAATCCTAAATTAGTTAGCAGACCGGCCCCACCTGTTATAGACTCTATGAAGGAAATATGCCCTAGAGGCAATAATAAAGTTATTATTTATTTCCTTATATCATGATAAATGTTTATTATTCATGCTAGAATTGTATTAACCGGAAACATAATACATGTGTGAATACATAGACAAACTTAGTGTCACTAGTATGCCTCTACTTGACTAGTTCATTAATCAAAGATGGTTATGTTTCCTAACCATGAACAAAGTGTTGTTATTTGATTAACGAGGTCACATCATTAGTTGAATGATCTGATTGACATGACCCATTCCATTAGCTTAGCACCCGATCGTTTAGTATGTTGCTATTGCTTTCTTCATGACTTATACATGTTCCTATGACTATGAGATTATGCAACTCCCGTTTACCGGAGGAACACTTTGTGTGCTACCAAACGTCACAACGTAACTGGGTGATTATAAAGGAGCTCTACGGGTGTCTCCAAAGGTAGATGTTGGGTTGGCGTATTTCAAGATTAGCATTTGTCACACCGATTGTCGGAGAGGTATCTCTGGGCCCTCTCGGTAATGCACATCACATAAGCCTTGCAAGCATTGCAACTAATGAGTTAGTTGCGGGATGATGTATTACAGAACGAGTAAAGAGACTTGCCGGTAATGAGATTGAACTAGGTATTGGATACCGACGATCGAATCTTGGGCAAGTAACGTACCGATGACAAAGGGAACAACGTATGTTGTTATGCGGTCTGATCGATAAAGATCTTCGTAGAATATGTAGGAACCAATATGGGCATCCAGGTCCCGCTATTGGTTATTGACCGGAGATTTGTTTCAGTCATGTCTACATTGTTCTCGAACCGTAGGGTCCGCACGCTTAACGTTACGATGACAGTTATTATGAGTTTATGCATTTTGATGTACCGAAGTTACTTCGGAGTCCCAGATGTGATCACGGACATGACGAGGAGTCTCGAAATGGTCGAGACATAAAGATTGATATATTGGATGACTATATTCGGACACCGGAAGGGTTCCGGAGAAGTATCGGATAAAACCGGAGCACCGGGGGGTTACCGGAACCCCCCGGGGGGGTTAATGGGCCTCATGGGCCTAATGTGGAGAAGAGGAAGGGGCTGCCAGGGCAGGCCGCGCGCCCCCTCTCCCCCTAGTCCGAATTGGACAAGGAGGGAGGGGCGGCGCCCCCCCTTTCCTATTCTCCCTCCTGCGCGTCACCATAGGGCCGGCAGCACCCCCCCCCCCTTGGATCCTTTATATACGGGGGCAGGGGCACCTCTAGACACACAAGTTGATCCACGTGATCGTTCCTTAGCCATGTGCGGTGCCCCCTGCCACCATATTCCACCTCGATCATATCGTTGTAGTGCTTAGGCAAAGCCCTGCGTCGGTAGAACATCATCATCGTCACCACGCCGTTGTGCTGACGGAACTCATCCCCGAATCTTTGCTGGATCGGAGCCCGGGGAGCGTCATCGAGCTGTACGTGTGCTAAGAACTCGGAGGTGCCGGAGTAACGGTGCTTGGATCGGTCGGATCGGGAAGACGTACGACTACTTCCTCTATGTTGCGTCAATGCTTCCGTTGCGGTCTACGAAGGGTACGTAGACAACACTCTCCCCTCTCGTTGCTATGCATCACCATGATCTTGCGTGTGCGTAGGAATTTTTTTGAAATTACTACGTTCCCCAACACTCAGGGGGGGTCTACCTGGGCCCACACAGGGGTCAAACTGGGTCAAACTCGCCGGCGACTCGATGCCGGCGAGGCCCGAGACGGTGGCGCGGCTCGGAAAACGCCCATAGGGCACGGGCGAGGCCGTTCTTGGGCTCGTTGGAGAGCTCTTGCAGTCGCGCACCTAGTGGTGGTGGAGGCCCGGCCTATAGTGGCTGGAGACGACGACGGCGAGCTCCAAGGCGGCGGCCGGAATTCGGCCATGTGTGGGGTGTGGGCTGCGGCGTGCAAACGCGAAAACTAAGGCGCTAGCGAGGCACTACGCGATGCGGCAAGCACGTTGCGTAGCACGGGATGACCAAATGGTCGCCGGAGCGACGCCGGCGACGAGCTCGAGCGGAGACGAGCTTCGGCCATGGTGGATCTATGGCCTACAGGGTGCAAACGCGTGGGAAAGAAGAGGGGAAAGGCGGCGGAGCTCATGGGAAGGTCGATGAGCAGCTCAGTGGGCTCGGGGGCGACCGGAGCGAGGCGAATCGATGAACGGCGTCCGGCGGGTACCGAGGTTGAAGACGGCCCGATGGCGGCGATGCAGGGCCTCCGGCAAAGCGTGGCTCGGTGGGGAGGGCGAGGGCGTCGCGGCGGAGCTTCTGGACAGGCCTGAGAGGCGAGGGGGTGACGGAGAGCGCGACTACGGCGGTGAGACGGCGACAAGCTCGTCGGCCATGGTGCGGGAGAGGGTGAGGGAGACGAGGGGAGAGTGAGGGAGAATGAGAGGGGGACGTGGGGGTCACGTGGCACCCCTGGATGTCTCCGGGACGTCGGCAGAAGCAGGAGGTGGCCGGCGTGTGGCCGCGGGCGCCGGCCACGCGCTCCTCGTCCTTCTGGCGCGAGGAGGACGACGACTGGCAGCCAGTCGGCTGGGCCGAGCCAGGTGGCTGGGCCAGCACAGGTAAGGCCCAGGTGGGCTTCCCTCTCTCTCTTTCTTTTTTATTTGTTTCTGTTTTCTATTTTAACTGCAACTGTTGGGCTTTAATTAAAATACTAAAACGTTTCCAAAAATCCTGAAAATAATTGTGGCCTCTATTTAGAATATTTCCAGCAGCAAACATTTATTTCCAGAATTATTTGAGCATTTAAGTTATTTTATAGCATTTAAATGCCCAAATTCTAATACTTATGATTTAATTCAATGACCTTCAGTTGACCTAGAAAATTGTGCACCAATTTTGCCAGAGGTTTTAACCCAAGACAAAGAGGGTGAACTTTTTAGAAGGGCATTTCAGGTTCATTGAAAATAATTTTAGTGAACCCTAGTTGTTTCCAGGGGTGTTGGGGGTTTCTACTCTCCCCATTTCAAATTTAAGAGAAATTTAAACATGATGCACACTCTAATGCTTGAACTAGCTAGGGTGTGACAACTCACCCCCACTCAAAAGAATCTCGTCCTGAGATTTAGGATCCTCTAGAAAGAAGGTGGGGTACTCGAGTCGAAGACGATCCTCCCTTTCCCAAGTGGCTTCTTTCTCAGAATGGTGTGACCATTGAACCTTAAGAAACTTGATATTACGATGTCGAGTGGTATGCTCGGCTTGATCAAGGATATGAACGGGATATTCCCGATAGGAGAGGTTATCTTGTAGATCAAGCGTTTCGTGGTCCACTCCACAGATAGGATCCGCGAAGCAACGCCTGAGTTGTGAAACGTGGAAGACATCGTGAACTCTAGAAAGATGCGGAGGTAGTTCCAATTGGTAGGCAACTTCTCCTCGTTTGGCAAGAATGCGAAAGGGTCCAATGTAACGAGGAGCCAATTTGCCTTTGATACCGAAACGATGGGTTCCCTTTAACAGAGTAACCCGAAGGTAAGCCTTCTCGTCGACTTCATAAGTCATAGGCTTATGTTTACGATCATATTGACTCTTTTGACGAGATTGGGATGTTTTCAATTTCTGCCAAAGAGTTGTCTTTACCCGGTTTCTGACCAGTTAAGAGGCGTTCGACATTTTCTCCCATAGAGAACTTCGAAAGGAGCCTTGCCTAAGCTGGCTTGATAACTATTGTTATAAGCAAACTCCGCAAATGGAAGGCATTTCTCCCAACTCATTCCGAACGAGATGACAGAAGCTCGGAGCATATCTTCCAGAATTTGATTGACTCGCTCTACTTGACCACTTGATTGAGGATGGAAGGCGGTACTAAAAGAGAGAGACGAGTTCCCATAGCATTTTGGAAACTTTCCCAAAATCGAGAGGTGAAGAGACTTCCACGGTCTGAGTTAATTTCCAATGGAACACCATGCAGAGACACTATTCGGGAGATGTATAAATCGGCTAGCTGGCTAGCGGTGATACTCTAACGAACAGGTAGAAAGTGGGCTACTTTGGAAAGTCGGTCGATCACGACGAAGATGGCATTATTCCCTCTCTTGGTCCTGGGAAACCCAGTGATGAAATCCATACTGATTTTATCCCATTTCCATTCAGGAATAGCCAGAGGTTGAAGGATGCCAGCAGGCCGTTGATGCTCTGCTTTAACACAACGACAAACATCGCAATTAGCAATGTATTGAGCGATTTCTCTCTTCATCCTAGTCCACCAAAACCTCTGGCGTAGGTCTTGATACATTTTAGTACAACCGGGATGAATGGTGAGAGGGGATTCATGAGCTTCCTTAAGGATCAACTAGCGTAGATGTTGTTTCTTGGGAACCACCAAACGGTTCTCAAAGAAGACAGCACCCCGCTTGTCCATGGAAAAACATTTAGCAACTCCGCTAGCAATGTTTTCCTTAATCCGGGATATGCCCTTATCACGCTTTTGGCAGCTAAGATTTGATCCATAAGGGTAGGTTTCGCCACCAGGGTGGATAGGAATCCTCGAGGAACAATGTGAAGATTAAGCTTACGGAATTCCTCATGGAGAAGTGGTTGACTTTGTTGTAACATCAGGTTGTTACAATAGGATTTACGACTTAGTGCATCAGCCATGACATTGGCTTTGCCCGGGATGTAAGTTATTCCTAAGTCGTAATCCGAGATCAACTCAACCCAACGTCTTTGCCTGAGATTCAAATCTGGTTGGGTGAAGATATATTTCAAACTTTGGTGATCGGTGAAGATCTCGCAACGATTACCGAGGAGGTAATGTCGCCAAGTTTTAAGTGCATGGACTACAGCTGCCAGCTCTAGATCATGTGTGGGATAATTTTCCTCATGTGGATGTAATTGCCGTGAAGAATAGGCAATTACCTGACGATCTTGCATGAGTATGCAACCTAGTCCTTGTCGCGAGGCGTCGCAATAGATAATAAAGTCCTTGGAGAAATCTGGTGGTACCAGTACGGGAGCATATGTTAGGCGTCTTTTCAGTTCCTGAAAACTGAACTCGCACTGTGGAGTCCACTCGAACTTTTTATCTTTCTTGAGGAGTTTAGTTAGAGGTTTAGCAACCTTGGAGAAATTCTCGACGAAGCGGCGGCAATAGCTCGCTAAGCCAAGGAAACTCCGAACTTGCTTGACCGTCTCAGGTGGAGTCCAATCAAGGATGGCTTGAACTCGCTCGGGATTGACAGCAATACCCTTGCCAGAGATTACATGGCCTAGATAGGTCACTTCTGGCAACCAAAATTCACACTTGGAGAATTTGGCATAAAGGCGATGCTCTCGAAGTTTCATCAATACCAGCCTTAGATGTTCGGCATGTTCCTCTTCATTCATGGAGTAGATGAGTATGTCATCGAGGTATACTACGACAAATTTATCCAAATACTCCATGAAGACCGAGTTCATTAACCGGGAGAAGGTGGCTGGGGCATTGGTTAGACCGAAAGACATAATGGTGTACTCGTATTGGCCATAACGAGTAACAAAGGCCGTTTTGGGAATGTCCTCGTTTCTGTTTTTGATTTGATGGTAGCCCAACCTCAAATCCATCTTGGAAAAGACTGAGGATCCAGCGAGCTGATCATACAGATCGTTAATCCTGGGAAGCGGGTATTTGTTCTTGATGGTGACCAGGTTGACAGGGCGGTAGTCCACAACCATTCGATTCGTTCCATCCTTCTTCTTGACGAAGAGGATGGGGCAAGCCCAAGGAGAGAACTAGGACAGGTGAAACCCTTTTTCAAGGACTCATCGAGTTGGTTCTTAAGCTCGGCTAGTTCTAAGGGTGCCATCTTGTAGGGTCTTCTAGAAATTGGCACGGTTCCTGGAACAAGGTCTATCACAAACTCGACATCCCTGTCAGGTGGAACACCTGGCAGTTCTTCTGGAAAGACATCCGGGAAGTCTCGGACTACCGGAACATCCTCAAGGTCTGGAAGAGGGTTGGCATTTAGGGAGTAAAGTTGGCGCTTGGCCACTCGGGTTAAGACATTGACTGTCTTGCCCGATGGGTGAGTAAGTTGAACGGTTCTAGTGGCACAATCGATCTTAGCATAATGAGCTGACATCCATTCCATACCCAAGATGATGTTTATGTCTGAGGACTTGAGAGCTATTAAGGATGCAAGGAAGACAAGTCTATCGACAAGAATTTCATTCCCATGGCTTACTCTAGAAGTTTGCCATCTAGAGCCAGGAGTTTGAATTTCCATGGTAGAGGGCATGTCACAAAATGTCATGTTATGCAATCGAGCATAGTTCTCGGATATGAATGAATGAGATGCTCCAGTATCGAAAAGAACAGATGCCGGATGGCAGTTAACAAGGAGCGTACCAAGGACGACGTTGGGATCCTCCTAAGCCTCCTCGGCTGAAACATAGTTGACATGGCCACGTGCAGTGGTGGCCGGCTTGGCGTAGAATGTTTTTCCCGCGGGCTTACCACGGCCAACGGACTTTCCAGTTTGATTGGGGTTGTTGTTCTGGGGACACTCTCGGCTATGGTGACCCGGCTCTCCACACTTAAAGCATGTCACCACATTGGGGCGTGGAGCAGCATTAGCAGCGGGGCCACCATAGGGCTTGGGCGGTGCAAATTGCTGGTTGGGACGAGGCGCCTCAAAGGATGGCCTCGGGATGAACCTGGGTGGCAGTGCCGTGCTTGGAATCCACACCCGGCACTTCTGAGCTCCAGAGCCGGATGAAGAGCCAAAATCACGGGAGTGCTTGCGTGAAGCGTCATAATCAGTCTGGCCTGTCTCAGCACTGATGGCTTTATTGACCAACTTCTGAAAGGAAGTGCACTCGTGCAGACGAAGATCGCGGCGAAGCTCAGGGCTAAGTCCCTTGAGGAACCTTGCCTGCTTCTTAGCGTCAGTAGATACCTCTTCAGGGGCATAGCGTGCCAGATTCCCAAATTCACGACTATATGCATCCACAGTCAGTCTTCCTTGGGTGAAGTTGCAGAACTCCTCCCTCTTGCGATCCATGAGACCTTCCGGAATGTGATGCTCGCGGAAAGCCTCACTAAATTCAGCCCAAGTAGTAATTTGGCCGACCGGGCGCATAGCTTCAAAGTTCTCCCACCAGAGGCTAGCAGGGCCTTCGAGGTGATAGGAAGCATAGGTGACCTTGTCGGCTTCGGCTACATGGGCAGAACGTAGCTTGTGAGTGATGCTGCAAAGCCATTCATCCGCGTCGAGGGGTTCGACGGAATGGTTAAACTTTGGTGGGTACAGCTTGATAAAGTCATTGATTGACACCAAGTCATTTCGTGGGTGGCGTGCAGTGTTCCACTCAATCCGCTCCAGCAGGCGGTTAGTCTCACGCTTGTTTCTTTCCGCCTCCAGCATCACTTCGGCTAGAGAAGGCGGGTGAGGCAGATTTTCACCCCTAGCTGCACTGGCTTCCCCCTGCTTCGAGGTAGCCGGGTTGCTGTGGGTGTTGACCATCCTAGGAGAAAACAAGACAATGGTTTAGATAAGGATGGCTCAAACTTAGCAAGGAGTGCAGAATGTAATGGATAACACGGAATGCAGAGATGTTCATCCGTATGTCATGGTAATATAAAACTGCCATATATATACCAACGGTCATACACATCATACATAGTTTAGTACAAGCCCAGGCTACAGTACAACTATGATGAAAGACGTTACATCTCATCGGAGGCATTCCAAGCTCCTATACATTATTTGTCTACACCTCCGGAATTGATTACACGCCAAGTCATATTCCACAAGTCACGCATGACAGTGGAGATACAACTATTACAATACTAGTGGTACTACTACTAACTCAGACAGCTCCGTAGTAGTCCTCATAGAAGTCACCTCCATAGCCTAGAAGTTCAACGTGACCATCCGGGAACAGACGGTCCTGAGGAGCCTGTGGACCATAGGGGCTAGGATGAGGTCTTGGACCAACAAACGGTGGCCTGCGGGGACCACGGGGTTGAAGGAAATATGCCCTAGAGGCAATAATAAAGTTATTATTTATTTCCTTATATCATGATAAATGTTTATTATTCATGCTAGAATTGTATTAACCGGAAACATAATACATGTGTGAATACATAGACCAACAAAGTGTCACTAGTATGCCTCTACTTGACTAGCTCGTTAATCAAAGATGGTTATGTTTCCTAACCATGAACAAAGAGTTGTTATTTGATTAACGAGGTCACATCATTAGTTGAATGATCTGATTGACATGACCCATTCCATTAGCTTAGCACCCGATCGTTTAGTATGTTGCTATTGCTTTCTTCATGACTTATACATGTTCCTATAACTATGAGATTATGCAACTCCCGTTTACCGGAGGAATACTTTGGGTACTACCAAACGTCACAACGTAACTGGGTGATTATAAAGGAGTACTACAGGTGTCTCCAATGGTAGATGTTGGGTTGGCGTATTTCGAGATTAGGGTTTGTCACTCCGAGTGTCGGAGAGGTATCTCTGGGCCCTCTCGGTAATGCACATCACATAAGCCTTGCAAGCACTGCAACTAATATATTAGTTGTGAGATGATGTATTACGGAACGAGTAAAGAGACTTGCCGGTAACGAGATTGAACTAGGTATTGGATACCGACGATCGAATCTCGGGCAAGTAACATACCGATGACAAAGGGAACAACGTATGTTGTTATGCGGTCTGACCGATAAAGATCTTCGTAGAATATGTAGGAGCCAATATGGGCATCCAGGTCCCGCTATTGGTTATTGACCGGAGACGTGTCTCGGTCATGTCTGCATTGTTCTCGAACCGTAGGGTCCGCACGCTTAACGTTACGATGACAGTTATTATGAGTTTATGCATTTTGATGTACCGAAGGTTGTTCGGAGTCCCGGATGTGATCACGGACATGACGAGGAGTCTCGAAATGGTCGAGACGTAAATATTGATATATTGGAAGCCTATGTTTGGACACCGGAAGTGTTCCGGGTGAAATCAGGATTTTACCGGAATACCGGGAGGGTTACCGGAACCCCCCGGGAGGCAAATGGGCCTATTGGGCCTTAGTGGAAAAGTGAAAAGGGGCTGCCCACAAGGGCTGCGCGCCTCCCCCCCTTCCCTAGTCCTATTAGGACTAGGAGAAGGGGCCGGCCCCCCTCTCTTCTCTCTTCTCCTTGAAGAGTCCTATTAGGAATAGGATTGGGGGGAGTCCTACTCCCGGTAGGAGTGGGACTCCCCCTGCGCCTCTCTCCCTAGCCGGCCGAACCCCTCCCCCTGCTCCTTTATATACGGGGGCAGGGGGCACCCCATAGACACACAAGTTGATCATTGTTGATCGTTCCTTAGCCGTGTGCGGTGCCCCCTGCCACCAAATTCCACCTCGGTCATATCGTTGTAGAGCTTAGGCGAAGCCCTGCGTCGGTAGTACATCAAGATCGTCACCACGCCGTTGTGCTGACGGAATTCTTCCTCGACGCTTTGCTGGATCGGAGCCCGAGGATCGTCATCGAGCTGAACGTGTGCTAAGAACTCGGAGGTGCCGGAGTAACGGTGCTTGGATCGGTCGGATCGGGAAGAAGACGTACGACTACTTCCTCTACGTTGTGAGATCGCTTCCGCAGTCGGTCTGCGTTGGTACGTAGACAATACTCTCCCCCTCGTTGCTATGCATCACCATGATCTTGCGTGTGCGTAGGAAAATTTTCGAAATTACTACGTTCCCCAACAGTGGCATCAGAGCCTAGGTTTTATGGTTTGATGTTATTTGCACGAGTAGAACACAAGTGAGTTGTGGGCGATACAAGTCATACTGCCTACCAGCATGGCATACTTTGGTTCGGCGGTATTGTTGGGTGAGACGATCCGGACCAACCTTACGCGTACTCTTACGCGAGACCGGTTCCCTCGACGTGCTTTGCACATAGATGGCTTGCGGAAGACTGTCTCTCCAACTTTAGTTGAACCAAGTGTGACTACGCCCGGTCCTTGAGAAGGTTAAAACGGAGTCTATTTGACGAACTATCGTTGTGGTTTTGATGCGTAGGTGAGATGAGTTCTTACTTAAGCCCGTAGCAGCCACGTAAAACTTGCGACAACAAAGTAGAGGACGTCTAACTTGTTTTTGCAGGGCAAGTTGTGATGTGATATGGTCAAGGCATGATGCTGATTTTATTGTATGAGATGATCATGTTTTGTAACCGAGTTATCGGCAACTGGCAGGAGCCATATGGTTGTCGCTTTATTGTATGCAATGCAATCGCGATGTAATGCTTTACTTTATTACTAAGCGGTAGTGATAGTCGTGGAAGCATAAGATTGGCGAGACGACAACGATGCTACGATGGAGATCAAGGTGTCGCGCCGGTGACGATGGTGATCATGACGGTGCTTCGGAGATGGAGATCACAAGCACAAGATGATGATGGCCATATCATATCACTTATATTGATTGCATGTGATGTTTATCCTTTTATGCATCTTATCTTGCTTTGATTGACGGTAGCATTATAAGATGATCTCTCACTAAATTATCAAGAAGTGTTCTCCCTGAGTATGCACCGTTGCCAAAGTTCGTCGTGCCCAGACACCACGTGATGATCGGGTGTGATAAGCTCTACGTCCATCTACAACGGGTGCAAGCCAGTTTTACACACGCAGAATACTCAGGTTAAACTTGACGAGCCTAGCATATGCAGATATGGCCTCGGAACACAGAGACCGAAAGGTCGAGCGTGAATCATATAGTAGATATGATCAACATGATGATGTTCACCATTGAAAACTACTCCATCTCACGTGATGATCGGTTATGGTTTAGTTGATTTGGATCACGCGATCACTTAGAGGATTAGAGGGATGTCTATCTAAGTGGGAGTTCCTAAGTAATTTGATTAACTGAACTTAAACTTATCATGAACTTAGTACCTGATAGTATCTTGCTTGTTTATGTTGATTGTAGATAGATGGCTCGAGCTATTGTTCCGTTGAATTTTAATGCGTTCCTTGAGAAAGCAAAGTTGAAAGATGATGGTAGCAATTACACGGACTGGGTCCGTAACCTGAGGATTATCCTCATTGCTGCACAGAAGAATTATGTCCTGGAAGCACCGCTGGGTGCCAGGCCTGCTGCTGGAGCAACGCCAGATGTTATGAACGTCTGGCAGAGCAAAGCTGATGACTACTCGATAGTTCAGTGTGCCATGCTTTACGGCTTAGAATCGGGACTTCAACGATGTTTTGAACGTCATGGAGCATATGAGATGTTCCAGGAGTTGAAGTTAATATTTCAAGCAAATGCCCGAATTGAGAGATATGAAGTCTCCAATAAGTTCTATAGCTGCAAGATGGAGGAGAACAGTTCTGTCAGTGAGCATATACTCAAAATGTCTGGGTATAATAATCACTTGATTCAGATGGGAGTTAATCTTCCAGATGATTGCGTCATTGACAGAATTCTCCAATCACTGCCACCAAGCTACAAGAGCTTCGTGATGAACTATAATATGCAAGGGATGAACAAGACTATTCCCGAGCTCTTCGCAATGCTGAAAGCTGCGGAGGTAGAAATCAAGAAGGAGCATCAAGTGTTGATGGTTAACAAAACCACTGGTTTCAAGAAAAAGGGCAAAGGAAAGAAGAAGGGGAACTTCAAGAAGAACAGCAAGCAAGTTGCTGCTCAGGAGAAGAAACCCAAGTCTGGACCTAAGCCTGAAATTGAGTGCTTCTACTGCAAGCAGACTGGTCACTGGAAGCGGAACTGCCCCAAGTATTTGGCGGATAAGAAGGATGGCAAGGTGAACAAAGGTATATGTGATATACATGTTATTGATGTGTACCTTACTAGAGCTCGCAATAGCTCCTGGGTATTTGATACTGGTTCTGTTGCTAATATTTGCAACTCGAAACAGGGACTACGGAATAAGCGGACGCTAGCAAAGGACGAGGTGACGATGCGCGTGGGAAACGGTTCCAAAGTCGATGTGATCGCGGTCGGCACGCTACCTCTACATCTACCTTCGGGATTAATATTAGACCTAAATAATTGTTATTTGGTGCCAGCGTTGAGCATGAACATTATATCTGGATCTTGTTTGATGCGAGACGGTTATTCATTCAAATCAGAGAATAATGGTTGTTCTATTTATATGAGTAATATCTTTTATGGTCATGCACCCTTGAAGAGTGGTCTATTCTTATTGAATCTCGATAGTAGTGATACACATATTCATAATGTAGAAGCCAAAAGATGCAGAGTTGATAATGATAGTGCAACTTATTTGTGGCACTGCCGTTTAGGTCATATCGGTGTAAAGCGCATGAAGAAACTCCATACTGATGGGCTTTTGGAACCACTTGATTATGAATCACTTGGTACTTGCGAACCGTGCCTCATAGGCAAGATGACTAAAACACCGTTCTCCGGTACTATGGAGAGAGCAACAGACTTATTGGAAATCATACATACCGATGTATGTGGTCCGATGAATATTGAGGCTCGTGGCGGATATCGTTATTTTCTCACCTTCACAGATGATTTAAGCAGATATGGGTATATCTACTTAATGAAACATAAGTCTGAAACATTTGAAAAGTTCAAGGAATTTCAGAGTGAAGTTGAAAATCATCGTAACAAGAAAATAAAGTTTCTACGATCTGATCGTGGAGGAGAATATTTGAGTTACGAGTTTGGTATACATTTGAAAAATTGTGGAATAGTTTCGCAACTCACGCCACCCGGAACACCACAGCGTAATGGTGTGTCCGAACGTCGTAATCGTACTTTACTAGATATGGTGCGATCTATGATGTCTCTTACTGATTTACCGCTATCGTTTTGGGGTTATGCTTTAGAGACGGCCGCATTCACGTTAAATAGGGCACCATCAAAATCCGTTGAGACGACGCCTTATGAACTATGGTTTGGCAAGAAACCAAAGTTGTCGTTTCTTAAAGTTTGGGGCTGCGATGCTTATGTGAAAAAGCTTCAACCTGATAAGCTCGAACCCAAAGCAGAGAAATGTGTCTTCATAGGATACCCAAAGGAAACTATTGGGTATACCTTCTATCACAGATCCGAAGGCAAGACATTCGTTGCTAAGAATGGATCATTTCTAGAGAAGGAGTTTCTCTCGAAAGAAGTGAGTGGGAGGAAAGTAGAACTTGACGAGGTAACTGTACCTGCTCCCTTATTGGAAAATAGTACATCACAGAAAACTGTTTCTGCGACACCTATACCAATTAGTGAGGAAGCTAATGATGATGATCATGAAACTTCAGGGCAAGATGCTACTGAACCACGTAGATCAACCAGAGTGAGATCCGCACCAGAGTGGTACAGTAATCCAGTTCTGGAAGTCATGCTACTAGATCATGATGAACCTACGAACTATGGAGAACCGATGGTGAGCCCAGATTCCGCAAAGTGGCTTGAGGCCATGAAATCTGAGATGGGATCCATGTATGAGAACAAAGTATGGACTTTGGTTGACTTGCCCGATGATCGGCAAGCAATTGAGAATAAATGGATCTTCAAGAAAAAGACTGACGCTGACGGTAATATTACTGTCTATAAAGCTCGACTTGTCGCAAAAGGTTTTCGACAAGTTCAAGGGGTTGACTACGATGAGACCTTCTCACCCGTAGCGATGCAGTCCGTCAGAATTATGTTAGCAATTGCTGCGTTTTATGATTATGAAATATGGCAAATGGATATCAAAACTGCATTCCTGAATGGATTTCTGGAAGAAGAGTTGTATATGATGCAACCAGAAGGTTTTGTCGATCCGAAGGGAGCTAACAAAGTGTGCAAACTCCAGCGATCCATTTATGGACTGGTGCAAGCATCTCGGAGTTGGAATAAACGCTTTGATAGTGTGATCAAAGCATTTGGCCTTATACAGACTTTTGGAGAAGCCTGTATTTACAAGAAAGTGAGTGGGAGCGCTGTAGCATTTCTGATATTATATGTGGATGACATATTGCTGATTGGAAATGATATAGAATTTCTGGATAGCATAAAGGGATACTTGAATAAAAGTTTTTCGATGAAAGACCTCGGGGAAGCTGCTTACATATTAGGCATAAAGATCTATAGAGATAGATCAAAACGCTTAATTGGACTTTCACAAAGCACATACCTTGACAAGATTTTGAAGAAATTCAAAATGGATCAAGCAAAGAAAGGGTTCTTGCCTGTGCTACAAGGTGTGAAGTTGAGTCAGACTCAATGCCCGACCAATGCAGAAGATAGAGAGAAAATGAAAGATGTTCCCTATGCTTCAGCCATAGGCTCTATCATGTATGCAATGCTGTGTACCAGACCTGATGTGTGCCTTGCTATAAGTTTAGCAGGGAGGTACCAAAGTAATCCAGGAGTGGATCACTGGACAGCGGTCAAGAACATCCTGAAATACCTGAAAAGGACTAGGGATATGTTTCTCGTATATGGAGGTGACAAAGAGCTCACCGTAAGAGGTTACGTTGATGCAAGCTTTGACACCGATCCGGACGATTCTAAATCGCAAACCGGATACGTGTTTACTTTAAACGGTGGAGCTGTTAGTTGGTGCAGTTCTAAACAAAGCGTCGTAGCGGGATCTACATGTGAAGCGGAGTACATAGCTGCTTCGGAAGCAGCAAACGAAGGAGTCTGGATGAAGGAGTTCATATCCGATCTAGGTGTCATACCTAGTGCATCGGGTCCAATGAAAATCTTTTGTGACAATACTGGTGCAATTGCTTTGGCAAAGGAATCCAGATTTCACAAGAGGACCAAACACATCAAGAGACGCTTCAACTCCATCCGGGATTTAGTCCAGGTGGGAGACATAGAGATTTGCAAGATACATACGGATCTGAATGTTGCAGACCCGTTGACTAAGCCTCTTCCACGAGCAAAACATGATCAGCACCAAGGCTCCATGGGTGTTAGAATCATTACTGTGTAATCTAGATTATTGACTCTAGTGCAAGTGGGAGACAGAAGGAAATATGCCCTAGAGGCAATAATAAAGTTATTATTTATTTCCTTATATCATGATAAATGTTTATTATTCATGCTAGAATTGTATTAACCGGAAACATAATACATGTGTGAATACATAGACCAACAAAGTGTCACTAGTATGCCTCTACTTGACTAGCTCGTTAATCAAAGATGGTTATGTTTCCTAACCATGAACAAAGAGTTGTTATTTGATTAACGAGGTCACATCATTAGTTGAATGATCTGATTGACATGACCCATTCCATTAGCTTAGCACCCGATCGTTTAGTATGTTGCTATTGCTTTCTTCATGACTTATACATGTTCCTATAACTATGAGATTATGCAACTCCCGTTTACCGGAGGAATACTTTGGGTACTACCAAACGTCACAACGTAACTGGGTGATTATAAAGGAGTACTACAGGTGTCTCCAATGGTAGATGTTGGGTTGGCGTATTTCGAGATTAGGGTTTGTCACTCCGAGTGTTGGAGAGGTATCTCTGGGCCCTCTCGGTAATGCACATCACATAAGCCTTGCAAGCACTGCAACTAATATGTTAGTTGTGAGATGATGTATTACGGAACGAGTAAAGAGACTTGCCGGTAACAAGATTGAACTAGGTATTGGATACCGACGATCGAATCTCGGGCAAGTAACATACCGATGATAAAGGGAACAACGTATGTTGTTATGCGGTCTGACCGATAAAGATCTTCGTAGAATATTTAGGAGCCAATATGGGCATCCAGGTCCCGCTATTGGTTATTGACCGGAGACGTGTCTCGGTCATGTCTGCATTGTTCTCGAACCGTAGGGTCCGCACGCTTAACGTTACGATGACAGTTATTATGAGTTTATGCATTTTGATGTACCGAAGGTTGTTCGGAGTCCCGGATGTGATCACGGACATGACGAGGAGTCTCGAAATGGTCGAGACGTAAAGATTGATATATTGGAAGCCTATGTTTGGACACCGGAAGTGTTCCGGGTGAAATCGGGATTTTACTGGAATACCGGGAGGGTTACCGGAACCCCCCGGGAGGCAAATGGGCCTATTGGGCCTTAGTGGAAAAGTGAAAAGGGGCTGCCCACAAGGGCTGCGCGCCTCCCCCCCTTCCCTGGTCCTATTAGGACTAGGAGAAGGGGCCGGCCCCCCTCTCTTCTCTCTTCTCCTTGAAGAGTCCTATTAGGAATAGGATTGGGGGGGAGTCCTACTCCCGGTAGGAGTGGGACTCCCCCTGCGCCTCTCTCCCTGGCCGGCCGAACCCCTCCCCCTGCTCGTTTATATACGGGGGCAGGGGGCACCCCATAGACACACAAGTTGATCATTGTTGATCGTTCCTTAGCCGTGTGCGGTGCCCCCTGCCACCAAATTCCACCTCGGTCATATCGTTGTAGAGCTTAGGCGAAGCCCTGCGTCGGTAGTACATCAAGATCGTCACCACGCCGTTGTGCTGACGAAATTCTTCCTCGACGCTTTGCTGGATCGGAGCCCGAGGATCGTCATCGAGCTGAACGTGTGCTAAGAACTCGGAGGTGCCGGAGTAACGGTGCTTGGATCGGTCGGATCGGGAAGAAGACGTACGACTACTTCCTCTACGTTGTGAGATCGCTTCCGCAGTCGGTCTGCGTTGGTACGTAGACAATACTCTCCCCCTCGTTGCTATGCATCACCATGATCTTGCGTGTGCGTAGGAAAATTTTCGAAATTACTACGTTCCCCAACAGGGGTGGGGTGATGCCTCCCACATCACGCCAATCCACCATGTCTGGCAGAGCTGATCTCACAGGATACAGGTCCCTTGTATCCATACATCCAGCTTGCACCGTAGGTGCAAACCGAGTCAATGTAGCCCAATGATCAGCACGGGTATTGGAAAGCTCCAGCCTCAAGGCCCGATTCTCTCGGTCCTTATCTTCGAGCATCTCGGCAGTGGTACGAGTTAATGAGTCCTCCTGAGTGGAGTCAGCATAGATAGCTTGAAGATACCCTTGCGCTCCCGGAAGTGAAGCTGGCATGTAACGGAAGTCGTTGTTCCGAAGCAGGCCAGTCCGGACTCGCAAGATGGTCATCATGGAATAGGCAGCATCCTGCACAGCCATCTCAACAGTAACCCCGAGTCCATAGGAACAGTGAAGGGGCTCGGTAGATCCAGGATAAGAAGGAAATATCCTAACGGTGCAGAGATACTGGCTTTGATTAAAGTCGCGGAATTGCTCTTCGACGGTGTATTCGGGATACCAGCGGTAACCCGTCTCGATCATTACCCGGACTAACATAGCAGTATGACCGGGCACGTCGAGGCACCGGGTCAGGCGAACCACTTGGTTATGAACACGGTTGGCCATCTGAAAGCACAACCACAAGGCAAAGACATCAGAATTTCTAGGGAAAATTGGACAGCATAACAGCTGTAAATGTTCAGAAAAAGATTTGAGACATCCACAATAGTTCGCAATACCACTCAACAACATCATATCAAGGTTCTGATCCAATTAGCAACATACTAATAATAGTAGAAACTGAACTGGGACTTGTAACAACAATCCTATAAGCTACTACGGATTAGTAACACGTGAACCTGATAGAAGAAGAGAGCCTAGTCCTTAACCCACGTTGAATGAGAAGAGAATGACTCAGATCAGAGGCATAGGGTAAAGGAGTAAAAGAACCTTACGTTCCCTCCCACAATCAATTCCCCTACATATAACTAAAGCATTTCTAACTCGACATCGACCAGTTTGGCTCAACGAACCTACAGGCAGTCCAGCTCTGATACCAACGCTGTCAGGACCCCGATTCCAAAACTCAAAACAAAAAAAAGGATTAGCTTGCAAAATAAGCCGGAACAAACATATGATAGAGATTTTGCCCGAAGTTTTCGTGGTGGGGCCTACACGGGCTCGATCGTACAGCAGCATCATGTACAAGGCAGTGCACATGACATACGAAGCGTCCCCGAGTTGGCATAGCCAAGGACTCTTTAAGACACAACGAGGCCACTGTAAAACCAACCGTGAATAGGCGGACCACTAGACGTCGAACCCCAATTTCATATCATACATCTGTCGGGAAGATATCCTAAGAGCTACTTGAATTCCCACCTATGAAACTCCCGAACCTTTCCGGTTATGCAATCAGGTGTTGGGGATACAGGGGAAGCATAATATCTCACCCAAAACTAGCAAATCCTACATCCAGCTGTATCCATCCTTCAACACGTAACCAAGAAACCTTCGGAAACCATCTACCTCAACCTTCGAAAAGCATCTGTTATACAAGTTATGGCAATACTCCCGAACTCCCGCCCCAGTACTGGGTGGCGTCGAGGTTATCTCACCAACGAACTGCATAAAAGAGATTTTCGATGTCGGCGTACTAAACTCAGGTATTCCAGAACTGCAACGATAAAATTATGACGACAACACCTCAAAGCTCAACTCCCCGGGACACTGCCACAAAACCCTTGACAGGAGGCACCAAGACAATGTTCTCGTCACAAAACCATCGGAATGATTCCAAGATACCCGCGTGATCCTAAAAAAATTAGTGAAATTTGAGAAGAGAAGAGTCAAAACTCTACGTCGGGATGCCTTACCAGAGCGATGAGGAGACTGGGAAGTAAAAAGAATTCCTAAACTCTCTGATATATAATTCTTAAATGACTCAAACATTTTTCTAGACACAACTCGTGTCAGGACCCCGATTCCAAGCCACATCGATCTAGCCGGTAACACCTCATATCACTTTGCGGCCTCACGCACGGTATCCCACGGGTGTCGCCTTACCATGGCCCGGGACCGTTTGCGCCTTTTGGCTCACGTATATGATAGTGTCGCTAGCATCCATATGACAGAGAACCCGGGCCGACATGGCTAGTCGTGAACCCAAAGCGGCACAGACCTATGGAGACAGGCATACATGAATCACATCGAGCATGTCGGTCATCAGCGAGTGATTTCGGGCTGTAGCACTGGGCTAATAGGACTCCGGGGAACCCGGGCTGTAGCAGGCTAGGCAGGACTCCGGAAGTCACCGCGTGACATTTCCCCGAAGGGACAGACATAGGAACGAAGTGAAACACATGTCGGCCAGTCAAGTGTCCTGAACAGTAGTGCTGGGCTAGCAGGACTCCGGTGTACCGGGCTGTAGCGGACTACTATGGCTCGAGGAACACTAGACTACATTTCCCCATAAGAAAGGCTGCCAAGGATAAACAACTAGATTGTCGGATCCCACTCATACCAAGCATTTCAATCATACACACAATATGCCCGATATGAGTACATACAACATGGCATCACAACAAAACTCTACAACTCAAGTACTTTTTTTAAAGGCTCCAGGGAGCCATACATAACATGTTCATACAGATAGGGGTCACATGACCCGACACTCAAGTCATACAAACATACAAGCACATGCGGAAGCAACTAGTCTGAGTACAGACTCTAGAAAGAAAGAAGGCTTCTCGAAGCCTGTCTATCTACATAGGGCCCTCCATGGCCAGGACCACCACCTGGGTGGCTAGTCACTCGTCGACGTCAAGGTCTACATAGAACCCATCGGAGGGGGCGGTGTTGTCGTCTGAAAACAGTAATTAAGCAAACATGAGTACAAAGGTACTCAGCAAGTCTTACATCAGAACCTACTATATATGCTTATTCTCAAGAAGGTGGTGGGGTTAATGCAGCAAGCCAGCTTTGACTCTTGGCTAAGCTATCCTACGGAACTTCACCAGTAAAATAGTTTTCGCACACGATTCCACTACTCACCAACACAATACTCCACCATGGATCCTCCCTCGTCATCCCACAAGAGGGCCATCCTCGGTACTCACACTTATCTTGAGTCTTTTAGTAGTATCCATTAACTTGTCTATGAACTATATAGGCAACCAAGTAGTCCTTTACCACGGACGCGGCTATTCGAATAGTTTTATACCCTGCAGGGGTGTACTTCGTCACACATGTTTCCACCACTTAGCGTCTGCACACGACATGTGCTCGGCAGACTTCAAGCAAAAACCGACGTGGGTGTAGAACACGACCTGACTAACCTCACAAGTCTCTAGTCCAGGTTTATCGCCTATTCAGGTTCCATCCGCAAGGAAATCCGGCCGGGGTGTCCTCAACGGCCCCAAATGATGTGTACAGGGTCCCGAGACGCCAAACGGGCGCCCGGCATACCCGGCCACAGTGTATCTACCGCATCATAGCCCACCCCTAGGGTCAGTGCTACGCACGGCCGCCAACACATGTCCTACAAGCACCAGAAACTAGTTGCAACTCCTGGATAGAGGCGAGAGGGGTCAGTAAGTCGAGCGGGGTCATATTTCAAGGCCCAATGTGTGGTAGTAGCTGAATCTTAAATCACGCATACAGATCTCAGTTCTTAGGGACGGCCTCAATGAAACAACCCACCATGTACTCCTACATGGCCTCTCATCGATACCTTTACCAAAACATGTCCAACACATCCCTCATATTACCGACATAAGCATTTCACTCTAGCCCATCACCCAGATGAACTAGACCTGACACAATTCTAAGCATAGCAGGCATAGCAAGGTAGGAATCACATACATGGCTCAATCCACTCCTACACATGCTAGTGGGTTTCATCTAGTTAATGTGGCAATGACAGGTCATGCAGAGGATAAGGGTTCAACTACCGTAGCACACAGCAGTTTGAATCGCGTTGTCTTAATGCAGTAAACAAGAGCTGAAGCGAGAACATGGGTTTGTATCGGAATGATCAATGGGTTGCTTTCCTAATGGAGTGGTAGTGGGATACTGCCCTTCAGTTGGATACTCGTGAATATCCTCGGAGGCAGAACCTACCACGAAGAACACATCGGAACACAATCAACACATGACGATATGCAACAATATGATGCATGCTATGACATGGCAATATGAATCTATCTTGGCCTAATGCAAGCTATAACAGAAAGGATTGAACTCATTTGAATCAAACATTCAAATATTAGCTCATTAAACATGGCATTAATAGTGCATTACCTTATTCTGCTTAAACAGCAAGATAAACTTGTTTTGTCATGCATGAAACCATTACAGATGGATAGATTGAATTTTTCTGATAATTTTTCATATATAAATTATTTCATTTGGAGTTACGGTTGAATTTCTATGATTTTTAGAAGTTTTAACTATTTTCTGGAATTTCCTGAATAAAAATAAATCCAGAAAATGCATTACTACGTCAGCATTGCGTCATGCTGACCTTAGCAGGTCAAAGGTGCCAGCCCAGGTCAAATCTTACTGGTGGGCCCCTTCTGTCAGCCTCTCAGCTAATTAACAGGATTAGATTAACACTAATTAGCTGTCAGTGGGGCCTGGGCCCACATGTCAGTGACTGATTTAATTAAAATTAATTAAAACTAATCCTAAATTAGTTAGCAGACCGGCCCCACCTGTGATAGACTCAGGGGGGGTCTACCTGGGCCCAAGCAGGGGTCAAACTGGGTCAAACTCGCCGGCGACTCGACACCGGCGAGGCCCGAGACAGTGGCGCGGCTCGGAAAACGCCCACAGGGCACGGGTGAGGCCGTTCTTGGGCTCGTTGGAGAGCTCTTGCAGTCGCACACCTAGTGGTGGTGGAGGTCAGGCCTACGGTGGCCGGAGACGACGACGGCGAGCTCCAAGGCGGCGGCTGGAGTTCAGCCATGCGCGGGGTGTGGGCTGCGGCGTGCAAACGCGAAAACTAAGGCGCTAGCGAGGCACTACGCGATGCGGCAAGCACGTTGCGTAGCACGGGATGACCAAATGGTTGACGGAGCGACGCCGGCGACGAGCTCGAGCGGAGACGAGCTTCGGCCATGGTGGAACTATGGCCTAGAGGGTGCAAACGTGTGGGAAAGAAGAGGGGAAAGGCGGCGGAGCTCACAAGGAGGTCGATGAGCAACTCAGTGGGCTCGGGGGCGACCGGAGCGAGGCGAATCGATGAACGGTGTCCGGCGGGTACCGAGGTTGAAGACGGCCCGATGGCGGCGATGCAGGGCCTCCGGCGAAGCGTGGCTCGGTGTGGAGGGCGAGGTCGTCGCGGCGGAGCTTCTGGACAGGTCAGAGAGGCCAGGGGGTGACGGAGAGCGCGACTACGGCGGTGAGACGGAGACAAGCTCGTCGGCCATGGTGCGGGAGAGGGTGAGGGAGACGAGGGGAGAGTGAGGGAGAATGAGAGGGGGACGTGGGGGTCGCGTGGCACCCCTGGATGTCTCCGGGACGTCGGCAGAAGCAGGAGGTGGCCGGCGTGTGGCCGCGGGCGCCGGCCACGCGCTCCTCGTCCTTCTGGCTCGAGGAGGACGATGACTGGCAGCCAGTCGGCTGGGCCGAGCCAGGTGGCTGGGCCAGCACAGGTAAGGCCCAGGTGGGCTTCCCTCTCTCTCTTTCTTTTTTATTTGTTTCTGTTTTCTATTTTAACTGCAACTGTTGGGCTTTAATTAAAATACTAAAACGTTTCCAAAAATCCTGAAAATAATTGTGGCCTCTGTTTAGAATATTTCCAACTGCAAACATTTATTTCCAGAATTATTTGAGCATTTAAATTATTTTATAGCATTTAAATGCCCAATTTCAAATACTTATGATTTAATTCAATGACCTTCTGTTGACCTAGAAAATTGTGCACCAATTTTGCCAGAGGTTTTAATCCAAGACAAAGAGGGTGAACTTTTTAGAAGGGCATTTCAGGTTCATTGAAAATAATTTTAGTAAACCCTAGTTGTTTCCAGGGGGGTGTTGGGGGTTTCTGCTCTCCCCATTTCAAATTTAAGAGAAATTTAAACATGATGCACACTCTAATGCTTGAACTAGCTAGGGTGTGACAACTCGGCCGCTAAAAACGATCAAGCAATGGGGCTCCTAAGGTCGGGGAAGGCTCTGATTACCAACTTATAACGCCATCGATGCGGCTATATCTCCCACGTGTCGAAGCACGACTTAGAGGCATAACTGCATTGAAAGCAATGTCACAAGTGAGGTAATGTTCGCAAACAACCCATGTAATACATAAGGGAAAAGAGATACATAGTTGGCTTACAATCGCCACTTCACACAATTACATGAATAAAGCATTACATCATCCAAATACAATCAAGGTCCGACTACGGAACCAAAATAAAAGAAGAACCCCAAAAGCGACACGATCCCCGATCGACCCCAACTGCGCTCCACTACTGATCAACTAGAATGAAACAACACAAAGCGACAAGATCTTCATCGACCTCCTCCTTGAGCTTGGTTGCGTCATCTGCACGGACTCATCGGCACCTGCAAGCTGGTTTTGGAAGTATCTGTGATCCACAGGGACTCAGCAATCTCGCACCCTCGCGATCAAGACTATTTAAGCTTATGGGTAAGGTAAAAGGTATGAGGTGGAGCTGCAGCAAGCGACTAGCATATATGGTGGCTAACATACGCAAATGAGAGCGAGAAGAGAAGGCAAAGCACGGTCGATAAGAGAATGATCAAGAAGTGATCCTAGAACAACCTACGTCAAGCATAACTCCAACACCGTGTTCACTTCCCGGACTCCGCCGGAAAGAGACCATCACGGTAACACACGCTGTTGATTCATTTTAATTAAGTTAAGGTTCAAGTTATCTACAATCGGACATTAACAAATTCCCATCTGCCCATAACCGCGGGCATGGCTTTCGAAAGTTCAAATCCCTGCAGGGGTGTCCCAACTTAGCCCATCACAAGCTCTCACGGCCATCGAAGTAATAGACCTCCTCCCGAGACATTCCGATTAGACTCGGTATCCCGGTACAACAAGACATTTCGATAGGGTAAAACTAAACCAGCAACACCGCCCGAATGTGCCGACAAATCCCGATAGGAGCTGCACATATCTCTTTCTCAGGGCACACCGGATCGTCCAAACTTCCGGTAGGCCAGCCCAGAGTTGCCCCTGGTGGCCACCGGCGGCTGACAAGTTGGGCCAACACTCAAAGGAGCACTGGCCCGGGGGGGTAAAATAATGATGACCCTCAGGAGTGCGACTCCCAAGGGAAAAGAAAAGGCTAGGAGGCAAATGGTAAAACCAATGTTGGGCATTGCTGGAAGAGCTTTCCTTAAGGCGAACTGTCAAGGGGTTCCCATAATAGCCCAACCGCGTAAGGAACGTAAAATCCGGGAACATAACACCGATATGACGGAAACTAGGGAGGCAAGAGTGGAACAAAACACCAGGCATAAGGCCGAGCCTTCCACCCTTTACCAAGTATATAGATGCATTAATTAAATAAGAGATATTCTGATATCCCAACAAGTAAAACATGTTCCAACAAGGAACAACATCTCCATGTTCCAACAAGGAACAAACTTCAATCTTCACCTACAACTAACAACGCTCTAAGAGGGGCTGAGCAAAGTGGTAATATAGCCAAACAACGGTTTGCTAGGACAAGGTGGGTTAGAGGCTTGGTTTAACAATATAGGAGGCATGATAAGCAAGTGGTAGGTATCGCAGCATAGGCATGGCAAAAGAGCGAGCATCTAGCGAGCAAAGATAGAAGTGATTTCGAGGGTATGATCATCTTGCCTGAGATCCCGCAAGGAAGAAGAACGAGTCCATGAAGAAGACAAACGGACGCAGACGAACGGTTCCTCACAAACGCGACGTTATCGGAACCAACCCGAAGAAGCAACACCGGAAAAGAGGAAACAACCTAGTAAACAACCACCACATAGACATGGCATGATGCGCAAACAAGAATGATGCATGTCCGGTTTAAAGAGGGCATGGCATGGCAAAGTGCAACAAACAACACTACAAGTTAAGTGGAGCTCAATATGCAACGAGTTGCATATTGACGGAACACCACATGAATTATTTAGTTCTCTCTCGTTTAGGTACTCAACAATATTAAATGTTGTTAGCATGGCAAGAGAGTGAAGCAAAGTAAAACTACCTATCTAGTCAAGTTTAAATGAGGCCGGAAGCAACGAACAACAAATCCGGAAAATCTCATATGCATATATTAGGTTTGGTACTGTTCTGTTCTAAACATTATTTTAGAGTTGTTAAACATGCAAGATGAGTACACCATGTTAACCTAGGCAAAATTCTACCCCATTTACATATAAAGTTTATTAAAATCCGAGTTACGGTTATTTAGTTATGAATTAAATCATTTTTAGCATGGCATAGGAGCAAATTTAATCAAACATCATTTTAAACATTTTAAACATGGATGAAAAAGACATATATTTCATATTAAGTTTGTTTTAATCCGATGCACGGTTTGTGAGCTATTATATGCATGAACATGAGGGTCTTTTCTGCAAAACCACCGTCTCAGGAATAATAGCTAAATTCGTAGCAGCAGGAAAAAAAATAGGACGGGCTGCATTGGGTTGAACTAAGCTGCTCACCACGGCACTTGGGCCGGCTCGGTGATGGACTAGGACGGGAGAAGGCGCAGCTGGGCCGGCAGGCGCGCGGCCCACGACGAGCAGCGAGGGGAGAAGGCGGCCCAAGCAAAGCGGCAGAGGTGGGGGTTCTTCGCGCGGGCGAGCTGGGCCTGGCGCTCTTGTGGCCCACGCGCGGTCGGCGACGAAGTCAATGGACACAGCTAGCGGGACTTGGAGCTGCGCGCGTTCCAGGAAGTCAAGGGGCGGCGGCGCTAGTGCTTCCGGCGACAAAAACGACGGGACGACCACCGGATGCGAGGCGAGGTCGTCGGGGATCGATTCCCGGCAATGGGCGGCGGATCTGGACGAAGAGGAGCTGGGCCTTGGCGTGCGGGCGACACTAGAATGGAGTAGAGCTTGGGGCGGCTTGGAGCTCCTAGCGACGATGGTGAGCGTGTGAAGGCGGCCGGGCCGTGGATGAAGGCCGACTCCACAGCCGCGGGTCCAAGGAGGCACAGCTCCGGCGGGCAGGGGCCGGAGACGAGGCAGGACGGGCGGCTTCCATGGCCTCCTGTTCGAACATGCAGAGCACGAGAGAGGGATGAGACAGGGTAAGAAGCAGGGAAAGAAGGAGGTAGCGCGAGGGGATTTGGCTCGGGCGTCGGTGGTATGCTCCAGCGAGCTGGCCGGTGCTCGGGCGGCTATAGGAGAGGAGCGACGGGCAGAGGAGCTCGGGCTCCTGCAGGACTTGGGCGGCAATGGTGGTTGGACAGGAGGGGAAAACGAGGAGAAAGGTGGAGGCTAGATTTGGATCCCGATGCGGAGAGTGGCGGCGGCGTGGGGATGGATGGGACATCTCCTAGGTTTTAGGGTTTGGTCTCAAATTAGACAAGGGGTGGACTATAAATATACATCACGGATTACATTAGGGGCTATCTCGACCCTACGATCGTAATCGGACAATCGCGAATAAAATAGCTAGGAAGTCCAAATAAGAAACCGGTGACGTTTTGTAGACGTTTGGGGATGATCCGGACACAACGGTGGCGACACCCGGGGTTGGGCCCGGGACAACTTTCGGACGCGCGCGAGGGGGGTCGCAGGCTGACGAGAGAGGTTAGGTTGGACCTGGCGGTAGGTAGTGGGCTGTGTAGACGGTCTCGAGCTGAGAGAAGAGAAGAGAGGGAGGCCCGGCGATTGTTTCCGGAGACCGAAAACGTCCGACGTTAGACCGGCTACTATTGCCGCTATATTTTAACGGTTGGGCTATCAAACGGACTCCGAATGCGATGAAACTTGGCAGGCCGTCTACTGACAATAAAACAGCACCGCACATCAACTTTCATCCCATTCCGAGAACATTTTCCGGCCACTTATAAAATAATATTTCGGACGTGCCGCGGACGCGTGCAAGTGTGTCTGGGCTCAGAACGGACAGCAGAGAGAACGGAGGAACCCGGACGAATGCAAGTTTTGAAAGCAGGATGATGCAATGCACATGATGACATGATAAGATGCAACACGCAAGCAAAAGACATGACAACGACAGCGAAAAACTGACGGACACCTGGCACATCGGTCTCGGGGCGTTACATTGCCGACTCCCGGCGGCGAGCATGGCTGGCCGGGGAGATGGCTCCCAGCCGCCTCCGCGGCTCCAGGTGCAGCAGCCGTCGTAGCTGTCGGTTGCACCACGCGGCGACGACGGCGCGGGGATGCTGATGCCGGGCAGGTCCAAGCTGCGGGTCGCTCTGGCCCCGTTGGCGAGCGCGGTGCTTACGGCGGCACGGGACACAGCGAGTATGGAGCTGCCTCCGGAAGCGGCGGCCGCGGCGACTATGGCGCGGGCCGCTATGGTTTCAACGACGGACGCGGTGGCTATATTGTTGGCCGCGGCAATGACGGTGGCTATCATGGCTATCGGACTAGATGGAATCAGTGGAATGATGGGGAAGGAAGAGGTTTTGGCGGCAACCAGTGGCAGCGAAACTTCAACCCTCCCCCCGACGAGTTCATAGAGGGTGCCACAGGGCCTCATACGCGTGGTGGCGGGGAGGAGATGACCGATACCCTCATACGCGTCGCCCATATGTCCCCAAGGTTTATCCTAAGCAGCCGACGATCAAACCGGCGACGACTGACGGTGGGGCGGCGATGGAGGCCGCGTCCACTGCTTCTACTTCCATGCCTCCTCTACCTGAGGCTGTGGTGGCGGCGGTTAAGGCATTGGCGGCGGTGTCTGTTCCGGCCACGACACCTACCGATGACAGAGATGGGATGAGTGACAAAGGGAGCGACAAAGATGATAATGTGCGGGCTAATAAGGCCGTCCGTAAGAAACAAAAGATGACATGTTATCGTTGTGCTGTGCCAGGTCACTTTGTGATTGACTGCACGATGGTGTTATGTGACATTTGTCTAAAACCTGGACACTCATGTGACGATTGTCCGCTGCTTTTGGTACCTAAGCCTGTGGTGACCATTTGCGGTGTCTGCAACAACAAGATTATGTTCTTTGAGACTCCACGCACGATCTCGGTGACCCCTGGTTTGGAAAGCTCGAAGTTTGGTCTGGTCAAGGTTACTCAAGGTACTTTGACAGAGGAACAGATGTGTCAGCAGTTCAGACGGCTAGTTTCTGAGTCTTTTCACTGGTCACCTGTCAGGTTGGAGGATCAGGTTTATAGAGTGGAGTTCCCTAGGAAGGACGATCTTAATCACCCGCTGAAGTGTGGGCTCAGTAAGGTGCCTGGGAGTAAGTGTATTCTTGAGTTTGACGAATGCAAAAAACCTGAGCCTCTCGCCGCGGGCAATTCCGTGGGTCGCGCGATTATCCCACATCCGATATTGGAGCAAATATTTCCACGAATAAATTGGAAATGTTTTTTAAAATCAATAAAATAGCACAAAACAGACATATATTTTAAACGTCTCTTCAATCATAAGAAATATGTGAATTTTTTTTGCATGGAAACATTACCCAAATCAATAGATTAAAAATAGTTAGTTGATCATTTATGTAGATTCTGATTTTCTAATTTTGTTCTGTATGAAAATGTTGCATCCCATCATATCTTTTCAATTGTATATTATCTTCAACATTTGGATAAACCCTTTGCAAGTTACAATCAAAGCAATGCAGCAGTATGAACATACAAAATGATGGTGCTCATAGGGGTGAGTGTATGTGCGACTTCGTCAATCTTAAAATGATGTGCCAGCTCAGTCTCTCAAAAATGCTCACAGGAATAGAGTGTGCATTTGTGCGTTCATATGGATGAGTATATGTGCGTATGTACAAGCGTCTGCTTTTGTACTTTGTTACAAAAAACTACGCACGTACGAAACAGAAGTACACGCATAAAGCAATGTGTGTGTGTGTGTGTGTTTTCTTGCTTTAATTCATTGTGATGCTCCGATAAATAATACTTTCTTCGTCCCGAAATACTTGCAAAGAAATAACAAGAAGTAAAATGTTATGGAAGTTAAAAACAATTTAAAGTTGAGATCTTCATGTGATATTTATCATTAACAGGGCAGTAATTTTGACTATACTTGGAATTTTCTAGGAAGTAAATAAAACAACTTCTCCAACCACGAGAAGCCAATTAAACATCTATTTTCGAATGTCAATTCGGTCGTGTTGTGTAGACTACTGTTCATAGAGTTTTAAATAGTGGGCTATGTCACGGCTAATGTATTAACGTGCCAAATTGCGCTATAGCGCGCTAAATGGAGCATGCCCCTTCAAACGGACATAGCGTCCTATTTAAAACAAAGATCGGTCGTGTGCCCTCAAATTTGTATATATCCATTGCATGGTGTACACAATTGAAGCGGAAAATTGTGCGGTTCCGTCTTGTACCAGCGGATCTCCGGCCGTCCATTGTGTTTTAAAGATTTGTGTAGCACTGTGTAGTATAAAAAACAAAGCATTCTGTTCTCAGGAATACATAACTATACAACATTTAAATAGGATACACAGGTCCCATCAAAATCAGTTTTTGGTCAGATGACACGGCGTCTTGCATACATGTGTTATCCATTCCCTCTTTCTTTCTCTCTCAAACTAATGCATACATTTATTTCACATTTGCTAACTTAAAATCATTCATATCTCTTAAACCAAACTTCCGATTTCAAAACTTTTTATATATTTGAAGTCATGTCGCAAAGATCTTTAAAATAAGACCGATTTTGGATATATTTTAAATAAGTTAAAATTCATGAAACACATTTCACATATTTCACCCGATTAAAACCTTATGAATAAAATGATTTCAATCAGTTTCACAAATTCACATTTCAGTTTTGTGTTGTTTTTCACATTCAGAACTTACATTTCACTTCTCACCGGCTTGTTTCAGATAAATCACATCTATTTCAATTGCACATTTGGAAATGACCATTTCACAAGTTGACATTTCAGTTCATATAATCGGTTTCACAAGTTGACACTCTTGAAATAAACTGTTGGACATTTTGAAATAATCGGTTTCACGAATTAACATTTTAGTTTCGTATTGTTTTCACTTTCAGAACATGAAATTCACTTTCCACGGGCTTATTTCACAAAAAGCACATGCATTTCAATTGCACATGTTTGAAATAACATGTTTCACTCTTCTGAAATAAACGGTTACACATTGGAAGTAATCAGTTTCGCAAGTTAACTTTTCGGTTTCATATTATTTTTCACTTTCAGAAAATACATTTCACTTTCCACTGACTTGTTTCATAAAAAACACATATATTTCCATTGCACATTTTTTAAAAAGATGATTTTCACTTTTTTGAAATAAATTGTTACACATTTAAAAAAATGTTATGAAAAATAACTTATTTTACTCTTTTGAAATAAAAATGTTACATACTTCCAAATAATTAGTTTCTTAAGGTGTCATTTGAGTTTAATAGGTTTATGTGAAAAGTGTTATTTTCACATATTTCTAGTTAAATAGGTTTGTTTCAGATTTTTATAGTGAAATGTGTTTATTTGTGAAACGTCGAAAACTAAATGTGTTTGAAATGTGACCAAAATTGGTCTGGTTTTAAAGTTCTTGACGCCAGGAGACCAAATATAAAAAATAAAAATAAAAACAAGTCTATAGTTTAAAAGATATGGTTGATCTAAATTCTCTATGGATTTGTTCCGCAGGTAGAGTGGGAGGAGAAACTTGCATGTGTACCGTCCCTGACAAAAGGTGTACTTTGGAGTCCATTATGCTGCCACTGATTTGACGAAAAATAAAGATACAAGAAATATACCGGTGCTATACATATTTAGGTGGGTCATACATTTTTACAAATCTCGGAATAAATGGATGGCCCTAGATCTACCGGCACATCACGGAAAACGCTCAAAATGACTTTGCGTGTACACAATATGTTTGGAAATTGGGTTGAGGATACACAAGGTGTTTATTTCTCATGTCTCGGTTCGGGTGACTGCTCTGTGTTGGAACTTTGACTAACCAAGAATAAAAAAATTGACAAAAAAAATGTTCCTTTTCATTGTAGGTTATACTCTCTGCACTAGCAGTCGCGCGTGCCGGGCACTAGGAGCTTGCAGCAGCTTGAGACAGTTTGGAGGTCATCCGTTGTTCGCTCGACGGCGAGCGCGGCGATGCTGTTGTATCGCAACAGGGCGCCACTGCTGCGCGCGGGTATCCAATGAAGTCCACTGATGGGTATACTGCTGTCCGCCTAAACCTGCATTGGAAGCAACTCCAATGAAGCGCACGCCGGGCATCCGATCCGATCCGTTCCATGCCTTCCTCGTCCACGCTTGCAAGAAACAGATCAACGCATCATCTCTACTCTATTTTTAAAGAAGCAGTTGGTAGTCTTGTTTTTAGGTTTTTTTTCGTCCCATCTCTGCTGGTTTTTTTCGTAAGTTAACCAGTAACAACTCTCTATCCCTATGGTTTTTTTTCGTTCCACCTCCCATGGTTTTTTTGGTACCTCGTCCCACCTCACGGATCTAACTTTCCTACCTTAGCCAAATCAACGAATCTCTCTCATTAATGCAATTTGCTTTAAGAAACAAATAATAGATTCTTTTCTACCTTAGCGAAATCAACGGATCTCTCCCATTAATGCAATTTGCTTTACCAAACAAATAATAGATTCTTTCCTACCTTACCCAAATCAACAAATCTCTTTTATTAATGCAATTTTCTTTAGTAAACAAATAATAGATTCTTTCCTACCTTAGCCAAATCAACGAATCTTCCATTAATGCAATTTTCTTTAGGAAACAAATAATAGATTTTTTCCTACCTTAGCCAAATCAACGGATCTCTCCCATTAATGCAATTTGCTTTAGCAAACAAATAATATATTCTTTCCTACCTTAGCCAAATCAACGGATCTCTCTCATTAATGCAATTTTCTTTAGGAAACAAATAATAGATTTTTAGAAAACAAATAATCTCTAATCTCTAATTCTCTAATAATAATAATTAATCTCTACTCGCGTGCAATAGTTGGTAGTCTCTGTCGGTTAATTTTCTTCCCACCTTCACTGTTTTTTTTGTCCTAAAATAAATCTACGAAAAATAACCTACGAAATTTAACCAGGACAAGGCCCCTCGCACGTAACGTGAAAAATTAGACGAACGAGGCTCCCTCCCTCCCTCGAACCCTACCCCTCGTCTCCCTGCCTCTAGCCGCACCCGCCGCCGCAGCCCAATCCCCGATCTGGCTCTCCACCTCACGATGGCGTGGTTCTTCCGGCGATGACCCCCCTCCTCATGCCCTCTTTGACCTCCCTCTTCGCACGACACTCGCCCCTGCGTGCACGACCTCCCCCTCCTCCTCACACGTCGTTCGCCGCCTCGCAAACTCCGGTAGCCGCTATCCGCCCTTCGCCGCGGGAGCCACCGTAGGAGCCGCTCGCCGCTGGAGCCGCCGCCCGCGGAAGCCGCCGCCCGAGCAGCCGCGGGAGCCGCTCACCGCTGCAGCCGCCGCCCGCGGGAGCCACTCGCCGATATGCTGTGTAAGTTACCTTTCTGATACAACCACAATACTATGCCGCTATTATTATTCGAGTTCAGAGATTTGAGACTATGGACTTTATGGCCCGTTAAATCAGTTTTATTAAATTAACTAAAAAAGTAGATTAGCTCACAAGTATGTATACTCAGCATCTCAGGTTCTGCTTGCAGCTAATTTTTCTTGTAATGGCATTAGCTAAAATATTGGTATGATCGAATTGAGAGAAGTTCTTTCAACATAGAAGTGTATTTTCACTGTATAAATTTAGCAATTGCAGGTAAGACAGTAATTGTTAGAATCACAAATTACAAGATGTTGTGATACCTGACGAAACTGCTATTGAAGTTCGTACACTAATGCTAAATTTACTTTTGATTAGAAGCAAACGTGGACACTCAAGAAGAAGCTGGAAAATCAGGATTGGAACCCAACGAGGAAATCTGAAAGCATAGACCATGTTTAAGAACTGATTGTTTTAGTTTTGTTATTTTTAAGAAAAAGGATTGTCTCGAAGAAAATCAAGCTTACCAACAAGGAAATTATGGTGAGGTGGCACTCTTCGGCACCCTTGGCAATAAAGAGGTACTCAACTCCAACCCTATCCAAGAAGCGGAACATATCATACTCTAGAGTTTGGACTTTGGACACATTTTATCCTTTTATTACTCATGGTCGTTCTGGAAAATGGATGCAATGCAAATGTTATGTATTCTGCTTGTGCTTGTTCAAGGGACCTCCTAATGACACACGATGGAAACGGATCCGTGGATTAATTCAGATGGCATTAATTGGAGAGAACAGATCTAGCTAGGTTTGCAATGGCATGTGTACTAACAAAAAATAGCATCCTTAGGTTCTCTCCTGCAAAACTAAAGTTCATGTTCACCAGCTAATAAATGTGTATGGATTAAAATAAAGATGATGTGTATTCACCAATATATATGTATTTCCATCAAGAAATAAGTTTGGAAGAGTAGTAAGTACCATGGCATTTTCTTTCAGAATACAATGGTATGCATATGTTGCTTTAATTTGCTCCTCCGCGAACCCCTCAAAATTATCTGACAATCTGCTTATACAAACAGCTTTGAGTTTGGTGCACTCTATGCTTTGTTAGGCTTGGTGGTGTATCAGAATCAGGAGAATAATACTCCCTCTGTCATCATATTTTTGTTTGTGGTAATGCATGATATTCAACTGCATGTAACAATGTGGCAATGACTCAAGAGACATTGGATCTGCCTTCTTGGCTTAGGGCATCAGGGGTGGCGCACGCGTCCTGCTTGGTGGCGGTGGCAGATCGGCAAGAGAACAAGGGTGGGGTTGTATTAGGGCGGAGAGCGGGGCGGTTGACGAGGGACTCCTCCATGGCGGTCTATGGCGAAGTAAGGTGAGATGAGTCTCATTCAATTTTAAAGCCGAGGGGGCTCCTGGAAAAGGGAAAGGGTGTGCCGCGGGGTGGGGTTTTTGTGTTGGGATCGTGTGCGAGAGATAACATGCCAGATAATCCAGACAATCACATTTCCTCCCCACATATGGGCTTGATTTGAAGGAGTTCGGATTGTCCAAATAGTTGAATTTTGAAGAGCCTGCAAGGCGCCTGTTTGATGTCCTAACGCATCCGGATGTATGATGGAGAAAGACGTTTTGACCTTGACGATGACCTTAATTATTTGTTTGATTTATTTATATGTATTGTAGCCCGTAACAACGGGGTTCTTCTAGTCCATATAAAAGCGCACCAAAGCATTACTAGCTCCGCTGCATCCCGTTCCATGGTTCGCCATTAATGACGATGAGCAAGCCGCACGCCGCGTGCTCCCTCTTGCTAGCCCTGCTCATCGGCCTCACGCGCCCTTCGCCGTGCGCGTCCTCCCTGTACAACCCCCCGCCGCCGGACATGGCGTACCACCACGGCGGCGTGCTCGACGGCACCGTGCCGGTCTCCGTGCTCTACTACGGCGCCTTCTCGCCGCACCACAAGGCCGTCCTCGCCGACTTCCTGCTCTCGCTCTCCCCGCGCTCGCGCCCCCACGCCTTCGGCGCTCCGGCGGCCGCGTCGTCGGCGTCGGTGGCTCAGTGGTGGGAGACCGTCGACCGGTACGTGCAGAGGACCGGCAGGGAGCGGACGTGGGTGATGCTGACCAACCAGGTGTCCGACGAGGGGTGCTCGCTGGGGAAGCACCTGTCGCGGCTCCAGGTCGAGCAGCTGGCGGCGCGGCTCGGCGTCGCCCCCGGCGGCGTGGCCGTCGTGCTCACCGCCGCGGACGTAGCGGTCGACGGCTTCTGCGGGAGCTCCTGCGGGCTGCACGGCTCGCTGGCGCCCGGCGGCGCGGTGCACGTGTGGGTGGGCAACGCCGCCGTGCAGTGCCCGGGCCGGTGCGCGTGGCCGTTCCACGCCGCGGACCCTGCCGCGGCGGCGACGGCAGGGCCTGGGCGCCACAAGGGCGGGGAGACTCCGCTCCGTGCGCCCAACGGAGACGCCGGGGTGGACGGCATGGTGATCAACCTCGCGGCGCTGCTGGCCGGGGCGGTGACCAACCCGTACGGGCACGGATACTTCCAGGGCGACGCCGGCGCGACGGTGGAGGTCGGCGGCGGGTGCCCGGGAGTGTACGGGCGCGGTGCTTACCCTGGCTACCCCGGCGCGGTGAAGCTTGACACGGCCACCGGCGGCGGATACAACGTGGTGGGCAGGAACGGCAGGAGGTACCTCGTGCCGGCCCTGCTCGATCCCGCCAACTACTCCTGCCTTATCATGGCCTGATCCAATCACAAACCAAGCCGTTTAATTAACTTGTATACTTAGGCCGCGAGTTTATGCATGAGACTTCAAAAGCTTTGCTTGATAGTAGGCACCGATCTAATCGTCACGTCTAGCAGCTGCGTGATGCACGTTCGTAAGCGACTCATGTCAAAGCAGTGTAGCCCCTTAAAAAAGTTATATGCATGGATATCAATGCAGAGCAACGGTGTGATTAGAATTAATCTCTTGACTTGAAAAAGGTAATCAGGTCTATACTTCCTCCTCCGGTCCTCCCTAAATGGATTGCCGATATATTGAGTCAAAACGTCAAATATTTCTAAGTTTAGCTATATATATAAAAGAAAATATTAACAATTACTCCGTTTGAGCGGAACTTATGTACGGACAGAAGGAGTACAATACTGAATAAATATATTTGTAAAATATATCTAATGATGGATGTACGGATACCGACTTAGCACTGTTTATCTTCATATTTTTCTTATACTAGCAAAAGGGTTCGTGCGTTACAACGGGAGAAAAAAATTCATAATCTCGAATAGCCATGATCATCTTTTGATGCATCACCAAGATACACTATCACTCTAAATTTCGTGAAATAATGAACATTTTTTAAACTCGTGAACATAATTGAAATCGTGAATATTTTTCACATTCATGAACACTTTTACAAATTTTTGAACATTTTTTGAATTCCTGAATATTTTATACTATTTGCAAACATTTTTCTAAAACTGTGATTTTTTTTTTACAATTTTCTTGATCGGCGAACATTTCTAGAATGGACGAAGATCATTTCGTAAATTGGTGTAATAATTTTTGAAATTCACAAATATTCTTTTGATTTAACGATCATTTTTAGAAATGCATGATTATTTTTTGAATTAGTGAACATTTTATGAATAAATAAACTATTTTGTAAGTCACGAACAGTTTTTGAATTTTTAGGATATTTTTCAGACAATTTTGAACTCAGGGTGTCATCAGGCCGTCGTCGCACAAAGCCCAGACGCACTTACGTGTGTGTTAGCCCGTGTAACAAATCGAGCGGTTATGTGGCGGCCCAATACCACAAGTGACTAGAGTAAAAATCATCCAACCTTCTTTGCTAAGGGATGGATGAGTCAGGATTGACGGTGGAGACAGGCGAAGCCACCAATACCAATGAAGCACAATCGGCGGGCTCCTTCGAGAGGTACCGCCGGGCGCAATGAGTATCCTGAGTTGGAACTGTCGTGGCGCGGGCAACGCTGCGACGGTTCGAGAACTTCGCGATTTCCCGAAGGATTTTGCCCCTACCATGTTATGCATTGTTGAGACACAGATTGAGAGATCTAGGGTAGAAAACTTAGCTGGTGCGATCGGTTATGATAATGGCTATGCTGTAAGTAGTCAAGGGAGAAGTGGTGGACTTGGTATTTTCTGGAATAATCCAATAAAGATTGAGATTCTTGGTTACTCTGTGTACCACATTGATTGCTCTGTGGAAGAACCAGGGAGTGACCGATGGAGAATGACGTTGTTCTATGGGGAAGCTCAAACATCTCTAAGGTTCCAAACGTGGGATATATTAAAAGGGATCAGTTCTTTGAGTGATCTGCCCTGGGTGTGTTTAGGCGATTTTAACGAGGTGCTTCGTCCGGACGAACATGAAGGAGTTGGGGAACGAAGCAATGCCCAAATACAAGGCTTCCGTGAGGCGGTTGATGTTTGCATGTTAATGGATGTTGGCCATCAGGGGCACTTCCTGAACATTTTATACTATTTGCAAACATTTTTCTAAAACTGTGATTTTTTTTTTACAATTTTCTTGATCGGCGAACATTTCTAGAATGGACGAAGATCATTTCGTAAATTGGTGTAATAATTTTTGAAATTCACAAATATTCTTTTGATTTAACGATCATTTTTAGAAATGCATGATTATTTTTTGAATTAGTGAACATTTTATGAATAAATAAACTATTTTGTAAGTCACGAACAGTTTTTGAATTTTTAGGATATTTTTCAGACAATTCTGAACTCAGGGTGTCATCAGGCCGTCGTCGCACAAAGCCCAGACGCACTTACGTGTGTATTAGCCCGTGTAACAAATCGAGCGGTTATGTGGCGGCCCAATACCACAAGTGACTAGAGTAAAAATCATCCAACCTTCTTTGCTAAGGGATGGATGAGTCAGGATTGACGATGGAGACAGGCGAAGCCACCAATACCAATGAAGCACAATCGGTGGGCTCCTTCGAGGGGTACCGCCGGGCGCAATGAGTATCCTGAGTTGGAAATGTCGTGGCGCGGGCAACGCTGCGACGGTTCAAGAACTTCGCGATTTCCCGAAGGAATTTGCCCCTACCCTGTTATGCATTGTTGAGACACAGATTGAGAGATCTAGCGTAGAAAACTTAGCTGGTGCGATCGGTTATGATAATGGCTATGCTGTAAGTAGTCAAGGTAGAAGTGGTGGACTTGGTATTTTCTGGAATAATCCAATAAAGATTGAGATTCTTGGTTACTCTGTGTACCACATTGATTGCTCTGTGGAAGAACCAGGGAGTGATTGATGGAGAATGACGTTGTTCTATGGGGAAGGTCAAACATCTCTAAGGTTCCAAACATGGGATATATTAAAAGGGATCAGTTCTTTGAGTGATCTGCCCTGGGTGTGTTTAGGCGATTTTAACGAGGTGCTTCGTCCGGACGAACATGAAGGAGTTGGGGAACGAAGCAATGCCCAAATACAAGGCTTCCGTGAGGCGGTTGATGTTTGAAGGAAATATGCCCTAGAGGCAATAATAAAGTTATTATTTATTTCCTTATATCATGATAAATGTTTATTATTCATGCTAGAATTGTATTAACCGGAAACATAATACATGTGTGAATACATAGACCAACAGAGTGTCACTAGTATGCCTCTACTTGACTAGCTCGTTAATCAAAGATGGTTATGTTTCCTAACCATGAACAAAGAGTTGTTATTTGATTAACGAGGTCACATCATTAGTAGAATGATCTGATTGACATGACCCATTCCATTAGCTTAGCACCCGATCGTTTAGTATGTTGCTATTGCTTTCTTCATGACTTATACATGTTCCTATAACTATGAGATTATGCAACTCCCGTTTACCGGAGGAACACTTTGGGTACTACCAAACGTCACAACGTAACTGGGTGATTATAAAGGAGTACTAAAGGTGTCTCCAATGGTAGATGTTGGGTTGGCGTATTTCGAGATTAGGGTTTGTCACTCCGATTGTCAGAGAGGTATCTCTGGGCCCTCTCGGTAATGCACATCACATAAGCCTTGCAAGCACTGCAACTAATATGTTAGTTGTGAGATGATGTATTACGGAACGAGTAAAGAGACTTGCCGGTAACGGGATTGAACTAGGTATTGGATACCGACGATCAAATCTCGGGCAAGTAACATACCGATGACAAAGGGAACAACGTATGTTGTTATGCGGTCTGACCGATAAAGATCTTCGTAGAATATGTAGGAGCCAATATGGGCATCCAGGTCCCGCTATTGGTTATTGACCGGAGACGTGTCTCGGTCATGTCTACATTGTTCTCGAACCGTAGGGTCCGCACGCTTAACGTTACGATGACAGTTATTATGAGTTTATGCATTTTGATGTACCGAAGGTTGTTCGGAGTCCCGGATGAGATCACGGACATGACGAGGAGTCTCGAAATGGTCGAGACGTAAAGATTGATATATTGGAAGCCTATGTTTGGACATAGGAAGTGTTCCGGGTGAAATCGGGATTTTACCGGAATACCGGGAGGGTTACCGGAACCCCCCGGGAGACTAATGGACCTATTGGGCCTTAGTGGAAAAGAGAAAAGGGGCAGCCCACAGCTAGCCGCCCCCCCCCCCCTTCCCCAAGTCCTAGTAGGACTAGGAGAAGGGGCCGGCCCCCCTCTCTCTCCTTTCCCCCTTGAGAGTCCTAGTTGGAATAGGATTGGAGGGGGGAGTCCTACTCCCGGTAGGAGTAGGACTCCCCCTACGCCTCCCTCTCTCTGGCCGGCCAGCCCTCCTCCCTCCAACCTTTATATACGGGGGCAGGGGACACCCCAAGACACACAAGTTGATCCTTGAGATCGTTCCTTAGCCGTGTGCGGTGCCCCCTGCCACCAAATTCCACCTTGATCATACCGTTGTAGTGCTTAGGCGAAGCCCTGCGTCGGTAGTACATCAAGATCGTCACCACGCCGTCGTGCTGACGGAACTCTTCCTCGACGCTTTGCTGGATCGGAGCCCGAGGATCATCATCGAGCTGAACGTGTGCTAAGAACTCGGAGGTGCCGGAGTAACGGTGCTTGGATCGGTCGGATCGGGAAGAAGACGTACGACTACTTCCTCTATGTTGTGTGATCGCTTCCGCAGTCGGTCTGCGTTGGTACGTAGACAACACTCTCCCCTCTCATTGCTGTGCATCACCATGATCTTGCGTGTGCGTAGGAAATTTTTTGAAATTACCACGTTCCCCAACAGTGGCATCCGAGCCTAGGTTTTATGGTTTGATGTTATTTGCACGAGTAGAACACAAGTGAGTTGTGGGCGATACAAGTCATACTGCCTACCAGCATGTCATACTTTGGTTCGGCGGTATTGTTGGGTGAGACGATCCGGACCAACCTTACGCGTACTCTTACGCGAGACCGGTTCCCTCGACGTGCTTTGCACATAGATGGCTTGCGGAAGACTGTCTCTCCAACTTTAGTTGAACCAAGTGTGACTACGCCCGGTCCTTGAGAAGGTTAAAACGGAGTCTATTTGACGAACTATCGTTGTGGTTTTGATGCGTAGGTGAGATGAGTTCTTACTTAAGCCCGTAGCAGCCACGTAAAACTTGCAACAACAAAGTAGAGGACGTCTAACTTGTTTTTGCAGGGTATGTTGTGATGTGATATGGTCAAGGCATGATGCTGATTTTATTGTATGAGATGATCATGTTTTGTAACCGAGTTATCGGCAACTGGCAGGAGCCATATGGTTGTCGCTTTATTGTTTGCAATGCAATCGCGATGTAATGCTTTACTTTATTACTAAGCGGTAGTGATAGTCGTGGAAGCATAAGATTGGCGAGACGACAACGATGCTACGATGGAGATCAAGGTGTCGCGCCGGTGACGATGGTGATCATGACGGTGCTTCGGAGATGGAGATCACAAGCACAAGATGATGATGGCCATATCATATCACTTATATTGATTGCATGTGATGTTTATCCTTTTATGCATCTTATCTTGCTTTGATTGACGGTAGCATTATAAGATGATCTCTCACTAAATTATCAAGAAGTGTTCTCCCTGAGTATGCACCGTTGCCAAAGTTCATCGTGCCCAGACACCACGTGATGATCGGGTGTGATAAGCTCTACGTCCAAATACAACGGGTGCAAAACAGTTGCACACGCAGAATACTCAGGTTATACTTGACGAGCCAAGCATATACAGATATGGCCTCGGAACACGGAGGCCAAAAGGTCGAGCGTGAATCATATAGTAGATATGATCAACATAACGATGTTCACCATTGAAAACTACTCCATCTCACGTGATGATCGGTTATGGTTTAGTTGATTTGAATCACGTGATCACTTAGAGGATTAGAGGGATGTCTATCTAAGTGGGAGTTCTTAAGTAATTTGATTAACTGAACTTAAACTTATCATGAACTTAGTACCTGATAGTATCTTGCTTGTTTATGTTGATTGTAGATAGATGGCTCGTGCTGTTGTTCCGTTAAATTTTAATGCGTTCCTTGAGAAAGAAAAGTTGAAAGATGATGGTAGCAATTAGACGGACTGGGTCCGTAACCTGAGGATTATCCTCATTGCTGCACAGAAGAATTACGTCCTGGAAGCACCGCTGGGTGACAGGCCTGCTGCTGGAGCAACGCCAGATGTTATGAACGTCTGGCAGAGCAAAGCTGATGACTACTCGATAGTTCAGTGTGCCATGCTTTATGGCTTAGAATCGGGACTTCAACGACGTTTTGAACGTCATGGAGCATATGAGATGTTCCAGGAGTTGAAGTTGATATTTCAAGCAAATGCCCGAATTGAGAGATATGAAGTCTCCAATAAGTTCTATAGCTGCAAGATGGAGGAGAACAGTTCTGTCAGTGAGCATATACTCAAAATGTCTGGGTATAATAATCACTTGATTCATATGGGAGTTAATCTTCCAGATGACTGCGTCATTGACAGAATTCTCCAATCACTGCCACCAAGCTACAAGAGCTTCGTGATGAACTATAATATGCAAGGGATGAACAAGACTATTCCCGAGCTCTTCGCAATACTGAAAGCTGCGGAGGTAGAAATCAAGAAGGAGCATCAAGTGCTGATGGTTAGCAAAACCACTAGTTTCAAGAAAAAGGGCAAAGGGAAGAAGAAGGGAAACTTCAAGAAGAACAGCAAGCAAGTTGCTGCTCAGGAGAAGAAACCCAAGTCTGGACCTAAGCCTGAAACTGAGTGCTTCTACTGCAAGCAGACTGGTCACTGGAAGCGGAACTGCCCCAAGTATTTGGCGGATAAGAAGGATGGCAAAGTGAACAAAGGTATATGTGATATACATGTTATTGATGTGTACCTTACTAGAGCTCGCAGTAGCACCTGGGTATTTGATACTGGTTCTGTTGCTAATATTTGCAACTCGAAACAGGGACTACGGAATAAGCGGACGCTAGCAAAGGACGAGGTGACGATGCGCGTGGGAAACGGTTCCAAAGTCGATGTGATCGCGGTCGGCACGCTACCTCTACATCTACCTTCGGGATTAATATTAGACCTAAATAATTGTTATTTGGTGCCAGCGTTGAGCATGAACATTATATCTGGATCTTGTTTGATGCGAGACGGTTATTCATTTAAATTAGAGAATAATGGTTGTTCTATTTATATGAGTAATATCTTTTATGGTCATGCACCTTTGAAGAGTGGTCTATTCTTGTTGAATCTCGATGATAGTGATACACATATTCATAATGTAGAAGCCAAAAGATGCAAAGTTAATAATGATAGTGCAACTTATTTGTGGCACTGCCGTTTAGGTCATATCGGTGTAAAGCGCATGAAGAAACTCCATACTGATGGGCTTTTGGAACCACTTGATTATGAATCACTTGGTACTTGCGAACCGTGCCTCATAGGCAAGATGACTAAAACACCGTTCTCCGATACTATGGAGAGAGCAACAGATTTATTGGAAATCATACATACCAATGTATATGGTCCGATGAATATTGAGGCTCGTGGCGGATATCGTTATTTTCTCACCTTCACAGATGATTTAAGCAGATATGGGTATATCTACTTAATGAAACATAAGTCTGAAACATTTGAAAAGTTCAAAGAATTTCAGAGTGAGGCTGAAAATCATCGTAACAAGAAAATAAAGTTTCTACGATCTGATCGTGGAGGAGAATATTTGAGTTACGAGTTTGGTGTACATTTGAAAAATTGTGGAATAGTTTCGCAACTCACGCCACCCGGAACACCACAGCGTAATGGTGTGTCCGAACGTCGTAATCGTACTTTACTAGATATGGTGCGATCTATGATGTCTCTTACTGATTTACCGCTATCGTTTTGGGGTTATGCTTTAGAGACGGCCGCATTCACATTAAATAGGGCACCATCAAAATCCGTTGAGACGACACCTTATGAACTATGGTTTGGCAAGAAACCAAAGTTGTCGTTTCTTAAAGTTTGGGGCTGCGATGCTTATGTGAAAAAGCTTCAACCTGATAAGCTCGAACCCAAATCGGAGAAATGTGTCTTCATAGGATATCCAAAGGAAACTATTGGATACACCTTCTATCACAGATCCGAAGGCAAGACTTTTGTTGCTAAATTCGGAAACTTTCTAGAGAAGGAGTTTCTCTCGAAAGAAGTGAGTGGGAGGAAAGTAGAACTTGACGAGGTAACTGTACCTGCTCCCTTATTGGAAAATAGTACATCACAGAAAACTGTTTCTGCGACACCTATACCAATTAGTGAGGAAACTAATGATGATGATCATGAAGCTTCAGGACAAGATACTACTGAACCACGTAGATCAACCAGAGTGAGATCCGCACCAGAGTGGTACGGTAATCCAGTTCTGGAAGTCATGCTACTAGATCATGATGAACCTACGAACTATGAAGAAGCGATGGTGAGCCCAGATTCCGCAAAGTGGCTTGAGGCCATGAAATCTGAGATGGGATCCATGTATGAAAACAAAGTATGGACTTTGGTTGACTTCCCCGATGGTCGGCAAGCAATTGAGAATAAATGGATCTTCAAGAAAAAGACTGACGCTGACGGTAATATTACTGTCTATAAAGCTCGACTTGTCGCGAAAGGTTTTCGACAAGTTCAAGGGGTTGACTACGATGAGACCTTCTCACCCGTAGCGATGCTTAAGTCCGTCAGAATTATGTTAGCAATTGCCGCATTTTATGATTATGAAATATGGCAGATGGATGTCAAAACTGCATTCCTGAATGGATTTCTGGAAGAAGAGTTGTATATGATACAACCAGAAGGTTTTGTCGATCCAAAGGGAGCTAACAAAGTATGCAAACTCCAGCGATCCATTTATGGACTGGTGCAAGCATGTCGGAGTTGGAATAAACGCTTTGATAGTGTGATCAAAGCATTTGGCTTTATACAGACTTTTGGAGAAGCCTGTATTTACAAGAAAGTGAGTGGGAGCTCTGTAGCATTTCTGATATTATATGTGGATGACATATTGCTGATTGGAAATGATATAGAATTTCTGGATAGCATAAAGGGATACTTGAATAAAAGTTTTTCGATGAAAGACCTCGGGGAAGCTGCTTACATATTAGGCATAAAGATCTATAGAGATAGATCAAAACGCTTAATTGGACTTTCACAGAGCACATACCTTGACAAGATTTTGAAGAAATTCAAAATGGATCAAGCAAAGAAAGGGTTCTTGCCTGTGTTACAAGGTGTGAAGTTGAGTCAGACTCAATGCCCGACCACTGCAGAAGATAGAGAGAAAATGAAAGATGTTCCCTATGCTTCAGCCATAGGCTCTATCATGTATGCAATGCTGTGTACCAGACCTGATGTGTGCCTTGCTATAAGTTTAGCAGGGAGGTACCAAAGTAATCCAGGAATGGATCACTGGAAAGCGGTCAAGAACATCCTGAAATACCTGAAAAGGACTAAGGATATGTTTCTCGTATATGGAGGTGACAAAGAGCTCACCGTAAGAGGTTACGTTGATGCAAGCTTTGACACTGATCCGGACGATTCTAAATCGCAAACCGGATACGTGTTTACTTTAAACGGTGGAGCTGTCAGTTGGTGCAGTTCTAAACAAAGCGTCGTAGCGGGATCTACATGTGAAGCGGAGTACATAGCTGCTTCGGAAGCAGCAAACGAAGGAGTCTGGATGAAGGAGTTCATATCCGATCTAGGTGTCATACCTAGTGCATCGGGTCCAATGAAAATCTTTTGTGACAATACTGGTGCAATTGCTTTGGCAAAGGAATCCAGATTTCACAAAAGGACCAAACACATCAAGAGACGCTTCAACTCCATCCGGGATTTAGTCCAGGTGGGAGACATAGAGATTTGCAAGATACATACGGATCTGAATGTTGCAGACCCGTTGACTAAGCCTCTTCCACGAGCAAAACATGATCAGCACCAAGGCTCCATGGGTGTTAGAATCATTACTGTGTAATCTAGATTATTGACTCTAGTGCAAGTGGGAGACTGAAGGAAATATGCCCTAGAGGCAATAATAAAGTTATTATTTATTTCCTTATATCATGATAAATGTTTATTATTCATGCTAGAATTGTATTAACCGGAAACATAATACATGTGTGAATACATAGACCAACAGAGTGTCACTAGTATGCCTCTACTTGACTAGCTCGTTAATCAAAGATGGTTATGTTTCCTAACCATGAACAAAGAGTTGTTATTTGATTAACGAGGTCACATCATTAGTAGAATGATCTGATTGACATGACCCATTCCATTAGCTTAGCACCCGATCGTTTAGTATGTTGCTATTGCTTTCTTCATGACTTATACATGTTCCTATAACTATGAGATTATGCAACTCCCGTTTACCGGAGGAACACTTTGGGTACTACCAAACGTCACAACGTAACTGGGTGATTATAAAGGAGTACTACAGGTGTCTCCAATGGTAGATGTTGGGTTGGCCTATTTCGAGATTAGGGTTTGTCACTCCAATTGTCGGAGAGGTATCTCTGGGCCCTCTCGGTAATGCACATCACATAAGCCTTGCAAGCACTGCAACTAATATGTTAGTTGTGAGATGATGTATTACGGAACGAGTAAAGAGACTTGCCGATAACGAGATTGAACTAGGTATTGGATACCGACGATCGAATCTCGGGCAAGTAACATACCGATGACAAAGGGAACAACGTATGTTGTTATGCGGTCTGACCGATAAAGATCTTCGTAGAATATGTAGGAGCCAATATGGGCATCCAGGTCCCGCTATTGGTTATTAACCGGAGACGTGTCTCGGTCATGTCTACATTGTTCTCGAACCGTAGGGTCCGCACGCTTAACGTTACGATGACAGTTATTGTGAGTTTATGCATTTTGATGTACCGAAGGTTGTTCGGAGTCCCGGATGAGATCACGGACATGACGAGGAGTCTCGAAATGGTCGAGACGTAAAGATTGATATATTGGAAGCCTATGTTTGGACATAGGAAGTGTTTCGTGTGAAATCGGGATTTTACCGGAATACCGGGAGGGTTACCGGAACCCCCCGGGAGACTAATGGACCTATTGGGCCTTAGTGGAAAAGAGAAAAGGGGCAGCCCACAGCTAGCCGCGCCCCCCCCCCCCTTCCCCAAGTCCTAGTAGGACTAGGAGAAGGGGCCGGCCCCCCTCTCTCTCCTTTCCCCCTTGAGAGTCCTAGTTGGAATAGGATTGGAGGGGGGAGTCCTACTCCCGGTAGGAGTAGGACTCCCCCTGCGCCTCCCTCTCTCTGGCCGGCCAGCCCCCCTCCCTCCAACCTTTATATACGGGGGCAGGGGACACCCCAAGACACACAAGTTGATCCTTGAGATCGTTCCTTAGCCGTGTGCGGTGCCCCCTGCCACCAAATTCCACCTCGATCATACCGTTGTAGTGCTTAGGCGAAGCCCTGCGTCGGTAGTACATCAAGATCGTCACCACGCCGTCGTGCTGACGGAACTCTTCCTCGACGCTTTGCTGGATCGGAGCCCGAGGATCGTCATCGAGCTGAACGTGTGCTAAGAACTCGGAGGTGCCGGAGTAACGGTGCTTGGATCGGTCGGATCGGGAAGAAGACGTACGACTACTTCCTCTACGTTGTGTGATCGCTTCCGCAGTCGGTCTGTGTTGGTACGTAGACAACACTCTCCCCTCTCGTTGCTGTGCATCACCATGATCTTGCGTGTGCGTAGGAAATTTTTTGAAATTACCACGTTCCCCAACAATGTTTGCATGTTAATGGATGTTGGCTATCAGGGGCACTTCTGGACTTATGAGAAGAAAGTGGTGGGAGGAAGTTATACCCGGGTGCGGCTGGATCGCGCCTTAGCCTCGGCGGAGTGGAATGAAAGGTTTACAGATGCTCACGTACGGCACCTCACAGCAGCAAATTCAGACCATTGCCCTATTCTGTTGAACTTGCATGCGACGGGGCCACGAAGGAGGAAGAGAGAGTTCAAGTATGAATTAATGTGGGAGACACATGAGACATGGGAAAATACGATTACGTCGTGCTGGACTATGGGAGATCCAACGGGGCACATGGAGGAGCTGCGAGCAAAGCTAAGTCAAATCTCTGGTGAGATAGACTCGTGGAACAAGAACACTTTTGGTTCTGTGAGGAAGGAGATAAAAAACTTAAAACCGAATTAGAACGCCTTCGCAGCGATCCAGCGAGAACGGCTCCGTCTCACATTGAACTGAAAATCAATGAGAAACTTGTGGAGATGTATCACAAGGAGGAGTTGATGTGGAGACAACGCTCCCGGTTGGAGTGGCTTTCGGCTGGGGATAGAAACACATGTTTCTTTCACCTTCGGGCTAGCCAGCGCTGCAAGAGAAACATGATCAAAGCTCTTGCTAACTCATTGGGTGTTCTAACGGAGGATCAAGGTGATTTGAAGGCACTAGTTAATGAGTTTTATCAGAATTTATATACATCGGAAGGTGTTGCAGGTGTAGAGGAGGTACTAGCAAACGTGCATGTCAAAGTTACTGACCAAATGAATTCTATTCTTCTTGAGCCCTACACCAAAGAAGAAGTTAAAAAGGCGTTATTCCAAATGGGCCCGACTAAGGCACCTGGTGCGGATGGTTTTCCTGCTCATTTCTATCAGTGACACTGGGACATCTGTGGAGATGAAGTAACAAAAGCGGTCTTGAGAATTGTCAGAGGTGAGGAGGATGCTCAGTGTGTGAATGATACAGTCTTGGTGCTTATTCTAAAGGTCCTTAATCCAACTCAACTCTCTCAGTTCCGCCCTATAAGCTTATGTAATGTTATCTATAAAATTGCATCCAAGGTTGTTGCTAATAGGCTGAAGATGACTCTACCGGACATTATATCTGAGGAGCAGTCAGCTTTCATCCCAGGTAGATTAATCATAGATAACATAATATGTGCATATGAGTGCCTGCATTTTATGAAGAGGAATAGAGCAAAGAGGAATAATTTTTGTGCGTTGAAGTTGGATATGATGAAAGCCTATGATAGGCTAGAGTGGCCTTATCTTCGAGCTATAATGGAAAATTTGGGTTTTGCACACTCTTGGGTCCAAACAGTTATGGGTATGGTGCAATCTGTATCGTTCTTGGTATTATTCAATGGTGAGAAGCTGGAGCAATTTACACCGACTAGAGGTATCCGACAGGGAGATCTAATCTCTCCTTATCTTTTCTTAATTGCAGCAGAGGGCCTTTCGTGCCTCTTGAAAAATAGTTCTTAGTCGTCTGTTCTGGAAGGAATCAAGGTGGCCTCAACGGCTCCGTCTATTAACCACCTCCTTTTTGCTGACGATAGCCTGTTGCTTTTTAAGTCAAGTGTTGAGGGGGCTATGATGGTTTCAAACCTATTGGACAAATATTGCAGTGCTTCGGGTCAGAAGGTCAATAATGCTAAATCTTCTATTTTATTTAGTAGAGGGTTCCCTCAAGGGGTCAGAGAAAGCATCAAACAATGTCTTAATGTGCACAATGAATCCTTGTCTGATAGATAATTGGGTATGCCCACAGATGTTGGACAGTCCAAGATGGGTACGTTTAAGTACTTGAGAGACAGCGTGTGGGAGAAAGTCAGAGGATGGATGGAGAAGCTTCTGTCAGCAGCTGGAAAAGAGGCTCTCTTCAAGTCAGTTGCTCAGGCTATACCAGTATATTCAATGGCTTGTTTCATATTGCCTCGGGGTCCGTGTGAGAACATTACCTCCATAATCAGGCAATTTTGGTGGGGCAGTAAACAAGGTCGAAGGAAACCAGCTTGGGTTTCTTGGGATGTAATGACGAAGCCAAAGTACCTTGGTGGGATGGGTTTCAGAGACATTGAGATTTTTAACCTATCTCTGCTTGCCCGTCAAGCATGGAGGCTCCTCGAGTCACCACAATCGCTGAGTGCAAGAATTCTAAAAGCGGTGTACTTTCCAAATGCTGACTTTTTGGAGGCAGAATTGGGTACCCAACCTTCGCAGATATGGCGAGCTATATTGGATGGTAGGGACATACTGAAACAGGGCATCATTAGGAGGATTGGGAATGGTCAAGGAACGAATATATGGGAGACAAACTGGCTCCCCAGGATAGGCCCTCTGTGACCGAACGTCTCACTTTCAGCGAACCCACCCACGCTGGTAGCTGAACTAATTGATCATATATCAGCAACTTGGCGGGAGGAGGTGATTCGGGCCACTTTCTTACCCATCGACGCGGAGGTAATCATGGGCCTGCCGCTCTGCACAAGGATGGTGGAAGATTTCTGGGCTTGGTCAGGTGAGCGGAACAGCATTTTCTCGGTCAGATTGGCCTATAGAATGATCCTAAACAAGAAAGAGCATCGAGAGAATTGGCTTTATGAGCATGCAGGAGCGTCGGATTTGTCAGAAAGTTCTAAGGCATGGACGTCGTTGTGGCATACTAGGGTTCCATCAAAAGTTAAAGTCTTTTTATGGCGGCTTGCAAGGCATTCGATGCCGACGGCGGATCTTCTCCAACACCGTAATATGTCCACTACTCATTTATGCGCCCTGTGTGGGTGTGAGGATTCATGGAGGCATGCCCTGCTGAATTGCACTATGTCAAGATGCATATGGACCTTAGCTAAAAATTCCTTGACGGAAGCAATGAGCCAGAACGAGGATCCTAATGCAAAAAACTGGATATTTGCAATGAATGATATACTATCCCAGAAAGATTTCGTGCTGCTGGTAGTAACGTTATGGGCTGTATGAAAAGCAAGACGAAAGGCAATATATGAAGGAGTTTTTCAGAGTCCACAAGCAACCTACCAGTTTACCCAGTCCTACTTAGCGGACTTGAAAACTATCGAGGAACCAGCTGCAGGTAGCGCAAGGACTCATCGGGCCAGCCGATCGCAATGGATCCCCCCTCCGGAGAACTTTTACAAAATAAACGTTGATGCTGCACTTGCAAACAATCGAGGACGAGGAGTTGCTGCTGCTATTTGCAGAGATCAAGACGGCACTTTCCAAGGGGCATCGGCTATAGTTTTTAAGGGAGTTTGTGATCCTCAAACTCTAGAAGCTCTGGCTGTACGGGAAGCTTTAGCTATTGCTGACGATCTTAATCTTCGACGAGTACTTGTGGCGTCAGACTGCATGGTGGTTTTGGATGATCTCAAGCAAGGAAACAAAGCAAGATATGGTGCTGTTTTACATGAAATCATAGACCATAGCTCTTCTTAGCGTGTAATTGTTTTCATGAGTTTAGGAGCTCAAATTTCGAGGCTCACAATTTAGCGAAGTATGTTTTGAGATTAGGGGTGGGCCGTCATGTTTGGTTAGGACACCCCGGAGATCTCTCTTTTGTACCTACAAACATTGGGTCCGGTTAAATAAAGCTTCACGAGATTGTCTCAAAAAAATCCAACCTTCTTTGCCCCACCCCAGTGCCTTTGAAGTTCGATCCACAATCCCAAGTCCCAGACGAGATGAGTGAGACGACCCGCCGCCGCCGGGGCCGCCCCCGCCGCCACAGCTCGCCGACGGAGCCTGCCGCTCTGCCGGACGACGACGATCTCCTCCGGGAGATCCTCCTCCGCCTCCCGCCGCAGCCCTCCTCGCTCATCCGCGCCTCCATCGTCTGTAGTGTTAGCATTCATTCGTGTCATAGACAGTCTAGGTGCATATTTGTTTTTCTTTTCTTGTACGTGTTCATGCCGTGGGCATGTTGCATAGCTGCGTGCGTGTGTGTAGCCCGGGTCGTGTGCTAGGCAGCCCGGGGCACTGGCCACTACCAGTTCAACGTGGGATGGCACGTTGTGCGTGCTGAGAGTGTCGGAAGTATAGGATCAGCTGTTAGCTTAGTCTGCATGTAGCTCAAGATATAAGGAATAAGGAGAAAAACAGAAAAGCCGCAGGAAGTGTGCGCGGCACAAAAATCTCTTGTCATCGTGTTTCAGTTACAGAGAGCGTGAGAGTCCATCTTCAGTGAGAGAGAGATCGCCGGCGACGACAAGTGGTATCATAGCCCCGTTGACATCCTGCGGACATGGCCGGCGGCAAGGCGGCCGGCAGCAAGGCGCCGGCTGATGCGGCCAAGGCGGGCGGCTCCGGGTCGAAGACGCCGCCACGGTCGCGGTCCCCGTCACGGTCGCCCCTGAGGTGCGGCCGGAGCCGCACGGTGCGCGGGCGCGAGCTCGCGGCGCCTGTGGTGCAGAGGGTGATCCGGGAGTCTGGATCGACAAGTTGGCCGATGCTCACGAAGACGAACTACAACGACTGGTCTCTGCTCATGAAAGTGAAGCTGGAGGCGCGTGGCTACTGGAATTCCGTCGAGCACGACGACGTCGACTTCCACAAGGACCGCATGGCGATGGAGGCCATACTTGGAGCAGTGTCGCCCTAAATGGTGGGGACACTGGCCGTCAAGCCGACGGCGAAGGCGGCGTGGGATGCGATCGCCACCATGCGCATCGGCGGTGACCGGGTGCGCGCGGACAAGGCGCAGTCTCTAGGGCGGGAGTTCGAGACCATCGAATTCCGCGACGGCGAGTCCGTGGACGATTTCGCGATGCGGCTCGGGTCCATGATCACGAGCCTGAACGTCCTGGGCGACAAGGTCACCGAGGAGAAGGCGGTGCGCAAGTTCCTTCATGTGGTGTCGCAGCGCTACGCACAAATTGCTATGTCCATTGAGATGCTTGTTGATCTCTCTACTTTGAGTATAGAGGATTTGACAGGGCGCCTCAAGGCTGTCGAGGAGCGCCTTGACCACGGAAGCGCCGGCCGCACCGGCGGGCAGCTGATGCTGACCCACGAGGAGTGGCTGGCACGCACTAAGTCGCAGGCCCCAGGCGAGGGGTCATCTCGCGGCAAGCCATCAGGAAGAGGCGGTCGCGGCGGAGGCCGTGGAAACGGCCAGCGTGGTGGAAAAGGCAAAGATGGTGGTGTGTCCAGCGGCGGCGGGCAGGGCTCGTCGGGCGGCGGCCATCGTTTCAAGGGGACTTGCCACAACTGTGGGATCCATGGGCACATGGCCCGGGATTGCTACAGGCCCAAGCGCGAGCGCAAGGAGGAGGCAAACCTCATGCAGGCTGTCGAGGAGCAGCCGGCTCTGCTGATGGCGGTCCACGCTGGGCTGGTGCAGATCGCCGACGAGCCAGCGCACGAGCATGTCAACCTGAACGAGGAGAAGGTGATCCCTACGGCGAGCCCGACTGATGTGTGGTACCTCGATACGGGGGCCAGTAATCACATGACCGGAGACCGCAACATGTTCTCATCCATCGACGAGACCGTCACTGGAACCGTCAAGTTCGGTGACGGGTCGGCTGTCGACATCCGCGGCAGAGGCTCCGTCATGTTCATGTGCAAGAACCAAACACACTGCGTCCTCACGGAGGTATATTTGATTCCCAGATTGCAAAGTAACATTATAAGTCTAGGACAGCTTGATGAGGTGGGATGCAAGACCGTGGTTGAGGCCGGCGAGATGTGCATCTTCGACGCCGAGCGCATGTTGCTGGCGAGGGTGAGGCGATCACCCAATCGCCTGTACAAGTTGCAGCTACAGATCACCTCCCCCGTCTGCCTCCTTGGGAAGGCGGACGACGCACCGTGGCGCTGGCATGCACGCTACGGGCACCTGCACTTTCGTGCCCTGCACGACCTTGCCGCGCGAGACATGGTCACAGGCATGCCCATGCTTGATCGGGAGCAGCAGTTGTGTGATGGTTGCGCCATCACGAAGATGCACAGGGCTCCGTTCCCACGCGCATCCTCATATCGCGCGGATCAGGGGCTAGAGCTAGTCCACGGAGACCTATGTGGCCCCATCTCACCGGCGACACCGAGCGGGAATCGGTTCTTCTTGCTGATCGTCGACGACTACAACCAGTTTATGTGGGTCAAGATGCGCGCACCAAGGACAAGGCCTTTCGCTTCTTCCGCAAGATCAAGGCGCTCGCTGAGACGGAGCACCAAGTGAAGCTGAGGGCGTTCCGGAGTGATCGTGGTGGCGAGTTCAACTCCCTGGAGTTCAAAAGCTACTGCGACGAGAACGGCATCAAGCGGTATACAACGACTCCCTACTCTCCGCAGCAAAATGGAGTGGTGGAGCGCCGCAACCAGACGGTGGTGGAGATGGCGAGAAGCCTACTCAAGTCTAAGCAGGTTCCGGCGCGCTTCTGGTGTGAGGCGGTGAAGACCGCCGTGCACATTCTGAACCGGGCGCCGACGCGTGCGCTCTGCGGTGTCACACCATACGAGGCATGGCATGGACGGAATCCGGACGTCTCCTACCTGCGCACATTCGGCTGCACCGCATTCGTGAAGAAGGTCGGGTCGGGCGTCACAAAGCTCTCGGACAGAGCGGCGTCAATGGTGTTCGTGGGGTACGAAGACGGCAGCAAGGCATATCGGGTCTATGATCCGGCAAGGCACAAGCTGCACGTCACCTGCGACGTCGTCTTCGACGAGGGCAGGCCATGGAGCTGGGAGACGGCGCCTACTGATGCTGTCGCAGCCGCGACACATGCTGCACCGAGCACTTTCACCGTGGAGTACACGGTCACCGCGCCCTCCGACGACGACCCCGCAAGCGAGGCAGGGAGCGGTAGCGCGACACCGGCGACACCAGAAGAGCCGTGTATGCCGTCCCCTGGTACACCGGCTGCACCAAACGAGCCGGCGTTCGTCACGCCTCCCATCGGCGAGTCTTACGACTCCGAGGGGTTGCCGCTCCGCTACCGCACATATGAGGAGCTGATCGACAACACCGACCCGTACGAGCTGGAGTACAGCGGACTGTGTCTCGTGGCGGCCAAGGAGCCAGCCAGTGTCGATCTGGCGCTGGAAGAGGCGTGCTGGAAGCGTGCCATGGACGAGGAGATGAACTGCATAGAGGGCAACCAGACTTGGGAGCTCACCAATCTTCCTCAAGGACAGCATGCGATCGGGCTAAAGTGGGTATTTAAGGTGAAAAAAGACCCACAAGGTAACGTGATTAAGCACAAAGCTCGTTTAGTTGCAAAAGGCTATTCACAAAAACCAGGAGTGGACTTCGACGAGGTGTTTGCACCCGTGGCGCGCATGGAGTCTGTGCGGGTGCTCATCGCACTCGCTGCTCGGGGCGGCTGGGAAGTCCATCACATGGATGTGAAGTCCGCGTTTTAGAATGGAGACCTTGCCGAGGAAGTGTATGTCCGGCAGCCGCCAGGCTACATCGACGACAAGAACAAGCACATGGTGCTCAAGCTGCGCAAGGCGCTGTATGGGCTTCATCAAGCTCCTCGCGCATGGAACGCGAAGTTGGACAGCTCTCTGGTGGAGCTCAGCTTCGAGCAGAGTCCCTTGGAGCATGCAGTCTACAGGAGGGCGAAGGAGAACGACTTCCTGATCGTGGGGGTGTACGTTGATGACTTGATCATCACCGGCTCCCGCGCGTCTGACATCGTCGAGTTCAAGGAGCAGATGAAGGCGATGTACAGCATGAGCGATCTGGGCCTCCTCTCATATTACCTCGGCATCGAGGTGAATCAAACGGAGGAGGCGATCACTTTGTGCCAGAGCAGCTACGCGCGGAAGATTGTCAAGTACGCGGGCCTAGAGGGTTGCAACCCTTGCCACACACCCATGGAGAACAGGCTGAAACTGATGAAGAATGACGGCAGCGACGCCGTCGATCCCACTGAGTACCGGAGCATTGTTGGGAGCTTGCGGTACTTGGTGAATACCCGGTCGGACATCTGCTACATTGTTGGACTCGTCAGCCGCTACATGGAAGCTCCAACAGCTCTGCACATGGCGGCTGTGAGGCATATACTGAGGTACGTCAGCAGCACGGCGACGTACGGCTGTCGTTATGAGCGGCATGGTTCGTCGCGTCCATGGGTGGTGGGCTACAACGACAGCGACTTCGCTGGTGATCCGGATGACCGCAAGAGCACAACCGGCACAGTTTTCTTCTTCGGCTCCAGCTGTGTACTTTGGGCATCACAGAAACAGAAGACGGTGGCTCTCTCGTCGTGTGAGGCGGAGTATATTGCAGCAGCTACGACTGCCTGCCACGGTGTGTGGCTCGGCCAGCTGGTCGGAGAGCTCCAAGGCGAAGCACCCATGGAGGCCAAGCTCCTCGTCGACAACAAGTCCGCGATTGCGCTGTGCAAGAATCCGGTTCACCATGACCGGAGCAAGCACATCGACACTCGCTATCATTTCATACGCGAGTGCGTCGAGGAGAAGAGGATCAATGTTCAGCACGTGAGGACGGAGGAACAGGTTGCTGACCTTCTGACCAAGTCGCTCGGGCGTGCAAAGTTCGTTGAGTTCAGAGAGAATCTCGGCATCGTCGACGTGAAAGGAGCAAGCCACGACTGAGGGGGTGATTTGTTAGTATTCATTCGTGTCATAGACAGTCTAGGTGCATATTTGTTTTTCTTTTCTTGTACGTGTTCATGCCGTGGGCATGTTGCATAGCTGCGTGCGTGTGTGTAGCTCGGGTCGTATGCTAGGCAGTCCGGGGCACTGGCCACTACCAGTTCAACGTGGGATGGCACGTTGTGCGTGCTGGGAGTGCCGGAAGTATAGGATCAGCTGTTAGCTTAGTCTGCATGTAGCTCAAGTTATAAGGAATAAGGAGAAAAACAGAAAAGCTGCAGGAAGTGTGCGCGGCACAAAAATCTCTTGTCATCGTGTTTCAGTTACAGAGAGCGTGAGAGTCCATCTTCAGTGAGAGAGAGATCGCCGACGATGACATGTAGGCGGTGGCGGAGCATCACCACTGATTCTAGGTTCCTCGGCCGCTTCCGCGCGCACCACCGCAAGTCGCCGCCCCTCGGCGCCTTCGAGTACATCCAGGGCGACCTCGCCTTCACCTCCTTGCTCGACCGTCCCGACCGCATCCCTCCCGGGCGCTTCGACCTGGGACGCTACAGCGACCACCGCGACTACGGCGTGCTCGGCTTCCGCCACGGCCGCGTCCTCGTCCTAGACCATGTGCGCAAGGACCTCGTCATGTGCGCCCCCGTCACCGGCGAGCAGCGCCACGTGGCTGTTCCACCCGAGTTCAAGATGGGCTCCCTCAACGGGGCCGTGCTCTACGCTGCCGGCGACCCTGGCCACGTGCACGGTGAATGCCACTCCAACCCCTTCAAGGTGGCCTTGGTATCCTTGTGCAGACATGACTATAGACCCCTCGCCAGTGTTTACTCCTTGCCTCCTCGGATACCGGGGCATGGAGCAACCTCGTCTCGACGGCGGCTCCATGTCAACTGTTTGATGCTGGTATGGATGGCTCACTCGTTGGTAAAGCACTTTACTGGTTGCTTACAACTATGGAGGCTGGCATTGTTGAGTTTGATTTGGAAGAGCAGAGTCTAGTTGTGATCAAGGGGCCACCCGTTACAGATGGTTTCCCTGGTGGTGGTACCCATCGGATCATCAGGCTGAGGATGGCGCTGTTGGCTTCGCCATGATGTCTTCCCACACTTCCAAACGTGGCAAAGGAACGTCGATGCTCATGGTGTTGCCACATGGGCGCCGTGGAAGACTGTAGATTTGCGTAACATTCTCGGGCCCCGTCCTCAGATTGGGAGAACCAGAAGGATGGCGCGATTGACACGAGGCTGGGACTATGTCAAGGGGACGGGAGGTATAATGTGCTATGTTGAGGATACTGATGTCATTTTTATACATATGGACGTCAATGTCTACATGATTCAGCTTAATTCAATGCAATCCAAGAGTATTCCTGGAAAGCGTTTTAGAAGTGCCTACCATCCATTCATGAGTTTCTATACACCAGGTAATCGCTTGTCCTTAGTCCTAATATTGTATGAGCTGCCAAATTCAGTTATGTTTCATAAATGGTTGCTCAAACATCTTAATTCTATCTCTTAAGTCACAAACAACTTAAGCCTAATCAGCAATTATCCGTTTGATAGATAGACAAACTTAATCTATAGCCATATTTTCCTTATGTTCTCATTAGCTTTCTTCATTCCTGGAAGGTCCAAATCAAATGTCAAATGGTTAAAATTGCAAAATGAAATGTCACTTAGTAACTTAATTGAGATGTTTGGAATATCGAAGCTAATTATATTCTTTTATCCCTTACTTTTTAAACTCGATAAGAACAGCTTTGGTTGAATACATACCTTAAATGATATTCCTGCCATTCCGATATCTTGGGTTTATTAGGTTTTGCTAAAACAAGACTTTAACTTGGTCGCAAAAGAAAGGCTTTGACCAAGAATTACTTCTTTACCGCATGGTTTATATGATGTAATATTGCAATTCTCAGTACACTCTTTTGAAAACAAATCAAGCGGTATCAAGTTCATGTCATAAAAAGGAGTGAATTGCATAAACCACCATATTTGCACATAGGTTTGCAGAAAACACTGGTTTACGAATTTCTGTCAGAAACCACTGATTCTCGGCTTAATCTTTTGCAAAAAACACTATTTGATGGCTTTGTTCGTTTTAATGACGATTATGACAGATGGAGCCCACTCTATACTGATGTGGCATAACGGTTCATGATAAGCGCCATTAGACAGGGTCTTTTTGACAAAAACTCCAAACCTTTCTAAAAAAATCTCAGTGCGTCCTTGATCCAGATCGGGATCCAAATCTCTCTCGTACTCCCGATGGATGTGCTGCTCCTTCTCTCTCTCTCGTTCTGCCGGCGGATGCCCGGGCTTGCTCGCTGGCCTCGCGGGCCTCGGACGCCACCAAGAACGCCTCGCCGAGCAGCAGCAGCTCGACCGTGCCTCCTCTGCGCCGGCCAAGCCACGAGCAGCAGCAGCTCCACCTGCTACTGTTGACGCCATGCTCGACCTGCCCAAGCCCGACGATGACACCGCCCTACGCCCGCGCACACCGGTCGCCGCCGCCTTGCCGAGAGGGCTCGCCCTCGTGTGCGCCGACCTGCTGCACCGCACCTCGCCGAGAGGCTCGTCCTCGCGTGCGCTCCTCCTACCGGTCGCGGGAACTGCTAGACCTGCCACGGCGGCATCCTGCGCTCCTCCTACGGCGAGTCCCCCCACTGGCCTCCTCCTACCGGCTGCAGGGCTGCCAGACCACGGCGGCGTCCGCCCCCTCCCCCCGCGAAGCGCAGACCTGCTCGTCGCCGGTGACCTGCTCGCCTTCGTAGCAGGCGTCGCGGCGCACGGACGTACGTAGTTCTCCATGCCCAGCCCGGTGCTCGACCTCGACGCCGGCGAGGTCCATCTGCCGGCTTGGCCGCCGCCCCAAGCCGGCGACGAGAGCCCATGGGAGCCGTGCTGCAGGTTCTGTGCACGGGGTTTAATTGCGTTTTTGCTTTATGATTGAGGGGTATCTATGTAAAATTTCAGGGACTAGTTTGTAATATTAGATTAAACGCCGTCTAACCTGAGCCGTTATGCCACGACGTCAAATGTGTGCCCCACATGTCATAATTAAGGTTAAAATGCCCAAAGGGACAGGTTAGTGTTTTCTGTAAAAAAAATTAGACTGAGAATCAGTGGTTTCTGGCAGAAATTCGTAAACTGGTGTTTTCTGCAAATCTAGCTGTTAATGTGGTGGTTTTCTGCAATTCACTCCATAAAAAGGCATATTAACAAAGTAATTCTTCATCAAAGCCTCATCTTAATGAAACCTAATACGTGAGAATATAGTACTTATTTTTTGTCACTTGTAGACCCTCTTGCAAGTGACTAGTACTCCCTCTGTCCATGTTTATTAGGCTTGCTAGCCGAAAACTCTGGGACCATGATGGGAAGGGAAACTAGAGTATGAGCTTGTTTGTTGCTAATTAATTAGCTTGCATTGCATAACAATATCTGCCTGTGTAGTGAAGCCGAACGTGGCGCGCACGCCTTGCACCTTTCTATGCCCCCATCGCTAACTAATTCCGTTGCATGCAGCACTTCCCTAATTTCATCGCAAAAAAAGTACTTCCTAATTAATTTCATTGCACGTGGCCTAGCAAACTTGAACGTCGTTGGTTGCCCCGCTGACCCAATAAACACGATGGATGGACTATATTGGTAGCACACAAAATAAATTGCATTTCTTGGCTCTAATCATGCTCCAATTATTTAAAACTGCATACCTAAAGTCACATTTGTTGCTAAAGTTTATTAGTTTGGTGTTCTAATTGTGTTGGTTGACAACTTGACATGACTAAGGACAAGTTTACATGAGATAAATTCTGTACCATGTCTTGGTTTTTCTTATTGGCTAAGTGTACTGTTTCTAGATATTCCTTGTTAGTATAAAAATGAGCTATAAATCATCTATAAAATGTGAGTTACAAAAGTGAGTTCTTTCGCTCAAGTGGTGTTTCTAGCTATCCATTTGTCTTTTCCTTGGAACTATTTTTAATTGGCTGACTTCTTGTGTCTCCAGGCACAGCCATTGCTGGTGGATATAATGAAGCTGGGAATGGCTGACTGGTTTGATGTGTGGATGACGACGGTGTCAGGTGCTCGGAGAGGAGCCGAGGAGTGCGCTGGTTCAGGAGCGAGCTCTTCTCGCTCGGGCTCCGATCCAGAACGGGCAGGAAGGCAGAGGAGGGTTGGATCGAGGGGAGACCTCAGGTGGAGTCCGGTTGGTGGGATTGGATCGGGGGAATGAGGGGATCCCAAGGAAGAAAGGTAGGTGGGCTACGACGGCGTGGGGATTGGACCAGATCCCTAGAAATTAGGGTTGCTGGTTAAATAGTGAGTGGGTTAGGTTAGGGGCTAAACGGATCCTCCGATTTAGATCGGACGTTCGAGATAAATAGGCTAGGGAGACCAAAAAGAAAAACGGAGATATTTTGTAGATGTTTGGGGATGATCCGGATACAACGGTGACGACTGCCCGGGTCGGGTTCGGGACAGCTTTCGGACGCGCGCGTGAGGGGGTCGATGCACTGTGCAAGGAGGGGTTTTGGGGCCTGACGGTTGATAGCGGACTGTGCAGAAAGCTTTGGGCTGAGGGAAGAGAAGAGAGAGAGACCCGGCGACTGTTTCCGGAGACCGAAAACGTCCGATGTTTGGCCAGCTATATTGCCGCTATAGTTTAACGGTTGGGCTATCAAACGGACTCTGAATGCGATGAAACTTGGCAGGCGGTCTACTGACAACATAACAACACCGCATGCCAACTTTCAACCTATTTCGAGAACATTTTCCGGCCACTTATAAAATAATATTTCTGACATGCCGCGGGCGCGTGCAAGTGTGGTTGGGCTCAGAACGGACAACGGGGAGAATGGGGAGACACGAACAAATGCAAGTTTTGAAAACATGATAATACAATGCACACGATGACATGACAAGATACAACACGCAAGCGAATGACATGACAACGACAGCGAATAACTGAAAGACACCTGGCGCAACGGTCTCGGGATGTCACATAAGTCACAGACAATTTAAGCCTAATCAGCAATTATCCCTTTGATACATAGACAAACTTAATCTATAGCCATATTTTCCTTATGTTCTCATTAGCTGTCTTCATTCCTGGAAAATCCAAATCAAATGTCAACTGGTTAAAATTGCAAAATCAAATGTCACTTAGGAACTTAATTGAGATGTTTGGAATATCAAAGCTAATTATATTCTTTTATCCCTTACTTTTTAAACTCGATAATAACAACTTCGGTTGAATCCATACCTTCTTAAATGATATTCCTGCCATTCCGATATCTTGGGCTTATTAGGTTTTGCTAAGACAAGACTTTGACTTGGTCGCAAAAAAAGGCTTTGACCAAGAATTACTCCTTTACCACATGGTTTATATGATGTAATATTGCAATTCTCTGTACACTCTTTTGAAAACAAATCAAGTGGTACCAAGTTCATGTCATAAAAAGGCATATTAACAAAGTAATTCTTCATCAAAGCCTCATCTTAATGAAACGTAATACACCTGCATATGAGAATATAGTACTTATTTTTTATCACTTGTAGACCCTCTTGCAAGTGACTAGTACTCCCTCTCTCCGTGTTTATTAGGCCTGCTAGCCGAAAACTCTGGGACCATGATGGGAAGGGAAACTAGAGTATGAGCTTGTTTGTTGCTAATTAATTAGCTTGCATTGCATAACAATATTTGCCTGTGCAGTGAAGCCGAACGTGGCGCGCACGCCTTGCACCTTTCTATGCCCCCATCGCTAATTAATTCCGTTGCATGCAGCACTTACCTAATTTTGTCGCAAAAAAGTACTTCCTGATTAATTTCATTGCACGCGGCCTAGCAAATTTGGACGTCGTTGGTTGCCCCGCTGACCCAATAAACACGATGGATGGAGTATATTGGTAGCACACAAAATAAATTGCATTTCTTGGCTCTAATCATGCTCCAATTATTTAAAACTGCATACCTAAAGTCACATTTGTTGCTAAAGTTTATTAGTTTGGTGTTCTAATTGTGTTGGTTGACAACTTGACTTGACTAAGGACGAGTTTACATGAGATAAATTCTTGGTTCTTATTGGCTAAGTGTACTGTTTTCTGGATATTCCTTGTTAGTATAGAAAATGAGAGTTACAAAAGTGAGTTCTTTCGCTCAAGTAGTGTTAGCTATCCATTTGTCTTTTCCTTGGAACTGTTTTTAATTGGCTCACTTCCTGTGTCTCCAGGCACAGCCATTGCTGGTGGATATAACGAAGCTGGGGATGGCTGACTGGTTTGATGTGTGAATGTGCTGAAATGGTTCAACATGTAAGAAAATCTTCTGAATATAGCTTGTGAGATTTGGATTTTTCAATTAGATTTTTTGTGTAAAATATCTGGCTGCATCATGGGTAACATGCACTCACAAGCTATTGTCCATTTGGCTATAAGGATTCACACATGTGAATAGCACAGAGAAGAACTAAAATGTATGATGATGCCAAACTAAAATGTCTCCTTTTTTATCTTACATGATATACAGGGTTGAATATGGGGTGTGGATGTTAAAATTACACGCGTCGTATGTGCCTATGTGGGCACTCATAGAAGTTCTCCTTGGCTTAGCCGCGTTTCAAATGAATATTCCATTGGACCATTTTCTTGTATAAACAGTAGCATAGGGGACATGGAGTATCTACACCCGAGCTCAAATGCTCCCTCGTGAACAGTAAGTTGGAGGCTATACAAGTTGGGAGTGTAGAATCTGGATCGATGATTTTGCTTTTTCCAGCTATACATTAGTAGTCCATTTTCCTGTTATTATATAATGTAAACATCAGTAAGTTGGAGGCTATATATTAGTATTGCCTATCAGGTTACTAATGGATTGGCATTTTTCCTTTCTCCAGGTGAAGGAACGGCTGCTGCAGTTCTTCCGGAGTCCATCGCATTGCATCAATGTGTTTGACAAAAAAATTAACTATCTAAACGAACTTGCTGAATGTGTGCTAGTCTACCAAAGTTTCGAATGTAACCGTGTTAATAGCGGGAATTTCAGCTTCCCCGGGTGATATGGTTGTGGTCATGTCAAATCTCATTGTTTTTTTGTTGTTGGCAAAATGTTGTGAGTGCTACTTTTCATTCATTAAGAGAACTGGCAGAGCCATACAGAGTACATGGGAGATACTCCCTCCGTTTCATAATTCTTGTCATGGTAACTAAAAACTTACCACAACAAGAATTATGGAACGGAGGGAGTATAAACATATAAAACTTACCACGACAAGAATTATGGAACGGAGGGAGTATAAACATATGGGCAAACGAGCAGAGCAATGGAAGTGAAAGAAAGAAGAAGAAACAAGAATGTAGAGAATAAAGTTCAGGGAGGCTCATGGATAAAGAATGGGGCTATAGCTCCAATCTTGGTTTGATGCCAACATCTCAGTTCTTGCATAGTCTTGTCTATGAGCTGAGTCGCGCTGATGGCTTTGTTATCAAATAAACAGTCGTCCCCTTCTTCTAAATCATCCACCAGGTGAGCATGGTAGTTGAGTTCCAAGCTTCTTGGAGCAACGGCAGTCCAACCTTGAAGCCAATTCGCGTCCACCAGGAAGCCAAGTTGGCCGTGAGCTGCTGGGGCGTCAGCGAGGGCCTAAGAGCCTTGTACTTTGGTACAGAGGTGCTTTGGGAAGGTGTTTTATAAATTAAACCGAATTTTCTCACGCACAAGTGAGTATCTCTATATAAGGGGTTCCTAATTAAGTCTCTAGCCTCTACAAGTAAGCACTAGTGCTTAATAAAAACAGGTTTATTTTTTCTAAGCACCTCCCGTAAACACATTGCACTATGCAAGGCTTAAGGGCAACTCCTGTTAGAATTTAGTCTATTTTGGGCAGCCCAATAACTATTTCAGAAATTCCTAATAAATCCTAGAGGTCCACTTAGCCCATTTGTGCAAGGCAAGGGATACTACTAAAGTTTAGTCCCACATTGCTAGTTTAGTGGGAGTTGGACCTCCTTATAAGGGAGGTTCTTTTCCAACTTGTATGAGCATGAGAACACGAGGGATATCCAGATGGGTTTGTACTAGATGGTCAGGAAGGAAAAGTGTGCAAATTGCTGAAGTCTTTGTACGGACTTAAGCAAGCACCCAAACAGTGGCATGAAAAGTTTGAAAGAATTTTAACAGCTGCAGGCTTTGTTGTGAACGAAGCTGACAAATGTGTGTACTATCGCCATGGTGGGGCGAGGGAGTTATCCTGTGCTTGTATGTTGATGACATACTGATTTTCGGAAACCAATCTGAATGTTATTAAGGAGGTCAAGGATTTCCTATCTCGTTGTTTTGAGATGAAGGATTTAGGAGTGGCTGATGTCATTCTGAACATCAAGTTGTTGAGAGACGATGATGGTGGGATTACATTGCTTCAATCTCACTATGTCGAAAAGATCTTGAGTCGCTTTGGCTATAGTGACTGCAAGCCCTCTCCAACACCATATGATGCTAGTGTGTTGCTTCGAAAGAATCGAAGAATTGCTAGAGACCAATTGAAGTATTCTCAGATTATTGGCTCGCTTATGTACTTAGCTAGTGCTACAAGACCTGACATCTCTTTTGATGTTAGCAAACTGAGTCGGTTTGTTTCAAAACCAGGAAATGTGCATTGAAAAGCTCTAGAAAGAGTTTTGCGTTATTTGAAAGGCACTGCAAATTATGGAATTCACTACACCGGGCATCCAAAGGTTCTTGAAGGGTATAGTGACTCAAACTGGATCTCAGATGCTGATGAGATAAAGGCCATGAGCGGTTATGTATTCACTCATGGAGGTGGCGCTGTTTCTTGGAAGTCTTGCAAGCAGACCATCTTAACGAGGTCAACAATGAAAGAAGAACTCACAACACTAGATATAGCTACGGTTGAAGCAGATTGGCTTCGCCGGCTCTTGAATGACTTGCCGGTTGTTGAGAAACCTGTACCGGGTGTCCTTATGAACTGCGACAATCAAACTGTGATCACGAAAGTGAGCAGCTCAAAGGATAACATGAAGTCATCAAGACACGTTCAAAGAAGGTTAAAGTCTGTCAGGAAAATGAAAAACTCTGAAGTTATTGCGTTGGATTATATCCAAACGTCTAAAAATCTGGCAGATCCTTTTACCAAGGGTCTATCACGTAATGTGATAGATAATGCATCGAGGGAGATGGGTACGAGACCCACAATATGAGTTGTGCACAGTGGTAACCTATTCTTTGTGATCGGAGATCCCGTGAATTAGATGTGGAAGACAAGATGTTGGTCAACTGAGAGGAGAGTATTCGTACTATTCACAATACCACTCCATGAAGATGTAATACTCTCCTAATCTACATGACTGGTTGATGTATATCTTAATGTGTTCTAAGTGGCTTATTTAAGCAGAGATGTTATCCTGCAGAACATCTTTTGAAGAACACACCTATATGAGTCTAATTGTCAAACGTCGCAATCTATGAGAGTAGGGTTCTCTCTAGTAAACTCATGAAAGGTCACGGAGTATAACACATAAGCTCCACCCGCGGGGAAGATCCACGGTAGCCACGTATCGGTCAAGGCTTTATGTGAAGCTAGATTCGTAGAAAACTTGCAGTTCAAGGCCCGGTCCACTGTTCAAGTTGCTTACTAGTGTAGCATAGAGTTCTAGGTGGAAGTTCAACTTAACAGTCTCCACTGCAGTACCGGTATATAAAACAGTGTTTTGGAAGCAAAGGCAAATTTCTGTGTGCCTCTGGGATCTGGTGGGGGATTGCTGGAATTTAGTCTATTTTGGGCAGCCCAATAACTATTTCAGAAATTCCTAATAAATCCTAGAGGCCCACTTAGCCCATTTGTGCAAGGCAAGGGATACTACTAAAGTTTAGTCCCACATTGCTAGTTTAGTCGGAGTTGGACCTCCTTATAAGGGAGGTTCTTTCCCCACTTATACAAGCATGAGAACAACAGGGATATCCACGCGCGCTCCTCCTCCGCCGCCCGCCTCGCCTCGTCACGACGCGCCGCGGGGTGCGGGAATGAGCCGAGCCGATATCTAATTTTTTGCCACGCATGATGGGTATACGAAAGGTCACGTGGGAGTTGAAACGTTTTCTGTAGTGGACACTAAATTCAAACGGCGCGCCTCTTCGGCCGCTGCCTGTTCGCTTCGTCTCCCTTCGTTGCTTGACCTCCTGCCGCAGCCTCTTCGCGTCCTTCTCCTGTGCCTATATAAGAGAGGTCGCTCCTCTCCAGAGAGACACAACAGAAGCTCATCTTCCTCTTGCCACAAAGTTCCGACCATTGCGCTGCTGCTATGTTCTTCCCCATCCCGTCTTGCGGCGTGCACCGCAGGTCGGGACGGTAGGCCTCCGAAACCGCACCTTTTGAGTCATGTACTGGAGAAGGGTGATAAGGTTTTTGGGGAGCGCTCAGCGCGACTACTGGCTGCTTCATCACGGACGATCTGGTCGCCGACGACTACTTCCCCGACGATGACTTCTTCCCCGACGTCCACGACCTCCTCGACGACATGGCAGGCGAGGACACCCACCCCAAGTACAGCGCTTCTGCTGCTGCTGTCCCGTACATGTTCTTGTCTTTCCTGTTAAAGGTTCTGCCGCAGTTCCTTGTTCTAGTCCTTGTCCTACACATGATAGGTTCTACTTCATATATGCTACTTACTATACGGTTTGTTTTAGATTTGATAGGCTACGGTTCATATATGCAGAAGCTATTTACCTTCTCTCTGTTAGAATGCATGACTTGTTTTATCTCTACTATATTAGTCATGATTTATCTAGTATTTCTGTTAATAAAATCATTTGGTAAATTGCTCATATTTCCAACAATCCAAAAACCTTATTATAGGCAATTTACCCCAAGTGGTTTTGTTGCTTCCATGAGACCTCCTATGTTTGAGGGTATCCACTATAAGAGGTGGCGCGTGAGAGCAGTCTTATGGTTTCAAACCATGAGTTGCTATGACGCCACTCTCGGCAAGCCTGAAGGAGAGCTTGATGCTCAAAAGGCACAAGCTTTTCAGAAAATGGATACTCTGTTTAAGGCTGCTCTCTTGAGTGTTCTTGGTGAGAACATAGTTGATGCTTATGCGTCAATTGATAATGGAAAAGATATGTGGGATGCACTCGAGGCCAATTTTGGGGTCTCGGATGCTGGCACTGAGCTGTACATCATGGAGCAATTCTATGATTACAAGATTGTTGGGGAATGTAGTAATTTTAAAAAAATTCCTACGCACACGCAAGATCATGGTGATGCATAGCAACGAGAGGGGAGAGTGTTGTCTACGTACCCTTGTAGACCGATAGTGGAAGTGTTATGACAACGCGGTTGATGTAGTCGTACGTCTTCACGGCCCGACCGATCAAGCACCGAAACTACAGCACCTCCGAGTTCTAGCACACGTTCAGCTCGATGACGATCCCCGGACTTCGATCCAGCAAAGTGTCGGGGAAGAGTTCCGTCAGCACGACGGCGTGGTGACGATCTTGATGTACTAATGTCGCAAGGCTTCGCCTAAGCACTGCTACAATATTATCAAGGACTATGGTGAAAGGGGGCACCGCATACGGCTAAGAGAACGATCACGAAGATCAACTTGTGTGTATCTGGGGTGCCCCCTGCCCCCGTATATAAAGAAGCAAGGGGGAGGCCGGCCGGCCCTTGTGGGCGCGCCAAGGAGGAGTTGGATTCCTACTCCTAGTTGGAGTAGGTTTCCACCTTTCCTAGTCCAACTAGGAGAAGGGGGGAAAGGGGGGAGAGGGGAAGGAAGGGAGCGAGGGGCCGCGCCCCAAACCCCTTGTCCAATTCGGACTGGGCTTGGGAGGGGCGCGCGCCACCTCCTGGTCCTTCCCACTAAGGCCCATTAAGGCCCATTGCTTCTTCCTCGTATTCCCGTAACTCCCCGGTACCTTCGAAAATACCCGAACCACTCGGAACCTTTCCAATGTCCGAATATAGTCATCCAATATATCGATCTTTACGTCTCGACCATTTCGAGACTCCTCGTCATGTCCCCGATCTCATCCGGGACTCCGAACTCCTTCGGTACATCAAAAATCATAAACTCATAATATAACTGTCATCGAAACCTTAAGCGTGCGGACCCTACGGGTTCGAGAATAATGTAGACATGACCGAGACACGTCTCCGGTCAATAACCAATAGCGGAACCTGGATGCTCATATTGGCTCCTACATATTCTACGAAGATCTTTATCGGTCAGACTGCATAACAACATACGTTGTTCCCTTTGTCATCGGTATGTTACTTGCCCGAGATTCGATCGTCGGTATCTCAATACCTAGTTCAATCTCGTTACCGGCAAGTCTCTTTACTCGTTCCGTAATACATCATCTCGCAACTAACTCATTAGTTGCAATGCTTGCAAGGCTTATGTGATGTGCATTACCGAGAGGGCCCAGAGATACCTCTCCGACAATCGGAGTGACAAATCCTAATCTCGAAATACGCCAACCCAACATGTACCTTTGGAGACACCTGTAGAGCACCTTTATAATCACCCAGTTACGTTGTGACGTTTGGTAGCACACAAAGTGTTCCTCTGGCAAACGGGAGTTGCATAATCTCATAGTCATAGGAACATGTATAAGTCATGAAGAAAGCAATAGCAACATACTAAACGATCGGGTGCTAAGCTAATGGAATGGGTCATGTCAATCAGATCATTCACCTAATGATGTGATCCCGTTAATCAAATAACAACTCTTTGTCCATGGTTAGGAAACATAACCATCTTTGATTAACGAGCTAGTCAAGTAGAGGCATACTAGTGACACTCTGTTTGTCTATGTATTCACACATGTATTATGTTTCCGGTTAATACAATTCTAGCATGAATAATAAACATTTAACATGAAATAAGGAAATAAATAATAAATTTATTATTGCCTCTAGGGCATATTTCCTTCAGTCTCCCACTTGCACTAGAGTCAATAATCTAGATCACATCACCATGTGATTAACATCGATAGTTCACATCATCATGTGATTAACACGCATAGTTCACATCGCCATGTGACCAACACCCAAAGGTTTTACTAGATTCAGTAATCTAGTTCATGTCGCTTATGTGATTAACACCCAAAGAGTACTAAGGTGTGATCATGTTTTGCTTGCGAGAGAAGTTTAGTCAACGGGTCTGCCATATTCAGATCCGTATGTATTTTGCAAATTTCTATGTCAACAATGCTCTGCACGGAGCTACTCTTAGCTAATTGCTCCCACTTTCAATATGTATCCAGATTGAGACTTAGAGTCATCTAGATCAGTGTCAAAATTTGCATCGACGTAACCCTTTACGAAGAACCCTTTTTGTCGCGTCCATAATTGAGAAACATATCCTTATTCCACTAAGGATAATTTTGACCGTTGTCCAGTGATCTACTCCTAGATCACTATTGTACTCCCTTGCCAAAATCAGTGTAGGGCGTACAATAGATGTGGTACACAGCATGGCATACTTTATAGAACCTATGGCCAAGGCATAGGGAATGACTTTCATTCTCTTTCTATCTTCTGTCGTGGTCGTGTTTTGAGTCTTACTCAATTTCACACCTTGTAACACAGGCAAGAACTCTTTCTTTGACTGTTCCATTTTGAACTACTTCAAAATCTTGTTAAGGTATGTACTCATTGAAAAAACTTATCAAGCGTCTTGATCTATCTCTATAGATCTTGATACTCAATATGTAAGCAGCTTCACCGAGGTCTTTCTTTGAAAAACTCCTTTCAAACACTCCTTTATGCTTTGCTGAATAGTTCTACATTATTTTCGATCAACAATATGTCATTCACATATACTTATCAGAAATGTTGTAGTGCTCCCACTCACTTTCTTGTAAATATAGGCTTCACCGCAAGTCTGTATAAAACTGTATGCTTCGATCAACCTATCAAAGCGTATATTCCAACTCCGAGATGCTTGCACCAGTCCATTGATGGATCGCTGGAGCTTGCATATTTTGTTAACACCTTTAGGATTGACAAAACCTTCTGGTTGCATCATATACAACTCATCTTTAATGAATTCATTAAGGAATGCAGTTTTGTTTATCCATTTGCCAGATTTCATAAAATGCGGCAATTGCTAACATGATTCGGACAGATTTAAGCATAGATATGAGAGAGAAACTCTCATCGTAGTCAGCACCTTGAACTTGTCGAAAACCTTTTGCGACAATTCTAGCTTTGTAGATAGTAACACTACTATCAACGTCCGTCTTCCTCTTGAAGATCCATTTATTTTCTATGGCTTGCCGGTCATCGGGCAAGTCAACCAAAGTCCACACTTTGTTCTCATATATGGATCCCATCTCAGATTTCATGGCCTCAAACCATTTCGCGGAATCTGGGCTCACCATCGCTTCTTCATAGTTCGCAGGTTCGTCATGGTCTAGTAACATAACCTCCAAAACAGGATTACCGTACCACTCTGGTGCAGATCTTATTATGGTTGACCTACGAGGTTCGGTAGTAACTTGATCCAAAGTTTCATGATCATCATCATTAACTTCCTCACTAATCGGTGTAGACATCACTGGAACTGATTTCTGTGATGAACTACTTTCCAATTCGGGAGAAAGTACAATTACCTTATCAAGTTCTGCTTTCCTCCCACTCACTTCTTTCAAGAGAAACTCCTTCTCTGGAAAGGATCCATTCTCAGCAATGAATATCTTGCCTTCGGATCTGTGATGGAAGGTGTACCCAACTGTCTCCTTTGGGTATCCTATGAAGACACATTTCTCCGATTTGGGTTTGAGCTTATCAGGATGAAACTTTTTCACATAAGCATCACAACCCCAAACTTTAAGAAATGACAACTTTGGTTTCTTGCTAAACCACGGTTCATATAGTGTCGTCTCAACGGATTTAGATGGTGCCCTATTTAACGTGAATGCAACTGTCTCTAATGCATAACCTCAAAACGATAGTGGTAAATTGGTAAGAAACATCATAGATTGTACTATATCCAATAAAGTACGGTTATGATATTCGGACACACCATTATGCTGTGGTGTTCCAGGTGGCACGAATTTGTGAAACTATTCCACATTGTTTTAATTGAAGACCAATCTCGTAACTCAAATATTTGTCTCCGCGATCAGATCATGGAAACCTTATCTTCTTGTCACGATGATTTTCCACTTCACTATGAAATTCTTTGAACTGTTCAAATGTTTCAGACTTATGTTTCATCAAGTAGATATACCCATATCTGCTCAAATCATCTGTGAAGGTCAGAAAATAACGATACCCGCCACGAGCCTTAACACTCATCGGATCGCATACATCAGTATGTATAATTTCCAATAAGTCAGTTGCTCGCTCCATTGTTTCGAAGAACGGAGTCTTAGTCATCTTGCCCATGAGGCATGGTTCGCAAGCATCAAGTGATTCATAATCAAGTGATTCCAAAAACCCATCAGCATGGAGTTTCTTCATGCGCTTTACACCAATATGATTTAAACGGCAGTGCCACAAATAAGTTGCTCTATCATTATTAACTTTGCATCTTTTGGCTTCAATATTATGAATATATGTATCACTACGATCGAGATCCAACAAACCATTTTTGTTGGTGTGTATGACCATAGAAGGTTTTATTCATGTAAATAGAACAACAATTGTTCTCTAACTTAAATGAATAACCGTATTGCAATAATCATGATCAAATCATATTCATGCTCAACGCAAACACCAAATAACACTTATTTAGTTTCAACACTAATCCCGAAAGTATAGGGAGAGTGCGATGATGATCATATCAATCTTTGAACCACTTCCAACTCTCATCGTCACTTCACCTGTAACTAGTCTTTGTTCATTCTGCAACTCTCGTTTCAAGTTACTAATCTTAGCAACTGAACTAGTACCAAATACTGAGGGGTTGCTATGAACACTAGTAAAGTACACATCAATAACATGTATATCAAATATACCTTTGTTTACTTTGCCATCCTTTCTTATCCACCAAATACTTGGGGTAGTTCTGCTTCCAGTGACCAATCCCTTTGTAGTAGAAGCACTTAGTCTCAGGCTTGGGATCAGACTTGAGCTTCTTCACTTGAGCAGCAACTCGCTTGCCGTTCTTCTTGAAGTTCCCCTTCTTCCCTTTGCCCTTTTCTTGAAACTAGTGGTCTTGTTAACCATCAACACTTGATGTTTTTCTTGATTTCTACCTTCGTCGATTTTAGCATCACGAAGAGCTTGGGAATTGTTTCCGTTATCCCTTGCATATTATAGTTCGTCACGAAGTTCTACTAACTTGGTGATGGTGACTAGAGAATTCTGTCAATCACTATCTTATCTGGAAGATTAACTCCCACTTAATTCAAGCGATTGTAGTACCCAGACAATCTGAGCACATGCTCACTAGTTGAGCGATTCTCCTCCATCTTTTAGCTATAGAACTTGTTGGAGACTTCATATCTCTCAACTCGGGTATTTGCTTGAAATATTAACTTCAACTCCTGGAACATCTCATATGGTCCATGACGTTCAAAACGTCTTTGAAGTCCCGATTCTAAGCCGTTAAGCATGGTGCACTAAACTATCAAGTAGTCATCATATTGAGCTAGCCAAACGTTCATAACGTCTGCATCTGCTCTTGCAATAGGTCTGTCACCTAGCGGTGCATCAAGGACATAATTCTTCTGTGCAGCAATGAGGATAAACCTCAGATCACGGATCCAATCCGCATCATTGCCACTAACATTTTTCAACTTAGTTTTCTCTAGGAACATATATATAACATAGGGAAGCAACAACGCGAGCTATTGATCTACAACATAGATATGCTAATACTACCAGGACTAAGTTCATGATAAATTTAAGTTCAATTAATCATATTACTTAAGAACTCCCACTTAGATAGACATCCCTCTAATCGTCTAAGTGATCACGTGATCCAAATCAACTAAACCATGTCTGATCATCATGTGAGATGGAGTAGTTTTCAATGGTGAACATCACTATGTTGATCATATCTACTATATGATTCACGCTCGACCTTTCGGTCTCCAGTGTTCCGAGGCCATATCTGCATATGCTAGGCTCGTCAAGTTTAACCTGAGTATTCTGCGTGTGCAAAACTGGCTTGCACCCGTTGTAGATGGACGTAGAGCTTATCACACCCGATCATCACATGGTGTCTGGGCACGATGAACTTTGGCAACGGTGCATACTCAGGGAGAACACTTCTTGATAATTTAGTGAGGGATCATCTTATAATGCTACCGTCAATCAAAGCAAGATAAGATGCATAAAAGAAAAACATCACATGCAATCAATATAAGTGATATGATATGGCCATCATCATCTTGTGCTTGTGATCTCCATCTCCGAAACACCGTCATGATCACCATCGTCACCAGCGCGACACCTTGATCTCCATCGTAGCATCGTTGTCGTCTCGCCAATCTTATGCTTCTACGACTATCGCTACCGCTTAGTGATAAAGTAAAGCATTACAGGGCGATTACATTGCATACAATAAAACGACAACCATATGGCTCTTGCCAGTTGCCGATAACTCAGTTACAAAACATGATCATCTCATACAATAAAATTTAGCATCATGTCTTGACCATATCACATCAGAACATACCCTGCAAAAACAAGTTAGACGTCCTCTACTTTGTTTGTTGCAAGTTTTATGTGGCTGCTACGGGCTTTAAGCAAGAACCTATCTTACCTACGCATCAAAACCATAACGATAGTTTGTCAAGTTGATGCCGTTTTAACCTTCACAAGGACCGGGCGTAGCCACACTTGGTTCAACTAAAGTTGGAGAAACTGACACCCGCCAGCCACCTGTGTGCAAAGCATGACGGTAGAACCAGTCTCGCGTAAGCGTACGCGTAATGTCGGTCCGGGCCGCTTCATCCAACAATACCGCCGAACCAAAGTATGACATGCTGGTAGGCAGTATGACTTATATCACCCACAACTCACTTGTGTTATACTCGTGCATATAACATCAAACAATAAAACCTAGGCTCGGATGCCACTGTTGGGGAACGTAGTAATTTCAAAAAAAATTCCTACGCACACGCAAGATCATGGTGATGCATAGCAATGAGAGGGGAGAGTGTTGTCTATGTACCCTTGTAGACCGATAGCGGAAGCGTTATGATAACGTGGTTGATGTAGTCGTACGTCTTCACGGCCCGACCGATCAAGCACCGAAACTACGACACCTCCGAGTTCTAGCACACGTTCAGCTCGATGACGATCCCCGGACTCCGATCCAGCAAAGTGTCGGGGAAGAGTTCTGTCAGCACGACGGCGTGGTGACGATCTTGATGTACTAATGTCGCAGGGCTTCACCTAAGCACTGCTACAATATTATCGAGGACTATGGTTGAAGGGGGCACCACACACGGCTAAGAGAAAGATCACGAAGATCAACTTGTGAGTATCTGGGGTGCCCCCTGCCCCCGTATATAAAGGAGCAAGGGGGAGGCCGGCCGGCCCTTGTGGGCGCGCCAAGGAGGAGTAGGATTCCTACTCCTAGTTGGTGTAGGTTTCCACCTTTCCTAGTCCAACTAGGAGAAGGGGGGGAAGGGGGGAAGAGGGGAAGGAAGGGAGAGAGGGGCCGCGCCCCAAACCCCTTGTCCAATTCGGACTGGGCTTGGGAAGGGCGCGCGCCACCTCCTGGTCCTTCCCACTAAGGCCCATTAAGGCCCATTGCTTCTTCCTCGTATTCCCGTAACTCCCCGGTACCTCCGAAAATACCCGAACCACTCGGAACCTTTCCGATGTCCGAATATAGTCGTCCAATATATTGATCTTTACGTCTCGACCATTTTGAGACTCCTCGACATGTCCCCGATCTCATCCGGGACTCCGAACTCCTTCGGTACATCAAAACTCATAAACTCATAATATAACTGTCATCGAAACCTTAAGCGTGCGGACCCTACAGGTTCGAGAACAATGTAGACATGACCGAGACACATCTCCGGTCAATAACCAATAGCGGAACCTGGATGCTCATATTGGCTCCTACATATTCTACGAAGATCTTTATCAGTCAGACCGCATAACAACATACGTTGTTCCCTTTGTCATCGGTATGTTACTTGCCCGAGATTCGATCGTCGGTATCTCAATACCTAGTTCAATCTCGTTACCAGCAAGTCTCTTTACTCGTTTCGTAATACATCATCTCGCAACTAACTCATTAGTTGCAATGCTTGCAAGGCTTATGTGATGTGCATTACCGAGAGGGCCCAGAGATACCTCTCCGACAATCGGAGTGACAAATCCTAATCTCGAAATACGCCAACCCAACATGTACCTTTGGAGACACCTGTAGAGCACCTTTATAATCACCCAGTTACGTTGTGACATTTGGTAGCACACAAAGTGTTCCTCCGGCAAACGGGAGTTGCATAATCTCATAGTCATAGGAACATGTATAAGTCATGAAAAAAGCAATAGCAACATACTAAACGATCGGGTGCTAAGCTAATGGAATGGGTCATGTCAATCAGATCATTCACCTAATGATGTGATCCCGTTAATCAAATAACAACTCTTTGTCCATGGTTAGGAAACATAACCATCTTTGTTTAACGAGCTAGTCAAGTAGAGGCATACTAGTGACACTCTATTTGTCTATGTATTCACACATGTATTATGTTTCTGGTTAATACAATTATAGCATGAATAATAAACATTTATCATGAAATAAGGAAATAAATAATAAATAATAACTTTATTATTGCCTCTAGGGCATATTTCCTTCAAAGATGACTGAAGAGCGCTCCGTGGTTGAGCAAGCTCATGAGATACAGTCATTTGCTAGAGAACTTGAGCACTTCAGTTGTATGCTACCGGACAAGTTTGTTGCCGGAGGTATCATCACTAAGCTTCCCCCTTCATGGAGGAACTTTGCTACCTTGCTGAAGCATAAGAGGCAGGAGTTTTCTATCCCGGATCTCATTGGCACTCTTGATGTGGAAGAAAAGGCGAGAGCAAAGGACACACGTGCTCGAGGTATTGAGGGAGGATCTAGTGCCAATGTGGTACAGAAGCAGAACTTCCAGCCCCACAAGTTCAAGAACAAGGGCAAGTTTGATGGAAAAGCAAAGTTTGATGGGAAGAACAAGGCTGTGCAACACACGAACTTCAAGAAGAAGAATGGCAAGAAGAAAGGTGCTTGTCATGTGTGTGGGGATCCTGATCATTGGGCTCCTAGTTGCCCTAATCGCTATGACAAGCGTCATCCTGGGAAAGGCGGCAAGATCGCTAATGTTGTCATTGGAGACACTGACATGAAGGATGCTGGGTATGGTATATTTCCCACTATTCTTTCAGTATGTCATTCTCCTGACTGGTTGATTGACACGGGTGCTAATCTGCATGTATGCGGTGATATTTCCATGTTTTCGTCTTATCAGACCATAGGGACTTCAACCGTGCTGATGGGCAACGGTTCAAGTGCTTCTGTTCGTGGTGTTGGCACGGTCGATCTGAAGTTTACTTCGGGGAAGATCGTGCGGCTGAATTACGTGCATTATGTCCCCTCCATCAATAAAAATCTTGTTAGCGGATCTCTTCTGTGTAGAGATGGCTACAAGCTTGTCTTTGAGTCAAATAAATTTGTAATATCCAAGTATGGAACCTTTGTTGGTAAAGGCTATGAGTCAGGAGGCTTGTTTCGTTTATCCTTATCAGACGTTTGCAATAAAGTTGTTAATCATATTTGCAACAATAGTGAATCCAATGTGTGGCATTCACGTCTTTGTCATGTTAACTTTGGTTGCATGTCGCGACTAGCGAAGTTGAACTTAATCCCTAGTTTCACCACCGTCAAGGGATCTAAGTGTCAAGTGTGTGTGCAAGCTAAGCAACCTCGTAAGTCTCACATGACTGCGGAAATAAGAAATCTTGCACCACTAGAGCTCATACATTCAGATCTATGTGAAATGAATGGTGTGTTGACAAAAGGTGGAAAGAAATATTTCATGACATTAATTGATGACTCCACTAGATACTGCCGTGTGTATCTTCTGAAATCTAAGGATGAGGCTTTGAATTTTTTTGAAGATCTATAAAGCTGAAGTGGAAAACCAACTTGATCGGAAAATCAAGAGGCTTAGGTCCGACCGTGGTGGAGAGTATTTTTCCAATGAGTTTGATGCTTTTTGTGCGGAACATGGTATAATCCATGAGAGGACGCCTCCCTACTCACCTCACTCAAATGGGGTGGCCGAAAGAAAGAACCGTACTCTAACTAATTTGGTTAACGCCATGTTAGACACATCGGGTCTCTCCAAGGCATGGTGGGGGAGGCGATATTGACAGCATGTCATGTCCTAAACCGAGTCCCCACAAAGAAAAAAGAGATAACTCCATTCGAGGAATGGGAGAAGAAAAGGTTAAAACTCTCTTATCTGCAAACATGGGGTTGTTTGGCGAAAGTCAATGCTCCAATTTCAAAGAAGCGGAAGTTTGGACAAAAGACTATGGATTGTGTTTTCCTGGGATATGCTTTTCATAGCATTGGCTATCGATTCTTGGTTGTAAAATCTGAGGTACCTGACATGCATGTCGGTATGATCATGGAGTCGAATGATGCGACTTTCTTTGAAGATATCTTTCCCATGAAGGATATGGCTACCTCATCTAATCAGGAGGTGCCTAGTTCATCAAATCAGGAACCAGTTACAATTACCGAACCTACAATTTCGATGGAACACTTTGAAATTCCTATGGAGGAGAACAATGAAGTTCCTATTAGGAGCAAGAAACAGAGGACTGCAAAGTCCTTTGGTGATGATTTTCTTGTGTACCTCATAGATGACACTCCCAGTTCTATTTCAGAGGCCTATGCATCTGAAGATGCTGACTACTGGAAGGAAGCGGTTCATAGCGAGATGGATTCCATCTTGGCGAATGAAACTTGGGAGATAACTGATCATCCTTATGGGTGCAAACCTATAGGATGCAAATGGGTATTCAAGAAGAAGCTTAGGCCTGATGGTACTATTGAAAAGTACAAGGCTCGACTCATGGCTAAGGGTTATACCCAAAAGGAAGGTGAAGACTTCTTTGATACTTACTCACCTATGGCTCGACTGACCACTATTCAAGTTCTACTTTCACTAGCTGCCTCGCATGGTCTTCTCATTCATCAAATGGATGTTAAGACTGCTTTCCTAAATGGAGAGTTGGACGAGGAAATTTATATGGAACAACCAGATGGGTTTGTACTAGATGGTCGGGAAGGGAAAGTGTGCAAATTGTTGAAGTCTTTGTACGGACTTAAGCAAGCACCCAAACAGTGGCATGAGAAGTTTGAAAGAACTTTAACAGCTGCAGGCTTTGTTGTGAACGAAGCTGACAAATGTGTGTACTATCGCCATGGTGGGGGCGAGGGAGTTATCCTGTGCTTGTATGTTGATGACATACTGATTTTCGGAACCAATCTGAATGTTATTAAGGAGGTCAAGGATTTCCTATCTCGTTGTTTTGAGATGAAGGATTTAGGAGTGGCTGATGTCATTCTGAACATCAAGTTGTTAAGAGACGATGATGGTGGGATTACATTGCTTCAATCTCACGTGGAAAAAATCTTGAGTCGCTTTGGCTATAGTGACTGCAAGCCCTCTCCAACACCATATGATGCTAGTGTGTTTCTTCGAAAGATCAAAGAATTGCTACAGACCAATTGAAGTATTCTCAGATTATTGGCTTGCTTATGTACTTAGCCAGTGCTACAAGACCTGACATCTCTTTTGCTGTTAGCAAACTGAGTCGGTTTGTTTCCAAACCAGAAGATGTGCATTGGAAAGCTCTAGAAAGAGTTTTGCGTTATTTGAAAGGCACTTCAAATTATGGAATTCACTACACCGGGCATCCAAAGGTGCTTGAAGGGTATAGTGACTCAAACTGGATCTCAGATGCTGATGAGATAAAGGCCACGAGCGGTTATGTATTCACTCATGGAGGTGGCGTTGTTTCTTGGAAGTCTTGCAAGCAGACCATCTTAACGAGGTCAACAATGGAAGCAGAACTCACAGCACTAGATACAGCTATGGTTGAAGCAGATTGGCTTCGCCGGCTCTTGAATGACTTGCCGCTTGTTGAGAAACCTGTACCGGGTGTCCTTATGAACCGCGACAATCAAACTGTGATCACGAAAGTGAGCAGCTCAAAGGATAACATGAAGTCATCAAGACACGTTTAGAGAAGGTTAAAGTCTGTCAGGAAAATGAAAAACTCCGGAGTTATTGCGTTGGATTATATCCAAACGTCTAAAAATCTGGCAGATCCTTTTACCAAGGGTCTATCACGTAATGTGATAGATAATGCATCGAGGGAGATGGGTATGACACCCACAATATGAGTTGTTCGCAGTGGTAACCTATTCTTTGTGATCGGAGATCCCGTGAATTAGATGTGGAAGACAAGCTGTTGGTCAACTGAGAGGAGAGTATCCGTACTATTCACAATACCACTCCATGAAGATGCAATACTCTCCTAATCTCCGTGGCAGGTTGATGTATATCTTAATGTGTTCTAAGTTGCTTATTTAAGCAGAGATGTTATCCTGTAGAACATCTTTTGAAGAACACACCTATATGAGTCTGATTGTCAAACGTCGCAATCTATGAGAGTAGGGTTCTCTCTAGTAAACTCATGAAAGGTCACGGAGTATGACGCATAAGCTCCACCCGCAGGGAAGATCCACGGTAGCCACGTATCGCTCAAGGCTTTATGTGAAGCTAGATTCGCAGAAAACTTGTAGTTCAAGGCTCGGTCCACTGTTCGAGTTGCTTACTAGTGTAGCATAGAGTTCTAGGTGGAAGTTCAACTTAACAGTCTCCACTGCAGTACCGGTATATAAAATAGTGTTTTGGAACCAAAGGCAAATTTCTGTGTGCCTCTGGGATCTGGTGGGGGATTGCTGGAATTTAGACTATTTTGGGCAGCCCAATAACTATTTCAGAAATTCCTAATAAATCCTAGAGGCCCACTTAGCCCATTTGTGCAAGGCAAGGGATACTACTAAAGTTTAGTCCCACATTGCTAGTTTAGTGGGAGTTGGACCTCCTTATAAGGGAGGTTCTTTCCCCACTTGTACGAGCATGAGAACAAAAGGGATATCCACGCGCGCTCCTCCTCCGCCGCCCGCCTCGCCTCGTCACGACGCGACGTGCCGCGGGTTGCGGGAATGAGCCGAGCCGATATCTAAATTTTTGCCACACACGACGGGTATACGAAAGGTCACGTGGGAGTTGAAACATTTTCTATAGTGGACACTGAATTCAAAAGGCGCGCCTCTTCGGCCGCTGCCTATTCGCTTCGTCTCCCTTTGTTGCTTCACCTCCTGCTGCAGCCTCTTCGCGTCCTTCTCCTGTGCCTATATAAGAGAGGTCGCTCCTCTCCAGAGAGACACAATAGAACCTCCTCTTCCTGTCGCCACAAAGTTCCGACCAGTGCGTTGTTGCTACGTTCTTCCCCATCCCGTCTTGCGGCGTGCACCGCAGGTCGGGACAGAAGGTCTCCGAAACCGCACCTTTTGAGTCATGTACGGGAGAAGGGTGATAAGGTTTTTGGGGAGCGCTCAGCACGACTACTGGCTGCTTCATCACGGACGATCCGGTCACTAACGACTACTTCCCCAACGACGACTTCTTCCCCGACGTCCACGACCTCCTCTTCGACATGGCAGGCGAGGACACCGACCCCAAGTCCAGCGCTTCTGCTGCTGCTGTCCCGTACGTGTTCTTGTCTTTCCTGTTAAAGGTTCTGCCGCAGTTCCTTGTTCTAGTCCTTGTCCTACACATGATAGGTTCTACTTCATATATGCTACTTGCTATACTGTCTGTTTTAGATTTGATAGGCTATGGTTCATATATGCAGAAGCTATATACCTTCTCTCTGTCAGAACGCATGACTTGTTTTATCTCTACTATATTAGTCATGCTTTATCTAGTATTTCTATTAATAAAATCATTTGGTAAATTGCTCATATTTCCAACAATCCAAAAACCTTATTATAGGCAATTTACCCCAAGTGGTTTTGCCGCTTCCATGAGACCTCCTATGTTTGAGGGTATCCACTATAAGAGGTGGCGCGTGAGAGCATTCTTATGGTTTCAAACCATGAGTTTCTATGACGCCACTCTCGGCAAACCTGAAGGAGAGCTTGATGCTCAACAGGCACATGCTTTTCAGAAAATGGATACTCTGTTTAAGGCTGCTCTCTTGAGTGTTCTTGATGAGAACATAGTTGATACTTATGCGTCAATTGATAATGGAAAAGATATGTGGGATGCACTCGAGGCCAAGTTTGGGGTCTCGGATGCTGGCACTGAGGGCATCTCCAGCCGTGCCCCCAGGAAGGCCTCCCCAGGCGATTTTTTCGCGCCGGTGCCGAAAAAACGGCCTAGTCGCGCCCCCAGGAGCCCGATTTTCGCCGGCTTGGGCCGAAAACAGCGCTGGCGGACCCAGGCCGAACCCGGCGCGCTGGGGGCGCCCGGGGGCGCCGGGGCGAGCTATTTTGGCGCGAAAAAGCCGCGGGCCAGCCGCGTCAGCGACTCAGCGCCTCGTCTTCCCCCAACGGCCTCGGTTCCCGTGGGGAATCAATGGCAAGGCTGCTGCCGGTCAGCCTTGCCATTGATTCCTCACGGGTGGCGCGTCACGGGACGGCGCGCCGACGCCTCCCCTCCCTCGCACGTGTACACACGGGCGCGGCGCGACTATAAAAGCTGGTGGCCACCACTCGCCTGTGCCCACACCAGCCCCGCCCCTCGCCGCCGTCCAGCCCCTCCCTCTCCCTACCTCTCCCGAACGCCGCCGCCCAGCCCCGCCGTCGCCATGGCAGAACGCTTCCCCGGAGACAAGGCGGCGGCCAACGGCTTCGGCCGTCGTTCGCTCCGCGAACAGGAGTCCTGACTCCTGTTCCAGGCGAACATCCCGGCGCCGCCGGACATGCGTGCCGGGCCGACGGGGTGGATACTCAGCGCCGGGGGAGTACCCATTCCCCCGTTGCCCGACGCCACGGCGAAGCCAAAGTACTTCGCCGAGGAAGTTGAGGTCATGCGTGCCTCCCTCGCGACGCGCAACTCTCCCTCCCCCAATACGCCGCCGACAACCACGCGGCATGGGCGGCGTATTTCGAGCGCCGCCAGCAGCAGCGCTTGGCGTCCACCAACGGCGCGCCGGTGGTCGGTGGCCGGCAGAACAGCGAGGGGCGCCACCTATGGTGGGGCGTCCCCGGCCGCACACTCGAGGGCGTGCTCACGTACGTCGAGGGCGGCAACGACCCGCCGTTGGCGTACCCCCCGGCGAGGGTGGCCGCCCCGGCGCAGCACCGACGCGCCGGGCCGTGGGCGCCAAGGAGGTTCGGGTCCTCCTCCTCCTCTTCTTTCTCCCGATCCTCGTCGCACTCCTCCGGCCTCCGGCCCTGCTCGGCGTCAAGGTCGAGCCCGCGGCGGAGACGCCGCTTGGCCGGCGCACTCGCAGCGCCGGCATCGTCATCAACGAGGGCGGCCGGCGCGCCTCCTCCTCATCGGCTCCTCCGCGCTTCGTCAAGCCAAAGACGGAGCCGGGGCTGGCGCCGGTGAAGATGGAGCCGGGGCTGGCGCCGGTGAACGCGGAGCCGGGGCTGGCGCCGGTGAAGGTGGAGTTCGAGGATGACGACGCGGCCCTAGAATGGGCGCGCCAGGACTCCATTGCGATGGAGAAGGCGCGCCGGGAGAAGGAGAAGGAGCGCCAGTGCGCCGCCCTACGCCGCTTCGAGGAGCGTCGGCGCGGTCGCGATGAAGGCGGGGTCGTCGTCTTATGCGACGGCGACGATGACGCGCCGCCGCCAGTCCGCCATGGCGACGCCGGGCAGGGGTCCAGCAGGGGCGCCCGCGTCAAGGAGGAGAAGGCCGACGACGACGATGGCGGCGACGGCGGCGACGACTTCAGCCCCTTTCTTTTTTTAGATTAGGTTAATGTAATGAAAATGCGCGAATTTCGCCGAAATTTGACATGTTTGGCCGAAATTTAACTAGTTTTTATCATAACTTCGCCGAACGGTCCTTCTTTTTTTTAATACGCGCCTGGGGGCCGACGGCTGGGGACCGACTCGCCCCCAGGGCCATTTTTTGCGCCGGCTCACCCCCAGGCGGCGCTTTTTGACGCCCCCTGGGGGGCCAACGGCTCGAAAACAATGAAGTTCCTATTAGGAGCAAGAGACAGAGGACTGCAAAGTCCTTTGGTGATGATTTTCTTGTGTACCTCATAGATGACACTCCCAGTTCTATTTCAGAGGCTTATGCATCTGAATATGCTGACTACTGGAAGGAAGCAGTTCGTAGCGAGATGGATTCCATCTTGGCGAATGAAACTTGGGAGATAACTGATCGTCCTTATGGGTGCAAATCTATAGGATGCAAATGGGTATTCAAGAAGAAGCTTAGGCCTGATGGTACTATTGAAAAGTACAAGGCTCGGCTCCTGGCTAAGGGTTATACCCAAAAGGAAGGTGAAGACTTCTTTGATACTTACTCACATGTGGCTCGACTGACCACTATTCGAGTTCTACTTTCACTAGCTGCCTCGCATGGTCTTCTCGTTCATCAAATGGATGTTAAGACTGCTTTCCTAAATGGAGAGTTGGACGAGGAAATTTATATGGAACAACCAGATGGGATTGTACTAGATGGTCGGGAAGGGAAAGTGTGCAAATTGCTGAAGTCTTTATACGGACTTAAGCAAGCACCCAAACAGTGGCATGAGAAGTTTGAAAGAACTTTAATAGCTGCAGACTTTGTTGTGAACAAAGCTGACAAATGTGTGTACTATCGCCATGGTGGGGGCGAGGGAGTTATCATGTGCTTGTATGTTGATGACATACTGATTTTCGGAACCAATCTGAATGTTATTAAGGAGGTCAAGGATTTCCTATCTCGTTGTTTTGAGATGAAGGATTTAGGACTGGCTGATGTCATTCTAAACATCAAGTTGTTGAGAGACGATGATGGTGGGATTACATTGCTTCAATCTCACTATGTGGAAAAGATCTTGAGTCGCATTGGCTATAGTGACTGCAAGCCCTCTCCAACACCATATGATGCTAGTGTGTTGCTTCGAAAGAATCATAGAATTGCTAGAGACCAATTGAAGTATTCTCAGATTATTGGCTCGCTTATGTACTTAGCCAGTGCTACAAGACCTGACATCTCTTTTGCTGTTAGCAAACTGAGTTGGTTTGTTTCAAAACCAGGAGATGTGCATTGGAAAGCTCTAGAAAGAGTTTTGCGTTATTTGAAAGGCACTGCAAATTATGGAATTCACTACACCGGGCATCCAAAGGTGCTTGAAGGGTATAGTGACTCAAACTGGATCTCAGATGCTGATGAGATAAAGGCCACGAGCGGTTATGTATTCACTCATGAAGGTGGCGTTGTTTCTTGGAAGTCTTGCAAGCAGACCATCTTAACAAGGCCAACAATGGAAGCAGAACTCATAGCACTAGATACAGCTACGGTTGAAGTAGATTGGCTTCGCCGGCTCTTGAATGACTTGCCGGTTGTTGAGAAACCTGTACCGGGTGTCCTTATGAACTGCGACAATCAAACTGTGATCACGAAAGTGGGCAGCTCAAAGGATAACATGAAGTCATCAAGACACGTTCAGAGAAGGTTAAAGTCTGTCAGGAAAATGAAAAACTCCGGAGTTATTGCATTGGATTATATCCAAACGTCTAAAAATCTGGCAGATCCTTTTACCAAGGGTCTATCACGTAATGTGATAGATAATGCATCGAGGGAGATGGGTATGACACCCACAATATGAGTTGTTCACAGTGGTAACCTATTCTTTGTGATCGGAGATCCCGTGAATTAGATGTGGAAGACAAGCTGTTGGTCAACTGAGAGGAGAGTATCCTTTCTATTCACAATACCACTCCATGAAGATGCAATACTCTCCTAATCTGCATGGCAGGTTGATGTATATCTTAATGTGTTCTAAGTGGCTTATTTAAGCAGAGATGTTACCCTGCAGAACATCTTTTGAAGAACACACCTATATGAGTCTGATTGTCAAACGTCGCAATCTGTGAGAGTAGGGTTCTCTCTAGTAAACTCATGAAAGGTCACGGAGTATGACGCATAAGCTCCACCCGCGGGGAAGATCCACGGTAGCCACATATCTGTCAAGGCTTTATGTGGAGCTAGATTCACAGAAAACTTGCAGTTCAAGGCCCGGTCCACTTTTCAAGTTGCTTACTAGTGTAGCATAGAGTTCTAGGTGGAAGTTCAACTTAACAGTCTCCAGTGCAGTACCGGTATATAAAACAGTGTTTTGGAACCAAAGGCAAATTTCTGTGTGCCTCTGGGATCTGGTGGGGGATTGCTGAAATTTAGACTATTTTGGGCAGCCCAATAACTATTTCAGAAATTCCTAATAAATCCTAGAGGCCCATTTAGCCCATTTCTGCAAGGCAAGGGATACTACTAAAGTTCAGTCCCACATTGCTAGTTTAGTGGGAGTTGGAATCCTTATAAGGGAGGTTCTTTCCCCACTTGTACGAGCATGAGAACAAGAGGGATATCCACGCGCGCTCCTCCTCCGCCGCCCGCCTCGCCTCGTCACAACGCGACGCGACGCGGGTTGCGGGAATGAGCCGAGCTGATATCTAAATTTTTGCCATGCACGACGGGTATACGAAAGGTCACGTGGGAGTTGAAATGTTTTCTGTAGTGGACACTGAATTCGATCGGCGCACCTCTTCGGCCGCTGCCTGTTCGCTTCGTCTCCCTTCGTTGCTTCACCTCCTGCCGCAGCCTCTTCGCGTCCTTCTCCTGTGCCTATATAAGAAAGGTCGCTCCTCTTCAGAGAGACACAACAGAAGCTCCTCTTCCTCTCGCCACAAAGTTCCCACCATTGCGCTGCTGCTATGTTCTTCCCCATCCCATCTTGCGGCGTGCACCGCAGGTCGGGACAGTAGGCCTCCGAAACCGCGCCTTTTGAGTCATGTACGGGAGAAGGGTGATAAGGTTTTTGGGGAGCGCTCAGCGCGACTACTGGCTGCTTCATCACGGACGATCCGGTCGCCGACGACTACTTCCCCGACGACGACTTCTTCCCCGACGTCCACGACCTCCTCGACGACATGGCAGGCGAGGACACCAACCCCAAGTCCAGCGCTTCTGCTGCTGTTGTCCCATACATGTTCTTGTCTTTCCTGTTAAAGGTTCTGCCCCAGTTCCTTATTCTAGTCCTTGTCCTACACATGATAGGTTCTACTTCATATATGCTACTTGCTATACTGTCTATTTTAGATTTGATAGGCTACGGTTCATATATGCAGAAGCTATTTACCTTCTCTCTGTCAGAACGCATGACTTGTTTTATCTCTACTATATTAGTCATGATTTATCTAGTATTTCTGTTAATAAAATCATTTGGTAAATTGCTCATATTTCCAACAACTCCAAGTGTTCGACGCCGGTCATCAAAATGAACAAAAATGCTCATCACACAACCCAAGACCCCTGCCCCTCCTCCCCGATTTGGGGCTGGCCTTAAGAGATTTCGAAAGGCCATGTAATTGCTCATTCTTGCTATGTTTCCTACATTATTGCTCAAACATCTTAATTGTGCCTCTTAAGTCACCAAGGCCTTGTACAATGCAAGACACTTAGGGAAGGAATCCTTGCTCATCATGGCTCTGCAGAGCTAAACAAGTGAGTAGTGTTGTGGCCACCGGATCAGTGTAATAAGAATTGACGATGTCTTGTGTCCAATGTGGTTGCATCGTTCGCGATATTTGAATCGAAATTGCAAGCCCACCATCCTTGCCATGTCTTTTCTCTGCAAATCTGTATTAAGATTCTGATCTTGGAGATGACAAAGACTATTATGATCGGGAATAATAGTGAGGGCCCCCCTCTACAAATAAGCACGCCACTTGTCCACACCATTATGACAGCTAAAAACTCCTTCTCATACACCGATAACTTCTCGTTCTTGAATATTGGCTTGTTGTGGAGGGAGTTGGCGAGGAGGGAGGGATGGAGCCTTCCCTTTTTCCTTCTACAGTTAGCTTAAGATGCGTGGTTTAGATGAGTAGGCTATTTTCTTTTGGTTCTCCTGTAAGACTTGGTGATTTCTATATTAATGGAAATCGGAGAGTTGTCTCTCTTTTAACAAAAACAAAAGAATCCCGAGACAAACTGGGTTAAGAGTGGCTAAGTTCACAGAAGGTCCAGAATCCAATGGGTCAATCAATTGATACAAACCGACAGAAACTAGTGGAATGTGGACTTGGTGAAGCAAATGTTCCCTGCATATGATGTCGAAGCCATATGTGCGATCAAACTCCCAGCATGGAAAACAGAGGACTGCATAGCATGGCATATGGAGAAGTCTGGTATTTTTTTAGTTAAAAATGCCGACAAGTCGGCTACCCAGATTAAGGAGAGAGAGAGAGAGAGAGAGAGAGAGAGAGAGAGAGCCCACCAGCCTCAAGCTCTTCTAATGAGGCATATGACAGAAGCATATGGAACAGGGGCGGAGCTAGACTTATTCAAGGGTATGCAATGCATACCCAACAATTTTGGCAAAAGAGAATCAGTATATATGTCCATACATACATGTATATGCATGATAGCAGTCTTTTCACGTGTAGAACTCAGGAAAAAACAAAATGCATAGCCATCCCGTGCCCTCCCACTTCATTCCTTACGTGTCTGGGCCTAAGTATTAGCTTGAGCTGCTATCGGATCAGTAGACTTTTAAACTTGCAACAGACCTTGAACTGCCTATATACCAGCCCTGCCTCTTGCCCTCCTGCTATATCCCAATATCACGCCTTGTCCTCAACAAGCATGGCGCATGCAGCACACTCCACGTCAACAAGGCAATAATGTAATTATGTGAGCTTTTCATCTGGATTTGTTATTTTTGAGAACATAGAATGCTCTGTAATGTATTGATTGATTTTTCTTTCAGAATAATTTTATTAGCTAATTCAATGTAGTCCGTTGCATTCAGTCAAATTTAAGCACTAATTTGCATTTGTTCGGTTAACACTTGAGAGAGGAGCTAAATTGACTTGGCAGTTGGCAATGATATTGGAATTGTAGACTATAGTGTTAAATTATATTTTTCTCCTTATTTTCAAAATGCCACCAAACTATTCGAGATTGTTTCTAGAAAGACAAATTGTAGTTCATCATGGTCATTGTGAACTTTCATGTCATATATTATTATATGTTACAAAAAAATATAGCTTCGCATACCCATGTAAAAAATTCTGGCTCCGCCACTGATATGGAATCTAATCTGGCAAGCAAAAGTTCCATAGAAAGTTAAGATAGCAGGTTGGTGGATCGCCAATGAATTGACGGCTACGAGAGAAGATAAAATGCTCCATCTGTGGCATGGAGGATGAATCGGAATTTCATGCGGTCATTGCATGCACTCCGGCGAGAGCACTCAGGGGTGAAACTAGGATAGTATGGCAGCTGCCGCCGGAAAGATGCTTCTGTTATACTGGAGAGGATTGGCTCCTTTGTTTACTTAGTACATGTGCTGAAGTCATGCATGCCAGAGTTTTGCTAATCATTTGGAGATCATGGCATCTTCGGAATTTGTAAGCGTTGTGTTTTCCTCAAAAAAAATCTACACTGGAGAAATTATGTGACCCAAATACTGAATGTTGGACTGAGCAAAAGAGCACTTTGACATCTTGGCATACAATTGTTGTTCGCGGAGAATTCCCAATACCTGACGCAGATGCTCCATGTGTTGCTCCCAATTTTGATTGTAGACTTAGGATATCATCAAGGAATATAATCACATATTCCTAGCTGTCCTCTTTCACGACGTATTTGGCAACGGATCGGCCTCTCTCCTTCAAGTACCATTGATGGACTGCCGCCTACCTACACAGGTGGATGCGGTAATTGAAGGAAATATGCCCTAGAGGCAATAATAAAGTTATTAATTATTTCCTTATATCATGATAAATGTTTATTATTCATGCTAGAATTGTATTAACCGGAAACATAATACATGTGTGAATACATAGACAAACAGAGTGTCACTAGTATGCCTCTACTAGACTAGCTCGTTAATCAAAGATGGTTAAGTTTCCTAACCATGAACAAGGAGTTGTTATTTGATTAACGAGGTCACATCATTAGTTGAATGATCTGATTGACATGACCCATTCCATTAGCTTAGCACCCGATCGTTTAGTATGTTGCTATTGCTTTCTTCATGACTTATACATGTTCCTATGACTATGAGATTATGCAACTCCCGTTTACCGGAGGAACACTTTGGGTACTACCAAACGTCACAACGTAACTGGGTGATTATAAAGGAGTACTACAGGTGTCTCCAAAGGTAGATGTTGGGTTGGCGTATTTCGAGATTAGGATTTGTCACTCCGATTGTCGGAGAGGTACCTCTGGGCCCTCTCGGTAATGCACATCACTTAAGCCTTGCAAGCATTGCAACTAATAAGTTAGTTGCGGGATGATGTATTACGGAACGAGTAAAGAGACTTGCCGGTAACGAGATTGAACTAGGTATTGGATACCGACGATCGAATCTCGGGCAAGTAACATACCGATGACAAAGGGAACAACGTATGTTGTTATGCGGTCTGACCGATAAAGATCTTCGTAGAATATGTAGGAGACAATATGGGCATCCAGGTCCCGCTATTGGTTATTGACCGGAGACGTGTCTCGGTCATGTCTACATTGTTCTCGAACCATAGGGTCCGCACGCTTAATGTTACGATGACAGTTATTATGAGTTTATGCATTTTGATGTACCGAAGGTTGTTCGGAGTCCCGAATGTGATCACGGACATGACGAGGAGTCTCGAAATGGTCGAGACATAAAGATTGATATATTGGAAGCCTATATTTGGATATCGGAAGTGTTCCGGGTGAAATCGGGATTTTACCGGAGTACCGAGAGGTTACCGGAACCCCCCGGGAACCATATGGGCCTTATTGGGCCTTAGTGGAAAGGTGAAAGGGGCAGCCCAAGGTGGGCTGCGCGCCTCCCCCCTCCCCTAGTCCTATTAGGACGGCCGGCCCCCTTCTCTCTCTCTCTCTCTCTCTCTCTCTCTCTCTCTCTCTCTCTCTCTCTCTCTCTCTCTCTCTCTCGAGGAATCCTATTAGGAATAGGATTGAGGGGGGGAGTCCTACTCCCGGTAGGAGTAGGACTCCTCCTGCGCCCTCCTCCTTGGCCGGCCAGCCCTCCCCCTTGGATCCTTTATATACGGGGGCAAGGGCAGCTCTAAACACACAGGTTGATCATTGAGATCGTTCCTTAGCCGTGTGCGGTGCCCCCTACCACCATATTCCACCTCGATCATATCGTTGTAGTGCTTAGGCCAAGCCCTGCGTCGGTAGAACATCAAGATCATCACCACGCCGTCGTGCTGACGGAACTCCTCCCCGAAGCTTTGCTGGATCGGAGCCCGGGGATCGTCATCGAGCTGTACGTGTGCTAAGAACTCGAAGGTGCCAGAGTAACGGTGCTTGGATCGGTCGGATCGGGAAGAAGACATACGACTACTTCCTCTACGTTGTGTCAATGCTTCCGTTGCGATCTACAAGGGTACGTAGATCAGACTCTCCCCCTCGTTGCTATGCATCACCATGATCTTGCGTGTGCGTAGGAAAATTTTGAAATTACTACGTTCCCCAACAGTGGCATCCGAGCCTAGGTTTTATGGTTTGATGTTATTTGCATGAGTAGAACACAAGTGAGTTGTGGGCGATACAAGTCATACTGCCTACCAGCATGTCATACTTTGGTTCGGCGGTATTGTTGGACGAGACGACCCGGACCAACCTTACGCGTACGCTTACGCGAGACCGGTTCCCTCGACGTGCTTTGCACATAGATGGCTTGCGGGCGACTGTCTCTCCAACTTTAGTTGAACCAAGTGTGGCTACGCCCGGTCCTTGAGAAGGTTAAAACGGAGTCTATTTGACAAACTATTGTTGTGGTTTTGATGCGTAGGTGAGATGAGTTCTTGCTTAAGCCCGTAGCAGCCATGTAAAACTTGCAACAACAAAGTAGAGGACGTCTAACTTGTTTTTGCAGGGCATGTTGTGATGTGATATGGTCAAGGCATGATGCTAAATTTTATTGTATGAGATGATCATGTTTTGTAACCAAGTTATCGGCAACTGACAGGAGCCATATGGTTGTCGCTTTATTGTATGCAATGCAATCGCGATGTGATGCTTTACTTTATTACTAAGCGGTAGTGATAGTCGTGGAAGCATAAGATTGGCGAGACGACAAAGATGCTACGATGGAGATCAAGGTGTCGCACCGGTGACGATGGTGATCATGACGGTGCTTCAGAGATGGAGATCACAAGCACAAGATGATGATGGCCATATCATATCACTTATATTGATTGCATGTGATGTTTATCCTTTTATGCATCTTATCTTGCTTTGATTGACGGTAGCATTATAAGATGATCTCTCACTAAATTATCAAGAAGTGTTCTCCCTGAGTATGCACCGTTACTAAAGTTCGTCGTGCCCAGACACCACGTGATGATCAGGTGTGATAAGCTCTATGTCCATCTACAACGGGTGCAAGCCAGTTTTGCACACGCAGAATACTCAGGTTAAACTTGACGAGCCTAGCATATGCAGATATGGCCTCGGAACACAGAGACCGAAAGGTCGAGCGTGAATCATATAGTAGATATGATCAATATAACGATGTTCACCATTGAAAACTACTCCATCTCACGTGATGATCGGTTATGGTTTAGTTGATTTGGATCACGTAATCACTTAGAGGATTAGAGGGATGTCTATCTAAGTGGGAGTTCTTAAGTAATTTCATTAACTGAACTTAAACTTATCATGAACTTAGTACCTGATAGTATCTTGCTTGTTTATGTTGATTGTAGATAGATGGCTCGTGCTATTGTTCCGTTGAATTTTAATGCGTTGCTTGAGAAAGCAAAGTTGAAAGATGATGGTAGCAATTACACGGACTGGGTCCATAACTTGAGGATTATCCTCATTGCTGCTTAGAAGAATTACGTCCTGGAAGCACCGCTGGGTGCCAGGCCTGCTGCTGGAGCAACACCAGATGTTATGAACGTCTGGCAGAGCAAAGCTGATGACTACTCGATAGTTCAGTGTACCATGCTTTACGGCTTAGAATCGGGACTTCAACGATGTTTTGAACGTCATGGAGCATATGAGATGTTCCAGGAGTTGAAGTTAATATTTCAAGCAAATGCCCGGATTGAGAGATATGAAGTCTCCAATAAGTTCTATAGCTGCAAAATGGAGGAGAACAGTTCTGTCAGTGAGCATATACTCAAAATGTCTGGGTATAATAATCACTTGATTCAGATGGGAGTTAATCTTCCAGATGATTGCGTCATTGACAGAATTCTCCAATCACTGCCACCAAGCTATAAGAGCTTCGTGATGAACTATAATATGCAAGGGATGAACAAGACTATTCCCGAGCTCTTCGCGATGCTAAAAGCTGCGGAGGTAGAAATCAAGAAGGAGCATCAAGTGTTGATGGTCAACAAGACCACTAGTTTCAAGAAAAAGGGCAAAGGGAAGAAGAAGGGGAACTTCAAGAAGAACAGCAAGCAAGTTGCTGCTCAGGAGAAGAAGCCCAAGTCTGGACCTAAGCCTGAAACTGAGTGCTTCTACTGCAAGCAGACTGGTCACTGGAAGCGGAACTGCCCCAAGTATTTGGCGGATAAGAAGGATGGCAAGGACAAAGGTATATGTGATATACATGTTATTGATGTGTACCTTACTAGAGCTCGCAGTAGCACCTGGGTATTTGATACTGGTTCTATTGCTAATATTTGTAACTCGAAACAGGGACTACGGAATAAGCGGACACTAGCAAAGGACGAGGTGACGATGCGCGTGGGAAACGGTTCCAAAGTCGATGTGATCGCGGTCGGCACGCTACCTCTACATCTACCTTCGGGACTAATATTAGACCTAAATAATTGTTATTTGGTGCCAGCGTTGAGCATGAACATTATATCTGGATCTTGTTTAATGCGAGACGGTTATTCATTTAAATCAGAGAATAATGGTTGTTCTATTTATATGAGTAATATCTTTTATGGTCATGCACCTTTGAAGAGTGGTCTATTTTTGATGAATCTCGATAGTAGTGATACACATATTCATAATGTTGAAACCAAAAGATGCAGAGTTGATAATGATAGTGCAACTTATTTGTGGCACTGCCGTTTAGGTCATATCGGTATAAAGCACATGAAGAAACTCCATACTGATGGGCTTTTGGAACCACTTGATTATGAATCACTTGGTACTTGTGAACCGTGCCTCATGGGCAAGATGACTAAAACACCGTTCTCCGGTACTATGGAGAGAGCAACAGATTTGTTGGAAATCATACATACCGATGTATGTGGTCTGATGAATATTGAGGCTCGTGGCGGATATCGTTATTTTCTCACTTTCACAGATGATTTAAGCAGATATGGATATATCTACTTAATGAAACATAAGTCTGAAACATTTGAAAAGTTCAAAGAATTTCATAGTGAAGTTGAAAATCATCGTAACAAGAAAATAAAGTTTCTACGATCTGATCGTGGAGGAGAATATTTGAGTTACGAGTTTGGTGTACATTTGAAAAATTGTGGAATAGTTTCGCAACTCACGCCACCCGGAACACCACAGCGTAATGGTGTGTCCGAACGTCGTAATCGTACTTTACTAGATATGGTGCGATCTATGATGTCTCTTACTGATTTACCGCTATCATTTTGGGGTTATGCTTTAGAGACGGCCGCATTCACGTTAAATAGGGCACCATCAAAATCCGTTGAGACGACGCCTTATGAACTATGGTTTGGCAAGAAACCAAAGTTGTCGTTTCTTAAAGTTTGGGGCTGCGATGCTTATGTGAAAAAGCTTCAACCTGATAAGCTCGAACCCAAAGCGGAGAAATGTGTTTTCATAGGATACCCAAAGGAGACTGTTGGGTACACCTTCTATCACAGATCCGAAGGCAAGACATTCGTTGCTAAGAATGGATCATTTCTAGAGAAGGAGTTTCTCTCGAAAGAAGTGAGTGGGAGGAAAGTAGAACTTGACGAGGTAACTGTACCTGCTCCCTTATTGGAAAGTAGTACATCACAGAAAACTGTTTCTGCGACACCTATACCAATTAGTGAGGAAGCTAATGATGATGATCATAAAACTTCAGGACAAGATACTACTGAACCTCGTAGATCAACCAGAGTGAGATCCGCACCAGAGTGGTACGGTAATCCAATTCTGGAAGTCATGCTAATAGATCATGATGAACCTACGAACTATGAAAAAGCGATGGTGAGCCCAGATTCCGCAAAGTGGCTTGAAGCCATGAAATCTGAGATGGGATCCATGTATGAGAACAAAGTATGGACTTTGGTTGACTTGCCCGATGATCGAAAAGCAATTGAGAACAAATGGATCTTCAAGAAAAAGACTGACGCTGACGGTAATATTACTGTCTATAAAGCTCGACTTGTCGCAAAAGGTTTTCGACAAGTTCAAGGGGTTGACTACGATGAGACCTTCTCACCCGTAGCGATGCTTAAGTCTGTCAGAATCATGTTAGCAATTGCCGCATTTTATGATTATGAAATTTGGCAGATGGATGTCAAAACTGCATTCCTGAATGGATTTCTGGAAGAAGAGTTGTATATGATGTAACCGGAAGGTTTTGTCGATCCAAAGGGAGCTAACAAAGTGTGCAAGCTCCAGCGATCCATTTATGGACTGGTGCAAGCCTCTCGGAGTTGGAATAAACGCTTTGATAGTATGATCAAAGCATTTGGTTTTATACAGACTTTTGGAGAAGCCTGTATTTACAAGAAAGTGAGTGGGAGCTCTGTAGCATTTCTGATATTATATGTGGATGACATATTGCTGATTGGAAATGATATAAAATTTTTGGATAGCATAAAGGGATACTTGAATAAAAGTTTTTCGATGAAAGACCTCGGGGAAGCTACTTACATATTAGGCATAAAGATCTATAGAGATAGATCAAGACGCTTAATTGGACTTTCACAAAGCACATACCTTGACAAGATTTTGAAGAAGTTCAAAATGTATCAAGCAAAGAAAGGGTTCTTGCCTGTGTTACAAGGTGTGAAGTTGAGTCAGACTCAATGCCCGACCACTGCAGAAGATAGAGAAAAAAATGAAAGATGTTCCCTATGCTTCAGCCATAGGCTCTATCATGTATGCAATGCTGTGTACCAGACTTGATGTGTGCCTTGCTATAAGTTTAGCAGGGAGGTACCAAAGTAATCCAGGAGTGGATCACTGGACAGCGGTCAAGAACATCCTGAAATACCTGAAAAGGACTAAGGATATGTTTCTCGTGTATGGAGGTGACAAAGAGCTCACCGTAAGAGGTTACGTTGATGCAAGCTTTGACACTGATCCGGACGATTCTAAATCGCAAACCGGATACGTGTTTACTTTAAACGGTGGAGCTGTCAGTTGGTGCAGTTCTAGACAAAGCGTCGTAGCGGGATCTACATGTGAAGCGGAGTACATAGCTGCTTCGGAAGCAGCGAACGAAGGAGTCTGGATGAAGGAGTTCATATCCGATCTAGGTGTCATACCTAGTGCATCGGGTCCAATGAAAATCTTTTGTGACAATACTGGTGCAATTGCTTTGGCAAAGGAATCCAGATTTCACAAGAGAACCAAACACATCAAGAGACGCTTCAATTCCATCCGGGATCTAGTCCAGGTGGGAGACATAGAGATTTGCAAGATACATACGGATCTGAATGTTGCAGACCCGTTGACTAAGCCTCTTCCACGAGCAAAACATGATCAGCACCAAGGCTCCATGGGTGTTAGAATCATTACTGTGTAATCTAGATTATTGACTCTAGTGCAAGTGGGAGACTGAAGGAAATATGCCCTAGAGGCAATAATAAAGTTATTAATTATTTCCTTATATCATGATAAATGTTTATTATTCATGCTAGAATTGTATTAACCGGAAACATAATACATGTGTGAATACATAGACAAACAGAGTGTCACTAGTATGCCTCTACTAGACTAGCTCGTTAATCAAAGATGGTTAAGTTTCCTAACCATGAACAAGGAGTTGTTATTTGATTAACGAGGTAACATCATTAGTTGAATGATCTGATTAACATGACCCATTCCATTAGCTTAGCACCCGATCGTTTAGTATGTTGCTATTGCTTTCTTCATGACTTATACATGTTCCTATGACTATGAGATTATGCAACTCCCGTTTACCGGAGGAACACTTTGGGTACTACCAAACGTCACAACGTAACTGGGTGATTATAAAGGAGTACTACAGGTGTCTCCAAAGGTAGATGTTGGGTTGGCGTATTTCGAGATTAGGATTTGTCACTCCGATTGTCGGAGAGGTATCTCTGGGCCCTCTCGGTAATGCACATCACTTAAGCCTTGCAAGCATTGCAACTAATAAGTTAGTTGCGGGATGATGTATTACGGAACGAGTAAAGAGACTTGCCGGTAACGAGATTGAACTAGGTATTGGATACCGACGATCGAATCTCGGGCAAGTAACATACCGATGACAAAGGGAACAACGTATGTTGTTATGCGGTCTGACCGATAAAGATCTTCGTAGAATATGTAGGTGTTGGGGAACGTTGCAGAAAACAAAAATTTTCCTACTCGTTTCACCAAGATCATCTAGGAGTTCATCTAGCAACGAGTCACGAGATGCATCTACATACCTTTGTAGATCGCGAGCGGAAGCGTTCGTTAGAACGAGGTTGAAGTAGTCGTACACGCCGTGATCCAAATCACCGATGACCAGCGCCGAACGGACGGCACCTCCGCGTTCAACACACGTACGGGACGGGAGACGTCTCCTCCTTCTTGATCCAGCAAGGGGGAAGGAGAGGTTGATGAAGATCCAGCAGCACGACGGCGTGGTGGTGGATGCAGGGCGTCACGACAGCAGGGCTTCGCCGTGTACTACGAGAAAGGAAGAAGTAACGGGGAGAGAGGAAGCACCAAAAGCGCGGGGTCCAAGTCCCTCCTCTCCCCACCTATATATAGGGGTGCCAGGGGGGGGCGCCGGCCCTGGTAGATGGGATCTACCAGGGGGCGGCGGCCAAGGGGTGGGGGGCTTGCCCCCCAAGCAAGGGGTGCCCCCCCCCTTTAGGGTTCCCCCCCCAACCCTAGGCGCATGGGCCTTGGGGGGGCTGGCGCCCCAGCCCACTAAGGGCTGGGTTCCCTCCTATTTCAGCCCAAGGGGCCCTTCGGGATAGGTGGCCCCACCCGGTGGACCCCCGGGACCCTTCCGGTGGTCCCGGTACAAAGCCGGGTACCCCGAAACTTGTCCCGATGGCCGAAACTGCACATCCTATATATAATTCTTTACCTCCGGACCATTCCGGAACTCCTCGTGACGTCCGGGATCTCATCCGGGACCCCGAACAACATTCGGGTTACTGCATATACATATCTTCACAACCCTAGCGTCACCGAACCTTAAGTGTGTAGACCCTACGGGTTCGGGAGACAAGCAGACATGACCGAGACGACTCTCCGGTCAATAACCAACAGCGGGATCTGGATACCCATGTTGGCTCCCACATGCTCCACGATGTTCTCATCGGATGAACCACGATGTCGAGGATTCAATCAACCCCGTATGCAATTCCCTTTGTCTATCGATATATTACTTGCCCGAGATTCGATCGTCGGTATCCCAATACCTCGTTCAATCTCGTTACCGGCAAGTCACTTTACTCGTACCGCAATGCATGATCCCGTGACCAGACACTTGGTCACTTTGAGCTCATTATGATGATGCATTACCGAGTGGGCCCAGTGATACCTCTCCGTTATACGGAGTGACAAATCCCAGTCTTGATCCGTGTCAACCCAACAGATACTTTCAGAGATACCCGTAGTCTACCTTTATAGTCACCCAGTTACGTTGTGACGTTTGGTATACCCAAAGTACTCCTACGGTATCCGGGAGTTACACGATCTCATGGTCTAAGGAAAAGATACTTGACATTGCAAAACTCTAGCAAAACGAACTACACGATCTTTATGCTATGTTTAGGATTGGGTCTTGTCCATCACATCATTCTCCTAATGATGTGATCTCGTTATCAATGACATCTTATGTCCATAGTCAGGAAACCATGACTATCTGTTGATCAACGAGCTAGTCAACTAGAGGCTTACTAGGGACATGTTGGTGTCTGTTATTCACACATGTATTACGATTTCCGGATAACACAATTATAGCATGAACAAAGACAATTACCATGAACAAGGAAATATAATAATAATGCTTTTATTATTGCCTCTAGGGCATATTTCCAACAGTCTCCCACTTGCACTAGAGTCAATAATCTAGTTACATTGTGATGAATTGAACACCCATGGAATTCTGGTGTTGATCATGTTTTGTCCTAGGGAGAGGTTTAGTCAACGGATCTGCTACATTCAGGTCCGTATGTACTTTACAAATCTCTATGTCTCCATCTTGAACATTTTCACGGATGGAGTTGAAGCGACGCTTGATGTGCCTTGTCTTCTTGTGAAACCTGGGCTCCTTGGCAAGTGCAATAGCTCCAGTGTTGTCACAGAAGAGCTTGATCGGCCCCGACGCATTGGGTATGACTCCGAGGTCGGTGATGAACTCCTTCACCCAGATTGCTTCATGTGCTGCCTCCGAGGCTGCCATGTACTCCGCTTCACATGTAGATCCCGCCACGACGCTCTGCTTGCAACTGCACCAGCTTACTGCCCCACCATTCAAAATGTACACGTATCCGGTTTGTGACTTTGAGTCATCCAGATCTGTGTCGAAGCTAGCGTCGACGTAACCCTTTACGACGAGCTCTTCGTCACCTCCATAAACGAGAAACATCTCCTTAGTCCTTTTTAGGTACTTCAGGATATTCTTGACCGCTGTCCAGTGTTCCTTGCCGGGATTACTTTGGTACCTTCCTACCAAACTTACGGCAAGATTCACATCGGGTCTGGTACACAGCATGGCATACATAATAGAACCTATGGCTGAGGCATAGGGGATGACACTCATCTCTTCTATTTCTTCCGCCGTGGTCGGACTTTGAGCCGAGCTCAATTTCATACCTTGCAGTACAGGCAAGAATCCCTTCTTAGACTGATCCATATTGAACTTCTTCAATATCTTATCAAGGTATGTGCTTTGTGAAAGACCTATGAGGCGTCTCGATCTATCTCTATAGATTTTGATGCCTAATATATAAGCAGCTTCTCCAAGGTCCTTCATTGAAAAACTCTTATTCAAGTAGGCCTTAATGCTGTCCAAGAGTTCTATATCATTTCCCATCAAAAGTATGTCATCTACATATAATATGAGAAATGCTACAGAGCTCCCACTCACTTTCTTGTAAACACAGGCTTCTCCATAAGTCTGTGTAAACCCAAACGCTTTGATCATCTCATCAAAGCGAATGTTCCAACTCCGAGATGCTTGCACCAGCCCATATATCGAGCGTTGGAGCTTGCACACCTTGTCAGCATTCTTAGGATCGACAAAACCCTCCGGCTGCATCATATACAATTCTTCCTTAAGGAAACCATTAAGGAAAGCCGTTTTGACGTCCATTTGCCATATTTCATAATCGTAAAACGCGGCAATTGCTAACATGATACGGACGGACTTTAGCTTCGCTACCGGTGAGAAAGTCTCATCGTAGTCAACCCCTTGAACTTGTCGATAACCCTTAGCGACAAGCCGAGCTTTATAGATGGTCACATTGCCATCCGCGTCTGTCTTCTTCTTAAAGATCCATTTATTTTCTATGGCTCGCCGTTCAACGGGCAAGTCAGTCAAAGTCCATACTTCGTTTTCATACATGGATCCTATCTCGGATTTCATGGCTTCTAGCCATTTGTCGGAATCCGGGCCCGCCATTGCTTCTTCATAGTTCGAAGGTTCACCGTTGTCTAACAACATGATTTCCAAGACAGGGTTGCCGTACCACTCTGGTGCGGAACGTGTCCTTGTGGACCTTCGAATTTCAGTAGAAGCTAGATCAGAAGTATCTTGATCATTATCATTAACATCCTCTCTAGTCGGTGCTGGCACCTCAGGAACATTTTCTTGAGTTGCGCCATTTTCCGGTTCAAGAGGCAATACTTCATCTAGTTCTACTTTCCTCCCACTTACTTCTTTCGAGAGAAACTCCTTCTCTAGAAAGGATCCATTCTTGGCAACAAAGACCTTGCCTTCGGATCTGAGGTAGAAGGTATACCCAATAGTTTCTTTAGGGTATCCTATGAAGACGCATTTTTCCGACTTGGGTTCGAGCTTTTCAGGTTGAAGTTTCTTGACATAAGCATCGCATCCCCAAACTTTTAGAAACGACAGCTTAGGTTTCTTCCCAAACCATAATTCATACGGTGTCGTCTCAACGGATTTCGACGGAGCCCTATTTAAAGTGAATGCGGCAGTCTCTAAAGCATAGCCCCAAAAAGATAGCGGTAAATCGGTAAGAGACATCATAGACCGCACCATATCTAATAGAGTGCGATTACGACGTTCGGACACACCGTTACGCTGAGGTGTTCCAGGCGGCGTTAGTTGTGAAACTATTCCACATTTTCTTAAGTGTGTGCCAAATTCGTGACTCAAGTATTCTCCTCCACGATCTGATCGTAGAAACTTGATTTTTCTGTCACGTTGATTCTCGACCTCACTCTGAAATTCCTTAAACTTTTCAAAGGTCTCAGACTTGTGTTTCATTAAGTAGATATACCCATATCTGCTCAAGTCATCAGTGAGAGTGAGAACATAACGATAGCCACCGCGAGCCTCAACACTCATTGGACCGCACACATCAGTATGTATGATTTCCAATAAGTTGGTTGCTCGCTCCATTGTTCCTGAGAACGGAGTCTTGGTCATTTTACCCATGAGGCATGGTTCGCACGTGTCAAATGATTCATAATCAAGAGACTCTAAAAGTCCATCTGCATGGAGCTTCTTCATGCGTTTGACACCTATGTGACCAAGGCGGCAGTGCCACAAGTATGTGGGACTATCGTCATTAACCTTACATCTTTTGGTATTCACACTATGAACATGTGTAGCATTACGCTCGAGATTCATTAAGAATAAACCATTCACCACAGGAGCATGACCATAAAACATATCTCTCATATAAATGGAACAACCATTATTCTCGGATTTAAATGAGTAGCCATCTCGAATTAAACGAGATCCCGATACAATGTTCATGCTCAAAGCTGGTACTAAATAACAATTATTAAGGTTTAAAACTAATCCCGAGGGTAAATGTAGAGGCAGCGTGCCGACGGCAATCACATTGACCTTGGAACCATTCCCGACCCGCATCGTCACCTCGTCCTTCGCCAGTTTCCGCTTATTCCGCAGCTCCTGCTTTGAGTTACAAATGTGAGCAACTGCACCGGTATCAAATACCCAAGAGCTACTACGAGCACTGGTTAGGTACACATCAATTACATGTATATCACATATACCTTTTGTTTTGCCGGCCTTCTTGTCCGCTAAGTATTTGGGGCAATTCCGCTTCCAGTGACCACTTCCCTTGCAATAAAAACACTCAGTCTCGGGCTTGGGTCCATTCTTTGGCTTCTTCCCGGCAGCTTGCTTGCCGGGCGCGGCAACTTCCTTGCCGTCCTTCTTGAAGGCTTTCTTACCCTTGCCCTTCTTGAACTTAGTGGTTTTATTGACCATCAACACCTGATGTTCCTTCTTGACTTCTACCTCTGCTGATTTCAGCATAGCAAATACTTCAGGAATGGTCTTTTCCATCCCCTGCATATTGAAGTTCATCACAAAGCTCTTGTAGCTCGGTGGCAGCGACTGGAGGATTCTGTCAATGACCGCATCATCCGGGAGATTAACTCCCAGCTGAGTCAAGCGGTTATGTAATCCAGACATCGTGAGTATGTGCTCACTGACAGAACTATTTTCCTCCATCTTACAGCTGAAGAACTTGTCGGAGACCTCATATCTCTCGACCCGGGCATGAGCTTGGAAAACCATTCTCAGCTCTTCGAACATCTCATATGCTCCATGCCTCTCAAAACGCTTTTGGAGCCCCGGTTCTAAACTGTAAAGCATGCCGCACTGAACGAGGGAGTAGTCATCGGATCGTGCCTGCCAAGCGTTCATAACGTCTTGTTCGGCAGGGAGGACAGGTGCGTCACCTAGCGGTGCTTGTAGGACATAATCTTTCTTGGCAGCTATGAGGATGATCCTCAGGTTCCGGACCCAGTCCGTGTAATTGCTGCCATCGTCTTTCAGCTTGGTTTTCTCTAGGAACGCGTTGAAGTTGAGGACTACGTTGGCCATTTGATCTACAAGACATATTGTAAATATTTTAGACTAAGTTCATGATAATTAAGTTCATCAAATCAAATTATTTATGAACTCCCACTTAGATAGACATCCCTCTTCTAGTCATCTAAGTATAACATGATCCGAGTTAACTAGGCCGTGTCCGATCATCACGTGAGACGGACTAGTCAACGTCGGTGAACATCTTCATGTTGATCGTATCTTCTATACGACTCATGCTCGACCTTTCGGTCTTCTGTGTTCCGAGGCCATGTCTGTACATGCTAGGCTCGTCAAGTCAACCTAAGTGTTTGCATGTGTAAATCTGTCTTACACCCGTTGTATGTGAACGTCTGAATAAAACACCCGATCATCACGTGGTGTTTTGAAACAGCGAACTGTCGCAACGGTGCACAGTTAGGGGGAACACTTCTTGAAATTAATATGAGGGATCATCTTATTTACTACCGTCGTTCTAAGTAAACAAGATGCAAAACATGATAAACATCACATGCAAAATAATAAACGTGACATGATATGGCCAATATCACATAGCTCCTTTGATCTCCATCTTGGGGCTCCATGATCATCTTGTCACCGGCTTGACACCATGATCTCCATCATCATGATCTCCATCATCGTGTCTCCATGAAGTTGCTCGCCAACTATTACTTCTACTACTATGGCTAACGCGTTTAGCAATAAAGTAAAGTAATTTACATGGCGTTTCTCCATGACACGCAGGTCATATAAAAGAATAAAGACAACTCCTATGGCTCCTGCCGGTTGTCATACTCATCGACATGCAAGTCGTGATTCCTATTACAATAGCATGAACATCTCATACATCACATATAGATCATTCATCATTCATCACAACTTTGGCCATATCATATCACAAAGCACTTGCTGCAAAAACAAGTTAGACGTCCTCTAATTGTTGTTGCAAGTTTTACGTGGCTGAATTAGGGTTCTAGCAAGAACGTTTTCTTACCTACGTGAAAGCCACAACGTGATTTGTCAACTTCTATTTACCCTTCATAAGGACCCTGTTCATCGAATCCGCTCCAGCTAAAGTGGGAGAGACAGACACCCGCCAGCCACCTTATGCAACTAGTGCATGTTAGTCGGTGGAACCGGTCTCACGTAAGCGTACGTGTAAGGTTGGTCCGGGCCGCTTCATCCCACAATACCGCTGAAGCAAGAAAAGACTAGTAGCGGCAAGAAAGTTGACAAATCCACGCCCACAACAAATTGTGTTCTACTCGCGCAAGAAGAACTACGCATAGACCTAGCTCATGATGCCACTGTTGGGGAACGTTGCAGAAAACAAAAATTTTCCTACTCGTTTCACCAAGATCATCTAGGAGTTCATCTAGCAACGAGTCACGAGATGCATCTACATACCTTTGTAGATCGCGAGCGGAAGCGTTCGTTAGAACGAGGTTGAAGTAGTCGTACACGCCGTGATCCAAATCACCGATGACCAGCGCCGAACGGACGGCACCTCCGCGTTCAACACACGTACGGGACGGGAGACGTCTCCTCCTTCTTGATCCAGCAAGGGGGAAGGAGAGGTTGATGAAGATCCAGCAGCACGACGGCGTGGTGGTGGATGCAGGGCGTCACGACAGCAGGGCTTCGCCGTGTACTACGAGAAAGGAAGAAGTAACGGGGAGAGAGGAAGCACCAAAAGCGCGGGGTCCAAGTCCCTCCTCTCCCCACCTATATATAGGGGTGCCAGGGGGGGGCGCCGGCCCTGGTAGATGGGATCTACCAGGGGGCGGCGGCCAAGGGGTGGGGGGCTTGCCCCCCAAGCAAGGGGTGCCCCCCCCCTTTAGGGTTCCCCCCCCCAACCCTAGGCGCATGGGCCTTGGGGGGGCTGGCGCCCCAGCCCACTAAGGGCTGGGTTCCCTCCTATTTCAGCCCAAGGGGCCCTTCGGGATAGGTGGCCCCACCCGGTGGACCCCCGGGACCCTTCCGGTGGTCCCGGTACAAAGCCGGGTACCCCGAAACTTGTCCCGATGGCCGAAACTGCACATCCTATATATAATTCTTTACCTCCGGACCATTCCGGAACTCCTCGTGACGTCCGGGATCTCATCCGGGACCCCGAACAACATTCGGGTTACTGCATATACATATCTTCACAACCCTAGCGTCACCGAACCTTAAGTGTGTAGACCCTACGGGTTCGGGAGACAAGCAGACATGACCGAGACGACTCTCCGGTCAATAACCAACAGCGGGATCTGGATACCCATGTTGGCTCCCACATGCTCCACGATGTTCTCATCGGATGAACCACGATGTCGAGGATTCAATCAACCCCGTATGCAATTCCCTTTGTCTATCGATATATTACTTGCCCGAGATTCGATCGTCGGTATCCCAATACCTCGTTCAATCTCGTTACCGGCAAGTCACTTTACTCGTACCGCAATGCATGATCCCGTGACCAGACACTTGGTCACTTTGAGCTCATTATGATGATGCATTACCGAGTGGGCCCAGTGATACCTCTCCGTTATACGGAGTGACAAATCCCAGTCTTGATCCGTGTCAACCCAACAGATACTTTCAGAGATACCCGTAGTCTACCTTTATAGTCACCCAGTTACGTTGTGACGTTTGGTATACCCAAAGTACTCCTACGGTATCCGGGAGTTACACGATCTCATGGTCTAAGGAAAAGATACTTGACATTGCAAAACTCTAGCAAAACGAACTACACGATCTTTATGCTATGTTTAGGATTGGGTCTTGTCCATCACATCATTCTCCTAATGATGTGATCTCGTTATCAATGACATCTTATGTCCATAGTCAGGAAACCATGACTATCTGTTGATCAACGAGCTAGTCAACTAGAGGCTTACTAGGGACATGTTGGTGTCTGTTATTCACACATGTATTACGATTTCCGGATAACACAATTATAGCATGAACAAAGACAATTACCATGAACAAGGAAATATAATAATAATGCTTTTATTATTGCCTCTAGGGCATATTTCCAACAGTCTCCCACTTGCACTAGAGTCAATAATCTAGTTACATTGTGATGAATTGAACACCCATGGAATTCTGGTGTTGATCATGTTTTGTCCTAGGGAGAGGTTTAGTCAACGGATCTGCTACATTCAGGTCCGTATGTACTTTACAAATCTCTATGTCTCCATCTTGAACATTTTCACGGATGGAGTTGAAGCGACGCTTGATGTGCCTTGTCTTCTTGTGAAACCTGGGCTCCTTGGCAAGTGCAATAGCTCCAGTGTTGTCACAGAAGAGCTTGATCGGCCCCGACGCATTGGGTATGACTCCGAGGTCGGTGATGAACTCCTTCACCCAGATTGCTTCATGTGCTGCCTCCGAGGCTGCCATGTACTCCGCTTCACATGTAGATCCCGCCACGACGCTCTGCTTGCAACTGCACCAGCTTACTGCCCCACCATTCAAAATGTACACGTATCCGGTTTGTGACTTTGAGTCATCCAGATCTGTGTCGAAGCTAGCGTCGACGTAACCCTTTACGACGAGCTCTTCGTCACCTCCATAAACGAGAAACATCTCCTTAGTCCTTTTTAGGTACTTCAGGATATTCTTGACCGCTGTCCAGTGTTCCTTGCCGGGATTACTTTGGTACCTTCCTACCAAACTTACGGCAAGATTCACATCGGGTCTGGTACACAGCATGGCATACATAATAGAACCTATGGCTGAGGCATAGGGGATGACACTCATCTCTTCTATTTCTTCCGCCGTGGTCGGACTTTGAGCCGAGCTCAATTTCATACCTTGCAGTACAGGCAAGAATCCCTTCTTAGACTGATCCATATTGAACTTCTTCAATATCTTATCAAGGTATGTGCTTTGTGAAAGACCTATGAGGCGTCTCGATCTATCTCTATAGATTTTGATGCCTAATATATAAGCAGCTTCTCCAAGGTCCTTCATTGAAAAACTCTTATTCAAGTAGGCCTTAATGCTGTCCAAGAGTTCTATATCATTTCCCATCAAAAGTATGTCATCTACATATAATATGAGAAATGCTACAGAGCTCCCACTCACTTTCTTGTAAACACAGGCTTCTCCATAAGTCTGTGTAAACCCAAACGCTTTGATCATCTCATCAAAGCGAATGTTCCAACTCCGAGATGCTTGCACCAGCCCATATATCGAGCGTTGGAGCTTGCACACCTTGTCAGCATTCTTAGGATCGACAAAACCCTCCGGCTGCATCATATACAATTCTTCCTTAAGGAAACCATTAAGGAAAGCCGTTTTGACGTCCATTTGCCATATTTCATAATCGTAAAACGCGGCAATTGCTAACATGATACGGACGGACTTTAGCTTCGCTACCGGTGAGAAAGTCTCATCGTAGTCAACCCCTTGAACTTGTCGATAACCCTTAGCGACAAGCCGAGCTTTATAGATGGTCACATTGCCATCCGCGTCTGTCTTCTTCTTAAAGATCCATTTATTTTCTATGGCTCGCCGTTCAACGGGCAAGTCAGTCAAAGTCCATACTTCGTTTTCATACATGGATCCTATCTCGGATTTCATGGCTTCTAGCCATTTGTCGGAATCCGGGCCCGCCATTGCTTCTTCATAGTTCGAAGGTTCACCGTTGTCTAACAACATGATTTCCAAGACAGGGTTGCCGTACCACTCTGGTGCGGAACGTGTCCTTGTGGACCTTCGAATTTCAGTAGAAGCTAGATCAGAAGTATCTTGATCATTATCATTAACATCCTCTCTAGTCGGTGCTGGCACCTCAGGAACATTTTCTTGAGTTGCGCCATTTTCCGGTTCAAGAGGCAATACTTCATCTAGTTCTACTTTCCTCCCACTTACTTCTTTCGAGAGAAACTCCTTCTCTAGAAAGGATCCATTCTTGGCAACAAAGACCTTGCCTTCGGATCTGAGGTAGAAGGTATACCCAATAGTTTCTTTAGGGTATCCTATGAAGACGCATTTTTCCGACTTGGGTTCGAGCTTTTCAGGTTGAAGTTTCTTGACATAAGCATCGCATCCCCAAACTTTTAGAAACGACAGCTTAGGTTTCTTCCCAAACCATAATTCATACGGTGTCGTCTCAACGGATTTCGACGGAGCCCTATTTAAAGTGAATGCGGCAGTCTCTAAAGCATAGCCCCAAAAAGATAGCGGTAAATCGGTAAGAGACATCATAGACCGCACCATATCTAATAGAGTGCGATTACGACGTTCGGACACACCGTTACGCTGAGGTGTTCCAGGCGGCGTTAGTTGTGAAACTATTCCACATTTTCTTAAGTGTGTGCCAAATTCGTGACTCAAGTATTCTCCTCCACGATCTGATCGTAGAAACTTGATTTTTCTGTCACGTTGATTCTCGACCTCACTCTGAAATTCCTTAAACTTTTCAAAGGTCTCAGACTTGTGTTTCATTAAGTAGATATACCCATATCTGCTCAAGTCATCAGTGAGAGTGAGAACATAACGATAGCCACCGCGAGCCTCAACACTCATTGGACCGCACACATCAGTATGTATGATTTCCAATAAGTTGGTTGCTCGCTCCATTGTTCCTGAGAACGGAGTCTTGGTCATTTTACCCATGAGGCATGGTTCGCACGTGTCAAATGATTCATAATCAAGAGACTCTAAAAGTCCATCTGCATGGAGCTTCTTCATGCGTTTGACACCTATGTGACCAAGGCGGCAGTGCCACAAGTATGTGGGACTATCGTCATTAACCTTACATCTTTTGGTATTCACACTATGAACATGTGTAGCATTACGCTCGAGATTCATTAAGAATAAACCATTCACCACAGGAGCATGACCATAAAACATATCTCTCATATAAATGGAACAACCATTATTCTCGGATTTAAATGAGTAGCCATCTCGAATTAAACGAGATCCCGATACAATGTTCATGCTCAAAGCTGGTACTAAATAACAATTATTAAGGTTTAAAACTAATCCCGAGGGTAAATGTAGAGGCAGCGTGCCGACGGCAATCACATTGACCTTGGAACCATTCCCGACCCGCATCGTCACCTCGTCCTTCGCCAGTTTCCGCTTATTCCGCAGCTCCTGCTTTGAGTTACAAATGTGAGCAACTGCACCGGTATCAAATACCCAAGAGCTACTACGAGCACTGGTTAGGTACACATCAATTACATGTATATCACATATACCTTTTGTTTTGCCGGCCTTCTTGTCCGCTAAGTATTTGGGGCAATTCCGCTTCCAGTGACCACTTCCCTTGCAATAAAAACACTCAGTCTCGGGCTTGGGTCCATTCTTTGGCTTCTTCCCGGCAGCTTGCTTGCCGGGCGCGGCAACTTCCTTGCCGTCCTTCTTGAAGGCTTTCTTACCCTTGCCCTTCTTGAACTTAGTGGTTTTATTGACCATCAACACCTGATGTTCCTTCTTGACTTCTACCTCTGCTGATTTCAGCATAGCAAATACTTCAGGAATGGTCTTTTCCATCCCCTGCATATTGAAGTTCATCACAAAGCTCTTGTAGCTCGGTGGCAGCGACTGGAGGATTCTGTCAATGACCGCATCATCCGGGAGATTAACTCCCAGCTGAGTCAAGCGGTTATGTAATCCAGACATCGTGAGTATGTGCTCACTGACAGAACTATTTTCCTCCATCTTACAGCTGAAGAACTTGTCGGAGACCTCATATCTCTCGACCCGGGCATGAGCTTGGAAAACCATTCTCAGCTCTTCGAACATCTCATATGCTCCATGCCTCTCAAAACGCTTTTGGAGCCCCGGTTCTAAACTGTAAAGCATGCCGCACTGAACGAGGGAGTAGTCATCGGATCGTGCCTGCCAAGCGTTCATAACGTCTTGTTCGGCAGGGAGGACAGGTGCGTCACCTAGCGGTGCTTGTAGGACATAATCTTTCTTGGCAGCTATGAGGATGATCCTCAGGTTCCGGACCCAGTCCGTGTAATTGCTGCCATCGTCTTTCAGCTTGGTTTTCTCTAGGAACGCGTTGAAGTTGAGGACTACGTTGGCCATTTGATCTACAAGACATATTGTAAATATTTTAGACTAAGTTCATGATAATTAAGTTCATCAAATCAAATTATTTATGAACTCCCACTTAGATAGACATCCCTCTTCTAGTCATCTAAGTATAACATGATCCGAGTTAACTAGGCCGTGTCCGATCATCACGTGAGACGGACTAGTCAACGTCGGTGAACATCTTCATGTTGATCGTATCTTCTATACGACTCATGCTCGACCTTTCGGTCTTCTGTGTTCCGAGGCCATGTCTGTACATGCTAGGCTCGTCAAGTCAACCTAAGTGTTTGCATGTGTAAATCTGTCTTACACCCGTTGTATGTGAACGTCTGAATAAAACACCCGATCATCACGTGGTGTTTTGAAACAGCGAACTGTCGCAACGGTGCACAGTTAGGGGGAACACTTCTTGAAATTAATATGAGGGATCATCTTATTTACTACCGTCGTTCTAAGTAAACAAGATGCAAAACATGATAAACATCACATGCAAAATAATAAACGTGACATGATATGGCCAATATCACATAGCTCCTTTGATCTCCATCTTGGGGCTCCATGATCATCTTGTCACCGGCTTGACACCATGATCTCCATCATCATGATCTCCATCATCGTGTCTCCATGAAGTTGCTCGCCAACTATTACTTCTACTACTATGGCTAACGCGTTTAGCAATAAAGTAAAGTAATTTACATGGCGTTTCTCCATGACACGCAGGTCATATAAAAGAATAAAGACAACTCCTATGGCTCCTGCCGGTTGTCATACTCATCGACATGCAAGTCGTGATTCCTATTACAATAGCATGAACATCTCATACATCACATATAGATCATTCATCATTCATCACAACTTTGGCCATATCATATCACAAAGCACTTGCTGCAAAAACAAGTTAGACGTCCTCTAATTGTTGTTGCAAGTTTTACGTGGCTGAATTAGGGTTCTAGCAAGAACGTTTTCTTACCTACGTGAAAGCCACAACGTGATTTGTCAACTTCTATTTACCCTTCATAAGGACCCTGTTCATCGAATCCGCTCCAGCTAAAGTGGGAGAGACAGACACCCGCCAGCCACCTTATGCAACTAGTGCATGTTAGTCGGTGGAACCGGTCTCACGTAAGCGTACGTGTAAGGTTGGTCCGGGCCGCTTCATCCCACAATACCGCTGAAGCAAGAAAAGACTAGTAGCGGCAAGAAAGTTGACAAATCCACGCCCACAACAAATTGTGTTCTACTCGCGCAAGAAGAACTACGCATAGACCTAGCTCATGATGCCACTGTTGGGGAACGTTGCAGAAAACAAAAATTTTCCTACTCGTTTCACCAAGATCATCTAGGAGTTCATCTAGCAACGAGTCACGAGATGCATCTACATACCTTTGTAGATCGCGAGCGGAAGCGTTCGTTAGAACGAGGTTGAAGTAGTCGTACACGCCGTGATCCAAATCACCGATGACCAGCGCCGAACGGACGGCACCTCCGCGTTCAACACACGTACGGGACGGGAGACGTCTCCTCCTTCTTGATCCAGCAAGGGGGAAGGAGAGGTTGATGAAGATCCAGCAGCACGACGGCGTGGTGGTGGATGCAGGGCGTCACGACAGCAGGGCTTCGCCGTGTACTACGAGAAAGGAAGAAGTAACGGGGAGAGAGGAAGCACCAAAAGCGCGGGGTCCAAGTCCCTCCTCTCCCCACCTATATATAGGGGTGCCAGGGGGGGGCGCCGGCCCTGGTAGATGGGATCTACCAGGGGGCGGCGGCCAAGGGGTGGGGGGCTTGCCCCCCAAGCAAGGGGTGCCCCCCCCCTTTAGGGTTCCCCCCCCAACCCTAGGCGCATGGGCCTTGGGGGGGCTGGCGCCCCAGCCCACTAAGGGCTGGGTTCCCTCCTATTTCAGCCCAAGGGGCCCTTCGGGATAGGTGGCCCCACCCGGTGGACCCCCGGGACCCTTCCGGTGGTCCCGGTACAAAGCCGGGTACCCCGAAACTTGTCCCGATGGCCGAAACTGCACATCCTATATATAATTCTTTACCTCCGGACCATTCCGGAACTCCTCGTGACGTCCGGGATCTCATCCGGGACCCCGAACAACATTCGGGTTACTGCATATACATATCTTCACAACCCTAGCGTCACCGAACCTTAAGTGTGTAGACCCTACGGGTTCGGGAGACAAGCAGACATGACCGAGACGACTCTCCGGTCAATAACCAACAGCGGGATCTGGATACCCATGTTGGCTCCCACATGCTCCACGATGTTCTCATCGGATGAACCACGATGTCGAGGATTCAATCAACCCCGTATGCAATTCCCTTTGTCTATCGATATATTACTTGCCCGAGATTCGATCGTCGGTATCCCAATACCTCGTTCAATCTCGTTACCGGCAAGTCACTTTACTCGTACCGCAATGCATGATCCCGTGACCAGACACTTGGTCACTTTGAGCTCATTATGATGATGCATTACCGAGTGGGCCCAGTGATACCTCTCCGTTATACGGAGTGACAAATCCCAGTCTTGATCCGTGTCAACCCAACAGATACTTTCAGAGATACCCGTAGTCTACCTTTATAGTCACCCAGTTACGTTGTGACGTTTGGTATACCCAAAGTACTCCTACGGTATCCGGGAGTTACACGATCTCATGGTCTAAGGAAAAGATACTTGACATTGCAAAACTCTAGCAAAACGAACTACACGATCTTTATGCTATGTTTAGGATTGGGTCTTGTCCATCACATCATTCTCCTAATGATGTGATCTCGTTATCAATGACATCTTATGTCCATAGTCAGGAAACCATGACTATCTGTTGATCAACGAGCTAGTCAACTAGAGGCTTACTAGGGACATGTTGGTGTCTGTTATTCACACATGTATTACGATTTCCGGATAACACAATTATAGCATGAACAAAGACAATTACCATGAACAAGGAAATATAATAATAATGCTTTTATTATTGCCTCTAGGGCATATTTCCAACAGTAGGAGCCAATATGGGCATCCAGGTCCCGCTATGGGTTATTGACCGGAGACGTGTCTCGGTCATGTCTACATTGTTCTCGAACCGTAGGGTCCGCACGCTTAACGTTACGATGACAGTTATTATGAGTTTATGCATTTTGATGTACCGAAGGCTGTTCGGAGTCCCGGATGTGATCACGGACATGACGAGGAGTCTCGAAATGGTCGAGACATAAAGATTGATATATTGGAAGCCTATATTTGGATATCGGAAGTGTTCCGGGTGAAATCGGGATTTTACCGGAGTACCGAGAGGTTACCGGAACCCCCGGGAACCATATGGGCCTTATTGGGCCTTAGTGGAAAGGTGAAAGGGGCAGGCCAAGGTGGGCTGCGCGCCTTCCCCCTCCCCTAGTCCTATTAGGACTAGGAGAGGTGGCCGGCCCCCTTCTCTCTCTCTCTCTCTCGGAATCCTATTAGGAATAGGATTGAGGGGGGGGGTCCTACTCCCGGTAGGAGTAGGACTCCTCCTGCGCCCTCCTCCTTGGCCGGCCAGCCCTCCCTCTTGGATCCTTTATATACGGGGGCAGGGGGCACCTCTAGACACACAAGTTGATCATTGAGATCGTACCTTAGCCGTGTGCGGTGCCCCCTGCCACCATATTCCACCTCGATCATATCGTTGTAGTGCTTAGGCGAAGCCCTGCGTCGGTAGAACATCAAGATCGTCACCACGCCGTCGTGCTGACGGAACTCCTCCCCGAAACTTTGCTGGATCGGAGCCCGGGGATCGTCATCGAGCTGTACGTGTGCTAAGAACTCGGAGGTGCCGGAGTAACGGTGCTTGGATCGGTCGGATTGGGAAGAAGACATACGACTACTTCCTCTACGTTGTGTCAACGCTTCCGTTGCGATCTACAAGGGTACGTAGATCAGACTCTCCCCCTCGTTGCTATGCATCATCATGATCTTGCGTGTGCGTAGGAAAATTTTAAAATTACTACGTTCCCCAACAGTAATCTGGCACTCCATCCTCCTCATCATCCTATGGAAGATTTGGGATTCCAGAAATGGTATCACCTTCAAGCAACAAAATCACCACAGTATTCTCACCCTTAGGCGCATCGTGGATGATCTCATGCTCTGGATGCACTGGATGAAGAAACCGGTACACAAGCAGGCCGCTTCCTCCTGGTGTTCCTACCTCTTATCACGACTTCACGTGCTTATGTAATTCCCCTTTGTAATCAGTCTGACGATGGGTTACAAACTTGAGAAATATATTCAGGTGGGGAGCCCCCCCTGATTTTATATATATATATTTATATATATATATATATATATATATATATATAGAGAGAGAGAGAGAGAGAGGTAAAATAGATGGGGCACCTAGGTGCCTGGGCACCTTGATTGTTTTGGAAACCGTGATATATTTAATTAGTTTCCTACTCATTCTTCATGCAAGACATTCCATACTTATGATTTATTTTTGTTTCCTAATTATTAGGCATGCAAGACTTGCCATATAATAAATCGTATTAATGTTTTTTTATTTGAACTGCCATAGTTATCTAATGCGCGTATTTTTGTTTCCTAAATATCTAATACATACCAACTCGTATATACTCAATATTTTTTGAACTCTTACATATCATTTTTGGTTCCTAACTATCTAATATGGGCATCGAATACCTACTAATGAAATTATTTACATACGTGATATGTATATACCCAATAATGTATTTCCTAACTATCTAATACTTGTATCCGGTACCTACTGACGATGTACATACACGGTACGTATATTCCAGGTCACGTAAAATATGGCTACATATATACCTTGCTATGTAAAATATACCCAATGAACTTCTACTGTACCTTCGTAGAAAAAAAAAACTCCTAGTATACCCACATAGTTTATATGACATGGTCACATAAATCTTCTAGTATATACCCAACGAACATAAATAAAACAGTATACCCAATGTGTCTGCACACGTATATACCCGGCTATATGAAAAAGTGTAGAAACTGTTAGGTATCATGTCAACGTATATATAGTAAAATATGGATATGTATATACCCGACTACATGAATTATTGCATCCATAGGTATCTGAATACCCGGGTACAAATCTCACATCTGGGGGTATGCAAAAAAAATATGATGGGTATGCACATACCAAAAAAATATCCATTTTGAAAAAAGCTTGAAGACGTACATGTGTATTTTCCCATGGAGACAAAAGATAACTATACTTTCTGTTCCCAAGACGATCATATACATACATATTTAATTATGTATATGACTTCCTATTTTTATGTAAAAAAGAAAGAAGTGCATGTATAAGAAATAAAGTTGGGGACGTACCATGGAGCATGCATGGCCGGACCATTAATTGCTATTTTTTCCCTATATTGTTTAATCTAGGCATTAAGTGTCCATATGAAGCAATAATTTGCAATAATTCTTTTCTAATAAAGAGCTAACATGGTTGACCCAATACTGCTAATACTAATTACACATGCACACATCTCAATGTAATTCAACGGTTTGTAGACAAGGTGCTTGGGCACCTAAATGGTAAATCAACGACAGTTTGGGACACCTAGGTGCCTGGGCACCTTACCTCGTAGCCGTTGGATGGTGAGTTTATGTATGACGTTTGTGTTGTTATGGTAAATCATTAATGTGATTATATATGGCAGTAATTAATAAGTATGATAAGCGTGCATGCATGCATGACAACCATTTATGTTTAAATTAATGGATAGTCATAACTGGATCAAATCTTCCAAATTTTACATTCGGGTATATACACATATATTTTATATCAGAGTATGTACACATAAATATATATCGATGTATGTATACATAAATTTAACGTTGGGATATGTACATTTTTATGGGTATGTAGAGAAAAATCACGTCGGGGGTATGTACTTGAAATTTTTATGTTGGGTTATGTACATTTAAATGTATGCGCACATAAATTTGACATCGGGATAAATATATTTATGAGTATGTACACATAAATTTCACATCGGGTATGTATATTTACGAATATGTACGCATAAATTTTAAGTCAGTGTATGTACACATAAATTTCAAATAAGGGTATGAACATGTAAATTTCACGTCGGGGTATGTACATGTGTGGATATGTGCACATAAATTTCATGTCGGGGGATGCATTTTTTGTATATACATTTGTTTTGGCGAGGGATTAAGTACATACACACTTAAAAATATATTGGTTATTATCATACATTAATTATCATCTTAGGTTATGTTATGTTTGGGACATATATTTCTTAGATATATCATTTTGCTTATCGTACATGGGTATATCATTTCTAGATTTCTGTCATAGATGTATTATTATATGTATATAAATTCTTTGTGTTAGGTATATGATACATAGAACAAATTCTTACTAATGCATGAATGTATTTTTTATTTTGAATAGCAAAAAAATGATGGGTGCACATATGTTTTTGCGTATTGTATTCCGGCTAAGAATACAAGGCAAAAGCATGAAAGTGTATGCAAGGTATTATAGTGCGTATATTATAAATAAACATTTAAAAGAAAACTAGGATGTTATATCATATATGGAAATAAATCGTATGGTACTTAATGACGTGCATTTTATGGCAGGTATATCATGCACCAATATTTGGAAATGGATCAATCGCATGGGGCATTAGTTGCATATTGCTTAGGTGCCTGGGCACCTAAGTCTGAATATAGCAAGTCATATTTGTAGTGCATGGCTTTTCAAATTTTGTTTGCATGCACTACAAGCATAAATGGACAATAATTGCTTTCCAAAAATATAATATACTACGGTTTCCTAGTATGATTCCTTTCCAAACAAAAAGGGTATGTGTATATAATCTTATTTCTTAAGGTATCAGATATGACAAATAATACGAAACGTCGTTACTATGGTTCGTATGTATATTAAGGATGTTTTTATGCATTTTTCTAAAGTTTTACGTTTCAAGGTATCTAGTATTTACAAAAATAGACCGGGTCGGACTTTTTAATGGCGAATATTTCTATACAAATTAAGGTGACCAAATAATATAAAATGCAATCATAATTAATTGTTTTAGTTGTAGGAATATATGATGCATGCTGATACCCAGACATGATTTTTTCCAACGTACATATATCCACTGACGATTATTTTTAGTTTAAGGAATGTTTGTTACATACCCACACATGATTCTATGTATTTATTGTATCGAGGTATATACTCATAAATTTAATGACAAGGTATGTAAATATGATGAGTATGCATATACAAGAAAAATATATTGAGTACTCTAGGCTGTATACATACATAAAAATCTAATCAATACATACTAAGTAAGTGAATCCAGACGTACCTAATCTAATGGGTATGTATTAAATATTCTGGGTATATACATACAAAAAAAATCTAATGTGTTACATACTAAATATTCTGGGTATACATACTAAAAGATCAATGAGTGTATAATAAATAAATGAATCCGTACATATCTAATTTGATTGATACACACTAAATATTCTGGGTATATACATAGATAAAAATCTAATGTGTACGTTCTAAATATTCTGGATGTATGTGTATTAAAATTTAACGGGTACATACTAAATAGATGAAATCATATATACATACTAAATATTCTGGATATATATGTATAAAAATTTAACGGGTACATACTAAACAGATGAATTCATATATACCTAATTTGTAATATATCTAATGTGTACTATTTTTTCCTTCTAAATTTATATGTTACCATGCATGGCGTACTTAATGACATCTATTTATGATATGCATGCATTATAATTGTTTCCATATTTACTTGTTTGAGAATTGACAATTAGTAATGGATTGACTAGTTACCTTCTATACCTATCACAATAACACGCATCTAAATGCAATCAAACGGTGGAAATGCAAGGAACCTGGGCACCTAGGTGTCCCATACTGTCATCCATATATATATGGGACATTTAGGTGCCCAAACACCTTGTCTACAAACCGTTGGATTACATTGAGATGTGTGCATGTGTAATTAGTATTAGCAGTATTGGGTCAACCATGTTAGCTCTTTATTAGAAAAGAATTATTGCAAATTATTGCTTCATATGGACACTTAATGCCTAGATTAAACAATATATATATATATATACACACACACAAATCTACGAATGAAAGGCGTTTTGAATGCCGTTTTGTCTTCATCATTTTCACACACACGAATTTGATCGTATCCTGCACAGAGGTCCAGTTTAGAAAAATATTTGGAACCGGCCAGCTCGTCCACAATGGACAAAGGGAACTTGTTTTTGACAGTCACTAAATTCAGCTTGCAACAATCAACACAAAATCGCCAACCACCCTCTTTTTTCTTTACCAGCAAGACAAGGGAAGCATAGGGACTCAAACATGGTTGCAAGACGCCTGCAGCAATCATTTTAGCTACCGACGCTCGATCTCGTCTTTTTGTTGCGGACAATATTTGAAGGATGGGAGTTCGGGGCGTATGACCAGGTTCCAGATTCAAAGCATGGTCATAAGCACGACTAGATCATCGAAGGCGCGCGTTGCCGCGCCCATCCATGTTACAATATAATGATAGTTAGTATTACCAAATCGCTCAATGTATTATGAACAAGAATGGTAAGCTTTGGGACTATACTTGGAGGAATTGCAAAACAATGAAGTTACATTTACCAGAAACTGAATATCAAAATTCGGAGCGCAAGATACTAATTGAAAATTAGTAACTATATATAGTTATAATAGACTCCTTGAGATGAACTAATTCTACAAATTTTCCATGCCAAATATGTATCATGCAATCTCATAGACACAAAGCTCACTCCGGCCTTTATGAAAAATAGTAAATGCGCACGTGCAACGCACGTTAATATTTAGGCAATATATTCATTGCATGTGAATATTAGGTAAGCTATTATTTGTGTGTTAATTATGTGATTAGTGCAATATTTGGTATGATATTAATTGCACGTTAAACACGTTTAACGCTCGCCATTGGAGCAGTCTAGGTCATTGGATTGACTTAGTTTGATGGCCGAGATCAGTTGGATCTGCCCCTTTGGGTCTTTTTGTATTGATATAGATATAGATAAAGACATGCAATTAGTTTGCTTATGAAGTGAGAGGCTCCAAAACACATTATCAAACATTGCACCTATCTTTTTTACAGGTCGTACTGCCAAATCAAGCACACAAATACAAGAGACCTTTAAAAAGTAACAACTATACGTCAACAAAATTTTGATCTAGCCCCCTGCCACACCACCAGTAAAAGGTTATGCTTTAACAAATGTCAAATGCTGCTCTATCTTTCCTTAAGGAGATCATTTAAGTTCAGCCTTGGTTGGAGTTATATCGTCAGCCACCTCAATTTTTTTCTCAAGCCAAAAACACCATCTTCTGCTCCAAGGTGAATAAATGTCAAATGCTCCTACATCTGTTCTTAAGCAGATCATTTGAGGTTCAGTCTTGATTGGAGTTATATCATCTGCCACGTCAATTTTTCTCAAGCCAAAACACATCATCTTCTGCTCGAAGGTGAACTTGATGTTTTCAGCTTGTTCAAGGAGAGGAAAAAACACTTAAATCCATGTGAACCTTGGTAACAAGGTTAGAGGTGCATAAATGTAGTTGTATAATTTTCATCCTTTCAGAACCCATGCAGCTCCCCTTCATAAGCAACAAAACACATCACACACACACAACAAAAACTGTACAATATTTTCACTAGGCAAACTTCATTCTTGCAAGTGACTGGAAACACACACAAAAACGTGGTTGAAGAGGAAAGTTCCCTTCCTTATGGGTACGTTGTTAGGTACAAATGATGCACCCTTGTGGATCAAACATGGGTAAACGAGCTTACAACCATGCGATCGAGCCAACAAATCGCCACTCGTTTACCTGGAAGCAACAAAAGTTTCCAAAAATATCAGGTGATTGGAGCCATGTGGATCAAACGCAGGTGGGCGAGCTTACAACCGGCCTTCCAGGTTCCCAAGTGTTGTTCTTGTACAAGTCCGGTCTAATTAGGTTCTGAAAATCATCAAGTTCCGATAGGATCGTCCGTTGATTTTTTTGTGCATGTAAATCATACAAATAGTCACCCCGCAAAAAAAATATAGCATACAAATTGTCAAAACAACTGCATTGCATTGAAATGAACAACCGGTAATATTAAGTAGAAATATGTCAGGCCTAAATTTCATGAAAGAAACTCTGACAAATTTTAGGACAGTAAAAAGATGCACCATCAGAAAAAATGGAATTGGATCCTACATTCTTTCAAAATAGATATGTTAGTTATTTAGTTCACAATGTCCTGAACAAATTTTAGGAGAACACAGAAGGACAGAAAATAGTATCCTATCTACTTGTTTCACCTAAGATGGCATACTTGCATATAACACTAAAATGGAAGCTACGTTTAGCTCCACTTATGACTCAAAATATCTTAAGATTCATTAGTCATCGGAGAGGATGAAACCATGACCATTATATTAGTTTATGTTTTCAAGTTCATATGTGCCTGCTACTGCTTTTCACAAAACAATTCGACGTGCTACCAACTCATAAAACCTTTAGCTTAATTAGCATCAGTTGTAGTACAAGTAAACAATTACTTACCCAGATTAACACATAAACTTTGAACGGACAAAATTACCAAACTGAACAAATTGAAAGTTAAACAAATTTTTACATGGAGGCTGGAAAATATGCCATTCTCAGATCTTGATCAAAACCGAAGAATTGGTATTCACCATATTTATCATATATAAGAACTGATCGGATACTACAAAATAAGATTTGATCTGCTCACCTTGGGGCAGCAATCTCCATAACACATACGCATAAGGAAGAACACATGGAGATCTACCCGAACATGATCTTGAATATTTTGTGTTGCTGGAGTAGAGAGGGTGAGCCAAGAGTGGCCGGGGAGGAAGCATATATAGACGCATCAGTTGGAAACTGAAGTGTGCAAACGAGAGGTCGCCTCGAGAGATGAATGCCTGATTCAAAACTGAAGTATGATTGTGTTAATTAAGACTGGGTGGAGCAGTTTCCAGGAGATAATGCGCCATAATCGCCCGAGTCCCCCACACCTCCATACCTTGCAGGCGGATCGGCCGACGGCTGGATCGACCGGTCCTTGGTTCACCCACATCAGGCGTTTCTGCTCGATCCCCTCACGCTAGATTCACTCGTGAGTGAATCGTAGGCTGGATTCGCTCGCGCATCGGCACGATCCCACTGTAGGTTGCCTGCTTCGCCTCAATCGAGCGGCCGCCGCATCCGCTCTTGTTCGACCGCCCGTCGCATCCTCTCAACCGCCCTTGATTCGTTCTTGTGTGGAGCGAGTTTTTTTCTTTTACAGAAAGGGGAGCGCTTGTAGGAGAGGGCCTTCGCTGCGTTGGGCTGAGCAGGAAAAGATGGCCCAATTAACAACAGGGCTCCAAAATAGCTACGGGAGTAGCTGCCCTGGTGACGATAGGCCCAGTTCGCAGCCAACATGGTGTTAACTTTAGATTGGACGGCCAGGACGTTTAACAAACAAAATCAAACGGCCAGAAACACCTAATCCCTGAGATTGCAAGGATTAGGTGCAGTTTTACTGTTTTTAATGAGGTAATTCTGAAGGTTGTGCAAAAACATCTGTTTTGTAAAACATTGAGGTCTGGCGGTAGGACGGTACTGATGTTGCCCTGATCCACAATTGCCATTGGCCATACATCATTTACAGTTAAAAGCGTGCTCTTGGTTTGGACGGACGGAAGCCGTGGCTTCGACGGCGCCGTTGCAACCAGCTCTAAATCTAGCCAACCGAGTCGTCGGAACGAATTTCACACCCGTCGCAATCGAATTTTACGGCCGGGTCGAGAGAATTTGGGCGCATGCGGACGCAAGTCTAGGCTGTGGTTACCAAATTGCGAGTGCCCTGGGTAGACTGCAGTGGGAGAGGATTGGGGAATTGGAGGAACAACAGAGAATAAGAGGAACGAACATAGAAGGTGAGAGCGGTTCCGGCGAGCACATTCCAAACCACTTTCCCCTTGGCTTCTTCCTTCGATCCCCCAACCCCCGAGTCCAGATGAGTGAGAGCGGTTCCGGCGAGGACATGACCCGCCGCCGCCGCCGCCGCCGCCGCCGCGGCAGCAGCCCGCCTACGGGGCCTGCATCCCTGCCGGGCGACGGCGATCTCCTCTGGGAGATCCTCCTCCGCCTCCCGCCGCAGCCGTCCTCGCTCCGCCGTCTGCAGGCAATGGCGGCGCCTCGCCACCGACCCCAAATTCCTCCGCCGCTTCCGCGAGCACCACCGCAAGCCGCCGCTCCTCGGCGTCTTCGAGTGCCGCGACGAAGCCGTGGTCTTCACCTCCGTCCTCGACCCTCCCGACCGCATCCGTCCCGAGCGCTTCGACCTGGGACGTTACAGCGGCCGCCGCGACTACACCTTGGCCTGCTGCCGCCACGGTCGCATCCTCGTCTTAGACCATGTGGACGAATACCTCGTCGTGTGCGCCCCCATCACCGGCGAGCAGCGCCGCGTGGCCGTTCCGCCCGAGTTCATGACGGGCCCCCTCAACGGGGAGGTGCTCTGCGCTACCGGCGACATTGGCCACGTGCACGGAGAGTGCCACTCCGGCCCCTTCAAGGTGGTCCTGGTGTCCATGATCGGAGAGGATTTTCGACCCATCGCTTGTGTCTACTCCTCTGAGACCGGCTTATGGGGCAGTCTCGTATCAAGTCCATGTTCACCTCCTTTCGGGTATGGTAGAACTGGCAGACTTGTTGGCAACACACTTTACTGGTTGCTTTGGTCTGTTATGCGGGATAGCATACTTGAGTTTGATTTGGAAAATTTGAGTCTGGTTTTGATGGATCAGCCACCCATTGACGATAATTTTCGCCTTGCCGGCTGTCAGATCATCAAGGCTGAGGATGACGCTCTTGGCTTTGCCTATTTGTCTTACCCAAGCTTCCAAATGTGGCAGAGGAATTTCAATGCTCATGGTGTTGCCATATGGGTGCTGTGGAAGACCATCGAATTGCATAGCATTCTTGGGCTTCCTCCTCATATTCAGAGACCCACAGCTGAGGTGGTAACTGTTACGGACTTGATCTTTCAAAAAACTGTTACGGACTTGGACCATGCTGGGAAGATGGGAGTTATACTGAGCTATGCTGAGGATACTGATGTAGTTTTTTATATTTGTGGATGCAAATGTCTACATGGTTCAACTTAATCCAATGCAATCCAAGAAACTTCATGAAACAAAGTGCATCCTTGACAACTATCCTTTCACAGGTTTCTATACACCGGGTAATTGCTCATCTTAGTCCTAATATTTTAGGAACAACCCAATCCAGCTATATTTCTTACAATGTTGCCATATGGGTGCTGTGGAAGACCATTGAATTGCATAGCATTCTTGGGCTTCCTCCTCAGATTCAGAGACCCGCAAGTGAGGTGGTAACTGTTACGGACTCGGACCATGCTGGGAAGATGGGAGTTATACTGAGCTATGCTGAGGATACTGATGTAGTTTTTATATTTGTAGATGCAAATGTCTACAATTCAAGTGTATCCTTGACAACTATCCTTTCACAAGTTTCTATGCGCCAGGTAATTGCTCATCCTTAGTCCTAATATTGTAGGAGCAACCCAATCCAGCTATGTTTCCTACAATGTTGCTCAAACATCTTAACTGTGCCTCTTAAGTCACTAACAAGTTAAGCTTAATCAACAATCGTCCCTTTGATAGATGGACAAAATTTACTCATGGCTTTATTTTTACTTTTATATGTCATCACTAGTTGTATTTATTCTTGGAAGATCCATATCAAATGTCAAATGAGTAAAAAATGCAAAATCAAATGCCACTTAGTTGGCATGTGTGGAATCTCAAACTAGTTGTATTCTTTTATCCGGTACTTCTTTTCTGTTTAACTGTTTTAATTTTGGATTTTTTAGTCAATGATAACAACTTATGTTTACCTTCTTAAATAGGCACATCCATTGCTGGTGGATCTAATGGAGCTGAAAACGCTGCACAACACATTGGATGATTGCTAATGTGCTGAAATGGTTCAGCATTTAAGAACATCTTCTGAATATAGCTTAAGAGATATGGAGAATTCTGTCCTTTTCTCTATGGAAATATGTGGCTGCCAACATGGGTAAAATGCACTCTCAAAATATCGTCAATTTGGCTGTAGAGATTCACGCATGTAAATAACATACACAACAATTAAAATGATGGTAATGCCGAGATAAAATGACTCTTTTTGTTGCAAATGATATCCAGACGTTGAATATCATGTGGATGTTAAAATGATGTGTACCTATATGGGCATTCATAGTGTTCTCCTTGGTTTAGCTTTTTCAAAATCATTGAATTAGTAGTGCATTTTGTTGTTATAAACATCAGCCATAATGGCCCTACAAGTTGAAAACGAGAAGATTGACGATTTTGCTTTGTCCAGGCATGTGTGGAATCTCAAACTAGTTGTATTCTTTTATCCGGTACTTCTTTTCTGTTTAACTGTTTTAATTTTGAATTTTTTAGTCAATGATAACAACTTTTGTTTACCTTCTTAAATAGGCACAGCCATTGCTGATGGATCTAATGGAGCTGAAAATGCTGCACAACACATTGGATGATTGCTAATGTGCTGAAATGGTTCAGCATGTAAGAACATCTTCTGAATATAGCTTAAGAGATATGGAGAATTATGTCTTCTTCTCTATGGAAATATGTGGCTGCCAACATGGGTAAAATGCACTCTCAAAATATCGTCAATTTGGCTGTAGAGATTCACGCATGTAAATAACATACACAACAATTAAAATGACGGTAATGCCGAGATAAAATGACTCTTTTTGTTGCAAATGATATCCAAACGTTGAATATCATGTGGATGTTAAAATGATGTGTACCTATATGGGCATTCATAGTGTTCTCCTTGGTTTAGCTTTTGCAAAATCATTGAATTAGTAGTGCATTTTGGGACGTGAATTTTTGGGACATGCGGCTACGCGCTGCCGTTATCCCGGTCGTCCGGCAAGGCGTCGTGATTGCTACTTAATATAGGCCCTGCGCGATACGGTGTGGGTTATTAGCAGGCCGAGGTGAATACGTAGCGATATACTTTACAGGAGTGGGCCATGTCTCATTTATTTTCGTATGAATACTAGCGTGTCTGGTAGGGGCGCCCCTTGCAGGGTTGGTCGGTCATAACTGCTCTGGACGTGGTGCACTGTACTAGCTCTTCTTCAAGCTGTGTCCTATGGGTAAGTAGAAGAACAAGAAGAGCAGAAACGGATGCACAGGTTACGTATTGACACTGAGCTTGCTCCTGCGCTTCTTGGGTACAAGTACGAACACGCTGACTTATATCCATCATGTCCGTCCCTTAGCATGTCAGTATTTTTGGGAGAGAGTTCTGGATCGGGGTGCTAGGGGGCGTGGAGTTGCCTGTTTTCCTGACTTCAACTATTTTTGTTAGCCATTCGGGGAGGCTTACATCGTGCGAGAGGTAACCGAAGATGACCAAACCGACAAGTTCGCAGATTTGTTGGATTCTGTGGAGGCTATTCCAGGAATAGATCTGGTTGACTCAGATGAGGTTAAACATCAGAGGGTGGATAACAGATATGTAGCCCTTGATGATACAGTTGGAGGAGTTAAAAGGGATGATTTGATTATGCCATGTGTTAGAATTATTTTTTTGATTGCAATTTTTTGTTGGTAACTTACCAAGCTGACCACTTTGTACCATGTGTTAGAACTTGTCATCTTAGTCTCACATGTCCTTCTTTTGCCCGATGCGTGCAGGAAAATGAGAGCAGTGATGCATGACGAGCGAACAGCAAGCACTGGAAACGACCCCTAACCTGATTTTCAGATATAACGATTGCACTCCTTTAAAATAACATACTCCACTTGTTTCAAAACACAGATTCCACTCATTTCACTTAATTCAAACAAATAATTTCAATCATTTAAAAAATAAAAATTTCATTAGTTTAGAACAACACAGTTCACTCATTTATTTCACTCCTTTAAAAAAAATCCACTCGTTTCACTCGATTCAAACAAATGTTTCCAATAATTTATTTAAAATGACTTACTTTACTCGTTTATTTCATTCCTTTCAACAACAAAAAAAGATTCCACCCATTTCACTCTATTCAAACAAATATTTTCAATCATTAAAAAAATGATTATGCTCGTTTAAAACAACATTTCACTCATTTCTAAAAACCGATTCCACTCATTTCACTTCATTCAAATAAATAATGTCAATCATTTTCAAAAATAATGATTTCATTCTCTTAGAATGACATATTTCAGTCGTTCATTCAACTCCTTAAAAAAAACAGATTCCGGTCATTTCAAACTAAGAATTTCAATTATTTTCAAAAAATGATTTCACTTGTTTCACAAAACATATTACACTCATTTCAATCAATTAAAAATTAAAAATTACAATCATTTTAAAAACAAAAAGTGATTCACCCCTTTAAAACAACACATTTCACTCTTTTATAATTCACTCGTTTAGAAAGGAAGATTGAAACATTCGCTAGATATCGGTATCGGTGCACTCTTCTGAAAAATTCGCTCTTCTATAAAACTAATTTTACTAAAATAAACTTCAACTCCTTGTCAAGAAACATGTTTTCTCTCATTTTAAGAAAATAAGTACGCTACAATCAAAATCAGACTCGCCTGTCAAACTAAGCCAAAGGGTATCCGTTGGGTGATTTCAAAGACAAAAAGCCCTGAAATGTTTGCATTAATTACTTGCTGGCTGACTTGATGGGCTGCAGGGGGTTCCTGGGTGGTGCAGGCCCGGCTTAATTGACGTATACTCAATTCACTGCTCTTTTGAATGCATGACGTTGCCTTGTGGGCCATCTGCTGGCCAGGGCGTAGGTAATACTCCTGCTATACCGCTTGCATGCATCTCACTATACATGCTAGTCGTATTAGGATGGCACGAATCACATGGAAACGAGCGGGCCTGATACCGACCGCGCGTGCCACCATGTCTACTCATGATTATTCGTGCATTTTGTTGTTATAAACATCAGCCATAATGGCCCTACAAGTTGAAAACGAGAAGATTGACGATTTTGCTTTGTCCAGCTATACATTAGTAGTCAATTTTGTTGTTATAAACATGAATAAGTTGGAGGCTACGTATTGGTATCCAATCAGGTTATTGATGGATTGATGATTTTGCTTTCTCTGGGCGAAGGAACAGCTGCTGCAGTTCTAGCTGGGTCTGTCGCATCGTCGATGTGTTTGGCAGAATTTATAAGTTATCTACCCGAACTTCCTGAACGTGTGCTAAGTTTCTAATGTAACAAGATACTTTTAAATAGACTACTATTTTGCTGTATCTCCCGAGTAATATTTTCAGTCGTATTTCATTGTATCTTGTTTATTTTATATGGTTGTGCTTGGCAGCCCTTGTCATCAGCCAGGATTGAGTTTTGGAGTGCATTTTTTACTCAGTTAACCATAATCAAACATACTGAACAAAATCCAATCGATGGTATATGTCCTCCAAGAAAAATCAAGCACACAACTGGGGAACACACCGTGTAGTATATGTCCTGTATCATGGTAGTAGTAGTGATTGGTTCGACATGATTCACATTGTGGGTTTTAAATTGAGCCATAATGTCTCTATACAAACATTCACACAACTGGGGAACACAAAAAGCTCCATATGCACCGGATGCCTCTATACAATACATTCACACAACTGAGGAACATAAAAATCCATATGAACCGGAAGCAAAGATATGGATGTCGTACAGGAGGAAACTTAGGTGCTTGCAAACCTCATGGGAAAACAAGTGCTTATCTTTAGTACTCCCTCCATAAAGATAACTAAAGGAGTGATCTAAATGCTTTTTGTCATATTTTGTTCGACAACTGCTTCTTACAAAGTATATTGGTGACATTTAACGTAGCAAAAGATGCCATTGGTGTCGAGCGTGCAGGCCAGGGCTTTGTAGCTGAGCCACACAGCGGTTCCACCCGTAACTTAAAAAAATCACAAGTAAATTAAAAAATGAAGTAAATATGCTAAAGAGCATGCAAAAAATCATGGTGAAACAACATTCAAGGAGCTCTACACAAAAAGAAAAACGAGTCTTCAAGCCACACAACATCTTTATTCTTGGTTTTAACTCGGATGCAATGTATAGCATAAGTCCTATAGCCAACAGAGCAGAGATGGTTTACACGCCCCGAGCCTTAGCGATTAGCAATAATTAGTCATGGTATCAGATGCATAGATCTTAACATTTGCTTCTAGAGACTAGTTCTGGCCATTAGATAAGGTCCACAAAAAGCTTGATAATACAATACAAAAACTACTACTAAAGAAACAGATATATATTGTGATCCGCAGAAGACAAGGCACACAGCATATATTTTACAAGGAACCCTGCTGCAAATAGCTTGCACCAGGAAACGGAAAAAGAAGAAAGCCTCGTGATTATTTCCAGCTGCCTTCAAAGTTGGCGGCTCCAGGCAATATAAGCGTATGTTGTCCACGCTAGAAATTCAACCTTGTACTACCCAACAAGAATTGTTAATTTACCTCTTCTGACAGAGGGCTTTCCATATATAAGAACCATCAAGCTGAACCGGTTAACCCGGTTGCCTTCCGCTCCAACCAAAAATTTGCTGGGCTATGGGGGGTTGATCAATCAAGAGCTTTTGCCTCCAAAGCTGCCGAATCCACCCCAGCTAGAGCCAGAGCTACCAGAGTTGCTACCAAACCCGCCAGACCGCCCTGAACCAGAACTCCCAAACCCACCACTTGAGCCGAATCCACCTCCACCACCACCTGATCGGCCAAACCCTGAATCACCGAATCCACCACCACCACCTGATCGGCCAAACCCTGAATCGCCAAATCCACCACCTCCGCCAGACCGACCAAACCCACCACCTGAACGGCCAAAACCGGAATCACCAAACCCACCACCTCTGCTGGAAGAGTTGCCAAAACCACCACCGCGGCCACCAAAACCACCACCACGTGAGCGCCCACCTCCACCTCCACCTCCGAACGAATCATAACCACTAGCCATTGTCAAGTCAGAACCTTCAACATTGATCTTTGGAAGCTGCAAAAAAGAGAACACATTGAGCATAAATGCCATAAGAAAAAACTCAAGCAGCGACTTTAAATGACACAAAATCTCACCTCCGTAAACTTGCCTCCAACGTCATTCTCGATGCCCCTGACAGCTCTACTTTGGTTGTAGCTGTACATCACAATTGCAGTGCCTTTCTTCCCAGCACGGCCAGTACGGCCAGACCTGTGAACAAATATCTCTGAATTGTTTGGCAATTCATAGTGTATCACCTGAAACAAGGAAACACAGCCAGTCAAGGGGTTTGACAGCAGATGTTGCAATGAGATAATGTTGCCAGCTTTAAACAGATTAATAATGCAGTTCTAAATGACAAAAGGAAAGGTAATGACAGAAAAACACTAACCAGATCCACATTTGGAATATCCAAACCACGAGCAGCAACATCAGTGGCAATCAAAGTAGTAAAGCGCCCTTCACGAAATCCTTGAAGTGTCCTCTCTCTCTGTTGTTGTGTAATATCTCCATGAAGAGCCTGACACTGGACACTTTGACTCATAGTGTATGACAACCGATCAGCATCCCTTTTTGTTTGCGTAAATACAATGCACTTGCCACCTTTAGCATGGTCCTGCAATGAACTCACACACACATTACATCATAGAGTGCAGAAAGAAACTTAGATAGCACTTAAGAAAAAAATATTCCATTGATACTACAGAGAAAACATCCTTGCCTGAATCAATTGCCCAAGGACAGCAGGTTTTGCATGATTCTCTGTAGCAATAGACAACAGAGAAATCCCTTCTGCCAGCTTCTGGTCATCTTCACCCACCTAGAAAAGAAATAGTATCATAAACCAAATCCAGCTAGTAGCTATGTATTTTCTTAATTAAACAATGTGCTTATGATGTCATGCAGGTGCAACAAAGAGCAAACTTAACCCATAAATGTTACTTAGTTCATAACTTTGAAGTTTATTAACTTCAAAAATGATTTAACGCTATACAAATCTTCAGGGAAAGACTAAAGAGTTGCAGGCACATCCACACATATTATCAAAACCTGAAATTGACTATGCAAAGTTTCAAAAAAAAACGTGTCTTTGGCATTTACACCACCAGAATAATTTTCTTAATCCTCTTGATACTAACACTAATGCTTATCTTACTAGAAAAGACGCAACAAAAGTCCAAGCCTAACATAACAAAATTGAAGTTACTTCTCATCATAAGTTCCAATGCAAGTAGAGACAGCAAATGCATGACAAATAAGGTCAGATATGGATACACAAATTTTGCAATGAAATCAAAGTTGCAGTGTTCAGTAAAACATGGGTAAGCATCACTCACAAGATCAACTATGACAGGATCTTTGAGGTACTTCTGCATCAGCTTGCGTATCCAGGGTGGCATTGTCGCGGAGAACATCAAGGTTTGACGTTTGGCAGGCACATTTTGCAAAATTTCCTCAACAGCTTCATCAAAACCCACTGACAGCATCTGGTCTGCTTCATCGAGAACAACAAACTGGACATTTGACAAATTCAGAGCACGTCTATTTAGCAGATCAATTACCCGTCCAGGTGTCCCAACAACTACATCAACACCCTGGCTAAGTACTTTCATTTGTTGCTGAATTGGAGTGCCTCCATATACACAGAGTGTATCCAGCCGGGAAGAATCAACAAATTCTTTCTCAACTTGTTTTGCAAGTTCCCGTGTTGGTGCCAAACATATCGCCAGGGGATATATTCCAGGTCTGTGAATCCAGAGATTCAATTGAGGTGACAATGCAACACAAGATGGCACTAAAAGGAGTAGAGGGAAAATGAATAATGATTGATGCGAAAAATGTCCAAACTTACTTGTTAGCTGCGTTATGGCGAATAATTGCATCCATTATGGGGATTCCAAATGCCAAAGTTTTCCCTGTCCCCGTTTTGGCACGGCCAACCATATCCTTGCCTTGCATTGCTGGCTCAAGGACAGCTCTCTACACATCACAGCAAAAGGAAGGGGATTTTAACATCCAAAACACAAGGCATCCACTAATGGTGTGATCATGTAAGCAGTAAACAATCTACCCTACTGCCAGGAGAATACTGAAAGATGACAAACATAAAGGTACGCACAAACAGATAAAAAATTGGACCTATACAGGGATGGTTTGATTGACTCAATCTAGAAGCAGAAGTAAAAAAAAACAACTGAGCATGCATAACTATTATCACAAGAGAAAGGGACACGCAAGCACATAATAATACAGAGTGATAATCGCAACTGCTGAACAATATGATGCAACCTTAAATTTTTTGTCTCTCGTTAGAAATTACAAATTAATTAATTAAGGTTCCATAGACTAACTTATATAGTGTATAAATTTCACTGCAATAAAACATCTGTCCATTCAGAACGAACCAAAAGATCACAGTTGCCTCGCATAGGGCAGTGAGGTAGTGGAAAACCACACAAAACTATCATAGTGGGGAAGAACTGCTCCGCAGTTCCGCGCATCAGAGCAAGCCTCCTTCTGAGCTATGTTCAGAATTAATTAACTGCGGAGAAGTTACAACATTCCAAAAAGAGGAAATGTTCTCGTTCCTACAGAACACAATTAACTGGGCAGCAATCAATCAAGCAGTAGCCCCAGAGAGCAAACAAACCACGGACGATCAAAGGAGGTAGTAATCACGTTCCAATCGAAGAGAGGGGGAAAAGGCTGCGTGCCTGCCTGCTCCCCTTACCTGGATGGGGAACAGCTTGGTGATGCCCTTGGCGGAGAGCTTGTCGACGATCTCGGACGAGATCCCGAGCTTTGCGATCTCAAGCCCCTCCTCCTTGGCGCCGGCGCCGGCCCCAGCCACGCCCCCCGCGGGCTTCCTCTTATCGTCGTAGTTCCACCCCTCGTCCGCCGCGAACTGAGCGTGCGCCCCGGCCCGCGCGGCCCCCGTCTCCCGGAACCCGAGCGGGGCCGGCCTGGAGTGGAACCACATCGCCGGCGGCGGGAGCGGCGACCGCAGCGGCAGGGCCGACGCCGACGCCCCGGCGGCGGAGGGGCCCGCCGGGTGCTGCAGCAGCGCGGCCAGGATGGCCGACGCGGCGCGCCTCCGGAGGGGATCCGCGCGGCGGATCATGGCGTACATCCTGGCTGGCCCTGGCTGCTGCGGCGGCGGCTAGGGTTTATGGCGGCGGCGGGGTTTAGGGTTCTGGGGAGGAGGAGGGGGGGACGAGGAGTGGAGAGGGGGAGAGAGGGAATGGGGTTGGGTTAATAGCCAGGCACCACGAGAGATATTTCTGCGGCTCCGGCGCGCGCGTACGGGGCGGAAATATCCCCTGCTCCCACGGACACCGCCGGGTGGGGTCAGGAAGTCACCACCCAGGTGGGGCCCATCTGTACGTGATACGGTGGAGATTGCCTGGGGTTGTTGCGGGTGCCTCTAGCAGTAGCTGGGGTGAGTGAAGAGGTTACGCGGGAGTGCGGAGCGGATGTGAGACGTAGGGAATGACTTGTGGAGCCACGAGCTTGGCGTGCCCGGGTGTCAGTGGGCTAAGGGTAGGAGGAGGTTTATGACGACGCATTGCTTGGAGGAAAAGCTATGGCGGTTTAGGAGGCCCTGGGCTTATTGCTCGGCTGGGTTGTTTCGCATGGGCTGTTGAATGTCGTGCGAATTCTTTTGAATGGGCCGGGTGTCAGGTGCTGAAAATTATTTTAGTTTGTAGTTTAATTATTATTTTTCAGCAAAAAACATGCGCAAATTTATATAGCGTTTGTAAGTGTTGTGATCAAGAATTAGCTGCTTAGCTTCAACAGTCACGAGCATAGAAATGCAGAGATAGTTCCTGAGCTTCACCAATATCGTGAGGCTGCAAGCGCCCTCCTTGGTCTTTCTGTATGGAACAAAGATGGAAGGGAGGAAAGCTAAGGCCAACTACAATGCACGGGCCCATTTTGTCTGGTTGTGTCCGTTTAGGTCTGCACGGGCAAAAAGCATGGACGAACACAGCAACCCATTTCATTTGTATGTCTGTTTGTGCCCGTTTTGACCCATTTTTGCTCCAAATTTAAAAAGAAAGTTGACAAACTTAAAAAGTGTTCATGGTTTTTGAAAAGAAAATTCACAAACTTAAAAAATTTATGAATTTGAAAAAAAAGTTCATCGATATTGAAAACAATTCATCAAATTTTTTAAAGAAGTTCATTGCATTGGAAAACTTCCAGGCAGGAAAATATTGCTTTTGGGAAAAACACAAAAAATAAAAAACATTGATTTTGAAAGAAAGTTCATCGATTGTGAAAAAAATCATTGATTTGAAAAATGTTCACAAAAGTAGGAAAATATTATCATTTTCTTAAAGTTCATCAAATTTTAAAATAAGTTCATGCAATTTGAAAAAAATCCCAATTCGAAACACGAAAATAAACGAAAAGAAAAACAAATGAGCCGGGCTGCGAACTGGACCTAGTGCATAGGGGGTGTGCGCCCTGTATGGATTACCCTATAAACGACGCTCCCCCTGCCTCCCTCAAAATATCTTTTAAATGGCACTTAAGGCGCCGATTAGGAAATGCATGTGACAAAACCGAGGACAGCTATGCAAAAGCCAATCATCGAAATCATTAGTTGAGGAGTGTTGGGGAACGCAGTAATTTAAAAAAAAAATCCTACGCACATGCAAGATCCATCTAGGTGATGCATAGCAATAAAAGGAGAGAGTGTTGTTCACGTACCCTCGTAGACCGTAAGCGGGAGCGTTATGACAACGCGGTTGATGTAGTCGTACGTCTTCACGATCCGACCGATCCTAGCACCGAAGGTACGACACCTCCGCGATCTGCACACGTTTAGCTTGGTGGCATCCCACTAATTCTAGATCCAGCTGAGGTCGAAGGAGAGTTTTGTCAGCACGACGGCGTGATGACGGTGATGACTAAGTTACCGGCGCAGGGCTTCGCCTAAACTCTACAACGATATGATCGAAGTATAATTCTGTAGAGGAGGGCACCGCACACGGCTAAACAATTAACTAGTGTGTTCTAGGGTGCCCCCTCCCCACATATATAAAGAAGGAAGGAGAAGGCCGGCCGGCCCTCCTTGGCGCGCCCCCAGGAGGGGAATCCTACTAGGACTCCAAGTCCTAGTAGGTTCCCACCAAAAGGGAGAGAGGGGGAAGGAAGGAGAGGAGCGAGGAAAGAAAAAGGGGGCACCGCCTCCCTTCCTAGTCCAATTCAGACTCAAGGGGAGGGGGCGCGGCCTGCCCTGGCCGCCCCTCTCTCTCCACTAAGGCCCATCGAGACCCATTAGTTCACCCGGGGTTTCCGATAACTCTCCGGCACTCTGGTTTTATTCGAAACTTCTCTGGAACACTTCCGGTGTCCGAACATATCTGTCCAATATATCGATCTTTATGTCTCGACCATTTCGAGACTTTTCGTCATGTCCGTGATCATATCCGGGACTCCGAACTACCTTTCGTACATCACAACACATTAACTCATAATACCGATCGTCACCGAACGTTAAGCGTGTGGACCCTACGGGTTCGAGAACTATGTAGACATGACCGAGACTCATCTCCGGTCAATAACCAATAGCGGAACCTGGATGCTCATATTGATTCCTACATATTCTACGAAGATCTTTATCGGTCAAACCGCATAACAACATACGTTGTTCCCTTTGTCATCGGTATGTTACTTGTCCGAGATTCGATCGTCGGTATCTCAATACCTAGTTCAATCTCATTACCGGCAAGTCTCTTTACTCGTTTCGTAATGCATCATCCCACAACTAACTCATTACTCACATTGCTTGCAAGGCTTATAGTGATGTGCATTACCGAGAGGGCCCAGAGATACCTCTCCGAAACTCGGAGTGACAAATCCTAATCTCGATCTATGCCAACCCAACAAACACCTTCGGAGACACCTGTAGAGCATCTTTATAATCACCCAGTTACGTTGTGACGTTTGATAGCACACAAGGTGTTCCTCCGGTATTCAGGGGTTGCATAATCTCATAGTCAGAGGAACATGTATAAGTTATGGAGAAAGTAATAGCAACAAACTAAACGATCATCGTGCTAAGCTAACGGATGGGTCAAATCAATCACATCATTCTCTAATGATGTGATCCCGTTAATCAAATGACAACTCATGTCTATGGTTAGGAAACATAATCATCATTGATTCAACGAGCTAGTCAAGTAGAGACAAACTAGTGACACTCATTTTGTCTATGTATTCACACATGTACTAAGTTTCCTATTAATACAATTCTAGCATGAATAATAAATATTTATCATGATATAAAGAAATATAAATAACAACTTTCTTATTGCCTCATATTTCCTTCAAGGAGTACTCATTGCAAAAATCGCTCCAACTCCCCAGGTTGCGACAAGTGGCGCACATGCAGTGTGCCACTTGTTGCAACCTGGGAGTTTTCCCTTTTTTCGTAGATCTGTTTATTCAAAACGTTTTATCTCTCAAACCATACGTCCAAATCTCAAACCGCTTTCACCGTTGGATTCCTCGCGTCGAGATCTTTAAAACTAGATCCCATGTTGATAGGTTTTGACAAACTTTTTTTCATGAAAAAATCAGACGAAATAACCGAACCGGGAGCACAAGTTTTTCCCTTTCCGAAAAAGGCACGCCCGTGCCTCTCATGAAATCACAACCGTGACTCTCGCGGAAGGAAAAAAGAAGAGAAAACACGTTTTTTCCGTTTTCGAGGAGGCACAGCCGTGACTCTCGCGAAAGCACACCCGTGTCTCTGGCGGAAGCAAAACCGTGACTCTCGCGAAAGGAAAAAGACAGAAAACACGTTTTTTTCCATTTCCGAGAGGCACGGCCGTGACCCTCGCGAAAGCACAACCGTGTCTCTCAGGGAAGCAAAACCGTGACTCTCGTGAAAGGCAAAAAACAGAAAAACGCGTTTTTTATTTCATTTCCGAGAGGCACGGTCGTGACTCTCGCGAAAGCACAACCATGCCTCGCGTGGAAGCAAAACCGTGACTCTTGCGAAAGGAAAAAAACAGAAAATGTATTTTTTTTCATTTCCGAGAGGCACGGCCGTGACTCTCGCGAAAGCAAAACCGTGCCTCTCGCAGAAGGAAAACCGTGACTCTCGCGAAAGGAAAAAAGAAAACGTGTTTTTCGCACAAAAAACACACTTTTTTGATCGAAAAGCTAAAGAAGACCAGTGGAAAACCAAAACATCGAAAAAAAATCGGAAAAAACATTTAAATAGCCAAAAACGCATGCGAAAAAAAATCCGGAGAAAGCGTCCAGAGCGCGACACGTGGGGAATGACTGAGAGCACGCTAAGTGACGCTGATTGTTGCGAGGCTCCCCAAGAAGCGCTCGTTAACTAGTGGCTTCCGCCTCGACAGGAAAAAAAAGGTTAGGACAACGGAGCCAGCAACAGATGGATAACAGCTCTTATAACAATTACGTAGTCGCTTGCGACTGGGCCGGCCCATTAAGCCATGTCACTCCTATCATATTTAATATCAAAAAATAAATAAGTAACGTAAAAATACTAGAAACAAAATAGTACATGATACATGAGGACTCAAACTCAAGACCTCCAACTTGAAGTCAAGCGCTGATAGCCACTCCACCCGACTGCCACTTGAGGTATATTCAAGCTCAAAATATATAAGAAAACACAAAAGAATTAATACATATGAAATATTTTGTGAAAACATGCAAAATTTATTAAAAAATGTGAACAATTTTGAAATGCCCAATAGTTTTGAATATCTGGACGAAATTTTAGCAAATATTTTTCTGAAATTTGTAAAATTTCGAAATATGTTGTGATTTTATTTATTTTTTGGTTTTTGTTTTTCTCGTTTTTCTTCTATTTTTTACTTTCTCTCTTTTCATTTTCTTTGCTTTATTAAATTTCTGAACTATTTTTAAGTCAACAACCTTTTTCTTAAATCCATGAACTTTTCAAATTCATGAATATTTTCTTAAATTTGTGAACTTTGTTTCCAAATCCATGAACTTTTCTTCAATCCATGTACTCTTTTCAACTTTCACGAACATTTGTCAAAGCCCGCGATATTTTTTTCAAATTCATGAACATTTGGTTCCAAATTGATGAACTTTTTTTTGAATTCGCAAACGCTTGGGTCGGCCCAACAATCACCCGGCGGGAGTGATGTCATCGCCTAGTTGAAACAATGCCTGAACTTATTTTTCAATTTCTATTTTTCCGTTTTTCTTTCCTCTTTTCGTTAGTTCATTGTTTTTCTTTTTAAACTTTATTATTCTTTTTGAAATCTGTTTAAAAATTCGAATAGTTTTGGAATAACATGGGCATTCAAATTAGAAAAAAGTACATGCTCACGGATGCACCCGTCTCGCCTAGTCTGGCACACTCATAATACTGGTATTGTTTGGGCTATGGATAAATGACCCCATGCAGCAGCATGACATGGAGATATAAGGCATCGATGACAGGTTTGAACGACTTCTGACGTGGTTTGCACGTTGTGACATGTTTGGCCATTTATCGGTCTTTTTTCACTGAGAAAACGGCAGAAAATGCAGAACTTGTCAAAATCCAAACAATTTGGCATGATGCCTTGAACTCGTCATAAGGTGGGTGGAAATTTTTTGGGCCATTTGATGGATGTCGAAAAATAATGTGCTTTCAAACAGTCCCTTCTGGCCCTACTCGAACACCCTCCATTGCATGTGGTCTATTTTTGGACATCCTTCAAATGACTTCAACCTTGCAAAAACGTGGGCATGACCATGGTAGGTCCATGCTTGATTTGAGCGACTTTCGACACCATATGCAAGTTGCCACATGTCCAGCCATTTTATCGACCTTTTTGACCGAAAAAACTTCAGAAAATGCCAAATTTGTCGAAGACAAAAACAACTTGGCATGGTGCCTTTAATTGGTCATGCAAGGCCATAAAAAATTGTGGTCATTTCAAAGATGTGAAGAAATAGCGTGCTCTCAGATAGAGCCTTCTGGCCTACCCAGCTTTGTATGCATTTTCTAGCCCCCCCCCCCCCCCCCCGCAACCAAATTTGGCTCCATTTGGTTAATTTGAAAAAAGACAAGGTAGTCCCCCACGCAAAATTTGAATGAATTCTGACACCGAACGCACGTTGCATCATGTTCAGCATGTGTTTTACTATTTTTTCACCGGGAAAACCCTAAATAATGCATAAAATGTCATAAACCAACAAAACTTGGCATGCATGCTAGCCATGGTGACGCCAATGTGTGAAAAAATTGAGTTCGTTTGGTGGAGGTAAAAAAGTGCTCCGAGACTTGCCATGTCGGCCTACCCGAACGGTATTGTACATGTTGTGTTGCTACCATGCATGAAAATGACACCAAATTTTACAGTTGTGTCATGCCTGTAAGGGCATATTTATCCCTAAGTGTTTTGGTGATTGATGACAACACATTTGCGGACTAATCGTGTGCCTTGAGTATTCCAGACACTTCATTGCTAGGCACAAGACGGTTGGGTGCCCCTCGAAGACTGATGAAGACGGCGTCTTTTCTACGTTTCTTTTTGGTGGATTTGAGTCGTAGGAAAGCCGTACTATTAAGAGGGGGTCCACGTTGGAAAGGTTTGGGTGGAATCATCACGTACACGTCTCCTTCTTGTCCCCTCCTTTTTCCTTGGAGCTTCCTCCGTTTTCTTGCCTCCCTTGTCTGGCCGCTGTGGTTGGTCGCGGTAGTACTGCTCCCAGGAAAACGGTAGTACCGTAGGCATCCGCGGTAGTACCGCGCGGTGGCGCGGTAGTACCGCAGGTGCCCACGGCAGTACCGTTCCCCTGGAGCCGCACTACCGCTGCCCACCAGGCTAGTGCCGCCCCTTTGCGGTAGTAGGGGCGGATGTAATTTTTTACATCCACACCTACCGCGGTAGTACCATTTTCGCCGAGTGGTAGTACCGCTCTATGCAGTCAGGCAGTAGTACCGCCCCTCGACAGTACTACTGTGTCGGGTTTTTGCTACTTCCGTTTCTTCGCGGAAGTAGGCACGGAAGTTCCCTTCCCCCTGGCTGGGTTTTTTTGCCTTGCGGTAGTACCGCATGGGGGGCGCGGTAGTACCGCCCCCATCTCCTGCGCGTCTGTTTATCTTTACTGTCGTTGGGGTTGCGGCAGTACCGTGGGTCGGTACGGTAGTACCGCACAGCCGTGCGATAGTACCGCTTGGTTGCAAGCTGTTGTACCGCGCGGCCTTGCGGTAGTACCGCTGGCCGCGGGCTGGTTGGTGGGTAACGGTTGGATCCTTGTCCCACACTATATAAGGGGTCCCCTTCTTCCCCGTTGACTTACCTCTTCCACCCCCAAGCTCCATTATTGCTCTAAGCTCCATTTTCGCCCGATCTCACTCCCTAGCCGACCAAACTTGTTGATTTGCTCGGGAGTGGTTGAGAAGGCTTCGATCTACACTTCCACCAAGAGATATTTGATTCCCCCCACTAATCCCTTGCGGATCTTGTTACTCTTGGGTGTTTGAGCATCCTAGACGGTTGAGGTCACCGCGAAGCCATAGTCCATTGTGGTGAAGCTTCGTGGTGTCGTTGGGAGCCTCCAATTGAGTTGTGGAGATTGCCCCAACCTAGTTTGTAAAGGTTCAGTTGCCGCCTCCAAGGGCACCAATAGTGGAATCACGGCATCTTGCATTGTGTGAGGGCGTGAGGAGAATACGGTGGCCCTAGTGGCTTCTTGGGGAGCATTGTGCCTCCACACCGCTCCAACGGAGACGTACTTCCTCTCAAAGGGAAGGAACTTCGGCAACACATCCTCGTCTCTACCGTCTCCACTCTTGGTTCTCTCGTGCCTTTACTTGTGCAAGCTTATTTGTTTCATATATCTTGCTTGCTTGTGTTCCTATCCTTGTTGCATCATATAGGTTGCTCACCTAGTTGCATATCTATACAACCTACTTTGATGCAAAGTTTAAATTGTTAAAGAAAAGCTAAAATTGTTAGTTGCCTATTCACCCCCCCTCTAGTCAACCATATCGATGCTTTCAATTGGTATCAGAGCCTCGTCTCTTTATTAAGGACTTTACCGTCCAAAGAGTATGGTTGATACCGCGGACGGTGTGGAGGAACACTCCGGTGTGAATCCGACCTCGTCTACGGGCGATGGGGGAACCTTGGTCTCTCGTGAGGAGTTCAATGTGGCCTTGGAGACATTGAAAACCTCCATGACGACCGAAGTTGAAAGCATGTTTACTAAATTTCTTGAGGGGCTTAAACTATCCACCGCACCGTTGAAAGTGGGTGACCCCACCGACAAGGTGACGGATGCTATCCCCGACAAGGGGGAAGCTAGTAGTGAAAAGGCTCCTTCTTCTAGTGGTAAAAATGGCACCGACATCTTTGCTCATGTGGAACCACCACTTGTTTATGGTGGACCGGTTCCTTCCACTCATTTGAATCATGTCGGTCCTCCCCATAAGATTGTGAAAAATGAGGACTTTGATTCTTGGGTTTACCGCTTTAAACGTCATTTAAATCATGTGAACACTAACCTTTGGAGAATCATTGAAGAAGGTTTCTATCCGCATGATCCAAGCAACTTCACTCCTCGAGAAGCCGCGGACAATCAATTCAATGAAAATGCTCTCTTCATCATTCAAGATGCAATTCCACCCGAAGACCTACCTCATCTTCGTCCCTTCGCCTTGGCCAAAGATGCATGGCATTGTGTTATCTCTCTCTACCCGGGAAGCGCAAGCATTCAACGCTCCAACTATGAAGTGGTGCAAGATGAGGCCGATGAGTTTGCAATGAAAGAAGATGAAGAACCTCGTGAGCTTTATCGGAGAGTAACCAAACTCGCGGTCTCACTACGAGATCACGGGAGCAAGGACATGGATGATAATTGGATCAAGCGCAAATTCCTCAAGGCAATGATGCCCTATCACAAGGCCATGTCCTCCGTCATTCGTCAAAGACCGGACTTCCACACTTTGACCTCAAGTGAAGTGTTGGATGAGTTTGTGGCCATGAACATTTTGGACAAGACCGCCGGCAATGCGGTGCTTCGTTCTCAAAGGGCAAAGAAGCCTAACCTTGCATTGAAGGCCAAGCTCACCGTTGAAGAAGAAGAAGAGGAGAGCAACCCCGAAGATACGAAGTGTGCGTATCATGAACACATGGCACTTGCTTCAAGGCAATTTTGGAGCAAGAAAAACTCGAGGCCAAACTTTAGCAAAAACAACTCAAGTGGCACGAAGAGCAAGCAACGTGTAAGGACTTGCTACAATTGTGGCAACGTGAGTCATTTTGTTGCGGAGTGCCCGTATGAGAAGAGGGAAGACAATGGTGGCAAGCTCATCCGAAAGGACAAGGCCAGGTCGTTCCCCAACAAGAGCAACTTCACCAAGAAGACTCCTCCCAAGGCATTGGTGGTACAAGAAGAGTACAATGAGGATGATGACGATGATGAAAGTGATGAGTCGGTTGCCATGGCCTCCGTTGCCATTGCGACGACTCCACGGGTGTCTCTCTTCGACTCACCCAATGAGAGCATCACCGCCAAGTGCCTCATGGCTAAAGCCACCAACAAGGTAACCTCCAACATCAAAACTACCATCATTAATCATCCTTCTCTGACGGATAGCATTAATGAACTTGAGGAAGCTAATGTGGAGGCTAATGAGTTTGAGGCCTTTATGGGCAAACTCAAGGGAAAATCCAAGAAGCACTTTGTTGCTCTCTTGGAACAACTTGGTGAAGCCAATGACATGATCGAGGCTCACGAAAACACCATCACTAAGATGGAAGGGCATAGTCGTGACTATGCCGATGAGATTTCAGATCTTTCCAATGCTCTTGAGGAAGAGCGTGGTCTTCGTTTGGCTCTTGAGGAGTCACACAACATTGATCATGCTAAGTTAAAGAAAGATTATGATCATGTCCTCGTTGTTTCTCATGTGCTAAACTTCGAGAAGGCCGAACTTGAGGTTGATCTTGCTAGACTCAAAGAGGAGTTTGATCTACTTGACAAGGCTCACAAGGTCTTGAAGGGTGCTCATGCTAGCCTCAAAGAGTCTCATGATCAACTTCAAGTAAAGCTAACCAAGGAAAAAGCCACTTTCCCTCGTATGATGTTAATTGATAATGCAAATGCTACTAACCCGTGTTGTGAGCATGTGCATCTCGTTGAGGAGAACGCTAAGCTAAAGGGGCAACTTGAGAGAGGTCTTGCGACTTGCATAGAAGGCAAGAAGAACCTCAATGATCTCTTGATCAACCAAAAGGGAGTTGTGGCCAAGGAAGGGGTTGGGTACATGCCCGACTCCAAGAACAAGAAGAAGAATGACAAGACCAAATGACCTCCTCCTCTCATGCAAACCTTTGTGAAGGAGGGAGAGAGTGCCTCCGAGGAGAAGAAGAAGAACAATGCAAAGGGTGGCAATGTCAAGAAGGGCAATGCCACGCCTCCCAACAAAGCCGGCGATTTTAATCCTTCTTATGTGTTATGCCGTGCTAGTGATGGGCATGTTCATGCCAAATTTGTTGGTTCTCTTCATGAATACATTGAATGGTCTATTTGGGTTCCAAAGACCCTTGTTACTAACATAAAAGGACCCATTACAAAATGGGTACCTAAAACCAAGCATTGATCTCTTGTAGGTGTTTGCTTCCGGTGGGGGATCATGGTTGCTCGATAGCGGAGCTACAAATCATATGACCGGAAGCAAGGACTTGGTGGTGGACGTGCACAAGGTTCCATCTATGCCCACCAATGTCGAGTGGGGTGACGCCTCATCTTCTAAGGTATTGGGACTTGGCAAGGTGGTCATCTCTCATGATCTCACGATCGAGAAGGTCATGCTTGTTGAGTCCCTTGCATACAATTCACTTTCCGTCCGTCAACTTGCAATCATGGGCTTTGCCACTTTCTTTGATATCGATACCGTGGCCCTCTTATGGAGCAAGACTCTTAAAGTAGCCTTTGTTGGGCATGTCGAGAACGGTCTATATGTGATTAACTTTTCGGAGCGACCCACTAAGACTGCGACGTGCCTAATGGCTAAAGTTGATGTGGGATGGCTTTGGCATCGCCATTTAGCCCATGTCAATATGAGATCTTTGCAAAGTCTCCTCAAGGGGGACCATGTCTGTGGACTAATGAATGTTAGTTTTGCTAAAGATCGTGCTTGCAGTGCTTGTATCGAAGGAAAGCTACATGAGAAGTGTCGGTGTCAAAACCGGCGGATCTCGGGTAGGGGGTCCCGAACTGTGCGTCTAGGCCGGATGGTAACAAGAGGCAAGGAACACGATGTTTTACCCAGGTTCGGGCCCTCTCGATGGAGGTAAAACACTACGTCCTGCTTGATTAATATTGATGATATGGGTAGTACAAGAGTAGATCTACCACGAGATCAAGGAGGCTAAACCCTAGAAGCTAGCCTATGGTATGATTGTTGTCTATGGAGTTGATGAAGTTGTCCTACGGACTAAAACCCTCCAGTTTATATAGACATCGAATAGGGTTAGGGTTACATAGAGTCGGTTACAATGGTAGGAGATCTTGAATATCCGCATAGCCAAGCTTGCCTTCCACGCCAAGGAAAGTCCCATCCGGACACGGGACGTAGTCTTCAATCTTGTATCTTCATAGTCCAGGAGTCCGGCTAAAAGTATAGTCCGGCTACCCGAACACCCCCTAATCCAGGACTCCCTCAGTAGCCCCTGAACCAGGCTTCAATGATGACGAGTCCGACGCGCAAATTGTCTTCGGCATTGCAAGGCGGGTTCCTCCTCCAAGTCTTTCATAGAAGATTGTAAACACCAAGAGTAGTGTCCGGCTCTGCAAAATAAGCTTCCACATATTGCCATAGAGAGAATAATATTAACACAAATCAAATCTGCTGACGTATTCCGCAGTGCGCCATCTCACTAAGGCCAAGTCCTTTACTCAAATCGTTTTTACTTTTCCACCTCAGCGTGTTTTGCGAGGCGGCTTCCTTGGCACGTCTCGTTGAAGCAGAGATCGTGTACCCCCATTTTACAGGATTCTCATCAATACGGACATGGGTAACCCAACCGCGCCACTTATCACGGCGCTTGGGAGGCAAGCAAGTTTTACTAGGTAGGTGGGGACGCACAACCGCATCCTCTCATATAAGGGGATAAGGATCCACCTTTTTACCTACGCCTTCTTCCTCCTTTGCCTATCCATCTCCTGCGCACTCAAGCTCCAGCGCCCAAGCCCGCACTTCCCACCTCAACCTTCTCCAGCAATGTCCGGAGCGGGAGGTAAGTGGATGGTCTCCTCCGCCACAGAGGGCCAAGTCAAAAAGCTAAGGAAGGCCGGATACTTGTCCAAGGACATCGCGCACCGGCTTCCCGAGGAGGGGCAGCTTCTCCCCACCCCAAGCCCCATGAGAGGGTAGTATTCCTTCCCCACTTCCTCCGCGGACTGGGTTTTCCACTCCACCCATTTGTCCGGGGGCTCATGTTCTACTATGGCCTGGATTTCCATGATCTGGCCCCGAACTTCATCCTCAACATCTCGGCGTTTATCGTCGTGTGCGAGGCTTTTCTCCGCGTCCGTCCCCATTTCGGCCTCTGGCTCAAGACCTTCAACGTCAAGCCCAAGGTGGTGCGTGGCAGCCAGGCGGAGTGCGGAGGTGCCATGGCGGGCAAGATGGCCAACGTCCTATGGTTCGAGGGCTCTTTTGTGGAGACCCTGAAGGGGTGGCAATCCGGGTGGTTTTACATCACCGAGCCATGCGATCCGAAATGGACCGCAGCCCCCGAGTTCCGATCCGGACCCCCCACGTGGCTTATGTCCTAGAAAGAGACGGGCCTGTCATGGGGCAATGAAAAAGAGGTGACCGGATTGCAAACATGCATCCAGTCCCTGGTGAACAAGCTAGTCCGGCTTGTTAATGTAATCCAGGTTATGCTTGTCCGCCGGATCCTCCCGTGCCAACAACGGGATTTCAATCTGTGGGAGTTCAACCCGGCGCAGCATCAAACCCTCAACAGGCTCTTCGACACGACGTACGAAGATGCCGGGAAGATGCTATTCAAGGGCGCCGAGGCTCCCGCATCCGCTTTCGGGGACCGCGGATACAGCTCGCAGCGTCATGCTAACGAGGTAAGCCATCTACACCTTTTACAGGATGTTTAAGCTTTTTTCATAGTTTGACTCTATGCGGGATCTAAACTCCCTTACCTGTGACAGGCTTGGCGGGCGATATCCGGACCGGTTAACTGTCCGGCTCCGCTGCCCGAAGACCCAACCCCTGGTTCCGGCGCCTTATGTGGTGCCGGAGAAGAAGGCCAAGAAGAAGAAGACCACAGGGACTCGAAAGAGTTCCCGTAATATGGTGGTGTCGGACTCGTCATCTGACGAGTCCGAGACGCACTCCTCCCGTTAAAACGAGGAGGAGGAAGAAGAAACCTCTCCCCCTCCAGCGGGGGAAGGAAAGAAGAGGAAGGCCGCCCCAACGGGGGAGGCCGAAGGGTCCAGGAAGAGGAAGACCCCTCTGCCGGACTACTCCCCCGACGCCGAAGAGGACGAAGAGGAGTGGCCAGACAGGGCCAAGCGTCCGGCGAAATCGTAAGTTCGGATACCAGAGTAACTCATGACGTTCCTTTGTTGCATAGCTTTCCCTAATATCGAATATAATTATGCAGCCCGCCCCGGACCGGACTCGACGAATCGTCGGGCGGCTCCCTGGACTCATCGGACGTGAACTCAGTTCCGCCCGCTGCCTCCCCCCGCACTGTAGACAACACCGAAGTGGCATCGTGACAAGCTCCGGGGCAGGAGGAGGTGGTCCCAGAGGAGCCGCAAGGCAACCTCCCGGACTCCAGGAGTGAAGGGGACAAGACCCCTCAGGGCTCCAAGTCTGGCTTTGAGCCGGACACCGCACCGGAATCTACAACAGTTCCGGGCCGCGGTAGGCGAACTCCTTCCAAGAGGGGTAAGCCTTCTGAGCCGGCAGCCTCCGTCCAACCGGAGGTGCCGGACAATCTGCTGGAGGTGCTTGACGGCGCCTCCATCGGCGAGGAGCACCGTACTATTATGAGTACGGTGATCCAGAAGGTTCAGTCCGCCAAGAGCGGACTGACTGAAGCTTGCGCTAGCCTTCTGACAGGCTTCGAGGTAAGTAAAAATATGTAAAAATATAACCGCATAGACAGTAGCCCCTGATGCTCTGTTTGGCGTTCAGAAAGAAAAGCTGAATAGAGGATCTATTAAATTTCGCAGGAGTCTAACAACAAAGAGTCAATATGCGTATGCAGGCTTCGCTGCTAGCCATCGCCGCACTGATTGCGGAGGTGGGTGCCCTGAAACAGGGCCTCGAGCGGACCGAGCAAGAGCTCGGCCTTGCCAAACGGCAGCTCGAGGAGAAAGAAGGTAAGAAATACCTTACAGAAAAAGTGCCTATAAAAAGACGTGATTGCAAAAAATAACAGGATTGTACTGCTTATTGTAGGGGCCACGACTGAGGTGGCGACCCTCAAGCAGGCGCTGTCCGAGGCCGAAAAGAAAACGGCCGCGGAGTGCACCAAGCGAGAGAAACTTGAGGCCCAGGTCGGCGAGGTGCAGCAGGAGCTTCAGGTTCTCATGAAAAAACATGAGGGTTTGGAGCTTGAGTCCAAGACGCAAGCGTCCGAGCTCCCGGCGGCCCTTGAGACTGCCAAGTCCGCTAAGGCCAAAGCCCAAAGGGCCCTCCAAGAGTTGGAGGAGATGAAGAAGATAGCGGCGGGTAAGGCATTCTTTATGCAAAGCAAAAGTATAAAAGTAAAGTACTTGTTACTTACCCGAATTCGGAGCTCTCCAGGGGCATTCGCGGATCTTCCCCGCAGCGTATCCGATGCCGCCGCATTCTACCGAGCCGAAGAGGGCAGCTCGACGGAGAAGGTATTCTGGTCTCAGTATGCTGAGGCCGGACACCCTGTGCCCTTGAGCGACCAGCTGAAACAGCTGGTCGAGCTCCACAAGGCGGCCGAACAGGCCATGAAGGGCTTCATAGTTCGGCTGTGGCCCGGAGAGGCCCTGCCTGGGAGCTACTTCGGGCTAGTGCGGCGACTGGTGGAGGCCTGTCCAAGGCTCGAGGTCATCAAGCGCTCTGTCTGCATCGAAGGTGCCCGTAGGGCCCTTGCCCGTGCAAAGGTGCACTGGGGTAAGCTGGAGGTGAGAAGCTTGTGCGGGACGGGCCGCCGCCGGGGAAGGAGCATCGCAAACCCGAGAACTATTATAAGGATGTTCTTGCGGGTGCCCGCCTTGTGGCGGATGAATGTACCAAGGATGTAATTTTTGAATGAACTCGCTCGTGTTTATCCTGTGCGCTGAAAACTTGTTCATATGCGCTAAGCAATGCTTATTGAATTTAAAATATTACTTTCTGTGCGGCCGTTTATCAAAAATTGAGAGATGGCCAGTCGTCGGCTTCTGCCCCCATGCCACTAGTGCTGGGGTGTTCGGGATAAACCCGAGGGCTCTTTTTCCCATAGTTGGGTCCTTCGAGGGAGGCGCTCAGCACAACGAACCAGGCAATCGGACTATAATGCTTGAACACTCTCACTTAGCCATAGAACTCTATAATTTTAAATTTCAGCGAAGCCCCTAGTTCGGAAGACGGAGTTCGGGGCGCTATCCACGCCTTGGCCGGACAAAGCCAGCTCCTCGCTCGAAGTGGCATAAGCCTTTAGGGACTCGAAAAACCTCTCGAACAGCGACCGGTCTCTCGCCACATCATGACAGTCAGTTTTAGCTTTCTCCACTGAGGTGCTTAACCCAGCTCAATCGGGGCACAATCGCAGTGGTTTTCCTAGTGCTACCTTAGCCGATATAGCGGAAAGTAAGGCACCAAAACATAGGAGCCAGGCAAACCCAACTATTGACCCAAATCATGATTCGGAGCCGATGCATATAGTGCTATAAGTTCGGGGTGCCGCACTTGTGAAAGTGTACGGACTTCTCACGCCATATTAATGGGTACTAAAGCCCCTGGCGTATTTTGCCGTACCATAGTGTACGGGTGCAACATGTCATAAACATATATATGAAAAGAAGATAATGCAAAAAATAGACAAAAAGCTATGCATTGTTTATATAGAGGCTATTTATCAAAGCCGAACGATACAAATAGTGCGGTAAGCAAAAAATATTGGACTATTTAGTATGTCCTGACCAGGGGCAGGCCGTGGAATTGTATTTAAAACAGGTATACCACTCGTAATAGAGACCACCTGGGAGTTCCATAATGCGGCATGGCTTGTCTGCCTCCCTGGATCTTGCATCGTTTGTGCGGCACTCGAATTGCCGAACAGGTCATCCGAAGTATGGAGTCCTGAAAGTAAGAAAAAATTAAAAAAAGAATCCGGCAGCCCCTAGTACGTTTTAAGCCGTATTTTGGGCGTGCCGTTACTGTGCCCCTTCCCCCGTGCCCATGGTATTTCAAGGGCGTAGTTATGTACGCGAGGTACTGGTTTCGCTATGTCGCGAGAGCTGGGGTTGGGGCCGCATTGCTACGCTTGCTCATAGTGTGCCAGGCGGTCCTGCTGTGGGTTATTCTGGGCGCGCTTGGCAGTGTCTGGCTTTTTAGCGGCCGGACTGGAGAATTGCCTAAGAAGGCTACTTTGTACTTCCGCTGCGAGAGTCGCCGTGTGCTGCTCCGTACGGAGGGAGCGTTCGATGTTTCCGTTGACCGTGATTACTCCTCGAGGGCCTGGCATCTTGAGCTTGAGATATGCGTAGTGCGGCACCGCATTGAACTTTGCAAATGCGGTTCGTCCGAGCAGGGCGTGATAGCCACTGCAAAACGGGACTATATCGAAGATTAACTCTTCGCTTCGGAAATTATCTGGGGATCCGAAGACCACGTCAAGTGTTACTGAGCCTGTACAGTTGGCTTCTACACATGGTATAACGCCTTTAAAGGTCGTTTTTGTGGGCTTAATCCTTGAGGGATCTATGCCCATTTTCTGCACTGTATCCTGATAAAGCAGGTTCAGGCTACTGCCGCCGTCCATGAGGACTCTTGTGAGATGAAATCCGTTGATGATTGGGTCGAGAACCAATGCGGCGAAGCCGCCATGACGGATGCTAGTGGGATGGTCCCTTCGATCAAAAGTGATCGGGCAGGAGGACCATGGGTTGAACTTTGGGGCGACTGGCTCCATCGCATATACGTCCCGTAGCGCACGCTTCCGCTCCCGCTTGGGAATGTGGGTTGCGTATATCATGTTCACCGTCCGCACTTGTGGGGGAAAGCCCTTCTATCCCTTGTTGTTCGGCGGCTTGGGCTCCTCCTTGTCGTCGTTGTGCAGCCCCTTGTCCTTGTTTTCAGCCCTTAACTTGCCTGCCTGCTTGAACACCCAACAATCCCTGTTAGTGTGATTGGCTGGCCTTTCGGGGGTGCCATGTATCTGGCACAAGCGATCGAGTATTCGGTCCAAACTGGACGGGCCCTGAGTATTCTTTTTGAATGGCTTTTTTCGCTGACCGGATTTATAGCCTTTGAATCCGGCATTGACTGCCGTGTCTTCATTGCTGTCGCCGCTAACGCGGCGTTTTTGCTTATTCCGACATGTCCTGCCACTTTTGTCCTTGGTATCCGAATTACCAGGGTTCTTTGATAAGTTGTTACTGCGAGCTAGCCAGCTGTCTTCTCCCGCGCAAAAGCGGGTCATGAGTGTCGTGAGGGCTGCCATGGATTTCGGCTTTTCCTGTCCCAGGTGCCGGGCCAGCCACTCGTCGCGGATGTTATGCTTGAAGGCTGCTAGGGCCTCTGCGTCCGGACAGTCGACTATCTGGTTTTTCTTTGTTAGGAACCGTGTCCAGAATTGTCTGGCCGATTCCTCTGGCTGCTGAATTATGTGGCTTAAGTCGTCGGCATCCGGTGGTCGCACGTAAGTGCCCTAGAAGTTGTCGAGGAATGCGGCTTCCAGGTCCTCCCAAGAACCGATTGAGTCTGCTGGCAAGCTGTTAAGCCAGTGCCGGGCCAGTCCTTTAAGTTTGAGCGGGAGGTATTTGATGGCGTGTAGATCATCGCCGCGTGCCATGTGGATGTGAAGGAGATAGTCCTCGATCCATACCGCCGGGTCTGTTGTGCCATCGTATGATTCGATGTTTACGGGTTTGAAACCCTCTGGGATTTTATGATCCATTACTTCATTCGTGAAGCATAGCGGGTGTGCGGCGCCTCTGTACTGGGCTATATCACAACGCAGCTCGGAAGAGCTATGTCTGTTGTGTTCGGCCCGACCGGATTTGTTGTATCCGGAGTGAAGATCATCGTCACGTGCCGTAGGGCACCTGCGCGATCCGTAGATTGATCTTGTTTGTCTTGCCTTGTCCTCCAGTACGTCTCGTAGGTCTGGCGCATTTTCCCGTGCCTTAGTTGAGCGGCGTCAGGGCATGGCTTGGGTGGAGGGCCGAGAGACCTCTCTATCGCGGCCGCGAGGTGGCCGATCTGCCATGTCATGCGCTGGTGATGTAGGTGCTTCCTCCTCTGATCGGGGTAGCGGCCTGCGCTTTGGGTAACTCTTGGAGGGGCGTTCGAGTTCATACTCTTCGGCCGCAAGGACTTCAGTCCATCTGTCAGCTAGCAAATCTTGGGCAGCTCTAAGCTGCTCCTGCTTTTTCTTGAGGCTGCTTGCCGTGGCTAAAAGCCTGCGTCTAAAACGCTCTTGTTCGGCGGGGTCTGATGGTATGACGAATTCGTCGTCATCGAGGCTTGCCTCGTCTTCGGAGGGAGGCATATGGTTATCATCCTCAACCTCTTGGTCTGCCACTCTCTCCTGAGGGCTGGCTTCTCCATCTTCGTGTGCCGAATCTTGCTGAGGTGGGTGTTCTTCGGCGCTATCCGGGGTAGTATTATCTCCAGTGCCGGAATCACCATTTTTGCTTTGGCGGGATTTAGAGCGGCGCCGCTGACGCCGGCGCTTTGGCTGTTTCTTGGGGGTGTCATCCCCCACTTTTCCATCGCCATCTCCATCTTTTGGAGTATCCACCATATATATGTCATATGACGAGGTGGCCTTCCAGAGCCCTACAGGTGCTGATTCCTGTTCGTCTCCTACATCGTCGTCCATACCGTCGATGTCTTCGGAGCCGAAGTCAATCATGTCGGTTAAATCATCGACAGTGGCTACAAAGTGGGTGGTGGGTGGGCTTTGAATTTCTTCATCGTCCGCATCCCATCCTCGCTGACCGTAATCCGGCCAGGGCTCTCCTGATAAAGAGAGAGACTTAAGAGAATTCAGTATGACGCCAAAAGGCGAGTGCTGAAAGATGTCTGCGGCGGTGAACTCCATTGTCGGCGCCCAATCGGATTCGATCGGCAGGGGCGCGGGGGGTTCGGAGTCCGGGGAGGAGTCCGGATCCTCGGAGTCACGGGTCACGCAGAGTGCAGGGCTAGCGTTTGGCTCGATCGCCATTGAGATCGCAGCCCCCGAGGTGGCGTCCAACCGCTCGTCCTCGATTGGCGCAATGGGCTCCAAGTTAGAGGTCGGAACCGAAGCGTGAGCGGCCTCCAGGACACTATTCGGAGGCAGAGCTAGATCATGCCCCTCGAGATAGTGCGGCGCGCTTGGCCGTGGCTCGAACCCGCCGAAGATCAAGTCTCCGCGGATGTCAGCCGTGTAGTTTAAGCTTCCAAACCTAACTTGATGGCCAGGGGCGTAGCTTTCGATCTGCTCCAAGTGGCCAAGAGAATTGACCCGCAGAGCGAAGCCGCCGAAGACGAAGATCTATCCGGGGAGAAAAGTCTCACCCTGGACCGCATCGTTGTTGATGATCAACGGAGCCATCGGACCTAACGGCAGCGACACAGAGGAACTCTCAATGAAAGCACCAATGTCGGTGTCAAAACCGGCGGATCTCAGGTAGGGGGTCCCAAACTGTGCGTCTAGGCCGGATGGTAACAGGAGGCAGGGAACACGATGTTTTACCCAGGTTCGGGCCCTCTCGATGGAGGTAAAACCCTACGTCCTGCTTGATTAATATTGATGATATGGGTAGTACAAGAGTAGATCTACCACGAGATCAAGGAGGCTAAACCCTAGAAGCTAGCCTATGGTATGATTATTGTCTATGGAGTTGATGAAGTTGTCCTACGGACTAAAACCCTCCGGTTTATATAGACACCGGATAGGATTAGGGTTACATGAGTCGGTTACAATGGTAGGAGATCTTGAATATCCGCATCGCCAAGCTTGCCTTCCACGCCAAGGAAAGTCCCATCCAGACACGGGACGTAGTCTTCAATCTTGTATCTTCATAGTCCAGGAGTCCGGCTGAAAGTATAGTCCGGCTACCCGAACACCCCCTAATCCAGGACTCCCTCAAGAAGGCTCACCCCCCACGACTATCATTTATTCAAAGAGGCCTTTGGAGCTCCTTCACATGGATCTCTTTGGGCCTCCATCCTTCGATAGTCTTGGAGGTAGGAAGTATTGCTTGGTGATTGTGGATGACTACTCAAGGTACACGTGGGTGTATTTCTTCAAGAGGAAGAGCGAGACCCAACAAACCGTCATTGACTTTGCAAATGAAGCACAACGTCAACACAATGCAAAGATCTTGACAATAAGAAGTGACAACGGCACCGAGTTCAAGAACTACACCTTGGATGAGTTTCTTAGTGATGAGGGAATCAAGCATCAATATTCCGCACCCTACACCCCTCAACAAAATGGTGTTGCGCAGAGGAAGAACCGGACGTTGATGGATGCGGCAAGGACCATGATGGCGGAGTTCAAGTCTCCGTACAACTTTTGGGCCGAAGCCATCAACACCGCATGTCATGCATCCAATCGGCTCTACCTCCGCAAGGGCTTGAACAAGACTCCATATGAGATACTCACCGGTAACAAGCCCAACCTCAAGTACTTCCGGGTATTCGGGTGTAAGTGTTTCATTCTCAAGAAAGGTGTTCGGTTGTCTAAATTTGAGGCTAGAGCTTATGAGGGCATATTTGTTGGTTATGCTACAAACTCTCATGCTTACCGTGTGCTCAATAAATCCACGGGACTTATTGAGGAGACGTGTAACATGGAGTTTGATGAGAATAACGGCTCCCAAGTGGAGCAAAGTGGCACTTGTGATGTAGGTGATGAAATTCCTTCCCAAGCCATAAGAAGAATGGGTGTTGGCTTTATCCTACCCATTGAGGAACCCCTTGTGGCCGAAGGAGAAGGACAAAGCTCCACTCAAGTGGAGCCATCACCAACCCAAGGCCCACATGCTTCCGAAGAACAACATGAAGGCCCTCATCCTCAAGAACATGACCAAGGGCAAGATCACGCTCAAGATGGTGTTGACACATCAAGTGATGCCCAAGGTCAAGTTCTCTCCTCCGAGCAAGTTCAAGAACAAGAACAAGCCCAAGACGACGCTCAAGATGATCAAGTGACCACTCCTCGTCTCACCCCCGAGGAGGAATTAGAGCGTCGTGCCACCAAGGTTGCTTCCAAGCTCTCCACCAAGGATCATCTCATGATGAATGTGCTTGGAAGCTTAAGAAAGAGGGTAAGCACTCATAGACAATTAGCAAATTATTGTGAGCATCACGTGTTTGTCTCTTGTGTGGAACCCCACAAGGTCTATGAGGCGCTAGAAGATATGGATTGGCTCAATGCCATGCATGAAGAACTCAACAACTTTGAGCGCAACAAAGTGTGGAGATTGGTGCCAAGACCGACGGGGAACCACAATGTCATCGGAACCAAGTGGATATTTAAGAACAAGCAAGATGCCCATGGGATTATCATTCGCAACAAGGCTCGTTTGGTAGCACAAGGCTACTCCCAAGTCGAGGGTATCGACTACGGTGAAACCTTTGCTCCCGTTGCTCGTCTTTAATCTATTCACATGTTGATTGCCTATGCTTCTCATCATAACTTTAAGTTACAACAAATGGATGTGAAGAGTGCTTTTCTTAATGGTCCTATTAATGAATTGGTTTATGTCAAGCAAACCCCCGGGTTCGAGGATCCCTACTTTCCCGATCATGTGTATCAACTCGATAAGGCACTCTATGGCCTTAAACAAGCCCCACGTGCGTGGTATGACCACCTTACCGAGTTGTTACAAGACCGTGGTTTTGAAGTTGGGCTAATCGACCCCACTCTTTTTACTAACTAGGTCAAAGGGGAGTTGTTTGTGTGCCAATTATATGTTGATGATATTATCTTTGATTCCCCTAACAAAGCTTTCAATGAGGAATTTGCCGCTCTCATGACCTCAAAGTTCGAGATGTCTTCCATGGGAGAGTTGAAGTTCTTTCTAGGGTTCGAAGTGAAGCAAAGAAGAGAAGGAACCTTCATCAATCAAGCCAAATATACTCAAGACATGCTGAAAAGATTCAAGCTAAGTGATGTCAAGCCGGCTTCCACTCCGATGCCCACCAAGTGCCAACTTGACATAGATCCCAATGGTAAAGCGGTGGATCAAAAGGTATATCGCTCCATGATAGGTTCCTTGCTTTACCTTTGTGCATCTAAACCGGATATCATGTTGAGTGTGGGAATTTGTGCACGGTTTCAAGACACACCTAAGGAAAGTCACTATGTGGCGGTCAAACGAATCTTTCGATATTTGGCTCATACCCCAAACTTTGGCCTATGGTACCCAAGAGGAGCAAACTTCAAGCTTGTAGGGTATTCGGATTCCGATTGGGCGGGAGACAAAGTGGATAGGAATTCCACTTCCGGAGGATGCCAATTCCTTGGTTTCTCTTTGGTAAGTTGGTCTTCCAAAAAGCAAAGTTGTGTGTCTCTCTCATCCACCGAAGCGGAGTATGTGGCGGCCGGTAGTTGTTGTGCACAACTCTTATGGATGAGGCAAACTTTAAAGGATTACGGTGTCATTTGTGACAAAGTGCCTCTTTGGTGTGACAATGAAAGTGCCATCAAGATCTCTCTCAACCCAGTACAACACTTCAAGACGAAGCATATTGAGATCCGGTATCACTTCATCCGGGATCACATTAGACGAGGAGAGATCGAGCTCAACTATGTCAACACTCATGATAACCTTGCAGATATCTTCACGAAGCCCTTGGATGAAGCAAGATTTTGCGAGTTAAGGCATGAGCTAAATATCATTGATTCGAGCAATGTTGCTTGAACCCTTGCACACCCCACCATACTCAACGTGTTGTCCTATTTAGATGTAGGCATGGACATAGGGGGAGTGATGTTCTCTCAATGAACTCTCCCTCCCCCCATTATGCATAAATCGATCAAGTCTTTCACATTAGCCATGTCTAATGGTACTTGTGCTCCAAAGACGAGTTTTGGTCATGGACCCAAGGATAATTCTTCGCGGTGCCATACCAATTGACTCAAACATAGGTGGCTACGGCCACCGCCCTCTCTTTAGAGAGGTGGTGTCTCGTGGTTGTTTCGTTTGTCATGTGCCTTTCTGGCTTTGTGTGTTGCGTGGTCTTGTGGTGTCGTGTTGGCTCGGAGTGTTTGTGCAAAGACCCAGTTTTTTGTTTGCTCGAAACGTGCATCTTCTTAAGCCCACAGTACTACCGCAGCTGGCCGCGGTACTACCGCTTTGGGAGGCACGGTACTACCGCGCCACAACACGGTACTACCGCGCCACAGCACGGTACTACCGCGCCACAGCACGGTACTACCGCGCCACAGCACGGTACTACCGCGCCACAGCACGGTACTACCGCTCAGGTGCGGTACTTCGGAAGTACCGCGCCGGGCGGTACTACCGCGTTGGGGCACGGTACTACCGCGTCGTCAAGGGAGCGTGTGGGTTATGACTCGGGCAAGGGAGTTCCAACTCCCCATACCCATTCTTTTGTCTCTCTCCCCACGTCTCTCTCTCTCTCGCTCAAGAACGGCGCCGGAGGCCCTCGCCGGATCTCCGTCTCCGGCCACTCTCCTCGGATTCCGACCGGTGGGATCGTTCCCCACCACTTCCTCTTGCCATGGACCAAGGTTTTTCCCCGAATCCCTCTTTTTCTTGGCTGTTCTCTTGCTTCTAGGTTTTTGGGGAGAAACTTGTTGTTCTTGAGATTTTAGGCCAAATCTATGCAAGAGTAGGATGTAGGAGAGTCGTGATGCGTAGGAATCATACTTGATATGCTGTCTTGTGGTAGCTTTGTCCAACCGTAGTACCACCGTGGTTTGCGGGCTTTTCTCAGATTTGAACTTGTTCAGATCTGACGTGGTGCGGTACTACCGTGTCTGATGTGCGGTACTACCGCCCGTCAGGTGCGGTACTACCGTGCTAGCTTGTGCATTACTACCGCTCAACAGACGGGGTACTACTGCGCTAGCCGAGGCGCTAAGGTCGTACTACCGCTCCTAGACCCGGTACTACCGCGTCTAAGAGCAGTACTACTATCTTAGCTTCACAGCACTTGGCAGTACTACCGTAGGGATCAAATCTCTCTCTAGGCATTTATCATGTGTGTTTTCTGCTTGTTTCTCTTGCTTTGTTGTGGTCTTTGCATTAATCCCTCTTGGCTGTTGTGGATGTTTTGCATTTTTGTGTCTCAGGTGGTGGCTCTTGCCGTTCCAATCCCAGTCGTGACACTGGCTCCAAGCGTCTGCGCGACCCCCAAGATGAAGCCCCAGAGGGCTCCAATGCCCCCAAGCGCAATGTCAATACCACTGCCAGCAAGCAAAAGGAACATGCTAAGGGCATGGACGAGATTTCTGTCTCTGAGTATGTCGAACGCCGGAGGATCAATCCCTATGTGACTCCTCGGGCTGTGCTCAGAGGCACCGAGATGTTCTGGAACAAGCAACAGGTTCTCATCTATCTGGATGTGATCAAGAGCAAGAAGAATACCTTCGTGGATGTCAAGTGGATAGACATGCATCACATGTGGAAGGAGAAGTTTCGTGACTATTTTGGAGAGGCTCTGGACTTGGTGGAGCAGTTTTCTACTGAGCCGGTGATCTCTTTTCACCATGACTATGACCCTGAGCTCATCTGTCAGTTCCTTGCCTCAGTGTACTTTCATCCCGGGGAGGAGCAGAGGATGACCTGGATGACCAACGACTGTCAGCTGTCTGCTACATGGAAAGAGTTCATGGATCTGCCGCACATTCCTGATGACGGGCTTCACACCCCCGTTGGTGTTCGCCCCCATGACAACTCTGAGTCTACCAACAAGAACCCGCTTCAGCCTTTCCTTGTTGAGAAGGTGCTCCCCAATGGCAAGTCAACTTGGGTGTTAAACTCCTTTCTGGATATCATGCATCGCATCTTCCGCAACACTCTGTTCCCACACATTGGCGACAAGGACAAGGTCCATGCATATCTAGTGGACATGTTGCTCCTATGTGTAGAGGCACGTTCTTCTCAGACTCATCCACTTGATGTCTCACACATCATGTGGTGTGAGCTTCGGTTTGCGGTGTTCACTCGCAAGGTACCTATCTATGGACCGTACCTGTTTCGGCTGCTCTCCACCACTTGGGAGAAGATGTACCCTGGTGATGAGTTCCTTGCTCCAGACTGGATTCGCCATGAGTCCATCAGCCTCCGCGTCAAGCCCAACTGGGCCAACACCACTACCCGTGCTGAGGCCTCTTCTGCTAGGAGGGCTGCTGGTGAGGAGGCGGCTGCTGCTGAGAATGTTGCTGAGGACCGTGCTGCTAGGTCCACCACTCCTTCCTCTGAGCCGTCATGGGCCAAGAAGCTAAAGGACAAAATGAAGACTCTCTTCTGCATGCAGGCAAAGGGACAGTACAGGGCTCACGTGGCAGACAAGGAGAGTCACCGCCGTGACAAGAAGGTTATGAGGCTCTTTGGAGAGGATGTGTCTGGCGGGTCTGAGGACGTCATCACACCTGAGGCTGCCTGGATGTCAAAGCAGGGATACAAGTGGACCAGTTCAGAGGATGACTTCGGGGAGACTATCCCCGCCGCTGAGTCTGACGAGGAGCACGAGGAGCAGTGGGACGACTTCTCTGCCTGAGCCACCCCGTGTGTGTAGGTGTCCTCTCTGCCTTTTTGGCGTCTCGATGCTAAAGGGGGAGAGAGTGTAGGGATTCGCGTTGTGTCATGCTTGGTGCGTTTATTTGCTTTGTCTTTTGGACCTCGTTTGTGCTTGTTTGCTCTTGTTTGGTTTGTGCTTTCGAGACCTTTCCTCATATGGTGTAAGACATATGCACTTTATCTATCGTAGTTAACTTATGTGTGTGCTATATTGTCTAGTGATAGATATGCCTTGTCTCTATAATATAGGGGGAGCTTTGACCCTAGTATTCGTGTGTCGTGCAGTCCAAAGCACTCATCTAGGTGGCACACATCTAGGGGGAGCCCGTCTATATTCTAGAGAGGAGGGGTTTGCATTTACTTAATATTATTTTCCTTGTGCAAATCCCGTATTGTCATCAATCCACCAAAAAGGGGGAGATTGTAAGGGCATATTTATCCCTAAGTATTTTGGTGATTGATGACAACACATTTGCGGACTAATCGTGTGCCTTGAGTATTCCAGACACTTCATTGCTAGACACAAGACGGTTGGGTGCTGAAAGTGCAACTATCCCTAGGTGGTTTTGGTAATTCATAACAACATATAGCTCATTGAGCTAATGCTATTCCAAGATGATTATTTCAGGAAAGCTCAATGATTGGCATGGCATGGATGGTGAAAGTGGAACCCTCAAAATGCTAAGGACAAAGCATTGGCTCAAGCTCAAAAGCTCAAGACTCTTCATTTTATATTTTAGTGATCCAAGATCACATTGAGTCTTTAGGAAAAGCCAATACTATCAAGGAGGGATGAGGTGTTGCTTAATGAGCCTCTTGCTTCATGTGCTTAGTGATATGCTCCAAAACCCTTAGCTACTTTCCCATATCCACATTTGACCTAAATCCTAAGCCAAACTCGGTCCTACCGATTCTTTCAACCCGGCGCCACCGAGTTTCACTTGTCATAGCCATTGCCAAACCCTAGCAAATCGGTTCTACCGATAGGGATCTCGGTCTCACCGAGATGGGATTGCAAACTCTCTATTTCCCTTTCGTAACTTTTTGGTCTCACCGAAAGAGCGGATCGGTCCCACCGAGATTGCAATGTAAACTCTCTGTTTCCTTTTTGTAACATTTCAATCTCACCGAAAGAGCAAATCGGTCCCACCGAGTTTGCCTGACCAACTCTCTGGTTAGCTAATTACCAAAATCGGTCTCACCATGTTTGTGTAATCGGTCTTACCGAGATTACGTTATGCCCTAACCCTAACAAAATCGGTCCTACCGAGTTGCATGTCAGTCCCACCGAAAATCTCTAATGGTCACTAGGTTTACTATTTTGGTCTGACCGAGTTTGTTGATTCGGTCCCACCGAGATTGGTAAATTGTGTGTAACGGTTGGATTTTGTGTGGAGGCTATATATACCCCTCCACCTCTTCTTTCGTGGAGAGAGCCATCAGAACACATCTACACTTCCAACTCTTATGTTCTGAGAGAGAACCACCTACTCATGTGTTGAGGCCAAGATATTCCATTCCTACCATATGAATCTTGATCTCTAGCCTTCCCCAAGTTGCTTTCCACTCAAATCTTCTTTCCACCAAATTCAAATCCTGTGAGAAAGAGTTGAGTGTTGGGGAGACTATCATTTGAAGCACAAGAGCAAGGAGTTCATCATCAACACACCATTTGTTACTTCTTGGAGAGTGGTGTCTCCTAGATTGGCTAGGTGTCACTTGGGAGCCTCCAACAAGATTGTGGAGTTGAACCAAGGAGTTTGTAAGGGCAAGGAGATCGCCTACTTCGTGAAGATCTACCGCTAGTGAGGCAAGTCCTTCGTGGGCGATGGCCATGGTGGGATAGACAAGGTTGCTTCTTCATGGACCCTTCGTGGGTGGAGCCCTCCGTGGACTCGCGCAACCATTACCCTTCGTGGGTTGAAGTCTCCATCAACGTGGATGTAGGATAGCACCACCTATCCGAACCACGGGAAAAACATCCGTGTCTCCAATTGCGTTTGAATTCTCCAAACCCTTCCCTTTACATTCTTGCAAGTTGCATGCTTTACTTTCCGCTGCCAATATACTCTTTGCATGCTTGCTTGAATTGTGTGATGATTGCTTGACTTGTCCTAAAGTAGCTAAAATCTTCCAAGAACTAAAATTGGGAAAAGGTTAAGTTTTTATTTAGTCAAGTAGTCTAATCACCCCCCCTCTAGACATACTTTCGATCCTACAAGTGGTATCAGAGCTTTGGTCTCTATTTGCTTTGATTTCCATAGCTTTTGGTGGTCATAGCCTTGGTTTCACAACCTAGGAGAGTATGGCATCTAGCGAGGGAAATTATCACCGTAGAGGTCCTTACTTTGATGGTACTAATTTTTCTAGTTGGAAGCATAAAATGAAAATGCATATTCTTGGACATAACCCCGCCGTTTGGGCTATTGTGTGTGTTGGTTTGCAAGGTGACTTCTTTGATGGGAGAGAACCAAACCGTGAAGCTACCGTGGATGAGCTGAAGATGTTGCAATACAATGCTCAAGCTTGTGATATTCTCTTCAACGGATTGTGCCCCGAAGAATTCAACAAAATTAGCCATCTTGAGAATGCAAAGGAAATTTGGGACACTTTGATTGATATGCACGAAGGTACCGACTCCGTCAAGGAATCCAAATTGGATGTGCTTCAAAGTCAACTTGACAAGTTCAAAATGAAGGATGGTGAAGGTGTCGCTGAAATGTACTCTAGGCTTGCTCTCATCACAAATGAGATTGCCGGCTTAGGGAGTGAAGAGATGACCGATAGATTCATCATCAAGAAGATTCTAAGAGCCTTGGATGGAAAATATGATACCGTGTGCACATTGATCCAAATGATGCCCAATTACAAAGATCTCAAGCCAACGGAGGTAATTGGAAGAATTGTTGCTCATGAGATGTCACTTAAGGATAAAGAGGAACTTCACAACAAATCAAGTGGTGCCTACAAAGCCTCATGTGAAGCCCCTACATCATCAAGTGAGAAACAAAACTTCAATGAAGAATTGAGCTTAATGGTGAAGAACTTCAACAAATTCTACAAGAGTAGAAGCAAAGATAGAAGCTCCAAGTCAAGGTCCTACAATGACAAAAGATCTTCTAGTCGAGAGTGAAACTGCTACAATTGTGGAAGACCCGGACACTATTCCAGTGAGTGTACGGCTCCCTACAAGAGAAGAGAAGACTCTCCAAAAAGAAGAAGCAAAAGAGAAGAATCACCACCAAGAGAGAGAAGGAGTAGAGATGATCGTTATGAACGAAGATACTCACGGAGAAGCAAGGATTCGGAAAGGAAGGAAAACATCAAGGAGCTACATAAAACGAAGACATCAAGCTCATGTTGGTGAATGGGTATCCGGCTCCGACTCCGACGACCACTCCGAGAGAAGTTATCACTCCGACTTCGAATATACTCAAGATGAAGGTGTTGCCGGTCTAGCACTTGTGACAACCAACTCCTACGATATATTTGACTCACCAAATGAAGGAATTGGAAGATGCTTCATGACCAAAGGTCCTAAGGTAACACACCCCGAGTATGTTGATTTTAATAGTGATGAAGATGACTTGTTAGGTGATGATGATTTACTTGTTGACAACTCTAGTGATGAATACTATGATGAAACATCAATTAATCATGCTAATCAAGATAAAACGAATGACAATGATAAGGAGAAGATTGAGGCTCTAACTAAAGAACTAAACACTCTTAAGTTAGCTCATGAAACTATCTTCGAAGATCATCGAGAACTTTTAAGAGCTCATGAGAAGTTACGCTTTGAAAAGCTCAATCTTGAGCAAGAGCATGAGTTTTTAAAGGCAATCAATGATGATCTCCGCAAGAAAAGTTATTCTTACATTGCCAAGCGTTTACTCTTATCCACTTACATGCCTCAAGTCAAGTCTAGTAACAAGAACAAGAAAGATTCTTCCTCTAGTAGTAACAATGATCATGCTAAATCCAATATTGTTGCTTCTAGTAGTTCTCTTGATTCCACTAATGATTCTCTTAGCCAAGTTACACTTGAGCAAGAAAATAGCCTATTGAAGGGAATTATAGGGAAAGGAGTGTACAAAAGCCTTGCCGGGAGTAAGCAATTCGAGGAAATTGTGCGCAAGCAAGGAATGCACCGGAAGAATCAAGGTGTTGGTTTTGAACGAAAGTTCAATGCCAATGGAGTTGAGTGGGAAGAAGATCAATACCCCAAGACAAAGTTTGTTCCTCAACAAGAGAAGTATGACACTTCCTTCAAGGGGACACAAGCTCAAGATGATCTTCCACCACAAGACTACAAGCAAAAAGGCAAGGACAAGCTTCAAGAGGAAATTGATGCATTTGAAGAAGCTCCTAAGACCTTGGTCAAGTGGATTCCCAAGACCACTTCAAGTTCCACTTCATCGAGTACGACTACAACTCCAAGGATTCCCATCAAGATGGTGTGGATCCAAAAGAAGAAGAACTAGAGAGTTCTTGAGGGTGACTCCGCCAACATACTTCACTCTTATCATTTTGGCAAGAACAAGTGCAATCAACTTCCACATCTTGCACTAGTTCAAGGAGTCACAAACCCTCTTGTTGGTAAGACAAGGGACAAGGTAACCTAAAAGTTTTCATGGACATTATCTTGTGTGTGCATCACTCTATGTCTATGGATATCCTTGTTTGTTCCTTGTGGGACTAACCCATGTAGGTATTGAAAGTGCAATTCACTCAAATGGATAGCTCCAAGTGATCTACATCAACATTGAGCATCCACATCTTCAACATCTACATGAAGTCATCATCGATAAAACCCAAGGTTAGTCCATCCCTCTTAGGGGGGATATCACATCTAGGGGGAGCTTTACTTTAAGAGTTGAGCTAAAGCAACTCTGAAGATGCGAACACAACAATGCTTTATGTAAAAGTGGTAACCCCACTTGAGCTTAAACGATGAGTATGACCTATGATCAAGTGTTCTCACTTGACTCCTAAGTCAATATACTCATATATAGATGACCTAGTCATCGCCAATTGCTTGATAGATGCTAGAATTGGTTGTGCATGCTTTGTCACATATTTCAATTGCCATTTTATTGTGTGAGCATGTTGGTTGCATATTTTACTCATTCGAGGACATCCACTTGTTGTTTTGATTGTTTGGTTTTATTTCCTTTTGCCAAGTGGATGGATAAGAATGCCTAAGAACCTCCTCTAGCTATCTATGCTTTTCTCGTCTCAAACTCCATTCATGCTACATCACAAAATTTGATCAAGTCAGATTCGATCCACTCTGTGTGAGGAGCACTCGGAGTCCCCGATTCGTCATAGACTTAAACTTCCAAAACCTCTTTATGATTCTCGGTCTGACCGATATCCTACTTTCGGTCCTACCGAGATCATTAAGTTGATCTGAATTTTCGATCTCGGTGCAACCGATTTGAACCATTCGGTCACACCGAGTTGCAATAACTGTATACAGTTTTGCATCTCGATGCCACCGAGTTGTTCCACTCGGTCACACCGATAGGGTCGGGCTATATATAGTCACGGGCAAAAATTTGGAAATTTCTCCGAACCCCTTCGCCCGCGCGATAGCTCGCTCTGCCAACGTAGTCTCCGGATCATCTCCTCGCCGCCAGCCGCCTCCAGTCGCTGGTCTCCATCGCTGTCAACGGAATTCTACCCCGCCGTTGCCGCCGTAGCGAGTCTCCGCCGAACTAGGGTATGGACTCGATCACAGTGCTATTCCCCGTCCGATTCCTAGCACATTGTGTTCTTAATGATTCTTGCCACGATTGAAACACTCCTATCCAGTCAATGCGTTCATAGATTAGTTTTGATTCGAAAATTTTTAGGGTTAGGTTTCCGTCGAAACCATCTCGGACCCACCGAGTTGAAAAACTCAGTCCCACCAATTTGGCTCATGCCATTGCACAAGTAAGACTCGGTCTGACTGAGAATTACTAATCGGTGTGACCAATTTTGGAACTTTGTGAAACCCTAGCAGTCTCGGTGCCACCGAACTGTGACTCGGTCTGACCGAGTTCACTAGTTTAGGTTCCAAAACTGCTTCGGTATCACCGAGTTTAAAAATCGGTAGATCCGAGATGATTTTAGTGGGAAACTAAAACTAAGTTTTTGAATCATTCTTTTGCAAAAATCTCTGCATTTTGTGATGCTCATCTATTCTACCTCATCTATAAACTCTTCACAGGGTCAGCAGTCAGCTTTTACATCATGTCTGATCAGAGTGACAGCCAAAACAGGTCAGAAGAGCAGGTGCACATGAGTGAGGGCACTAGTCCCTCCAGTTCTTCAGATGAAGGCAGCAGGAGCACCCCAAGCAATTTACCAAAAGCTGCCACCAGACAAAGGAAGAAGAGAACCTCAGACTCAGAGGATGAGGACTATGTGGCAGAAGAGGAAGCTACTTCCAAGAAAGTAGTGCTCAAGAAGGAGTATGACTCAGCTCAAGGCACAAAGCCAGGATTGAAAATCAAAAGGACAACAGGTAGGCAGCCTATGCCAAAGGCCAGAGCTTCAACTCAGATTCCTGAAAAGCCTGCACCCATAGAGCCAGTTGCTGCTGAAGGAAAGAAAAGGAAGGAAAGGGTCAAGAAGACCGTAGCCAGAGTGCTTGGAAAGGCTTCCATCATGGAAGAAGAGGAAGAAGAAGAGGTTGCTGCACTAGCACCTAAGGCACCTAAGCTTATGGGTGATGCTATAAGATCAGGGGCTGCCACATCTAAGCCCAAAGAAGCACCCAAAGCTGCCTCCAAGCCCAAGCCAGCACCCAAGAGGAATACAAGGAGCATACCTGCAACTGAAAAGAACAAGGCCCCAGTGCCTGAAGCTGCTGAAGAAGATGATGAAGAGCATGTTCTGAGAAAGCTCAAGCCCAAGATCCCAGACCACAATGATGCTCATCCTGTGGCTGAGGACATGAAGCTCAGAAGAGACTCAGGGCTGAGGAAGTGGAGAGAAGCAGACCCGTATGCTTCAAGGAGAAGAACTGCTGTTGATTACAGGTTTCACACCAAGGAACAACAAGATTTCTATGAGACAGTGCTGCTTGATAAGAAGCCCATAGTTTGTGACATGGGATGGGTTGATTGGGAGTACATCAAGGACAATGAGGAACACTATCCTAGTGTGATTGACAGTTTTGGTGCTTGTGCAGTTGCAGACTTTGTTGGGAAGAAGCTCACAAAGTGGAACGAGGAACTCATTATGCAATTCTACTCCACAACACACTTCTACCCAGATGGAAGGATCACATGGATGTCTGAAGGTACGAGGTACCAATCTACTATTGCTGAGTGGGCATAGCTCATCAATGCCCCAGAGGAGCATGAGGATGACTTGGATATATATGCCAGGAAGAAGATGGACCACAACTCTATGTCCAATATGTATAAGGAAATTCCAAATGAAGCTCTTGAAACTTTCAAATTTGGCTCAGTGATTATCTTCTGTCAGGGCTGCCAACCATTAACTGGATCCTTAGGCACACTCTCTTGCCCAAGTCAGGTGATCACAAGATGATCAGAGGCCATGCAATCAATTTGCTTCATGTATTTGATGTACCTCAAAAATTCAAGGTCATGAGCCTCATAGTAGAGACTATCAAGAGGACTGCAGCAGATCAGAAGAGGAGCTATGGTTATGCCCCTCAGATTCAGGAGTTGATCAACTTAAAGATGGGCATAGGCATATACTTATTGGACAAGGAACACCTGCCCATCCATCCAGACTTTGAGGACAATCAAGTTGTCATGAATGAGAATGAACCATCATCTGCAGAAGCACAAGCAAAGAAGGAGAAGGCAAGGAAGGAGAAAACTGCTAAGATGCCAACTCAAGCGGAGGCATCTGAGTATTTCTTGAAGACCAAACAAGAGCATCTTGGTTACTTTATTGCATCCACACTGAGGATTGAGCAAGGACTGGCCACCCTCACTCAGAATCAGAAGAGCTTAGAAAGAATCATGGAACAGAAGTTCTATGACCTAGATGTGAAGGTGACAGAAATTCAGTCTGCAGTGGAGCAACTTCAGGATGATATGCAGGAGAGGAAGGGAAAGTCTACAACTGATGCATTTGCCAGAGTGCCACGAGCTCAGAGGTCGATTGCAGTGCCAGTTCCTGACACCAGAGCCACCACCTCAGCTCCAGCTACAGCACCAGCCCAACCAGCTCCAGCATCTACTTCAGCTTCAACTCCAACCACGTCTACAGAAGGCTTCGTCCTTGGAGTGCTCCGGACTCCACCACCACCAGAAGATCAAGCCTGAGAGTCGATCTAGCACTATGCATTTTCTAGGAACTTTTTGGTAACTTGTTGCCAAAGGGGGAGAAAAATGTATAGATCATAGGCTTCGAGAGAGAGAGAGTGTTGTTTTTTTTCTCTCTTGCTTTATTTGGTGGTTTTCCAAACTTTGTTTGCTTTTGAGTGCTTGAGATACTATGCCGTTATCTGTGAGACATTGATGATCATGTGTTTGATCATAAGCTACACTTATGCCTGCTATTATCTTATCTATCTTATGTGATCATTCACTTTTCTTGGTGATGAGTGCATGTATTTCATTCTTATCATTTTAAGCGCTCCACCAAGATGTATGTGACATGGAAGAGTAACCCATGACTCTAACTCTTTGTGCATTTGCAGTCCAAAGCAAATTTTAAATATGCACAAATTTAGGGGGAGCTCTTACTTATCACATACTTCTCAAAGCAACGATATATTTCATGCTTATTATCATTTGTCGAAGCTTTGATCTATATGTTGTCATCAATTACCTAAAAGGGGGAGATTGAAAGTGCAACTATCCCTAGGTGGTTTTGGTAATTCATAACAACATATAGCTCATTGAGCTAATGCTATTCCAAGATGATTATTTCAGGAAAGCTCAATGATTGGCATGGCATGGATGGTGAAAGTGGAACCCTCAAAATGCTAAGGACAAAGGATTGGCTCAAGCTCAAAAGATCAAGACTCTTCATTTTATATTTTAGTGATCCAAGATCACATTGAGTCTTTAGGAAAAGCCAATACTATCAAGGAGGGATGAGGTGTTGCTTAATGAGCCTCTTGCTTCATGTGCTTAGTGATATGCTCCAAAACCCTTAGCTACTTTCCCATATCCACATTTGACCTAAACCCTAAGCCAAACTCGGTCCTACCGATTCTTTCAACCCGGCGCCACCGAGTTTCACTTGTCATAGCCATTGCCAAACCCTAGCAAATCGGTTCTACCGATAGGGATCTCGGTCTCACCGAGATGGGATTGCAAACTCTCTGTTTCCCTTTCGTAACTTTTTGGTCTCACCGAAAGAGCGGATCGGTCCCACCGAGATTGCAATGTAAACTCTCTGTTTCCTTTTTGTAACATTTCAGTCTCACCGAAAGAGAAAATCGGTTCCACCGAGTTTGCCTGACCAACTCTCTGGTCAGCTAATTACCAAAATCGGTCTCACCGAGATTACGTTATGCCCTAACCCTAACAAAATTGGTCCTACCAAGTTGCATGTCAGTCCCATCGAAAATCTCTAACGGTCACTAGGTTTACTATTTCGGTCTGACCGAGTTTGTTGATTCGGTCCCACCGAGATTGGTAAATTGTGTGTAACGGTTGGATTTTGTGTGGAGGCTATATATACCCCTCCACCTCCTCTTCATTCATGGAGAGAGCCATCAGAACACATCTACACTTCCAACTCTTATGTTCTGAGAGAGAACCACCTACTCATGTGTTGAGGCCAAGATATTCCATTCCTACCATATGAATCTTGATCTCTAGCCTTCCCCAAGTTGCTTTCCACTCAAATCTTCTTTCCACCAAATTCAAATCCTGTGAGAGAGAGTTGAGTGTTGGGGAGACTATCATTTGAAGCACAAGAGCAAGGAGTTCATCATCAACACACCATTTGTTACTTCTTAGAGAGTGGTGTCTCCTAGATTGGCTAGGTGTCACTTGGGAGCCTCCGACAAGATTGTGGAGTTGAACCAAGGAGTTTGTAAGGGCAAGGAGATCGCCTACTTCGTGAAGATCTACCGCTAGTGAGGCAAGTCCTTCGTGGGCGATGGCCATGGTGGGATAGACAAGGTTGCTTCTTCGTGGACCCTTCGTGGGTGGAGCCCTCCGTGGACTCGCGCAACCGTTACCCTTCGTGGGTTGAAGTCTCCATCAACGTGGATGTAGGATAGCACCACCTATCCGAACCACGGGAAAAACATCCATGTCTCTAATTGCTTTTGAATTCTCCAAACCCTTCCCTTTACATTCTTGCAAGTTGCATGCTTTACTTTCCGCTGCCAATATACTCTTTGCATGCTTGCTTGAACTGTGTGATGATTGCTTGACTTGTCCTAAAGTAGCTAAAATCTGCCAAGAACTAAAATTGGGAAAAGGTTAAGTTTTTATTTGGTCAAGTAGTCTAATCACCCCCCCTCTAGACATACTTTCGATCCTACAGGTGCCCCTCGAAGACTGATGAAGACGGCGTCTTTTCTACGTTTCTTTTTGGTGGATTTGAGTCGTAGGAAAGCCGTACTATTAAGAGGGGGTCCACGTGGGAAAGGTTTGGGTGGAATCATCACGTACACGTCTCCTTCTTGTCCCCTCCTTTTTCCTTGGAGCTTCCTCCATTTTCTTGCCTCCCTTGTCTGGCTGCTGTGGTTGGTCGTGGTAGTACTGCTCCCAGGAAAACGGTAGTACCGTAGGCATCCGCGGTAGTACCGCGCGGTGGCGCGGTAGTACCGCAGGTGCCCACAGCAGTACCGCTCCCCTGGAGCCGCACTACCGCTGCCCACTAGGCTAGTGCCGCCCCTTTGCGGTAGTAGGGGCGGATGTAATTTTTTACATCCGCACCTACCACGGTAGTACTGTTTTCGCCGAGCGGTAGTACCGTGCTATGCAGTCAGGTAGTAGTACCGCCCCTCAGCAGTACTACTATGTCGGGTTTTTGCTACTTCCGTTTCTTTGCAGAAGTAGGCACGGAAGTTCCCTTCCCCCTGGCTGGGGTTTTTTGCCTTGCGGTAGTACCGCGCGTGCGGAAGTACTGCCCCCATCTCCTGCGCGTTGTTTATCTTTACTGTCGATGGGGTTGCGGCAGTAACGTGGGTCGGTATGGTAGTACCGCACAGCCGTGCGGTAGTACCGCTTGGTTGCAAGCTGTAGTACCGCGCGGCCTTGCGGTAGTACTGCTGGCCAGGCGCGGTAGTACCGCTGGCCGCGGGCTGGTTGGTGGGTAACGGTTGGATCCTTGTCCCACACTATATAAGGGGTCCCCTTCTTCCCCTTTGACTTACCTCTTCCACCCCCAAGCTCCATTATTGCTCTAAGCTCCATTTTCGCCCGATCTCACTCCCTAGCCGACCAAACTTGTTGATTTGCTCGGGAGTGGTTGAGAAGGCCTCGATCTACACTTCCACCAAGAGATATTTGATTCCCCCCACTAATCCCTTGTGGATCTTGTTACTCTTGGGTGTTTGAGCATCCTAGACGGTTGAGGTCACCGCGAAGCCATAGTCCATTGTGGTGAAGCTTCGTGGTGTCGTTGAGAGCCTCCAATTGAGTTGTGGAGATTGCCCCAACCTAGTTTGTAAAGGTTCGGCCGCCGCCTCCAAGGGCACCAATAGTGGAATCACGGCATCTTGCATTGTGTGAGGGCGTGAGGAGAATACGGTGGCCCTAGTGGCTTCTTGGGGAGCATTGTGCCTCCACACCGCTCCAACGGAGACGTACTTCCTCTCAAAGGGAAGGAGCTTCGGCAACACATCCTCGTCTCTACCGTCTCCACTCTTGGTTATCTCGTGCCTTTACTTGTGCAAGCTTATTTGTTTCATATATCTTGCTTTCTTGTGTTCCTATCCTTGTTGCATCATATAGGTTGCTCACCTAGTTGCATATCTAGACAACCTACTTTGATGCAAAGTTTAAATTGTTAAAGAAAAGCTAAAATTGTTAGTTGCCTATTCACCCCCCTCTAGTCAACCATATCGATCCTTTCAATGCCCATGGAAGGCCTTCATGCACAATTTTAACGAATTCGGACACCAACCGCACATTGCGTCACATGCGGGCGGTATTCTAGGGTTTTTTCATGGGGAAAACCATAGAATGTCATAGAACAACGAAAATTGGCATGCATGCCTTCCATTGTGATGGAAGTGTGTGGAAAAAATTGATTCCATTTTATGGACTTGAAAAAAACTACATCGAGACTTGCTGTACTGGCATACACGAACTATCCCTATTGAACATGGTGTAGGTCCTGTCATGTATGAAATGACACCAAATTTTGCCAGCATATGGGCATACCCAAGATAGTCCTCAACACAAAATTTGAACGAATTTGAACATCGAATGCACGTTGTGTCACGTGCGAGCAGTATTTTAGGGGTTTTCACTTGAAAAAACCTTAGAAAATGCATACAATGTCTGAAAGCAACGAAAGCTGGCATGCATGCATACCATGGGAGGCTAGTGTGTGAAATTTGTTTGGCTTCATTTGGTTTATGTGAAAAAACGGGTTCATGACTTACCCTACTGGTAGACCTGAACGATCCCGGTTGTACATGGTGTAGGTCCTGCCTTGCATGAAATGACATCAAATTTAGCCAGCATGTGGGATTGCCCATGAAAGGCCTCCATGCAAAATTTGAACGATTTTGGACACCAAATGCCCGTTTGTGTCACGTCCAACCTGTGTTTTAAGGCTTTTCACCGAGAAAAGCCTAGAAAATGCATAAAATGTCATAAACAACAAAAGTTGGTATGCGTGTTGGCCATGGTGATTCCAATGTGTGAAAAAACAATTGGGTCCATTTGGTGTAGGTGAAAATAAATGTTTTGATATCATAACAATTTCGCATGGTCCTTTTATTGGTCATATAAGCTCATGGGAATTTTTTGGGACATTTGACGGATGCAAAAAAAAACTTGCCCTCAAACTAAGCCTTATGGCCTCTACCCAGACACCCTTAGTTGAACATGGTGTTTTCTTGACATGCGAACAAATTATCCGTGGGCGTTGAACAAAGTATTAAATCATAATTTAAGCAAGTACTTAAAATTGTAATTTTAATTTTCCCATGTATCCACGGGTGATAATGGACTTGCCTAGCCATGCGGCCTCCTGTGAACAAAGTATTTAATTTGTGATTTATTTTTTCAAATCCATGATTTTTTGACAAATTTGTGAAAAAAATTGAAATAGATGATTCTTTTGATTTTTGTGAACCTTTTTATCCTTTGAGCTAGGGGTGGGCATAAAAACCGACATACCGAAGACCAAATCAAAAAACCAAATTTTTCGTCTTTTCTATTGCTGCTGGAAAATTTATGCCACATACAGCGATGAGCGTGCGTGAGCGGCAGCCACGTGAATTACATGGACCAAGCTAATCGCTTGCAAAAAAAGTTTGTGAATTTGACAAAAAACTGTGAAGTATTTTTAAATTGCGAACCTTTTCTTAAATCCATGAGCTTTTCAAATTTGCGATTTTTTTCTTAAATTAGCGAACTTTGTTTTCAACTCTGTGCACTTTCGTAAGTGCATCTAGTGCCCCTTAGTGATTTTGGTGTATTGAAGACTTATAGGTTAAGGGACTGATGCGTTTGTGAGTGTACACAGGTCTATAAGTCTATGAGGAGTACAGAGAAAGTCGACCCCTAAAAATGAGGTTCTTCGACTGGAGACTTTGGATTACTGAAGTCTTTCCGAAGACTTTGAAAGTGAAGAAATTGGTGTGATCCTGAAGACTTGGTATTCATTCGAGGAACATGAAGCGTGAAGACTTTTGTTTTCGTAGTTTCATTTTCTCTTTCTTGAATCATAGGAAACACGGTACTGTTAAAGGGGGTCGATGAAATACTAAGGAAAAATTTCCAAGTGATGCTCAACTCAAAATCCTACACCCACCAATCATTTCGAGTGAAGCCATTGGAAATCTCATACAGTTCAGTCAAATTTCTTCAGTGACAAAGACGAAGCTCTTCTGGTCTCTGAGGAATTTGTTCTGACTGAGGAGTTCGGAATTCACAAGTGCGAATTGCCTATAAGTGAGGAACATGATAGCCCTAAGGAATTTGTTAGTCAAATTTCCGCCTGTTGCTATGCTACGCGCTAGTGATAACCCACAAGTATAGGGCATCGCAATAGTTTTCGAGGGTAGAGTATCCAACCCAAATTTATTGATTCGACACAAGGGGAGCCAAAGAATATTCTCAAGTATTAGCAGCTGAGTTGTCAATTCAACCACACCTGGAAACTTAATATTTGCAGCAAAGTATTTAGTAGCAAAGTAATATGATAGTAGTGGTAATGGTAGCAAAAGGTAACAGTAGCAAAAGTAATGTTTTTGGTATTTTGTAATGATGATAGCAATAGCAACGGAAAAGTAAATAAGCGAAGAACAATATATGGAAAGCTCGTAGGCAATGGATCGGTGATGGAGAATTATGCCGGATGCGGTTCATCATGTAACAATCATAACATAGGGTGACACAGAACTAACTCCAATTCATCAATGTAATGTAGGCATGTATTACGAATATGGTCATACGTGCTTATAGAAAAGAACTTGCATGACATCTTTTGTCCTACCCTCCCGTGGCAGCGGGGTCCTAATGGAAACTAAGGGATATTAAGGCCTCCTTTTAATAGAGTACCGGAACAAAGCATTAGCACATAGTGAATACCCCTGTTCAAGAATTCATCCGGTTAACCAGTTAACTTGCCGATTAATCCCTACTCATAGGGTCACCGAGTAGCCGATAAACTGATAAATAGTCCGATTAATTGATTAAATGGCCGATTAACTTGTCGATTAGCCTATTAATCCCCTACTCGCTAGCCAACCGAGCAGTTACCAGTTAACGATTTCCTCAACAATGGTGAATACATGAACTCCTCAAACTATGGTCATCACCGGTAAGTATCCCGATTATTGTCACTTCGGGGTTAACGGATCATAACACATAATAGGTGACTATAGAATTGCAAGATAGGATCAAGAACTCTCATATATTGATGAAAACATAATAGGTTCAGATCTGAAATCATGACACTCGGGCCCTAGTGAGAAGCATTGAGCATAGCAAAGTCATAGCAACATCAATCTCAAAACATAGTGGATACTAGGGATCAAACCCTAACAAAACTAACTCGATTACATGATAGATCTCATCCAACCCATCACCGTCCAGCAAGCCTACGATGGAATTACTCACGCACGGCGGTGAGCATCATGAAATTGGTGACGGAGGATGGTTGATGATGATGATGGCGACGGATTCCCCTCTTGGGAGCCCCGAACGGACTCCAGATCAGCCCTCCCGACAGGTTTTAGGGCTTGGCGGCGGCTCCGTATCGTAAAACATGATGAATTCTTCTCTCTGTTTTTTCTCTCCGAAACCAAATATATAGAGTTGGAGTTGAGGTCGGAGGAGCTCCAGGGGGCCCACGAGGTAGGGGGCGCGCCCTAGGGGGCAGGCGCGCCCGTCACCCTCGTGGACAGGTGGTGCCCCCCCTGGTCTTCGTCTTTTGCAAGGATTTTTATTATTTCCGAAAAGATGTTCCGTGAAGTTTCAGGCCATTCCGAGAACTTTTGTTTCTGCACATAAATAACACCATGGCAATTCTGCTGAAAACAGCGTCAGTCCGGGTTAGTTCCATTCAAATCATGCAAGTTAGAGTCCAAAACAAGGGCAAAAGTGTTTGGAAAAGTAGATACGACGGAGACGTATCAACTCCCCCAAGCTTAAACCTTTGCTTGTCCTCAAGCAATTCAGTTGATAAACTGAAAGTAATAAAGAAAAACTTTTACAAACTCTGTTTGCTCTTGTTGTTGTAAATATGTAAAGCCAGCATTCAAGTTTTTAGCAAAGATTATGACTAACCACATTCACAATAACACTTAGGTCTCAAGTTTACTCATATCAATGGCATAATCAACTAGCGAGCAATAATAATAGATCTCGGATGACAACACTTTCTCAAAACAATCATAATATGATATAACAAGATAGTATCTCGCTAGCCCTTTCTGAGACCGCAAAACATAAATGCAGAGCACCTTTAAAGATCAACGACTGACTAGACATTGTAATTCATGGTAAAAGAGATCCAGTCAAGTCATACTCAATGTAAACTAACAGTAATGAATGCAAATGACAGCGGTGCTCTCCAACTGGTGCTTTTTAATAAGAGGATGATGACTCAGCATAAAAGTAAATAGATAGGCCCTTCACAGAGGGAAACAATGATTTGTAGAGGTGCCAGAGCTCGGTTTTAAAATAGATATGAATAATATTTTGAGCGGTATACTTTCATTGTCAACATAACAACCAATAGATGGCGATATCTTCCATGCTACACACATTACAGGCGGTTCCCAAACAGAATGGTAAAGTTTATACTCCCCCTCCACCAACAAGCATCAATCCATGGCTTGCTCGAAACAATGAGTGCCTCCAACTAACAAGAGTCCCAGGGGGAGTTTTGTTTGCAATTGTTTTGATTTGATTTGCATAAGGCATGGGACTGGGCATCCCGGTGACCAGCCACTTTCTCGTGAGTGAGGAGTGAAGGAAATATGCCCTATAGGCAATAATAAAGTTATTATTTATTTCCTTATATCATGATAAATGTTTATTATTCATGCTAGAATTGTATTAACCAGAAACATAATACATGTGTGAATACATAGACAAACAGATTGTCACTAGTATGCCTCTACTTGACTAGCTCATTGATCAAAGATGGTTATGTTTCCTAACCATAGACATGAGTTGTCATTTGATTAATGGGGTCACATCATTAGGAGAATGATGTGATTGACATGACCCATTCCATTAGCTTAGCACCCGATCGTTTAGTATGTTGCTATTGCTTTCTTCATAACTTATACATGTTCCTATGACTATGAGATTATGCAACTCCTGTTTACCGGAGGAACACTTTGTGTGCTACCAAACGTCACAACGTAACTGGGTGATTATAAAGGTGCTCTACAGGTGTCTCCAAAGGTACTTGTTGGGTTGGCATATTTCGAGATTAGGATTTGTCACTCCGAATATCAGAGAGGTATCTCTGGGCCCTCTCGGTAATGCACATCACTTAAGCCTTGCAAGCATTGCTACTAATGAGTTAGTTGTGGGATGATGTATTACAGAACGAGTAAAGAGACTTGCTGATAACGAGATTGAACTAGGTATTGAGATACCGACGATCGAATCTCGGGCAAGTAACATACCGATGACAAAGGGAACAATGTATGTTGTTATGCGGTCTGACCGATAAAGATCTTCGTAGAATATGTGGGAGCCCATATGAACATCCAGGTTCCGCTATTGGTTATTGACCGGAGACATGTCTCGGTCATGTCTACATAGTTCTCGACCCGTAGGGTCCGCACACTTAAAGTTTCAATGACGGTTATATTATGAGTTTATATGTTTTGATGTACCGAAGGTTGTTCGGAGTCCCGGATGTGATCCCGGACATGACGAGGAGTCTCAAAATGGTCGAGACATGAAGACTGATATATTGGAAGCCTATGTTTGGATATAGGAAGTGTTCCGGGTGAAATCGGGATTACCGGAACCCCCCGGGGACTTAATGGGCCTTAGTGGGCCTAGGTGGAAGAGAGGAGAGGCGGCTAGGGCTGGGCCGCACGCCCTCCCCCCAGTCCGAATAGGACAAGGAGAGGGGGGCGGCGCCCCCCTTCCTTCTTGGGGGTGTCATCCCCCACTTTTCCATCGCCATCTCCATCTTTTGGAGTATCCACCATATATATGTCATATGACGAGGTGGCCTTCCAGAGCCCTACAGGTGCTGATTCCTGTTCGTCTCCTACATCGTCGTCCATACCGTCGATGTCTTCGGAGCCGAAGTCAATCATGTCGGTTAAATCATCGACAGTGGCTACAAAGTGGGTGGTGGGTGGGCTTTGAATTTCTTCATCGTCCGCATCCCATCCTCGCTGACCGTAATCCGGCCAGGGCTCTCCTGATAAAGAGAGAGACTTAAGAGAATTCAGTATGACGCCAAAAGGCGAGTGCTGAAAGATGTCTGCGGCGGTGAACTCCATTGTCGGCGCCCAATCGGATTCGATCGGCAGGGGCGCGGGGGGTTCGGAGTCCGGGGAGGAGTCCGGATCCTCGGAGTCACGGGTCACGCAGAGTGCAGGGCTAGCGTTTGGCTCGATCGCCGTTGAGATCGCAGCCCCCGAGGTGGCGTCCAACCGCTCGTCCTCGATTGGCGCAATGGGCTCCGAGTTAGAGGTCGGAACCGAAGCGTGAGCGGCCTCCAGGACACTATTCGGAGGCAGAGCTAGATCATGCCCCTCGAGATAGTGCGGCGCGCTTGGCCGTGGCTCGAACCCGTCGAAGATCAAGTCTCCGCGGATGTCAGCCGTGTAGTTTAAGCTTCCAAACCTGACTTGATGGCCAGGGGCGTAGCTTTCGATCTGCTCCAAGTGGCCAAGAGAATTGACCCGCAGAGCGAAGCCGCCGAAGACGAAGATCTATCCGGGGAGAAAAGTCTCACCCTGGACCGCATCGTTGTTGATGATCAACGGAGCCATCGGACCTAACGGCAGCGACACAGAGGAACTCTCAATGAAAGCACCAATGTCGGTGTCAAAACCGGCGGATCTCAGGTAGGGGGTCCCAAACTGTGCGTCTAGGCCGGATGGTAACAGGAGGCAGGGAACACGATGTTTTACCCAGGTTCGGGCCCTCTCGATGGAGGTAAAACCCTACGTCCTGCTTGATTAATATTGATGATATGGGTAGTACAAGAGTAGATCTACCACGAGATCAAGGAGGCTAAACCCTAGAAGCTAGCCTATGGTATGATTATTGTCTATGGAGTTGATGAAGTTGTCCTACGGACTAAAACCCTCCGGTTTATATAGACACCGGATAGGATTAGGGTTACATGAGTCGGTTACAATGGTAGGAGATCTTGAATATCCGCATCGCCAAGCTTGCCTTCCACGCCAAGGAAAGTCCCATCCAGACACGGGACGTAGTCTTCAATCTTGTATCTTCATAGTCCAGGAGTCCGGCTGAAAGTATAGTCCGGCTACCCGAACACCCCCTAATCCAGGACTCCCTCAAGAAGGCTCACCCCCCACGACTATCATTTATTCAAAGAGGCCTTTGGAGCTCCTTCACATGGATCTCTTTGGGCCTCCATCCTTCGATAGTCTTGGAGGTAGGAAGTATTGCTTGGTGATTGTGGATGACTACTCAAGGTACACGTGGGTGTATTTCTTCAAGAGGAAGAGCGAGACCCAACAAACCGTCATTGACTTTGCAAATGAAGCACAACGTCAACACAATGCAAAGATCTTGACAATAAGAAGTGACAATGGCACCGAGTTCAAGAACTACACCTTGGATGAGTTTCTTAGTGATGAGGGAATCAAGCATCAATATTCCGCACCCTACACCCCTCAACAAAATGGTGTTGCGCAGAGGAAGAACCGGACGTTGATGGATGCGGCAAGGACCATGATGGCGGAGTTCAAGTCTCCGTACAACTTTTGGGCCGAAGCCATCAACACCGCATGTCATGCATCCAATCGGCTCTACCTCCGCAAGGGCTTGAACAAGACTCCATATGAGATACTCACCGGTAACAAGCCCAACCTCAAGTACTTCCGGGTATTCGGGTGTAAGTGTTTCATTCTCAAGAAAGGTGTTCGGTTGTCTAAATTTGAGGCTAGAGCTTATGAGGGCATATTTGTTGGTTATGCTACAAACTCTCATGCTTACCGTGTGCTCAATAAATCCACGGGACTTATTGAGGAGACGTGTAACATGGAGTTTGATGAGAATAACGGCTCCCAAGTGGAGCAAAGTGGCACTTGTGATGTAGGTGATGAAATTCCTTCCCAAGCCATAAGAAGAATGGGTGTTGGCTTTATCCTACCCATTGAGGAACCCCTTGTGGCCGAAGGAGAAGGACAAAGCTCCACTCAAGTGGAGCCATCACCAACCCAAGGCCCACATGCTTCCGAAGAACAACATGAAGGCCCTCATCCTCAAGAACATGACCAAGGGCAAGATCACGCTCAAGATGGTGTTGACACATCAAGTGATGCCCAAGGTCAAGTTCTCTCCTCCGAGCAAGTTCAAGAACAAGAACAAGCCCAAGACGACGCTCAAGATGATCAAGTGACCACTCCTCGTCTCACCCCCGAGGAGGAATTAGAGCGTCGTGCCACCAAGGTTGCTTCCAAGCTCTCCACCAAGGATCATCTCATGATGAATGTGCTTGGAAGCTTAAGAAAGAGGGTAAGCACTCATAGACAATTAGCAAATTATTGTGAGCATCACGTGTTTGTCTCTTGTGTGGAACCCCACAAGGTCTATGAGGCGCTAGAAGATACGGATTGGCTCCATGCCATGCATGAAGAACTCAACAACTTTGAGCGCAACAAAGTGTGGAGATTGGTGCCAAGACCGACGGGGAACCACAATGTCATCGGAACCAAGTGGATATTTAAGAACAAGCAAGATGCCCATGGGATTATCATTCGCAACAAGGCTCGTTTGGTAGCACAAGGCTACTCCCAAGTCGAGGGTATCGACTACGGTGAAACCTTTGCTCCCGTTGCTCGTCTTTAATCTATTCACATGTTGATTGCCTATGCTTCTCATCATAACTTTAAGTTACAACAAATGGATGTGAAGAGTGCTTTTCTTAATGGTCCTATTAATGAATTGGTTTATGTCAAGCAACCCCCCGGGTTCGAGGATCCCTACTTTCCCGATCATGTGTATCAACTCGATAAGGCACTCTATGGCCTTAAACAAGCCCCACGTGCGTGGTATGACCACCTTACCGAGTTGTTACAAGACCGTGGTTTTGAAGTTGGGCTAATCGACCCCACTCTTTTTACTAACTAGGTCAAAGGGGAGTTGTTTGTGTGCCAATTATATGTTGATGATATTATCTTTGATTCCCCTAACAAAGCTTTCAATGAGGAATTTGCCGCTCTCATGACCTCAAAGTTCGAGATGTCTTCCATGGGAGAGTTGAAGTTCTTTCTAGGGTTCGAAGTGAAGCAAAGAAGAGAAGGAACCTTCATCAATCAAGCCAAATATACTCAAGACATGCTGAAAAGATTCAAGCTAAGTGATGTCAAGACGGCTTCCACTCCGATGCCCACCAAGTGCCAACTTGACATAGATCCCAATGGTAAAGCGGTGGATCAAAAGGTATATCGCTCCATGATAGGTTCCTTGCTTTACCTTTGTGCATCTAAACCGGATATCATGTTGAGTGTGGGAATTTGTGCACGGTTTCAAGCCACACCTAAGGAAAGTCACTATGTGGCGGTCAAACGAATCTTTCGATATTTGGCTCATACCCCAAACTTTGGCCTATGGTACCCAAGAGGAGCAAACTTCAAGCTTGTAGGGTATTCGGATTCCGATTGGGCGGGAGACAAAGTGGATAGGAATTCCACTTCCGGAGGATGCCAATTCCTTGGTTTCTCTTTGGTAAGTTGGTCTTCCAAAAAGCAAAGTTGTGTGTCTCTCTCATCCACCGAAGCGGAGTATGTGGCGGCCGGTAGTTGTTGTGCACAACTCTTATGGATGAGGCAAACTTTAAAGGATTACGGTGTCATTTGTGACAAAGTGCCTCTTTGGTGTGATAATGAAAGTGCCATCAAGATCTCTCTCAACCCAGTACAACACTTCAAGACGAATCATATTGAGATCCGGTATCACTTCATCCGGGATCACATTAGGCGAGGAGAGATCGAGCTCAACTATGTCAACACTCATGATAACCTTGCAGATATCTTCACGAAGCCCTTGGATGAAGCAAGATTTTGCGAGTTAAGGCATGAGCTAAATATCATTGATTCGAGCAATGTTGCTTGAACCCTTGCACACCCCACCATACTCAACGTGTTGTCCTATTTAGATGTAGGCATGGACATAGGGGGAGTGATGTTCTCTCAATGAACTCTCCCTCCCCCCATTATGCATAAATCGATCAAGTCTTTCACATTAGCCATGTCTAATGGTACTTGTGCTCCAAAGACGAGTTTTGGTCATGGACCCAAGGATAATTCTTCGCGGTGCCATACCAATTGACTCAAACATAGGTGGCTACGGCCACCGCCCTCTCTTTAGAGAGGTGGTGTCTTGTGGTTGTTTCGTTTGTCATGTGCCTTTCTGGCTTTGTGTGTTGCGTGGTCTTGTGGTGTCGTGTTGGCTCGGAGTGTTTGTGCAAAGACCCAGTGTTTTGTTTGCTCGAAACGTGCATCTTCTTGAGCCCACAGTACTACCGCAGCTGGCCGCGGTACTACCGCTTTGGGAGGCACGGTACTACCGCGCCACAGCACGGTACTACCGCGCCACAGCACGGTACTACCGCGCCACAGCACGGTACTATCGCTTAGGTGCGGTACTTCGGAAGTACCGCGCCGGGCGGTACTACCGCGTTGGGGCACGGTACTACCGCGTCGTCAAGGGAGCGTGTGGGTTATGACTCGGGCAAGGGAGTTCCAACTCCCCATACCCATTCTTTTGTCTCTCTCCCCACGTCTCTCTCTCTCGCTCAAGAACGGCGCCGGAGGTCCTCGCCGGATCTCCGTCTCCGGCCACTCTCCTCGGATTCCGACCGGTGGGATCGTTCCCCACCACTTCCTCTTGCCATGGACCAAGGTTTTTCCCCGAATCCCTCTTTTTCTTGGCTGTTCTCTTGCTTCTAGGTTTTTGGGGGAGAAACTTGTTGTTCTTGAGATTTTAGGCCAAATCTATGCAAGAGTAGGATGTAGGAGAGTCGTGATGCGTAGGAATCATACTTGATATGCTGTCTTGTGGTAGCTTTGTCCAACCGTAGTACCACCGTGGTTTGCGGGCTTTTCTCAGATTTGAACTTGTTCAGATCTGACGTGGTGCGGTACTACCGTGTCTGATGTGCGGTACTACCGCCCGTCAGGTGCGGTACTACCGTGCTAGCTTGTGCATTACTACCGCTCAACAGACGGGGTACTACTGCGCTAGCCGAGGCGCTAAGGTCGTACTACCGCTCCTAGACCCGGTACTACCGCGTCTAAGAGCAGTACTACTATCTTAGCTTCACAGCACTTGGCAGTACTACCGTAGGGATCAAATCTCTCTCTAGGCATTTATCATGTGTGTTTTCTGCTTGTTTCTCTTGCTTTGTTGTGGTCTTTGCATTAATCCCTCTTGGCTGTTGTGGATGTTTTGCATTTTTGTGTCTCAGGTGGTGGCTCTTGCCGTTCCAATCCCAGTCGTGACACTGGCTCCAAGCGTCTGCGCGACCCCCAAGATGAAGCCCCAGAGGGCTCCAATGCCCCCAAGCGCAATGTCAATACCACTGCCAGCAAGCAAAAGGAACCTGCTAAGGGCATGGACGAGATTTCTGTCTCTGAGTATGTCGAACGCCGGAGGATCAATCCCTATGTGACTCCTCGGGCTGTGCTCAGAGGCACCGAGATGTTCTGGAACAAGCAACAGGTTCTCATCTATCTGGATGTGATCAAGAGCAAGAAGAATACCTTCGTGGATGTCAAGTGGATAGACATGCATCACATGTGGAAGGAGAAGTTTCGTGACTATTTTGGAGAGGCTCTGGACTTGGTGGAGCAGTTTGCTACTGAGCCGGTGATCTCTTTTCACCATGACTATGACCCTGAGCTCATCTGTCAGTTCCTTGCCTCAGTGTACTTTCATCCCGGGGAGGAGCAGAGGATGACCTGGATGACCAACGACTGTCAGCTGTCTGCTACATGGAAAGAGTTCATGGATCTGCCGCACATTCCTGATGACGGGCTTCACACCCCCGTTGGTGTTCGCCCCCATGACAACTCTGAGTCTACCAACAAGAACCCGCTTCAGCCTTTCCTTGTTGAGAAGGTGCTCCCCAATGGCAAGTCAACTTGGGTGTTAAACTCCTTTCTGGATATCATGCATCGCATCTTCCGCAACACTCTGTTCCCACGCATTGGCGACAAGGACAAGGTCCATGCATATCTAGTGGACATGTTGCTCCTATGTGCAGAGGCACGTTCTTCTCAGACTCATCCACTTGATGTCTCACACATCATGTGGTGTGAGCTTCGGTTTGCGGTGTTCACTCGCAAGGTACCTATCTATGGACCGTACCTGTTTCGGCTGCTCTCCACCACTTGGGAGAAGATGTACCCTGGTGATGAGTTCCTTGCTCCAGACTGGATTCGCCATGAGTCCATCAGCCTCCGCGTCAAGCCCAACTGGGCCAACACCACTACCCGTGCTGAGGCCTCTTCTGCTAGGAGGGCTGCTGGTGAGGAGGCGGCTGCTGCTGAGAATGTTGCTGAGGACCGTGCTGCTAGGTCCACCACTCCTTCCTCTGAGCCGTCATGGGCCAAGAAGCTAAAGGACAAAATGAAGACTCTCTTCTGCATGCAGGCAAAGGGACAGTACAGGGCTCACGTGGCAGACAAGGAGAGTCACCGCCGTGACAAGAAGGTTATGAGGCTCTTTGGAGAGGATGTGTCTGGCGGGTCTGAGGACGTCATCACACCTGAGGCTGCCTGGATGTCAAAGCAGGGATACAAGTGGACCAGTTCAGAGGATGACTTCGGGGAGACTATCCCCGCCGCTGAGTCTGACGAGGAGCACGAGGAGCAGTGGGACGACTTCTCTGCCTGAGCCACCCCGTGTGTGTAGGTGTCCTCTCTGCCTTTTTGGCGTCTCGATGCTAAAGGGGGAGAGAGTGTAGGGATTTGCGTTTTGTCATGCTTGGTGCGTTTATTTGCTTTGTCTTTTGGACCTCGTTTGTGCTTGTTTGCTCTTGTTTGGTTTGTGCTTTCGAGACCTTTCCTCATATGGTGTAAGACATATGCACTTTATCTATCGTAGTTAACTTATGTGTGTGCTATATTGTCTAGTGATAGATATGCCTTGTCTCTATAATATAGGGGGAGCTTTGACCCTAGTATTCGTGTGTCGTGCAGTCCAAAGCACTCATCTAGGTGGCACACATCTAGGGGGAGCCCGTCTATATTCTAGAGAGGAGGGGTTTGCATTTACTTAATATTATTTTCCTTGTGCAAATCCCGTATTGTCATCAATCCACCAAAAAGGGGGAGATTGTAAGGGCATATTTATCCCTAAGTATTTTGGTGATTGATGACAACGCATTTGCGGACTAATCGTGTGCCTTGAGTATTCCAGACACTTCATTGCTAGACACAAGACGGTTGGGTGCTGAAAGTGCAACTATCCCTAGGTGGTTTTGGTAATTCATAACAACATATAGCTCATTGAGCTAATGCTATTCCAAGATGATTATTTCAGGAAAGCTCAATGATTGGCATGGCATGGATGGTGAAAGTGGAACCCTCAAAATGCTAAGGACAAAGCATTGGCTCAAGCTCAAAAGCTCAAGACTCTTCATTTTATATTTTAGTGATCCAAGATCACATTGAGTCTTTAGGAAAAGCCAATACTATCAAGGAGGGATGAGGTGTTGCTTAATGAGCCTCTTGCTTCATGTGCTTAGTGATATGCTCCAAAACCCTTAGCTACTTTCCCATATCCACATTTGACCTAAATCCTAAGCCAAACTCGGTCCTACCGATTCTTTCAACCCGGCGCCACCGAGTTTCACTTGTCATAGCCATTGCCAAACCCTAGAAAATCGGTTCTACCGATAGGGATCTCGGTCTCACCGAGATGGGATTGCAAACTCTCTATTTCCCTTTCGTAACTTTTTGGTCTCACCGAAAGAGCGGATCGGTCCCACCGAGATTGCAATGTAAACTCTCTGTTTCCTTTTTGTAACATTTCAATCTCACCGAAAGAGCAAATCGGTCCCACCGAGTTTGCCTGACCAACTCTCTGGTTAGCTAATTACCAAAATCGGTCTCACCATGTTTGTGTAATCGGTCTTACCGAGATTACGTTATGCCCTAACCCTAACAAAATCGGTCCTACCGAGTTGCATGTCAGTCCCACCGAAAATATCTAATGGTCACTAGGTTTACTATTTTGGTCTGACCGAGTTTGTTGATTCGGTCCCACCGAGATTGGTAAATTGTGTGTAACGGTTGGATTTTGTGTGGAGGCTATATATACCCCTCCACCTCTTCTTTCGTGGAGAGAGCCATCAGAACACATCTACACTTCCAACTCTTATGTTCTGAGAGAGAACCACCTACTCATGTGTTGAGGCCAAGATATTCCATTCCTACCATATGAATCTTGATCTCTAGCCTTCCCCAAGTTGCTTTCCACTCAAATCTTCTTTCCACCAAATTCAAATCCTGTGAGAGAGAGTTGAGTGTTGGGGAGACTATCATTTGAAGCACAAGAGCAAGGAGTTCATCATCAACACACCATTTGTTACTTCTTGGAGAGTGGTGTCTCCTAGATTGGCTAGGTGTCACTTGGGAGCCTCCAACAAGATTGTGGAGTTGAACCAAGGAGTTTGTAAGGGCAAGGAGATCGCCTACTTCGTGAAGATCTACCACTAGTGAGGCAAGTCCTTCGCGGGCGATGGCCATGGTGGGATAGACAAGGTTGCTTCTTCGTGGACCCTTCGTGGGTGGAGCCCTCCATGGACTCGTGCAACCATTACCCTTCGTGGGTTGAAGTCTCCATCAACGTGGATGTAGGATAGCACCACCTATCCGAACCACGGGAAAAACATCCGTGTCTCCAATTGCGTTTGAATTCTCCAAACCCTTCCCTTTACATTCTTGCAAGTTGCATGCTTTACTTTCCGCTGCCAATATACTCTTTGCATGCTTGCTTGAATTGTGTGATGATTGCTTGACTTGTCCTAAAGTAGCTAAAATCTGCCAAGAACTAAAATTGGGAAAAGGTTAAGTTTTTATTTAGTCAAGTAGTCTAATCACCCCCCCTCTAGACATACTTTCGATCCTACAAGTGGTATCAGAGCTTTGGTCTCTATTTGCTTTGATTTCCATAGCTTTTGGTGGTCATAGCCTTGGTTTCACAACCTAGGAGAGTATGGCGTCTAGCGAGGGAAATTATCACCGTAGAGGTCCTTACTTTGATGGCACTAATTTTTCTAGTTGGAAGCATAAAATGAAAATGCATATTCTTGGACATAACCCCGCCGTTTGGGCTATTGTGTGTGGTGGTTTGCAAGGTGACTTCTTTGATGGGAGAGAACCAAACCGTGAAGCTACCGCGGATGAGCTGAAGATGTTGCAATACAATGCTCAAGCTTGTGATATTCTCTTCAACGGATTGTGCCCCGAAGAATTCAACAAAATTAGCCGTCTTGAGAATGCAAAGGAAATTTGGGACACTTTGATTGATATGCACGAAGGTACCGACTCCGTCAAGGAATCCAAATTGGATGTGCTTCAAAGTCAACTTGACAAGTTCAAAATGAAGGGTGGTGAAGGTGTCGCTGAAATGTACTCTAGGCTTGCTCTCATCACAAATGAGATTGCCGGCTTAGGGAGTGAAGAGATGACCGATAGATTCATCATCAAGAAGATTCTAAGAGCCTTGGATGGAAAATATGATACCGTGTGCACATTGATCCAAATGATGCCCAATTACAAAGATCTCAAGCCAACGGAGGTAATTGGAAGAATTGTTGCTCATGAGATGTCACTTAAGGATAAAGAGGAACTTCACAACAAATCAAGTGGTGCCTACAAAGCCTCATGTGACGCCCCTACATCATCAAGTGAGAAACAAAACTTCAATGAAGAATTGAGCTTAATGGTGAAGAACTTCAACAAATTCTACAAGAGTAGAAGCAAAGATAGAAGCTCCAAGTCAAGGTCCTACAATGACAAAAGATCTTCTAGTCGAGAGCGAAACTGCTACAATTGTGGAAGACCCGGACACTATTCCAGTGAGTGTACGGCTCCCTACAAGAGAAGAGAAGACTCTCCAAAAAGAAGAAGCAAAAGAGAAGAATCACCACCAAGAGAGAGAAGGAGTAGAGATGATCGTTATGAACGAAGATACTCACGGAGAAGCAAGGATTCGGAAAGGAAGGAAAACATCAAGGAGCTACATAAAACGAAGACATCAAGCTCATGTTGGTGAATGGGTATCCGGCTCCGACTCCGACGACCACTCCGAGAGAAGTTATCACTCCGACTTCGAATATACTCAAGATGAAGGTGTTGCTGGTCTAGCACTTGTGACAACCAACTCCTACGATATATTTGACTCACCAAATGAAGGAATTGGAAGATGCTTCATGACCAAAGGTCCTAAGGTAACACACCCCGAGTATGTTGATTTTAATAGTGATGAAGATGACTTGTTAGGTGATGATGATTTACTTGTTGACAACTCTAGTGATGAATACTATGATGAAACATCAATTAATCATGCTAATCAAGATAAAACGAATGACAATGATAAGGAGAAGATTGAGGCTCTAACTAAAGAACTAAACACTCTTAAGTTAGCTCATGAAACTATCTTCGAAGATCATCGAGAACTTTTAAGAGCTCATGAGAAGTTACGCTTTGAAAAGCTCAATCTTGAGCAAGAGCATGAGTTTTTAAAGGCAATCAATGATGATCTCCGCAAGAAAAGTTATTCTTACATTGCCAAGCGTTTACTCTTATCCACTTACATGCCTCAAGTCAAGTCTAGTAACAAGAACAAGAAAGATTCTTCCTCTAGTAGTAACAATGATCATGCTAAATCCAATATTGTTGCTTCTAGTAGTTCTCTTGATTCCACTAATGATTCTCTTAGCCAAGTTACACTTGAGCAAGAAAATAGCCTATTGAAGGGAATTATAGAGAAAGGAGTGTACAAAAGCCTTGCCGGGAGTAAGCAATTCGAGGAAATTGTGCGCAAGCAAGGAATGCACCGGAAGAATCAAGGTGTTGGTTTTGAACGAAAGTTCAATGCCAATGGAGTTGAGTGGGAAGAAGATCAATACCCCAAGACAAAGTTTGTTCCTCAACAAGAGAAGTATGACACTTCCTTCAAGGGGACACAAGCTCAAGATGATCTTCCACCACAAGACTACAAGCAAAAAGGCAAGGACAAGCTTCAAGAGGAAATTGATGCATTTGAAGAAGCTCCTAAGACCTTGGTCAAGTGGATTCCCAAGACCACTTCAAGTTCCACTTCATCGAGTACGACTACAACTCCAAGGATTCCCATCAAGATGGTGTGGATCCAAAAGAAGAAGAACTAGAGAGTTCTTGAGGGTGACTCCGCCAACATACTTCACTCTTATCATTTTGGCAAGAACAAGTGCAATCAACTTCCACATCTTGCACTAGTTCAAGGAGTCACAAACCCTCTTGTTGGTAAGACAAGGGACAAGGTAACCTAAAAGTTTTCATGGACATTATCTTGTGTGTGCATCACTCTATGTCTATGGATATCCTTGTTTGTTCCTTGTGGGACTAACCCATGTAGGTATTGAAAGTGCAATTCACTCAAATGGATAGCTCCAAGTGATCTACATCAACATTGAGCATCCACATCTTCAACATCTACATGAAGTCATCATCGATAAAACCCAAGGTTAGTCCATCCCTCTTAGGGGGGATATCACATCTAGGGGGAGCTTTACTTTAAGAGTTGAGCTAAAGCAACTCTGAAGATGCGAACACAACAATGCTTTATGTAAAAGTGGTAACCCCACTTGAGCTTAAACGATGAGTATGACCTATGATCAAGTGTTCTCACTTGACTCCTAAGTCAATATACTCATATATAGATGACCTAGTCATCGCCAATTGCTTGATAGATGCTAGAATTGGTTGTGCATGCTTTGTCACATATTTCAATTGCCATTTTATTGTGTGAGCATGTTGGTTGCATATTTTACTCATTTGAGGACATCCACTTGTTGTTTTGATTGTTTGGTTTTATTTCCTTTTGCCAAGTGGATGGATAAGAATGCCTAAGAACCTCCTCTAGCTATCTATGCTTTTCTCGTCTCAAACTCCATTCATGCTACATCACAAAATTTGATCAAGTCAGATTCGATCCACTCTGTGTGAGGAGCACTCGGAGTCCCCGATTCGTCATAGACTTAAACTTCCAAAACCTCTTTATGATTCTCGGTCTGACCGATATCCTACTTTCGGTCCTACCGAGATCATTAAGTTGATCTGAATTTTCGATCTCGGTGCAACCGATTTGAACCATTCGGTCACACCGAGTTGCAATAACTGTATACAGTTTTGCATCTCGATGCCACCGAGTTGTTCCACTCGGTCACACCGATAGGGTCGGGCTATATATAGTCACGGGCAAAAATTTGGAAATTTCTCCGAACCCCTTCGCCCGCGCGATAGCTCGCTCTGCCAACGTAGTCTCCGGATCATCTCCTCGCCGCCAGCCGCCTCCAGTCGCTGGTCTCCATCGCTGTCAACGGAATTCTACCCCGCCGTTGCCGCCGTAGCGAGTCTCCGCCGAACTAGGGTATGGACTCGATCACAGTGCTATTCCCCGTCCGATTCCTAGCACATTGTGTTCTTAATGATTCTTGCCACGATTGAAACACTCCTATCCAGTCAATGCGTTCATAGATTAGTTTTGATTCGAAAATTTTTAGGGTTAGGTTTCCGTCGAAACCATCTCGGACCCACCGAGTTGAAAAACTCAGTCCCACCGATTTGGCTCATGCCATTGCACAAGTAAGACTCGGTCTGACTGAGAATTACTAATCGGTGTGACCAATTTTGGAACTTTGTGAAACCCTAGCAGTCTCGGTGCCACCGAACTGTGACTCGGTCTGACCGAGTTCACTAGTTTAGGTTCCAAAACTGCTTCGGTATCACCGAGTTTAAAAATCGGTAGATCCGAGATGATTTTAGTGGGAAACTAAAACTAAGTTTTTGAATCATTCTTTTGCAAAAATCTCTGCATTTTGTGATGCTCATCTATTCTACCTCATCTATAAACTCTTCACAGGGTCAGCAGTCAGCTTTTACATCATGTCTGATCAGAGTGACAGCCAAAACAGGTCAGAAGAGCAGGTGCACATGAGTGAGGGCACTAGTCCCTCCAGTTCTTCAGATGAAGGCAGCAGGAGCACCCCAAGCAATTTACCAAAAGCTGCCACCAGACAAAGGAAGAAGAGAACCTCAGACTCAGAGGATGAGGACTATGTGGCAGAAGAGGAAGCTACTTCCAAGAAAGTAGTGCTCAAGAAGGAGTATGACTCAGCTCAAGGCACAAAGCCAGGATTGAAAATCAAAAGGACAACAGGTAGGCAGCCTATGCCAAAGGCCAGAGCTTCAACTCAGATTCCTGAAAAGCCTGCACCCATAGAGCCAGTTGCTGCTGAAGGAAAGAAAAGGAAGGAAAGGGTCAAGAAGACCGTAGCCAGAGTGCTTGGAAAGGCTTCCATCATGGAAGAAGAGGAAGAAGAAGAGGTTGCTGCACTAGCACCTAAGGCACCTAAGCTTATGGGTGATGCTATAAGATCAGGGGCTGCCACATCTAAGCCCAAAGAAGCACCCAAAGCTGCCTCCAAGCCCAAGCCAGCACCCAAGAGGAATACAAGGAGCATACCTGCAACTGAAAAGAACAAGGCCCCAGTGCCTGAAGCTGCTGAAGAAGATGATGAAGAGCATGTTCTGAGAAAGCTCAAGCCCAAGATCCCAGACCACAATGATGCTCATCCTGTGGCTGAGGACATGAAGCTCAGAAGAGACTCAGGGCTGAGGAAGTGGAGAGAAGCAGACCCGTATGCTTCAAGGAGAAGAACTGCTGTTGATTACAGGTTTCACACCAAGGAACAACAAGATTTCTATGAGACAGTGCTGCTTGATAAGAAGCCCATAGTTTGTGACATGGGATGGGTTGATTGGGAGTACATCAAGGACAATGAGGAACACTATCCTAGTGTGATTGACAGTTTTGGTGCTTGTGCAGTTGCAGACTTTGTTGGGAAGAAGCTCACAAAGTGGAACGAGGAACTCATTATGCAATTCTACTCCACAACACACTTCTACCCAGATGGAAGGATCACATGGATGTCTGAAGGTACGAGGTACCAATCTACTATTGCTGAGTGGGCATAGCTCATCAATGCCCCAGAGGAGCATGAGGATGACTTGGATATATATGCCAGGAAGAAGATGGACCACAACTCTATGTCCAATATGTATAAGGAAATTCCAAATGAAGCTCTTGAAACTTTCAAATTTGGCTCAGTGATTATCTTCTGTCAGGGCTGCCAACCATTAACTGGATCCTTAGGCACACTCTCTTGCCCAAGTCAGGTGATCACAAGATGATCAGAGGCCATGCAATCAATTTGCTTCACGTATTTGATGTACCTCAAAAATTCAAGGTCATGAGCCTCATAGTAGAGACTATCAAGAGGACTGCAGCAGATCAGAAGAGGAGCTATGGTTATGCCCCTCAGATTCAGGAGTTGATCAACTTAAAGATGGGCATAGGCATATACTTATTGGACAAGGAACACCTGCCCATCCATCCAGACTTTGAGGACAATCAAGTTGTCATGAATGAGAATGAACCATCATCTGCAGAAGCACAAGCAAAGAAGGAGAAGGCAAGGAAGGAGAAAACTGCTAAGATGCCAACTCAAGCGGAGGCATCTGAGTATTTCTTGAAGACCAAACAAGAGCATCTTGGTTACTTTATTGCATCCACACTGAGGATTGAGCAAGGACTGGCCACCCTCACTCAGAATCAGCAGAGCTTAGAAAGAATCATGGAACAGAAGTTCTATGACCTAGATGTGAAGGTGACAGAAATTCAGTCTGCAGTGGAGCAACTTCAGGATGATATGCAGGAGAGGAAGGGAAAGTCTACAACTGATGCATTTGCCAGAGTGCCACGAGCTCAGAGGTCGATTGCAGTGCCAGTTCCTAACACCAGAGCCACCACCTCAGCTCCAGCTACAGCACCAGCCCAACCAGCTCCAGCATCTACTTCAGCTTCAACTCCAACCACGTCTACAGAAGGCTTCGTCCTTGGAGTGCTCCGGACTCCACCACCACCAGAAGATCAAGCCTGAGAGTCGATCTAGCACTATGCATTTTCTAGGAACTTTTTGGTAACTTGTTGCCAAAGGGGGAGAAAAATGTATAGATCATAGGCTTCGAGAGAGAGAGAGAGTGTTGTTTTTTTTCTCTCTTGCTTTATTTGGTGGTTTTCCAAACTTTGTTTGCTTTTGAGTGCTTGAGATACTATGCCGTTATCTGTGAGACATTGATGATCATGTGTTTGATCATAAGCTACACTTATGCCTGCTATTATCTTATCTATCTTATGTGATCATTCACTTTTCTTGGTGATGAGTGCATGTATTTCATTCTTATCATTTTAAGCGCTCCACCAAGATGTATGTGACATGGAAGAGTAACCCATGACTCTAACTCTTTGTGCATTTGCAGTCCAAAGCAAATTTTAAATATGCACAAATTTAGGGGGAGCTCTTACTTATCACATACTTCTCAAAGCAACCATATATTTCATGCTTATTATCATTTGTCGAAGCTTTGATCTATATGTTGTCATCAATTACCTAAAAGGGGGAGATTGAAAGTGCAACTATCCCTAGGTGGTTTTGGTAATTCATAACAACATATAGCTCATTGAGCTAATGCTATTCCAAGATGATTATTTCAGGAAAGCTCAATGATTGGCATGGCATGGATGGTGAAAGTGGAACCCTCAAAATGCTAAGGACAAAGGATTGGCTCAAGCTCAAAAGATCAAGACTCTTCATTTTATATTTTAGTGATCCAAGATCACATTGAGTCTTTAGGAAAAGCCAATACTATCAAGGAGGGATGAGGTGTTGCTTAATGAGCCTCTTGCTTCATGTGCTTAGTGATATGCTCCAAAACCCTTAGCTACTTTCCCATATCCACATTTGACCTAAACCCTAAGCCAAACTCGGTCCTACCGATTCTTTCAACCCGGCGCCACCGAGTTTCACTTGTCATAGCCATTGCCAAACCCTAGCAAATCGGTTCTACCGATAGGGATCTCGGTCTCACCGAGATGGGATTGCAAACTCTCTGTTTCCCTTTCGTAACTTTTTGGTCTCACCGAAAGAGTGGATCGGTCCCACCGAGATTGCAATGTAAACTCTCTGTTTCCTTTTTGTAACATTTCAGTCTCACCGAAAGAGAAAATCGGTCCCACCGAGTTTGCCTGACCAACTCTCTGGTTAGCTAATTACCAAAATCGGTCTCACCGAGATTACGTTATGCCCTAACCCTAACAAAATTGGTCCTACCAAGTTGCATGTCAGTCCCATCGAAAATCTCTAACGGTCACTAGGTTTACTATTTCGGTCTGACCGAGTTTGTTGATTCGGTCCCACCGAGATTGGTAAATTGTGTGTAACGGTTGGATTTTGTGTGGAGGCTATATATACCCCTCCACCTCCTCTTCATTCATGGAGAGAGCCATCAGAACACATCTACACATCTACACTTCCAACTCTTATGTTCTGAGAGAGAACCACCTACTCATGTGTTGAGGCCAAGATATTCCATTCCTACCATATGAATCTTGATCTCTAGCCTTCCCCAAGTTGCTTTCCACTCAAATATTCTTTCCACCAAATTCAAATCCTGTGAGAGAGAGTTGAGTGTTGGGGAGACTATCATTTGAAGCACAAGAGCAAGGAGTTCATCATCAACACACCATTTGTTACTTCTTAGAGAGTGGTGTCTCCTAGATTGGCTAGGTGTCACTTGGGAGCCTCCGACAAGATTGTGGAGTTGAACCAAGGAGTTTGTAAGGGCAAGGAGATCGCCTACTTCGTGAAGATCTACCGCTAGTGAGGCAAGTCCTTCGTGGGCGATGGCCATGGTGGGATAGACAAGGTTGCTTCTTCGTGGACCCTTCGTGGGTGGAGCCCTCCGTGGACTCGCGCAACCGTTACCCTTCGTGGGTTGAAGTCTCCATCAACGTGGATGTAGGATAGCACCACCTATCCGAACCACGGGAAAAACATCCATGTCTCTAATTGCTTTTGAATTCTCCAAACCCTTCCCTTTACATTCTTGCAAGTTGCATGCTTTACTTTCCGCTGCCAATATACTCTTTGCATGCTTGCTTGAACTGTGTGATGATTGCTTGACTTGTCCTAAAGTAGCTAAAATCTGCCAAGAACTAAAATTGGGAAAAGGTTAAGTTTTTATTTGGTCAAGTAGTCTAATCACCCCCCCTCTAGACATACTTTCGATCCTACAGGTGCCCCTCGAAGACTGATGAAGACGGCGTCTTTTCTACGTTTCTTTTTGGTGGATTTGAGTCGTAGGAAAGCCGTACTATTAAGAGGGGGTCCACGTGGGAAAGGTTTGGGTGGAATCATCACGTACACGTCTCCTTCTTGTCCCCTCCTTTTTCCTTGGAGCTTCCTCCGTTTTCTTGCCTCCCTTGTCTGGCTGCTGTGGTTGGTCGTGGTAGTACTGCTCCCAGGAAAACGGTAGTACCGTAGGCATCCGCGGTAGTACCGCGCGGTGGCGCGGTAGTACCGCAGGTGCCCACAGCAGTACCGCTCCCCTGGAGCCGCACTACCGCTGCCCACTAGGCTAGTGCCGCCCCTTTGCGGTAGTAGGGGCGGATGTAATTTTTTACATCCGCACCTACCACGGTAGTACTGTTTTCGCCGAGCGGTAGTACCGTGCTATGCAGTCAGGTAGTAGTACCGCCCCTCAGCAGTACTACTGTGTCGGGTTTTTGCTACTTCCGTTTCTTTGCAGAAGTAGGCACGGAAGTTCCCTTCCCCCTGGCTGGGGTTTTTTGCCTTGCGGTAGTACCGCGCGTGCGGAAGTACTGCCCCCATCTCCTGCGCGTTGTTTATCTTTACTGTCGATGGGGTTGCGGCAGTAACGTGGGTCGGTATGGTAGTACCGCACAGCCGTGCGGTAGTACCGCTTGGTTGCAAGCTGTAGTACCGCGCGGCCTTGCGGTAGTACTGCTGGCCAGGCGCGGTAGTACCGCTGGCCGCGGGCTGGTTGGTGGGTAACGGTTGGATCCTTGTCCCACACTATATAAGGGGTCCCCTTCTTCCCCGTTGACTTACCTCTTCCACCCCCAAGCTCCATTATTGCTCTAAGCTCCATTTTCGCCCGATCTCACTCCCTAGCCGACCAAACTTGTTGATTTGCTCGGGAGTGGTTGAGAAGGCCTCGATCTACACTTCCACCAAGAGATATTTGATTCCCCCCACTAATCCCTTGTGGATCTTGTTACTCTTGGGTGTTTGAGCATCCTAGACGGTTGAGGTCACCGCGAAGCCATAGTCCATTGTGGTGAAGCTTCGTGGTGTCGTTGAGAGCCTCCAATTGAGTTGTGGAGATTGCCCCAACCTAGTTTGTAAAGGTTCGGCCGCCGCCTCCAAGGGCACCAATAGTGGAATCACGGCATCTTGCATTGTGTGAGGGCGTGAGGAGAATACGGTGGCCCTAGTGGCTTCTTGGGGAGCATTGTGCCTCCACACCGCTCCAACGGAGACGTACTTCCTCTCAAAGGGAAGGAGCTTCGGCAACACATCCTCGTCTCTACCGTCTCCACTCTTGGTTATCTCGTGCCTTTACTTGTGCAAGCTTATTTGTTTCATATATCTTGCTTTCTTGTGTTCCTATCCTTGTTGCATCATATAGGTTGCTCACCTAGTTGCATATCTAGACAACCTACTTTGATGCAAAGTTTAAATTGTTAAAGAAAAGCTAAAATTGTTAGTTGCCTATTCACCCCCCTCTAGTCAACCATATCGATCCTTTCAATGCCCATGGAAGGCCTTCATGCACAATTTTAACGAATTCGGACACCAACCGCACATTGCGTCACATGCGGGCGGTATTCTAGGGTTTTTTCATGGGGAAAACCATAGAATGTCATAGAACAACGAAAATTGGCATGCATGCCTTCCATTGTGATGGAAGTGTGTGGAAAAAATTGATTCCATTTTATGGACTTGAAAAAAACTACATCGAGACTTGCTGTACCGGCATACACGAACTATCCCTATTGAACATGGTGTAGGTCCTGTCGTGTATGAAATGACACCAAATTTTGCCAGCATATGGGCATACCCAAGATAGTCCTCAACACAAAATTTGAACGAATTTGAACATCGAATGCACGTTGTGTCACGTGCGAGCAGTATTTTAGGGGTTTTCACTTGAAAAAACCTTAGAAAATGCATACAATGTCTGAAAGCAACGAAAGCTGGCATGCATGCATACCATGGGAGGCTAGTGTGTGAAATTTGTTTGGCTTCATTTGGTTTATGTGAAAAAACGGGTTCATGACTTACCCTACTGGTAGACCTGAACGATCCCGGTTGTACATGGTGTAGGTCCTGCCTTGCATGAAATGACATCAAATTTAGCCAGCATGTGGGATTGCCCATGAAAGGCCTCCATGCAAAATTTGAACGATTTTGGACACCAAATGCCCGTTTGTGTCACGTCCAACCTGTGTTTTAAGGCTTTTCACCGAGAAAAGCCTAGAAAATGCATAAAATGTCATAAACAACAAAAGTTGGTATGCGTGTTGGCCATGGTGATTCCAATGTGTGAAAAAACAATTGGGTCCATTTGGTGTAGGTGAAAATAAATGTTTTGATATCATAACAATTTCGCATGGTCCTTTTATTGGTCATATAAGCTCATGGGAATTTTTTGGGACATTTGACGGATGCAAAAAAAAAACTTGCCCTCAAACTAAGCCTTATGGCCTCTACCCAGACACCCTTAGTTGAACATGGTGTTTTCTTGACATGCGAACAAATTATCCGTGGGCGTTGAACAAAGTATTAAATCATAATTTAAGCAAGTACTTAAAATTGTAATTTTAATTTTCCCATGTATCCACGGGTGATAATGGACTTGCCTAGCCATGCGGCCTCCTGTGAACAAAGTATTTAATTTGTGATTTATTTTTTCAAATCCATGATTTTTTGACAAATTTGTGAAAAAAATTGAAATAGATGATTCTTTTGATTTTTGTGAACCTTTTTATCCTTTGAGCTAGGGGTGGGCATAAAAACCGACATACCGAAGACCAAATCAAAAAACCAAATTTTTCGTCTTTTCTATTGCTGCTGGAAAATTTATGCCACATACAGCGATGAGCGTGCGTGAGCGGCAGCCACGTGAATTACATGGACCAAGCTAATCGCTTGCAAAAAAAGTTTGTGAATTTGACAAAAAACTGTGAAGTATTTTTAAATTGCGAACCTTTTCTTAAATCCATGAGCTTTTCAAATTTGCGATTTTTTTCTTAAATTAGCGAACTTTGTTTTCAACTCTGTGCACTTTCGTAAGTGCATCTAGTGCCCCTTAGTGATTTTGGTGTATTGAAGACTTATAGGTTAAGGGACTGATGCGTTTGTGAGTGTACACAGGTCTATAAGTCTATGAGGAGTACAGAGAAAGTCGACCCCTAAAAATGAGGTTCTTCGACTGGAGACTTTGGATTACTGAAGTCTTTCCGAAGACTTTGAAAGTGAAGAAATTGGTGTGATCCTGAAGACTTGGTATTCATTCGAGGAACATGAAGCGTGAAGACTTTTGTTTTCGTAGTTTCATTTTCTCTTTCTTGAATCATAGGAAACACGGTACTGTTAAAGGGGGTCGATGAAATACTAAGGAAAAATTTCCAAGTGATGCTCAACTCAAAATCCTACACCCACCAATCATTTCGAGTGAAGCCATTGGAAATCTCATACAGTTCAGTCAAATTTCTTCAGTGACAAAGACGAAGCTCTTCTGGTCTCTGAGGAATTTGTTCTGACTGAGGAGTTCGGAATTCACAAGTGCGAATTGCCTATAAGTGAGGAACATGATAGCCCTAAGGAATTTGTTAGTCAAATTTCCGCCTGTTGCTATGCTACGCGCTAGTGATAACCCACAAGTATAGGGCATCGCAATAGTTTTCGAGGGTAGAGTATCCAACCCAAATTTATTGATTCGACACAAGGGGAGCCAAAGAATATTCTCAAGTATTAGCAGCTGAGTTGTCAATTCAACCACACCTGGAAACTTAATATTTGCAGCAAAGTATTTAGTAGCAAAGTAATATGATAGTAGTGGTAATGGTAGCAAAAGGTAACAGTAGCAAAAGTAATGTTTTTGGTATTTTGTAATGATGATAGCAATAGCAACGGAAAAGTAAATAAGCGAAGAACAATATATGGAAAGCTCGTAGGCAATGGATCGGTGATGGAGAATTATGCCGGATGCGGTTCATCATGTAAAAATCATAACATAGGGTGACACAGAACTAACTCCAATTCATCAATGTAATGTAGGCATGTATTACGAATATGGTCATACGTGCTTATAGAAAAGAACTTGCATGACATCTTTTGTCCTACCCTCCCGTGGCAGCGGGGTCCTAATGGAAACTAAGGGATATTAAGGCCTCCTTTTAATAGAGTACCGGAACAAAGCATTAGCACATAGTGAATACCCCTGTTCAAGAATTCATCCGGTTAACCAGTTAACTTGCCGATTAATCCCTACTCATAGGGTCACCGAGTAGCCGATAAACTGATAAATAGTCCGATTAATTGATTAAATGGCCGATTAACTTGTCGATTAGCCTATTAATCCCCTACTCGCTAGCCAACCGAGCAGTTACCAGTTAACGATTTCCTCAACAATGGTGAATACATGAACTCCTCAAACTATGGTCATCACCGGTAAGTATCCCGATTATTGTCACTTCGGGGTTAACGGATCATAACACATAATAGGTGACTATAGAATTGCAAGATAGGATCAAGAACTCTCATATATTGATGAAAACATAATAGGTTCAGATCTGAAATCATGACACTCGGGCCCTAGTGAGAAGCATTGAGCATAGCAAAGTCATAGCAACATCAATCTCAAAACATAGTGGATACTAGGGATCAAACCCTAACAAAACTAACTCGATTACATGATAGATCTCATCCAACCCATCACCGTCCAGCAAGCCTACGATGGAATTACTCACGCACGGCGGTGAGCATCATGAAATTGGTGACGGAGGATGGTTGATGATGATGATGGCGACGGATTCCCCTCTTGGGAGCCCCGAACGGACTCCAGATCAGCCCTCCCGAGAGGTTTTAGGGCTTGGCGGCGGCTCCGTATCGTAAAACATGATGAATTCTTCTCTCTGTTTTTTCTCTCCGAAACCAAATATATAGAGTTGGAGTTGAGGTCGGAGGAGCTCCAGGGGGCCCACGAGGTAGGGGGCGCGCCCTAGGGGGCAGGCGCGCCCGTCACCCTCGTGGACAGGTGGTGCCCCCCCTGGTCTTCGTCTTTTGCAAAGATTTTTATTATTTCCGAAAAGATGTTCCGTGAAGTTTCAGGCCATTCCGAGAACTTTTGTTTCTGCACATAAATAACACCATGGCAATTCTGCTGAAAACAGCGTCAGTCCGGGTTAGTTCCATTCAAATCATGCAAGTTAGAGTCCAAAACAAGGGCAAAAGTGTTTGGAAAAGTAGATACGACGGAGACGTATCAACTCCCCCAAGCTTAAACCTTTGCTTGTCCTCAAGCAATTCAGTTGATAAACTGAAAGTAATAAAGAAAAACTTTTACAAACTCTGTTTGCTCTTGTTGTTGTAAATATGTAAAGCCAGCATTCAAGTTTTTAGCAAAGATTATGACTAACCACATTCACAATAACACTTAGGTCTCAAGTTTACTCATATCAATGGCATAATCAACTAGCGAGCAATAATAATAGATCTCGGATGACAACACTTTCTCAAAACAATCATAATATGATATAACAAGATAGTATCTCGCTAGCCCTTTCTGAGACCGCAAAACATAAATGCAGAGCACCTTTAAAGATCAACGACTGACTAGACATTGTAATTCATGGTAAAAGAGATCCAGTCAAGTCATACTCAATGTAAACTAACAGTAATGAATGCAAATGACAGCGGTGCTCTCCAACTGGTGCTTTTTAATAAGAGGATGATGACTCAGCATAAAAGTAAATAGATAGGCCCTTCACAGAGGGAAACAATGATTTGTATAGGTGCCAGAGCTCGGTTTTAAAATAGATATGAATAATATTTTGAGCGGTATACTTTCATTGTCAACATAACAACCAATAGATGGCGATATCTTCCATGCTACACACATTACAGGTGGTTCCCAAACAGAATGGTAAAGTTTATACTCCCCCTCCACCAACAAGCATCAATCCATGGCTTGCTCGAAACAATGAGTGCCTCCAACTAACAAGAGTCCCAGGGGGAGTTTTGTTTGCAATTGTTTTGATTTGATTTGCATAAGGCATGGGACTGGGCATCCCGGTGACCAGCCACTTTCTCGTGAGTGAGGAGTGAAGGAAATATGCCCTATAGGCAATAATAAAGTTATTATTTATTTCCTTATATCATGATAAATGTTTATTATTCATGCTAGAATTGTATTAACCAGAAACATAATACATGTGTGAATACATAGACAAACAGATTGTCACTAGTATGCCTCTACTTGACTAGCTCATTGATCAAAGATGGTTATGTTTCCTAACCATAGACATGAGTTGTCATTTGATTAATGGGGTCACATCATTAGGAGAATGATGTGATTGACATGACCCATTCCATTAGCTTAGCACCCGATCGTTTAGTATGTTGCTATTGCTTTCTTCATAACTTATACATGTTCCTATGACTATGAGATTATGCAACTCCTGTTTACCGGAGGAACACTTTGTGTGCTACCAAACGTCACAACGTAACTGGGTGATTATAAAGGTGCTCTACAGGTGTCTCCAAAGGTACTTGTTGGGTTGGCATATTTCAAGATTAGGATTTGTCACTCCGAATATCAGAGAGGTATCTCTGGGCCCTCTCGGTAATGCACATCACTTAAGCCTTGCAAGCATTGCTACTAATGAGTTAGTTGTGGGATGATGTATTACAGAACGAGTAAAGAGACTTGCCGATAACGAGATTGAACTAGGTATTGAGATACCGACGATCGAATCTCGGGCAAGTAACATACCGATGACAAAGGGAACAATGTATGTTGTTATGCGGTCTGACCGATAAAGATCTTCGTAGAATATGTGGGAGCCCATATGAACATCCAGGTTCCGCTATTGGTTATTGACCGGAGACATGTCTCGGTCATGTCTACATAGTTCTCGACCCGTAGGGTCCGCACACTTAAAGTTTCAATGACGGTTATATTATGAGTTTATATGTTTTGATGTACCGAAGGTTGTTCGGAGTCCCGGATGTGATCCCGGACATGACGAGGAGTCTCAAAATGGTCGAGACATGAAGACTGATATATTGGAAGCCTATGTTTGGATATAGGAAGTGTTCCGGGTGAAATCGGGATTACCGGAACCCCCCGGGGACTTAATGGGCCTTAGTGGGCCTAGGTGGAAGAGAGGAGAGGCGGCTAGGGCTGGGCCGCACGCCCTCCCCCCAGTCCGAATAGGACAAGGAGAGGGGGGCGGCGCCCCCCTTCCTTCTTCTCCTCCACTCTTTCCCCCTCCCAAGTCCTAATCCAACTAGGAAATGGGGGGGAGTCCTACTCCCGGTGGGAGTAGGACTCCTCCTGGCGCGCCTCCTCCCTGGCCGGCCGCACCCCCTTGCTCCTTTATATACGGGGGCAGGGGGCATCCCATAGACACAACAATTGATCATTTGATCATTTAACCATGTGCGGTGCCCCCCTCCACCATAAACCACCTCGATATTACTGTAGCGGTGCTTAGGTGAAGCCCTGCGTCGATAGAACATCAACATCGTCACCACGGCGTCGTGCTGACAAAACTCTCCCTCAACACTCGGCTGGATCGGAGTTCGAGGGACGTCATCGGGCTGAACATGTGCTGAACTCAGAGGTGTCGTACGTTCGGTACTTGATCGGTCGGTTCGTGAAGATGTACGACTACATCAACCGCGTTGTGCTAACGCTTCCGCTTTTGGTCTACGAGGGTACGTGGACAACACTCCCCCCTCTCGTTGCTATGCATCACCATGATCTTGCGTGTGCGTAGGAAAATTTTGAAATTACTACGTTCCCCAACAGTGGCATCCGAGCCAGGTTTTATGCGTAGATGTCAGATGCATGAGTAGAACACAAGTGAGTTGTGGGCGATATAAGTCATACTGCTTACCAGCATGTCATACTTTGGTTTGGCAGTATTGTTGGATGAAGCGGCCTGGATCGACATTACGCGTACGCTTACGCGAGACTGGTTCTACTGACGTGCTTTGCACACAGGTGGCTGGCGGGTGTCAATTTCTCCAACTTTAGTTGAACCGAGTGTGGCTACGCCCGGTCCTTGCAAAGGTTAAAACAGCACCAACTTGACAAACTATCGTTGTGGTTTTGATGCGTAGGTAAGAACGGTTCTTGCTAAGCCCGTAGCAGCCACGTAAAACTTGCAACAACAAAGTAGAGGACGTCTAACTTGTTTTTACAGGGCTTGTTGTGATGTGATATGGTCAAGACATGATGCTAAATTTTATTGTATGAGATGATCATGTTTTGTAACCGAGTTATCGGCAACTGGCAGGAGCCATATGGTTGTCGCTTTATTGTATGCAATGCAATCGCCCTGTAATGCTTTACTTTATCACTAAGCGGTAGCGATAGTCGTGGAAGCATAAGATTGGCGAGACGACAACGATGCTACGATGGAGATCAAGGTGTCGCGCCGGTGACGATGGTGATCATGACGGTGCTTCGGAGGTGGAGATCACAAGCACAAGATAATGATGGCCATATCATATCACTTATATTGATTGCATGTGATGTTTATCTTTTATGCATCTTATCTTGCTTTGATTGATGGTAGCATTATAAGATGATCTCTCACTAAATTTCAAGATAAAAAGTGTTCTCCCTGAGTATGCACCGTTGCCAAAGTTCGTCGTGCCCAGACACCACGTGATGATCGGGTGTGATAAGCTCTACGTCCATCTAAAACGGGTGCAAGCCAGTTTTGCACATGCAGAATACTCAGGTTAAACTTGACGAGCCTAGCATATGCAGATATGGCCTCGGAACACTGAGACCGAAAGGTCGAGCATGAATCATATAGTAGATATGATCAACATAGTGATGTTCGCCATTGAAAACTACTGCATTTCACGTGATGATCGGTTATGGTTTAGTTGATTTGGATCACGTGATCACTTAGAAGATTAGACGGATGTCTTTCTAAGTGAGAGTTCTTAAGTAATATGATTAATTGAACTTAAATTTATCATGAACTTAGTACCTAATAGTATCTTGCTTGTCTATGTTGATTGTAGATAGATGGCCCGTGCTGTTATTCCGTTGAATTTTAATGCGTTCCTTGAGAAAACAAAGTTGAATGATGATGGTAGAAATTACAGGGACTGGGTCTATAACTTGAGGATTATCCTCATTGCTGCCCAGAAGAATTACGTCCTGGAAGCACCGCTGAGTGCCAGGCCTGCTGCTGATGCAATTGACGATGTTAAGAACGTCTGGCAGAGCAAAGCTGGTGACTACTCGATAGTTCAATGTGCCATGCTTTACGACTTAGAACTGGGACTTCAATGACGTTTTGAACGTCATGGAGCATATGAGATGTTCCAGGAGTTGAAGTTAATATTTCAAGCAAATGCCCGGATTGAGAGATATGAAGTCTCCAATAAGTTCTACAGCTGCAAGATGGAGGAGAATAGTTCTGTCAGTGAACATATACTCAGAATGTCTGGGTACCATAATCACTTGACTTAGCTGGGAGTTAATCTTCCGGTTGATAGTGTCATTGACAGAGTTCTTCAATCACTGCCCCCAAGCTACAAGAGCTTCGTGATGAACTATAATATGCAAGGGATGGATAAGACAATTCCCTAGCTCTTCGCAATGCTAAAGGCAGCGGAGGTAGTAATCAAGAAGGAGCATCAAGTGTTGATGGTCAGTAAGACCACCAGTTTCAAGAAGGGCAAAGGGAAGAAGAAGGGGAACTTCAAGAAGAACAGCAAGCAAGTTGCTGCTCAGGAGAAGAAACCCAAGTCTGGACCTAAGCCTGAGACTGAGTGCTTCTACTGCAAGCAGACTGGTCACTTGAAGCAGAACTGGCCCAAGTATTTGGCGGATAAGAAGGATGACAAGGTGAACAAAGGTATATGTGATATACATGTTATTGATTTGTACCTTACTAGAGCTCGCAGTAGCACCTGGGTATTTGATACTGGTTCTATTGCTAATATTTGCAACTCAAAACAGGGACTATAGATTAAGCGAACACTGGAAAAGGACGAGGTGACGATGCGTGTGGGAAATGGTTCCAAAGTCAATGTGATCGCGGTCGGCACGCTACCTCTACATCTACCTTCGGGATTAGTATTAGACCTAAATAATTATTATTTGGTGCCAGCGTTGAGCATAAACATTATATCTAGATCTTGTTTGATGCGAGACGGTTATTCATTTAAATCAGAGAATAATGGTTGTTCTATTTATATGAGTAATATCTTTTATGGTCATGCACCCTTGAAGAGTGGTCTATTTTTGATGAATCTCGATAGTAGTGATACACATATTCATAATGTTGAAGCCAAAAGATGCAGAGTTGATAATGATAGTGCAACTTATTTGTGGCACTGCCGTTTAGGTCATATCGGTGTAAAGCGCATGAAGAAACTCCATACTGATGGACTTTTGGAACCACTTGATTATGAATCACTTGGTACTTGTGAACCATGCCTCATGGGCAAGATGACTAAAACGCCGTTCTCCGGAACTATGGAGAGAGCAACAGATTTGTTGGAAATCATACATACAGATGTATGTGGTCCGATGAATGTTGAGGCTCGTGGCGGATATCGTTATTTTCTCACCTTCACAGATGATTTAAGCAGATATTGGTATATCTACTTAATGAAGCATAAGTCTGAAACATTTGAAAAGTTCAAAGAATTTCAGAGTGAAGTTGAAAAACATCGTAACAAGAAAATAAAGTTTCTATGATCTGGTCATGGAGGAGAATATTTGAGTTCCGAGTTTGATCTACATTTGAAACAATGCGAAATAGTTTCGCAACTCACGCCACCCAGAACACCACAACGTAATGGTGTGTCCGAACGTCGTAATCGTACTTTACTAGATATGGTGCGATCTATGATGTCTCTTATAGATTTACCGCTATCATTTTGGGGTTATGCTTTAGAGACGGCCGCATTCACATTAAATAGGTCACCATCGAAATCCGTTGAGACGATGCCTTATGAACTGTGGTTTGGCAAGAAACCAAAGTTGTCGTTTCTGAAAGTTTGGGGCTGCGATGCTTATGTGAAAAAGCTTCAACCTGATAAGCTCGAACCCAAATCGGAGAAATGTGTCTTCATAGGATACCCAAAGGAGACCGTTGGGTACACCTTCTATCACAGACCCGAAGGCAAGACATTCGTTGCTAAGAATGGATCCTTTCTAGAGAAGGAGTTTCTCTCGAAAGAAGTGAGTGGGAGGAAAGTAGAACTTGATGAGGTAACTATACCTGCTCCTCTATTGGAAAGTAGTTCATCACAGAAACCGGTTTCTGTGACGCCTACACCAATTAGTGAGGAAGTTAATGATGATGATCATGGAACTTCAAATCAAGTTGCTACTGAACCTCGTAGATCAACCAAAGTAAGATCCGCACCAGAGTGGTATGGTAATCCTATTCTGGAAGTCATGCTACTAGATCATGATGAACCTACGAACTATGAAGAAGCGATGGTGAGCCCAGATTCCACAAAATGGCTTGATGCCATGAAATCTGAGATGTGATCCATGTATGAGAACAAAGTGTGGACTTTGGTTGATTTGCCCGATGATCGGCAAGCAATTGAGAATAAATGGATCTTCAAGAAGAAGACTGACGCTGACAGTAATGTTACTATCTACAAAGCTCGACTTGTTGTGAAAGGTTTTCGACAAGTTCAAGGGATTGACTACGATGAGACTTTCTCACCCGTAGCGATGCTTAAGTCTGTCCGAATCATGTTAGCAATTGCCGCATTTTATGATTATGAAATTTGGCAAATGGATGTCAAAACTGCATTCCTGAATGGATTTCTAGAAGAAGAGTTGTATATGATGCAACCGGAAGGTTTTGTCGATCCAAAGGGAACTAACAAAGTGTGCAAGCTCCAGCGATCCATTTATGGACTGGTGCAAGCCTCTCGGAGTTGGAATAAACGCTTTGATAGTGTGATCAAAGCATTTGGTTTTGTACAGACTTTTGGAGAAGCCTGTATTTACAAAAAGGTGAGTGGGAGCTCTGTAGCATTTCTAATATTATATGTGGATGACATATTGTTGATTGGAAATGATATAGAATTTCTGGATAGCATAAAGGGATACTTGAATAAGAGTTTTTCAATGAAAGACCTCGGTGAAGTTGCTTATATATTGGGCATCAAGATCTATAGAGATAGATCAAGACGCTTAATTGGAATTTCACAAAGCACATACCTTGACAAAGTTTTGAAGAAGTTCAAAATGGATCAAGCAAAGAAAGGGTTCTTGCCTGTGTTACAAGGTGTGAAGTTGAGTAAGACTCAATGCCCGACCACTACAAAAGATAGAGAGAAAATGAAATATGTTCCCTATGCTTTAGCCATAGGCTCTATCATGTATGCAATGCTGTGTACCAGACCTGATGTGTGCCTTGCTATAAGTCTAGCAGGGAGGTACCAAAGTAATCCAGGAGTGGATCACTGGACAGCGGTCAAGAACATCCTGAAATACCTGAAAAGGACTAAGGATATGTTTCTCGTTTATGGAGGTGACAAAGAGCTCATCGTAAATGGTTACGTTCATGCAAGCTTTGACACTGATCCGGACGATTCTAAATCGCAAACCGGATACGTGTTTACATTGAACGGTGGAGCTGTCAGTTGGTGCAGTTCTAAACAAAGCGTTGTGGCGGGATCTACATGTGAAGCGGAGTACATAGCTGCTTCGAAAGCAGCAAATGAAGGAGTCTGGATGAAGGAGTTCATATCCGATCTAGGTGTCATACCTAGTGCATCGGGTCCAATGAAAATCTTTTGTGACAATACTGGTGCAATTGCCTTGGTGAAGGAATCTAGATTTCACAAGAGAACCAAGCACATCAAGAGACGCTTCAATTCCATCCGGGATTTAGTCCAGGTGGGAGACATAGAAATTTGCAAGATACATACGGATCTGAATGTTGCAGACCCGTTGACTAAGCCTCTTCCACGAGCAAAACATGATCAACACCAAGGCTCCATGGGTGTTAGAATCATTACTGTGTAATCTAGATTATTGACTCTAGTGCAAGTGGGAGACTGAAGGAAATATGCCCTAGAGGCAATAATAAAGATATTATTTATTTCCTTATATCATGATAAATGTTTATTATTCATGCTAGATTTGTATTAACCGGAAACATAATACATGTGTGAATACATAGACAAACAGATTGTCACTAGTATGCCTCTACTTGACTAGCTCGTTGATCAAAGATGGTTATGTTTCCTGACCATAGACATGAGTTGTCATTTGATTAACAGGGTCACATCATTAGGAGAATGATGTGATTGACATGACCCATTCCGTTAGCTTAGCACCCGATCGTTTAGTATGTTGCTATTGCTTTCTTCATAACTTATACATGTTCCTATGACTATGAGATTATGCAACTCCCATTTACCAGAGGAACACTTTGTGTGCTACCAAACGTCACAACTTAACTGGGTGATTATAAAGGTGCTCTACAGGTGTCTCTGAAGGTACTTGTTGGGTTGGCATATTTTGAGATTAGGATTTGTCACTCCGAATATCGGAGAGGTGTCTCTAGGCCCTCTCGGTAATGCACATCACTTAAGCCTTGCAAGCATTGCTACTAATGAGTTAGTTGCGGGATGATGTATTACAGAACGAGTAAATAGACTTGCCGGTAACGAGATTGAACTAGGTATTGAGATACCGACGATCGAATCTCGGGCAAGTAAACATACCGATGACAAAGGGAACAAAGTATGTTGTTATGCGGTCTGACCGATAAAGATCTTCGTAGAATATGTGGGAGCCAATATGAACATCCAGGTTCCGCTATTGGTTATTGACCGGAGACATGTCTCGGTCATGTCTACATAGTTCTCGAACCCGTAGGGTCCGCACGCTTAAAGTTTCGATGACGGTTATATTATGAGTTTATATGTTTTGATGTACCGAAGGTTGTTCAGAGTCCCGGATGTGATCCCGGACATGACGAGGAGGCTCAAAATAGTCAATACATGAAGATTGATATATTGGCAGCCTATGTTTGGATATCGGAAGTGTTCCGGGTGAAATCGGGATTTTACCGGAGTACCGGGAGGTTACCGGAACCCCCCGGGGACTTAATGGGCCTTAGTGGGCTTAGGTGGAAGAGAGGAGAGGCGGCCAGGGCTGGGCCTCGCGCCCCTCCCCCCAGTCCGAATAGGACAAGGAGAGGGGGGCGGCGCCCGCCCTTCCTTCTTCTCCTCCACTCTCCCCCCAAGTCCTAATCCAACTAGGAAAGGGGGGGGGGGGGAGTCCTACTCCCGGTGGGAGTAGGACTCCTCCTGGCGCGCCTCCTCCCTGGCCGGCCGCACCCTCCTTGATCCTTTATATACGGGGGCAGGGGGGCACCCCATAGACACAACAATTGATCATTTGATCTTTTAGCCGTGTGCGGTGCCCCCCTCCACCATAATCCACCTTGATATTACTATAGCGGTGCTTAGGCGAAGCCCTGCGTCGGTAGAACAACAACATCGTCACCACGCCGTCGTGCTGACGAAACTCTCCCTCAACACTCAGCTGTTTCAGGGTTCGAGGGACGTCATCGGGCTGAACGTGTGCTGAACTCGGAGGTGCCGTACGTTCGGTACTTGATCGGTCGGATCGTGAAGACGTACGACTACATCAACCGCGTTGTGCTAACGCTTCCGCTTTCGGTCTACGAGGGTACGTGGACAACACTCTCCCCTCTCGTTGCTATGCATCACCATGATCTTGCGTGTGCGTAGGAAAATTTTGAAATTACTACGTTCCCCAACAAGGAGCGGAGTCCACTCCTCTTGAGAATAACCCGCCTAACATGGAAGATACGGACAACCCTAGTTGATACATGAGCTATTCGAGCATACAAAACAGGATATTTATTTGAAGGTTTAGAGTTTGGCACATACAAATTTACTTGGAACGGTAGGTAGATACCGTATATAGGTAGGTATGGTGGACTCATATGGAATAGCTTTGGGGTTTATGGGATTGGATGCACAAGCAGTATTCCCGCTTAGTACAGGTGAAGGCTAGAAAAAGACTGGGAAGCGACCAGCTAGAGAGCAACAACAGTCATGAACATGCATTAAAATTAATCAACATCGAATGCAAGCATGAGTAGGATATAATCCACCATGAACATAAATATCGTTAAGGCTATGTTGATTTTGTTTCAACTACATGCGTGAACATGTGCCAAGTCAAGTCACTTAAATCATTCAGAGGAGGATACCACCCTATCATACCACATCACAACCATTTTAATAGCATGTTGGCACGCACGGTAAACCATTATAAGCTCCTAGCTAATCAAGCATGGCACAAGAAACTATGATCTCTAGTTGCCATTGCAAACATGTTTATTCATAATAGGCTGAATCAGGAACGATTAACTAATCATATTTACAAAAACAAAAGAGGTCGAGTTCATACCAGCTTTTCTCATCTCAGTCAGTCCATCATATATCGTCATAATTGCCTTTCACTTGCACGACCGAATGATGTGAATAATAATAATAGTGCGCGTGCATTGGACTAAGCTGGAATCTGCAAGCATTCAATAAACAGGAGAAGACAAGGCAATATGGGCTCTTTTGTCAGATCAACAATAATGCATATAAGAGCCGCTTCAACAATTTAATTATGGTCTTCTCCTATCGACCCCCAAAGAAAAGAAAAGAAATAAAACTATTTACACGGGAAGCTCCCAACAAGCAAAAGAAGAACATGAAATATTTTTGGGTTTACTTTTTAATTACTACTACAAGCATGAAAATTAAAACTAGCTAAAAGCTACAACTAATTTTTTGTTTTTCTTAAGGTTTATTAAGCACACAAGAAGAAAGCATAAAAAGGAAATAAACTAGCATGGATGATACAATGAAAACGTATGAGCACCGACATCTAGCAATGAGTGTGTGAACATGAATGTAATGCCAGTGAGAAATACGTACTCCCCCAAGCTTAGGCTTTTGGCCTAAGTTGGTCTATGGCCACGGTTGGCCTGGAGGATATCCATAATAATAGTTGGGGTCGTACTGCAATGAAGAAGACTCTGACTGCCACTGGTTGGCAATCATCTCTAGATCCCAATGGTAATTAGACTGTCGTGGAGGATCAACTTGTGGTTCCGACTCTGGATCTATGGCTGGTGCAGGGTTCCGGTAGGCGTGAATGTCCTCTGGCGAGACGAGGTACTGGCATGCAGATAAATCAAACAGGGAAGGAGCAGGCAAGGTAATAGTCTCCGGATGATGTTTATCAAAGAACAATTTGTATTTAAGCTCCCCTTCCCTATTCTTTATAATGAAATCATCTGCTACCATACTCTTATAATCTAAATAAACACGAGGCAACAATTTTTCTTCCTTCTCATAATGCCTAATAGGTATGTTAAAATGTGCAGCTAGGCGTGAAGCATAGATACCACCAAAGATGGGGCCCTTTGTATGGTTCAGACTCAACCATTTAGAAATAATACCGCCCATACTCACAGAGTTATCACCGAATAACTCGTGGAACAAAATAATAATATCAGGAACACTAAGGTTTCCATAGTTTCCGCGACCAATTAAGCAACGACTAGCAAATATTGCAAAGTAGCGTAAAACAGGAAAATGCATGCTTGTGATTCGTGCACCTGAAACCTTCCTCGTTTCCCCTACGGTGATGGTATTAATAAACCCATCCACGTTGTCACGATGTGGTTCCTCTATTTTGCCCTCGAAAGGGATCAAACAAACCCAACAAAAATCATAAAGTGACATCTTCTTAACCACATCATATAAATGAAACTCTACTGAAGGAGGTGGTTCCCTAGGATAATAGTATAAGTTTTGCACAAAAGTATTGGTGAGTAAGAGATACTGTTCGCGTGGGTCACAGAGGAAGTCGGTGAGGCCTGCATTCTTAGCCTATTCATAAAAATCCTCATAAATCCCGGTGGCTCTCAAGAAATCATCGGAGGGCCATTCACACAGCCTAACCTCCGCGGTGCGAGGCAAATTACATTTGGGCTTCATTGCCTCTTCATTTTTCTTTTCCTTCGAGCTTCGGCTCGACGAGCCCCTCAAAAATCTCTTCATTATTCTCTGAAAAATTCTGAAATTTTTAGTAACCTCGAAATAAAAGTAAGCCAAACTCAATAATATTGGTAACAACTACTCATACAAGTGCCTAGAGCCTATATCATGCATCAAAACTACTTGGAACCATATAAATTTGACATGCAAGCTCAAGAACATGGTCACCTAAGCAGCACAAATTTGCAATGAATAAAGCACTAGAACAAAAACTAATTGGACCAATGGAGGAGTCACGTACCAAGGAACAATCTCCCCAAGCAGTTTTGTGAGAGGTGCTTTGAGCAAGGAGATAGAAAATGGCAGCAAAATGAGCTTGGACTCGGGTTTGAGCTGGATATTCGTGTTTGTGGGAGGAAGGAGTGTGTGGGCGCAGGAATAAGTGGAGGAGGGCCACCGTGGGCCCACGAGGCAGGGGGCGCCCCCCTGACCCTCGTGGCCAGGTGGCAGCTCCTCCGGTTGTGTTCTCAGTGCCAAATATTCTCAAATATTCCAGAAAAAATCATATTTAAATTTCAGGGCATTTGGAGAACTTTTATTTTCGGGGTATTTTTATATTGCACGGATAAATCAGATAACAGACGAAAACTACTTATTTTTATTTTATTTAATATAAATAATAGAAAGTAAAAAAAAGGTACAGAGAGTTGTGCTTTCTAGTTTCATCCATCTCATGCTCATCAAAAGGAATCCACTAACAAGGTTGATCAAGTCTTGTTAACGAACTCATTCCGAATAACATGGAACCGGAGAAATTTCGAATAATACTATGTTACCTCAATGGGGATATGCACATCCCCAACAATAAGAATATCATATTTCTTCTTGACAGTAGGAAGAGGAAATTCAAAACCTCCAAAAATAATCGATGGAATTTTTCCAATAGAATTGATACTATGGACTTCAGGTTGTTTCCTCGGAAAGTGTACCGTATGCTCATTACCATTAACATGAAAAGTGACATTGCCTTTAGTGCAATCAATAACAGCCCCTGCAGTATTCAAAAAGGGTCTTCCAAGAATAATAGACATACTATCGTCCTCGGGAATACCAATAATAACAAAGTCCATTAAAATAGTAATGTTTGCAACCACAACAGGCACATCCTCACAAATACCGACATGTATAGCAGTTTATTTATCAGCCATTTGCAAAGATATTTCAGTAGGTGTCAACTTATTCAAATCAAGTCTACGATATAAAGAGAGAGGCATAACACTAACACAGGCTCCAAGATCACATAAAGTAGTTTTAACATAGTTTCTTTTAATGGAGCATGGTATAGTGGGTACACCGGGATCTCCTAGTTTCTTAGGTATTCCACCTTTAAAAGTATAATTAGCAAGCATGGTGGAAATTTCAGCTTCAGGTATCTTTCTTTTATTAGTAACAATTTCTTTCATGTACTTAGCATAAGGATTCATTTAAAGCATATCAGTTAATCGCATACGCAAAAAGATATGTCTAATCATTTCAGCAAAGCGCTCAAAATCCTCATCATCCTTTTTCTTGGATGGTTTGGGAGGAAAAGGCATGGGTTTCTGAACCCAAGGCTCTCTTTCCTTACCGTGTTTCCTAGTGACAAAGTCTTTCTTATCATAACGTTGATTCTTTGATTGTGGGTTATCAAGATCAACAGCAGGTTCAATTTCTATATCATTATCATTACTAGGTTGAGCATCATCATGAACATTATTGTTAACATTATCACTAGTTTCAGGTTCATTACCAGATTGTGTTTCAGCATCAGAGATAGAAATATCATTTGGATTCTCAGGTGTTTCAACAATAGGTTCACTAGAAGCATGCAAAGTCCTATCATTTTTTCATTTTCTTCCTTTTAGAAGGACTAGGTGCATCTATATTATTTCTCTGAGAATCTTGCTCAATTCTCTTAGGGTGGCCTTCAGGATACAGAGGTTCCTGAGTCATTCTACCAGTTCTAGTAGCCACTCTAACAACATAATCATTATTCTTACTATTCAATTCATTGAGCAAATCATTTTGAGCCTTAAGTACTTGTTCTACTTGAGTGGTAACCATAGAAGCATGTTTACTAATAAGTTTAAGTTCACCTTTGACATTAGCCATATAATCACCCAAGTGTTCAAGCATATTTGAATTGTATTTCAATTGTCTACCAAAATAAGCATTGAAGTCTTCTTGCTTAATCATAAATTTATCAAACTCATCTAAGCATGGGCTAGCAAACTTAGTAAATGGGATTTCAACTTTATCAAATCTATAGAGAGAATTTACCTTTACTACCTGTGTCGGGTTATCAAGACCACGAGTTTCTTCAATAGGTGATGGATCAAGATCATATGTTTCTTCAACAGGCGGTAAATTAAGACCATGTGTTTCTTCAATAGGAGGCAAATTCTTAACATCTTCAGCTTTAATACCTTTTTCTTTCATAGATTTCTTTGCCTCTTGCATATCTTCAAGACTGGGAAATAGAACACCCCTCTTCTTCGGAGTTGGTTTAGGAATAGGCTCAGGAGTTGGTTCATTAACTGGTTCAGGAAGTGTCCAATTATTTTCATTTGTCAACATATTATTCAATAGAATTTCAGCTTCATCCGGCGTTCTTTCCTTGAAAACAGAACCAACACAACTATCCAGGTAATCTTTGGAGGCATAGGTTAGTCCATTATAAAAGATATCAAGTATTTCATTTTTCTTAAGAGGATGATCAGGCAAAGCATTAAGTAATTGGAGAAGCCTCCCCCAAACTTGTGGGAGACTCTCTTCTTCAATTTGCACAAAATTATATATATCCCTTAAAGCAGCTTGTTTCTTATGAGCAGGGAAATATTTAGCAGAGAAGTAATAAATCATATCCTGGGGACTACGCACACAACCAGGATCAAGAGAATTAAACCATATCTTAGCATCACCCTTTAATGAGAACGAAAATATTTTAAGGATATAAAAGTAGCGAGTTCTCTCATCATTAGTGAATAGGGTGGCTATATCATTTAATTTAGTAAGATGTGCCACAACAGTTTCAGATTCATAGCCATGAAAAGGATCAGATTCAACCAAAGTAATTATATCTGGATCAACAGAGAATTCATAATCCTTATCAGTAACAAAGATAAGTGAAGTAGCAAAAGCAGGGTCATGTTTCATTTTAGCATTAAGGGATTGCTGCTTCCATTTAGCTAATAATTTCTTAAGATCACTTCTATCATTACAAGCAAGAATAGCTCTAGTAGATTCTGCATCCAGAACATAACCCTCAGGAACAACAGGCAATTCGTAAGTATTAGGGGGAGAGTCTTCATCATCACTATCTTCAATATAATTAGTTTCAATAATTTCATTCTCTCTAACCCTAGCAAGTTGTTCATCAAGAAATTCACCAAGTGGCACAATAGTATCAAGTGTAGAAGTAGTTTCATCATAAGTATCATGCATAGCAGAAGTGGCATCATCGATAACATGCGACATATCAGAACAAATAGCAGAAGCAGGTTTAGGTGTCGCAAGCTTACTCAAACAGAAGGTGAATCAAGTGCGGAGCTAGATGGCAGTTCCTTACCTCCCCTCGTAGTTGAGGGATAAATCTTGGTTTTTGGATCTCTGAAGTTCTTCATAATGATAAGCAGATATAAATCCCAAGCGACTCAAAGAATAGAGCTATGCTCCCCGGCAACGGCGCCAGAAAATAGTCTTGATAACTCACAAGTATAGGGGATCACAACAGTTTTCGAGGGTAGAGTATTCAAATCAAATTTATTGACTCGACACAAGGGGAGCCAAAGAATATTCTCAAGTATTAGCAGCTGAGTTGTCAATTCAACCTCACCTGGAAACTTAATATCTGTAACAAAGTATTTAGTAGCAAAGTAATATGATAGTAGTGGTAACGGTAGCAAAAGGTAACAGTAGCAAAAGTAATGTTTTTGGTATTTTGTAATGATGATAGCAATAGCAATGGAAAAGTAAATAAGCGAAGAACAATATATGGAAAGCTCGTAGGCAATAGATCAGTGATGGAGAATTATGCCGGATGCGGTTCATCATGTAACAGTCATAACATAGGGTGACACAGAACTAGCTCCAATTCATCAATGTAATGTAGGCATGTATTCCGAATATAGTCATATGTGCTTATAGAAAAGAACTTGCATGACATCTTTTGTCCTACCCTCCCGTGGCAGCGGGGTCCTAATGGAAACTAAGGGATATTAAGGCCTCCTTTTAATAGAGTACTGGAACAAAGCATTAGCACATAGTGAATACGTGAACTCCTCAAACTATGGTCATCACCGGTAAGTATCCCGATTATTGTCACTTCGGGGTTAACGGATCATAACACATAATAGGTGACTACAGACTTGCAAGATAGGATCAAGAACTCTCATATATTGATGAAAACATAATAGGTTCAGATCTGAAATCATGGCACTTGGGCCCAAGTGACAAGCATTAAGCATAGCAAAGTCATAGCAACATCAATCTCAGAACTTAGTGGATACTAGGGATCAATGTAGCGACCCGACCCAAAATGGATCGAAGTCTTTGTGCTTAAGTGTCATCCCTGGATCGGTATGCTGACACACACAATACTCGAGGAATTATAACAGAGTTCAATCACACTTTATTACATCAAGGTTCTGAAAAGAGTATTTGTTACAATAATATGGCCAAAGGCCATCTAAATAAAAATAACTGCGGAAGCTTCAAAGGTAAATGAGTCCATCCAACTCCACGGCAAACTGAGTGCAGAACAACGACCTATCGCACCTTTAATCTTCGTCGGAAAAGTCTGCAACATGAGACGTTGTAGCCGTGTAGGTCAGCACATGGAATATGCTGGCAATGTCACACCATAGAATAATAATAAATGAAAAGACTATCTTTATATGCAAATTTAGTTGATGGAGGCTCTAAGTTTAATTTTTGCATAAAGCCAATTTTACCCTACAACAAAGGAATAAATTTTTTTATTACTATTAAGTTAAAATGCCATTACTAAGAAGTTTCCTCCAACTCAATCCCAAAAATTCCCAAGTTATTAGTAACCCAATAATTTCATTAAAAAGAGTGATGAGATCAACCAATAGTTCACTTCTAGATACTCAAGATGTCCGTAACCGGGGACACGGCTAATCATGATTAGTTTGTACACTCTGCAGAGGTTTGCGCAGTTTTCCCCACAAGACTCGACCACCTCCATGATCGGAAGATCGAGACATAGCCTTTCAGAAGCGTTTCCCCATAACCCTGGGTAGACCGGTACACCTACTTTCCCCTACATCAGCTAGTCTACCACGGAAAGAGGTCACACAACTTACTCAACTATGCCAGAGCCCATAATGGCTTGTGGCTGTACACGGAAGTTTCTAGGCATGAAATATCTTATGATCCCTTTGAGCCTGGGTGGCGGACCTAGGGTAATCACACGGGTACTCCGGGATTCCCCTTGGGCAAGCACTGGTTTCTCCAGGTGCCCCAAACAATCCACCCAGATGTGTATTAAAGTTGCCACCTTAGGTTATCCCAAAATTATTATCTCTCGAACTTGCATGAATCACACATACCAATCCCCGTCTACGAGCAGGGCTAAGCAATATATGATATAACGAATATTCTCGCGGTGATCAAAAGGTCATAGGTTCCTACCACATGAACTACATAGCATAACCACATGTTCCCAATCCTACTCATGCAATCTTTGAGGGTTAAACTAATGCATAGTAAAAACTGGGTATTAAAAATTATGATCAAGGTGTGAACTTGCCTTGCCGATGTTCGTTGAACTGTAAAGATTCGTAGTAGCAATCTTCGCACTCCGGATGATCTAGCATAAGTAAGCAATAACATACATAAGCATACAAGCAAATATCCAAAAAGTAAACAAATGAAAGACTTCAAAAAAACTCCAAAACAACTAAATAAAGTTTCTGTACAGAACGTAATTTTTATAGTAGCAAAAATATGTGTGTTTGGGTTTAACAGAAAGTACATGTTACGAGCTTCGATTTGCAAAAAGAATCACCTCAAACGGAGTTACGAAACTCGAGATACGGCCTAACAAAGTTTGAATTCAGATCTGTTTGAATTCAAAAATTTAAAATTTTCAAAAATATTTTTCGGTTGGTTCTCTGGATAGAGGGGATTTTTATGAAACCGTAGGAAAAAGAATCAACTAATTCAGATCTATAGACTAAAAGATATACAAGAAACACGAATTGGTATAGAATCTGAGATTGAAAAAAATACCGGAAAAAGAGAAAAAAATTGGCCTGGGTGTTCACCGGACTTGTCGCCGGAGACGAGGAAGAAGACGGCTCCAATGTGCTTCGGCGAAGTATGCGTGCGGGACGGTGTAGAGGACGATGAGGTGAACCTCTTAAACAAGTTGTGGTGGTAGATTGCCTCCTGTACACACCGTGAAAGGTCGCCGGAATTCGCGAACTCCGGCGAGCAATTGGAGATGTTAGAGAGAGGGAAAAACTCCAGAAGGAGAGGGCTTCGGACGAGGGGCGAGAGGGCTCCTAGGGGTGCTTTATATAGGGAAAGGGACGTCCAGAGTTGGGTGGGGCAAGATGTGTTAATGGTTGCAGTTTCAAATGCTCATGGTGGCCATTATGGTGGTCTTTGAGGCGCACCAGGGGATGGGAGGGGTCGAGGGAGGCGAGGGGATTTCGTTCAGAGGCGTTTTGGAGCGGGGAAGAGGAAGATGAGGGGTGGAAGAGGTAGAGGCGCCATGGATGAACGTTCTGTCAGTGTTCACGTACAAAGAGGAGAGGAGGAAGAAGGAGATAGCGCTTGGGCCTGGGCCTGCTGGGCTGCGTAATTTTTTTAAACGTTTTTTTACAGAAGCAAAGAAACACCAAAAAAACAAATAAATATAAGTCTATAATTGCCATAAAAATTCACATAATTATATGGTCTTATATATGACCTAGTGAACTTTTATCTAGCCTAAAATGCAAGTTTTAAAAGAAACAAATTGCTATGCTAATAAAATAAATTGCAAATAAAACTCAACAAATAAATTTTGGTTCCAAATTCAATTTCCAATATTTTCTTTTCCGATTTTGAAGAAGTCATTTTATCTTCTCTCTTTATTTTATTTTTGATATAATGGAAATGAATTTTTTTTGTGAAACCAAATTTGATTCAAACTCACAACTTTGAAAAAAAATCGAAATTGGTTTTTAGGGAAACTTCCAACTCTCTCTTTTGGTCCTTGAGTTGCTCAAAGTTCCTTGGATCAAAAATCAAATAAAACAAATGGAGGAAAAAATGCATAAATCATGGATGCATATGAATGATCTATTTATAAACATCCAAATTGAAAATTGGGATGTTACAATCAAACCCTAACAAAACTAACTCGATTACATGATAGATCTCATCCAACCCGTCACCGTCTAGCAAGCCTATGATGGAATTACTCACGCACGGTAGTGAGCATCATGAAATTGGTGATGGAGGATGGTTGATGATGACGATGGCAACTGATTCCCCTCTCCGGAGCCCCGAACGGACTCCAGATCAGCCCTCCCGAGAGGTTTTAGGGCTTGGCAGCGGCTCTGTATCGTAAAATGCGATGAATTCTTCTCTCTGATTTTTTCACTCCAAAACCAAATATATAGAGTTGGAGTTGAGGTCGGAGGAGCTTCAAGGGGCCCACGAGGTAGGGGCGCGCCCTAGGGGGCAGGCGTGCCCCCACCCTCGTGGACAGGTGGTGGGCCCCCTGATCTTCATCTTTTGCAAGGATTTTTTATTATTTCCGAAAAGATGTTCCGTGAAGTTTCAGGTCATTCCGAGAACTTTTGTTTCTGCGCATAAATAACACCATGGCAATTCTGCTGAAAAAAATGTTAGTCCGGATTAGTTCCATTCAAAGCATGCAAGTTAGAGTCCAAAACAAGGGCAAAAGTGTTTGGAAAAGTAGATACGACGGAAACGTATCAGCCACTTGTCCCAAAATATCCTTCCACCTAACGGTCATATCATTGAAGGACATTTATGTCTTATCATGTCGGGCTGCTCCCTAGGCTATAAATAGCTGTCCCCTACAACCACTAGCTGGTTGGATGCTCCGAGAGAAACTGGCACTTGTCATTTGAGAGCATCCCATCCTCCGAGGACTTTGAGTGAAAATGATAAAGTGAGGAAATGATGACCCACAAGTATATGGGATCTATCGTAGCCTTTTTTGATAAGTAAGAGTGTCGAACCCAACGAGGAGAAGAAGGAAATGATAAGCCGTTTTCAGTAACGTATTCTCTGCAAGCACTGAAATTATCGGTAACTGTCGTGGGTTTGTCACGACAGATGTCCTTGTGGAAGGACTTAGTTGTGGAGCCATCGCAACGGGTTAGCTTAAAGGGGTTAAACCGGACAAGGGGACACGGGGCGTTTTATACTAGTTCGACCCCTTCGATGAAGGTAAAAGCTCACGTCTAGTTGTGACTGGTATTGCTTGGGTTTCGAAGGCCAGGGAGCGAATCCGCTTTGTCTGGCTCTCGAGTTGTTGTCTGTCCTCTAAACCGCTGCCGGGTCATCCCTTTATATACACAGGTTGACACCCGCCGGTTTACAGAGTCCTGAAGCCGGATCATAAACGTGTCCGGTTCGGTCTCTACACTTCCTATCTTACAAAGCAAGTTACATAATTAAGTCGGTTTACATCTATAGGCCTTAATTCGCCTTTGGGCCTTGGGCCTTCATAAAGCACCGTCATACTTATGTCTTCATTGGCTTCCAATCTTCATAAAGCTAATCCGACTACTCCTGCGGTTTACATCCAGTAGTAATATCCCCAACATTAGGCCCCAGATTGGTTTGAACTGGTTCATGTCAATCTTCATCACTTAGAAAAATTCCCCCTTTGCATTTTCACTTTGATCTTGTAAACCGCCGTGACGTCATGTTCCAGGACCATAACAAACCGCCCTGATGTCATCTATTTGTTGAAGCTGAGGATTACCTTCATTAACGCATATCCATTCATCGAGGCGACACCATTATTAATTATCCATTTTGAGCTCCTTGATTCCCGCACTTGCCGTTTTATCGCTTCGCCTTATAAATAGGGCCACGGGTCCTTATCATTTTTCCCCTTCGTATCCTTCGCTTCTTCTTCCTCGCGACTCCTCTGCCTCTGAGCGCCGCCGCCGTCACCGAGCTGCTCCTCTGCTTCGACAAAGGCCACTGCATCAACCTGATCGTTACCAGAGAACCGCTGCATTCCTCCGTTGCTTCATCAGCCGCTGTAAGTCCTTTCCCTTCCCCCCTTATAGATCTGTCTAGGGTTTCCTTGTTCTTCGCGGTTCTTGAAGTTCATCGGGGCTTCGGTGCTGTTCTTCCCTTTTCCTCCTTAGTCTATGATTAGCCACTTCACACTTAATGTATCCCATGCCATGGCCAACCTTCTGTTACCACCACCAACCCTTATGCGCAAAAGAAACTGATCTAATCCTTTATGAACTGCTTCGGGACCAACCTTTTTTTCCTTTTAGGTCTAAATCTCTTTGTTTTTCCTGTCTTATGGTAGATCTAAAACTTTTAAGTAATCTTGTGACACTTGTTTTTCCTTAGTTGCCTTAGATATGTACCTTACGCGTCACACAGCCGGTTTACCTTTATAGAAAGCAAGCCACCACATACCATTAGACCCCTTGTAAACCGGCAAACCCTTCCATTGTTATACTCCGGTTTAACAGCATGTGTATGTCTTTGATATGACCTTGTCCTTCACTATTATATTAGTCTCCGGTTTATGCAATTTCACATACCGGTATATGTTGATTCCATTGCATCTTGCGCTCCTCCATGAATGACTCGTAAACCGACATTTCTTTTTCAGCCTTTTGTTTCACAATGGCCAAACAGTTTGCCGCTTGCAACTGGACTCCCTCCCGGATCACTGAAGACCAATTGAACGACATGGTTAGTATTAGCACATTGCCAAAGAAGGCGAAGATCCGGTGGCGAGTTCCAGGAACAGAGAACCCTCCTACCCCGAGGCAGGGTGAAGTAGTGGTGTTTGTCGACCACATATGCCGTGGATTTAAACTGCCAGGGTCAAAGTTATTCTGGGACGTTCTTGCCAGCTTCCAACTCCATCCTCAAGATATTGGACCCAACTCGGTTTCTAATATATGCAACTTCCAAGTTTTTTGTGAAGCGTACTTGCAAGAAGAGCCCACTGTTGAACTGTTCCGGGACTTTTTTCCATCTGAACCGGCGTATAGAGTTTGTGAATGGTCCTAGTACTGAACTTGGTGGCGTCTCGATTCAAAAGTGGAAAGAAGTTGAATTCCCTCATGCCAAACTACATAGCCACCCTAAGGAGTGGAACCAGACTTGGTTTTATTGCAGAGATACTTCTCCCGAAGATGAGAATCCCCTTCCAGGTTATCGTGATCACCAGCTTTCCAACACCCATCCAATGCCGCAACGCTTAAGTTCTGCAGAACAGGCCAAGTATGCCCCTCAAATCGCCAAGCTCCGAGCCTTTATGGCCAACGGTTTAACATGCGTTGATTTCGTGCGCTGTTGGATATCTTGGAGCGTCTTGCCGCTAAGCCGCCGCCCCGGTTTAATGTGTGAGTACACCGGTGATGTTGAAGACCCCCAACACCATATCAACATTCAGGTGACCGATGAAGAGGTCACTGAAGGCGTAAAGAAAATTTTGAATGAATCAGAATCAGTCTGTCGTCAAACCGGCTTGAACCCCTTCTATACTAAAAACAAACCGCCGGCTGTAAGCACTATACTTCCCTTTCATCTTTGATATATTTAATTTGTGCAACTTGTAATCCTTCTTCTGTTTATGTATGAACAGGGTGATGATCCCTTCTAGAAACAGAAATCCATAGATAAAGCGGTAAAGCCAACCGGGGATAAAGCGGTCAAACCATCCCGTCCAAAAACCAAAGCGGTCAAGCGGACCTCAAAGCGGAAAACGGCTGACCGGATCAACATGGACCTTGATGAAGATGTTGACGATCCAGAAGTTGAGGTAGAACTTGACTCACTTGGCCCCCTTTTCATGCACCTCATTAACAATGACCTTTATCAGGAGGACGCAGAAGGTAGCCAAGCTGATGATGTAGAGGTAATTACCTTTTCCTCCGGTTCAGACTCTATGCCAACACAAAAAACCCCGTCAAGCAGTCTGGAAAGTAAGATTTTCTCATCCTCTTGCTTACTTGGATCCAACATTTATTTTGAAGACGCAGCAGCATGAAGCTCGCCGGACAACCCGGCACAGTGGCCAACAGGTCACTTCGGCCGGTTTACCTGACACCCCGGTTTGGAAGCGCCGGTCTGAGGTCTCTCCCACTTCTGACAATTCTTATCCCAAGGTGGGTTATTTCAGACAACCTCTTAATCCATTCGATTCAAATTATCAGGTGACACCTCCCTCATCCTTTGGCGAATCGACAGCAACTCAACTCCCTCCTCTGAAAACTTTGGCTGGGTAAGCTTTAAAACCTTTTCTTCCAATGTGTTATAAATCTTAAATAAGATGCTAACTCTTTTTAAATTTTGTTTGCAGAGCCAAAGCCAGACCCAGCAAGAAAGCTTGGGTCAACATTCCGCCAGAAGACCAGGCAATTTTTGAAGAACAAAGAGGTGAATTAGACCAAACTTGTGAACCGGAGAGCCCTCATCCTGAAGCCGCCTCTGATGAACCGCCACTTCAAGATCAGAATACTGATGAACCAACAGAAGTTGATCCTGCCGCGCATGACACTGAACCGGCAGCTCCAAACCATGCTAGTTCGGTGAGAGATACTGAGACTCCATCATCACCCGCCAGAACCACTAAAGGCCAAGGAGATGATGTTATCATTACTGGAATGGGCCACAGCTCTCCTGGCCATCCCGTAATCTTGGCTCAACATAGTGCCAAAGAAGAGCGTGCTGCTAGGGAAAAAGGCAAATGGAGTACTGATTTATCAAGTTACGCCCATCTCAACGCCGAAGAACTTCACTCCGGCTTCTTAAACCGCCTGCACTCAAACCGTGACTATGAAGCCGGTTTGGTGAATTTGATGAAGGAACGCTATGAGGTATTTTTCATCTCCCTTTACTTTTTGATTCCAATCGTTGAAATGCTAGCCCAAGTAGCCCCCAAGGGCCGTTTTATGATGTTAATCATAAATCGGGTCTTTGTAACACTTTAAGTCTCTGTTTTACTGAACCTCAAAATGTCAGGTCCTTAATAAAAACCAAGACCTATCCTTTATCAATGTAATTATATAGCTTTCCTCAGCGTAGCCCCCAAAGGCCGGTTTAGCTATGCAAGTTAATCCGGGTTTTAATCCATGCGTCCGTTTTGAACAGATGTACATTAGCCCCCAAGTGTTAAGGATAATGCTTGCATTGTTCTGGAGACTTGTATAAGATGTAGTAAGTGCATAACTTTGTTATACGCTTTGTACTTAGAAAATATATATCCTATTGTTTGACATTTCTTCACTGTTGTAGGCCTAACTAAGCAATAGAGATGCCCAAACCGCTGATTTGCAAGAAAACGTGAAGTCCCAACAAGCTGAAGCTGCGAAAGCCAAAGAGGAGCTGACCAAAGCCCTGGCCTCAATGGAAAAGCTGAAAGAATCTTTTAAAAAAGATCGTGCTGACTGGGAAAACGAAAAATCCGGTTTAACAAAAAGAGCTGAAGATGCCGAAGCAGCCCTAAAACTAGTTGTAGATGAACTAGCTGGTTTGAAATGGCAAATCAATGCTATGACTTCAGCTGTCTTTGGTAAGTATCTCCTTATGTATTTTGTCCAATTCATGGAACCTTATCATTGATTAGAATGCTGACATTAAACCGTGACAGGCACTCGTATTGCTCATCTCGGCACAGATATGTGAATGAAGCTTAAAGCGGCGTATACTTTAATTGAACAACTGTACTATGGGTCCCAGCGGGCTATTTGCACGGCGGCTTATAATAAACCGGCGCCAACACTGATAAAGGAAACTCTTGAGAAGCTGGCCATGTTACCTGCCCGGATTGCTGAACTGAAGAAGGCAGCGGCAAGAGCAGGAGCATTAACCGCCCTGATCCGAGCCAAGGCATGGATTCCAAATCTTGAAGCGGAGGATATCATTAAAGGATATCTAGGCGTGAAGGAGGATGGTTCAAACTTCGACAATAATGACCTCCGAAGGCTGACCAAAGAAATGCGGCCAATAGCCAGAAAACTGGCCGAGGACACAGACTTGTCTCATTTCCAACCGGCTTATGACGCTGAAGGGAAAAGACAGCCTGCCGAAATCCATGAAGTTGAAGAACTTGTGCCTCCAATCCGTAAGCATACCTACTCTCCTGACGTTAACCCATCCATCCTTATCCATGAAGAAGCCGTATTTCAAGCTTTAACTGGAACCGATTGGTCGACGGTTGATTTCCAGCGTTTGGGGAGGGATGAAGAAGAAGTGATCGCACCAACTGACCCTCAACCGTCAAACCGTCCAGATGAAGCGTCTTAAACCGGTGGCCAGTTTACCAGCTATTGTGTGCCAATACTTAAAAACATTTATGCAATTGGATCCGCTTTGAAGCTTCTTGTAATAGGATAGCAAAAACTCCTTTATCTGTCATGCCATCGAGCATGTTTTGTGATACTTAGTGAAAACTTGTTCCACTTTTTGGGATATATTATGCATAGATGAGTCGTGTTCCTGGATACAAGAACTTGAAAGTATCCTAGCGGTTTCCCACTGGACGGGTCATGATGCCCAACAAATATACAACACTTAGATGAATAATCAAAGTTTTTGTATAAAAAGTAATATGTGCAACATACCTCGTTGGTTGACCAACTGCTTGTATGGTAAAGGTGTCCACACCAATCCGGAGCGCTGATAACTCCATCCTTATTTTGCCGGATTATGATAATAAACCGTACCGGGATATAATAACCACCGAGTTTTCTTTATAGCATTGGCGATTTAGTCAAACCAGACCGGGGTGATGAAATGCCGGTTTGTAACTGATCATGTACTGACAACTTGTAGTTGAAAGCCAAGCCGGGCCAAGGACACCTGTTTATCAGAACATATCATGAACCTCCATAAAGGCGGAAGACTTAGGAAATAGGACTCAAAAAAGAAATATGCGAGGCTTTTTACGAGCTGCCAGGCTCCAAATCGAGGCTTTTCATGGGCTGCCATGCCTCTGAGTTAAACCATTTAACAAATCCTTTTAAGATGAGCCTCCAATTAACTAATCGTCGTTTTAACTTTGACAAGTTCAGGGTCTATAGAAGATTGACTTGTCAAATGTTCGGCGGGTCATACCAGGATTACCTGGACAGGAGTGGCTTACTTGATGAAGGCAGGTTAACCCGGGGTTTTAGGTGAATACACCAGGCTTCCAAGTCATGGCTTGATAGCCAATTACAAGGGTCCTTTCAAACTCTTTGTTGCTTTGCACAAAGAGCCCCCAAGTAACTTTGTGAGATGTGCTCAGTGTGTGCCCATGTTTGAGTTTGTGCTTTGTGCAACACTCTCTTTGGCTCCACATAATTTCCTTTGTGGCTTTAAAGCCCATCAAGAGGTGTAGCTATGGTGTGATAACAACCAAGCCCCCTAGTGAACTTCCTTTCTGGTTGTTAAACCAATCAAAAAGGTGTAGCTATGGTTCAGATATGACCAAGCCCCCTAGTAACTTTGTGCGGCCGTAGAGACCGGTTTAATCAAAACTCCGATTTATCGGTAGAAATTTTTGTAAGCACACACATTATGTAAAAAAGAACGGAGACCCCGCTTTATTCGAGGCTCTGGTTTATTATATAATATATACATTGTCATAATATGTACATATGAAGAGCCTGTGGCTCAAGTATAGTAAGGCCGAAGAAGAGCTATATTCCACGGCTGGTTGGTCTCCTCCTCCGATTTACGTGAGTCTTTGTGCTCTCGAACATCAATGAGGTAGTATGACCCGTTATGCAGATTCTTGCTGACCACAAAAGGTCCTTCCCAAGGTGGGGATAACTTGTGCATATCAGTCTGATCCTGGATGAGCCGGAGTACCAAATCGCCCTCTTGAAAGGTTCTGGTCTTAACCCGGCGGCTGTGATATCGTCGAAGATCTTGTTGATAAATCGCCGAACGTGATGCTGCAAGATCACGCTCTTCATCTAACAGGTCCAGGGAATCCTGACGTGCCTTCTCATTATCAGTTTCAACATAAGCTGTTACACGGGGCGAGTCGTGACGGATGTCACTAGGAAGAACTGCCTCCGCTCCATAAACCATGAAGAAAGGTGTGTAACCCGTAGACCTATTGGGTGTGGTGTTGATGCTCCATAACACAGAAGGTAACTCCTCAACCCAACAACCCGGTGGCCGCTTCAAAGGAACCATAAGCCTGGGTTTGATACCTCGTAAAATTTCTTGATTTGCCCTCTCCGCTTGACCATTAGACTGGGGGTGAGCCACCGATGCTATATCAAGCCGGATGTGCTCACGTTGGCAAAATTCCTCCATCTCTCCCTTTGACAGATTAGTACCATTATCAGTTATAATACTGTGTGGAAAGCCAAACCGGAATATCACCTTTTTGATGAATTGAACCGCCGTGGCCGCATCACACTTACTGACTGGCTCTGCTTCCACCCATTTGGTGAATTTATCAACTGCCACTAACAAGTGGGTCTTTTTGTCCTTGGATCGCTTGAAGGGTCCAACCATATCAAGCCCCCAAGTCGCAAACGGCCAACTTATTGGAATCATCCTCAACTCCTGAGCCGGAATGTGAGCACGGCGTGCAAATTTTTGACAACCATCACATCTCTTGACTAAATCCTCCGCATCAGCATGTGCTGTTAACCAGTAAAAACCGTGGCGAAAAGCTTTAGCAACCAAAGACTTTGAACCAGCGTGGTGACCACAATCCCCATCATGGATTTCTCACAAAATCTCACAACCCTCTTGAGGAGAAACACAACGTTGAATTGCTCCTGAGATGCTGTAACGATGTAACTCCCCATTGATTATGGTCATGGACTTGGAACGCCGGATTATCTGTCGGGCCGAGGTTTCATCCTCCGGTAACTCACCCTGGTTCATGTAAGCCAAATATGGGATTGTCCAATCCGGTATGGCCTGCAAAGCCGCCACCAATTGAGCCTCTGGATCAGGAATAGCCAACTCTTCCTCCGTTGGTACCTTGACCGACGGATTGTGCAACACGTCAAGAAAGACATTTGGTGGAACCGGTTTACGCTGAGAACCAAGGCGACTTAAAGCGTACACCGCTTCGTTCTTGCGCCGGTCTATATGGTCCATCTGATAACCCTTGAAGTGACCAGCCACTGTGTCCACCTCTCGCCGATATGCAGCCATAAGGGGGTCTTTAGAATCCCAAGTGCCAGACACCTGTTGAGCCACCAGATCTGAATCCCCAAAGCACTTGACCCGTCTTAAGTTCATCTCCTTAGCCATCCGAAGACCGTGGAGCAAGGCCTCATACTCAGCTACATTGTTAGTACAAGGGAACATTAAATAGAGGACATAACAAAACTTGTCACCTCTTGGGGAAGTTAGTATGACTCCAGCCCCCGAGCCCTCCAACTGTCTGGATCCATCAAAGTGAATAGTCCAGTACGTATTATCTGGCTTTTACTCTGGTGCCTGCAACTCTGTCCAATCATTGATGAAGTCCACGAGTGCTTGGGATTTGATTGCTGTGCGAGGTATATATTTGAGCCCGTGAGGTCCAAGCTCAATAGCCCACTTGGCAATCCGGCCAGTTGCTTCTCTGTTTAGAATAATATCTCCCAGAGGGGCTGAACTGACCACTGTGATAGGATGGCCCTAGAAATAATGTTTAAGCTTCCGGCTTGCCATAAACACTCCATATACCAGCTTCTGCCAATGTGGATACCTCTGCTTTGATTCAATGAGTACTTCACTAATATAATAAACCGGCCGTTGAACCGGATACTCCTTTCCAACTTCCTTGCACTCCACTACAATAGCCACGCTAACAGCTCGCGCATTAGCAGCCAAATATAGCAATAACGACTCTTTATCAATCGGGGCTGCAAGCACATGCGGTTCAGCTAGCTGCCTCTTCAGATCCTCAAATGCTTTATCAGCCGCCTCGCTCTAGACAAAACCATCTGTTTTCTTCAGCATCTGATATAAAGGAATAGCCTTCTCCCCAAGACGACTGATAAACCGGCTCAAAGCCGCAATCCAGCCAGCTAAATGTTGAACATCATTGATACACGTTGATTTAGCCAAATATGTGATTGCTGAATTTTTTTTGGATTAGCCTCAATACCTCTGTTTGATACTAGAAATCCCAAGAGTTTGCCAGCCGAGACACCAAAGACACACTTTTCCGGATTGAGCATCATCTTGTAAACCCGGAGGTTGTCGAAGGTTTCCCTCAAATCATCTATGAATGTTTCCTCCTTTCTGGATTTTACCACAATATCATCCACATATGCATGAACATTATGCCCGATTTGCTTATGAAGACAATTCTGAACACAGTGTTGATAAGTTGCCTGGGCACTCTTAAGCCCAAAGGGCATGGAGACATAGCAGAAGGCACCAAAGGGAGTGATGAAAGATGTCTTCTCCTGGTCCTTAACTGCCATTTTAATCTGATGATAACCAGAGTAAGCATCCAAAAAACACAAACGGTCACAACCCGCCGTAGCATCAATAATCTGATCAAGACGAGGGAGGGCAAAGGGGTCTGCAGGGCAAGCTTTGTTCAAGTCTGTGTAATCTACACACATACGCCAAGTGCAATTTTTCTTAAGAACCAGCACCGGATTAGCCGACCACTCTGGATGAAAGACCTCCATGATAAACCCTGCGGCCAACAACCGAGCTACATCTTCATCGATAGCTTTACGCCTTTCTTCATTAAAGCGGCGGAGAAACTACCGGACCGGTTTAAACTTAGGATCAATGTTAAGTGTGTGCTCAGCGAGTTCCCTCGGTACACCTGGCATGTCAGAAGGTTTCCATGCAAAGATGTCCCGGTTCTCACGGATGAACTCGATGAGTGCGCTTTCCTATTTGGGGTCCAGGTTAGCGCTGATACTGAACTGTTTGGATGAATCGCCAGGAACAAAATCAACCATCTTAGTATCTGTGGCCGATTTAAACTTCAACACTGGATCGTGTTCCGTAGTTGGCTTTTTCAAAGAAGTCATATCTGCCGGATCAACTTGGTCTTCATAAAACTTCAGCTCCTCCGTGGCGCAAACCGACTCAGCATAAGCAGCATCACCTTCCTCACATTCCAAAGCGATCTTCCTGCTCCCATGTACTGTGATAGTCCCCTTATGACCTGGCATTTTAAGCTGCAGATAAACATAACACGGCCTTGCCATGAACTTAGCATAAGCCAGCCGCCCAAACAAAGCGTGATACAGACTTTTGATTTTCACCACCTCAAAAGTCAATGTTTCTAATCTTGAATCATGATCATCTCCAAAAGCCACCTCTAAGGCTATCTTGCCCACTGGATATGCAGACTTACCAGGCACCACACCATGGAAAACAATGTTTGATGGTTTAAGATTCTTATCTGTCAACCCCATACAGCGGAATGTATCATAATATAGAATGTTGATACTACTTCCCCCATCCATGAGTACATTAGTGAACTTATATCCCCCAACTTGAGGGGCCACCACTAAAGCCAGATGACCCGGATTGTCAACCGGGGGGGGGGGTGATCCTCTCTACTCCCCAAAATGGGTTGCTCAGGCCACCGTAAATACTGAGGCACCGCCGGTTCAACAGAGTTTACTGCCCTCTTGTGAAGCTTCTGATCACGTTTACACAAGCTAGTGGTGAAGACATGTTACTGCCCACTATTTAACTGCTTAGGATTGCTCTGATAACCCGACTGTTGCTGCTGCTGGCTCCCCTGATGGTTGTAACCTCCCTGGTTGCCCTGATTCCCTTGATTATTGTATCCGGTTTGATTGCCCTGAAATCCTGAACCGGAACTGCCACCTCCATAACCCAGCCCGTGGAAACCACCTCCTGAACCGCCGAGCGGGCCATTGTCATACTGAAACATATTGGAGTTCTTGAAATCTCGCATGATATAGCAATCCTTCCAAAGATGCGATGATGGCTTCTCCTTGGATCCATGCTTTGGACAGGGTTGATTTAACAGGCGCTCCAAATTGGGGCCTGAACCGCCGCCTCTCTGGGGCTGCTTACCCTAACGGTGCTGACCATTCTCCTGAGCGTTGGTGTTAGCCACAAAGTCCAAACTGTTGTCGGCCTTGTGCTTACCATTGTTTGCCATGGCGATTATGTTGCTGCCCCTTGGTGTTGCCGTTCTTTTTCCCTTTCCCCGGTTTGTCCTCCTCTGAGTCGGGGTCTTTGGTAGTATCCGAATCGGCGTATTTAACCAAAGCGGCCATAAGGGTCGACATATCATTGCAGTGATGTTTGACCCTTCCTAAGTTCTGTTTGAGTGGCAAAAAACGGCAATTGCCCTCCAACGTTAGCACTGCAGTATCTGCATTGATACGATCCGATGAATGCAAAATTGCTGAGACCCACTTTACCCAATAGGTCGCGGACTCCCCCTCCTCTTGGACACAAGCGGCCAGATCCACAATTGATATGGGTTGCTTACAAGTATCTTTGAAGTTCTGGATAAACCGGTGCTTCAGTTCGGCCCATGATCCGACGGAGTTAGCTGGTAAGCTCTTCAACCAAGTACGAGCTGTCCCCTCTAACATCATGGTGAAGTATTTAGCACATACTGCTTCATCCACATCCAACATCTCCATTGCCATCTCGTAGCTTTCAACCCACGCCTCTGGTTGCAGATCGGCGGTGTAATTGGGTACTTTACGAGGTCCTTTGAAATCCTTGGGCAGTCTCACATTACGCAAAGCGGGGGTGAGGCACGGCACCCCTAAGGAACTGAATACCACCCCCGGCTCGACTGAAGCGGTGGGGTGAACCGGAGTAGGTTGACGGACTCCATGCAGAGCTGCTAACTCGGCCTCCCGATGTGTGCGACCATGATCCACCACATCCTGCGCATTGGCACCTCCCCCTGCCGGGTTGTGTCCTCGTGGCGAGTTATGGCATCGTGCACTGCTTGACATGGCTGGTTCATCCTCAACGTGCCTACTATAGCTCCGGCTTGGACGCGGGGTGGAATGAATCCTCTCACGACTATGCGAATACGCCTGCTGCTGATTTAGAGCTGTTTGAAGGAGATCCCTGGCCCGTCGTGCTTCAACCGCAATTGGTGACTCGCCGTCAGTTGGGAGGGCTGCTAACGATGAAGCGGCGGCCACAATGTTGTCCAATGGGTTGGAGTAATGCCCGGGGGGTGTTGGAACATATTGTGGCACAATGTTATTCTGACGAGGCGGGTCCATCCTGCGCGGCTGAATCGGCGCTCATGTTCTTGGTGCCTCCGTCCGGTTTAATATTGGCTGGTTACTAGTTCCTGCTCCTGGCGTATTGAAGAGATTTCATGGCTCATAACCCGACGGGAGATGCGATCGGTACCTTCTTCTCATGACTTCTTCGGAAGCATTCTGATCCAGCCTAATCCGGTAGGCCTGAGCTTCTAACTCGGCCCGTTCTGTAGCCATTCTAGTGTTCTCTGCCGCTAGGTCCGCTTTAGCCTGGGCTATCTGATCCTTTACCTTTGCAATCTCCGCGTTGTGCTGATCTCGGGCTGCTGCATCCACTTCCACAGCCATCAATGTTGCCAAAGCATCGAACTAGTCAGACATGACTTGAGTCGGAGGCGGCGCAGAGCTTCCTGCCCCTGTCGGTGTGGCCGTTGTTGAACCGGAGAGTATTGCTGCGGCAGCTGATGAATGAGGCGCCGACTGTGTATCGACCATGAAGATAGTGGCCCGGTTTGGCAGATCAGGGCAATCCAGAATACTGTTGCCCTCGGATCCTCCACTAATCCGGCCATCCTGCAACTGATAGAGCGATTCGGTCTCTCCAGAAGACTCGTTGTCGGAACAGACAACAATTTCTCCATCGGATGCCGGTCCGTCCTCGTATTCTGCTCCATGGATGACGCCTACGAAAACATGCTTCGCCTCGGGCTGAATCAGCGAAGGGCTTGCATGCTGAGCCATCTTGATGATGTCGGTGCAGATGTCCGGCTGAGCGGCCGGTTTGCCAATCTTGCCGATGAAGACGTGAATCCCACCAAAGGGGACCCGGTACCCGTATTCGATTGAATTAGCCTCGGGACCCCATCCTGCGTTGTCGATGTAGAGCTTGCCATGATGACTCTTCGTCATCCGGCCCACAGCGTACCCCTTGAGTCCATCAAAGCTGCCCTTCAAGAACTCGAAACCATCGTGCGATAGCCCCACAGTGGGCACCAACTGTCGTGGGTTTGTCACGGCAGATGTCCTTGTGGAAGGACTTAGTCGCGGAGCCGTCGCAACGGGTTAGCTTAAAGGGGTTATACCGGACAAGGGGACACGGGGCATTTTATACTAGTTCGGCCCCTTCAATGAAGGTAAAAGCCTACGTCTAGTTGTGATTGGTATTGCTTGGGTTTCGAAGGCCAGGGAGCGAATCTGCTTTGTCTGGCTCTCGAGTTGTTGTCTGTCCTCTAAACCGCTGCCGGGTCGTCCCTTTATATACACAGGTTGACGCCCGCCGATTTACAGAGTCCTGAAGCCGGATCATAAACGTGTCTGGTTCGGTCTCTACACTTCCTATCTTACAAAGCAAGTTACATAATTAAGTCGGTTTACATCTATAGGCCTTAATTCGCCTCTGGGCCTTGGGCCTTCATAAAGTGCCGTCATACTTATGTCTTCATGGGCTTCCAATCTTCACAAAGCTAATCCGGCTACTCCTGGCCGGTTTACATCCAGTAGTAATATCCCCAACAGTAACAGATAGTTTTGTGATAAGGTAATTTGTAACGAGTAGCAAGTAATAAAAGTGAATAAGGTGCAGCAAGATGGCCCAATCCTCTTTGTAGCAAAGGACAAGCCTGGACAAACTCTTATATGAAGGAAAGCGCTCCCGAGGACACAAGAGAATTATTGTCAAGCCAGTTTTCATCACGTTCATATGATTCGCGTTCGGTACTCTGATAATTTGATATGTGGGTGGACCGATGCTTGGGTACTTGTAACATCCCAAATTTTCAATTTGGAATGTTATACATAGATCATTCCTGCATATCATATTTTATTGCATTTTCGTTTTGCTATCCTCGAAATCCTAAGCAACTCAAGGACCCTCGGAGAGAGTTGGGGATTTCCTGATTTTCATATTTGATTTTTATCAAATATTGAAACGAGGATTTTGGTTTTAATTATTTTTCTCTTCGAAAATATTTCATATTAAAATACATGAGAGGAGATAATATGACTTCTTCAAAATAAATGAAATATTGGGGGAAAAGATTAAAATCAAATATTTGTTTTTATCCGTAGTTTATTGCTATTTTATTTGAATTAGAAAAATTGCACGTTTCTCAAAGTTGCATTTTTGGGCCAAGAAAATGTTCATCCTGTTCTATATATTTTATTTAGACGGTGAAAATTTGTTTTGACATTTTTAGATTTTTATTTTATTTTCTAGGATTTATTTTCTGTTCGGCGGAATTGTTTTAAAGAAAACTTCCAGCGCCGACTGGGCCGAAGCCCAGCCGAGCTGCCCCACCTCCCCGCGCGTCGTCTCCCACCCGGAGACCGAGCCGCCGCCGCCTCGGATGAGGAGCCTGGCCGGGACTCCTCCTCGCCGCCGCCTTGGCCCCTCCCCCAAGCCACCGCCCCGTGCCCTGCCAGCACCACCCAACCCCGCCGTCGCAGCCCCGCCTACCGCAGCCGAGCCGCGCCGCCGCCTCCCGCGCCTCGCCGCCGCTGCCCCTCGCTGCACACTGCCGCCTCGCCCCGTCGCCCCGCAAGCCCGTCGCCCCGCCGCCCGAGCCCCGCCTCGCCGGAGCCTCGGCGGAGAGGTAACGCGCCGTTTATCGCTGATGTCTACTACACAACCTTCTTCTTGTAGACGTTGTTGGGCCACCAAGTGCAGAGGTTGTTGGGGAACGTTGCAGAAAACAAAAAAATTTCCTACGTTTCACCAAGATCAATCTATGGAGTCAACTAGCAACGAGAGGAGAGTGCATCTACATACCCTTGTAGATCGTGAGTGGAAGTGTTCAAGAGAACGGGGATGATGGAGTCGTACTCGCCGTGATCCAAATCACCGATGACCAAGTGCAGAACGGACGGCACCTCCGCGTTCAACACATGTATGGAGCGGATGACGTCTCCTCCTTCTTGATCCAGCAAGGGGGAAGGAGAGGTTGATGAAGATCCAGCAGCACGACGGCGTGGTGGTGGATGCAGCAGTGATCGCAGCAGGGCTTCGCCGAGCTTCTGCGAGAGGGAGAGGTGTAGCAGGGAGAGGGAGGCGCCAAGACTTGAGGTGTTGCTGCCCTCCCTCCCCCCTTTATATAGGCCCCCTAGGGGGGTGCGCCGGCCCTAGGAGATGGGATCTCCTAGGGGGGCGGCGGCCAAGGGGGTGGAGTACCCCCCAAGGCAAGTGGAGGCGCCCCCTCCCCTAGGGTTCCCAACCCTAGGCGCATGGGGGGCCCAAGGGGGGGCGCACCAGCCCACCAGGGGCTGGTTCCCCTCCCCACTTCAGCCCATGGGGCCCTCCGGGATGGGTGGCCCCACCCGGTGGACCCCCGGGTCCCTTCCGGTGGTCCCGGTACAATACCGGTGACCCCTGAAACTCTCCCGATGGCCGAAACCGCACTTCCTATATATAATTCTTCACCTCCGAACCATTCCGGAACTCCTCGTGATGTTCGGGATCTCATCCGGGACTCCGAACAATTTTCGGGTTACTGCATACTCATATCTCTACAACCCTAGCGTCACCGAACCTTAAGTGTGTAGACCCTACGGGTTTGGGAGACATGCAGACATGACCGAGAAGCCTCTCCGGTCAATAACCAACAGCGGGATCTGGATACCCATGTTGGCTCCCACATGCTCCACGATGATCTCATCGGATGAACCACGATGTCGAGGATTCAATCAATCCGTATACAATTCCCTTTGTCAATCGGTACGTTACTTGCCCGAGACTCGATCGTCGGTATCCCAATACCTCACTCGGTCTTGTTACTGGCAAGTCAGTTTACTCGTACCATAATGCATGATCCCATGATCAACCACTTGATCACTTTGAGCTCATTGTGATGATGCATTACCAAGTGGGCCCAGAGATACCTCTCCGTCATACAGAGTGACAAATCCCAGTCTCGATTCGTGCCAACCCAATAGACACTTTTGGAGATACCTGTAATGTACCTTTATAGTCACCCAGTTACGTTGTGACGTTTGGCACACCCAAGGCACTCCTACGGTATCCGGGAGTTGCACAATCTCATGGTCTATGGAAATGATACTTGACACTCAGAAAAGCTATAGCAAACGAACTACACGATCTTTGAGCTAAGCTTAGGATTGGGTCTTGTCCATCACATCATTCTCCTAATGATGTGATCCCGTTATCAATGACATCCCCATGTCTATAGCCAGGAAACCATGACTATCTGTTGATCAACGAGCTAGTCAACTAGAGGCTCACTAGGGACACATTGTGGTCTATGTATTCACACATGTATTACGATTTCCGGATAATACAATTATAGCATGAATAATAGACAATTATCATGAACAAGGAAATATAATAATCATTTTATTATTGCCTCTAGGGCATATTTCCAACAGTCTCCCACTTGCACTAGAGTCAATCATCTAGTTACATTGTGATGAATCGAACACCCATGGAATTCTGGTGTTGATCATGTTTTGCTCTAGGGAGAGGTTTAGTCAATGGAACTGCTACATTCAGGTCCGTATGTACTTTACAAATCTCTATGTCTCCATTTTGAACACTTTCACGAATGGAGTTGAAGCGACGCTTTATATGCCTGGTCTTCCTGTGAAACCTGGGCTCCTTGGCAAGGGCAATAGCTCCAGTGTTGTCACAGAAGAGAGTCATCGGGCCCGACGCATTGGGTATGACTCCTAGGTCGGTAATGAACTCCTTCACCCAGACTGCTTCGTGTGCTGCCTCCGAGGCTGCCATGTACTCCACTTCACATGTAGATCCCGCCACAACGCTTTGCTTGCAACTGCACCAGCTTACTGCCCCACCATTCAAAATATACACGTATCCGGTTTGTGACTTAGAGTCATCCAGATCTGTGTCGAAGCTAGCATCGACGTAACCCTTTACGACGAGCTCTTCGTCACCTCCATAAATGAGAAACATGTCCTTAGTCCTTTTCAGGTACTTCAGGATATTCTTGACCGCTGTCTAGTGTTCCTTGTCGGGATTGCTTTGGTACCTTCCTACCAAACTTACGGCAAGGTTTACATCAGGTCTGGTACACAACATGGCATACACAATAGACCCTATGGCTGAGGCATAGGGGATGACACTCATCTCTTCTATATCTTTTGCTGTGGTCGGACATTGAGCTGAGCTCAATTTCACACCTTGCATCACAGGCAAGAACCCCTTCTTAGACTAATCCATATTGAACTTCTTCAATATCTTATCAAGGTATGTGCTTTGTGAAAGACCTATGAGGCGTCTTGATCTATCTCTATAGATGTTGATGCCTAATATATAAGCAGCTTCTCCAAGGTCCTTCATTGAAAAACTCTTATTCAAGTAGGCCTTAATGCTGTCCAAAAGTTCTAAATCATTTCCCATCAAAAGTGTGTCATCTACATATAATATGAGAAATGCTACAGAGCTCCCACTCACTTTCTTGTAAACGCAGGCTTCTCCATAAGTCTGCATAAACCCAAACGCTTTGCTCATCTCATCAAAGTGAATGTTCCAACTCCGAGATGCTTGCACCAGCCCATAAATCGAGCGTTGGAGCTTGCACACCTTGTCAGCATTCTTAGGATCGACAAAACCTTCCGGCTGCATCATATACAATTCTTCCTTAAGGAAACCATTAAGGAATGCCGTTTTGACGTCCATTTGCCATATCTCATAATCATAGAATGCGGCAATTGCTAACATGATTCGGACGGACTTCAGCTTTGCTACAGGTGAGAAAGTCTCATCGTAGTCAATCCCTTGAACTTGTCGATAACCCTTAGCGACACGCCGAGCTTTATAGATGGTCACATTACCATCCACGTCTGTCTTCTTAAAGATCCATTTATTTTCTATGGCTCGCCGATCAACGGGCAAGTCAGTCAAAGTCCATACTTCGTTTTCATACATGGATCCTATCTCGGATTTCATGGCTTCCAGCCATTTGTCAGAATCTAGGCCCGCCATCGCTTCTTCATAGTTCGAAGGTTCACCGTTGTCTAACAACATGATTTCCAAGACAGGGTTGCCGTACCACTCTGGTGCGGAACGTGTCCTTGTGGACCTACGAAGTTCAGTAGCAACTTGATCTGAAGTTTCATGATCATCATCATTAACTTCCTCTCTAGTCGGTGCAGGCACCTCAGGAACATTTTCCTGTGTTGCGCCACTTTCCGGTTCAAGAGGTAATACTTCATCGAGTTCTACTTTCCTCCCACTTACTTCCTTTGAGAGAAACTCTTTCTCTAGAAAGGATCCATTCTTGGCAACAATGATCTTGCCTTCGGATCTGAGGTAGAAGGTGTACCCAATAGTTTCTTTAGGGTATCCTATGAAGACGCATTTTTCCAACTTGGGTTCGAGCTTTTCAGGTCGAAGTTTCTTGACATAAGCATCGCATCCCCAAACTTTTAGAAACGACAGCTTAGGTTTCTTCCCAAACCATAATTCATATGGTGTCGTCTCAACGGATTTTGACGGAGCCCTATTTAAAGTGAATGCGGCAGTCTCTAAAGCATAGCCCCAAAATGATAGCGGTAAATCGGTAAGAGACATCATAGATCGCACCATATCTAATAGAGTGCGATTACGACGTTCGGACACACCATTACGCTGAGGTGTTCCAGGCGGCGTGAGTTGTGAAACTATTCCACATTTTCTTTAGTGTGTGCCAAATTCGTGACTCAAGTATTCTCCCCCATGATCTGATTGCAAGAACTTGATTTTCCTGTCATGTTGATTCTCAACCTCACTCTGAAATTCCTTGAACTTTTCAAAGGTCTCAGACTTGTGTTTCATTAAATAGACATACCCATATCTACTCAAGTCATCAGTGAGGGTGAGAACATAACGATAGCCACCATGAGCCTCAACACTCATTGGACCGCACACATCAGTATGTATGATTTCCAATAAGTTGGTTGCTCGCTCCATTGTTCCTGAGAACGGAGTCTTGGTCATTTTACCCATGAGGCATGGTTCGCACATTTCAAATGATTCGTAATCAAGAGACTCTAAAAGTCCATCTACATGGAGCTTCTTCATGCGTTTGACACCTATGTGACCAAGGCGGCAGTGCCACAAGTATGTGGGACTATCATTATCAACCTTACATCTTTTGGTATTCACACTATGAATATGTGTAGCATTATGCTCGAGATTCATTAAGAATAAACCATTCACCATCGGAGCATGACCATAAAACATATCTCTCATATAAATAGAATAACCATTATTCTCGGATTTAAATGAGTAGCCATCTCGAATTAAACGAGATCCTAATACAATGTTCATGCTCAAAGCTGGCACTAAATAACAATTATTGAGGTTTAAAACTAATCCCGTAGGTAAATATAGAGGTAGCGTGCCGACGGCGAACACATCGACCTTGGAACCATTCCCGACGCGCATCGTCACCTCGTCCTTTGCCAGTCTCCGCTTATTCCGCAGCTCTTGCTTTGAGTTACAAATGTGAGCAACTGCACCGGTATCAAATACCCAGGAGCTACTACGAGTACTGGTAAGGTACAAATCAATTACATGTATATCACATATACCTTTCATGGTGCCGGCCTTCTTGTCCGCTAAGTATTTGGGGCAGTTCCGCTTCCAGTGACCACTTCCCTTGCAATAAAAGCACTCAGTCTCGGGCTTGGGTCCATTCTTTGGCTTCTTCCCGGCAGCTTGCTTACCGGGCGCGGCAACTCCCTTGCCGTCCTTCTTGAATTTCTTCTTACCCTTGCCTTTCTTGAACTTAGTGGTTTTATTCACCATCAACACTTGATGTTCCTTTTTGAATTCTACCTCTGCTGATTTCAGCATTGCAAATACTTCAGGAATGGTCTTTTCCATCCCCTGCATATTGAAGTTCATCACAAAGCTCTTGTAGCTCGGTGGAAGCGACTGAAGGATTCTGTCAATGACCGCGTCATCCGGGAGATTAACTCCCAGCTGAGTCAAGCGGTTATGCAACCCAGACATTTCGAGTATGTGCTCGCTGACAGAACTATTTTCCTCCATCTTACAGCTGAAGAACTTGTCGGAGACTTCATATCTCTCGACCCGGGCATGAGCTTGAAAAACCATTTTCAACTCTTCGAACATCTCATATGCTCCGTGTCTCTCAAAACGCTTTTGGAGCCCCGGTTCTAAGCTATAAAGCATGCCGCACTGAACGAGGGAGTAATCATCAGCATGTGTGTGCCAAGCGTTCATAACGTCTTGTTCTGCAGGGAAAGCAGGTGCTTCACCTAGTGGTGCTCGTAGGACATAATCTTTCTTGGCAGCTATGAGGATGATCCTCAGGTTCCGGACCCAGTCCGTATAGTTGCTGCCATCATCTTTCAGCTTGGTTTTCTCTAGGAACGCGTTGAAGTTGAGGACAACGTTGGCCATTTGATCTACAAGACATTTGTAAAGATTTTAGACTAAGTTCATGACAATTAAGTTCATCTAATCAAATTATTCAATGAACTCCCAATCAGATAGACATCCCTCCAGTCATCTAAGTATAACATGATCCAAGTTAACTATTCCATGTCCGATCATCACGTGAGACGGACTAGTCAACATCGGTGAACATCTTCATGTTGATTGTATCTTCTATACGACTCATGCTCGACCTTTCGGTCTTCTGTGTTCCGAGGCCATGTCTGTACATGCTAGGCTCGTCAAGTCAACCTAAGTCTTTGCATGTGTAAATCTGTCTTACACCCGTTGTATGTGAACGTTGGAATCTATCACACCCGATCATCACGTGGTGCTTCGAAACAACGAACTGTCACAACGGCGCACAGTTAGGGGGAACACTTTCTTGAAATTATTATGAAGGATCATCTTATTTACTACCATCGTTCTAAGTAAACAAGATGCAAAAACATGATAAACATCACATGCAATCAAATAATAGTGACATGATATGGCCAATATCATATAGCTCCTTTGATCTCCATCTTGGGTCTCCATGATCATCTTGTCACCGGCATGCCACCATGATCTCCATCATCGTGTCTCCATGAAGTTGCTCGCCAAATATTACTTCTACTACTATGGCTAACATGTTTAGCAATAAAGTAAAGTAATTTACATGGCGTTTCTCAATAACACGCAGGTCATACAAAAAATAAAGACAACTCCTATGGCTCCTGCCGGTTGTCATACTCATCGACATGCAAGTCGTGATTCCTATTACAAGAACATGATCTCATACATCACATATATATCATTCATCATTCATCACAACTTTGGCCATATCACATCACATGACACTTGCTGCAAAAAACAAGTTAGACGTCCTCTAATTGTTGTTGCAAGTTTTACGTGGCTGCAATAGGGTTCTAGCAAGAACGTTTTCTTACCTACGCCAAAACCACAACGTGAATTGCCAATTTCTATTTACCCTTCATAAGGACCCTGTTCATCGAATCCGATCTGACTAAAGTGGGAGAGACAGACACCCGCCAGCCACCTTATGCAACTAGTGCATGTCAGTCGGTGGAACCAGTCTCATGTAAGCGTACGTGTAAGGTTGGTCCGGGCCGCTTCATCCCACGATGCCGCCTAATCAAGATAAGACTAGTAACGGCAAGCAAATTGGCAATATCGACGCCCACAACTACTTTGTGTTATACTCGTGCATAGTAACTACGCATAGACCTAGCTCATGATGCCACTGTTGGGGAACGTTGCAGAAAACAAAAAAATTCCTACGTTTCACCAAGATCAATCTATGGAGTCAACTAGCAATGAGAGGAGAGTGCATCTACATACCCTTGTAGATCACGAGCGAAAGCGTTCAAGAGAACGGGGATGATGGAGTCGTACTCGCCGTGATCCAAATCACTGATGACCAAGTGCAGAACGGACGGCACCTCCGCGTTCAACACACGTATGGAGCGGATGACGTCTCCTCCTTCTTGATCTAGCAAGGGGGAAGGAGAGGTTGATGAAGATCCAGCAGCACGACGGCGTGGTGGTGGATGCAGCAGTGATCGCAGCAGGGCTTCGCCGAGCTTCTGCGAGAGGGAGAGGTGTAGCAGGGAGAGGGAGGCGCCAAGACTTGAGGTGTTGCTGCCCTTCCTCCCCCCTTTATATAGGTCCCCTAGGGGGGGTGCGCCGGCCCTAGGAGATGGGATCTCCTAGGGGGGGCGGGCGGCGGCCAAGGGGGTGGAGTACCCCCCAAGGCAAGTGGAGGCGCCCCCTCCCCTAGGGTTCCCAACCCTAGGCGCATGGGGGGCCCAAGGGGGGCGCACCAGCCCACCAAGGGCTGGTTCCCCTCCCCACTTCAGCCCATGGGGCCCTCCGGGATGGGTGGCCCCACCCGGTGGACCCCCGGGACCCTTCCGGTGGTCCCAGTACAATACCGGTGACCCCCGAAACTCTCCCGATGGCCGAAACTGCACTTCCTATATATAATTCTTCACCTCTGGACCATTCCGGAACTCCTCGTGAAGTCCGGGATCTCATCCGGGACTCCGAACAACTTTCGGGTTACTGCATACTCATATCTCTACAACCCTAGCGTCACCGAACCTTAAGTGTGTAGACCCTACGGGTTCGGGAGACATGCAGACATGACCGAGAAGCCTCTCCGGTCAATAACCAACAGCGGGACCTGGATACCCATGTTGGCTCCCACATGCTCCATGATGATCTCATCAGATGAACCATGATGTCGAGGATTCAATCAATCCGTATACAATTCCCTTTGTCAATCGGTACGTTACTTGCCTGAGACTCGATCGTCGGTATCCCAGTACCTTGCTCAGTCTCGTTACTGGCAAGTCACTTTACTCGTACCATAATGCATGATCCCGTGATCAACCACTTGATCACTTTGAGCTCATTGTGATGGTGCATTACCGAGTGGGCCCAGAGATACCTCTCCGTCATACAGAGTGACAAATCCAAGTCTCGATTCGTGCCAACCCAACAGACACTTTCGGAGATACCTGTAATGTACCTTTATAGTCACCCAGTTACGTTGTGACGTTTGGCACACCCAAGGCACTCCTACGGTATCCAGGAGTTGCACAATCTCATGGTCTAAGGAAATGATACTTGACACTCAGAAAAGCTACAACAAACGAACTACACGATCTTTGAGCTAAGCTTAGGATTGGGTCTTGTCCATCACATCATTCTCCTAATGATGTGATCCCGTTATCAATGACATCCCCATGTCTATAGCCAGGAAACCATGACTATCTGTTGATCAACGAGCTAGTCAACTAGAGGCTCACTAGGGACACATTGTGGTCTATGTATTCACACATGTATTACGATTTCCGGATAATACAATTATAGCATGAATAATAGACAATTATCATGAACAAGGAAATATAATAATCATTTTATTATTGCCTCTAGGGCATATTTCCAACAGAGGTTTGTAGGACAGTAGAAAATTTCCCTCAAGTGGATGACCTAAGTTTTATCAATCCGTAGGAGGCGTAGGATGAAGATGGTCTCTCTCAAGCAACCCTGCAACCAAATAACAAAGAGTCTCTTGTGTCCCCAACACACCCAATACAATGGTAAATTGTATAGGTGCACTAGTTCGGCGATAAAGGTATTTGTAACATGAAATTATAAAAACAACAAGGTAACTAATGATAAAAGTGAGCGTAAACGGTATTGCAATGCGTGGAAATAAGGCCTAGGGTTCATACTTTCACTAGTGCAAGTCCTCTCAACAATAATAACATAGTTGGATCACATAACTATCCCTCAACATGCAACAAAGAGTCACTCCAAAGTCAATAATAGCGGAGAACGAACAAATAGATTATGGTAGGGTACGAAACCACCTCAAAGTTATTCTTTCCAATCAATCCGTTGGGCTATTCCTATAAGTGTCACAAATAGCCCTAGAGTTCATACTAGAATAACACCTTAAGACACAAATCAACCAAAACCCTTATGTCACCTAGATACTCCAATGTCACCTCAAGTATCCGTGGGTATGATTATACGATATGCATCACACAATCTCAGATTCATCTGTTCAAACAACACATAGAACCTCAAAGAGTGCCCCAGAGTTTCTACCGGAGAATCACGACGAAAACATGTGCCAACCCCTATGCATGGGTTCATGGGCGGAACCCGCAAGTTGATCACCAAAACATACATCAAGTGAATCATGTGATATCCCATTGTCACCATAGATATCCACGGCAAGACATACATCAAGTGTTCTCAAATCTTTAAAGACTCGATAAGATAACTTCAAAGGGGAAACTCAATCCATTACAAGAGAGTAGAGGGGGGAAGAAACATCATAGGATCCAAATATAATAGCAAAGCTCGTGATACATCAAGATCGTATCACCTCAAGAACACGAGAGAGAGAGAGATCAAACACATAGCTACTGGTACATACCCTTAGCCCTGAGGGAGAACTACTCCCTCCTCGTCATGGAGAGCACCGGGATGATGAAGATGGCCACCGGAGAGGGATTGCCCCCTCCGACAGGGTGCCAGAACGAGTCTAGATTGGCTTTCGGTGGCTACGGAGGCTTCTGGCGGCGGAACTCCCGATCTATTGTCTGCTCTGGAAGTTTTAGGGTACGTGAAGATATATGGGTGCAGGAAGTACGTCGGTGGAGCTTCAGGGGCCCCACGAGGCAGGGGACGCCCTAGGGGGGTGGCGCCCCCCACCCTCGTGAGCACCTCCCTTGGCTCCTGACGTGGGGTCCAAGTCCATCCGGTAGCTTTCCTTCCAAAAATAATTTCTCCAGTTGATTTCGTTCCGTTTCGACTCCGTTTGATATTCCTTTTCTTCGAAACACTGAAATAGGCAAAAAAACAATTCTGGGCTGGGCCTCCGGTTAATAGGTTAGTCCCAAAAATAATATAAAAGTGGATAATAAAGCCCAATATTGCCCAAAACAGTAGATAACATAGCATGGAGCAATAAAAAATTATAGATACATTGGAGACGTATCAAGCATCCCCAAGCTTAATTCATGCTCGTCCTCGAGTAGGTAAATGATAAAAATAGAATTTTTGATGCGGAGTGCTACTTGGCATAATTTTAATGTAATTCTTCTTAATTGTGGTATGAATATTCAAATCTGAAAGATTCAAGATAAAAGTTCATATTGACATAAAAATGATAATACTTCAAGCATACTAACTAAGCAATTATGTCTTCTCAAAATAACATGGCCAAAGAAAGTTCATCCCTACAAAATCATATAGTTTAGTCATGCTCCATTTTCGTCACACAAGAATGCTCTCATCATGCACAACCCCGATGACAAGCCAAGCAATTGTTTCATACTTTAGTAATCTCAAACCTACAAACTTTCACGCAATACATGAGCGCGAGCCATGGACATAGCACTTTGGGTGGAATAGAATAATGAGGGGGTTATGTGGAGAAGACAAAAAAGGAGAAAGTCTCACATCAACGAGGCTAATCAATGGGCTATGGAGATGCCCACCGATTGATGTTAATGCAAGGAGTAGGGATTGCCATGCAACGGATGCACTAGAGCTATAAATGTATGAAAGCTCAACAAAAGAAACTAGTGGGTGTGCATCCAACTTGCTTGCTCACGAAGACCTAGGGCACTTGAGGAGGCCCATTGTTGGAATATACAAGCCAAGTTCTATAATGAAAAATTCCCACTAGTATATGAAAGTGATAACATGAGAGACTCTCTACTATGAAGATCATGGTGCTACTTTGAAGCACAAGTGTGGTAAAAGGATAGTAACATTGTCCCTTCTCTCTTTTTCTCTCATTCATTTTTTGGGGCTTTTCTCTCTTTTTATGGCCTTTCTCTTTTTTGGGCCTTCTCTTTTTATGGACTTTTTTATTCCTCACTTGGGACAATGCTCTAATAATGATGATCATCACACTTCTATTTATTTACAACTCAATGATTACAACTCAATACTAGAACAAAGATGACTCTATATGAATTCCTCCGGCGGTGTACCGGGATTGTGATGAATCAAGAGCGACATGTATGAAAAATCATGAACGGTGGCTTTGCCACAAATACGATGTCAACTACATGATCATGCAAAGCAATATGACAATGATGAATGTGTCATGATAAACGGAACAGTGGAAAGTTGCATGGCAATATATCTCGGAATGGCTACGGAAATGCCATAATAGGTAGGTATGGTGACTATTTTGAGGAAGATATAAGGAGGTTTATGTGTTACAGAGCGTATCATATCACGGGGTTTGGATGCACCGGCGAAGTTTGCGCCAATTCTCAATGTGAGAAAGGGCAATGCACGGTACCGAAGAGGCTAGCAAGGATGGAAGGGTGAGAGTGCGTATAATCCATGGACTCAACATTAGTCATAAAGAACTCACATACTTATTGCAAAAATCTACAAGTCATCAAAAACCTCGGCACTACGCGCATGCTCCTAGGGGGATAGATTGGTAGGAAAAGACCATCGCTCGTCCCCGACCGCCACTCATAAGGAAGACAATCAAATAACACCTCATGTTTCAAATTTGTTGCATAACGTTTACCATATGTGCATGCTACGAGACTTGCAAACTTCAACACAAGCATTTCTCAAATTCACAACTACTCAACTAGCACGACTTTGATATTATTACCTCCATATCTCAAAACAATCATCCAGCATCAAACTTCTCTTAGTATTCAATACTCTATATGAAAGTTTTTACTAATCTTATATACCTAGCATATTAGGATTTTAAGCAAATTACCATGCTATTTAAGGCTCTCAAAATAATCTAAGTGAAGCATGAGAGTTCATCTATTTCTTCAAAATAAAACTACCACCATGCTCTAAAAGGTATAAGTGAAGCACTAGAGCAAATGACAAACTACTTCGAAAGATATAAGTGAAGATCAATGAGTAGTTGTATAATTATGCAACTATGTGAAGACTCTCTAACATTTAAGAATTTCAGATCTTGGTATTTTATTCAAACAGCAAGCAAAACAAAATAAAATGACATTCTAAGAATGGAAAACATCATGTGAAGAAGCAAAAACTTAGGATCGACCGAAACTAACCGATAGTTGTTGAAGAAGAAAGGTGGAATGCCAACCGGGGCATCCCCAAGCTTATACGCTTGAGACTTCTTGAAATATTATCTTGGGGTGCCTTGGGCATCCCCAAGCTTGAGCTTTTGTGTCTCCTTAATTCCTCTCATATCACGGTCTCCCTAAATCTCAAAAGCTTCATCCACACAAAACTCAACAAGGACTCGTGAGATAAGTTAGTATAAACCATTGCCAAAACCTTATCATACTCTACTGTAGCAAATCACTAAAAATATTATTCAACATTGAATACTAAAGGCCTCTGCATATTTAATAGTCATATCCTCAAATAGAATCATTAAAGAAGCAAACATATGCAAACAATGCAAACATAACAGCAATCTGCCTAAACAGGATAGTCTGTAAAGAATGCAGCAACATCAATACTTCCCTAGCTCCAAAAATTATGAAAGAAAATTCCCACTGTATTAAATTTATCAGAGCTTAATATGCAAAAGGTTTCAACATTTTATCACATTCTGACTTTTCTAGGGAATTATTGCAACAGGGGTAAACTTTCTGTTTTCAAACAGCAACATGTACACTTGTAACATAGGCATAGTAAAGGCTATCAATGCCACTTTTATTGAAATAAAAGATGCAAAACATTGTTCTAAATAACATCAAGCAAATACTAACAAAATAAATTGACGCTCCAAGCAAAACACATATCATGTGGTGAATAAAAATATAGCTCCAAGTAAAATTACCGATGAACGAAGACGAAAGAGGGGGTGCCTTCCGGGGCGTCCCCAAGCTTAGGCTCTTGGTTGTACTTGAATATTACCTTGGGGTGCCTTGGGAATCCCCAATATTAGGCTCTTGCCACTCCTTATTCCATAGTCCATCGAATCCTTACCCAAAACTTGAAAACTTCACAACACAAAACTTAACAGAAAACTCATAAGCTCCGTTAGCGAAAGAAAAGAAAACACCACTTCAAGGTACTGTAATGAAATCATTCTTTATTTATATTGGTGTTAAACCTAATGTATTCAAACTTCTATATGGTTTATAAACTATTTTACTAGCCATAGATTCATCAAAATAAGCAAACAACACAATGAAAACAGAATCTGTGAAAAACAGAACAGTCTGTAGTAATCTGGATCAAACGTATACTTATGGAACTCATAAAATTCTCAAATAAATTGATGTACCTGAGGAATTTATCTATTAATCATCTGCAAAAAGAATTAACTAAATATCACTCTCCAAATAAAAATGACAGGAGTTCTCGTGAGCGCTAAAGTTTCTGTTTTTTACAGCATGATCAACAAGACTTTCCCCAAGTCTTCCCAAAGGTTCTACTTGGCACAAACACTAACTAAAAGCATAAAACCACATCTAAACAGAGGATATATGAATTATTTATTACTAAACAGGAGGAAAAATCAAGGGACCAAAATAAAGTTGGGTTGCCTCCCAACAAGCGCTATCGTTTAACGCCCCTAGCTAGGCATGATGATTTCAATGATGCTCACATAAAGGATAAGAATTGAAACATAAAGAGAGCATCATGAAGAATATGACTACTCCCTACTTCCTTCTATATAGGGCCTAATGCATTTTTCAAGGCTAACTTTAACCAAATATTAGAGCAATAATATATGACATGCAACTTACACAAAGCACACCGTTAAATTTGTGTGTGAAAGGAGGTTTCAATGATATAATTTTCATATTGTGCATGTCATGTACTATTAATCCTGTCAATAGTCAAAGGCGGTCTTAAAAACGCATTAGGCCCTATATAAATGGAAGGAGGGAGTAGCACATTTAAGTCTAACATACTTCCTATGCATAGGCATTTTGTGAGCAAACAACTTGTGGGAACAATAATCAACTAGCATAGGAAGGTAAAACAAGCATAACTTCAAAACTTTAAGCACATAGAGAGGAAACTTGATATTATTGCCATTCCTACAAGATATATTCCTCCCTCATAATAATTTTCAGTAGCTGTAACATACCAAATTTTCAATTTGGAATGTTATACATTAGATCATCATGCATATCATATTTTCTTGCATTTTGTCAATCCTAGAAATTTCACGCAACTCAAGGACCCTCGGAGAGAGTTGGAGATTTCGTCATTTTCATATTTGAGTTCTTCTCAAATTTTGAAGAGAGGATCATTGGATTTGTCGGAGTTTTATTTGCCTTTTATTTGGATAGGGAAAAATGCACGTTTTCAAAATTTGCATTTTAGGCCTGGAGAAAAGTTCATTTTGTTCGTCTCATTTTTAGGAGTCGGGGAAAATTTACTTTAGAAGTTTTGGAGTTCGTTTAGGTTTCTTTTTCGGTGTTTTTCTGCGCGTGAAACCGATTTAAAAAAAAATTCGCAGCGCCCTGGGCCAAGGCCCAGCCAGCAGGCCCGCCGGCCAGGCCAGGCCATAGCCGCGCCGCGCGCCAGCGCGCAGGAGACCGCCGCCGCCCCCAAGTGGAGTCCCACTAGGACTCCAATCTCCTCTCCCTCTCCTTCTCTTATTTCTTGCCCCCTCCCCCAAGCAAACCCTCCCCCTCACCAATATAAATAGTCACCCCCTTCTAAAGGTCACATCAAGCCTCAACCCCGCACCGCACCCCTCACCCCGCGCCGCCGCCCTAGCGCCGCCGCCGCCCTGCGTCACCGCCGCCGCCGCCCTTGTGCATCGCCGCCGCCGCCCTTGTGCATCGCCGCCGCCGCCCAACGCCGCCGTTCGCCGGAGCCCCTCGCCGGAAGCTCGCCGAGGTAGCTGCGCCGCATCTCTTCTATTCCCTCGGTTCGGTTTTTCTTATAAACCGTTCCGATTCTTTTCTTCTCTTCCGATTCATTTTCTTTCCGGTTCTTCTCTAAACCGTTCCGGTTTTCTAGATCGGTTTTCGTTCGGTTTTCTTCCGAAACCCTAGATCGGATTCGTTTTCTTTTCCGATTTAGTTGCCTAGAGACCGTTCGCCGGACCGTTCGTCTTAACGAGCGTGATCACCGGATTATTCCCGGTTAACGAACGCCCGTTCGTTTAACCGTTCTTCTTTTTCTTTTCGTCGGATTTATTCCGCGATCGCGACCTCAGATCCGATCTTCTTTCTAGTCTATCTTCTCGCTCGTTTATCGGAATCAGGTGATTCAAGCGCCTGGAGTTTCGTTTCGAAACCGCCATTCCGACTAATCAACTTAAACAAGTTTTGCTACGGTAAAATTTGACCTAGTTTCAACTTGCTAGAACCGAGTTGTTTTCCGCCGTTTGTTTTCGGTTTCTTTGTTCGGTTCTTTCTCTCTTTGCAACCGGAGTTCTTAAGTTGAACTTTCTGGTTCGATCTCTTGTTCGAGTTTTACCTGTGCATTAGATGAGTACTTATTGTATGCTTGTTGTTTGTCTGCGATAGATTACCCGGATTGCGCCGCATGTTACTTCGAATCTCTAGGACTCGCGGATCATCAGCAAGGCAAGTAACACTTTGATCATACCTTTTCTAAAACCCAGTTTTATTGCATTAGATCAATCCTCACACATTGCATGATTATGATCTAATTAAATTGTGGGATGGGAAGTAGATGAGGTAGTACCTATTACCTGTTTATTATGAAACCTTTGGGAGTTACTTCTACGTTTGCTTATTATGCCATGCTATGCTAGTAGACGTGGATTGGGTGAGTGATATCCATGATAGATGTGAGATTGATAATTTTAATGGTTTATCTAAGGTGGCAACTTAAACACACATCTGGGTGGATTGAGGCACCTGATGTCTATCAGGACTTGCCTGTTTTCTTTTGGACCGCCACCCAGGCTCAAAGGGATCATAAGATCTTTCATGCTAAATACTTACGTGTGCAGCCACAAGCCAATATGGGCTCTGGCATAGTTGACTAAGTCGTGCGAACTCTTACAGGGTAGACTAGCAGATGTAGGGGAAAGTAGGTGTACCGGTCTATCCATCGTAAGGTGCTAGAGCTTCTGAAAGACTGTGTCTCGGTCATCCGTTTCTCAAACACCAGTAGTGCGAGAAATCCAGTGGAGGCGATCGAGTCTTGTGGGGAAAAGTGCGCAAACCTCTGCAGAGTGTAATAAACTAATCATGATTAGCCGTGTCCCCGGTTATGGACAATCTTGAGTATCTAGTACTTGAATATCATGTGAATCTCATCATGTTACTTCTAAATTAATATTGTTGGGTCATTAATGATTATTTTTAATTGGGATTGAGAATGCTGTCAACCATTCTCAATGTTTAACAACCACCATGATAGTTAAATAAATTTATTCCTTTGCAGTAGGGAAAAACTGGCTTTGCGCAAAACTGTAACCATAGAGCTTTCCACCAGCCAAATATGCATATAGTATAGCTGTTTCATTCCATCATTCTCTATGTGTTACATTGCCAGCATATTCCATGTGCTGACCCGTTTCGGGCTGCAACGTTAATGTTGCAGACTTTTTAGACGACGATTAAGGTGCTTTTAGGTCGTGGTTCTATACTCAGTGATGCCGTTGGAGTTGATGGACCCATTCATCTTCCAAGTCTCCCGCTGTTATCGATATTAGATGGCCTTAAGCCATATTATTGTAATAAGTTCTCTTTGAGACATGGATGTAATAAGTGTGTGATTGCCACTCTGCTATAAATCCTTCGAAGTACTGTGTGGTGTCAGCATTACTGATCCAGGGATGACACCGGAGCACAGTAGACTTGATCCATTCGGGTCGGGTCACTATAGAGATGGTATCAGAGCACACGCTGACTGTAGGACACGACCACTAAGTTAAAGCCATAGATCACTATTCTCTCCTCATTTTCTAACTCCTCATCTTTTCTACTCTTTAGGATGAAGGACGCGAAGATTAAGTACGCTCAACCGGATGAAGGCACACCTTTTGGATTTCACTTGAAGGAAGTCACCAAGTACCTAAACATTGGATTACCAAGTTTCACGGGAACTTTCAACGCCACTTTGTCTGAAGAGGAGCGCTGGAAGATTCAAGCTCATGTTCCGGGAAGGACATTCACGCCAATGTCAGGACCCCGATCCCAGGTCACATCGATCTAGCCGGTAACACCTCATATCACTTTGCGGCCTCACGCACGGTATCCCACGGGTGTCGCCTTACCATGGCCCGGGACCGTTTGCGCCTTTTGGCTCACGTATATGATAGTGTCGCTAGCATCCATATGACAAAGAACCCAGGCCGACATGGCTAGTCGTGAACCAAAAGCGGCACGAACCCATGGGGACAGACATACATGAATCAACCTCGAGCATGTCGGTCAACAGCGTGTGAATCCGGGCTGTAGCACTAGGCTAACAGGCCTCCGGTAACCCGGGCTGTAGCAGGCTAGGCAGGACTCCGGATGTCACCGCGTGACATTTCCCCGAAAGGACAGACACAGGAACGAAGTGAGACACATGCCGGCCAGTCAAGTGTCCTGAACAGTAGTGCTGGGCTAGCAGGACTCCGGTGAACCGGGCTGTAGCGGACTACTATGGCTCATGGAATCACTAGACTACATTTCCCCATAAGAGAGGCTGCCAAGGATAAACAACTAGGTTGTCGGATCCCACACATACCAAGCATTTTAATCATACACACAATATGCTCGATATGTGTAAATACAACATGGCATCACAACATAACTCTACAACTCAGGTATTTATTTATTAGGCTCCGAGGAGCGAGGTATTACAAACATGGGTCTCATGACCCAACAATCATAGCATACAATGCAAAGCACATGCGGAAGCTTAACATGTCTGAGTACAGACATCTACAAATGAAAAAGGCTAAGAAACCTGACTATCTACCAGATCCTGCCGAGGGCACAAGATCGTAGCTGAGGTATCAAACTAAACGTCGAAGTCCATGCGAAACTACTAGCGAGACTGAATTTTCTCTGCAAAACATAATTAAGCAAACGTGAGTACAAAGGTACTCAGCAAGACTTACATCAGAACTAAACTACATATGCATCGGTATCAACAAGGGAGGGTGGTGGAGTTTAACTGCAGCAAGCCAGCTTTGACTCAGTGGCTAACCTGAACTACGATTGCAAGCAACTCTTTTGAGGTGGCGCACACGAGTCCACATATTCACCAATCAATACACCACTATGGATCCGCTCCCGTCTCCCTACGAGAAGGCTATCCATAGCACTCATACTTATCTTGCGAGTTTTAGAGTATCCACTTTCACTTGTCTATGAACTGTTATAGGCAACCCAGAAGTCCTTTACCGCGGACACGGCTATTCGAATAGATCATTTATAACCCTGCAGGGGTGTACTTCGTCACACATGTTTCCGCCACTTAGCATCTGCACACGACATGTGCTCGGCAGACTTCAAGCGAAAGCCGACGTGGGTGTAGACCACGACCTGACTAACCACACAAGTCTCTAGTCCAGGTTTATCGCCTATTCGGGTTCCATCTGCGAGGAGATCCGGCCGGAGTTTCGCTCACAGCCCCAAACAGGCGCCCGGTACACCGGGCCACAGTGTATCTACCGCATCATAGCCCACCCCTAGGGTCAGCGCTACGCACGGCCGCCAACACATATCCTATAAACACCAGAAACTAATTGCAACTCCTGGACAGAGGACGAGAGGGGTCAGTAAGTCGAGCGGGGTCATATTTCAGGGCCCAACGTGTGGTAGTAGCTGTTTCATGGATCACAAACACAGAACTCAGTTCCTGAGGACGGTTTCAATGAGACAACCCACCATGTACTCCTACATGGCCTCTCACCGCTACCTTTACCAAAACGTGTTCACACACTTAGCTCACACACAATAGGACATGTTTACACACCTCCGATCCATCCCCGATGAATCAGACCTGACTCAACTCTAAGCAGTAGCAGGCATGACAAACAAGCATGAATGAGTAGGCACATCAGGGCTCAAACAACTCCTACTCATGCTAGTGGGTTTCATCTAATTACTGTGGCAATGACAGGTCATGCAGAGGATAAGGGGTTCAACTACCGCAACAAGTAACAGATGAATCGTTGTTGTCCTAATGCAGTAAAAGAGAGCAGGAGCGAGAGAGTGGGCTTGTATCGGAATGAACAAGGGGGTTGTGCTTGCCTGGCACTTCTGAAGATAATATAACTCTTCATCGGTGTCACCGATCCCATCGTCGAAACCACATCTATCGAAAGGGGACAAATACCGGCAACAGAGAAAGAAATACAATCAATGCAATGCACAGTATGATGCATGATCATGACATGTCAATATGCTGTGGTTTAAGCTAATGCAACTAGCTATGATTTAAATGAAGTTGGTTTGAGTACAAGATTCAAATTCCAACCCCATATATGATTATTTAAATGCCCTTTATTTGTTTTGTCCAAAACAGAGGACAAACATTGTTCAAACATGCATGAAAATGGTACAGATGGATTCCTTGAATTTTTCTGATAATTTTTCATATATAATTTATTTCATTTGGAGTTACGGTTTAATTTCTATGAATTTTAGAAGTTTTGGGTATTTTCTGTAATAAATAAATCATTTAAGATTTATTTAAATTCCAGAAAAAGGATTACTGCGTCAGCATGATGTCACCCTGATGTCAGCAGGTCAACTGGGCGCCTCCAGGTCAAACCTGACCAGTGGGGTCCACTGGTCAGTGACCCAGTGCTGGTTAGGGTCGCTGACGTGTGGGGTCGGTCAACGTGTGACCTGGCAAAGTCAAAATGACAGGTGGGGCCCTCCTGAGATTGGTGCTAATCTAACAGAGTAGTTAACTAACTAATTAGGCACTAGGGCCCACATGGCAGTGGCTCTAGAGGGGTTGGTTAGTGGGATAATTAACCGCTAATGACGGCCACGTCAGCTACCGGCGTTTAGCCGCCGGCGACCTCAGATCGCGGCGGCGTCCGCGTCGGGATTGCGCTACAGGCGGTGGTTTGGCGCGCTGGGGGCACTAGGGAGGAGCTCTTGCTCGTCCGCATCCAAAGGAACGGACGGGAGGCCGCGAGGTGGCCGGAGCTGAGCACGGCGTCGACCTCGGCGGCGGTCGGAGTTCAGGCAAGGTCGGGGTTGGCACTAGGGGGCACAGCAGGTCGAACGGGTGGGCGCGCCCGGCTCCTGGAAGCGTGTTGAGCATAGCAGTGTACTCGGCTTCGAGCTACCGTGGCTCTAGCCACGACGGCATCGAGGCACAGCGGCAGCGAGCTTCGTGTGCTCGTGGGGCAGCAGCAACGGGGCGAAAACGACGGCGTGGTTAAGGGGGAAAGGACCGGGAGCTCACAGCGGGTGCAGCGGTGGCCTCGGCGAGCTCGGGGAGGCACCGAAGCGAGCGGGGCGGCGAAAGGCATCTCCGGTGGCCGGTGACGAAGACGAGGAAGATGGCGTCGATGCAAGGCCTCCGGCGAGGCGTGGCTGAACGGAGAGGACGAGGGAGGCGTGGTGATGCCCGTGGACTGCTCGGAGAGGCGAGGGGAGCACGGTGGCTGCGAGCTTCACGGTGGCGAGCGCTCGGCAGCGCCGGCCATGGTGATCAGAGGAGAGGAAGAGAGCGAGGGAAGGAGTGATCGATCCACACGGGTCTTGGGGGCGGCGTGGCGCGACGGAAGGCTCGGGGCGCCCCGGGAAGCAGGAGGTGGCCGGGCGCGCGCGTGCGTGCCGCGGGCACACGCCCTGTCCTACTGTCCCGAGGAGGAAGACGACAGGAAGGCTGGTGGTGGGCTGGGCCGCAGGTGGGCCAGCACAGGAGCTGGGCCGGTTGCTGGCTCCAGGTAAGTGCTCTGCCTTTCCTATTTCCTGTTTGTTTTTTGTTTTCTATTTTGTTCTGTTTTGTTTTGGTTTAGTAAAAATACTAAACCATTTAATAAAATCCTGGAAATATTCATGGACACATGCTGAATTATTTCAGTGGCCCAAAAAATAGTTCCAACATTATTTGAGCATTTAAATTATTAATAGTGTTTAAATGCCCAAAGTCAAAGACAGTAATGATTTAAATTCAGTGCCAAAATAATTCCTTAAAAATGTTCAATATTTTTGGTTTCGACACAAACCCTTGCCAAAATTATCAAACATTAATGAAGGCCATTTTGGTTTCACTGAATGCCAGCTTAAGGGTTCTTGCCCCTTTTTCTTTTATTTAAGTTTTTGAGGCTTCCACTTTCCTCAATTCAAGTTTCAGAAATTTAACATGATGCATGGATGCAAGCAAAGTCAAGCAAGGCCTGAACTGGGGCTGTGACAGCCAATCACGAAGCCCATAGATAGTATTTTCAATGCACCAACTTGGAGTCTAGGAAGGAGCATGGCAGCCCATATCACCATAGGACGCATTGGAGAAGTTTATCAAGAAGACCTCAAGGACACTATCTACCAGATTTGCGGACGCCGAGATGAACAATGGGAGTTAGTCACCACCAAGAAGGATAGATCCATTGCAGCTTTCATCCAGAAGTTAAACCAGCACATTCGACGCCACGAGAACCAGATGTGCAATGATATGATAGAGTTGAAGAATGCGAAGACTAGGATCATCGAGCTATAAGGAGAACTGAAGGCTACACGCAAGGACTACATGGACGAGATCGTAGCTCTAGCAAGACACAACTGCGATCTTAAGCAGGAGATTGAAGAACTCAAGAGGGAGTTAGCATCCAGGAAGGAAGACATGTACATCGCATGTCCGGACAATTACATCATCATCGACGACACTGATTTGGATCCAAGTGAACCCGAATTTGAAGACGAAGCTGGAGCGGACATCATGGAGTCTTCCACCGGTTCAAATTTCTAGACGACCACCAATTATTAGTAGTATTTCCCCCCCCCCCCATGTAAACACTATAGTTCGAGCACTTTTTCGATAGCTAGATCGATTGTAAGCCCTTGTTTGAATTGAATGAAGTGATTTTGTGTGAATTTGCTCATGTGCATTGGGGTAGTGTTTTATCTTTAGACCTCATTCTATTCTTCTATCTCTTCTTTTCTAAACCCTCAGATGCCTCTGAGACGTGACACTGGATTTCCACCGGAGCTCACTCAGTTGATCCAGCAGCAGAATCAATTGATGCAGATGTTAGTCCAGAATCAGCAGAACAACAACAACAAGAACCCACCACCACCACCACCACCTGTTGACCACTTAGCCCATTTCCTTAGGCTGAATCCGCCGGTGTTTTCCAGTAGCATCGAGCCGATAGTAGCAGACGATTGGCTCTACAAGATAGGAAGGGGACCACTGCAAGATGCACGGATGGTGAGAAAGTGAAGTTTGCCGCACATCAGTTAGAAGGACCCGCTGCAGCATGGTGGGAGAATTTCACAGCCACCTTCCCAGTTGACACTGTCACATGGGATCAGTTTCAGCAAGCTTTCCGCACTGCACATGTTTCAGCAGGAGCTATGGCCATGAAGAAGCGTGAGTTTCGCAACTTACGCCAAGGAGGAAGGACAGTTGGCCAGTATGTTGACGATTTCTGCAAGTTAGCACGTTATGCCCCAGATGACGTTGCTACGGATGCAACTTAGTAGGAGAAGTTCTTGGAAGGATTGAATGATGAGCTAAGCATGCAGTTGATGGTAGCAAGTTTCAACAACTACCAGGAGTTGGTAGATCGTGCCATCATGATTAAAGAGAAGCAATAGCAAATTGAGAACCGCAAGAGGAAGTATGGACAGGGGAAGTATAACTCTGGAGCCCAGCAGAAGCCCCGTTTTACCCCTAAATCGGGATTGCAGTTTCAGCATACCCATGGAGGAGGTAGTTCACACAACCATAACGTCCACAAGAATGGTAATGGGAATGGAGGAAGCAACGGCCAGAACCGTACCACCCCATCAACCCCATCCAAGAGAGACCTGAGCCAAGTCACCTGTTTCAAGTGTTCCAAGACCGGACATTATGCTAATGAAAGTCCTGAAGGCCAGAATGGAAATGGCAATGGAAGCTTAGGGAAGAAGCCGAACCCTTTAAATAGGGGACAGGTGAACCACGTTAGCGTGGAGGAGGTTGAAGATCAGCCTGATGCAGTAATCGGTAAGTTTTTGGTTAAGTCATTTACCGCACTCGTTCTTTTCGATACTGGTGCATCACATTCATACATATCAAGGGGATTTGTGGAAAAATATAGCCTGCCCACTAGGATTCTTAAAACACCTATGCTAGTAAGCTCGCCAGGAGCAGAATACATGGCCAGTCAAGGATGCTTTCAAGTGCCATTAAGCATAGGAAGGCATGTTTTCCCAATAGATTTATTTATTCTGGAATCCCAAGGACTGGATGTAATCCTCAGTATGGATTGGTTGTCGATGTATGGAGGAAACATCGATTGTGCTAGTAAGACAATTTTGCTTACAATGCCAGAAGGAAGAAGGATCAAGTATGTACCCCGGCATGTGCCAAATAGGACCCAAGTAAATTGCCTGACAGGAGTCGTGCAGGAGGAAGTACCAGTGGTAAAGGATTTTCCTGATGTATTTCCTGAAGAATTGTCAGGCATGCCACCGGATAGAGACATTGAGTTTTTGATTGAGTTATTGCCAGGTACAGGCCCAATATCAAAGAGACCATACCGGATGCCTGCAAAGGATTTGGTAGAAATTAAGAATCAGATTAAGGAGTTACTGGAGAAAGGTTACATACGCCCAAGTTCTTCGCCTTGGGGATCACCCGTGCTTCTAGTGGAGAAGAAGGATGGATCATTACGGATGGTTGTTGATTACCGTGGATTGAATGAAGTAACCATCAAGAACAAGTACCCACTGCCAATGATCAATGATCTGTTTGATCGTTTGCAAGGAGCTAAAGTGTTTTCCAAGATCGATTTGTGATCAGGGTACCACCAGTTGAAGATTCGAGAACAGGATATTCCCAAGACAGCATTCACCACAAGATATGGACTGTATGAGTATACCGTTATGTCATTTGGATTGACTAACGCACCTGCCTATTTTATGAACCTGATGAACAAAGTGTTTATGGAGTTTTTGGATAAGTTCGTCGTAGTGTTCATTGATGATATCCTGGTTTATTCAAAGAATGAAGAAGAGCATAAGGAACATTTGTGTTTGGTTTTGGAGAAACTAAGGGAACATCAGTTATACGCCAAATTTAGCAAATGTGAGTTTTGGTTGAAGGAAGTAGGATTCCTCGGACACGTTATATCCGGAGAAGGGATAGCAGTTGACCCCACAAAGGTTGAGACCGTAACCGAATGGGAAGCACCAACGACAGTTGGAGAGATCCGGAGTTTTCTTGGACTCGCAGGATACTACCGGAGATTCATTGAGAACTTTTCAAAGATTGCGAAGCCTATGACGGAGTTGTTGAAGAAGGATACTAAGTTCAAATGGACTGAGGAGTGTGAGGCTAGTTTCCAGGAATTGAAGAAACGATTGGTTACCTCACCAGTGTTGATTTTGCCAGATCAGACCAAGGATTATGAGGTGTATTGCGACGCTTCACGTCGAGGACTTGGAGCAGTGCTTATGCAGGAAGGGAGAGTTGTTTCGTATGCTTCACGACAACTGAAGTCTCATGAGTTGAACTACGCCACGCATGATTTGGAGTTAGCAGCCGTAGTGCATGCATTGAAGACATGGAGACATTTCCTCATTGGAAATCATTGTGAAGTGTACACGGATCACAAGAGTTTGAAGTACATTTTCACGCAGAAGGAGTTGAACCTCAGACAAAGGAGATGGTTGGAGCTCATCAAGGATTATGATATGAGATTGCATTACCATCCCAGTAAAGCTAATGTAGTAGCTGACGCATTGAGCCGCAAGAGCCATGTCAATACGTTAATGACGGGAGAAATACCCAAGGAGTTAGCAGAAAACCTCCGTGAACTAAGTTTAGAGATAGTTCCGAAAGGCTATGTAGCAGCATTGGAGATTCAGTCAACATTGATGGATAGAATCAGAGAAGCTCAGAAATCTGACAAGGAGATTGCTTCTATAAAGGAGAAACTAAGCAAAGGAAAAGCAAAGGGATTTCGTGAGGATGAGCACGATACCCTATGGTTTGAGGACCGTGTTTATGTGCCAAATGACCCGGAGATCAGGAAGTTGATTCTACAAGAGGCACAGGATTCACCATATTCGATTCACCCAGGAAATACCAAGATGTATTTGGATTTAAAGGAAACATTCTGGTGGACCAGAATGAAGAAGGATATTGCAGCATATGTAGCAGTTTGTGACGTATGTCATAGAGTAAAGGCAGAGCATCGAAAGCCAGCCGGATTGTTGCAACCATTGCCGATACCCGAATGGAAGTGGGATAAGATAGGCATGGATTTTATCACAAGACTACCCAGGACGAAAGCAGGTTATGACTCGATATGGGTAGTAGTTGATCGTTTGACGAAGGTAGCACATTTCATTCCAGTTAAGACCACTTACACCAGTGCTAAGTTGGCAAAGATATACATGACTAGCATCATTTGTTTGCATGGAGTTCCAAGGAGTATTGTACCAGACAGAGGAACCCAATTTACCTCAAAGTTTTGGAATCAGTTGCATGAAACTTTGGGAACTAGGCTAGAGTTCAGCACCGCTCTCCATCCGCAGACAGATGGACAGACTGAGAGAGTCAATCAGATTTTGGAAGATATGCTGAGAGCTTGTGCACTAGATTATGGATCTAGTTGGGACGATAACTTGCCGTATGCGGAGTTTTCTTATAACAACAGTTACCAAACCAGTTTGAAGATGGCACCTTTTGAAGCTTTATACGGAAGGAGGTGCAGGACACCGTTGTCATGGGACGAAGTTGGAGACCGTCAATTCTTTGGACCAGATTTGATTAAAGAGTCTGAACGGAAAGTTAAGTTGATTCGCGATAGACTCAAGGTAGCCCAGTCCAGGCAGAAGAGCTACGCAGATTCTAAACGCAAGGAGACAGTTTACGAAACCGGAGACAGAGTGTATCTCCGAGTATCCCCACTACGAGGAGTTAAGCGCTTTGGAGTTAAGGGAAAGTTAGCACCGCGTTTCGTTGGACCATATAAGATCTTGCAACGTATGGGAGAAGTCGCTTATAAGTTGGAATTACCAGAGGGACTGTCAGGAGTTCATGACATGTTCCATGTTTCTCAACTAAAGAAATGTCACGCCGAGATGGCGGAGGTACCGTTAAGAGATACAGTGCCGCTAGAAGCGATTCAGTTGAAGGATGACTTAACGTATGAAGAGAAACCAGTCAAGATTGTCGAGTTTGCCAGTAGAGTTACCCGTAGCAAGGTTATCAAGTTTTGCAAAGTTCAGTGGAACCACCACTCAGAGGATGAAGCCACCTGGGAGAGAGAAGAAGATTTGCTCAAGGACCACCCTCACCTATTTTCTAGCCAACCCGAATCTCGAGGGCGAGATTCATCATAAGGGCGGTAGGTTTGTAACATCCCAAATTTTCAATTTGGAATGTTATACATTACATCATCATGCATATCATATTTTCTTGCATTTTGTCGATCCTAGAAATTTCACGCAACTCAAGGACCCTCGGAGAGAGTTGGAGATTTCTTCATTTTCATATTTGAGTTCTTCTCAAATTTTGAAGAGAGGATCATTGGATTTGTCGGAGTTTTATTTGCCTTTTATTTGGATAGGGAAAAATGCGCGTTTTCAAAATTTGCATTTTAGGCCCGGAGAAAAGTTCATTTTGTTCGACTCATTTTTAGGAGTCGGGGAAAATTTACTTTAGAAGTTTTGGAGTTCGTTTAGGTTTCTTTTTCGGTGTTTTTCTGCGCGCGAAACCGATTTAAAAAAAATCGCAGCGCCCTGGGCCATGGCCCAGCCAGTAGGCTGGCCGGCCAGGCCAGGCCATCGCCGCGCCGCGCACCAGCGCGCCGGAGGCCGCCGCCGCCCCCAAGTGGAGTCCCACTAGGACTCCAATCTCCTCTCCCTCTCCTTCTCTTATTTCTTGCCCCCTCCCCCAAGCAAACCCTCCCCCTCACCAATATAAATACTCACCCCCCCTCTAAAGATCACATCAAGCCTCAAGCCCACACCGTGCCCCTCACCCCGCGCCGCCGCCCTAGCGCTGCACCACCCTAGCGCCGCCGCCGCCCTGCGTCACCGCCGCCGCCACCCTTGTGCATCGCCGCCGCCGCCCTTGTGCATCGCCTCCGCTGCCCAACGCCACCGTTAGCCGGAGCCCCTCGCCGAAACCTCGCCGAGGTAGCCGCGCCACATCTCTTCTATTCCCTCGGTTCGGTTTTTCTTATAAACCATTCCGATTCTTTTCTTCTCTTCTGATTCGTTTTCTTTCCGGTTCTTCTCTAAACCGTTCCGGTTTTCTAGATCGGTTTTCGTTTTGTTTTCTTCCGAAACCCTAGATCGGATTCATTTTCTTTTCTGATTTAGTTGCCTAGAGACCGTTCGCCGGACCGTTCGTCTTAACGAGCGTGATCACCGGATTATTCCCGGTTAACGAACGTCCGTTCGTTTAACCGTTCTTCTTTTTCTTTTCGTCGGATTTATTCCGCGATCGCGATCTCAAATCCGATCTTCTTTCTAGTCTATCTTCTCGCTCGTTTATCGGAATCAGGTGATTCAAGCGCCTGGAGTTTCGTTTCGAAACCGCCATTCCGACTAATCAACTTAAACAAGTTTTGCTACGGTAAAATTTGACCTAGTTTCAACTTGCTAGAACCGAGTTGTTTTCTGCCGTTTGTTTTCGGTTTCTTTGTTCGGTTCTTTCTCTCTTTGCAACCGGAGTTCTTAAGTTGAACTTTCTGGTTCGATCTCTTGTTCGAGTTTTACCTGTGCATTAGATGAGTACTTATTGTATGCTTGTTGTTTGTCTGCGATAGATTACCCGGATTGCGCCGCCTGTTACTTTGAATCTCTAGGACTCGCGGATCATCAGCAAGGCAAGTAACACTTTGATCATACCTTTTCTACAACCCAGTTTTATTGCATTAGATCAATCCTCACACATTGCATGATTAGGATCTAATTAAATTGTGGGATGGGAAGTAGATGAGGTAGTACCTATTACCTGTTTATTATGAAACCTTTGGGAGTTACTTCTACGTTTGCTTATTATGGCATGCTATGCTAGTAGACGTGGATTGGGTGAGTGATATCCATGATAGATGTGAGATTGATAATTTTAATGGTTTATCTAAGGTGGCAACTTAAACACACATCTGGGTGGATTGAGGCACCTAATGTCTATCAGGACTTGCCTGTTTTCTTTTGGACCGCCACCCAGGCTCAAAGGGATCATAAGATCTTTCATGCTAAATACTTACGTGTGCAGCCACAAGCCAATATGGGCTCTGGCATAGTTGACTAAGTCGTGCGAACTCTTACAGGGTAGACTAGCAGATGTAGGGGAAAGTAGGCGTACCGGTCTATCCATTGTAAGGTGCTAGCGCTTCTGAAAGACTGTGTCTCGGTCATCCATTTCTCAAACACCAGTAGTGCGAGAAATCCAACGGAGGCGGTCGAGTCTTGTGGGGAAAAGTGCGCAAACCTCTGCAGAGTGTAATAAACTAATCATGATTAGTCGTGTCCCCGGTTATGGACAATCTTGAGTATCTAGTACTTGAATATCATGTGAATCTCATCATGTTACTTCTAAATTAATATTGTTTGGTTATTAATGATTATTGTTAATTGGGATTGAGAATGCTGTCAACCATTCTCAATGTTTAACAACCACCATGATAGTTAAATAAATTTATTCCTTTGCAATAGGGAAAAACTGGCTTTACGCAGAACTGTAACCATAGAGCTTTCCACCAGCCAAATATGCATATAGTATAGCTGTTTCATTCCATCATTCTCTATGTGTTACATTGCCAGCATATTCCATGTGCTGACCCGTTTCGGGCTGCAACATTAATGTTGCAGACTTTTCAGACGACGATTAAGGTGCTTTTAGGTCATGGTTCTATACTCAGTGATGCCGTTGGAGTTGATGGACCCATTCATCTTCCAAGTCTTCCGCTGTTATCGATATTAGATGGCCTTAAGCCATATTATTGTAATAAGTTCTCTTTGAGACATCGATGTAATAAGTGTGTGATTGCCACTCTGCTATAAATCCTTCGAAGTACTGTGTGGTGTCAGCATTACTGATCCAGGAATGACACTGGAGCACAGTAGACTTGATCCATTCGGGTCGGGTCACTACAGTAGCATCATGAATGAATTCAACAATATAACCAGCACCCAAAGCATTATTTTGATGATCTACAAGCATAGAAATTTTATTACTCTCCATATAAGCAAAATTCTTCTCATGAATAATAGTGGGAGCAAACTCAACAAAATAATTATCACGTGAGGCATAATCCAATTGAAAATTAAAATCATGATGACAAGTTTCATGGATACCACTATTCTTTATAGCATACAAGTAATCACAATAATCATCATAGATAGCAACTTTGTTCTCATAATCAATTGGAACCTCTTCCGAAATAGTGGATTCATCACAGAAAAAGTCATGACCTCTCCAAATCCACTTTCATCAATATAATCATCATAAATAGGAGGCGTGCTTTCATCATAATAAATTTGCTCATCAAATCTTGGGGGACAAAAAATATCATCTTCATCAAACATAGGTTCCCCAAGCTTGTGGCTTTGCATATCATTAGCATCATGCATATTCAAGGAATTCATACTAACAACATTGCAATCATGCTCATCATTCAAATATTTAGTGCCAAACATTCTAATGCATTCTTCTTCTAGCACTTGAGCACAATTATCGGAATCCTTATTCTCATGAAAGACATTAAAAAGATGAAGCATATGAGGTAACCTTAATTCCATTTTTTTGTAATTTCCTTTTATAAACTAAACTATTGATAAAACAAGAAACTAAAAGACTCGATTGCAAGATCTAAAGATATACCTTCAAGCACTCACCTCCCCGGCAACGGCGCCAGAAAAGAGCTTGATGTCTACTACACAACCTTCTTCTTGTAGACGTTGTTGGGCCTCCAAGTGCAGAGATTTGTAGGATAGTAGCAAATTTCCCTCAAGTGGATGTGTCGGGGTGACTGATCCCCACGGACACCTATGGGACCACGGCGGACCGAGGCCCCTTTCGGTTCGGCAGGGGGCGGAGAGTGCGCGAAGAGAAGATCGAGGCGAAGCGCACGAGCAGCACGATCAGTTTACCTAGGTTCAGGCCGCACGGATGCGTAAAACCCTACTCCTGCTTTGATTTGTATTTTGTGTTCTTGCTCGGGAGCGATGGATGCTACAGTACACTTGGATGGCTAGCGAGACTGAGCGTGAGAATGATTGTCCCACCCCCTGTTGCGCATGGGCCTCCTTTTATATGTCAAAGGGGTCACCGACAGGTGGCAACAGAGGTGAGGGTAAAAATGTAAAAGAGGTGGTGGTTGGCGCCACCGCTTACTACAGTTGTATCATACCTAACCCTGATGGCAGGGGACAAAGGCATTAAATGCCTGTCTGTGTCGCCTAGATGGTGCAAAAAGGGGCCGTCAGGGGCGCCACCGTTTGCCACGATGGCTATCTTGTCAGCGCCTGCTTGCCACCGCATGCCCCTGGCTGCACAGCCTCCCGCCACGTACGCCAGGAACGGTCCCAGAGCGACACGTTGGTGGGTGAGCTGGAGCGCGGGCTGCAGAGTAGTAGCTTGCCGCGGCAAGCGCCTTGCCGCGGATGTTGTCTTGTCGCGTCCGGGAGCTTGTCGCTCACCGGGTCTTGCCGGGACGCGCAGCGCGTCGCAGCAAGCTTCTTGAGATGCCTTGGTTGGTCTTCCCGGCAAGCTCCTCTTGCCGGGGTCTTTGTGCTTCGAGTGGCCTTCCCGGCAAGCTCCGCTTGCCGGGGCCTTGCGCCTTGGCTCGAATCCTTTGTTCTTGAATGGCTCCAAAGGAACCACGGAGGATCTTGGCGGTCGCCCGGCAAGCCTTGCCGTGGGACGCTGCGACTGCCCATGCACAAGTTCGGGATACTAAGGTACCCCTACTTTAGTACACCGACACGAGCCCCCGGGCCTGGGCCATACGCGATGCCGAGCACTGTTGGGCCAGGACCAAAACAGGGCACGGGCACGCGCGCCCTAGGTTACGCCGTATCTGACTCCGCATTCACCGCGTCCTCCCCGAGCGGCACGTGTCGAACGCGGCGTCGTGCGTGACATGGGCGGCGTGCGCGGGGCTAAGCCCCGCGTGCATGCGTCACGTCGTGGTAAAGGGGACGGTTCGTGCCCCCCATAAACGGAGGGAGGCGTGGAGGCGTGGTTTATTTACTGGACGGGGCCGATGCGCGGTTCTCGAGGCGTCCACTCCTCACGATCACGGGGTGGGGAGAGGTCGCCTCATCCGTCGCCTCGGTTCTGCACGCCTGCCTTGCAGCTCCCATGCGCTTGGGGTCGCGGACGGTGGAGGCGGGAAACTAGGCCGTCGCGGGTCGAGGCAGCGGGTCGGCCCCAGCTCCCTGCTCTTCCCGTGTCTTGATTCGCTGAGCGGGGCGGCCGAGCCCCCACCTCGCTCCTCTATAAAGAGCGGGAGGGGAGGACGGAAGCCCGCATTCTCTCATCTCCTCCTTCCTTCAGCTTCTGCTCCCCTTTCTCTCATTCGCCATGGAGAAAGGGAACCCTGGTCCTTCATCGGTGGCGGCGAGGGTCACCGCCAGATAGTGCATCCCTCCCTCTCCCGCACCCATGGTGGCAGAGCTAGCCGTAAGGGGAAGAGGGAGGGGGCGAGGTCATGGATGAGGTCGAGGACGAGGTCGAGGCGCTCGGGCAAGGTGCTGCGTGGATAGCTCCTCCGATAGCGAAGGCTCCTCCTCGAGCGAGAGTGATGAGGAGGAGAGCGACAGCGACGACGAGGGTAGCGGGCGGCAGGATGACGGGTCCGACTAGGTGTCGGGCGCCGCTCCGTGCGGCACCGGCGACCCCATCATCCGTGTCGCCGGCTCCTTGAACTCCCCGGGGGCGTCTCCTTGGGCGGCTGGCGTAGGGAGGCTGCGGAAGGGGAAGAGGGCTGGCGGCAAGGCCGTCAAGTCGGAGTACGAGGGCGTAGTGCCCTCGACAGCGTGCTGACGTCCTGCCGCCTCGTCTTCGAGCCCCGCTTCCGGCGCCGCCATCACCGTCCAGCCTTCGGACGGCCCCCGGGATGTTCTCTTGGTGTCTTCTGGCACCCGTAGCTCGTCTAGGCGCCCCTTTTGCCCTTTTCTCCTCCTTGACCTACCTCCTGAAGAGAGCGACAAGAAAGGGATTACGGGCATCTTATCTTTTTAATTTGTAAGCCTTCGGGCCTTAGTTGCATTTAAAACTTGTAATCCTCTCTTTCATGTTTTTCATCCTCTATGGACTGTACCTGAGTGGAATGCTTTTTAATGAAAAAGGGATGCTTGCCGGGTCATTTGTCTCACGGGTAGAACCCACGTCAAGGAGCAAATCTTTGGTATCTTTCAGATAGACACTTCTTCTCCCGGCAACAGGCCCTGCCGTCTTCCCACGTCGCTCGACCTTTCTCACGCTTTTGACGGAGGCAAGGACGAGGCGGGTGCGGGCCCCTTGTTTCATCCCTTTGCTGCCGCGACTACGACCAAACTTGGCCCCAGGAACGAGCCCCAGGGCCTAGAGTTGAGGGAGCACGGTAGTTTTCAGGGAGAAACGAGGTTTCGTATTCCCCAGTCCATAAGAGAATGCATGATGAGGGATGAAAGACTTATCTGAGATTGCAGCCCCCGGCAACTCTGGCTTGCCATGGGTGAATCTTGGTACTTGCAGCCCCCGGCAACACTGGCTTGCCGGGGTCCAGATGCCGGTACGTCCTTCTTTTCCTTTTCGTCCTCAAGCGGTCCGGCCAGGATATGCGAGCCCTGCGAACCAAGGGAAACAAAAGAAAGGCAAAGGGACGCACACTCGACCTCTAAGCTAGGGGTTAGCCGCTGTTAAGCACTATCAACCCTAACCAAGGATGAGACTCGATCTAGCATGCATGCTATAACTCAGGGCGCCAGCGCTTCATTTACTTGTGCTCAGGGTCTGCGCCTGGCTTTGTACAAAGTATTACATGCAACAGCGGCAAGACTTGTACAAAAGGGTGGTTGCCGGACAGGGTCCGACAACCGCGCCTTACGGGTAAAACTTACGAAGATGCTCAATATTCCAGGAGTTGCTCACTGGGATGCCATCTTCGGTCTCCAGGCGGACAGCGCCAGGCCTGGTGACTCGTTTCACCCGGTAAGGGCCTTCCCACTTCGGTGTCAACTTGTTGGAATTCTTGGCGGACTGAACGCGCCGAAGAACAAGGTCGCCTTCCTCGAGACTTCTGGCGTTAACTTTGCGGCTATGATAGCGGCGCAAAGCTTGCTGGTAGCGAGCGGCTCGCACAACAGCCTGAAGACGGTCTTCCACAAGGAGCAGCGCGTCGTCTTGTCGCAGCTGCTCTTGCTCAAGCTCGTCGTAAGCGAGCACTCGAGGCGACCCGTATACGAGTTCTGTGGGGAGAACTGCCTCCGCTCCATAGACTAGAGCGAAGGGTGTCTGGCAAGTGGCTCGATTTGGCGTCGTCCTTATCGACCAAAGAACCACCGGCAGCTCCTCGATCCAGTTACGTCTGCACTTGTGCAGCCTGTCGAAAGTCCTGGTCTTGAGCCCACGCAGCACTTCAGCATTTGCCCTCTCCGCTTGACCGTTGCTTCTGGGGTGAGAAACAGAAGCGAAGCAGACCTTGGTGCCAAGATTTTGGACGTACTGCATGAAGGCGCGGCTTGTGAATTGCGTACCGTTGTCGGTGATTATCCAGTTAGGGATTCCGAAATGGAAAACAATCGACCTAAAGAACTTGACTGCTGACTGTGCTGTCACCTTCCTCACTAGTTCCACTTCCGGCCACTTTGTGAACTTGTCGATTGCAACGTACAAGTATTCAAAGCCCCCGACAGCTCGGGGAAAGGGGCCGAGGATGTCGAGCCCCCAGACCGAAAATGGCCTGGATAAAGGGATCATATGGAGAGCTTGAGCTGGCTGGTGTATCTGCTTGGAATGGAACTGGCACGCTTCACACTTGGTTACTTGTGCAGTCGCATCCTGGAGGGCTGTCGGCCAGAAGAAGCCTTGCCGGAATGCTTTGCCGACAAGTGCTCTTGCGCCAATGTGGTGACCACATATGCCTCCATGTATCTTTGCCAACAGCTTTTGTCCATCTTCCTGGTGAATGCACTTCAATTTCACACCGTTGAGTCTTCTTCTGTACAGTGTGTTGTCGACAAACTGGTACATACTTGACTGCCGGGCTACTCTCTCTGCTTCTTCTTGCTCTTCGGGAAGTTCTCCTGTTTGAAGGAAACGGACGATCTGCTGCGCCCATGTTGGAGCCTGTGGCTCGACAACAAGGACTAAAGGCATATCTGCTACTGCAGGAACATCCGCTTCTACGGCAAGAGCCTGCGACTCTGCCGGAGCTTGACGTTCCCCGACAAGCTTGCCGGGGCAGAACTTGTCGGGAGTGTCTGCTTCAATGGAACAAACCCTGGGGCTTGCCGGAGCAGACTGCTCCTCAGCACTGTTGGTGTTGATCTTGGGGACTTTCTTGGCGGCGGCTTCGGGAAGCTCTGCCGGAAAATAGTCGCTAGAAACCAACTTCCTCTTCTTGCTCTATCCAACTGGTGGTGTTATGGGCGGCTGAGTCAACTTGAGCACAAAAATCCCTGGTTCCACAGGTAATTTAAGTGCAGCGCACTTTGACAGGCCATCGGCAATGTCATTCTGAGCTCTGGGGACATGCTCCATCTATAGGCCGTCAAAGTGCTCTTCTAGCTTTCTCACTTCATCGACGTAAGCTTCCATTAAGGGACTCTGATAATTCTTGTTCACTTGGCGGACGACAAGCTGCGAGTCACCCCTGACAATAAGCTTCTTAATCCCAAGTTCTGCCGCGATCCTGAGACCGGCAAGCAAGCCTTCGTACTCTGCAGTCTTGTTTGTCGCTTGCTCCTTGGGAAAGTGCATCTGGACTATGTACTTGAGGTGCTCTCCGGTGGGTGCGACAAGCAGCACGCCAGCACCGGTGCCTTGCAGCGAGAAGGCACCATCAAAGTACATGAGCCACTCCTTGCTTGTTTCCTTGGCGGGGATGCTCGTCTCCGGAATTTCTTCTTCTGGAGTTGGCGTCCATTCTGCTATGAACTCTGCCAATGCTCTGCTTTGGATTGTTGATGTACTCTCAAATTTGAGGCCAAAGCTTGACAGTTCCAGTGCCCACTCGACAATCCCGCCCGTTGCTTCTGGATTTTGCAATATCCTGTTCAGCGGAAAGCGAGTGACAACTGTGATCTCATGTGCTTGGAAGTAATGGCGCAGCTTTCTCGAGGCCATGAGAAGGCCGAAAAGCAACTTCTGCACACCAGAGTACCTTGACCTAGCCCCCTGCAAAAGGGAACTGAAAAAGTAAACTGGGCGCTGCACCATCTTCTTCTGTATCGCCTCTTGCATCTACGCAGATCCATGGTCGTCGGGACCAGAGCTTGTTAGGGAAGCCCCCTGCTTGTCGCTGGATGTGCTTGCCGCGGTTGCTGGCTCATCATCTGCCTCCCTCTCCGCTACTAACGCAGCACTAACCACTTGATTGGTGGCCGCTATGTACAGCAGCAACTTCTCTTGCGGCTTAGGTGCGACAAGTGTTGGAGTGGAGGACAGGTATCTCTTCAAGTCCTGAAGCATAGCCTCCGCTTCCGGAGTCCATTTCATTGGACCTGCCTTTTTCAAAATTTTGAAAAATGGCAGGGCGCTGTAACACCCTCGATGCGACTATATCTCCCATGTGTCGAGGCACGACTTAGAGGCATAATCGCATTGAAGGCATATGTCGCAAGTGAGGTAATCTTCACACAACCCATGTAATATAATAAGGAAAAGGATACTTAGTTGGCTTACAATCGCCACTTCACACAATTACATGAATAAAGCATTACATCAATCAAATACACTCATGGTCCGACTACGGAACCAAAATAAAAGAAGAACCCCAAATGCGACAAAGGTCCCCGATCGACCCTAACTGGGCTCCACTACTGATCAACTAGAACGAAACAACACAAATAAACAAGGTCTTCATCGAGCTCCTCCTGAGCTTGGTTGCGTCATCTGCACGGACTCATCGGCACCTGCAAACTAGTTTTGGAAGTATCTGTGAGCCACAGGGACTCAGCAATCTCGCACCCTCGCGATCAAGACTATTTAAGCTTATGGGTAAGGTAAAAGGTATGAGGTGGAGCTGCAGCAAGCGACTAGCATATATGGTGGCTAACATACGCAAATGAGAGCGAGAAGAGAAGGCAAAGCACAGTCGATAAAAGTATGATCAAGAAGTGATCCTATAGCTACCTACGTCAAGCATAACTCCAACAACCGTGTTCACTTCCCGGACTCCGCCGGAAAGAGACCATCACGGTTACACACGCAGTTGATTCATTTTAATTAGGGTCGACTTCAGGTTTTCTACAACCGGACGTTAACAAATTCCCATCTGCCCATAACCACGGGCACGGCTTTCGAAAGTTCAAATCCCTGCAGGGTGTCCCAACTTAGCCCATGACAAGCTCTCACGGTCAACGAAGGAATAGACCTCCACCCGAGATGTTCCGATCAGACTCGGTATCCCGGTACAACAGGACATTTCGACAGGGTAAAACTAAACCAGCAATATCGCCCGATGCGCCGACATCCTGATAGGAGCTGCACATATCTTGTTCTCAGGGCAACACCAGATAAGCACTCCGTACAACTAAAACCAGCCCTCAAGTTTCCCCGAGGTGGCGCTGCAAAGGACTCTAGTTCGGACCAACACTTAGACAAGCACTGGCCCGGGGGGGGGGTAAAAATAAAGATGACCCTCGGGATGCCCGACTCCCAAGGGAAAAAGGCTAGGTGGCAAATGGTAAAACCAATGTTGGGCATTCCTGGAGAAGCTTTACTTAAGGCGAACTGTCGAGGGGTTCCCATTATAGCCCAACCGCGTAAGGGACGCAAAATCTAGGAACATAACACCGATATGACGGAAACTAGGGCGGCAAGAGTGGAACAAAACACCAGGCATAAGGCTGAGCCTTCCACCCTTTACCAAGTATATAGATGCATTAATTAAATAAGATATATTGTGATATCCCAACAAGCTACCAATGTTCCAACAAGGAACAACATCTCCATGTTCCCACAAGGAACAATCTTTAAACTTCACCTGCAACTAACAATGCTATAAGAGGGGCTGAGCAAAGCGGTAACATAGCCAATCAACGGTTTGCTAGGACATTGGTGGGTTAGAGGCTGAACATGGCAATTTGAGAGGCTGACAAGCAAGTGGTAGGCATCGTAGCAATGGCATAGCAAAAGAGCAAGCAAACTAGCATAGCAAAGATAGTAGTGATTTCGAGGGTATGATCATCTTGCCTGAGATCCCGCAAGGAAGAAGAATGAGTCCATGAAGAACACAAACGGACGTAGATGAACGGGTCCTCACAAACGCGACGTTATCGGAACCAACCCGAAGAAGCAATCACCAGAAAAGAAGCACACAACATAGTAAACACCCAACACATCAACATGGCATGGTGCACAAACGAGTATGATGCATGTCCGGTTTAATGAAGCATGGCATGGCAAAATGCACAAACAATCCTACAAATTAAGTGGAGCTCAATATGCAACGAGTTGCATATAGACGGAGCGCCACATCAATTATTTAGTTCGATCTCGTTTATTTACCCAACAATATTAAATGTTGATTAACATGGCAAGAGGTGAAGCACAACAAAACTACCTATCTAGGCAAGTTTAAATGAGGCCGGAACAACAAAACAACAAGCCCGGAAACTCCTCATGTGCATAATTTAGGTTAGGTCCTGTTCTGTCCTAAAACATATTTTAGAGTTGTTAGGCATGCAAAACAATGTCACCATGATAAACTAGGCAAAATTCTACCCCATTTACATATAAAGTTTATTTAATTCGGAGTTACGGTTATTTAGTTATGAATTAAATCATTTTAGCATGGCATAGGAGCAAATTAATGCAAACAACATTTTAGACATTTTAAACATGGCTGAAAGTTGGATATTATTAATCTACACAAAATTCTGAGCAAGTTTCATATATAAATCATTTTAATCCGATGCACAGTTCATGAGTTATTAAATGCATGAACTAGGGGGTCTAATCTGCAAAACTGCTGACTCAGGAATAATTGGATAAATTCGCAGACGCTGAAAAAAACATCACGGGCCGAAACTGGAGCAGATTGGGCCAGCAGAAAAATATACTAAGGAGCCGCGGGGGGGGGGGGGGGGGGGGGAAGCAGCTCACCATGGGCTCTTGGCCCGGAGAGGAGGAAGTGAGGTAGGCCAGCGAGGAGATGGGCCACCGGAGCTGGCTGGCGGCCCAGTAGAGAGGAGGGGCTGGCGCTGGGCCTTGGCGCGCTGCGGCCTGCGAGGCCCACGCGGAGGTCAACGGGGCGCGCTCGTTGTCCTCCCCTGATCCCGCCTGGATCAGGGCAAGGGCGGCGGCTGAGGCACGACGCCGGCGAGGGGACGGCGCCGGGGAAGTGGGGACGGCGGAGCCCGGTCCGGCGGGGCCAGATCCGATGGATCCCGGCCGGTTTCGGTTGAAGACGTGGCCGGCTGCGGCGAACCGGGGGTCGCCGGCGATGGAGGCAGCGAGGTGGCGAATGGAGGCGGGCGGTGGCGTCTAGGCTCGGCGGTGATGGTCGGCGCCGACGACGGGGCTCGGAGGCGGCGGAGGTTGCGGGATCCTCATCCGCAGGTGACGGCGGCGACCGTTTGGGCTCCGCGGTTCCGATCCGGGCCCGGCGGGCCTGGCGCGGTGGAGGAGGAGAGAGAGGACGGCGGCGCTGACGTGGCACGCCGTGGTTGGTCGCGGCGGGCGGCGCGGACATGTCCGGCCGGTGTGGACGCGTCCGGTGGCGCGGGGAGGAGTGGATCTAGGGTTTAGACTGCGAAATGATCCGAAATTTCGGGGAGGGGTGCTCTTTTATAGGTAGAGGGAGCTAGGAAGCTCCAAATGAGGTGCGGTTTGCGGCCACGCGATCGTGATCGAACGACCGAGATGATGGAGCAGAGTTAGGTGGGTTTTGGGCCACTTTGGAAGGGTGTTGGGCTGCAACACACACGAGGCCTTCTCGGTCCCTCGGTTAACCGTTGGAGTATCAAACGAAGTCCAAATGGTACGAAACTTGACAGGCGGTCTACCGGTAGTGAACCAAGGCCGCTTGGCAAGTCTCGGTCCAATCCGGAAATGTTTAATCCCCACACACGAAAGAAAGCTAGAAATGACCACCGGAGGAGAACAAAGCGCCGGAATGCAAAACGGACAACGGGGAAAAGCTCGGATGCATGAGACGAACACGTATGCAAATGAAATGCGCATGATGACATGATATGCAATGCATGACACGCAAGCAAAGACAAGGCAATAACATCGAATAACTGAACGACAGCTGGCACATCGGTCTCGGGGCGTTACAACACTCCACCACTACGAGAGGATCTCGTCCCGAGATCTAGAATGGCACCGGGGAAGACGGAAGAGAAAAGAGGAGAGGTAAAACTAAGTTGCTTCTTCGACAAATGAGTGAAACCATGAACCTTGCGAGGTTGAACAAATTCGAGAAAAGGATACAACGAAGGTGAACAAGGTCGAAAACACTCTGTTAGAAACGAGGGACAAAGAGCATTGCGAAACCTTGAGGTTGAAGGGAAGATATATATATAGAAAAACACTCCGGTTAAGGAAGGGGATCAAGGAAGACCAAATTTCAGGTAGCACTCCGGTTGAAAAGAAAAGGAATTGAATAATAACTTGATAAGATGAGAAGATATTTGATGAAATGACAACACACTGCCTCCATAACTATTGAATGGATGGAACAAAGGGTAAGAAAGATCTCAGACAGCACTCCGGTTGAGAAGGGAGTCCAAAATTTGATAAGATGAGAGAGCTCAAATGAAAACACGACACTCTGGTTGAGAAAGGGATGCAAGACTTGATAAGGCGAAAAGAACTTGAACGAAGGGGCACAATACTCCGGTTAAGCAAGATAGGGAAGGAATAAGAGTGATATAATTTGGACAGCACTCCGTCTGTAAATGGAAGGAATTGAAGTTGACAAGATGAGAGGATACTTGTAAAGAGAACACAACACTCAGATAAAAGTATAGGCATGGAAAGATCATGATCTTTGACAAAACGAGATGATGGGTTGAAAAGATGAACATCACAATACCTCCGGAACAAAAGAATAGAAGATAGATAATTGAGATAGGAGAATGGAGAAGAAAATGCCAACTTCTGCCACAAAAGAGCTTGAGAAGGCATTCTTAGGAGAAGGGTCGAACGGAATTGTTGGAAATCCAACAACAAAAAGAGTAGCTTGATATGGGCTTAAGGAATACATCTCAAATTATGAGGTGACAACCTGCCACTCGCGGGAAAAGAATTGGGTTAGAATGAACAAGGAGACGAGAACTTATATCGCCGGGAGGATAAAAGAAGAACTTGGGTCATTTATAAGCACCATAGATAGCAACAATCCTTAGGGAAGTCTTTAGGTGAAATATAACCCAAGATAGCTCCAATCACGAGATTGATGGATTTAAAATATCCCAATCTTGACAACATGTGAATCATGAAAACAATAACTAAAATTATCAAGAATGATACAATACCACCTCCGGTAATATGGTAGAAAGAATTGCACTCCGGATTGCAAGATGAAGAAAACTTGAGCTACTCTGAAAAGAAAGTTGATGAACGTTTCGAGAAGGAATATAAATCCTTGATGAACCATCATGTAGAGCTTTCATGAGAACTCCGGAAATAAAAGAAATGATCAATTGAGATGGAGGATGAAAAGAATAAGGTTGAAGCCTTGCAATGATTTTGTTGGATCTCGCGATGAAATAGTTGAAAAAGGTTGGAACTCCGGGAAAAAGAGAAGATGAATAATTGGAACCAAGAATTTTGATGAACCTCTGGAATAAGGAATTAATCACTTGTTTGAAACACGAATAAGAATTACATTATGCTCGTCCTTCATCAATTAAATTGATGACAAACCATGGATTTGGCACACTACTTATTCTCGTAGAAAAGGATTAAGAGAGATATCGCATAAACTCGAGAGAATCTTGAACGAACCATCGGTAGGATAGAAACAACGAATAAATTGATATGATAAGAAAGGAAGAGAAATCTTGAACGAACCACCAGAAGAATTGATTATGAACAAAGTAACGATAAAGAAACACCGGGAAGAATTAGCAAATGGACGAAGATGCTTGAGAGAATTTAGATACAAGTGAATATAATAGATCATGGACCGATTAGAGATCACTTGAACGCTGCACTGGTAAGATCAGAGAATGATAAGTGAAAGCTGAGAATGAATAAACCTGACTTGATGGACTCCGGATAACAAACTGAGAAGACTCTTAAATTGCTCCGGAAGGGTGAAAAGAATTCTCACGATGAAAACAATTACGAGAGGATGGCAACAAGCTAGAATCCCGAATCTTGAAGAGAATGGAGCAAGATTAAAGAGAAACTCTTCTTCGGTCTTCAAATGATGAGAATGACGACGAGAAACACCACCAATAATTATTTAGGCACTGTGGAAGAATCAAAAGCGAAGAGGTTGAGCCAACGATGAAAAGAATTTGAAAGATCTTGGAGAAATACATTTGACAGATGATAATCATTCTTACGTCAAACTTCGAAAAGAATTTGATTATAACTCCAGAAATAAGAAGAGTTAGGTAAGATCCTGGGAAAAGACCTGTGGCTTAGGGCCCACTCAAGAGAAAACACCGTTAGAATGATTAAAAGAGAGATTTCACCGGTTGAATTAAATGACTTGAATAGGATAGGACCTTGAAATAGCTTGAATGGATGCAAAGTGAAAACACAAATCTTCGAAATATCTTCAGCACTCCGGAACAATTAAATAGCGAGAAGTGAATGAATATGAGGTGCACCGGCATGAGAAGGTATTTGAAACGAGGAAAAGGATATGATCAACACCGAAAGCTTGAATTGGCAACACCGGAGAAGAAAAAGAATGAAGAATGATGAACTAGAAACTCCGTTAGAATCTTTATGAGAATCACCGGATAAGAATATTGATAGAAAAGAATGGAGAGACTTCACATGAATAAAAGGATACTTGAATAAGAAATATGGTTCCTCGAAGAAACAAGGGTGGGAGGGAGGGAAAAACAAAGGCAGGTTGGGACGAATGAAACAAACACCATTGAGAAGAAGTGATAATTGATCTTGCGGGAGTTGAAATGATCGGATCCACTTGAAGAGAAACACGCCGGTTTACAAGAAATTGAAATGACAAACTCGATGATCGAGAAGGATTAGTATTCACATAGGAATATGAGAAGACCACTTGAGGAAGGTATGGAATCAACATTTGACTTCGAAGCAACTCGAATACCACAACTCAAAACAAAATAAAGGATTGGCTTGCAGAATAAGCCGGAACAAACATATGATAGAGATTTCATCCGAAGTTTTCGTGGTGGGACCTACACGGGCTCGATCGTACAGCACCATCATGTACAAGGCAGTGCACATGACATACGAAGCGTCCCCGAGTCAGCATAGCCAAGGACTCTTTAAGACACAACGAGACCACTGTAAAATCGACCGTGAATAGGCGAACCACTAGACGTCGAACCCCAATTTCATATCATACATCTGTCGGAAGGATATCCTAAGAGCTACTTGAATTCACACCTATGAAACTCCCGAAATTTTCCGGTTATGCAATCAGGTGTTGGGGATACAGGGGAAGCAGATATCTCACCCAAACTAGCAATACATACATCCAGCTGTATCCATCCTGCAACACATAACCAAGAAACCTTCGGAAATCGTCTACCTCAACCTTCGAAAAGCATCCGTTATACAAGTTATGGCAATACTCCCGAACTCCCGCCCCAGTACTGGGTGGCGTCGAGGTTATCTCACCAACGAACTGCATAAAAGAGATTTTCGATGTCGGCGAACATATCTCAAGTATTCCAGAATTGCAACGATAAAATTATGATGACAACACCTCAGAGCTCAACTCCCCGTGACACTTCCACTAAACCCCTGACAGGAGGCACCAAGACAGTATTCTCATCATAAGCCATCGGAACAAATCCAAGATACTCGCGTGATCCTAATTTTTTAGTGAAATTTGAGAAGAGAAGAGTCAAAACTCTACGTCAGGATGCCTTACCAGAGCGATGAGGAGACTGTGAAGTAAAAAGAATTCCTAAGCTCTCCGATATATAATTCCTAAATGACTCAAAACATTTTTCTAGACACAACTCGGCTGCTAAAAATGATCAAGCAATGGGGGCTCCTAAGGTCGGGGAAGGCTCTGATTACCAACTTGTAACACCCTCGATGCGACTATATCTCCCACGTGTCGAGGCACGACTTAGAGGCATAATCGCATTGAAGGCATATGTCGCAAGTGAGGTAATCTTCACACAACCCATGTAATATAATAAGGAAAAGGATACTTAGTTGGCTTACAATCGCCACTTCACACAATTACATGAATAAAGCATTACATCAATCAAATACACTCATGGTCCGACTACGGAACCAAAATAAAAGAAGAACCCCAAATGCGACAAAGGTCCCCGATCGACCCCAACTGGGCTCCACTACTGATTAACTAGAACGAAACAACACAAATAAACAAGGTCTTCATCGAGCTCCACCTGAGCTTGGTTGCGTCATCTGCACAGACTCATCGGCACCTGCAAACTGGTTTTGGAAGTATCTGTGAGCCACAGGGACTCAGCAATCTCGCACCCTCGCGATCAAGACTATTTAAGCTTATGGGTAAGGTAAAAGGTATGAGGTGGAGCTGCAGCAAGCGACTAGCATATATGGTGGCTAACATACGCAAATGAGAGCGAGAAGAGAAGGCAAAGCACGGTCGATAAAAGTATCATCAAGAAGTGATCCTATAGCTACCTACGTCAAGCATAACTCCAACAACCGTGTTCACTTCCCGGACTCCGCCGGAAAGAGACCATCACGGTTACACACGCAGTTGATTCATTTTAATTAGGGTCGACTTCAGGTTTTCTACAACCGGACGTTAACAAATTCCCATCTGCCCAAAACCGCGGGCACGGCTTTCGAAAGTTCAAATCCCTACAGGGTGTCCCAACTTAGCCCATGACAAGCTCTCACGGTCAACGAAGGAATAGACCTCCACCCGAGACGTTCCGATCAGACTCGGTATCCCGGTACAACAAGACATTTCGACAGGGTAAAACTAAACCAGCAATACCGCCCGATGCGCCGACATCCTGATAGGAGCTGCACATATCTCGTTCTCAGGGCAACACCGGATGAGCGCTCCGTACAACTAAAACCAGCCCTCAACTTTCCCCGAGGTGGCGCTACAAAGGACTCTAGTTCGGACCAACACTTAGACAAGCACTGGCCCGGGGGGGGGGGGTTAAAATAAAGATGACCCTCGGGATGCCCGACTCCCAAGGGAAAAAGGCTAGGTGGCAAATGGTAAAACCAATGTTGGGCATTGCTGGTGAAGCTTTACTTAAGGTGAACTGTCAAGGGGTTCCCATTATAGCCCAACCACATAAGGGACGCAAAATCTGGGAACATAACACCGATATGACGGAAACTAGGGTGGCAAGAGTGGAACAAAACACCAGGCATAAGGCCGAGCCTTCCACCCTTTACCAAGTATATAGATGCATTAATTAAATAAGATATATTGTGATATCCCAACAAGCAACCAATGTTCCAACAAGGAACAACATCTCCATGTTCCAACAAGGAACAATCTTCAAACTTCACCTGCAACTAACAACGCTATAAGAGGGGCCGAGCAAAGCGGTAACATAGCCAATCAACGGTTTGCTAGGACATTGGTGGGTTAGAGGCTGAACATGGCTATTTGGGAGGCTGACAAGCAAGTGGTAGGCATCGTAGCAATGGCATAGCAAAAGAGCGAGCAAACTAGCATAGCAAAGATAGTAGTGATTTCGAGGGTATGATTATCTTTCCTGAGATCCTGCAAGGAAGAAGAACGAGTCCATGAAGAAGACAAACGGACGTAGACGAACGGGTCCTCACAAACGCGACTTTATCGGAACCAACCGGAAGAAGCAATCACCGGAAAAGAAGCACACAACATAGTAAACACCCAACACATCAACATGGCATGATGCACAAACGAGTATGATGCATGTCCGGTTTAATGAAGCATGGCATGGCAAAATGCACAAACAATCCTACAAATTAAGTGGAGCTCAATATGCAACGAGTTGCATATAGACGGAGCGCCACATCAATTATTTAGTTTGATCTTGTTTATGTACCCAACAATATTAAATGTTGATTAACATGGCAAGAGGTGAAGCACAACAAAACTACCTATCTAGGCAAGTTTAAATGAGGCCGGAACAACAAAACAACAAATCCGGAAACTCCTCATGTGCATAATTTAGGTTAGGTCCTGTTCTGTCCTAAAACATATTTTAGAGTTGCTAGGCGTGCAAAACAATGTCACCATGATAAACTAGGCAAAATTCTACCCCATTTACATATAAAGTTTATTTAATTCGGAGTTACGGTTATTTAGTTATGAATTAAATCATTTTAGCATGGCATAGGAGCAAATTAATGCAAACAACATTTTAGACATTTTAAACATGGCTGAAAGTTGGATATTATTAATCTACACAAAATTCTGAGCAAGTTTCATATATAAATCATTTTAATCCGATGCACGGTTCATGAGTTATTAAATGCATGAACTAGGGGGTCTAATCTGCAAAACTGCTGACTCAGGAATAATTGGATAAATTCGCAGACGCTGAAAAAAACATCACGGGCCGAAAAGCAGATTGGGCCAGCAGAAAAAAATACTAAGGAGCCGCGGGGGGGGGGGGGGGGGGGAAGCAGCTCACCATGGGCTCTTGGCCCGGAGAGGAGGAAGTGAGGCAGGCCAGCGAGGAGATGGGCCACCGGAGCTGGCTGGCGGCCCAGCAGAGAGGAGGGGCTGGCGCTGGGCCTTGGCGCGCTGCGGCCTGCGAGGCCCACGCGGATGTCAACGGGGCGCCCTCGTCGTCCTCCCCCGATCCCGCCTGGATCAGGGCAAGGGCGGCGGCTGAGGCACGACGCCGGCGAGGGGACGGCGCCGGGGAAGTGGGGACGGCTGAGCCCGGTCCGGCGGGGCCAGATCCGATGGATCCCGGCCGGTTTCGGTTGAAGACTGGCCGGCTGCGGCGAACTGGGGGTCGCCGGCGATGGAGGTAGCGAGGCGGCGAATGGAGGCGGGCGGTGGCGTGCGGGCTCGGTGGCGATGGTCGGCGCCGGCGACGGGGCTCGGAGGCGGCGGAGGTTGCGGGATCCTCATCCACAGGTGACGGCGGCGACCGTTTGGGCTCCGCGGGTCCGATCCGGGCCCGGCGGGCCTGGCGCGGTGGAGGAGGAGAGAGAGGACGGCGACGCTGACGTGGCACGCGCGGCGGGCGGCGCAGACATGTCCGGCCGGTGTGGACGCGGCCGGTGGCGCGGGGAGGAGTGGATCTAGGGTTTAGACTACGAAATGATCCGAAATTTCGGGGAGGGGTGCTCTTTTATAGGTAGAGGGAGCTAGGAAGCTCCAAATGAGGTGCGGTTTGCGGCCACGCGATCGTGATCGAACAACCGAGGTGATGGAGCAGATTTAGGTGGGTTTTGGGCCACTTTGGAAGGGTGTTGGGCTGCAACACACACGAGGCCTTCTTGGTCCCTCGGTTAACCGTTGGAGTATCAAACGAAGTCCAAATGGTACGAAACTTGACAGGCGGTCTACGGTAGTGAACCAAGGCCGCTTGGCAAGTCTCGGTCCAATCCGGAAATGTTTAATCCCCACACACGAAAGAAAGCTAGAAATGACCACCGGAGGAGAACAAAGCGCCGGAATGCAAAACGAACAACGGGGAAAAGCTCGGATGCATGAGACGAACACGTATGCAAATGAAATGCGCATGATGACATGATATGCAATGCATGACACGCAAGCAAAGACAAGGCAATAACAGCGAATAACTGAACGACAGCTGGCACATCGGTCTCGGGGTGTTACAGGCGCGCTCAGCAGACCGAGAAATAAACTTGCTGAGAGCAGCCACGCAACCGGCAAGCTTCCGTACATCCTTGACGCGCTTTGGTGCTTCGATCTGCTCAATGGCCTTGATCTTGTCGGGGTTGGCTTCGATTCCCCGCTGAGACACAAAGAACCCGAGAAGCTTGCCAGAAGGGACTCCAAACACACACTTCTCGGGGTTGAGCTTGAGGTTGATTTTGCGCAGATTTGCAAAAGTCTCTTCTAAATCTTGGATCAGAGTCGCCCTGTCCTTGCTCTTAACCACTATATCATCCATGTAAGCTTCTACATTTCTGTGTATCTGTGGCTTCAAAGCAACATGGACTACTCTGGCAAATGTTGAACCGGCATTCTTTAATCCGAAAGGCATCCGTACGAAACAGTACGTGCCACATGGAGTAATGAATGCGGTTTTCTCCTCATCCTCTTCTGCCATGAAGATCTGATGGTATCCTGAATATGCGTCAAGAAATGAAAGCAAATCACATCCGGCTGTGGAGTCAACAATCTGGTCAATGCGCGGCAAGGGAAATGGATCTTTGGGACAAGCTTTATTAACATCAGTAAAGTCAATACAAAGCCTCCATTTCCCGTTCGCCTTGCACACTACAACAGGATTGGCCAACCACGTGGGATGGAGCACCCCTCTGACAAGGCCCGCTGCTTCCAATTTCTTGATTTCTTCTGCTATGAATTCTTGGCGCTCCACTGCCTGTTTCCTGACCTTCTGCTTGATGGGCCGCGCATGAGGACAAACGGCAAGATGGTGCTCAATTACTTTCCTGGGAACACCGGGGATATCAGACGGTTGCCATGCAAACACGTCGACATTCGCCCGCAGGAAAGTAACGAGCGTGCTTTCCTATTCAAGGTCAAGCGTGGCACTAATGGTGAAGGTACCACCAGTGCCGTCCTCCTTGGCGGACACTTTCTTGGTATGTGGTGGAGCTGCCATTGCCTTTTTACACTTGCCGGTGGAGCTCGATGGTGCGTCCTCGACGGCAGCGCAGCACTCCGAGGAGGTGCGCTTGCCGGAGTGGGCATCAGAACTCTTGCCAGACCTGGTCTTCTTCTTCCCCCCAGTAGCTTTAGCGGCAAGTGTCTTGCGATCTGTTGCAGCTGCTGCTTCCCGGTAGATCTTGTCGGCGCAGATAAGGGCATCCTTCTTGTCGCCAGGGACAGAGATGACTCTTATCCGGCCTGGCATCTTGAGCATGTTGTATGCATAGTGAGAAGCTGCCATGAACTTGGCGAGCGCTGGACGGCCAAGTATCCCATTGTAAGGCAATGGGAAATCGGCAACGTCAAAAGTGACCCTCTCCGTTCTGAAATTCAGCTCGCTACCAAATGTCACCGGCAACGTGACCTTCCCTTTCGGCTTGCTCCTTCCCGGGTTAATTCCTTGGAATGTACCGGTCTCTTCTAGCTCGCTGTCCGGGATCTGGAGTTTCTGGAGCACAGCGGAGGAGATCAGATTTAAGCCGGCCCCGCCGTCAACTAGCATCTTAGTGACTTTGAGGTTGCGGATTGTTGGCGAAACCAACAACGGCAAGCACCCAACCGCAGTTGTGCGATCAGGGTGGTCCTCAATGTAAAAGATGATAGGCGTGCTGGACCATTTTAGAAGCTTGCGTGATTCGACAGGTGGCTCTGCCGCATTAACTTCTCGTAGCCTCTGTTTGAGTTGGCGGTGGGAAGTATGCAGAGAAGCACCGCCGTCAACACACAAGACTTCTGTAGCTTTCTGAAACTCCTGCTCACTGTTCTCAACATCATCCATGTCTTCGTCTTCGTCTTCGTCTTCATCCTTGTCGCGACCACGGGGAGGTATGTCTCCTTGCCGCTGCTTGGCCTTGCCGCGGCGTCCTCCCCGGCCGGCGAGCTTCTTGCCGGCCTCTCCACCGCTTCCTTGGGCTCTCTCCTTATCCCGCCACTCATACTCAGCTTTTTGTTGCTGGACAAGCTGCTCGACCTTCTTGCAGCTCTGGAGGTCATGGCCCTTGGTGCGGTGGATCTTGCAGTACTGCTTGTCAGAGCCGTCATGCTTGTAGGCGGCCGCCACAGCTTGGCAGTTGGTACATGCGGCAACCTCCTTGCCGGAGCTGCCAACTTTGGCTTGCTTGGCGCCACCGTCGTTGCCGGACTGCTCAACGACTAGTACCTCCTTGCCTTTCTTCTTCCTGTTGCGCCTCCGGTTTCTCTTTGCCGGGGCGGCGTCCTCACTGTCGGATCCCCTGCTCTAGTATTCTCTCTGGGGAGCTTCCTCCCTTCTTCAGCGCGTGCACACTTGTCGGCCAGGGCGTACAGCTCGCTGACGTCTCTGATCCTGCTCATTGCCATCTCCTCCCGCATCCTGCGATTACGCACGTTCTGATGGAACGCGCTTATAACCGCGGTAGGGTGGATGTTCGGGATGTTGCGCTGTACACGGCTGAATCTCTGGATATACTTGCGCAGGGGCTCTCCTTCCTTCTGCGCAAGCAGGTGGAGGTCACTTTCTTGGCCATGTGGTTTGTGGCCGCCCGTAAAGGCGCCGACAAACTGATGGCACAAGTCCACCCAAGAGGATATGGAGTTGTTCGGCAAGTGCATGAGCCAGGACCTGACTTCGGGCTTGAGCACAAGCGGGAAGTAGTTGGCAAGGACCTTGTCGTCTCGCCCCCCAGCAGCTTGCACCGCAATGGTGTAGATGCTGAGGAACTCTGACGGGTGCGACTTGCCGTCGTACTTCTCCGGTACGTCTGGCTTGAAATGCTTCTGGCTGGGCCACTGGACTTGCCGCAGCTCACGGGTAAACGCAGGGCAACCTACCGCGTACGGCAAGTCGCCTGGTTCTCCGGGCGCGTGCATGTCAACAGAAGGCCCAGCGCGTAGGTCTGATTGACGCCGTGCTTCTCTTCGGCGCTTGATGCGTGCTCGAGCGTCTTCCTGCTGTCTCTCATGAAGAACTTGGCACTGATCACGACGAGCTCGCGGATCTGATGACGCGGTGGAGTCCTTGTCGAGGTGGATCCGGCGAGTCGGCGATCTTGGCCTTCTAGGCGGAGAGTGCACAGTGGTTGCACCCTCCCCGGTCTTGTCGCCACCGGCTCGCGCCTGACTGACTTGCCGCGGCTACGAGGCGCTCGGCTGCCGTGGGTCGTCGCCGTCGGCGAAGCTGATGAGGCTCTAGATAGTGGCCCTCCAGTCATCGATCTTCTCTGGCGCTAGAGGGTAATCTAGGAGCAATTGAGCTCGTGCTAAAGCTTCTGCCGGAGTGGCGGGCGGCGGCGGCGAACGGTGCGAGGAACGGGATATGCTCGGACTTCTAACTACGTTAGAAGGAGCAATATCTCGTCCAAGTGACCGAGCCACGCTCGCGCTAGCATGTTGGCACGCATGCTTGTCTCGAGCGCTCCGGGATCCGCCAGCTTGATCTTGGCCCAGCAAACGTATGGTACCATGAGTACCATGACGCTGCTGGTCCCGCGCCTCCTGAGATGGGCGCGGCGCGTGTACGGACGCCGAGGTCTTGGAGTGCGCCCGGTCGTTGTGGGAGCCGACCGCGCCGCCGATGTGTAGCGCAGTCTTGTCCTTGGACCTGGCAGCACCATGAGCCTCCTCGTCGGCGCCCGTTCTTCCGCCGGCGCCCACTCCACCAGCCGTTCGCTCTGGCGATCCTGGGCTCGGCGCAGACGGAGCAGCTGCCTCCGAAATCTTCTTCTTCGGTGGCATGTTGATGAAGATGACGAAGATTCGGCTCGTGCGAACATCGGATCAGGTTCACACAGCCTCGACGCACCCCCTACCTGGTGCGCCAAAGATGTCGGGGGTGACTGATCCCCACGGACACCTATGGGACCACGGCGGACCGAGGCCCCTTTCGGTTTGGCAGGGGGCGGAGAGTGCGCGAAGAGTAGATCGAGGCGAAACGCACGAGCAACATGATCAGTTTACCCAGGTTTGGGCCGCACGGATGCGTAAAACCCTACTCCTGCTTTGATTTGTATTTTGTGTTCTTGCTCGGGAGCGACGGATGCTACAGTACACTTGGATGGCTAGCGAGACCGAGCGTGAGAATGATTGTCCCACCCCCTGTTGCGCATGGGCCTCCTTTTATATGTCAAAGGGGTCACCGATAGGTGGCAACAGAGGTGAGCGTAAAAATGTAAAAGAGGTGGTGGTTGGCGCCACCGCTTACTACAGTTGTATCATACCTAACCCTGATGGCAGGGGACAAAGGCATTAAATGCCTGTCTGTGTCGCCTAGACGGTGCAAAAAGGGGCCGTCAGGGGCGCCACCGTTTGCCACGATGGCTATCTTGTCAGCACCTGCTTGCCACCGCATGCCCCTGGCTGCACAGCCTCCCGCCACGTACGCCAGGAACGGTCCCAGAGCGACACGTTGGTGGGTGAGCTGGAGCGGGGGCTGCGGAGTAGTAGCTTGCCGTGGCAAGCGCCTTGCCGCGGATGTTGTCTTATCGCGTCCGGGAGCTTGTCGCTCACCGGGTCTTGTCGCGTCCAGGAGCTTGTCGCTCACCGGGTCTTGTCGGGACGCGCAGCGCGTCGCAGCAAGCTTCTCGAGATGCCTTGGTTGGTATTCCCGGCAAGCTCCTCTTGCCGGGGTCTTTGTGCTTCGAGTGGCCTTCCCGGCAAGCTCCTCTTGCCGGGGCCTTGTGCCTTGGCTCGAATCCTTTGTTCTTGAATGGCTCCAAAGGAACCACGGAGGATCTTGGCGGTCGCCCGGCAAGCCTTGCCGCGGGACGCTACGACTGCCTGTGCAGAAGTTCGGGATACTAAGGTACCCCTACTTTAGTACACCGACAGGACGACCTAAGGTTTATCAATCCGTAGGAGGCGTAGCATGAAGATGGTCTCTGTCAAGCAACCCTGCAACCAAATAACAAAGAGTCTCTTGTGTCCCCAACACACCCAATACAATGGTAAATTGTATAGGTGCACTAGTTCGGCGAAGAGATGGTGATACAAGTGGTATATGGATAGTAGATAAAGGTATTTATAATATGAAATTATAAAAACAACAAGGTAACTAATGATAAAAGTGAGCGTAAACGGTATTGCAATGCGTGGAAATAAGGCCTAGGGTTCATACTTTCGCTAGTGCAAGTGTAGCGACCAGACCTCAAACAATCTGATCTCTGTGCTCCGGTGTCATCCTTGGATCAGTAATGCTGACACCACATAGTACTCGGAGGATTTATAGCAGAGTAGCAATCACACACTTATTACATCGAGTGTCTCAAAAGAGAACTTATTACAATAAATATGGCTTAAGGCCATCTAATAACGATAACAGCGGAAGGCTTGGAAGATAAGTGAGTCCATCAACTCCAACGGCATCACTGAGTATAGAACCACGACCTAAAAACTCCTTAATCATCGTCTGAAAAGTCTGCAACATTAACGTTGCAGCCCGAAAACGGGTCAACACATGGAATATGCTGGCAAAGTAACACATAGAGAGTAATGGAATGAAACAGCTATACTATATGCATATTTGGCTGGTGGAAAGCTCTATGGTTACAGTTTTTGCGTAAAGCCAATGTTTCCCTACTTCAAAGGAATAATTTTATTTAACTATCATGGTAGTTGTTAAACATTGAGAATGGTTGACAGCATTCTCAATCCCAATTAAGCATCATCATTAAGCATTGCCCAACAAAATTAATTTAGAGTAACATGTTGAGATTCACATGAAAATCCAAGTACTAGATACTCAAGATGTCCATAACCAGGGATACGACTAACCATGATTAGTTTGTTACACTCTGCAGAGGTTTGCGCACTTTTCCCCACAAGACTCGATCGCCTCCGTTTGGTTTCTCGCACTACAGGGTGTTTGAGAAGACGGATGACCGAGACATAGTCTTTCAGAAGCACTAGCACCTTACGATCGGGTAGACTGTACCACCTACATCCCCTACATCTGCTAGTCTACCACTGTAAGAGTTCGCACTACTTAGTCAACTATGCTAGAGCCCATAATAGCTTGTGGCTGCACACGGAAGTTTCTAGTATGAATAGTCTTATGATCCCTTTGAGCCTGGGTAGCGGTCCAAAAGAAAATAGGCAAGTCCTGGAATACCCAGGTGCCTCAATCCACCCAGATGTGTGTTTAAGTTGCCACCTTAGATAAACCATTAATTAACAATCTTACATCTGTCAATGGATTTCACTCACCCAATCCACGTCTACTAGCATAGCATGGCATGATAAGCAAATGTAGAAGTAACTCCCAAAGGTTTGAAAATAACTGGTAATAGGTACTACCTCATCTACTTCCCATCCCACAATTTAATTAGATCCTAATCATGCAATGTGTGTGGATGAATCTAATGCAATAAAACTTGGTAGTAGAGAAGGTATGATCAAAGTGTTACTTGCCTTGCTGATGATCCGGGAAACCTAGCGATTCGAAGTAATAGGCGGCGCACTACGGATATTCTATCGCAAACAAACAAACAAGCATACAATAAGTACTCATCTAATGCACAGGTAAAACTCAAATAAGAGATCTAACCAGAAAGTTCAACTTAAGAACTCCGGTTGGCAAAAGAATCAAACCGAACGAAGCAACAAAAGACAAACGGCGAAAGAAAACAACTTTGTTCTAGCAATCTGGATCTAGGGCAAATTTTACAGTAGCAAAATCTTGTTTAGGTCGATTAAACGGATAAAGGGTTTCGAGACGAATCCCTAGGCGCTTGAATCACCTGATTCCGATAAACGAGCGAAAAGATAAACTAAAACGAAAATCGGATCAGAAATCGGGATCAGAAAAATCGCGGATTTAATTCGAGAAAAAGAAAAATGAAGAATAGATTAACGAACGAACGTTCGTTATCTGAAACTAAACGATGAACGCGTTCGTAAAACGAACGAATCAGTGAACGTTCACTACTTAAATAAACCAGAGAAAAACCGATCTAGGGTTTCAAAAAAAACCGAGGCGGTTTTTAAAAAAAACAAACGGCGAACGGCGGCGGCTATACCTCCGGCGAGGTACTCCGGCGGGCGGGGCGGGGCTCCGGTGGTGGCGGCGGCTATGTGGGGCAGTGGGGAGGTGCAGCAGCGGCAGCGGCGGCGGCGGCGGCAGCAGCACAGGCGGCAGGGCGGCTGCGGCTTGGCGGGCGGCGCGCGGGGTGAGGTGAGGGGCGGCGGGGCGGCTCGGTATTTAAGAGAGGGAGGGGGGGTGCTGCCTTGGGAGAGGGGGCACGACGGCGGCCCCGAGCCGGACTCGGGCGGCGGCGCGGCTCCTGTCTCCTGGAAATATGAAAATATCGAAATCCCCAACTCTCTCCGTGGGTCATTGAGTTGCGTAGAATTTCTAGGATCAACCAAAATGCAAAAGAAATATGATATGCATTGATGATCTAATGTATAACATTCCAAATTGAAAATTTAGGATGTTACAAACCTACCCCCCTTAAGATGAATCTCGCCCTCGAGATTCGGGTTGGCTAGAAAATAGGTGAGGGTGGTCCTTGAACAAATCTTCCTCTCGCTCCCAGGTGGCTTCATCCTCTGAATGGTGGCTCCACTGAACTTTGCAAAACTTGATAACCTTGCTGCGAGTAACTCGGTTGGCAAACTCGAGGATCTTAACTGGCTTCTCCTCATAGGTCAAATTGTTATCCAACTGAATAGTTTCCAAAGGCACTGTATCTCTCAACGGTATGTCAGCCATCTCCGCGTGACACTTCTTCAGCTGAGAAACATGGAACACATCATGAACTCCTGAGAATCCTTCGGGCAATTCTAACTTGTAGGCTACTTCCCCCATACGTTCCAATACTCGATATGGTCCTACAAATCATGGTGCTAACTTCCCTTTAAATCCAAAATGCTTCGTTCCCCGAAGTGGAGATACTCGAAGATAAGCTCTATCTCCAACTTCGTAAACTGTCTCCTTGCGTTTAGAATCCGCATAACTCTTCTGTCTGGACTGGGCTACCTTGAGCCTATCGCGAATCAACTTCACCTTCTATTCAGACTCTTTAATCAAGTCAGGACCAAACAACTGATGGTCTCCAACTTCGTCCCATGATAACAGTGTCCTGCACCTCCTTCCATACAAGGCTTCGAAAGGGGCCATCTTTAAACTAGTTTGGTAACTGTTGTTGTAAGAGAACTCTGCATATGGAAAATTGTCGTCCCAACTAGACCCATAATCTAGCGCACAAGCTCTCAGCATATCCTCCAAAATTTGATTGACTCTCTCGGTCTGTCCATCTGTCTGTGGGTGAAAAGCTGTACTGAATTCTAGCTTGGTTCCCAAAGTTTCGTGCAACTGCTTCCAGAACTTTGAGGTAAACTGGGTTCCTCTATCTGATATGATACTCCTTGGAACTCCATGCAGACATATGATCCTGGTCATGTATATCTTTGCCAACTTAGCACTGGTGTAAGTGGTCTTTACTGGGATGAAATGAGCTACTTTCGTCAATCGATCGGCTACAACCCAAATCGAGTCATAGCCTGAACGAGTCCTGGGCAATCCCGTGATAAAATCCATGCCTAGCTTATCCCACTTCCATTCGGGTATCGGCAATGGTTGTAACAATCCTGCTGGCTTCTGATGCTCTGCCTTTACTCTCTGGCATGCATCACAAACTGCTACATACTCCGCAATATCCTTCTTCATTCTGGTCCACCAGAAAATATCCTTCAAATCCATATACATCTTGGTGTTTCCTGGGTGAATCGAATATGGTGAGTCGTGTGCCTCTTGCAATATCAACTTCCTGATCTCCGGGTCATTGGGCACGTAAACGCGGTCTTCAAACCATAGGGTGTCGTGCTCATCCTCACGAAATCCTTTAGCTTTTCCTTTGCTCAGTTTCTCCTTTATGGCGGCAATCTCTTTGTCAGTCTTCTGAGCTTCTTTGATTCTATCCATCAAAGTTGACTGAATCTCCAATGCTGCTACATAGCCTCTCGGAACTATTTCCAAACATAGTTCACGAAGATTTTCTGCTAACTCCTTGGGTATTTCTCCTGTCATTAATGTATTGACATTGCTCTTGTGGCTTAATGCATCCACTACTACATTAGCCTTTCCGGGGTGATAATGCAATTTCATATCATAATCCTTGATAAGCTCCAACCATCTCCTTTGTTTGAGATTCAACTCCTTCTGGGTGAAAATGTACTTCAAACTCTTATGATCCGTGTACACCTCACAATGATTACCAATGAGAAAATGTCTCCATGTTTTCAACGCATGCACTACGGCTGCTAACTCCAAATCATGCGTGGCATTATTCAACTCATGAGGCTTCAGTTGTCTTGAGGCATATGAAACAACTCTCCCTTCCTGCATAAGCACTGCTCCAAGTCCTCGACGTGAAGCGTCGCAGTACACCTCATAATCTTTGGTCTGGTCTGGCAAAATCAACACTGGTGAGGTAACCAAATGTTTCTTCAACTCCTGGAAACTCGCCTCACACTCCTCTGTCCATATGAACTTGGCATCCTTCTTTAATAACTCTGTCATTGGCTTCGCAATCTTTGAGAAATTCTCAATAAATCTTCGGTAGTATCCTGCGAGTCCAAGAAAACTCCGGATCTCTCCTACTGTTGTTGGGGCTTCCCACATGGTCACGGTTTGAACTTTAGCGGGATCTACTGCTATACCTTCTCCAGATATAACATGTCCGAGGAATCCTACTTCCTTCAGCCAAAACTCACATTTGCTGAACTTGGCATATAATTGATGTTCGCTGAGCTTTCCAAGTACCAAACGCAAATGCTCCTTATGTTCCTCTTCATTCTTTGAATAAACCAGGATATCATCAATGAACACTACGACGAACTTATCTAAAAACTCCATAAACACTTTGTTCATCATGTTCATAAAATAGGCAGGTGCGCTAGTCAGACCAAATGACATAACGGTATACTCATACAGCCCATATCTGGTAGTAAAAGCTGTCTTCGGAATATCCTATTCCCGAATCTTCAACTGGTGGTATCCTGATCGCAGATCGATCTTGGAAAATACCTTAGCTCCTTGCAATCGATCAAACAGATCGTTGATCATTGTTAGTGGGTACTTGTTCTTGATCGTTAGTTCATTCAATCCTCGATAATCAACAACCATCCTTAACGATCCATCCTTCTTCTCCACTAGAAGTACTGGCGATCCCCAAGGCGAAGAACTTGGGTGAATATATCCCTTATCCAGTAACTCCTTAATCTGCTTCTTAATTTCCACCAAATCCTTTTCTTGCATCCTATATGGTCTCTTTGATATTGGCCCGGTGCCTGGCAATAGCTCAATCAAAAACTCAATATCTCTATCCGATGGCATGCCTGGCAACTCTTTTGGAAATACATTAGGGAATTCCCTTACCACTAGTACTTCCTCCTGCACAACTCCTGTTAGGCAATTTACCTGGGCCCTCTTTGGCACATGCTGGGATACATACTTGATCCTTCTCCCTTCTGGGGTAGTAAGCAAAATTGACTTACTAGCACATTCAATATTCCCTTCATACTTTGATAACAAATCCATGCCTAATATCACATCCAATCCTTGAGATTCCAATACTATTAGGTCTGAGGGAAAAACATAGTTACCAATCCTTAATGGTAACCGATCATACCATAGACTAGCCACATACTCTGCTCCAGGTGAGGTTACTAACATGGGTGACCTAAGGGCTTAGGTTGATAGGTTATACTTATCCACAAATCCCCTTGAGATGCATGAATGCGATGCACCAGTATAAAAAAGAACTAGTGTAGTAAATGACTTAACCAAAAACTTACCTATTACTGCATCAGGCTGAGCTTCAACCTCCTCCATGCTAACGTGGTTCACCTGTCCCGTGTTGAAAGGGTTCGGCTTCTTCCCAGAACTTCCATTGCCATTTTGGCCTTCAGGACATTCATTGGCATAATGTCCGGTCTTCGAACACTTATAGCAAGTGACTTGGCTCAAGTCCTTCTTGGCTGGGGTTGAGGGGTTGGTGCGGTTCTGGCCGTTGCTTCCTCCATTGTCATTACCATTCTTGGTGCCATTGTGATTGTGCGCGCTACCTCCTCCATGGGTATGCTGAAAATGTCCTCCTGGTCTAGGGGTAAAACGTGGCTTATGCTGAGCTCCTGAATTGTACTTTCCTTGCCCATACTTCCTCTTGCGACTCTCAATTTGCTGCTGCTTCCCTTCAATCATAAGAGCACGATCTACCAACTCCTGGTAGTTGTTGAAGGTGGCTACCATCAACTGCATGCTCAACTCATCATTCAGTCCTTCCAAAAACTTCTCTTGCTTAGCTGCATCTGTAGCGACATCATCTGGGCATAACGTGCTAACTTACTAAATTCCTCCACATACTGGCCAACTATCCGTCCTCCTTGCCGCAAGTTACGAAACTCACGCTTCTTCATGGCCATAGCTCCTGCTGAAACATGGGCAGTATAGAAAGCCTACTGAAACTGGTCCCATCTGACAGTGTCGACTGGGAAAGTGGCTGTGAAATTCTCCCACCATGATGCTGCGGGTCCTTCTAGCTGATGTGCGGAAAACTTCACCTTCTCCGCATCTGTGCATCCTGCTGTGTTCAACTCCCTAGCTGTCTTGTGGAGCCAATCATCTACTACTATCGGCTCGGTGCTACTGGAAAACACCGGCGGATTCAGCCTAAGAAAACGGGCTAAGTGGTCAACAGGTGGTGGTGGTGGTGGGTTGTTGTTGTTGTTCCCCTGATTCTGATTCTGGACTAGCAACTGCATCAATGTGTTCTACTGCTGGATCAACTGGGTGAGCTCCGGTGGAAATGCAAATCCGGGGTCACGTCTCGGAGGCATCTGAGGGTTTAGAAAAGATGAGATGTAAGAATAGAGGGGATCTAGAGAGAAAACACTACCCATATGCACATGAGGCAAAAGCAAACAATTCACTTCATTCAAGCAAACAAGGGCATACAATCGATCTAACTATCGCAAAAGTGCTCGGGCTACTATATTTACATGGTGGATTACTACTACTGAGGAGGTGGTCTACTAGAAATATTCTTCGGTCATTGACTCCATGATATCTACTCTAGCTTCATCAACATAGTCATCATCGCTACTGTCTGGTTCCGAGTCGGTGCCGTCGATGATGATGTAGTCTTCTGGGTTAATTTCCTTGGGTTCTTCGTCTTCATCTACTGGTGTCCGACCTCCCATAAATATTCCAATCTTCTTGATTATGTCGTCATTCTTCTCCACCAATACTTCAATTTCTTCTTCATAATCTTCACGTGTAGCCTTGATTTCTTCCTCCAGTTCCTTGATTCTAGTCTTAGCCTTCCTTAGATCTATCATGTCGACACACATCTGGTTCTCCTGGCGTCGAATGTGCTGGTTTAATTCCTGGATAAAAGCTGCGATTGATCTATCTTTCCTGGTGCTGATCATCTCCCAGTGTTCATCTCGGCACCCACAAATTTGGTAGATAGTATCCTTGAGATCCTTGCGGTAGACTTCTCCAATGCGTCCAATGGTGATGTGAGATGCCATGCTCTTTCCTAGACTCCAAGTTGGTGCATCAAATGAAAACTCTATGGGCTCGGTGACTGGCATGAACGTCCTTCCTAGAACTTGAACTTGAATCATCCAGCACTCTTCTTCAGGTAAAGTGGCGTTGTAGATTCCCGTGAAGCTTGGTACTCCTATGTTCAGGTATCTAGTGACTTCCTTCAAGTGTCGTCCAAAGGGTGTATCTTCATCCGGTTGTGTGAACTTGTTCCTTGCATCCGCCATCCTAAAGAGTAGAAAAGATGAGAAGTTAGAAGAGAAGAGAGTGAATAGTGATCTAGGTCTTTTAGCTTAGTGGTCGTGTCCTACAGTCAGCGTGTGCTCTGATACCATCTCTGTAGCGACCAGACCTCAAACAGTCTGATCTCTGTGCTCCGGTGTCATTCCTGGATCAGTAATGCTGACACCACACAGTACTCGGAGGATATATAGCAGAGTAGCAATCACACACTTATTACATCGAGTGTCTCAAAAGAGAACTTATTACAATAAATATGGCTTAAGGCCATCTAATAACGATAACAGCGGAAGGCTTGGAAGATAAGTGAGTCCATCAACTCCAACGGCATCACTGAGTATAGAACCGCGACCTAAAAACTCCTTAATCGTCATCTAAAAAGTCTGCAACATTAACGTTGCAGCCCGAAAACGGGTCAGCACATGGAATATGCTGGCAAGGTAACACACAGAGAGTAATGGAATGAAACAACTATACTATATGCATATTTGGCTGGTGGAAAGGTCTATGGTTACAGTTTTTGCGTAAAGCCAATTTTTCCCTACTGCAAAGGAATAATTTTATTTAACTATCATGGTAGTTGTTAAACATTGAGAATGGTTGACAGCTTTCTCAATCCCAATTAAGCATCATCATTAAGCATAACCCAACAAAATTCATTTAGAGTAACATGTTGAGATTCACATGAAAATCCAAGTACTAGATACTCAAGATGTCCATAACCGGGGACACGACTAACCATGATTAGTTTGTTACACTCTGCAGAGGTTTGCACACTTTTCCCCACAAGACTCGATCGCCTCCGTTTGGTTTCTCGCACTACAGGGTGTTTGAGAAGACGGATGACTTAGACATAGTCTTTCAGAAGCACTAGCACCTTACGATCAGGTAGACCGTACCACCTACATCCCCTACATCTGCTAGTCTACCACTGTAAGAGTTCGCACAACTTAGTCAACTATGCTAGAGCCCATAATAGCTTGTGGCTGCACACGGAAGTTTCTAGTATGAATAGTCTTATGATCCCTTTGAGCCTGGCACTACTAGGAAAAGGGCTATAGATAGGATTGATACTAATGGCGCACCATGGAAGCAGTGCGCCACTACTATATACTAATGGCGCACCGGTTGGTGATACACCATTAGTGTGGAAGACACTAATGGCACACCAGAAACAGGGTGCGCCACTAGTATTAATTTTTTTTTCCATTTTTCCATACATACTAATGGCGCATTAGGTCGAAGTGCGCCATTACAAGTTCTAAGTAGTAATGGCGCACCAAGCAGACAGTGCGCCATTACTGTAAAAAAAATTATTCTTTTTTTTTTGCAAAACTACTAATGGCGCATTGTTTCACAGTGCGCCATTACTAGTTTAAACTAGTAATGGCGCACTATTACCCGGTGCGCCATTAGTATATATATATATATATATATATATATATATATATATATATATATATTAGTTTTTTGCAAAACTACTAATGGCGCACCACCTGCAGGTGCGCCATTAGTAACCAGGGTTACTAATGGCGCATTTGCTGGAGGTGCGCCATTAGTAACCTAGGTCCCCAACAAGATATTTTGGACAGCCCCACACCTACCCACTCACTTTCCCCACTTCATTCCCTCCACCTCCTTCTCCAAGCTTTCGGCCATCTCCTCCTCCTCGCCTCATTTCCAGCATAGATTCATCAAAATTAAGTGGTGAAATTACCTTTTTTTTGATAGGTAAGTAAGGGGAAAGCTATCTTCATGATGTAGATATACTTTTTTGTCCCTAGCTCGCTCCAACAACATGCACATGCACTTTTTGTGGCCTAGCTAGATCTATGTATGTTTGTGGTGTTGCATGTGTTTGTGGTGTTGCATATATGTTTGTGTTTGAAGGTACCGGTATTTGAAATGCGATAGTTGCCAATATTTTGCCGGAATGTTTTGATTCATTTCCGTTTCGGCGAGAATTTTGGCACTATGCATTCTTTTTGGTCCTATTTTTAGGGAAGGTCATGCCAAAATTTTTCTTGGTTCTAAAATATCGTTTTGCTCTACCCCGCAGGCGACCATGGTCCGCACGATGACTGAAGGCATCGTGAATAGGTTTTTGAGCTCCGCGAAGGCCGAGATGCTTCAAAAGAACAAGACGGAGATAAGATGTCCGTGTTGAAGATGCAAGCTGAAGAGCCTTATTGCGGACCCGGATTCCGGGCAGGTGCGGGACCACCTGCTCTTGCGTGGTTTCATGGATGGCTATTGGTGGCAATGTGATGAAGATGACTATGAAGTCGTCCATGGGGGCCGGGCAAGAAATGAGGAAGGGCAACAAGACAAGTACCACCGCGGTGAGGGCGGGCGAGAAGACGAAGAATCTCCAGGACATGATCACGACGGTGATGCTGTACACAGTCATCATGTAGAAGATGTCGTACATGATGATGAGGAAGATCAAGACGAAGGGCATGATCATGAAGATGAAGATGCCGGAGCAGATGACGATGGAGGCTGGGTGAAGGACCCTCATATTCAAGAGCTGCTTCTCAAGCAGACGGATAACGCAAGAGCTGCCGCCCGAGAGAAAGCCAAGCTGGATCAACTGGAGATAGACGCGGTTACTCCATTGTATGAAGGATGCAGGCCCGAGGATACCCGCCCGAAAGTAACGCTCATGGCTCTGGAGATGAAGGTAAAACACAAAATGACCGACGCATGCTTCGACAAGAACATGTCATTCTGGCACGAACGTCTTCCCAAGGGGAACAAGTGCCTGACCAGTTTCGAGGAGGCGAAGAAAATCGTGTGTCCTCTGGATTTACCGCACGTGAAATACCATCTGTGCATGAACAATAGTATCATTTATCGGGACGAGCACGCGGAGTCTACCATATGTCCGGTGTGCGGCGTCACTCGATACAAGAAGAGGAAGAAAGCTCCTTGAAAATCGGTGTGGTACTTTCCGATCACTCCTCGTCTGCAGCGGTATTTCGCGGACCCTAAAGTAGCAAAGCTCCTGCGTTGGCACGCGGATAGGGAGGAGAAGAAGCGGGAAGATGACGGAAATGATCCGGAGATAAATAAAAAAGACAAGATGCTGAGTCACCCTAAGGATGCGAGCCAGTGGCTAGCGTTGAACTTCAAATACCTAGAATTTGGGAAGGATCCAAGGAACATCGTGCTGGGCGCGAGCACCGATGGAGTCAATCCGTTTGGCAGCCAGAGAAGCACACATAGCACCTGGCCTGTGTTTGTGTGGATGTACAACCTTCCCCCCTAGTTGTGCATGAAGAGGAAGTACATTCACATGAGTATGCTAATTGGAGGGCCGAAACAACTAGGGAACGACATCATCTGTATCTGGGGCTGCTGAAGGAGGAGCTAGACACGCTGTGGAAAATGCCAGCCAATACATGGGATGCCGCAGAGAAAGAGTATTTCCCTATGAGAGCTGCACTGCTCACGACGGTGCACGACTATCTCGGTTACGGATATCTCGCGGGGTAGGTAGTCCACGGATTTTCTGGATGCGTAAGGTGCATGGATGACACAGCGTATCGCCAGCTAGATAGAGATCCCGGGTCTTCGAAAACCGTGTTCATAGGACATCGAAGGTGGCTTCGCGATGATGACCCGTGGAGGAAACGCAAGGATCTGTTCGATGGTGAAACCGAACCCCGAAAACGCCCGTGTACGAGGAGCGGCGAGGAAATAGACGAGTTGTTGAAAAATTGGAAAGACTGCCCACTGCCAGGAAAGAAGCAAAAGGCGCCAGAGCCGGGAAAGAAGCGAAAGGCGCCAGAGCCGCTGCTGAAGGTATGGAAAATGAGGTCAGTTTTCTGGGACTTGCCGTACTGGAAGATCCACCGTGTGCCTCATAGCCTTGATGTCATGCATATCACGAAGAACGTGTGCGAGAGTCTGCTTGGTACCCTGCTCAACATGCCAGAGAGGACCAAAGATGGGCCGAAAGCAAGGGCAGACTTGAAATCAATGGGCATCAGGCAGGAGCATCATGCTAATGATGATGATGATGATGATGATGAGGCGAAGCAGGACACAGAAAGTCGTTGCAAAGGCAAAAAGGCCAAGAAGACCGGAAATGACTACCCTCCCGCGTGCTTCACTCTAAGTCAGGAGGAGATCGAGCAGTTTTTCACCTGCCTCCTAGGAGTAAAACTTCCTTACAGTTACGCGGGGAAGATAAGAAGATACCTAGACCCAGCGAAGCAGAAGTTCAGCGGGATGAAGTCTCATGACTGTCACGTGCTGATGACGCAGATACTTCCAGTTGCAATCCGTGGGATCATGGACGCGCACGTCCGTGAAATGCTATTTGGCCTACGCAACTTTTTCGACTTCATCTCTCGGAAGTCGATTGGCGTGAGGCAACTCAGAAGGCTACAGGAAGAGATCGTGGTGATACTATGCGAGCTTGAGATGTACTTCCCGCCCGCATTCTTCGACGTTATGGTGCATCTGCTGGTCCATATCGTGGAGGATATCATCCAACTCGGGCCGATGTTCCTACACAGCATGATGCCGTTCGAAAGGATGAATGGTGTCATCAAAGGATACGTTCGCAACATGTCACGTCCAGAGGGAAGTATAGCCAAGGGCTTTTCTGACCGAAGATTGCATCTCCTACTGCACGAATTATCTAGGCATCGAGAACCCCGTTGGTCTGCCCGTCAACAGGCACCTCGGCAGGCTCGCTGGATGGGGTCACCGTGAGGGTCGCCGCGAAATCCATGTCGACTTCGAGGGTCGACTCGCCGACTTTGAAAGAGCAAACCTAGTCGCGCTACAACACATAGACGTGGTCGATCCTTGGGTGGTAGAGCACAAAACCTTTATTGAGAAGACGTACAATGACCGAGGCCAACAGAGGACGGACGGAGATATACTCAAAGAGCACAACTCATGTTTCACGCGTTGGTTCAAGCAGAAGCTTCTGTCGTACCCTTTACATGAAGATTCTTCCGCGGAAGAACAACTCATATTCGCCTTGTCACAAGGCGCCGAGCACAACCTGATGACCTATGAGGCGTACGATATCAACGGCTACACATTCTACACTGAGGACAAGGACATGAAGAGTGATGGTTATCAGAACTCCGGGTAACGATGGAATCCTACACCGGTAACGACAAGGACAGATACTACGGAAGGATCGAGGAGATCTGGGAGCTGAGCTATGCTGGAGAGAAGGTCCCGATGTTTCGTGTCAGATGGGCCAAGAGCGTCCTAAAAGAAGACCGGTATTTCACCACCATGGTTATACCCGAAGCCAAATCCAAGACCGCGGGCGCAAACGTCACTGCAAAAAATGAGCCATGGGTACTGGCTTCCCAAGTGGACCAATGCTTCTTCATTACCGACCCGTCAAAGCCCAGTCGTGTTGTCGTGAGGAGAGGCAAAAGGAAGATCATCGGAATGGATGGAGTAGCCAATGAGCAAGACTTCGACAAGTACGTCGACCCGAAGATCGAACATGATGACGACGATGAAGTAGCAGCACACACAACAAGAAGAAGCAGGACCACCCTACCTAAAGGACGTCCGTTCCACAGAAGAACTCCATTTGCGAAAAAGAAGGGCAAGAAGATTGTGAACAGATAGCTAGCTAAGATCGATTGTATTTAAATCGTAGTCTTCATTTCTCAATTATATTTCATGGGCACTTTTTGATATCATGAATATTTTTAAATTTCATGGGCACTTTTTGAATTCATGAGGACACTTGATCTCGATCCCCCTCCATCTCGATCTCGATTCCCCCTCCATCTCCATCTCGATCTCGATCCCCCTCCATCTCAATCCCACCCGCACCCTCCCCCGCTAGCTCCACCGCCGCCGACGACCCACCGCAACCCTCCCCCGCTCCACCGCCGCCGACGACCCACCGCAACCCTCCCCCGCTCCACCGCCGGCGATGAGCACCCGGCCCCCCGCACCCTCCCCCGCTCCACCGCCGCCAACGGGCACCCCCCGCACCCTCCCCAGCTCCACCGCCGCCGCTGATGATATTTTCAAGTAACAAATTTCAACATATTTTTAAAAAAATTATTACTGTTTTCATAAAAAAATATTACTGTTATGATTTAAACAAGTTTGAACATATTTAAACACAAATAAATAAAAAAAACAGCATTTAAAATGCATAAAAATTATTGGGGAGCCTGGGAATCGAACATAGGACCTCCTGGTGTGTGTGCTGCGTGTTGACCAGTCGGGCTAGTGGGTGGGTTTTGTTGTAGATAGGGTTAGGTTGTAGATATGGCTGGTGGGATAGATTAAAACAAAATTCTAATGGCGCACAGAGGGGTGGTGCACCATTAGAATAGTCGTACTTATGGCGCACGAGGTGGTGGTGCGCCATTAGAAAGCTTCCCCCCACACTAAATCCCCAATCTCTCTAATCTCTCCCCTGCCTCATCGATCTCACCCGCTACCCCCCGTGTTCGCCGTGCCCCTCGCCGCCCCCTCGCCTCCTTCGCCATCCCCGAGCAGCGTGGCCAGTCCGAACCAGGGAGGAGTGCCCGGCGGGCTGGGAAGCTGCTGCTGCCAAGTGACTCTCGGGCCGGGAGGACCGCCGCCGCAGATCGAGGAGGACCGCCACCGTAGATCAAGGACCGCTGCACCGACCAACCTCCTTGCTCGCGCCACCCGAACCCGCCCGCCTCTCCCTGACGCCGGCGCGCTAGCCAGCAGGTGATAATCTTCCCGGCGTACCTCCTCCGCCATATTGGGCTTCTTCCCTGTGGTAAGCCCTCGCCTCGTCTCCCCCTCTTTCCCCTGGTCGTCTAGGTTTGTTCCATCCGCCCGGCCATGAATGTCGCCTCGTCTTCCCCAGCGAGCTCACGCCGTCTCCGAAGGCACCAGGGTCGTCACCAAGTCACTTCGTCTTAGATTGCCGCTGCCTGAGTCTATTTATTCTGGTTTGGTCTGTTCATGATGCTTTTAGTGATGGATGGAAGTTGCTGAATGATTCCAGAACTGAATTTCTGATGCTTTTTGGTAAAATGGGACTTTGAAAGTAATGATTCATTTCTGCTGAGTTGTAATTATCACTATAATCTCTGCCATGCGATTGTTACTTTTAGTAATACACACAGATTCTAGATAGGTGATTGATCCACCCACAAGGGTGTACTTCTATGTTAGGTGCAGTACCCACCAGATTGTTCAATGGCCCCGTTTAATTGCATGTTGTCACTGAGCATTGCCGTTGTGATGATCATTAACCTGGTTTGCCAATGCTTTGTTGTCTCATTGGTGGTCACTGAATTTGTGCTGCTCTTGCAACATGAGATTTTGAAAGCAGCAATACAGCTTCACCTCCTCTTAGGTTTAGTTACTTTGGTTGTTGACTCTAGTTATCTGCAAGTCATTGAAGTACTGGTGCTGGATGGAAGTTGTCCAGTTATTGCTTGGCTCTTTGGTTGTAAGAACTGAATCTGTGATTCTTCTTGTAAACTGAGACTTCAAAAGTAATGAAATTATTTTTGTTGTGATATATAGTTGTTAGTTGTTACTAATCTCTGCCATACAGTTGTGCTCCTTATAGTAGTAGTAATAATAATGTGCAGTAAGATTTTAGACCGATGACCATGGCAGTAGCTGGCATTTTGTTATGATAATTTCAGTATATATCTTACTGTCCTTTGCTGATCTCGTTGTATTTTCAATTCACAGGCAACTCTCCGACAAAGTCTCCTCCAGGTAATATATGTCTCATGCTTTCTAAAGAGTACTAGTATACTGACTAAACTATCCACTTGCTATGCTTAGCTGCTCTGTTGTCTGAATCGTGACACTTTGCCAGCTGAAACTTGCCTATCACACTGTCGCTGCATTGCTCAACTAAAAACACAAATATTTGTAGTTTTTGCCTGTCATAATGCAACTAAGCATACTAGTCTCAACTAAGCATACTAGTTTTTTGTAGTGAGACAGTAAGATAGTGAGACAGTAAGATGGAAACTTCCCAGATTATGTAGAAAGAAAATACTTGGTTTGACAGCAAGTACCATGACATGAATCAAAAAACATATACGGTGGGGAAAATAAAATGGCAGAAACCTAGGAGGTTCTGGTTTGCTGTATCTCCACCAGTTTGGGTTGGTGAATGTGGATGATTTTTTTATCCTATGAACTCATTGTACTGCTACAAGAATTTGGTATCATCATGGTGTAATTTTGTTAACATTCTGGTTTTGTTAGATAGTGGCTACACTAATCTAGAGTGATACAATTTTCCTTCCCATTTGGTATCATCATGTTCAGTGTATACAGTTATAACATTATGTGGGTTTTTTAAGTCTGTTTACAGCTCATGTGGGTTGGTGAATGCGGATGATTTTTTTATCCTGTGAACTCGAATGTTGCAATGCTGTTTTCTTCAGAGGCTACTGTCAAAAACTTGAGCTACTGTCTTGCAAAGATGATGATCATCTTGCTAGTTTGCTGGGTTTTGTCTCCGACCATTGTGTCGTGATGAATTTGCAGGTACCCCGAGTTGCCCTTGAGTTTGCCAGAATGTCGATTAACTTCCGTTCTGACAAATTCGGGTACTCCATATGTCCTATTTTCAGCAAAGGTCATGCTAAAATTTTCCGTGAATTTTAGCATGACTTTGCTAAAAATAGGACATATGGGGTACTTGCGACTACTGCATGGGCCAGGGTATCTTAGTACTTAGTTAAGTAGGATCAACTACCCTGCCATTCTTGCTGCATTAAACCATAGGTGGCAATAGAGCCAAGTTATTAGGCCCAACTTAGAATTCTCCTTAGCATCGATAAACCCTAGATGATAAACCCAACATAGGTGGCAATAGAGCCAAGTGATTAGTGCCAAGTGATTAGGCCCAACCTAGGGTGCCTCGGCATCGATAAACCCTAAATGATGAAAACTTAACTTGGCTACCCCGGATGCCTCGGTGTCGATGAGAACCTAAATGATGTACGCTTAGGCTTTTAGGGTGCCTCGGCGTTGACAAACCCTAAATGATGAGAGATTAGGCTTTTAGGGTGCCTCGGTGTCGACAAACCCTAAATGATGAGACCATGATCTTGTTCCTTGACAATAACCAACTTTTTGACCAAACTTTTTTCCTATTTAGAGCGAAACATGGCCCACAACGATGAGGCCGGTGGTTCGGGCGGCAAGCAATTCTGGGAGCTGTCCCAGGAGATGGAGGAACAACCTCACCGCTATGAGGACGCCGCGGAAGACACCGATCCTGATTACACAACCCCTAGTGGCGTCGGGGATGACACCACTGATGGTGCCGCCGAGGATGCCACCACTGATGATGGCGGTGCACACACAGATGGCAGCCAACCGAAGAAGCAAAAGAAGGACCGGCGCCCGAATGCGCTCCGCACCGTCAAGGAGGAATTCACTCAAGTGGACTCCGACAGGAATCCAACGGTGCCCAAACATATAGTCAAGGGGTACTCGGTTCAGCTCGGGTGCATTCTCCGGAGCACCATCTCGATCAACACCGAGAACCTTAGGCATAAGGACCGAGGGAATTTGCGCAACCTCTTCTTCACGAAGCTGCACGAACGATACAAGTTCCCCGCCAAATTTGAAAACACACGCCTCTCAGGGAATAAAGTGAACAGTGCCGCCCTCATGAAGATGAGCACGGCCCTGTCTACTTGGAAAAGCGCGGTGAAGAGAATGATTGATAAAGGTGATAGTTATGAGAAGATCAAGGCGAAATATCCTTTGATGAGCGAAGATGAGTACAAGGAGTTCAAGATCAAGTGCGAGAGCAGTGCAACCTCCGCATCAAGTCAGTGGGGGAAAGAAATGCGGGAGTTGAACTTAGGGGAACACAAACTCGGTCCCGGCGGTTATAGAGTGGCGGAGCCTATATGGGACAAGGAGGACGCGGAGCGTGCCGAGCAAGGCCTACCGCCCCGCTTCGAGAAATACAGCGGTGACAAGCGGACCAGGAACTATGTTACGGCCCGGTACAAGGAGGACCCGATAACAAAGGAGCTTACCACGGATCCGAAGACCAGGGCGCTTGAGCTTCTTCTGGTAAGGAATACACCCCCGCGTAATTAGCTCCATATGGTTGCACTCTAATTAATCCCCAATATTTCTAAATGGTTCACGTTCCTTTCGCAGGACACTGAAAGCAGTAGCGCGGGGTCGTCTAAGAGCTCCCCTTTCGACACCCCTTTAAATAGGGCGTTGAACGTAATGAAAAACAAGGATAAGCTCACTAAGCCGACGTCAGCTGGTCGTGTGGCCGGCAAAGGCTTGTCCACAAAATGGGGGTCATACTATATCGTTGGTGTGCGGAAGGAGAAAAAGACCAGCTCAGAAAGCCAGACGCGCGAGGTTGAAGAACTCAAGACACAAGTGGCGCGGATTCCAGAGCTTGTCCAAGAGCAAGTGCAACAACAACTTGGAACGACGCTCAACGCCATGGTGCCTACGTTGATTCATGGGCTGACGACGTGGATTGTGGGTGGCCAACAGGGGCCTCCCCCGGTTCCCAGCTTCACGGCCAGCAACTCGCACAGCGCGCAGGCGGCTCCATTGGTGTCTCCGGCGGCGCCATTGGTGTCTCCGGCAGCGGCGCCATTGGTGTCTCCGGCGGAGGTGGTATTCGTGTCTCCGGCGCCGGCACGGGCATTGGAGCTTAATGCACCCGGGTGTACGCCGGCCGGCACCTCGCCAGCAAGAACCCCCTCCGTCAGTTGCACGCCCGCCGTTGGCGGTGCCTCGACATTAGCCGAGCTCGACGGCATCACGGTAACTAAGCCTCTCGGCCGATGACTTCATCTCCTTGCCTTTGACTGGGCATCCCTGACGCCCTGTACATGTTTTCACAGGGCACCACCGACGTTCCTTGCACTCTTCTGCACTTCATGGGTGCCGAGTTGGTCGATGTCGCCAAGGGCAGAATTGTTCAACCGCGCAACCCCATGTTCCATGGTAATCCGATGCCACCCACAATGTATAGGGTTCAAGTGGTTCGGGTGCTGCCAGGCTGCGACAAGCTGTTACCTCCGATTCGACCCGCTGGGGCCGACGAAGAAGATGAGATGACCCTCAGCACCTCCGTAAACTGGCCCCTGCTTTGGCCGAAGAGCCAGATTCGTTTGGGGGCGGGAGACAGCACCCCACAGACAAGACCGCCAGTCGTGCCGGCGCCAAGCCATGGCAAGAACGCCACAACGCTACCGGACCAGCCGGACATCCCTATGGCACAGGATCCGGACAGCCCTATGGCACAGGATCCGGACGGCGACGACAACGACGATGGTACATTTACCAAAGTTGATATGTACTTTGCCGAACATGGGTACGCTGACGAGTTTTGCGGGCCTCTTTCTCAAGAACCCAACCAAGACGACCGCGATCTAGCTGGTACGGCGGAGAAATCCAATTGCAACAGGCGTCGTCTGGCGTTCAGTTCTCAGGACACGCCTCCAGCTCCCGCCTTCACCGAGCCTCAGATAGCTGAGGTGCGAAATATTATCAGCCCCAACACGCTCAAGAAGGCGGTCTGTGAGCAGAACTCGGTCCCATTACAGGAGATCAAGAAGGGATGGAAACGAAAGACTAACAAGGGCGCTGGTGCGAGCCAGCCGACACCGAGTTCGATCCGTGCTCAGGACGGGCCACCTTTACCTAAGGATATCTCGAGGAGGGTGCATGTGGCGGTCAGGGCGATGCTACCGCCAAATATGCTGAATGCTGCAACCGGTGCTATGTGGAGTCTACACGACAGTGTTCTTTCTTTGGAGAAGCGGCGTCTCAGAGAGAAGGATGTGGCATACCCGGTTTTCGTGGCCAAGGTGCCAGAGGGAAAGGGCTTTGTGGATGGCGACATCGGGGGTACGATCGTCCTGCGGTTTGATGACACCTTTGCTATGTTTAACCTTCATCCGCTGCACTACACCTTCGTTCGGCTGTTTTCGCTGAGTATGGAGATGCGGATCATTAGAGACAAGACCCCGGACATCGTGATAGTCGCCCCCTTCTACATGCGTGCCAAGTACTTGAGCAGCGCTGGGGACCGCCAAGTTGCGAGTTCACACCTTGAAGGCATCATTCTGGCAAACCCAGATAAGGATAACTTCCTTGTGGCTTACTTTCCTGAGTAAGTCATCCCTTAACCGCCCCGTAACATATGATTTCTTAGATTTCGATCGTTCTTTTTTTTCTAACATTACGTGTTCTGTGCAGTGACACACATTGCACACTCATCCTCTTAAGCCCGAAATATTCCATGGCCACGTATTTAGACCCGAACCGTAACTCCAAGATAGACTACACAAATGTCAAGAAAGTTCTTGATGATGTTCTCCCCGCCTATGCCAAATCTGGAGGCACCTTCACCAGGGCAGTTCATAAGTACGGCAAGCACATGTTCTCACACAATACGAAGTTCTGCTGCGTCAAGAAGCCACCTGGCAGTCAGAAGGATGCCTACTACGCCCTCCATCACATGCGGCGATCGTAAGGGACCATCATCAACTTCTGCTACCAGATAATCTCAAAGATTGGGCCGTGAGCTTGTCGGTAGTCCAGGACGCGGACCTCAGACAAGAATTCTTTCGCATCCAGTCGGAGTTTGCAGACATCATCCATCAAGATGTCCTTCATACCTCGGGGCAGTTCTTCCTCAGATATCAACCGTCCAAGAGTGAGATAGATGAAATGGTACAAATGCAGGGTGACAACAACCGCGATTTCATGACCATCACGACAGACGGCGGCTTCATCCACGTTCCTGTCCGATCAGTCGAGTCGAAAGTAGTGATGTGTAGTTCTGAAACATTGATTGGCTCATGTTGTAATTATAATTTAATGAATTCGTATGTCTCTTTGGTTTGGACAGTCGTTCAACTTAGATGTAGTCGATGCTATTTATTAGTAGGACCATGAATCGTGCTATTAATGTCTTGCTTTTCTCTTCCGATCCTTTTGTTGCATACTTACATATTGCTTATGTATTGTCTGTTGTTTGGCTTGTGCATAGAGATGCTGTCGTATGTCGTGTACAAGGGTAAGGTTCCCGGAGTCTACGACGACTGGGAGGAGTGTCGGAGATAGGGCCACCGTTTTAGCGGTAACCATTACAAAGGGTACACCACTAGGGCGGAGGCCGAATGTAGATACGCCTGCTATCTAGAGGGAGAGAGGAGGGAGCATTGGAGGAACCGGATGAAGACCAGTTTGATCGCGATGATGCTCATCGTGATGACCACAGCTCTCTTCTATGTGATGGTAGTTTAGATGATCGATATTGACTTGTAATGTGAAGGCAAACTCGATACTCGCGGTCTTGAGACTTGTAAAGTTTTATCTTTGTTCGGTCTTTTGAATTCGGAGACTAATATGATGAATTGTATTCGGAGACTAATCTTCTATTGTATTTGATGAATCTGATGTTGCTGTGTGCTGCTGTCTATATTCTGTCCAATAATATATTTTGTAACCTGTGCAAAAATCAGAAAAGCAAAAAAAACCTAATATTCATACTAATGGCGCACCACACAAGACACTAATGGCGCACTGTGATCATCACACTAATGGCGCATTAACTGCTGGTGCGCCATTAGAATGCCAAAGCACATGGGTACATATGGCCCCCTGGGAGGCATTCTAATGGCGCATTGCAGGCTATACTAATGGCGCACTACGCGGTGCGCCATTAGAACACCAGATACTAATGGCGCACCGGTGGTGCGCCATTAGAATTTAATTCTAATGGCGTGATGCCAGTGGCGCACCCGTAGTGCGCCATTAGAAGGCAAATTTGGTGCGCCACTAGCATGCCTTTTCCTAGTAGTGTGGGTGGCGGTCCAAAAGAAAACATGCAAGTCCTGGAATACCCAGGTGCCTCAATCCACCCAGATGTGTGTTTAAGTTGCCACCTTAGATAAACCATTAATTAACAATCTCACATGTGTCAATGGATTTCACTCACCCAATCCACGTCTACTAGCATAGCATGGCATGATAAGCAAACGTAGAAGTAACTCCCAAAGGTTTGAAAATAACTGGTAATAGGTACTACCTCATCTACTTCCCATCCCACAATTTAATTAGATCCTAATCATGCAATGTGTAAGGATTGATCTAATGCAATAAAACTGGGTAGTAGAAAAGGTATGATCAAAGTGTTACTTGCCTTGCTGATGATACGGGAAACCTAGCGATTCGAAGTAACAGGCGGCGCACTCTGGATATTCTATCGCAAACAAACAAACGAGCATACAATAAGTACTCATCTAATGCACAGGTAAAACTCAAATAAGAGATCTAACCAGAAAGTTCAACTTAAGAACTCCGGTTGGCAAAAGAATCAAACTGAACGAAGCAACGAAAGACAAACGGCGAAAGAAAACAACTTTGTTCTAGCAATCTGGATCTAGGGCAAATTTTACAGCAGAAAAATCTTGTTTAGGTTGGTTAAACGGATAGAGGGTTTCGAGATGAATCCCTAGGCGCTTGAATCGCCTGATTCCGATAAACGAGCGAAAAGATAAACTAAAATGAAAATCGGATCAGAAATCGCGATCAGAAAAATCGCGTATTTAATTCGAGAAAAAGAAAAACGAAGAACACATTAACGAACAAATGTTTGTTATCTGAAACTAAACGATGAACGTGTTCGTAAAACGAATGAATCGGTGAACGTTCACTACTTAAATAAACCAGAGAAAAAAAAACCGATCTAGGGTTTCGAAGAAAAAAACCGAGGCGGTTTTTAAAAAAAAAACCGAATGGCGAACGGCGGCAGCTATACCTCCGGCGAGGCACTCCAGCGGGCGGGGCGGGGCTCCGGCGGCGGCGGCGGCTATGCGGGGCGGCGGGGCGGCGCAGCAGCGGCAGCGGCGCAGCAGCGGCAGCGGCGGCAGCAGCGCAGGCGGCGGGGCGGCTACGGCTTGGCGGGCGGTGGGGTGGTGTGAGGTGAGGGGCGGCAGGGTGGCTCGGTATTTAAGAGAGGGAGGGGGTGCTGCCTTGGGGGAGGGGGCACGGCGGCGGCCCCGAGCCGGACTCGGGCGGCGGCGCGGCTCCGGTCTCCTGGAGGGAGACACAGGCGGCGGGGTGGGCCGTCGGCTGGGCCTTGGCCCAGTCGGCGCGCGACGCGTTTTTTTAAATATTCCGCTCGGAAGAAAAGAAAAAAGAAAAAAAAATACTAAACGGACTCCAAAATTTCCGAAATAAATTTTCACGGGCAATTTTGGAGTCCGTTTAGTATTTTTTTTCTTTTTTCTTTTCTTCCGAGCGGAATATTAAAAAAAAATGCGCCGCGCGCCGACTGGGCCAAGGTCCAGCCGACGGCCCACCCCGCCGCCTGCGTCTCCCTCCAGGAGGCCGGAGCCGCGCCGCCGCCCGAGTCCGGCTCGGGGCCGCCGCCGTGCCCCCTCCCCCAAGGCAGCACCCCCTCCCTCTCTTAAATACCGAGCCGCCCCGCCGCTCCTCACCTCACCTCGCCCCGCCGCCCGCCAAGCCGCAGCCGCCCCGCCGCCTGCGCTGCCGCCGCCGCCGCCGCTGCCGCTGCTGCACTGGCCCGCCGCCCCGCATAGCCGCCGCCACCGTCGGAGCCCCGCCCCGCCCGCCGAGTACCATGCCGGAGGTATAGCCGCCACCGTTCGCCGTTCGGTTTTTCCGCCTCAGTTTTTTTTTCAAAACCCAAGATCGGTTTTTTCTGGTTTATTTAAGTAGTGAACGTTCACCGATTCGTTCATTTTACGAACGCGTTCATCGTTTAGTTTCAGATAACAAACGTCCGTTCGTTAATCTGTTCTTCGTTTTTCTTTTTCTCGGATTAAATCCGTGATTTTTCTGATCGCGATTTCTGATCGATTTTCGTTTTAGTTTATCTTTTCGCTCGTTTATCGGAATCAGGCGATTCAAGTGCCTAGGGATTCGTCTTGAAACCCTCTATCCGTTTAACCAACCTAAACAAGATTTTGCTACTGTAAAATTTGCCCTAGATCTAGATTGCTAGAACGAAGTTGTTTTCTTTCGCCGTTTGTCTTTTGTTGCTTCGTTCGGTTTGATTCTTTTGCCAACCGGAGTTCTTAAGTTGAACTTTCTGGTTAGAACTCTTATTTGAGTTTTACCTGTGCATTAGATGAGTACTTATTGAATGCTCGTTTGTTTGTTTGTTTGCGATAGAATATCCGGAGTGCGCCGCCTGTTACTTCGAATCACTAGGTTTCCCGGATCATCAGCTAGGCAAGTAACACTCTGATCATACCTTTTCTACTACCCAGTTTTATTGCATTAGATTCATCCACACACACATTGCATGATTAGGATCTAATTAAATTGTGGGATGGGAAGTAGATGAGGTAGTACCTATTACCAGTTATTTTCAAACCTTTGGGAGTTACTTCTACGTTTGCTTATCATGCCATGCTATGCTAGTAGACGTGGATTGGGTGAGTGAAATCCATTGACAGATGTGAGATTGTTAATTAATAGTTTATCTAAGGTGGCAACTTAAACACACATCAGGGTGGATTGAGGCACCTGGGTATTCCAGGACTTGCCTGTTTTCTTTTGGACCGCCACCCAGGCTCAAAGGGATCATAAGACTACTCATACTAGAAACTTCCGTGTGCAGCCACAAGCTATTATGGGCTCTAGCATAGTTGACTAAGTTGTGCGAACTCTTACAGTGGTAGACTAGCAGATGTAGGGGATGTAGGTGGTACGGTCTACCCGATTGTAAGGTGCTAGTGCTTCTGAAAGACTATGTCTTGGTCATCCATCTTCTCAAACACCCTGTAGTGCGAGAAACCAAATGGAGGCGATCGAGTCTTGTGGGGAAAAGTGGGCAAACCTCTGTAGAGTGTAACAAACTAATCATGGTTAGCCGTGTCCCCGGTTATGGACATCTTGAGTATCTATGTAACGCCCCGAGTCCGATGCTCGAGAAGACTTCCTTATGTTCCGGGTTTCTCCGTGTGTTTTCATTTGTGCCTTCTCTTTTATTTATTTATTTTTGCATTGCATCATGTTATCATATCATCATGTCATAGTCTTTTGCATCTCAACTAAATAATTTGTGTGGGTCTTCGATCCATTTAAATCGAGGGAAGGATGACTTCTCTTTATAATATATCCTCCCAATATTAGGGAGCTATAATAAATATTCCATTCTTTGGAATCACCATAACACACTTGCAAAAATCCCAATGCCTTTTATTATTTCTTCTCTTGGCCTCTAACTTTGTCACATGTCCTTTCATCATTTTCCGGAGCTCCACCTAATTTCTCAACATTTTTGGACACTTCTTTAACCAAGCCCTAGTTCAAACCCATTTGAATTTAAATCAAATGAGTTTGAATTTAAATCTTTCTATCATGGCCTTTTCTATTTTCTCGGAACGAGCATATTTTTGCGAGTCCGGGAAAATATTCCCCGTGCCCAAATTCCATCCATACCCTCTCTTTCTTTTTTTCCCTTCTATCTATTTTCTATTTTTTCTCGTTTTGGTTAAGAGAGAATTAGAGAAAGCGGGAAAGAGAGTCCAGCCCACCTGGGCCTCTCCATCCCCGCCGGCCACCCGGGCCTCTCCCTTCCTCATGCGCCGGCCCACCAAGGCCTCCCACGCCCGGCCGACCTTCCCCGCAGCCAGTGGCCCAAGGCCCAGCCGCGCCCCTGTAACCCTAGGCCGCGATCCCGATCCCTCACGAATCCCTCTCCCCTGGCTCGACCGACCTCTCACTCACTCCCTCGTTCCTCCCTGCGTCGCCAGGAGATAACGCGCCCTCTTCCCGATCCCATCTCCCTCTCCTCGATCTCCCTCTCGATTCCCAGGACCGCGCCATCCTCCACTCCCTCGATCCCCTCCTGCTTCGCCTCGCCAATCCCTCGCGCCCCAAGCTCCGCGCGTCGCCTCGCTGCGCAGGAGCTCTACCGGAGCTCGTCGCATCCCCGCGCCCTGCTCCTTCATTCCCGAGCCTCCCCTTGAGCTCCTCTACCTCCGCGCCACAAGTCCCCGCCGTTCCCCGCCGCCTCGCCAAGTCCATGGAGTCGCCACCCCGTGCTCCTTCACCTACAACTCGTCGTTCGAGGACCGGCGCCACCAACCGCGACCTTGAGGCAGGAGACCGCCATGTTTGGCCGCTCAGGTCCCATGGCGCCTGCTCCTGTTTCGAGCAGGGGAACAAGGAGGACAAAGCCCGGCTCCGCTGCCGCTGTACCTCGTCGTGTCTCTGTTGCATCCTCGCGTGACGACCGGAACAGCACCAAGTCGTGGCCTCTTTGCACTTATGATGTTTTGCGTGGACGCGTTCGAAACTGGATTTGGAACCTCAAGCGCCAAGTACCGTGAGCCCGAAGATCTGGGATGCACCAAGCCCCTCGACACCAAGTTCCCCTTCGAACGTGAACGACTACACCCGGTGATGGGACGAGTACCCCGACAACGTGTACCACTATGCCCAAGTACAACTACGTCCACAACGCGCCGTGTACGACTACAACGTGAACAAGTACCATGACGACCTCCGAAGAACTCGGTTTCACCAAGTCCGACTAATGCCGAGATCGCGAGAACCTCTATCGTCGACCCTAGAGCATGCGAGAACGACTACTTCGTCTACTGTCGCGTGAACCACTACTTCCCTCGACGCCCGAGAACGTCTACTTCCACTACTTCCTCTACCCCGCTTGACCCGAAGCGCTCCGATAACGCACGCTTCGAAGGTATAACCCCGAGACGACCGCCGTGAACGAATGCATGTGTGATGTATGAGATGCTCGTGCTTGCACCGTGCTCGATTTGTCGGTGCACGTTGCCCTCTTTTACCTTGTCACCGTCATGTGGGAACTCGGTATCCGAGAGTACCCCACCTTCTATTGCTTGTCTTGCTCCCGCCGCACTTCCGTTTTGCACCGGGATCTCAATCGAGTTACCGGAACCGATATGTTGCCGTGGCATCATTTTCGGATTCGTTGCCGTGGCACCCCTTTTCCCTTCCACCACGGTGACAATGCTTCATAATGCTCATGTCAACTCTTAATAAAAATTGCATAACCTTGGTCATGTCATCCGCATCATGATAACAACAATTAAAATTGTTTAAATTGATGTTTGGTTAAATTTACTCCTATGCCATGTTAAAATGATTTAATTCATAACTAAATAACCGTAACTCCGATTTTAATAAACTTTATATGTAGATGGGGTAGAATTTTGCCTAGTTTATCATGGTGGCATCACTTTGCATGTTAAACAAATCTAAAATTTTGTTTAGGACAGATCAGGACCAAACCTAATATTTGCACATGGGGATTTTTCGGAATTGTTGTTCGTTGCTTCCGGCCTCATTTAACCTTGACTAGATAGGTAGTTTTACTTTGCTTCACCCTGTTGCCATGTTTTAACAACATTTAATATGGTTGGGTACATAACCGAGAGAGAACTAAATAATTGATGTGGTGTTCCGTCAATATGCAACCCGTTGCAGATTGAGCTCCACTTAATTTGTAGGATTGTTTGTGAACTTTGCCATGCCATGCCTCTTTAAACTGGACATGCATCATACTCGATTGTGCATCATGCCATGTTGATGTTTTGGTTGTTTACTATGTTGTTTGCTCTTTTCCGGTGTTTGCTTCTTCGGGTTGGTTCCGATATCGTCGAGTTTGTGAGGATCCGTTCGACTACGCCCGTTTGTCTTCTTCATGGACTCGTTCTTCTTCCTTGCGGGATTTCAGGCAAGATGATCATACCCTCGAAATCACTACTATCTTTGCTATGCTAGTTTGCTCGCTCTTTTGCTATGCCATTGCTACGATGCCTACCACTTGCTTGTCGGCCTCCCAAATTGCCATGTTCAGCCCCTAACCCACCATTGTCCTAGCAAACCGTTGATTGGCTATGTTACCGCTTTGCTCAGCCCCTCTTATAGCGTTGTTAGTTGCAGGTGAAGATTGAAGTTTGTTCCCTATTGGAACATGGAGATCGTTCCTTGCTGGAACATGTTTACTTGTTGGAATATCACTATATATCTTATTTAATTAATGCATCTATATACTTGGTAAAGGGTGGAAGGCTCGGCCTTATGCCTGGTGTTTTGTTCCACTCTTGCCGCCCTAGTTTCCGTTATATCGGTGTTATGTTCCCGGATTTTGCGTCCCTTACGCGGTTGGGTATATGGGAACCCCTTGACAGTTCGCTTTGAATAAAACTCCTCCAGCAAGGCCCAACCTTGGTTTTACCATTTGCCACCTAGCCTCTTTTTCCCTTGGGTTAGGCCAGCCCAAGGGTCATCTTATTTTAACCCCCCCGAGCCAGTGCTTGTCTAAGTCTTGGTCCAACCCAGAGCACCGTGCAGGGCCATCCCTTGGCAACTTGGGTTACGTCGGCTCCGGTACACTTAGCTTATCCGGTGTGCCCTGAGAACGAGATATGTGCAGCTCCTATCGGGATGTCGGCGCATCGGGTGGTCTTGCTGGACTTGTTTTACCTTTGTCGAGGATGTCTTGGAGTACCGGGATACCGAGTCTGATCGGAATGTCTCGGGAGGAGGTCTATTTCTTCGTTGACCGTGAGAGCTTGTCGTGGGCTAAGTTGGGACACCCCTGCAGGGATTTGAACTTTCGAAAGTCGTGCCCGCGGTTATGGGCAGATGGGAATTTGTTAACGTCCGGTTGTAGAAAACCTGAAGTTGACCTTAATTAAAATGAATCAACCGCGTGTGTAACCGTGATGGTCTCTTTCCGGCGGAGTCCGGGAAGTGAACACGGTTGTTGGAGTTATGCTTGACGTAGGTTGTTTAGGATCACTTATTGATCATACTTTTATCGACCGTGCTTTGCCTTCTCTTCTTGCTCTCATTTGCGTATGTTAGCCACCATATATGCTAGTCGCTTGCTGCAGCTCCACCTCATACCTTTTACCTTACCCATAAGCTTAAATAGTCTTGATCGCGAGGGTGCGAGATTGCTGAGTCCCCGTGGCTCACAGATACTTCCAAAACCAGCTTGCAGGTGCCGATGAGACCATGCAGATGACGCTACCAAGCTCAGGAGGAGCTCGATGAAGATCTTGTCCTTTATGTTGTTTCGTTCTAGTTGATCAGTAGTGGAGCCCAGTTGGGGTCGATCGGGGACCTTTGTCGCATTTGGGGTTCTTCTTTTATTTTGGTTCCGTAGTCGGACCATGAGTGTATTTGGTTGATGTAATGCTTTATTTATGTAATTGTTTGAAGTGGCGATTGTAAGCCAACTATGTAACTTTTTCCCCTATTGTATTACATGGGTTGTGTGAAGATTACCTCACTTGCGACATTGCCTTCAATGCGATTATGCCTCTAAGTTGTGCCTCGACACGTGGGAGATATAGTCGCATCGAGGGTGTTACAATCTAGTACTTGGATTTTCATGTGAATCTCAACATGTTACTCTAAATTAATTTTGTTGGGTTATGCTTAATGATGATGCTTAATTGGGATTGAGAATGCTGTCAACCATTCTCAATGTTTAACAACTACCATGATAGTTAAATAAAATTATTCCTTTGAAGTAGGGAAAATTTGGCTTTACGCAAAAACTGTAACCATAGAGCTTTCCACCAGCCAAATATGCATATAGTATAGCTGTTTCATTCCATTACTCTCTATGTGTTACCTTGCCAGCATATTCCATGTGCTGACCCGTTTTTGGGCTGCAACGTTAATGTTGCAGACTTTTCAGACGACGATTAAGGAGTTTTTAGGTCGTGGTTCTATACTCAGTGATGCCGTTGGAGTTGATGGACTCACTTATCTTCCAAGCCTTCCGCTGTTATCGTTATTAGATGGCCTTAAGCCATATTTATTGTAATAAGTTCTCTTTTGAGACACTCGATGTAATAAGTGTGTGGTTGCTACTCTGCTATAAATCCTCCGAGTACTGTGTGGTGTCAGCATTACTGATCCAGGGATGACACCAGAGCACAAAGCTCAGACTGTTTGAGGTCTGGTCGCTACAGAGATGGTATCAGAGCACACGCTGACTGTAGGACACGACCACTAAGGTAAAAGACCTAGATCACTATTCACTCTCTTCTCTTCTGACTTCTCATCTTTTCTACTCTTTAGGATGGCGGATGCAAGGAACAAGGTCAAAAAACCGGATGAAGATACACCCTTTGGGTGACACTTGAAGGAAGTCACTAGATACCTGAACATAGGAGTACCAAGCTTCACGGGAACCTACAACGCCACTTTACCTGAAGAAGAGCGCTGGATGATTCAAGTTCAAGTTCCAGGAAGGACGTTCATGCCAGTCACCGAGCCCATAGAGTTTTCATTTGATGCACCAACTTGGAGTCTAGGAAAGAACTTGATGAACAAAGTGTTTATGGAGTTTTTGGATAAGTTCGTCATAGTGTTCATTGATGATATCCTGGTTTATTCAAAGAATGAAGAGGAACATAAGGAGCATTTGTGTTTGGTACTTGGAAAGCTCAGCGAACATCAATTATATGCCAACTTCAGCAAATGTGAGTTTTGGTTAAAGGAAGTAGGATTCCTCGGACATGTTATATCTGGAGAAGGTATAGCAGTAGATCCCGCTAAAGTTGAAACCATGACCACGTGGGAAGCCCCAACAACAGTTGGAGAGATCCGGAGTTTTCTTGGACTCGCAGGATACTACCGGAGATTTATTGAGAATTTCTCAAAGATTGCGAAGCCTATGACAGAGTTATTAAAGAAGGATACCAAGTTCATATGGACGGAGGAGTGTGAGGCTAGTTTCCAGGAGTTGAAGAAACATTTGGTTACCTCACTAGTGTTGATTTTGCCAGACCAGACCAAAGATTATGAGGTGTACTGCAACGCTTCACGTCGAGGACTTGGAGCAGTGCTTATGCAGGAAGGGAGAGTTGTTTCATATGCCTCAAGACAACTGAAGCCTCATGAGTTGAATTATGCCACGCATGATTTGGAGTTAGCAGCCGTAGTGCATGCGTTGAAAACATGGAGACATTTTCTCATTGGTAATCATTGTGAGGTGTACACGGATCATACGAGTTTGAAGTACATTTTCACCCAGAAGGAGTTGAATCTTAGACAAAGGAGATGGTTGGAGCTTATCAAGGATTATGATATGAAATTGCATTATCACCCCGGAAAGGCTAATGTAGTAGCTGACGCATTAAGCCACAAGAGCCATGTCAATATATTAATGATGGGAGAAATACCAAAGGAGTTAGCAGAAAATCTTCGCGAACTATGTTTGGAAATAGTTCTGAGAGGCTATGTAGCAGCATTGGAGATTCAGTCAAATTTGATAGATAGAATTAAAGAAGCTCAGAAGACTGACAAAGAGATTGCCACCATAAAGGAGAAACTGAGCAAAGGAAAAGCTAAAGGATTTCGTGAGGATGAGCACGACACCCTTTGGTTTGAAGACCGCGTTTACGTGCCCAATGACCCGGAGATCAGGAAGTTGATACTGCAAGAGGCACACGACTCACCATATTCGATTAACCCAGGAAACACCAAGATGTATTTGGATTTGAAGGATATATTCTGGTGGACCAGAATGAAGAAGGATATTGCGGAGTATGTAGTAGTTTATGATGTATGCCAGAGAGTAAAGGCAGAGCATCAGAAGCCAGCAGGATTGTTACAACCATTGCCGATACCCGAATGGAAGTGGGATAAGCTAGGCATGGATTTTATCACGGGATTGCCCAGGACTTGTTCAGGCTATGACTCGATTTGGGTTGTAGTCGATTGATCAATGAAAGTAGCTCATTTCATCCCAGTAAAGACCACTTACACCAATGCAGAGTTGGCAAAGATATACATGACCAGGATCGTATGTTTGCATGGAGTTCCAAGGAGTATCGTATCAGACAGAGGAACCCAGCTTACCTCAATGTTCTGGAAGCAGTTGCACGAAACTTTGGGAACCAAGCTAGAATTCAGTACAGCTTTTCATCCACAGATAGATGGACAGACCGAGAGAGTCAATAAAATTTTGGAGGATATGCTGAGAGCTTGTACGCTAGATTATGGATCTAGTTGGGATGACAATTTGCCATATGCAGAGTTCTCTTACAACAATAGTTACCAAACTAGTTTAAAGATGGCCCCTTTCGAAGCCTTGTACGGAAGGAGGTGCAGGACACCGTTGTCATGGGACGAAGTTGGAGACCGTCAGTTGTTTGTCCTGACTTGATTAAAGAGTCTGAACAGAAGGTGAAGTTGATTCGCGATAGGCTCAAGGTAGCCCAGTCCAGACAGAAGAGTTATGCGGATTCTAAACGCAAGGAGACAGTTTACGAAGTTGGAGATAGAGCTTATCTTCGAGTATCTCCACTTTGGGGAACGAAGCATTTTGGAGTTAAAGGGAAGTTAGAACCACAATTTGTAGGACCATATCGAGTATTCGAACGTATGGGCGAAGTAGCCTACAAGTTGGAATTGCCCAAAGGATTGTCAGGAGTTCAAGATGTGTTCCATGTTTCTCAGCTGAAGAAGTGTCACGAGGAGATGGCTGACATACCGTTGAGAGATACAGTGCCTTAGGAAACTATTCAGTTGGATAACGATTTGACCTATGAGGAGAAGCCAGTTAAGATCCTCGAGTTTGCCAACCGAGTTACTCGCAGCAAGGTTATCAAGTTTTGCAAAGTTCAATGGAGCCACCACTCAGAGGATGAAGCCACCTGGGAGTGAGAGGAAGATTTGTTCGAGGACCACCCTCACCTATTTTCTAGCCAACCCGAATCTCGAGGGCGAGATTCCTCTTAAGGGGGGGGTAGGTTTGTAACATCCCAAATTTTCAATTTGGAATGTTATACATTAGATCATCAATGCATATCATATTTCTTTTGCATTTTGGTTGATCCTAGAAATTCTACGCAACTCAATGACCCACGGAGAGAGTTGGGGATTTCGATATTTTCATATTTGAGTTCTCTCAAATTTTGAGAATAGGATCATTTGATTTTATTTATTTTATCATCAATTATTTCCAATACAGAAATATGAGAGAGGGAATAAAATGACTTTCCTGAAATAAAGAAATATTGAGAATTTAATAATAAAATCAAATAAGCTTTTATTTCGGAGTTTTTCGGTGTTTTATTTGGAATTAGGAAAAAAATGTGTTTTTCAAATTTGCATTTAGGTCCCAAATAAATGTTCACCTTGTGAGGCTTGATTTTAGAAGCCCGTGAAAATTTATTTCAGAAATTTTGGTGTCCGTTTATTATTATTTTTTTCTTTTTTTTCTTTCGAGCGGAATAAACCAGGATATCACCAAACGCAAATGCTCCTTATGTTCCTCTTCATTCTTTGAATAAACCAGGATATCATCAATGAACATTACGACGAACTTATCCAAAAACTCCATAAACACTTTGTTCATCATGTTTATAAAATAGGCAGGTGCGTTAGTCAGACCAAATGACATAACGGTATACTCATACAGCCCATATCTGGTAGTAAAAGCTGTCTTCGGAATATCCTGTTCCCGAATCTTCAACTGGTGGTATCCTGATCGCAGATCGATCTTGGAAAATACCTTAGCTCCTTGCAATCGATCAAACAGATCATTGATCATTGGTAATGGGTACTTGTTCTTGATCGTTACTTCATTCAATCCTCGATAATCAACAACCATCCTTAACGATCCATCCTTCTTCTCTACTAGAAGTACTGGCGATCCCCAAGGAGAAGAACTTGGGCGAATATATCCCTTATCCAGTAACTCCTTAATCTGCTTCTTAATTTCCACCAAATCCTTTGCTGGCATCCTATATGGTCTCTTTGATATTGGCCCTGTGCCTGGCAATAGCTCAATCAAAAACTCAATATCTCTATCCGGTGGCATGCCTGGCAACTCTTCTGGAAATACATCAGGGAATTCCCTTACCACTGGTACTTCCTCCTGCACAACTCCTGTTAGGCAATTTACCTGGGCCCTCTTTGGCACATGCCGGGATACATACTTGATCCTTCTCCCTTCTGGGGTAGTAAGCAAAATTGACTTACTAGCACATTCAATATTCCCTTCATACTTTGATAACCAATCTATGCCTAATATCACATCCAATCCTTGGGATTCCAATACTATTAGGTCTGAGGGAAAAACATAGTTACCAATCCTTAATGGTAACCGATCACACCATAGACTAGCCACATACTCTGCTCCGGGTGAGGTTACTAACATGGGTGACCTAAGGGCTTGGGTTGATAGGTTATACTTATCCACAAATCCCCTTGAGATGTATGAATGCGATGCACCAGTATCAAAAAGAACTAGTGCAGTAAATGACTTAACCAAAAACATACCTATTAGTGCATCGGGCTGAGCTTCAACCTCCTCCACGCTAAAGTGGATCACATGTCCCCTTTAGAAAGGGTTCGGCTTCTTCCCAGAACTTCCATTGCCATTTTGGCCTTCAGGACATTCATTGGCATAATGTCCGGTCTTCGAACACTTATAGCAAGTGACTTGGCTCAAGTCCTTCTTGGCTGGGGTTGAGGGGTTGGTGCTGTTCTGGCTGTTGCTTCCTCCATTGCCATTACCATTCTTGGTGCCATTGTGATTGTGCGCGCTACCTCCTCCATGGGTATGCTGAAAATGTCCCCCTGGTCTAGGGGTAAAACGTGGCTTCTGCTGAGCTCCTGAATTGTACTTTCCTTGTCCATACTTCCTCTTGCGATTCTCAATTTGCTGCTGTTTCCCTTCAATCATAAGAGCACGATCTACCAACTCCTGGTAGTTGTTGAAGGTGGCTACCATCAACTGCATGCTCAACTCATCATTCAGTCCTTCCAGAAACTTCTCTTGCTTAGCTCCATCCGTAGCGACGTCATCTGGGGCATAATGTGCTAACTTACTAAATTCCTCCACATACTGGCCAACTGTCCATCCTCCTTGGCGCAAGTTACGAAACTCACGCTTCTTCATGGCCATAGCTCCTGCTGAAACATGGGCAGTACGGAAACCCTGCTGAAACTGGTCCCATGTGACAGTGTCGACTGGGAAAGTGGCTGTGAAATTCTCCCACCATGATACTGCGGGTCCTTCTAGCTGATGTGCGGCAAACTTCACCTTCTCCGCATCTGTGCATCCTGCTGTGGTCAACTCCCTAGCTGTCTTGCGGAGCCAATCATCTGCTACTATCGGCTCGGTGCCACTGGAAAACACCGGCGGATTCAGCCTAAGAAAACGGGCTAAGTGGTCAACAGGTGGTGGTGGTGGTGGGTTGTGGTTGTTGTTCCCCTGATTCCAATTCTGGACTAGCAACTGCATCAATGAGTTCTGCTGCTGGATCAACTGGGTGAGCTCCGGTGGAAATGCAAATCCGGGGTCACGTCTCAGAGGCATCTGAGGGTTTAGAAAAGATGAGATGTAAGAATAGAGGGGGTCTAAAGAGAAAACACTACCCATATGCATATGAGGCAAAAGCAAACAATTCACTTCATTCAAGCAAACAAGGGCATACAATCGATCTAACTATCGCAAAAGTGCTCGGGCTACTATATTTACATGGTGGACTACTACTACTGAGGAGGTGGTCTACTAGAAATATTCTACGGTCGTTGAATCCATGATATCTGCTCCAGCTTCATCAACATAGTCATCATCGCTACTGTCTGGTTCTGAGTCGGTGCCGTCGATGATGATGTAGTCTTCTGGGTTAATTTCCTTGGGTTCTTCGTCTTCATCTACTGGTGTCGGGCCTCCCATAAATATTCCAATCTTCTTGATCAGGTCATCATTCTTCTCCACCAATACTTCAATTTCTTCTTCATTGTCTTCATGTGTAGCCTTGAGTTCTTCCTCCAGTTCCTTGATTCTAGTCTTAGCCTTCTTCATATATATCATGTCGGCACACATCTGGTTCTCCTGGCGTCGAATGCACTGGTTTAATTCCTGGATAAAAGCTGCGATTGATCTATCTTTCCTGGTGCTGATCATCTCCCAGTGTTCATCTTGGCGCCCACAAATCTCGTAGATAGTATCCTTGAGATCCTTGCGGTAGACTTCTCCAATGCGTCCCATGGCGATGTGAGCTGCCATGCTCTTTCCTAGACTCCAAGTTGGTGCATCAAATGAAAACTCTATGGGCTCGGTGACTGGCATGAACGTCCTTCCTGGAACTTGAACTTGAATCATCCAGCGCTCTTCTTCAGGTAAAGTGGCATTGTAGGTTCCCGTGAAGCTTGGTACTCCTATGTTCAGGTATCTAGTGACTTCCTTCAAGTGTCGTCCAAAGGGTGTATCTTCATCCGGTTGTGTGAACTTGTTCCTTGCATCCGCCATTGAAAGCACAATTGCTCCCTAGGTGGTTTTGATAATTGATGACAACATATCTCTTGTTGGACTAACGTTTTCATCTAGTATGTTTCAGATAAGTTCAACATTGGAGTGGCATGAACTAAAGGTTGTGGGAAGTTCTCCAAGATGCTAAGGACAAAGGATTGGCTAAAGCTTGAAGCTCAAGACTCTTCATTTTACATTTTAGTGATCCAAGATCACATTGAGTCCATAGGAAAAGCCAATACTATCAAGGAGGGATGAGGTGTTGCTTAATGAGCCTTTTGCTCAAGTGCTAAATGATATGCTCCAAAAACCTCAGCTAGTTTCCCACTTCCACATATGACCTAAACCCTAAGCAAAACTCGGACCTACCGATTATTCTTATCCGGCGCCACCGATTTTCACTTGTGATAGCCACTGCCAGAAACCCTAATCGATTCGGTCTCACCGATGGGATCTCGGTCTCATCGAGATGGGCTTGCAAACTCTCTGTTACCTATTGCATTATTCTCGGTCCCACCGAGATATGCAATCAGTCCCACCGACTTTGCTTGGCCAGCTCTCTGTTTCGCTTATTACCCAAATCGGTCCCACCGAGTTTGAGTAATCGGTCAAACCGAGTTTTGGATTTACCCTAACCCTAGCACATCAGTCCCAACGAGTTGATTTAGTCGGTCCCACCAAGATCTCTAACGGTCACTAGGTTTACCTTTTCGGTCCGACCGAGTTTGTTGATTCGGTCCCACCGAGATTGGAAAACTGTGTGTAACGGTTGGATTTTGTGTGGAGGCTATATATATACCCCTCCACGTCCTCTTCATTTGAGAGAGAGCCATCAGAACACATACACCATTCCAACTCATTTGTTCTGAGAGAGAACCACCTACTCATGTGTTGAGACCAAGACATTCCATTCCTACCATATGAATCTTGATCTCTAGCCTTCCCCAAGTTGCTTTCCACTCAAATCTTCTTTCCATCAGATCCAAATCCTATGAGAGAGAGTTGAGTGTTGGAGAGACTATCATTTGAAGCACAAGAGCAAGGAGTTCATCATCAACACACCGTTTGTTACTTCTTGGAGAGTGGTGTCTCCTAGATTGGCTAGGTGTCACTTGGGAGCCTCCGACAAGATTGTGTAGTTGAACCAAGGAGTTTGTAAGGGCAAGGAGATCGCCTACTTCGTGAAGATCTACCGCTAGTGAGGCAAGTCCTTCGTGGGCGATGGCCATTGTGGGATAGACAAGGTTGCTACTTCGTGGACCCTTCGTGGGTGGAGCCCTCGGTGGACTCGCGCAACCGTTACCCTTTGTGGGTTGAAGTCTCCATCAACATGGATGTAGGATAGCACCACCTATCCGAACCACGGGAAAAACATCCGTGTCTCCAATTGCGTTTGAATTCTCCAAACCCTTCCCTTTACATTCTTGCAAGTCGCATGCTTTACCTTCCGCTACCTATATACACTTTGCATACTTGCTTGATATGTATTGTGATTGTTGAAATCATGCTTAAACTCCAGTCAAACCAAAAAAGCTTAAAAATTGCAACTTTGGCATGAAGTGTCTAATCACCCCCCTCTAGACACATCTACTTCAAGGTCCTACAAGTGGTATCAGATCTTTGGTCTCCATTGCCATGGTTTAATCACCATTGGAGGAAGATGGATGTGTCTACTTTAGGGATCTTAGACATAGAGTGCCTATTCTTGATGGAGAGTATTTTCATGAGTTGAAAAATGAGATGCTTGTAATTTTCAATCAATATCATTTAAACAAGTATATTGCTAGCCCTTGTGCACCTCACATTGATCCTTTGCATCCTACCCTAGATGAAGATATTGACATGATTCGCAATCTTAGAACTATTGAGCTCATCATTAGAGGATCGCCCAAAAACTTGATTACTAGTTTGCCTACTCTTAATTGTGCCTATACTATATGGAAATTTCTTGAGGAATGATTTACCGACCATTCCTTGAAAAATTTGGATAAAATTCTCCATAAATCTATTGCCTTGAGTAAGATGAACTCTAGTGATCCTAGCTTTGGTGATTGTCTACTTGAGCTTGCCAATCTCAAGCGAGCTAAAGGAGATGTTGGAATCATTAGTGATATTATATTCGAAGCTATAAGAATTCATAAAAGCGACCATTTTGATGATAATTTATCTAATGAATTACCCTCTCTAGGAAATGATGAGTCACACGATCATGGTGGACATGGATATTATGATGATGATGATGATGATAGTGACTTCAATCTTGATGATGCAATGAGACACTTTGGTCTTATGGCAAATCTTCGTGGATATGAATCAGGAGGAAAGGAATGGGTTCTTGATAGTGGATGTACTGATCATATGACCGGAGATGAAGAGATGTTCCGTGAGCTTGCTGAAAATGACGGCCCTCGAAAATATGTCACCTTTGGTGATAACTCAAAGGGTAAAGTGGTTGTCCTTGGTAAGGTGGCCATCTCACATGATAGTTCCATTCAAAATGTCATGCTCGTTGAATCACTCGGCTACAACTTATTTTCAGTATCTAGACTTGCTGATTTCGGTTTGAATGTCCTATTTACTGAGGTAGATTGCCAAGTATTTCGTCGAGACAATCATAAAATGGTCTTTACCGGTATGCGTAGAGGTGATCTTTACATTGTTGATTTCTCTAAAAAGGCACAACCTAAAACTTGCTTTATTGCTAAATCATCAAAAGGTTGGTTGTGGCATAGACGACTAGGTCATGTTGGCATGAGAAACCTTGACAAGCTTATTAAAGGAAATCATATCCTTGGAGTTAATGATGTCATATTTGATAAGGATAGACTTTGCAGTGCTTGTCAAGCAGGTAAACAGGTCGGAGGAAGGCATCCCGTGAAGAACATCATGACTACAAGGAGGCCACTCGAGCTACTTCATATGGATCTTTTTGGTCCCAACGCCTACAAGAGTCTCGGTGGAAATTCTTTTGGTCTAGTTATAGTTGATGATTTTTCAAGATTTACGTGGGTGTTCTTTCTTAATGACAAGTCGCAGGTTCAGAAGATCTTCAAAAACTTCGCTAGGAAGGCCCAAAATCAGTTTGATGTGAAGATCAAGAAGGATCGGAGTGACAACGGAACGGAGTTCAAGAACGCAAATGTGGACACCTTTCTTGACGAAGAAGGGATTTCACATGAGTTCTCAGCTACGTACACACCTCAACAAAATGGAGTTGTTGAGAGGAAGAACCGGACGCTCATCGAAATGGCAAGAACAATGCTTGATGAATACAAGACGCCGAAGCACTTTTGGGCAAAAGCGGTTGAGATAGCTTGTCACGCAACAAATCGCTTGTATCTTCACAAGCTACTCGGCAAGACGGCATACGAGCTCCTCACCGGTAACAAACCTCAAGTTGGATACTTTCGAGTATTCGGCTCAAAGTGCTACATTCTTGATAAGCATCGTCGTTCAAAGTTTGCTCCTAAATCTCATGAAGGTTTCCTACTTGGTTATGGCTCAAACTCTCACACTTACCGTGTCTACAACAATTTCACCCGAAAGGTTGAAGAGACGGTAGATGTGAAGTTTGATGAATCTAATGGCTCGCAAGTGGAGCAATTGCCAATTGATGTAGGAGACAAAGACCCTTCAGAAGCAATCCAAGACTTGTCCATAGGCAAAGTTCGTCCAACGGAGGTGAAGGAGAGTACTTCATCCTTCCAAGTGGAGGCTTCTACCTCACAACAAGGTGAACCAAGAATTGATATGGAAGCATCCACAAGTGGGACACACCAAGATGAAGAAGACAAGGAAATGCATCAAGACGAACATCAACAACCTCCTTCACCACCATGACAAGACAATGACAACGTCAACAATGAAGAAGGCCAAGAAGAAGAACAAGATGAAGAAAATGTTCAACGAAGACCCAAGCAAAAGCTCTCACGAGTTCGAGCAAGAATCGCCAAAGATCATCCCGTCGAGCAAATCTTCAATGATATACAAATCGGGAGAATCACTCGCTCAAAAACTCGTTTAGCTAACTTTTGTGAAAACTATTCATTCATCTCTAGCATTGAACCTATGAAGGTTGAAGAAGCATTGGAAGATCCGGATTGGATAAACGCCATGCATGAAGAGCTACACAACTTTGAGAAAAACCAAGTTTGGACATTGGTTGAGAAGCCCGACGACAACCACAACATCATTGGTACCAAATGGGTGTTTCGCAACAAGCAAGATGAAGATGGACAAGTGGTTCACAACAAAGCACGTCTCGTTGCCCAAGGATACACACAAGTCGAAGGTATGGACTATGGTGAGACATATGCTCCTGTTGCTAGACTTGAGTCCATCCGCATCTTACTTGCCTATGCTAATCACCATATCATCACCTTGTACCAAATGGACATTAAATGTGCTTTTCTAGATGGTGAAATAGAGGAGGAAGTTTATGTCAAACAACCTCCCGGCTTTGTCAATCCTAAAAAACCTAATCATGTTTACAAACTTCACAAAGCTCTTTATGGTCTTAAACAAGCTCCTAGAGCATGGTATAAATGCTTGACCAAGTTCCTTATTTCAAGCGGTTTTGAAGTTGGTAAAATTGATTCTACTCTTTAACTAAAAGGGTTAATGGATAACTATTTGTATGCCAAATTTATGTTGATGACATCATATTTGGTTCAACTAACCCTCTCTTTAGTGAAAAGTTTGGAAAGCTAATGTCAGAGAAGTTTGAGATGTCTATGATGAGTGAACTCAAATTCTTTCTCGGCTTGCAAATCAAGCAAACTAAGGAAGGTACATTTGTCTCTCAAACGAAGTACACCAAGGACTTATTCAAGAAGTTCAATATGCAAGAATGCAAAGGTATGTCTACACCCATGCCTACTAGTGGACATAATGATTTGACCAAAGATGGTGAACCGGTTGATCAAAAGGTTTATCGCTCTAGGATTGGTTCATTGTTATACCTATGTGCTTCACGTCCTGACATTATGCTAAGTGTGTGCATGTGTGCAAGATATCAAGCTGCCACTAAAGAATGTCATCTTAAGGCCGTGAAAAGGATAGTTAGATACTTAATTCATACACCAAATTTTGGCATTTGGTATCCCAAGAGGTCTTTTTTTGATCTTGTTGGCTATTCTGACTCGGATTATGCTGGAGACAAGGTTGATAGAAAGTCAACTTCGGGTACTTGTCAATTTCTTGGTAGATCTCTTGTGTCTTGGTCTTCCAAGAAACAAAACTCCGTATCCTTATCCACCGCCGAAGCGGAATATATTGCCGCTGGTTCATGTTGTGCTCAATTACTTTGGATGACCCAAACTATTAAATATTATGGGATCTATGTGAAACATGTTCCATTGCTTTGTGACAATGAAAGTGCTATTAAAATTGGTCATAATCCTGTACAACATTCTCGAACTAAGCACATTGAAGTTCGTCATCATTTCATTCGAGATCATGTGGCTAAGGGTGACATTGATCTTAAGCATGTTCGCACCGATAAGAAATTAGCGGATATATTCACTAAACCACTTGATGAGAAAGTGTTTTGCAGGTTGAGAGGAGAATTGAACATCATTGATGCTTTGAACTTGGAGTAGGAACTCCATTGGATACATGCAAGACATGAGCTTATGACTAATCCATGATATATCTCTTATGATGACTATCTTATGTCTTGGATACATTTGTACCTTGCATGTTATCTAACCCATGTAGGTGCTTGGTTGAGTCTAATTCCATGAGATTGCGACTCACTCACATCATGAGCAATCTCTACATCACCAAGTCTCTACACGATGGTGGTTGAAGACAAGGACACACAAAATCATTCAAACATATCCTTTGACAAATTCTATGTTAAGCTTCATGAATGTCATTTTTGGATACACAAGTGCTTTTCCTTGCAAGAACTAATCCATGTAGGTAGGTGAACTCACACTCCAAGTGGTGGTCCCAACTCTTGATGAGCTACATCAACCTTGAGCACCCACACAAGTTCAACTACATGAGCAAGAACCACACCACCACCCAAGGTATGTTATTCCATCTTAGAGAAGCTTTACTCCAAGACATGAGTCAAAGCAACTCAATAAGATGTGAATACATCAAGATGCTTAAACGAAAAATGGTAACCCCATTTGAGCTTAAACGATGAGTATGACCTATGATCAAGTGTTCTCACTTGACTCCTAAGTCAATATACTCTAACATAGGTGACTATGTCACCGCCCAACTCTAGATGAAGTTCTCTTGTATTTCTTCTTTGTGTTATTGCATTTGTGTCATGCATGTTTATCTTCTTTCTCTTTTTCAACTTCATCTAGATCTTTCAGTTTCTTCTCGTTCTTTTTGCTTTTGTTCTGCTTTTTCTGCATTTAATTCCTTGCAAATCCTTCAGGTAATTCATTGCAAATCTTTGTGAGATCCTACATGTCTAGTGAGCTGAGGTGACAAGTGTTTTTCTCTGTGTAAACTCGGTTTCACCGACTTGCAATTTTCGGTCCAACCGAATCTTTTCGGTACCACCGAAATGTGCCACTCGGTGCCACAGACTTTGCAATCAGAAAAATAGTTTGCCACTTGTTCTACATTTCTTCTCATCCAGCTCCACTCAATGAATCTTGTCCTCTACAAGCATCACAATTTTATCCATTGCTTTGTGTTGAGTCTCAAGGACCAAACCTATATGACGGATTCCAGAAAGCCCTTCTTGGAAATTGATGTCAAAGGGGGAGAGAGAGATCACATCAAAGCTTGTAGGAGAGAGATCACATATCAACAAAAGAGAGATCACATCAAAAGGTCTCAAGGACCAAACCTACAAGAGAGAAAGTCTCAAGGATCCCAGATGTTATTAAGGGGAGAGAGAGATCTCCAGGGGGAGAGAAAATACTCAAGGATCCCTGATGCTTGATGATTCAAGAGGAGAGATGTCACATGTCTTTTTAGGGGGAAAGACATGTTCATATGTATCTGTCAGCTCTGATTTTCTGTTCCCTATCTTCTCCCAATATCCCATGTAAGATTCAGGGGGAGCAAGACACCTAAGGGAAAGAAATCAGTCAAATTCATTGCATATCTTTACTCTTGGGGACATGTCTAATCCAATGTGGTACCTAGTACTTACTCTCTACATGTCATCCCAGTCTTGGTATTCTTGTGGTTTCTTTTGTTTGCTCTGGCCAGTGGATGTACCTGTGTTATCTAACCTTGCTTGTACAGGTTCTTTCCATCCTAAGCCAACTTAAGACTACAAGGTAAGTGTTGCATCAAAATCATGAGTATGAGGAATTCTTGCTTATGTACATACTGTTTGCAAGAAGACTCATGAGCATGAAGGTATTTTCCTTAATAATCTTTTGCTCTGATGCATATGGCCAAGATACATGTAACACATTGCCTACTCTATCATGATTATGCTCTCACAGGCTGCTATATTTTATATTCATATGATTGCATACATGTGGGGGAGCCTATGTTGTTACATGTCCTTCCAAAGCTTTACTAGCTGTTCTTTATATCTTTATCTAAAGCTTTGATGTATGTTGCCATCAATTACCAAAAAGGGGGAGATTGAAATCACAAGTGCTCCCTAGGTGGTTTTGATAATTGATGACAACATATCTCTTGTTGGACTAACATTTTCATCTAGTATGTTTCAGATAAGTTCAACAATGGAGTGGCATGAACTAAAGGTTGTGGGAAGTTCTCCAAGATGCTAAGGACAAAGGATTGGCTAAAGCTTGAAGCTCAAGACTCTTCATTTTACATTTAAGTGACCCAAGATCACATTGAGTCCATAGGAAAAGCCAATACTATCAAGGAGGGATGAGGTGTTGCTTAATGAGCCTCTTGCTCAAGTGCTAAATGATATGCTCCAAAAACCTCTGCTACTTTCCCACTTCCACATATGACCTAAACCCTAAGCCAAACTCGGACCTACCGATTATTCTTATCCGGCGCCACCGAGTTTCACTTGTCATAGCCACTGCCAGAAACCCTAATCCATTCGGTCTCACCAATGGGATCTCGGTCTCACCGAGATGGGCTTGCAAACTCTCTGTTACCTATTGCATTATTCTCGGTCCCACCGAGATATGCAATCGGTCCCACCGAGTTTGCTTGGCCAGCTCTCTGTTTCGCTTATTACCCAAATCGGTCCCACCAAGTTTGAGTAATCGGTCAAACCGAGTTTTGGATTTACCCTAACCCTAGCACATCGGTCCCACCGAGTTGATTCAGTCGGTCCCACCGAGATCTCTAACGGTCACTAGGTTTACCTTTTCGGTCCGACCGAGTTTGTTGATTCGGTCCCACCAAGATTGGAAAATTGTGTGTAACGGTTCGATTTTGTGTGGAGGCTATATATATACCCCTCCACCTCCTCTTCATTTGAGAGAGAGCCATCAGAACACATACACCATTCCAACTCATTTGTTCTGAGAGAGAACCACCTACTCATGTGTTGAGACCAAGACATTCCATTCCTACCATATGAATCTTGATCTCTAGCCTTCCCCAAGTTGCTTTCCACTCAAATCTTCTTTCCATCAGATCCAAATCCTATGAGAGAGAGTTGAGTGTTGGGGAGACTATCATTTGAAGTAGAAGAGCAAGGAGTTCATCATCAACACACCGTTTGTTACTTCTTGGAGAGTGGTGTCTCCTAGATTGGCTAGGTGTCACTTGGGAGCCTCCGACAAGATTGTGGAGTTGAACCAAGGAGTTTGTAAGGGCAAGGAGATCGCCTACTTCATGAAGATCTACCGCTAGTGAGGCAAGTCCTTCATGGGCGATGGCCATGGTGGGATAGACAAGGTTGCTACTTTGTGGACCCTTCGTGGGTGGAGCCCTCCGTGGACTCGCGCAACTGTTACCCTTCGTGGGTTGAAGTCTCCATCAACGTGGATGTAGGATAGCACCACCTATCCGAACCACGGGAAAAACATCCGTGTCTCCAATTGCGTTTGAATTCTCCAAACCCTTCCCTTTACATTCTTGCAAGTCGCATGCTTTACCTTCCGCTGCCTATATACACTTTGCATACTTTCTTGATATGTATTGTGATTGTTGAAATCATGCTTAAACTCCACTCAAACCGAAAAAGTTTAAAAATTGCAACTTTGGCATGATGTGTCTAATCACCCCCCTCTAGACACATCTACTTCAAGGTCCTACAGCCATCCTAAAGAGTAGAAAAGATGAGAAGTCAGAAGAGAAGAGAGTGAATAGTGATCTAGGTCTTTTAGCTTAGTGGTCGTGTTCTACAGTCAGCGTGTGCTTTGATACCATCTCTGTAGCGACCAGACCTCAAACAGTCTGAGCTTTGACCCCATGGCGATGTGAGCTGCCATGCTCTTTCCTAGACTCCAAGTTGGTGCTTCAAATGAAAACTCTATGGGCTCGGTGATTGGCATGAACGTCCTTCCTGGAACTTGAACTTGAATCATCCAGCGCTCTTCTTCAGGTAAAGTGGCGTTGTAGGTTCCCGTGAAGCTTGGTCCTCCTATGTTCAGGTATCTAGTGACTTCCTTCAAGTGTCGTCCAAAGGGTGTATCTTCATCCGGTTGTGTGAACTTGTTCCTTGCATCCGCCATCCTAAAGAGTAGAAAAGATGAGAAGTCAGAAGAGAAGAGAGTGAATAGTGATCTAGGTCTTTTAGCTTAGTGGTCGTGTTCTACAGTCAGCGTGTGCTTTGATACCATCTCTGTAGCGACCAGACCTCAAACAGTCTGATCTCTGTGCTCCGGTGTCATCCCTGGATCAGTAATGCTGACACCACACAGTACTCGGAGGATTTATAGCAGAGTAGCAATCACACACTTATTACATCGAGTGTCTCAAATGAGAACTTATTACAATAAATATGGCTTAAGGCCATCTAATAACGATAACAGAGGAAGGCTTGGAAGATAAGTGAGTCCATCAACTCCAACGGCATCACTGAGTATAGAACCACGACCTAAAAACTCCTTAATCGTCGTCTGAAAAGTCTGCAATATTAACATTGTTACCCGAAAACGGGTCGGCACATGGAACATGCTGGCAAAGTAACACATAGAGAGTAATGGAATGAAACAGCTATACTATATGCATATTTGGCTGGTGGAAAGCTCTATGGTTACAGTTTTTTGCGTAAAGCCAATTTTCCCTACTTCAAAGGAATAATTTTATTTAACTATCATGGTAGTTGTTGAACATTGAGAATGGTTGACAGCATTCTCAATCCCAATTAAGCATCATCATTAAGGATAACCCAACAAAATTAATTTAGAGTAACATGTTGAGATTCACATGAAAATCCAAGTACTAGATACTCAAGATGTCCATAACCAGGGACACGACTAACCATGATTAGTTTGTTACACTCTGCAGAGGTTTGCACACTTTTCCCCACAAGACTTGATCGCCTCCGTTTGGTTTCTCGCACTACAGGGTGTTTGAGAAGATGGATGACCGAGACATAGTCTTTCAGAAGCACTAGCACGTTACGATCGGGTAGACCGTACCACCTACATCCCCTACATCTGCTAGTCTACCACTGTAAGAGTTCGCACAACTTAGTCAACTATGCTAGAGCCCATAATAACTTGTGGCTGCACACGGAAGTTTCTAGTATGAATAGTCTTATGATCCCTTTGAGCCTGGGTGGCGGTCCAAAAGAAAACAGGCAAGTCCTGGAATACCCAGGTGCCTCAATCCACCCAGATGTGTGTTTAAGTTGCCACCTTAGATAAACCATTAATTAACAATCTCACATCTGTCAACGGATTTCACTCACCCAAACCACGTCTACTAGCATAGCATGGCATGATAAGCAAACGTAGAAGTAACTCCCAAAGGTTTGAAAATAACTGGTAATAGGTACTACCTCATCTACTTCCCATCCCACAATTTAATTAGATCCTAATCATGCAATGTGTGTGGATGAATCTAATGCAATAAAACTGGGTAGTAGAGAAGGTATGATCAAAGTGTTACTTGCCTTGCTGATGATCCGGGAAACCTAGCGATTCGAAGTAACAGGCGGCACACTCCGGATATTCTATCGCAAACAAACAAATGAGCATACAATAAGTACTCATCTAATGCACAGGTAAAACTCAAATAAGAGATCTAACCAGAAAGTTCAACTTAAGAACTCCGGTTGGCAAAAGAATCAAACCGAACAAAGCAACGAAAGACAAACGGCGAAAGAAAACAACTTCGTTCTAGCAATCTGGATCTAGGGCAAAATTTACAGTAGCAAAATCTTGTTTAGGTTGGTTAAATGGATAGAGGGTTTCGAGACGAATCCCTAGGCGCTAGAATTGCCTGATTCCGATAAACGAGCGAAAAGATAAACTAAAACGAAAATCGGATCAGAAATCGCGATAAAAAAATCACGGATTTAATCCGAGAAAAAGAAAAACGAAGAATAGATTAACGAACGAACGTTTGTTATCTGAAACTAAACGATGAACGCGTTCGTAAAACGAACGAATCGGTGAACGTTCACTACTTAAATAAACCAGAGAAAAAAAATAAACCGATCTAGGGTGTCGAAAAAAAACCAAGGCGGTTTTTTTAAAAAAACCGAACGGCAAACGGCGGCGGCTATACCTCCGGCGAGGTACTCCGGCGGCGGCGGCTATGCGGGGCGGCGCAGCAGCGGCAGCGGCGGCGGCAGTAGCGCAGGCGGCGGGGCGGCTGCGGCTTGGCGGGCGGCAGCAGCAGCGCAGGCGGCGGGGCGGTTGCGGCTTGGCGGGCAGGGGGGCGGGGTGAGGTGAGGGGCGGCGGGGCGGCTCGGTATTTAAGGGAGGGAGGGGGTGCTGCCTTGGGGGAGGGGCACGGCGGCGGCCCCGAGCCGGACTTGGGCGGCGACGCGGCTCCGGTCTCCTAGAGGGAGACGCAGGCGGCGGGGTGGGCCGTCGGCTGGGCCTTGGCCCAGTCGGCGTGCGGCGTGTTTTTTTTAAATATTCGGCTCGGAAGAAAAGAAAAAAGAAAAAAAAAACTAAACGGACTCCAAAATTTCCGAAATAAGTTTTCATGGGCTTCTAAAATCAAGCCTCACAAGGTGAACATTTATTTGGGACCTAAATGCAAATAAAACACCGAAAAACTCCGAAATAAAAGCTTATTTGATTTTATTATTAAATCCTCAATATTTCTTTATTTCGGGAAAGTCATTTTATTCCCTCTCTCATATTTCTGTATTAGAAATAATTGATGATAAAATAAATAAAATCAAATGATCTTATTCTCAAAATTTGAGAGAACTCAAATATGAAAATATCGAAATCCCCAACTCTCTCCGTGGGTCATTGAGTTGCGTAGAATTTCTAGGATCAACCAAAATGCAAAAGAAATATGATATGCATTGATGATCTAATGTATAACATTCCAAATTGAAAATTTGGGATGTTACAAACCTACCCCCCTTAAGATGAATCTCGCCCTCGAGATTTGGGTTGGCTAGAAAATAGGTGAGGGTGGTCCTTGAACAAATCTTCCTCTCGCTCCCAGGTGGCTTCATCCTCTGAGTGGTGGCTCCACTGAACTTTGCAAAACTTGATAACCTTGCTGCGAGTAACTCGGTTGGCAAACTCGAGGATCTTAACTGGCTTCTCCTCGTAGGTCAAATAGTTATCCAACTGAATAGTTTCCAAAGGCATTGTATCTCTCAACGGTATGTCAGCCATCTCCGCGTGACACTTCTTCAGCTGAGAAACGTGGAACACATCATGAACTCCTGAGAATCCTTCGGGCAATTCCAACTTGTAGGCTACTTCCCCCATACGTTCCAATACTCGATATGGTCCTACAAATCGTGGTGCTAACTTCCCTTTAACTCCAAAACGCTTCATTCCCCGAAGTGGAGATACTCGAAGATAAGCTCTTTCTCCAACTTCGTAAACTGTCTCCTTGCGTTTAGAATCCGCATAACTCTTCTGTCTGGACCGGGCTACCTTGAGCCTATCGCGAATCAACTTCACCTTCTGTTCAGACTCTTTAATCAAGTCAAGACCAAACAACTGACGGTCTCCAACTTCGTCCCATGACAACGGTGTCCTACAGCTCCTTCCGTACAAGGCTTCAAAAGGGGTCATCTTTAAACTGGTTTGGTAACTGTTGTTGTAAGAGAACTCTGCATATGGCAAATTGTCGTCCCAACTAGATTCATAATCTAGCACACAAGCTCTCAGCATATCCTCCAAAATTTGATTGACTCTCTCGGTCTGTCCATCTGTCTGTGGATGAAAAGCTGTACTGAATTCTAGCTTGGTTCCCAAAGTTTCGTGCAACTGCTTCCAGAACTTTGAGGTAAACTGGGTTCCTCTATCTGATACGATACTCCTTGGAACTCCATGCAGACATACGATCCTGGTCATGTATATCTTTGCCAACTTAGCACTGGTGTAAGTGGTCTTTACTGGGATGAAATGAGCTACTTTCGTCAATCGATCGACTACAACCCAAATCGAGTCATAGCCTGAATGAGTCCTGGGCAATCCCGTGATAAAATCCATGCCTAGCTTATCCCACTTCCATTCGGGTATCGGCAATGGTTGTAACAATCCTGCTGGCTTCTGATGCTCTGCCTTTGCTCTCTGGCATACATCACAAACTGCTACATACTCCGCAATATCCTTCTTCATTCCAGTCCACCAAAAAATATCCTTCAAATCCAAATACATCTTGGTGTTTCCTGGGTGAATCGAATATGGTGAGTCGTGTGCCTCTTGCAGTATCAACTTCCTGATCTCCGGGTCATTGGGCACGTAAACACGGTCTTCAAACCATAGGGTGTCATGCTCATCCTCACGAAATCCTTTAGCTTTTCCTTTTCTCAGTTTCTCCTTTATGGCGGCAATCTCTTTGTCAGTCTTCTGAGCTTCTTTGATTCTATCCATCAAAGTTGACTGAATCTCCAATGCTGCTACATAGCCTCTCGGAACTATTTCCAAACATAGTTCACGAAGATTTTCTGCTAACTCTTTGGGTATTTCTCCCGTCATTAATGTATTGACATGGCTCTTGTGGCTTAATGCATCAGCTACTACATTAGCCTTTCCGGGGTGATAATGCAATTTCATATCATAATCCTTGATAAGCTCCAACCATCTCCTTTGTGTGAGATTCAACTCCTTCTGGGTGAAAATGTACTTCAAACTCTTATGATCCGTGTACACCTCATAATGATTACCAATGAGAAAATGTCTCCAGGTTTCAAGGCATGCACTACGGCTACTAACTCCAAATCATGCGTGGCATATGTCAACTCATGAGGCTTCAGTTGTCTTGAGGCATATGAAACAACTCTCCCTTCCTACATAAGCACTGCTCCAAGTCCTCGACGTGAAGCGTCGCAGTACACCTCATAATCTTTGGTCTAGTCTGGCAAAATCAACACTGGTGAGGTAACCAAATGTTTCTTCAACTCCTGGAAACTAGCCTCACACTCCTCTGTCCATATGAACTTGGTATCCTTCTTTAATAACTCTGTCATAGGCTTCGCAATCTTTGAGAAATTCTCAATAAATCTCCGGTAGTATCCTGTGAGTCCAAGAAAACTTCGGATCTCTCCAACTGTTGTTGCGGCTTCTCACGTGGTCACGGTTTCAACTTTAGCGGGATCTACTGCTATACCTTCTCCAGATATAACATGTCCGAGGAATCCTACTTCCTTCAACCAAAGCTCACATTTGCTGAACTTGGCATATAATTGATGTTCTCTGAGCTTTCCAAGTACCAAACGCAAATGCTCCTTATGTTCCTCTTCATTCTTCGAATAAACCAGGATATCATCAATGAACACTACGACGAACTTATCCAAAAACTCCATAAACACTTTTTTCATCATGTTCATAAAATAGGCAGGTGCGTTAGTCAGACCAAATGACATAACGGTATAATCATACAGCCCATATCTGGTAGTAAAAGCTGTCTTCGGAATATCCTGTTCCCGAATCTTCAACTGGTGGTATCCTGATCGCAGATCGATCTTGGAAAATACCTTAGCTCCTTGCAATCGATCAAACAGATCGTTGATCATTGGTAGTGGGTACTTGTTCTTGATCGTTACTTCATTCAATCCTTGATAATCAACAACCATCCTTAACGATCCATCCTTCTTCTCCACTAGAAGTACTGGCGATCCCCAAGGCGAAGAACTTGGGCGAATATATCCCTTATCCAGTAACTCCTTAATCTGCTTCTTAATTTCCACCAAATCCTTTGCTGGCATCCTATATGGCCTCTTTGATATTGGCCCTGTGCCTGGCAATAGCTCAATCAAAAACTCAATATCTCTATCCGGTGGCATGCCTGGCAACTCTTCGGGAAATACATCAGGGAATTCCCTTACCACTGGTAGTTCCTCCCGCACAACTCCTGTTAGGCAATTTACCTGGGCCCTCTTTGGCACATGCCGGGATACATACTTGATCCTTCTCCCTTCTGGGGTAGTAAGCAAAATTGACTTACTAGCACATTCAATATTCCCTTCATACTTTGATAACCAATCCATGCCTAATATCACATCCAATCCTCGAGATTCCAATACTATTAGGTCTAAGGGAAAAACAGAGTTACCAATCCTTAATTGTAACCGATCACACCATAGACTAGCCACATACTCTGCTCCAGGTGAGGTTATTAACATGGGTGACCTAAGGGCTTGGGTTGATAGGTTATACTTATCCACAAATCCCCTTGAGATGTATGAATGCGATGCACCATTATAAAAAAGAACTAGTGAAGTAAATGACTTAACCAAAAACTTGCCTATTACTGCATCGGGCTGAGCTTCAACCTCCTCCACACTAAAGTGGTTCACCTGTCCCCTGTTGAAAGGGTTCGGCTTCTTCCCAGAACTTCCATTCCCATTTTGGCCTTGAGGACATTCATTGGCATAATGTCCGGTCTTCGAACACTTATAGCAAGTGACTTGGCTCAAGTCCTTCTTGGATGGGGTTGAGGGGTTGGTGCAGTTCTGGCCGTTGCTTCCTCCATTGCCATTACCATTCTTGGTGCCATTGTGATTGTGCGTGCTACCTCCTCCATGGGTATGCTGAAAATGTCCTCCTGGTCTAGGGGTAAAACGTGGCTTCTGCTGAGCTCCTGAATTGTACTTTCCTTGTCCATACTTCCTCTTGCGATTCTCAATTTGCTGCTGCTGCCCTTCAATCATAACAGCACGATCTACCAACTCCTGGTAGTTGTTGAAGGTGGCTACCATCAACTGCATGCTCAACTCATCATTCAGTCCTTCCAGAAACTTCTCTTGCTTAGCTGCATCCGTAGCGACGTCATCTGGGGCATAACGTGCTAACTTACTAAATTCCTCCACATACTGGCCAACTGTCCGTCCTCCTTGGCCCAAGTTATGAAACTCACGCTTCTTCATGGCCATAGCTCCTGCTGAAACATGGGCACTACGGAAAGCCTGCTAAAACTGGTCCCATGTGACAGTGTCGACTAGGAAAGTGGCTGTGAAATTCTCCCACCATGAAGCTGCGGGTCCTTCTAGCTGATGTGTGGCAAACTTCACCTTCTCCGCATCTGTGCGTCCTGCTGTGGTCAACTCCCTAGCTGTCTTGCGGAGCCAATCATCTGCTACTATCGGCTCGGTGCTATTGGAAAACACCGGCAGATTCAGGCTAAGAAAACGAGCTAAGTGGTCAACAGGTGGTGGTGGTGGTGGGTTGTTGTTGTTGTTGTTCCCCTGATTCTGATTCTGGATTAGCAACTGCATCAATGTGTTCTGCTGCTGGATCAACTGGGTGAGCTCCGGTGGAAATGCAAATCCGGGGTCACGTCTCGGAGGCATCTGAGGGTTTAGAAAAGATGAGATGTAAGAACATAGGGGGTCTAAAGAGAAAACACTACCCATATGCACATGAGGCAAAAGCAAACAATTCACTTCATTCAAGCAAACAAGGGCATACAATCGATCTAACTATTGCAAAAGTGCTCGGGCTACTATATTTACATGGTGGACTACTACTACTGAGGAGGTGGTCTACTAGAAATATTCTTCGGTCGTTGACTCCATGATATCTGCTCCAGCTTCATCAACATAGTCATCATCGCTACTGTCCTGTTCCGTGTCGGTGCCGTCGATGATCATGTAGTCTTCTGGGTTAATTTCCTTGGGTTCTTCGTCTTCATCTACTGGTGTCGGGCCTCCCATAAATATTCCAATCTTCTTGATCAGGTCGTCATTCTTCTCCACCAATACTTCAATTTCTTCTTCATAATCTCCACGTGTAGCCTTGAGTTCTAACTCCAGTTCCTTGATTCTAGTCTTAGCCTTCTTCAGATCTATCATGTCGGCACACATCTGGTTCTCCTGGCGTCGCATGTGCTGGTTTAATTCCTGGATAAAAGCTGCGATTGATCTATCTTTCCTGGTGCTGATCATCTCCCAGTGTTCATCTCGGCGCCCACAAATCTGGTAGATAGTATCCTTGAGATCCTTGCGGTAGACTTCTCCAATGCGTCCCATGGCGATGTGAGCTGCCATGCTCTTTCCTAGACTCCAAGTTGGTGCTTCAAATGATAACTCTATGGGCTCGGTGATTGGCATGAACGTCCTTCCTGGAACTTGAACTTGAATCATCCAGCGCTCTTCTTCAGGTAAAGTGGCGTTGTAGGTTCCCGTGAAGCTTGGTCCTCCTATGTTCAGGTATCTAGTGACTTCTTTCAAGTGTCGTCCAAAGGGTGTATCTTCATCCGGTTGTGTGAACTTGTTCCTTGCATCCGCCATCCTAAAGAGTAGAAAAGATGAGAAGTCAGAAGAGAAGAGAGTGAATAGTGATCTAGGTCTTTTAGCTTAGTGGTCGTGTTCTACAGTCAGCGTGTGCTTTGATACCATCTCTGTAGCGACCAGACCTCAAACAGTCTGATCTCTGTGCTTCGGTGTCATCCCTGGATCAGTAATGCTGACACCACACAGTACTCGGAGGATTTATAGCAGAGTAGCAATCACACACTTATTACATCGAGTGTCTCAAATAAGAACTTATTACAATAAATATGGCTTAAGGCCATCTAATAACGATAACAGAGGAAGGCTTGGAAGATAAGTGAGTCCATAACCAGGGACACGACTAACCATGATTAGTTTGTTACACTCTGCAGAGGTTTGCACACTTTTCCCCACAAGACTTGATCGCCTCCGTTTGGTTTCTCGCACTATAGGGTGTTTGAGAAGACGGATGACCGAGACATAGTCTTTCAGAAGCACTAGCACGTTACGATCGGGTAGACCGTACCACCTACATCCCCTACATCTGCTAGTCTACCACTGTAAGAGTTCGCACAACTTAGTCAACTATGCTAGAGCCCATAATAACTTGTGGCTGCACACGGAAGTTTCTAGTATGAATAGTCTTATGATCCCTTTGAGCCTGGGTGGCGGTCCAAAAGAAAACAGGCAAGTCCTGGAATACCCAGGTGCCTCAATCCACCCAGATGTGTGTTTAAGTTGCCACCTTAGATAAACCATTAATTAACAATCTCACATCTGTCAATGGATTTCACTCACCCAATCCACGTCTACTAGCATAGCATGGCATGATAAGCAAACGTAGAAGTAACTCCCAAAGGTTTGAAAATAACTGGTAATAGGTACTACCTCATCTACTTCCCATCCCACAATTTAATTAGATCCTAATCATGCAATGTGTGTGGATGAATCTAATGCAATAAAACTGGGTAGTAGAGAAGGTATGATCAAAGTGTTACTTGCCTTGCTGATGATCCGGGAAACCTAGCGATTCGAAGTAACAGGCGGCGCACTCCGGATATTCTATCGCAAACAAACAAATGAGCATACAATAAGTACTCATCTAATGCACAGGTAAAACTCAAATAAGAGATCTAACCAGAAAGTTCAACTTAAGAACTCCGGTTGGCAAAAGAATCAAACCGAACGAAGCAACGAAAGACAAACGGCGAAAGAAAACAACTTCGTTCTAGCAATCTGGATCTAGGGCAAAATTTACAGTAGCAAAATCTTGTTTAGGTTGGTTAAATGGATAGAGGGTTTCGAGACGAATCCCTAGGCGCTAGAATTGCCTGATTCCGATAAACGAGCGAAAAGATAAACTAAAACGAAAATCGGATCAGAAATCGCGATAAAAAAATCACGGATTTAATCCGAGAAAAAGAAAAACGAAGAATAGATTAACGAACGAACGTTTGTTATCTGAAACTAAACGATGAACGCGTTCGTAAAATGAACGAATCGGTGAACGTTCACTACTTAAATAAACCAGAGAAAAAAAATAAACCAATCTAGGGTGTCGAAAAAAAACCAAGGCGGTTTTTTTAAAAAAAACCGAACGGCAAACGGCGGCGGCTATACCTCCGGCGAGGTACTCCGGCGGCGGTGGCTATGCGGGGCGGCGGGGCGGCGCAGCAGCGGCAGCGGCGGCAGTAGCGCAGACGGCGGGGCGGCTGCGGCTTGGCGGGCGGCAGCAGCAGCGCAGGCGGCGGGGCGGCTGCGGCTTGGCGGGCAGGGGGGCGGGGTGAGGTGAGGGGCGGCGGGGCGGCTCGGTATTTAAGGGAGGGAGCGGGTGCTGCCTTGGGGGAGGGGCACGGCGGTGGCCCCGAGCCGGACTTGGGCGGCGACGCGGCTCTGGTCTCCTAGAGGGAGACGCAGGCGGCGGGGTGGGCCGTCGACTGGGCCTTGGCCCAGTCGTCGCGCGGCGCGTTTTTTTAAATATCCGGCTCGGAAGAAAAGAAAAAAGAAAAAAAATACTAAACGGACTCCAAAATTTCCGAAATAAGTTTTCATGGGCTTCTAAAATCAAGCCTCACAAGGTGAACATTTATTTGGGACCTAAATGCAAATAAAACACCGAAAAACTCCGAAATAAAAGCTTATTTGATTTTATTATTAAATCCTCAATATTTCTTTATTTCGGGAAAGTCATTTTATTCCCTCTCTCATATTTCTGTATTAGAAATAATTGATGATAAAATAAATAAAATCAAATGATCTTATTCTCAAAATTTGAGAGAACTCAAATATGAAAATATCGAAATCCCCAACTCTCTCCGTGGGTCATTGAGTTGCGTAGAATTTCTAGGATCAACCAAAATGCAAAAGAAATATGATATGCATTGATGATCTAATGTATAACATTCCAAATTGAAAATTTGGGATGTTACAAACCTACCCCCCTTAAGATGAATCTCGCCCTCGAGATTCGGGTTGGCTAGAAAATAGGTGAGGGTGGTCCTTGAACAAATCTTCCTCTCGCTCCCAGGTGGCTTCATCCTCTGAGTGGTGGCTCCACTGAACTTTGCAAAACTTGATAACCTTGCTGCGAGTAACTCGGTTGGCAAACTCGAGGATCTTAACTGGCTTCTCCTCGTAGGTCAAATAGTTATCCAACTGAATAGTTTCCATAGGCATTGTATCTCTCAACGGTATGTCAGCCATCTCCGCGTGACACTTCTTCAGCTGAGAAACGTGGAACACATCATGAACTCCTGACAATCCTTCGGGCAATTCCAACTTGTAGGCTACTTACGTTCCAATACTCGATATGGTCCTACAAATCGTGGTGCTAACTTCCCTTTAACTCCAAAACGCTTCATTCCCCGAAGTGGAGATACTCGAAGATAAGCTCTTTCTCCAACTTCGTAAACTGTCTCCTTGCGTTTAGAATCCGCATAACTCTTCTGTCTGGACCGGGCTACCTTGAGCCTATCGCGAATCAACTTCACCTTCTGTTCAGACTCTTTAATCAAGTCAGGACCAAACAACTGACGGTCTCCAACTTCGTCCCATGACAACGGTGTCCTACAGCTCCTTCCGTACAAGGCTTCAAAAGGGGTCATCTTTAAACTGGTTTGGTAACTGTTGTTGTAAGAGAACTCTGCATATGGCAAATTGTCGTCCCAACTAGATCCATAATCTAGCACACAAGCTCTCAGCATATCCTCCAAAATTTGATTGACTCTCTCGGTCTGTCCATCTGTCTGTGGATGAAAAGCTGTACTGAATTCTAGCTTGGTTCCCAAACTTTCGTGCAGCTGCTTCCAGAACTTTGAGGTAAACTGGGTTCCTCTATCTGATATGATACTCCTTGGAACTCCATGCAGACATACGATCCTGGTCATGTATATCTTTGCCAACTTAGCACTGGTGTAAGTGGTCTTTACTGGGATGAAATGAGCTACTTTCGTCAATCGATCGACTACGACCCAAATCGAGTCATAGCCTGAATGAGTCCTGGGCAATCCCGTGATAAAATCCATGCCTAGCTTATCCCACTTTCATTCGGGTATTGGCAATGGTTGTAACAATCCTGCTAGCTTCTGATGCTCTGCCTTTGCTCTCTGGCATACATCACAAACTGCTACATACTCCGCAATATCCTTCTTCATTCCGGTCCACCAAAAAATATCCTTCAAATCCAAATACATCTTGGTGTTTCCTGGGTGAATCGAATATGGTGAGTCGTGTACCTCTTGCAGTATCAACTTCTTGATCTCCGGGTCATTGGGCACGTAAACGCGGTCTTCAAACCATAGGGTGCCGTGCTCATCCTCACGAAATCCTTTAGCTTTTCCTTTGCTCAGTTTCTCCTTTATGGCGGCAATCTCTTTGTCAGTCTTCTGAGCTTCTTTGATTCTATCCATCAAAGTTGACTGAATCTCCAATGCTGCTACATAGCCTCTCGGAACTATTTCCAAACATAGTTCACGAAGATTTTCTGCTAACTCTTTGGGTATTTCTCCCGTCATTAATGTATTGACATGGCTCTTGCGGCTTAATGCATCAGCTACTACATTAGCCTTTCCGGGGTGATAATGCAATTTCATATCATAATCCTTGATAAGCTCCAACCATCTCCTTTGTGTGAGATTCAACTCCTTCTGGGTGAAAATGTACTTCAAACTCTTATGATCCGTGTACACCTCATAATGATTACCAATGAGAAAATGTCTCCAGGTTTCAAGGCATGCACTACGGCTACTAACTCCAAATCATGCGTGGCATATGTCAACTCATGAGGCTTCAGTTGTCTTGAGGCATATGAAACAACTCTCCCTTCCTGCATAAGCACTGCTCCAAGTCCTCGACGTGAAGCGTCGCAGTACACCTCATAATCTTTGGTCTAGTCTGGCAAAATCAACACTGGTGAGGTAACCAAATGTTTCTTCAACTCCTGGAAACTAGCCTCACACTCCTCTGTCCATATGAACTTGGTATCCTTCTTTAATAACTCTGTCATAGGCTTCGCAATCTTTGAGAAATTCTCAATAAATCTCCTGTAGTATCCTGTGAGTCCAAGAAAACTCCGGATCTCTCCAACTGTTGTTGCGGCTTCTCACGTGGTCACGGTTTCAACTTTAGCGGGATCTACTGCTATACCTTCTCCAGATATAACATGTCCGAGGAATCCTACTTCCTTCAACCAAAGCTCACATTTGCTGAACTTGGCATATAATTGATGTTCTCTGAGCTTTCCAAGTACCAAACGCAAATGCTCCTTATGTTCCTCTTCATTCTTCGAATAAACCAGGATATCATCAATGAACACTATGACGAACTTATCCAAAAACTCCATAAACACTTTTTTCATCATGTTCATAAAATAGGCAGGTGCGTTAGTCAGACCAAATGACATAACGGTATAATCATACAGCCCATATCTGGTAGTAAAAGCTGTCTTCGGAATATCCTGTTCCCGAATCTTCAACTGGTGGTATCCTGATCGCAGATCGATCTTGGAAAATACCTTAGCTCCTTGCAATCGATCAAACAGATCGTTGATCATTGGTAGTGGGTACTTGTTCTTGATCATTACTTCATTCAATCCTTGATAATCAACAACCATCCTTAACGATCCATCCTTCTTCTCCACTAGAAGTACTGGCGATCCCCAAGGCGAAGAACTTGGGCGAATATATCCCTTATCCAGTAACTCCTTAATCTGCTTCTTAATTTCCACCAAATCCTTTGCTGGCATCCTATATGGTCTCTTTGATATTGGCCCTGTGCCTGGCAATAGCTCAATCAAAAACTCAATATCTCTATCTGGTGGCATGCCTGGCAACTCTTCGGGAAATACATCAGGGAATTCCCTTACCACTGGTACTTCCTCCCGCACAACTCCTGTTAGGCAATTTACCTGGGCCCTCTTTGGCACATGCCGGGATACATACTTGATCCTTCTCCCTTCTGGGGTAGTAAGCAAAATTGACTTACTAGCACATTCAATATTCCCTTCATACTTTGATAACCAATCCATGCCTAATATCACATCCAATCCTCGAGATTCCAATACTATTAGGTCTAAGGGAAAAACATAGTTACCAATCCTTAATTGTAACCGATCACACCATAGACTAGCCACATACTCTGCTCTGGGTGAGGTTATTAACATTGGTGACCTAAGGGCTTGGGTTGATAGGTTATACTTATCCACAAATCCCCTTGAGATGTATGAATGCGATGCACCATTATAAAAAAGAACTAGTGAAGTAAATGACTTAACCAAAAACTTGCCTATTACTGCATCGGGCTGAGCTTCAACCTCCTCCACACTAAAGTGGTTCACCTGTCCCCTGTTGAAAGGGTTCGGCTTCTTCCCAGAACTTCCATTCCCATTTTGGCCTTGAGGACATTCATTGGCATAATGTCCGGTCTTCGAACACTTATAGCAAGTGACTTGGCTCAAGTCCTTCTTGGCTGGGGTTGAGGGGTTGGTGCAGTTCTGGCCGTTGCTTCCTCCATTGCCATTACCATTCTTGGTGCCATTGTGATTGTGCGCGCTACCTCCTCCATGGGTATGCTGAAAATGTCCTCCTGGTCTAGGGGTAAAACGTGGCTTCTGCTGAGCTCCTGAATTGTACTTTCCTTGTCCATACTTCCTCTTGCGATTCTCAATTTGCTGCTGCTGCCCTTCAATCATAACAGCACGATCTACCAACTCCTGGTAGTTGTTGAAGGTGGCTACCATCAACTGCATGCTCAACTCATCATTCAGTCCTTCCAGAAACTTCTCTTGCTTAGCTGCATCCGTAGCGACGTCATCTGGGGCATAACGTGCTAACTTACTAAATTCCTCCACATACTGGCCAACTGTCCGTCCTCCTTGGCGCAAGTTACGAAACTCACGCTTCTTCATGGCCATAGCTCCTGCTGAAACATGGGCACTACGGAAAGCCTGCTAAAACTGGTCCCATGTGACAGTGTCGACTAGGAAAGTGGCTGTGAAATTCTCCCACCATGAAGCTGCGGGTCCTTCTAGCTGATGTGCGGCAAACTTCACCTTCTCCGCATCTGTGCATCCTGCTGTGGTCAACTCCCTAGCTGTCTTGCGGAGCCAATCATCTGCTACTATCGGCTCGGTGCTATTGGAAAACACCGGCAGATTCAGGCTAAGAAAACGAGCTAAGTGGTCAACAGGTGGTGGTGGTGGTGGGTTGTTGTTGTTGTTCCCCTAATTCTGATTCTGGACTAGCAACTACATCAATGTGTTCTGCTGCTGGATCAACTAGGTGAGCTCCGGTGGAAATGCAAATCCGGGGTCACGTCTCGGAGGCATCTGAGGGTTTAGAAAAGATGAGATGTAAGAACATAGGGGGTCTAAAGAGAAAACACTACCCATATGCACATGAGGCAAAAGCAAACAATTCACTTCATTCAAGCAAACAAGGGCATACAATCGATCTAACTATTGCAAAAGTGCTCGGGCTACTATATTTACATGGTGGACTACTACTACTGAGGAGGTGGTCTACTAGAAATATTCTTCGGTCTTTGACTCCATGATATCTGCTCCAGCTTCATCAACATAGTCATCATCGCTACTGTCCTGTTCCGAGTCGGTGCCGTCGATGATCATGTAGTCTTCTGGGTTAATTTCCTTGGGTTCTTCGTCTTCATCTACTGGTGTCGGGCCTCCCATAAATATTCCAATCTTCTTGATCAGATCGTCATTCTTCTCCACCAATACTTCAATTTCTTCTTCATAATCTCCACGTGTAGCCTTGAGTTCTAACTCCAGTTCCTTGATTCTAGTCTTAGCCTTCTTCAGATCTATCATGTCGGCACACATCTGGTTCTCCTGGCGTCGAATGTGCTGGTTTAATTCCTGGATAAAAGCTGCGATTGATCTATCTTTCCTGGTGCTGATCATCTCCCAGTGTTCATCTCGGCGCCCACAAATCTGGTAGATAGTATCCTTGAGATCCTTGTGGTAGACTTCTCCAATGCATCCCATGGCGATGTGAGCTGCCATGCTCTTTCCTAGACTCCAAGTTGGTGCTTCAAATGAAAACTCTATGGGCTCGGTGATTGGCATGAACATCCTTCCTGGAACTTGAACTTGAATCATCCAGCGCTCTTCTTCAGGTAAAGTGGCGTTGTAGGTTCCCGTGAAGCTTGGTCCTCCTATGTTCAGGTATCTAGTGACTTCCTTCAAGTGTCGTCCAAAGGGTGTATCTTCATCCGGTTGTGTGAACTTGTTCCTTGCATCCGCCATCCTAAAGAGTAGAAAAGATGGGAAGTCAGAAGAGAAGAGAGTGAATAGTGATCTAGGTCTTTTAGCTTAGTGGTCGTGTTGTACAGTCAGCGTGTCCTTTGATACCATCTCTGTAGCGACCAGACCTCAAACAGTCTGATCTCTGTGCTCCGGTGTCATCCCTGGATCAGTAATGCTGACACCACACAGTACTCGGAGGATTTATAGCAGAGTAGCAATCACACACTTATTACATCGAGTGTCTCAAATGAGAACTTATTACAATAAATATGGCTTAAGGCCATCTAATAACGATAACAGAGGAAGGCTTGGAAGATAAGTGAGTCCATCAACTCCAACGGCATCACTGAGTATAGAACCACGACCTAAAAACTCCTTAATCGTCGTCTGAAAAGTCTGCAATATTAACATTGTTGCCCGAAAACGGGTCGGCACATGGAACATGCTGGCAAAGTAACACATAGAGAGTAATGGAATGAAACAGCTATACTATATGCATATTTGGCTGGTGGAAAGCTCTATGGTTACAGTTTTTTGCGTAAAGCCAATTTTTCCTGCATCAAAGGAATAATTTTATTTAACTATCATGGTAGTTGTTAAACATTGAGAATGGTTGACAGCATTCTCAATCCCAATTAAGCATCATCATTAAGCATAACCCAACAAAATTAATTTAGAGTAACATGTTGAGATTCACATGAAAATGCAAGTACTAGATACTCAAGATGTCCATAACCAGGGACACGACTAACCATGATTAGTTTGTTACACTCTGCAGAGGTTTGCGCACTTTTCCCCACAAGACTTGATCGCCTCCGTTTGGTTTCTCGCACTACGGGGTGTTTGAGAAGACGGATGACCGAGACATAGTCTTTCAAAAGCACTAGCATGTTACGATCGGGTAGACCGTACCACCTACATCCCCTACATCTGCTAGTCTACCACTGTAAGAGTTCGCACAACTTAGTCAACTATGCTAGAGCCCATAATAACTTGTGGCTGCACACGGAAGTTTCTAGTATGAATAGTCTTATGATCCCTTTGAGCCTGGGTGGCGGTCCAAAGGAAAACGGGCAAGTCCTGGAATACCCAGGTGCCTCAATCCACCCAGATGTGTGTTTAAGTTGCCACCTTAGATAAACCATTAATTAACAATCTCACATCTGTCAATGGATTTCACTCACCCAATCCACGTCTACTAGCATAGCATGGCATGATAAACAAACGTAGAAGTAACTCCCAAAGGTTTGAAAATAACTGGTAATAGGTACTACCTCATCTACTTCCCATCCCACAATTTAATTAGATCCTAATCATGCAATGTGTGTGGATGAATCTAATGCAATAAAACTGGGTAGTAGAGAAGGTATGATCAAAGTGTTACTTGCCTTGCTGATGATCCGGGAAACCTAGCGATTCGAAGTAACAGGCGGTGCACTCCGGATATTCTATCGCAAACAAAAAAACGAGCATTCAATAAGTACTCATCTAATGCACAGGTAAAACTCAAATAAGAGATCTAACCAGAAAGTTCAACTTAAGAACTCCAGTTGGCAAAAGAATCAAACCGAACGAAGCAACGAAAGACAAACGGCGAAAGAAAACAACTTCGTTCTAGCAATCTGGATCTAGGGCAAATTTTACAGTAGCAAAATCTTGTTTAGGTTGGTTAAACGGATAGAGGGTTTCGAGACGAATCCCTAGGCACTTGAATCGCCTGATTCTGATAAACGAGTGAAAAGATAAACTAAAATGAAAATCGGATCAAAAATCGCGATCAGAAAAATCGCGGATTTAATCTGAGAAAAAGAAAAACGAAGAACAGATTAACGAACGAACGTTCGTTATCTGAAACTAAACGATGAACGCGTTCGTAAAACGAACGAATCGGTGAACGTTCACTACTTAAATAAACCAGAGAAAAAATAAACCGATCTAGGGTTTTGAAAAAAAAAACCAAGGCGGTTTTTTTTATAAAAAATACGAACGGCGAATTGCGGCGGCTATACCTCCGGCGAGGTACTCCGGCGGGCGGGGCGGGGCTCCGGCGGCGGCGGCTATGCGGGGCGGCGCAGCAGCGGCAGCGGCGGCGGCAGCGTGCGGCGCATGGCGGCGGCGGCAGCGCAGGCGGCGGGGCGGCTGCGGCTTGGCGGGCGGCGGGGCGGGGTGAGGTGAGGGGCGGCGGGGCGGCTCGGTATTTAAGAGAGGGAGGGGTGCCGCCTTGGGGGAGGGGGCACGGCGGCGGTGCGGCTCCGGTCTCCTGGAGGGAGACGCGGGCGGCGGGGTGGGCCGTCGGCTGGGCCTTGGCCCAGTCGGCGTGCGACGCGTTCTTTTAAATATTCCGCTCGGAAGAAAAGAAAAAAAACTAAACGGACTCCAAAATTTCCAAAATAAATTTTCACGGGCTTCTAAAATAAAGCCTCGCAAGGTGAACATTTCTTTGGGACCTAAATGCAAATTTGAAAAATGCATTTTTTTCCTAATTTCAAATAAAACACCGAAAAACTCCGAAATATAAGCTTATTTGATTTTATTACTAAATCCTCAATATTTCTTTATTTCGGGAAAGTCATTTTATTCCCTCTCTCATATTTCTGTATTAGAAATAATTGATCCTATTCTCAAAATTTGAGAGAACTCAAATATGAAACTATCGAAATCCCCAACTCTCTCCGTGGGTCTTTGAGTTGCGTAGTAATTCTAGGATCAACCAAAATGCAAAAGAAATATGATATGCATTGATGATCTAATGTATAACATTCCAAATTGAAAACTTGGGATGTTACAGCAAGTCCTCTCAACAATAATAACATAGTTGGATCACATAACTATCCCTCAACATGCAACAAAGAGTCACTCCAAAGTCACTAATAGCGGAGAACGAACGGAGAGATTATGGTAGGGTACGAAACCACCTCAAAGTTATTCTTTCCAATCAATCTGTTGGGCTATTCCTATGTAACGCCCTCAATGCGGCTATATCTCCCATGTGTCGAAGCACGACTTAGAGGCATAACCGCATTGAAAGCGATGTCGCAAGTGAGGTAATCTTCACACAACGCATGTAATACATAAGGGAAAGAGATACATAGTTGGCTTACAATCGCCACTTCACACAATACATGAATAAATCATTACATCAACAGTTACAATCAAGGTCCAACTATGGAACCAAAATAAGGAAGACTACCCCAAATGCTACAGATCCCCGATCGTCCCAACTAGGCTCCACTACTGAACAACTGGAAACGGAACAACTTAACGAACATGGTCTTCATCGAGCTCCTCCTGAACTCAGTTGCATCACCTGCACGGTATCATCGGCACCTGCAAACTGGTTTTGGAAGTATCTGTTAGTCACAGGGACTCAGCAATCTCACACCCACGCGTCAAGACTATTTAAGCTTATAGGAAGGGTAAAAGGTATGTGAGGTGGAGCTGCAGCAAGCACTAGCATATATGGTGGCTAACGTACGCAAAAGAGAGTGAGAAGAGAAGACAAGGCACGGTCGAGAAACTATGATCAAGAAGTGATCCTAGAACAACCTATGTCAAGCATAACTCGAACACCATGTTCACTTCCCAGACTCCGCCGAGAAGAGACTATCACAGTTACACACGCGGTTGATGCATTTTAATTAAGTTAAGTTCAAGTCTTCTACAATCAGACATTAACAAATCCCCATCTGCCCATAACCGCGGGCACGGCTTTTGAAAGTTCAAATCCCTGCAGGGGTGTCCCAACTTAGCCCATCACAAGCTCTCATGCTCAACGAAGGATATTCCTTCTCCCAAGACAATCCGATCAGACTCGGCATCCCGGTTACAAGACATCCTCGACAATGGTAAAACAAGTCCAGCAAGACCGCCTGATGTGCCGACATCCTGATAGGAGCTGCACATATCTCGTTCTCAGGGCAACACCGGATGAACACTATGTACAGCTAAAACCAGTCCTCAAGTTTCCCCGAGGTGGCGCCGCAAGTGGCTCTGTTTTGGACCAACACTTAGACAAGCACTGGCCAGGGGGGTTAAAATAAAGATGACCCTTGGGCTGGCCTAACCCAAGGGAAAAAGAGGCTAGGTGGCGAATGATAAAACCAAGGTTGGGCCTTGCTGGAGGAGTTTTATTCAAAGCGAACTGTCAAGGGGTTCCCATTATAACCCAACCGTGTAAGGAACGCAAAATCCGGGAACATAACACCGATATGACGGAAACTAGGGCGGCAAGAGTGGAGCAAAACACCAGGCATAAGGCCGAGCCTTCCACCCTGTACCAAGTATATAGATGCATTAATTAAATAAGATATATTGTGATATCCCAACAAAATATCCATGTTCCAACAAGGAACAAACTCCAATCTTCATCTGCAACTAACAACACTATAAGAAGGGCTGAGCAAAGCGGTAACATAGCCAAACAACGGTTTGCTAGGACAAGGTGGGTTAGAGGCTTGGCTTAACAATATGGGAGGCATGATAAGCAAGTGATAGGTATCGCATCATAGGCGTAGAAAAAGAGCGAGCAACTAGCAAGCAAAGATAGAAGTGATTTCGAGGGTATGGTCATCTTGCCTGAGATCCCGCAAGGAAGAAGAACAAGTCCATGAAGAAGACAAACGGACGTAGTCGTACAAATCCTCACAACGCGACATTATCGGAACTATCCCGAAGAAGCAACACCGGAAAGAAGCAAACAACATAGTAAACAGTCACCACATAAACATGGCATGATGCATGTAACATCCCAAATTTTCAATTTGGAATGTTATACACTAGATCATCATTGCATATCATATTTATTGCATTTTGGTTTATCCTAGAAATTTTACGCAACTCAAGGACCCACGGAGAGAGTTGGGGATTTCGTTATTTTCATATTTGAGTTGTCTCACATTTTGAAAATAGGATCATTTGATTTTATTTATTTTATCTTCAATTATTTCTATTACAAAAATTTTGAGAGAGGGAATAAAATGACTTTCCCAAAATAAATAAATATTGAGGATTTAATAAAAAATCATTTGAGATTTTATTTGGTTTTATTTGCTATTTTATTTGAATTTAGGAAAAATGTGCGTTTTTCAAAATTGCATTTAGGCCCCAAATAAATGTTCATCCGGTGCGGCTTGATTTTAGAAGCCGGGGGAAATTTATATCGGGATTTTTGGAGTCCGTTTAGTAGTCCTTTTAGTTTTTTTCGAACGTAATTATTTAAAAAAATGTCCGAACCGACCTACGGGACGTGCTAGGCCCGGACTCCTCCGGCCTCAGCCTTTATAAGCCGCCGGCCCACCCCTGGCCGAAACCCTAGCCGCCGCCCGCCTCGAGCCCCGCGCCCGTGCCCGCGCAGCCGCCGCCTTTCGCCGCCGCCCGCCGCCCCGCCGGACCCCGTCGCCGCCGGTCTCGCCGCCCGAGTCGCCGAGGTTGACCCGCCGGTTTTTGTTCGGTTTTCGCCGGTTTTCATTCGGTTTTTTTAGTTTCCATTTTTTTTCTTTAGCTCGGTTTTTTCGGTTTAGGCTAATTAGCGAGCGTTCGCTCGTTCGTTCGGTTTAACAAACACTTTCTTCGTTTAGATCCAGTTAACAAACACGTTTTTTTTCTCGGATTAAATCCGTGATTTTTCAGATCGCGATTTCTGATCCGATTTTCGTTTTAGTTTAACTTTTCGCTCGTTTATCGGAATCAGGCGATTCAAGCGCCTGGAGTTTCGTCTCGAAACCCTCTTTCCGTTTAGCCAACTTAAACAAGTTTTTGCCACTATAAAAATTGCCTTAGATCCATAATAGTAAACGAAGCCTGTTTCTTTTGCCGTTTGTCTTCCGTTGCTTCGTTCGATTTGATTCTTTTTGCCAACCAGAGTTCTTAAGTTGAACTTTCTGGTTAGATCTCTTATTTGAGTTTTACCTGTGCATTAGTTGAGTACTTATTGTATGGTTGTTTGTTTGCGATAGATTACCCAGAGTGCGCCGCTTGCTACTTCGAATCGCTAGGTTTCCCGGACCATCAGCAAGGCAAGTAACACTTTGATCATGTTTTTCCCTCTACCCAGTTTTATTGCATTAGATCAATCCTTACACATTGCATGATTAGGATCTAATTAAATTGTGGGTTTGGGATGTAGATGAGGTAGTACCTATTACCTGTTATTATCCAATAATGTCTACTACACAACCTTCTTCTTGTAGACGTTGTTGGGCCTCCAAGTGCAGAGGTTTGTAGGACAGTAGCAAATTTCCCTCAAGTGGATGACCTAAGGTTTATCAATCCGTAGGAGGTGTAGGATGAAGATGGTCTCTCTCAAGCAACCCTGCAACCAAATAACAAAGAGTCTCTTGTGTCCCCAACACACCCAATACAATGGTAAATTGTATAGGTGCACTAGTTTGGCGAAGAGATAGTGATCCAAGTGCAATATGGATGGTAGATAAATGTATTTGTAATCTGAAATTATAAAAACAGCAAGGTAACTAATGGTAAAAGTGAGCGTAAACGGTATTGCAATGTGTGGAAATAAGGCCTAGGGTTCATACTTTCACTAGTGTAAGTTCCCTCAACAATACTAACATAATTGGATCACATAACTATCCCTCAACATGCAACAAAGAGTCACTCCAAAGTAACTAATAGCGGAGAACGAACGAAGAGATTATGGTATGGTACGAAATCACCTCAAAGTTATTCCTTCCAATCAATCCGTTGGGCTATTCCTATAGGTGTCACAAACAGCCCTAGAGTTCGTACTAGAATAACACCTTAAGACACAAATCAATCAAAACCCTAGTGTCACCTAGATACTCCAATGTCACCTCAAGTATCCGTGGGTATGATTATACGATATGCGTCACACAATCTCAGATTCATCTATTCATCCAACACAAAGGACCTCAAAGAGTGCCCCAAAGTTCTACCGGAGAATCACGACGAAAACGTGTGCCAACCCCTATGCATAGGTTCCCAATGTCACGAAACCCGCAAGTTGGTCACCAAAACATACATCAAGTGGCATGTGGTATCCCATTGTCACCACAGATATCCACGGTAAGACATACATCAAGTGTTCTCAAGTCTTTAAAGACTCAATCCGATAAGATTACTTCAAGGGGAAAACTCAATTCATTACAAGAGAGAAGAGGGGGAGGAGAAACATAAGATCCAACTATAATAGCAAAGCTCGCGATACATCAAGATCGTATCGTCTCAAGAACACGAGAGAGAGAGAGAGAGATCAAACACATAGCTACTAGTACATACCCTCAGCCCCGAGGGAGAACTACTCCCTCCTCGTCATGGAGAGCGCCGGGATGATGAAGATGGCCACCGATGAGGGTTCCCCCCTCCGACAGTGTGCCGGAACAGGGTCCCGATTGACTTTTGGTGGCTACGGAGGCTTCTGGCGGCGGAACTCCCGATCTATCTTGCGTTCTGGAAGTTTTAGGGTACGACGATATATATGGGTGCAGGAAGTACGTCGGAGGAGCCCCGGGGGCCCCACGAGGTAGGGGGGTGCGCCCTAGGGGGGTGGGCGTGCCCCCACCCTCGTGGGCAGCTCCCGTATCTTCTAACATGGGGTCCAAGTCCATCAGGTGTGTTTCCTTCCAAAAATAACTTCTCCAGTTGATTTCGTTCCGTTTCGACTCCGTCTGATATTCCTTTTCTTCAAAACACTGAAATAGGCATAAAACAGCAAATCTGGGCTGGGCCTCCGGTTAATAGGTTAGTCCCAAAAATAATATAAAAGTGGAAAATAAAGCCCAATATTGCCCAAAACAGTAGATAATATAGCATGGAGCAATCAAAAATTATAGATACGTTGGAGACGTATCAAGCATCCCCAAGCTTAATTCCTGCTCGTCCTCGAGTAGGTAAATGATAAAAAAGCTAATTTTTGATGTGGAATGCTAGTTGGCATAATTTCAATGTAATTCTTCTTACTTGTGATATGAATATTCAGATCCATAAGATTCAAGACAAAAGTTTAATATTGACATAAAAACAATAATACTTCAAGCATACTAACTAAGCAATCATGTTTTCTCAAAATAACATGGCCAAAGAAAGCTATCCCTACAAAATCATATAGTCTGGCTATGCTCCATCTTCACCACACAAAATATTTAAATCATGCACAACCCCGATGACAAGCCAAGCAATTGTTTCATACTTTTGATGTTCTCAAACTTTTTCAATCTTCACGCAATACATGAGCGTGAGCCATGGACATAGCACTATAGGTGGAATAGAACGGTGGTTGTGGAGAAGACAAAAAGGGAGAAGATAGTCTCACATCGACTAGGCGTATCAACGGGCTATGGAGATGCCCATCAATAGATATCAATGTGAGTGAGTAAGGATTGCCATGCAATGGATGCACTAGAGCTATAAGTATATGAAAGCTCAACAAAAGAAACTAGTGGGTGTGCATCCAACTCGCTTGCTCACGAAGACCTAGGGCATTTTGAGGAAGCCCATCACTGGAATATACAAGCCAAGTTCTATAATGAAAGATTCCCACTAGTATATGAAAGTGACAACATAGGAGACTCTCTATCATGAAGATCATGGTGCTACTTTGAAGCACAAGTCTGGTAAAAGGATAGTAGCATTGTCCCCCCTTTTTTATTTGTCCTTTTTAGCCTTTCTTTTTTTATTTGGCCTTTCTTTTTTTATTTGGCCTTTCTTTTTTTTATGGCCTTTCTCCTTTTTTGGGACAATGCTCTATTGAATGATGATCATCACACTTCTATTTACTTACAACTCAAGAATTACAACTCGATACTTAGAGCAAGATATGACTCTATATGAATGCCTCTGGCGGTGTACCGGGATGTGCAATGACTCGTGAGTGACATGTATGAAAAAATTATGGGCGGTGGCTTTGCCACAAATACGATGTCAACTACATAAGCAATATGACAATGATGAAGCGTGTCATAATAACGGAACGGTGGAAAGTTACATGGCAATATATCTCGGAATGGCTATGGAAATGCCATAATAGGTAGGTATGGTGGCTGTTTTGAGGAAGGTGTATGGTGGGTTTATGATACCGGCGAAAGGTGCGCGATATTAGAGAGGCTAGCAAAGGTGGAAGGGTGAGAGTGCGTATAATCCATGGACTCAACATTAGTCATAAAGAACTCACATACTTATTGCAAAAATCTATTAGTTATCGAAACAAAGTACTACACACATGCTCCTAGGGGGATAGATTGGTAGGAAAAGACCACCGCTCGTCCCCGACCACCACTCATAAGGAAGACAATCAATAAACACCTCATGCTCCGACTTCGTTACATAACGGTTCACCATACGTGCATGCTACGGGAATCACAAACATCTGAAGGAAATATGCCCTAGAGGCAATAATAAAGTTATTATTTATTTCCTTATATCATGATAAATGTTTATTATTCATGCTAGAATTGTATTAACCGGAAACATAATACATGTGTGAATACATAGACAAACAGAGTGTCACTAGTATGCCTTTACTTGACTAGCTCGTTAATCAAAGATGGTTATGTTTCCTAACCATGAACAAAGAGTTGTTGTTTGATTAACGGGATCACATCATTAGTTGAATGATCTGATTGACATGACCCATTCCATTAGCTTAGCACCCGATCGTTTAGTATGTTGCTATTGCTTTCTTCATGACTTATACATGTTCCTATGACTATGAGATTATGCAACTCCCGTTTGCCGAAGGAACACTTTGGGTGCTACCAAACGTCACAACGTAACTGGGTGATTATAAAGGAGCATTACAGGTGTCTCCAAAGGTAGATGTTGGGTTGGCGTATTTCGAGATTAGGATTTGTCACTCCGATTGTCGGAGAGGTATCTCTGGGCCCTCTCGGTAATGCACATCACTTAAGCCTTGCAAGCATTACAACTAATGAGTTAGTTGCGAGATGATGTATTACGGAACGAGTAAAGAGACTTGCCAGTAACGAGATTGAACTAGGTATTGGATACCGACGATCGAATCTCGGGCAAGTAACATACCGATGACAAAGGGAACAACGTATGTTGTTATGCGGTCTGACCGATAAAGATCTTCATAAGAATATGTAGGAGCCAATATGGGCATCCAGGTCCCGCTATTGGTTATTGACCAGAGACATGTCTCGGTCATGTCTACATTGTTCTCGAACCGTAGGGTCCGCACGCTTAATGTTACAATGACAGTTATTATGAGTTTATGCATTTTGATGTACCGAAGGTTGTTCGGAGTCCCGGATGTGATCACGGACATGACAAGGAGTCTCTAAATGGTCGAGACATAAAGATTGATATATTGGAAGCCTATGTTTGGACATCGGAAGTGTTCCGGGTGAAATCGGGAATTTTACCGAAGTACCCGGAGGTTACTGGAACCCCCCGGGAACCAAATGGGCCTTATTGGGCCTTAGTGGAAAGGTGAAAGGGGCAGCCCAAGGTGGGCTGCGCGCCTCCCCCTCCCCTAGTCCTGTTAGGACTAGGAGAGGTGGCCGGCCCCCTTCTCCCTCTCTCTCTCTCTCTCTCGGAGTCCTATTAGGAATAGGATTGGGGGGGAGTCCTACTCCCGGTAGGAGTAGGACTCCTCCTGCGCCCTCCTCTCCTTGGCCGGCCAGCCCTCCCCCTGGCAACCTTTATATACGGGGGCAGGGGGCACCTCTAGACACACAAGTTGATCCTTGGTGATCGTTCCTTAGACGTGTGCGGTGCCACCTGCCACCAGATTCCACCTCGATCATATTGTTGCAGTGCTTAGGCAAAGCCCTGCGTCGGTAGTACATCAAGATCGTCACCACGCCGTCGTGCTGACGAAACTCTTCCTCAACGCTTTGCTGGATCGGAGCCCGAGGATCGTCATCAAACTGTACGTGTGCTAAGAACTCGGAGGTGCCGGAGTAACGGTGCTTGGATCGGTCGGATCGGGAAGAAGACGTACGACTACTTCCTCTACGTTGTGTGATCGCTTCCGCAGTCGGTTTGCGTTGGTACGTAGACAACACTCTCCCCTCTCGTTGCTATGCATCACCATGATCTTGCGTGTGCGTAGGAAAATGTTGAAATTACTATGTTACCCAACAGTGGCATCTGAGCCTAGGTTTTATGGTTTGATGTTATTTGCACGAGTAGAACACAAGTGAGTTGTGGGCGATACAAGTCATACTGCCTACCAGCATGTCATACTTTGGTTCAGCGGTATTGTTGGATGAGACGACCCGGACCAACATTACGCGTACGCTTACGCGAGACCGGTTCCCTCGACGTGCTTTGCACATAGATGGCTTGCGGGCGACTGTCTCTCCAACTTTAGTTGAACCGAGTGTGGCTACGCCCGGTCCTTGAGAAGGTTAAAACGGAGTCTATTTAACAACTATCGTTGTGGTTTTGATGCGTAGGTGAGATGAGTTCTTGCTTAAGCCCGTAGCAGCCACGTAAAACTTGCAACAACAAAGTAGAGGATGTCTAACTTGTTTTTGCAGGGCATGTTGTGATGTGATATGGTCAAGGCATGATGCTGATTTTATTGTATGAGATGATCATGTTTTGTAACCAAGTTATCGGCAACTGGCAGGAGCCATATGGTTGTCGCTTTATTGTATGCAATGCAATCGCGATGTAATGCTTTACTTTATTGCTAAGCGGTAGTGATAGTCGTGGAAGCATAAGATTGGCGAGACGACAACGATGCTACGATGGAGATCAAGGTGTCGCGCCAGTGACGATGGTGATCATGACAGTGCTTCGAAGATGGAGATCACAAGCACAAGATGATGATGGCCATATCATATCACTTATATTGATTGCATGTGATGTTTATCTTTTATGCATATTATCTTGCTTTGATTGACGGTAGCATTATAAGATGATCTCTCACTAAATTATCAAGAAGTGTTCTCCCTAAGTATGCACCGTTGCCAAAGTTCGTCGTGCCCAGACACCACGTGATGATCGGGTGTGATAAGCTCTACGTCCATCTACAACGGGTGCAAGCCAGTTTTGCACACGCAGAATACTCAGGTTAAACTTGACGAGCCTAGCATATGCAGATATGGCCTCGGAACACAGAGACCGAAAGGTCGAGCGTGAATCATATAGTAGATATGATCAACATGACGATGTTCACCATTGAAAACTACTCCATCTCACGTGATGATCGGTTATGTTTTAGTTGATTTGGATCACGTGATCACTTAGAGGATTAGAGGGATGTCTATCTAAGTGGGAGTTCCTAAGTAATTTGATTAACTGAACTTAAACTTATCATGAACTTAGTCCTGGTAGTATTTTGCAAATCATGTTGTAGATCAATAGCTCGCGTTGTTGCTTCCCTGTGTTTATTTTGATATGTTCCTAGAGAAAATTGTGTTGAAAGATGTTAGTAGCAATGATGCGGATTAGATCTGTGATCTGAGGTTTATCCTCATTGCTGCATAGAAGAATTATGTCCTTGATGCACCGCTAGGTGACAGACCTATTGCAGGAGCAGATGCAGATGTTATGAACGTTTGGCTAGCTCAATATGATGACTACTTGATAGTTTAGTGCACCATGCTTAACAGCTTAGAATCGGGACTTCAAGGATGTTTTGAACGTCATGGACCATATGAGATGTTCCAGAAGTTGAAGTTAATATTTCAAGCAAATACCCCAGTTGAGAGATATGAAGTCCCCAACAAGTTCTATAGCTAAAAGATGGAGGAGAGTCGCTCAACTAGTGAGCATGTACTCAGATTGTCTAGGTACTACAATCGCTTGAATCAAGTGGGAGTTAATCTTCCAGATAAGATAGTGATTAACAGAATTCTCTAGTCACCATCACCAAGTTAGTAGAACTTCTTGATGAACTATAATATGCAAGGGATAACGGAAACAACTCCCAAGCTCTTCGTGATGCTGAAATCAACGAAGGTAGAAATCAAGAAAAACATCAAGTGTTGATGGTTGACAAGACCACTAGTTTCAAGAAAAGGGCAAAGGGAAGAAGGGGAACTTCAAGAAGAACGGCAAGCAAGTTGTTGCTCAAGTGAAGAAGCCCAAGTCTGATCCTAAGCCTGAGACTAAGTGCTTCTACTGCAAAGGGACTGGTCACTGGAAGCGGAACTACCCCAAGTGATTGGCGGATAAGAAGGATGGCAATGTGAACATAAGTATATTTGATATACATGTTATTGATGTGTACTTTACTAGTGTTTATAGCAAACCCTCAGTATTTGATACTAGTTCAGTTGCTAAGATTAGTAACTCGAAACGGGAGTTGCAGAATAAACAGAGACTAGTTAAGGGTGTAGTGACGATGTGTGTTGGAAGTGGTTCCAAGATTGATATGATCATCATCGCACACTCCCTATAATTTCGGGATTAGTGTTGAACCTAAATAAGTGTTATTTGGTGTTTGCGTTGAGCATGAATATGATTTGATCATGTTTATTGTAATACGGTTATTCATTTAAGTAAGAGAATAAATTGTTGTTCTGTTTACATGAATAAAACCTTATATGGTCACACACCCGATGAAAATAGTTCGTTGGATCTCGATCCTAGTGATACACATAATCATAATATTGAAACCAAAAGATGCAAAGTTAATAATGATAGTGCAACTTATTTGTGGCACTGTCGTTTAGGTCATATTGGTGTAAAGCGCATGAAGAAACTCCATGCTGATGGGCTTTTGGAATGACTTGATTATGAATCAGTTGATGCTTGCGAACCATGCCTTATGGGCAAGATGACTAAAATGCCGTTCTCCGGAACAATGAAGCAAGCAAACAGATTTGTTGGAAATCATACATACTGATGTATGTGGTCCGATGAAAATTAAGGCTTGCAGCAAGTATCATTATTTTCTGACCTTCACAGATGATTTGAGCAGATATGGGGATATCTACTTGATGAAACATAAGTCTGAAACATTTGAAAAGTTCAAAGAATTTCAGAGTGAAGTGGAGAATCATCGTAACAAGAAAATAAGGCTTCTACGATCTGATCGCAGGAGACAAATATTTGAGTTACGAGTTTGGTCTTCAATTAAAACAATGTGGAATAGTTTCACAAATTCGTGCCACCCGGAACACCACAGCATAATGGTGTGTCCAAACGTCATAGCCATACTTTATTAGATATAGTGCAAATCTATGATGTTTCTTACCGATTTACCACTATCGTTTTTGAGGTTATGCATTAAAGACAACTGCATTCACGTTAAAAAAAAGGGGCACCATCTAAGTCCGTTGAGCCGACACAATCTGAACTGTGGTTTAGCAAGAAACCAAAGTTGTCGTTTCTTAAAGTTTGGGGTTGTGATGCTTATGTGAAAAAGTTTCATCCTGATAAGCTCAAACCCAAATCGGAGAAATATGTCTTCATAGGATACCCAAAGGAGACTGTTGGGTACACCTTCTATCACAGATCCTAAGGCAAGACATTCGTTGCTTATAATGGATCCTTTCTAGAGAAGGAGTTTCTCTTGAAAGAAGTGAGTGGGAGGAAAGTAGAAAACTTGATAAGGTAATTGTACCTTCTACCTTATTGGAAAGTAGTTCATCACAAAAATCTGTTCTTGTGACTACTACACCAATTAGTGAGGAAGCTAATGATGATGATCATGTAACTTCAGATCAAGTTACTACCGAATCTCATAGGTAAACCAGAGTGAGATCCGCACCAGAGTGGTACGGTAATCCTGTTCTGGAGGTCATGTTACTTGACCATGACGAACCTACGAACTATGAGGAAGCGATGATGAGCCCAGATTCCGCGAAATGGTTTGAGGCCATGAAATCTGAGATATGATCCATGTATGAGAACAAAGTTTGGACTTTGGTTGACTTGCCCGATGATCGGCAAGCAATTGAGAATAAATGGATCTTCAAGAGGAAGACGGACACTGATAGTAGTGTTACTATCTACAAAGCTAGAATTGTCGCAAAAGGTTTTCGACAAGTTCAAGGTGTTGACTACGATGAGAGTTTGTCACTCATATCTATGCTTAAGTTTGTCCGAATCATGTTAGCAATTGTCGCATTTTATGAAATCTGGCAAATGGATAAACAAAACCGCATTCCTTAATGGATTTATTAAAGAAGAGTTGTATATGATGCAACCAGAAGGTTTTGTCAATCCTAAAGGTGCTAACAAAATATGCAAGCTCCAGCGATCCATCTATGGACTGGTGCAAGCATCTCGGAGTCGGAATATACGCTTTGATAAGTTGATCAAAGGATATAGTTTTATACAGACTTGCGGTGAAGCTTGTATTTACAAGAAAGTGAGTGGGAGCACTACAACATTTCTGATAAGTATATGTGAATGACATATTGTTGATCAGAAATAATGTAGAATTATTCTGTAAAGCATAAAGGAGTGTTTGAAAGGAGTTTTTCAAAGAAAGACTTCGGTGAAGCTGCTTACATATTGAGCTCCAAGATCTATAGAGATAGTTCAAGACGCTTGATAAGTTTTTTCAATGAGTACATACCTTGACAAGATTTTGAAGTAGTTCAAAATGGAGCAGTCAAAGAAAGAGTTCTTGCCTGTATTACAAGGTGTGAAGTTGAGTAAGACTCAAAGCCCGACCACGGCAGAAGATAGAAAGAGAATGAAAGTCATTCCCTATGCCTTGGCCATAGGTTCTATAAAGTATGTCATGCTGTATATTGTATACCCTGCACTGATTTGGCAAGGGAGTACAATAGTGATCTAGGAGTAGATCACTGGACAGCGGTCAGAATTATCCTTAGTGAAATAAGGATATGTTTCTCGATTATGGACGTGACAAAAGGTTCGTCGTAAAGGGTTACGCCGATGCAAGTTTTGACACTAATCTAGATGACTCTAAGTCTCGGTCTAGATACATATTGAAAGTGGGAGCAATTAGCTAGAGTAGCTCCATGCAGAGCATTATTGACATAGAAATTTGCAAAATACACGTGGATCTGAATGTGGCAGACCCGTTGACTAAGATTCTCTCACAAACAAAACATGATCACACCTTAGTACTCTTTGGGTGTTAATGACATAGATATGTGAACTAGATTACTGACTCTAGTAAACCCTTTGAGTGTTGGTCACATGACGATGTGAACTATGGGTGTTAATCACATGGTGATGTGAACTATTGCTGTTAAATCACATGGCGATGTGAACTAGATTATTGACTCTAGTGCAAGTGGGAGACTGAAGGAAATATGCCCTAGAGGCAATAATAAAGTTATTATTTATTTCCTTATATCATGATAAATGTTTATTATTCATGCTAGAATTGTATTAACCGGAAACATAATACATGTGTGAATACATAGACAAACAGAGTGTCACTAGTATGCCTCTACTTGACTAGCTCGTTAATCAAAGATGGTTATGTTTCCTAACCATGAACAAAGAGTTGTTATTTGATTAACGGGATCACTTCATTAGTTGAATGATCTGATTGACATGACCCATTCCATTAGCTTAGCACCCGATCGTTTAGTATATTGCTATTGCTTTCTTCATGACTTATACATGTTCCTATGACTATGAGATTATGCAACTCCCGTTTGTCGGAGGAACACTTTGGGTGCTACCAAACGTCACAACGTAACTGGGTGATTATAAAGGAGCATTATAGGTGTCTCCAAAGGTAGATGTTGGGTTGGCATATTTCGAGATTAGGATTTGTCACTCCGATTGTCGGAGAGGTATCTCTGGGCCCTCTCGGTAATGCAGATCACTTAAGCCTTGCAAGCATTACAACTAATGAGTTAGTTGCGAGATGATCTATTACGGAACGAGTAAAGAGACTTGCCTGTAACGAGATTGAACTAGGTATTGGATACCGACGATCGAATCTCGGGCAAGTAACATACCGATGACAAAGGGAACAACGTATGTTGTTATGCGGTCTGACCGATAAAGATCTTCGTAAGAATAGTAGGAGCCAATATGGGCATCCAGGTCCCGCTATTGGTTATTGACCGGAGACGTGTCTCGGTCATGTCTACATTGTTCTCGAACCGTAGGGTCCGCACGCTTAACGTTACGATGACAGTTATTATGAGTTTATGCATTTTGATGTACCGAAGGTTGTTCAGAGTCCTGGATGTGATCACGGACATGACGAGGAGTCTCGAAATGGTCGAGACATAAAGATTGATATATTGGAAGCCTATGTTTGGACATCGGAAGTGTTCCGGGTGAAATCGGGAATTTTACCGGAGTACCGGGAGGTTACCGGAACCCCCCGGGAACCAAATGGGCCTTATTGGGCCTTAGTGGAAAGGTGAAAGGGGCAGCCCAAGGTGGGCTGCGCGCCTCCCCCCTCCCCTAGTCCTATTAGGACTAGGAGAGGTGGCCGGCCCCCTTCTCCCTCTGTCTCTCTCGAGGAGTCCTATTAGGAATAGGATTGGGGGGGAGTCCTACTCCCGGTAGGAGTAGGACTCCTCCTGCGCCCTCCTCTCCTTGGCCGGCCAGCCCTCCCCCTGGCAACCTTTATATACGGGGGCAGGGGGCACCTCTAGACACACAAGTTGATCCTTGGTGATCGTTCCTTAGCCGTGTGCGGTGCCCCCTGCCACCAAATTCCACCTCGATCATATTGTTGCAGTGCTTAGGCGAAGCCCTGCGTCGGTAGTACATCAAGATCGTCAGCATGCCGTCGTGCTGACGGAACTCTTCCTCGACGCTTTGCTGGATCGGAGCCCAAGGATCGTCATCGAACTGTACGTGTGCTAAGAACTCGGAGGTGCCGGAGTAACGGTGCTTGGATCGGTCGGATCGGGAAGAAGACGTACGACTACTTCCTCTACGTTGTGTGATCGCTTCCGCAGTCGGTCTGCGTTGGTACGTAGACAACACTCTCCCCTCTCGTTGCTATGCATCACCATGATCTTGCGTGTGCGTAGGAAAATTTTGAAATTACTACGTTACCCAACAACTTCAACACAAGTATTTCTCAAATTCATAACCACTCAACTAGCATGACTCTAATATCACCATCTCCAAATGTCAAAACAATTATCAAGTATCAAACTTCTCATAGTATTCAACACACTCATAAGAGAATTTTATTATTCTTGAATACCTAGCATATTAGGATTTTAAGAAAATTACCATGCTATTTAAGAGTCTAAAAATAATCTAAGTGAAGCATGAGAGTTCATCTATTTCTTCAAAATAAAACTACGACCATGCTCTAAAAGATATAATTGAAGCACTAGAGCAAATGACAAACTACTCCGAAAGATATAAGTGAAGATCAATGAGTAGTCGAATAATTATGCAACTATGTGAAGACTCTCTAACATTTAATAATTTCAGATCTTGGTATTCTATTCAAATAGCAAGCAAAGCAAAATAAAATGACATTCTAAGAATAGCAAACATCATGTGAAGAAGCAAAAACTTAGGATCAACCGATACTAACCGATAGTTGTTGAAGAAAAAAGGTGGGATGCCAACCGGGGCATTCCCAATCTTGAGCTTTTGTGTCTCCTTAATTCCTCTCATATCAAGGTCTCCCTAAATCTCAAAAGCTTCATCCACACAAAACTCAACAAGGACTCGTGAGATAAGTTAGTATAAACCATTGCCAAAACCTTATCATACTCTACTATAGCAAATTACTAAAATTATTATTCAACATTGCATACTAAATGCCTCTGCATATTTAATAGTCCTATCCTCAAATAGAATCATTAAAGAAGCAAACATATGCAAACAATGCAAATATAACAGCAATCTGCCTAAACAGGATAGTCTGTAAAGAATGCAGTAACATCCATACTTCCCTAACTCCAAAAATTATGAAAGAAAATCCCCACTGTAGTAAATTTATCAGAGCTTAATATGCAAAAGGTTTCAACATTTTATCGCATTCTGACTTTTCTAGGGAATTATTGCAACAGCGGTAAACTTTCTGTTTTCAAACAACAACATGTATACTTGTAACATAGGCATAGTAAAGGCTATCAATGCCACTTTTATTGAAATAAAAGATGCAAAACATTGTTCTAAATAACAGCAAGCAAATCCTAACAAAATAAATTGACTCTCCAAGCAAAACACATATCATGTGGCGAATAAAAATATAGCTCCAAGTAAAGTTACCGATGAACGAAGACGAAAGAGGGGATGCCTTCCGGGGCATCCCCAAGCTTAGGCTCTTGGCTATCCTTGAATATTACCTTGGAGTGACTTGGTAATCCCCAAGCTTAGGCTCTTGCCACTCCTTATTCCATAGTCCATCGAATCCTTACCCAAAACTTGAAAACTTCACAACACAAAACTTAACAGAAAACTCGTAAGCTCCGTTAGTATAAGAAAATAAATCACCACTTCAAGGTACTGTAATGAACTCATTATTTATTTATATTGGTGTTAAACCTAATGTATTCCAACTTCTCTATGGTTTATAAACTATTTTACTAGCCATAGATTCATCAAAATAAGTAAACAACACATGAAAAACAGAATCTGTTAAAAACAGAACAGTCTGTAGTAATCTGGATCAAACGTATACTTCTGGAACTCATAAAATTCTCAAATAAATTGATGGACCTGAGTAATTTATATATTAATCATCTTCAAAAATAATTAACTAAATAGCACTCTCCAAATAAAAATGGCAGCAATTCTCGTGAGTGCTAAAGTTTCTGTTTTTGACAGCATGATCAACAAGACTTTCCCAAAGTCTTCCCAAAGGTTCTACTTGGCACAAACACTAATTAAAAGCATAAAACCACATCTAAACAGAGGCTAGATGAATTATTTATTACTAAACAGGAATAAAAATAAGATTGGGTTGCCTCCCAACAAGCGCTATCGTTTAACGCCCCTAGCTAGGCATGATGATGTCAATGATGCTCACATAAAAGATAAGAATTGAAACATAAAGAGAGCATCATGAAGAATATGACTAGCACATTTAAGTCTAACCCACTTCCTATGCATAGGGATTTTGTGAGAAAACAACTTATGGAAACAATAATCAACTAGCATAGGAAGGCAAAACAAGCATAACTTCAAGATTTTAAGCACATAGAGAGGAAATTTGACATTATTGCAATTCCTACAAGCATATATTCCTCCCTCATAATAATTTTCAGTAGCATCATGAATGAATTCAACAATATAACCAGCACCTAAATAATTCTTTTCATTATCTACTTGCATAGAAAATTTGCTACTCTCCACATAAGAAAAATTCTTCTCATTCGGAATAGTGGGAGTATCATAAGAGACTTGAATACTATAAATTGTTTCCACATTAAAGGAGTAATGTTCAGAGAAAGGGTACTCATAATCATGACAAGTTTTATAAATATAATCATCACTACTCTTTATAGCATAAGTTTTAGCACAATAATCATCATAAGTAGCAACTTTGTTCTCATCATAATCGATTGAAACCTCTTCCAAGATAGTGGATACATCACTAAATAAAGTCATGACCTCTCCAAATCCACTTTCATAAATATTATAAGATTCAACATACTCCAAAATAGTGGGATCCTTACTTCCTAAAGTTGACACTCTTCCAAACCCACTTTCAGCAATATAATCATCGTAAGTAGAAGGCATGCTATCATCATAACAACTTTGCATATCAAAACTTGAGAGGCTAAAAATATCATCATTATTAAACATATTATCCCCAAGCTTGGGAAAAACATTAATTGAAGCAAATATATTCTCAAATATGTCATCCTCATCAAACATAGCATCCCCAAGCTTAGGCCTTTTCATATCATAAGCATAATCACTCTCATCATTAATAGTATAGATAGCACCAATAATATAGCAATTATAATATTCTTCCAAGCAAGTGCCAAAAAGATTTTCAAGATCATAAGAAGTGTCATTATCTTCCCAATCATAATCATCACAACAAGCAAGAGGCATAACGAGATCATCATCAAGTGTATCATTTTCATGAGGCACAACAATAATAGGAGCAACTTTATTTGGGAGAGATACCATTTTACCTCTCTTCCTTTTTCTTTTCTTCTTATTCACCACATCATGTGTGGGTTCAATCCTCTTTTTGGAGCTCCTTATTAATGAGATTGGTTGAGTAGAGGGCTCCTCTTCGTTACCTGATTCATCATAAGAAATAATAGGAGAATATTGGGAAGTCTCTTCCCTTTCGTTAGCATTCTCTTCATCTTCTATTTCTTTTCTTTTCTTTATGTAATTGGCAATATAAGGATTTTCAATGCAATTCACCGCGCAATACATATAAATTTCCTCTAGATCAAAATGAACTTTATCAAGGGAAAATTTTGGAATATCCTTAGTTCTACATTTAATTTCTTCATAACCCAAGAGCAAACTAAGTTCATTATGATGTGCAAGGGAAATCAAGTCATCAAAATTTTTGGACACGATACGCTCATGAAACAATTTGCATTGGGTACTAAAATGATCACGTTCATTGCAAAGTTCACAAGTAGGGCTAAGAAAAGATAAATTTTCAGCACATTCATCTAGCTCTTCTTGCAACAATTTGGTTTCTAAGTACTTATGCCTCTTGCAATATCTACCTTCCCTATTTGGTGTGTACTTGCAAACCCAGTCTACTCCACAAAAATTGACATGTTTATAGGAGGCATTTTCATCATAACTAGTGCAATCATCATTAGCATCATGGATATTCAAAGAATTCATACTAACAACATTGCAATCATGCTCATCATTCAAATATTTTGTGCCAAACATTTTAGAGATCTCTTCTTCTAGCACTTGAGCACAATTATCCTTTCCATCATACTCACGAAAGATATTAAAAAGATGAAGCGTATGAGACAAACTCAATTCCATTTTTTTATAGTTTTCTTTTACAAACTAAACTAGTGATAAAACAAGAAACTAAAAGACTCGATTGCAAGATCTAAAGATATACCTTCAAGCACTCACCTCCCCGGCAACGGCGCCAGAAAAGAGCTTGATGTCTACTACACAACCTTCTTCTTGTAGACGTTATTGGGCCTCCAAGTGCAGAGGTTTGTAGGACAGTAGCAAATTTCCCTCAAGTGGATGAGCTAAGGTTTATCAATCCGTAGGAGGCGTAGGATGAAGATGGTCTCTCTCAAGCAACCCTGCAACCAAATAACAAAGAGTCTCTTGTGTCCCCAACACACCCAATATAATGGTAAATTGTATAGGTGCACTAGTTTGGCGAAGAGATGGTGATACAAGTGCAATATGGATGGTAGATAAAGGTATTTGTAATCTGAAATTATAAAAACAGCAAGGTAACTAATGGTAAAAGTGAGCGTAAACGGTATTGCAATGTGTGGAAATAAGGCCTAGGGTTCATACTTTCACTAGTGTAAGTTCCCTCAACAATACTAACATAATTGGATCACATAACTATCCCTCAACATGCAACAAAGAGTCACTCCAAAGTCACTAATAGCGGGGAACGAACGAAGAGATTATGGTAGGGTACGAAACCACCTCAAAGTTATTCCTTCCAATCAATCCGTTGGCCTATTCCTATAGGTGTCACAAACAGCCCAAGAGTTCGTACTAGAATAACACCTTAAGACACAAATCAATCAAAACCCTAATGTCACCTAGATATTCCAATGTCACCTCAAGTATCCGTGGGTATGACTATACGATATGCGTCACACAATCTCAGATTCATCTATTCATCCAACACGAAGGACCTCAAAGAGTGCCCCAAAGTTCTACCGGAGAATCACGACGAAAACGTGTGCCAACCCCTATGCATAGGTTCCCAATGTCACGAAACCTGCAAGTTGGTCACCAAAACATACATCAAGTGGCACGTGGTATCCCATTGTCACCACAGATATCCACGGCAAGACATACATCAAGTGTTCTCAAGTCTTTAAAGACTCAATCCGATAAGATTACTTCAAGGGGGAAACTCAATTCATTACAAGAGAGAAGAGGGGGAGGAGAAACATAAGATCCAACTATAATAGCAAAGCTCGCGATACATCAAGATCGTATCGTCTCAAGAACACGAGAGAGAGAGAGATCAAACACATAGCTACTAGTACATACCCTCAGCCCCGAGGGAGAACTACTCCCTCCTCGTCATGGAGAGCGCCGGGATGATGAAGATGGCCACCGGTGAGGGTTCCCCCCTCCGGCAGGGTGCCGGAACAGGGTCCCGATTGACTTTTGGTGGCTACGGAGGCTTCTGGCGGTGGAACTCCCGATCTATCTTGCGTTCTGGAAGTTTTAGGGTATGACGATATATATGGGTGCAGGAAGTATGTCAGAGGAGCCACGGGGGCCCCACGAGGCAGGGGGGCGCGCCCTAGGGGGGTGGGCGCGCCCCCCACCCTCGTGGGTAGCTCCCGTATCTTCTGACATGGGGTCCAAGTCCATCAGGTGTGTTTCCTTCCAAAAATAACTTCTCCAGTTGATTTCGTTCCGTTTCGACTCCGTCTGATATTCCTTTTCTTCAAAACACTGAAATAGGCATAAAACAGCAAATCTGGGTTGGGCCTCCGGTTAATAGGTTAGTCCCAAAAATAATATAAAAGTGGAAAATAAAGCCCAATATTGCCCAAAACAGTAGATGATATAGCATGGAGCATTCAAAAATTATAGATACATTGGAGACGTATCATCCAACCTTTGGGAGTTACTTCTACGTTTGCTTATGCCATGCTATGCTAGTAGACATGGATTGGGTGAGTGTATCCATGACAGATGTGAGATTGTTAATTAATGGATTATCTAAGGTGGCAACTTAAATACACATCTGGGTGGATTGAGGCACCTGGGTATTCCAGCGATTGCTTGTTTTCTTTATGGACCGCCACCTAGGCTCAAATGGATCATGAGATTATTCATGCTAGAAACTTCCGTGTGCAGCCACAAGCTATTATGGGCTCTAGCATAGTTGACTAAGTTGTGCGAACTCTTACAGTGGTAGACTAGCAGATGTAGGGGATATAGGTTGGTACGGTCTACCCGTTCGTAAGGTGCTAGCGCTTCTGAAAGACTATGTCTCAGTCATCCGTTTCTCAAACACCATGTAGTGTGAGAAATCCAATGGAGGATATCGAGTCTTGTGGGGAAAAGTGCGCAAACCTCTGCAGAGTGTATAAACTGATGATGATTAGCCGTGTCCCCGGTTATGGACATCTTGAGTATCTAGTACCTGGATTATCATGTGAATCTCACCATGTTACTCTAAATTAATTTTGATGGGTTTGTTTAATGATGATGCTTAATTGGGATTGAGAATGCTGTCAACCATTCTCAATGTTTAACAACCACCATGATAGTTAAATAAATTTATTCCTTTGCAGTAGGGGAAAATTGGCTTTACGCAAAACTATAACCATAGAGCTTTCCACCAGCCCAATACGCATATAGAATAGCTGTTACATTCCATTACTCTCTATGTGTTACTTTGCCAGCATATTCCATGTGCTGACCCGTTTCGGGCTGCAACGTTAATGTTGCAGACTTTTCAGACGACGATTAAGGAGTTTTAGGTCGTGGTTCTATACTCAGTGATGCCGTTGGAGTTGATGGACTCACTTAGCTTCCAAGCCTTCTGCTGTTATCTTATTAGATGGCCTTACGCCATATTTATTGTAATAAGTTCTCTTTTGAGACACTCGATGTAATAAGTGTGTGATTGCTACTCTATTATAAATCCTTCAAGTACTGTGTGGTGTCAGCATTACTGATCCAGGGATGACACCTGAGCACAGAGATTGGACCGTTTGAGGTCTGGTCGCTACAATGCACAACCAAGTATGATGCATGTCCGGTTTAATGCGGCATGGCATGGCAAAGTGCACAAACAAAACTACAAATTAAGTGGAGCTCAATATGCATCGGGATGCATATTGATGGAACACCACATCAATTATTTAGTTCTCTCTCGGTTATGTACTCACCAATATTAAATGTTGTTAAGCATGTCAAGAGGTGAGGCATAACAAAACTACACCATCTAAACAATTTAAATGGGGCCGGATATAACAAACAACAAATCCGGTAAATCCCCATATGCATTAGTAATTTGTTGCAACAACCATCTAAACATTTTAATTGTTGTTATTATGATGCGGATGACATGAAAAAGTTTATGCATTTTTTTATTAAAAGTTGACAAGAGCATTATGAAGCATTTGTCATCGTGGCGGAAACGAAAGGGGTGCCACGACGACGATAACGAAACGGTGCCACGGCAACATTCCGGTTCCGACAACTCATTGAGACATCGGTGCAAAAGAAAGTGTGGCAGGAGCGTGCAAAAGATGGTGGGGTGATCCCGGTAACCGGGTTCCCATGGGTTAGGGGCATGGAAACGAGTGACAAAACGGACACGGTGCAGACAAAGGGTGCGTCTCATACAACACAAGCATTCATTCACGGACGCCGATCATGGTGGTTATACCTTTGTAGCGTGCAAAGGGGACGGTTCTCGTTCGTAGAGGGAAGTAGGCGTTCTCGTGACGGCGGTAGTGGAAGTAGTCGATCTCGCATGCTCTAGGGTCGACGGTAGAGGTTCACGTTTCGTAGTCGTTCGGGGCCGCCGATAGTTGTACCCATTCATGGTTGGACTTGACGGATCCGATACCTCCGGACGTAGTGGTACATGTTCGTTTTTTCGGAGAGGTACTTGGCATACAACGGTCGCCGTGGTACTCGTCGGTCCCCGAAGTCGTTCTCGTCGGTCTTTGTGAATCGTCCGGTACTCGTTCGGGCATCCGTGTTGTCTTTCCGGTGGGGTACTTGGCGCTTGCGGTCCAACTCCGAGGTCATAGTCATGTAGTCGAACTTGACGAAAACGGGTCTCGCTGGGGACTTGGTGCATCCATCAGGAACTTGTGGTACTTGGCGAGTTCCACGCTCGGTGACCATTGGATTTGGCGTCCACAGCAATAGGGCTGATGTAGGGACTTGGCGCGATGCAGGAGCAACGGCCGCGGAACTTGCAGCAGCAGCGGCAGCGGCGGGAACTTGGCACGTTGGTCTCGCGAGGCATGGGGAGGCTCGAGGCGACAATGTCGAGGAGGAAGACCGGCGACGCAGTTGCAGGCACCGGGAGGCGTGGCTCCTACGGTCAGGGCCGGAGACGAGGTGCAGAAGGGCGGAGAGGGACTCGGCGATGGGGACGGCTTGAAACTGTTGCTGGTGGCGCTCGTGGCCATGGGACGCGAAATCCGAGGTTGAAGGCGAGGCGCGGTGGAGGAGCTTGGTGGCGCAGCGGCCGGACGAAGCAGGGAGGCGCACAAGGAGACTCTGATGCGGCAGGGCAGCGGGTGCCAACGGCAGCGGAGGCTCGCCGGCCGACGGGGCGCCATGGTCGCCTGAAGAGGCCGTGACAGGGGGGTCGGGCGAGGCCTGGGCGATGCTCGTGAGAACTGGACGAGGGGAGAGAGGAAGATGGGATTGGGCACGGGGCGTGCGCTGGAGGGAGATCAAGAGGGAGGTCGACGGTAGGAGATCGAAGAGAGAGGAGGGGTGAGGGAGTCCGGGATTAGGGGGTGTTCGGGTAGCCGGACTCCAGGACTATGAAGATACAAGATTGAAGACTTCGTCCCGTGTCCGGATGGGACTTTCCTTGGCGTGGAAGGCAAGCTTGGCGATGCGGATATTCAGGATCTCATATCATTGTAACCGACTCTATGTAACCCTAACCCTATCCGGTGTCTATATAAACCGGAGGGTTGTAGTCCATAGGCAATCAACTCCATATACAACAATCATACCATAGGCTAGCTTCTAGGGTTTAGCCTCCTTGATCTCGTGGTAGATCTACTCTTGTACTACCTATATCATCAATATTAATCAAGCAGGACGTAGGGTTTTACCTCCATCGAGAGGGCCCGAACCTGGGTAAAACATCGTGTTCCCTGCCTCCTGTTACCATCCAGCCTAGACGCACAGTTCGGGACCCCCTACCCGAGATCCGCCGGTTTTGACACCGACATTGGTGCTTTCATTGAGAGTTCCTCTGTGTCGTCGCCTATAGGCCCGATGGCTCCTTTGATCATGAACAACGATGCGGTCCAGGGTGAGACTTTTCTCCTCGGACAGACCTTCGTCTTCGGCGGCTTCGCTCTGCGGGCCAATTCGCTCGGCCACTTGGAACAGATCGAAAGCTACGCCCCGTGCCATCAAGTCAGGTTTGGAAGCTTAAACTACATGGCTAACATCCGTGGAGACTTGATCTTCGACAGGTTTGAGCCACGGCCAAGCGCGCCGCACTATCTCGAGGGGCAGGATCTAGCTCTGCCTCCGGACAGTGCCCTGGAGGCTGCACACGCATCGGTTCCGACCCCTAATTCGGAGCCTATTGCGCCAATCGAGGACGAGAGGTTGGACGTCAGCTCGGGGGCTGCGATCTCAAAGGCGATCGAGCCGAACGCTAGCCCCGCACTCTGCATGACCCGTGACTCCGAGGATCCGGACTCCTCCCCGGACTCCGAACCCCCCGCGCCCCTGCCAATCGAATCTGATTGGGCACCGATAATGGAGTTCACCGCTGTAGACATCTTTCAGCACTCGCCTTTTGGCGTCATCCTGAATTCTCCTAAGTCTCTCTCTTTATCAGGAGAGCCCTGGCCAGATTACGGTCAGTGAGGATGGGATACGGACGATGAAGAAATTCAAAGCCCACCCACCACGCACTTGGTAGCCACTGTCGACAATTTAAACAACGTGCTCAACTTCGACTCCGGAGACATCGACAGCATGGATGACGATGCAGGAGATACCGACGAACCAACGCCCATAGGGCATTGGACGGCCACCTCATCTCACGATGTGTACATGGTGGATACCCCTAAAGGAAGCGACAACGAGGAAAAAGGGGAGGGAACGGGAGATCGACCCCCCGAAAAGCAATCAAAGCATTGGCGCAAACGCCGACCCAAGCCCCGCCTCGATAAAAACCCAGCCATAGAGCAGGACGAGCCGGTAGATGATGAGCAGGCCTTAGAGCAACCGTCCGAATAGGGCAACACGGATAGAGAAACCGAACATCCCTCCTCCGGCAAAAACGGCATTCTGGACGACCTCATGCCGGATAAACATATGGAGCAGAAGAATCTCCACGAGAGGCTCGTTGCAACTGCACGCAGCCTAAAAAAGCAGAAGCGGAAGCTAAAAACAGTGGAAGATGCACTCCGGATTAGATGGAGCAAAGTAATCAATACCGCAGATAAATACGGCGACAGTCGCCGAACTAAAAGCTATCTGAAAAGAAAGCTACTGCCTGAATTCGATGAAGAGGCCCTAGAGCCCTCGCATTCAAAAAAAGAGAAAAACACACACGGTCGGATAGACGACCCCATAAAGCGGCAAGCGGCGCTGCACTTAAATCGGCATGCGACCCACTTAAGGATTCGCATCATGGCCCAGTCAGGTCCATTTATGGGCCAAGACAGCAAGCTCTCGTAAGCAATTCTATGAAGCCATCATCAGAATCCGGCACACCCAAATACAGGGGCGCCGCACACCCTCTATGTTTTACCGATGAGGTCCTGGACTATGAATTTCCAAAGGGATTCAAACCCGTAAACATAGAGGCATATGATGGAACAACAGACCCTAGAGTTTGGATCGAGGATTATATCCTCCACATACACATGGCTAGAGGAGATGATCTCCACGCCATAAAATATTTACCCCTTAAGCTTAAAGGGCCAGCCCGGCATTGGCGTAAAAGCCTTCCCGAAAACACAATTGGAAGCTGGGAAGAGCTCGAGGATGCTTTCCGAGCAAACTTTCAAGGGACCTATGTCCGCCCTCCGGATGCAGACGATCTTAGTCACATAACTCAACAACCCGGAGAATCAGCTCGGTAGTTCTGGAATAGATTCCTCACTAAAAAGAATCAGATAGTCGACTGTCCGGACGCCGAAGCCTTAGCAGCTTTCAGGCATAACGTCTGAGACGAATGGCTCGCCAGACACCTCGGCCAAGAAAAGCCAAGAACAATGGCCGCACTAACAAACCTCATGAACCGCTTTTGTGCAGGGGAGGACAGCTGGTTGGCAAGGTGCAGCCCCAGCGACCAAAGTACATCCAAAACTAGGGATGGAAACGGAAAACCGCGACGCAACAAGGACCGTTGCCGGACTAAGGACAAAAGTCCAAGGAGCACGACAGTCAAAGCCGGATTCAAAGGCTCACGACAAAATCAGGCAAAATCGCCCCCACAGGATAACAGGGACGATCCATCCAACCTAAATAAAATCCTAGACAGGATATGTCAGATACACAGTACTCCCGAGAAGCCTGCTAACCATACCCATAGAGACTGTTGGGTTTTCAAACAATCCGTCAGACTCAATGCCGAACACAAGGGGCTCGACATACCAAGCGAAGACGAGGACGAACCCCAAAAGCAGAGTAACAGGAAACAAAAGAACTTCCCACAAGAAGTAAAAACAGTGAACTCACTTCACATAACAAAACGTGCGGCGCCCGTAAAGGTACGCACCACACGGCCCATCCCCAAAGGGTCCGGCCACTGGTTGTCAAAACCGATCATCTTCGATCAGCTAGATTATTCTAGAAATATCAAGAATGCAGGCTGGACTGCGTTGATACTCGATCCAATAATTGGCGGACTCCAGTTTTCAAATGTCCTTATGGACAGAGGCAGTGGACTAAACCTGATATATTAGGATACAATCCAGCACATGGGGATAAACCCAGCAAGAATCCGCCGCAGCAAAACCTCCTTTCAGGGGGTAATACCTGGTCCGGACACCCATTGTATGGGTTTTCTCCGGCTCGAAGTCATATTCGGCTCTGTCGATAACTTCCGTCGTGAAAAGCTGACCTTCCATATTGTCCCGTTCTCAAGTCGCTATCAAGCACTACTGGGACGCGAAGCTTTCACTCGCTTTAACGCAATACCGCATTATGCATCTCTTACGCTTAAGATGCTCGGTCCACGAGGCATCATCTCTTTGAAGGGGAAGCACTAAAGTGCGCCTCCCCAAGCGGAGGACTGTGCGGCCGCCTTGACAGCCCCACAGCAAAATGGCCTCACCGGCCAAAAAACTTCAAAATAGGTCATTAAAGACCACGAACGCAGATAAACGAGTTCGGTACAAAATCATCATTGATGCAGGCTTAGAGGCCATATACCCCCGCACTAGGGGCTCCATGCATATACAATAAGAGACAGTAAAGCTCAATCTTATATATTTTACTTTATACTTTGTTTATTTTAAACTTTTTCAGCATGACCCGTTTTCAACTCAGTTCCTCTCTTTTACAGATGAACGTCGTGCGGCGCCCGTCCAGGATACGGCACAACGGAGACACAGGCGCAGACGTGCAGTAGGGACCCGTCCTAAAGGATTCCTTTTAGATTAAGACCCTGCGTAAACCTTTTTTACTGTCTCTTGTTGCTACACATCCCCTGGTTTTTTCTGATATAACCAAGGAGGAGGCTGGCATCTTGGCATGTGGCCACGTCAGAATTTTTGTATGTACCTGGACACTAGGGGCTTTTTTAATAAAGAGTGTTGTTTCGCCCGCACTCATAAAGACCGAACACCTTAGGGAGTGTTCGGCGTCGCGAGTTTTGGCATTATATGCATCAGCTCCGAATCATGTCTTTGGTCAAATGTTGGGTTGCCCGGCTCCTGAGTTCGGCTACCTTACGTTCCGCTCTATCGGCTAAGGTAGCACCAGGAGAACTACTGTAATTGTGCCCCGGTTCGGCCGGGCGAGCACCTCAGTAGAGAAAGCCGAAAACTGACTATCATGATGTAGCGTGAGACTGGTCAGCCACTCGATGACCTATCGAAATCTATCGGCTTCCTCCGCTTTAACGAAGGGCCGCTTCCCGGTCAGGCACATACGCGCCCCAAACTCGGATGAGCGCAGTCGCCACCAAGGAGCTACTTAAATAGTCTCACTGTCAAGCTCCTATGGCTAAGTGAAAGTGTTAAAGCATTATAGTCCGGTTGCCTGGCCCGTTGCGCTATCACCTCCTTTGTAGGACCAAGACGTTGGGTTAAGTGTGAAAATGCGTCTTCTGCGAGCACCCCCGCACTATGTGCGTGGGGGCTGAAGCCAACAACTGCTATCTTTCAGATTTTATATGTATATTAAAACGGCCGCACAGGAGGTGTTCCCAATACTTGAAGGGACAAGTATAAAAAGGCCACTACAGTTTATCAAAATATTACTTTATAATTACATATGCTATCATAACATAGCATCTTTCGAGCACTGCGTCTCTATTACATGGGCGCCTTCAAGGACTTCCTGAAAATAGTGCTCGGAGGGTACTCGGCTTTTGTCCGAATCTCGGGACGCAACAACGGTGGTCTCCATCTCTGCCCAGTATGTCTTAACATGGGCAAGAGCCATCCTGGCGCCCTCTATACATGCTGACCTCTTCATTGCATTTATACGTGGCACCGCATCAAGGAATTGCTGCACCAAGATGAAATAAATCTTCGGCTCCGATCTTCTCGGCCACAGATGACCCATGACGTACTTCATGGCAAGTCCGGACTACCTATTCAGTTCGGCCCATTGAGCCAAACGATCGTCCACTGCCAGTGGACGCTCTGGATTGTGAAACTGCGACCAGAAAAGCTTTTCCACTTCGTGATCTTTTTGATCTCGAAAGTGTTTGGTCGCATCAGTAGCACTCGCTGCCAAATCCAGATAGGTATCCTCCACACTCCACATCCGGTTCAACGGAGCAAACTTCGGGTCGCAAAATTCCGTTCGCAGCATAAAGGGCTTTCCAGCCGCAATCTATTCGGCCTGACGCAGCTCTTCCTTCGCAGCTCTCATCACAGAGCGCGCATCCTTGGCATTGGCAGCGGCCTTCTCTAAGTCTGTCTGTTTCGCCTGGTCTTCTTTTTCAAGAAGTCTGCAACGGTCTGTAGCGCTTTTTAACTTTTTGGCCATCTTGGCCATCTCTTCCTTGCTTCGGCAATGGGCAGCCTGTTCGGCTCTCAGCTCTTCAAGGGCTTTCTTGGCGGCCGCATCACTTTTTCTGGCTTGTTCTTTAGCTCGGGCAAGTTCTGCCCTAAGACTCTCCACGGCGGCCGCACCATCTGCGTCAAGCACACACATTGTAAGACACATGCATCAAACTGTTCTTACCTCATTGCATACCTTGAGCCTCCTCAAGCCGCTTGTTGACAAGCGTGATGTTGGCTTCTGCCACGTCCAGTTGCCGCTTTAGTTCGGCAAAATCGTCAGTTCGGCTCGATTCCGGACACCCTGCCGCCTACATTCAAAGGCGACATCTTAGACCTGGGATTATGATCCTCCGCATGCCGTCATTTCTTGACAATGCGCAGAGTCTCAAGGGCTACTATCTACACAGGGCGCATCTTATTCATGCGCAACTACCAAAAGTGTACATTATCTAATGTACCTCGAAACCCGTCAGTAAACTTTTAATGGCCTCATGCAATCCGCTCTCTGCGGATGAGATCCTTTCAATCACCGTGCCCATCAATGCATGGTGCTCCTCTGAGATGCAAGCTCGCCCCAGCAAAATCTTTAGCTCCTCCGACGAAGCACCAGACGGTGCCAGGCTCGTCCCATGACCTCCTTCGATGTCCGGACGCGGAGAACCTCGGGGGGGGGGGGGCACATAGCTATCTTCCGCCCATGCCGGATTCGGAGAAACCCTCCGCGACGACACCTCAGGATCGCCCGCCTTGCTAGGCGGCACGGCAGGGGGAGGCATCCCGCTCTCCATCATCTCCGAAAGGAGATCCCCCGAAGACGAGCTCTGCTGAGAAGGGCTGAGGTCCAAGCTACAAGGTAAAAGTTTGGTTAATCTTCTCAGACATAAATCAAGGATTTCCCTCGTCCCTCAAAAGGAAAATCTTTCCCACTTACGGCTCGCTGGAGGGCTGGTTCCCTTGAGGGCGTAGTCCGACCGAGGAACTCCCCGGCGTCGGACCCTCTGACGAGGATTTCTCCCCCGCTTCGCGGCCATGGTTTCCAGGTCGTCAGAGGCGGCTCTCTTCTTCCCCTTAGGAGAGGAATTGTCGGTTCCTCCCCTCAGAGCAGCCTCCCTCGAGGAGGCCATAGCTTCCTTGTCCTCCCCCTCCAAAGGCATTATCTCCAGCATCTTGACCAGCACGGGATCCGGCCTGGTTTCAGGAAGGGGAGCTGGACACCTGATCAGCTTTGCCTTCGCTATCCACTCCTATTTAAAAGGACGGCTCTTTTAGGGGCAAGTTTATGACAATTATACGGATAGAAGGTCCGGGCACAAGGTCGCTTACTTGAGTATCCGGGCGATTGCGGCTTAGGCCTGCATCCTCGGTTAAATCCGGACACATCTCTTGTGATTCGAAGAACAGTTTATACATCTCCGCGGGCGTTGCGCCCATGAAGTTCTGGAGAACTCGCGGTCCCTCTGGATTAAACTCCCACAGGCCAAGGGGGCGACGTTTGCTGGGCAATATTCGGCGAATCAGCATGACCTGCGTCACCTAGACCAAGCTGAGGTCTCCTTCCAAGAGATCCTTAATTTGGCCCTGTAACAAGGGCACGTCTTTGGGCAAACCCCAATCTAACCCTCTGTTGACCCATGACGCTAGCCGTGGTGGGGGACCCGAGCGAAAGGCAGGAGGCGCCACCCATTTGGTACTCCGAGGAGCGGTGATATAAAACCACTCTCATTGCCACAAGCCTAGCTCCTCTTGAAAAGAGCCCTCGGGCCATGGAGCATCAGCATTTTTGCTTATAACAGCGCCTCTGCACTCTGCATGCCGTCCTCGATCATCTTCAGCTCCACTTTGAAGGTCTTGAGCCATAGTTCGAAGTGAGGGGTAACATGGAGGAACGCTTCGCATACAACGATAAGCGAGGATATATGGAGGATGGACTCCGGAGCTAAGTCATGGAATTACAGCCCGTAATAAAACAACAGTCCCCTCACAAAGGGATTCATTGGGAAGCCCAACCCCCGAAGGAAGTGAGACATGAACACCATGCTCTCACCAGGCTGGGGACTGGGGATGACCTGCCCTTGAGCAGGCAACCTATGCCAAATTTCGCCGGTCAGGAACTTAGCCTCTCTCAACTTTAGCACGTCCTCCTCCGTGACGGAGGAGGACATCCATCGGCCTTGAAGGTCGGAACCGGACATTGTCGAAGGTCCAAGGCGCCCGGAATCTGGAGCCTAGGGTGTTGGAACTCGAGGCGACGGGCGAACTTGTTTTGGATTGGAGAAAAGATAAGGCCCTGGTCTCTTTATAAGAGGCTGAATACCAGGAGCCCTCCCCGTAACCGTTTGGGACTCACCTTTAATCGAGAAAATATGCTAACAGGCACGATTGGGTTACCCACGTCCGTATTGATGAGAATCCCGTAAAAGGGGGGTACACGATGTCTACTTTGACAAGACATGCCAAGGAAACGGCCTCGCAAAACACGCTGAGGTGGAAAAGTGGATTCAAGTAAAGGACTTGGCCGTAGTGTGATGATGCACTGCGGAATACGTCAGCAGATTTGATTTGTGTTAATATTATTCTCTCTATGTCAATATGTGGAAGCTTATTTTTCAGAGCCGGACACTACTATTGGTGTTTACAATCTTCTATGAAGGACTTGGAGGAGGAACCCGTCTTGCAATGCCGAAGACAATTTGCGCGCCGGACTCGTTGTCATTGAAGCCTGGTTCAGGGGCTACTAAGGGAGTCCGGGATTAGGGGGTGTTCGGGTAGCCGGACTATACCTTCAGCCGGACTCCAGGACTATGAAGATACAAGATTGAAGACTTTGTCCCGTGTCCGGATGGGACTTTCCTTGGTGTGGAAGGCAAGCTTGGCGATGCGGATATTCAGGATCTCCTATCATTGTAACCGACTCTATGTAACGCTAACCCTATCCGGTGTCTATATAAACTAGAGGGTTGTGGTCCGTAGGCAATCAACTCCATATACAACAATCATACCATAGGCTAGCTTCTAGGGTTTAGCCTCCTTGATCTCGTGGTAGATCTACTCTTGTACTACCTATATCATCAATATTAATCAAGAAGGACGTAGGGTTTTACCTCCATCGAGAGGGCCCAAACCTGGGTAAAACATCGTGTTCCCTGCCTCCTGTTACCATCCAGCCTAGACGCACAGTTCGGGACCCCCCACCCAAGATCTGCCGGTTTTGACACCGACAAGTGGGGATCGAGCGGAAGGGAAGACGAGGTGGGAGATGGCGCTGGATCAGGACGAGAGGGAGAGGGAGTCGGCTCCCTGGTGTCTAGGGTTGGGGGGAAGGAGTGCGGCTGGGCTTCCAGGGGTTTGCTGGGCCGGCCTGGACCAAGGGAGGTTTGGATCGGACTGGGCTGCAGATGGGCCGGCCAGCAGGGCTCTCTCTTTCTTAATTTCTCTTTTCAACAAAAGAGATAGGCCAAAAATAATTAAGAGAAGAACAAAATTATGGAACATTTTTGTATGGCTTTATGGAATATTTCCACCTCAACAAAAATAGTTCCGACAAGTTAGGAGAATTTAAATTCAAACTTATTTGACTTGAACCAAAAGAGTTTGAATGGGGGCTAGGCTAAAGGGGTGTACAAAAATGTTGAGGGTTTTGGAGGACCCTCGATAAATGGAGAAAGAACTATTGCCAAGGTTTGGAGGTGAAACTAGAAGCAAAAGAACCCAAGGGATTTATATTGTGAGTTTGTTGTGGTCGATTCCTAAAGAATGGAATATATATTTTTACCTCCCTATACATATTGGGAGATATGTTATAAAGAGAATTTCACCATGTGAATATCCCTCGATTTCAATGGACCGAAGATCCATCCGATTTATTTGGTTGAGTTGCAAAAGATTTATGAGATGATGGCATGATGACATGATGCAATGCAAGAATAAAAGGGCAGGCACAACTAAAACACACGGCAAAACCCGAAACATATGGAAGTCTTCTCGAGCAACGCTCGTTGGGTGTTACAACACTCCACCACTACGAGAGGATCTCGTCCCGAGATCTAGAATGGCACCAGAGAGAAAAGGGAAGGGGAAGAGGAGAGGTAAAACTAAGTTGCTTCTTGACAATTGAGTGAAACCAAAGAACCTTGAGAGGTTGAACAAAACGAAAGAAATAATACAACGAAGAGAAACAAAGTCGAAAACACTCCGTTAGAAAAGAGGAACAAGGAACATTACTAGAATGTTGTAGGTTGAAAGACATAAGAAAAAGGGTTGCAATGGACAAGAAGTACATGCAAGCACTCCGGTAGAAACAAGATGCAAGACTTGATAGGCAGAAAAAGACTTTAGCAGAGGACACAACACTACGATTAAATGATAAGCAAGGAAAGAACATGATCTTGACAAAACAAGATAATGGGTTGAAGAGAGCAACATCACAATGCCTCCGGAACAAAAGAAAGAATGGAATGAATTGAACGAAGGGAAACAAGATCTTGAGAGAGCACGCTTACAGCAAATGCTGGAATGGATTTGTTGGATTAACAACAACAAAAGAACAAGGTTGTAGTGGGCTTATGGAGAACATCTCAAAATTTATGAGGTGAAAATTCTGCCACTAACGAAAACAATAGATCGGATTGATATGAACTAGGAGGTGAGAAACTTATTCACCAGAAGGATAAAAGAAGAACTTGAGTCATTTATAAGCACCATGATAGCAACAATCCCTAGGGAAAGCTTTACGTGAAATATAACCCAAGCTAACTCTAATGATGAGATTGATGGATTTAAAATACCTCATTCTTAACAACATGTGAATCATGAAACATGAACTCAAATTATCAAGAATGACATAATACCACCTCCGATAATCCGGTAGAAAGAATTGCACTCCGGAATGCAAGATGAAGAATGCTTGAGCTCCTTTGAAAAGAATCTCGATGAACACTTGAAAAAGGAATTAAATCCTTGATGAACCATCATGTAGAACCTTCATGAAGAACTCCGGTAACAAAATGATGATCAAACAAAAGGAAAGAGAAGTTGAAAACACAGGGTGAAGCCTTGCGATGATTTAGATGAATCTCCATGACGAGAAAATTAAGAGATCTTGGAACTCCAGGAAAAGAAAAGATGAATCAAGTGAAACCGAGAATTTGATGAGCCTCCGGAATAAGGAATTGAATTCACTCGATGAAACAATAATAAGAATTACATTATGCTTATCCTTCACCAATTAAATTGATGACAATCAACGGATTTGACATATTACTTATACTCGTAGAAAAGATTAAGAGAGATATAGCGCCAACTTGAGAAAGGTCTTCCACAAACCACCGGTAGGATTGGAAAGAACGAATGAATATGATAACCAAGGAAGAGAAATCTTGAACGAACCACCGTAAGAATTGAAAACGAACGAAGTAAAGATAAAGAAACACCGGGAGGAATTAGCAAATGAACGAAGATGCTTGCTAGGATTTAGATACATGAGAACAAAGAGATCGTGAACTGATTAGAAGATATTTGATCAATGCACCGGTAAGATTGGAGAATGATAACTAACAGTTGAGAATGAATAAACCTGAATTGATGGACTCCGGATAACAAACCGAGAAGACTCTTGAATAGCTCCGGATGGGTGAAAAGAATTCTCATGATCAAAACAATTATGAGAGGATGTCATAAGGCTAGAGCCATGAATCTTGAAGAGAATGGATCACGATTGAGAAAAAAAATCTTCTTTGGTCTTCAAATGCAGAGAATGACGATGAGAAACACCACCATAAATTGTTGAGATACTCCGAGATGAAAAATGGAAAAGGTTGAGCCAACAATGAAAAGAATTTGAAAGATCTTGGAGAAATACAAAAGACTGATGATAAATCATTCTTACGTCGAACTTGGAAAAGAATTTGATAATATCTCCGGGAAAAATTAGAAGAGTCAGGTAAGATCCTAGGAAAAGACCTGTGGGTTAGGGCCCACTCAAAAGAAACACCGTTGAATGATTTAAAAGATAGATTGCGCCGGTTGAATTAAATAGCTTGAATGAGAGAACAACCTCGAAATAACTTGAATGGATCTTGAATAAAAAGAAGAGCCTTCTGAGATATCTTCAGCACTCCGGAACAAATGAATAGCAAGAAGTGAATTATTATGAGGTGCACCGGTATGAGAAGGCATTTGAAACGAGGAAAAAGGGATATGATCAACACCAAAGCTTGATTTGAATCCACCGGAGAATAAAAGAATGAAGAATAATGAACTTGAAACTCCGTTAGCGTCTTCATGAGAATCACCCGATACAAAACATTTGTAAGAAAAGAAATGAAGAGACTTCTCACAATTAAAAGGATACATGATTCAGAGATCTGAGTCCTTGAAGAAAAAGGGTCGGTGGTTGGGAAAAACAAAGGCAACTTGAGGACAGATGAAACGAACAACGTTGGAAAAAAACCAAGAGGTGATCTTGCGGATGTTGAAGTGATCAGATCCACTTGAAGAGAAAACACGCCAGTTCAAAAGAAATTGAGATGACAAACTCGATGTGCAAGAAGAATTGTATTCACATAGGAGTATGAGAACACCGCTTAGGAAAGGTATGGAATCAACACTTGACATCGAAGCTACTCGAATACCACAGGTCAAAAACAAAACAAAGGATTGGCTTGCAAAATAAGCCGGAACAAACATATGATATAGATTTCGTCCGAAGTTTTCGTGGTGGGGCCTACACAGGCTCGATCGTACAACACCATCATGTACAAGGCAGTGCACATGACATACGAAGCGTCCCTGAGTCAGCATAGCCAAGGACTCATTAAGACACAACGAGACCACTGTAAAACCGACCGTGAATAGGCGGACCACTAGACGTCGAAATCCCAATTTCATATCATACATCTGTCGGAAAGATATCCTAAGAGCTACTTGAATTCCCACTTATGAACTCCCGAAACTTTCTGGTTATACAATCAGGTGTTGGGGATACAGGGGAAGCATAATATCTCACCCAAAACTAGCAAATCCTACATCCAGCTGTATCCATCTTTCAACACATAACCAAGAAACCTTCAGAAATCATTTACCTCAACCTTCGAAAAGCATCCGTTATACGAGTTATGGCAATACTCCCGAACTCCCGCCCCAGTACTAGGTGGCGTCGAGGTTATCTCACCAACAACTACATAAAGGAGATTTTCGATGTCGGCGAAACTCAGGTATTCCAGAACTGCAATGATAAAATTGTGACGACAACACCTCGGAGCTCAACTCCTCGGGACACTGCCACAACCCCTAAATGTCAGGAGGCACCAAGAACAATGTTCTCGTCACAAAACCATCGGAACGATTCCAAGATACACGCGTGATCCTCAAATTTTTTTTAGTGAAATTTGAGAAGAGAAGAGTCAAAACTCTACATCAGGATGCCTCACCAGAGCGACGAAGGGACTGAGGAGTAAAAAGAATCCTACTCTCCGATATATATAATCCTAAATGACTCAAAACATTTTTCTAGACTCAACAACACCAACGATTCGATCAAGCAGGGGGCTCCTAAGGTCGGGGAAGGCTCTGATACCAACTTGTAACACCCTCGATGCGGCTATATCTCCCACCTGTCGAAGCACGACTTAGAGGCATAACCGCATTGAAAACAATGTCGCAAGTGAGGTAATCTTCACAAAACCCATGTAATAAATAAGGGAAAGAGATATATAGTTGGCTTACAATCGCCACTTCACACAATACATGAATAAAGCATTACATCAACAGTTACAATCAAGGTCCGACTACGGAACCAAAATAAAGAAGACTACCCCAAATGCTACAGATCCCCGATCGTCCCAACTGGGCTCCACTACTGAACAACTAGAAACGGAACAACTTAACGAACATGGTCTTCATCGAGCTCCTCCTGAACTCAGTTGCATCACCTGCACGGTATCATCGGCACCTGCAAACTGGTTTTGGAAGTATCTGTGAGTCACGGGGACTCAACAATCTTACACCCACGCGATCAAGACTATTTAAGCTTATAGGGAGGGTAAAAGGTATCTGAGGTGGAGCTGCAGCAAGCACTAGCATATATGGTGGCTAACATACACAAAAGAGAGCAAGAAGAGAAGGCAAGGCACGGTCAAGAAACTATGATCAAGAAGTGATCCCAGAACAACCTACGTCAAGCATAACTCCAACACCGTGTTCACTTCCCGGACTCCGCCAAGAAGAGACCATCATGATTACACACGCGGTTGATGCAAGTTAAGTTCAATTCTTCTACAACCGGGCATTAACAAATCCCCATCTTCCCATAACCGCGGGCACGGCTTTCGAAAGTTCAAATCCCTGCAGGGGTGTCCCAACTTAGCCCATCACAAGCTCTCACGGTCAACGAAGGATATTCCTTCTCCCAAGACAATCCGATCAGATTCGGCATACCGGTTACAAGACATCCTCGAGAATGGTAAAACAAGTCCAACAAGACCGCCCAATGCGCCGACATCCTGATAGGAGCTGCACATATCTCGTTCTCAGGGCAACACCGGATGAACACTACGTACAGCTAAAACCAGCCCTCAAGTTTACCCGAGGTGGCGCCGCAAGTGGCTCTGTTTCGGACCAACACTTAGACAAGCACTGGCCCGAGGGGGGGGGGGGTTAAAATAAAGATGACCCTTGGGCTGGCCTAACCCAAGGGAAAAAGAGGCTAGGTAGCAAATGGTAAAACCAAGGTTGGGCCTTGCTGGAGGAGTTTTATTCAAAGCGAACTGTCAAGGGGTTCCCATTATAACCCAACTGTGTAAGGAACGCAAAATCCGGGAACATAACACCGATATGACGGAAACTAGGGCGGCAAGAGTGGAACAAAACACCAGGCATAAGGCCGAGCCTTCCACCCTTTACCAAGTATATAGATGCATTAATTAAATAAGAGATATTTTGATATCCCAACAAAATATCCATGTTCCAACAAGGAACAAACTCCAATCGTCACCTGCAACTAACAATGCTATAAGAAGGGCTGAGCAAAGCGGTAACATAGCCAAACAACGGTTTGCTAGGACAAGGTGGGTTAGAGGCTTGGCTTAACAATATGGGAGGCATGATAAGCAAGTGATAGGTATCGCAGCATAGGCATAGCAAAAGAGCGAGCAACTAGCAAGCAAAGATAGAAGTGATTTCGAGGGTATGGTCATCTTGCCTGAGATCCTGCAAGGAAGAAAAACGAGTCCATGAAGAAGACAAACGGACATAGTCGAACGAATCCTCACAACGCGACGTTATCGAAACTAACCCGAAGAAGCAACACCGGAAAGAAACAAACAACATAGTAAACAACCACCACATAAACATGACATGATGCACAACCAAGTATGATGCATGTCCGGTTTAATGCGACATGGCATGGAAAAGTGCACAAACAAAACTAAAAATTAAGTGGAGCTCAATATGCATCGAGATGCATATTGACGGAACACCACATCAATTATTTAGTTCTCTCTCAGTTATGTACTCACCAATATTAAATGTTGTTAAGCATGTCAAGAGGTGAGGCATAACAAAACTACACCATCTAAACAATTTAAATGGGGCCCGATATAACAAACAACAAATCCGGTAAATCTCCATATGCATTAGTAATTTGGTGCAACAACCATCTAAACATTTTAATTCTTATTATTATGATGCGGATGACATGAACAAGTTTATGCATTTTTTATTAAAAGTTGACAAGAGCATTATGAAGCATTTGTCATCCTGGCGGAAACGAAAGGGGTGCCACGGCGACGATAATGAAACGGTGCCACGGCAACGTTCCGGTTCCGGCAACTCATTGAGACGTCGGTGCAAAAAAAAGTGTGGCGGGAGCGTGCAAAAGATGGTGGGGTGATCCCGGTAACCGGGTTCCCACGGGTTAGGGGCATGGAAACGAGTGACAAAACGGACACGATGCAGACAAAGGGTGCTTCTCATACAACACAAGCATTCGTTCACGGACGCCGATCATGGTGGTTATACCTTTGTAGCGTGCAAAGGGGACGGTTCTCGTTCGTAGAGGGAAGTAGGCGTTCTCGCAACGGTGGTAGTGGAAGTAGTCGATCTCGCATGCTCTAGGGTCGACGGTAGAGGTTCACGTTTCGTAGTCGTTTGGGGTCGCCGATAGTTGTACCCATTCGTGGTTGGACCTGACGGATCCGATACCTCCGTACGTAGTGGAACATGTTTGTTTTTTCGGAGAGGTACTTGGCGTACAATGGTCGCCGTGGTACTCGTCGGTCCACGAAGTCGTTCTCGTCGGTCATTGCGAATCGTTCGGTACTCATTCGGGCAACCATGTGGTCTTGCCGGTGGGATACTTGGCTCTTGCGGTCCAACTCCGAGGTTATAGCCGTGTAGTCGAACTTGATGAAAACGGGTTTCGCTGGGGACTTGGCGCATCCATCAGGAACTTGTGGTACTTGGCAAGTTCCACGGTCGGTGACCGTTGGATTTGGCGTCCACTGCAACAGGGCGTGATGCAGGGACTTGGCACGATGCAGGAGCAACGGCCGCGGAACTTGCAGCAGCAGCGGCAGCGGCGGGAACTTGGCACGTTGGTCTCGCGAGGCATGGGGAGGCTCTAGGCGACAACGTTGAGGAGGAAGACCGGCGACGCAGCTGCAGCCACCGGGAGGCGTGGCTCTGACGGTCAGGGCCGGAGACGAGGTGCAGAAGGGAGAAGAGGGACTCAGCGATGGGGACGGCTTGAAACTGCCGCTGGTGGCGCTTGTGGCCATGGGACGCGAAATCCGAGGTCGAAGGCGAGGCGCGGTGGAGGAGCTTGGCGGCGTGGTGGCCGGATGAATCAGGAAGGTGCACGAGGAGACTCCGGCGCGGCAGGGCAGCGGGTGCCAACGGCAGCGGTGGCTCGCCGGCCGACGGGGCACCATGGTCGCCTGAAGAGGCCGCGACAGGGGGGTCGGGCGAGGCCTGGGAGACGCTCGTGAGAACTGGACGAGGGGAGAGAGGAAGATGGGATCGGGCACGGGGCCTGCGCTGGAGGGAGATTGAGAAGGAGGTCGATGGTAGGAGATCAAAGAGAGAGGAGGGGGGATCGAGCGGAAGGGAAGACGAGGTGGGAGGCGGCGCTGGATCAGGACGAGAGGGAGAGGGAGTCGGCTCCCTGGTGTCTAGGGTTGGGGGAAGGAGTGCGGCTGGGCTTCCAGGGGTTTGCTGGGCCGACCTGGACCAAGGGAGGTTTGGGCCGGACTAGGCTGCAGATGGGCCGGCCAGCAGGGCTCTCTCTCTCTCTCTTAATTTCTCTTTTCAGCAAAAGAGATAGGCCAAAAATAATTAAGAGAAGAGGCCATGGAGAAGAACAAAATTATGGAACATTTTTGTATGGCTTTATGGAATATTTCCACCTCAACAAAAATAGTTCCGACAAGTTAGGAGAATTTAAATTCGAACTTATTTGACTTGAACCAAAAGATTTTGAATGGGGGCTAGGCTAAAGGGGTGTACAAAAATGTTGAGGGTTTTGGAGGACCCTCGATAAATAGAGAAAGAACTATTGCCAAGGTTTGGAGGTGAAACTAGAAGCAAAAGAACCCAAGGGATTTATATTGTGAGTTTGTTGTGGTCGATTCCTAAAGAATGGAATATATATTTTTACCTCCCTATACATATTGGGAGATATGTTATAAAGAGAATTTCACCATGTGAATATCCCTCGATTTAAATGGACCGAAGATCCATCCGATTTATTTGGTTGAGTTGCAAAAGATTTATGAGATGATGGCATGATGACATAATGCAATGCAAGAATAAAAGGGCAGGCACAACTGAAACACACGGCGAAACCCGGAACATATGGAAGTCTTCTCGAGCATCGGTCTCGGGGTGTTACATCCTATAAGTGTCACAAACATCCCTAGAGTTCGTACTAGAATAACACCTTCAGACACAAATCAACCAAAACCCTAATGTCACCTAGATACTCCAATGTCACCTCAAGTATCCGTGGGTATGATTATACGATATGCGTCACACAATCTTAGATTCATCTATTAAACCAACACATAGAACCTCAAAGAGTGCCCCAGAGTTTCTATCGGAGAATCACGACGAAAACGTGTGCCAACCCCTATGCATAGTTTCATGGGCGGAACCCGCAAGTTGATCACCAAAACATACATCAAGTGAATCACGTGATATCCCATTGTCACCACAGATATCCATGGCAAGACATACATCAAGTGTTCTCAAATCTTTAAAGAATCAATCCGATAAGATAACCTCAAAGTGGAAACTCAATCCATTACAAGAGAGTAGAGGGGGAAGAAACATCATAGGATCCAAATATAATAGCAAAGCTCGCGATACATCAAGATCGTATCACCTCAGGAACACGAGAGAGAGAGAGAGAGAGAGAGAGATCGAACACATAGCTACTGGTACATACCCTCAGCCCCGAGGGAGAACTACTCCCTCCTCATCATGGAGAGCACCGGGATGATGAAGATGGCCACCGGAGAGGGATTGCCCCCTCTGGCAGGGTGCCAGAACGGGTCTAGATTGGCTTTCGGTGGCTACGGAGGCTTCTGGCGGTGGAACTCCTGATCTATTGTCTGTTCTGGAAGTTTTAGGGTACGTGAAGATATATGGGTGCAGGAAGTACGTCGGTGGAGCTTCAGGGGCCCCACGAGGCAGGGGGCGCCCCCACCCTCGTGAGCACCTCCCTTGGCTCCTGACATGGGGTCCAAGTCCATCCAGTAGCTTTCCTTCCAAAAATAACTTCTCCGGTTGATTTTGTTCCGTTTCGACTCCGTTTGATATTCCTTTTCTTCGAAACACTGAAATAGGCAAAAAACAACAATTCTGGGTTGGGCCTCCGGTTAATAGGTTAGTCCCAAAAATAATATAAAAGTGGATAATAAAGCCCAATATTGCCCAAAATAGTAGATAACATAGCATGGAGCAATCAAAAATTATAGATACGTTGGAGACGTATCAGTCGCCGTCGTTTTTTTAAGAAAACCGAATCATTTTTTTAAAAACCCTAGTTCGTTTTTTAGATCGGTTCGCCGGTTTTTCCTGGTTCTTTTATTTAGCGGACGTTCGTCCGTACGTTCGTTTTAATGAACAATTTTTGCTTGATAGTTACAGACAACGAACATTCGTTTGTTAGCCTGTTCGTCAGTTTTCTTTTTATCGGATTTTTCCGCGATTATTTTCAATCGCGATTTCTGATTCGATTTTCGTTTTAGCTTATCTTTTCGCTCGTTTATCGGAATCCGGGGATTCAAGTGCCTAGATCTTCGTATCAAGACCCTCTTTCTGTTTAATCAACTTAAACAAGATTTTGGTACTGTAAAATTTGACTTTAGTTCAGATTTGTAAACGGATCTTGTTTCTTTCGCCGTTTGAGTTTCGTTGCTCCGTTCGATTTGATTCTTTTTGCAAACCGGAGTTCTTAAGTTGAACTTTCTGGTCAATTCTTCTTATTTGAGTTTTGCCCGTGCATCTTTGCTTGATTGCTTATGTATGCTATTGTTTGTTTGCGATAGAATTCCCGGAGTGCGAAGCATGCTTCATCGACCCTAGGTTTCGCGGATCGTCAGCAAGGCAAGTAACACTTTGATCATACCCCTTTATCACCCAGTTTTTATGCATTAGTTCCAATCCTCAAACATTGCATGGTTAGGATGTGATTAACATGTGGGTTGGGAAGTAGTTGATGAGGTAGAACCTATTGCCCTGTTATACTCAAACCCTTGGGAGTTACTTCCACGTGTTGCTTATATTGCTATGCTATGCTCGTAGACGTGGTTTGGGTGAGTGAAATCCATGACAGATGTGAGATTGTTAATTAATGGTTCAACTTAAGGTGGCAACTTGAATACACATGTGGGTGGATTGAGGCACCTGGAGAATCTAGTGTTGCCTGTATTTTTGGAAATCCCGGGGTTCCGTGTGATCTTCCTATGGACCGCCACCCAGGCTCAAAGGGAACTGAGATGATTCATGCTAGAAACTTCTATGTGCAGCCACAAGCTATTATGGGCTCTAGCATAGTTGAGTAAGTTACGTGAAGCTCTCAAAGAGGTAGATCAGCAGGTAGTGGGTTGTAGGTTTGGTATGGTTTGCCCGGATTAGAGAGTTAATGTTTCTGAAAGACTGTGTCTCGGTCATCTGTTTCTCAAACACCATGTAGTGCGAGAAATCCAACGGAGGTGATGGAGTCTTGTGGGGAAAAGTGTGCAAACCTCTACAGAGTGTACAATCTAATCATGGTTAGCCATGTCCCCGGTTATGGACAATCTTGAGTATCCAGTACTTGGAGTATCTTAAGTATCTCATCACATTCCTAATTAATATTGTTGGGTTGTTAATTACTTTAATTGGGATTGAGTTGGAGGAACCTTCTCAATGATGTTTCAACTACCATGATAGTTAAATTAAAATCTATTCCTTTGTTGTAGGGAAAAATTGGCTTTTCGCAAAAACTATAACCATAGAGCTTTCCACCAGCCAAATATGCATATAGTGATAGCATTATTCTGTTCTTGCTCTACTGTGTTATATTGCCAGCATATTCCACGTGCTGACCCTTTTTCGGGCTGCAACGTATTATGTTGCAGACTTTTCAGACGAGGAGTAAGGTTCGTTAGGTCGTTGCCGTGCAGCTCAGCTATGCCGTTGAAGTTGATGGACTCACTTTATCCTCCAAGCCTTCCGTTGTTATCGTATTAGATGGCCTTAAGCCATATTTATTGTAATAAGTTCTCTTTTGAGACATTCGATGTAATAAGTGTGTGATTGTTACTCTGTTATAAATCCTTCGAGTACTGTGTGTGTCAACATTACCGATCCAGGGATGACACGGAAGCACAGAGACTTGACCGTTTGTGGTCGGGTCGCGACAAGATGGTATTAGAGCACACGCTGAGTGTAGGACACGACCACTAAGATAAACCCTAGGTCACTCTTCTTTACTCCTTTCTGACTCCTCTCCATTTTCTACTCTTTAGGATGGCGGAGTTGAAGAACAAGTTTCCACAACCGGATGAAGACACACCCTTTGGACGCCACTTGAAGGAAGTCACTAGGTACTTGAACATTGGAATACCAAGCTTCACCGGGACATACAACGCCACCTTACCAGAAGAGGAGCGCTGGATGATTCAAGTACAAGTTCCAGGAAGGACGTTCTTGCCAACCTCTAAGCCCATAGAATTTTCTTTTGAAGCACCCACCTGGAGTCTAGGCAAAAGCATGGCAGCCCACATTACCATGGGACACATTGGAGAAGTTTACCATAAGGAGCTTAAGGATACTATCTATCAGATTTGTGGGCGCTGAGACGAGCAATGGGAGATGATCAGCACCAAGAAGGAGATATCCATTGCAGCTTTCATCCAGGAGTTAAACCAGCACATTCGACGCTAGGAGAATCAGATGTGCGCAGACATGATAGATTTGAAGAAGGCGAAGACAAGGATCATCGAGCTGGAAGACGAACTTAAGTCTTCACGTGATGGATACGAGGAGGAAATTGCGACACTATTGGAGAAGAATGACGACCTGATTAAGAAGATCAGAGTATTCATGGGAGATCCAACACCGGGAAGAGAAGACGACGATTCCACTTGCCCGGAGAACTACATCATCATCGACGACACCGACTCCGACCCTAGTGATGATGACTTTGAAGACGAAGCTGGAGCATACATCATGGAGTCTTCCACCGATCAAAATTTCTAGATGACCACCAAATAATTAGTAGTATTCCCCCATGTATTTAGTAGTAGTTGAGAACTTTTGTGATAGTTATAGACCGTTGTATGCCCTTGCTTGATTGATTGAGTGAAATTTTTGTGTTTGTCTCATGTGCATATGGGTAGTGCTTTCTCATTAGACCCCTTTTCTCTATTCTGATCTCTTCCCTCTAAATCCATCAGATGCCTCCGAGATGAGACACCGGATTTGCCTTCCCGCCAGAGCTCACTCAGTTGATCCAGCAGCAGAATGCCTTGATGCAATTGCTAGTTTAGAACCAAGGCAATAACAACAACAACAACCCACCTCCAGTAGACAACTTAGCTCGTTTTCTGAGGTTACAGCCGCCGGTGTTTTCCAGTAGCACCGAGCCCATAGTTGCTAATGATTGGCTATGCCGTATTGGAAGGGAGTTGACCACCACAGGTTGCACAGATGCTGAGAAGGTGCGCTTTGCCGCACATCAATTGGATGGACCAGCAGCCTCATGGTGGGAGAATTACACGACCACTTTCCCCATAGCCAATGTCACTTGGGACCAGTTTCAGCAAGCTTTCCGTACATCCCATGTCTCAACTGGAGCCATGAATATGAAGAAGCGGGAGTTTCGCAACTTACGCTAGGGGAACCATACTGTGGCTCAGTACATGAATGAGTTTAGCAAATTATCTCGCTATGCCCCTGATGACATGGCCACAGATGCCGCAAAATAGGAGAAGTTTATGGAAGGGCTGAATGACGAGATGAGCATGCAGTTGATGGTAGCAACCTTCAACAACTACCAGGAGTTGGTAGATAAGGCTCTTATGATTGAAGGGAAGCAGCAGCAGATTGAGAGCCGTAAGAGGAAGTATGGACAAGGGAGGTATAACTCAGGAGCTCAATAGAAGCCTCGCCTAACCCCGAACTTTAGAGGACTTGTTCATAACCAAGGAGGTCATAACCACACCGGAGGAGGTTCGCACAACCACAATGGTTCAAAGAATGGAAATAGGAACGGGAAAAACAACAATCATAACCACCCTAATCCAGCCACACCCGCCAAAAGAGATCTAAGTCACATTACTTGCTATAAGTGTGGGAAGACTGGACACTATGCCACGGATGTTGGAAATATGCCCTAGAGGCAATAATAAAATAGTTATTATTGTATTACCTTGTTCATGATAATTGTCTATTGTTCATGCTATACTTGTATTAACCGGAAACCGTAATACATGTGTGAATACATAGACCAACAACATGTCCCTAGTAAGCCTCTAGTTGACTACCTCGTTGATCAATAGATGGTCATGGTTTCCTGACCATGGACATTGGATGTCATTGATAACGGGATCACATCATTAGGAGAATGATGTGATGGACAAGACCCAATCCTAAGCCTAGCACAAGATCGTATAGTTCGTCTGCTAAAGCTTTTCTAATGTCAAGTATCATTTCCTTAGACCATGAGATTGTGCAACTCCCGGATACCGTAGGAATGCTTTGGGTGTACCAAACATCACAATGTAACTGGGTGGCTATAAAGGTGCACTATGGGTATCTCTGAAAGTGTCTGTTGGGTTGGCACGAATCGAGACTGGGATTTGTCACTTCGTGTAAATGGAGAGGTATCTCTGGCCCCACTCGGTAGGACATCATCATAATGTGCACAATGTGACCAAGGAGTTGATCACGGGATGATGTGTTACGGAACAAGTAAAGAGACTTGCCGGTAACGAGATTGAACAAGGTATCGGGATACCGACGATCGAATCTCGGGCAAGTACTATACCGGTAGACAACGGGAATTGTATACGGGATTGACTGAATCCTAGAAATCGTGGTCATCCGATGAGATCATCGTGGAACATGTGGGAGCCAACATGGGTATCCAGATCCCGTTGTTGGTTATTAACCAGAGAGATGTCTCGGTCATGTCTGCATGATTCCCGAGCCCGTAGGGTCTACACACTTAAGGTTCGATGACGCTAGGGTTATAGGGAAAGTATGTACGCGGTTACCGAATGTTGTTCGGAGTCCCGGATGAGATCTCGGACGTCATGAGGAGTTCCGGAATGGTCCAGAGGTGAAGATTGATATATTGGACGAAGGGTTTTGGAGTCTGGAAGTGTTCCGGAGGTACCGGGTGATGACCAGCATGACCGAAAGGTGTTTCGGGAGCCCTAGCAAGTGTTGGGGGGCTTCATGGGCCAAGGGAAGGGGGAAAACCAGCCCACTAAGGGACTGTGTGCCCCCCTCACCTATCCCCACGTGACCAAGGGGTTTGGGGCACCCCATCTAGGGTTCCCACCTCCTGGCTTGGGGGCCAAGTCACCCAAGGGGGAGATCCCATCTGCCCTGGCCGCCGCCCCCTAGGGGAAACCCTAGGGCGCCTCCCCTTGCCCTTGCCCCTATATATAGTGGAGGTTTTGGGGCTGCACAACACAGGAGTCTCTCTCTCTCTCCCAAGGCGCAGCCCTACTTCTCTCCCTCCTTGTCTCTCGTAGTGTTTGGCGAAGCCCTGCTGGAGTACTGCGCTCCTCCACCACCACCACGCCGTCATCCTGCTGCTGGACGGAGTCTTCCCCAACCTCTCCCTCTCTCCTTGCCGGATCAAGGCGCGGGAGACATCACCGGGCTATACGTGTGTTGAATGCGGAGGCATCATTGTTCGACGCTTAGATTGGAATCGACCGCGATCTGAATCGCTGCGTGTACGACTCCACCAACCGCGTTCTTGTAACACTTCCGCTTAGCGATCTTCAAGGGTATGAAGATGCACTCCCTCTCTCTCGTTGCTAGATGACTCCATAGATTGATCTTGGTGGTGCATAGAAAATTTTAAATTTCTGCTACGATCCTCAACAGTGGTATCAGAGCCAGGTTTATGCATAGTTTCTATGCACGAGTAGAACACAAGTTGTTCTGGGCATCGATTTTGTCAATTTACTTGCCGTTACTAGCCTTATCTTGATTCGGCGACATCGTGAGATGAAGCGGCCCGGACCGACCTTACACGTACTCTAACGTGAGACTGGTTCCACCGACTGACATGCACTAGTTGCATAAGGTGGCTAGCGGGTGTCTGTCTCTCCCACTTTAGTCGGATCGGATTCGATGAAAAGGGTCCTTATGAAGGGTAAATAGAAATTGGCATATCATGTTGTGGTTTTGGCGTAGGTAAGAAACGTTCTTGCTAGAAACACATAGCAGCCACGTAAAACATGCAACAACAATTAGAGGACGTCTAACTTGTTTTTGCAGGGTTTGCTATGTGATGTGATATGGACAAAAGGATGTGATGAATGATATATGTGATGTATGAGATTGATCATGTTCTTGAAATAGGAATCACGACTTGCATGTCGATGAGTATGACAACCGACAGGAGCCATAGGAGTTGTCTTAATTTATTTATGACCTGCGTGTCAATGAAAACGCCATGTAATTACTTTACTTTATTGCTAACCGTTAGCCATAGTAGTAGAAGTAATAGTTGGCGAGGCAACTTCATGAAGACACGATGATGGAGATCATGATGATGGAGATCATGGTGTCATGCCGGTGACGATGGTGTTCATGCCGCACCTCGAAGATGGAGATCAAAGGCGCAAGATGATATTGGCCATATCATGTCACTTTATGATTTGCATGTGATGTTTGTCATGTTTTTACATCTTATTTGCTTAGAACGGCGGTAGCATAAATAAGATGATCCCTCATTAAAATATCAAGAATTGTGTTCCCCCTAACTGTGCACCGTTGCTAAGGTCCGTTGTTCCGAAGCACCACATGATGATCGGGTGTGATAGGTTCTAACGTTCGCATACAACGGGTGTAAGCCAGATTTACACACGCAATACACTTAGGTTAACTTGACGAGCCTAGCATGTACAGACATGGCCTCGGAACACGGAAGACCGAAAGGTCGAACATGAGTCGTATAGTGGATACGATCAACATGAAGATGTTCACCGATGATGACTAGTCCGTCTCACGTGATGATCGGACACGGCCTAGTTGACTCGGATCATGTATCACTTAGATGACTAGAGGGATGTCTATCTGAGTGGGAGTTCATTAAATAATTTGATTAGGTGAACTTAATTATCATGAACATAGTCAGAAGGTCTTTGCAAATTATGTCGTAGCTCACGCTTTGGTTCTACTATTTTAGATATGTTCCTAGAGAAAATTCAGTTGAGAGTTGACAGTAGCAATTATGCAGACTGGGTCCGTGAACTGAGGATTGACCTCATTGCTGCACAGAAGGGTTATGTCCTTAATGCACCGCTCAGTGTGTTCAACCTCGAGCATCATCTGTAGATGTTGGGAAACATCTGACATACACGTTTTGATGACTACGTGATAGTTCAGTGCGTAATGCTAACGGTTTAGAATTGTGGCACCAAAGACATTTTGAAACGTCACAGAACATATGAGATGTTCCAAAGACTGAAATTGGGATTTCAGACTAGTGCCCACATCAAGAGGTATGAGACCTCTGACAAGTTTCTTAAGCCTGCAAGCTAAGGGAGAAAAGCTCAATCGTTGAGCATGTGCTCAGATTGTCTAAGTACTACAATCACTTGAATCGAGTGGGAGTTAATCTTCCAGATGAGATAGTGATGATTCTCCATAGTCACTGCCACCAAGTGTAGGATCGAAAGTATGTCTAGAGGGGGGTGATTAGAGTACTTGACCAAATAAAAACTTAACCTTTTCCCAATTTTAGTTCTTGGCAGATTTTAGCTACTTTAGGACAAGTCAAGCAATCATCACACAATTCAAGCAGGCATGCAAAGAGTATATTGGCAGCGGAAAGTAAAGCATGCAACTTGCAAGAATGTAAAGGGAAGGGTTTGGAGAATTCAAACGCAATTGGAGACACGGATGTTTTTCCCGTTGTTCGGATAGGTGGTGCTATCCTACATCCACGTTGATGGAGACTTCAACCCACAAAGGGTAACGGTTGCGCGAGTCCACGGAGGGCTCCACCCACGAATGGTCCACGAAGAAGCAACCTTGTCTATCCCACCATGGCCATCGCCCACGAAGGACTTGCCTGACTAGCGGTAGATCTTCACGAAGTAGGCGATCTCCTTGCCCTTACAAACTCCTTGGTTCAACTCCACAATCTTGTCGGAGGCTCCCAAGTGACACCTAGCCAATCTAGGAGACACCACTCTCCAAGAAGTAACAAATGGTGTGTTGATGATGAACTCCTTGCTCTTGTGCTTCAAATGATAGTCTCCCCAACACTCAACTCTCTCTCACAGGATTTGAATTTGGTGGAAAGAAGATTTGAGTGGAAAGCAACTTGGGGAAGGCTAGAGATCAAGATTCATATGGTAGGAATGGAATATCTTGGTCTCAACACATGAGTAGGTGGTTCTTTCTCAGAACATATGGGTTGGAGGTGTAGATGTGTTCTGATGGCTCTCTCCACGAGTGAAGAGGAGGTGGAGGGGTATATATAGCCTCCACACAAAATCTAACCATTACACACAATTTACCAATCTCGGTGGGACCGAATCAACAAACTCGGTCAGACCGAAATAGTAAACCTAGTGACCGTTAGAGATTTTGTAGCGACCCGACCCGAATGGATCAAGTCTCTGTGCTCCGGTGTCATCCCTGGATCAGTAATGCTGACACCACATAGTACTTCGAAGGATTTATAGCAGAGTAGCAATCACACACTTATTACATCGGTGTCTCAAAAGAGAACTTATTACAAAAAAATATGGCTTAAGGCCATCTAATATCGATAACAGCGGAAGGCTTGGAAGATAAATGGGTCCATCAACTCCAGCGGCATCACTGAGTATAGAACCACGACCTAAAAACACCTTACTCGTCGTCTGAAAAGTCTGCAACATGAAAGTTGCAGCCCGAAAACGGGTCAGCACATGGAATATGCTGGCAAGGTAACACATAGAGAGTAATGAACAGTAATGAGCTATACTATATGCATGTATGGCTGGTGGAAAGCTCTATGGTTACAGTTTTGCGTAAAGCCAGTTTTTCCCTACTGCAAAGGAATGAATTTATTTAACTATCATGGTAGTTGAACATCGAGAATGGTTGACAGCATTCCGATCCCAATTAAGTAAACAATTAAAACCCAACAATATTAATTAGAAGTAACATGATGAGATTCACACGATATTCAAGTACTAGATACTCAAGTTGTCCATAACCGGGGACATGGCTAATCATGATTAGTTTATTACACTCTGCAGAGGTTTGCGCACTTTTCCCCACAAGACTCGATCGCCTCCGTTGGATTTCTCACACTACATGGTGTTTGAGAAACGGATGACCGAGACATAGTCTTTCAGTAGCACTAGCACCTTACGATCAGGTAGACCGTACCTCCTACATCCCCTACATCTGCTAGTCTACCACTGTAAGAGTTCGCACGACTTAGTCGACTATGCCAGAGCCCATAATGGCTTGTGGCTGCACACGGAAGTTTCTAGCATGAAAGATCTTATGATCCCTTTGAGCCTGGGTGGCGGTCCAAAAGAAAAACAGGCAAGTCCTGATAGAAACCAGGTGCCTCAATCCACCCAGATGTGTGTTTAAGTTGCCACCTTAGATAAACCCTTAAAATTATCAAACTCACATCTGTCATGGATATCACTCACCCAATCCACGTCTACTAGCATAGCATGGCATAATAAGCAAACGTAGAAGTAACTCCCAAAGGTTTCATAATAAATAGGTATTAGGTACTACCTCATCTACTTCCCATCCCACAATTTAATTAGATCCTAATCATGCAATGTGTGAGGATTGATCTAATGCAATAAAACTGGGTTGTAGAAAAGGTATGATCAAAGTGTTACTTGCCTTGCTGATGATCCGCGAGACCTAGAGATTCGAAGTAACATGCGGCACACTCCGGGTAATCTATCGTAGACAAACAACAAGCATACAATAAGTACTCATCTAATGCACAGGTAAAACTCGAACAAGAGACCGAACCAGAAAGTTCAACTTAAGAACTCCGGTTGCAAAGAGAGAAAGAACCGAACAAAGCAACGGAAAACCAACGGCGGAAGAAAACAACTCGGTTCTAGCAAGTTGAAACTAGGTCAAATTTTACAGTAGCCAAAACTTATTTAAGTTGATTAGTCGGAACGGCGGTTTCAAAACGAAACTCCAGGCGCTTGAATCACCTGATTCCGATAAACGAGCGAGAAGATAAACTAGAACGAAGATCGGATCTGAAATCGCGATCAGAAAATCGCGGAATAAATCCGACGAAAAAGAAATGACGAACGGTTAAACGAACGGACGTTCGTTAACCGAGATTAACTGGTGATCACGTTCGTTAGGATGAACGGTCCGGCGAACGGTCGCTAAAACCAAACCGAAAACAAACGAAAAACCGATCTAGGGTGTCGGAAGAAAACCGAAACAACGAAACGAAAAGAAACAGGAACGGTTTTTAAAAAAAACCGAACCGAGGGGAGGGATGGCGCGGCACGGGGCTACCTCGACGAGGAGCTCCGGCGACCGGGGCTAGGCGGCGGCCGAGGCGCGGGGCGGCGGCGCGGGTGGCGGCGGCGGCAGTCGGCGGCGCGGGCAGGCGGCGGCGGCTGCTGCTGCTGCTGCGAGGCGGCGGTGTGGGGAGGAGAGGGGGGGTGCTTGGTATTTAAAGGGGGGGAGGGAGACTTGGGGGAGGGGGCAAGCAAAGGGCAGCGGCGGCGGCGCTGGAGTCCTGCTCGGACTCGGCGCGGGCGGCGGCGGGGCTGCGCGCGAGGAGGGGCCGGCTGGGCCTTGGCCCAGGTGGGCGCGACGCGGATTTTTTTTAAATAGATACGCGCGCAGAAAAACAAAGAAAAGAAAATCTAAACGAACTCCAAAATCCCAAAGTAAATTTTCCCCGGCTCCTAAAAATGAGTCGAACAAAATGAACTTTTCTCGGGGCCTAAATGCAAATTTTGAAAACACGCATTTTTCCCTATTCCAAATAAAATGCAACTAAAATCCGGAAAAATCCAAAATTTGATTTATTTATTAAATCTTCTTTTTTTCCCTAAATTTGGGAAGAGTTATATTATTTCCCTCCCTCATATTTTGATGTTGGAAAATAATTGAAGATGAAATAAATAAATCAAATGATCCTCTTTTCAAAATTTGAGAAAACTCAATTATGAAAATGACGAAATCTCCGACTCTCCCCGAGGGTCCTTGAGTTGCGTGAAATTTCTAGGATCGACCAAAATGCAAGAAATATGATATGCATGATGATCTACTGTATAACATTCCAAATTGAAAATTTGGGATGTTACAAACCTACCCCCCTTAAGATGAATCTCGGCCTCGAGATTCGGGTTGGCTAGAAAATAGGTGAGGGTGGTCCTTGAGCAAATCTTCTTCTCTCTCCCAGGTGGCTTGATCCTCTGAGTGGTGGTTCCACTGAACTTTGCAAAACTTGATAACCTTGCTGCGGGTAACTCTGCTGGCAAACTCGAGAATCTTGACTGGTTTCTCCTCATACGTCAAGTCGTCCTTCAACTGAATCGCTTCAAGCGGCACTGTATCTCTTAGTGGTACCTCCGCCATCTCGGCGTGACATTTCTTCAGCTGAGAAACATGGAATACATCATGAACTCCGGACAGTCCCTTTGGTAATTCCAACTTATAAGCGACTTCTCCCATACGTTGCAAGATCTTATATGGTCCAACGAAACATGGTGATAATTTTCCCTTAACTCCAAAGCGCTTAACTCCTCGAAGTGGGGATACTCGGAGATAAACTCTGTCTCCAGTTTCGTAAACTGTCTCCTTGCGTTTAGAATCTGCGTAACTCTTCTGCCTGGACTGGGCTACCTTGAGCCTATCGCGAATCAATTTCACCTTCTGTTCAGACTCTTTAATCAAATCGGGTCCAAACAACTGACGGTCTCCAACTTCGTCCCATGACAACGGTGTCCTGCACCTCCTTCCATATAAATCTTCAAAAGGTGCCATCTTCAAACTGGTTTGGTAGCTGTTGTTATAAGAAAACTCCACATACGGCAAGTTATCGTCCCAACTAGATCCATAATCTAGTGCACAAGCTCACAGCATATCCTCCAAAATCTGATTGACTCTCTCCGTCTGTCCATCTGTCTGTGGATGAAAAGCTGTGCTGAACTCTAGCCTCGTACCCAAAGTCTCATGCAACTGATTCCAAAACCTTGAGGTAAATTGGGTTCCTCTATTTGATACAATGCTCCTCGGTACTCCATGCAAGCAAATGATCCTAGTCATGTATATCTTTGCCAACTTAGCACTGGTGTAAGTGGTCTTAACTGGAATGAAATGTGCTACCTTCGTCAAACGGTCAACTACTACCCATATCGAGTCATAGCCTGCCTTTGTCCTGGGTAGTCCTGTGATAAAATCCATGCCTATCTTATCCCACTTCCATTCGGGTATCGGCAATGGTTGTAACAATCCGGCTGGCTTCTGATGTTCTGCCTTTACTCTATGACACACATCACAAACTGCTACATATGCTGCAATATCCTTCTTCATTCCGGTCGACCAGAATGTTTCCTTTAAATCCAAATACATCTTGGTATTTCCTGGGTGAATCGAATGGGGTGAATCATGTGCCTCTTGCAGAATCATCTTCCTGATTTCTGGGTCATTTGGCACATAAATACGGTCCTCAAACCATAGGGTATCGTTCTCATCCTCACGAAATCCCTTTGCTTTTCCTTTACTTAGTTTCTCCTTTATAGAAGCAATTTCCTTGTCAGATTTCTGAGCCTCTCTGATTTTATCCATCAATGTTGACTGAATCTCCAATGCTGCTACATAGCCCCTTGGAACTATCTCTAAACTTAGTTCACGAAGGTTTTCTGATAACTCCTTGGGTATTTCTTCCGTTATTAACGTATTGACATGGCTCTTACGGCTCAATGCGTCAGCTACTACATTAGCTTTTCCGGGATGGTAATGCAATCTCATATCATAATCCTTGATGAGCTCCAACCATCTCCTTTGTCTGAGATTCAACTCCTTCTGCGTGAAAATGTACTTCAAACTCTTGTGATCCGTGTACACCTCACAATGATTTCCAATGAGGAAATGTCTCCACGTCTTCAATGCATGCACTACAGCTGCTAACTCCAAATCATGTGTGGCATAATTCAACTCATGAGGCTTCAGTTGTCGTGAAGCATACGAAACAACTCTCCCTTCCTGCATAAGCACTGCTCCAAGTCCTCGACGTGAAGCGTCCCAATACACCTCATAATCCTTGGTCTGATCTGGCAAGATCAACACTAGTGAGGTAACCAAACGTTTCTTCAACTCCTGGAAACTAGCCTCACATTCCTCAGTCCAATTGAACTTGGTATCCTTTTTCAACAATTCAGTCATAGGCTTTGCAATCTTTGAAAAGTTCTCAATAAATCTCCGGTAGTATCCTGCGAGTCCAAGAAAACTCCGGATCTCTCCAACTGTCGTTGGGGCTTCCCATTCGGTTACGGTCTCAACCTTTGTGGGGTCAACTGCTATCCCTTCTCCAGATATAACGTGTCCGAGAAATCCTACTTCCTTCAACCAAAACTCACATTTGCTGAACTTGGCATATAACTAATGTTCCCTTAGTTTCTCCAAAACCAAAGGCAAATGTTCCTTATGCTCTTCTTCATTCTTTGAATAAACCAGGATATCATCAATGAACACTACGACGAACTTATCCAAAAACTCCATAAATACCTTGTTCATTAGGTTCATAAAATAGGCAGGCGCGTTAGTTAGTCCAAATGACATAACGGTATATTCGTACAATCCGTATCTCGTGGTAAAAGCCGTCTTGGGTATGTCCTGCTCTCGAATCTTCAACTGATGGTACCCTGATCGCAAGTCGATCTTGGAAAACACTTTAGCTCCTTGCAAACGATCAAACAGATCATTAATCATTGGCAGTGGTTACTTGTTCTTGATGGTTACTTCATTTAATCCACGGTAATCAACAACCATCCGTAATGATCCATCCTTCTTCTCCACTAGAAGTACGGGTGATCCCCAAGGCGAAGAACTTGGGTGTATGTAACCTTTCTCCAGTAACTCCTTAATCTGATTCTTAATTTCCACCAAATCTTTTGCTGGCATCCTGTACGGTCTCTTTGATATTGGCCCAGTGCCTGGCAAAAGCTCATTCAAAAATTCAATATCCCTATCTGGTGGCATTCCTGGCAATTCCTCAGGAAATACATCAGGGTAATCCTTCACCACTGGTACTTCATCTTGCACAACTCCTGATAAAGAATTTACTTGTGTCCTATTTGGCACATGCCGGGATACATACTTGATCTTTCGTCCTTCTGGTGTGGTAAGCAAAATTGACTTACTAGCACACTCAATATTCCCTTCATACCTTGATAACCAATCCATGCCTAATATCACATCCAATCCTTGAGATTCCAATACTATTAGGTCAGAGGGAAAAACATAGTTACCAATCCTTAATGGTAACCGATCACACCATCGTCTAGCCATAAACTCCGCTCCTGGTGAGCTTACTAACATGGTTGACCTAAGGGCTTGGGTTGGGAGGTTATATTTATCCACAAATCCCCTTGATATGTATGAATGCGAGGCACTAGTGTCAAAAAGAACAAGTGCAGTAAATGACTTAACCAGAAACTTACCGATTACTGCATCAGGCTGATCTTCAACCTCCTCCACATTAACGTGGTTCACCTGTCCCTTGTTGAAAGGGTTCGGCTTCTTCCCAGAGCTTCCATTGCCATTTCCATTCTGGCCTTCAGGACATTCATTAGCATAATGTCCGGTCTTGGAACACTTGAAACAGGTGACTTGACTCAGATCTCTCTTGGTTGGGGTTGATGGAATGGTCCAATTCTGGCCGTTGCTTCCTGCATTCCCATTACCATTTTTGTGGCCATTATGGTTGTGCGAACTACCTCCTCCATGGGTATGCTGAAAATGAACTCCCGGTTTAGGGGTAAAACGGGGCTTCTACTGGGCTCCAGAGTTATACTTCCCCTGTCCATACTTCCTCTTGCGGTTCTCAATCTGCTGTTGCTTCCCTTCAATCATGATGGCACGATCTACCAACTCTTGGTAGTTGTTGAAACTTGCTACCATCAACTGCATACTCAACTCATCATTCAGTCCTTCCAGAAACTTCTCCTGCTTAGCTGCATCCGTAGCAACGTCATTTGGGGCATAACATGCTAACTTGCTGAAGTCGTCAATGTACTGGCCAACTGTCCTTCCTCCTTGGCGTAAGTTGCGAAACTCATGCTTCTTCATGGCCATAGCTCCTGCTGAAACATGGGCAGTGCGGAAAGCTTGCTAAAACTGATCCCATGTGACAGTGTCAACTGAGTAAGTGGCTGTGAAATTCTCCCACCATGCTGCCGCAGGTCCGTCAAGCTCATGTGCGGCAAACTTCACTTTCTCACCATCTATGCATCCTACAGTGGTCAACTCCCTTCCTATATTGCAGAGCCAATCGTCTGCTACTATTGGCTCGGTGCTACTGGAAAACACCGGCGGATTTAGCCTAAGAAAACAGGCTAAGTGGTCAACAGGTGGTGGTGGTGGAGGGTTGTTGTTGTTGTTGTTGTTTTGCTGGTTCTGGACTAACATCTGCATCAATTGATTCTGTTGCTGGATCAATTGAGTGAGCTCCGGTGGAAATCCATTTGTCACGTCTCGGAGGCATTTGAGGGTTTAGAAAAGACGAGATTTAAGAATAGATTGGGGTCTAAAATAGAAAACACTACCCTGATGCACATGAGCAAATGCACACAAAATCACTTCATTCAATCAAACAAGGGCATACAAACGGTCTGGATCTATCGCAAAAGTGCTCGAACTATAATGTATACATGGGGAAAATACTACTAATATTTGGTGGTCATCTAGAAATTTGAATTGGTGGAAGACTCCATGATGTCAGCTCCAGCTTCGTCTTCAAAGTCGGGTTCACTTGGATCCGAATCTGTGTCGTCGATGATGATGTAGTTGTCCGGACATGCGACGTACTTGTCTTCCTTCTTGGATGCTAACTCCCCCTTGAGTTCTTCAATCATCTGCTTAAGATCGCCATTGTGCCTTGCTAGAGCTATGATTTCGTCCATGTAGTCCTTGCGTGTAGCATTCAGTTCTCCTTCTAGCTCGATGATCCTTGCCTTTGCATTCTTCAACTCTATCATATCATTGCACATCTGGTTCTCGTGGCGTCGAATGTGCTGGTTTAACTCCTGGATGAATGCTGCAATGGATCTATCCTTCTTGGTGCTGACTAACTCCCATTGTTCATCTTGGCGTCCGCAAATCTGGTAGATAGTGTCCTTGAGGTCTTCTTGGTAAACTTCTCCAATGCGTCCTATGGTGATATGAGCTGCCATGCTCTTTCCCAGACTCCTGGTTGGTGCATTGAAAACACTGTCTATGGGCTTCGTGATTGGCGCGAATGTCCTTCCCAGAACGTGAGCTCGAATCTTCCAGCACTCCTCTTCAGGAAGAGTGGCGTTGAAGGTCCCGGTGAAGCTTGGTAGTCCAATGTTCAGGTACTTGGTGACTTCCTTCAAGTCAAATCCAAAAGGTGTGCTTTCATCCGGTTGAGTGTACTTAATCTTCGCGTTCGTCATCCTAGAAGAGTGGAAAAGATGAGGAGTTAGAAAATGAGAAGAGAATAGTGATCTATGGCTTTAACTTAGTGGTCGTGTCCTACAGTCAGCGTGTGCTCTGATACCATCTCTGTAGCGACCCGACCTGAATGGATCAAGTCTCTGTGCTCTGGTGTCATCCCTGGATCAGTAATGCTAACACCACACAGTACTTTGAAAGATTTATAGCAGAGTAGCAATCACACACTTATTACACCGGTGTCTCAAAAGAGAACTTATTACAAAAAATATGGCTTAAGGCCATCTAATATCGATAACAGCGGAAGGCTTGGAAGATAAATGGGTCCATCAACTCCAGCGGCATCACTGAGTATAGAACCACGACCTAAAAACACCTTACTCGTCGTCTGAAAAGTCTGCAACATGAAAGTTGCAGCCCAAAAACGGGTCAGCACATGGAATATGCTGGCAAGGTAACACATAGAGAGTAATGAACAGTAATGAGCTATACTATATGCATGTATGGCTGGTGGAAAGCTCTATGGTTATAGTTTTGCGTAAAGCCAGTTTTTCCCTACTGCAAAGGAATGAATTTATTTAACTATCATGGTAGTTGAACATCGAGAATGGTTGATAGCATTCCGATCCCAATTAAGTGAACAATTAAAACCCAACAATATTAATTAGAAGTAACATGATGAGATTCACACGATATTCAAGTACTAGATACTCAAGTTGTCCATAACCGGGGACACGTCTAATCATGATTAGTTTATGACACTCTACAGAGGTTTGCACACTTTTCCCCACAAGACTCGATCGCCTCCGTTGGATTTCTCGCACTACATGGTGTTTGAGAAACGGATGACCGAGACATAGTCTTTCAGTAGCACTAGCACCTTACGATCGGGTAGACCGTACCTCCTACATCCCCTACATCTGCTAGTCTACCACTGTAAGAGTTCGCACGACTTAGTCAACTATGTCAGAGCCCATAATGGCTTGTGGCTGCACACGGAAGTTTCTAGCATGAAAGATCTTATGATCCCTTTGAGCCTGGGTGGCGGTCCAAAAGAAAAACAGGCAAGTCCTGATAGAAACCAGGTGCCTCAATCCACCCAGATGTGTGTTTAAGTTGCCACCTTAGATAAACCCTTAAAATTATCAAACTCACATCTGTCATGGAAATCACTCACCCAATCCACGTCTACTAGCATAGCATGGCATAATAAGCAAACGTAGAAGTAACTCCCAAAGGTTTCATAATAAACAGGTAATAGGTACTACCTCATCTACTTCCCATCCCACAATTTAATTAGATCCTAATCATGCAATGTGTGAGGATTGATCTAATGCAATAAAACTGTGTTGTAGAAAAGGTACGATCAAAGTGTTACTTGCCTTGCTGATGATCCGCGAGACCTAGAGATTCGAAGTAACAGGCGGCGCACTCCGGGTAATCTATCGCAGACAAACAACAAGCATACAATAAGTACTCATCTAATGCACAGGTAAAACTCGAACAAGAGATCGAACCAGAAAGTTCAACTTAAGAACTCCTATTGCAAAGAGAGAAAGAACCGAACAAAGCAACGGAAAACCAATGGCGGAAGAAAACAACTCGGTTCTAGCAAGTCGAAACTAGGTCAAATTTTACAGTAGCAAAAACTTATTTAAGTTGATTAGTCGGAACGGCGGTTTCGAAACAAAACTCCAGGCGCTTGAATCACCTGATTCCGATAAAGGTGCGAGAAGATAAACTAGAACGAAGATCGGATCTGAAATCGCGATCAGAAAATCGCGGAATAAATCCGACGAAAAAGAAACGACGAACGGTTAAATGAACGGACATTCGTTAACCGAGATTAACCGGTGATCACGTTCGTTAGGACGAACGGTCCGGCGAACGGTTGCTAAAACCAAACCGAAAACAAACGAAAAACCGATCTAGGGTTTCGGAAGAAAACCGAACCAACGAAACGAAAAGAAACCGGAATGGTTTTTTTAAAAAAACACCGAACCGAGGGGAGGGATGGCGCGGCGCGGGGCTACCTGGACGAGGAGCTCCGGCGACCGGGGCTAGGCGGCGGCCGAGGCGCGGGGCGGCGGCGCGGGTGGCGGCGGCGGCAGTCGGCGGCGCGGGCAGGCGGCGGCGGCGCTGGCAGGCGGCGGCGGCAGTGGCAGGCGGCGGCGGCGGCGGCTGCTGCTGCGGGGCGGCGGTGTGGGGAGGAGAGGGGGGGTGCTTGGTATTTAAAGGGGGGGAGGGAGACTTGGGGGAGGGGGCAAGCAAAGGGCGGCGGCGGCGCTGGAGTCCTGCTCGGACTCGGCGCGGGCGGCGGCGGGGCTACGCGCGAGGAGGGGCCGGCTGGGCCTTGGCCCAGGTGGGCGCGACTCGGATTTTTTTAAATAGATACGCGCGCAGAAAAACAAAGAAAATAAAATCTAAACGAACTCCAAAATCCCAAAGTAAATTTTCCCCGACTCCTAAAAATGAGTCGAACAAAATGAACTTTTCTCGGGGCCTAAATGCAAATTTTGAAAACACGCATTTTTCCCTAATCCAAATAAAATGCAACTAAAATCCGGAAAAATCCAAATTTTGATTTATTTATTAAATCTTCTTCTTTTTTTCCTAAATTTGGGAAAAGTCATATTATTTCCCTCCCTCATATTTTGATGTTGGAAAATAATTGAAGATGAAATAAATAAATCAAATGATCCTCTTTTCAAAATTTGAGAAAACTCAATTATGAAAATGACGAAATCTCCAACTCTCTCCGAGGGTCCTTGAGTTGCGTGAAATTTCTAGGATCGACCAAAATGCAAGAAATATGATATGCATGATGATCTACTGTATAACATTCCAAATTGAAAATTTGGGATGTTACAGATTTTCGGTGGGACTGACATGCAACTCGGTAGGACCGATATGGTTAGGGTTAGGGCATAACGTAATCTCGGTGAGACCTATTACACAAACTCGGTGAGACCGATTTTGGTAATAAGCTAACCAGAGAGTTGGTCAGGTAAACTCGGTGGGACCGATTTGCTCTTTCGGTGAGACCGAAATGCTACAAAAAGGAAACAGAGAGTTTACATTGCAATCTCGGTGGGACCGATCCGCTCTTTTGGTGAGACCGAAAAGTTACGAAAGGGAAACAGAGAGTTTGCAATCCCATCTCGGTGAGACCGAGATCCCTATCGGTAGAACCGATTTGCTAGGGTTTGGCAATGGCTATGACAAGTGAAACTCGGTGGCGCCGGGTTGAAAGAATCGATAGGGCCGAGTTTGTCTTAGGGTTTAGGTCAAATGTGGATATGGGAAAGTAGCTGAGGGTTTTGGAGCATATCACTAAGCACATGAAGCAAGAGGCTCATTAAGCAACACCTCATCCCTCCTTGATAGTATTGGCTTTTCCTAAAGACTCAATGTGATCTTGGATCACTAAAATATAAAATGAAGAGTCTTGAGCTTTTGAGCTTGAGCCAATCCTTTGTCCTTAGCATTTTGAGGGTTCCACTTTCACCATCCATGCCATGCCAATCATTGAGCTTTCCTGAAATAATCATCTTGGGATAGCATTAGCTGAATGAGCTATATGTTGTTATGAATTACCAAAACCACCTAGGGATAGTTGCACTTTCAATCTCCCCCTTTTTGGTAATTGATGACAACATGTAGATCAAAGCTTCGACAAATAATAATAAGAATGGAATATATTGTTGCTTTGAGAAGTGTGTGATAAGTAAGATCTCCCCCTAAATTTGTGCATATCTAAAGTTTGCTTTGGACTGCAAATGCACAAGGAGTTAGACTCATGGGTTACTCTTCCATGTCACATACATCTTGGTGGAGCGCTCAAAATGATAAGAATTGAAATACATGCACTCATCACCAAAGAAAGTTAATGATCACATAAGATAGATAGGATAATATCAAGCATGCATAAGTGTAGCTTATGATCAAACACATGATCATCAATGTCTCACAGGCATATCAAAGTATGTCAACCCAAAGCAAACAAAGTTCGAAAAACCAGCAAATAAAGCAAGAGAGAATAAAAGCAACACACTCTCTCTCAAAGCCTATGATCTATACATTTTTCTCCCCCTTTGGCAACAAGTTACCAAAAAGTTCCTTGAAAATGCATAGTGCTAGATCGACTCTCAGGCTTGATCTTCTGGTGGTGGTGGAGTCCGGAGCACTCCAAGGATGAAGCCTTCTATAGACGTGGTTGGAGTTGAAGCTGAAGTAGATGCTGGAGCTGGTTGGGCTGGTGCTATAGCTGGAGCTGAGGTGGTGGCTCTGATGTCAGGAACTGGCACTGCAATCGACCTCTGAGCTCGTGGCACTCTGGCAAATGCATCAGTTGTAGTCTTGCCCTTCCTCTCCTACATATCATCCTGAAGTTGCTCCACTGCAGACTGAATTTCTGTCACCTTCACATCTAGGTCATAGAACTTCTGTTCCATGATTCTTTCTAAGCTCTGCTGATTCTGAGTGAGGGTGGCCAGTCCTTGCTCAATCCTCAGTGTGGATGCAATCAAGTAACCAAGCTGCTCTTGTTTGGTCTTCAAGAAATACTCAGATGCCTCCGCTTGAGTTGGCATGTTGGCAGCTTTCTACTTCCTTGCCTTCTCCTTCTTTGCTTGTGCTTGTGCAGATGATGGTTCATTCTCATTCATGACAACTTGATTGTCCTCAAAGTCTGGATGGATGGGCAGGTGTTCCTTGTCCAATAAGTATATGCCTGTGCCCATCTTTGAGTTGATCAACTCCTGAATCTAAGGGGCATAACCACAGCTCCTCTTCTGATCTGTTGCAGTCCTCTTGATAGTCTCTACTATGAGGCTCATGACCTTGAATTTCTGAGGTACATCAAATACATGAAGCAAATTGATTGCATGGCCTCTGATCATCTTGTGATCACCTGACTTGGGCAAGAGAGTGTGCCTAAGGATCCAGTTAATGGTTGGCAGCCCTGACAGAAGATAATGCACAGACCCAAACTTGAAAGTATCAAGTGCCTCGTTTGGAATTTCCTTGTACATATTGGACATAGAGTTGTGGTCCATCTTCTTCTTGGCATAGATATCCAAGTCATCCTCATGCTCCTCTGGGGCATTGATGAGCTGTGCCCACTCAGCAATAGTAGATTGGTACCTCGGACCTTCAGACATCCATGTGATCCTTCCATCTGGGTAGAAGTGTGTTGTGGAGTAGAACTGCATGATCAGCTCTTCATTCCACTTTGTGAGCTTCTGCCCAACAAAGTCTGCAACTCCAAAAGCACCAAAACTGTCAATCACACCAAGATAGTGTTCCTCATTGTCCTTGATGTACTCCCAATCAACCCATCTCATGTCACAAACTATGGGCTTCTTATCAAGCAGCACTGTCTCATAGAAATCTTGTTGTTCCTTGGTGTGAAACCTGTAATCAACAGCAGTTCTTCTCCTTGAAGCATACGGGTCTGCTTCTCTCCACTTCCTCAGCCCCGAGTCTCTTCTGAGCTTCATGTCCTCAGCCACAGGATGAGCATCATTGTGATCTGGGATCTTGGGCTTGAGCTTTCTCAGAACATGCTCTTCATCATCTTCTTCAGCACCTTCAGGCACTGGGCCTTGTTCTTTTCAGTTGCAGGTATGCTCCTTGTATTCCTCTTGGGTGCCGACTTGGGCTTGGAGGCAGCTTTGGGTGCTTCTTTGGGCTTAGACGTGGCAGCCCCTGATCTTATAACATCACCCATAAGCTTAGGTGCCTTAGGTGTTGGTGCAGCAACCTCTTCTACTTCCTCTTCTTCCATGATGGAAGCCTTTCCAAGCACTCTGGCTACGGTCTTCTTGACCCTTTCCTTCCTTTTCTTTCCTTCAGCAGCAACTGGCTCTATGGGTGCAGGCTTTTCAGGAATCTAAGTTGAAGCTCTGGCCTTTGGCATAGGCTGCCTACCTGCTGGCCTTTTGATTTTCAATCCTGGCTTTGTGCCTTGAGCTGAGCCATACTCCTTCTTGAGCACTACTTTCTTGGAAGTAGCTTCCTCCTCTGCCACATAATCCTCATCCTCTGAGTCTGAGGTTCTCTTCTTCCTTTGTCTGGTGGCAGCTTTTGGTAAATTGCTTGGGGTGCTCTTGCTGCCTTCATCTGAAGAACTGGAGGGACTAGTGCCCGCACTCATGTACACCTGCTCTTCTGACCTGTTCTGGCTGTCACTCTGATCAGACATGATGTAAAAGCTGACTGCTGACCCTGTGAAGAGTTTATAGATGAGGTAGAATAGATGAGCATCACAAAATGCAGATATTTTTGCAAAAGAATGACTCAAAATCTTAGTTTTAGTTTCCCACAGAAATCATCTCGGATCTACCGATTTTGAAACTCGGTGATACAGAAGCAGTTTTGGAACCTAAACTAGTGAACTCGGTCAGACCGAGTCACAGTTCGGTGGCACCGAGACTGCTAGGGTTTCACAAAGTTCCAAAATCGGTCACACCGATTTGTAATTCTCGGTCAGATCGAGTTTCACTTGTGCAATGGCATGAGCCAAATCGGTGGGACCGAGTTTTTCAACTCGGTAGGTCCAAGATGGTTTCGGCGGAAACCTAACCCTAAAAATTTCGAATCAAAACTAATCTACGAACGCATTGACTGGGTAGGAGTGATTCAATCGTGGCAAGAATCATTAAGAACACAATGTTCTAGGAATCGGACAGGGAATAACACTGTGACCGAGTCCATACCCTAGTTCGGCGGAGACTTGCTATGGCGGCAACGGCCGGGTAGAATTCCGTCGATGGCGATGGAGACCAGCGACTGGAGGCGGCTGGCGGCGAGGAGACAATCCGGAGACCACGTTGGCAGAGCGAGCTATCGCGTGGGCGAAGGGGTTTGGAGAAATTTCCAAATTTTTGCCCATGACTATATATAGCCCGACCCTGTCGGTGTGACCGCGTGGAACAACTCGGTGGCACCGAGATGCAAAACTGTATATAGTTATTGCAACTCGGTGTGACCGAATGGTTCAAATCGGTTGCACCGAGATCGAAAATTCAGATCAACTTAAAGATCTCGGTAGGACCGAAAGTAGGATATTGGTGAGACCGAGAATCATAAAGAGGTTTTGGAAGTTTAAGTCTATGACGAATTGGGGACTCCGAGTGCTCCTCACACAGAGTGGTTCGAATCTGACTTGATCAATTTTGTGATGTAGCATGAATAGAGTTTGAGACGAGAAAAGCATAGATAGCTAGAGGAGGTTCTTAGGCATTCTTGTCCATCCACTTGGCAAAAGGAAATAAAACCAAACAATCAAAACAACAAGTGGATGTCCTCCAATGAGTAAAATATGCAACCAACATGCTCACGCAATAAAATGGCAATTGAAATATGTGACAAAGCATGCACAACCAATTCTAGCATCTATCAAGCAATTGGCGAGGACTAGGTCATCTATATATGAGTATATTGACTTAGGAGTGAAGTGCGAACACTTGATCATAGGTCATACTCATCGTTTAAGCTCAAGTGGGGTTACCACTTTTACATAAAGCATTGTTGTGTTCACATCTTCAGAGTTGCTTTAGCTCAAGTCTTAGAGTAAAGCTCCCCCTAGATGTGATATCCCCCCTAAGAGGGATGAAATAACCTTGGGTTTTGTCGATGATGACTTCATGTAGATGTTGAAGATGTGGATGCTCAATGTTAATGTAGATCACTTGGAGCTATCCATTTGAGTGAATTGCACTTTCAATACCTACATGGGTTAGTCCCACAAGGAACAAACAAGGATATCCATAGACATAGAGTGATGCACACACAAGATGATGTCCATGAAAACTTTAGATTACCTCGTCCCTTGTCTTACCAACAAGAGGGTTTGTGAATCCTTGAACTAGTGCGAGATTTGGAAGTTGATTGCACTTGTTCTTGACAAAATGATAAGAGTGAAGTATGTTGGCGGAGTCACCCTCAAGAACTCTCTAGTTCTTCTTCTTTTGGATCCACACCATCTTGATGGGAATCCTTGGAGTTGTAGTCGTACTTGATGAAGTGGAACTTGAAGTGGTCTTGGGAATCCACTTGACCAAGGTCTTAGGAGCTTCTTCAAATGCATCAATTTCCTCTTGAAGCTTGTCCTTGCCTTTTTGCTTGTAGTCTTGTGGTGGAAGATCATCTTGAGCTTGTGTCCCCTTGAAGGAAGTGTCATACTTCTCTTGTTGAGGAACAAACTTTGTCTTGGGGTATTGATCTTCTTCCCACTCAACTCCATTGGCATTGAACTTTCGTTCAAAACCAACACCTTGATTCTTCCGGTGCATTCCTTGCTTGCGCACAATTTCCTCGAATTGCTTACTCCCGGCAAGGCTTTTGTACACTCCTTTCTCTATAATTCCCTTCAATAAGATATTTTCTTGCTCAAGTGTAACTTGGCTAAGAGAATCATTAGTGGAATCAAGAGAACTACTAGAAGCAACAATATTGGATTTAGCATGATCATTGTTACTACTAGAGGAAGAATATTTCTTGTTCTTTTTACTAGACTTGACTTGAGGCATGTAAGTGGATATGAGTAAACGCTTGGCAATGTAAGAAGAACTTTTCTTGCGGAGATCATCATTGGTTGCCTTTAAAAACTCATGCTCTTGCTCAAGATTGAGCTTTTCAAAGCGTAACTTCTCATGAGCTCTTAAAATTTCTCGATGATCTTCGAAGATACTTTCATGAGCTAACTTAAGAGTGTTTAGTTCTTTAGTTAGAGCCTCAATCTTCTCCTTATCATTGTCATCCGTTTTATCTTGATTAGCATGATTAATTGATGTTTCATCATAGTATTCATCACTAGAGTTGTCAACAAGTAAATCATCATCACCTAACAAGTCAGCTTCATCACTATTAAAATCAACATACTCGGGGTGTGTTACCTTAGGACCTTTGGTCATGAAGCATCTTCCAATTCCTTCATTTGGTGAGTCAAATATATCATAGGAGTTGGTTGACACAAGTGCTAGACCGGCAACACCTTCATCTTGAGTATATTCGGAATCGGAGTGATAACTTCTCTCGGAGTGGTCGTCGGAGTCGGAGCCGGATACCCATTCACCAACATGAGCTTGGTGTCTTCGTTTTGTGTATCTCCTTGATGATTTTTCCTTCCTTTCCGAATCCTTGCTTCTCCGTGAGTATCTTCGTTCATAACGATCATCTCTACTCCTTCTCTCTCTTGGTGGTGATTCTTCTCTTTTGCTTCTTCTTTTTGGAGAGTCTTCTCTTCTCTTGTAGGGAGCCGTACACTCATTGGAATAGTGTACGGGTCTTCCACAATTGTAGCAGTTTCGCTCTCGACTAGAAGATCTTTTGTCATTGTAGGACCTTGACTTGGAGCTTCTATCTTTGCTTCTACTCTTGTAGAACTTGTTGAAGTTCTTCACCATTAAGCTCAATTCTTCATTGAAGTTTTGTTTCTCACTTGATGATGTAGGGGCTTCACATGAGGCTTTGTAGGCACCACTTGATTTGTTGTGAAGTTCCTCTTTATACTTAAGTGACATCTCATGAGCAACAATTCTTCCAATTACCTCCGTTGGCTTGAGATCTTTGTAATTGGGCATCATTTGGATCAATGTGCACACGGTATCATATTTTCCATCCAAGGCTCTTAGAACCTTCTTGATGATGAATCTATCGGTCATCTCTTCACTCCCTAAGCCGGCAATCTCATTTGTGATGAGAGCAAGCCTAGAGTACATTTCAGCGACACCTTCACCATCCTTCATTTTGAACATGTCAAGTTGACTTTGAAGCACATCCAATTTGGATTCCTTGACGGATTCAGTACCTTCATGCATATCAATCAAAGTGTCCCAAATTTCCTTTGCATTCTCAAGACGGCTGATTTTGTTAAATTCTTCGGGGCACAATCCGTTGAATAGAATATCACAATCTTGAGCATTGTATTGCAACATCTTCAACTCATCCGCGGTAGCTTCACGGTTTGGTTCTTTCCCACCAAAGAAGTCACCTGGCAAACCAACACACACAATAGCCCAAACGGTGGGGTTATGTCCAAGAATATGCATTTTCATTTTATGCTTCCAACTAGCAAAATTAGTACCATCAAAGTAAGGACCTCTACGGTGATAATTTCCCTCGCTAGATGCCATACTCTCCTAGATTGTGAAACCAAGGCTATGACCACCAAAAGCTATGGAAATCAAAGCAAATGGAGACCAAAGCTCTAATACCACTTGTAGGATCGAAAGTATGTCTAGAGGGCGGGTGATTAGACTACTTGACCAAATAAAAACTTAGCCTTTTCCCAATTTTAGTTCTTGGCAGATTTTAGCTACTTTAGGACAAGTCAAGCAATCATCACACAATTCAAGCAAGCATGCAAAGAGTATATTGGCAGCGGAAAGTAAAGCATGCAACTTGCAAGAATGTAAAGGGAAGGGTTTGGAGAATTCAAACGCAATTGGAGACACGGATGTTCTTCCCGTGGTTCGGATAGGTGGTGCTATCCTACATCCACGTTGATGGAGACTTCAACCCACGAAGGGTAACGGTTGCGCTAGTCCATGGAGGGCTCCACCCACGAAGGGTCCACGAAGAAGCAACCTTGTCTATCCCACCATGGCCATCGCCCATGAAGGATTTGCCTCATTAGCAGTAGATCTTCACGAAGTAGGCGATCTCCTTGCCCTTACAAACTCCTTGGTTCAACTCCACAATCTTGTCGGAGGCTCCCAAGTGACACCTAGCCAATCTAGGAGACACCACTCTCCAAGAAGTAACAAATGGTGTGTTGATGATGAACTCCTTGCTCTTGTGCTTCAAATGATAGTCTCCCCAACCCTCAACTCTCTCTCACAGGATTTGAATTTGGTGGAAAGAAGATTTGAGTGGAAAGCAACTTGGGGAAGGCTAGAGATCAAGATTCATATGGTAGGAATGGAATATCTTGGTCTCAACACATGAGTAGGTGGTTCTCTCTCAGAACATATGGGTTGGAAGTGTAGATGTGTTCTGATGGCTCTCTCCACGAGTGAAGAGGAGGTGGAGGGGTATATATAGCCTCCACACAAAATCTAACTGTTACACACAATTTACCAATCTCGGTGGGACCGAATCAACAAACTCGGTCAGACCGAAATAGTAAACCTAGTGACCGTTAGAGATTTTCGGTGGGACTGACATGCAACTCGGTAGGACCGATATGGTTAGGGTTAGGGCATAACGTAATCTCGGTGAGACCGATTTACACAAACTCGATGAGACCGATTTTGGTAATAAGCTAACCAGAGAGTTGGTCAGGTAAACTTGGTGGGACCGATTTACTCTTTCGGTGAGACCGAAATGCTACAAAAAGGAAACAGAGAGTTTACATTGCAATCTCGGTGGGACCGATCCGCTCTTTCGGTGAGACCGAAAAGTTACGAAAGGGAAACAGAGAGTTTGCAATCCCATCTCGGTGAGACCGAGATCCCTATCGGTAGAACCGATTTGCTAGGGTTTGGCAATGGCTATGACAAGTGAAACTCGGTGGCGCCGGTTTGAAAGAATCGGTAGGGCCGAGTTTGGCTTAGGGTTTAGGTCAAATGTGGATATGGGAAAGTAGCTAAGGGTTTTGGAGCATATCACTAAGCACATGAAGCAAGAGGCTCATTAAGCAACACCTCATCCCTCCTTGATAGTATTGGCTTTTCCTAAAGACTCAATGTGATCTTGGATCACTAAAATATAAAATGAAGAGTCTTGAGCTTTTGAGCTTGAGCCAATCCTTTGTCCTTAGCATTTTGAGGGTTCCACTTTCACCATCCATGCCATGCCAATCATTGAGCTTTCCTGAAATAATCATCTTGGAATAGCATTAGCTGAATGAGCTATATGTTGTTATGAATTACAAAAACCACCTAGGGATTGTTGCACTTTCAATCTCCCCCTTTTTGGTAATTGATGACAACATATAGATCAAAGCTTCGACAAATAATAATAAGAATGGAATATATTGTCGCTTTGAGAAGTGTGTGATAAGTAAGAGCTCCCCCTAAATTTGTGCATATCTAAAGTTTGCTTTGGACTACAAATGCACAAGGAGTTAGACTCATGGGTTACTCTTCCATGTCACATACATCTTGGTGGAGCGCTCAAAATGATAAGAATTGAAATACATGCACTCATCACCAAAGAAAGTTAATGATCACATAAGATAGATAGGATAATATCAAGCATGCATAAGTGTAGCTTATGATCAAACACCTGATCATCAATGTCTCACAGGCATATCAAAGTATCTCAACCAAAAGCAAACAAAGTTCGAAAAACCACCAAATAAAGCAAGAGAGAATAAAAGCAACACACTCTCTCTCGAAGCCTATGATCTATACATTTTTCTCCCCCTTTGGCAACAAGTTACCAAAAAGTTCCTAGAAAATGCATAGTGCTAGATCGACTCTCAGGCTTGATCTTCTGGTGGTGGTGGAGTCCGGAGCACTCCAAGGACGAAGCCTTCTATAGATGTGGTTGGAGTTGAAGCTGAAGTAGATGCTGGAGCTGGTTGGGCTGGTGCTGTAGCTGGAGCTGAGGTGGTGGCTCTGGTGTCAGGAACTGGCACTGCAATCGACCTCTGAGCTCGTGGCACTCTGGCAAATGCATTAGTTGTAGTCTTGCCCTTCCTCTCCTGCATATCATCCTGAAGTTGCTCCACTGCAGACTAAATTTCTGTCACCTTCACATCTAAGTCATAGAACTTCGGTGCTTCATGTCCTCGGCCACAGGATGAGCATCATTGTGGTCTGGGATCTTGGGCTTGAGCTTTCTCAGAACATGCTCTTCATCATCTTCTTCAACAGCTTCAGGCACTGGGGCCTTTTTCTTTTCAGTTGCAGGTATGCTCCTTTATTCCTCTTGGGTGCTGACTTGGGCTTGGAGGCAGCTTTGGGTGCTTCTTTGGGCTTAGACGTGGCAGCCCCTGATCTTATAGCATCACCCATAACCTTAGGTGCCTTAGGTGTTGGTGCAGCAACCTCTTCTTCTTCCTCTTCTTCCATGATGGAAGCCTTTCCAAGCACTCTGGCTACGGTCTTCTTGACCCTTTCCTTCCTTTTCTTTCCTTCAGCAGCAACTGGCTCTATGGGTGCAGGCTTTTCAGGAATCTGAGTTGAAGCTCTGGCCTTTGGCATAGGCTGCCTACCTGCTGGCCTTTTGATTTTCAATCCTGGCTTTGTGCCTTGAGCTGAGCCATACTCCTTCTTGAGCACTACTTTCTTGGAAGTAGCTTCCTCTTCTGCCATATAGTCCTCATCCTCTGAGTCTGAGGTTCTCTTCTTCCTTTGTCTGGCGGCAGCTTTTGGTGAATTGCTTGGGGTGCTCCTGCTGCATTCATCTGAAGAACTGGAGGGACTAGTGCCCTCACTCATGTGCACCTGCTCTTCTGACCTATTCTGGCTGTCACTCGGATCAGACATGATGTAAAAGCTGACTGCTGACCCTGTGAAGAGTTTATAGATGAGCTAGAATAGATGAGCATCACAAAATGCAGAGATTTTTGCAAAAGAATGACTCAAAATCTTAGTTTTAGTTTCCCACGGAAATCATCTCGGATCTATCGATTTTTAAACTCGATGATACCGAAGCAGTTTTGGAACCTAAACTAGTGAACTCGGTCAGACCGAGTCACAGTTTGGTGGCACCGAGACTGCTAGGGTTTCACAAAGTTCCAAAATCGGTGACACCGATTAGTAATTCTCGGTCAGACCGAGTTTCACTTGTGCAATGGCATGAGCCAAATTGGTGGGACCGAGTTTTTCAACTCGGTGGGTCCGAGATGGTTTCGGCGGAAACCTAACCCAAAATTTTTGAATCAAAACTAATCTACAAACGCATTGACTGGATAGGAGTGATTCAATCGTGGAAAGAATCATTAAGAACACAATGTGCTAGGAATCGGACGAGGAATAGCACTGTGATCGAGTCCATACCCTAGTTCAGCAGAGACTCGCTACGGCGGCAATGGCAGGGTAGAATTCCTTTGACGGTGATGGAGACCAGCGACTGGAGGCGGCTGGCGGCGAGGAGACGATCCGGAGACCACGTTGGCAGAGTGAGCTATCGCACGGGTGAAGGGGTTCGGAGAAATTTCTAAATTTTTGCCCGTGACTATATATAGCCTGACCCTGTCGGTGTGACCGAGTGGAACAAGTCGGTGGCACCGACATGCAAAACTGTATACAGTTATTGCAACTCGGTGTGACCGAATGGTTCAAATCGGTTGCACCAAGATTGAAAATTCAGATCAACTTAATGATCTCGGTAGGACCGAAAGTAGGATATCGGTCAGACCAAGAATCATAAAGAGGTTTTGGAAGTTTTAGTCTATGACGAATCGGGGACTCCGTGTGCTCCTCACACAGAGTGGTTCGAATTTGACTTGATCAAATTTTGTGATGTAGCATGAATAGAGTTTGAGATGAGAAAATCATAGATAGCTAGAGGAGGTTCTTAGGCATTCTTGTCCATCCACTTGGCAAAAGGAAATAAAACCAAACAATCAAAACAACAAGTGGATGTCCTCGAATGAGTAAAATATGCAACCAACATGCTCACACAATAAAATGGCAATTGAAATATGTGACAAAGCATGCACAACCAATTCTAGCATCTATCAAGCAATTGGCGATGACTAGGTCATCTATATATGAGTATATTGACTTAGGAGTCAAGTGAGAACACTTGATCATAGGTCATACTCATCGTTTAAGCTCAAGTGGGGTTACCACTTTTACATAAAGCATTGTTGTGTTCACATCTTCAGAGTTGCTTTAGCTCAAGTCTTAGAGTAAAGCTCCCCCTAGATGTGATATCCCCCTAAGAGGGATGAAATAACCTTGGGTTTTGTCGATGATGACTTCATGTAGATGTTGAAGATGTGGATGCTCAATGTTAATGTAGATCACTTGGAGCTATCCATTTGAGTGAATTGCACTTTCAATACCTACATGGGTTAGTCCCACAAGGAACAAACAAGGATATCCATAGACATAGAGTGATGCACACACAAGATGATGTCCATGAAAACTTTAGGTTACCTTGTCCCTTGTCTTACCAACAAGAGGGTTTGTGACTTCTTGAACTAGTGCAAGATGTGGAAGTTGGTTGCACTTGTTCTTGCCAAAATGATAAGAGTGAAGTATGTTGGCGGAGTCACCCTCAAGAACTCTCTAGTTCTTCTTATTTTGGATCCACACCATCGTGATGGGAATCCTTGGAGTTGTAGTCGTACTTGATGAAGTGGAACTTGAAGTGGTCTTGGGAATCCACTTGACCAAGGTCTTAGGAGCTTCTTCAAATGCATCAATTTCCTCTTGAAGCTTGTCCTTGCCTTTTTGCTTGTAGTCTTGTGATGAAATATAGCATATCAGGGATGGATATGATGATCCTTGAGCTATTCGCGACACCGTGAAAGTAGAAATCAAATAGGAGCATCAATTGTTGATGCTTAGTAAAACCACTAGTTTCAAGAAGGGCAAGGGCTAGAAAGGGATACTTCATGAAACGGCAAATCAGTTGCTGCTCTAGTGAAGAAACCCAAGGTTGAACCAAACCCGAGACTAAGTGCTTCTGTAATGAGGGGAACGGTCACTAAAGTAGAACTACCCTAGATACTTGGTAGATGAGAAGGCTGGCAAGGTCGACAGAAGTATTTTGGATATACATTATATTAATGTGTACTTTACTAGTACTCCTAGTAGCACCAGGGTATTAAAATACCGGTTCAGTTGCTAAGTGTTAGTAACTCGAAATAAAAGGCTACGGAATAAACGGAGACTAGCTGAAGGTGGGATGACGATATGTGTTGGAAGTGTTTCCAAGGTTGATGTGATCAAGCATCGCATGCTCCCTCTACTATCAAGATTGGTGTTAAACCTAAATAATTGTTGTTTCGTGTTTGCGTTGAGCATAGACATGATTGGATTATGTTTATTGCAATACGGTTATTCATTTAAGGAGAACAATGGTTACTCTGTTTATTTGAATAATACCTTCAATGGTCTTGCACCTAAAATGAATGGTTTATTGAATCTCGATCTTAGTGATACACATGTTCATGCCTAAAGATATAAGATAGTAATGATTGTACCACATACTTGTGGCACTGCCATTTGAGTCATGTTGGTATAAAACGCATGAAGAAGCTCCATGTTGATGGTTCTTTGGACTCACTCATTTTTTGAAAAGATTGAGACATGCGAACCATGTCTATTGCTAGATATGCATGAAGAAACTCCATGCAGATGGATCGTTTGGACTCACTTGATTTTGAATCACTTGAGACATGCAAATCATACCACATGGGCAAGATGACTGAAAGGCCTCGTTTTCAGTAAGATGGAACAAGAAAGCAACTTGTTGGAAGTAATACATTTTGATGTGTGCAGCCCAATAAGTGCTGAGGCACGCAGTGGATATCATTATGTTCTTACTTCACAAATGATTTGAGTAGATGCTGAGTATATTTACTTGATGAAACACAAGTCTGAATTATTGAAAGGTTTAAGTAATTTCAGAGTGAAGTTGAAGATCGTCGTGAAAAGATGATAAAATGTCTATGATAGGATCATAGAGATGAATATCTGAGTTACGAGTTTGGCACACAATTAAGACATTGTGGAAATTGTTTCACAACTAATACCGCCTGGACCACCATAGTGTGATGGTGTGTCCGAACATCATAACTGCACCCTATTGGATATGGTGCATACCATGATGTCTCTTATCGAATTACCACTATCGTTTATGGGTTAGGCATTAGAGACAACCGCATTCACTTTAAATAGGGCACCAGACAATTCCGTTGAGACGACACCGTATGAACTATAGGTTTAGAGAAACCTAAGCTGTCATTTCTTAAAAGTTTGGGGCTGCGATGCTTATGTGAAAAAGTTTCAGGCTAATAAGCTCGAACCCAAAGCGGATAAATGCATCTTCATAGAATACCCAAAAATAGTTGGGTATACCTCCTATTTCAGATTCGGAAGCAAAAGTGATTGTTTCTAAAAACGGGTCCTTTCTTGAGGAAAAGTTTCTCTCGAAAGAATTGAGTGGGAGGATGGTGGAGACTTGATGAGGTTATTGAACCGTCACTTCAACTAGTGTGTAGCAGGGCATATGAAGTTGTTCCTATGGCACCTACACCAATTGAAGTGGAAGCTTATGATAGTGATCATGAAACTTCGGATCAAGTCACTACCAAACCTCATAGGTCGACAAAGATGCGTACTACTTCAGAGAGGTACGTAATCCTGTCTTGGAAGTCATGTTGCAAGTCAACAATGAACAAACGAGCTATGGAGAAGCGATGGTGGGCCCGGATTCCGACGAATGGCTCGAGGCCATAAAATCCGAGAGAGGATCCATTTATAAAACAAAGGATAGACTTTGAAAGAACTACTTGATGGTCGTAAGGCTGTTGGGTGCAGATGGATTTTAAAAGGAAGACAGACAATGATGGTAAGTGTCACCATTAAGAAAGCTCGACTTGTCGTTAAGATGTTTCCCGACAAGTTCAAGGAGTTGACTATGATGAGACTTTCTCACTCGTAGCGATGCTAAGAGTATGTTGGAATTATGTTAGCAGTTACTGCATTATTTATGAAATCTTGTAGACAGGATGTCAAAACATTGTTTCCTTGACGTTTTTCTTGAGGAAAGGTTGTATGTGACACAACTAGAAGGTTATGTCAATCCTGAAAGATTCTAACAAGTATGCAAAGCTCCAGCAATCCTTCTAAGGACTGGAGTAAGCATCTCGGAATTGGAATGTACGCTTTGATGAGATGATCAAAGATTTTGGGTTTATACAAATTTTATGAGAAACTTGTATTTCCAAAGGAGTGAGTGGGAGCACTATAGAATTTTTGATGAGTATACGTTGTTAACATATTGTTGATAAAAAATGATGTAAAATTTCTGGAAAGCATGCAGGGTTATTTGAAAAGTGTTTTTTGATGGAAAACCTGGATTAAGCTACTTAAACATTGAGCATCAAGATCTATAAGGATAGATCAAAAACACACTTAATAGTACTTTCAAATGAATACATACCGTGACAAGATTTTGGAGGAGTTCAAAATAGATTAGCAAAGAAGGAGTTCTTGGCTGTGTTACAAGGTGTGAGTATTGAGTAAGACTCAAGACCTGACCATGGCAGAAGAGAGAGAAAGGATGAAGGGCGTCCCCTATGCTTTAGACGTAGGCTCTATAGTATGCTATGCTCTGTACCGCACCTGAAGTGTGACTTGCCATGAGTCAGTCAAGGGGTACAAGAGTGATCCAGGAATGGATCACATGACAGCGGTCAAACTTATCCTTAGTAACTAGTGGACTAAGGAATTTTCTCGATTAGGGAGGTGGTAAAAGAGTTCGTCGTGAAGGGTTACGTCGATGCAAACTTTGACACTAATCCGGATGACTCTGAGGAGTAAACCGGATTCGTATAGTAGAGTAGTTATTTGGAATAACTCCAAGTAGCGCGTGGTAGCTGCATCTACAAGATGACATAGAGATTTGTAAAGCACACATGGATCTGAAAGGTTCAGACCCATTGATTGATAAACCTCTCTCACAAGCAAGATATGAACATACCCCATGGGTGTTGGATTCATTACAACCACATAGTTATGTGAACTAGATTATTGACTCTAGTGCAAGTGGGAGACTGTTGGAAATATGCCCTAGAGGCAATAATAAAATAGTTATTATTGTATTTCCTTGTTCATGATAATTGTCTATTGTTCATGCTATAATTGTACTAACCGGAAACCGTAATACATGTGTGAATACATAGACCACAACATGTCCCTAGTAAGCCTCTAGTTGACTAGCTCGTTGATCAATAGATGGTCATGATTTCCTGACCATGGACATTGGATGTCATTGATAACGGGATCACATCATTAGGACAATGATGTGATGGACAAGACCCAATCCTAAGCCTAGCACAAGATCGTATAGTTCGTCTGCTAAAGCTTTTCTAATGTCAAGTATCATTTCCTTAGACCATGAGATTGTGCAACTCCCGGATACCGTCGGAATGCTTTGGGTGTACCAAATGTCACAACGTAACTGGGTGGCTATAAAGGTGCACTATAGGTATCTCCGAATGTCGGGACCCCGATCCTAAGTCACACCGATCTAGCATGTAACACTTCATATCACTTTGCGGCCTCACGCACGGTATTCCAATGGGTGCCACCTTACCTGGCCCGGGACCGTTTGCGCCTTTTGGCCCACGTATATGATAGTGTCGCTAGCATCCATATGACAGAGAACTTGGGCCGACATGACTAGTCGTGAACCCAAAGTGGCACTAACTTACAGGGACAGGCATACATGAATCAACCTCGAGCATGTCGGTCAACATCATATGAATCCAGGCTGTAGCACTGGGCTAACAGGACTCCGGGAACCCGGGCTGTAGCAGGCTAGGCAGGACTCCGGATGTCACCGCGTGACATTTCCCTGAAGGGACAGACACGGGAACAAAGTGAATCACATGCCGGCCAGTCAAGTGTTCCGGAGAAGTAGTGCTGGGCTAGCAGGACTCCGGTGAACCGGGCTGTAGCGGACTACTATGGCTCATGGAGGCACAAGACTACATTTCCCCATAAGATAGGCTACCAGGGATAAACAACTAGGTTGTCGGATCCCACACATAGCAATACACGTTACACGTACGCATAACATGCAAGTATGTGCTGTACAACATGGCATCACAACATAACTCAAACTCGTATTGATAAAGGCCCAGAAGAGCCTCATAGCATTCAATACAAACAGGGGTCTCATGACCCATCATTCAGAGCATACAAGCAACGGAAGTAATACATGTCTGAGTACAGACAACTACAAAAGGAAAAGACTAAGAAGCCTGACTAAACATGACCCTCCCAAGGGTACAAGATCGTAGCTGGGATACAAGCTACTCGTCGAAGTCACTAGTGTAACCAACTGCAAAACATAAATAAGAAAACGTGAGTATGAAGGTACTCAACAAGTCTTACATCAGAACTATCTACATATGCAACATTATCAACAAAGGGGTGGTGGAGTTTTAACAGCAGCAAGCCAGCTTTGACTCAGTGGCTAACCTCTACTACGAGTATCAGAAACTTCTTTGAGGTGAGAAGACGCACACAAGTCCACATATTCACCATATCAATACTCCACTATGGATCCGTTCCCGTCTCCCTACGAGAAGGCCATCCATAGCACTCACGCTTATCTTGCGGATTTTAGGGTATCCACTTCAAGTTGTCTATGTACTACATAAGTCCTCCAAGTTTCCATATCCGAGGAAAACGGCTATTCGAATAGATAATGTTAACCCTGCATGGGTGTACTTGTTCACACATGCTCTCGCCACTTATAGCCCTGTACACGTCATGTACCTCGGCAACCTTCAAGAGGAAGCCGGGCGAGGGTGTCGGCCACGACCTGACTAACCACACAAGTCTCTCGTCCAGGTTTATCGCCTATTCGAGTTCCATCTGCAGGAGTTCCGGCCGAAGTCTCCAGTACGGCCCCAAACGATATGTGCAGGGTTCCCAAGCCCACCATCCGGGTCCACTTGGTACACCGTGCCACGGTGCCTAGTCTGTCCCAAGCCCGTCCCGTCGGACACCACCTGGTAGACAAGTAGCACTACATACAAACGCCGGAAACTAGCTGAACTCCCGGACAGAGATCAAGTGGATTAATAAGCCGAGAGGGGCCGGATAACCAGAACCCAATGTGTGGTAGTAACTGGACTTGGATAACATACACAGAACTCAGTGCTTAGGGACGGTTCCAATGAGACAACCCACCATGTACTCCTAGATGGCCTCTCATCGCTACCTTTACCAAACATGTTCACACACTTAGCCTTTATCGGTAGGACATGTTCACCACTCCGATTCATTCCCGATGAATCAGACCTAACACAACTCTAAGCATAGCTGGCATAAAGAAAACAAGCATGGACGAGTAGGCACATCAAGGCTCAAGCAACTCCTACTCATGCTAGTGGGTTTCAACTATTTACTGTGGCAATGACAGGTCGTGCAGAGGAATGGGTTCAACTACCGCAGCAGAAAGTAGCAGTTTGAATCGTTGTTGTCCTAATGCAGTAAAAGGAGCAGGAGCGAGAGAGTCGGATTTATCGAAATGCTCAAGGGGGTTTGCTTGCCTGATAGAACGACGAAGGGGTACGGCTCCTCTGACAGGTACTCGGGAACACCTTCCACAGTGGAACCTATCGAGAAGAAACGGTGCCGGCGATCAACACACAAACAAATGCAACAAAATGATGCATGAACATGACATGTGCAAATGCTAGTGTTTGGGCTAATGCAAGATGCTACCAAGTTGGTTGAAGCCCATTTGAATCAAAGATTCAAATGCAATTCAATGTGAAGCACTTAAAATGCCCAAATTATGTTTCACTTATACAGCATGTATAAGTTGGTTTTTCATGCATGTAACTGGCATAAATGGATTCCTTACATTTTTCTGATAATTTTTCATATATAATTTATTTCATTCTGAGCTACGGTTGAATTATTATGATTTTTTTGAAGTTTAGGAAATATTCTGGAATTTCCTGAGTTAAATTAATTCCAGAAATCAATTATTGCGTTAGCTCTACGTCAGCAGGACGTAAGCAAGTCAATGGGGCTGACCAGGTCAAACCTGACCAGTGGGTCCCACTGGTCAGTGACCCTGTCAACTAACTAAGTTAGTTAGTCCTAACTAAGTGGGCAGGGCCCGCTAGTTAGTGACTGTAGTAGCTAAACTAGTTAGTTAATTAGTGCTAACTATAGTAATTAGTCGGGCGGGGCCCGCAAGTGAGAGAGAGGGGCGAGGTCAAACTGGGCTGTGGGGTCAACCCACGCCGAAGTTGACCCGGTGGTCGTCACCGGCAAGGCCAGAGACGGCGGAGGGGCTCGGGATTCCTCCTCCGGCGACCAAATGGCTGACGGAGGGCATCTACGTGGAGCTGGGATTCGCCCGCATCCATTTGTGTAAACGGTAGGGGCTGAGGTGGCCCGAGCTCGCCGGAGGCAAGCTCACGGCGGTGGCCGGAGTTCGGGCGATGATGCAAACGTCGCTATGGTGCACGGCAGGAGCAACGGTTGGTTGCTCTGGGCCTGTGGAGCTGTGCTGAGCATGGTGACGCGCTCGGTTTTGAGCCTGAGCGGCTGCGGCGAGGGCGGTGACATGGCCGATGGGCGGAAGCTTTCGACTCTGGTGAAGAGCGCGGTTAGGGGACGCGTTCGGCAGCGAGAAGAGAGGGGAAAGACGGCAGGGCTCACTGGGGTCGGAGGAGAAGGTCAGCGAGCTCGGGGGCGCGCCAGACGTCGCGAATCGTCGGCGGTGATCGGCGGCGCCCGAGGTGGAAGACGAGCTCAAAGGCGTCAGCATGGTGCTCTTGGGTTCGGGATCTTTCGCGTGGAGGAGCTGTGCATCGTCATGGAGCTTTTGGACACGGGGAAAGGGCGAGAAGACCACGGTGATCATGGTGGCAGCGAACGGCGGCGACGGGCCTGTTCGGGCGTGCTACAAAGAGAGAGAGAGAGAGCAGTGGGAAGGGAGAGTGAGCTGCGAGAGAGCGGAAGGACCAGGGGGCTCGGGCATCTCCAGGCACCCGGTCAAGGACGGGGAAGGAAGCAGGAGGTGGCGGGCAGACGTGCCCGTGGTCGGCTGTGAGGCGGGCATGCAGCAGCTCCTACTGGCATGAGCTTGAAGAAGCTCCTGGCGGTTGGGCTGGTGGGCTGGGCCGAGGGAAGCTGGGCCAGGCTACAGGGAGGCGAGGTGAGGTTTCTGCCCTTTTTTGTTTTCTTTCTATTTCTGACATTTGTTTTTGACTTAAAAATAAATACCAGCACAAATATAAAAATGTTGAGATTCCTTGTGGCCACTAGTTATAATATACCAGAGGACCTCACCAAATTCCAACATTTTTGGAGCCTTTAAAATATTTATATTATTTTAAATAGCTCCAATTCAAATACATAAGGGTTCATTCAAAAATCCAAAATGTTTAGCAAAAATGTGCATCACCCCTGGTTGTTGTTTCCAACATTTTCAAAAGACCATGAACATTTTTGAAAAGCATTTTGGGTTCATTGAAATTCCATTTTTTTAAATTTGAACCTATTTGAATTTGCTTTGGTGCTAGGGTTTGAGACATCACCATTTCAATTTCATTTGAAACTTAAACATGATGCACAAAACAAGCCTAGGATCATACCAGAACTAGGGATGTGACAACTCGCCCCCACTCGAAAAAATCTCGTCCCGAGATTCAGGAGTTGGCGGAAAGAAAGCGGGGTACTCAAGTCGAAGACGATCTTCTCGCTCCCAAGTAGCTTCTCTCTCGGCATGATGAGACCACTAAACCTTGAGAAACTTGGTGTTATGACGTCGAGTGACACACTGTGCTTGATCCAGAATGCGAACGGGGTACTCTCGATAAGTGAGGTTATCTTGGAGATCAAGCGTTTCGTGGTCCACTCCGCGGATGGGATCCGAGAAGCAACGCCTGAGTTGAGAGACGTGGAAGACATCATGAACTCGAGAAAGTTGTGGGGGTAGTTCCAACTGGTAGGCAACCTCTCCACGTTTAGCGAGAATGCGAGAAGGACCAATGTAACGAGGAGCCAACTTGCCCTTGATACCGAAATGATGGGTACCCTTCAAAGGAGTAACCCGAAGGTAAGCCTTGTCGCCAACTTCATAAGCCACTTCCTTATGACGACGGTCATACCTGCTCTTTTGACGAGATTGGGTTGTTTTCAAATTCTCACGAATGATGCGAACTTGCTCTTCTACCTCCTGGATCATATCCGGTCCAAAGAATTGTCTTTCACCGGTCTTTGACCAGTTCAAAGGTGTTCGACATCTTCGTCCATACAGAATCTCGAAGGGCGCTTTCTTAAGACTGGATTGGTAGCTATTGTTATAAGCAAACTCGGCAAAGGGAAGAAATTTCTCCCAATCCATACCGAATGAGATAACACAAGCTCTAAGCATGTCTTCGAGAATTTGGTTGACCCTTTCCACCTGACCGCTTGACTAAGGCTGGAAAGCGGTGCTGAAAGAAAGATGATTTCCCATGGCATTCTGGAAACTTTCCCAGAAATGAGAGGTGAAAAGACTGCCACGGTCTGAATTGATCTCTAGTGGAACACCATGGAGTGACACTATTCGGGAGATATATAAGTCAGCGAGCTGACTAGCAGTGATACTCTCTCGAACAGGTAGGAAGTGAGCCACTTTGGAGAGACGATCAATGACTAAAGATAGCATTATTTCCTTTCTTGGTCCTGGGAAAGCCGGTGATGAAGTCCATACCAACTTTGTCCCATTTCCACTCGAGAAGAGCTAAAGGTTGAAGGGTGCAAGCAGGTCTTTGATGCTCTGCCTTAACGCGACGACAAACTTCACAGTTGGCAATATACTGAGCGATTTCTCTCTTCATCCTAGTCCACCAGAACCTCCAGCGTAGGTCCTAATACATCTTGGTACTACTGGGATGAATCGTGAGAGGGGATTCATGGGCCTCCTTAAGGATCAGTTGTTGCATCTATTGACATTTGGGAACCACCAAACGGTTTCCAAAGTAAAAAAACACCTCGTTCATCCATAGAAAAACAGTTGGCAACTCCCTTGGAAATATTTTTCTTGATCCGGGAAATTCCCGTATCATGCTTCTGAGCCTCTATGATCTGATCCGTAAGGGTAGGTTTCGCCACCAAGGTAGAAAGGGAACCATGAGGAGCTATGTGAAGGTTAAGCTTACAGAATTCCTCATGGAGGGGTGGTTGACATTGTTGCAACATGAGGTTGTTGCAATAGGATTTACGACTTAGAGCATCAGCCATGACATTGGCTTTGCCTGGGGTGTAGGTGATTCCTAAGTCGTAATCCGAGATCAACTCCAACCAACGTCTCTGTCTGAAATTTAGATCCGGTTGGGTGAAGATATACTTGGGACTCTGATGGTCAGTGTAGATTTCGCAATGGTTACCAAGATGGTAATGTCGCCAAGTCTTAAGTGCATAGACTACGGCTGCAAGCTCTAGATCATGTGTAGGATAATTTTCCTCATGTGCATGCAACTGTCGAGATGCATAGGCAATCACATAACGATCCTGCATAAGAATGCAACCTAGTCCTTGACGCGAAGCGTTGCAATAGATAACAAAGTCTTTAGTGAAATCCGATGGCACGAGTATGGGCGCAGAAGTCAGGCGTCTTTTCAGTTCCTGAAAACTGTGCTCACACTATGGGGACCACTCAAACTTTTTATCTTTCTTGAGAAGTTCCGCGAGGGGTTTGGCCACTTTGGAGAAGTTTTCAATGAAGTGGCGACAATAACTGGCTAGACCAAGGAAACTCCTAACTTGTTTGACTGTTTCGGGTGGAGTCCAATCGAGAACGGCTTTAGCTCTCTCGGGATTGACAGCAATGCCCTTACCAGAGATCACGTGGCCCAGATAGGTCACTTCTGGCAACCAAAATTCACACTTGGAGAACTTGGCATAAAGGCGGTGCTCTCTGAGTTTTTCTAACACAAGTCTAAGATGTTCGGCATGCTCTTCCTCGTTCTTCAAGTAAATAAGAATATCATCGAGATAAACCATGACGAACTTATCTAAGTACTCCATAAAGATCGAGTTTATCTAGCGGGAGAAAGTAGCTGGAGCATTGGTTAGGACGAAAGACATCACGGTGTACTCGTATTGACTATAATGAGTGACAAAGGCCGTCTTGGGGATGTCCCCATTTCTGATTTTGATTTGGTGGTAGCCTAACCTCAAATCCATCTTGGAAAAGACTAAGGATCCAGCGAGCTGATCATACAGGTCGTTGATCCTGGGGAGCGGATGCTTGTTCTTTATTGTGACCACATTAACGAGGCGATAACCTACAACCATCCGATCCGTACCATCCTTCTTCTTGACGAAGAGGACAGGACAAGCCCAAGGAGAAGAACTTGGACAGATGAAACCCTTTTGCAAGGACTCATCAAGTTGTTTCTTAAGCTCGGCTAACTCCAAAGGTGCCATCTTGTATGGTCTCCTAGAGATTGGAACAGTTCCTGGGATAAGATCTATGACAAACTCTACATCTCTGTCAGGTGGAACACCTGGCAGTTCTTCTGGAAAGACATCCGGGAAGTCACGGACTACCGGAATATCTTCAAGGTCGGGAAGAGGGCTGGAATTAAGAGAATAGAGTTGATGCCTTGCAACTCTAGTAGAGACAGTAACTATTTTGCGAGATGGATGTGTAAGTTGAATAGATCTAGTGTAACAATCTATCTTGGCATGATGAGCTGTCATCCAGTCCATGCCCAAGATGATGTTAATATTGGAAGACTTGAGGGATATCAAAGAAGCAAGGAATACCAGTCTGTCAACAAGGATTTCATTACCATGGCTTACCTTGGAGGTTTGCCATTTGGAACCAGGAGTCTGGATTATTAGTGGAGTTGGCATATCACAAAATGACATGTCGTGCAACCGAGCATAACCTTCGGATATGAAGGAGTGAGATGCTCTAGTATCGAACAGAACTGAAGCTGGGTGACAATTGATAAGAAGCGTTCCCAATACAACGTCGGGATCATCTTGAGCTTCTGTAGCCGAGACATGGTGCACACATGCTCGTTCAGTGGTGGTTGGCTTGGTACCGATCATCTTGCCTGATGTCTTTTCACAACCAACAGACCTCTCAGACTGGGATGGAGTATAACTGGACTGAGGGCAGTCACGTGCTTAGTGTCCTGGTTCTCCGCAGGTGAAGCAAGTTCCGCAGGCAGGACGTGGACCTACATTGGCAAGTGGTCCACTAATAGGCCTAGGTGGAGCACATTGCTGAGTTGGGTGAGGCGCCACATCAGATGGCCTCGGTGCATATCCAGGTGGAAGAGCTGAGTTCGGAATCCAAATCCGTCGCTTCTGAGAGCCAGAGCGGGAGGAAGAACCCAGATCACGGTTGTGCTTACGAGTCTCCTCGTAAGTGAGCTGAGCTGTCTCTGCATTAATGGCCTTGTTCACAAGAGCCTAGAAAGTATCACAATGATGCAGGTGGAGATCACGACGCAACTTAGGGTTGAGACCCTTCCGGAACCTAGCCTGCTTCTTAGCGCCCGTGGACACTTCTTGTGTAGCATAGCGGGCGAGGTTTCCAAACTCTCTACTGTAGGCATCAACAGGCAGCTTACCCTAGGTAAAACTACAGAACTCTTCCCTCTTGCGGTCAGTGAGAGCCTGAGGAATGTGGTGCTCACGAAAAGCCTCGGTGAAATCCTTCCAGGTAGGAATCTGACCAGCTGGTAGCATAGCCTCATAGCTCTGCCACCAAATACTAGCAGGACCTTCTAGGTGATAGGTAGCATAGGTGACCTTGTCACCTTCAGCTACATTCGTAGAATGCAACTTGTGAGTGATGCTTCGGAGCCAGTCATCTGCATCGAGTGGCTCAATGGAATGACGGAAGGTGGGCGGTTTCAGACCAATGAAGTCGGTGATGGAAAGCAATTTCTTACGCCGATGTGCGGTGTTCTGCTCAATCTGTGCCAGCAAGCGGTTAGTCTCACGCTTGTTCCTCTCAGATGCTAACAAGAACTCTGCCATCAAAGGCTGGTCAGGAGGATCGTCATCCCTACCATCTCCGTGGTTCTTGCTATGAGCAACTGAAGCTCGGTTAGCAAACGACATCCTGGCACAGAAACCAAGGAAACAAGGATGGAATTAGCATCGACATAAGGATGCGGAATGTAATGCAAAAGCATTGGAAACTCTTGAAATCCTAGGACAATTTCGGCAGCATAACGGCTGTAAATGCTCAAAAGGATTTTGAGACATTCATCAAAATAAAAGCATAATCAATCAACATCATAATATCAAGGTTCTGGGTCAAACCGAGGACACGCGGAAGTAGTAGAACTGTACGGAGACACAACCCAACAATCCTAAGACTTTACGGTTTAGTAACAAGTCATCCTGAGAGATAGAGGAGAAGCCTAGGCCTTAACCCTCATAGAAAAGAAGAGGCTGACTCAGAAAGAATGACATGAGGTAAAGGAGTAAAAAGAGCCTTACATTCCCTTCCACAATCAATTCCCTTATATAACTAAAGCATTTCTAGACTCAACTTCGACCAGTTTGGCTTGGTAATCCTACAGTCAGTCAGGCTCTGATACCAACGCTGTCGGGACCCCGATCCTAAGTCACACCGATCTAGCATATAACACTTCATATCACTTTGCGGCCTCATGCACGGTATTCCCACGGGTGCCACCTTACCTGGCCCGGGACCGTTTGTGCCTTTTGGCTCACGTATATGATAGTGTCGCTAGCATCCATATGACAGAGAACCCAGGCCGACATGACTAGTCGTGAACCCAAAGTGGCACTAACTTATAGGGACAGGCATACATGAATCAACCTCGAGCAGGTCGGTCAACAGCGTATGAATTCGGGCTGTAGCACTGGGCTAACAGGACTCCGTGAACCCGGGTTGTAGCAGGCTAGGCAGGACTCCGGATTTCACCGCGTGACATTTCCCCGAAGGGACAGACACAGGAACTAAGTGAATCACATGCCGGCCAGTCAAGTGTTCCGGAGTAGTAGTGCTGGGCTAGCAGGACTCCGGCGAACCGGGCTGTAGCGGACTACTATGGCTCATGGAGGCACAAGACTACATTTCCCCATAAGGGAGGCTACCAGGGATAAACAAGTAGGTTGTCGGATCTCACACATAGCAATACACGCTACATGTACGCATAACATGCAAGTATGTGCTATACAACATGGCATCACAACATAACTCAAACTCGTATATATAAAGGCCTAGAAGAGCCTCATAGCATTCAATACAAACAGGGGTGTCATGACCCATCATTCAGAGCATACAAGCAACGGAAGCATTACATGTCTGAGTACAGACAACTACAAAAGGAAAAGACTAAGAAGCCTGACTAAATACGACCCTCCCAAGGGTACAAGATCGTAGCTGGGATACAAGCTACTCGTTGAAGTCACTAGTGTAACCAACTGCAAAACATAAATAAGCAAACGTGAGTACGAAGGTACTCAACAAGTCTTACATCAGAACTATCTACATATGCAACATTATCAACAAAGGGGGTGGTGGAGTTTTAACAGCAGCAAGCCAGCTTTGACTGAGTGGCTAACCTATACTACGAGTATCAGAAACTTCTTTGAGGTGAGAAGACGCACACGAGTCCAAATATTCACCATATCAATACTCCACTATGGATCCGTTCCCGTCTCCCTACGAGAAGGCCATCCATAGAACTATCGGTTATCTCCCGTATTTTAGGGTATCCACTTCAAGTTGTCTATGTACTACATAAGTCCTCCAAGTTTCCATATGCGAGGAAAACGGCTATTCGAATAGATAATGTTAACCCTGCAGGGGTGTACTTCTTCACACACGCTATCGCCACTTATAGCCCTGTACACGTCATGTACCTCGGCAACCTTCAAGCGGAAGCCGGGCGAGGCTGTCGGCCACGACCTGACTAACCACACAAGTCTCTCGTCCAGGTTTATCGCCTATTCAAGTTCCATCCGCAAGGAGTTCCGACCGAAGTCTCCAGTATGGCCCCAAATGATGTGTGCAGGGTTCCTAAGCCAACCATCCGGGTGCCGCTTGGTACATCGTGCCATGGTGCCTAGTCTGTCCCAAGCCCGTCCCGTCAGACACCACCTAGTAGACAAGTAGCACTACCTACAAACGCTAGAAACTAGTTGAAATTCCTGGACAGAGATCAAGTGGATTAATAAGCCGAGAGGGGCCGGATAACCGGAACCCAATGTGTGGTAGTAACTGGACTTGGATAACATACACAGAACTCAGTGCTTAGGGACGGTTACAATGAGACAACCCACCATGTACTCCTACATGGCCTCTCATCGCTACCTTTACCAAACGTGTTCACACACTTAGCCTTTATCGGTAGCACATGATTGTTGGTGTACAAAAAGAGGGGTACACTTTTTGTACCACTGTAACTGTGCACGGGCAGTCTGAGCCACAGGCACCACCACACCAAGCAAGGCAAGGGAGGTGAGCCAGGGTTAGACCGAAGCTCAAGAGAACTAGAACGACGCCAAGGCCAAGACCACGAAGAGAAAAGGGGACGAAGCGGACTCCCCCGGCAAGATCCTTGCCGGGAGACGGTTCTAGCAGCCCCGGCAAGACCCTTGCTGCGGCCACTCGTCCCGCGCCTATGGAGCGAATCGCCATTGAGTCCACTGCCCCCAAAGGGCAAGGATTCAGGAGACATCCCCATGGCGGCATGCAGATCATTGTGAAGACATCCAAGATCAGATACACACAAAGGAGACGACAACCCTTGGCGGGATCCCAGCCGAGGAAGACCACAAGGCCCCCGGCAAGCGCCTTGCCAGGGATGACTGCAAGCGCCTCGGCAAGACCCTTGCCGGGGCCCCGGCAAGGCCCTTACCGAGGACACCCGTAGGGCCACCATCAGGCCCACGCCGACTAAACCTCCACCACCGCATGCATGCAGCTGCCGACCCAACCAGCTGGGCAGGCACCTGCATGGCGGCATGCAGATCTTCATGAAGACCCACCACTGCGCCACCTCAGCTGCCGGCCTACCTACATGGCATCGCAGGTGTCGCTGGCCAGGGCGCGTGTCGACACAAGAAGGAGCGGCGACGGACGAGACAGGTTTCTCCCCCGTCCCCAATAAAGCAAGGACACCTAAGCAAGACGCATTAAATGCGCCTTGTCATGTAATGTGAGGTATAACCTCGCATCACTGTACCCTTTCCACCTCCTGTGTGCCATTGTGGCAACCCCTTTTTCTATAAAAGGAGGCCCGAGGCGACCAGGAGGAGGATTCGGCTTTTTGGAGCTCCTCATGCCCCATAGCTAGCTCTAGAACACATATATACAATCCACCAAAGCAGGAGTAGGGTTTTACGCATCCTCGCGGCCCGAACCTAGATAAACGAACCATGTGCTATCTGTTAGATCCGCTCTTCTCACGACCCCGCGCCCCGCTAACCACAGCAGGGATTCTTGTGATCCCATAGGTGTCGTTCCCACCGACATCTTTGGCGCCCCAGGTAGGGGGCGCAGTTGTGAGAATCGGCTTTAGCAGTTAGTTCAGCGCTTCTTCATCATCATGGCGCCCAAGAAGAAGACGGCGGTGGCAGTTGGCCAGTCGGAAGCTGGACAGCCCGTCCCGACGCGGGCGAGCAGCGGGCCGGTCATAGAAAGGACCCGGGGCGCTGCTCGCGAACACCAACACCATCCCAACAGCCGGAGTTTGGGAGGCGGCGATGTTTGTGCGCCTGGTAACGGGCCACACGTCGCCAAATCCAAAGGCTGAGCCCAGCCCTTCGCGGATGGAGCGGGGCCTTCCAAGGTCATCGCCGCCCCGCCCGAAGGCGACGCAAGGGCCTCCAAGACTCCCACGCCGGCGCCAACAGCGTGCTCCTCCCAGGCAGCGCGCGATGAACGGCGTAATCATGCTGAAGATCCCGGGCGTCGCCGCGGGAAGAGCCCCGAGCGCCACTCCCGGGACGTAGAAGACCTGCCCACTCGCCGAGGCGCTGGTGAATACGGCATGCGACCGCGGGGTCGTGGTAGAGCTCCTTCTGACATGGTCAAAAGTCAAAGCGCATCGCGATCCGTGCAGGTTTCGCTGCCACCGACGCCAGCAGAGGCCCTGGCGCGTGTAGTTGCTCCTCGACTTTCCTCCCACTACGGGGAAACTCGACGAATGGAGAGCCACTATCCGAAGCCTTGTTGCGGTGGCCAACAAAGACAAACCAAGTCCAGTGGGGCCCCCGGCTCGACGCTCCGATGGAGTCCCGCGGACCAGTGGCGGAAAAGCCGGCGGCGCCGTGACCACGCGCCAAGTTCTTCGGGAACGAGCTCATGTAGACGCTCAAACCACTATCGAGCGCCGGCGCGGAGCACGCCACCAGTCAGATAGCCGAGCAGGGCCTGCTGTGAACCACCCAGCCCCGGAGAGCCCTGGAGGCCTACCTTACGAGGTAGGCTGTACGGCTTTTACCCATGAGCTGTGGCAGTTCCAGTGGCCCACTCACCGCACCTTCAAACCCGACATTGGCGAAAAGTACAGCGGCAAGACTCACCCGTCTGAGTTCCTCAGCATCTACACCATCACGATGCAAGCCGCCGGAGCCCGCGGCGATAAGGTGCTTGCGAATTACTTTCCATTGGCTCTTAAACTCAATGCCATGTCGTGGTTAATGCACTTGCCGGTAGACTCTATTTCCTCCTGGTCGGATTTGTGCCATGAGTTTGTGGGCGCCTTTACTGGAGGTCACCAAGCCCATGGCAAAGCAAGCGACCTGCATGTCATTCCCCAGAAGGGAGGTGAGAGTTTGCGCAAGTATATACAGAGGTTCAGCTGGGTACAGTACAATATCCATGATGTTCACCCTGCCGCCATCATCAGCACGTGCCATCAGAACGTGCGTAACCGCAAGATGTGCGAAGAACTGGCAATGAACAAGGTGAAAGATGTGGCAGAACTCTATGTTCTTGCTGACAAATGTGCCCGAGCTGAAGAGGGAAGGAAGTACCCCGGCGAAGATGCCGGCGTGGAAACCGACTCCTCAGATGAGGATACTGCCGCCCCGAAGAAGAAAGGCCGGTGCCGCAACAGGAAGTGCAAAGGTAAAGCTGTGCTTGCCGTCGAGGGATCTGACGACGCCGGCTCCACCAAGGAAACCAAGGCAGATGACCCCGGCAAGGAAATTACCGGATGTGTCGCGTGCCGGGCCTTGGCGGTTGCCGAGAAGCCAGGAAACTCCGACAAGAAATACTGCAAGATCCATCGCACCAAAGGCCATGATCTCCAGAACTGCCGACAGGGTGAGGTCCTTGCTGAGAAGCAGAGGGCTGAATATGAGAGGCGGGACAAGGAGAAAGGCCGGGACGGTGCTGAGGGGTCCGGCAAGAAGCGTGATGGCCAGGAGGGCCGTTGCAGCAAAGATAAACAACAGGAGAGGCCCGCCCGGGGCCGTGACAAAAAGCCAGAAGATGATGATCACGAAGAGGGCGATGAGTCTGGTGACCAAGAATTTTAGAAATCTACAGAGGCCATGTGCGTCGATGGCGGCGCCTCGCTGCATACCTCTCACCGCCAGCTTAAACAGTGGACGCGTGAGATTATAGCGGCGGAACCGTCGTTTGATGCCCAAAGGCCGCTGAAGTGGTCCAGCACACCTTTCATTTTTGACACTGAGGATCACCCTGATCGCACTACTGCAGTCGGGTGTTTGCCATTGTTGGTTTCACCAACAATACGGAACCTCAAGGTGACAAAGATGCTAGTCGATGGCGGGGCCGGTCTGAACTTAATCTCGCCTGTCGTGATCGAGAAATTGCAGATTCCTGATGAAGACCTCCAAGAGACGGGCACGTTTTAGGGGGTCAACCCGGGAAGAAGTCAACCAAAGGGAAAGGTCACGTTGCCCGTGACTTTTGGGAGTGATCTGAACTACAGGACAGAAAGGATTGTGTTCGACGTTGCCAAGACCCCCCTGTCTTACAACGGGATCCTTGGCCGCCCAGCGCTGGCCAAGTTCATGGCGGCGTCACATTACGCCTACAACAACCTGAAGATGTCGGGGCCTGTGGCGATCATTACCGTCCCATCAGACAAGAAGGATGCACTAATTTGCGCTGACCAACTCTACCAACAAGTAGTTGCAGCAGCCGCCACTACTAAGGCGCTTGCTCCTGCCGTTGGAGCCCCGGGATGGCAAAAGAAGAAGACAGGTGAGACCTCAGGCACCCACTCCGGCAAGCGCACCTCTTGGAGTGTAGCGCTCCCATCAAGGACGTGCCAGAAAGCTCCGCCGACAGAAACAAGAAGTCCAGGGCCACACCGCCAGGAACCAAGAAGGTTTCTGTCAAGGAGGACGACACGGGAGGAGCTTTTACCATAAGCTCCACCCTTGACGACAAATAGGAAGACGCGCTCGTCACCTTCCTGCGGGCAAATGTCGATGTGTTTGCATGGCAAGCATCCGACATCCCCGGCGTTCCCAGGGAGGTGATTGAGCACCACCTTGCTGTCTGTCGTCATGCGCGGCCCGTCAAGCAGAAGGTCAGAAAGCAAGCTTTGGAACGACAAGAGTTCATCACAGAGGAGATCCGGAAACTGGAAGCAGCGGGTTTGGTAAGAGCAGTGCTCCATCCAACGTGGTTGGCCAATCCGGTGGTAGTGCGCAAGGCAAATGGGATGTGGAGGCCGTGTATTGATTACACATATATTAATAAGGCTTGTCCCAAAGACCCCTTCCTGTTGCCGCGCATCGACCAGATTGTTGAATCCACAGCTGGGTGTGATTTGTTGTCATTCCTCGATGCCTACTCCGGCTATCACCAGATCTTCATGACAAGGGAAGATGAAGAGAAAACGGCATTCATCACCCCATGTGGTACGTATTGCTTTATACGGATGCCTTTCGGGTTGAAGAGTGCTGGTTCAACGTTTGCAAGGGCGGTCCAGATTGGTTTTGAACCCCAGCTCCATAGAAATATGGAAGCTTATATGGATGATATAGTGGTCAAAACCAAGGACGGGGCAACCCTCATATCAGATTTACAAGAAACATTTGCAAACCTATGCAAGATCAATCTCAAGCTGAACCCTGAGAAGTGCGTCTTCGGCGCCCCGTCTGGCAAGCTTCTCGGGTTCTTTGTGTCACAGTGTGGGATAGAGGCCAATCCGAACAAGATCAAAGCTATAGAGCAGATTGAAGCGCCCAAGCGAGTCAAGGATGTGCGTCGGCTTGTTGGTTGCATTGCCGCCATGAGCAGGTTCATTTCCAAGTCTACCGAGCGCGCCCTTCCCTTTTTCAAGATTTTGAAAAAGGCGGGCCCGATGGAGTGGACGCCAGAAGCCGAAGCAGCATTGCAAGATTTGAAGAGGTACCTCTGCTCCGCGCCAATACTAGTTGCGCCTAGGCCACAGGAACCGTTGATGTTGTACCTGGCGGCAACGAACCAGGTGGTCAGCGCCGCACTAGTGGCCCAGAGACAAATTGATGATGAGGTAATAGCAGCGACGGAGCCCGATGCCACCGATGCCGAGACAACGCAGCCAATTGAAGTGCCGCCGAAGAAGAAAATGATGCATCACCCGGTCTACTTTGTTAGTTCCCTCCTGCAGGGGGCTAGATCGAGGTACTCCGGTGTGCAGAAACTGCTCTTCGGCCTTCTTATGGCCTTGAGGAAGCTGCGTCACTACCTCCAGGTGCACGAAATCACTATCGTCACTCGCCTCCCTCTGCAACGGATATTGCACAATCTAGACGCAACGGGAAGGATCGTAGAGTGGGCACTGGAACTGTCCAGCTTTGGCCTCAAGTTTGAGAGTACCTCGACGATTAAAAGCCGAGTCCTGGCGGCATTCATTGCAGAATGGACCGTGACGCCTGACGAAGAAACCCAAGAGACTACTCTCCCCGGCAAAGAGGCAAGTTGTGACTGGATCATGTACTTTGATGGAGCTTTCTCCTTACAGGGCGCCGGGGCTGGCGTACTGCTTGTCGCGCCCACCGGAGAGCACCTCAAGTACGTGATCCAGATGCACTTCCCCAGGGAGGTGTCAACAAACAATACGGCTGAGTATGAAGGGCTGCTTGCCGGTCTTAGGATCGCGGCGGACCTCGGAATCAAGAAACTCATCGTCAGAGGCGACTCGCAACTTGTCGTCAAGCAAGTCAACAAGGATTACCAGAGCCCGTTGATGAAGGCCTACGTCGATGAAGTGAGAAAGCTGGAAGAGCGTTTTGACGGTATACAGGCAGAATACGTTCCCCGAGTGGAGAATGATATCGCCGATTACCTGTCAAAACACGCTGCCCTCAAGCTACCTGTGGAACCAGGTACCTTTGTGCTCTAGCTAACTCAGCCATCCGTTGATCCATCAACAGAGCAAAACAAGAGGAGGAAATCAGGGCCCGGCAAGTACTTTCCCACTGAGCTCCCCGAAGCTGCCGGCAAGGATGTTGCCGGAGATACTGAGCCTGCCACGGGACGGCTAGCTCCGGTGGAGCATCAAGCTCTTGCCGTCGAGACAACCGCTCCTGTAGCGGAGGAAACACCTTTAGTCCTCGCCGTTGAGCCCTAGGCTCCAGCGTGGGCACAGCATACCGTCTGATTCCTCCAAACAGGGGAACTTCCTGAGGAGCAAGAAGAAGCGGAAAAAGTAGCCCGTCGCTCTACTATGTACCAGTTCGTCGATGATGTCCTGTACAGAAAGAGGCCGAACGGCGTGAAATTGAAGTGTATCCCTCGAGAGGAAGGACTGGGCCGTTGGCGGAGATACATGGAGGCATATGTGGATCCCACATCGGGTCAAGGGCCCTTGCCGGCAAAGCATTTCGGCAAGGCTTCTTCTGGCCCACCGCCCTCCAAGATGCGACGACACTAGTCACCAGGTGTGAAGCGTGTCAGTCCCATTCAAAGAAGCTTCATCAGCCAGCTCAAGCCCTTCAAACCATTCCTCTCTCTTGGCCTTTCTCGGTCTGGGGCTCGACATACTAGGCCCTTCCCCCCGTGCTATCGGGGGCTTTGAGTACTTGTACGTTGCAATCAACAAGTTCACAAAGTGGCCAGAAGTGGAAGCAGTGAGGAAGGTCACAGCACAGTCGGCCGTCAAGTTCTTCAAAGGACTGGTGTGCCGTTTTGGTGTACCCAATAGGGTTATTACCAACAATGGCACGCAGTTCACAAGCCACACCTTCATGCAATATATTCAAGACCTCGGCAGCAAGGTCCGTTTCGCTTCCGTTGCTCACCCACGAAGCAATGGTCAAGCTGAGAGGGCAAATGCTGAAGTACTGTATGGCCTTAGGACAAAGACCTTTGGCAGACTGCACAAGAGTGGAAGGAGCTGGATTGATGAATTGACGGCGGTTCTTTGGTCAATCAGAACGACACCAAATCGAGCCACCGGCCAAACAACCTTTGCCCTGGTATACGGGGCAGAAGCAGTTCTCCCCACGGAACACATATACGGGTCACCTCGAGTACTCGCTTATGACGAGCTTGAGCAAGAGCAATTGCAGCAAGATGACGCAACACTCCTTGAGGAAGATCGTCTTCAGGCGGCTGTGAGAGAAGCGCGGTACCAGCAAGCCTTGCGCCGCTACCATAGCCGCAAGGTTCATGCCCGAAGCTTTGAGGAAGGCGACCTTCTTCTTCGGCGTGTTCAATCAGCCAAGAATTCCAACAAGTTGACGCCAAAGTGGGAAGGCCCTTATCGGGTAATACGAGTCACCAGGCCCGGCGCAGTCCGCCTGGAGACCGAAGATGCCGTTCCGGTGAGTAACTCCTGGAACATTGAGCATCTTCGCAAGTTTTACCCGTGAGGCGCGGCTTGCCGGGCCCCCCGGTAAGCCACCTTTTGTACGAGCATTGTCGATGACGCATGTAACCCTTTGTACAAAGCCAGGTGCAGACCCTGGCATAAGTAAATGAAGCGCTGGCACCCTGAGTAATAGCATGCATGCTAGGTTGAGTCTCGTCCTTGGTTAGGGTTGATAGTGCTTAGCGGCGACTAATCCCTAGCTTAGAGGTCGAGTGTGTGTCTCTTTTTCTTTCTTTTGTCTTCTTTGGTTCACAGGACACACGGATATCCGTGCCGAACCACTTGGGGAGGAAAAAAAGAGGAACAGACCAGCATCTAGCCCTCGGCAAGCCAGTATTGCCGGGGGCTGCAAGAGCAAAGATTCACCCACGGCGAACCAGGGTTGCTGGGGACTGCAGCTTCAGATAAGTTCTTCATCCCTTATCATGCATTCCATTATGGACTAAGGTATGTGAAACCTATTTTTTCCCCTAAGCTACCGCGCTCCCATAACTCTAGGCCCTAGGGCTCGTTCCTGGGGCCAAGTTTGGTCGTAGTCGTGGCAGTAAAAGGATGAAACAAGGAGTCTGAACCCGCCTCATCCCTGCCTCTGCCAAAGGCGTGAGGAAGGTCGAGTGAAGTGGGGAGACGGCAAGGCATGTTGCCGGGCAAGGAAATGTTTATCTTGAAGATATCAAGGATTTACTCCTTGTCGTGGGTTCCACCAGCAAACAAATGACCCGGCAAGCATCCCTTTTTCATTAAAAACATTCCACTCAGGTACAGTCCATAGGGAATGAAAAACATGAATGATGGGATTACAAGTTTTAAATTCAACAAAGGCCCGAAAGCTTACAAACTAAAGAGAGATAAGGTGCCCGTAATCCCTTTCTTGTCCCTCTCCTCAGGAGGCGGGTCAAGGAGGCGAAAGGGACAAAAGGAGCGCCTAGGCGAGCTACGGGTGGCAGAAGACACCAAGATAACATCTTGGTGGCCGTCCAAAGGCTGGATGGTCATGACAGCGCCGGAAGCAGAGCTCGAAGATGAGGCGGCAGGACGTCAGCACGCGTCGAAGGCATCGGCGCCCGCGTACTCCGACTTGACGGCCTTGTTGCCTCCCCTCTTCCTCTTCCGCAGCCTCCCGACGCCAGCCGCCCAAGGAGACGACCCCGAGAAGTTCTAGGAGCCGGCGACACGGATGATGGGGTCACCGGTGCCGCACGGAGCGGCACCCGACACCTAATCGGACCCGTCATCCTGCCGCCTACTACCCTCGTCGTTGCTGCCGCTGTCCTCCTCGTCACTCCCGCCCGAGGAGCAGTCTTCACTATCGGAAGAGCTCTCCATGCAGCACCTTGCATGGGTCCCAAAGCACCCGAAGACCTTGACGAAGAGAAGGCCACCCTCCATTAGCTTAAAATGGAGAGTGAGCCCCTCCGTCAAGCGGTGGATATGAGCAAACGTCTTCCATCCCTGACAAAGATACATCACGTGAGGATCGGGGAAGTCGATGCGGACCCGCGTGCCACTAATCCCGCAGCCCCTCATGTGCAGCCGCAACGACTTCGACGGATCCAGCTCCATCTCCCGCGCTTATGGAGTCAGGAGACGAAGCTGCCGGCGCAGCCTGACGAATAACTCACAAGGGTCATCCCCAACATGGCCCTCCATTGGAGGAGGAGCTGCTGGCGGAGGCAAGGCCGGCGCGCCGCCCCGTCCTCCTCATCCCCGAGCGCCCCGGCATCGCCCATGGCCTCGCCCCCTCCCCCTTCCCCTCGCGGCTGGCTCTGCCACCATAGGCGCGGGAGAAGGAGGGACGCGTTGTCGGGCGGTGACCCTCGCCGCCATCATTAAAGGACCGGGATTCCCTCTCTCCATGATGGATGGAAGGGAGGAGCAGAAGCTGAAGGAAGAAGAAGATGAAAGAATGTGGGGCGCCATCCCCCCTCCCGCTCTTTATAAAGGATCAGGGTTGGGGCTCGGCCGCCCCGCTCGGCCAATCAAGATACGGAAGGCGCAGGGAGCTAGGACCGACCCGCCGCCCCAACCAGCGACGGCCCGGTTTCCCACCCCGTGATCATGGGGAGTGGATGCCTTGAAGACCGCGCCTCAGCCCCATTCAGTAAATGGGCCTTGCCTCCACGCCTCCCTCCGTTTATGGGCAAGGCACGAACCTCCCCTTTACTACGATGTGACGCATGCCTATGGGAACCAACCCCACGCATGCCGCCCATGTCACACGCGCCTCCCCACGCTGCGCCACGCACGGGAATCGTGGGAAGTGCAGCGTGCGAAGAATCTTGCCGCGGTAAAAACCGCCCCGCCTGCCCACGCACCGTTTTTGGCCCTAGCCCAATAACGCGTTGCGCTTATGTGTGGCTCAGGCCCGGGGGCTCCTGTCGTTGTACAAAAAGAGGGGTACACTTTTTGTACCCCTATAACTGTGCACGGGCAGTCTGAGCCATGGGCACCACCACACCAAGCAAGGCAAGGGAGGTGAGCCAGGGTAAGACCGAAGCTCAAGAGAACAAGAACGACACCAACGCCAAGACCACGAAGAGCAAAGGGGACGAAGCGGACTCCCCCGGCAAGATCCTTGCCGGGAGACAGTTCTAGCGGCCCCGACAAGACCCTTGCCGCGGCGACTCGTCCCGCGCCTACAGAGCGAATCACCCTTGAGTCCTCTGCCCCCAAAGGGCAAGGATTCGGGAGACATCCCCGTGGCAGCATGCAGATCTTTGTGAAGACATCCAAGATCAGATACGCACTTAGGAGACCACAACCCTTGGCGGGATCCCAGCCGAGGAAGACCACAAGGCCCCCGGCAAGCGCTTTGCCGGGGATGACAGCAGGCGCCTCGGCAATACCCTTGCTGGGGCCCCGGCAAGGCCCTTACCGAGGACACCCGCAGAGCCACCATCAGACCAACGCCGACTAAACCTCCACCACCGCATGCATGCAGCTGCCGACCCAACCAGCTGGGCAGGCACCTGCGTGGCGGCATGCAGATCTTCGTGAAGACCCACCACTACGCCACCTCAGCTGCCTGCCTACCTACGTGGCATCGCAGGCGTCGCTGGCCAAGGCGCATGTCGACACAACGAGGAGCGGCGACGGACGAGACAGGTTTCTCCCCCGTCCCCGATAAAGCAAGGACACCTAAGCAAGACGCATTAAATGCGCCTTGTCATGTAATGCGAGGGATAACCTCGCATCACTGTACCCTTTCCACCTCCTGTGTGCCACTGTGGCAACCCCTTTTTCTATAAAAGGAGGCCCGAGGCGACCAGGAGGAGGATTCGTCTTTTTGGAGCTCCTCACGCCCCATAGCTAGCTCTAGAACACAGATATACAATCCACCAAAGCAGGAGTACGGTTTTACGCATCCTCATGGCCCGAACCTGGATAAACGAACCGTGTGCTATCTGTTAGATCCGCTCTTCTCACGACCCTGCGCCCCGCTAACCACAGTAGGGATTCTCGTGATCCCATAGGTGTCGTTCCCACCGACAATGTTCACCACTCCGATTCATTCCCGATGAATCAGACCTGACACAACTCTAAGCATAGCTGGCATAAAGAAAACAAGCATGGATGAGTAGGCACATCAAGGCTCAAGCAACTCCTACTCATTCTAGTGGGTTTCAACTATTTACTATGGCAATGACAGGTCATGCAGAGGAATGGGTTCAACTACCGCAACAGAAAGTAGCAGTTTGAATCATTGTTGTCCTAATGCAGTAAAAGGAGCAGGAGCGAGAGAGTGGGATTTATCGAAATGCTCAAGGGGGTTTGCTTGCATGATAGAACGACGAAGGGGTATGGCTCCTCTGACAGGTACTCGAGAACACCTTCTGGAGTGGAACCTATCGAGAAGAAACAATGTCGGCGATCAACACACAAACAAATGCAACAAAATGATGTATGAACATGACATGTGCAAATGCTAGTGTTTGGGCTAATGCAAGATGCTACCAAGTTGGTTGAAGCCCATTTGAATCAAAGATTCAAATGCAATTCAAAGTGAAGCACTTAAAATGCCCAAATTATGTTTTCACTTATACAGCATGTACAAGTTGGATTTTCATGCATGTAACTGGCATAAATGGATTCCTTGCATTTTTCTCATAATTTTTCAAATATAATTTATTTCATTCTGAGCTACGGTTGAATTATTATGATTTTTTGAAGTTTAGGCAATATTCTGGAATTTCCTGAGTTAAATTAATTCCAAAAATCAATTATTGCGTCAGCTCTATGTCAGCAGGACGTAAGCAAGTCAACGGGGCTGACCATGTAAAACCTGACCAGTGGGTCCCACTGGCCAGTGACCCAGTCAACTAACTAAGTTAGTTAGTCCTAACTAACTAGGCAGGGCCCACTAGTCAGTGACTGTAGTAGCTAACCTAGTTAGTTAATTAGTGCTAACTATAGTAATTAGTCGGGCGGGGCCTGCAAGTCAGAGAGAGAGAGGGGGAGGTCAAACTGGGCTGTGGGGTCAACCCACGCTGGAGTTGACCCGGTGCTCATTGCCGGCAAGGCCAGAGACGGCGGAGGGGCTCGGGATTCCTCCTCCGGCGACCAAATGGCCGGCGGAGGGCATCTACGTGGAGCTCGGATTCGCCCACATCAATTTGTGCAAATGGTAGGGGCTGAGGTGGCCCGAGCTCGCCGGAGGCAAGCTCGTGGCGGTGGCCGGAGTTCGGGCGATGATGCAAACGTCGCTATGGTGCATGGCAGGAGGAACGGTTGGTTGCTCTGGGCCCGTGGAGCTGTGCTGAGCACGGTGACGCGCTCGGTTTTGAGCCTGAGCGGCTGCGACGACGGCGGTGACATGGCCGGCGGGCGGAAGCTTTCGGCTCTGGTGAAGAGCGCGGTTAGGGGACGCGTCCGGCAGCGAGAAGAGAGGGGAAAGACGGCGGGGCTCACTGGGGGTCAGAGGAGAAGGTCAGCGGGCTCGGGGGTGCGCCAGACGTCGCGAATCGCCGACGGTGATCGGCGGCGCCCGAGGTGGAAGACGAGCTCGAAGGCGTCACCGCGATGCTCTTGGGTTCAGGATCTTCCGCGCGGAGGAGCTGTGCATTGTCACGGAGCTTTTGGACACGGGGAAAGGGCAAGAAGACCACGGTGGTCACGGTGGCAGCTAACGGCGGCAACGGACCCGATCGGGCGTGCTACAGAGAGAGAGCAGGGGGAAGGGAAAGTGAGATGCGAGAGAGGGGAAGGACCAGGGGGGCTCGGGCGTCTCCAGGCGCCCGGTCAAGGACGGGGAAGGAAGCAGGAAGTGGCGGGGAGACATGGCCGCGGTCGGCTGTGAGGCGGGCACGCAGTAGCTCCTACTGGCAGGAGCTTGAAGAAGCTCATCACGGTTGGGTTGGGCCGAGGGAAGCTGGGCCAGGCTACAGGGAGGCCAGGTGAGGTTTCTGCCCTTTTTTGTTTTCTTTTCTATTTCTGACATTTGTTTCTGACTTAAAAATAAATACCAGCACAAATATAAAAATGTTGAGATTCCTTGTGGCAACTAGTTATAATATACCAGAGGCCCTCACCATCCAACATTTTTGGAGCCTTTAAAAATATTTATATTATTTTAAACAACTCCAATTCAAATACATAAGGGTTCATTCAAAAATCCAAAATGTTTAGCAAAAATGTGCATCACCCCTGGTTGTTGTTTCCAACATTTTCCAAAGACCATGAACATTTTTGAAAAGCATTTTGGGTTCATTGAAATTCCATTTTTTAAAATTTGAACCTATTTCAATTTGCTTTGGTGCTAGGGTTTGAAACATCCCCATTTCAATTTCATTTGAAACTTAAACATGATGCACAAAGCAAGCCTAGGATCATACCAGAACTAGGGATGTGACACCGAAAGTGTCTGTTGAGTTGGCACGAATTGAGACTGGGATTTGTCACTCCGTGTAAACGGAGAGGTATCTCTGGGCCCACTCGGTAGGACATCATCATAATGTGCACAATGTGACCAAGGAGTTGATCACAAGATGATGTGTTACGGAACGAGTAAAGAGACTTTCCGGTAACGAGATTGAACAAGGTATCGGGATACCGATGATCGAATCTCGGGCAAGTACTATACCGGTAGACAAAGGGAATTGTATACGGGATTGACTGAATCCTTGACATCGTGGTTCATCCGATGAGATCATCGTGGAACATGTGGGAGCCAACATGGGTATCCAGATCCTGCTGTTGGTTATTGACCAGAGAGATGTCTCGATCATGTCTGCATGATTCCCGAGCCCGTAGGGTCTACACACTTAAGGTTCGATGATGCTAGGGTTATAGGGAAAGTATGTACGCAGTTACCGAATGTTGTTTGGTGTCCCGAATGAGATCCCGGACATCACGAGGAGTTCCGGAATGGTCCGGAGGTGAAGATTGATATATTGGACGAAGGGTTTTGGAGTCCGGAAGTGTTCCGGAGGTACCGGGTGATGATCAGCATGACTGAAAGGTGTTTCGGGAGCCCCGGCAAGTGTTGGGGGGCTTCATGGGCCAAGGGAAGGGGGCAAACCAGCCCACTAAGGGGTTGTGCACCCCCCTCACCTATTCCCACGTGACCAAGGGGTTTGGGGTGCCCCATCTAGGGTTCCCACCTCCTGGCTTGGGGGCCAAGTCACCCAAGGGGGAGATCCCATCTGCCCTGGCCGCCGCCCCCTAGGGGAAACCCTAGGGCGCCTATATATAGTGGAGGTTTTGGGGCTGCACAACACGCGAGTCTCTCTCTCTCTCTCGCAAGGCGCAGCCCTACTTCTCTCCCTCCTCGTCTCTCGTAGTGTTTGGCGAAGCCCTGCTGGAGTACCGCGCTCCTCCACCAGCACCACGCCGTCGTCCTGCTGCTGGACGGAGTCTTCCCCAACCTCTCCCTCTCTCCTTGCTGGATCAAGGCATGGGAGACGTCACCGTTCTGTACGTGTGTTGAACGCGGAGGCGCCATTGTTCGACGCTTAGATCGGAATCGACCGCGATCTGAATCGCTGCGTGTATGACTCCACTAACCGCGTTCTTGTAACGCTTCCGCTTAGCGATCTTCGAGGGTATGAAGATGCACTCCCTCTCTCTCGTTGCTAGATGACTCCAAAGATGGATCTTGGTGATGCGTATAAAATTTTAAATTTCTGCTACGATCCCCAACAACGGAGTGCCCTGAAGGGAAGAATGGAAACGGGAATGGGAGCACTGGGAAGAAGCCCAATCCATTCAACAAAGGACAAGTGAACCACGTTAACATGGAGGTTGAAGAACAGCCTGACGCGGTTCTAGGTAAGTTTTTGGTTAAGTCATTTACCGCTCTTGTTATTTTTGATACTGGTGCATCACATTCATACATATCAAGGGGATTCGTGGATAAGTTTAGACTACCAACCCAAACCCTTAGGTCCTCTCTGTTAGTGAGTTCACCTGTAGCAGAGTATATGGCTAGTCGATGGTGCGACCAGATACCCCTAACCATTGGTAGCCATGTTTTTCCGTCTGACCTAATTATCTTGGAGTCACAAGGATTGGATGTGATATGAGGCATTGACTGGATGTCAAAGTATGGAGGAAGCATTGACTGTGCTAGTAAGTCGATTTATCTCACCACCCCGGAGGGAAAAAGGATTAAGTATGTGTCTAGGCATGTGCCTAGGAGGAGCCAAGTGAATACCCTCACGGGAGTTGTTCAGGAGGAAGTGCATGTAGTGAAGGATTACCCGGATGTTTTCCCAGAGGAGTTACCAGGCATGCCACCGGATCGAGACATCGAGTTTTTGATAGAGCTATTGCCAGGTACAGGGCCAATATCCAAGAGACCCTATCGGATGCCCGTGAATGATCTGGAGGAGATTAAGAAATAGATCAAGGAGTTATTGGAGAAAGGATACATTCGACGGAGTTCACCGCCATGGGGAGCCCTAGTGCTTTTGGTTGAGAAGAAGGATAAGTCTCTAAGAATGGTTGTTGATTATCGGGCCTTGAATGAAGTGATGATCAAGAACAAGTATCCACTGCCGATGATCAATGATCTGTTTGACCAGCTGCAGGGAGCTAAGGTGTTTTCGAAGATCGATTTGCGATCAGGATACCACCAGTTGAAGATTCACGAGAAGGATATACCAAAGACAACATTCACCACACGGTATGGATTGTATGAATAAACGGTCATGTCATTTGGACTGACTAACGCCCCTGCCCATTTCATTAGCATGATGAACAAGGTGTCCATGGAGTATTTGGACAAGTTTGTTGTGGTGTTTATTGATGATATAATGGTATACTTGAAGAATGAAGAGGAGCACAAGGAGCATTTGCGTTTAGTTCTCGAGAAACTCAAGGAACGCCAGTTGTATGCTAAGTTCAGCAAATGCGAGTTTTAGTTGAAGGAAGTCAGATTCCTTGGACATGTTATATCAGGAGAAGGTATAGCAGTAGACCCCACCAATGTTCAGTCAGTCACTGAATGGTTGGCACCCACTTCAGTTAGCGAGATCCGCAGTTTTCTTGGACTCGCAGGATACTATCAGAGATTCATTGAGAATTTTTCCAAGACTGCGAAGCCAATGACGGAGTTATTGAAGAAGGATACCAAGTTTAAATGGACAAAAGATTGCGAGGCAAGTTTCCAGGAGTTAAAGAAACGTTTGACTACAGCCCCAGTGGTGACACTGCTAGATATACGTAAGGATTTCCAAGTGTATTGCGACGCCTCTCGCTTAGGACTTGGAAGTGTGCTTATGCAGGACGGAAGAGTTGTCTCGTATGCCTCACGACAACTAAAACCGCATGAGTTGAATTATGCCACGCATGATTTGGAGCTAGTAGCCGTAGTGCATGCGTTGAAGACCTGGAGACATTACCTTATTGGAAACCGTCATGATGTGTACACGGGTCATAAGAGTTTGAAGTACATCTTCACACAGAAGGAGCTGAACCTTAGGCAGAGGAGATGGTTGGAGCTTATAAAGGATTATGACATGAAGTTGCAGTATCATCCAGGAAAGGCCAATGTCGTAGCAGACGCTTTGAGCCGGAAGAGTTATGCTAATATCCTAGAGGGTACGGGATTACAAAGGAGTTAGCAGAGGATCTCAGGGAACTTCAATTGGAGATTGTTCCTAGAGGTTTTGTTGCAACAATGGAGGTTCAGTCTACATTGTTGGGAAAGATTCAAGAAGCTCAGAAGGATGACAAAGAGATTGCTGAGATAAAAGAGAGAATGAGCAAAGGAAAGGCCAAAGGTTTTCGTGAGGATGAGCACGACACCTTATGGTTTGAGGACCGAGTTTATGTGCCTAATAAAACAGAGATCAAGAAGTTAATACTTCAGGAGGCTCATGACTCACCATACTCGATACACCCCGGAAACACCAAGATGTATTTGGATTCGAAGGAACGTTTCTGGTGGACAAGGATGAAGAAGGATATCACCGAGTATGTAGCCGTATGTGATGTATGCCAGAGAGTGAAGGCAGAGCATCAAAAGCCAGCAGGATTGTTACAGCCTATGCCGATACCCGAATGGAAGTGGGATAAACTTGGCATGGACTTTATCACCGGATTACCCAGGACCAAATCAGGATATGATTCAATATGGGTAGTAGTTGACCGCTTGACCAAAGTGGCTCACTTTATCCCAGTGAAAACAACTTATACAAGTGTGAAGTTGGCCAATATATATATGTCCAGGATCGTATGTCTGCATGGAGTTCTGAGGACCATCGTATCAGATAGAGGAACACAGTTTACCTCAAAGTTTTGGCATCAGCTGCACCAGACTTTGGGAACGAGATTGGAGTTCAGTACAGCATTTCACCCACAGACGGATGGACAGACCAAGAGAGTCAGCCAGATTCTGGAGGACATGTTGAGGGCCTGTCCGCTAGATTATGGATCTAGTTGGGATGACAATTTGCCTTATGCAGAGCTCTCATACAACAGCAGTTACCAAGCCAGTTTGAAGATGGCACCATTCGAAGCCCTGTATGGACGAAGGTGCAGAACACGGTTAATGTGGGATGAAGTTGGAGACCGACAGTTGTTTGGACCATACTTGATCAAAGAGTCTGAGGAGAAAGTTAAACTGATTCGAGATAGACTGAAGATAGCTCAGTCCAGGCAGAAGAGTTATGCAGATTCGAAACGCAAGGAGGTAACCTATGAAATTGGAGACAGAGCATATCTGCGAGTATCACCTTTGCGAGGAGTGAAACGTTTTGGAGTTAAGGGAAAGTTAGCCCCGAGATTTGTAGGACAGTATCGTGTTTTGGAACGGATGGGAGAAGTTGCCTACAAGTTGGAGTTACCTGAAGGATTGTCAGGAGTTCACGATGTGTTTCACGTTTCATAGTAGAAGAAGTGCCATGCTGAGATGGCCGATATATTGTTAAGAGATATTGTACCCTTGGAGGTAATTCAGTTGGACAGTGATTTGACTTATGAGGAGAAGCCAGTCAAGATTTTGGAGTTTGCCAGGCGAGTCACCCGCAGCAAGGTTATCAAGTTTTGCAAATTTCAGTGGAGCCACCATACCGAGGATGAAGCCACCTGGGAACGAGAGGATGATCTTCGCAAAGACCACCCACACCTATTTTCTAGCCAACCCGAATCTCGAGGATGAGATTCATCTTAAGGGGGTAGGTTTGTAACATCCCAAATTTTCAATTTGGAATGTTATACATAGATCATTCTTGCATATCATATTTTATTGCATTTTCGTTTCGCGATCCTCGAAATCCTAAGCAACTCAAGGACCCTCGAAGAGAGTTGGGGATTTCCCGATTTTCATATTTGATTTTTATCAAATATTGAAACGAGGATTTTGGTTTTAATTGTTTTTCTCTCCGAAAATATTTCATATTAAAATACATGAGAGGAGATAATATGACTTCTCCAAAATAAATGAAATATTGGAGGAAAAAGATTAAATCAAATGTTTGTTTTTATCCGGAGTTTATTGCTATTTTATTTCAATTAGAAAAATTGCATGTTTTTCAAAGTTGCATTTTAGGGCCAAGAAAATGTTCATCCTATTCTAAATATTTTATTTAGACGGTGAAAATTTGCTTTGTCATTTTTAGTTTTCTATTTTATTTTCTAGGATTTATTTTCTATTCGGCGGAATTATTTAAGAAAAACTTCCAGCGCCGAATGGGCCGAAGCCCAGCCGAGCTGGCCCACCTCCCCGCACGTGGTCTCCCACCCGGAGACCGAGCCGCCGCCTCGGACAAGGAGTCCGGCCGCGACTCCTCCTCGCCGCCGCCTTGGCCCCTCCCCCAAGCCACCGCCCCTCCCCATTTATATGCCGCCCCGAGCCCCGCCACCACCACTCAACCCCGTCGCCGCAGCCCCGCCTCCCGCAGCCGAGCCGCGCCGCCGCCTCCCGCGTCTCGCCGCCGCCGCCCCTCGCCGCATCGCGCCGCCTCGCCCCGCCGCCCTGCAAGCCCGTCGCCCTGCCACCCGAGCACCGCCTTGCCGAAGAGGTAACGCGCCGTTCGTCGCCGCCGGTTTTTTCTTAAGAAATCCGATTCATTTTTTTTAAACCCTAGTTCATTTTTTAGATTGGTTCGCCGGTTTCTCCCAGTTCTTCTATTTAGTGGATGTTCGTCCGTATGTTCGTTTTAAGGAATGGTTTTCGCTCGATAGTTATAGACAACGAACGTTCGTTCGTTAGCCTGTTCATCAGTTTTCTTTTTATCGGATTTTTCCGCGATTATTTTCAATAACGATTTCTGATCCGATTTTCGTTTTAGTTTATCTTTTCGCTCGTTTATCGGAATCAGGTGATTCAAGCGCCTAGATCTTCGTCTCAAGACCCTCTTTCTGTTTAATCAACGTAAACAAGATTTTGGTACTGTAAAATTTGACTTTAGTTCAGATTAGTAAACGGATCTTGTTTCTTTTGCCGTTTGAGTTTCGTTGCTCCGTTCGATTTGATTCTTTTTGCAAAGCGGAGTTCTTAAGTTGAACTTTCTGGTCAATTATTCTTATTTGAATTTTGCCCGGGCATCTTTGCTTGATTGCTTATGTATGCTATTGTTTGTTTGCGATAGAATTCCCGGAGTGCGAAGCGTGCTACATCGAATCCCTAGGTTTCGCGGATCGTCAGCAAGGCAAGTAACACTTTGATCATACCCCTTTATCACCCAGTTTTTATGCATTAGTTCCAATCCTCAAACATTGCATGGTTAGGATGTGATTAACATGTGGGTTGGGAAGTAGTTGATGAGGTAGAACCTATTGCCCTGTTATACTCAAACCCTTGGGAGTTACTTCCACGTGTTGCTTATATTGCTATGCTATGCTCGTAGACGTGGTTTGGGTGAGTGAAATCCATGACAGATGTGAGATTGTTAATTAATGGTTCAACTTAAGGTGGCAACTTGAATACACATGTGGGTGGATTGAGGCACCTGGAGAATCTAGTGTTGCCTGTATTTTTGGAAATCCCGGGGTTCCGTGTGATCTTCCTATGGACCGCCACCCAAGCTCAAAGGGAACTGAGATGATTCATGCTAGAAACTTCCGTGTGCACCCACAAGCTATTATGGGCTCTAGCATAGTTGAGTAAGTTACGTGAAGCTCTCGAAGAGGTTGATCAGCAGGTAGTGGGTTGTAGGTTTTGTATGGTCTGCCCGGAGTAGAGAGTTAATGTTTCTGAAAGACCGTGTCTCGGTCATCCGTATCTCAAACACCATGTAGTGCGAGAAATCCAACGGAGGCGATCGAGTCTTGTGGGGAAAAGTGCGCAAACCTCTGCAGAGTGTACAATCTAATCATGGTTAGCCGTGTCCCAGATTATGGACAATCTTGAGTATCTAGTACTTGGAGTATCTTAAGTATCTCATCACATTCCTAATTAATATTGTTGGGTTGTTAATTACTTTAATTGGGATTGAGTTGGAGGAACCTTCTTAATGATGTTTCAACTACCATGATAGTTAAATTAAAATCTATTCCTTTGTTGTAGGGAAAATTGGCTTTTCGCAGAAACAATAACCATAGAGCTTTCCACCAGCCAAATATGCATATAGTGATAGCATTATTCTGTTCCTGCTCTACTGTGTTATATTGCCAGCATATTCCATGTGCTGGCCTGTTTTCGGGCTACAACGTATTATGTTGCAGACTTTTTAGATGAGGAGTAAGGTTAGTTGGGTCGTTGCCTTGCAGCTCAGCTATGCCGTTGAAGTTGATGGACTCACTTTATCTTCCAAGCCTTCCGCTGTTATCGTATTAGATGGCCTTAAGCCATATTTATTGTAATAAGTTCTCTTTTGAGACATTCGATGTAATAAGTGTGTGATTGCTACTCTGTTATAAATCCTTCGAGTACTGTGTGTGTCAGCATTACAGATCCAGGGATGACACGGAAGCACAGAGACTTGACCGTTTGAGGTCGGGTCGCTACAGTACTGTCCTTACTTGGACAAGCATCCCACTTATGATTAACCCCCATTGCAAGCATCCGCAACTACAATAGAAGTATTAAGGTAAACCTAACCATAGCATGAAACATATGGATCCAAATCAGCCCCTTACGAGGCAAGGCATAAACTAGGGTTTAAGCTTCTGTCACTCTAGCAACCCATCATCTACTTATTACTTCCCAATGCCTCCCTCTAGGCCCAAACAATGGTGAAGTGTCATGCAGTCGACATTCACATGACACCACTAGAGGGATGACAACATACATCTCATTAAAATATTGAACGAATACCAAATTCACATGACTATTTATAGAAAGACTTCTCCCATGTCCTCAGGAACAAACGTAACTACCCACAAAGCATATTCATGTTCATAATCAGAGGGATATTAATATGCATAATAGATCTGAACATATGATCTTGCACCAAGTAAACCAACTAGCATCAACTACAAGGAGTAATCAACAGTACTAGCAACCCACAGGTACCAATCAGTGGTTTGGATACAAAGATTGGATACAAGAGATAAACTAGGGTTTGAGATGAGATGGTGCTGGTGAAGATGTTGATGGAGATTGATCCCCTCCCGATGAGAGGATCGTTGGTGATGAGAGGGAAGTTTCCCCGGCAGAACAGCTCTGCCGGAGCCCTAGATTGGTTCCGCCAAGGTTCCGCCTCGTGGCCACGGAGTTTCGTCCCGTGAGCTTGCTTCTGATTTTTTCCTCGATGAAAGACTCCATATAGCCAAAGATGGGCATCAGATGGGGACCAGGGGGGCCACGAGGTAGGGGGCGCGCCCAGGGGGGTAGGGCGCGCCCCCACCCTCGTGGATGGTGGGCGACCCCCTCTGGTACTTTCTTCGCTCAGTATTTTCTATATATTCTGGAAATAACTCCCGTGGAGTTTCAGGACTTCTAGAGATGTGCAGAGTAGGTCTCTAATATTTGCTCCTTTTCCAGCCCAGAATTCCAGCTGTCGGCATTCCCCTCTTCATGTAAACCTTGGAAAATAAGAGAGAAAAGGCATGAGTATTGTGACATAATGTGTAGTAACAGCCCATAATGCAATAAATATCGATATAAAAGCATGATGCAAAATGGACGTATCAACTCCCCCAAGCTTAGACCTCGCTTGTCCTCAAGCAAAAGCCGGAATCGAAAAATATGTCCACATGTTTAGAGATAGAGGTGTCGATAAAATAAAATACGGACATGAGGGCCTCATGATCATTCTTAGAACAGCAACATAAATATATATTTTCATGTAATCTCTTATGCTAAAGTAACAATTCATTCACATACTCAAGTATGAATCAGAAACTTCATTGAAAACTAACAAACTATAATCTCAATCATTGAAGAAATTGCAATTTATCATAACATAGGAAAGAGTCAATATGAGAGCTTCTCAACAAGTCCACATACTCAACCATCTTTTATTCTTTCATAATTGCTAACACTCACGCGATATTTATGGTTATGAAGTTTTAATCGGACACAGAGAAAGACAGGGGCTTATAGTCTTGCCTCCCAACATTTTACCTCAAGGGTAATGTCAACAATAATAGTTCATGAAAACTCACATCCAATTAGCTATATGTATCAGGATCTTTCCAACACACTGTGCTTGCCAAAGGATAAAATGTAAAAAGGAAAGGTGAATATCACCATGACTCTTTGCATCAAGTATAAGAAAAGAATAAAAGATAGGCCCTTCGCAGAGGGAAGCAGAGGTTGTCATGCGCTTTTATGGTCGGATGCACACAATCTTAATGCAAACGAACATCACTTTATATTTCCACTTGTGATATGAACCTTTATTATGCAGTCCGTCGCTTTTATTTCTTCCATATCATAAGATCGTATAAAGTTTATTTTCTCCACACTAATAGATCATACATATTTAGAAAGCAAATTTTTTATTGCATGCACCAATGACAACTTACTTGAAGGATCTTACTCAATCCATAGGTAGATATGATGGACTCTCATGGAAAAACTGGGTTTAAGGATATTTGGAAGAACAATTAGTATCTCTACTTGGTGCAAAGAATTTGGCTAGCATGAGAGGGAAAGGCAAGCTCAACATGTTGGATGATCCATGACAATATAATTTATCTCAGATGTAAGAAAACATAATCCATTACATTGTCTTCCTTGTCCAACATCAACTTTTTAGCATGCCATATTTTAGCGAGTGCTCGCAATCATAAAAGATGTCGAAGATAGTATATTTATATGTGAACCTCTCTTTCTTTATTACTTCCTATTAATTGCAACGATGACCAAAACTATGGTTGTCAACTCTCACCAACTTTTATTCATCATACTCTTTATATGTGAGCTCATTACTCTCCATAAGATCCATATGATCCCTTTAGTTCTTTTTATTTCTTCTCTTTTATTTTATTCCCTCAAGATCATAGCAAATTATCAATCCCTTCACTCAACACTAATCTTTATTATATATAGCTCACGGACTCGATTACATAGGAAGATCATAAAGCAAAACTAGACCATACTAAAACTTTATTCTACTAGATCAAGATATTATCAAAAGGGTCGAACTAAGAAAAACGATAAAGATAAAAGTGATGGTGACACAATACCGGGGCGCTCCCCCAAGCTTTGTAGTTGCCAAGGGGAGTGCCCATACCCGAGGCTCAATTCTTATTTGTTGGTGAAGAAGGTGTTGGTGATGATGGGTAGTCACACATTGAGCGTAAGTGCTCCTCCAATTTGCGGATAATGCCCTTGAGTGCGATGATATGCTCCTTCAACAAAATATTTTCACTCGTGAGATACTTGTTTTGAATGCGAGCTAAGTCAATCATCTTGAAAGCTTCAATCTCCGATGGGGTAAAGAGGTTGTGGTGAGGTTGAAGGATGTCTTCTTCTGGTACTGCCAGAACTTGATCCCCCATGGCCTTCTTGATCCCATCATCTTGTTGATCTCTCCGGGTTCTTCTCTCTTCAGCTCTATCTTCATTAGGCAAGCATTATTGTCCTCATTGTTGGAGGAGGAGGGAGACGACATGATGCTTGGCCTTAACAACCTTGGCAGGAAATAGCTCGAAACAAGAACTGGAGATTTTTGCGTGATACGGAGGTCAAAACCTTTGGGAGGTTATATAATGATTTTTTACCGACTAAAAGAAGTATCATGCAAGAAAACGGAGTCCAGAGAGTGCACGAGGTGCCCACGAGGCAGGGGGCGTGCCCAAGGGGTAGGGCGTGCCCTCCACCCTCGTGGACGCCTCGTGTCCTTCCCGGACTACTTCTTATTTTCCTATTTTCTTTAATATTCCCAAACGGAGAAAAAATGCCATTAGAACTATTTCGGAGTCGGTTTACTTACCGTACTACATACCTATTCCTTTTCATAGTCTGAAACGTTCTGGAAAGTGTCTCTTATGTATTCCTCCAGGGTTACGGTTTCAATAACATTGGTCTCAACATTTATGGGATTACTTGAGATATAATGTTTGATTCTTTGACCGTTCACCACCTTCGGATTTGTGCCTTCGAAGTTGTTGATTTTTATAGCACCGGAACGATAGACCTCCTCGATAACGTAAGGACCTTCCCATTTAGAGAGAAGTTTGCTTGCAAAAAATCTTAAATGAGAGTTGTATAGAAATACATAATCACCTACATTAAACTCACGCTTTTGTATCCTTTTATCATGCCATCTTTTAACTTTTTCTTTAAACAGCTTGTCATTTTCATAGGCCTGGGTTCTCCATTCATCAAGTGAGCTAATGTCAAAAAGCCTCTTCTCACCGACAAGTTTGAAATCATAATTGAGCTCTTTAATGGCCCAATATGCCTTATGTTCTAGTTCAAGAGGTAAGTGACATGCTTTACCATAAACCATTTTATACGGAGACATACCCATAGGATTTTTGTATGTAGTTCTATAGGCCCATAATGCATTGATACGTCCATTTTGCACCATGCTTTTATATCGATATTTATTGCATTATGGGCTGTTATTACACATTATGTCTTAATACTTATGCCTATTCTCTCTTATTTTACTAGGTTTGCATGAAGAGGGGGAATGCCGGCAGCTGAAATTCCGGGCTAGACAAGGAGCAAATATTAGAGACCTATTCTGTACAACTCCAAAAGTCCTGAAACTTCACGGGAGCACATTTCAGAATATATAAAAAATATTGGGCAAAAGAAGTACCAGAGGGGGCCACCCACCGTCCACGAGGGTGGGGGCGCGCCCCCAGCCTCGTCGGCCCCCTAGTGGCCCTCTGATGCCCATCTTCTGCTATATGAGGTCTTTCGTCCAAGAAAAAAAATCATAAGCTAGCTCACGAGACGAAACTCCGCCGCCACGAGGCGAAACGTTGGCGGAACCAATCTAGGGCTCCGGCGGAGATGTTCTGCTGGGGAAAATTCCCTCCGGGAGGGGGAAATCATCACCGTCGTCATCATCAACGATCCTCCCATCGGGAGGGGATAAATCTCCATCAACATATTCACCAGCACCATCTCATCTCAAACCCTGGTTCATCTCTTGTATCCAATCTTTGTATCCAAACCTCAGATTGGTACCTGTGGGTTGCTAATAGTGTTGATTACTCCTTGTAGTTGATGCTAGGTTGTTTACTTGGTGTTAGATCATATGTTCAGATCCATTATGCATATTAATACCCCCCTGATTATGAACATGAATATGCTTTGTGAGTAGTTTACGTTTGTTCCTGAGGAGATGGGAGAAGTCTTGCTATAAGTAGTCATGTGAATTTGGTGTTCGTTCGATATTTTGATGAGATGTATGTTGTCATCCCTGTAGTGGTGTCATGTGAACGTCGACTACATGACACTTCACCTTTGTTTGGGCCTAGATGGAGCCATTGGGAAGTAATAAGTAGATGATGGGTTGCTAGAGTGACAGAAGCTTAAACCCTAGTTTATGTGTTGCTTCGGAAGGGGTTGATTTGGGTCCATATGTTGCATGCTATGGTTAGGTTTACCTTAATACTTCTGTTGTAGTTGCAGATGCTTGCAATGGGGGTTAATCATAAGTGGGATGCTTGTCCAAGTAAGGATAGTACCCAAGCACCGGTCCACCCACATATCAAATTATCGAAGTACTGAACGCGAATCATATGAACGTGATGAAAACTAGCTTGACGATAATTCCCCTGTGTCCTCGGGAGCGCTTTCCTTCATGTAAGAGTTTGTCCATGCTTGTCCTTTTCTTCAAAAAGGATTGGGCCATCATGCTGCACCTTATTTACTTTTATTACTTGCTACTCGTTACAAATTACCTTATCACAGAACTATGTGTTACCTATAATTTCAGTGTTTGCAGAGAATACCTTACTGAAAACTGCTTATCATTTCCTTCTGCTCCTCGTTGGGTTCGACACTCTTACTTATCGAAAAGGCTATGATAGATCCCCTACACTTGTGGGTCATCAATACTCTTTTCTGGCACCGTTGCCGGGGAGTGAAGCGCCATTGGTAGGTGGAATTTGGTAAGGAAAAATTTATATAGTGTCCTGAAATTTACTGTCACTTATTACTATGGAACATAATCCTTTGAGGGGCTTGTCCGGTGTATCTTCACCCCGACCAGTAGAGCAAAGAGTTGCTCCTCAACCTAATGAACCTACTGAAAATGTTTACTTTGAAATTCCTTCGGGTATGATAGCGAAACTGCTAGCTAATGCTTTTGCCGGAGATGGAACATTGCATCCCGATTTACACTTAATCTATGTGGATGAAGTTTGTGGATTATTTCAGATTGCAGGTATGCCCGATGATGTTATCAAGAAGAAGGTCTTCCCTTTATCTTTGAAAGGAGAGGCATTGACATGGTATAGGCTATGTGATGATATGGGATGATGGGACTACAAGCGATTGAAATTGGAATTTCATCAGAAGTTTTATCCTATGCATCTTGTTCATCGTGATCGTAATTATATATATAATTTTTGGCCTCGTGAAGGAGAAAGCATCGCTCAAGATTGGGGGAGGCTTAAGTCAATGTTATATTCATGCCCCAATCATGAGCTCTCAAGAGAAATGATTATTCAAAAATTTTATGCTCGGCTTTCTCTCAGTAATCGCTCCATGCTCGATACTACTTGTACTGGATCTTTTATGATGAGGACTATTGAATTCAAATGGGATTTATTGGAAAGAATTAGACGCAACTCTGAAGATTGGGATCTCAACAAAGGTAAGGAGATAGGTATAACACCTAAGTTTGATTGTGTTAAATCTTTTGTGGATACCGATGCTTTCCGTGAATTTAGCACTAAATATGGACTTGACTCTGAGATAGTAGCTTCTTTCTGTGAATCCTTTGCTACTCATGTTGATCTCCTTAAGGAGAAGTGGTTTAAATATAATCCTCCCATTGAAGTAAAAGTAGTTGCACCTATTAAAGTTGAAGAAAAGACTATCACTTATAATGATCCTGTTGTTCCTGCTGCTTATATTGAGAAGCCACCTTTCCCTGTTAGAATGAAGGATCTATACCTATACTAATTACAGACTTCCTAAAAATTCCTACGTGAATCAGATTTTATGAGCCGTTAATCTGGTGGGACCGAATTATTACGGTTCAGATCCAATCTCTCATTTATCTCACTCTAAAAAAACTCAGATTTTACGAGCCGTTAATCTGGTGGGACTGAATTATTATGGTTCAGATCCAATCTCTTAGTTACCTCTCTCTTAAAAAAACTCATGACCATAATATCCCAAGCTCTCACATGTAAAAAAATTTCACGTACGCATCTCTCTCCATGGTAGTTATAGACAGTCGTTAGATGAAATATACAAAGAGTCCATGCCTTTTGTCCTACACGCATGCCTCCTTAGCCAATTCTTTCATGGGCCAACTAAAAAAAACTTCTAACAGACCACCAAAGGAAACATTGACGTGTCCTCCCTATTGTCCTCCTCTCACATTCCCACGCCGATCTCAACTATCACACTACAAATAAGCTTTCGTGATTGCCTTCTCTCCAACTGTTCAATCTTACGTGCCCCCAACACTCTCCAATCCATGTTGGTTGATGCAGCCACGGAATATGTTCTTTGATTTAGAAGCCATTCTTTTGATCCATCTCAGGTTTGACGATAGTCATCGTTGCCTCCCATGGTTGCGATCTTCTTTTTAAAGCCAGATCCATTGGTGCTCTGATCTGGAAAAGGTAACACAAGCAAGGATATATTGGTCTGCCTTCTCAGACGCTTTGATCTTCTTGAATATTTGTCCACCAGCTCTCTTTTGTTCCTACTGTTATCCAATCTAAAACGAGATTACACCCAGCCATCACCGTGTCCCATAACTGCTGATTGTGCATGCAGGCGTGTTGGACTATGTTTTGATGATCCAGATGGCCGTAAAACACACAAATATGTGTTAGAAGTACAGTTATCACGAATCGACCTTGCAGTGCCCCGACGGCTGGCTGTTGCGACATGTCGCAGGACAAGGAAGCAATACCACATGTGCCCTAGCGCTCTCGACATCAGGCCATGCACGCTGACTTCTATTCTGTCCAGTTCAAGAGGCCAGACAAATCAGGATTTAAGGTATGCAATTATCTTGAATATGCATAATGATTCTTAATTACGTGCTTATAACCGGTTTGGCTGCAATGATGGAGCACATGGGCATTATCATGCGTGTGCATGGTGTGGTTGACACTCCAGGCCAGTCCTCCTACCCTAAAGTGGTACAATATTTCTGTGTAGTTTTCAGATGAAACTGGAGACCCACGCATTACCCGCAGGCCTCACGGCTATGTCAAATCTATAATCATGTACATCTTATGATTTCTTAGAGTACTTACTTCCTTAAATATAGTACTAACTTCGTCAGATCTTTTCTTTCTCTCCAAGATATGTGATGTAGTTCATTTCTTGTCTAAAGAGTTAATTTAAATGATTAAAAGTGAATCATGTGTTGTGTACGCTGCAACTTCTAAATTTGTGTTCAAGATCAGTATTTTCTAGCTAAGACAAATTCTTTTTATGTATGTACTCTTGGTACCTCTGCACATCCATGTGCTAAACGGCTATCATGTTGTACTCCAAGGAAAGGCCAAAGAAAAAAAATTCAAAGTGTAATTATCTGCATATAATAACCCTAGAACATGTATTTTAATATTTTAATAGTCTTTAAAATATTTCCTTATATAGTATTTACAGGAACAAATATAAATATAGTTCCATATAACTAATAAATATTAATGAAACGTTAACCAACATCTAAAAATGGAGTACTAAAATGGAGTCCATGTAATTTCTAAATCATCTAAATACATATTATTTAGATGTGAATCTCCTCCTGTGTACTACAATTTTCTATTCCCAGTAGTTAATCACATTTTATATTTGTGGGCATTTACTAAAGAAGAAAACTGTGTTTTGTGTTAAATGTGCTACACTGTGTTTTCATTTGTAACAAAGAACAAGTGTATAAGAACCTAATTGATAGGTATTGAGAATACATGGGGTCAGAGCGCTATATATATTTGGAACAAACGTACTAGCATGATTAAGTGCTTCTACATGTACAATGTAATGTATTAGTAGACCATCGCTAAAATGAAATATAGTTATGATCCCTATGATTAAATTAACATCCTCATATTTGGCTGATTGGAACTATTCTTTATTGTCCACGATGGCTTCTCTAATAGCTGCATTATTCTCTCTTCATATATCGACATTTGATATGGTGTTCATATAGTGGTTTTCTAATTGATTCCAACCAAGTTTGTGGGAGCCATAACGAACATGTTGTGACTCAAGTTCTAGTGAAAATTATTTGATCTGTCCGCGTCAAATGGTCTTTTTTGGTGCTGATGAAGATGATATCTTATTCCTGAGCTACATTTCTAAAAGGGATTGCTCTATGAACCTTCACCGAGAAAATGCAATATTTGGAAAAAAATGTAAATGAGTTTTCAATATGCAAGTTACAACATTATATGATTTTTTGTCGCACTTGGAATACAGCTGTTATTATAATTTTAATATTGAAAATACATAATTAGATCCATGTGTTTTGCAGGTACACTGATAGAAGAAACACCAGTTCTCTATCGTTTTATGTTACCTCACAAAATTGAGGTATCATCCAAACATGTTCTACATCTTTCCAAGTTTTGGAACTTTATCTTTCCGATGTAGTGTTGTCAGCCCATTGTGGTCCATAAAAACAGCATGTGGGTGTAACATAATGCATGATTTATCAATCTGGATCCTAGCTTGCATATTATTGTCAGTTCTTTGACCCTCCAACTACTGTTTCTTTACACCTTCCTGCTGTATTGCTACATCCATGAGCATAAATATCTAAGCTCAGTTAAACAGTAGAGACTACAGCTTATGATTCATATTATGAAATAAAAATTCTTTACACTTATTTCATTAATACTGTATTTTGTTTTTGGTATAACAATAGGGACTATATCATTCCATGCTCCCTTTTTTTACTATGTGACTATAAATTATCATTAACATAAATATTATGGATTGAAAATCTAGACTATGCAGGCGCACGGGTTGAGGACTAGTCATGCTAAAGCTTCAACTATGGTTAACAAAAGTAATATTAAGACACCTAAACCCCCTGAGCGAATTAAAGTTGAACCTAGTATTGCTATGGTTAAAGATCTCTTGGCCGATAATATTGATGGGCATGTTATTTACTTCTGCAATGAAGCTGCTAGAATTGCTAGACCTAATGCTAAAAATAAACATAGGGCTGTTGTAGGCATGCCTGTTATTTCCGTTAAAATAGGAGATCATTGTTATCATAGCTTATGTGATATGGGTGCTAGTGCTAGTGCAAGTGCAATACCTCATTCCTTATACAAAGAAATTATGCATGATATTGCACCTGCTGAGATAGAAGATATCGATGTTACCATTAAACTTGCCAATAGAGATACTATTTCACCGATTGGGATTGTTAGAGATGTTGAAGTCTTGTTTGGGAAGGTTAAATATCCTGCCGATTTTCTTGTTCTTGGTTCCCCACAAGATAGCTTTTGTCCCATTATATTTGGTAGATCCTTCTTAAATACTCTTAATGCTAAGATAGACTGCAACAAGGATATTGTTTCTGTTGGTGTAGGGGATATGTCTCATGAGTATAATTTTGCTAAATTTCATGGAGAACCCCATGATAAAGAAAGAATTGCCTAGTAAAGATGAAATTATTGGTCTAGCTTCTATTTCCGTGCCTCCTACTTATCCTTTAGAACAATATTTGCTAGACCATGAAAACGATATGTTTTTGAATGAAAGAAGGGAAATAGATGAAGTGTTCTTTAAACAGGGACCTATTCTGAAACACAACTTGCCTGTTGAAATTCTAGGGGATCCTCCTCCACCCAAGGGTGATCCTGTGTTTGAGCTGAAACCATTGCCTGATACTCTTAAATATGCTTATCTTGATGAAAAGAAGATATATCCTGTTATTATTAGTGCTAACCTTTCAGAGCACAAAGAAGAGAGATTATTGAAAACTCTGAAGAAGCACCGTGCTACTATTGGATATACTCTTGATGATCTTAAGGGCATTAGTCCCACTCTATGTCAACACAAAATAAATTTGGAGAAAGACGTCAAACCAGATATTGATCACCAACGATGGCTAAATCCTAACATGAAAGAAGTGGTAAGAAAGGAAATATTAAAGCTCCTTGAAGCAGGCATAATTTATCCTATTGCTGGTAGTCAGTGGGTAAGCCCTGTCCATTGTGTCCCTAAGAAAGGAGGTATTACTATCGTTCCTAATGATAAATATGAATCTATTCCGCAAAGAATTATTACAGGTTATAGGATGGTGATTATTTTCCGCAAATTCAATAAAGCTACTAAAAAGATCATTATCCTTTGCCTTTCATTGATCAACTGCTAGAAAGATTATCCAAACACACACATTTTTTCTTTCTAGATGGTTACTCTGGTTTCTCTCAAATACCTGTGTCAGCTGAGGATCAAGAAAACACCACTTTTACTTTCCCTTTCGCTACCTTTGCTTATAGACGTATGCCTTTTCGTTTATGTAATGCACCTGCTACCTTTCAAAGATGCATGATGGCTATATTCTGACTTTTGTGAAAAGATTTGTGAAGTTTTCATGGATGATTTCTCTATTTATGGATCCTCTTTTGATGATTGCTTGAGCAACCTTGATCGAGTTTTGCACAGATGTGAAGAAACTAACCTTGTCTTGAATTGGGAGAAGTGCCACTTTATGGTTAATGAAGGTATTGTCTTGGGGCATAAAATTTCTGAAAGAGGTATTGAAGTTGACAAAGCTAAAGTTGATGCCATCGACAAGATGCCATGTCCCAAGGACATCAAAGGTATAAGAAGTTTCCTTGGTCATGCCGGTTTTTATAGGAGCTTCATTAAGGACTTCTCAAAATTTTCCCAGCCTCTGACTAACCTATTACAAAAAGATATTCCTTTTGTCTTTGATGATGATTGTGTAGAAGCATTTGAAATACTTAAGAAAGCCTTGATATCTGCACCTATTGTTCAGCCACCTGATTGGAATTTACCCTTTGAAATTATGTGTGATGCTAGTGATTATGCCGTCGGGGCTGTCCTAGCACAAAGAGTTGATAAAAAATTAAATGTTATTCAATATGCTAGTAAAACTCTAGACAATGCCCAGAGAAATTATGCTACTACTGAAAAGGAATTCTTAGCAGTTGTATTTGCTTGTGATAAGTTCAGACCTTATATTGTTGATTCTAAAGTAACTATTCACACTGATCATGTTGCTATTAAATATCTTATGGAAAAGAAAGATGCTAAACCTAGACTTATTAGATTGGTTCTCCTTCTACAGGAATTTGATTTGCATATTATTGATAGAAAGGGAGCTGAGAATCCCGTTGCAGCCAACTTGTCTAGGTTAGAGAATGTTCTTGATGACCCACTACCTATTGATGATAGCTTTCCTGATGAACAATTAGCTGTCATAAATGCTTCTCATACTGCTCCGTGGTATGCTGATTATGCTAATTACATTGTTGCTAAATTTATACCACCTAGTTTCACATACTAGCAAAAGAAAAAGGTTTTCTATAATTTAAGACATTACTTCTAGGATGACCAAACATCTTTATAAAGGAGTAGATGGTGTTATTAGACGTTTTGTACCTGAGCATGAACAGGAACAGATCCTACACAAGTGTCACCCCGAGGCTTATGGAGGACACCATGGTGGAGACAGAACTGCACATAAGGTATTGCAATCCGGGTTTTATTGGCTTACTCTCTTCAAGGATGCCCGTAAGTTTGTCTTATCTTGTGATGAATGTCAAAGAATTGGTAATATTAGTAGACGTCAAGAAATGCCTATGAACTATTCACTTGTTATTGAACCATTTGATGTTTGGGGCTTTGATTATATGGGACCTTTTCCTTCCTCTAATGGTTATACACATATTTTAGTCGCTGTTGATTATGTTACTAAGTGGGTAGAAGCTATTCCAACTAGTAGTGTTGATCATAACACCTCTATTAAGATGCTTAAAGAAGTTATTTTTCCGAGGTTTGGAGTCCCTAGATACTTAATGACTGATGGTGGTTCACATTTTATTCATGGTGCCTTTCGTAAAATGCTTGCTAAGTATGATGTTAATCATAGAATTGCATCTCCATATCATCCACAATCTAGTGGTCAAGTAGAACTTAGCAATAGAGAGCTTAAATTGATCTTGCAAAAGACTTTTAATAGATCTAGAAAGAATTGGTCCAAGAAACTTGATGATGCATTATGGGCTTATAGAACTGCATATAAAAATCCTATGGGTATGTCTCCGTATAAAATGGCTTATGGAAAAGCATGTCACTTACCTCTCGAATTAGAACATAAGACATATTGGGCCATCAAAGAGATCAACTATGACTTCAAACTTGCCGGCGAGAAGAGGTTATTTTACATTAGCTCACTTGATGAATGGAGAACCTAGGTGTCGGTGTCAAAGGCGGATCTCGGGTAGGGGGTCTCGAACTGTGCGTCTAGGCCGGATGGTAACAAGAGGCAGGGGACATGAGGTTTTACCCAGGTTCGGGCCCTCTTGATGGAGGTAAAACCCTACGTCCTGCTTGATTAATATTGATGATATGGGTAGTACAAGAGTAGATCTACCACGAGATCAGAGAGGCTAAACCCTAGAAGCTACCCTATGGTATGATTGTATGTTATCGTTGTTGTCCTATGGACTAAGACCCTCCAGTTTATATAGACACCGGAGAGGGTTAGGGTTACACAAGGTCGGTTACAAAGGAGGAGATATCCATATCCGTATTGCCTAGCTTGCCTTCCACGCCAAGTAGAGTCCCATCTGGACACGAGACGAAGTCTTCAATCTTGTATCTTCATAGTCGAACAGTCCGGACAATGGAGATAGTCCGGCTGTCCGGAGACCCCCTAATCCAGGACTCCCTCAGTAGCCCCTGAACCAGGCTTCAATGACGATGAGTCCAGCGCGCAGTATTGTCTTCGGCATTGCAAGGCGGGTTCCTTCTCCGAATACATCACAGAAGAATTTAAATACGAGGATAGTGTCCGACCCTGCAAAATAAGTTCCACATTCCACCCCAGAGAGAATAACATTTTCGCAGATCTAATTTGCTGGCTTGTTTTGGCAGCATGACGTTATGTCATGGCTCGGTGATTATTCGAACCGTTTCTTTTAACCAGCTCCACACATAACGCGAGGCGGTTTCTTGACACGTCTTGTCGAAGCGGAGATAGTGTTCCCGCAATTACGGGATTCTCATTAATGCGGTCGTGGGTAATCCAACCGTGTATAGGACTCCTAGATTATAGGCAAGTCCTAAACGGCTACGGAGAGGACGCTTGATATTCACCCTCTTTATAAAGGGATAAGGTTGTCACTTTTTCCCTCTCATGCTCAATCGAACCCTTCCCCCGCCTCGAGTTCTAACACCCAAAGCCCAGGTTAGGTGCTCCGGATCTTCAATCATGTCCGGATCCAGCCTTCAAGGCCGATGGATGCCCTCCTCCGTTACGGAAGAGGACATTAAGAAGTTGAGGGAGGCCAGATATCTGACCGTCGAGGTTTCGCATCGGCTGCCTGCTCGAGGGCAGATCGTCCCTACTCCCGAACCCAATGAGAACATTGTGTTCATCTCCCACTTCCTCCGAGGTCTAGGCCTCACTCTGGATCCTTTCGTCAGGGGGTTGGTGTTCTATTACGGGCTAGATTTCCACGATCTAGCTTCGGACTCCTTTCTCCACATCTCGACATTTATTGTCGTGTGTGAGGCCTTCCTCCGCATTACTCCTCACTTCGGCCTGTGGCTCAAGACCTTTGAAGTAAAGCCGAAGATGATCGAGGAGCAACATGCAGTGTGCGGAGGTGCATCAATAGGCAAGATGGCAGGAGCTCCATGGCCGAAAGGTTCCTTTCCAGAGGTGTCCGAATTATGGCAACGGGAGTGGTTTTACGTCATGGCTCCCAGAAGTGCCAAGTGGGCGGCTACCCCGCTTTCCGCTCGGGGCCCCCACCACAACTGATGTCATGGATTAGCAGAGGTTTGAGCTGGGGTCCATCCAAGGACGTGCCTATACTACAAAGCCGCATCCGAGATCTCTTCGAGGGAGATTTTAATTTGGCTGTGGTAATACAAGTTATGCTAGTTCGTCAAGTCCAGCCTTGCAGACGCCGGCCCATTTGCTTGTGGGAGTTCAACCCAGAGGGACCACGCGCCATTCAAGGTTTCCTCGGCCTAACGCACGAGGAGATGTACAAGTCATTCTTCGGACCTGAAGTAGAGTGTCCGGATATTACCGAGGACGTGGGCCTGAGCAGTAGCCGCGTCGCCGAACAAGTAAGAAATCCTCTGGCCAAACACACTGCCTTTTATTCGTCACGAAGTTATTTCTGAGAATTCGCCTTTTGACCAGGATTGGCTAACAAAGGCGAAGATGATTCGGTGTTTGCCCCCCCTCCCTGAGGGTTTGGAAAATCCGGTATTGGAAAAGATGCTCGAGGTTACACCTTACCCGGAGCCCTCGAAGGAAGATACCGGGGGGGATAATACGGGCGGACGCGGGCCCCCATCGCTGCCCGTTCCAACCGAGGGAATGAGCGTATCCACGAAGGAGGACAACCGGGGGAGGAAAAGGACTGCTTCCGAGGATCCGAAAGCCGAAGCCTCCAAACGAGAGAAGAAGTCTCCCACAGAGGGTCCTGCCTCGGGGGGTGCTTTTGCTGCACAAAGTCCGCGGGGGATCAGCCCTCCAACAATTCGTAAGTGATCCAAAATACTTTAATAGTAAAGGTATGCTATCTTTTTTTCTGAGAAAATAACCACCGCATATATCTTGTAGTTCGGGCCTTAGCCCCTCTCAGTTGAGCTCGTCTTCGGGGGATCTTCTTCCAGAGATGATGGAGAGCGAAACGCCTCCCCCGGACTCCTCCGCTCAAGAAGCGGGCGACCCCGAAGTGTCGTCACGGAGGGCCTCTCTGGATCCGGTGAGGCCAGAAGATAATCCCATAGACCCTCGAAGTCCCTAGCGTCCGTCTCTCGAAGAGAGCAAAAAGAGTCCGGCACCGTCTGTTATGCGGTCGGACGTTCTGAGGGAGCTGGTGGGGCGAGCGGCCATCTCAGAAGAACACCGTACACTGATGGGTACGGTGATGGAGAGAATTTCGTCCACCGAAAGCGGATTACATGAAGCCTATATGAGTCTACTGACAGGCTTTGAGGCCTATACTGCAAAGCCGCATCCAAGATCTCTTCGAGGGAAATTTTAATTTGGCTGTGGTAATACAAGTTATGTTGGTTCGTCAAGTCCAGCCTTGGAGACGCCGGCCCCTTCGCTTGTGGGAGTTCAACCCAGAGGGACTACGTGCCATTCAAAGTTTCCTCGACCTGACGCACAAGGAGATGTACAAGTCATTCTTCAGACCTCAAGTAGAGTGTCCGGATATTACCGAGGACGTGGGCCTGAGCAGTAACCGCGCCGCCGGACAAGTAAGAAATCCTCTGGCTGAACACACTGTCTTTTATTCGTCACAAAGTTATTTCTGAGAGTTCACTTTTTGACTAGGACTGGCTAACAAAGTCGAAAACGATTCGGTGTTTGGCCCCCCTCCCCAAGGGTTTGGAAAATCCGGTATTGGAAAAGATGCTCGAGGTCGCACCTTGCCCAGAGCCCTCGAAGGAAGATACCGGGGGGATAATATGGGCGGACGCGGGCCCCCATCGTTGCCCGTTCCAACCGAGGGAATGAGCATCTCCACGAAAGAGGACGATCGGGGGAGGAAAAGGACTGCTTCCGAGGATCCGGAAGCCGAAGCCTCCAAACGGGAGAAGAAGTCTCCCACAGGGGGTCCTGCCTCGAGGGGTGCTTTTGCCACACAAAGTCCGCGGGGGGATCAGCCCTCCAACGAGTCATAAGTGATCCAAAATACTTTAGTAGTAAAGGTATGCTATCTTTTTTTCTGAGAAAATAACCACCGCATATATCTTGTAGTGCTAGCCTTAGCCCCTCTTAGATGAGCTCGTCTTTGGGGGATCTTCTTCCAGAGATGATGGAGAGCGAAACGCCTCCCCCGGACTCCTCCGCTCAAGAAGCGGGCGACCCCGAAGTGTCGTCACGGAGGGCCTCTCTGGATCCGGTGAGGCCAGAAGATAATCTCATAGACCCCTGAAGTCCCCAGTGTCCGGCTCCTGAAGAGAGCAGACAAAAGAGTCCGGCACCGTCTGGTGTGCGGTCGAACGTTCTGAGGGAGTTGGTGGGGCGAGCGGCCATCTCAGAAGAACACCGTATGCTGATGGGTACGGTGATGGAGAGAATCTCGTCCGCCGAAAGCGGAATACATGAAGCCTTTATGTGTCTACTAACAGGCTTTGAGGTACGTGAGATAATATGTGATAGTACTACACATGTTAGGTGTGCCCTGTGTAGATAGTAGCCCCTGAGACTCTGGCTGTCGTCGAGAACGGCGGCGAACAGAGGATCATATTCCCAGGCAATAACCAGACTGCCCCTATGTGTAGGTGGTGGAAGCTCCGGTGGCTAGCCTGACTAGTGAGTTTGCCAAATTAAAACGGCAACTAGATGCGGCAGACGCCGACGTCGAGCTTGTTAACAAGAGGCTTGATGAGGCACAGGGTAAGTGTTATTATCTGGTGAACGCCACATAGTAAGAGCAGCATGATGCGAGTATCTTTAATATGTTGTGACTGCAGATGGAGTACCACCGTGGAAACCTTGCGGGCAGAACTTGCCCAAGCCAAGGAACAAGCGAGGATTAGTAATGCGGCTACTTTGAAGGCGGCCGAAGAGTTGAAAGCCGAGAAGACCGCACATTGCGAGAGCTAAGAGAAGATGGCCAAGATGGCCGTAGAATTAAAAGACACTGCCGACCATTGCCGGGTCCTTAAAAAAGAAAACCGAGCGAAGGCAACGGACCTTGAGAAGGCCATGGCAGCGGACAAAGACACCCGTTCCGCTATGAGAGCGAAGAAGGAGGAGCTACGGTAAGCCGGGGATATTGCGGCTGGGAAGCACTTCATGTTACGGAGGAAGTTCGGAGATCCACGGTATGCCCCTCTGGATCGGCTGTGGAGTTCGGCGGATGCGTATATGGATTTGTCGGCGAGCGCTGCCGATGCGGCCAAGTACTTCCATGGTCAGACAGATCGTGAAGTGGACAAGCTATTCTGGTCGCAATTCCACGTTCCAGAGCGTCCGCTTTCATTGACTGACCAGCTAGCTGAATGGGCCGAACTAAATAGGTTGTCCGGACTCGCCATGAGGTCTGTTGTGGATCAGCTATGGCCGGAAGAGCCAAAGCCGAACAGCTATTTCAGCTTAGTGTAGCAGTTCCTTGGTGCGGTGCCGCGCATTAATGTGATGAAGAGGTTGGCATGCATAGAAGGCTCGCGGATGGCCCTTGCCTGTGTTAAAGCATACTAGGCATTGATGGACGCTACCACTATTGCGGCGCGGGGTTCGGCCATAGGCCGAGTGGCTACCGAGCATTATTTCTAGGAGTTTCTCGAGGGTGCTCGTTTGATAGAGGCCCAGTGCTTGAAGACTATTATGTTTGAGTGATATGTATTCTCATTGTAAACACAATGCTTTTATGATGTTTCTATAAGGCTATGTTTATACTTTTGCCTGAAAGTAGTATGATGCCTCATGTGCGGCCGTTTATGTATACATGTGTATAACCTGAAAGTTTGCAGCCGTCGGCTTCAACCCCCACGCATATAGTGCGGAGGTGCTCACAAAAAACGCGTGTTCACACTTAACCCAACGTCTTGGTCCTATTAAGGCGGTGATAGCGTAGCGAGCGAGGCAACCGGACTATAATGCTTTAAGACTTTCACTTAGCCATAGGAGTTTGACAGTGGGGCTACTAGATAGCCCCTGGTGGCTCCGCACTCTCCCGATCGTGGGGTGCGTACATGCCTGGCCGGAAAACGGCCCTTCGTTAAGGCGGACGAATTCTAACATTCTGATAGGTCATCGAGTGGTTGACCAGTCTCACGCTATATCATGACAGTCAGTTTTCGGCTTTCTCTACTGAGGTGCTCGTCCGGATGAACCAGGGCACAATCGTAGTAGTTCTCCTGGTGCTACCTTAGCCGATAAAGTAGAATGTAAGGCACCAAAACACAGGAGCCGGGCAAACCCAACATTTGACCAAAGACAATGATTCGGAGCTGATGCATATAAGGCCAAACTCGCAACGCCGAACACTCCCTAAGGTATTCGGTCCTTATGGTATAAATTGGGCCTAAATAGTGCCCTTTGTAAGAAGCCCCTTGTGTCCAGGTACGTGCATTATTCTGACGTGGCCACATGCCAAGACGTCAGCATCCTTCTCAACTGTGCTGAGAATTCGGTGGATATGTATGAACAAGAGACAGTAAAAAAGGTTTACGCAGGGTCTTAATCTAAAAAGAATCCTTAGAGTGGGTCCCTACTGCACGTCTGCGCCTGTGTCTTCATTGTGCCGTATCCTGGACGGGTGTAGCATGATGATCATCTGTAAAAGAGAGGAACTTAGGTGAAAAATTGTCGTGCAAAAAGATAGTTTTTAAAGAAACCATGTATGATTCAAGATGAGTAAAAATTGCCACTTGTCTGCGCGCATTGAGCCCCTTGTATTTGTAATAGGGGTGTGACCATTGATCCGGTATAGCTACGCCGGACTCGTCTAACCGTGTCCGAGGTCTTGATGACCTGTTAAATGATGTAGTTGGTGAGGCCGTTTTTAGTGTGCGGCTGCCAAGGCAGCCGCACTCTCTTCGGCGTGCAAACATCGCTTAATACTTCCATTTACTGTAATGATGCCACGTGGGCCGGGCATCTTGAGTGTGAGGGAAGCGTAGTGCGGTATTGCATTAAAGCGAGCGAAAGCTTCGCGTCCGAGTAGTGCGTGATAGCCACTTTGGAACGGAGCGATGTCGAAGGTTAAATGTTCGCTACGGAAGTTATCGGGGAAGCCGAATATAACCTTTAGTAGCAGGGAGCCCGTGCAATGAGCCCCTGGGCCTGGCGTTACTCCTTTAAAGGTAGTATTGCTATGGCAAATTTTTGTTGGGTCTATCCCCATTTCGCAGATTGTATCCTGGTATATCAGGTTTAGACTGCTGCCACCGTCCATCAGGACTCATGTGAAGTGGTATCCGTCAATTATTGGGTCTAATACCAGGGCAGCCAATCCTACACGCTGGATACTTGCTGAGTAATCATGATGGTCGAAAGTGATCGGTTGAGACGACTAGTGGCAGGACTCCGCGGTGATAGGCCCTTGGGCATATTTTTCTGGGAGAGCCATTTTTGTTTCTTCCCTTGATCACGTGTAATACGTTTACTGTTTTGACTTCTGGTGGAAATTTCTTTTGTTCCCCAGTGTCTTGCTTGAGAGGCTCATCCTCGTCTTCGCTTGGTGTATCCTCCCCCTTGTGTACGGCGTTGAGCTTGCTGGACTGCTTGAAGACCCAACAGTCTCTTTGGGTATGATTAGCGGGTTTATCAGGGGTGCTATGGATCTAACATATTTGGTCTAGAATTTTGTTTAGGCTGGACAGTTCGTCTCTGGTGCCTTTAGAGGGCGGCTTTTGCTGACCTGGCCGAGAGCTTTTGAATCCGGCGTTTCCTGCCGTGCTCTTCGTGATGTCTTCTTTATTCCGGCGTTTGTTATTGCTGTTGCGCCGTGATTTCCCGTTTCCATCTCTAACTTCAGATGTACTGGGGTGCTGGTGCTGCATCTGGCTAGTCAGCTGTCCTCACTCGCGCAAAAGCGGGTCATGAGCCTTGTTAATGCTGTCATTGTTCTCGGCTTTTCTTGGCCGAGGTGTCTGGAAAGCCATTCGTCACGGACACTATGCTTAAAAGATGCCAAGGCTTCGGCGTCCGGACAATCGACAATTTGGTTCTTTTTAGTAAGAAACATGTTCCAAAGTTTTCGGGCTGACTCTCCGGGATGTTGAGTTATATGACTCAAATCGTCCGCGTCCGTAGGTCGGACATAAGTCCCTTGAAAATTTGCCCGAAAAGCGTCTTCGAGCTCTTCCCAGCTTCCAATGGAGTTTTCGGGGAGGCCTTTAAGCCAGTGACGAGCTGGCCCTTTGAGCTTGAGGGGTAAGTACTTGATGGCGTGGAGATCATCTCCTCGCGCCATATGGATGTGGAGGATATAGACCTCGATCCAGACCCAGGGTCTGTTGTTCCGCCGTATGCCTCTATGTTTACGGGTTTGAATCCCTCTGGAAATTCATGGTCCAGCACCTCATCGGTGAAACATAGGGGGTGTGCGGCACACCTGTATCTGGGTGTACCGCGTTGTTCGGATGTTTGTTGTGTTACATCGTATAATGGGGCCCACTTGCGTGGTCCATAGATGGATTTGGTTGCGCCGTCCTTTTGGTGCGTGCCCTCGCATGGATCGCGTATTGTCTTGTGAGTGGCATTGTTTGCTCTCTATGTTGGCCGTGAGGTCGTCTATCCGGCCAGGTGGCTGTTTTGATTTTTTGTTGTGGGGGGTCTGAGGCCTCCTCATCGAATTCAGGTAGCAGCTTCCGCTTTGGGCAGCTCTTGATGGGGCGATTGTCGCTGTACTTCGCTGCTGTGTTGAGTACTTTACTCCATCTGATTTGGAGTGTGTCCTGCGCAGCCTTGAGCCTTTGCTTTTGCTTTTTCAGACTCCTCGCGGTGGCAACAAGCCTTTGACGGTCATTCTGCTGCTCTGGGTGCCTGTCCGGCGTTATGTCATCCGGACTATTATCTTTGACAGAGTTGGTTTGTTCGGTTTGATTCTCTGTATTGCCGTGGTCTGGCAGTGGTTCGCCCTGCTCCAACGCCGGGTCTGTATGATCGTTATTTCTGCCAAGGCGGGATTTGGGGCGGCGCTTGCGCCACCGCTTTGACTGCTTCTTGAGGGAACAAGCCTTCGGTGCGTCCTTCCGTTCCTCGTCGTCGTCTTCTTTTGGTGTATCCATCATGTATATGTCATATGACAAGGTGGCTTTCTAGTGCCCTATGGGTGCTGGTTCATGTCCGTCTCCTACATCGTCGTCCATATCGTCGATGTCTTCGGAGTCAAAGTCGAGCATGTCGGTTAAATCATCGACAGTGGCTACGAAGTGGGTGGTGGGTGGGCGTCGAATTTCTTCATCGTCCGCATCCCAATCCTATTGGCCATAATCCGGCAAGGGCTCTCCTGACAAAGAGAGAGACCTTAGTGAATTCAGAATGCCGCCGAAGGGCGAGTGCTGAAAGATATCCGCGGCGGTGAATTCCATGACCGGCGCCCAATCAGATTCGATTGGCAGGGGCACGGATGGTCCGGAGTCAGAAAAAGAGTCCGGCACCTTGGAGTCACGGGCTGCGTAGAGGATTATGCTGGTATTTGGCTTGATCGCCATTGAGACTGCAGCCCCTGAGGCGGTGTCTAACCACCCGTCCTCGATTAGCACAGTTGGCTCTGAGCTAAGGGTCGGAGCTGATGCGGGAGCGGCCTCTGGGGTACCGTTCGGTGGCAGAGCTAGGTCATACCCATCGCGGCAGTGCGGCGCGCCCGGCTGTGGCTTGAATCCATCGAAGATCAAGTCTCCGCGGATGTCGGCCGTGTAGTTCAAACTTCCAAATCTGACCTGATGGCCAGGGGCATAGCTTTCAATCTGCTCCAGATGGCCAAGCGAATTAGCCCGCAGTGCAAACCCGCCAAATACGAAGATCTGTCCGGGGACAAAAGTCTCACCCTGGACCACATCGCTATCGATGATAGTAGGAGCCATCAAGCCTAACGGCGATGACACAGAGGAACTCTCAATGAAAGCACCAATGTCGGTGTCAAAACCGGCGGATCTCGGGTTGGGGGTCCCGAATTGTGCGTCTAGGCCGGATGGTAACAGGAGGCAGGGGACACAATGTTTTACCCAGGTTCGGGCCCTCTTGATGGAGGTAAAAGCCTACGTCCTGCTTGATTAATATTGATGATATGGGTAGTACAAGAGTAGATCTACCACGAGATCAGAGAGGCTAAACCCTAGAAGCCAGCCTATGGTATGATTGTATGTTATCGTTGTTGTCCTATGGACTAAAACCCTCCGGTTTATATAGACACCGGAGAGGGTTAGCGTTACACAAGGTCGGTTACAAAGGAGGAGATATCCATATCCCTATTGCCTAGCTTGCCTTCCACGCCAAGTAGAGTCCCATCCATACACGAGACAAAGTCTTCAATCTTGTATCTTCATAGTCTAACATTCCGGCCAATGGAGATAGTCCGGCTGTCCGGAGACCCCCTAATCCAGGACTCCCTCACCAGGCCTATGAGAATGCCAAACTGTTTAAATAAAAAGTTAAAAGATGGCATGATAAAAGGATACAAAAGTGTGAGTTTAATGTAGGTGATTATGTATTGCTATACAACTCTCGTTTGAGATTTTTTGCAGGCAAACTTCTCTCTAAATGGGAAGGTCCTTACGTCATCGAGGAGGTCTATCGCTCCAGTGCCATAAAATTCAACAACTTCGAAGGCACAAATCCGAGGGTGGTGAACGGCCAAAGAATCAAACATTATATCCGAGGTAATCCTATAAATGTTGAAACTAATGTTATTGAAACCGTAACCCTGGAGGAGTACATAAGGGACACTTTCCAGAACGTTTCAGACTCCGAAAAGGAATAGGTACGTGGTACGGTAAGTAAACCGACTCCAAAATAGTTCTAATGGCAATTTTTCTCCGTTTTGGAATATTTAAGAAAATAGGAAAATAAGAAGCAGACCGGAAAGGACACGAGCCTTCCATGAGGGTGGAGGGCGCGCCCTACCCCCTGGGCGCGCCCCCTGCCTCGTGGGCACCTCGTGCGCTCTCCGGACTCTGTTTTCTTGCACGATACTTCTTTTGGTCGGTAAAAATTCACTATATAATCTCCCGAAGGTTTTGACCACCGTATCATGCAAATATCTCCTGTTCTTTTTTTGAGTTGTTTCTGCTGTAGATTTGGAACAGGATGTCTTCTCAAGAGTCAGTCGAGGAGAGTCGGGTGTCTCATCCGACACCAGGACCAAGAGCAAATAGTGATGCTCACCACTTTGGGCCATCAACGAAAGAAGAGATGGAGGCCAACTTGAAAAGGATAGATGCCATGTAAGAGGATCAAGAAGTTACTTCTCATTTCCGATCTGGATTCACGATGGGGGAACTACAGAGCTCAGTCATTCCAAACTCGATCATCCCTTCCAATGTTAGATTTCTTTCTTATGAAAATATGAAAAAGAGTGTTACTTGTTCTCCCACAGCTATGCAACATCCATGGGTGAAAGGAGCTTTAGCCGTCACTGTCAAGCTCTGAAAAGAAATAATAGGCCTCAAGCACCATGTCAATAAGCTTGAAGAAGAGAATCGTATCTTGAGGGGCATCATCGCCAAGAATATCACATCACCATCCCCGAAGAAGGAGACATAAACACATGGGTATGGACACTCCCCTTGGCAATTGCCAAGCTTGGAGGATTGCCCCGGTATCGTATCACCATCACACCTTTTATCTTTATCATTTTTCTTAGTTCGATCATTTTGATAATATCTTGATCTAGTAGCATAAAGTTTTAGTATGATCTAGTTGTGAGTTTTTGCTTTATGATCTTCCTATGTAATCGAGTCCGTGAGCTATATATAATAAAGATTAGTGTTGAGTCAAGGGCTTGATTATTTTGCTATGATCTTGAGGGAATAAAGTAAAAGAGAAGAAATAAGAAGAAATAAAGAGATCATATGGATCTTATGGAGAGTAATGAGCTCACATATGAAGACTATGATGAATAAAAGTTGTTGAAAGTTGACAAACATAGTTTTGGTCATCGTTGCAATTAATAGGAAGTAATAAAGAAAGAGAGGTTTTCACATATAAATATACTATCTTGGACATCTTTTATAATTGTGAGCACTCATTAAAGTATGATATGCTAAAGAGTTGACGTTGGACAAGGAAGACAACATAATGGGTTATGTTTTCTTACATCTGAGATAAATTATATTGTCATGGATCATCCAACATGTTGAGCTTGCCTTTCCCTCTCATGCTAGCCAAATTCTTTGCACCAAGTAGAGATACTACTTGTGCTTCCAAATATCCCTAAACCCAGTTTTGCCATGAGAGTCCACCATACCTATGTATGGATTGAGTAAGATCCTTCAAGTAAGTTGTCATCGGTGCACGCAATAAAAATTGCTCTCTAAATATCTATGATCTATTAATGTGGAGAAAATAAGCTTTATACAATCCTGTGATATGGAAGAAATAAAAGTGACAGACTGCATAATAAAGGTCCATATCACAAGTGGCAATATAAAATGACGTTCTTTTGCATTAAGATTTCGTGCATCCAACCATAAAAAACCATGACAACCTCTGCTTCCCTCTGCGAAGTGCCTACCTTTTATTCTTGTCTTATACTTCATGCAAAGAGTCATGGTGATATTCACCTTTCCTTTCTACATTTTATCCTCTGGCAAGCACAATGTGTTGGAAAGATCCTGATATATATGGATAATTGGATGTGGGTTTGCATGAAATATTATTGTTGACATTACCCTTGAGGTAAAAAGTTGGGAGGCAACACTATAAGCCCCTATCTTTCTCTGTGTTCGATTAAAACTCCATACCCATAAATATTGCGTGAGTGTTAGCAATTGTGAAAGACTAAATGATAGTTGAGTATGTGGACTTGCTAAAAAGCTCTTATATTGACTCTTTCCTATGTTATGATAAATTGCAATTGCCTCAATGACTGATATTAGAGTTTGTTGGTTCTCAATGAAGTTTATGATTCATACTTGAAATTGTGATTGAATTGTTACTTTAGCATAAGAGATCATATGACAATATATATATATATATATATATATATATATATCTTCTCTAATAATGATCATGATGCCCTCATCTTTGTATTTTATTTTTATCGACACCTCTATCTCCAAACATGTGGACATATTTTTCAATTTTGGCTTTCGCTTGAGGACAAGCAAGGTCTAAGCTTGGGGGAGTTGATACGTCCATTTTGCATCATGCTTTTATATCGATATTTATTGCATTATGGGCTGTTATTACACATTATGTCACAATACTTATGCCTATTCTCTCTTATTTTACAAGGTTTGCATGAAGAGGGGGAATGCCGGCAGCTGGAATTCTGGGCTGGAAAAGGAGCAAATATTAGAGACCTATTCTGCACATCTCCAAAAGTCCCGAAACTTCACGGGAGCACGTTTCACAATATATATAAAAAAATTGGGCGAAAGAAGTACCAGAGGTGGCCACGCACCGTCCACGAGGGTGGGGGCGCGCCCTACCCCCCTAGGCGTGCCCCCTGGCTCGTGGGCCCTGTGGTGGCCCTCTGATGCCCATCTTCGGCTATATGAGGTCTTTCGTCCGAGTAAAAAAAATCATAAGCTAGCTCACGGGATGAAACTCTGCCGCCACGAGGCGGAACCTTGGCGGAACCAATCTAGGGCTCTGGTGGAGCTGTTCTACCGGGGAAACTTCCCTCTGGGAGGGGGAAATCATCACCACCGTCATCATCAACGATCCTCTCACCGGGATGGGGTCAATCTCCCTCAACATCTTCACCAGCACCATCTCATCTCAAACCCTAGTTCATCTCTTGTATCCAATCTTTGTATCCAAACCTCAGATTGGTACATGCGGGTTGCTAGTAGTGTTGATTACTCCTTGTAGTTGATGCTAGTTGGTTTACTTGGTGGAAGATCATATGTTCAGATCCATTATGCATATTAATACCCCTCTGATTATGAACATGAATATGCTTTGTGAGTAGTTACGTTTGTTCCGGAGGACATGGGAGAAGTCTTGCTATAAGTAGTCATGTGAATTTGGTATTCGTTCGATATTTTGATGAGATGTCATCCCTCTAGTGGTGTCATGTGAACGTCGACTACATGACACTTCACCATTGCTTGGGCCTAGAGGGAGGCATTGGGAAGTAATAAGTAGCCGATGGGTTGCTAGAGTGACAGAAGCTTAAACCCTAGTTTATGTGTTGCTTCGTAAGGGGCTGATTTGGATCCATATGTTTAATGCTATGGTTAGGTTTACCTTAATAATTCTATTGTAGTTGCGGATGCTTGCAATGGGGGTTAATCATACGTGGGATGCTTGTCCAAGTAAGGACAGTACCCAAGCACCGATCCACCCACATATCAAATTATCAAAGTACCGAACACGAATCATATGAACGTGATGAAAACTAGCTTGACGATAATTCCCATATGTCCTCGGGAGCGCTTTCCTTCATATAAGAGTTTGTCCAGGCTTGTCCTTTGCTACAAAAAGGATTGGGCCATCTTGCTGCACCTTATTTACTTTTATTACTTGCTATTCGTTACAAATTACCTTATCACAAAACTATTTGTTACCTATAATTTCAGTGCTTGCAAAGAATACCTTACTAAAAACTGCTTATCATTTCCTTCTGCTCCTCGTTGGGTTCGACACTCTTACTTGTCGAAAAGGCTACGATAGATACCCTACACTTGTGGGTCCTCATGCATCATCAAGTTTCTTGGACCAATTCTTTCTAGATCTATCAACAGTCTTTTGCAAAATTAATTTAAGCTCTCTATTGCAAAGTTCTACTTGACCACTAGACTATGGATGGTATGGGGATGCAATTCTATGATTAACATCATACTTAGCAAGCATTTTACGAAAGGCACCATGAATAAAATGTGACCCACCATCAGTCATTAAGTATCTAGGGACTCCAAACCTCGGAAAAATAACTTCTTTAAGCATCTTAATTGAGGTGTTATGATCAGCACTACTAGGTGGAATAGCTTATACCCACTTAGTAACGTAATCAACAATATGGGTTTATCCATTAGAGGAAGGAAACAGTCCCATATAAGCAAAGCCCCAAACATCAAATGGTTCAATAACAAGTGAATAATTCATAGGCATTTCCTGACGTCTACTAATATTACCAATTCTTTGACATTCATCGCAAGATAAGACAAACCTACGGGCATCCTTGAAGAGAGTAGGCCAATAAAAACCGGATTGCAATACCTTATGTGCAGTTCTATCTCCAACATGGTGTCCTCCATAAGCTTCGAAGTGACACTTGCATAGGATCTATTCCTGTTCATGCTCAGGTATACAACGTCTAATAACACCATCTACTCCTTCTTTATAAAGGTGTGGGTCATCCCAGAAGTAATGTCTTAAATCATAGAAAAACTTTTTCTTTTGCTGGTATGTGAAACTAGGTGGTATAAATTTAGCAACAATGTAATTAGCATAATCAGCATACCATGGAGCAGTGCGAGAAGCATTTACAACAGCTAATTGTTCATCAGGAAAGCTATCATCAATAGGTAGTGGGTCATCAAGAACATTCTCTAACCTAGACAAGTTGTCTGCAACGGGATTCTCAGCTCCCTTTCTATCAATAATATGCAAATCAAATTCTTGTAGTAGGAGAACCCATCTAATAAGTCGAGGTTTAGCATCTTTCTTTTCCATAAGATATTTAATAGCAGCATGATCAGTGTGAATAGTTACTTTAGAATCAACAATATAAGGTCTGAACCTATCACAAGCAAATACTAGTACTAAGAATTCCTTTTCAGTAGTAGCATATTTTCTCTGGGCATTGTCTAGAGTTTTACTAGCATATTGAACAACATTTAATTTTTTATCAACTCTTTGTCCTAGAAAAACACCTATAGCATAATCACTAGCATCACACATGATTTCAAATGGTAAATTCCAATCAGGTGGCTGAACAATAGGTGCACAAATCAAGGCTTTCTTAAGTATTTCAAATGCTTCTACATAATCATCATCAAAGACAAAAGGAATATCTTTTTGTAATAGGTTAGTCAAAGGCCGAGAAATTTTAGAGAAGTCCTTAATGAACCTCTTATAAAAACCGACATGACCAAGGAAACTTCTTATACCTTTGATGTCCTTGGGACACAACATCTTTTCAATAGCATCAACTTTAGCTTTTTCAACATCAATACCTCTTTCAGAAATTTTATGCCCCAAGACAATACCTTCATTAACCATAAAGTGGCACTTCTCCCAATTCAAGACAAGGTTAGTTTCTTCACATCTCTGCAAAACTCGATGAAGGTTGCTCAAGCAATCATCAAAAGAGGATCCATAAATAGAGAAATCATCCATGAAAACTTCACAAATCTTTTCACAAAAGTCAGAGAATATAGCCACCATGCATCTTTGAAAGGTAGCTGGTGCATTACATAAACCAAAAGGCATACGTCTATAAGCAAAGGTACCGAAAGGGCAAGTAAAAGTAGTCTTTTCTTGATCATCAGCTGACACGAGTATTTAAGAGAAACCAGAGTAACCATCTAGAAAGCAAAAATGTGTTTGTTTGGATAATCTTTCTAGCATTTGATCAATGAAAGGCAAAGGGTAATGATCTTTTTAGTAGCTTTATTTAATTTGTGGAAATCAATCACCATCCTATAACCTGTAATAATTCTTTGCGGAATCAATTCATCCTTATCATTAGGAACAACAATAATACCTCCCCTCTTAGGGACACAATGGACAGGGCTTACCCACTGACTATCAGCAATGGGATAAATTATACTTGCTTCAAGGAGCTTTAATATTTCTTTTCTTACCACTTCTTTCATCGTAGGATTTAGCCGTTGTTGGTGATCAATAACTGGTTTGGTGTCTTTCTCCAAATTTATTTTGTGTTGACATAGAGTGGGACTAATGCCCTTAAGATCATCAAGAGTATATCCAATAGCAGCACGGTGCTTCTTCTGAGTTTTCAATAATTTCTCTTCTTCGTGCACTAAAAGGTTAGCACTAACAATAACAGGATATATCTTCTTTTCATCAAGATAAGCATATTTAAGAGTATCAGGCAATGGTTTAAGCTCAAACACGGGATCACCCTTGGGTGGAGGAGGATCCCCTAGGATTTCAACAGGCAAGTTGTGTTTCAGAATAGGTCCTTGTTTAAAGAATACTTCATCTATTTCCCTTCTTTCATTCATAAAAATATTGTTCTAAAGGATCACTAGGAGGCATGACAATAGAAGCAAGACCAATAATTTCATCTTTACTAGGCAATTCCTCATCACGGGGTTGTCTACTAAATTTAGCAAAATTAAACTCATGAGACATAGCCCCTACACCAATAGAAACAATATCCTTGTTGCAGTCTATCTTAGCATTAACAGTATTCAAGAAGGGTCTACCAAATATAATGGGACAAAAGTCATCTTGTGGGTAACCAAGAACAAGAAAATCAGTAGGATATTTAACTTTCCCACACAAGACTTCAACATCCCTAACAATCCCAACTGGTGAAATAGTATCTCTATTGGCAAGCTTAATTGTAAGATCTATCTCTTCTATCACAGAAGGTGCAATATCATGCATAATTTCTTTGTATAAGGAATGAGGTATTGCACTTGCACTAGAACCCATATCACATAAGCCATGATAGCAATGATCTCCTATTTTAACAGAAATAACAGGCATGCCTACAATAGGTCTATGTTTATTTTTAGCATTAGGTCTAGCAATTCTAGCAGCTTCATTGTATAAGTAAATAACATGTCCATCAATATTATCGGCCAAGAGGTCTTTAACCATAGCAATTTTAGCCAACTTTAACTTGCTCAGGGGGTTTTTGTGTCCTAATATTACTTTTGTTGACTACAGTTGAAGCTTTAGCATGATCCATTATTCTAACAGGGAAAGGTGGTTTCTCAATATAAGCAGTAGGAACAACAGGATCATTATAAATGATAGTCTTTTCTTCAACTTTAATAGGTGCAACTACCTTTACTTCAATGGGCGGATTATATTTGAACCACTTCTCCTTTGGGAGATCAAAATGAGTAGCAAAGGATTCACATAAAGAAGCTACTATCTCAGAGTCAAGTCCATATTTAGTGCTAAATTCACGGAAAACATCGGTATCCATAAAAGATTTAATAGAATCAAACTTAGGTGTTATACCTGACTCCTTACCTTCGTCGAGGTCCCAATCTTCAGAGTTGCGTTTAATTCTTTCCAATAAACCCCATTTGAATTCAATAGTCTTCATCATAAAAGATCCAATACAAGAAGTATCGAGCATGGAGCGATTATTGAGAGAAAGCCAGCCATAAAATTTTTGAATAATCATTTCTCTTGAGAGCTCATGATTGGGGCATGAATATAACACTGACTTAAGCCACCCCCAAGCTTGAGCAATGCTTTCTCCTTCGCGAGGCCAAAAATTATATATATAATTACGATCACGATGAACAAGATGCATAGGATAAAACTTCTGATGAAATTCCAATTTCAATCATTTGTAGTTCCATGATCCCATATCATCACATATCCTATACCATGTCAATGCCTCTCCCTTCAAAGATAAAGGGAAGACCTTCTTCTTGATAACATCATCGGGCATACCTGCAAGCTAAAATAATCCACAAACTTCATCCAGATAGATTAAGTGTAAATCGTGATGCAATGTTCCATCTCCTGCAAAAGGATTAGCTAGCAGTTTCTCTATCATACCCAAAGGAATTTCAAAGTAAACATTTTCAGTAGGTTCAGTAAGTTGAGGAGCAACTTTTTGCTCTACTAGTCGGGGTGAAGATACCCCGAACAAGCCCCTCAAAGGATTATGTTCCATAGTAACAAGTGACAGTAAATTTCAGCACACTATATAAATTTTTCCTTACCAAATTCCACTTATCAAAGGCGCTTCACTCCCCGGCAACGGCGACAGAAAAGAGTCTTGATGACCCACGAGTGTAGGGGATCTATCGTAGCCTTTTCGATAAGTAAGAGTGCCGAACCCAACAAGGAGCAGAAGGAAGTGATAAGCAGTTTTCAGTAAGGTATTCTCTGCAAGCATTGAAATTATCAGTAATAGATAGTTTTGTGATAAGGTAATTTGTAACGAGTAGCAAGTAATAAAATTAAATAAGGTTTAGCAAGATGGCCCAATCCTTTTTGTAGCAAAGGACAAGCCTGGACAAACTCTTATATGAAGGAAAGCGCTCCCGAGGACACATGGGAATTATCGTCAGGCTAGTTTTCATCATGTTCATATGATTCGCATTCGGTACTTTGATAATTTGATATGTGGTTGGACCGATGCTTGGGTATTGTTCTTACTTGGACAAGCACCCCACTTACGATTGCTACCTCTTGAGCACTGCGTTGGTTTTCCCTTGAAGGGGAAAGGGTGATGCAGCAGAGCAGCGTAAGTATTTCCCTCAGTTTTTGAGAACCAAGGTATCAATCCAGTAGGAGGCCATGCACGAGTCCATCACACCTACACAAACAAATAAACTCCTCGCAACCAACGCGATAAAGGGGTTGTCAATCCCTTCACGGTCACCTACGAGAGTGGGATCTGATAGATATGATAAGATAACATTTTTGGTATTTTTATGATAAAGAGAAATAAAGATGCAAGTAAAATAAATGGCAAAGGAAATAACTAAGTATTGGAAGATTAATATGATGGAAAATAGACCTGGGGGCCATAGGTTTCACTAGAGGCTTCTCTCGAGAGCATAAGTATTACGGTGGGTGAACAAATTACTATTGAGCAATTGACAGAATTGATCATAGTTATGAGAATATCTAGGTATGATCATGTATATAGGCATCACGTCCGAGACAAGTAGACCGACACCTGCCTACATCTACTACTATTACTCCACACATCGACCGCTATCCAGCATGCATCTAGAGTATTAAGTTCAAGAGAACAGAGTAACGCTTTAAGCAAGATGACATGATGTAGAGGGATAAACTCATGCAACATGATATAAACCCCATCTTGTTATCCTCGATGGCAACAATACAATACGTGCCTTGCTGCCCCTACTGTCACTGGAAAAGGACACCGCAAGATTGAACCCAAATCTAAGCACTTCTCCCATTGCAAGAAAGATCAATCTAGTAGGCCAAACCAAACTGATAATTAGAAGAGACTTGCAAAGATAACCAATCGTACATAAAAGAATTCAAAGAAGATTCAAATATTGTTCATAGATAAACTTGATCATAAACCCACAATTCATCGGTCTCAACAAACAAACCGCAAAAGAAGATTACATCTAATAGATCTCCACAAGAGAGGGGGGAACTTTGTATTGAGATCCAAAAAGAGAGAAGAAGCCATCTAGCTAATAACTATGGACCCGAAGGTCTGAAGTAAACTACTCACACTTCACCGGAGAGCCTATGGTGTTGATGTAGAAGCCCTCCGTGATCGATACCCCCTCCGACGGACCTCCGGAAAAGGCCCCAAGATGGGATCTCGTGGATACAGAAAGTTACGGCGGTGGAATTAGGGTTTTGGCTCCGTATCTGGTAGTTTGGGGGTACGTAGGTATATATAGGAGGAACAAGTACGTCGGTGGAGCAACGTGGGCCCCACGAGGGTGGAGGGCGTGCCTGACGGGGGGGGTAGGCGCGCCCCCCTACCACGTGCCTTCCTGGTTGATGTCTTGACGTAGGGTCCAAGTCCTCTGGATCACGTTCGTTCCAAAAATCACGTTCCCGAAGGTCTCATTCCGTTTGGACTCCGTTTGATATTTTTTTCTGCGAAACTCTGAAATAGGCAAAAAACAACAATTCTGGGCTGGGCCTCCGGTTAATAAGTTAGTCCCAAAAATAATATAAAAGTGTATAATAAAGCCCAATAATGTCCAAAACAGGATATAATATAGCATGGAACAATCAAAAATTATAGATACGTTGGAGACGTATCAAGCATCCCCAAGCTTAATTCTTGCTCGTCCTCAGGTAGGTAAATGATAAAAACAGAATTTTTGATGTGGAATGCTACCTGGCATAATTTCAATGTAATTCTCTTAATTGTGGTATGAATATTCAGATCCAAAAGATTCAAGACAAAAGTTCAATATTGACATAGAAATAATAATACTTCGAGCATACTAACTAAGCAAATATGTCTTTTCAAAATAACATGGCCAAAGAAAGGTATCCCTACAAAATCATATAGTCTGGCTATGCTCCATCTTCACCACACAAAGTATTTAAATCATGCACAACCCCGATGACAAGCCAAGCAATTGTTTCATACTTTTGGTGTTCTCAAACTTTGCCAATCTTCATGCAATACATGAGCGTGAGCCATGGACATAGCACTATAGGTGGAATAGAATGGTGGTTGTGGAGAAGACAAAAAGGGGGAAGATAGTCTCACATCAACTAGGCGTATCAACGGGCTATGGAGATGCCCATTAATAGATATCAATGTGAGTGAGTAGGGATTGCCATGCAACGGATGCACTAGAGCTATAAGTATATGAAAGCTCAACAAAAAGAACTAAGTGGGTGTGCATCCAACTTGTTTGCTCACGAAGACCTAGGGCATTTTGAGGAAGCCCATCGTTGGAATATACAACCCAAGTTCTATAATGAAAATTCCCACTAGTATATGAAAGTGATAGCATTGGAAACTCTCTATCATGAAGATCATGGTGCTACTTTGAAGCACAAGTGTGGAAAAAAAGGATAGTAGTATTGCCCCTTTTATTTATTTTTTATTCTTTTTTTTGGGCCTTCTTTTTTTATTTGGCCTTTCTATTTTTTTATTGGGACAATACTCTATGAACGATGATCATCACACTTCTATTTATTTACAACTCAATGATTACAACTCGATACTAGAACAAAGTATGACTCCATATGAATGCCTCTGGCGGTATACCGGGATAGCAATGATGCATGAGTGACTTATATGAAAGAATTATGAACGGTGGCTTTGCCACAACTAAAATTTCAACTACATGATCATGCGAAGCAATATGACAATGATTGAGCATGCCGTAGTAAATGGAACGGTGGAAAGTTGCATGGCAATATATCTCGGAATGGCTATGAAAATGCCATGATAGGTAGGTATGGTGGCTGTTTTGAGGAAGGTATATGGTGGGTGTACGATACCGGCAAAAGGTGCGTGGTATTAGAGAGGCTAGCACTGGTGGAAGGGTGAGAGTGCGTATAATCCATGGACTCAACATTAGTCATAAAGAACTCACATACTTATTGCAAAAATCTATTAGTTATCGAAGCAAAGTACTACGCGCATGCTCCTAGGGGGATAGATTAGTAGCAAAAAGACCATCGCTCGTCCCCGACCGCCACTCATATGGAGGACAATCAATAAATGCATCATGCTCCGACTTCTTAACATAACGGTTCACCATACATGCATGCTACGGGAATCACAAACTTCAACACAAGCATTTCTCAAATTCACAACTACTCAACTAGCACGACCCTAATATCACCATCTCCATATCTCAAAACAATTATCAAGTTTCAAACTTCTCATAGTATTCAACACACTCATAAGAAAATTTTATTATTAATCTTGAATGCCTAGCATAATTAAAGCAAATTACCATGCTGGTTTGTAGGACTCTCAAACTAATCTAAGTGAAGCACGAGAGAACAATGGTTTCTATAAAACAAATCTACCAATGTGCTCTAAAAGATATAAGTGAAGCACTAGAGCAAAAACTATATAACTCAAAAGATATAAGTGAAACACATAGAGTATTCTAACAATTTCTGAATCATGAGTGTCTCTCTAAAAAAGGTGTGTGCAGAAATGATGATTGTGGAAAACTAACAAATAAAGACTCAAATAATACAAGACACTCCAAGCAACACACATATCATGTGGTAAATAAAAATATAGCTCCAATTAAAGTTACCGATAGAAGTAGACGAAAGAGGGGATGCCTTCCGGGGCATCCCCAAGCTTTGTCTTTTAGGTGTCCTTAGATTATCTTGGGGTGCCATGGGCATCCCCAAGCTTAGGCTCTTGCCACTCCTTGTTCCATAATCCATCAAATCTTTTACCCAAAACTTGAAAACTTCACAACACAAAACTTAAAGTAGAAAGTCCCGCGAGCTCCGTTAGCGAAATAAAACAAAACACCACTTCAAGTTACTGTAATTAACTCATTATTTATTTATATTGGTGTTAAACCTACTGTATTACAACTTCTCTCTGGTTTATAAACTATTTTACTAGCCATAGATTCATCAAAATAAGCAAACAACACACGAAAAACAGAATCTGTCAAAAACAGAACAGTCTATATTAATCTGTAGCTAACGCAAGATCTGGAACACCAAAAATTCTAAAATAAATTTCTGGACGTGAGGAATTTATCTATTAATCATCTGCAAAAATAATTAACTAAATATCACTTTTCAAATAAAAATGGCAGCAGTTCTTGTGAACACTAAAGTTTCTGTCTTTTACAGCAAGATTAAAAAGACTTTCCCCAAGTCTTCCCAACGGTTCTACTTGGCACAAACACTAATTAAACTCAAAAAACACAACCAAAACAGAGGCTATAAAAATTATTTATTACTAAATAGGAGCAAAAAGCAAGGAATAAAAATAAAATTGGGTTGCCTCCCAACAAGCGCTATCGTTTAACGCGCCTCGCTAGACATGAAAGCAAGGATAGATCTAGGTATTGCCATCTTTGGAAGGCAATCCATAAGTGGCTCTCATAATAGATTCATAAGGTATTTTAATTTTATTTCTAGTGAAGTGTTCCATTCCTTTCCTTAACGGAAATTGGAATATAATATTCCCTTCCTTCATATCAATAATTGCACCAATCGATCTAAGGAAAGGTATACCAAGAATAATAGGACATGAAGGATTGCAATCTATGTCAAGAACAATAAAATCCACAGGCACATAATTCCTATTTGCAACAATAAGAACATCATTAATTCTTCCCATAGGTTTCTTAATAGTGGAATCCGCAAGGTGCAAGTTTAAAGAGCAATCATCAAAATCACGGAAACCTAGCAAATCACACAAAGTCTTTGGCATCATGGAAACACTAGCACCCAAATCACACAAAGCATAGCATTCATGATCTTTAATCTTAATTTTAATAGTAGGTTCCCACTCATCATAAAGTTTTCTAGGGATAGAAACTTCCAACTCAAGTTTTTCTTCATAAGATTGCATCAAAGCATCAACGATATGTTTGGTAAAGGCTTAATTTTGACTATAAGCATGAGGAGAATTTAGCTAGAATTTCAACAAGGAAATACAATCTATCAAAGAGCAATTATCATAATTAAATTCCTTGAAATCCAAAATAGTGGGTTCATTAATATTTAAAGTTTTGACTTCTTCAATCCCACTTTTAACAATTTTAGCATCAAGATCTAAAGACTCCGAATTTTTGGAACGTCTTCTAGGTAGAGGTGGATCATATTCAGTCCCATCATTATAAAGATTCATATTACAAAACAAAGATTTAATAGGGGACACATCAATAACTTTTATATCTTCATCTTTATTATCATGGAAACTAGAAGAACACGCTTTTATAAAGCAATCTTTCTTAGCACGCATCCTAGCGGTTCTTTCTTTGCACTCATCAATGGAAATTCTCATGGCTTTGAGAGACTCATTGATATCATGCTTAGGAGGAATAGATCTAAGTTTCAAAGAATCAACATCAAGAGAAATTCTATCAACGTTCCTAGCCAACTCATCAATCTTAAGCAATTTTTCTTCAATCAAAGGATTGCAATTCTTTTGCGAGATAATAAATTCTTTAATATTAGATTCAAAATCAGAGGCTATCTTATTAAAATTTCTATAAGAATTGTTGTAGGAATTACCATAATTATTGGAGGAATTACTAGGATATGGACTAGGATTAAAGTTTTCTCTATACGCGTTGTTACCAAAATTATTCCTACCAACAAAATTCACATCCAAAGATTCATTATTATTCTCAATCAAAGTAGACAAAGGCATATCATTAGGATCAGAAGAAACACTTTTATTAGCAAATAATTTCATAAGTTCATCCATCTTACCACTCAAAACATTAATTTCTTCTATCGCATGCACTTTCTTATTAGTAGATCTTTCAGTGTGCCATTGAGAATAATTAACCATAATATTACCAAGGAGTTTAGTAGCTTCTCCTAAAGTGATTTACATAAAAGTGCCTCCCGCGGCCGAATCTAAAAGATTTCTAGGAGCAAAATTCAATCCAGCATAAAAATTTTTGTATAATCATCCACAAAATCAAACCATGTGTAGGGAAATTACGTATCATTAATTTCATCCTCTCCCAAGCTTGTGCAACATGTTCATGATCAAGTTGCTTAAAATTCATAATATCATTTCTAAGAGAGATGATCTTAGCGGGAGGAAAATACTGAGAGATAAAAGCATCTTTGCACTTATTCCACGAATCAATACTATTTTTAGGCAAAGACGAAAACCAAGCTTTAGCACGATCTCTAAGCGAAAAACGAAATAGCTTCAATTTAACAATATCAGCATCCACATATTTCTTCTTTTGCATATCACACAGATCAACAAAGTTGTTTAGATGGGTAGCGGCATCTTCACTAGGAAGGCCGGAAAACGGATCTTTCATGACAAGATTCAGCAAAGCAGCATTTATTTCACTAGATTCAGCATCGGTAAGAGGGGCAATCAAAGTGCTAATAAAATCATTGTTGTTGGTATTGGTAAAGTCACACAATTTGGTATTATCTTGAGCCATCGTGACAAGCAAGCAATCTGACACACAAGCAAACAAGAAACGGGCAAAAAGAGGCGAATAGAGAAAGAGAGGGAGGATGGAGAGAGAGGGCGGATAAAACGACAAGGGTGAAGTGGGGGGAGAGGAAAACGAGAGGCAAATGGCAAATAATGTAATGAGGGAGATAAGGGTTTGTGATGGGTACTTGGTATGTTGACTTTTGTGTAGACTCCCCGGCAGCGGTGCCAGAAATCCTTCTTGCTACCTCTTGAGCACTGCGTTGGTTTTCCCTTGAAGAGGAAAGGGTGATGCAGCAGAGCAGCGAAAGTATTTCCCTCAGTTTTTGAGAACCAAGGTATCAATCCAGTTGGAGGCCACGCACGAGTCCCTCGCACCTACACAAACAAAGAAACTCCTCACAGCCAACGTGATAAAGGGGTTGATCCCTTCATGGTCACCTACAAGAGTGAGATCTGATAGATATGATAAGATAATATTTTTGGTATTTTTATGATAAAGAGAAATAAAGATGCAAGTAAAATAAATGGCAAAGGAAATAACTAAGTATTGGAAGATTAATATGATGGAAAATAGACCCGGGGGGCATAGGTTTCACTAGAGGCTTCTCTCGAGAGCATAAGTATTATGGTGGGTGAAGAAATTGCTGTTGAGCAATTGACAGAATTGAGCATAGTTATGAGAATATCTAGGTATGATCATGTATATAGGCATCACGTCCGAGACAAGTAGACCGACTCCTGCCTACATCTACTACTATTACTCCACACATCGACCGCTATCCAGCATGCATCTAGAGTATTAAGTTCAAGAGAACAAAGTAACACTTTAAGCAAGATGACATGATGTAGAGGGATAAACTCATGCAATATGATATAAACCCCATCTTGTTATCCTCGATGACAACAATACAATACGTGCCTTGCTGCCCCTACTGTCACTGGGAAAGGACATCGCAATATTGAACCCAAAGCTAAGCACTTCTCCCATTGCAAGAAAGATCAATCTAGTAGGCCAAACCAAACTGATAATTCGAAGAGACTGTCAAAGATAACTAATCATACATAAAAGAATTCAGAGAAGATTCAAATATTGTTCATAGATAAACTTGATCATAAACCCACAATTCATCGGTCTCAACAAACACACCGCAAAAGAATATTACATCGAATAGATCTCCACAAGAGAGGGGGAAAACTTTGTATTGAGATCCAAAAAGAGAGAAGAAGCCATCTAGCTAATAACTATGGACCCGAAGGTCTGAAGTAAACTACTCATACTTCATCGGAGAGGCTATGGTGTTGATGTAGAAAACCTCCGTGATCGATACCCCCTCCAACGGAGCTCCAGAAAAGGCCCCAAGATGGGATCTCCTGGATACAGAAAGTTACGACGGTGGAATTAGGGTTTTGGCTCCGTATCTGGTAGTTTGGGGGTACGTAGGTATATATAGGTGGAAGAAGTACGTCGGTGGAGCAACATGGGCCCCACGAGGGTGGACGGCGGGCCTGGGGGTGTAGGCACGCCCCCCTACCTCGTGCCTTCCTGGTTGATGTCTTGACGTAGGGTCCAAGTCCTCTGGATCACGTTCGTTCCAAAAATCACGTCCCCGAAGGTTTCATTCCGTTTGGACTCCGTTTGATATTCTTTTTCTGCGAAACTCTGAAATAGGCAAAAAAAAACAACAATTCTGGGTTGGGCCTCCGATTAATAGGTTAGTCCCAAAAATAATATAAAAGTGCATAATAAATCCCAATAATGTCCAAAACAGGATATAATATAGCATGGAACAATCAAAAATTACAGATACGTTGGACATGTATCAAGGATTAACCCCCATTGCAAGCATCCGCAACTACAACAGAAGTATTAAGGTAAACCTAACCATGGCATGAACCATATGGATCCAAATCAGCCCCTTATGAAGCAACGCATAAACTAGGGTTTGAGCTTTGATGTCTACTACACAACCTTCTTCTTGTAGACGTTGTTGGGCCTCCAAGTGCAGAGGTTTGTAGGACAGTAGCAAATTTCCCTCAAGTGGATGACCTAAGGTTTATCAATCCGTAGGAGGCGTAGGATGAAGATGGTCTCTCTCAAGCAACCCCGCAACCAAATAACAAAGAGTCTCTTGTGTCCCCAACACACCCAATACAATGGTAAATTGTATGGGTGCACTAGTTCGGCGAAGAGATGGTGAAACAAGTGGTATATGGATAGTAGATAAAGGTATTTGAAATCTGAAATAATAAAAACAGCAAGGTAGCAAGTGATAAAAGTGAGCGTAAACGGTATTGCAATGCTAGGAATCAAGGCCTAGGGTTCATACTTTCACTAGTGTAAGTTCCCTCAACAATACTAAAATAATTGGATCATAAAACTATCCCTCAACATGCAACAAAGAATCACTCCAAAGTCACTAGTAGCGGAGAACGAACGAAGAGATTATGGTAGGGTACGAAACCACCTCAAAGTTATTCTTTCCAATCAATCCGTTGGGCTATTCCTATAAGTGTCATAAACAACCCTAGAGTTCGTACTAGAATAACACCTTAAGACACAAGTCAACCAAAACCCTAATGTCACCTCAAGTATCCGTGGGTATGATTATACGATATGCGTCACACAATCTCAGATTCATCTATTCAACCAACACAAAGGACCTCAAAGAGTGCCCCAAAGTTTCTACCAGAGAATCACGACAAAAATGTGTGCCAACCCCTATGCATAGGTTCATGGGCGGAACCCACAAGTTGATCACCAAAACATACATCAAGTGAATCATGTGATATCCCATTGTCACCATAGATATTGACGGCAAGACATACATCAAGTGTTCTCAAATCTTTAAAGACTCAATCCGATAAGATAACTTCAAAGGGGAAACTCAATTCATTACAAGAGAGTAGAGGGGGGAAGAAACATCATAGGATCCAAATATAATAGAAAAGCTCACAATACATCAATATCGTATCATCTCAAGAACACGAGAGAGAGAGAGAGAGAGAGAGAGAGAGAGATCAAACACATAGCTATTGGTACATACCCTCAGCCCCGAGGGAGAACTACTCCCTCCTCGTCATGGAGAGCACCGGGATGATGAAGATGGCCACCGGAGAGGGATTGCCCGCTCCGGCAGGGTGCCGGAACGGGTCTAGATTGGTTTTCGGTGGCTACGGAGGCTTCTGGCGGCGGAACTCCCGATGTAATCTATGTTCTGGAAGTTTTAGGGTATATGGAGTTATATAGGCAGAAGAAGCACGTCAGGGGAGCCACGAGGGCCCCACGAGGCAGGTGGGTGCGCCCCCTACCCTCGTGAGCTCCTCCTTCCTTCCTTGACATGGGGTCCAAGTCCATCGGGTGGCTTTCGTTTCAAAAATAACTTCTCTGGTTGATTTTGTTCTGTTTCGACTCCATGTGATATTCCTTTTCTTCAAAACACTGAAATAGGCATAAAACATCAAATCTGGGCCGGGCCTCCGGTTAATAGGTTAGTCCCGAAAGTAATATAAAAGTGGATAATAAAGCCCAATATTGCCCAAAACAGTAGATAATATAGCATGGAGCAATCAAAAATTATAGATACGTTGGAGACGTATCAAGCATCCCAAGCTTAATTCCTGCTCGTCCTCGACTAGGTAAATGATAAAAAAGAATTTTTAATGTGGAGTGCTACTTGGCATAATTTCAATGTAATTCTTCTTAATTGTGGTATGAATATTCAGATCCGAAAGATTCAAGACAAAAGTTCATATTGACATAAAAATAATAATACTTCAAGCATACTAACTAAGCAATTATGTCTCTTCAAAATAACATGGCCAAAGAAAGTTATCCCTACAAAATCATATAGTCTGGCTATGCCCCATCTTCACCACACAACATATTTAAATCATGCACACCCCGATGACAAGCCAAGCAATTGTTTCATACTTTTGATGTTCTCAAACTTTTTCAATCTTCACGCAATACATGAGCGTGAGCCATGGATATAGCACTATAGGTGGAATAGAGTGGTTGTTTGTGGAGAAGACAAAAAGGGGGAAGATAATCTCACATCAACTAGGCGTATCAACGGGCTATGGAGATGCCCATCAATAGATATCAATGTGAGTGAGTAGGGATTGACATGCAACGGATGCACTAGAGCTATAAATGTATGAAAGCTCAACAAAAGAAACTAGTGGGTGTGCATCCAACTCGCTTGCTCACGAATACCTAGGGCATTTTGAGGAAGCCCATCATTGGAATATACAAGCCAAGTTCTATAATGAAAGATTCCCACTAGTATATGAAAGTGATAACTCAAGAGACTCTCTATATGAAGAACATGGTGCTACTTTGAAGCACAAGTGTGGGAAAAAAAGATAGTAGCATTGCCCCCTTCTTTTTATTTGGCCTTTCTTTTTTTGCCTTTCCTTTTTCTTATTTGGCCTTTCTTTTTTTTATTTGGCCTTTTTTTATTCGGGACATTGCTCTATTAATGATGATCATCACACTTTTATTTTCTTACAACTCAATAATTACAACTCGATACTTAGAACAAGATATGACTCTATATGAATGCCTCCGGCGGTGTACCGGGATGTGCGATGATGCATGAGTGACATGTATGAAAGAATTATGAACGGTGGCTTTGCCACAAATACAATGTCAACTACATGATCATGCTAAGCAATATGAAAATGATGAAACGTGTCATAATAAATGGAACGGTGGAAAGTTGCATGGAAATATATCTCGGAATGGCTATGGAAATGCCATAATAGGTAGGTGTGGTGGTTGTTTTGAGGAAGGTATATGGTGGGTTTATGGTACCAACGAAAGTTGCGCGGTACTAGAGAGGCTAGCAATGGTGGAAGGGTGAGAGTGCGTATAATCCATGGACTCAACATTAGTCATAAAGAACTCATATAATTATTGCAAAAATCTATTAGTTATCGAAACAAAGTACTACGCGCCTGCTCCTAGGGGGATAGGTTGGTAGGAAAAGACCATCGCTCGTCCCCGACCGCCACTCATAAGGAAGGCAATCAATAAATAATTCATGCTCCGACTTCATCACATAACGGTTCACCATATGTGCATGCTACGGGAATCACAAACTTCAACACAAGTATTTCTCAAATTCATAACCACTCAACTAGCATGACTCTAATATCACCATCGCCATATCTCAAAACAATTATCAAGTATCAAACTTCTTCAACACACTCATAAGAGAATTTATTATTAATCTTGTATACCTAGCATATTAGGATTTTAAGCAAATTACCATGCTATTTAAGACCCTCAAAATGATTTAAGTGAAGCATGAGAGTTCATCTATTTCTTCAAAATAAAACCACCACCATGCCCTAAAAGATATAAGTGAAGCACTAGAGCAAACGACAAACTACTCCGAATGATATAAGTGAAGATCAATGAGTAGTCGAATAATTATGCAACTATGTGAAGACTCTCTAACATTTAATAATTTCAGATCTTGGTATTCTATTCAAACAGCAAGCAAAACAAAATAAAATGACATTCTAAGAATGGCAAACATCATGTGAAGAAGCAAAAACTTAGGATCAACCGATACTAACCGATAGTTGTTGAAGAAGAAAGGTGGGATGCCAACCAGGGCATCCCCAAGCTTAGACGCTTGAGACTTCTTGAAATATTATCTTGGGGTGCTTTGGGCATCCCCAAGCTTGAGCCTTTGTGTCTCCTTAATTCCTCTCATATCACGGTCTCCCTAAATCTCAAAAGCTTCATCCACACAAAACTCAACAAGGACTCGTGAGATAAGTTAGTATAAACCATTGCAAAAACCTTATCATACTCTACTGTAGCAAATCACTAAAATTATTATTCAACACTGCGTACTAAATGCCTCTGCATATTTACTAGTCCTATCCTCAAATAGAATCATTAAAGAAGCAAACATATGCAAACAATGCAAACATAACAGCAATCTGCCTAAACAGGATAGTCTGTAAAGAATGCAGCAACATCCATACTTCCCTAGCTCCAAAAATTATGAAAGAAAATTCCCACTGTAGTAAATTTATCAGAGCTTAATATGCAAAAGGTTTCAACATTTTATCACATTCTGACTTTTCTAGGGAATTAATGCAACAGCGGTAAACTTTCTGTTTTCAAACAGCAACATGTATACTTGTAACATAGGCATAGTAAAGGCTATCAATTCCACTTTTATTGAAAAAAAAAGATGCAAAATATTGCTCTAAATAACAGCAAGCAAATCCTAACAAAATAAATTGACGCTCCAAGCAAAACACATATCATGTGGTGAATAAAAATATAGCTCCAAGTAAAGTTACCGATGAACGAAGACAAAAGAGGGGATGCCTTCCGGAGCATCCCCAATCTTAGGCTCTTGCCACTCCTTATTCCAAAGTCCATCGAATCTTTACCCAAAACTTGAAAACTTCACAACACAAAACTTAACAGAAAACTCGTAAGCTCCGTTAGTATAAGAAAGCAAAACACCACTTCAATGTACTGTAATGAACTCATTCTTTATTTCTATTGGTGTTAAACCTACTGTATTCCAACTTCTCTATGGTTTAGAAACTCTTTTACTAGCCATAGATTCATCAAAATAAGCAAACAACACATAGAAAACAGAATCTGTCAAAAACAGAACAGTCTGCAGTAATCTGGATCAAACGTATACTTATGGAACTCATAAAATTCTCAAATAAATTGCTGGACCTGAGGAATTTATCTATTAATCATCTTCAAAATAATTAACTAAATATCACTCTCCAAATAAAAATGGCAGCAATTCTCGTGAGCGCTAAAGTTTCTGTTTTTTTAAAGCATGATCAACAAGACTTTCCCCAAGTCTTCCCAAAGGTTCTACTTGGCACAAACACTAATTAAAAGCATAAAACCACATCTAAACAGAGGCTAGATGAATTATTTATTTCTAAAGATGAACAAAAATCAAGGAACTAAAATAAAATTGGGTTGCCTCCCAACAAGCGCTATCGTTTAACGCCCCTAGCTAGGCATGATGATTTCAATGATGCTCACATAAAAGATAAGAATTGTAACATAAAGAGAGCATCTTGAAGAATATGACTAGCACATTTAAGTCTAACATACTTCCTATGCATAGGGATTTTGTGAGCAAACAACTTATGGGAACAAGAATCAACTTCCATAGCAAAGGAAAACATGCATAACTTCAAAACTTTAAGCACATAGAGAGGAAACTTGATATTATTGCAATTCCTACAAGCATATATTCCTCCCTCATAATAATTTTCAGTAGCATCATGAATGAATTCAACAATGTAACCAGCACCTAAAGCATTCTTTTCATGATCTACAAGCATAGAAAATTTACTACTCTCCACACAAGCAAAATTCTTCTCATGAATTATAGTGGGAGCAAACTCAACAAAATAATTATCATGTGAGGCATGATCCAGTTAAAAACTAAAATCATGATGACAAGTTTCACGGATATCATTATTGTTTATAGCATACAAGTCATCACAATAATCATCATAGATAGCAACTTTGTTCTCATAATCAATTGGAACCTCTTCCAGAATAGTGGATTCATCACAAAATAAAGTCATGACCTCTCCAAATCCACTTTCATCAATATAATTATCATAAATAGGAGGCATGCTTTCATCATAATAAATTTGCTCATCAAAACTTGGGGGAAAATATCATCTTCATGAAACATAGCTTCCCCAAGCTCGTGGCTTTGCATATCATTAGCATCATGGGTATTCAAAGAATTCATACTAACAACATTGCAATCATGCTCATCATTCAAATATTTAGTGCCAAACATTTTATAGATTTCTTCTTCTAGCACTTGAGCACAATTATCCTTTCCATCATACTCACGAAAGATATTAAAAAGGTGAAGCGTATGAGACAAACTCAATTCCATTTTATAGTTTTCTTTTATAGACTAAACTAGTGATAAAACAAGAAACTAAAAGACTCGATTGCAAGATCTAAAGATATACCTTCAAGCACTAACCTCCCCGGCAATGGCGCCAGAAAAGAGCTTGATGTCTACTACACAACCTTCTTCTTGTAGACGTTGTTGGGCCTCCAAGTGCAGAGGTTTGTAGGACAGTAGAAAATTTCCCTCAAGTGGATGACCTAAGGTTTATCAATCCGTAGGAGGCGTAGGAAGAAGATGGTCTCTCTCAAGCAACCCTGCAACCAAATAACAAAGAGTCTCTTGTGTCCCCAACACCCCCAATACAATGGTAAATTGTATGGGTGCACTATTTCGGCGAAGAGATGGTGAAACAAGTGGTATATGGATAGTAGATAAAGGTATTTGAAATCTGAAATAATTAAAACAGCAAGGTAGCAAGTGATAAAAGTGAGCGTAAATGGTATTGCAATGCTAGGAATCAAGGCCTAGGGTTCATACTTTAACTAGTGTAAGTTCCCTCAACAATACTAACATAATTGGATCATAAAACTATCCCTCAACATGCAACAAAGAATCACTCCAAAGTCACTAATAGCGGAGAACGGACGAAGAGATTATGGCAGGATACGAAACCACCTCAAAGTTATTCTTTCCAATCAATCCGTTGGGCTATTCCTATAAGTGTCACAAACAGCCCTAGAGTTCGTACTAGAATAACACCTTAAGACACAAGTCAACCAAAACCCTAATGTCACCTAGATACTCCAATGTCACCTCAAGTATCCGTGGGTATGATTATACGATATGCGTCACACAATCTCAGATTCATCTATTCAACCAACACAAAGGACCTCAAAGAGTGCCCCAAAGTTTCTGCCAGAGAATCACGACGAAAACGTGTGCCAACCCCTATGCATAGGTTCATGGGCGGAACCCGCAAGTTGATCACCAAAACATACATCAAGTGAATCACGTGATATCCCATTGTCACCACAGATATTCATGGCAAGACATACATCAAGTGTTCTCAAATCTTTAAAGACGCAATCCGATAAGATAACTTCAAAGGGGAAACTAATTTCTTTACAAGAGAGTAGAGGGGGGAAGAAGCATCATAGGATCCAAATATAATAGCAAAGCTCGCGATACATCAAGATCGTATCACCTCAAGAACACAAGGGAGAGAGAGAGATCAAACACGTAGGTACTGGTACATACCCTCAGCCCCGAGGGAGAACTACTCCCTCCTCGTCATGGAGAGCACCGGGATGATGAAGATGGCCACCGGAGAGGGATTGCCCCCTCCGGCAGGGTGCTGGAATGGGTCTAGATTGGTTTTCTGTGGCTACGGAGGCTTCTGGCGGTGGAACTCCCGATCTAATCTCAGTTCTGGAAGTTTTAGGGTATATGGATTTATATAGGCAGAAGAAGCAAGTCAGGGGAGCCACGAGGGCCCCACGAGGCAGGGGGCGCGCCCACACTCGTGAGCTCCTCCTTCCTCCCTTGATGTGGGGTCCAAGTCCATCGGGTGGCTTTCGTTCCAAAAATAACTTCTCTAGTTGATTTCGTTCCGTTTCGACTCCGTCTGATATTCCTTTTCTTCAAAACACTGAAATAGGCATAAAACAACAAATCTGGGCTGGGCCTCTTGTTAATAGGTTAGTCCCGAAAGTAATATAAAAGTGGATAATAAAGCCCAATATTGCCCAAAACAGTAGATAATATAGCATGGAGCAATCAAAAATTATAGATACGTTGGAGACGTATCAAGCTTCTATCACTCTAGCAACCCATCATCTACTTATTACTTCCCAGTGCCTCCCTCTAGGCCCAAACAATGGTGAAGTGTCATGCAGTCGATGTTCACATGACACCACTAGAGGGATGACAACATACTTATAGCAAAATATCGAACGCATACCAAATTCACATGACTACTTATAGCAAGACTTCTCCCACATCCTCAGGAACAAACGTAACTACTCAAAAAGCATATTCATGTTCATAATCAGAGGGGTATTAATATGCATAATGGATCTGAACATATGATCTTGCACCAAGTAAACCAACTACCATCAACTACAAGGAGTAATCAACACTACTAGCAACCCACAGGTACCAATCAGTGGTTTGGATACAAAGATTGGATACAAGAGATGAACTAGGGTTTGAGATGAGATGGTGCTGGTGAAGACGTTGATGGAGATTGGCCCCCTCCCAATGAGAGGATCGTTGGTGATGACGATGGTGATGATTTCCCCCTCCCGGAGGGAAGTTTCCCCGACAGAACAACTCTGCCAGAGCCCTAGATTGGTTCCGCCAAGGTTCCGCCTCGTGGCGGCGGAGTTTCGTCCCGTGAGCTTGTTTATGATTTTTTCCTCGATGAAAGACTCCATATAGCCAAAGATGGGCATCAGATGGCCACCAAGGGGCCCACGAGGCAGGGGGGCGCCCCCACCCTCGTGGATGGTGGGTGGCCCCCCTCTGGTACTTTCTTCGCTCAGTATTTTTTATATATTCTGAAAATAACTCCCATGGAGTTTCAGGACTTTTGGAGATGTGCAAAGTAGGTCTCTAATATTTGCTCCTTTTCCAGCCCAGAATTCCAGCTGCCGGCATTCCCCCTCTTCATGTAAACCTTTGTAAAATAAGAGAGAAAGGGCATGGGTATTTTGACATAATGTGTAATAATAGCCCATAATGCAATAAATATCGATATAAAAGCATGATGCAAAATGGACGTATCAGGAAAACCCAAACCCAAACACCTTCAAACCCAAAGTGATTGAGCATCACTGAAGAGATTGATCCTGCGTGGATCCGACGCTTGTTACCTTTGAAGGCTATGCATCTTCCAGACGGTTAGGCATCATGGTCTAGAGCATCCAAGAGGAAATTGTGGATCGCCGAGTGACCGAGTTTGTGAAGGTTTGGAAGTCACCTGAAGACTTACCACGAGTGATTGGGCGAGGTCTGTGTGACCTTAGCTCAAGGGGAATACGGTGAGGACTAAGTGTCCTGAGCTGCGTGTTCAGGACTGGGTGTCGGGGACTGTGTCCTCAGGTTTAAATACCTACCCGCCCTAACCAGACGTACAACTATCACAGCAGTTGGAACTGGTCTATCAAATCATTGTCTTCACCGAGCTAACTAGTTCTATTTCCTCAACCCTTCCATTTCCTCATTTTTGTGTTGTGTGCTTGTTCATATCTGTTTGAAGACTTTGACTGAAGATTTTCTCTATTTCCTCAGCTCAATTTCTTTGGTCTGTTTGTCTTCATTCTGTTTATCCCGTGTTTACGCTTTCGGTACTCTGTGCTTGTTTTCATTTCATCATGAAGACCATGCTCATGCTCTGTTATGTTTACTTCTGAGTACTTATCCCGCTGCAAGTAGTTCTTCTCTTAGGAATTTCCTCACCCTGAAATTCATCTGTGAAGAATTCATAAAAATCGCCTATTCACCCCCCTCTAGTCGACTTAACACACTTTCAATTGGTATCAGAGCAAGGTACTCCCTTGTTCTGTGTGATTTTGGTTTAACCACCTAAAGTTTTAGTTATGTCGACCACATGAATGAAGACTGTGACATGCCTCATCTTTGACGGTCATGATTGTCCCAAGTGGAAGGCCATGATGAAGAAGCGCCTCATGGTGATGAACAGCGAACTCTGGACCGTCACTGAGATTGGTCTTACTGACCTATGCAAGATGGCGGAGGCTGATGATATTCGCAAATACACGCTTCTCAACCTCACGACTAAGGATATCATCTGCTCCAGCTTGTCAGAAAATCAGTTCAGGAATGTTATACATCTTAGCCATGCGAAACTGTCACACCCTGCATTTTGTAACTCTTCATTTGCATTAATAAAGCATAAAAATTTGGACCAACAAAAACTTTTGCAGTATTTGGCTTTTATTTGGAGTTGCTTTTCTCTCTGTGCTTTTCAAGTGCTCTTTAAAGTCAACACAACTCCACCTTCTATACTACATCTCCTTGCCCCAAACTTCTGCCCAATGATCATGCCATGTGTATAGTACAATATAGTATTTTCTTACAAAAATAATTTGGCCAAATGGTATTTTCAAAAATTAGTTTTCCAAAAACCCTTGGATTGAGGTTTGCACTGCAAGTACCTGATTTGGGGTATGAAAAATATTTCAAAAGGTATATTTGAAACCTATTAGATATAGGATTCCCATAAACCCCAAAAATATAATTTTAAAAGTTATTTTCCTATTTTATTTAAAGGCTTTTTCTTAAGGCCAGGAATGGTCTTTAATAGGTTAAAATTATTTTAATGTTTCAAAAATATTTGAGAAAATTTAGGGAAACTCACTGGACATATATTTCCCATATATAAGAGTTTCAACACATGGTCATGTTCAAAATATTGGACAAAACCTCCCAAAACCATTTCTGCTCATTTCAAGGATTTGAAATATTTCTACAGGAAATATTTTCATAAAAATCCAAGAAAAATCCAGCAAGTCACAAATGCATGTTGTGATGATCTTGCAAAGCCTCACTTCAATCAAGGTCATTTTGGTCCACCAAAATGCCCCATAACCCTTTCTGTTCAGAACCTAATTTGAGCAAGTTTGTACTACCAACTTTCTCTTCTTGACCTCAACTTTTGTGAGCATGTTCATATGGCCAAATGATGACACTACACCAAGTGGTGCATCAAGGAGAATGGTTTTGCATGACTAGATCTTGGAAAACCCATTTCTATTGATTTCTAGGGTCTACCAAAGTTACATTGGCCATTGCCCAAATGAGCTCAAATTTGGTGGAACACCCTAATTATATGTGTCATTTCACCCTGTAGAGCCTCATGGTAATTGGGAATCATTTTCTTGCCCAAACCATTATCGAACACCTTCTGACATTTTGCAAAAGCCACTGTTTTGACCCCTTCCACTATTCTTGGTAAGCTCAACTTTTGACCAGAGCTTAATCTAGTCACCTTATACCTCCAGTAGCAATGCAAAGACCCCAGGTCAATTATTTGGGGGTGAAACCCTCACTTTCTCTCTCTGGACAGCCCCTGTACCCCTCTTCCTCACCCCAGTGGCCATCCAGAGCATCCAATACCCCTCCCCACTTCTTTACTCCCTCCTAGAGCTGCTAGACATCAGTGGCTGCGCCCACAAGGCATATAATATGCCATGGCATGCCATTTGGGCGCTCTGGAGCGCGCTACAGTGCGCTCCCGCACTGTAGCCGCCCCCTTCCAACCGCCTCCGGCCACCTCGGGCCTCCCCCGCGCGCCTGCCGATGTGCCTCGGCGTCCGCAGCATGCTACGTGGTCGGCCCCCTCCTCTCTCCTCCTCCCCGCGCCTCCGCGCTAGCAAACAGAGGCCACCCGAGCGCGCCAATGGTGCGGCTCACACGCGCGCGCCTCTGGCCCCCCTGCTCCCTCCCTCTCTTCTTTCCCTCGCTCTGGACCGGACCCATGAGCACCCCAGACACGGCGCCAGCCCCTCCCGAGGCCCGTAGCGATGAGCACGAGCTCGCTGGTGCACGAGCCCACGGTGGACCGCCGTTCGCCTATTTAAGGGCCTCCCCGAGCCCTTATTTCCTCACCACTCGCTCTCTGCACCATCGAACCCTCCCCCTGCACCCCCAGTTCCTCTCTAGAGCCGCCCGAGCTCGAGATCAAGCTCGAGCTCCGCCGCTTCGGCTCGCCGGAGTTCGCGAGGTATAGGCCTCCCCCGCTCCTCCTCGGCCTCAATCTGGAACCCCTGCATCCCTCTGATCCTTCCCCCCTTGTTTCCCCTCTCTGTAGCTGCCGGAAACGGCCGGAGTCACCACCTTCCAAAGCTCCTCCGCCGCAGCCCCTCGTCGCCGGCGAACCAGGCACCCCCGCCGGCCAAGTCCACCACCCACCGACGTGCGGCAGTCCCCTGAAGCCATCCCCGCACTCGCCGGAGCTCACCGTGGCCTGCATCGTCGCCGGTGAGCACCGCGGCCCCCCTGTCCACTGGTTAGTGATGACAGGTGGGCCCCGCCTGTCATCCTCTCCCTCGTTCTCACGCCCCTCTCTCTCTCTCTCTGACCTGCGGGCCCGGGCCGTCAGGTTTAAAATGGGTGGGCGGGCGCGCGCGCTGTGCGCTGGCTTGGCTGGGCCGGCCCGCTGGCTGGGCCTGCTGCGATGCGGCTGTTCTGGGCTAGCAGGCACAGTGCTTCTTCCCCTTTTTCTCTTTCTGGAATCTTGCAAAAATTCCACAGGATTAAATATTAATCCAAATGCAATAATTCCAACTCCCATAATTTTCTAAAAATCCCACCTATTTAATGGTGTAACTTTCATAAATATCCATCAAACTTTTTTGCACTGTTCAAATTTAAATTCAAATTTGAGCATTTATTTTCCCCTCTGAAAATCCATTTCTCCTATTATACAACTCCAAATCCAAAACTAGGAATTTTCCCCTTCTTAGTTTTCAACCTAGTATTTAACAAAAATGAGTTGACATTTTTGTGAGCATCTTGGTTTTTCTGTTTTATTATTGCCTTATTTTCTCGTTATTATTTTGCGACGATAGATTGCGTTGCTGGCGAAGGAGTTGGACCAGAAGACTTTGAAGACCCAGAAGACCTTGTTGAGCCAGGCAAGCAGCCCTTTGACCATGTCTATGAAACCCTTTTTATGCATTTCATATGGCACTTTATTATTGTTGCATCGGAATCATGATGAGAGGGTAGCCACTTGGTGGTTGCCTTCATCCCCCCCTCATTGATACTTGCATTGTGCATGACCCTACCTCCTTATGAGGGTTATGCCGATGGGAATAGATAGAATGCTAAAGTAGTGCTACGCAAAAAGGGACGGGAAAATGCATGGTGATGGAGGCAAGTACTTTCAAAGGACTTTTCGAAAACCCCGTCGGGTGCCACTTATGCCCGAGGGAGGCAATGAGATGGGTAACCACTTGATGACGAAGTGGTGTACCGAGGCAAGTGTGTGCGTTGTTTTTCGAAAATGGATTAGATTTAAGATTTGTCGACTGTCCCAACCTTACATGCGCAACCACTATACCCTTATATGGGAAAGGGCATTATTGATTACTTAGGCCGATACTAGCTTGGAGCCCGCATTACTAGTGACGGGAGAGAGTTGGTGCTCTCTCTCGGGAAGGGGTCGTACCAGGTAGGGCGGCCATGACTGTTTTCATAGGGCACCGGATACACCGTTGTGTCCCCTCTCGGATGTTACGATCTCGAGTGAGTCTCGTATGATGTGCGTCATGAGGATACGGAACAACGAGTGGACTCCTTGCTAGTGTCGTCTAGGGAAAGATAGTGATCGGGTGCTTACCCCGGGTACTTGAGGTACCGCGGGTCGTGGATGACACGAAAGTTCCCCGGATCTTGTGGGTAAAGTGTGCAACCTCTGCAGAGTGTAAAACTATTCGAATAGCCGTGTCCACGGTCAAGGACAGTTGGGCGGTGCTGCTTAAACTACGTCCACATGTTTTCAAACCAGTGTGAGTGTTTGGATAAGTGGGAAGAACTACTCGGGTCAAGTCAAAAGACTTGACATGATTAAGTTGGGTTGGTGCCCACTCCTTTTATGTTGATACCACTACTTGGGTCAAGTCAAAGTACTTGACATGATTGAGTTGGGTTGGTGCCCACTCTATTTATGTTGATATCTGTAACCTGTCCTCATGGTTACTTGAATTCTCTTGATGCATGTCTTACGAGTTGTTGAACATGCCACTGCACTCAAAAACTAGCTTTCCGCAAAAATTTACCTATATCATGCATTGTTGTACCTTGAACCAAAACATGGGTTGCTTGTGAGTACATTCAAAGTACTCATTGGCTCGCCACTGGTTATTTAATTGGCCAGGCATGGAAGAACAGGAGTTCGAAGAAGAGTTCTTTGAAGACAAACATGCGAACTAGGACGTTCCTAGTCAGAATGCCTGTAGGGTTAAGGCAGATGGCATGGGTTCTACTTATCGATGAAGATTTCCGTTGCTTATGTTTCATTTGATTTTCAGCCCTTAAGGCTTTATCTATGTAAGACTTGACCATAATGGTCATAATTTGTGTAAGACGGTATGTATGGATGTAAGACTCTTGTTATTCAGCTTCTGTGTGTTCAGTGAGCATTGATCTCTGGGATCACTGTACATGTGCATTCGGTGATCACGGCCCATGAGTCGGGGTCCCCACGGAAACTCATCTGGGACCGACTCTCTGAGGTCTATGAAGGTCATCGATCTCACCATGAACCCTGGTTCGAAGAATTCATGGAATCGCGCAAGGCTATGACTTTCAATCCAGGATCATCATCCTCTCCACCATGTCTTATGGCAAAAGGTGCCAAGGTAACTGAATGCTACTTATCTGAGTCCAGTGATGATGAATCTGGTGATGAATTTGGACCCAGTTATGTCAAACCTGCTTCCCTTGCCACTAAACAACAAAGAGCTTCGAAAAAAGTGCAAAACATGCTGAATGAGAGCGATGATATGTTGGGTGAAGAAATGGATCGTTCTAAAGTCCTCGCTGAAATTCTTTAGGGACTTCAGAACAAGTTTGACAATCTTCAAGGTCATCATAACACTCTCTTATCTGATCATGAGAAGCTTTCTTATGCATTTATTCAAAGAAAGCAAGATCTTGGGCAGTTAAGAGTGAGTTATGAAGATCTTTAGAAGGAGCGTGATTCATTACTTGCTCAACAAATCAGCGCTACTCAGGATGAATTTGTTCCTCCATGTTTGAAGTGCATTGAACGTGAAACTACTAATTCTTCACCTGAATGCTCAAATGCTTCCATTGCTGCAAATTCTTCAACTGTCTCTGCTATTACAAATTCCTCATCTGAGGACATTGCTAGTATCACTCATGATGTAGGGCTGAAGGAATTTTATATGACAGGCATGTACAAAAGCCTCAAAGGGCATCAGGCTCTTTGTGATGTGCTTAAAAAGCAAATCCTCAACAGGAACCCTAGGAAAGAGGGTATTGCCTTTGAGAGGAAACTCAATGTTGATGGCACCTACTGGAAACCTGAGCAGTATCCCACAACCTCATAGGTTGCTGCAAAGGGACCTTCACTGGATCCATCTACTTTATCTGGCTTTACATGTGAATCTTCTTATTCTTCTGATGAGTCATTTGACTCCAACTATAAACTGTTAAAAAATCAGAATGGTGAAGTATTTGCTAGATATGTTGGCACTAACTGCAGGAACGACTCTCCTATGAAGAAAATCTGGGTTCCCAAAAGGTGCCTTGAAAATCTTCAGGTGAATGTCATCATGACCCCACCTGTGAAGAATAGGAACCCCAGATCAAATTCTTCATATGGACCAAATTCTTCATATGGATCCAAGTCCTCATACGGACCAAACTCCTCACGAGGATCAAATTCCTCAAAAGGATCAAAGTCCTCATATGAGCATCATCGTGCTAACCCATCTGTTTCGCAGGGAAGATCTAAGGATTATGGATATGTTCATTATTCTTCAGATCATTATGTTCATAAATCCTTGAAGAATTTCTCTGCTTACTCTTATGCTTACCCTAATCCCTCTTATGTGAAACGAAGTGGATTGGCATCTATGCCACCTTTCTCTTATGGAGCTCACAGAATGATGAACTCTTTGCCACCCCTTCAGATGTGGGTGGTGAAGAAAAAGAACTAATCTCTTATGCAGGGTCAGGTCTCCAGACAAACTTAATCGTCTGAAGAATTTGCTGGAGACCTGAATATGCTTGAAAGGACGCAGACTAATCATGAAGAAATAAATTTTCATTTCTCACGTCCTCATACTGCTTTATCTGTTCTATTGCTTGATGAAATTGATATCATATTCTTCACTGATGAAGTATATGAGTTCGTAAGCTGCACTAATTCATCTGCAGGATGATCAACCCAAAGCCACTGAGTGGGTCCTCGATAGTGGATGTACAAATCACATGACTGGTGACAGGAGGTTATTGATGGAGTCTGCTTTGTCTCCATCACATCTAAAGCATATCACCTACGCTGACAAAGGCAAAAGCAAGGTATTGGTTCTAGGTAAGGTTGCAATATTAAAGGATCGACACATGGACAAAGTCATGCTTGTCGAGTCCTTAGTGTTCAACCTCATGTCTGTCTCAATGCTTTGTGATCTTGATATGGTTGTTGTCTTTGGCAAGTACCATTGTGTTGTGATCATGGAAGCTAACAATTCCAAAGTCTTCGAAGGCTTTAGGAGAGGAGATTTGTATATTGTTGATTTCTCTACAGGACCACAACCTGCTACATGTCTACTTGCAAAAGCTCCAGAAGGCTGGCTATGGCATCGACGACTTGGTCATGCTGGGATGAAGAAATTACACACGCTCGCCAAGAAGAAGCATGTCATTGGCATCGAGGGTGTAAAATTCCTCAAGGACCATTTGTGTGGAGCTTGTGAAGCCGGAAAGATGACCAAGGCCAAGCATCCCTCAAAGACCATCATGACTACCACTCGTCCATTTGAATTGCTTCACATGGATCTCTTTGGCCCTACTCACTATGCCACATTTACTAATGCTGCATCTTTATATGGCTTTGTCATTGTTGATGATTATTCTCGATATACATGGGTGCATATCATCACTTACAAAACTGAAGTGCAGGAAGTCTTCAAACGATTTTCCTCGAGGGCTTCAACCAACTTTGGTGTGAAGACCAAGCACATCAGAAGTGATAATGGAACTGAGTTCAAGAATACTGGTCTTGATGACTATCTTGATGAACTTGGTATTACTCATGAGTTATCTGCTCCTTATACTCCTCAGCAAAATGCCGTCGTGGAGGGCTAGAACATGACTCTTGTTGAGATGGCCTGCACTATGCTTGATGAGTACATGACGCCTCCTCGCTTCTGGCCTGAGGCAATTGATACTGCGTGCCACATCATCAACAGGGTATATCTTCACAAATTCTTCAAGAAGACTGCATATGAACTCCTCATTGACAAGAAACCCAATGTGAGTTATTTCAAAGGCTTCGGTGCTAAATGTTGGATTAGAGATCCTCATCACAATTCTAAATTTGCACCGAAAGCACATGAAGGTTTTATGCTTGGTTATGGTAAGGACTCGCACTCCTATAGAGTCTTCAACACCCATCACCACAAGGTTTTTGAAACTATAGATGTGCGGTTCGATGAAACTAATGGCTCGCAAAGAGAGCACCTACCTCCTGTCACAGAGGAAATACCTCCTGAGGAATCTATTAAGTTCAAAGCTACTGAGGATGTCATTCCTACCAAAGAACCTGCTGAAGAAGTCGTTCCATAACATGAAGAACGTCATGCTGATGCACCTGAGGAAAATGGTGTTGAAGAAAATGCTGATCAAATTCCTCAGCAACAACCAGCTCATCCCCGTGTTGCAAATGAAGTGCAAATTGAAAAAATCATCAGCGACATCAGCATTACAGGTCCTCTCACACGCTCAAGAGCTTCACATTTATCTAACTTTTGTGGGCACTTTGCCTTCGTTTCTATCACAGAGCCCACTGATACGTCCATTTTCCATCATGCTTTTATATCGATATTTATTGCATTACGGGTTGTTATTACACATTATGTCACAATACTTATGCCTATTCTCTCTTATTCTACAAGGTTTACATGAAGAGGGGGAATGCCGGCAGCTGGGATTCTGGGCTGGAAAAGGAGCAAATATTAGAGACCTATTCTGCATAGCTCCCAAAGTCCTGAAACTTCACGGAAGACGTTTTCAGAATATATAAAAAATACTCAGCGGAAGAAACTCACCAGGGGGGCCACACCCTGCCCACGAGGGTGGGGGCGCGCCCTACCCCCCTGGGCGCGCCCCCTACCTCGTGGGCCCCCTGGTGGCCCTCCGGTGGCCATCTTCTGCTATATGAAGTCTTTCGGTGGGAAAAAATCATAAGCCATCTTCTCAGACGAAACTCCGCCGCCACGAAGCGGAACCTTGGCGAAACCAATCTAGGGCTCTCGCGGAGCTGTTCTGCCGAGAAACTTCCCTCCCGGAGGGGGAAATCATCGCCATCGTCATCACCAACGCTCCTATCATCGGGATAGGGCAATCTCCATCAACATCTTCATCAGTACCATCTCTTCTCAAAACCCTAGTTCATCTCTTGTATCCAATTCTTGTCTCCATGTCCGGGATTGATGCTAGTAGGTTGCTAGTAGTGTTAATTACTCCTTGTAATTGATGCTAGTTGGTTTAATTGGTGGAAGATCATATGTTCAGATCCTATATGCATACTAATACCCCTCTAATTATGAACATGTTTATCCTTTGTGAGTAGTTACTTTTGTTCCTGGGGACATGGGACAAGTCTTGCTATTACTAGTCATGTGAATTTGGTATTCGTTCGATATTTTGATGAGATGTATGTTGTCTCTCCTCTAGTGGTGTTATGTGAACATCGACTACATGACACTTCACTATTGTTTGGGCCTAGACGAAGGCATTGGGGACTAATAAGTAGATGATGGGTTGCTAGAGTGACAGAAGCTTAAACCCTAGTTTATGTGTTGCTTCGTAAGGGGCTGATTTGGATCCATATGTTTCATGCTATGGTTAGGTTTACCTTAATACTTTTGTTGTAGTTGTGGATGCTTGAAATAGAGGTTAATCATAAGTGGGATGCTTTTCCAAGTAAGGGCAGTACCCAAGAACCGGTCCACCCACATACCAAATTATCAAAGTACCGAATGCGAATCATATGAGCGTGATGAAAACTAGCTTGACGATATTCCCATGTGTCCTCGGGAGCACTTTTCTCTATATAAGAGTTTGTCCAGGCTTGTCCTTTGCTACAAAAAGGATTGGGCCACCTTGCTGCACTTTATTTACTTTTTTTACTTGTTGCTCGTTACAAATTATCCAATCACAAAACTATCTGTTACCACATATTTCAGTACTTGCAGAGAATACCTTGCTGGAAACCGCTTATCATTTCCTTCTGCTCCTTGTTGGGTTCGACACTCTTACTTATCAAAAGGACTATGATAGATCCCCTATACTTGTGGGTCATCAAGACTCTTTTCCGGCACCGTTGCCGGGGAGTGAAGCGCCTTTGGTAGGTGGAATTTGGTAAGGAAAAATTTATATAGTGTGCTGAAATTTACTGTCACTTGTTACTATGGAAAGTAATCCTCTGAGGGGCTTCTTCGGGGTATCTTCACCCCGACCAATAGAGCAAAGAATTGCTCCTCAACCTACTGAACCTACTGAAAATGAAAATGTCTACTTTGAAATTCCTTCGGGTATGATAGAAAAACTGCTAGTTAATCCCTTTTTAGGAGATGGAACAAAACATCCTGATGAGCATCTGATATATGTGGATGAAATTTGTGGATTATTTAAGCTTGCAGGTGTACTTAGAGATGTTGTTAAGAAGAAGGTCTTCCCTTTATCTTTGAAGGGAGATGCATTGACATGGTATAGGCTATGTGATGATATGGGGTCTTGGAATTACAAATGATTGAAATTGGAATTTCATCAGAAGTTTTATCCTATGCATCTTGTTCATCGTGATCGCAATTATATATATAATTTTTGGCCTCGCGAAGGAGAAAGCATCGCTCAAGCTTGGGGGAGGCTTAAATCAATGTTATATTCATGCCCCAATGACGAGCTCTCAAGAGAAATGATTATTCAAAAATTTTATGCTCGACTTTCTGATAGAAATCGGACCATGCTTGATACTTCTTGTGCTGGCTCTTTTATGATGAAGACTATTGAATTCAAATGGGATTTATTGGAAAGAATTAAACACAACTCTGAAGATTGGGACCTCAACAAAGGTAAGGAGTCAGGTATGAAACCTAGTTTTGATTGTGCTAAATCTTTTATGGATACCGACGTTTTCCATAAATTTAGCACTAAATATGGACTTGACTCTGAGATAGTAGCTTCTTTCTGTGAATCTTTTGCTACTTACGTTGATCTCCCCAAGGAGAAGTGGTTTAAATATCATCCTCCCATAGAAGTAAAAGTAGTTGCAATTATTAAAGTTGAAGAAAAGATTGTCACTTATAATGATCCTATTGTTCCTACTACATATGTTGAGAAACCACCTTTCCCCGTTAGGATAAAGGATCATGCTAAAGCTTCAACTGTGGTTCGTAAAAGCTATATTAAAACATATACACCTCCTGAGCAAGTTAAAGTTGAACCTACTATTGCTATTGTTAAAGATCTCTTGTCTGATAATATTAATGGGCATGTTATTTATTTCTATGATGAAACTACTAGAATTGTTAAACCTTGTGCTAAAGATAAACCTAGACCTGTGGTAGGCATGCCTGTTATTTCTGTTAAAATAGGAGATCATTGTTATCATGGCTTATGTGATATGGGTGCTAGTGCTAGCGCAATACCTCATTCCTTATACAAGGAAATTATGCATGAGATTGCACCTGCTGAAATAGAAGATATTGATGTCACAATTAAGCTTGCCAATAGAGATACTATTTCATCGATAAGAATTGTTAGAGATGTTGAAGTCTTGTGTGGAAAAACTAAATATCCTGCTAATTTTGTTGTTCTTGGTTCCCCACAAGATTTTCTTGTTCTTGTTCCTGTTAATGCTACGATAGATTGCAAAAGGGATGTTGTTACTATCGGTTTAGATGATATGGCTCATGAATTTAATTTCTCTAAATTTAGTGGACAACACCGTGAAGAAGAATTACCTAGTAAGGATGAAATTAGTGGTCTTGCTTCTATTGCCATACCTCCTAGTGATCCCTTAGAACATTATTTGCCAGACCATGAAAATGATATTTTTATGAATGAAAGAAGGGAAATAGATGAAGTATTCTTTAATCAGGAACCTATTTTGAAACACAATTTACCTGTTGAAATCCTAGGGGATCCTCCTCCACCCAAGGGTGATCCCATGTTTGAGCTTAAACCGTTACTTGATACTCTTAAATATGCTTATCTTGATGAGAAAAAGATATATCCTGTTAATATTAGTTCTAACCTTTCAGAGCATGAGGATGAGAGATTATTGAAAACTCTGAAGAAGCACCATGCTGCTATTGGGTATACTCTTGATGATCTTAAGGGCATTAGTCCCAGTCTATGTCAACATAAAATTAATTTGGAAGAAGATGCTAAACCAGTTCATGATCATCAACGCCGTCTGAATCCTAAAATGAAAGAAGTGGTAAGAAAGGAGATACTAAAGCTCCTTGAGGCAGGTATAATTTATCCCGTTGCTGATAGTAAGTGGGTAAGTCCTGTCCATTGTGTCCCTAAGAAGGGAGGTATTACTGTTGTTCCTAATGATAGAGATGAATTGATTCCTCAAAGAATTATTACTGGTTATAGGATGGTAATTGATTTCCGTAAATTAAATAAGGAAACTAAAAAGGATCATTACCCCTTACCTTTTATCGATCAAATGCTAGAAAGATTATCCAAACATACACATTTTTGCTTTCTAGATGGATATTCTAGTTTCTCCCAAATACCTGTGTCAGCCAAAGATCAATCAAAGACTACTTTTACAGGCCCATTTGGTACTTTTGCTTATAGACGTATGCCTTTTGGTTTATGTAATGCACCTGCTACCTTTCAAAGATGCATGATGGCTATATTCTCTGACTTTTGTAAAAAGATTTGTGAGGTTTTCATGGACGATTTCTCCGTCTATGGATCTTCTTTTGATGATTGCTTGAGCAACCTTGATCAAGTTTTGCAGAGATGTGAAGAAACTAATCTTGTCTTGAATTGGGAAAAGTGCCATTTTATGGTTAATGAAGGTATTGTCTTGGGCCACAAAGTTTCTGAAAGAGGTATTGAGGTTGATAAAGCCAAGGTTGATGCTATTGAAAAGATGCCATGTCCCAAGGACATCAAAGGTATAAGAAGTTTCCTTGCTCATGCCGGATTTTATAGGAGGTTCATTAAGGACTTCTAAAAAAATTCTCGGCCTCTGACTAATCTATTACAAAAAGATATACCATTTGTTTTTGATGATGATTGTGTAGAAGCATTTGAAATACTTAAGAAAGCATTAATCTCTACACCTATTGTTCAGCCACCTGATTGGAATTTAGCCTTTGAAATTATGTGTGATGCTAGTGATTATGTTGTAGGTGCTGTTCTAGGGCAAAGAGTTGATAAGAAATTAAATGTTATTCAATATGCTAGTAAAACCCTAGGCAATGCTCAAAGAATATATGCTACTACTGAAAAAGAATTCTTAGCAGTTGTATTTGCTTGTGATAAGTCCAGACCTTATATTGTTGATTCTAAAGTAACTATTCACACTGATCATGCTGCTATTAAGTATCTTATGGAAAAGAAAGATGCTAAACCTAGACTTATTAGATGGGTTCTCTTGCTACAAGAATTTGACTTACATATTGTTGATAGAAAGGGAGCTGAGAACCCCGTTGCAGACAACTTGTCTAGGTTAGAAAATGTGCTTGATGACCCACTTCCTATTGATGATAGCTTTGCCGATGAACAATTAAATGTCATAAATGCTTCTCATACTGCTCCATGGTATGCTGATTATGCTAATTACATTGTTGCTAAGTTTATACCACCTAGTTTCACATACCAGCAAAAGAAAAAGGTCGTCTATGATTTGAGGCATTACTTTTGGGATGATCGACATCTTTATAAAGAAGGAGTAGAAGGTGTTATTAGACCTTGTGTATCTGAGCATGAACAGGAACAGATCCTACGCAACTATCTCTCCGAAGCTTATGGAGGACACCATGCTAGAGATAGAACTGCACATAAGGTATTGCAATCTAGTTTTTATTGGCCTACTCTCTTCAAGGATGCCCGTAAGTTTGTCTTATCTTGTGATGAATGTCATAGAATTGGTAATATTAGTAAACTCCAAGAAATGCCTATGAATTATTCACTTGTTATTGAACCATTTGATGTTTGGGGCTTTGACTATATGGTACCCTTTCCTTCCTCTAATGGATATACACATATCTTAGTTGTTGTTGATTACGTTACTAAGTGGGTAGAAGCTATTCCAACTAGTAGTGCTGATCATAACACTTATATTAAAATGCTTAAAGAAGTTATTTTTCCAAGATTTGGAGTCCCTAGATATTTAATGACTGATGGTGGTTCACATTTTATTCATGGTGCTTTCCGTAAAATGCTTGCTAAATATGATGTTAATCATAGAATTGCATCTCCTTATCACCCACAGTCTAGTGGCCAAGTAGAATTGAGTAATAGAGAGCTCAAATTAATTTTGCAAAAGACTATTAATAGATCTAGAAAGAATTGGTCCAAGAAACTTGATGATGCATTATGGGCCTATAGAACGGCATATAAAAATCCTATGGGTATGTCTCCGTATAAAATGGTTTATGGAAAAGCATGTCACTTACCTCTCGAACTAGAACACAAAGCATATTGGGGTATTAAAGAACTCAATTATGATTTTAAACTTGCCGGTGAGAAGAGGTTATTTGATATTAGCTCACTTGATGAATGGAGAACCCAAGCCTATGAAAATGCCAAGTTGTTTAAAGAAAATGTTAAAAGATGGCATGACAAAAGAATACAAAAGCGTGAGTTTAATGTAGGTTATAATGTATTGCTATACAACTCTCATTTAAGATGTTTTGTAGGAAAACTTCTCTCCAAATGGGAAGGTCCTTACGTTATAGAAGAGGTCTATCGTTCCGGTGCCATAAAAATCAACAACTTCGAAGGCACAAATCCGAAGGTGGTGAACGGTCAAAGAATCAAACGTTATATCTCAGGTAATCCTATAAATGTTGAAACCAATATTATTGAAACCGTAACACCAGAGCAATACATAAGGGACACTTTCCGGAACGTTTCAGACTCCGAAAAGGAATAGGTATGTGGTACGGTATGTAAACCGACTCCAAAACAGTTTTTAAGGCAATATTTCTCCGTTTTGGAATATTTAGGAAAATAGAAAAATAAGTAGCAGTCCGGGAAGGACACGAGGCCTCCACGAGGGTGGAGGGCGCGCCCTACCCCCCTGGGCGCGCCCCCTACCTCGTGGGCACCTCGTGTGCTCTACGGACTCCGTTTTCTTACACGACACGTATTTTGGTCGGTACAAATTCATTATATAATCTCCCGGAGGTTTTGACTCCCGTATCACGCAAAAATCTCTTGTCTTTGTTTCGAGTTGTTTTCTGTCAGGGTTATCAAGGCCAGGCACTATGTCATCTCCCTCCTCCTCCAACCATGAGGGCAACGAGGCTTGGCTAATGAAGATAGAGCTGAAGAGAGAAGAACCAATGGAGATCAACAAGGATGAAGGGATCAAGAAGGCTATGGAGGACCAAGTTCCGGCAACAGAAGACACCCTTCAACTTGATCACAATCTTCTTACCCCAATAGAGATCGAAGCTTTCAAGAGGATTGAGTACCAGACCTAGTGTATACCCTGCCCTGAGTTTGGCAAAGGAGTACAATAGTGATCTAGGAGTAGATCAATGGACATTGGTCAAAATTATCCTTAGTGGAATAAGGATATGTTTCTCGATTATGGAGGTGACAAAAGTTTCATCGTAAAGGGTTACGTCAATGCAAGTTTTGACACTGATCCAGATGACTCTGAGTCTCAATCTGGATACATATTGAAAGTGGGAGCAATTAGCTAGAGTAGCTCCATGCATAGCATTGTTGACATAGAAATTTGCAAAATACTTACGGATCTGAATGTGGCAGACCCGTTGACTAAACTTCTCTCACAAGCAAAACATGATCACACCTCAGTACTCTTTGGGTGTTAATCACATAGCAATGTGAACTAGTGTAACGACCTGTCGGTGTACTAAAGTAGGGGTACCTTAGTATCCCGAACTTGTGCACGGGCAGTTGCAGCGTCCCGCGGCAAGGCTTGCCAGGCGACCGCCAAGTTCCTCCATGGTTCCTTTGGAGCCATTCAAGAACAAAGTATCCAAACCAAGGAAACAAGGCCCCGGCAAGAGGAGCTTGCCGGGAAGGAGACAAGACCCCGGCAAGAGGAGCTTGCCGGGGAGGCCAACCAAGGCATCTCAAGGAACTTGCCGCAGCACACCATGTGTGTCCCAGCAAGACCCAGTGAGCGACAAGCTCCTGGAGGCGACAAGATAATAACTGCGGCAAGGCGCTTGCCGCGGCAAGCTTCCATCCTGTACCTGCGCTCCAGCACGTCCACCAACGTGTCGCTCTGGGACCCTTCTAGACGTACGTGGCGGAAGGCTGTGCAACCAGAGGTACACGGTGGTGAGCGGGGCTGACAAGATAGCCATCGTGGCAAGCCGTGGCGCCCCTTGCGGTCCCTTTCTGTACCGTCTAGGCGATGCAGACGGGCATTTAATGCCTTTGTCCCCTGCCGCTTAGGTTAGGTATGATAACACTATAGTAGGTAGTGGTGCCAACCACCACGTCTTTTCCATTTTTACCCTCGTCTATGCTGCCACCTGTCGGTGACCCCTTTGACATATAAAAGGAGGCCCATGCGCAACATAGGGGGGAGGATCATTCTCACGCTCGGTCTGGCTAGCTACTGGTGTGTATTGTAGCAATCAGCGCTCCCGAGCAAAAACTCAATACAACCACAAAGCAGGAGTAGGGTTTTACACATCCGTGCGGCCCGAACCTGGGTAAACTAATCGCGTCGCTCGTGCGCTTCGCCTCGATCTGCTATTCGTGCACTCTCCCCCCCTGCCGAACCGAAAGGGGCCTCGGTCCGCCGTGGTCCCATAGGTGTCCGTGGGATCAGCACCCCCGACATCTTTGGCGCACCAGGTAGGGGGTGCGTCGAGGCTGTGTGAATCTGATCCGGCATTCGCACGAGCCGAATCTTCATCATCTTCATCAACATGCCACTGAAGAAGAAGGCTTCGGAGGCAGCCGCTCCGTCCGTGCCGAGCCCACCACCGCAATAGCAAATGGCTGGTGGGGTAGACGCCGGCGGGAGAACAGGCGCCGACGAGGAGGCTCATGGTGCTGCCAGGTCCAAGGACAAGACTGCGCTGCACATCGGCGGCGCGGTCCGCTCCCACAACGATCGAGCGCACTCCAAGACCTCGACGTCCGTACACGCACCGCGCCCATCTCAGGAGGCGCGGGATCAGTAGCGTCATCATACTCACGGTACCATACGTTTGCTGGGCCAAGATCAAGCTGGCGGATCCCGGAGTGCTCGAGACCAGCATGCACGCCAGCATGCTGGCGCGAGCGGGGCACGATCGCCTGGACGAGATACTGCTCCTTCTAACGTAGTTAGAAGTCCGAGCATATCCCGTTCATCGCGCCGTTCGCCACCGCCGCCCGCCACTCCAGCAGAAGCTTTAGCACGAGCTCAACTGCTCCTGGATTACCCTCCAGCGCCAGAGAAGATCGATGGCTGGAGGGCCACTATCTAGAGCCTCATCGGCTTCGCCAACGGCGACGACCTGCGGCAGCTGAGCGCATCGCAGCCGCGGCAAGTCAGTCAGGCGCGAGCCGGCGGCGACAAGACCGGGGAGGGTGCAACCACTGTGCACTCTCCGCCTAGAAGGCCAAGATCGCCGACTCGCCGGATCCACCTCGACAGCGACTCCACCGCGTCATCAGATCCGCGAGCTCGTCGCGATCAGCGCCAAGTTCTTCATGAGAGACAGCAAGAAGACGCTCGAACACGCATTGAGCGCTGAAGAGAAGCGCGGCATCAATCAGACCAATGCGCTGGGCCTTCTGTTGACATGCATGCGCCCGGAGAACCAGGCGACTTGCCGTACGCGGTAGGTTGCCCTGCGTTTACCCGTGAGCTGCGGCAAGTCCAGTGGCCCAGCCAGAAGCATTTCAAGCCAGACGTACCGGAGAAGTACGATGGCAAGTCGCACCCGTCAGAGTTCCTCAGCATCTACACCATTGCGGTGCAAGCTGCTGGGGGCGAGACGACAAGGTCCTTGCCAACTACTTCCCGCTGGTGCTCAAGCCCGAAGTCAGGTCCTGGCTCATGCACTTGCCGGACAACTCCATATCCTCTTGGGCGGACTTGTGCCATCAGTTTGTCGGCGCCTTTACAGGCGGCCACAAGCCACATGGCCAGGAAAGTGATCTTCACCTGCTTCCCCAGAAGGAAGGATAGCCCCTGCGCAAGTATATTCAGAGGTTCAGCCGTGTGCAGTGCAACATCCCAGACATCCACCCTGCCGCGGTTATCAGCGTGTTCCATCAGAACGTGCGTAATCGCAGGATGCGGGAGGAGATGGCGATGAGCAGGATCAGAGACGTCAGTGAGCTATATGCCCTGGCCGACAAGTGCGCATGCGCTGAGGAAGGGAGGAAACTCCCCGGAGAGACTGCAGGAGCAGGAGGATCTGACAGTGAGGATGCCGCCCCGGTAAAGAAAAACTGGCGGCGCAATAGAAAGAAGAAGGGCAAAGAGGTGCTAGTCGTTGAGCAGTCCGGCAATGACGGCGCCGCCAAGCAAGCCAAATTTGGTAGCTCTGGCAAGGAGGTTGTCGCGTGCACCAACTGCCAGGCTGTGGCGGCCGCCGACAAGCAGGACGGCACCGACAAGCAGTATTGCAAGATCCACCGCACCAAAGGCCATGACCTCCAGAGCTGCAAGAAGGTCGAGCAACTCGTCCAGCAGCAAAAGGCTGAGTATGAGCGGCGCGACAAGGAGAGGGCCCAAGGAGGCGGTGGAGAATCCGGCAAGAAGTGCGCTGGCCGGGGAGGACGTCGCGGCAAGGCCAAACAGCGGCAAGGAGATAGACCTCCCCGCGGCCGCGACAAGGATGAAGACGATGACGGCGACGAAGACATGGATGATGTCGAGAACAGTGAGCAGGAGTTTCAGAAAGCTACAGAAGTCTTGTGTGTTGACGGCGGTGCTTCTCTGCATTCTTCCCACCGCCAGCTCAAACAGTGGCTGCGGGAAGTTAATGCGGCAGAGCCACCTGTCGAATCACGCAAGCTTCTGAAACGGTCCAGCACGCCTATCATCTTTGACATTGAGGACCACCCTGATCGCACAACTGCGGTCGGGTGCTTGCCGTTGTTGGTTTCGCCAACAATCCGCAACCTCAAGGTCACTAAGATGCTAGTTGACGGCGGAGCCGGCTTAAATCTGATCTCCTCCGCTGTGCTCTAGAAACTCCAGATCCCGGACAGCGAGCTCGAAGAGACCGGTACATTCCAAGGAATTAACCCGGGAAGGAGCAAGCCGAAAGGGAAGGTCACGTTGCCGGTGACATTTGGCAGCGAGCTGAACTTCAGAACTAAGAGGGTCACTTTTGACGTTGCCGATTTCCCATTGCCTTACAATGGGATACTTGGCCGTCCAGCACTCGCCAAGTTCATGGCAGCCTCTCACTATGCATACAACATGCTCAAGATGCCAGGCCCGATAAGCGTCATCTCTGTCCCTGGCGACAAGAAGGATGCCCTTATCTGCGCCGACAAGATCTACCGGGAAGCAGCAGCTGCAACAGATCACAAGACACTTGCCGCTGAAGCTCCCAGGGGGAAGAAGAAGACCAAGTCCGGCAAGAGCTCTGATGCCCACTCCGGCAAGCGCACCTCCTCGGAGTGCTGCGCTGCCGTCGAGGACGCACCATCGAGCTCCACCGGCAAGTGTAAGAAGGCAATGGCAGCTCCACCACATACCAAGAAGGTGTCCGCCAAGGAGGACGGCACTGGTGGTACCTTCACCATCAGCGCCACACTTGACCCTAAATAGGAAAGCGCGCTCATTACTTTCCTGCGGCCGAATGTCGACGTGTTTGCATGGCAACCGTCTGATATCCCCAGTGTTCCCAGGAAAGTAATTGAGCACCATCTTGCCGTTTGTCCTCATGCGCGGCCCGTCAAGCAGTAGGTCAGGAAACAAGCAGTGGAGCGCCAAGAATTCATAGCAGAAGAAATCAAGAAATTGGAAGCAGCAGGCCTTGTCAGAGGAGTGCTCCATCCCACGTGGTTGGCCAATCCTGTTGTAGTGCGCAAGGCAAATGGAAAATGGAGGCTTTGTATTGACTTTACTGATGTTAATAAAGCTTGTCCCAAAGACCCATTTCCCTTGCCGCGCATTGACCAGATTGTTGACTCCACAGCCGGATGTGATTTGCTTTCATTTCTTGACGCATATTCAGGATACCATCAGATCTTCATGGCAGAAGAGGATGAGGAGAAAACAGCATTCATTACTCCATGTGGCACATACTGTTTCATACGGATGCCTTTCGGATTAAAGAATGCTGGTTCAACATTTGCAAGAGTAGTCCATGTCGCCTTGAAGCCACAGATACACAGAAATGTAGAAGCCAACATGGATGACATAGTGGTCAAGAGCAAAGACAGGGCAACCTTAATTCAAGATTTAGACGAGACCTTTGCAAATCTGCGCAAGATCAACCTCAAGCTCAACCCCGAGAAGTGTGTGTTTGGAGTCCCTTCCGGCAAACTTCTCGGGTTCTTTGTGTCTCAGCGGGGAATTGAAGCCAATCCCGACAAGATCAAGGCCATTGAGTAGATCGAAGCACCAAAGCGCGTCAAGGATGTACGGAAGCTTGCCGGTTGCGTGGCTGCTCTCAGCAGGTTTATTTCTCGGTCTGCTGAGCGCGCCATGCCGTTTTTCAAAATTTTGAAAAAGGCAGGTCCAATGAAATGGACTCCGGAAGCGGAGGCTGCGCTGCAGGACTTGAAGAGATACCTGTCCTCCACTCCAACACTTGTCGCACCTAAACCGCAAGAGAAGTTGCTGCTGTATATAGCGGCAACCAATCAAGTGGTTAGTGCTGCGTTAGTGGCAGAGAGGGAGGCAGATGACGAGCCAGCAACCGCGACAAGCGCATCCAGCGACAAGCAAAGGGCTTCTCCGACAAGCTCTGGTCCCGACAAGGATGGATCTGCACAGACATGCGAAGAGGTGCAAAGGAGAATGGTGCAGCGCCCAGTCTACTTTGTCAGTTCCCTTCTGCAGGGGGCTAGGTCAAGGTACTCTGGCGTGCAGAAGTTGCTTTTCGGCCTTCTAATGGCCTCGAGAAAGCTGCGCCATTACTTCCAGGCACATGAGATCACAGTTGTCACTTGCTTTCTGCTGAAGAGGATACTGCAGAATCCAGAAGCGACAGGCAGGATTGTCGAGTGGGCATTGGAACTGTCAAGCTTTGGTCTCAAATTTGAGAGCACTTCAACTATCCAAAGCAGAGCATTGGCAGAATTCATAGCAGAGTGGACGCCAACACCAGATGAAGAAATACCGGAGACGAGCATCCCCGCCAAGGAAACAAACAAGGAGTGCCTCATGTACTTTGACGGTGCCTTCTCGCTGCAAGGTGCCGGTGCTGGTGTGCTGCTTGTCGCACCCACCGGAGAGCACCTCAAGTACATAGTCCAGATGCACTTTCCCAAGGAGCAAGCGACAAACAATACTGTAGAATATGAAGGCTTGCTTGCCGGTCTCAGGATCGCGGTGGAACTTGGGATTAAGAAGCTCATTGTCAGGGGTGACTCGCAACTTGTCGTCCGCCAAGTGAACAAGAATTACCAGAGTCCTTTGATGGAAGCCTACGTTGACGAAGTGAGAAAGCTAGAAGAGCACTTTGACGGCTTGCAGATGGAGCATATTCCAAGAGCTCAGAATGACATTGCCGATGGCCTGTCAAAGTGCGCCGCACTTAAGTTACCTGTGGAACCAGGAATCTTTGTGCTCAAGTTGACTCAACTGTCCGTAGCACCGCCAACTGGACAAAGCAAGAAGAGGAAGTTGGTTTCTGGCGACTATTTTCTGGCAGAGCTTCCCGAAGCCGCCGCCAAAAAGGTCCCCAAGATCAACACCAACAGTGCTGAGGAGCAATCTGCTCCGGCAAGCCCCAGGGTTTGTTCCGGCAGTCTAGTATGTACCAGTTTGTCGATAACATACTATGCAGAAGAAGACTCAACGGTATGAAAATGAAGTGCATTCCCCGGGAAGATGAACAAAAGTTGTTGGCAGAGATACATGGAGGCATATGTGGTCACCACATTGGCGCAAGAGCACTTGTCGGCAAAGCATTCCGGCAAGGCTTCTTCTGGCCGACAGCCCTCCAGGATGCAACTGCACAAGTAACCAAGTGTGAAGCGTGCCAGTTCCATTCCAAGCAGATACACCAGCCAACTCAAGCTCTGCAGACGATCCCTTTATCCTGGCCATTTTCGGTCTGGGGGCTCGATATCCTCGGGCCCTTTCCCCGAGCTGTCGGGGGCTTTGAGTACTTGTACGTTGCGATCGACAAGTTCACAAAGTGGCCGGAAGTGGAACCAGTGAGAAAGGTGACAGCACAGTCAGCAGTCAAGTTCTTCAGGTTGATTGTTTGCCGTTTTGGGATCCCTAACAGGATAATCACCAACAACGGTACACAATTTACGAGCCGCACCTTCATGCAGTACGTCCAAGATCTTGGCGCCAAGGTCTGCTTCGCTTCTGTTGCTCACCTGAGAAGCAACGGTCAAGTGGAGAGGGCAAATGCTGAAGTACTACACGGGCTCAAGACCAGAACTTTCGACAGGCTGCACAAGTGCGGAAGAAACTGGATCGAGGAGCTGCCAGTGGTTCTTTGGTCGATCAAGATGACGCCAAATCGAGCCACTGGCCAGACACCCTTCGCTCTAGTCTATGGAGCGGAGGCAGTTCTCCCCACGGAACTCGTATACGGGTCGCCTCGAGTGCTCGCTTATGATGAGCTCGAGCAAGAGCAGCTGTGGCAAGATGACGCACTGCTCCTCGAGGAAGACCGTCTTCAGGCTGCTGTGCGAGCTGCTCGCTACCAGCAAGCTTTGCGCCGCTACCATAGCCGCAAAGTTAATGCCAGAAGTCTCGAGGAAGGCGACCTTGTTCTTCGGCGCGTTCAGTCCGCCAAGAGTTCAAACAAGTTGACGCCGAAGTGGGAAGGCCCTTACCGGGTGAAACAAGTCACTAGGCCTGGCGCTGTCCGCCTAGAGACCGAAGATGGCGTACCAGTGAGCAACTCCTGGAAGATTGAGTATCTTCGCAAGTTTTACCCGTAGGGCGCGGTTGCCGGAACACGTTCCGGCAACCACATTTTGTACAAGTCTTGCTGCTGTTGCATGTAATCCTTTGTACAAAGCCGGGCGCAGATCCCGTGCATAAATATCATGTGCTCAGCACACCTTGTCAGTTTCACGCTTTTTATTTGCATGTGTTATCTGACACTTTGTGCACCACTTACACCCGGTGAGCAACAACGAGCCCTAAGGTTCCATAGATTTTTCTCCTTTTTCCTTTTTCTCTCAAGGAAAAGAAGGCTCCCTCGCGCACAAGTTTGCCGGGGGGAAGGGAAGGGACGAGATACAGTATGGACCAGGCGTCGTTCAAGAAGGTTTCGCCTTGCCGGAAAACAAACAACAGAAAAGATAAGTTTGCCAAAGTTTGAGCAATCAGATTCTTAAATTTATAGAGTTATCTTCCTTGAACGATTGTCCCTTGTATGGAAAACCTGTGCGCGGAGGAACCAACTCATAGCTAGTTGCGCCCTTACTGTTGTTTCGAGCCCGCTCAACAACTTAAGTGAGCTGCGACTAGCTCTGCGACAAGGTTTCTTGTCGGCCGCGGCACCGCCTGCAGGCTGCTGATGTTCCGCACTCAGTGCTCGCGGCAAAGGTGCCCACGCCGGCAAGTTCCCTAAAAGCGTAGGGTAAAAACATACAAGGGAAGGAATCAAGTAAAGGAAATAACATAGCCATTACTAACCAAGATAGAGTATATTACAAAATAACTTGTCACAGCTCTAACAGACTGTTTTTCATAACATGATTGATAGCGACAAGGAAAGAAGAAGATGGATGGCCTAGTCTACGTGGTCACCTTCGACCCTCCTAATTCCGCTCACCTTGTCCACGATAGGTGCGACAAGGGCCTTGAGCTCCTCTACATCAGCATCTGGCGGCAAGCTTCGGACAATGTTGGTGAGGCGGAGACCTGGGTTGCGGAAGGCCACCTTCATCAGCACCTTCTGGAGAGCTCCCATGCAAATCTTGCGCGACTCGTTGGCAAGCTGCTTTGGGATCTGCTCCCGGAGTCGCTGGAGCACCGTCGCCACACCCTTGAAGAACAGACTAAGCTTGGTGCTGGGATGGAGGTTCTCATCGGAGGAGTACCCGAGATCCACCATCCCCAATTGCGCCAGCTCCTTGTCGACGTCCGCGGCGACGTTCACCAGACCCTCCGTCCGGTGCTCCACGTTCTCCGACAAGGTCTTCTGGGCGGCAGCAGCATTCGCCAGCAGCACCTTGCCGGCCTCGACTTCCTCCTTCAAGGCCGTCTCCTGCTCTTTGGCGCTGTCCAGAGATTGCGTCAGAGCCACCAGCTTCACTTCGAGATCAGCGTTGGATTTCTTGGCGGCATCGAGCTCCTTGTCCTTCTCGGCAAGATGGGCCTGCAACTGCGAATAACTGTTGGCGTCCCTCTCCCGCTCAAGCTTGAGCACGGCGAGCTCATCACCGCCTTAAGGCTCGCCTCCAGCTGCGCCACCTTCAGCTCCAGCTCGTTCTTGGCGGCCTCGGCGGCTGCGGTGGCGTCTTCAGCTTGTTTAAGGGCTCCGCCGACTGCCCGCTCGCGCGCGGCAAGTTCCTCCTCGTGGCTGTCCAGGTTGACCTTCCGCTGCGCCAAGTCACCCTCTTGCGAAGACAACTTCTCCGCGGAAAGCCTTTGGCGCTCTTCGACGTCGGCCTTCTCGAGGAGGAAGGCCTGCTGCGCTTCGGCAAGTTGCTCCCGCTCCTTTGCCAGGGAGCGGAGAGCTTCCTGATTGGCGCCTCGGAGCTATTCTGCGTGCTTCTCGATATCAGCACCAGCCTTCGCAACGAGCGCTTCACGGGACTCCAGCTTGGCCTGCCGGGCGCGGTAGAGCGCCACCAGCTTCCGCAGCAGGCGCTCCTCTTCAGGTTCACCGCTGCTGCTACTTAGCACGTCGACCAGCTTCAGCCCGGCGGAGGCAAGCACCTCTCCGTCAAGCATTTCTCCCTCGACCGGCGCCCTGGAGCTCGACGCCCAGGGAAGGTTGATGAAGATGTCGTCGCCGGCCTTCAGATAGACGCCAGGCTGGGGCTCTTCGGAGCCTGGCGCAGCGGCGGCTGCGGAGTAGTCGGTGGTCGGAGCAGCGCCTGGCGCTTCTGCGGCCTCTGGGTCGTCAGTACGACCGCCACACTCCCCGCCTGCTTCCGCGGCGGCAGCCCTGGCGGCCTCCTCGCCGACGCCGGCCGCTTCCTCGGCGGCAATAGCATCGTCGGCGGCAACTTCCGTCTCCATCGACTCTGCAGCAGATGGATCTGATAGCCAGAAGAGGGGAGAAGATTCAAGCAAAATTCGAGCAAAATCCAAGTGAAAGATCAAGAAGATGAAGAAGCCAAGGGGAGTTTTGGAACAAGGAAGTTACCTGTGCCAAGGTCTGCAGCTGTGGTCTCCGTTGCCGGGGGATCGCTGACGCAGTCCCTTGCCGGAGATCCCTCCCTTGCCGGGGGATCCTCCCTTGCCGGAGCCTCCTCCCTTGCCAGGGGCTCCTCCCTTGCCGGAGTCTCCTCCCTCACCGGAGAGCTCTCCCTTGCCGGAGACCACTCCCTCCCCGGAGGACTTTCCCTTGGCGCTTCGGGGGCGGCCTCCGGGCTCTCCTGGTGAGGCTGGTCTGCTCCTACACAAGTCAATAAACAAACATCAGCAAAGCAAGAATCTTCGAGCATGCCCGACAGCGGAAAATGAACAAGACACTTACGCTGGGGGCTGCTCTGAAGACCAGCCGCCGGGTCCGACAAGTTTGTCTCAGGCACGTCCCCTGTTGACGCAGTGGGTTCGTCCTCGATGACGATCACCGGCGCCTTGGCTCTCTTTGCCGCTCTCTGTGCCAGAGTCCTAAAAAGGAACATATACAGGGAAAGGCAAGTGAGAAACAAGATAAGACAAAAACAGGAAAAAACAAAGAATTGCAAGTACAGTAAGAGAAACTTACTCTTCCTCTTCTTCCTCGTCGGAGCTGAACGCGGAGAAGTCGAAGTCAGGCCCGCCTCCGGTGCGGCAAGGTGGAGGAGTGTGCTCCCTTGGTCGCTTGGCGGGAGCGGAGGCGGCAGTCCGAGAAGACCCCGCTCTAGTTGTTGCGGCAGCGTGGGGCGCTCCCGCGGCAACAGTGCGTGCCGCGGTGGAGCGTGTCGCGCGGCGCGGCGACTGTCGACGCGCCTGCGGCCTCGCTGCATCCCCGACCTTGCGGAGACACCTTCTTGGTGGAGACGGAGGTGCTGCTGGCGGCGTGCTGTCTGAGGACGAAGTGGAAGAGGAGCCAATCTCCAACGACCCGCTCGCATCCTCGGCAGGCTCGCTCGGTTCGGCGTCATGCCCGGCAGCCTTGCTCGGTTCGGCGTCGCGCCCGGCAACCTCCTTCTTGCCGGCAAGATCCTTCTTGCCGGCAAGATCTTCCCGCTCGGCACGGTTTGCCGCCTCTGCTGCCGCTGCCTCCTCCAAGGTGAAGCCGAACTCGCCCGCCGCGGCAGCTGCCGCCGCCTCCTCCAACCTGGTGGCGATGCGCTTCAGCTCTGCCTCGGTGGTGTCGCGGGTGAGGCCGTCCCTCTCGTCGGCGCAGATTGGCACTTCCACCAAGTCGTCGAAGAACTGCTACATGACCTCGTCTTCTGGTTCTTGCCAGGTTGGCACGATTCCGTGCGAATCGCACAGTGGCATCATCGCCCTGATGCAGTCGAGCGCCGAATTGTTGCATAGTGGGACGACGCCCTGCGGCAACCTGAAGACTTCTGGGTGGTCAGGGTCATATTTGAAGAGCTCTTGCAGCATTGCGTTGAGCTCCAAGATGGTGAAATTGTAGTTGAGCCCCGGGCGCAGCCTCATGATGTCTGCCGCGTTCTTGAACTCCCAGGCAGGCCTTCTCCGCTCTTGCAGGGGGGCGATGCGGCGGCGAAGGAAGTCTGCGCCAACAGCGCCTACGGTGAGTCCGGCAAGCCTGAGGCGCTGGATCCTGGTGACGGCAATCCTTAGCCTGCTGTCCTCCGGAGCCACGTCACTCCAGTCGCTGTCGCGTACTGCTGCTACTTGGCGCCGGGCGGTGAACGGCTGTGGGCTCTCCTCGACAATCCAACACCAATCTGCCCTCCACTCCTCCCACTTGCCGTGGAACTCGCCTTCTAAATAGGAATCCTTCTTGCCGATCCTAGAGACCCAGGCGATTCCGCCGGACAAGGGCTCTCCTCTCTCTACCCGGGGAATGAAGAAATGGCGGAAAAGGGCTATGCTAGGGTGGACTCCGACAAAGTTCCCGCAAAGGTGTGCGAAAACGGCCATGGTGAGGACAGCGTTGGGAGTGAAGTCAAGGAGGCAGAGATTGTAGGTATTCATGATGTCACAGAAGAACTCGGAAAAGGGCAGGCAGAGCCCGCAGTAGAAGAAGACAGCAAAAAAGGGGTATCCTTGCGGAGCAGTTTTGTGAGCAGCAGCTGGGAGTACCTTGGTGCCCGGGTGAGCTCGCGTCTCCGTTGACCAAAACAGGTAATAGTACTCCCTCAGCTCCTTCGCGGCGAGCTTTGGGGGGGAAATGGCTCGCTCCTTCCGCAGCGCCGCGAGCCGCTGCGCCTTGGACGACTTCACGGCTTTCCCCTTGTCGCCTTTCGGAGCCATGGTGGAAGCGGTGGAGGAGATCGACGGCGTTGGTGGTGCTGGTGGCAACGCGGGGGCAGGGTGCTGCGCTCTGTGTGCTTTGGGAAGACGGAGGCGGGGTGGAGTTTTTCAGGATTCGAGCGGAATGGGGGCGAGTGGGCGCACTACCCCTGCTTCCCCTTGCTTATAAAGGGGGCGTGGGAGGACGTTCCGCCTTTCCAAATAAAGCAACCACCCACAATCTCTCCCACGATGCCGCGTTCGACGCGTGCCGTGCGGGGAGGGCGCGGTGGATGCGGAGTGAGCTACGATGTAACCTAGGCCGCGCGTGCCCGTGCCCTGTTTTGGGCCTGGCCCAACAGCGCTCGGCACCGTGTATGGCCCAGGCCCGGGGGCTCCTATCGGTGTACTACTGTAGGGGTACCTTAGTATCCCGAACTTGTGCACGGGCAGTTGCAGCGTCCCGCGGCAAGGCTTGCCAGGCGACCGCCAAGTTCCTCCATGGTTCCTTTGGAGCCATTCAAGAACAAAGTATCCAAACCAAGGAAACAAGGCCCCGGCAAGAGGAGCTTGCCGGGAAGGAGACAAGACCCCGGCAAGAGGAGCTTGCCGGGGAGGCCAACCAAGGCATCTCAAGGAACTTGCCGCAGCACACCATGTGTGTCCCGGCAAGACCCAGTGAGCGACAAGCTCCTGGAGGCGACAAGATAATAACTGCGGCAAGGCGCTTGCCGCGGCAAGCTTCCATCATGTACCTGCGCTCCAGCACATCCACCAATGTGTCGCTCTAGGACCCTTCCAGACGTACGTGGCGGAAGGCTGTGCAGCCAGAGGTACACGGTGGCGAGCGGCGCTGACAAGATAGCCATCGTGGCAAGCCGTGGCGCCCCTGGCGGTCCCTTTCTGTACCATCTAGGCGACGCAGACAGGCATTTAATGCCTTTGTCCCCTGCCGCTTAGGTTAGGTATGATAACACTGTAGTAGGCGGTGGTGCCAACCACCACGTCTTTTCCATTTTTACCCTCGTCTATGCTGCCACCTGTCGGTGACCCCTTTGACATATAAAAGGAGGCCCATGCGCAACATAGGGGGGAGGATCATTCTCACGCTCGGTCTGGCTAGCTGCTGGTGTGTACTGTAGCAATCAGGGCTCCCGAGCAAAAACTCAATACAACCACAAAGCAGGAGTAGGGTTTTACGCATTCGTGCGGCCCGAACCTGGGTAAACTGATCGTGTCGCTCATGCGCTTCGCCTCGATCTGCTCTTCGTGCACTCTCCCCCCCCCCCTACCGAACCGAAAGGGGCCTCGGTCCACCGTGGTCCCATAGGTGTCCATGGGATCAGCACCCCCGACACGACCGGACCCAAAATCGGTCAAGTCTCTGTGTAACTGTACCATCCCAAGATCATGCTGGCACACACAATACATTGATGAAAAGATTCAAAGTTCAATCACACCTGAATTTATTACACGATTCTCATATCGAGTCTTTATTACATCATAATAAATTCGGCCGAAGGCCAACTCATGAGAAATAAACTAAATAAGCTGCGGAAACGTAGACGAATAGCGAGTCCATCCGACTCCATAGGGCAATCGCCAAGCGTAGATCGTAGCCTCACTCCTGGTCGGAAAACTCCTCTGCAACATGAGACATTGCAGCCGTGTGGGTTAGCATTTAGAATATGCCGGCAAATCATAGAGAGAACAACAATAATAAAGCTAACACTATATGCAATTTGGCTGTGGGGCTGTAAGTTTTATGTTTTTTGCGAAAAAGCCAGTTTTCCCTACAACAAAGGACTTGCTTACAATTACTACAAAATATTGGTAGTTATTGAGATGGTTCCGCCAACCAATGTCTCATTCCCAATTATTACTTAACCCCTCAATTAATTTATTTGTTCGGTGTTGAGATTTCCGAAATACTCCAGTTTCCAGAGGCTCATTTGTCCATAACCGGGGACACGGCTAATCGATTAGGTTGTTACTCTGCAGAGTCTTGTGCACTTTACCTGCAAGAATCGTTCCCTCCTTTATGTCCTTGCACTGCCTGGTGTTTGAAGACGGGATGAACGAAACAGGGTCTTCCTTAGAGTTTCTCTGAGCACTGCCGGTACCCATCCATGTCCTACCGTTCTTCTACATCTGCTGGCATCGTCCGTCCAGAGTCACGCCTAAGGTCAACCCAGCCAGAGCCCATAATGGCTTGCGGCTGCACGGGTAAGCTTCCGGTCAAGGGGTATCCATCCGTCTCTTCATGGCTGGGTGAAGCTTTCCGCAAGATGTCATGGCGCTTCTCCATGCATCCCGGCCATCCGCTGGTTTCTCCAGGGTGCCCGTCAACCGTCCTCCACCCAGTAGTGAATTAGAAGTCCATCTTGGTCTTGAAGTCATGGGGTTGTCATCATCTTGACTCTCACATCTCCCTTATGAATCTCTCAACCAACCCCGTCTACGAGCATAGCAAGGTAAACTACATCGTCCCGGGCAATAGTAGCAAGGGGAGTTGGGTTCATCCTACCTCATGATACTACTCAAGACATAACTTCAAATTCTCCTACTGCATGCATGGTGGGGAGGAACAATTCTAATGCAACAAAATCATAGGTATTGTAAAACATGATCAAATGACTTGCCTAGCTGACGATCTTCAAACGCTAGTGACTCGAGATAGCAAGCTTCGCACTCCGGAAATTCTATCGAGTCAAACAATAATCATATAAGCATGCAACCATACAATCACTTAACGTAACAACATGCTAACATAAATCATACAAAACAGTCAAACCAAAACCAAAGAAAACTCAAAGAACTCCAAGCCAACAACTAGCAAGAAAATAAAATAAACATTTTCTTTTCTGTAAATAAAAGTTCACCCTCTGTAACTACAAAAAATAATCTAAAATAAATTATAACAGAGGTAAAATAAAATTTTAAAAATAACTAGAACAGCAGAAAACAACAGCAAGCTAAATAAACTAGAAAAGCTTGTTTTCGCATAAAAACTATTTTTTAATAAAGACTACAAATGCCCAAAAAAATTCCTACTGCTAGGCAAGGTCAAAACAAAGCAGTGACAAAAAGAATCACTAAAATAAAATAATCCTAACTCAATTTATAGCAGAAAAACTAATCTGACTAAAACTAATATAAAACAATTTTTAAAAACCTAAACATGGCCGAATCTAATTTTCTACAGCAACTATAGGAAATTTGCAAACTAGAGCAAAAGAATCAACTAAAAATATTAAATAACTTAAAAGATATAGATTTTTCAAGATTGAAACTATTCTGTTTTAAAAACAGAAACTAAAATAAAACTAAAACAACTAACGCGCTAACGGGCCGAAACAGTGAGTGCTCTAAAACTATCTAACGTGCGAGCGATCTTTAACTGAAACGTAAACGGGCTAGCAGAATAAACCGATCGGGCCGGTCTAACTAAACCACAACTTAAAATAAACCGATCTAACCCGTAAGTAAAACCGATCTGTATGAAATAAAACCATACCCCTTCGGAATCTAATCTAGACCCTAGGTTTCAGATCGAACGGCGAGGGGAGGTGGCGGCTTACTGCGACGGTGGTCGACGGCGACAGAGGGTGGCGGAGGTCGGCGTCGAGCAGGGCGGGGTCTCCCGTGATCGACGAAGGTGGCAAAGACGTCGGGCGAATGCGGCGGAGCGAGGCAGAGGTGGTGGTGGAGTTGTTGGAGCTCGGGGACGGCGCGGACGTCGAGGCATGGCGAAAACAGAGCCGGGTGCTCTGCACCTCCGGCAACGGGCGGTGATGCTCAAGGCGGCGGCTCCGGCGATCCATGGACGGAGAGAGGATGTCAGGGAGGTGCGCACGGTTGAGGGGTTCTGGCTGACAAGATTTGAGGGTAGGGGGATCCTCACCGAAGTCGGAACAAATGGCGGACTGCGACGGTCGACGGCGAGATCCAAAGGAGGAGGGCGTGAGCTGCGGTGTGTTTTGGGCTAGGGTTTTAGGGGGATTCGGAAGAGGAGGGGTAGGGCTATTTATAGGGCATCAACTTGGAGCAGGGGGCGACTCGGGATCGTGATCCCATTGAATTCGGACGCGGCGGCGGCGTCGAACGCGCTCTGGCGCGGCATAGCGTGGCGAGGGGGAAAGAGATGAGGTGGGGCCGGCGCGTCGGTGAGAGAGGGAGAGGAGGGTTCGGTCGGGCGACCGAAGCGGAGGAGGTGGCTCGGCCGTGTGCCGCGCTGGGCTGGCGGCCTTGGCGCTGGTTGGGCTGCGGCCTTGCTGGCTAGGCCGCCGGCCTGGCCAGCTCGGGGCTTTTTTTTAATTAAGGCAGAGAGAGAAAACTAAAAATATAAGAGAAAACTATCATATTCTTATATAGGACATATATATATATAAATTTTCAGGGGAATTAATCCTACAACGTGGACATTTTTCCAGAGGCAAAACACAAACAAAAAAAACATTTTCTGCAACTCCAAATAAAAATTTGAATTTGAATTCAAACCTTTTGGCAATATTTTCTTCTGACATTTTTTTCTTTGGAGTGTCATGTTTACTCCTCTCATACTTTTGCTCAAGTATTTGTCGGGGATAACTTTCAATTGCCAAGGTGAATCCAACTCGAACAACAACTCAAATGCCTCTGGAAAAAAATATCCAAATGCCACACAATTCAAACAAAATGCATAGATGCTTAACTAATATTTGTAAAACATTCCAAATTGAAAATTTGGGATGTTACAAACCAACCCACCTTAAGATGAATCTCGCCCTCGAGATTCGGGTTGGCTAGCAAATAGGTGCGGGTGGTCCCGGCGGAGATCTTATTCTCGCTCCCAGGTGGCTTCCTCCTCGCAATGGTGGCTCCACAGAACCTTGCAAAACTTGATGATCTTGCTACGGGTAACTCTGTTCGCAGTCTCGAGAATTTTGACGGGTTTCTCCTCATAAGTCAGATCACTATCCAGCTGTATGGCCTCTAGGGGCACTGTGTCTCTCAAAGGGATATTGGCCATCTCAGCATGGCATTTCTTCAGCTGGGATACGTGAAAGACATCATGAACTCCTGACAATCCTTCTGGCAATTCCAACTTATACGCAACTTCTCCTCTGCGTTCGAGGATTTTGTAGGGGCCAATGAACCTGGGTGCTAATTTTCCTTTAACCCCAAATCTCTTGATTCCACGAAGTGGGGACACACGGAGATATGCTCGGTCTCCAACTTCATACGTTATCTCCTTGTGTTTACTATCGGCATAACTCTTCTGTCTCGACTGGGCTATCTTGAGTCTATCTCGAATCAGCTTGACTTTCTCTTCGGAGTCTCTAATAAGATCGGGACCAAAAAGTTTTCAGTCTCCAACACCATCCCACAGCAATGGTGTTCTGCACCTCCTCCCGTATAGAGCTTCGAAAGGGGCCATCTTTAGACTGTTCTGATAGCTGTTGTTGTACGAGAACTCTTTGTATGGAAAATTGTCATCCCAGCTAGACCCATAGTCTAGCGCACAAGCTCTCAACATGTCCTCCAGAATCTGGTTGACTCTCTCGGTCGGTCCATCTATCTATGGATGAAAAGATGTACTGAACTCCAGCCTCATACCCAAGGTTTCATGCAACTGATTCCAAAACTTTGAGGTGAACTGTCTTCCTCTATCTGACACGATAATCCTCAGAACTCCATGCAGACATACGATCCTGGTCATGTATATCTTGGCTAACTTAGCATTGGTATATGTGGTCTTCACGGGAATGAAATGGGCTACCTTGGTCAAGCGATCAACCACTACCCAGATAGAGTCATAACCTGAACGGGTCCTGGGTAATCCTGTGATAAAATCCATTCCATGTTTTTCCCATTTCCACTCGGGAATCGGCAGTGGTTGAAGTAACCCTGCCGGCTTCTGATGTTCCGCCTTTACTCGCTGACAAACATCGCATACTGCTACGTACTCGGCAATGTCCTTCTTCATACCTGTCCACCAGAAAATTTCCTTCAAGTCCAGATACATCTTGGTGTTGCCTGGGTGAATCGAGTACGATGAGTCATGGGCCTCCTGCAGAATTAACTTCCTGACCTCTGGGTCATTAGGCACATAGATACGATCCTCAAACCATAAAGTTCCGTGTTCATCCTCATAAAAACCTTTAGCCTTTCTGTTACTCATCTTTTCCTTTATCTCCGCAATTTCCTTGTCCGTCTTCTGCGCTTCACGGATCTTTTCGGTCAGGGTGGACTGAATATCCAAGGTGGCGACAAATCCTCTTGGTACTATTTCCAATCGGAGATCTCTGAGATCGTCGGCTAATTTCTGAGGTAATCCTCCAGCTATGAGGGTGTTCACATGGCTTTTACGGCTCAAGGCATCTGCTACAACAATTGCTTTCCCTGGGTGATAATGCAATCTCATATCATAGTCCTTGATCAATTCAAGCCATCTCCTTTGTCTGAGGTTCAACTCCTTCTGCGTGAAAATGTACTTCAAGCTCTTATGATCCGTGTAAACATCACAACTATTTCTGACAAGGAAATGTCTCCACGTCTTGAGTGCGTGCACTACGGCTGCTACTCCAAATCGTGTGTGGCATATTTCATCTCGTGAGGTCGTAGCTGTCTGGAGGTATAAGCTACAACTTTTCCTTCCTGCATGAGCACTCCTCCGAGCCCTTGACGAGAAGCGTCACAATACACCTGATAATCCTTGTGTATGTCCGGCAAAATGAGTACTGGGGCTGTAACCAGACGTTTCTTCAACTCCTGAAAACTGGCTTCACAATCCTTGGTCCAAATGTACTTTGTTTCCTTTTTCAACAACTCGGTCATGGGTTTAGCAATCTTGGAGAAATTCACAATAAATCTCCAATAATATCCTGCAAGTCTGAGAAAACTGCGGATCTCCTTGACTGAGGTGGGGGATTGCCAGTTGGTGACCGATTCAACCTTGGTGGGGTCGACCGCTATTCCTTCTCCTGAAATAACATGTCCGCGGAATCCAACTTCCTTCAACCAAAATTCACATTTTCTGAACTTGGCATATAACTGATGTTCTCGGAGTTTCTCCAGGACTAGACGCAGATGTTCCTTGTGCTCTTCCTCGCTCTTGGAGAAAACCAAGATGTCATCGATGAACACCACGACAAACTTGTCCAAATATTCCATAAATACCTTGTTCATCATGCTCATGAAATACACAGGGGCATTAGTCAATCCGAATGACATGACGGTATACTCATATAAACCATACTTGGTGGTGAAGGCTGTTTTGGGTATATCCTATTCACGAATCGTCAGCTGATGATACCCTGATCGAAGATCGATCTTGGAGAATACTTTGGCTCCTACTAGCTGATCAAATAAATCATTAATCATCGGTAGAGGGTACTTATTCTTGATGGTCACGTCGTTTAATGAACGATAATCTACAACCATTCTCAAGGTTCCATCCTTCTCTACCAAAAGAACTGGGGCGCCCCAAGGTGACGAACTTGGGAGAATATATCCTTTCTCCAATAATTCCTTGATCTGCTGCTTGATCTCTTCCAAATCATTCGGGGGCATCCGATAGGGTCTCTTGGATATTGGGGCTGTGCCCGGTAATAACTCGATCAAAAATTCTATTTCTCTATCCGGTGGCATTCCTGGTAATTCCTTTGGAAATACATCCAGAAAATCTTGTACTACAGGCACTTCCTCCTAAACCACTCCCGTGAGGGAATTCACCTGCTTCTTTATCGGTATGCGTCTGGATACATACTTGATCCTCTTCTGCTCCAGGGTGGTGAGCAAAATCGTCTTGTGGGCACAGTCGATGTTCCCTTCAAACTTCGTCAACCAGTCCATGCCTAGAATCACGTCTAATCCCTGGGATTCTAAGACTATGAGGTCTATAGGAAAATCATGATTTCCGATGCTGAGGGTTGAATGACAGCCTAAGCCTGCCATCATCTCTCCTCCTGGAGAAGTGACTTGGATCGGGGTTCTAAGGGTTCTAGTGGGCAACCCGTACTTTTCCACAACTACCCTTGATATGAATGAATGTGTTGCACCGGAATCAAAGAGTACCAATACTGGACGTGAATTTAATAAAAACTTACCAACCACAGTTTCTGGCTGATCATAGACATCCTCCGCGTCAATGTGATTCACCTGAGCACGCGGAAAAGGGTTGGGCTTCTTTGCTGAGCTTCCATTGCCGTTGCCGTTTCCATTCCTCTGCTTGGCCTCTGGGCCGTCGGTGGCATAGTGTCCTGTCTTCTGGCACTTGAAACAGGTGATATGACTCAGATCCTTCTAAGTCGGAGCAGGGCGGTGCTGGTTGTCGTTGCCTCCATTGCCTGACTTGGGGTTGTTGTCGTGGTTGCGATTGTTCCCATTCCCTCCATGGTTATGTCCTCCATGATTGTGTCCTCCATGGTTGTGATGGGTATGTCCTCCCGAGTATGGGGCATAGCGGGGCTTTTGCTGAGCTCCGGAGTTGTACTTTCCCTGGCTATATTTCCGCTTGCGGCTTTCAATCTGCTGCTGCTTGCCTTCAAGTATAGTGGCCTTGTCTACTAGCTCCTGGTAGTTGTTGAAGGTAGCCACCATTAGCTGCATTCCCAGCTCATCATTGAGTCCCTCAAGAAACTTCTCCTGTTTTGCGGCATCTATGGCCACGTCATCTGGGGCATAATGAGATAATTTGTTGAACTCATCCACATACTGCCCCACAGTACGGTTCCCCTGGTGTAAGTTGCGGAACTCACGCTTCTTCAGACTCATGGCTCCAGCTGAGACATGCGCGGTGCGGAAAGCCCGCTGGAACTGATCCCATGTCATGGTGGCGACCGGATAAGTGGCGGTGTACTTTTCCCACCAAGAGGTTGTAGGTCCATTCAGTTGATGTGCGGCAAAACGCACCTTCTCAGCATCTGTGCATCCAGCAGTCGTTAGATCCCTTCCGATCTTGCGGAGCCAATCATCAGCTACAATCGGCTCGGTGCTACTAGAGAACACCAGCGGATTCAGCCTTAGGAACCGGGTCAGGTTATCGACAGGGGGTGGTGGCGGTGGATTGTTGTTGTTGTTGCCTTGGTTTTGGATGAGCAATTGCATTAAGGCATTCTGCTGTTGAATCAGCTGGGTGAGCTCCGGCGGGAAAGTGAAACCGGGGTCACGTCTCAGAGGCATCTGGTGTTATGGAGTGGATGAGAAATTAGAATAGAACAAGGGTCTAATGAGAAAATAGCACTACCCAAATGAATGCACAAACCCAATCACACCAATCATTTATTCATTCATCTCAAGCAAGGTTCAAACTTGGATTACAAGATCTCATGACTAATCGAAAATAACGGTCTAACTGATCGACGAAAATAAAATAACATGGCGGTCGACTAAATGTCTTCATAAATTATCCCTGCATCCTCTGGTGCGTCGTCCTCTGGTGCGGCGCCTCCTCTTGCGGCTTCCTTCGGTGGAGCTCTCTTCATAATCCTGGTCATTGCTCACGAGAGGTCCATCATCTCCACTCGGTAAAAGGTCTTCTCCCAGATCCATCTTCTCCTCCAGTGTGGCAATATATTTCTTCCGGTCCTCGAGTCTTTCCATAAAATCCTTGACTTCATCCTCATGCTCATAGTGGGCTTCACGTGTTGCATCCTCTAGTTCAATTTCACGAAGGTGCAACTTTTGGACCGTCTTCAAGCTCCTGCGCATCTGAATCTCTAGAGCCCTGATGTGAGCCTCCAAGTCTTGGACATATGAGCGAACGGAGTCGTCATCTATGGTGCGGATAATCTCTCCATCTGCAGTCCTGCGAGAAATCATGGTGTGGTCTGATCCAACAAGCTCGGTCCTGTATTCCTCCTGGATGCGTCCAAGTGCACTATGAACTGCTATGTCTCTCCCGAGTATCCAAGTGGGAGCAGTGAACTTGAAGTCAACGGGCGCTGAGAGACTTTCGAAAGTCCTCCCTGGTATGTGCACCTTAATCCTATAGCGACGGTCTTCTGGAAATGCCATGATAGGGGTCCCGGTGATAGATGACAGAGCAATCTTCAATTCCTTGGTGATCTGGACCAGCCTCCTGCCGAAAAGCATTGTCCCATCTGGCTGGCAAAACTCCGGGAGCAAAACTGGGATGAACTTGATGGCCATCTAGAATGTTGAAATCGGAGAGAAGTCAGAAATGAACAGGGGAGTATTACGGAATGATAAGGACATAAAAAAATAGTTTCTTCCTATGGCTTTCCGATCCTAGGGGTTACGTCCTACGGTCAGCGTGTGCTCTGATACCATCTCTGTAATGACCTGACCCAAAATCGGTCAAGTCTCTGTGTAACTGTACCATCCCAAGATCATGCTGGAAAACATAGTACATTGATGAAAAGATTCAAAGTTCAATCACACCTGAATTTATTACACGATTCTCATATCGAGTCTTTATTACATCATAATAAATTCGGCCGAAGGCCAACTCATGAGAAATAAACTAAATAAGCTGCGGAAACGTAGACGAATAGCGAGTCCATCTGACTCCATAGGGAAATCGCCAAGTGTAGATCATAGCCTCACTCCTGGTCGGAAAACTCCTCTGCAACATGAGACGTTGCAGCCGTGTAGGTCAGCATTTAGAATATGCCGGCAAATCATAGAGAGAGCAACAATAATAAAGCTAACACTATATGCAATTTGGCTGTGGGGCTCTAAGTTTTATGTTTTTGCGAAAAAGCCAGTTTTTCCCTACAACAAAGGACTTGCTTACAATTATTACAAAATGTTGGTAGTTATTGAGATGGTTCCGCCAACCAATGTCTCATTCCCAATTATTACTTAACCCCTCAATTAATTTATTTGTTCGTTGTTGAGATTTCCGAAATACTCCAGTTTCCAAAGGCTCATTTGTCCGTAACCGGGGACACGGCTAATCGAGTAGGTTGTTACTCTGCAGAGTCTTGTGCACTTTACCCGCAAGAATCGTTCCATCCTTTATGTCCTTGCACTGCCTGGTGTTTGAAGACGGGATGAACGAAATAGGGTCTTCCGTAGAGTTTCTCTGAGCACTGGCAGTACCCATCCATGTCCTACCGTTCTTCTACATCTGCTGGCACCGTCTGTCCAGAGTCACGCCTAAGGTAAACCCAGCCAGAGCCCATAATGGCTTGCGGCTTCATAGGTAAGCTTCCGGTCAAGGGGTATCCATCCATCTCTTCATGGCTGGGTGAAGCTTTACGCAAGATGTCATGGCGCTTCTCCATGCATCCCGGCCATCCGCTGGTTTCTCGAGGGTGCCCATCAACCGTCCTCCACCCAGTAGTGAATTAGAAGTCCATCTTGATCATGAAGTCATTGGGTTGTCATCATCTTGACTCTCACATCTCCCTTATGAATCTCTCAACCAACCCCGTCTACGAGCATAGCAAGGTAAACTACATCGTCCCGGGCAATAGTAGCAAGGAGAGTTGGGTTCATCCTACCTCATGATACTACTCAAGACATAACTTCAAATTCTCCTACTGCATGCATGGTGGGGAGGAACAATTCTAATGCAACAAAATCATAGGTATTGTAAAACATGATCAAATGACTTGACTGGTTGACGATCTTCAAACACTAGTGACTCGAGATAGCAAGCTTCACACTCCGGAAATTCTATCGAGTCAAACAATAATCATATAAGCATACAACCATACAATCACTTAACGTAACAACATGCTAACATAAATCATACAAAACAATCAAACCAAAACCAAAGAAAACTCAAAGAACTCCAAGCCAACAACTAGCAAGAAAATAAAATAAACATTTTCTTTTCTGTAAATAAAAGTTCACCCTCTATAACTACAGAAACTAATCTACAATATATTATAACAGAGGTAAAATAAAATTTTAAAAATAACTAGAACAGCAGAAAACAACAGCAAGCTAAATAAACTAGAAAAGCTTGTTTTCGCATAAAAACTATTTTTAATAAAGACTATAAATTCCCAAATAAATTCCTACTGCTAGGCAAGTCAAAACAAAGCAGTGACAAAAAGAATCACTAAAATAAAATAATCCTAACTCAATTTATAGCAGAAAAACTAATCTGACTAAAACTAATATAAAACAATTTTTAAAAACCTAAACATGGCCGAATCTAATTTTCTACAGCAACTATAGGAAATTTTCAAACTATTGCAAAAAGAATCAACTAAAAATATTAAATAACTTAAAAGATATAGATTTTTCAAGATTGGAACTATTGTGTTTTGAAAACAGAAACTAAAATAAAACTAAAACAACTAACGCGCTAACGGGCCGAAACAGTGAGCGCTCTAAAACTATCTAACACACGAGCGATCTTTAACTGAAATGTAAACGGGCTAGCAGAATAAACCGATCGGGCCGGTCTAACTAAACCACAATTTAAAATAAACCGATCTAACCCGTAACTAAAACTGATCTATATAAAATAAAACGATACCCCTTCGGAATCTAATCTAGATCCTAGGTTTCAGATTAAACGGTGAGGGGAGGTGGCGGCTTACTGCAGCGGGGGTCGACGGCGACAGAGGGTGGCGAAGGTCGGCGTCGAGCGGGGTGGGGTCTCCGGCAATCGGAGAAGGTGGCAAAGACGTCGGGCGGATGCGGCGGAGCGAGGCAGAGGTGGTGGTGGAGTTGTTGGAGCTCGGGGACGGCACGGACATCGAGGCGTGGCGAAAACAGAGCCCGGTGCTCTGCAGCTCCAGCGACGGGCGGTGATGCTCAAGGCGGCGGCTCCGGCGATCCCTGGACGGAGAAAGGATGTCAGGGAGGTGCGCGCGGTTGAGGGGTTTTGGCTGAGAAGATTTGAGGGCAGGGGGTCCTCACCGGAGTCGGAACAGCCGGCGGACTGCGGCGGTCGACGGCGAGATCCAAAGGAGGAGGGCGTGAGCTGCGGTGTGTTTTGGGCTAGGGTTTTAGGGGAATTCGGAAGAGGAGGGGTAGGGCTATTTATAGGGCATCAACTTGGAGCAGGGGGCGACTTGGGATCGTGATCCCGTTGAATTCGGACGCGGCGGCGGCGTCGAACGCGCTCTGGCGCGGCATAGCGTGGCGAGGAGGAAAGAGATGAGGTGGGACCTGCGCGTAGGTGAGAGAGGGAGAGGAGGGTTCGGTCAGGCGACCGAAGCGGAGGAGGTGGCTCGGGCGTGTGCCGCGCTGGGCTGGCGTCCTTGGCGCTGGTTGGGCTGCGGCCTTGCTGGCTGGGCCGCCGGCCGGGCCAGCTCGGGGCTTTTTTTAATTAAGGCAGAGAGAGAAAACTAAAAATATAAGAGAATACTATAATACTTTTATATAGGACATATATATATATATCAAATTTTTTAGGGGAATTAATCCTACAACATGGACATTTTTCCAGAGGCAAAACACAAACAAAAAAACATTTTTTACAATTCCAAATAAAAATTCAAATTTGAATTCAAACCTTTTGGCAATATTTTCTTCTGACATTTTTTTCTTTGGAGTGTCATGTTTACTCCTCTCATACTTTTGCTCAAGTATTTGTCAGGGATAACTTTCAATTGCCAAGGTGAATCCAACTCAAACAACAACTCAAATGCCTCTGGAAAAAATATCCAAATGCCACCCAATTCAAACAAAATGCATAGATGCTTAACTAATATTTGTAAAACATTCCAAATTGAAAATTTGGGATGTTACAACTAGATTATTGACTCTAGTAAACCCTTTGGGTGTTGGTCACATGTCGATGTGAACTACGGGTGTTAATCACATGGTGATGTGAACTATTGATGTTAAATCACATGGCGATGTGAACTAGATTATTGACTCTAGTGCAAGTGGGAGACTAAAGGAAATATGCCCTAGAGGCAATAATAAAGTTATTATTTATTTCCTTATATCATGATAAATGTTTATTATTCATGCTACAATTGTATTAACCGGAAACATAATACATGTGTGAATACATAGACAAACAAAGTGTCACTAGTATGCCTCTACTTGACTAGCTCGTTGATCAAAGATGGTTATGTTTCCTAACCATAGACATGCGTTGTCATTTGATTAATGGGATCACATCATTAGGAGAATGATGTGATTGACTTGACCCATTCCGTTAGCATAGCACTTGATCGTTTAGTTTGTTGTTATTGCTTTCTTCATGACTTATACATGTCCCTATGACTATGAGATTATGCAACTCTCATTTACCGGAGGAACACTTTGTGTTCCACCAAACATCACAACGTAACTGGGTGATTATAAATGTGCTCTACAGGTGTCTCCGAAGGTACTTGTTGGGTTGGCGTATTTTGAGATTAGGATTTGTCACTCCGATTGTCGGAGAGGTATCACTGGGCCCTCTGGTAATGCACATCACTGAAGCCTTCCAAGCATTGCAAATAATGAGTTAGTTGCAGGATGATGTATTACGGAACGAGTAAAGAGACTTGCCGATAACGAGATTGAACTAGGTATTGAGATACCGATGATCGAATCTCGGGCAAGTAACATACCGATGACAAAGGGAACAACATATGTTGTTATACGGTCTGACCGATAAAGATCTTCGTAGAATATGTGGGAGCCAATATGAGCATCCAGGTTCCGCTATTGGTTATTGACCGGAAACGTGTCTCGGTCATGTCTACATTGTTCTCGAACCCGTAGGGTCCGCACGCTTAAGGTTTTGATGACAGTTATATTATGAGTTTATGAGTTTTGATGTACTGAAGGAGTTCGGAGTCCCGGATGAGATCGGGGACATGACGAGGAGTCTCGAAATGGTCGAGACGTAAAGATCGATATATTGGACGACAATATTCGGACATCGGAAAGGTTCCGAGTGATTCGGGTATTTTTCGGAGTACTGGAGAGTTACGGGAATACGTATTGGGCCTTATTGGGCCATACGGGAAAGAAGGAAAAGGGTCTCAAGGGTGGCCGCACCCCTCCCCTTGGTCTGGTCTGAATTGGACTAGGGAAGGGGGGCACCCCCTTCCTTCCTTCTCCTTTTCCCTTCCTCTTTTCCTATTCCATATGGGAGGTGGAATCCTACTAGGACTAGGGAGTCCTAGTAGGACTCCACACTTGGCGCGCCCCCTCCTAGGGCTGGCCTCCTCCTCCCTTGCTCCTTTATATACGGGTGCATGGGGCACCCCAAAGACACAACAATTGATCATTGATCTCTTAGCCGTGTGCGGTGCCCCCTTCCACCATAATCCTCGATAATATTGTAGCGCTGCTTAGGCAAAGCCCTGCGACGGTAGAACATCAAGATCGTCACCACGCCGTCGTGCTGACGGAACTCTTCCCCGACATTCTGCTGGATCGGAGTCCGGGATCGTCTTCGAGCGGAACGTGTGCTAGAAGTCGGAGGTGCCGTAGTTTCGGTGCTTGATCGGTCGGGCCGTGAAGACGTACGACTACATCAACCGCGTTGTGCTAACGCTTCCGCTTTCGGTCTACGAGGGTACATAGACAACACTCTCCTCTCTCGTTGCTATGCATCACCATGATCTTGCGTGTGCGTAGGAAATTTTTTGAAATTACTACGTTCCCCAACTGTGGCATCCGAGCCTAGGTTTTATGCGTTGATGTTATGCATGAGTAGAACACAAGTGAGTTGTGGGCGATATAAGTCATACTGCTAACCAGCATGTCATACTTTGGTTCGGCGGTATTGTTGGATGAAGCGGTCCGGACCGACATTACGCGTACGCTTATGCGAGACTGGTTCTACCGACGTGCTTTGCACACAGGTGGCTGGCGGGTGTCAGTTTCTCCAACTTTAGTTGAACCGAGTGTGGCTACGCCCGGTCCTTGCAAAGGTTAAAACAGCACCAACTTGACAAACTATCATTGTGGTTTTGATGCGTAGGTAAGAACGATTCTTGCTAAGCCCGTAGCAGCCACATAAAACTTGCAACAACAAAGTAGAGGACGTCTAACTTGTTTTTGCAGGGCATGTTGTGATGTGATATGGTCAAGACATGATGCTAAATTTTATTGTATGAGATGATCATGTTTTGTAACCGAGTTCTCGGCAACTGGCAGGAGCCATATGGTTGTCACTTTATTGTATGCAATGCAATCGCGCTGTAATGCTTTACTTTATCACTAAGCGGTAGCAATAGTCGTGGAAGCATAAGATTGGCGAGACGACAACGATGCTACGATGGAGATCAAGGTGTCAAGCCGGTGACGATGGTGATCATGACGGTACTTTGAAGATGGAGATCACAAGTACAAGATGATGATGGCCCTATCATGTCACTTATATTGATTACATGTGATGTTTATCTTTTATGCATCTTATCTTGCTTTGATTGGCGGTAGCATTATAAGATGATCCCTCACTAAATTATCAAAGTATAAGTGTTCTCCCTGAGTATGCACTGTTGCGAAAGTTCTTTGTGCTGAGACACCACGTGATGATCGGGTGTGATAGGCTCTACGTTCAAATACAACGGGTGCAAAACAGTTGCACATGCGGAATACTCAGGTTAAACTTGACGAGCCTAGCATATAACAGATATGGCCTTGGAACACAGAGACCGAAAGGTCGAGCGTGGATCATATAGTAGATATGATCAACATAGTGATGTTCATCATTGAAACTACTCCATCTCACGTGATGATCGGACATGGTTTAGTTGACTTGGATCACGTGATCACTTAGAGGATTAGAGGGATGTCTATCTAAGTGGGAGTTCTTAAGTAATATGATTAATTGAACTTTAATTTATCATGAACTTAGTCCTGGTAGTATTAGCATATCTATGTTGTAGATCAATAGCTCGCGTTTAGCTCCCTGTTTTATTTTTGATATGTTCCTAGAGAAAACTAAGTTGAAAGATGTTAGTAGCAATGATGCGGATTGGATCCGTGATCTGAGGTTTATCCTCATTGCTGCACAGAAGAATTATGTCTTTGATGCACCGCTAGGTGACAAACCTATTGCGGGAGCAGATACAGATGTTATCAACATTTGGCTAGCTCAATATGATGACTACTTGATAGTTTAGTGCACCATGCTTAAACGGCTTAGAATCGGGACTTCAAAGACGTTTTGAACGTCATGGACCATATGAGATGTTCCAGGAGTTGAAGTTAATATTTCAAGAAAATACCCGAGTTGAGAGATATGAAGTCTCCAACAAGTTCTATAGCTAAAAGATGGAGGAGAATAGCTCAAGCAGTGAGCATGTGCTCAGATTGTCTGGGTACTACAATCGCTTGAATCAAGTGGGAGTTAATCTTCGAGATAAAATAGTGATTGACAAAATTCTCTAGTCACCATCACCAAGTTAGTAGAACTTCGTGATGAACTATGATATGCAAGGGATAACAGAAATGATTCCCAAGCTCTTCGTAATGCTGAAATCGACGAAGGTAGAAATCAAGAAAAATATCAAGTGTTGATGGTAGACAAGACCACTAGTTTCAAGAAAAGGGCAAAGGGAAGAAGGGGAACTTCAAAAAGAATGGCAAGCCAGTTGCTGCTCAAGTGGAGAAGCCCAAGTCTGGTCCTAAGCCTGAGACTAAGTGCTTCTACTGCAAAGGGACTGGTCACTGGAAGTGGAACTTCCCCAAGTATTTGGCGGATAAGAAGGATGGCAAAGTGAACAAAGGTATATTTGATATACAGATTATTGATGTGTATTTTACTAGTGTTCGTAGCAACCCCTCGGTATTTGATACTGGTTCAGTTGCTAAGAGTAATAACTCGAAACGGGAGTTGCAGAATGAACATAGACTAGTTAAGGGTGAAGTGACGATGTGTGTTGGAAGTGGTTCCAAGATTGATATGATCATCATCGCACACTCCCTATACTTTTGGGATTAGTGTTGAACCTAAATAAGTGTTATTTGGTGTTTGCGTTCAGCATGAATATGATTTGATTATGTTTATTGCAATACGGTTATTCATTTAAGTAAGAGAATAAATTGTTGTTCTGCTTACATGAATAAAACCTTATATGGTTACACACCCAATGAAAATGGTTCATTGGATCTCGATCGTAATGATACACATATTCATAATATTGAAACCAAAAGATGCAAAGTTAATAATGATGGTGCAATTTATTTGTGGCACTGCCGTTTAGGTCATATTGGTGTAAAGCGCATGAAGAAAATCCATGCTGATGGGCTTTTGGAGTCACTTGATTATGAATCAGTTGATGCTTGCGAACCATGCCTCATGGGCAAGATGACTAAGACTCCGTTCTCGGAACAATGGAGCAAGCAACAGATTTGTTGGAAATCATACATACTGATGTATGTGGTCCGATGAATATTGAGGCTCGTGGCATGTATCATTATTTTCTGATCTTCACAGATGATTTGAGCAAATATGAGTATATCTACTTGATGAACCACAAGTCTGAAACATTTGAAAAGTTCAAAGAATTTCAGAGTGAAGTGGAGAATCATCGTAACAAAAATAAAAGTTTCTACGATATGATCGCAGAAGTAAAATATTTGAGTTACGAGCTTGGCCTTCAGTTAAAAACAATGTGAAATAGTTTCACTACTCACGCCACCTGGAACACCATAGCATAATGGTGTGTCTGAACATCATAACCGTACTTTATTAGATATGGTGCGATCTATGATGTCTCTTACCGATCTACCACTATCGTTTTGGGGTTATGCATTAGAGACAGCTGCATTCACGTTAAATAGGGCACCATCTAAATCCGTTGAGACGACACTGTATGAACTATGGTTTGGCAAGAAACCTAAGCTGTCGTTTCTTAAAGTTTGAGGTTGCAATACTTATGTGAAAAAGTTTCAACCTGATAAGCTCTAACCCAAATCGGAGAAGTGCGTCTTCATAGGATACCCAAAAGAAAATGTTGGGTACACCTTCTATCACACCTTAAAGAACGTGTGCTACAACTCAGAGGTGCCGTAGTTTCGGTGCTTGATCGGTTGGGCCGTGAAGACATACGACTACATCAACCGCGTTGTGCTAACGCTTCCACTTTCGGTCTACGAGGGTACGCAGACAACACTCTCCTCTCTCGTTGCTATGCATCACCATGATCTTGCGTGTGCGTAGGAAATTTTTTGAAATTACTACGTTCCCCAACATATCCATCATCAACAACTCCACCTTCTTCACCAACAAAGGAGACATAACCACATGGGTATGGGCACTCCCCTTGGCAACTGCCAAGCTTGGGGGAGTGCCCCGGTATCGTATCACCATCACTTAAATCTTTACCATTTTTCTTAGTTCGATCCTTTTGGTATTATCTTGATCTAGTAGAATAAAGTTTATGGAATGATCTAGTTTTGAGTTTTGCTTTTATAATTCTTCTATGTAATCGAGTCCGTGAGCTATATAATAAAGATTAGTGTTGAGTAAAGGGCTTGATTCTTTTGCCATGATCTTAAGTGAATAAAAGAAAAAGAGAAAGAAATAAAAAGAAACAAAGAGATCATGTGAGTCTTATTGAGAGTAATGAGCTCACAAAGAAAAAGTATGATGAATAAAAGTTGTTGAGGGTTGACAAACATAGTTTTGGTCAACGTTGCAATTAATAGGAAGTAATAAAGAAAGAGAGGTCTTCACATATAGATATACTATCTTGGACATCTTTTATGATTGTAAGCACTCACTAAAATATGACATGTTAAAAGAGTTGATGTTGGACAAGGAAGACAACATAATGGGTTATGTTTTCTTACATCTGAGATAAATTATATTGTCATGGATCATCCAACATGGTTGAACTTGCCTTTCCCCCTCGTGCTAGCCAAATTCATCGCACCAAGTAGAGATACTACTTGTGCTTCCAAATACCCTTAAACCAGTTTTGCCATCAGAGTCCACTATACCTACCTATGGATTGAGTAAGATCCTCTAACTAAGTTGTCATCGGTGCAAGCAATAAAAATTGCTCTCTAAATATGTATGACTTATTAGCGTGGGAGAAATAAGCTTTATACGATCATGTGATATGGAAGAAATAAAAGCGACAGACTGCATAATAAAGGTCCATATTACAAGTGGCAATATAAAGTGACGTTCTTTCGCATTAAGATTTTGTGCATCCAACTATAAAAGCGCATGACAACCTCTGCTTCCCTCTGCGACGGGCTTATCTTTTACTTGTATCTCCTACATTGCATAAGAGTCATGGTGATCTTCACCCTTCCTTTTTACATTTTATCCTTTGGCAAGCACAGTATGTTGGAAAGATCCTGGTATATATGGCTAATTGGATGTGAGTTTTCTTGAACTATTACTGTTGACATTACCCTTGAGGTAAAACGTTGGGAGGCAAAACTATAAGCCCCTATCTTTCTATGTGTTCAATTAAAACTCCATACGCATAAGTATTGCATGAGTGTCAGCAATTGTGGAAGATTATATGATAGTTGAGTATGTGGACTTGCTGAAAAGCTCTTATATATTGACTCTTTCCTATGTTATGATAAATTGCAATTGCTCCAATGACTGAGATTATAGTTTGTTAGTTTTCAATGAAGTTTACGACTCATACTTGAAATTGTGATTGAATTATTACTCTAGCATAAGAAATCATATGACAAGAATTATATAAGGTGCTATTCTAAGAATGATCATGATGCCCAAATGTCCGTATTTTATTTTTATCGACACCTCTATCTCTAGACATGTGGACATATTTTTCGATTTCGGCTTTTCGCGTGAGGACAAGCGAGGTCTAAGCTTGGGGCAGTTGATACGTCCATTTTGGATCATGCTTTTATATTGATATTTATTGCATTAGGGGCTGTTATTACACATTATGTCACAATACTTATGCCTATTCTCTCTTATTCTACAACGTTTACATGAAGATGGAGAGTGCCGACAGCTGGGATTCTAGGCTAGAAAAGGAGCAAATATTAGAGACCTATTCTGCATAGCTCCAAAAGTCCTGAAACTTCATGGAAGACGTTTTCAGAATATATAAAAAATACTCAGCGGAAGAAACTCACCAGGGGGGCCACACCCTGCCCACGAGGGTGGGGGCGCGCCCTACCCCCTAGGTGCGCCCCCTACCTCGTGGGCCCCCTGGTGGCCCTCCGGTCGCCATCTTCTGCTATATGAAGTCTTTCAATGGGAAAAAATCATAATCCATCTTCTCGGACAAAACTCCGCCGCCACGAGGCGGAACCAATCTAGGGCTCTGGCGGAGCTGTTTTGCCGGTGAAACTTCCCCCCTAGAGGGGAAATCATCTCCATCGTCATCACCAACGCTCCTCTCATCGGGAGAGGGCAATCTCCATTAACATCTTCATCAGCACCATCTCCTCTCAAAACCCTAGTTCATCTCTTGTATCCAATTCTTGTCTCCAAGTCCGGGATTGGTGCTAGTAGGTTGCTAGTAGTGTTAATTACTCCTTGTAGTTGATGCTAGTTGGTTTAATTGGTGGAAGATCATATGTTTAGATCCTATATGCATATTAATGCCCCTCTGATTATGAACATGTTTATGCTTTGTGAGTAGTTACTTTTGTTCCTGAGGACATGGGAGAAGTCTTTCTATTAGTAGTCATGTGAATTTGGTATTCGTTCGATATTTTGATGAGATGTATGTTGTCTCTCCTCTAGTGGTGTTATGTGAATGTCGACTACATGACACTTCACCATTGTTTGGTCCTAGAGGAAGGCATTAGGGAGTAATAAATAGATGATGGGTTGCTACAGTGACAGAAGCTTAAACCCTAGTTTATGCGTTGCTTCGTAAGGGGCTGATTTGGATCCATATGTTTCATGCTATGGTTAGGTTTACCATAATACTTTTGTTGTAGTTGCGGATGCTTGCAATAGAGGTTAATCATAAGTGGGATGCTTGTCCAAGTAAGGGCAGTACCCATGCACCGGTCCACCCACATACCAAATTATCAAAGTACCGAACGTGAATCATATGAGCGTGATGAAAACTAGCTTGACGATATTCCCATGTGTCCTCGGGAGCGCTTTTCTCTATATAAGAGTTTGTCCAGGCTTGTCCTTTGCTACAAAAAGGATTGGGCCACCTTGCTGCACTTTATTTACTTTTGTTACTTGTTGGTCGTTACAAATTATCCAATCACAAAACTATTTGTTACCACTTATTTCAGTACTTGTAGAGAATACCTTGCTGGAAACCGCTTTTCATTTCCTTCTGCTCCTCATTGGGTTCGACACTCTTACTTATCGAAAGGACTACGATAGATCCCCTATACTTGTGGGCCATCACCCACTAAGGTAGATGAAGCATTTCTGGAGCCTGAGTGGATTCAAGCTATGCAAGAGGAATTACATCAATTCGAGCTCAACAACGTCTGGGAACTGGTCAAATGTCCAGATCCTCGCAAGCACAATATCATTAGCACAAAGTGGATCTACCGCAACAAGCAGGATGAAAATGGCCTTGTGGTGAGGAATAGGGCAGAACTTGTAGCGCAAGGCTACACACAGGTTGAAGGACTTGACTTCGATGAAACGTTTGCACATGTTGCTAAACTTGAAGCTATTCACATATTACTTGCTTATGCTAAAGATCATGATATCATCTTATATCAAATGGATGTGAAAAGTGTATTCCTCAATGGTAAGCTTGAGGAAGAAGTATATGTTGCTCAACCCCTAGGTTTTGAAGATCCAAAGCATCCCGACAAAGTCTTCAGACTCAATAAGGCCCTCTTTGGCCTCAAGCAGGCCCCTCGGGCGTGGTATGATACTTTGAAGGAATTCCTCATGAAGAAAGGCTTCAAACCCGATTCACTTGACCCAACTCTTTTCACTAAATCTTATGACAGTGAATTCTTTGTGTGCCAAATATATGTTGATGATATCATTTTCGGTTGTACTGACCAACATTACAGTGATGAATTTGCCTATATGATGAGTGAAGAATATCAAGTGTCTATGATGGGAGAATTGAAATTCTTCTTAGGTCTTTAGATACGTCAACAACGAAATGGTATATTCATATCTCAGGAGAAATACCTCAAGGATGTACTGAGAAAATTCGTCATGCAAGATTGCAAAGGAGTCAAAATCCCTATGCCCACAAATGGCCATCTATGCACTGATGAAAATGGTATTGACTTCGATCAAAAGGTATATCGCTCCATGATTGGTTCTTTGTTGTATTTATGTGCATCTAGGCCAGATATTATGCTTAGTATTTGCAAGTGTGCCCAATTTCAAGCTACACCGAAGGAATCACACCATAAGGCTGTGAAGCATATTCTTCGATTTCTAGCTCACACACCAACACTTGGATTATGGTATCCCAAGGGCTCGGCTTTTGATCTCATTGGACATTCAGACTCTGACTATGCTGGTGATTGTGTGGACCGCAAGTCAACATCTGGCACATGCCATTTCCTCGGACGATCCTTGGTCTGTTGGTCTTCGAAGAAACAAAACTGCGTATCACTGTCTACTGCTGAAGCTGAGTACATTGCTGCTGGTTCTTGCTGTGCTCAATTGTGGATGAAACAAACCCTCAAGGACTACGACGTCAACATGAAGAATGTACCTCTCTATTGTGACAATGAGAGTGCCATCAAGATTTCTCATAACCCAGTTCAACAGTCGAAGACAAAGCACATTCAGATTCATCATCATTTTCTTCATGATCATGTGTTGAAGGGCGACATCTCTATTGAGCATGTGAAGACTGAAGAACAGCTAGCCGATATCTTCACTAAGCCCTTGGATGAGAAGAGATTTAGCAAGTTGAGGTGTGAGCTAAATATCCTAGAATCTTCAAATGTCCTTTAAAAAGGACACACATCCTAACACTTATGCAAAATTGATGACTTCGATGTGCAACACACAAAGTAACGTTTTTCTTCAATCAATGAAGATAACCCTCTAAGTGTGAAGAAATTAATGAAGAATTTGATTCTCAGAACCCTACAACAATTGTACGCGGTGTCTGAAATCATCATTCTTATACGGTGGGTCACACCACCACCAAAAGTTGAAAAATCCTAAATCTGAGTTTTTCCTCACTTTGAAATTCCTCAGTTGTTCTTCAACTTTGCATTTTCTTCATTAGTCATTTTTCTTCAACAGCACTATTCTAATCCCAGGATTAGAATAGTTATTTGGATCACAACGCCCAATATAGAGCCTGATTAGGTGTTCCCGAGAAAAAAAACCTAGCTCGCCCCACAACTCCCCCGACGGGCCGACCCACCTGCCCATCTCCCCACGACCTTCCCACGAGCCACCCCACGGTCTTCCCCCGATCCCGCCGCGGCCTCCTCCCGGCGCATCGCCCCCGCCCCCGCCTCCTTCCGACGTGCCGCCGTCCCTGGCTTCTCCACCGCGCCACAGCCCCCCCCCCACCACGTCCACCTTCTTCCGCCACCCGCATTGACCGCCCCCGCCCCCGAAACCGGTCGCCGCGCAGCCTCCTCCACTGTAACAGGCTGCCGCGCCGCCTCCGCCCATGGATCCGGTTAGGGCGCCGCCTCCGCCCCAGGATCTAGCCACTGTGTTGCTTCCTCTCCCCGTATCCGGCCTCCACGACACCTCCTACCTCAGACCCACCTACGAGACAGCTCCTGCCGTGCGCGCCTCCCCAAACAACCCGCTGCTGCGCGCACCCTTCTCGGAAATCTCACAGCCGCGTGCGCCCTCCCCAGATCCCCTGCCTAGCCGGATCCCGCTTTGGCTGCCGCAAGCCTCCACGGATCCCGTCAGCGCCCTCCCTTCGGCGTGCCCCTAGATCCCTCCGTCACATCCTGCAGCCATGCCCCTATCCCCCCACCGCTGCTAGCCATCACGGCGCACACCAGATTCGCCCGCCGCCACGGACAGCCACCTAGCAGTGTTCAATTATTCTGATTTCTTGCAGCAGTTCAATGTCTAATACACAAGAAGAAGAAACTAACAGTAGGTTGCAAATGTTTTGTTTTGTGATTTTCGTAGACTTGCAGGAATTTAGATGTTTGCAAGTCAAACATAGTTCTCTTTGCTTCTGTTGATTTTCTTGGCTCATCAGGATTGTGCTCTTCGGCAGGTCAAAATAGAGTTCTCGTGGAAGGTCAAACAAATATGCTTTGGCAGGTCAAACAGAGTTCTCGTGGCAGGTCAAACAAAGATGCTTTGGCAGGTCAGAGTTCTCGTGGCAGGTCAAACAAAGATACCCGTGGAGCCGTTTCTGCTAGTCGCCATCCCCATCTGCCACACATTATGTTCCTGTTATCGTGACGCATTTTTTTGATGTGCTATCGGATGCATAATTATCACTTTATGCGTTTGTATTTCCCGACAGGTTTCTACATGCATTTCGTGGTGATGGATATAGATTCTTTCTTTGTTTATATAGAAGTTCAAAATGAATAAAAATGACGGTTCAATGTTTATTGAAAGCCACTTTGGTAAAATCTACTAGGTCTGAGATTCCCATGTGCAGAAAATGTTGGTAGGAAAGGTGCCCATGAACAATGTGAAAAATGTTGTTTCAGATGAATCAGTGTTTTTGATTGATTTATGTTATAGTGTGTGGTTTGAAGTTCATGTTCTCAAGATCGTGAAATTCAAAAAAATATACCTGAGAAAAGTTCAGTAAGAGCTTTCTTTGAGTAGTGCTTCAAACATATTATTTGCTCATCGTGTTAATAGGGTCGTGGCCCGGGAAGTTCAAACTGTTTGTGGAAAAAAATGTTGGTTTCAAACAAGATAAACAAATCCAACATATGAAACACCAGGATATGGTTGTTTTTTTAAATTCATTCTGCACATAAAAATGATCATTGGAGACATTGACATATTTGTCTTGTTATTTCTCACTAAGTTCATTTTTTAGGTGTTGGAAAATGTACAACAAAAGTTCAAGTTAAACTAAGAGGGTGATTCAGCGTTTATATAATAATCAAAAATTTCATAGAAAAAGATTAAGAAATATAATCAGGAAGTCCAAATTAAAAAGATGCAGAAGTTTGATGATTATAGAAAACTCAGATTTCCCTCGTTATTAAAGAATGGAAACAAGAAGTTCAAAAATAAGATAACAAAAAGTTCAACTTTTAAAAATAGAGCGCATCAAAATTTCATAGAAAAAAATTAAGAAAAATAAAACAAGGAAGTCCAAATTAAAAAGATGCAGAAGTTCTTATAAACACTCATAAACGAAAAATATGTTATTTTTAAAAACAACTCATAAACGAAAAAATGGTTGCTAGAAGTTCAAGTGCTCAGCGAGGAAAAGTTCAAAAACTTCTTGTGAGAGAGGTTCACCATGTATTTAGATGTCCAAAATACGTAAAATATGTTATTTTTTGTGTTTTAAAATAATTCTCTCAAACCAAAGAGAAGTTCAAAGTGATAACAACCGGAAGTTCACGTACTACATGGTGTGTATTTCATATAAGAAAAATACAAATAAGGTGAAACAGAGTGAAGTTTAAACAAACATGCCCCAGAAGTTCAACTACTTCACGCAGTGCAAAAAACGACACGTAAAAAAGAGTGAAGTTCAGACAGACATGTCTCAGAAGTTCAACTACTTCACGTAGTGCATTTCCGTTTCGCGATGAACACAGAAATCATGATCTCGCCATTTTCTGATTTACCTCAAAACGGCAGGAATATCATTTGTGTAAGTTCAAGTCCTCGGTCGGAAAAAGTTAAAAAAATTATTGTGAGAGAGGTTTGTACAAAAGGAATATCATTTGTGTAACACTGACAAATGGATGAGAAAATTACGAACAAAAAAACGTCGCAGAAGTTCAACGTGAAAATAGCAGGAAGTACAACTACTACGCTGAATGAATTTCGGATGAAATTTTTTTAAAACCGCCGCGAGTATGAAAAAATGATCAACACGGGAAAGTTGCATGTTTACAGCAGCTTTCCATCGGTATATCACTCGTTAAATTCCGGGGAGTGGATGGGAGAGCTACGAGTAGTGGATGGAGATCTGTGAGCAAAAAAAGCACGTCGAAAACAGAATGAAGTTCAGGTAGACATGCCGAGAAGTTCAGGTTCTTCACGCGGTGCATTTTTGAAGAATCGGTTTCGCGATAAAGGCAGAACGAATGATCTCGCCATTTTCGCAATTATTTGAAAACAGCTAGGAATCAGAGAAAACCATCAACATGAAAAAGTTTCACATTTTTCGTAGCTTTTCAACGGGAAATTATTTGCGCCTTTCCATTAAAGTTTGTAGAAAATACGGCGAAAATATGTTTTTCGCCATTTTTTAATCTGACTTAAAACCATAAAGAATTGGGAGAAACAATACATACCAAAAAGTTTCCCATTTGTTCAAGCTTTCCAACGTCATATCATTTGCTGCATTCGGACACACGGCTAAAAAATTAGCTCAAAAATACGAACTCGGTAGGACTTGGACCATTTTCTAAATTACTCTTAAACCATTCAAAATTAGAAAAAAACTTTCAAGATGAAAAAGTAGCGCATTTTCATAAGCATTCCAACGCCATATCATATGCCTCAATTGGATTAGCCGTTTAGAAATGACATCGAAAATACGAACTCAGCTGTTCGGTTTACAAAATTTTATGTTTTTTCAAATTACTCTTTAACCATAGGGAATTAGAGAAAACTTTCAACATGTGGAATGAGAGGTTTTGCAGCAGCTTTCCAACGCCATATTATATGCCTCATTTCGACAAACGGTTTAGAAATGCGATCGAAAATATGATTCACGTTTTTTTTTGGGAAGAAAAAACGGTTTTCAAAACTGCTCTTAAACCGCTTATATTTTGCCAAAATTTTAAGTTGGGTCATGATATTGGTGTCCATAGCTTTCCAACGGTATATCGCAAGCCCCATTTGGGCAATGTTAGCGGAAGTTAAACCTAGTACAAGGGGAAGTTCTACGTACTACTAGCGGGGCAGGTCAGGTTGTGATCAGAATATTATTCTGATCCCGTGATCAGAATAGTGTTTATGTGTGTGTGTGTGTGTGTGTGTGTGTGTGTGTGTGTGTGTGTGTGTGTGTGCGTATGAGTTTATGTCCTCTACAGCATTCACTTATTGCTAATTCTTTAAGTTGCTTGTTCTGCTAAGTGAATGTGATCGGACCCTTTCCCCCTCTATGCCAAACTCAACCTGGTCTATTCACAAATTCTTCATGTGCGTTCTATTTGAAACTCATTCAAAATCTTCACTTTGTCCTTGTCAGTTGAAGAAATTGCGAACGGAACTTTAAACTTATCTTATCTGAATTTCCGGCTTTTGCCGCTCAAACCGCTCCGCTTCCATAATATACTTATCCTATTCACCCACGATCGCACACGATCGTCACCTCTCAGTATGTGGGTGACACATGTCACGCGAATAAGAAGGGTCAGGGGCACGTTCGTCCAATTTCCTCGGGCGAGCAGTTTTTCACTTCGGCTATAAATACCCCTCTCCCTTCCTCACTTCATTTTTGCTCTGCTCGACCTCACTCCCTCGCTCGAGCTCTCAAACCCTAGCGTCGCTACTATTTCCATCATCATCGATGAGGAAGAGCTTCACTGCCACGACCTCGTCGCCGCCGTACTCACGCCGGCCGCGGATTTCTTCACTCTGCCGCCGCTGTAGCTGTCTTCCTCGGCCATGTTAGGGCATGGAAGATCTGAACCGATAAGCTTCAAATCTGCACTTCACAATTCGTCGTGTTCTTCGTCAAGGCGTTCCTCGAAGAAAAGTTGCATACCTCTTCAGAGAACTCAATTGTTCAAAACCCTCAGCTGAAGAAAATGGCAGATGCCAAGAAACCTCAGAAGGGAGGAAATAAACTGGAAGTCAACACAACTTTTGAGATCCCTGATGACATTTATAAGGATTATTGCACTCCTGATGAGGCCACACATGGAAAGGAGGACAAAAATCAGCGCAAGGTGCGCATACAAAGGATAGAGAGGAGATGGGCACGAGAATGGAGAAAATACAGATATGTCACTCCAAAATATATGGAGAAATTTCTCTTCACCCTCCTTGCCCAAGACCTCCATTGGCACCTGGCCAAGAAGCTGATCCCATTAGCCTCAAGCGCGGTGGGGACTATCCTGATGAATGGGCCAAGCGTCAAGCTAAGTTGGCCAGAGTAGCAAAAGAAGTAGTGAGGAAATTCAATGAAGACTCTGCTGCTGCTGCTGCCACTACTGAGGCCTCTCCTAGCAAGCCGAAGAAGGCCATGCCTAAGAAGCCCGCACATAAGCCTAGTGCTCCTTATTCTTCAATGCCCTCACGGCCAAGCTCCTCTGCAATGCCCTCAAGGCCAACGTCTACTAAGCCCTCACGGCCAATTCCTCAAGCCGCACCAGCTCCTTAAAAAGCCTCAGCTCCTCCTTCCAAGTCCTCGGCACCTGCACATCTCGCCTTGTGCCAAAGGACAAAAGGCATCTCTATTGCCTCAGGAGCCTCTGCAAGTTCATCAGCTCCTCTTCACTCTTCAACTGGCCCCACTCTATTGAAGACCAAGGCAACTGCAGGACGAGGCACTAGACCAAGTCCTCAAAAGAAGCAGGTCGCCTTCCAAGTACCGTCTGATGACGACGAAGCTGATGATGAAGAACTTGCTGAAATCGTCAGAGATAGGCAGCACAGGGCCGCTAGAGCCAAAGGAAGTAATGTGCCATTGATGCTAGACCCAAAGTTGATCCTCGACTTCATTGACTTGTGGCACAAGGACCCCAACACACCTCTGCCTGAGTTCAACCTCACTCCTGGTCAAAGTCATGTGCTGACTCATTTCATTGACGAAGAAAAATGGAAATATGAACAGGGGAGGAAGGTGAAGAAAGCGCAGTACAAGAAAGAGCGCTTTCTGAAGCAAAACTTCTTGAAGCTTTCACCTGAAGAACTTGTTGCTCTGCAATCAGACATCAAGAAACTGAGTGACGAATTTGATCGCTACTATGCTAACCGGCTTGGAGCCAAAGTCGGATTTGTAAATATACCTGAAAAGTTTACTGCCAATGTTGTTGCCCCTACGCAACAAGAAATTCCTCAGGCTGAAGCATCTGCTCAGCCTACTAAAGAAAATGCCAGCACCACTGCTGATACTTAAGCTGCTGAAGAAAATGCTAGTACCAGGGCTGATGACTGCATTCTAGCCGCTGATGAAACTGCTAGGGCAACCACTAGTGTTGCACCTGAAGAGATTGCCAAGCCAGCTGAAGCTTCAACCGATGTGCCTGAAGAAATTGCTTATACCAGGGCAACTGCATCAGTTGTGCCTGAAGAAATGGAACCAATTTCCTCTGCTCCTCCTGCACCTGCACCAAATCCAATTCTTCCTTCTGCATCAGAAGCTAAGAAGACCAAGGCTGCGGAGCATGCAGCTGTGAAGAAAAGGAAAGCATCAACTTCATCAGACTCTTTAGCTCCGAAGAAGATGAAGAAATTGACCAGCTCGTTTGAAAATCCTATTGATGCTGTTCCGATCTCAAGCATGCCATCAAAGGAACTCATTCCTTTTGATGAAGAATACGTGATCCCAAGCGGATCCGATGAAGACATTCCTTCTGCTGCTTCCTTAGAGCAGTTGGATAAAGAAATTGAAGTGAATGCAATCCCTTAAACCCCAGTTGTTTCATCGCCCATGCCTCAGTTTACTGCTGAAGAGGTCGGCGTTGAAGAAATTAGTGGAGAAGATGAGGATGTGGACATTGGGTGCACAACGCCAGTTCTGAATGATGACTTTTGGGAAAGTCAACACCCCAATTCTCCGTTGTTCACTCCTCTGCAACAAATTCCTCTGTCCCCAGTGACTACTGAAGTTTAAATGGGTTCTGAAGAATGATGTCTACTACACAACCTTCTTCTTGTAGACGTTGTTGGGCCTCCAAGTGCAGAGGTTTGTAGGACAGTAGCAAATTTCCCTCAAGTGGATGACCTAAGGTTTATCAATCCGTGGGAGGCGTAGGATGAAGATGGTCTCTCTCAAGCAACCCTGCAACCAAATAACAAAGAGTCTCTTGTCTCCCCAACACACCCAATACAATGGTAAATTATATAGGTGCACTAGTTCAGCGAAGAGATGGTGATACAAGTGCATTATGGATAGTAGATAATGGTTTTTGTAATCTGAAAATATAAAAGCAACAAGGTAACTAATCATAAAGGTGAGCGAATACGGTATTGCAATGTGTTGAAACAAGGCCTAGGGTTCATACTTAATTTCACTAGTGCAAGTTCTCTCAACAATAATAACATAATTGGATCATATAAATATCCCTCAACATGCAACAAAGAGTCACTCCAAAGTCACTAATAGCGGAGAACAAACGAAGAGATTATGGTAAGGTACGAAACCACCTCAAAGTTATCCTTTCTGATCGATCTATTCAAGAGTTCGTAGTAAAATAACATGAAGCTATTCTTTCCGTTCAATTTATCATAGAGTTCGTACTAGAATAACACCTTAAGACACAAATCAACCAAAATCCTAATGTCACCTGCTACCTCTTGAGCACTGCGCTGGATTTCCCCGAAGAGGAGAGGATGATGCCGCAAAGTAGCGTAAGTATTTCCCTTAGTTTTTGGAACCAAGGAATCAATCCAGTAGGAGGCTACGCTCGAGTCCCTTGTACCTACACAAAAACAATAGCTCAACGCAACCAACGCGCTTAGGGGTTGTCAATCCCTTCACGGTCACTTACGAAAGTGAGATCTGATAAAGATGATAAATAATATTTTTGGTATTTTTGGTATAGAGATGCAAAGTGAAAAGTAAAAGGCAAAGTAAAAGCAAAGCAATAATAAAGTGATGGAGATTAATATGATGAGAAAGAGACCGGGGGGCCATAGGTTTCACTAGTGGCTTCTCTCAAGAGCATAAGTATTCTACTGTGGGTGAACAAATTACTGTTGAGCAATTGACAGAATTGAGCATAGTTATGAGAATATCTAGGTGTGATCATGTATATAGGCATCACGTCCGAGACAAGTAGACCGACTCCTGCCTGCATCTACTACTATTACTCCACTCATCGACCGCTATCCATCATGCATCTAGAGTATTAAGTTAAAAATAGAGTAACGCCTTAAGCAAGATGACATGATGTAGAGGGATAGTTTCATGCAATATGATAAAAAAACCATCTTGTTATCCTCGATGGCAACAATACAATACGTGCCTTGCTGCCCCTTCTATCACTGGGAAAGGACACCGCAAGATCGAACCCAAAGCTAAGCACTTCTCCCATGGCAAGAACAACCAATCTAGTAGGCCAAACCAAACTGATAATTCGAAGAGACTTGCAAAGATAACAAATCATACATAAAAGAATTCAGAGAAGATTCAAATATTATTCATAGATAGACTTGATCATAAACCCACAATTCATCGGTCTCAACAAACACACGACAAAAAGAAGATTACATCGAATAGATCTCCACAAGAGAGGGGGAGAACATTGTATTGAGATCCAAAAAGAGAGAAGAAGCCATCTAGCTACTAACTATGGACCCGTAGGTCTGAGGTGAACTACTCACACTTCATCGGAGAGGCTTGGATGATGATGTAGAAGCCCTCCGTGATCGATTCCCCTTCCGGCGGAGCTCTGGAACAGGCCCCAAGATGGGATCTCGTGGATACAAAAATTTGCGGCGATGGAATTAGGTTTTTGGCTCCGTATATGATCGTTTGGGGGTATGTAGGTATATATAGGAGGAAGAAGTACGTCAGTGGAGCTTCGAGGGGCCCACGAGGCAGGGGGTGCGCCCTAGGGGGGCGCCCTCCACCCTCGTGACCGCCTCGTGGCTTTCTTGACGGAGGGTCCAAGTCTCCTGGGTCTTATCTGATGAGAAAATCACGTTCCCGAAGGTTTCATTCCATTTGGACTTCGTTTGATATTCTGTTTCTCAGGCAAAAAAATAGCAATTCTGGGATGGGCCTCCGGTTAATAGGTTAGTCCCAAAAATAATATAAAAGTGGAAAATAAAGCCCAATATAGTCCAAAACATTAGATAATATAGCATGGAGGAATCAAAAATTATAGATACGTTGGAGACGTATCAACCATCCCCAAGCTTAATTCCTGCTCGTCCTCGAGTAGGTAAATGATAAAAATAGAATTTTTGATGCGGAGTGCTACTTGGCATAATTTCAATGTAAATCTTCTTAATTATGGTATGAATATTCATATCCACAAGATTCAAGACAAAAGTTCATGTTGACATAAAAATAATAATATTTCAACCATACTAACAAAGCAATTATGTCTTCTCAAAATAACATGGCCAAAGAAAGCTATCCCTACAAAATCATATAGACTAGCTATGCTCTATCTTCACCACACAAAGTATTTAAATCATGCACAACCCTGATGACAAGCCAAGCAATTCTGGGCTGGGCCTCCGGTTAATAGGTTAGTCCCAAAAATAATATAAAAGTGGAAAATAAAGCCTAATATAGTCCAAAACAGTAGATAATATAGCATGGAGCAATCAAAAATTATAGATACGTTGGAGACGTATCATCACCTAGATACTCCAATGTCACCTCAAGTATCCATGGTCTGATTATACGATATGCATCACACAATCTTAGATTCATCTATTCAACCAACACAAAGTACCTCAACAAGTGCCCCAAAGTTTGTACCGGAGAGTCAAGACGAAAACGTGTGCGAACCCCTATGCATAAGTTCACGAGGTCACGGAACTCGCAAGTTGATCACCAAAACATACATCAAGTGGATCACATGATATCCCATTGTCACCACAGATAAGCACGTGTAAGACATACATCAAGTGTTCTGAAATCCTTAAAGACTCAATCCAATAAGACAACTTCAAAGGGAAAACTCAATTCATCACAAGAGAGGAGAGGGGGAGAAACATCATAACATCGAACTATAATAGCAAAGCTCGCGATACATCAAGATCGTATCACCTCAAGAACACGAGAGAGAGAGAGAGAGAGAGATCAAACACATAGCTACTGGTACATACCCTCATCCCCGAGGGAGAACTACTCCCTCCTCGTCATGGAGAGCACCGGGATGATGAAGATGGCCACCGGAGAGGGATTCCCCCCTCCGGCAGGGTGCCAGAATGGGTCTAGATTGGTTTTCGGTGGCTACGGAGGCTTCTGGCAGCAGAACTCCCGATCTATTCTGCTCCTCGAAGTTTTTAGGGTATATGGATATATATATATAGGAGGAAGAAGTACATCAGTGGATCTCCGGGCTGTCCACGAGGCAGGGGGCGCGCCCAGGGGGTGGGCGTGCCCCCCAACCTCATGGGCAGCCCGGGACTCTTCTAGTCCATCTCCGATACTCCGTGGGCTTCTTCTGGTCCAAAAATAAGTTGAGTGAAGTTTCAGGTCAATTGGACTCCGTTTGATTTTCCTTTTCTGCGATACTCTAAAACAAGGAAAAAACATAAACTGGCACTGGGCTCTAGGTTAATAGGTTAGTCCCAAAAATCATATAAAATAACATATTAATGCATATAAAACATCCAAGGTTGATAATATAATAGCATGGAACAATCAAAAATTATAGATACGTTGGAGACGTATCAAGCATCCCCAAGCTTAATTCCTGCTCGTCCTCGAGTATGTAAATGATAAAAACAGATTTTTTGATGTGGAATGCTACCTAACATATTTATCCATATAATTCTATTTATTGTGGCAAGAATATTCAGATCCATAAGATTCAAGACAAAAGTTTAATATTGACATAAAAATAATAATACTTCAAGCATACTAACAAAGTAATCATGTCTTCTCAAAATAACATGGCCAAAGAAAGCTATCCCTACAAAATCATATAGTCTGGCTATGCTCTATCTTCATCACACAAAATATTTAAATCATGCACAACCTCGATGGCAAGCCAAGAAATTGTTTCATACTTTTGATGTTCTCAAACTTTTTCAATCTTCACGCAATATATGAGCGTGAGCCATGGATATAGCACTATGGTGGAATAGAATGGTGGTTGCGGAGAAGACAAAAAGGAGAAGATAGTCTCACATCAACTAGGCGTATCAACGGGCTATGGAGATTCCCATCAATAGATATCAATGTGAGTGAGTAGGGATTGCCATGCAACAGATGCACTAGAGCTATAAGTGTATGAAAGCTCAACAAAATAACTAAGTGGGTGTGCATCCAACTTGCTTGCTCATGAAGACCTAGGGCAATTTTGAGGAAGCCCATCATTGGAATATACAAGACAAGTTCTATAATGTAAAATTCCCACTAGTATATGAAAGTGACAACATAGGAGACTCTCTATCATGAAGATCATGGTGCTACTTTGAAGCACAAGTGTGGTAATAGGATAGTAGCATTGCCCCTTCTCTCTTTTTCTCTCAATTTTTTTGGGGGCCTTCTATTTTTTTGGCCTCTTTTTTCTCTTTTTTTCGTCCAGAGTCTCATCCCGACTTGTGGGGGAATCATAGTCTCCATCATCCTTTCCTCACTGGGACAATGCTCTAATAATGATGATCATCACACTTTTATTTACTTACAACTCAATACTTAGAACAAGATATGACTCTATATGAATGCCTCCGGCGGTGTACCGGGATGTGCAATGACTCATGAGTGACATGTATGGAAGAATTATGAACGGTGGCTTTGCCACAAATACGATGTCAACTACATGATCATGCAAAGCAATATGACAATGATGGAGCATGTCATAATAAACTGAACGGTGGAAAGTTGCATGGCAATATATCTCGGAATGGCTATGGAAAGTTGCACGACACAAGAGAGGCTAGCAATGGTGGAAGGGTGAGAGTGCGTATAATCCATGGACTCAACATTAGTCATAAAGAACTCACATACTTATTGCAAAAATCTATTAGTTATCGAAACAAAGTACTACACGCATTCTCCTAGGGGGATAGATTGGTAGGAAAAGACCATCGCTCGTCCCCGACCGCCACTCATAAGGAAGACAATCAATAAATACATCATGCTCCGACTTCATCACATAATGGTTCACCATACATGCATGCTACGGGAATCACAAACTTCAACACAAGTATTTCTCAAATTCACAACTACTCAACTAGCATGACTCTAATATCACCATCTTCATATCTCAAAACAATTATCAAGTATCAAACTTCTCATAGTATTCAATGCACTTATATGAAAGTTTTTCTTATGCCTAAAAGCAAATTACCATGATGTTCTAAAAGACTCTCAAAATAATATAAGTGAAGCATGAGAGTTCATCTATTGCTTCAAAATAAAACCACCGCCATGCTCTAAAAGGATATAAGTGAAGCACTGGAGCAAATGACAAACTACTCCGAAAGATATAAGTGAAGATCAATGAGTAATCAAATAATTATGCAACTATGTGAAGACTCTCCCATTTAATAATTTCAGATCTTGATATTTTATTCAAACAACAATAAAAAAATTAAAATGGCATTCTAAGAATGACAAACATCATGTGAAGAAACAAAAACTTAGGATCAACCGAAACTAACCGATAGTTGTTGAAGAAGAAAAGTGGGATGCCAACCGGGGCATCCCCAAGCTTAGACGCTTGAGACTTCTTGAAATATTATCTTGGGGTGCCTTGGGCATGCCCAAGCTTGAGCTTTTGTGTCTCCTTAATTCCTCTGATATCACGGTCTCCCTAAATCTCAAAAGCTTCATCCGCACAAAACTCAACAAGGACTCGTGAGATAAGTTAGTATAAACCAATGCAAAAACCTTATCATACTCTACTGTAGCAAATCACTAAAATTATTATCTAACATTGCATACTAAATGCCTTTGCATATTTAATAGTCATATCCTCAAATATAATCATTAAAGAAGCAAACATATGCAAACATAACAGCAATCTGCCTAAACAGGACAGTCTGTGAAGAGTGCAGTAAGATCCATACTTCCCTACCTCCAAAAATTATGAAAGAAAATTCCCACTGTAGTAAATTTCTCAGAGCTCATTATGCAAAAGGTTTCAACATTTTATCACATTCTGACTTTTCTAGGGAATTTTTGCAACAGCGGTAAACTTTCTGTTTTCAAACAGCAACATGTGGACTTGTAAAATAGGCATAGTAAAGGCTATCAATGCCACTTTTATTGAAATAAAAGATGCAAAACATTTTTCTAAATAAAAGCAAGCAAATCCTAACAAAATAAATTGATGCTCCAAGCAAAACAACATATCATGTGGTGAATAAAAATATAGCTCCAAGTAAAGTTACCGATGAACGAAGACGAAAGAGGGGATGCCTTCCGGGGCATCCCCAAGCTTAGGCTTTTGGTTGTCCTTGAATATTACCTTGGGGTGACTTGGGCATCCCTAAGCTTAGGCTCTTGCCACTCCTTATTCCATAGTCCATTGAATCTTTACCCAAAACTTGAAAACATCACAACACAAAACTTAATAGAAAACTTGTAAGCTCCGTTAGTATAAGAAAATAAATCACCACTTAGGTACTGTTGTGAACTCATTCTAAATTCATATTGGTGTAATATCCAACTTCTCTATGGTTCATACCCTCCGATACTACTCATAGATTCATCAAAATAAGCAAACAACACATAGAAAACAGAATCTGTCAAAAAACAGAACGGTCTGTAGTAATCTGTAGGTTCCGAATACTTCCGTAACCCCAAAAATCCTGAGAAATTAGGAAGTCCTAGGCAATTTGTTTATTAATATACTGCAAGTGGAATTGGTATTTTATCGCTCTCTCATAAAAATGAAAATTATTCTCGTGAGCGCATACTTTCTGTTTTTTACAGCAAGATCAAATAACAATCACCCAAGAAGATCCTAAAGGCTTTACTTGGCACAAACACTAATTAAAACATAAAAAACACAATCATAACAGAGGATAGATGATTAATTTATTACTAAACAGGACCAAAAAGCGAGGAACAAAAATAAAGTTGGGTTGCCTCCCAACAAGCGCTATCGTTTAACGCCCCTAGCTAGGCATGATGATTTCAATGATGCTCACATAAAGGATAAGAATTGAAACATAAAGAGAGCATCATGAAGAATATGACTAGCACATTTAAGTCTAACCCTCTTCCTATGCATAGGGATTTTGTGATTAAACAACTTACGAGAACAATAATCAACTTGCATAGGAAGGTAAAGCAAGCAAAACTTCAAGATTTTAAGCACATAGAGAGGAAACTTGATATTATTGCAACTACTACAAGCATATATTCCTTACTCATAATAATTTTCAGTAGCATCATGAATGAATTCAACAATATAACCATCACATAAAGCATTCTTTTCATGATCTACAAGCATAGAATTTCTATTACTCTCAACATAAGCAAATCTATTCTCATCAATAGTGGGAGCAAACTCAACAAAATAATTACCATGTGAGGCATAATCCAATTGAAAACCAATTGAAAACTAAAATCTTGATGACAAGTTTCATGGTTATCATTATTTTAATAGCATACAAGTCATCACAATAATCATCATAGATAGCAACTTTGTTCTCATAATCAATTGGAACCTCTTCCGAAATAGTGGAATCATTACTTCCAAAAGTTGACACTCTTCCAAACCCAATTTTCATCAATATAATCATCATAAATAGGAGGCATGCTATCATCAAAATAAATTTGCTCATCAAAACTTGGGGGATAAAAAAATATCATCTTCATCAAACATAGCATCCCCAAGCTTGTGGCTTTGCATATCATTAGCATCATGGATATTCAAAGAATTCATACTAACAACATTGCAATCATGCTCATCATCCAAAGATTTAGTGCCAAACATTCTAATGCATTCTTCTTCTAACACTTTGGCACAATTATCGGAATCCTTATTTTCATGGAATACATTAAAAAGATGAAGCATATGAGGTATCCTCAATTCCAATTTTTTTGTAGTTTTCGTTTATAGACTAAACTAGTGATAAAACAAGAAACTAAAAGATTCCATTGCAAGATCTAAAGATATACCTTCAGGCACTAACCTCCCCGGCAACGGCGCCAGAAAAGAGCTTGATGTCTACTACACAACCTTCTTCTTGTAGATGTTGTTGGGCCTCCAAGTGCAGAGGTTTGTAGGACAGTAGCAAATTTCCCTCAAGTGGATGACCTAAGGTTTATCAATCCGTGGGAGGCGTAGGATGAAGATGGTCTCTCTCAAGCAACCCTGCAACCAAATAACAAAGAGTCTCTTGTGTCCCCAACACACCCCATACAACGGTAAATTGTATAGGTGCACTAGTTCAGCGAAGAGATGGTGATACAAGTGCAATATGGATAGTAGATAATGGTTTTTGTAATCTGAAAATATAAAACAGCAAGGTAACTGATGATAAAAGTGAGCTAGTACGGTATTGCAATGTGTTTAAACAAGGCCTAGGGTTCATACTTTCACTAGTGCAAGTTCTCTCAACAATAATAACATAATTGGATCATATAACTATCCCTCAACATGCAACAAAGAGTCACTCCAAAGTCACTAATAGCGGAGAACCAACGAAGAGATTATGGTAGGGTACGAAACCACCTCAAAGTTATCCTTTCTGATCGATCTATTCAAGAGTCTGTAGTAAAATAACATGAAGCTATTCTTTCCGTTCAATTTATCATAGAGTTCGTACTAGAATAACACCTTAAGACACAAATCAACCAAAACCCTAATGTCACCTAGATACTCCAATGTCACCTCAAGTATCCGTGGGTATGATTATACGATATGCATCACACAATCTTAGATTCATCTATTCAACCAACACAAAGTACTTCAAAGAGTGCCCCAAAGTTTCTACCGGAGAGTCAAGACGAAAACGTGTGCCAACCCCTATGTATAAGTTCACGAGGTCACGAAACTCGCAGGTTGATCACCAAAACATACATCAAGTGGATCACATGATATCCCATTGTCACCACAGATAAGCACGTGCAAGACATACATCAAGTGTTCTCAAATCCTTAAAGACTCAATCCGATAAGACAACTTCCAAGGGAAAACTCAATTCACCACAAGAGAGTAGAGGGGGAGAAACATCATAACATCCAACTATAATAGCAAAGCTCGCGATACATCAAGATCGTATCACCTCAAGAACACGAGAGAGAGAGAGAGAGATCAAACACAAAGCTACTGGTACATACCCTCATCCCCGAGGGAGAACTACTCCCTCCTCGTCATGGAGAGCACCGGGATGATGAAGATGGCCACCGGAGAGGGATTCCCCCCTCCGGCAGGGTGCCGAAACGGGTCTAGATTGGTTTTCGGTGGCTACGGAGGCTTTTGGCGGCGGAACTCCCGATCTATTCTGCTCCTCGAAGTTTTTAGGGTATATGGATATATATAGGAGGAAGAAGTACGTCGGTGGATCTCCGAGCTATCCATGAGGCAGGGGGCGCGCCCGGGGGGGGTGGGCGCGCCCCCACCCTCGTGGGCAGCCCGGGACTCTTCTGGTCCATCTCCGATACTCCGTGGGCTTCTTCTGGTCCAAAAATAAGTTCCGTGAAGTTTCAGGTCAATTGGACTCCGTTTGATTTTCCTTTTCTGCGATACTCTAAAACAAGGAAAAAAACAGAAATTGACACTCGGCTCTAGGTTAATAGGTTAGTCCCAAAAATCATATAAAATAGCATATTAATGCATATAAACCATCCAAGGTTGATAATATAATAGCATGGGGCAATAAAAAATTATAGATACGTTGGAGACATATCAAAGAACCACACCCCACTCCGTCCATCCCTGAAGAGATTCCAGCCACTAGCGCTAATGACATTGCTACTGAAGAATTGAAGTCCCAGGCTGCCACTGAAGAAGAAACTGAAATTCCTCAGCCTGCGGAACCTGAGATCGCGATTCCTGAGGTTGTGATGCAATTGTCTGACACTCCTCACCCCAAGCCAAAGGATCATTTCTCAAAGAAGCAAAAATTCAAGGCTGATGACTTCTTCCACGAGCATGTTTTCTTCACAGACTAGAACCCCTATGACTCTGCTCGCCTTAGAAGAAAGCGCTTCTGGACTGCTAGCCAAGCAAACTTCTATTCTTCGCTGCTTTTCAACAAAGACAAAGTCTTCGACCATGAGCATATTCCTCACGTGGACATGGAATCACTACCCTGCTTCGCGCCAGTCCTCAGTGTTCTTCATGACGCTGGGCTGCTCAACTTTTGTACAGATATTGTGGATTGGAATGAAGAGCTAATTCTTCAGTTCTATGTGACGCTGCACATCACAGGAGAAGCTGAAGATGTGAACACTTGGGTATTGGACTAGATGACAAAGAACACACATTTCAAAGCACCGGCCTCTGAATTACTTCATGCCCTGCCTGTCAGTCCTCCCCTTGAAGGCGCTCGTTGCATCTATCATGAACCTGAACTCACTGCTCACTACATGCAAGTGTTGATGAAGACGCTGAAGCCCGGCCAAGCTCCAAGGACCAAATTCCTTGTGAAGGAATTGTTGTTTGTGCCTAGAACTGTCTATCGCATTCTGACAAAGACATTGAGTCCAATCAAACGATTCAAATGATGAAGAAGTTGTTGGCATTATGAAGAATCTGCTATTCATTATCATACATGGCATTCCTATCAACTACCATGATTTCTTCATGAGGACTCTGGCAAATGTTGCCCTCTCTCCATTTCAGTTGAAGCCTTATGCTCCTTGGATTATGAGATTCCTCAGTACTAGGTCTTCACTCAACTACAAGGCCAATTTTCAGAATCATGTCAGTTACTTGCCTCCCATTGAAGTCCTCAAGAGGACATTTTCCTCATCTGATGAAAAGGGCAAGGCTACTGCAATTATTGATGAAGGCATTCATCCATTGGATGGTCTGTTCCGAAAAGCTGCATCCTACTCCACCAATGATGACTCTGCCGCAAATGCTTCAAAGCAAAATCCTCAAGGCACAGCTCCAAGGGTGATGACTGGTCGTGAGCTTCTCCTCTGTCTTCACCAGAAGGTCGATCACAACCACAAATGGATTAAGCGTCAATTTGGTTCTATTCTTCACAACATGACTACCACACACAGTGCAGTGAAGAAAAACCATTACTACCTCCATGAAGTCTTCGGTCGCACCTGGGCTGTTTTGTCACATCTGTATGGTGAAGATGATCTGAAGCAAATGAGTTTCAAGTAGGACTTTGAATGGTATCAGCCGCCCGGCGAAGAAATTCAAGAAGACTAAAGTTCCTTCCTTGGTAGCCAGCTCATATTCTTCATCACGCGCGACAGATGAACATGAAGACTTGGATGACACTGCGACAGGCCCTACTTCAACAACCGACCCCAACAATGCTGGCGCTCCTTCATTGACTCAGTGATGATATTCTTCAGGGGCGTTAGTCCTCATTTTTCGTCCCTTTTGGTCATTCGATGACAAAGGGGGAGAAATTTGAGTTAGTCTTCAAGCGGGTCTACTTATATGGGTGTTTTTTCTAAGTTACAACTCTCGTTCTTTTGAAGACTTTGCTGGACTGAGTTGTAAACTTAAATCCGATGGTGGTCTGATACTTTTGTTGTGTTCTTCTGCATGCTTATTCCTCATATATGTTAATGCACACATGCTGAATTACATCAATCACCATATTTCATCATGCATTTCAAATTCTTCATATTATTTGTTAAATGCCTGTCTGGATTACAAGATATAGGGGGAGATCTCCATGATTCTACTCTTCAAGTGTGCATTGCTTCAAAAGCTAATTCCTCACTATGCACATCTTCAGGGGGAGTTCTTCTATATCTTGCAATCAAATTCTTCAATATCAGTATTTACACTTCATATGTTTATCATCATTGAAAACTTAACCTATATTGTCATCAATCACCAAAAAGGGGAAGATTGTAAGTGCATCTAGTGCCACTTAGTGATTTTGGTGTATTGAAGACTTATAGGTTAAGGGACTGATGCATTTGTGAGTGTACACAGATCTATAAGTCTATGAGGAGTTTGATATTTACAGAGAAAGCCAACCCCTAAAAATGAGGTTCTTCGACTGAAGACTTTGGATTACTGAAAACTTTCTGAAGACTTTGAAAGTGAAGAAATCGGTGTGATCCTGAAGACTTGGTATTCATTCGAGGAACATGAAGCATGAAGACTTTTGTTTTCATAATTTCATTTTCTCTTTCTTGAGTCATAGGAAACACCGTACTGTTAAAGGGGGTCGAGAAAATACTAAGGAAAAATTTCCAAGTGATGCTCAACTCAAAATCCTACACCCACCAATCCTTTCGAGTGAAGCCATTGGAAATCTCATACAGTTCAGTCAAATTTCTTCTGTGATAGAGACGAAGCTCTTCTGGTCTCTAAGGAATTTGTTCTGACTGGGGAGTTAGGAATTCGCCAGTGTGAATTGCCTACAAGTGAGGAACATGATAGCCCTGAGGAATTTGTTAGTCAAATTTCCGACCGTTGCTGTGCTACGCGCCAGCTGTCCCAAAATATCCTTCCACCTAATGGTCATATCATTGAAGGGCATTTATGTCTTATCATGTCGGGCTGCTCCCTAGGCTATAAATAGCCGTCCCGTACAACTACTAGCTAGTTGGCTGCTCCGAGAGAAACTGACACTTGTCATTTGAGAGCATCCCATCCTTCGAGGACTTTGAGCGAAAATCATCAAGTGAGAAAAACCCAAATCCAAACACCTTCAAACCCAAAGTGATTGAGCATCACTGAAGAGATTGATCGTGCATGGATCCGACGCTTGTTACCTTTGAAGACTGTGCATCTTCCAGAAGGTTAGGCGTCATGGTCTAGAGCATCCAACAAGAAACCGTGGATCACCGAGTGACCGAGTTTGTGAAGGTTTGGAAGTCACCTGAAGACTTACCACGAGTGATTGGGCGAGGTCTGTGTGACCTTAGCTCAAGGGGAATACGGTGAGGACTAAGTGTCCTGAGCTACGTCTTCAGGACTGGGTGTCCGGGACTGTGTCCTCAGATTTAAATACCTACCCGCCCTAACCAGCCGTACAACTATCACAGCAGTTGGAACTGGTCTATCAAATCATTGTCTTCACCGAGCTAACTGGTTCTATTTCCTCAACCCTTCCATTTCCTCATTTCTGTGTTGTGTGCTTGTTCATATCTGTTTGAAGACTTTGACTGAAGACTTTCTCTATTTCGTCAGCTCAATTTCTTCGGTCTGTTTGTCTTCATTCTGTTTATCCCGTGTTTACGCTTTCGGTACTCTGTGCTTGTTTTCATTTCATCATGAAGACCATGCTCATGCTCTGTTATGTTTACTTCTGAGTACTTATTCCGCTGCAAGTAGTTCTTCTCTTAGGAATTTCCTCACCCTGAAATTCCTCAGTGAAGAATTCATAAAAATCGCCTATTCACCCCCCTCTAGTCGACTTTCAATTTTTTTTCCAAATCCACTAACTCTTTTCAACTTTTACAAAAATATCATCTAAAAGGAACATTTTTTCCACTTTCAAAAACGAGACACGGGCCGACGCACTTCAAGCGAGCAACCGATTTGGTGAACCTTTAGACGGTTCCCTAAGTTTTTTTACTGTTCTGTTTTCTTTTATAGTTTTTTTCTGGTTTCTTCATCTTTTTTTGTTTTTCTTTCTGCTTATTTCTTCTTTTTCTTGTTCCTTTTTACCTTATTTTGTTTTTTCTGTTTCCTTTTTCTCACAAATTTAAAATTTCCAAAAATTATTCAGAATTTCAAAAATAATGTTTGAAATACCAAAATTTTCTCACGTTTTCAATTTTATTTCATGTTTCCAAATTTACTCACCTTTCAAAAAAATGTTCAGAATTCCAAATTCCAATAAAATTGCAATTTTTTTTTTCATTTTCCAAAAAATGTCGGTGTTAAAAATATTGCAGCGTATTGACGAGAAATGTTCACCGTACATTGAAAAATGTTCAGTGTGTATAGAAATTTTGTTTGGCATGCATTTCAAAAAAGTCAAACATATATTTTTAAAAAAATTCAGTGTATGTTTTCATAATTTTACCCTATACTAGGAAAATATTCAGTGTGTATTTGAAATTTATAAATTTACTTCTTTAATATTTTTTTTGAAATCTGTTCACAATTTTAAAAAATGTTCATATTTTTTTAAAAAGTTTTTACATTTAAAAATTAATATTCAAAATTTGTTTATGATTTCAAAAAATTATTCGCATCTTTAAGAGATTTGTTCACATTTGTTCCAAGAAATATTGGATTAAAAAATAAACCCGGATCTGCCGATTTAATTACTACTTTAAACTTTAACATTGTCTATAAACCGTCCTTAGTAGCTAGCTTGTCGGGCTAGCATCGCTAGCATGAATTGCTAGGTTATGAGTTTGACTCCCATTGCATTCGTACGCTTTTATATTTTTCATGAAATTCCTGAATGAGACAGAAATATTTCTCGACTATTAGATGATATTTTTTTTAAGGATGAGCTAGATGAGAAATTAAGTATCACTACCAAGCTTTAGTTCCCTTATTTCACTATGGCTTTAGTTCCTTTTTTAAGAAGAACATGGAGCTTTAGTTCAAACAGTAGAGACAAGCGAATGAATGCTTCCGGACGGGATCTAGTTTGTTGGAGAATTGAGCTGGCTCTCCTTCTGTCTAGCAGAAGAAAGACAGTGACATGAAAGCCTTGATCACTCGAACAAGCAAGGTTCAAAATTCTGGTGAACTACTTGAGAATTCTTTGTTGCAGATTAGCATTTTGTGTCTAGAATGTTCAATGCCACCTTAATCAAAGAATTCAGGTTCTGTCCTCCATCATAACTGGGTGCAATTTGCTTGTTTCATTCCGCACTCATGGATTGGAACACATCATAGATTCATCTGCCTTTGCCTTTTGTGATGTTGGCTAGCTAGCTAGTTAGCTCCCTCTGAATTCCAGCCAACAAGAACCTACTGCATGTGGACCTCTGAAACCTTGCAAATGCCTTTAAGATCGATGCAAATGCATTTCAAGTACATGAAGAAGTACCAAGAGGAGCGTTCGAAAAAATAAACATACCAAAAGGCAGGGCACCTACTCACGCCGACGGAGGCCAGTGAGCGTTTGGTTACTGAATCTATCCGCTGGGAGATGGTAGCACGGGATATCTTCAACCGGTTTGGATGGCGGTCATGTAATAAGATAGGCAATTAGTTTACCTATCTCTCTTATGCCAGCCGGTTGTGGCTTTTTATGGCTAGTTTGTCTTTTTGGCCCTTTTAGCTCTTTGTGAGCTCTCTTTTATTTTCGTTTCAAGACTTTAAGACCTTGTTAAACCTATTTATTTATTTAATAAATTGGCCGTATGTATCGTTCTCATGCAGAGGCCGGGGAGTCCCTTCTTTTTCTAAAAAAAGGCAGGGCACCGGTTATTGTCAACCATAAGGACAATTTGTTTTGTGGCAACACAAGCATGCATGAGGTTAATGTAGTCACTACTACTACCCTTGCGGACACTTTCTATGATCATTGTGCTCCTCAATTCGATACCTTCTCTTTAACTTGCTCCACTTTCAAGGGGGGCGGCAAGCACAACTTTCTTACTTTAAATTGCTACTCCCTCCGTCCCAAAATGTAGCAGGGAGAGACGGATTAATGAGAGCTTCAGATTAGCCATGCCTTTTAGCTTCACTAGCTTTGAGTCAAGTCTCAAGTGGCAGTGCATAAGTCCGCAGGAAGTCGTGTGAACTGATCAAATTAAAGAGATCCTCCACAGCCTTCACATTCCAAGTTACCATATTTTGCAAATTATGTGGACGACCTACACTACACTTGAAGTGGAACTAAATGGAAGGTGATCGTCACTGCTAGTCTCTTCAGTATCTTTCTTTTTATCGACAAGAAAATGTATTCTCCTTTTTTAGAATAAAAGAAATGTATCTCTCCTTTCATTTCTTTTTGAAGAACCAAACACGCCACACCTCAAGGGGGGCAGAACGACAAAAGTCGATGCAAACTAGCCAGAAAAACTACAGCTCTAATTCAATGACAAGCACTGAACAAAACTGCTGTGGGTACTTGCTGGAGAGTTGAGCTGGCCCTCCTTTTCCTAATGTACTGCTACCTTTACTAGCACAAGAAGACACAGAAAATGAAGACACAATGATGCAAGGTTCAAAAATCTGGTGGACAAGGTTTGGAACTCCTGTTGCAGACTGCCTGCAACTTTCTCATACTAGTTAGCGTGCACGTGCAACGCACGTATCATGAACTATCTCTAATAAAAACATCTATTTTGAATGTATTTTTCTTTTAGCAAGTTATTTTTACCGAGCCATTTAAATGTGTCTTATATCCAACGATATGATCACAACTGTAATGTACAGTCCGTGGGATCTGTGTTGTTTCCATGATTTTCCAAGTCTCCATTTCTTAACTTATCATCATCAATTCCGAGTCCACTAAAATGACAGCTAGTGCTGTTCTAAAATCTTTCATATGATCCTAAAAAGTAGTAACCAGAGTTAGTTTGGAAATAGTGAGTAGTAACCCGAGTTAGTTTCGAAATAGTGATACAACATAGAATAATAATAATAATACAATCGAAAAATACATGTGTAGGAGTGTCAAAAAAAGTAACTCCTGTGAGGTAGTACATAAAATTGAATATCCATAGACCACAAGATGACATGCATGATTACCAAACTTAAATATATTTTTTGCAGGTTAAAGTGGGTATTTGTTTCTCATAAATAGTGTTACAGTCAGCTAATACAAGCTCTTTGACACCATCCGGGTGCAACCAACAAGTGGTGCTACCTCCAGTTCTCCCTACATGCTATACATACAACTTGTGCTACAATGACTTTGTGTAAAAAGTAACAACAACAATCGTGAAGCTCCCCATGCACTACAATCCACGAGTCACCTCAAGTCCTTATTAGGTAGAAAATGTACATTAACAAAATGAAAATGAAAATCGAAGAACCGGAAGTAGCCTTCAACATGGTGAGACCTTGTACCTGCTGCACAAACAGGAGAGGCAAAAACTGTCAAACACATTAGACCGTAAGAAACAAGGGGTAAATCTGGAAGTAACCTCAAACATTTTTATCCATCGGAAATGGAATAGAATATTAAAGCCCAACAGCGGAAAAAGTGTTCCGAAATGCTTATTATAGCATTTATATAGAATAAATTAATTTCATTCTTGCAGAGGTGCAGACTGCAATAGAGGCTAAAAAAATGAAATGTCCAGGGAACACTAAGATAAGATTACCTTTGCAACATTATGCCTAATTTGACTTCATATTATATGTGGCTTGTCAGTGAAATATCATTTGGGATAATTTACTATGCCGGCACATGATTCCCCTGCAACCGCACAAGAACAACAGAGATTTATTATCCTGGGTAAAAAAGTCGCACCAAGATCAAGTCTGCATCAAGTTTAGTCACATATCCAAAGAACTGGTTCTATGCAAATACAATATATAACAATGTATGCTCTCCAAAACATCTACTTGATTCTAAAAAGGGAATCGAATATTATAGAATATAATGTATGTATTTTCTTCTAGCTCCACACCATTACTTTCGACTTAAAAAGAATCATAAAATTGCCCACATATAGTATGACAGAACATAAATCTGTCCTAAAATGATACCACGATTCCAGCGAATGCACAACGAACCTGTTAACTAACATTTAATATGGTTTGAAGATTGTGCAATGATATAAGGATAACTTAATCTTGAAGCCCATAAAAAATTCAGAAGTTAATTAAACTGCAAGATAGGTTTGACCATCGCACTGTAGGTGATCCCCCTGACTCGAGCATGGTGGATTGGAGCAGACTCGAGCATGCATGGTGGATTGGTGCAAACTCGCCCTCGAGCCAGAAAAAACTGCATTCAGTATCAGTAAGGACATATATACATGGTTAATGGAGGATCAAATACTCACCTCTATGCTTTTTTGTCATGACCGACTTGGAAGGAAAATAGCATTGCTATCGAGGATCAAATATTAGCAATGTAATTAACCCGCAAATTCCAGGAAGAGAAGAAGAATTCAGTGACCCCCACGGAATATATACTAATTGTCAGAGATAGTGAATTCGAATTTCTACGACCTACCAAATTTAACAACTGATGCTAGTCAACTAAAAAGATTAGATTCAGAACTGTGAGACTATAGTGCAAATAATAAGCAGTACATCACAACTGTCAAAGCAACATCCCAATAACTTGAAAGAAAACTGGGGATGTTAAAATCATGTGCGGACACCAATAACTTGAAAGGTTAAAATCATGAATTGAACTATACATTCAGAATCCGAGACATTTGTAAATAAATTGCACTGGATAGTGCAGACCTCACATTAAAAGATGGGTGTTGATCTGCAGAGTATGTTTACATTCAGTACAAAGGCTCGTGGCTTTGTTTTGGCTGCATCTCTGTTAGCAAGTGCAGACCCAAGATCAAGTGTTACAGAAATAATTTCTCGTGTTATATCAGTGCCTTCTCTGATTAAAGCAATCACACCTGCAAGAACTTTAGCAGTCAGCATGTTTGTTTGCGGTCACACTGAACATACAGAAACAGTAGGCATAAAAATCTCCTTTGGAAGGATAATTTACTCACTTCAATAGCTATCATCCTTAATCACAAATGAAGTCCAACTGCTGTTACTCGGAAGATAGCTTTCCCATACATGAAGTACGAATGCAGATGAAGAAAGCTTCCGGTGCCAGATCTTGAGGTCCCTTACGCCAGGAAAGAGGAGAGGAGACAACACAGCGCCATCATATCCTTTGCCTGTCTAAAATATCTGAAGCTACGGGAAGGAGTGAGCTCGAGACCTGCAAAAGTTTCCTAGGGTCAGATGGGATCAAGAAGGGAGACGGTGGCGGAGCACGGTTGGAGGAGATGGCCACCATGGTGGGCATGCAGTCGGAGGAGATGACCTGCACCAGCGTCGATGAGGCGGAGCGAAGGATGGAGGCGACGCCGGGATGCGCCGGCTCGATGCGCCTGGTGCGTCGTCCCTCCCGCAAAGGCAGCTTGGAGATGTGCGCTCTTGGGGCAGGCGGGGAGCGGCAGCGGCGCGTGGGTAGGAAGGGCGGGTGATGTCGGCTCGGGTGGCGGCGTCGCGTGGACGGCCGCGGCCGCACCGGTGCCGGGTCAGGCGCTATCTCCTGGGCAGTGGCGATATCGCTGGACGGATGCCACGCTGTGAGCGCAACAATTGGCGATGGCGATTGTGCACAGAGGCGACGGAGCGGTGCAGTGCGGCGAGGTCGCCGTGCAGGGAGGAGACGCTTTTGGTTGGCGGCGTCTGGCACGAGGTCGCCGCCGTGACAGACGGTGAGGTTGAGGTCGACGGCGTGGAGTTTCCTTAGTTTGCGATCAGACTTCCGTGATTGTAGGGATCGGTTGTTCGAGTACTCCTCTTCTGGTGAAGTACAGTCAGTCATTATAAATTGCTAAATACACACCATAAAGATATTAGATTAATGATAGTTGTTAGATTGAGAATTGTGGATCTAATTGTGTGGTGTTGATCGGTTCGTGGATGTTGTGGGACTAATTGCGGGGTGCATCTAAGAAAGTTTTTGTTTGATCGTTTAATAGTAGTGGAGATTGTTAGATTGAGAATTGTGGATCTAATCGTGTGGTGTTGATCGGTTCGTGGATGTTGTGGGACTAATTGCGGGGTGCATCTAAAAAAGTTTTTGTTTGATTGTTTAATAGTAGTGGAGAGGAGAGGATCTACTCGTGTGGTGTTGATCGGTTCGTGGATGTTGTGGGACTAATCGCGGGGTGCACCTAAGAAAATTTTTGTTTGATTGTTTAATAGTAGTGGAGATGGAGAAAAAGTAAGCCTATCTAATTGTTTTTTGAAGCGTCGGATGAAGCTCTAGCATTTCTTCGTTTTTGAAATGTGCAAACGTCAAGCCATCTGCTCCCACCAAGCGTTGACACTGCACCCACGACGCGCGGCGCGCATGGAGAGATTGTTCGCACGCAACCAACGGCTCACCCAGCCAATAGCGTTGCGTACCGAACCCACCAGTCATAGGCCATAGAAATTAACAGCGAGGTGGAAACTGCAGTAAGAAACCAACGACTGTGACTTGTCAGTTGATCGAAAATCACCCGATAGGACGACCAGGAAGAGCCCAAATCAGGGGAGCATTGTGTGAATGGGTCGTCCAGCCACCTTATATGTTAGAATCCGGGGAGCATTCTAGAAGGCTCCCAAAACCAGAAAGAACCGGATGGAACCTTCCAAAAGGTTACCAAAACTGGGATCCCTTGATGCACCCCTCGCTTCTAAATGGCCCAGCCCATCTCGTCGATCTGTTCGATCCCCTGTGCGTTTGCCCAACATTTTGATGCATCATGCGTCAAATAGGAAAGGAAAATGTTTAGAGCCGGAGCGCCGGCGGAACGCTCGGGCCGGTCATGCGCGAGCCAAGCGATCCAGGCCCATCGTACGTCTCTGCTCACCTCCTGCCCCACCTTGTCTTCTTCCTCCCCCTATCCCCTTCTCTCTCTCCCAGCCGCACCCACGCATGTTGACGGCCATGCCCCTCGTCTTTCTCCTTCAGATCCCGCCGATGGCTAGCCCCAATCCCGCGCAGATCCCTACCTCCAACCTCAGCTCCCATGCCCACTCCCTCCGCTGCCCCCGGCGGCAGGTTCCTTCCGCCCCGGCGAGACGAAGTTGGAAGTCGCCATGTGTACACTGTCCGCGAACTACTGCTCACAGTTCCCTGTGCTGGAACCGCCTGCCGGAGATGCTACAACCACGACGGAGCGACCTCCTCCCCCACCGCTGCAACCACCTTCTCCCCAAACGAACCTGAAAGCATTTTTTGCTCCTCCACCCAATGCTAGAATCGACAATTCAAAAAGCTACAACCGTTTGATTCAAAAGCTTCAACCCACGGTATATTAAGCTTCAACCGGATAACGTGCACAGAAAAAGCTACAATCGCTCATATGAAAGCTTCAACTGTGGTTTGAAGAAGCTTCAAGGACCACCCCATGGCCTGAAAATGCTACAACCGTTCACGTGAAAGCTTGAAACCATGTTTGGAAAAGCTTCAACTACCACCTAAATATCATGACCGGCCTTGCTCCCGCGACCCGTGACCCGAGCTAGGGTTCCTCCCCGCCGCCACCGGCCCTCCTCGCCCCCTCCCGCCGACGTCGTCCGCCCCCGAGGCGGCGGAGCGCCCCCCTGCCCTCCTCCCCATCTCGGCCCTTGATACGTCTCCAACGTATCTATATTTTTTTATTGTTCCATGCTATATTATATTCTGTTTTGGACATTATTGAGCTTTATTATACACTTTTATATTATTTTTGGGACTAACCTATTAACCGGAGGCCCAACCCAGAATTGTTGTTTTTTCCTATTTTAGGGTTTCGCAGAAAAAGAATATCAAACGGAGTCCAAACGGAATGAAACCTTCGGGAACGTGATTTTCGGAACGAACATGATCCAGAGGACTTGGACCCTACATCAAGACATCAACCAGGAGGCCACGAGGTAGGGGCGCGGCTACCCTCCCCAGGCGCGCCCTCCACCCTCGTGGGCCCCATGTTGCTCCACTGACGTACTCCTTCCTCCTATATATACCTACGTACCCCCAAACTACCAGATACGGAGCCAAAACCCTAATTCCACCGCCGTAACTTTCTGTATCCACGAGATCCCATCTTGGGGCCTGTTCCGGAGCTTCGTCGGAGGGGGCATCGATCACAGAGGGCTTCTACATCAACACCATAGCCTCTCCAATGAAGTGTGAGTAGTTTACTTCAGACCTACGGGTCCATAGTTATTAGCTAGATGGCTTCTTCTCTCTTTTTGGATCTCAATACAAAGTTCTCCCCCTCTCTTGTGGATATATATTCGATGTAATCTTCTTTTGCGATGTGTTTGTTGAGACCGATGAATTGTGGGTTTATGATCAAGTTTATCTATGAACAATATTTGAATCTTCTCTGAATTCTTTTATGTATGATTGGTTATCTTTGCAAGTCTCTTCGAATTATTAGTTTGGTTTGGCCTACTAGATTGATTTTTCTTGCAATGGGAGAAGTGCTTAGCTTTGGGTTCAATCTTGCGGTGTCCTTTCCCAGTGACAGTAGGGGCAGTAAGGCACGTATTGTATTGTTGCCATCGAGGATAACAAGATGAGGTTTACATCATATTGCATGAGTTTATCCCTCTACGTCATGTCATCTTGCTTAAATCGTTACTCTGTTCTCTTGAACTTAATACTCTAGATGCATGCTGGATAGGGGTCGATGTGTGGAGTAATAGTAGTAGATGCAGGCAGGAGTCGGTCTACTTGTCTCGGACGTGATGCCTATATACATGATCATACCTAGATATTCTCATAACTATGCTCAATTATGTCAATTGCTCAACAGTAATTTGTTTACCCATCGTGAATACTTATGCTCTTGAGAGAAGCCACTAGTGAAACCTATGGCCCCCGGGTCTATCTTCCATCATATTAATCTTCCAATACTTAGTTATTTTCATTGCCTTTTATTTTACTTTGCATCTTTATCATAAAAATACCAAAAATATTATCTTATCATATCTATCAGATCTCACTCTCGTAAGTGACTGTGTAGGGATTGACAACCCCTTATCGCGTTGGTTGCGAGGATTTATTTGTTTGTGTAGGTGCGAGGGACTCGTGTGTGGCCTCCTACTGGATTGATACATTGGTTCTAAAAAACTGAGGGAAATACTTACGCTACTTTGCTGCATCACCCTTTCCTCTTCAAGGGAAAACAACACAAGTGCTCAAGAGGTAGCAAGAAGGATTTCTGGCGCCATTGCCAGGGAGTCTATGCAAAAGTCAACACACCAAGTACCCATCACAAACCCTTATATTCCGCATTACATTATTTGCCATTTGCCTCTCGTTTTCCTCTCTCCCACTTCACCCTTGCCGTTTTATTCGCCCTCTCTTTCTCTATTTGCCTCTTTTTGCCCGTCTCTCGTTTGCTTGTGTGTTGGATTGCTTGCTTGTCACAATGGCTCAAGATAACACTAAATTGTGTGACTTTACCAATACCAACAACAATGATTTTATTAGCACTCTGATTGCTCCTCTTACCGATGCTGAATCTTGTGAAATTAATGTTGCCTTGCTGAATCTTGTCATGAAAGATCTGTTTTCCGGCCTTCCTAGTGAAGATGTCGCTACCCATCTAAATAGCTCTGTTGATTTGTGTGATATGCAAAAGAAGAAAGATGTGGATAATGATATTGTTAAATTGAAGCTATTTCCTTTTTCACTTAGAGATCGTGCTACAGCTTGGTTTTCGTCTTTGCCTAAAAATAGTATTGATTTGTGGAATAAGTGCAAAGATGCTTTTATCTCTAAGTATTTTCCTCCCGCTAAGATCATCTCTCTTAGAAATGATATTATGAATTTTAAGCAACTTGATCATGAACATGTTGCACAAGCTTGGTAGAGGATGAAATTTATGATACGTAATTGCCCTATGCATGGTTTGAATTTGTGGATGATTATACAAAAATTTTGTGCCGGATTGAATTTTGCTTCTAGAAATCTTTTAGATTCGGCCGCGGGAGGCACTTTTATGGAAATCACTTTAGGAGAAGCTACTAAACTCCTAGATAATATTATGGTTAATTATTCTCAATGGCACACTGAAAGATCTACTAATAAGAAAGTGCATGCGATAGAAGAAATTAATGTTTTGAGTGGAAAGATGGATGAACTTATGAAACTATTTGCTAATAAAAGTGTTTCTTATGATCCTAATGATACGCCTTTGTCTACTTTGATTGAGAATAATAACGAATCTATGGATGTGAATTTTGTTGGTAGGAATAATTTTGGTAACAACGCGTATAGAGGAAACTTTAACCCTAGGCCATATCCTAGTAATTCCTCTAATAATTATGGTAATTCCTACAACAATTCTTATGGAAATTATAATAATATGCCCTCTGATTTTGAATCTAATATTAAAGAATTTATTACTTCGCAAAAGAATTTCAATGCTTTAATTGAAGAAAAATTGCTTAAGATTGATGAGTTGGCTAGGAACGTTGATATAATTTCTCTTGATGTTGATTCTTTGAAACTTAGATCTATTCCACCTAAGCATGATATCAATGAGTCTCTCAAAGCCATAAGAATTTCCATTGATGAGTGCAAGGAAAGAACCGCTAGGATGCGTGCTAAGAAAAATTGCTTTATAAAAGCATGTTCTTCTAGTTTCCATGATAATAAAGATGAAGATCTAAAAGTTATTGATGTGTTCCCTATTAAATCTTTGTTTTGCAATATGAATCTTGATACTGACGGGACTGAATATGATCCACCTTTACCTAGACGGCGCTCCAAGAATTCAGAGTCTTTAGATCTTGTTGCTAAAATTGTTAAAAGTGGGAATGAAGAAGTAAAAACTTTAAATCTTAATGAACCCACTATTTTGGATTTCAAGGAATTTAATTATGATAATTGCTCTTTGATAGATTGTATTTTCTTGTTGCAATCCGTGCTAAATTCTCCTCATGCGTATAGCCAAAATAAAGCTTTTACTAAACATATCGTTGATGCTTTGATGCAATCTTATGAAGAAAAACTTGAGTTGGAAGTTTCTATCCCTAGTAAACTTTATGATGAGTGGGAACCTACTATTAAAATTAAAATTAAAGATCATGAATGCTATGCTTTGTGTGATTTGCTAGGTTTCCGTGATTTTGATGATTGCTCTTTAAACTTGCACCTTGCGGATTCCACTATTAAGAAACCTATGGGAAGAATTAATGATGTTCTTATTGTTGAAAATAAGAATTATGTGCCCGTAAATTTTATTGTTCTTGACATAGATTGTAATCCTTCATATCCTATTATTCTTGGTAGACCTTTCCTTAGAACGATTGGTGCAATTATTGATATGAAGGAAGGGAATATTAGATTCCAATTTCCGTTAAGGAAAGGCACGGAACACTTCCCTAGAAAGAAAATTAAATTACCTTACGAATCTATTATGAGATCCACTTATGGATTGCCTACCAAAGATGGCAATACCTAGATCTATCCTTGCTTTTTATGCCTAGCTAGGGGCGTTAAACGATAGCGCTTGTTGGGAGGCAACCCAATTTTATTTTTATTCCTTGCTTTTTGCTCCTGTTTAATAATAAATAATTTATTTAGCCTCTGGTTTTATTGTGTTTTTTGTGTTTAATTAGTGTTTGTTCCAAGTAGAACCGTTGGGAAGACTTGGGGAAAGTCTTTTTAATCTTGCTGTAAAAAACAGAAACTTTAGCGCTCACGAGAACTGATGCCATTTTTATTTGGAAAGTGCTATTTAGTTAATTATTTTTGAATATAATTAATAGATATATTCCTCACGTCTGGCAATTTATTTTAGAATTTTTGGGGTTCCAGATCTTGCGTTAGCTACAGATTACTACAGACTGTTCTGTTTTTGACAGATTCTGTTTTCGTGTGTTGTTTGCTTATTTTTATGAATCTATGGCTAGTAAAATAGTTTATAAACCATAGAGAAGTTGGAATACAGTAGGTTTAACACCAATATAAATAAATAATGAGTCCATTACAGTACCTTGAAGTGGTGTTTTGTTTTCTTTCGCTAACGGAGCTCACGAGATTTTCTACTTTAAGTTTTGTGTTGTGAAGTTTTCAAGTTTTGGGTGAAAGATTTGATGGATTATGGAACAAGGAGTGGCAAAATCCTAAGCTTGGGGATGCCCATGGCACCCCAAGATAATCTAAGGACACCTAAAAGCCAAGGCTCGGGGATGCCCCGGAAGGCATCCCCTCTTTCATCTATTTTCATCGGTAACTTTACTTGGAGCTATATTTTTATTTACCACATGATATGTGTTTTGCTTGGAGTGTCTTGTATTATTTGAGTCTTTATTTGTTAGTTTTCCACAATAATCCTTGCTGTACACACCTTTTGAGAGAGACAAACATGATTCGGAAATTGTTAGAATACTCTATGTGCTTCACTTATATCTTTTGAGTTATATAGTTTTTGCTCTAGTGCTTCACTTATATCTTTTAGAGCACGTCGGTGGATTTGTTTTATAGAAACTATTGTTATCTCATGCTTCACTTAGATTATTTTGAGAGTCCTACAAAACAGCATGGTAATTTGCTTTAATTATGTTAGGCATTCAAGATTAATAATAAAAATTTCTTATGAGTGTGTTGAATACTATGAGAAGTTTGATACTTGATAATTGTTTTGAGATATGGAGGTGGTGATATTAGAGTCATGATAGTTGAGTAGTTGTGAATTTGAGAAATACTTATGTTAAAGTTTGTGATTCCCGTAGCATGCACGTATGGTGAACCGTTATGTGATGAAGTCGGAGCATGATTTATTTATTGATTGTCTTCCTTATGAGTGGCGGTCGGGGACGAGCGATGGTCTTTTCCTACCAATCTATCCCCCTAGGAGCATGCACGTAATACTTTGCTTTGATAACTTGTAGACTTTTGCAATAAGTATATGAGTTCTTTATGACTAAGGTTGAGTCCATGGATCATACGCACTTTTCTTCCTTCCACCATTGCTAGCCTCTTTAAAACCGCACACCTTTCGCTGGTATCATACACCCACCATATACCTTCCTCAAAACAGCCACCATACCTATCTATCATGGCATTTCCATAGCCATTCCGAGATATATTGCCATGCAACTTTCCACCGTTCCGTTTACTATGACATGCTCCATCATTGTCATATTGCTTTGCATGATCATGTAGTTGACATTGCATTTGTGGCAAAGCCACCGTTCATAATTCTTTCATACATGTCACTCATGCATCATTGCGTATCCCGGTACACCGCTGGAGGTATTCGCATAGAGTCATATTTTGTTCTAAGTATTGAGTTGTAATTGTTGAGTTGTAAGTAAATAAAAGTGTGATGATCATCATTAGAGCATTGTCCCAAGTGAGGAAAGGATGATGGAGATTATGATTTCCCCACAAGTCGGGATGAGACTCCGGACGAAAAAAGAGGCCATAAAAAAAGAGAAAAGGCCCAAATAAAAAATGAGAGAAAAAGAGAGAAGGGACAATGCTACTATCCTTTTACCAGACTTGTGCTTCAAAGTAGCACCATGATCTTCATAATAGGGAGTCTCCTATGTTATCACTTTCATATACTAGTGGGAATTTTTCATTATAGAACTTGGCCTGTATATTCCAATGATGGGATTCCTCAAAATGCCCAAGGTCTTCGTGAGCAAGCGAGTTGGATGCACACCCACTTAGTTCCTTTTGTTGACCTTTCATATACTTATAGCTCTAGTGCATCCGTTGCATGGCAATCCCTACTCACTCACATTGATATCTATTGATGGGCATCTCCATAGCCCGTTGATACGCCTAGTTGATGTGAGACTATCTTCCCCTTTTTTGTCTCCTATACAACCACCATTCTATTCCACCTAAAGTGCTATGTCCATGGCTCACGCTCATGTATTGCGTGAAGATTGAAAAAGTTTGAGAACACCAAAAGTATGAAACAATTGCTTGGCTTGTCATTGGGGTTGTGCATGATTTAAATACTTTGTGTGGTGAAGATAGAGCATAGCCAGACTATATGATTTTGTAGGGATAACTTTCTTTGGCCATATTATTTTGAAGAGACATAATTGCTTAGTTAGTATGATTGAAGTATTATTATTTATATGTCATTATTGAACTTTTGTCTTGAATCTTTCAGATCTGAATATTCATACCACAATTAAGAAGAATTACATTGAAATTACGCCAAGTAGCATTCCACATCAAAATTCTGTTTTTATCATTTACCTACTCGAGGACGAGCAGGAATTAAGGTTGGGGATGCTTGATACGTCTCCAACGTATCTATAATTTTTGATTGTTCCATGCTATATTATATTCTGTTCTGGACATTATTGGGCTTTATTATACACTTTTATTTTATTTTTGGGACTAACCTATTAACCGGAGGCCCAGCCCAGAATTGCTGTTTTTTTCCTATTTTAGGGTTTCACAGAAAAAGAATATCAAACGGAGTCCAAACGGAATGAAACCTTCGGGAACGTGATTTTCGGAACGAACATGATCCAGAGGACTTGGACCCTACGTAAAGACATCAACCAGGAGGCCACGAGGTAGGGGGCGCGCATACCCCCCAGGTGCGCCCTCCACCCTCGTGGGCCCCCTGTTGCTCCACCGACGTACTCCTTCCTTCTATATATACCTATGTACCCCCAAACTACCAGATACAGAGCCAAAACCCTAATTCCACCGCCGTAACTTTCTGTATCCACGAGATCCCATCTTGGGGCCTGTTCCAAAGCTCCACCGGAGGGGGCATCGATCACGGAGGGCTTCTACATCAACACCATAGCCTCTCCGATGAAGTGTGAGTAGTTTACTTCAGACCTACGGGACCATAGTTATTAGCTAGATGGCTTCTTCTCTCTTTTTGGATCTCAGTACAAACTTCTCCCCCTCTCTTGTGGAGATCTATTCGATGTAATCTTCTTTTGCGGTGTGTTTGTTGAGACCGATGAATTGTGGGTTTATGATCAAGTTTATCTATGAACAATATTTGAATCTTATTTGAATTCTTTTATTTATGATTGGTTATCTTTGCAAGTCTCTTCGAATTATCAATTTGGTTTGGCCTACTAGATTGATTTTTCTTGCAATGGGAGAAGTGCTTAGCTTTGGGTTCAATCTTGCGGTGTCCTTTCCCAGTGACAGTAGGGGCAGCAAGGCACGTATTGTATTGTTGCCATCGAGGATAACAAGATGGGGTTTACATCATATTGCATGAGTTTATCCCTCTACATCATGTCATCTTGCTTAAAGCGTTACTCTGTTCTCTTGAACTTAATACTCTAGATGCATGCTGGATAGCGGTCGATGTGTGGAGTAATAGTAGTAGAGCAGGCAGGAGTCGGTCTACTTGTCTCGGACGTGATGCCTATATACATGATCATACCTAGATATTCTCATAACTATGCTCAATTCTGTCAATTGCTCAACAGTAATTTGTTTAGCCACCGTGAATACTTATGCTCTTGAGAGAAGCCACTATTGAAACTTATGGCCCCCGGGTCTATCTTCCATCATATTAACCTTCCAATACTTAGTTATTTTCATTGCCTTTTATTTTACTTTGCATCTTTATCATAAAAATACCAAAAACATTATCTTATCATATCTATCAGTTCTCACTCTCATAAGTGACCTATAGGGATTGACAACCCCTTATCGCGTTGGTTGCGAGGATTTATTTGTTTGTGTAGGTGCGAGGGACTCGTGCATGGCCTCCTACTGGATTGATACCTTGGTTCTAAAAAACTGAGGGAAATACTTACGCTACTTTGCCGCATCACCCTTTCCTCTTCGAGGGAAAACCAACGCAAGTGCTGAAGAGGTAGCAGCCCTCCACCTCCCTCATCCCCCTTCGCTGTCACCGGCTGCAGCCTCCGGCATGCCCGGGTGGCGCCAGCGGTGGCGGATGTCCCTTCCCCATGCGCCGGGAGGGAGAGTCGGGGCTCACTTCTGCCTGGCGGCGGTGAGGCTCGGCGGCGGCGTCCTGCGGGCCTCGGGTGCCCTCGACGCAGCAGCGTGGCCGTTGGCTGTGGCGTGGTGATACGTCTCTGTCGTATCTACTTTTCCAAACACTTTTGCCCTTGTTTTGGACTCTAACTTGCATGATTTGAATGGAACTAACCCGAACTGACGCTGTTTTCAGCAGAATTGCCATGGTGTTATTTATGTGCAGAAACAAAAGTTCTCGGAATGACCTGAAACTTCACGGAATGTCTATTTGGAAATAATAAAAAATCCTTGCAAAAGATGAAGACCAGGGGGGCCACACCCTAGCCACGAGGGTGGGGGCGCGCTTGCCCCCCTGGGCGCGCCCCCTACCTCGTGGGCCCCCTGGAGCTCCTCCGACCTCAACTCCAACTCTATATATTTGCTTTCGGGGAGAAAAAAATAAGAGAGAAGGATTCATCGCGTTTTACGATACGGAGCCGCCGCCAAGCCCCAAAACCTCTCGGGAGGGCTGATCTGGAGTCCGTTCGGGGCTCCGGAGAGGGGAATCCGTCGCCATCGTCATCATCAACCTTCCTCCATCACCAATTTCATGATGCTCACCGCCGTGCGTGCGTAATTCCATCGTAGGCTTGCTGGACGGTGATGGGTTGGATGAGATTTATCATGTAATCGAGTTAGTTTTGTTAGGGTTTGATCCCTAGTATCCTCTATGTTCTGAGATTGATGTTGCTATGACTTTGCTATGCTTAATGCTTGTCACTAGGGCCCGAGTGCCATGATTTCAGATCTAAACCTATTATGTTTTCATCAAATATATGAGAGTTCTTGATCCTATCTTGCAAGTCTATAGTCACCTACTATGTGTTATGATTCGGCAACCCCGAAGTGACAATAATTGGGACCACTCCCGGGGATGACCGCAGTTTGAGGAGTTCATGTATTCACTATGTGTTAATGCTTTGGTCCGGTACTCTATTAAAAGGAGGCATTAATATCCCTTAGTTTCCACTAGGACCCCGCTACCACGGGATGGTACGACAAAAGATGTCATGCAAGTTCTTTTCCATAAGCACGTATGACTATATTCGGAATACATGCCTACATTACACTGATGAATTGAAGCTAGTTCTGTGTGACCCTAGGTTATGACTGTTACATGATGAACCGCATCCGGCATAATTCTCTATCACCGATCCATTGCCTACGAGCTTTCCATATATTGTTCTTCGCTTATTTACTTTTCCATTGCTACTGTTGTTGGGGAACGTAGTAATTTCAAAAAATGTCCTACGCACACGCAAGATCATGGTGATGCATAGCAACAAGAGGGGAGAGTGCGATCTACGTACCCTTGTAGACCGACAACGGAAGCGTTAGCACAACGCGGTTGATGTAGTCATACGTCTTCACGGCCCGACCGATCAAGCACCGAAACTACGGCACCTCCGAGTTTTAGCACACGTTCAGCTCGATGACGATCCCCGGACTCCGATCCAGCAAAGTGTCGGGGAAGAGTTCCGTCAGCACGACGGCGTGGTGACGATCTTGATGTACTACCGTCACAGGGCTTCGCCTAAGCACCGCTACAATATTATCGAGGATTATGGTGGAACGGGCACCGCACACGGCTAAGAATATGATCACGTGGATCAACTTGTGTGCCTAGGGTTGCCCCCTGCCCCCGTATATAAAGGATCAAGGGGAGGAGGCCGGCCGGCCCTATAGGCGTGCCAAGGAGGAGTCCTCCTCCTAGTAGGAGTAGGACTCCTACTAGGAGGGGGAAGGAAGTGGGGAGGGAGAAGGAAAGGGGGGCGCCCCCCCCCCCTCTCCTAGTCCAATTTGGACCAGGGGAAGGAGGCGCACGGCCCACCCTGGCCGCCCTTCTCTCTCTCCACTAAGGCCCATATGGCCCATTACTTCTCCCGGTAGGGTTCCGGTAACCCTCCGGCTCTCCGGTTTTCTCCGAAATCACCCGGAACACTTCCGGTGTCCGAATATAGTCGTCCAATATATCAATCTTTATGTCTCGACCATTTAGAGACTCCTCGTTATGTTCGTGATCACATCCGGGACTCCGAACTAACTTCGGTACATCAAAACTCATAAACTCATAATATAACGGTCATCGAAACCTTAAGCGTGCGGACCCTACGGGTTCGAGAACAATGTAGACATGACCGAGACACGTCTCCGGTCAATAACCAATAGCGGAACATGGATGCTCATATTGGCTCCTACATATTCTACGAAGATCTTTATCGGTCAGACCGCATAACAACATACGTTGTTCCCTTTGTCATCGGTATGTTACTCGCCCGAGATTCGATCGTCGGTATCTTAATACCTAGTTCAATCTCATTACCGGCAAGTCTCTTTACTCGTTTCATAATACATCATCTCGCAACTAACTCATTAGTTGAAATGCTTGCAAGGCTTATGCGATGTGCATTACCGAGTGGGCCCAGAGATACCTCTCCGACAATCGGAGTGACAAATCCTAATCTCGAAATATGCCAACCCAACATTTACCTTTGGAGACACCTGTAGAGCTCCTTTATAATCACCCAGTTACGTTGTGACGTTTGGTAGGACACAAAGTGTTCCTCCGGCAAACGGGAGTTGCATAATCTCATAGTCATAGGAACATGTATAAGTCATGAAGAAAGCAATAGCAACATACTAAACGATCGGGTGCTAAGCTAATGGAATGGGTCATGTCAATCACATCATTCTCCTAATAATGTGATACCGTTAATCAAATGACAACACATGTCTATGGTTAGGAAACATAACCATCTTTGATTAATGAGCTAGTCAAGTAGAGGCATACTAGTGACGTTTGGTTTATCTATGTATTCACACAAGTATTATGTTTCCGGATAATACAATTCTAGCATGAATAATAAACATTTATCATGATATAAGGAAATAAAATAATAACATTATTATTGCCTCTAGGGCATATTTCCTTGAGTCTCCCACTTGCACTAGAGTCAATAATCGAGATTACACTGTAATGATTCTAACACCCATGGAGCTTTGGTGCTGATAATATTTTGCTCGTGGAAGATGCTTAGTCAATGGGTCTGCAACATTCAGATCCGTATGTATCTTGCAAATCTCTATGTCTCCCACCTGGACTAGATCCCGGATGGAATTGAAGCGTCTCTTGATGTGCTTGGTTCTCTTGTGAAATCTGGATTCCTTTGCTAAGGCAATTGCACCAGTATTGTCACAAAAGATTTTCATTGGACCCGATGCACTAGGTATAACACCTAGATCGAATATGAACTCCTTCATCCAGACTCCTTCGTTTGCTGCTTCCGAAGGAGCTATGTACTCTGCTTCACATGTAGGTCCCACCACAACGGTTTGTTTAGAACTGCACCAACTGACAGCTCCACCGTTTAATGTAAACACGTATCCGGTTTGTGATTTAGAATCGTACAGATCAGTGTCAAAGCTTGCATCAACGTAACCATTTACGATGAGCTCTTTGTCACCTCCATATATGAGAAACATATCCTTAGTACTTTTCAGGTATTTCAGGATGTTCTTGACCGCTGTCCAGTGATCCACTCCTGGATTACTTTGGTACCTCCCTGCTAGACTTATAGCAAGACACACATCAGGTTTGGTACACAGCATTGCATACATGATAGAGCCTATGGCTGAAGCATAGGGAACATCTTTCATTTTCTCTCTATCTTCTGCATTGGTCGGGCATTCAGTCTTACTCAATTTCACACCTTGTAACACAGGCAAGAATCCTTTCTTTGCTTGATCCATTTTGAACTTTTTCAAAACTTTGTCAAGGTATGTGCTTTGTGAAAGTCCAATTGAGCGTCTTGATCTGTCTCTATAGATCTTAATGCCCAATATGTAAGCAGCTTTACCGAGGTCTTTCATTGAAAAACTCTTATTCAAGTATCCCTTTATGCTATCCAGAAATTCTATATCATTTCCGATTAGTAATATGTCATCTACATATAATATCAGAAATGCAATAGAGCTCCCACTCACTTTCTTGTAAATACAGGCTTCTCCGAAAGTCTGTACAAAACCAAATGCTTTGATCACACTATCAAAGTGTTTATTCCAACTCCGAGAGGCTTGCACCAGTCCATAAATGGATCACTAGAGCTTGCACACTTTGTTAGCTCCCTTTGTGTCACGACCGGGTTTTCCGGGCATCAAATTCCCAGAAAATGGCTGTCGTGCTCACCAGCCCCAGGATTACTATTAGCTGATGAGGCCCCAACTTGTTACAGAAACTCCAAGCAAAGTACAAAAATGTGTAGTACAAGACCATTGTGGCCTATGAGTACATCAAATGGTTTTCTAGTGGTCGATGGCGGAAGCGGTTTGTGAATCATCAGTGTATGGGACTCCATTTCCCACGAGAACAGCTGACCAGGTTAACTCCTATCTTCGCGAGGCTGCTATCACCGTTGCTTAGTTTCCGGGGCTGTCACCGCAACGTTCCGTTCCATGCAAATATCTGGCCAAGACAATAGCCAGGGACAAGCCAGTGAGTACTTTGAATGTACTCGCAAACATTAAGAACATAGGAATAATATAATTGATAATTATGTACTGAAATATTCTAGGATCACATCGTCAGTCATAAATAAAACATCTATTATGCCTGCAAGCATGTTATTTATATGCAGCATGAACAAGCAATAATGGAGTGGAAATAAAATACCGCAGTCGGGCGTCTGTGCGACACCACATAAAGGGCTTTAAAAAGAAATGCCACAGTCGGACGTCTAAGCGACACCACAGAAAGGGCTTAAAAAGAAATGCCACAGTCGGGCATCTAAGCGACACCACATAAAGGGCTTAAAAAGAAATGCCACAGTCGAGCGTCTAAGCGACACCACATAAAGGGCTTAAAAAGAAATGCCACAGTCGGGCGTCTAAGCGACACCATAGAAAGGGCTTAAAATGAAATGCCACAGTCGGGCGTCTAAGCGACACCACATAAAGGGCTTAAAAAGAAATGCCACAGTCGGGCGTCTAAGCGACACCACATAAAGGGCTTAAAAAGAAATGCCACAGTCGGGCGTCTAAGCGACACCACAGAAAGGGCTTAAAAATAAATGCCGCAGTCGGGCGTCTGGGCGACACCACATAAAGGGCTTGAGAATAAATAATCACAATGAATATCCAGGAGATAGAACCATCCCAGGGATACTCGATAATACAATAATGCAACAGGTTAGTCCATCACAAAATAATAATCATGGTCCTCACAAGTCACCGATCAGTATCCAAGTTTGGTTTAACAATTTCACCTCCGAAGACCGACACTAAGACCAACACTTGACCCATCCCAGACTATAATCCTTAACCATGGACACGGCTATTCGAATAGGTTTAATATCTCTGCAGAGAGTGTACTCTTTACCCACGAGTAACGGATTCCTTTAGTCCATCGGGACTAATTCCGTCTACGGCCTTTTAGTTGAAAACACGCCTAACCTTGCACACACCAGCTTAACTCATCGGTGTCTGGAATCACCCACGGCACTTGTTAAGCAAAACTCTAAGTGGGGAGGCTACAACCTCGCGTATCATGGGATCAAATTTATATCGCGCGCTCTAAGGGGTGGCCTCCCTTCTCGGTCCCAACCGGAAACACCCATGACCCCGGACCAGGTGGCCTGCCTACCGGCTACAACCGATATCTTCCACCATGGCTTCTCTGTACGGTGTGTGCTGGAAAGGGGTTGACGACTTACTGAACCGTACCCTACCCGCGGCAGGGACGAGTGGTAGTACGAGGCAAGTATGGGGGTTACTGGAACAAGACTCGATCTGCGATCGACTCAGGAGGTTTATAAGTTCCCTGCATGACATATATATATCAAATATATTTCAACTGACGAAATCACCACTCAATGCACCTTACCATGCCATACCGGACATAACCGTCCCGACGGGGACCGGCGACAAGCTCGCGCCTACCCAAGGCCGAGGCTTTCCCGGATTCCTTTCCGGCATGCATGCAAGGCACATGAGGATGATTACCATCACAATAATATTCATTTCCAACAGCAAGGAAAACACTAATATGCTTCCGTGCAAATGATCATGTCACATGAAATAACAAGTCCTCCGAAGTAAGGTGGTGTTATAAATGTGTCAAATAACACACCAAAAACATTATGCCAGGGTTCAGAATGCTTGCCTTTAAGTTGTGGAGGGGTGAGGTGCTCTCCAAAACTTTTGAAAGTTTCTTCTCTCTCTCCAAAATCCTATTTTAAAATATATTTGAATTAACACACATTTCAAAAACAGTACAAAAAAGTTGTTTGGAAGATTTTCAAATAAATCTTAAAATAAACTAGACCAAATTTGAGGAAGGTAGGAAAAATAATCAACTCATTTGGAGTTGTATTTAAAAAGTTATAGGCAGTCAAAGTTGTGGTCAAAGTCTATTTTTAAAAAAACAGAAAAGAAAATGTTTCAGGAGGAAATACGCTTTCCTAGCGGGGAAAACGTACTAGGCGGATTGCGCCTTCACTTACTCCAGCGTGGACGGCGTGCGTCTCACTGACAGTGGGCCCGCCTGGCCCACTGGTCAGGTTTGACTGGTCTATTTCTCCCTCCTCTTCCTTTGCCCGAACGGAGGCGGGGCAACGGCGGTCGTCACCGGCGAACGGCGGCTCCCCGCGGGTTCCAGAGGGTCTGGATGGATCCACGAGACCAAGGCGGTCCTCCCAGTGGTCGTTGGGTCGGTGGGGACGGAGTGAGCTGCCGGCGGCGAGCTTCGCGACGGAGGAAGTTTCGGTGGCAAAGTGCTTTTGGGGGTGCGGTGGCTCCCGATCAAAATCGAGAAGGGGGTTGGATCCGTGGAAGGAAGGGGAAGTTCCTGGTGAAGAGAACGGAGAGGGGGAGGCCTTAATGGAGCTGGAATGGCCGGAGCAGTGGCGGCGGCTGCGGCTGCCGGAGATGGGGAAGACGGCGTTTCCTCGACGATTGCGGGCTGTGGGGGTGCCATGGGGGTAGACTGAGGTCGCCTGCGTGCTCGAATGGTCTCGGGGCGTCCTTAAATAGGCGAGGCAAGGCGGTTCCGCGGCGGCCGTGGATAAGCTCTCCGGCGAACCGCCTCTCTGTAGCTAGGGTGACGTGGCGGCGACGAGGGCTAGCAGACGCGCTTGCGGATGAGCTCGCACTGCTCCAAGGGCCAGGTGGCGAGCCGGGGTGGCTTGGGCGGCGCCGACATGAGCAGGGGTTGTCGGGCGGCCGTGGCGTGCCGCCAAGGGGACTCTGGTGGCGGCGCTGTTGGCTGCCAGGGCGGCTTGGCGCGTTGCTGCGAGGAGGGTAGCGCGTGGCGTGGCGCTGCAGAGCGGGCCAAAACCAGGGGGCCAGCGTGTCGGCTCGGGCGCGACATCGTGCAATACGCGTGCTCTGGGCGCGTCCAGTGCATGCACGGGAGATGTTCGACACAATGCCGCGGCATGCTACAGGTCACAGGCGAGGTTGGGGTTTAGCAGATCGAGGTTAGGAGTAACTGGGAGTCTAGTGGACATGCTTGTTTGATCAGAGGTGCAAGTTCACAGTGCAATGCCAAAATTCATGCCAAAACTGATCATGCCCATAAGGTGTTTGACAAAATGCCAAGGGCGCTTAGGCATTTCTTGGAGGGGCCAAAATCTCCAGATGGTGGTCTCATTGGATGATTAAGAAAGTGGTGAGGTTAGTTTGCCAAAAGAAGAAACTTGCTAGTGCAAGTTTTGCAAAACTTCACTTCTGGACAGGAAATAAATGGCATCATTCCATGAACCAAAAATGATCCAAAGGGTGCATACTTCTGGACATAGTGGTTTGGTAGGGTGGTCTACAAGTAGGAAAAGGAATCATGGGCAAAGGAGCAACTTAAGATGTAGTTGCTGTACAAATCCTCAAGTTGGACCAGAATGAAAATGAGGTTGATTCACTCAAAATTTGCAAATAACATCACTGGGTTTTTGCATAAAGCTGAATCATATGATACTACTAACATCCCAAAATTTTGGTGGAGGCTAGAAAGAATTATTTAAATGAGTTGTAGTGCAAAATTACATTCTGGACCAGAGAAGAGAATTTTTTGTAGAGCTCAAAATATTTCATTAAATAAAGATGTTTTTGCAAAAAAGTTATTTAATAACATCACATGACCTCTCCAAATATTTGTGGGAATTTTAAGTGAATTTATCAAATGGTTGTAGTTCAAATATGGCCATTTAACCTTGAAAAACCATTTTCAAGAAAGTAAAGATCAAGCAAATTAATTATGTAATTAGTTATACTGATAAAAGAAAAGTTTTTCTTGAGAGGTTAAACAAATCCAATAACATATTTGAAAAATTTTCTCTTTGGGAAAAACTCATCATAACAGGGAAGGAAATGATTTAAAAATCAAAATGGAGCTCAGAAATCCAAAGTTTTAATTCCTGGCAAAAAAATTTAATTCATTTAAAACAAGGCCAAATTTTTGGGGTGTCACAACACTACCCCCCTTAAGAAAAATCTCATCCTCGAGATTTGTCAAAAGCTGTTTCAAGAAAATTTTATGCAACAAAGATGTGGCTATAGTGAGAGGGCAATAAGTGGTGTAAAACCACAGTGTGAATACTGGTGCTGCGTCGAAAAAAATCTACGGTTCGGGACAAAAACGTGGGATTCCTACGCTGGATATAAATTTAGAATAATTTCTAAATTTAAATATACGATGGTCGTACCCGAGAGCACAGTGCTCTCTCTGGCCGACAGGTGGACCCGGGGCCCACTGTCAGCCTCTTCTTCTTCCTCTAGCTCTTTCTTCTCCCTCTCTCCCGTGCTTTCTCTACCGGCGACGCCTAGCGCGTAGGGCATCTAGGCCGTACCACGGTAGTGCGCGGCGTGCTAGCTGCCGGGGCAGTGTGCACTCACCTCGCGGGCCAGCGTGCTGTCGGCACTGCTCGCGGATTCGGCTCCGAACACCGGCGATCGGGCGACGAGCGGTGTTGGTGGACTTCGCCCACCGTACACCGAGCTCGAGCTATAAAACGGCCGGGGTGCTCTCCTCTCTTCTTCCTCACACCTGGCATCACTTCTCCTCCTTCTTCCTCCATTACTGCATTACAGAAGCTCGGGTTGGGCTCTAATGGCGGAGGCGATGCCGGACTGGTTTGCGATCCTGATATGTGGAGGGCTGGCGACACTGCTGGGGCTCTCCGTGCTCCTATGCGCGATGATCCTCGACGATCGTTGCGACGCTGCTGCTCGGGTGTTGGCTCTCCGCGGTGGTGGTGATCACGAGGAGTAGGTGGGGTGTGCCGGGTGCTAACTGTTGTTAGGGGGTGATTAGCTGGATGCAACACCGTTGCAAAGTTTTGCAAACAGTGTATGTGCTCGAATGGTAATGGTTGTGAGTCTGCTGCCATGGTGCTGTGTGATTTTATTTAATCCACGTCGTGAGAAGGTGCGGATGTAGCAACTCAGGGAAAAGAAATCTCACTCCAGGATTTTGCGAGGGAAAACAGTTAATTTAAAGGAGCATAAACCACAACAAAAACTACACACATTAGTAGAAGCCAAATAATTGACTTGTCGTACAAACTCAGGGTATCATGCATAAGTCACAACACCACAGCGACGTCTAAAATGGGAATGGTAACTGGACGGGGTCCCTAGAAAACGTCTCTGGTACTGGGATACACTCTTCTTCTATCGGGGAAAGTGGATTGACCAGTCGATGCACGTGTCTCTCTTGGTCGAGCCTTAGTGCTCTGCCGATGGTGATCTGAGGATTTAAATCTGCGAGGCTCTAGAGATAACCCATCACACGTTGGGTTAAACGCTCTTGAGCGATGACGTACTGGACAAGGTTGGCCAGGACTGGGTCTCTCTCAATTCGTCCACCGGGAAAAGATGTCACTCCTCCGGGTTCTGCACGGCTCGGAAAGTAATAATACCCTCGTTCGCTAGCATAGGGTACCGCAAAGCGAAGGCGAGCAAGCGCTTCGTATGCAGCAGCTTCTACGGCCATCTGTGGGGTTGGCATAGATTTCCCCACGAAGGAGACCTCTGTTGGATCTTGGTTTGAGTTTACGGGAGGGATGTGTACTGCTGCCCAATATCTTGAGGTGGAAGGGGTGATCCTCGATTTGAACAGCTCGTACTGGGGTGGCTGGGTAGCGCCCATGGTACTGCAGGTAAAATCCCACAATAATTTGATGAAACTACCCAGGGTTGCATATGGGGGTTCTCAGGTAAATGCTGGGGCTCGGCATGGCAAGAATTGGTTGTGAGGATGGTGCACAAGATGAGGGGTGCTTGGCAATGTCACGCGGTGGCCTTTTATAGCACTGGAGCTGGGTCATTCTTACCGTGGTGAATGGTAAGGAAAATTTTCAGCTCTGTTCCAAGGGTCGGGGTCAAGCCACAGATTCACACATTTCACTATAGTGATGTGTTACTGCGGGGGTTGTCGGGAAGGTTTTTGGGTAATTGTGCCTGGGATAGAGATCTTATACTGCATACTGGCGTATCCAGGCAAGGCTACTATTAAAACAGAGGTACGACAACAGGTGGCATTTAAATACAAGGCCACACGATTACAAAACAAGGCTACACTGGGACTCGATACAATTTGGGTGACTTAGTCTACCTCGTTTATATCTAAGCGGGCGTGCCTTGTGGATGTCGAGGCTTCTCTTCGGGTCTCGTCGTCTGAATTAGCTGGAGTGGGCTGAGGGGCTGCAGGCTTGGGGTAGCGATGATGACCGTCCCGGGGATTGTTGGCCACAACCCCGTTGGAGTGTGCTCCCAATATGTGACGAAGCACTTCTGGGTTATTGCAGCACCTTGGCCGATGGCTGGGGCAGATCTCAGGGACTCGATCGGGTGTCCAAACAGCACGACTGGGTTGTCGGCGTTGGGCTCGTTCTCTTCTCTCGCCGGGGCTCGACGAACCAGCTCTCCACGAGCTGCGATTAGATCAATCGTGATTTGATCGCACAGTTCCTCTAGTGCACTTACATAGCGCACTAGGTGCAACAATGTTGGGGAACGTAGTAATTTTAAAAAAATTCCTACGCACACGCAAGATCATGGTGATGCATAGCAACGAGAGGGGAGAGTGTTGTCTACGTACCAACGCAGACCGACTGCGGAAGCGATCACACAACATAGAGGAAGTAGTCGTACATCTTTCCGATCCGACCGATCCAAGCACCGTTACTCCGGCACCTCCGAGTTCTTAGCACACGTTCAGCTCGATGACGATCCTCGGGCTCCGATCCAGCAAAGCGTCGAGGAAGAGTTCCGTCAGCACGACGGCGTGGTGACGATCTTGATGTACTACCGACGCAGGGCTTCGCCTAAGCACTACAACGGTATGATCGAGGTGGAATTTGGTAGCAGGGGGCACCGCACACGGCTAAGGAACGATCTCAAGGATCAACTTGTGTGTCTAGAGGTGCCCCCTGCCCCCGTATATAAAGGATCCAAGGGGAGGGGCTGGCCGGCCAAGGAGGGAGGCGCAGGAGGAGTCCTACTCCTACCGGGAGTAGGACTCCCCCCTCCAATCCTATTCCAACTAGGACTCCAAGGGGGAAAGAGAGAGAGAGGTGGCCGGCCACCTCTCCTAGTCCTAATAGGACTAGGGGAGGGGGGAGGCATGCAGCCCTCCATGGCAGCCCCTTTCACCTTTCCACTAAGGCCCATGTAGGCCCATTTGGCTCCCGGGGGGTTCCGGTAACCCTCCCGGTATTCCGGTAAAATCCTGATTTCACCCGGAACACTTCCGGTGTCCAAACATAGGCTTCCAATATATCAATCTTTATGTCTCGACCATTTTAAGACTCCTCGTCATGTCCGTGATCACATCCGGGACTCCGAACAACCTTCGGTACATCAAAATGTATAAACTCATAATAACTGTCATCGTAACGTTAAGCGTGCGGACCCTACGGTTCGAGAACAATGTAGACATGACCGAGACATGTCTCCAGTCAATAACCAATAGCGGGACCTGGATGCCCATATTGGCTCCTACATATTCTATGGCGATCTTTATCGGTCAGACCGCATAACAACATACGTTGTTCCCTTTGTCATCGGTATGTTACTTGCCCGAGATTCGATCGTCGGTATCCAATACCTAGTTCAATCTCGTTACTGGCAAGTCTCTTTACTCGTTCCGTAATACATCATCTCACAACTAACATCTTAGTTATAATGCTTGCAAGGCTTATGTGATGTGTATTACCGAGAGGGCCCAGAGATACCTCTCCGACAATCGGAGTGACAAATTCTAATCTCGAAATACACCAACCCAACATCTACCATTGGAGACACCTGTAGTACTCCTTTATAATCACCCAGTTATGTTGTGACGTTTGGTAGTACCCAAAGTGTTCCTCCGGCAAACGGGAGTTGCATAATCTCATAGTCATAGGAACATGTATAAGTCATGAAGAAAGCAATAGCAACATACTAAACGATCGGGTGCTAAGCTAATGAAATGGGTCATGTCAATCAGATCATTCAACTAATGATGTGACCTCGTTAATCAAATAACAACTCTTTGTTCATGGTTAGGAAACATAACCATCTTTGATTAACGAGCTAGTCAAGTAGAGGCATACTAGTGACACTCTGTTTGTCTATGTATTCACACATGTATTATGTTTCCGGTTAATACAATTCTAGCATGAATAATAAACATTTATCATGATATAAGGAAATAAATAATAACTTTATTATTGCCTCTAGGGCATATTTCCTTCAGTCTCCCACTTGCACTAGAGTCAATAATCTAGTTCACATCGCCATGTGATTTAACAGCAATAGTTCACATCACCATGTGATTAACACCCATAGTTCACATCGTCATGTGACCAACACTCAAAGGGTTTACTAGAGTCAGTAATCTAGTTCACATATCTATGTGATTAACACCCAAAGAGTACTAAGGTGTGATCATGTTTTGTTTGTGAGAGAATCTTAGTCAACGGGTCTGCCACATTCAGATCCACGTGTATTTTGCAAATTTCTATGTCAACAATGCTCTGCATGGAGCTACTCTAGCTAATTGCTCCCACTTTCAATATGTATCTAGACCGAGACTTAGAGTCATCTAGATTAGTGTCAAAACTTGCATCGGCGTAACCCTTTACGACGAACCTTTTGTCACGTCCATAATCGAGAAACATATCCTTATTTCACTAAGGATAATTCTGACCGCTGTCCAGTGATCTACTCCTAGATCACTATTGTACTCCCTTGCCAAATCAGTGCAGGGTATACAATATACAGCATGACATACTTTATAGAACCTATGGCCAAGGCATAGGGAATGACTTTCATTCTCTTTCTATCTTCTGCCGTGGTCGGGCTTTGAGTCTTACTCAACTTCACACCTTGTAATACAGGCAAGAACTCTTTCTTTGACTGCTCCATTTTGAACTACTTCAAAATCTTGTCAAGGTATGTACTCATTGAAAAAACTTATCAAGCGTCTTGAACTATCTCTATAGATCTTGGAGCTCAATATGTAAGCAGCTTCACCGAAGTCTTTCTTTGAAAAACTCCTTTCAAACACTCCTTTATGCTTTACAGAATAATTCTACATTATTTCTGATCAACAATATGTCATTCACATATACTTATCAGAAATGTTGTAGTGCTCCCACTCACTTTCTTGTAAATACAGGCTTCACCGCAAGTCTGTATAAAACTATATCCTTTGATCAACTTATCAAAGCGTATATTCCGACTCCGAGATGCTTGCACCAGTCCATAGATGGATCGCTGGAGCTTCCATATTTTGTTAGCACCTTTAGGATTGACAAAACCTTCTGGTTGCATCATATACAACTCTTCTTTAATAAATCCATTAAGGAATGCAGTTTTGTTTATCCATTTGCCAGATTTCATAAAATGTGACAATTGCTAACATGATTCGGACAAACTTAAGCATAGATACGAGTGAGAAATTCTCATCGTAGTCAACACCTTGAACTTGTCGAAAACCTTTTGCGAAAATTCTAGCTTTGTAGATAGTAACACTACTATCAGTGTCCGTCTTCCTCTTGAAGATCCATTTATTCTCAATTGCTTGCCGATCATCGAGCAAGTCAACCAAAGTCCAAACTTTGTTCTCATACATGGATCATATCTCAGATTTCATGGCCTCAAACCATTTCGCGTAATCTGGGCTCATCATCGCTTCCTCATAGTTCGTAGGTTCGTCATGGTCAAGTAACATGACCTCCAGAACAGGATTACCGTACCACTCTGGTGCGGATCTCACTCTGGTTTACCTACGAGATTCGGTAGTAACTTGATCTGAAGTTACATGATCATCATTATTAGCTTCCTCACTAATTGGTGTAGTAGTCACAAGAACAGATTTTTGTGATGAACTACTTTCCAATAAGGTAGAAGGTACAATTACCTTATCAAGTTTTCTACTTTCCTCCCACTCACTTCTTTCAAGAGAAACTCCTTCTCTAGAAAGGATCCATTATAAGCAACGAATGTCTTGCCTTAGGATCTGTGATAGAAGGTGTACCCAACAGTCTCCTTTGGGTATCCTATGAAGACATATTTCTCCGATTTGGGTTTGAGCTTATCAGGATGAAACTTTTTCACATAAGCATCACAACCCCAAACTTTAAGAAACGACAACTTTGGTTTCTTGCTAAACCACAGTTCAGATTGTGTCGTCTCAACGGACTTAGATGGTGCCCCCTTTTTTTTAACGTGAATGCAGTTGTCTTTAATGCATAACCTCAAAAACGATAGTGGTAAATCGGTAAGAAACATCATAGATTTGCACTATATCTAATAAAGTACGGCTATGACGTTCGGACACACCATTATGCTGTGGTGTTCCGGGTGGCACGAATTTGTGAAACTATTCCACATTGTTTTAATTGAAGACCAAACTCGTAACTCAAATATTTGTCTCCTGCGATCAGATCGTAGAAGCCTTATTTTCTTGTTACGATGATTCTCCACTTCACTCTTAAATTCTTTGAACTTTTCAAATGTTTCAGACTTATGTTTCATCAAGTAGATATCCCCATATCTGCTCAAATCATCTATGAAGGTCAGAAAATAATGATACTTGCTGCAAGCCTTAATTTTCATCGGACCACATACATCAGTATGTATGATTTCCAACAAATCTGTTGCTTGCTTCATTGTTCCGGAGAACGGCGTTTTAGTCATCTTGCCCATAAGGCATGGTTCGCAAGCATCAACTGATTCATAATCAAGTGATTCCAAAAGCCCATCAGCATGGAGTTTCTTCATGCGCTTTACACCAATATGACCTAAACGGCAGTGCCACAAATAAGTTGCACTATCATTATTAACTTTGCATCTTTTGGTTTCAATATTATGATTATGTGTATCACTACGATCGAGATCCAACGAACTATTTTCATCGGGTGTGTGACCATATAAGGTTTTATTCATGTAAACAGAACAACAATTTATTCTCTTACTTAAATGAATAACCGTATTACAATAAACATGATCAAATCATATTCATGCTCAACGCAAACACCAAATAACACTTATTTAGGTTCAACACTAATCCCGAAATTATAGGGAGTGTGCGATGATGATCATATCAATCTTGGAACCACTTCCAACACACATCGTCACTTCACCCTTAACTAGTCTCTGTTTATTCTGCAACTCCCGTTTCGAGTTACTAATCTTAGCAACTGAACTAGTATCAAATACTGAGGGTTTGCTATAAACACTAGTAAAGTACACATCAATAAAATGTATATCAAATATACTTATGTTAACTTTGCCATCCTTCTTATCCGCCAATCACCTGGGGTAGTTCCGCTTCCAGTGACCAGTCCCTTTGCAGTAGAAGCACTTAGTCTCAGGCTTAGAATCAGACTTGGGCTTCTTCACTTGAGCAGCAACTTGCTTGCCGTTCTTCTTGAAGTTCCCCTTCTTCCCTTTGCCCTTTTCTTGAAACTAGTGGTCTTGTCAACCATCAACACTTGATGTTTTTCTTGATTTCTACCTTCGTTGCTTTCAGCATCACGAAGAGCTTGGGAGTTGTTTCCGTTATCCCTTGCATATTATAGTTCATCAAGAAGTTCTACTAACTTGGTGATGGTGACTAGAGAATTCTGTCCATCACTATCTTATCTGGAAGATTAACTCCCACTTGATTCAAGCGATTGTAGTACCTAGACAATCTGAGTACATGCTCACTAGTTGAGCGATTCTCCTCGATCTTTTAGCTATAGAACTTGTTGGGGACTTCATATCTCTCAACTCGGGTATTTGCTTGAAATATTAACTTCAACTCCTGGAACATCTCATATGGTCCATGACGTGCAAAACGTCTTTGAAGTCCCGATTCTAAGCTGTTAAGCATGGTGCACTAAACTATCAAGTAGTCATCATATTGAGCTAGCCAAACGTTCATAACATCTGCATCTGCTCCTGCAATAGGTCTGTCACCTAGCGGTGCATCAAGGACATAATTCTTCTGTGCAGCAATGAGGATAAACCTCAGATCACGGATCCAATCCGCATCATTGCTACTAACATCTTTCAACACAATTTTCTCTAGGAACATATCAAAATAAACACAGGGAAGCAACAACGCGAGCTATTGATCTACAACATGATTTGCAAAATACTACCAGGACTAAGTTCATGATAAATTTAAGTTCAATTTAATCATATTACTTAAGAACTCCCACTTAGATAGACATCCCTCTAATCCTCTAAGTGATCACGTGATCCAAATCAACTAAACCATAACCGATCATCACGTGAGATGGAGTAGTTTTCAATGGTGAACATCGTTATGTTGATCATATCTACTATATGATTCACGCTCGACCTTTCGGTCTCCGTGTTCCGAGGCCATATCTGCATATGCTAGGCTCGTCAATAACCTGAGTATTATGCGTGTGCAAAACTGGCTTGCACCCGTTGTAGATGGACGTAGAGCTTATCACACCCGATCATCACGTGGTGTCTGGGCACGACGAACTTTGGCAACGGTGCATACTCAGGGAGAACACTTCTTGATAATTTAGTGAGAGATCATCTTATAATGCTACCGTCAATCAAAGCAAGATAAGATGCATAAAAGGATAAACATCACATGCAATCAATATAAGTGATATGATATGGCCAACATCATCTTGTGCTTGTGATCTCCATGTTCGAAGCACCGTCATGATCACCATCGTCACCGGCGCGACACCTTGATCTCCATCGTAGCATCGTTGTCGTCTCGCCAATCTTATGCTTCCACGACTATCACTACCGCTTAGCAATAAAGTAAAGCATTACATCGCGATTGCATTTCATACAATAAAGCGACAACCATATGGCTCCTGCCAGTTGCCGATAACTTGGTTACAAAACATGATCATCTCATACAATAAAATCAGCATCATGCCTTGACCATATCACATCACAACATGCCCTGCAAAAACAAGTTAGACGTCCTCTACTTTGTTGTTGCAAGTTTTACGTGGCTGCTACGGGCTTAAGCAAGAACTCATCTCACCTACGCATCAAAACCACAACGATAGTTTGTCAAATAGACTCCGTTTTAACCTTCTCAAGGACCGGGCGTAGCCACACTCGGTTCAACTATAGTTGGAGAGACAGTCGCCCACAAGCCATCTATGTGCAAAGCATGTCGAGGGAACCGGTCTCACGTAAGTGTACGCGTAAGGTTGGTCCGGGTCGTCTCGTCCAACAATACCGCCGAACCAAAGTATGACATGATGGTAGGCAGTATGACTTGTATCGCCCACAACTCACTTGTGTTCTACTCGTGCAAATAACATCAAACCATAAAACCTAGGCTCGGATGCCACTGTTGGGGAACGTAGTAATTTTAAAAAAAATTCCTACGCACACGCAAGATCATGGTGATGCATAGCAACAAGAGGGGAGAGTGTTGTCTACGTACCAACGCAGACCGACTGCGGAAGCGATCACACAACGTAGAGGAAGTAGTCGTACGTCTTTCCGATCCGACCGATCCAAGCACCGTTACTCCGGCACCTCCAAGTTCTTAGCACACGTTCAGCTCGATGACGATCCTCGGGCTCCGATCCAGCAAAGCGTCGAGGAAGAGTTCCGTCAGCACGACGGCGTGGTGACGATCTTGATGTACTACCGACGCAGGGCTTCGCCTAAGCACTACGACGGTATGATCGAGGTGGAATTTGGTGGCAGGGGGCACCGCACACGGCTAAGGAACAATCTCAAGGATCAACTTGTGTGTCTAGAGGTGCCCCCTGCCCCTGTATATAAAGGATCCAAGGGGAGGGGCTGGCCGGCCAAGGAGGGAGGCGCAGGAGGAGTCCTACTCCTACCGGGAGTAGGACTCCCCCCTCCAATCCTATTCCAACTAGGACTCCAAGGGGGAAAGAGAGAGAGAGGTGGCCGACCACCTCTCCTAGTCCTGATAGGACTAGGGGAGGGGGGAGGCGCGCAGCCCTCCATGGCAGCCCCTTTCACCTTTCCACTAAGGCCCATGTAGGCCCATTTGGCTCCCGGGGGGTTCCTGTAACCCTCCCGGTATTCCGGTAAAATCCCGATTTCACCCGGAACACTTCCGGTGTCCAAACATAGGCTTCCAATATATCAATCTTTATGTCTCGACCATTTCGAGACTCCTCGTCATGTCCGTGATCACATCCGGGAATCTGAACAACCTTCGGTACATCAAAATGCATAAACTCATAATAATTGTCATTGTAACGTTAAGCGTCTGGACCCTACGGTTCGAGAACAATGTAGACATGACCGAGGCACGTCTCCGGTCAATAACCAATAGCAGGACCTGGATGCCCATATTGGCTCCTACATATTCTATGAAGATCTTTATCGGTCAGACCGCATAACAACATACGTTGTTCCCTTCGTCATCGGTATGTTACTTGCCCGAGATTCGATCGTCGGTATCCAATACCTAGTTCAATCTCATTACTGGCAAGTCTCTTTACTCGTTCCGTAATACATCATCTCACAACTAACATCTTAGTTATAATGCTTGCAAGGCTTATGTGATGTGTATTACCGAAAGGGCCCAGAGATACCTCTCCGACAATCGGAGTGACAAATTCTAATCTCGAAATACGCCAACCCAACATCTACCATTGGAGACACCTATAGTACTCCTTTATAATCACCCAGTTGCGTTGTGACGTTTGGTAGTACCCAAAGTGTTCCTCCGGCAAACGGGAGTTGCATAATCTCATAGTCATAGGAACATGTATAAGTCATGAAGAAAGCAATAGCAACATACTAAACGATCGGGTGCTAAGCTAATGAAATGGGTCATGTCAATCAGATCATTCAACTAATGATGTGACCTCGTTAATCAAATAACAACTCTTTGTTCATGGTTAGGAAACATAACCATCTTTGATTAACGAGCTAGTCAAGTAGAGGCATACTAGTGACACTCTGTTTGTCTATGTATTCACACATGTATTATGTTTCCGGTTAATACAATTCTAGCATGAATAATAAACATTTATCATGATATAAGGAAATAAATAATAACTTTATTATTGCCTCTAGGGCATATTTCCTTCAAACAATGCAGGATCCGTCTCGTGATCTCCGTTGGCAACTTGGGGTGGTCTACCATACCCTTCACGTCTGGGGTAGTAGTGGAACGAGAGACAGTTAACTCTGGGCGACAAGTGCCGGAGATGAACTATAGCTTCTCGAGCAGCTAGTTGGATGGCTTGTGGCTCAAAGGAAGTTGTCCTTCCGGTGAACCTGTAGGGGCGCTCGGGCTCTAGTCCCCTACCATAAATGTGCACAGTGGCCCAGAATTGACGGCTCTCACCGCTGATGGGTCCTTGGTATACAACATATTCTGGGGGCTCTTCTAACGCATAGGCACGACGGGTGAGGTTTGCGCGTATGGTCACAAAGCCTCCAAGGTTGGTTGCTGTGGTCTCATTGTGCACGACAGGGCCGGGCATTGTGGCTTGGTTTGGGGTAGAGGCTGTGCTGTGCTGAGTTGAGGCTAGCGTGCCCTTTTTATAGGAAAAAGGGGACGGAGTCTTCCTTCGCACGCTTGCAAAAAGACTATTCAGGATTCGGTCACTAGTGCATGAGTGACAGGTTGGGTTGATAGGTTGGGCACCGACTGCCAAAAGGTGTTGGGTCACGGTGGGGCTATCTTGCAAGGGAAGCTTGGCTGGGGTTTGGTTAAGGTCTGGTGGGTTGGTTTACCTAAGTTTATTGACCTGGCTAAGATAGGATTAGCCAATGGTCAGCCTGGCTCTGATACCAAGTCTGTCACGACTGGGTTTTCCGGGCATCAAATTCCCAGAAAATGGCCGTCGTGCTCACCAGCCCCAGGATTACTGTTAGCTGATGAGGCACCAACTTGTTACAGAAATTCCAAGCAAAGTACAAAAATGTGTAGTACAAGACCATTGTGGCCTATGAGTACATCAAATGGTTTTCTAGTGGTCGATGGCGGAAGTGGTTTGTGAATCATCAGTGTATGGGACTCCATTTCCCACGGGAACAGCTGACCAGGTTAACTCCTATCTTCGCGAGGCTGCTATCACCGTTGCTTAGTTTCCGGGGCTGTCACCGCAACGTTCCTTTCCATGCAAATATCTGGCCAAGACAATAGCCAGGGACAAGCCAGTGAGTACTTTGAATGTACTCGCAAACATTAAGAACACAGGAATAATATAATTGATAATTATGTACTGAAATATTCTAGGATCACATCGTCAGTCATAAATAAAACATCTATTATGCCTGCAAGCATGTTATTTATATGCAGCATGAACAAGGAATAATGGAGTGGAAATAAAATGACGCAGTCGGGCGTCTGTGCGACACCACATAAAGGGCTTTCAAAAGAAATGCCACAGTCGAGCGTCTAAGCGACACCACAGAAAGGGCTTAAAAAGAAATGCCATAGTCGGGCGTCTAAGCGACACCACATAAAGGGCTTAAAAAGAAATGTCACAGTCGGGCGTCTAAGCGACACCACAGAAAGGGCTTAAAATGAAATGCCATAGTCAGGCGTCTAAGCGACACCACATAAAGGGCTTAAAAAGAAATGCCACAGTCGGGCGTCTAAGCGACACCACATAAAGGGCTTAAAAAGAAATGCCACAGTCGGGCGTCTAAGCGACACCACAGAAAGGGCTTAAAAATAAATGCCACAGTCGGGCGTCTGGGCGACACCACATAAAGGGCTTGAGAATAAATAATCACAATGAATATCCAGGAGGTAGAACCATCCCAGGGATACTCGATAATACAATAATGCAACAGGTTAGTCCATCACAAAATAATAATCATGGTCCTCACAAATCACCAATCAGTATCCAAGTTTGGTTTAACAATTTCACCTCCGAAGACCGACACTAAGACCAACACTTGACCCATCCCAGACTATAATCCTTAACCATGGACACGGCTATTCGAATAGGTTTAATATCTCTGCAGAGAGTGTACTCTTTACCCACGAGTAACGGATTCCTTTAGTCCATCGGGACTAATTCCATCTACGGCCTTTTAGTTGAAAACACGCCTAACCTTGCACACACCAGCTTAACTCATCGGTGTCTGGAATCACCCATGGCACTTGTTAAGCAAAACTCTAAGTGGGGAGGCTACAACCTCGTGTAGCATCGGATCAAATTTATATCGCGCGCTCTAAGGGGTGGCCTCCCCTCTCGGTCCCAACCGGAAACACCCATGCCCCCGGACCAGGTGGCCTGCCTACCGGCTACAACCGATATCTTCCACCATGGCCTCTCTGTTCGGTGTGTGCTGGAAAGGGGTTGACGACTTACTGAACCGTACCCTACCTGCGGCAGGGACGAGTGGTAGTACGAGGCAAGTATGGGGGTTACTGGAACAAGACTCGATCTGCGGTCGACTCAGGAGGTTTATAAGTTCCCTGCATGACATATATATATCAAATATATTTCAACTGACGAAATCACCACTCAATGCACCTTACCATGCCATACCGGACATAACCGTCCCGACGGGGACCAGCGACAAGCTTGCGCCTACCCAAGGCCGAGGCTTTCCCGGATTCCTTTCCGGCATGCATGCAAGGCACATGAGGATGATTACCATCACAATAATATTCATTTCCAACAGCAAGGAAAACACTAATATGCTTCCGTGCAAATGATCATGTCACATGAAATAACAAGTCCTCCGAAGTAAGGTGGTGTTATAAACGTGTCAAATAACACACCAAAAACATTATGCCAGGGTTCAGAATGCTTGCCTTTAAGTTGTGGAGGGGTGAGGTGCTCTCCAAAACTTTTGGAAGTTTCTTCTCTCTCTCCAAAATCCTATTTTAAAATATATTTGAATTAACACACATTTCAAAAACAGTACAAAAAAGTTGTTTGGAAGATTTTTAAATAAATCTTAAAATAAACTAGACCAAATTTGAGGAAGGTAGGAAAAAGAATCAACTCATTTGGAGTTGTATTTAAAAAGTTATAGGCAGTCAAAGTTGTGGTCAAAGTCTGTTTTTAAAAAAAACAGAAAAGAAAATGTTTCAGGAGGAAATACGCTTTCTGAGCGGGGAAAACGTACTGGGTGGATTACGCCTTTGCTTACTCCAGCATGGACGACGTGCGTCTCACTAACAGTGGGCCCGCTTGGCCCACTGGTCAGGTTTGACTGGTCTATTTCTCCCTCCTCTTCCTTTGCCCGAACGGAGGCGGGGCAACGGCGGTCGTCGCCGGCGAACGGTGGCTCCCCGCGGGTTCCAGAGGGTCTGGATGGATCCACGAGACCAAGGCGGTCCTCCCGGTGGTCGTTGGGTCGGTAGGGACGGAGTGAGCTGCCGGCGGCGAGCTTCGCGGCGGAGGAAGTTTCGGTGGCAAAGTGCTTTTGGGGCTGCGGTGGCTCCCGATCAAAATCGAGGAGGGGGTTGGATCCGTGGAAGGAAGGGGAAGTTCATGGTGAAGAGAACGGAGAGGGGGAGGCCTTAATGGCGCTGGAATGGCCGGAGCAGTGGCGGCGGCTGCGGCTGCCGGAGATGGGGAAGACGGCGTTTCCTCGACGATTGCGGGCTGTGGGGGTGCCATGGGGGTAGACTGAGGTCGCCTGCGTGCTCGAATGGTCTCGAGGCGTCCTTAAATAGGCGAGGCAAGGCGGTTCCGCGGCAGCCGTGGATAAGCTCTCTGGCGAACCGCCTCTCTGTAGCTAGGGTGACGTGGCGGCGACGAGGGCTAGCAGACGCGCTTGCAGATGAGCTCGCACTGCTCCAAGGGCCAGGTGGCGAGCCGGGGTGGCTTGGGTGGCGCCGACATGAGCAGGGGTTGTCGGGCGGCCGTGGCGTGCCGCCAAGGGGATTCTGGTGGCGGCACTGTTGGCTGCCAGGGCGGCTTGGCGCGTTGCTGTGAGGAGGGTAGCGCGTGGCGTGGCGCTGAAGAGCGGGCCAAAACCAGGGGGACCAGTGTGTCGGCTCGGACGCGACATCATGCAATACGCGCGCTCTGGGCGCGTCCAGTGCATGCACGGGAGATGTTCGACACAATGTCGCGGCATGCTACAGGTCACAGGCGAGGTTGGGGTTTAGCAGATCGAGGTTAGGAGTAACTGGGAGTTTAGTGGACATGCTTGTTTGATCAGAGGTGCAAGTTCACAGTGCAATGCCAAAATTCATGCCAAAACAGATCATGCCCATAAGGTGTTTGACAAAATGCCAAGGGCGCTTAGGCATTTCTTGGAGGGGCCAAAATCTCCAGATGGTGGTCTCATTGGATGATTAAGAAAGTGGTGAGGTTAGTTTGCCAAAAGAAGAAACTTGCTAGTGCAAGTTTTGCAAAACTTCACTTCTGGACAGGAAATAAATGGCATCATTCCATGAACCAAAAATGATCCAAAGGGTGCATGCTTCTGGACATAGTGGTTTGGTAGGGTGGTCTACAAGCAGGAAAAGGAATCATGGGCAAAGGAGCAACTTAAGATGTAGTTGCTGTACAAATCCTCAAGTTGGACCAGAATGAAAATGAGGTTGATTCACTCAAAATTTGCAAATAACATCACCGGGTTTTTGCATAAAGCTGAATCATATGATACTACTAACATCCCAAAATTTTGGTGGAGGCTAGAAAGAATTATTTAAATGAGTTGTAGTGCAAAATTGCATTTTGGACCAGAGAAGAGAATTTGTTGTAGAGCTCAAAATATTTCATTAAATAAAGATGTTTTTGCACAAAAGTTATTTAATAACATCACATGACCTCTCCAAATTTTTGTGGGAATTTTAAGTGAATTTATCAAATGGTTGTAGTTCAAATATGGCCATTTAACCTTGAAAAACCATTTTCAAGAAAGTAAAGATCAAGCAAATTAATTATGTAATTAGTTATACTGATAAAAGAAAAGTTTTTCTTGAGAGGTTAAACAAATCCAATAACATATTTGAAAAATTTTCTCTTTGGGAAAACTCATCATAACAGGGAAGGAAATGATTTAAAAATCAAAATGGAGCTCAGAAATCCAAAGTTTTAATTCCTGGCAAAAAAATTTAATTCATTTAAAACAAGGCCAAATTTTTGGGGTGTCACACTTTGGATCGACAAAACCTTCCGGCTGCATCATATACAACTCTTCTTGCAGAAATCCATTCAGGAATGCAGTTTTGACATCCATCTGCCAAATTTCATAATCATAAAATGCGGCAATTGCTAACATGATTCATACAGAATTAAGCATCACTGCGGGTGAGAAGATCAGATCGTAGGAATTTTATTTTCTTGTTACAATGATTTTCAACTTCACTCTGAAATTCTTTGAACTTTTCAAATGTTTCAGACTTATGTTTCATTAAGTAGATATACCCATATCTGCTTAAGTCATCTGTGAAGGTGAGAAAATAACGATATCCGCCACGAGCGTCAACATTCATCGGACCACATACATCTATATGTATGATTTCCAACAAATCTGTTGCTCTCTCCATAGTACCGGAGAACGGTGTTTTTGTCATCTTACCCATAAGGCACGGTTCGCAAGTACCAAGTGATTCATAATCAAGTGGTTCCAAAAGCCCATCAGTATGGAGTTTCTTCATGCGCTTTACACCGATATGACCCAAACGGCAGTGCCACAAATAAGTTGCACTATCATTATCAACTCTGCATCTTTTGGCTTCAACATTATGAATATGTGTGTCACTACTATCGAGATTTAATAAGAATAGACCACTCCTTAAGGGTGCATGACCATAAAAGATATTACTCATATAAATAGAACAACCATTATTCTCTGATTTAAATGAATAACCGTCTCGCATCAAACAAGATCCAGATATAATGTTCATGCTTAATGCTGGCACCAAATAACAATTATTTAGGTCTAATACTAATCCCGAAGGTAGATGTAGAGGTAGCGTGCCGACCACGATCACATCGACTTTGGAACCATTTCCCACGCGCATCGTCACCTCGTCCTTAGCCAATCTTCGCTTAATCCGTAGTCCGTGTTTCGAGTTGCAAATGTTAGCAACAGAACCAGTATCAAATACCCAGGTGCTACTGCGAGCATTAGTAAGGTACACATCAATAACATGTATATCACATATACCTTTGTTCACCTTGCCATGCTTCTTATCCGCCAAATACTTGGGGCAGTTCTGCTTCCAGTGACCAGTCTGCTTGCAGTAGAAGCACTCAGTTTCAGGCTTAGGTCCAGGTTTGGGTTTCTTCTCTTGAGTAACAACTTGCTTGCTGTTCTTTTTGAAGTTCCCCTTCTTCTTCCCTTTGCCCTTTTTCTTGAAACTAGTGGTCTTGTTGACCATCAACACTTGATGCTCCTTCTTGATTTCAACCTCCGCAGCTTTCAGCATTGCGAAGAGCTCGGGAATAGTCGTGTTCATCCCTTGCATACTATAGTTCATCACGAAGCTCTTGTAGCTTGGCAGCAGTGATTGGAGAATTCTGTCAATGACGCAATCATCTGGAAGATTAACTCCCAATTGAATCAAGTGATTATTATACCCAGACATTTTGAGTATATGCTCACTGACGGAACTGTTCTCCTCCATCTTGCAGCTATAGAACTTATTGGAGACATATCTCCCAATCCGGGCATTTGCTTGAAATATTAACTTCAACACATGGAACATCTCATATGCTCCATGACGTTCAAAACGTCGTTGAAGTCCCGATTCTAAGCCGTAAAGCATGGCACACTGAACTATCGAGTAGTCATCAGCTTTGCTCTGCCAGACGTTCATAACATCTGGTGTTGCTCCAGCAGTAGGCCTGGCACCCAGCGGTGCTTCCAGGACGTAATTCTTCTCTGCAGCAATGAGGATAATCCTCAAGTTACGGACCCAGTCCGTGTAATTGCTACCATCATCTTTCAACTTTGCTTTCTCAAGGAACACATTAAAATTCAACGGAACAACAGCACGGGCCATCTATCTACAATCAAACATAAACAAGCAAGATACTATCAGGTACTAAGTTCATGATAAATTTAGGTTCAATTAATCATATTACTAAAGAACTCCCACTTAGATAGACATCCCTCTAATCCTCTAAGTGATTACGTGATCCAAATCAACTAAACCATGTCCGATCATCACGTGAGATGGAGTAGTTTCATTGGTGAACATCATTATGTTGATCATATCTACTATATGATTCACGCTCGACCTTTCGGTCTCCGTGTTCCGAGGCCATATCTGTATATGCTTGGCTCGTCAAGTATAACCTGAGTATTCTGCGTGTGCAACTGTTTTGCACCCGTTGTATTTGAACGTAGAGCCTATCACACCCGATCATCACGTGGTGTCTCAGCACGAAGAACTTTCGCAACGGTGCATACTCAGGGAGAACACTTCTTGATAATTAGTGAGAGATCATCTTAAAATTCTACCGTCAATCAAAGCAAGATAAGATGCATAAAAGATAAACATCACATGCAATCAATATAAGTGATATGATATGGCCATCATCATCTTGTGCTTGTGATCTTCATCTTCGAAGCACCGTCATGATCACCATCGTCACCGGCGCGACACCTTGATCACCATCGTAGCATTGTTGTCGTCTCGCCAATCTTATGCTTCCACGACTATCGCTACCGCTTAGTGATAAAGTAAAGCATTACAGCGCAATTGCATTGCATACAATAAAGCCACAACCATATGGCTCCTGCCAATTGCCGATAACTTGGTTACAAAACATGATCATCTCATACAATTAAATTTAGCATCATGTCTTGACCATATCACATCACAACATGCCCTGCAAAAACAAGTTAGACGTCCCCTACTTTGTTGTTGCAAGTTTTACGTGGCTGCTACGGGCTTAAGCAAGAACCAATCTTACCTACGCATCAAAACCTCAACGATAGTTTGTCAAGTTGGTGCTGTTTTAACCTTCGCAAGGACCGGGCGTAGCCACACTCGGTTCAACTAAAGTTGGAGAAACTGACAGCCGCTAGCCACCTTTGTGCAAAGCACGTCGGGAGAACCGGTCTCGCGTAAGCGTACGCGTAATGTCGGTCCGGGCCACTTCGTCCAACAATACCGCCGAACCAAAGTATGACATGCTGGTAAGCAGTATGACTTATATCGCCCACAACTCACTTGTGTTCTACTCGTGCATATAACATCAACATATAAAACCTAGGCCCGGATGCCACTGTTGGGGAACATAGTAATTTCAAAAAATTTCCTATGCACACGCAAGATCATGGTGATGCATAGCAACGAGAGGGGAGAGTGCGATCTACGTACCCTTGTAGACCGATAGCGGAAGCGTTAGCACAACGCGGTTGATGTAGTCATACGTCTTCACGGCCCGACCGATCAAGCACCGAAACTACAACACCTCCGAGTTCTAGCACATGTTCAGCTCGATGACGATCCCCGGACTCTGATCCAGCAAAGTGTCGGGGAAGAGTTCCGTCAGCACGACGGCGTGGTGACGATCTTGATATACTACCGTCGCAGGGCTTCGCCTAAGCACCGCTACAATATTATTGAGGATTATGGTGGAAGGGGGCACCGCACATAGCTAAGAATATGATCACGTGGATCAACTTGTGTGTCTAGGGTTGCCCCCTGCCCCCGTATATAAAGGATCAAGGGGAGGAGGCCGGCCGGCCCTATAGGCGCGCCAAGGAGGAGTCCTCCTCCTAGTAGGAGTAGGACTCCTACTAGGAGGGGGAAGGAAGTGGGGAGGGAGAAGGAAACGGGGGCGCCGCCCCCCCTCTGCTAGTCCAATTCGGACCAGGGGGAAGGAGGCGAGTGGCCCACCCTGGCCCATATGGCCCACTAAGGCCCATATGGCCCATTACTTCTCCCGGTAGGGTTCCGGTAACCCTCCGGCTCTCCGGTTTTCTCCGAAATCACCCGGAACACTTCCGGTGTCCGAATATAGCCGTCCAATATATCAATCTTTATGTCTCGACCATTTCGAGACTCCTCGTTATGTCCGTGATCACATCCGGGACTCCGAACTAACTTCAGTACATCAAAACTCATAAACTCATAATATAACTGTCATCGAAACCTTAAGCGTGCGGACCCTACGGGTTCGAGAACAATGTAGACATGACCGAGCCACGTCTCCGGTCAATAACCAATAGCGGAACCTGGATGCTCTTATTGGCTCCTACATATTCTACGAAGATCTTTATCGGTCAGACCGCATAACAACATACGTTGTTCCCTTTGTCATCGGTATGTTACTCGCCCAAGATTCGATCGTCGGTATCTTAATACCTAGTTCAATATCGTTACCGGGAAGTCTCTTTACTCATTTCGTAATACATCATCTCGCAACTAACTCATTAGTTGCAATGCTTGCAAGGCTTATGTGATGTGCATTACCGAGTGGGCCCAGAGATACCTCTCCGACAATCGGAGTGACAAATCCTAATCTCGAAATACACCAACCCAACATTTACCTTTGGAGACACCTGTAGAGCTCCTTTATAATCACCCAGTTACGTTGTGACGTTTGGTAGCACACAAAGTGTTCCTCCGGCAAACGGGAGTTGCATAATCTCATAGTCATAGGAACATGTATAAGTCATGAAGAAAGCAATAGCAACATACTAAACGATCGGGTGCTAAGCTAATGGAATGGGTCATGTCAATCACATCATTCTCCTAATAATGTGATCCCGTTAATCAAATGACAACACATGTCTATGGTTAGGAAACATAACCATCTTTGCTTAATGAGCTAGTCAAGTAGAGGCATACTAGTGACGTTTGGTTTGTCTATGTATTCACACAAGTATTATGTTTCCAGATAATACAATTCTAGCATGAATAATAAACATTTATCATGATATAAGGAAATAAAATAATAACATTATTATTGCCTCTAGGGCATATTTCCTTCAATTGTTACAATCATTACAAAATACCAAAAACATTACTTTCGCTATCATCACCTTTTGCTACCATTACCACTACTATCATATTACTTTGCTACTATATACTTTGCTGCAGATATTACGTTTCCAGGTGTGGTTGAATTGACAACTCAGCTGATAATACTTGAGAATATTCTTTGGCTCCCCTTGTGTCGAATCAATAAATTTGGGTTGAATACTCGACCCTGGAAAACTGTTGCGATCCCCTATACTTGTGGGTTATCAAGACTAATTTCTGGCGCCGTTGCCGGGGAGCATAGCTCTATTCTTTGAGTCAATTGGGATTTATATCTGCTTATCATTATGAAGAACTTGAGGGATCCAAAAACCAAGATTTATCCCTCAACTACGAGGGGAGGTAAGGAACTGCCATCTAGCTCTGCACTTGATTCACCTTCTGTTTTGAGTAAGCTTGTGACACCTAAACCTGCTTCTGCTATTCGTTCTGATATGTCGCATGTTATTGATGATGCCACTTCTGCTATGCATGATACTTATGATGAAACTACTTCTATGCTTGATACTACTGTGCCACTTGGTGAATTTCTTGATGAACAACTTGCTAGGGTTAGAGAGATTGAAATTATTGAAACTGATAACATTGATGAAAGTGATGATGAAGACTCTTTGCCTAATAAATATGAATTGCCTGTTATTCCTGAGGGTTATGTTTTGGAAAAAGAAGCTGCTTTAGCTATTTTAGCTTGCAAAGATAGATACGAGCTCAAGAGGTTATTTGCTAAATGGAAGCAGCAATCTCTTAATGCTAGAATGAAACCTGGCCCTGCTTTTGCTACTTCACCTATCTGTGTTACTGATAAGGATTATGAATTCTCTATTGATCCTGATATAATTGCTTTCATTGAATCTGATCCTTTTCATGGCTATGAATTTGAAACTGTTGTGGCACATCTTACTAAATTAAATGATATAGCCACCATGTTCACTAATGATGAGAAATCTCGCTACCTTTATATCCTTAAAATATTTCCGTTCTCATTAAAGGGTGATGCTAAGATATGGTTTAATTCTCTGGATCCTGGTTGTGTGCGTAGTCCCCAGGATATGATTTATTACTTCTCTGCTAAATATTTCCCTGCTCATAAGAAACAAGCTGCTTTGAGGGATATATATAATTTTGTGCAAATTGAAGAAGAGAGTCTCCCACAAGCTTGGGGGAGGCTTCTCAAGTTACTTAATGCTTTGCCGGATCATCCTCTTAAGAAAAAATGAAATACTTGATATCTTTTATAATGGAATAATGGATGCTTCCAGAGATTACCTGGATAGTTGTGCTGGTTCTGTTTTCAGGGAAAGAACACCGGATGAAGCTGAAATTCTATTGAATAATATGTTGACAAATGAAAATAATTGGACACTTCCTGAGCTAGCTCCTGATCCTATTCCTAAACCAACTCCGAAGAAAAGAGGTGTTCTATTTCTCAGTCCTGAAGATATGCAAGAGGTAAAGAAATCTATGAAAGAAAAAGCTATTAAAGCTGAAGATGTTAAGAATTTACCTCCTATTGAAGAAATACACGGTCTTAATTTACCACCTGTTAGAGAAACATATGATCTTAATCCATTACCTATTGAAGAAATACATGGTCTTGGTAATCTGACACAGGTAGTAAAGGTAAACTCTCTATAGATATGATAAAGCTGAAATCCCTCTTACTAAGTTTGTTGGCCAATGCTTAGATGAGTTTGATAATTTTATGGTGAAGCAAGAAGATTTTAATGCTTATTTTGGTAGACAATTGAAATACAATTCAAATATACTTGAACACTTGTGTGATTATATGGCTAATGTCAAAGGTGAACTTAAACTTATTAGTAAACATGCTTCTATGGTTACCACTCAAGTAGAACAAGTACTTAAGGCTCAAAATGATTTGCTCAATGAATTGAATAGTAAGAATAATGACTATGCTGTTAGAGTGGCTACTAGAACCGGTAAAATGACTCAGGAACCTTTGTATCCTGAAGGCCACCCTAAGATAATTGAGCAAGATTCTCAGAGGAATAATATAGATGCACCTAGTCCTTCTAAAAGGAAGAAAAAGAAAAATGGTAGGACTTTGCATGCTTCTAGTGAACCTATTGCTGAAACACCTGAGAATCCAAATGATATTTCTATTTCTGATGCTGAAACACAATCTGGTAATGAACCTAAAACTAGTGATAACGTTACTGATAATGTTCATGTTGATGGTCAACCTAGTAATGATAATGATATAGAAATTGAACCTGATGTTGATCTTGATAACCCACAATCAAAGAATCAACGTTATAATAAGGGAGACTTTGTTGCTAGGAAACACGGAAAGGAAAGAGAGCCTTGGGTTCAGAAACCCATGCCTTTTCCTCCCAAACCATCCAAGAAAAAGGATGATGAGGATTTTGAGCGCTTTGCTGAAATGATTAGACCTATGTTTTTGCGTATGCGATTAAGTGATATGCTTAAAATGAATCCTTATGCTAAGTACATGAAATAAATTGTCACTAATAAAAGAAAGATACCGGAAGCTGAAATTTCCACCATGCTTGCTAATTATACTTCGAAGGGTGTAATACCAAAGAAACTTAGAGATCCAGGAGTACCCACTATACCATGCTCCATTAAAAGAAACTATGTTAAAACTGCGTTATGTGATCTTGGAGCCGGTGTTAGTGTTATGCCTCTCTCTTTATATCGTAGACTTGATTTGAATAAGTTGACACCTACTAAAATATCTTTGCAAATGGCTGATAAATCAACTACTATACCTGTCGGTATTTGTGAGGATGTGCCTGTTGTGGTTGCAAATGTTACTATTTTAACGAACTTTGTTATTCTTGATATTCCCGAGGACGATAGTATGTCTATTATTCTTGGAAGACCCTTTTTGAATACTGCAGGGGCTGTTATTGATTGCAACAAAGGCAATGTCACTTTTCATGTCAATGGTAATGAGCATACGGTACACTTTCCGAGGAAACAACCTCAAGTTCATAGTATCAACTATATTGAAAAAATTCCATCTATTATTATTGGAGGTTTTGAATTTCCTCTACCTACTGTCAAAAAGAAATATGATATTCTTATTATTGGGGATGTGCATATCCCCGTTGAGGTAACATAGTGTTATTCAAAATTTCTCCGGTTCCATGTTATTCGGAATGAGTTCGTTAACAAGATTTGATCAACCTTGTTAGTGGATTCCTTTTGATGAGCATGAGATGGATGAAACTAGAAAACACAACTCTTTGTACCCTCCTTTTACTTTATGTTATTTATTTTAAATAAAATAAAAATAATATTTTATGTCTGTTATCTGAATTATCCGTGCAATATAAAAATACCCCGAAAATAAAAGTTCTCCAAATGCCCTGAAATTTAAATATGATTTTTTCCGGAATATTTGAGAATATTTGGCACTGATAACACAGCAGGGGGCATCCACCTAGCCACGAGGGTGGAGGGCGCGCCCTACCCCCTTGGCGCGCCTCCCTGCCTCGTGGGCCCACAGTGGCCCTCCTCCACTTATTCCTACACCCACACACTCTTTCTTCCTCCCACAAACACCAATATCCAGCTCAAACCCGAGTCCAAGCTCATTTTGCTGCCATTTTCGATCTTCTTGCTTAAAGAACCTCTCACAAAACTGTTTGGGAGGATTGTTCCTTGAAAATAATGAAGAGATTTTTGAGGGTCTCATCGAGCCGAAGCTCGAAGGAAAAGCAAAATTAAGAAGCAAAGAAGCCCAAATATAATCTGCCTCGCACCACGGAGGTTCGGCCGTGTGAATGGCCTTCCGATGAATTCTTGAGAGCAACTGGGATTTATGATGATTTTTATGAATTGGCTGAGAATGCAGGCCTCAACGCCTTCCTCCACGACCAACACGAATAGTATCTCTTACTCACCAATATCTTTGTGCAAAACTTCCATTTCCATGCTAGGAGCACACCACCTACGGTGGAGTTTTATTTATATGATGAGCATAAGGAGATGTCACTTTATGATTTATGTCGGGTTTGTTTGATCCCTTTAGAGGGCACAATAGAGGAACCACACCGTGGTGATGTGGATGGGTTTATTGATACCATCACTGTAGGGGAAACGAGGAAGGTTTCCGATGCACGAATCACTAGCATACATTTTCCTGTTTTATGCTACTTTGCAATATTTGCTAGTCGTTGCTTAATTGGTCGCGGAAACTGTGGAAACCTTAGTGTTCCTGATATTATTATTTTGTTCCACGGTTTATTCTGTGATAACTCTGTTAGTATGGGCGGTATTATTGCTAAACGGTTAAGTCTGAACCGTACAAAGGGCCCCATCTTTGGAGGCATATATGCTTCACGCCTAGCTGCACATTTTAACACACCTATTAGGCATTATGAGAAGGAAGAAAAATTGATGCCCCCCTATTTATTTAGATTATAAGAGTATGGTGGCACATGATTTTATTGTTAAGAATAGGGAAGGGGAGCTTAAATACAAATTGTTCTTTGATAAACATCATCCTGAGATTATTACCCTTCCTGCTCCTTCCTTGTTTGATTTATCTGCAGGCCAGTACCTTGTTCCGTTAGAGGCTATTCACGCCTATCGGAACCCTACATCAGCCACAGAGCCAGAGTCGGAACCACAAATTGATCCTCCATGACAGTCTAATTACCAGTGGGATCCGGAGATGATTGCCAACCAGTGGCAATCGGCGTCTTCTTCTTCACAATACGACCCCAACTATTACTATGGATATCCGCCAGGCCAGCCATGGCCATAGACCAATTTAGGCCAAAAGCCTAAGCTTGGGGGAGTACGTATTTCTCACCGACAATACATTCATGTTCACACACTCATTGCTAGATGTCGGTGCTCATACTTTTTCATTGTATCATCCATGCTAGTTTATTTTCTCTTTTTATGCTTTCTTCTTGTGTGTTTAATAAACCTTAAGAAAAACCAAAAAATAGTTGTAGCTTTTAGCTAGTTTTAATTTCCATGCTTGTAGTAGTAATTAAAAAGAAAACTCAAAAAGATTTCATGTTCTTCTTTTTGCTTGTTGGGAGCTTTCCCATGTAAATAGTTTTATTTCTTTTCTTTTCTTTGGGGGTCGATAGGATAAGACCATGATTAAATTGTTGAAGTGGCTCTTATATGCATTATTGTTGATCTAACAAAAGATCCCATATTGCCTTGTCTTCTCTTGTTTATTGAATGCTTGCAGATTCCAGCTTAGTCCAATGCACGTGCACTATTATTATTATCCAATCGTTCGGTCGTGCAAGTGAAAGGCAATTATGATGATATATGATGGACTGACTGAGATGAGAAAAGCTGGTATGAACTCGACCTCTCTTGTTTTTGTAAATATGATTAGTTCATCGTTCCTGATTCAGCCTATTATGAATAAACATGTTTGCAATGACAACTAGAGATCATAGTTTCTTGTGCCATGCTTAATTAGCTAGGAGCTTATAATGGTTTACCTTGCATGCCAACATGCTATTAAAATGGTTGTGATGTGGTATGATAGGGTGGTATCCTCCTCTGAATGATTTAAGTGACTTGACTTGGTGCATGTTCACGCATGTAGTTGAAACAAAATCAACATAGCCTTCACGATATTTATGTTCATGGTGGATTATATCCTACTCATGCTTGCATTCGGTGTTGATTAATTTTAATGCATGTTCATGACTGTTGTCGCTCTCTAGCTGGTCGCTTCCCAGTCTTTTTCTAGCCTTCACTTGTACTAAGCGGGAATACTGCTTGTGCATCCAATCCCATAAACCCCAAAGTTATGCCATATGAGTCCATCATAACTACCTATATACGGTATCTACCTGCCGTTCCAAGTAAATTTGTATGTGCCAAACTTTAAACCTTCAAACAAATATCATGTTTTGTATGCTCGAATAGATCATGTATCAAGTAGGGTTGTCCGTATCTTCCAAGTTAGGCGGGTTATTCTCAAGAGGAGTGGACTTTGCTCCTCACTCATGAGAAAATGGCTGGTCACCGGGATGCCCAGTCCCATGCTTTATGCAAATCAAATCAAAATAATTGCAAACAAAACTCCCCCTGGGACTCTTGTTAGTTGGAGGCACTTGTTGTTTCGAGCAAGCCATGGATTGATGCTTGTTGGTGGAGGGGGGGAATAAACTTTACCATTCTGTTTGGGAACCGCCTATAACGTGTGTAGCATGGAAGATATCGCCATCTCTTGGTTATTATGTTGACAATGAAAGTATACCGCTCAAAATATTATCCACCTCTATTTCAAAACCGAGCTCTGGCACTTCTACAAATCCCTGCTTCCCTCTGCTAAAGGCCTATCTATATACTTTTATGTTGAGTCATCATCCTCTTATTAAAAAGCACTAACTGGAGAGCACAACTGTCATTTGCATTCATTACTATTAGTTTACATTGAGTATGACTTGACTGGATCTCTTTTACCATGAATTACAATGTCTAATCAGTCCTTGATCTTTAAAGGTGCTCAGCATTTATGTTTTGCGGTCTCAGAAAGGGCTAGCGAGATACCATCTTGTTATATCATATTATGATTATTTTGAGAAAGTGTTGTCATCCGAGATTTATTATTATTGCTCGCTAGTTGATTATGTCATTGATATGAGTAAACATGAGACCAATGCGTTATTGTGAATATGGTTCGTTCATAATCTTTACTGAAAACTTGAATGTTGGCTTTACATATTTAAAACAACAAGAGAAAACAGAGTTTGTAAAAGTTTTTCTTTATCACTTTCAGTTTATCAACTGAATTGCTTGAGGACAAGCAAAGGTTTAAGCTTGGGGGAGTTGATACGTCTCCGTCGTATCTACTTTTCCAAACACTTTTGCCCTTGTTTTGGACTCTAACTTGCATGATTTGAATGGAACTAACCCGGACTGACGTTGTTTTCAGCAGAATTGCCATGGTGTTATTTATGTGCAGAAATAAAAGTTCTCGGAATGACCTAAAACTTCACGGAACGTCTATTTGGAAATAATAAAAAATACTTGCAAAAGATGAAGACCAGGGGGGCCACACCCTAGCCACGAGGGTGGGGGCGTGCCTGCCCCCTGGGCGCGCCCCTACCTCGTGGGCCCCCTGTAGCTCCTCCGACCTCAAGTCCAACTCTATATATTTGCTTTCGGGGAGAAAAAATAAGAGGGAAGGATTCATCGCGTTTTACGATACAGAGCCGCCGCCAAGCCCTAAAACCTCTCGGGAGGGCTGATCTGGAGTCCGTTCGGGGCTCCGGAGAGGGGAATTCGTCGCCATTGTCATCATCAACCTTCCTCCATCACCAATTTCATGATGCTCACCGTCGTGCGTGAGTAATTCCATCATAGACTTTCTGGACGGTGATGGGTTGGATGAGATTTATCATGTAATCGAGTTAGTTTTGTTAGGGTTTGATCCCTAGTATCCACTATGTTCTGAGATTGATGTTGCTATGACTTTGCTATGCTTAATGCTTGTCACTAGGGCCCGAGTGCCATGATTTCAGATCTGAACCTATTATGTTTTCATCAATATATGAGAGTTCTTGATCCTATCTTGCAAGTCTATAGTCACCTACTATGTGTTATGATCCGGCAACCCCGAAGTGACAATAGTCGTGACCACTCCCGGTGATGACCGTAGTTTGAGGAGTTCATGTATTCACTATGTGTTAATGCTTTGGTCTGGTACTCTATTAAAAGGAGGCCTTAATATCCCTTAGTTTCCACTAGGACCCCGCTGCCACGGGAGGGTAGGACAAAAGATGTCATGCAAGTTCTTTTCCATAAGCATGTATGACTATATTCGGAATACATGCCTACGTTACATTGATGAATTGGAGCTAGTTCTGTGTCACCCTAGGTTATGACTGTTACATGATGAACCGCATCCAGCATAAATCTCTATCACCAATCCATTGCCTACGAGCTTTCCATATATTGTTCTTCGCTTATTTACTTTTCCATTGCTATTGTTACAATCATTAAAAATACCAAAAACATTACTTTCGCTATCATCACCTTTTGCTACCGTTACCACTACTATCATATTACTTTGCTACTAAATACTTTGTTGCAGATATTAAGTTTCCAGGTGTAGTTGAATTGACAACTCGGCTGCTAATACTTGAGAATATTCTTTGGCTCCCCTTGCGTCGAATCAATAAATTTGGGTCGAATACTCTACCCTCGAAAACTGTTGTGATCCCCTATACTTGTGGGTTATCAGGCGGCGCGAAGAGCAGCTGGCCGGCGGTGCCCACTCGGCCCAGATCTGGGCCTTTTCGGGCCCCATCTGGGCTGGGGTGGGCCTGCGGTCTGGTCGCAACCGTGTGGCTCCCTGGTGGTGTGACGAAGGGGTCGTGGTTGCAGTGGTGGTGTGACGAAGGGGTCGTGGTGCTGCAACGTGGCTGCAGGGACTGTCCGGACCCGTTGGGGTCTGGCCGGGCCAGTGGTGGCCTAGCAAGTCTCTGTCGGCATGTCCGGCCGGCTTCGCGCGGCGGTGGAGGTTGTTCCCTCCTATCGGCTATGATGCGGTTGCCTCCGAGCCCGGTGTCTTCTCGTCCTACCTCCAAGTCTCGTGTTGGTGACCTCAGCAAAATGGTGAAGATGGTGCGGTATCTGTGGTGGCACAGGCTTGTGGGCGGCATGTTGGGCGGTGCGCTTCCGATTGTCTGAGGTGGCGGTGGTGGTTTCGGGGCGGGAGAAATCACTGGCGGCTCGTTCGCCACCGGCGTGGCTGCGCCTGTGGGCATTGCTGGACCCTCCTGAGGGGCATTGGTGATACCCCCTTCCCCACTGCCATCCGCGTACCGGGGGAAACCCTAGGACTTGTCTAGGACTTGTCCGGGCAGCAGCGGCGTCGTCGTCACATTTCTTCCTAAAGATGTTGCTTGGTATGCGAGGCCTCGGAGTGTTTGGTGGGCGGTGGTTCTTCTCCGGTGGGTGCAGCGGGTGTCGGTCATCTTTGCTTAGTTGAGCTGCCGGCGTCGGCATTTGTTTCTTTTTGCTTTCTCTCCCTTTGTCTTTTGAGCTTGTTTGTGCTGCGGCCCCAGCAAGTCGGTTGTATCGGTTGGACGTTGATTTATAATCTAAAGCGAGGGGAAACCCTTTTTTCTCATATTAGAGAAGTTTCATCCTACCACTTCGAAATAAAAAAAAAAGCTACAGCCGTCGAATTGGAAAGCTTCAACCGTTGAATTGAAAACGTTCAACCCAGATCATAGAAAGCTTCAACCGGCCATATAGAAAGCTTCAACATGTGTGATATGATGACCCACAAGCATAGGGGATCTATCGTAGTCCTTTCGATAAGTAAGAGTGTCGAACCTAATGAGGAGCAGAAGGAAATGACAAGCGGTTTTCAGCAAGGTATTCTCTTCAAGCACTGAAATTATCAGTAACAAAAAGTTGTGTGATAAGATAATTCGTAACGGGTAGCAAGTAACAAAAGTAACTAAGATGTAGCAAGGTGGCCCAATCCTTTTTGTAGCACAGGACAAGCCTGGACGAACTCTTATATAAAGCAAAACGCTCCCGGGGACATGTGGGAATTACTGTCAAGCTAGTTTTCATCATGCTCATATGATTCGCGTTCGGTACTTTGATAATTCGATATGTGGGTGGACCGGTGCTTGGGTGCTGTCCTTACTCGGACAAGCCTCCCACTTATGATTAACCCCTCTCGCAAGCATCCACAAATACGAAAGAAGAATTAAGATAAATCTAACCATAGCATGAAACACGTGGATCCAAATCAGCCCCTTACGAAGCAACACACAAACTAGGGTTTAAGCTTCTGTCACTCTAGCAACACATCATCTACTTATTACTTACCAATGCCTTCCCCTAGGCCCAAATAATGGTGAAGTGTCATGTAGTCGACGTTCACATAACACCACTAGAGGAGAGACAACATACATCTCATCAAAATAGCAAATGAATACCAAATTCACATGATTACTTATAGCAAGACTTCTCCCATGTCCTCAGGAACAAACGTAACTACTCACAAAGCATATTCATAATCATAATCAGAGTATTAATTATCATTAAGGATCTGAACATATGATCTTCCACCGAATAAACCAACTAGCATCAACTACAAGGAGTAATCAACACTGCTAGCAACCCACAGGTACCAATCTGAGATTTTGAGACAAAGATCGGATACAAGAGATGAACTAGGGTTTGAGAGGAGATGGTGATGGTGAAGATGTTGATGGAGATTGACCCCCTCTCGATGAGAGGATCGTTGGTGATGACGATGGCGATGATTTCCCCCTCCGAGAGGGAAGTTTCCCCAGCAGAACAGCTCCGCTGGAGGCCTAGATTGGTTCTGCCCAAGTTCCGCCTCGAGACGGCGACGCTTCATCCCTTAAGCTTCCTCTTGATTTTTTTCAGGTCAAAACACACCATATAGCAAAAGATGGGCACAGAGGGCCTGCCATGTGGCCCACAAGGTAGGGGGCACGCCCTCCACCCTTGTGGATGCCTGGTGGGTCCCCTCTGGTACTTTCTTCGTCCAATATTTTATATATATTCCAAAATAATTCTCCGTAAAATTTCAGGACTTTTGGAGTTATGCAGAATAGATCTCCCAGATTTGCTCCTTTCCGGTCCAGAATTCCAGCTGCCGGCATTCTCCCTCTTGGTGTAAACTTTTTGAAATAAGAGAGAAAAGGCATAAGTATTGTGCCATGATGTGTAATAACGACCCATAATGCAATAAATATCAATATAAAAGCATGATGCAAAATGGACGTATCATGATACACCGCAAAAATGTTGCAATCGTTGACATGAAAAGCTTCAACCCTATTTTTGAAAAGCTTCAACCAGAGACTGGCGGCAAAAAGTTGGAGCTCGCAGCTCACCATTGATGCAACCGACTACTGCGATGGTTTAACGGCGGAGCTGCAGCGGTGACGAACTCGAGTGGTGCGACGATGAACTACTGGCGAGCTACAAGCTGGACGGGGCGACACTCCTTCGCCGACAGGAGCTGCATACGGCGGAGCCGGCGAGAGTCACAGCAAACCAGGGTGTGGGTGGGGGGCTGCGACCAGGGGCGGGCCATGCCGGGGAACAAGCGACGAGGACGCTGGTGAGGAGCATCCGATGGAGCCGGACGCACGCGAGCGGAGGCCTGCTTTTTTGTTTTATCTTATGTTGTTACTTCTTTGTGACGAGGTTGAAGAAAACGTTTGGCCAAATCTGACGGCTATACACAGGCTTATCGGGTGGCTAGGACGCTTCCGGCCGAAAGTTTGGGCCGGCGCACCGACGCCCAGTACTGCGCACTAGGAAAACACATAGTTTCCCCTTCCCTAGCGTAACGCGAAAATAGGGGAGCAACTAGTTAACGAACGCTCCTTCGGAAGCCTCACAACAATCAACGCCAATTGGCACGCTCTCAGCCGCCCGCCATGTGTCGCGCTCTGGACGCTCCCTCCGAATTTGTTGTTTTTCGCACGTGTTATCGGCTTTTAAACGGTTTTTTCTGAATTTTTTGACGTTTCGGTTTTCCACCGGTCTTCCTTAACTTTTGGACCAATGTTTTTTGATTTTTTTGCGAAAAAACGCATTTCCTTTTTTTCTTTCGCGAGAGGCACGGTTTTGCTTTCGCGAGAGTCATGGTCGTACCTCTCGGAAACGAAAAAAACACGTTTTTTTCGTGAGAGTCACGGTTTTGCTTCGGCGAGAGGCACGGTGCTTTTGCGAGAGTCACGGCCATGCCTTTCGGAAATGAAAAAACGCATTTTCTGTTTTTTTTCTTCCGCGAGAGGCACGGTTGTGCTTTCGCGAGAGCCACGGCCATGCCTTTCTTGAAAACGGGGAAAAAGAACCCTTTTTAGGGTTTTCCCTTTTGTGAGAGGCAGGGTTTTGATTCCGCGAGAGGTACGGTTGTGCTTTCGCGAGAAGTACGGCCGTGTCTCTCAGAAATGGAAAAAACGCGTTTTTTTTGCCGCGAGAGGCACGATTTTGCTTCTGCAAGAGGCATGGTTGTGATTGCGCGAGAGGCACGGACGTGCCTTTTTGGAAAGGAAAAAAACCCCATGCTCCTGATTCAGTTTTTTTGTCCGTTTTTTTCATGAAAAAAAGTTCGTCAAGACTTATCAACATAAAATCTAGTTTTGAAAATCTCGATGAAAAGAATCCAACGGTGAAAACGGTTTAAGATTTGGACGTAAAATTTAAGACATAAAACATTTTGAATAAATGAATCTACGAAAAAAGAAAAAACTTCCGGATTACGACAAGTGGCGCACATGTAGCGCGCCACTTGTCGCAACCTAAAAAGGTGTAAGTGATCTTTATAATGAGTATTTCTTAATCAAGTGATTTCGAAGAAATAGGGACGCCCCCATCCGGCAGGAACTGCAAACTAAATCAGCAGAGGTTGCGCGGCCCATATAAGCAACCCAATGACATGGAGAATAAAAAAACATGTCCCATAAGCACGAACGACTACGCGGCCAGCTAGAGAGGACACAGCCATGGTCGGCTGCACCACGCCGTCGAGAACAAGCTTCCAGTTACTATCTGTACATGAATAAATTTGGATGGCAATATGTTCCGGTTGAAATAATAACAAACAACACCATCTCAAATCTCAATCTGTTTTTCTACACTCGATTTTGAGTAAATGGCATTGGCGGTCCCAGAACTTGCGCTGCGGGTGCATTTAAGTCATGACACTTCCAAACCGGAAAAACCCGTCATCGAACTTGCATTGAAGGTGCAGATAGGTCACATATGCCATCTGAACCGGCCAGCTGCCCTATTTTCAAGAAACCCGTCATAGAACTTGCGTTGCGGGTGCAGATAGATCACATTTCACATTTTTCATTCCTGGACATTTTTTCTAAAAGTCACGAATCACAAAAAAAATTAATAAATATTTTCTAATTTATCGTTCAAGAACATTTTTTTAAAGTCGCGAATCACAAATATTTTTTTAAAATGTTCACAACTTAAAAACAATGTTTGCGAATCACAAATATTTTTCAAATTTATCATTCGCGAATATTTTTTAAAGTCGTGAACAAATAGTTTTCAAATTAATCGTTCATCAACATTTTCAAATTTATTATTCAAAAATATTTTCAAAATTTTTCTTCGTGGACATTTATTAAAAGTCACGAACACAAATATTTTTAATAATTTTTTTAACTTATCGTTCACAAACTTTTTTTAAAGTCGTGAATCACAATTTTTTTAAATGATCACAATTTAAAAAAATGTTCGCGAATCACAAATATTTTTCAAATTTACCGTTCTCGATTTTTTTAAAGTCGTGAACAAATAGTTTTCAAATTAATCGTTCACGAAGATTTTCAAATTTATCGTTCGCAAGCATTTTCAAATTTTTTGTTCATGGACATTTTTTTAAAGTCACGAATCACAAATATTTTTAATAAATATTTTTTAATTTACCGTTCGCGAATTTTTTTCAAAGTCGTGAATCAGAATTTTTTTTAATGTTCACAACTCTAAATAAATGTTCGCGAATCAAAAATATTTTTCAAATTTATCGTTCTCGACCATTTTTTTTAAAGTCGTGAACAAACAAATTTCAAATTAATCATTCACGAACATTTTTAAATTTATCATTCAAAAATATTTTCAAAATTTTCATCCCTGGACATTTTTTTAAAGTCACGAATCACAAATGTTTTTAATTTATCGTTCGCGAACATTTTTTTAAAGTCGCGGATCACAATTTTTTAAAAAACTTTCGCTAACATTTTTTTAAAGTCATGCACAAATAGTTGTCAAATTTATCGTTCACGAATTTTTTTTTAAAGTCACGAATCACATATATGTTTAATGTCGTGAACAAATTTATCACGCTTGACCGTTAGAGGGAGAAAACCGGGCAGCTGGCCGGTTCAGATGACCTGTGTGACCTATCTGCACCCGTAATGCAAGTTCGATAACGGGTTTTTCCGGTTTGCAAGTAACGTGACTTAAGTGCACCCGCAGCGCAAGTTCTCGGACCGGCGGTGCCATTTACTCCTCGATTTTGTACTGTAATTTACAACACCAGTTCATCTCCTCTTGGTCTGAACTCTGAAAGACTGAAACTTAGCTTCTACGTAGTACAAACTTCAGACTTCAAGTTCAACCTCAACTTGTTAGGTTAAGCAGCTAGCTAGGTTTCACGGCGGAGGTGCGGACATGGCAGGGACAGTCACCCTCTCTTTCACTGCGAAGATCGGTTTCACTTTCACGGCGGCGGCGAGCGCTGGCAATGGCGACGGCGAGCGAACAGCGACGGAGTTCGAAGGTTTTTCCCCTTACGCGATTGGGCTTCGTTTATGGGCCGAACGGTTTTAGGCATTGCTGGGGTGCTTGCCACGTTCCAACTTCGTGCCATCCGATGAGGCATATACGTCCCTCGCTAAGGGTGTGTTTGGTAGCATGTATGGACCTAGCCTAGTTGTTCTCATGTCATACATGCTGAGTGTAAACATGCTGAGTCCATGTAGTTGTTGTTGTTTGGCAGTGATGTATGCGTTGAGACATGCTGAGCTGAGATTTTGTTTGGTAGCCTGCATGTGTTTAGACATGCTGAACAATTTCGAATTCTGAATATATTTTTTGAATGATGAACAAAATCGAAAAAATCTCAACACAAATTTAAACATATTTTGAAAATTTAAATAAAATTTGATATTCTAAACTTTTTTTGAAAATTAAAATAAATTTTGAAATTCTTTTTTTAATTTGAACATATTTGAAATTACGAGTTTTTTTGAAAATTTAAACAAAATTTGAAAATTTTATAAAAAAATAAAATTCTATTTTTCCAAAATTCAAACAAATTTTGATTTCATTTTGAAATTCCGAACATTTACAATTTTTTTAGAAAAATTGAAATTTCAAATATTTATTGAAAATTCAAACAAATTTTGAAATTATGATTTTTTTTTGAAAATTTAAACAATTTTGAAATTCAAACTTTTCTTTTTTTTTCTGAAATTCTAAGGTTTTTTGAAAATTTAAATAAATTTTGAAATTCTGATTCTTTTTGAAAAAATAAACGTATCTGGACGTGGTCTGGTCGGTGGGGACGAGTGTCAGGGCCAGCATAGCTGCCTCGATGCACCCTGTCTGGGGTGCATGAGATGAGCATGGCTGATGGCACTTTTATGCATCATATGAGCATAGCTCAGATGAGCCCATGCACCCTATCAAACAAGCAAAAGTGGGTCGGATTGGGAACTTTTGCCCTCATGCACCCTCCATGCACCCTACCAAACACACCCTAACTGGCCCTGCTCGCCCCCGACTGCCTCCGCCCCTGACTCAACCGCGCCGCCCGCCTGTTCATCCTCCCCCGATTCTCTCTCCTCTCCTCTGTTCCGCCTCGGGGGCCTCCTCAACAAGATGCTCCGCTCATGCTGGAAGCTGCACCGTGTTTCCAGGTGCGTTTTTGCATTATTGTACTGATTTTTGGCTCTGTACTGAGATCAACGTTGAATTTGGGGCGTTTCAAATCTTGTTGGGTCAAGTCTTATTGCTGGCTACATTATCCTCCACCCCACAGCCCGGGGGAAATTGGAATTGATATTTGTTAGCAGCGGGGAATTAACAACTTCTATTGCGCTAGAGTAAAAACCGGTACCTATATTTGGATTTCTATACTGCTTGTGTATCTTATTTGAGTCGGATTCTAACTTTGCTCTTTCGTGACAGATCTGCTCATGAATCCTTCTTGATGGCCAGAAACATTGCAGCACATAGCCAAACGAATTGGCCCAGCCACCTCCCTTGGGCTTGGGGCAATGCTTTTTCCTATTGCACCTCCAGTAATACCCTCGGTGAGCAATTTGCCTTTATCAAAGGGAAAGATGGAGCAGAAATTATGAAGGAACCCAAGCTGGTCAATGTGAGGTCGGCCGACATCTATCCTAATAGCAGCCATCGCGATGGGTCTATATACAAAAACTCTATTCTCCAAAGCATAGGTCATGTTACAAAGCGTGATGAGAGTAAGTGATGCAACTCGATTAAAAGTTTGAGGCCGAATGCATATTGTTTTGTTTTGAAATATGCAATGTTTATTTTGATTGTTCTAGAGAAATTGTTTAGCGAAAGGTCGACCAACATGTAGTTTTTTTAATCTAAAATTTCTGGATAGAAATTTGGTGATAGATAATGGATGGTTAGGATCTGGACAATAGTCTTGTTTCTCTATAAATAGTTGTCATATGATTGATTTAACGATGTCCATATCATGTTTTAATATAACAACAACAAAGCCTTCAGTCTCAAACAAGTTGGGGTAGGCTAGATCTGAAACCCACACTCCCTTCATGCACTCTTGTATGGTTACTTTTTTGGTGATATTCTAGTCCTTGAGATCTCTCTTCATAGATTCCTTTCATGTCAAGTTTGGTCTACCCCTGACATTAAATATCAATGTGTTTTAACCAACGCTTCTGGAGGTGTGTGTTGTATATGCCCAAACCATCTCAAGTAATTATGGACTCTCTTCAAACGGTGCTACTCCAACTCTATTACATATATCATCATTTCGGGAAGTCCTATTTTAATGGCTCAAAACTGACCTTTGTTGCAATCCTATTTTAATGGGAAAGTCATCAGTGTGGCCGTCCACTTGTTCGGACACTTATCACAACATTGTCATACATGTCCTTGATGAGGGCAATGTACTTTGTTGGGACTTTGTGTTTCTCCAAGACTCACCACATAACATTCCATGGTATCTTATTATAGGTCTTCTCCAAGTCAATGAACACCATATGCAGGTCCTTTTGCTCCCTTTATCTCTCCATAAGTTGTACCAAGAAAATGGCTTCCATTGTTGACCTCCCAGGCATGAAACCAAACTGATTTTTTGTCATGCTTATCATTCTTCTTAAGCGGTGTTGAATGACTCTCTCCCATAGCTTCATTCTATGGCTTATTTGCTTAATTACACAGTCATTAGTACAACTTTGAACACCTCCCTGTCTACTAATATACTCCGCCTCCATCCTTTGGCATCTTTTTTGCCCGAAAAATGAGGTTGAAAAGCTTAGTTAGCCATACTTCGCTATGTCTCTGAGGCCTCTCGACACCTCAATGAGGATACAGTCAGGGCCCAATGCCTTGCCTCTTTTCATCCTTTTCAATGTCCGCCTGACCTCAGACTCCTGGATTTGTCGCAAAACGCTTGCTTGTATCGTCAAAGGAGTCGTCTGTTTTAATAGAGGACCTCAATATGGAATCAAGTATTTGGTTGTGGAGTAGTTTTCTCCAAATTACAACATCGATAAGCTTGTCGATTATTCTATCACATAATAGATGTATGGCCCATTATAATATGTGTGTGTATCGTGAGAAAAAAGACTATATAAAAAATGTTTAGGTGTATATTTGATAATCAGTGTTGGTATTATTGTCATTTGACTTTCAGCAAATTTAGGACTTGGATCAAATTTCTTATATTCTATTTACTATTGCATATTTTATATTATCAGAAACATTACTTTTTTCTTGGAATCACGTGAAAAAAGTAAGCTCTATGCAAACTTATGCGTTCATACCAAAATATAAATGGTAGATAAGAAAATATGATTTGTGGATAATTAATTAATTTGGTAAATTCTATAAAGTTCAACCTATTGCTTTTTAATATTTTATCGTGTATGACATGAGACTTGTAGCATTTGTTCTTGTAGCTTGGATTAGTAAACCTATTCCCAAAAGGTATACTTTTTCAATGTAGCATTGCTTTATTCTCCTCACTTATTTCGTTATATTTTTTGTTATGTTTTTCTAATAGACAAACAAAATTCTAACTTAGCACATGTGTGCATGTGGAAATCATAATCGTACCAATTATTTGAAGTACTTGTCTAGTATTATAATTTTTAAATGGAGCACAACTGGAGCCAATGAAGTTTTCGGATCCCACTAATTGCTTTCCTGACCAGCAAAGGTGTTGTATACATTTTGTATGCAACATGATGCAATTTTTCTCACTGAAATTGGCTAAAGTTTCTGCAAACACAAGCTTAGTACAATTATATGGATATATAGCAGTGCGAGATTCTCGGGATTTGTTGCTTAATTATATTGTCAATCGTAGCAGGGACGATCCCATTGTGGTGAAACAGGTGCACATCTTTACTTATACACAACTATTTTAAATAATTCATTTATTTTATAGTGTAGGCCTATTTCTGTCAAATGCATAGAGTGGATGGATTGAAATATAAACATTTTATGGCATACTACAGTCATAGGACCACAATCGTTTTTCAATCATAAAAGTTGGATGGAAAGTAGAATTTTCTAACCTACCTTATCTGTTTTATCTCTTGTGGATTGATGCATAGAATGAAAATGGTGTTAGTTATGTTCTCTGTTTGTTCTAATGTTTCTACTTAATAGATGTGACAAGATTAGTTTATCATTTTGTTTAAGCAAGCATTTTCTTATTTTGTAATACATGAATATTTACCTACTTTTGGTGTTATGAATGAATATTTGCTTCCATGTGGTTAAATCTAACGACCATGATATCAAGAGAATAACATTGTGGGTTGACAATTACTAAGAAAAAAACATTTCAAGTAAATATATGTGAAATGAGTGATATTTTAGCAAGTGTTAGGTATTCAAATAAAGTCAGATGCTATAATTTTTTACTAATATTTTTGGATCAGACTAGGGAATGGTGTCGCACAATTGCCTTCATGTGCGGCTTACTCCCTGCCCTAGTACAAGCAGACAACAACATGACAGCAGCAAAGATTTTTCCAAATTCAAAATTTTGAAATATTTTATCTCTGTTAACCCGATTGACTTTTCACCATTGGCTTTGCTACGATGAGGTCTTCAAAACTAGATCTCATATCTTCAAGAATTGTATTCGCCAGGTTATTAGCCACTCAGTTGCCATAAAATTTACTTGGTTATCTACTTATACACTAATGTAGAACTTTGCTTCATGGTACTTTTATGAGTTGATGCCACTTTTTACTCACTCTCTAGCTACGCATAACATTGCACTGCAATGTGTAAAAAAATTCATTGTCTGGTAACTTTATTGTGGCAATTGTTTGCTCCTAACATGCATATGCTCTCTCTATATGAACAAAATCCCACTGGGACGCCGCCATACTGGGGCGCATGCGTGGGCGCATATCCCACATAGAATTACTAATATTCTTTTTGTTTTGTCAAATACATCCGATTATGCTTATCGCATATGATATAAACACAACAAATACTTAGGACTTCAACTACAAGACCATTTGGGTGTTTGTTGCTATAAGTTAAATGGTATCTTTACTCTTCTGAAATTTGAGGTGTTGGTGATGATGGCTCCACTTTGAGGATCATTATGGATTTTTGCATTGAAATGCTTGTGTTTGGAGGATGTCATACACATATGTTGTTATCCTTGCATCCATTAGGCAAGTTTATGGTTAATTATCTCTGGATGATTTATTGAACATTAAGTTTCATGTGCAATCGTCTTACATTTGTTTCTAGGTTTAGAATTTAAGCCATCATTTATTTGAGATTCATCATTGTCAGTTGGCTCAAAATAAGAATATACACTTTAGATTACTCTTTACTTTTTTACTTTGTGCTACTAGCAATGACTCTGGAGTAATAATTAGTAGTTGTTTTGCAGGGTTCTCTCATTGAGATGACTCGCCCTAAGAGGGGCATTAATATGCTCGGTGATGTTCTAGTTGAGTTTGACATGAGGATCAAGACAAGAGGGCAAAAAGAAGATGATGATCTGCAACTTATCGACGGTGTAGTAGAGTATAACAAAGCAAATGCACCTTTTCGTCCATTCACAGAGCGCATTAATGGTAATTGTGGTGCGGTTGACATCACTTTAGCACGCGTTCCTGATGCAGTGGAGGCCACAATAGATGTTGTCATATCAAAAATGCAGAGTGGATTTGATTTATCTCTCAGCTCGTTTGTGTTTATTGGTGGGTCACATAAGGAGATTGAGCTCTTTTGCTGTATTATTGGTGAGTCATGTGGTTTAACAAGAAGGCATGTGATTGCTATACAGGAGGATACTTGGATGTATTTGAAGTTCAAGGTAGGTCAGAAAGGCTCTAATTATAATGATGTAGAACGGTATTGTCAGTTCAAAGCAAACATTCATGGATGTGCCTATCAAGAAATAATGCTTAAGCATGCCTCTATCTTGGTGAAGGTGACTTGGTCGATCATACCATAAAGTTGTTGTGTTCCATATTCAAATTTGAGTTGGACTATTTGATATTGCACTGAATACATGTCTAATTGGCACCGGATCAATTTCTTCAAGCTCTAAGCTCCCTTGGAAGAGGTGAGATTTCTCTCACTTTGGTGTACATGGTGTCCTTGGGTATTAGTATTAGAAATATGCCCTAGAGGCAATAATAAAGTGGTTATTATTATATTTCCGTGTTCATGATAATTGTCTATTGTTCATGCTATAATTGTATTAATTGGAAACCGTAATACATGTGTGAATACATAGATCGTAATATGTCCCTAGTAAGCCTCTAGTTGACTAGCTCGTTGATCAATAGATGGTCATGGTTTCCTGACCATGGACATTGGATGTCATTGATAACGGGATCACATCATTAGGAGAATGATGTGATGGACAAGACCCAATCCTAAGCGTAGCACAAGATCGGGTAGTTCGTTTGCTAAAGTCTTTCTAATGTCAAGTATCATTTCCTTAGACCATGAGATTGTGCAACTCCCGGATATCGTAGGAATGCTCTGGGTGTACCAAACGTCATAACGTAACTAGGTGGCTATAAAGGTGCACTACAGGTATCTCTGAAAGTATCTGTTGGGTTGGCACGAATCGAGACTGGGATTTGCCACTCCGTATGACGGAGAGGTATCTCTGGCCCACTCGGTAATGCATCATCATAACGAGCTCAATGTGACTAAGGAGTTAACCACGGGATCATGTGTTACGGAATGAGTAAAGAGACTTGCCGGTAACGAGATTGAACGAGGTATGGGGATACCGACAATCGAATCTCGGGCAAGTAACATACCGATTGACAAAGGGAATTGTATAAAGGATTGATTGAATCCCCGACATCGTGGTTCATCCGATGAGATCAATCATGGAACATGTGGGAGCCAACATGGGTATCCAGATCCCGCTGTTGGTTATTGGCCGGAGAGATGTCTCGGTCACGTCTGCATGGTTCCCGAACCCCTAGGGTCTACACACTTAAGGTTCGGTGACGCTAGAGTTGTTATGGGAAATAGTATGTGGTTACCGAAGGCTGTTCGGAGTCCCGGATGAGATCCCGGACGTAACGAGGAGTTTCGGAATGGTCCGGAGATGAAGATTTATATATGGGAAGTCCTTATTCGGTCGCTGGAAGTGTTCGGGGGGTTACCAGTATTGTACCGGGACCACCGAAGGGGTTCCGGGGGTCCACCGAGAGGGTCCACCTGCCCCGGAGGGCCCTATGGGCTAAATATAGAGGGGAACCAGCCCCTAGGTGGGCTGGGTGCCAACTCCCCCTAGGGCCCATGCGCCTAGGGTTGGGGGAAACCCTAGAGGGGGCGCCCCACCTAGCTTGGGGGCAAGCCTCCCCCTTGCCCCCCCCCTCTAGATGCATCTAGGGGGCGGCCCCCTCTCCCTTGCCCCTATATATAGTGGGGGTGGGAGGGCAGCCATACCCTTCCCCTGGCGCAGCCCTCCCCCTCTCCAACACCTCCTCCTCCTTCGTAGCACTTGGCGAAACTCTGCCAGAGAACCACGAGCTCCATCACCACCACGCCGTCGTGTTGTCGGAGTTCTCCCTCAACTTCTCCTCTCCCCTTGCTGGATCAAGAAGGAGGAGACGTCCCTGAGTTGTATGTGTGTTGAATGCGGAGGCGCTGTTGTTCGGCGCTTAGATCGGAATCGACCACGATCTGAATCGCTGCGTGAACGACTCCACCAACCGCGTTCTTGCAACGCTTCCGCTTAGCGATCTTCAAGGGTATGAAGATGCACTCCATCTCTCTTGTTGCTAGCATCTCCTAGATTGATCTTGGTGACACGTAGGATTTTTTTTGAATTATTGCTACGTTTCCCAACAGTGGCATCATGAGCTAGGTCTATGCGTAGATTCTTTGCACGAGTAGAACACAAAGTAGTTGTGGGCGATGATTTGTTCAATTTGCTTACTGTTACTAGTATTATCTTGATTCGGCGGCATTGTGGGATGAAGCGGCCCAGACTGACCTTACATGTATGCTTACGTGAGACTGGTTCCACCGATTGACATGCACTTGATGCATAAGGTGGCTAGCGGGTGTCTGTCTCTCCCACTTTAGTCGGATCGGATTCGATGAAAAGGGTCCTTATGAAGGGTAAATAGCAATTGGCATATCACCATTGTGGTTTTGTGTAGGTAAGAAACGTTTTTGCTAGAAACCCACAGCAGCCACGTAAAACATGCAACAACAATTAGAGGACGTCTAACTTGTTTTTGCAGGGTATGCTATGTGATGTGATATGGCCAAAAGGATGTGATGAATGATATATGTGATGTATGAGATTGATCATGTTCTTGTAATAGGAATCACGACTTGCATGTCGATGAGTATGACAACCGGCAGGAGCCATAGGAGTTGTCTTAATTTATTGTATGACCTGCGTGTCAATGAAAACGCCATGTAATTACTTTACTTTATCGCTAACCATTAGCCATAGTAGTAGAAGTAATAGTTGGCGAGACAACTTCATGAAGACACGATGATGGAGATCATGATGATCATGGTGTCATGCCGGTGACGAAGATGATCATGCCACGCCTCAAAGATGGAGATCAAAAGGTGCAAGATGATATTGGCCATATCATGTCACTTTATGATTTGCATGTGATGTTTGTCATGTTTACATCTTATTTGCTTAGAACGACGGTAGCATAAATAAGATGATCCCTCACTAAAATTTCAAGAAAAGTGTTCCGCCTAACTGTGCACCGTTGCGAAGTTTCGTTGTTTCGAGGCACCACGTGATGATCGGGTGTGATAGATCCTAACGTTTGCATATAATGGGTGTAAGCCAGATTTACACATGCAAAACACTTAGGTTTACTTGACGAGCCTAGCATGTACAGACATGGCCTCAGAACACGAGAGACCAAAAGGTCAAACATGAGTCGTATAGTAGATACGATAAACATGGAGATGTTCACCGTTGATGACTAGTCCGTCTCACGTGATGATCGGACATGGCCTAGTCGATTTGGATCATGTATCACTTGGATGACTAGAGGGATGTCTATCTGAGTGGGAGTTCATTAAATAATTTGATTAGATGAACTTAGTCTAAAATGTCTTTACAATATGTCTTGTAGATCAAATGGCCCACGCTAATGTTGCCCTCAACTTCAACACGCTCCTAGAGAAAATCAAGCTGAAAGACGATGGTAGCAACTATACGGATTGGGTTCGTAACTTGAGGATCATCCTCATAGCTGCCAAGAAAGCATATGTCCTTGAAGCACCGCTAGGTGACGCACCCATTTTCCCAGCAACTCAAGACGTTATGAACGCCTGGCAGTCGTGTAGTGAAGATTACTCCCTGGTTCAGTGCGGCATGCTTTATAGCTTAGAGCCGGGGCTCCAAAAGCGTTTTGAGTATCACAGAGCATATGAGATGCTCCAAGAGCTGAAAATGGTTTTCCAAGCTCATGCTGGGGTCGAGAGATATGAAGTCTCCGACAAGTTCTACAGTTGTAAGATGGAGGAAAACAGTTCTATCTGCGAGCATATACTCAAAATGTCTGGGTTGCACAACCGCTTGTCTCAGTTGGGAGTTAATCTACCAGATGACTCGATCATTGACAGGATCCTCTAGTCACTTCCACCTAGCTACAAGAGCTTCGTGATGAACTACAATATGCAAGGGATGGAGAAGTCCATTCCTGAGTTATATTCAATACTGAAATCAGCGGAGGTGGAAATCAAAAAGGAACATCAAGTGTTGATGGTGAATAAAACCACTAGTTTCAAGAAAGGCAAGGGTAAGAAGAACTTCAAGAAGGACGGCAAGGGAGTTGCCGCCCCGGTAAATCAGTTGCCGAGAAGAAGCCCAAGAATGGACCCAAGCCCGAGACTCAGTGCTTTTATTGCAAGGGAAATGGTCACTGGAAGCAGAACTGCCCCAAGTACTTAGTGGATAAGAAGGCCGGCAACGCAAAAAGGAATATGTGATATACATGTTATTGATGTGTACCTTACCAGCGCTCGTTGTAGCTCCTGGGTATTTGATACCGGTGTGGTTGCTCATATTTCTAACTCAAAACAGGAGCTGCGAAATAAGCGGAGACTGGCGAAGGACGAGGTGACAATGCGCGTCAGGAATGGTTCCAAGGTCGATGTGATCGCCGTCGGCACGCTACCTCTACATCTACCTACGGGATTAGTTTTAAACCTCAATAATTGCTATTTAGTGCCAGCTTTGAGCATGAACATTGTATCTGGGTCTCATTTAATGCAAGATGGCTATTCATTTAAATCCGAGAATAATGGTTGTTCTATTTATATGAGAGATATGTTTTATGGTCATGCCCCGCTGGTCAATGGTTTATTTTTGTTCAATCTCGAACGTGATGTTACACATATTCATAGTGTGAATGCCAAAAGATGTAAGGTTGATAATGGTAGCCCCACATACTTGTGGCACTGCCACCTTGGTCACATTGGTGTAAAACACATGAAGAAACTCCATGCAGATGGACTTTTGGAGTCTCTTGATTATGAATCATTTGACACGTGCGAACCATGCCTCATGGGCAAAATGACCAAGACTCCTTTCTCCGAAACAATGGAGTGAGCAACTAACTTATTGGAAATCATACATACTGATGTGTGCGGTCCAATGAGCGTTGAGGCTCGCGGTGGCTATCGTTATGTACTCACTCTCACTGACGGCTTAAGTAGATATGGGTATGTCTACTTAATGAAACACATGTCTGAGACCTTTGAAAAGTTCAAGGAATTTCAGAGTGAGGTAGAGAATCAACGTGACAGGAAAATAAAGTTCTTACGATCAGATCGTGGGGGAGAATACTTGAGTCACAAGTTTGGAACGCACCTAAAGAAATGTGGAATTGTTTCACAACTCACGTCGCCTGGAACACCTCAGCGAAATGGTGTGTCCGAACATTGTAATCGCACTCTATTGGATATGGTGCGATCTATGATGTCTCTTACCGATCTACCGCTATCATTTTGGGGTTATGCTTTAGAGACTGTTGCATTCACTTTAAATAGGGCTCTGTCGAAATCCATTGAGACGACACCGTATGAATTATGGTTTGGAAAGAAACCTAAGCTGTCGTTTCTGAAAGTTTGGGGATGCGATGCTTATGTCAAGAAACTTCAACCTGAAAAGCTCGATCCCAAGTCGAAAAAATGCGTCTTCATAGGATACCCTAAGGAAACTACCGGGTATACCTTCTACCTCAGATCCGAAGGCAAGATCTTTGTTGCCAAGAATGGATCCTTTCTAGAAAAAGAGTTTCTCTCGAAAGAAGTAAGTGGGAGGAAAGTAGAACTTGATGAGGTACTGCCTCTTGAACCGGAAAGTAGCGCAGCTCAGGAAGATGTTGTTGGGGAACATAGTAATTTCAAAAAAATTCCTACACACACGCAAGATCATGGTGATGCATAGCAACAAGAGGGGAGATTGTTGTACACGTGCCATCGTAGACCGAAAGTGGAAGCGTTAGCACAACGCGGTTGATGTAGTCATACGTCTTCATGATCCGACCGGTCAAGTACCAAACGTACGACACCTCCGAGTTCAGCACACGTTCAGCCCGATGACGTCCCTCGAACTCCGATCCAGCCGAGTGTTGAGGGAGAGTTTCATCAGCACGACGGCGTGGTGATGATGATGATGTTCTGCCGACGCAGGGCTTCGCCTAAGCACCGCTACAGTATTATCGAGGTAGACTATGGTGGAGGGGGGCACCGCACACGGCTAAAAGATCAAACAATCTATTGTTGTGTCTATGGGGTGCCCCCCTACCCATGTATATAAAGGAGCAAAGGGGGGTGCGGCCAGCCTAGAGAGGGGCGCGCCAGGAGGAGTCCTACTCCTACCGGGAGTAGGACTCCCACCCCTCCTTTTCCTTGTTGGACTAGGAGAGAGAGGGGAAAGAGGTGGAGGAGAAGAAGGAAGGGGGGCACCGCCCCCTCTCCTTGTCCTATTCAGACTAGGGGGGAGGGGGCGCAGCCCACGCCCTGGCCGCCTCTGCTCTCTTTCCACCAAGGCCCACTAAGGCCCATTAAGTCCCCGGGGGGTTCCGGTAACCTCGCGGTATTCCGGTAAAATCCCGATTTTACCCGGAACACTTCCGATATCCAAACATAGGCTTCCAATATATCAATCTTCATGTCTCGACCATTTCGAGACTCCTCGTCATGTCCGTGATCACATCCAGGACTCCGAAAAACCTTCGGTACATCAAAACATATAAACTCATAATATAACAGTCATCGAAACGTTAAGCGTGCGGACCCTACGGGTTCGAGAACTATGTAGACATGACTGAGACATGTCTCCGGTCAATAACCAATAGCAGAACCTGGATGTTCATATTGGCTCCCACATATTCTACGAAGATCTTTATCGGTCAGACTGCATAACAACATACGTTGTTCCCTTTGTCATCGGTATGTTACTTGCCCGAGATTCGATCGTCGGTATCTCAATACCTAGTTCAATCTCGTTACCGGCCAGTCTCTTTACTCGTTTTGTAATACATCATCCCGCAACTAACTCATTAGTTGCAATGCTTGCAAGGCTTAAGTGATGTGCATTAACGAGAGGGCCCAGAGATACCTCTCCGACAATCAGAGTGACAAATCCTAATCTCGAAATACGCCAACCCAACAAGTACCTTCAGAGACACCTGTAGAGCACCTTTATGATCACCCAGTTACGTTGTGACATTTGGTAGCACACAAAGTGTTCCTCCGGTAAATGGGAGTTGCATAATCTCATAGTCATAGGACATGTATAAGTCATGAAGAAAGCAATAGCAGCATACTAAACGATCGGGTGCTAAGCTAACGGAATGGATCAAGTCAATCACATCATTCTCCTAATGGTGTGATCCCGTTAATAAAATGACAACCCATGTCAATGGTTAGGAAACTTAACCATCTTTGATCAACGAGCTAGTCAAGTAGAGGCATACTAGTGACACTCTGTTTGTCTATGTATTCACACATGTATTATGTTTCCGGTTAATACAATTCTAGAATGAATAATAAACATTTATCATGATATAAGGAAATAAATAATAACTTTATTGTTGCCTCTAGGGCATATTTCCTTCAGTCTCCCACTTGCACTAGAGTCAATAATCTAGATTACACAGTAATGATTCTAACACCCATGGAGTCTTGGTACTGATCATGTTTTGCTCGTGGAAGAGGCTTAGTCAACGGGTCTGCAACATTCAGATCCGTATGTATCTTGCAAATTTCTATGTCTCCCACCTGGACTAAATCCCAGATGGAATTGAAGCGTCACTTGATGTGCTTGGTTCTCTTGTGAAATCTGGATTCCTTCGCCAAGGCAATTGCACCAGTATTGTCACAAAAGATTTTCATTGGACCCGATGCACTAGGTATTACACCTAGATCGGATATGAACTCCTTCATCCAGACTCCTTCATTTGCTGCTTCCGAAGCAGCTATGTACTCCGCTTCACACGTAGATCCCGCCACAACGCTTTGTTTAGAACTGCATCAACTGACAGCTCCACCGTTCAATGTAAACATGTATCCGGTTTGCGATTTAGAATCGTCTGGATCAGTGTCAAAGCTTGCATCAGCATAACCGTTTACGATGAGCTCTTTGTCACCTCCATAAACGAGAAACATTTCCTTAGTCCTTTTCAGGTATTTCAGGATGTTCTTGACCGCTGTCAAGTGATCCACTCCTGGATTACTTTGGTACCTCCCTGCTAGACTTATAGCAAGGCACACATCAGGTTTGGTACACAGCATTGCATACATGATAGAGCCTATGGCTGAAGCATAGGGAATGTCTTTCATTTTCTCTCTATCTTCTGCAGTGGTCGGGCATTGAGTCTTACTCAACTTCACACCTTGTAACACAGGCAAGAACCCTTTCTTTGCTTGATCCATTTTGAACTTCTTCAAAACTTTGTCAAGGTATGTGCTTTGTGAAAGTCCAATTAAGCGTCTTGATCTATCTCTATAGATCTTGATGCCTAATATATAAGCAGCTTCGCCGAGGTCTTTCATTCAAAAACTCTTATTCAAGTATCCTTTTATGCTATCCAGAAATTCTATATCATTTCCAATCAATAATCTGTCATCCACATATAATATTAGAAATGCTACAGAGCTCCCACTCACTTTCTTGTAAATACAGGCTTCTCCAAAAGTCTGTATAAAACCAAATGCTTTGATCGCACTATCAAAGCGTTTATTCCAACTCTGAGAGGCTTGCACCAGTCCATAAATGGATTGCTGGAGCTTGCACACTTTGTTAGCTCCCTTTGGATCGACAAAACCTTCTAGTTGCATCATATACAACTCTTCTTCCAGAAATCCATTCAGGAATGCAGTTTTGACATCCATTTGCCAAATTTCATAATCATAAAATGCGGCAATTGCTAACATGATTCGGACAGACTTAAGCATCACTACAGGTGAGAAGGTCTCATCGTAGTCAATCCCTTGAACTTGTCGAAAATCTTTTGCAACAAGTCGAGCTTTATAGACAGTAACATTACCGTCAGCGTCAGTCTTCTTATTGAAGATCCATTTATTCTCAATTGCTTGCCGATCAACGGGAAAGTCAACCAAGGTCCACACTTTGTTCTCATACATGGATCCCATCTCAGATTTCATGGCTTCAAGCCATTTCACGGAATCTGGGCTCACCATCGCTTCTTCATAGTTCGTAGGTTCGTCATGGTCTAGTAACATAACTTCCAAAACAGGATTACCATACCACTCTGGTGCGGATCTTACTCTGGTTGACCTACGAGGTTCAGTAATAACTTGATCTAAAGTTTCATGATCATCATCATTAACTTCCTCACCAATTGGTGTAGGTGTCGCAGAAACCGGTTTCTGTGATGAACTACTTTCCAATAAGGGAGCAGGTACAGTTACCTCATCAAGTTCTACTTTCCTCCCACTCACTTCTTTCGAGAGAAACTCCTTCTCTACAAAAAATCCGAATTTAGCAACAAAAGTCTTGCCTTCGGATCTGTGATAGAAGGTGTACCCAACAGTCTCCTTTGGGTATCCTATGAAGACACATTTCTCCGATTTGGGTTCGAGCTTATCAGGTTGAAGCTTTTTCACATAAGCATCGCATCCCCAAATTTTCAGAAATGACAACTTTGGTTTCTTACCAAACCACAGTTCATAAGGCGTCGTCTCAACGGATTTCGATGGTGCCCTATTTAAGGTGAATGCGGCCATCTCTAAAGCATAACCCCAAAACGATAATGGTAAATCAGTAAGAGACATCATAGATCGCACCATATCTAGTAAAGTGCGATTACGACATTCGGACACACCATTACGCTGTGGTGTTCCGGGTGGCGTGAGTTGCGAAACTATTCCACATTGTTTCAAATGAATACCAAACTCATAACTCAAATATTCTCCTCCACGATCAGATCGTAGAAACTTTATTTTCTTGTTACGATGATTTTCAACTTCACTCCGAAATTCTTTGAACTTTTCAAATGTTTTAGACTTATGTTTCATTAAGTAGATATACCCATATCTGCTTAAATCATCTGTGAAGGTGAGAAAACAACGATATCCGCCACGAGCCTCAACATTCACCGGACCACATACATCTGTATGTATGATCTCCAACAAATCTGTTGCTCTCTCCATAGTTCCGGAGAACGACATTTTAGTCATCTTGCCCATGAGGCACGGTTCGCAAGTACCAAGTGATTCATAATCAAGTGGTTCCAAAAGTCCATCAGTATGGAGTTTCTTCATGCGCTTTACTCCTATATGACCTAAACGGCAGTGCCACAAATAAGTTGCACTATCATTATCAACTCTGCATCTTTTGGCTTCAATATTATGAATATGTGTATCACCACTATCGAGATTTAGCAAAAATAGACCACCCTTCAAGGGTGCATGACCATAAATGATATTACGCATATAAATAGAACAACCATTATTCTCTGATTTAAATGAATAACTGTCTCGCATCTAACAAGATCCAGATATAATGTTCATGCTTAACGCTGGCACCAAATAACAATTATTTAGGTCTAATACTAATCCCGAAGGTAGATGTAGAGATAGCGTGCCGACCATGATCACATCGACTTTGGAACCATTTCCCACGCGCATCGTCACCTCGTCCTTAGCCAATCTTTGCTTAATCCGTAGCCCCTGTTTCGAGTTGCAAATATTAGCAACAGAACCAGTATCAAATACCCAGGTGCTACTACGAGCATTAGTAAGGTACACATCAATAACATGTATATCACATATACCTTTGTTCACCTTGCCATCCTTCTTATCCGCCAAATACTTGGGGCAGTTCCGCTTCCAGTGACTAGTCTGCTTGTAGTAGAAGCACTCAGTCTTAGGCTTAGGTCCAGACTTGGGTTTCTTCTCCTGAGCAGCAACTTGCTTGTTGTTCTTCTTGAAGTTCCCCTTCTTCTTCCCTTTGCCCTTTTTCTTGAAACTGGTGGTCTTATTGACCATCAACACTTGATGCTCTTTCTTGATTTCTACCTCCGCTGCCTTTAGCATTGCGAATAGCTCGGGAATTGTCTTATCCATCCCTTGCATATTATAGTTCGTCACAAAGCTCTTGTAGCTTGTAGGCAGTGATTGAAGAACTTTGTCAATGACACTATCAACCGGAAGATTAACTCCCAGCTGAGTCAAGTGATTATGGTACCCAGACATTCTGAGTATATGTTCACTGACAGGACTATTCTCCTCCATCTCCCAGCTGTAGAACTTATTGGAGACTTCATATCTCTATCCGGGCATTTGCTTGAAATATTAACTTCAACTCCTGGAACATCTCATATGCTCCATGACGTTCAAAACGTCGTTGAAGTCCCGGTTCTAAGTCGTAAAGCATGGCACACTGAACTATCGAGTAGTCATCAGCTTTGCTCTGTCAGACGTTCTTAACGTTGTCAGTTGCATCAGCAGCAGGCCTGGCACTCAGCGGTGCTTCCAGGATGTAATTCTTCTGAGCAACAATGAGGACAATCCCCAAGTTACGGACCCAGTCCGTGTAATTGCTACCATCATCTTTCAACTTTGCTTTCTCAAGGAACGCATTAAAATTCAACGGAACAACAGCACGGGCCATTTATCTACAATTAACATAGACAAGCAAGATACTATCAGGTACTAAGTTCATGATAAATTTAAGTTCAATTAATCATATTATTTAAGAACTCCCACTTAGATCGACATCCCTCTAATCCTCTAAGTGATCACGTGATCCATATCAACTAAACCATGTCTGATCATCACGCGAGATGGAGTAGTATCAATGGTGAACATCACTATGTTGGTCATATCTATTATATGATTCACGCTCGACCTTTCGGTCTCCGTGTTCCGAGGCCATATCTGTTATATGCTAGGCTCGTCAAGTTTAACCTGAGTATTCCGTGTGTGCAACTGTTTTGCACCCGTTGTATTTGAACGTAGAGCCTATCACACCCGATCATCACGTGGTGTCTCAGCACGAAAACTTTCGCAACGGTGCATACTCAGGGAGACCACTTATACTTTGATAATTTAGTGAGGGATCATATTATAATGCTACCATCAATCAAATCAAGATAAGATGCATAAAAGATAAACATCACATGCAATCAATATAAGTGATATGATATGGCCATCATCATCGTGTGCTTGTGATCTCCATCTCCGAAGCACCGTCATAATCACCATCGTCACCGGCGCGACACCTTGATCTCCATCATAGCATCGTTGTCGTCTCGCCAATCTTATGCTTCCATGACTATCGCTACCGCTTAGTGATAAAGTAAAGCATTACAGTGCGATTGCATTGCATACAATAAAGCGACAACCATATGGCTCCTGCCAGTTGCCGATAACTCGGTTACAAAACATGATCATCTCTCATACAATAAAATTTAGCATCATGTCTTGACCATATCACATCACAACATGCCCTGCAAAAACAAGTTAGACATCCTCTACTTTGTTGTTGCAAATTTTACGTGGCTGCTACGGGCTTAGCAAGAACCGTTCTTACATACGCATCAAAACCACAGCGATAGTTTGTCAAGTTGGTGTTGTTTTAACCTTCGCAAGGACCGGGCGTAGCCACACTCGGTTCAACTAAAGTTGGAGAAACTGACACCCGCCAACCACCTGTATGCAAAGCACGTCGGTAGAACCAGTCTCGCGTAAGTGTACGCGTAATGTCGGTCCGGGCCGCTTCATCCAACAATACCGCCGAACCAAAGTATGACATACTGGTAAGCAGCATGACTTATATCGCCCACAACTCACTTGTGTTCTACTCGTGCATATGACATCTACACATAAAACCAGGCTCTGATACCACTGTTGGGGAACGTAGTAATTTCAAAAAAAAAAAAATCTTACGCACACGCAAGATTATGGTGATGCATAACAACAAGAGGGGAGAGTGTTGTCCACGTACCCTCGTAGACCAAAAGCGGAAGCGTTAGCACAACGCGGTTGATGTAGTCGTACGTCTTCACGATCCGACCGATCAAGTAGCGAACGTACGGCACCTCCGAGTTCAGCACATGTTCAGCCCGATGATGTCCCTCGAACTCCGATCTAGCTGAGTGTTGAGGGAGAGTTCCGTCAGCACGACGACGTGGTGACGATGATGATGTTCTACCGACGCAGGGCTTCGCCTAAGCGCCGCTACAGTATTATCGAGGTAGACTATGGTGGAGGGGGGCACCGCACACGGCTAAAAGATCAAACGATCTATTGTTGTGTCTATGGGGTGCCCCCCTGCCCCTGTATATAAAGGAGCAAGGGGGTGCGGCCGGCCTAGAGAGGGGCGCGCCAGGAGGAGTCCTACTCATACCAGGAGTAGGACTCCCCCTTTTCCTTGTTGGACTAGGAGAGAGAGGGGAAAGAGGTGGAGGAGAAGAAGGAAGGGGGGGGGCGCCGCCTCCCTCTCCTTGTCCTATTCGGACTAGGGGGAGGGGCGCATCCCATGCCCTGGCCGCCTCTCCTCTCTTTCCACCAAGGCCCACTAAGGCCCATTAATTCCCCAGGGGGTTTCGGTAACCTCCCGGTACTCCGGTAAAATCCCGATTTTACCCGGAACACTTCCGATATCCAAACATAGGCTTCCAATATATCAATCTTCATGTCTCGACCATTTAGAGACTCCTCGTCATGTCCGTGATCACATCCGAGACTCCGAACAACCTTCGGTACATCAAAACATATAAACTCATAATATAACTGTAATCAAAACGTTAAGCGTGCGGACCCTACGGGTTTGAGAACTATGTAGACATGACCGAGACATGTCTCCGGTCAATAACCAATAGCGGAACCTGGATGTTCATATTGGCTCCCACATATTCTACGAAGATCTTTATCGGTCAGACCGCATAACAACATACGTTGTTCCCTTTGTCATCGGTATGTTACTTGCCCAAGATTCGATCGTCGGTATCTCAATACCTAGTTCAATCTCGTTACCGGCAAGTCTCTTTACTCGTTCCGTAATACATCATCCCACAACTAACTCATTAGTTGCAATGCTTGCAAGGCTTAAGTGATGTGCATTACCGAGAGGGCCTAGAGATACCTCTCCGACAATCGGAGTGACAAATCCTAACCTCGAAATACGCCAACCCAACAAGTACCTTCGGAGACACCTGTAGAGCACCTTTATAATCACCCAGTTACGTTGTGACGTTTGGTAGCACACAAAGTGTTCCTCCGGTAAACGGGAGTTGCATAATCTCATAGTCATAGGAACATGTATAAGTCATGAAGAAAGCAATAGCAACATACTAAACGATCGGGTGCTAAGCTAACGGAATGGGTCAAGTCAATCACATCATTCTCCTAATGGTGTGATCCCGTTAATCAAATGACGACCCATGTCAATGGTTAGGAAACTTAACCATCTTTGATCAACGAGCTAGTCAAGTAGAGGCATACTAGTGACACTCTGTTTGTCTATGTATTCACACATGTATTATGTTTCCGGTTAATACAATTCTAGCATGAATAATAAACATTTGTCATGATATAAGGAAATAAATAATAACTTTATTATTGCCTCTAGGGCATATTTCCTTCAGATGTTTCTTTGGTGCCTGCACCGACTAGAGAGGAAGTTAATGATGATGATCATGAAACTTCGGATCAAGTTGCTACTGAACTTCGTAGGTCCACGAGGACATGTTTCGCACCAGAGTGGTAGGGCAACCCTGTCTTGGAAATCAAGTTGTTAGACAACGGTGAACCTTCGAACTGTGAAGAAGCGATGGAGGGCCCGGATTCCAACAAATGGCTTGAAGCCATGAAATCCGAGATAGGATCCATGTATGAAAACGAAGTATGGACTTTGACAGACTTGCCCGATGATCGGCAAGCCATAGAGAATAAATGGATCTTTAAGAAGAATACTAGTACGGATGGTAACGTGACCATCTATAAGGCTCGGCTTGTCGCTAAGGGTTATCGACAAGTTCAAGGGGTTGACTACGATGAGACCTTCTCACCCGTAGCGAAGCTGAAGTCGGCGAATCATGTTAGCAATTACCGCATTCTATGATTATGAGATATGGCAAATGGACGTCAAAGCGGCATTCCCTAATGGTTTCCTTAAGGACGAATTGTATATGATGCAGCCGGAAGGTTTTGTCGATCCTAAGAATGCTGGCAAGGTATGCAAACTCCAGCGCTCAATCTATGGACTGGTGCAAGCATCTCGGAGTTGGAACATTCGCTTTGATGAGATGATCAAAGCGTTTGGGTTTACGCAGACTTATGGAGAAGCCTGTGTTTACAAGAAAGTGAGTGGGAGCTCTGTAGCATTTCTCATATTATATGTGGATGACAAACTATCGATGGGAAATGATATAGAATTTTTGGAAAGCATAAAGGCCTACTTGAATAAGTGTTTTTCAATGAAGGACCTTGAAGAAGCTGCTTACATATTAGGCATCAAGATCTATAGAGATAGATCGAGACGCCTCATTGGTCTTTCACAAAGCACATACCTTGACAAGATATTGAAGAAGTTCAATATGGACCAGTCCAAAAAGGGGTTCTTGCCTGTATTGCAAGGTGTGAAATTGAGCACGACTCAATACCCGGCCTCAGCAGAAGATGGAGAAAAGATGAGTGTCATCCCCTATACCTCAACCATAGGGTCTATTATGTATGCCATGTTGTGTACCAGACCTGATGTGAACCTTGGCGTAAGTTTGGTAGGGAGGTACCAAAGTAATTCCGGCATGGAACACTGGACAGTGGTCAAGAATATCCTAAAGTACCTGAAAGAGACTAAGGATGTGTTTCTTGTTTATGGAGGTGACAAAGAGCTCGTCATAAAGGGTTACATCGATGCTAGCTTCGACACAGATCTGGATGACTCGAAGTCACAAATCAGATACGTGTACATTTTGAATGGTAGGGCAGTTAGCTGGTGCAGCTGCAAGCAATGTGTCGTGGTGGGATCTACATGTGAAGCGGAGTACATAGCAGCCTCGGAGGAAGCACAGGAAGTAGTCTGGATAAAGGAGTTCATCACCGACCTAGGAGTTATTCCCAATGCGTCGGGCCTGATGACTCTCTTTTGTGACAACACTGGAGCTATTGCCCTTGCCAAGGAGCCCAGGTTTCACAAGAAGACCAGGCATATCAAGCGTCGCTTCAACTCCATTCGTGAATATATTCAGGATGGAGACATAGATATTTGTAAAGTGCATACGGATCTGAATGTCGCAGATCCGTTGACTAAACCTCTTCCGCGAGCAAAACATGATCAACACCAGAACTCTATGGGTGTTCAATTCATCACAATGTAACTAGATTATTGACTCTAGTGCAAGTGGGAGACTGTTGAAAATATGCCTTAGAGGAAATAATAAAGTGGTTATTATTATATTTCCATGTTCATGATAATTTTCAATTGTTCATGCTATAATTGTATTAACTGGAAACCATAATACATGTGCGAATACATAGATCGTAATATGTCCCTAGTAATCCTCTAGTTGACTAGCTCGTTGATCAATAGATGGTCATGGTTTCCTGACTATGGACATTGGATGTCATTGATAACGGGATCACATCATTAGGAGAATGATGTGATGGACAAGACCCAATCCTAAGCATGGCACAAGATCGTGTAGTTCGTTTGCTAAAGTCTTTCTAATGTCAAGTATCATTTCCTTAGACCATGAGATTGTTCAACTCCCGGATACCGTAGGAATGCTTTGGGTGTACCAAACGTCACAACGTAACTGGGTGGCTATAAAGGTGCACTACAGGTATCTCCGAAAGTATCTGTTGGGTTGGCACGAATCGAGACTGAGATTTGTCACTCCGTATGACGGAGAGGTATTTCTGGGCCCACTCGGTAATGTATCATCATAACGAGCTCAATGTGACTAAGGAGTTAGCCACGGGATCATGCGTTACAGAACGAGTAAGGAGACTTTCCGGTAACGAGATTGAACGAGGTATGGGGATACCGACAATCGAATCTCGGGCAAGTAACATATCGATTGACAAAGGGGATTGTATAAAGGATTGATTGAATCCCTGACATCATGGTTCATCCAATGAGATCATCGTGGAACATGTGGGAGCCAACATGGGTATCCAAATCCCGCTGTTGGTTATTGGTGGGAGAGATGTCTCGGTCATGTCTGCATGGTTCCCGAACTCGTAGGGTCTACACACTTAAGGTTCGGTGATGCTAGAGTTGTTATGGAAAATAGTATGTGGTTACCGAAGGTTGTTCGGAGTTTCAGATGAGATCCCGGGCGTAACGAGGAGTTTCTGAATGGTCCAGAGATGAAGATTTATATATGGGAAGTCCTTATTCGGTCGCCGGAAGTGTTCGAGGGGTTACCGGTACTGTACTGGGACCACCGAAGGGGTTCCGAGGGTCCACCGGGAGGGTCCACCTGCCCCGGAGGGCCCTATGGGCTGAATATAGAGGGGAACCAGCCCCTAGGTGGGCTGGGCGCCACCTCCCTTCTAGGGCCCATGCACCTAGGTTTGGGGAAAACCCTAGAGGGGGCGCCCCACCTAGCTTGGGGGCAAGCCTCCCCCTTCCCCCCCCCCCCCCCCTCTAGATGCATCTAGGAGGGTCGGCCCCCTCTCCCTTGCCCCTATATATAGTGGGGGTGGGAGGGCATCCATACCCTTCCTCTAGCGCAGCCCTCCCCCTCTCCAACACCTCCTCCGTAGCGCTTGGCAAAGCTCTGCCGGAGAACCACGAGCTCCATCACCACCATGCCATCGTGTTGTCGGAGTTCTCCCTCAACTTCTCATCTCTTCTTGCTGGATCAAGAAGGAGGAGACGTCCCTGGGCTGTACGTGTGTTGAACGCGGAGGCGCCGTTGTTCGACGCTTAGATCGGAATCGACCGTGATCTGAATCGCTGCGTGTACGACTCCACCAACCGCGTTCTTGCAACGCTTTCGCTTAGTGATCTTCAATGGTATGAAGATGCACTCCATCTCTCTCGTTGCTAGCATCTCCTAAATTGATCTTGGTAACATGTAGGAATTTTTTTGAATTATTACTACGTTCCCCAACAATTAGTAGGCGGCTACTGCAGATGGTTCCGATGATATGGCCAAGATGCACGCAAGGACCATCTTGCTCGTGCTACTATCTTCTCGCTCCCTAGCCCAACCTTTTGTCTCTCTGTAAATTGGCATAGGCGACTTTCTGTCTCTGCAAATCGGCCTTGGCGAGATGGATACGATTCAGCTGCCTCCATCGTTTAACTAGAAGCTAATGTGCGCTTCACTGCGCCGATTTTCATCGACGTGTAAGATGTGTAGGTTTTAGTCATTTTGTTATTGTTGATGTTCGTTGTACAATGTGTGTTGCGTACTTCCTCCGTTTTTTTTACTTCACATATAAGATTTGGTCAAAGTCAAACTGTACAAAGTTTGATCAAATTTATATAAAAAAAATGAACATCAACAATACTAAAACTATATAGTATGAAAATATATTTCATGGTGCATCTGATAATATTGATTTCCTATTGTGAATGTTTATATTTTTTAATATAAAGTTAATCAAACTCTACAAAGCTTAACTTTGACCAAACCTTATATGCGGACTAAAAAGAAATGGAGGAAGTACATTGTTGTAACTGGCTTGTTGCACACATGATATTCATTGTCAATCGGTAGCGCAAGTGGACCATTAATGCGGCTCGATATGGTCACATATGACCTAGGAAAATCTACACACATGTCACACACCCAATAGTTTGATCCAAGCGACTGAATCAATGAACTCCCTCCTACAGCTAGGACTTACACGTCTAATCATGTACGATGCACCAAAGAGCCCCATCTAGCAAGTTTAGCAATCATCTAAAAAAGACATAAGGGCAACACGGAACCATACTACGACCTCATATCTATGGCATCTCCAATGGAGAACCCTACTTCGTCATCATATGTACGTTTGGACCGAATGGTCCTAGCACTTTTAGGCCTCTGACCTGGGTGTCTATACTGGGTCGGCCACAGACAGACATCCAAAATCCCCCGGTCCAACCCCAAATATGAGGCGCATTATGGGAGTTGAGACGTGTGCCATGCCGGATGCTGGACCCATCCAAAATCCTACCCGAAGCCCATGATTTTCACCCTAAATTGAAGCTTAACGCTCTGCCTCCTGCATTCATGGCGCGGCAGTCGGCATGGCGCCCGAAAAGCCCCTTCCCCCACGGCAATAAAAAGCATGTCGTCGACCCAAAAACCCGCCGCCCCCGTTTTCCTTCTTTTTCCCATGCCTTCGCATTGCAGGCATGCTACATATATCCCCGCGGTCTTCCCTCGCAGCCTGGAACATACCTCGTATAAGCCATGGCGCACCCCTCTAAGAGATGCAAGCTAAGATGGTCGACTGGTTGTACCTCGCCTCGATAGCCCACACGACAATCCGCACAACAACCCGCCCTCCCCATCAGATGGTGTCTGTGGCGCCCGTGTTGCCGCCAAAGCAAGGAAGAAAGAGGTGCTCACTGACGGAGCTAAATCCGACGGATCTCGGGGTAGGGGGTCCCTAGCTAGGCGTCTAGAAGCGATGGTAACAAGGACACAAGGTTTTACCTAGGTTTGGGCTCTCAGAGGAAATAATATATACCCTACTTCCTACTTTAGTTGTATTATTGCGGTGGGGTGTACAAAGTATAAATGTTCTACTACAAGAGCATGGCCTCTTGGTTTATATAGGTAGGGGGTCCTAGGGTTATAGGATCCTAGTCGACTATTTACGAGGAGGCAGAGGCCTCCACAGATCCAGTTGTCTTGGGGTATACGTCAAGTCTTCTAGATTTCTCTAGTAATTGTCATGGGCTCCTCGAAGTGGCCCAGGACAAAACTGACATGCATGTCCTCGGTCCGGCCTATTAGGCTGGGAGTTGACATGGTTAGAGCCCACCTAGCTGGGACACTGTCATTGGCCCCTGAACCGGTCTTCAAATCTGGCAGCACCTCGGCTCATCTGAACTTCTTCTTTATCTTTAAACACCAACCTTGAAACTCGTTCAACAATAGCATCATCTTGCAGATCTGGAGTCTAGTGCCGAGCTGCATCCAAGTAGCAACTGCAGTTTCCAAGGGAGCATAGCTCACCAACAGAATCAATTTAACAACAATGAAGACGCTCTCGTGACAGAGGTACCTTGATTCCAACAACTTGGAAACTGCGTCCTCCAGGTTCACCGACGACGACCTCGAAGCATCTCCCTGGAAGCAACCAATTCACAGCTCCCTTGCTCTTGCTCTTCTTCTCCTTATTGACCTCCTCCTTGGCCATGGTGGCGGCGGGGGTGGAGGGTTGGGACTTGGGAGGTGAGTGTGACTTGGTGCGGGACGAAGAGTATCAAAGAGGGGGAATACACGGAGTCAGGACTTGGGTGCCGGGGACTACCTACCGAGCTGCTTGGCAGCGTAGAAGTTAGGAGCCCTGCACTGCTCCAGCCAGGACTACGTTTGCATGGACGGCGACAGCAGCAGCGCCCCGCGTCCTAGGCTCCGCCCTGCACCACGTCCACTGGCGGCACCAGGCCCGTCCATGCACGTCCACCGCCATGACCACCAGCTCCGCCTCTGTCGGCCTTCTTCTTCTTGAGAGGCGTCGCCTTTGCCCTTGCTTTGAGGCGGTGGTTCTGTCGTGTCGCGGAGTTGATCTTCTGGGCAAGCGCGATCGCCGGACCACCACCGCCGTCTCTGGCAGCTTTTTGTACGGGTCCATGCGGCGGCGGCGACAACAAAGGGCGGGAATATGGATGGAGAGCGACAGGATGGAAGAGGGAGTGCTGAAGAGGGGGGATTTTGCCGCGAAAACAGTGCGGCTAGCTACAAAAGCACGGTTTCGCCTCAATTTTGGATGGGCCTGAGGTGCCCGAGTCCTACATGGCTGGTGTCTCGACTCCCACATAGCCCTCTTAGTTTGGTTTCAGTTTGTGAGAAAGCGGCGGTCCGGACTGGTCCGCGGACCGATAGAGGATGCCGTTGGATGACTTGCGAGGTCCAGACAGCTCGGTCCGAACGGATGTGGGAGGTTTGGGGGTCGGCATTGGAGATGCCCTCAGTTCCAAACTTCAAGCAAAGTGATCATGTTGCCAAGAGGCCACTACATCTGGACCACCGGACTTTGCCAATGGCTTTAACGATCAATTGCAAATGCAATTCAAGGACCAGAGGAAGTACCAAAAGGCAGGGTACGTGCCAGTTAGTTAGCATGAGCTCAATTTGTTTCGTGGCAACACAAGCATGCATGAGAGTTCTATGCGGTACTACTCCTTCGGACGATTTTTGTACACGTTGTCCTCCTCAGTTTGAAACCTTCTCTTCCCCTTTCTACCACTTCCATGATGCCGACAAGAGCAACTGTCTGCCAAAAACCGAGTACCATTTACTAGCTAGCTTTGAGATGGATCATAGTACTATAAAATTTAGCCATGCCTTTTGGCTTTACTAGCTTTAGTTCAAACAGAAGAGACAAGCGAATGGATGCTTCCGAATGGGATCTAGTTTGTTGGAGAGTTGAGCTGGCTCTCATTTTGTTGCTCTACCTTTACTAGCAGTCCAGCAGAAGAAAGACAGTGACATGAAAGCCTTGATCACTCGAACAAGCAAAGTTCAAAATTCTGGTGAACTACTAGAGAATTCTTCGTTGCAGATGAGCAATTTTTGCCTAGAATGATCAGGATCACCTTAATCAGAGAATTCAGGTGATGATCTAGCATAACATGACAGATAGATGGTGCGTGCAAGATCAAGTTGAGGTGGTGTTTCATATGCCTGGTGTTAATAATGAAATCTGTCCTGCATAATTGGGGCACTATTCCTTGTTTCATTTCGCACTCATGGATGGGAACACCGCATAGATTCATCTGCATTTGCTTTTTGTGATGTTGGCTAGCTTGATGGATCCCTCTGAATTCCAAGCAAAGTGATGTTGCCTCAAGAAGAACCTACTGCATGTGGACCACTCAACCTTTCAAATATGCAATTCAAGTACCAAAAGGAACGCTAGATTTCTCTTAACCAAAAGGCAGGGCACCAATTAGTTACTGTAGGAAATAGCAACCATAAGTCCATAAGGTCAATTTGTTTTGCAGCAACAAAGCATGAGGTTACAGTCAGTACTTGTAGTCTTTTGGATACTTTCTGTGCTCATGTCCTCATATCAGTTTGTTGATTCCTTCTCTTTAATTTTCACCACTTTCATATGAGGGCCGTTAAGTGCAACTTTCTCACTTTAAATTACAGTACTACTACTTTGTTTGCGCCCTCATCTATGTTTACTAGTGTCAGTGTAGCATTTATCTACGTACTGCCCTCATATATGTTGGCAGGGAGAGATGGATCAATTAGCACTATAAATTAGCCATGCTTTTTAGCTTCACTAGCTTTGAGTCAAAGTAGCGTTGCATAATTTGGCGGTAGCTTTGAGTCAAAGTGGCCTTGCATAAGTTGGCGGGAAGTCTGTTCGAGCTGACCAAACAAGCTGCACCTCAAGCCAACCAAATCATCAAAAGTTAACCAAACCATGTATACAAAGTTACAAACTAGAACCTCCGTCCGGAATTAACTGTCGCTGAAATGAGTTTATCTAAACGGATGGAGTATATGTCTAATCCAATGACAAACACTGAAACCAAATTACTATGTTTTTTTAGGCATGCTATTGGTTCTTGCTGGGGAGTTGAGCTGACCCTCCTTTTCTCGATGTACATTTACCAGCACAAGAAGACAGAGACATGAAGACACAAAGAACCAAAGGTTCAGAAATCTGGTGAACAAGAGAACTCTTGTGGCAGATTGTTTGCAACTTTTTCCTAAAAAGTAAGCCTATCTATTTGTTCATTGAACCGTCAGAAGGAACTAGCATTTTCTTATTTTTGAAGCCATTGCCAAAAACGCATTGTGGCTGGACCACTGAACTTCTTTCATTCCTTAAGCATGCAATTCAAGAACATCAGGAAGATAAACAACTAAATTGTAAAGGTTCAGAGAGTAGCACTAGGTGGATTAATTATCCCTCCTGTTCATTTTTATTCCTGTCATGTTATCTGCTCCTTATGGTCTTCCTCAGATTGGCGACTTTCGCCTACAAAGTATCCAATTTTAGTTAAAGCGTTGGATGAAGCCAGCATTCCTACTTTTATAATCTGATGAAAAAAAGGGGACGAAAATACACGGCCCTTCAAAAATTCAGTTCCACCTTAGAAAATCCAGCTGATGATCTAAAAGGACAAACAGATGGTAGGTGCAAGATCAAGTGGAGGTGGTGCTTAATTTGGCTGGTGCTAATGAAAGCATTCCTCCTATATACGTAATTGCGTGTGATTGCTTGTCCATTTAGCACATCATTAGATTCACCTGCCTTTGCCCTTTCTTAGCTCTGAATTCCAGCCAAAGTAATCATGTTGCCACTACATCTGGACCACTTGACCTTGCAAATGCCTTTAACGATCCATTGCAAATGCAGTTTAAGGACCCGAGGAAGTACCAAAAGGCAGGGTACGTACCAGTTGGTTAGGCAGCATAAGCTCAATTTGTTTCGTGGTAACACAAGCATGCTCAAATTTGAACTTCCTCGGTTTGAAACCTTCTCTCCCCCTTTCTACCACTTCCATGGTGCCGACAAGTGCAACTGTCTGCCAAAAACCGAGTACCATTTACCTACATGTGGCCCATATCTTGGCCGGAGGAGATGGATTAGTAGTGTAGTATAAACAATTAGCCATGCTTTTGGGCTTTACTAGCTTTGAGCGGCCGTGCATGGCATTGGCATGGCGCACGGCGGCGCGGGAGCTCGCTCAAACTGATCATAGTGAGCAGGCCCTCGTTTACCTTCAAATTATATGCACCTACGCTACACTTCAACATATACAAATTGGCCCTACTTCCAGTGGGGATCTTATTGGAGAGTTGAGCCGGCTCTCCTTTTGTAGCTCTGCCTTTACTAGAACAAGAAGACAGTGACATGAAGACTCAATCAGGTAACATGAAGAGTCAATCAATCAAGTTTCAGAGTGTCTGCTGAACTAAAATTCAAATTCTTGCTGCACATTGGCATCTTTCGCCTAATAAGTTAGCCAAGCTTTCTTTTCTTAAAAGCGTTGGATAGAGATAGCATTTCTTTAGTTTGTGATACTTCATGCACACTCCATTCTTCAGATTTTTATCTTTTGAACGATTGTCTGCCTTTTCGTTAAGAAGAATAAAATTTGGTTACTTCATGATGAATACCTGTCCATTCGTGCTGTGAATTTTTATCCAACGATGGATACTTGAAATTCTAATTCACCAGACACTTGAAACTTCGAATTCTTGCTGCAGACTGGCAACTTCCGCCTAAAAAGTTTAGCCTGGCTTTCTTTTTATTAGAAGCGTTGGATAGAACTCATTGCTCCAACTTTTAATACTGCTACTTTATTCATACTGCATTCTTCAGTTCTCTTTCCTGAGCAATCGACGATTCATTAACATGAATAAAACTTTGCTAGCTAATGACGAAAACTGGCTGAAAAGTTCCCCTACTGACCGGAACGGCACCATACAACATGGCAATGGTTTCACGCTCCATCCTTCAGAATTCACCCTCAAATGCCAACCTTTTCTCTTCCAGCTCAACATCCATTTCATTCCATCCATCATCCGAATAATAGTATCTCGGTTGCGTGCATTGATCGATAGGGCATTTGAAACCTAGCGGCGACCTATGCTAATCATTTTTAGCATGATGACTAGCTCTGAATTCCAGGAAAAAGTGATGTTGCCAAAAGCCAATTGTACATGGAGGACTGAACTTTGCATGCCGTTTCAAGAACCTGAGGCGAAGAAGAAACAAAGCTAGAGAGAGTACTTAGCACGTAAGGTGCATCTGTTTTCTCTCTTCTCCATATATCTTTTCTGACCTTGCGTTGTTTCATTGTGCTACTCAGTATGGGTAGCCTTCTCCCAATCTGTATTGAGCACGTTACCATACAAAAAGGACCTCTTTTAGCACTTTGATGGGGGCAAGTGCAACTAGTTTTACCTTTAGTTACTGAGCTAAATTCAGTACTAATGACCATAGACAGTGTAGATTAGCCATGCTTTTAGCTTTACTAGTAGCTTCTTTTCCAGAAAAAGAAAAGAAGAGGGGCTTTGCTTGCTTTGAGTGGCCGTGACATGGCGGGATTTCACTCAAACTGCTGACAGAACCGGGCATCAGGTATGCACTGCTCCATGATACACCAACTGTACCTAACTCGATCGCGCTGGCTGAACTGCTGGTGTCTCGTACGAGTGGTAGCATCAGTACAACAGAGTGTGTGCTTCAGTTCATTTTCAGTCTGGTCCCCTGTTGGATTGTGCTGTACTCCTATGTTCAGGAGGCACCGACTAATTACCATTGATCAGGGGTGAAAAAAGAAAGAAAAAAAATCACGTGTTCAGTTTTTTTTAACACAGTACGGATATAGATGCTTATACATATGCACATACACTCACACACGCATGTTTAGGTTATGAAAACTACTATTACTAAAGTGCTGATCGTTTTTGCGTGTCCCTTGAAAAAGAAAAAAAGAATCATTTCTGCATCTAAGAAAGTACAGGTACTAATCATTTTTCCGCTTTATGTTTTGTTGTCCTTTGCCCATCCTTCTTTTTTTCCAATCATTACGTGGTACTACCAGTTTAAATTTGATGGGGGCGAGTAGTGCAAGTGTGCGCGCAACTAATCTCCACCTTTTAATTACTGCGATGTACCTTTGGCGTACATTCGGCAGCGCACAAGATACTAGCGCTACAAATTAGCCATGTTGTCTTGCTTTGCATAGTTTGATCGTGCGGTGCCTCGCGCTGACTTCATATTTGGAGGTTGGATGTGGTGATATGACAGGCTCTCCATCCATTCAAATATTAACGTCACAGGCATTTCAGGGCGCGCGATCCTTTTACCGTGGGCCACAGTTGCTTTACAATATAAAGCGGCGGGAAAACCCTCTTTCATCGTCTACCGTCGGCCACATCCCGGCAACCCATAGGAAACACCGCCGTTGATAGGCCCGCCGCAATTTGGCCCCTGTCGCCTCTGCTGATCCATTTTCGGACCTCCCATGCTTCATCGCAGCCCCACACCCGTCGTTCGGCCGCGCCACCCCTTTCATCGCTAGATCTCAAGGTAAAATTCCCCAACCTTTCCATGCAGATTTAGTTTAGCGGCTCATATATTTGTGTAGATGGCATATGATTCGCAATATGTGTAGATGGATCCGATGGCGGAGCTAATGTATTTTGATGACCGTCGTCATATTCGAGCTTCGAGTCCGAGTGTAAAATGATGGACACTAACAAAGACAAGGTAATACTAATGGTTGTAGAATGGATAGCATCAACCGGAAGGAAGAGGAAGCGTCCAGGATCGCAGGTTGCTCATGCGACATTTCACCGAAACAGAATTGATGGCCACGAGCGGCTTATCCTCGACTATTTTTGTGTCGGGTTGTACCTTCTCCTCGTACGTCTTCCGGTGACGCTTTTGTGTGACCGAACAACTGTTCAGTTGAATTGCCAATGACATGCACAACAATGAACCTTTCTTCCAATAATGGAGAAGTGTGTCGATGGTCTGTATTTTTTTTTCATTTTCAGATGGTGACCGCGGACACTTTGGATGCTTGCGTATGGCTCTGCTGCGGATTCATGAGATGACACTCTTCGAATAGCCGAACATACAATCCAGCAAGTGCATGAAAGTATTCGTTGGAACTGTGTTGCCTGTATGGACAGCGGTGTCTGCGAGCACCTAATGTGAAGGACAAGGAAGCGGCTAATCGCCAGCACACGGTTTCACCCCCCCCCCCCCCCCACACACACACACACACACAAATTTGAACTAAAACCACGACAAGTATTATGGAAAGGAGGGAGTACTATTCATCGCGCAAGCTGCATGAACTTTCATAAAGAATTATGTCCATGACATAATTGTAATAGCAAAAGAAATTCCATGAGCTGTTCTTGATGAGAGCTCTTCGTCTGAAGTTACATGTAAACCAGACAACATGAAAAAAACGACAATCCCTATAAAAGGAAATCGTAAGGAAGATCCTCCAAAATGTCTATGAAATTCTTTTGAATCAAAGAAGAGGTCTTTGGTCTTTGTTCACACTTAGTTTAGTTTTTTGTTGTCCTCCTCGGCATTTTATCCATCCTTTATTGGAAAAAAAAACAACAACTAGCGTTCCTTTCCAGTGGTTGCCACTTTGATGGGGATAACAAGTACCGTGAGTGTGTGCTGATCTAGTCTTCCCTTTAATTACTCCGCTAACCTGGTCTACATTCAGTACACTAGCAGATGCTACAAATCACACATGCTTTTTTGCTTTTACTTGGCTTTGATTGATTAGTCGCTTTGGTCGAGTAGCCGTGCACGTCGTCGGCTTTTGTCATGGCGCGCGGGAACTCGCTCAAACTGCTGAACTCTCACGTGGCTAGACATGTTGTCCTGTGCTACTACTACTGTGTGAGTCCGAGTAGTATCCAAGTAGTTCTAGTGTGGAAGATTTGGGATCGAGAGGTCGATCTGTAGCCTGTAGGCCAGAGGCAGGCTTAATCAATGGAGGCAGTAACTAATTCCAGCCAACTTTCCGTATGCATACATACACACATATGCGTAGTACATTAGTACTAGCACATACTGTTTCAGCTTCCAGGTTTCAACGATGCAGTTACACTACTGGTTCAGTTCAACGCCGTGGTTGAAATGCAGCGCAGGGGTAAAATAATTCGCAGTGTCAGCTATATATATGCATGCGCACGGACGCAAGGTATAGGATCCTAGGAGTACTTCTCTGTATACTGTGTTTGTAATTTGTAAATTCTGCCAGCCATCAGTTCTAGGGTTCTAGCTGGCTCCTGCCGGGCGGCGTGCAGTAGTAAACTACAGTAAACTGCGAGATGATGAGTTGACACCCATCGAAGTTCACTTTTACTACTACTACCCTGGGGTTGAATTGAAGATTCGGTTGCATTGACATGCCGGCTTAACTTACACCTACACACAGTACGGTACAAACTCCATGTGAGGTTAAGCTGGCAGTCGAAAATCGAAATCGAGGGCCTGCCTCACGTGCATGCAGCAGCAGCGCTCCAATGGCGATGGTTAAAGCTGGACGGAGATCTGCTCTTCCTCTTCGCCCGTCGCGTCGCATGCATGCGGAAGCTTCCGGTGAATTAAAGAGACGCTGCGTCCGATGGGGGCGTTGACAAGTTTCAACTCCGCCCAAGGCCAAGGCGGTGAAACTTGTGGGGTAAACGAGGTGGTGATCCGGCGTCGGTAACGGGGCGCCGTGAGATCCATGGCGTCCTCGGTTAATTTAACTAACTAACCTGTCTCCTCTCATTGTTGTTCTTTTGGTAGTAAAAAAACTCGTGAGAACCAATGCCACTGCGGCCAGCTCGTCCCAAGGATTTTACCAGCTCGTGGTGGCAGCATAGCATATCTGTCGCGGTCAAAGAGGTAAAGGGCCAAATTACCGCTTTCCTGACCCCCAAAGGCGTCTGCAGTGTGCTGCAAGTACAAAAAATGTGTCTCCTACTGTGTTTTTCCAGTGGTTCTGGAACAGTGAGAGCACTGCCGAGTGACACTGGCCAGTGCGGTGCAGCGCTGGTACGCTTCTGTTTTTCCTTCCTCCTGTTTGATGCGCCGGTGTCTCCTACCAGACAGTTCAGTTCCTGTAGGCGGAATTCAGACGTCCCAACACACCGATCGTCTTGCGCTTCGGTTTCTGTCGTCGAAGGCAGTTCGGTTCCTTCTGCCCGGGAAGCAAGTCTTTGGTATCTCTTCCACGTCTCGTCCCTTGGGCAAAGCTAGGCCGTAGGTGCAAACAACACGGCATGAGTACGAGAAGATACGGAGTAGAAGTACAAGGAAGATCATGCTTGACGAGTACAGTACAATGTATGTATGTACCTATCTATCTATCTGTTTGATGTAGAGTGCAATGCTCATTTTCTGATACACGCATACAGCATTCGGAAGCTAGAGTTTGTGCATACAGCTAGCAGATGACTTTATTTATACAGCCTTCAAGTCTCATCTTTGCAACAACAACAAAATCCTTCTTTAGGGCAACTCCAACCATCAAAACGCCTCTAGACATCCGGACAGTGTGGTCTAGATGCTTTTTGCCATCCAACGCGGTGCATTAACGGATCTGTTCGGACATTTGAATTCCCTCAGACGAAAACAAACTCGTTGGAGGTTTGGGGAAGTTCGAACGCCCATCACGTCGGACTCCGACACACCCGGCCAACCAAAACCCCTCTCCCGGAGCCCTTTCCCCCACTCAGCCCCTCCCCCCTTGCTAAGTATCCGCACCGACCAAGACCATCATCGCCTTTATACCACTCCAACCGTCGCCTAGTTCTAGCCGGACCTTCACTGCTCCACCCAAGTGCCTTGTACTTCGCCACCGTTGCACCCTAGATCCAAACGCAACTCGGCTATTGTCCGCCCTTGCCGATGGCATCCATGGCAAACACCACGACATGTAAGTGTTCGGCCAAAATGTCAGTGCGAAACTTTTTTTTTGACTTTTCTCCGTGTTTAACATGAAGCAAGCATGATGGCTGGTACTCAGTGATGGAGGATGCATTGTTGTGTGACGCATCATTGGCCATAATTGGGAGGTTGTACGCATAAAGCGAAAATGGCAGGATGTTTTGGCAACATGTGCATTCTTGATTCCATAAGGGCAAAGCACTACGTGCCCTACAATTTGGATGTGATCCGTAATCGCGGTGTGAAGTCGCTACTCCATCGATGATACATCATTTCAAACGCCGTCGTGAAGTATATTACGATGCGACTGCAGAAGTGGAATAAGTTTTGCTTTTTGTTGCTCTACGTGTTGGCCAGTTCACTTATTCAATGTTGCAACTCGATGATCATGTCATTGTGTAGCCTGGATGTGTTGCCACGCTGTACCAAAGGACGGAGGGCAAGCCCTTCAAATTGATGCATTGTTGAATAAAACTCAAGGGGCACAACATCTAGGTGAACAACATGTGTTGATGAAGAATTTCAAGCCCGAGGAGTGATAGTTTTAAATGAATGCCGCTTTCAAGGAGTATACTTAAATTTGGAATCGATGAATTTTAAAATTTTATTGGACGTCCGACGCTTTTATTAGGATTCAAATGTATAGTTGAGGTTCTACTCATCGATGATTCAAACTGAGGTTGCATAGCAGACATTTGGCTTAGTTTTATTTTTTTAAAAATAACAGACATTTTGATGTATAGGTTTAGATGACCGCCCTCCTATCCGTTATCGACAAACACTTTCGAACGTGTCAACAATATTTCTTGTGTCCGTTTCAGTGAACCGCGTTGAAATTGCCCTTACTCCTCGACCGCATGCCACACAATCAGGAAACGAAAAGAAGAAGAGGAGACTATCTTCAGCAACATGTGCGATTAACTGCACATTGCAATCGATCAAGCTACTAGTACTATTTATTAGCCGTCTGTCAGCATCAGGACAGATGGGCAATTAGGGCTAATCCGATCCGCGTCGGTTTCAATTCAACCTGCCCGCGAGGGAAAACGGGAAGAAAGAAAACCGCTTTTTCAAAGGGATGGCATCTCCTTTCTGCTTTACACATTGACACATCGTATTCGCTGCTCATTCGATTTCAATTTTGGGCAGTATAGTATAGTATTTCGCGGTGAACTGCTCTTCGAATGCCACTCGACAAAGTGGACGGACAGTTGTGATGTGAGCTACGGAGTAGTATAATAGAATCAGCTTGACTTCATAGGGGTTTTTCATCGTGCCCCACATGTCGGCGACTCGTGGAGGGAGCAGAACAGAGGAGAGCAGAGGATAAATAAATAAACTTTAGTACTCGTAGAAGCATTTCGACTCCTCTGTTGCATAGGCGGGCAAATGTACAAAACTGGGGAGGGAGGGTGACCCGTCCACGTCGCATGCATGATCGGCTCTTGATCGGTGTCGTGTCAGTGCCCTGAGTCCTGCGTCGACGCCGGCGACGGCATGGTGGACGCGGTCCTGCCGGTGGTGCCCGTGGTCGCGGCGGAGGACGTGGTGGCCGAGGACAGCCGCGGCGTCGTCGGCGACACCTGCTTGATGGCCACGTTGGGGAGGAGCCCTGGGGGCGAGTCTCGCCGGCGGTCGTGCTCCTTCACCAGCTCCGTCGCGAACGCGTCCAGCTTCTCCCGGTTGGACTTCTCTGATAGCCGGCGCCCCCGGAACAGCTCCGCCTCCACGTTCCGCTGCGTCAGCATCCCGTCCGCGATCGCCACCACCTTCCGAGCCTCCAGCGACCGGAGCGCCTTGATCGAGTGCGCCGGCGCCGCCGCCTGGAACCAGTAACTCGTCGCTGTTAGCGTTTGAATTGGAACAACGACTACAAGAATGGGGGGAGGGGATGAAATGAAGCTCTGTGGTTATGGTTCGGCTGACCTGGATGCGCACGTAGTTGCGGCCGCAGGTGTGGCCGAATGCCATGGCCACGGCCTGGTCGACCATGTCGGCGACGCCCTCGGCGGTGAGGCGGACCATCTCGGCGGGGGACGGGGAGCGCGGGGGGATCGGCGTGCGCCAGCCGGCCGACGGGGTGGCGGAGCCGGAGGCGGTGCCGCCGGAGGAGGACCCGGAGCCGATGGAGACGACGAGGAGGTCGTCGACGCCGGCGGCGAGGGGGAACTCCTGCTTGTTGTGCAGGACGTGCGTGATGGCCGCCGCGGCGGGGTTGCCCATGGCTGCCACGCCGCCGGACGCCGCGGCGATGGCCGTAAGGCCGTTCACGGAGCGGACCGCGGTGGCGGCCGAGCCTCCGGCGCAGGTGGCCGCGCAGACGTCGCGGAGGCGGAAGTCGAAGCTGTCGCTCTCGACGGCGTCGGCGCGGGAGAAGAGGAACGGCGCGCCCGTGGCGAGGTCGTAGCACGGCACCAGCAGCGGCGCCACCGTGTCCCTCAGCGTCGCGTCGCCGAACACCCGGCGGAGCGACGACGAGGAGGAGGACGCCGACAACGAGGACTTGTCCGACGACCTCTCCCCGCGCCGGAACAGCGCGGCCCACCTCCCGCGCCATCCACCTCCACCTCCGCCCCACCCGCCCTTCCCGAGGCTCGCCGCCACGAACGCCAGCGCGTCCGCGGCCGTATACTTGGGCCGCCCGTCAACACCCCTCACAAACAGCATCGCCGCGAGCACGCCGCCCGCGCCGGCCCCCGCGGCGGCGTCGAAGAAGTCGGCGACGCGAGCGTCGGGGTCGCCGGCCTTGGCCCGCAGCGCGGCCTCGAGCCTGGCCAGCGCGGCCGCTGCCAGCAGCGCGTCCCCGGGGCCCGGGCCGCAGCCGTCAATGGCCAGCACCCGCACCCTCGCGCCGCCACCACCAAGCGGCCCCCTCCCCGGCGTGCCCGGCAGCGAGCACACCCCGCCCCCGCCAGCGCCACCGCCGCCACCGTACAAGAACTTGCTCTCGAGGAAGGAGAAGATCTCGTAGCTCAGCTTGCCGAGGTCCACGTCCACCTGCGGCTGCGGCGGCGAGGCCATCGGAGCAGGGAGTAATGGTGGAGGGGGAGTGGGAGCTTTCGTTGGCTGGGATGTCCTTATTTACTCTCCCGACTGCGCAGCTGAACCGGGCAGAGCCCACCCCGCCTCCCCGCTTATAAATCGGAGAGACGACGCTACAGTACGAGCGGTACTGTACAGTACAGTACGAGCCAAACCCGCAACGCAACTGTAGAAGGCGTATTCCTACTGAACCCGCGTCCACGGAGGGAGGCAGCGGTGCGCGCTTGGCGGGTACCACGGATGCTCCGCTGACGCGTGGGTCCGGAGGCAGCTGACACGCGATCCACATTCGGCGGGTCCGGGCGTCAGTGGGCCGGCACGGGCCGCACGTGCGAGCGACGGGACCGGGCATGGAGCTCCGCTCAGCGGGGGTGGGGCCGGCCAGCTAAGTTTCCGCGGGCCCGCGCTGCGAGTGGGCCTGTCCGGGTAGGTGGGCTGCCGGATCAGATAGATATCAGAGTGACCTGGCCGGCCACCTTTCTCCCTCGCTCGCTCGCCTGCCTGCCTGGCTGGCTGCAGCATGCAGCAGCAGGTTCGCGTAATTGCACGGCCGCATGCACGCGTACGCGCAATACGCACGAACGGTACCACCCTAGCTAACTATAGCTTGATCAGTTGGTCTAGCGCGGTAGGCTGTGGAGTTCGTACCGCCGCGTTCATGGTCGCGGCACGTACGTCGTCTGGCCTATCGGAGGCCGATGCTTATTGGCGACCCAATGCGATGTGGCACTTCATCATCGTAGTACGTCCTCTTGCGTCTCTGCGCGCTCCGTCGATGATCGATCGGTCGACCTCCGTCCGTATCTTGTTCTACGCGTACGTATGCATTATTGCAGTGACGACATGTGTATGTTGTAGTACGCAATACAGTTGGAGGAAGCTTGTGCGGTCGATCACGTACACGTACCCTTTGGTCCAGCTGGGTGAAGGTAAAAAGGACTAAGAGCATCTGTAGCCGGATTTAGCAAATCCGGCCCATCAAACATCCGCGGACACTTCTTAAAAATGCAATCTATATCCGGATACCTTAATTACCATATCTCAAATCCATACAAACTCATATAACTACGTCGACGCGCATGCATCGTCCGGCTACTCCATCCGACTATGCTAAACATTTCATCGGATTACCGAAATTTGGCTAGTTGGCTATGGTGGGATTCATCCACGGCTGCACTTGCCTTTCCCGGCGCCCTTGCCATCCTTCTCGCGGAAGTACCGGTCGAAAACGCAGTACGGATCGAGCCGGATCTGCTTGTCACCGGAGCTATCCTCGTCGTCGCTGTCCTCCTCCTCCAACTTCGGTGGCAGTCCAGCCATGGCATGGACCGTTCGATTCTGCTCTCGGACGGGGGGCACGTGTTCCTCCGCTGTCGTTTCTTCACAACACGGGTGCAGATGTCTTCCTCCTCTGCGGCCTCTCGTGCCGCCGCTTCGGCCGCCTCCGCCGCGATACAGGCCTCGGCGGCCCTTATCCTCTCCTTCCCACGGCAGGCCGCCCGACCGGTGATGAGGAAGGAGAGGTGTTTCAGCCAGGACCATGAGGATCCATCACCAGAGGACCCGAGCGCCTAGTGAGTCGACGCTATGGCGTCACGGCGGACAGATCTGTCCGTCGGCCGGGCGCTATCCTCCCGGGAGCGGCGGAGTGCAATGCAGACTACCATTGCCTCCTCCAACCCACACAGGACGACACCCCAGTTGACGGATCCGGACTTGTCAGAGTCCGATCAATGCCTGCCATGGCGGAGAAGGCCGAAAACCGCCGGAGGTGAGCTCGGGTGATGAAGGGAAGTGGAATGAAGTGGCTAGGGTTTGCTCCTACGAGAGGATGAGGACGAATATAAGTGGGGTCGGGTGGGCCGGCATGGTCCAGGTCCGACGTGACGAGCGCTCTCATATTTGGGCTGGGTATGGGGGTGCCGGTCAGCCAGGGGCGTTTGATGCCCGTTTGAGGCGTCTGTCTCGGTTGAAAAAACGTGACCGGGCAGCCTGTCCGAGTGTATGAGGCGGATTTTAAGAGGTCCGGCTGTAGGTGCTCTAAGATAAAGATCTTGCGCGCTGCCTGTTGGACTTGGGAGTACTGAAATGAGAAAATAATCCCATGGTACTTCTTTTTTGCTGGTTTGAATTAAGTTTTATTCCAAAGTAACGGCCTTACAGTCTGCTAATACAAGATTATGAATGAACTGCGCCTGAAATCGCTTATATGTACGGAAATACTAACTCTGAGCCGAGGCGTTGAATGATCGTCGTCATCAAGATCACGGTTGACATCTTGCACCGGAGAACAACCGACAAACGGGTCGAACAGCTGGTGCGTCCGAGTATTATATATTTTGTGTGGATGGATATGAATCATGCTTCATGCATGCAAATGCAATCACCCTAATATCATCATCATTATTATTATTTTTATTGCTGAATGGCTCATCGCCCTAACATCATATCGCGCGTTGGTGGATCGACGTCGCAGCTAGCTAGGATCAGTGCGCAGTACGAGTACGTGCAGGGCATTGAACGAGGCCTTTGAACTTGATAACCGGCCGGCCGGAGCAGTTATTAGTTAAACTGCAGATTGGTTGAACTTAGGTGCGTGTGGTAACTGCGGCTTGGTTGGTGCGGCCGTGCTGCGCGCAGCTTTTTCACCGCCGTCGCCGTCAGGTTTGGCACGTACCATCAATCGTCGTATCATTGCGGAAAGGGGTTTGTTTGTCGACTATGCATTCATGGGTCGACAAGGCAATCGGAACTGCATGCCACGTACGCATTTCATATGCCCATGCATATCCACGCTGTCCATGTGTCAAAAGCAGCCAGCTGCCAACAGATAGTACGTTTTTATTTCCTCACTGCCTTTTAAAATATTTGTAAATTTCATTAAGAGGCACTCCTACGTGAATGGCTTCATTCGCTTTTATTTACTCAGCATATTAGCTTTGACTTAAGTCAAAGTTTAAAAAGATTGACCAAGTTTATAGAAAACAATCTACACTTTCACAATAACAAATATATATGATATGGAAATGTATTCAATGATAATCTAATGGTATTTATTTGGCACTGTCAATGTTTTTGTTTTTGTAAACTTGATCAATGTTTATAAAATTTGACTTCAGATAAAGCTAATATATGAAGTAAGTAAAAACAAAGAGGTACAAAATTATACTAAATCAATGACAATTAATATGGATCAGGGGGGGTAGTATTTTAGTTTGTGAGCCGCATCACTAGCAATTAACTGTTTGCTATTTTCATACCCATATATTTGACTCTCTTTCTTTGCGGGAAAATACTTATATTACTCACGTAGCATCGCTATCAAAAGTAGATTGTGTGACAACCTCATGAGGGCTTGAACCAAGCCAAACCATAGTGCGGCCAGAGCTCCTATCATAAGATGCCAACAAATGGTTTATGATATTTTGAGTAATGTGAGTAATACAAGAATTTCATTATTCCATAAGTTGCTTGATTTCACGAACAATAGTATTGTTTCCTGATCTGTCCATATCTCCCTTACAAACTAAATTAACAGCCTCCAAACAATCTGACTCAATTACTAGTATTGGTCATTGACTCCATTTTAATGCCAGAGATAATCCTTCTTTAATCGCAGATAATTCAGATTCTAGTGCATCATGGCAATGAAGAAGATGTTAACAAGCAATGAAAATAACATCACCCTCATGATCACGAAGAACCATACTGGTGCATGTTGTCCCGTCGTTCGGAACAAATGCTCCATACTTCACCAATCTTGCATTACACGTATCATCCACACTTGTTCGTGTACGTATATGAAAACATTTATTACATGGGAATTTCTAGATACATAGATCACGTCCCTGGTTTTTAGTTTTTTGTACTCATCAAAGACATATCAACACCCTTTTCTGAAGATTCTATAAACCTATACATCCAAACAAAGAAATCTGAAGAAGAAAAATGTTTCTAATTGTATGACGAGGACTGTGGAGCACCCGTCCATGCAAGCGGCGATCTCTGCATCGTCGAGGTGGGAATGTAGGTTTGGGAAGGCTGATTTAGGGTCAGTCTTTTGGGTGACTTGAAAAATAAGCCGTCTCTCCTCAGCTTTAAAAATAAGCCGCTTCCTAAATCTGTTGAGGTTTCTAAATTAACTATCCCATTATTACTTTAGAAGCCTCAAAGAATAAGAGAGACGTGATATGTGAAAAGCTGAAGACGAGGTGACTTATTTTTTAAGCTGCCAAAAGAATCAATCCTTAGTGATGCGTTAAGTAACAAGTATGTGAACAAAAGGAACGTAGAGAGGGAGAGGGCACCTCCTGCACCCACTTAAAAAAAATACATTCTAAACATGTTTTAAAATGTCAAAAAATTCAAAAGAAAATTTTACGAATACATGTTCGCAAATGTGTGTGCGCTGCACAAAGTTTTGTAAAAGAGATATATTTTTATTTTGTTTCTGCAAAAAAAGACAAATTTCAGTGCTTATAAATAGTGTTTCATGACATAATTTTTTGTCTTTTTTGCACAGACCACACAAAAAGTTAACTTTCCGTGAAACTTTATGCACGCACATTGAACATGGAGACGTAGCCGTGCAACTTTTTTCAGATTTTTTTAGCATTTAGAAATATGTTTTCTGAAGTGGGTTCATATATATCCGGATTCATCCATGCACTTCTTGGTAGAGAGGCCGTTATTTGTGAGAACCAATCAGATATTTTGTAGAGTGGGTAATGGGTGGCTTTTCACAATGACATAGTTTTCAGGACGATATAGCTAATTTGACCAATAACTTTTGTGTAAGGGTGTTCTCTCACATCACCAAAGCATCATCGAATAAAGTATACACCAAGTGACTTGAGCGAGTTTTGAGTAGTCAACACGTACGTACGCACAGAAGTTGCGCCCCCCACACGTGCGCCAGAATGTGTAGACCAAGCGACGAGACCAGCTTGGTTTGGCCAGCCATGGAAAACTCCAGTTAACGTGCTCCGATCGACCGGCCTTATCCCGGACGTAAAGTACTTAAGCTTCATCACAAGTCTTATTAATCTCCATTAGTGTGCACGTACGCAGAGGCGATGAAAAGGCAGATAGATACCTGAAGGAGGCGACGACGACTACGGTGGTTGACGCGTGCACCGGCGCCTAGCTCCATGGATGGAGGCCATCATGCCGCATCGTGCATGCATGTTTCACACGTACGCTACAACCCCCCGCCCGCACGTACAGAGAGAACAGGATCGGCATGATTACCGTTGGTTTGTCCAACTAAACTAAATTATCTCGCCGGTCAAGTAGACAGCTTTGGCTTTGTTAATCTTATAATTTGCCCCTAATCCCCGCAAGAAAAAACTGCCGCTAATCATTGTAGAATAAAGTGCTACGTACAAATGAAGGCCACCGTCATAGATGATGCATGATTCTGAAGCCTTGGGCGCAAGGAAACAGAAGATAATCAATTCACTTGATTAACAGGGGTGGCAACAGGGAGAGGATTTGTAGCACGCAGGGACGAGAGCATGCATATTTGCGGCCGCCCGATTACCTTTTGATTTAAAAACTGATTACTTTGTGCATATGCTTTAGCCCTTAATTATTTTTGATGGGTCCTTGCGCGTGGCATTTTGCAACCTCTGACAGCTTCACCCGTCCCATCTCTTTTTTTTTTACTTTTAATTTCGAACCGTTTGTATCTTTTGAACGGTAAGTCCAATTTAATTTTTGTTTCCAGACTCATGTTGCTTGTGGTGGGAGCTTTCAAATAAGATCTATTTTAAATACATTTTGACGAGTTTTCATAATAGCTTAGGTTTCAATTGCTGAAACTTGGTATGGGTGAACGACAAAATTGCATGTTTTAGAAACTGAAATTTAAAGTTTGGTGTATGCTCATGCGGAAACCAATCACTTTGTTGACCGAGAGGCAAGTTTCAACTACTAAAACTTGATGGAACGATGGTAATAGCAAGTTTCAAAAACTAAAACTTAAACACTAAACCCTAAGCTCAAAAGCCCCAAGTCCTAAGTCCAGAGCCATAAAACCCTAAAAACATACGAAACTTGGTAAAACTTAATGTTCGACTACAAGTTTCAATATTGAAAACTTTGACTTTTTTGTCAAAATTTATTATAGATTGGTCCAGTATCTCACAAGTTCTCGTCGCGACAAACACGAATATGCAAACGAAAACTTAATTTGAACTTTTGGTTCAAAACATATAGTAGATTGATATTATAATATGAAATGGAAAGAGTATGAGAGGTGTGATGGATGGTGCATGCACCTCTGCTGAAAGCTGCCAAAACCATGCATGGATGGACCAAACAACATATAGTAATAAAATGCCTAAGACTAACAAATTTGTTGATCTTAGGGCATCTCCAATGGCAACCGCAAATTTTCTTCCGCATCCGTCTGCGGAGGGGGGGGGGGGGGGGGCAGTTCGCAGACGCAGATGTGGGAGGCCGCCATCCAACACTATCATGTACATGTCTACCAGTAAAGGGAAATTTCAAATTCAAATTTAGTCGGACGCACACACCGCGTCGGACCACACCAACGCCGAATTGCATGCCCTATCACGACCAAAAAGAGACAGGTATGCTTAGTTTTTACATGACTGAATCCAAAAGAACATCAGTCCGGCCATCCCTACAATTTTCTGCCCTGCCGAACCGGCAATCCCAGCCGTCTACTCCCTGATCAAGGTGTCGTCTTCGCCGCGTAGACAGCCTCCGCCTCCGCCTCGGCATTCACCTCCGTTGTGTCCTCATTCTCAGCCGCCGCCAACCGATGTTTCTGCCGTTGCAACATCTGGTAGCGGACGAATTGCACGATCATTCTAGCGTCGGCATCCAAAGTGTCCGCATTCAAGGTCAACATCTTGGCGTCCTCAGCATTGGCGGCGATCTTTAACTTCTTTTCCTAGAGTGCGTCCTTCCTCTCTTCGATCTTGGTCTGCCTCTCTTCAAGCTTGAGCTTCTTGTCCGTCACCTCCATCAACAATTTGAACCTCTCCGCCTTTTTCTCCTCCTTGAGGTCCGAGCGCTTCACACATGCCTCCTCCTTTGACACGATGCCCTCGCACCTCTCCATCATCTTGGTCGCCACACCTTCTCGCTTCGCCCTGTCCTCCTCCCATTTCTTCCCCCGTAAATTTCTTCTAACCTTCTTTGGCGGTTCTTGGGTAGGGTTGGTAGGGTCACCGTCTTTTTTTCTAGTTGGCTTGGGCGGCGGTCTTTGCTATGAAAAGGTTCTACTTCAGTTGCCCATTCAACTTCCAACCAACAATGCATGATTGTGAAGTTTTTCTTATCCAACTTCTTTTACACCAAACAAGCACGAGAAGGCTACAAAACCAGGGCCGGGCCCACTGTTGTGCCAAATGTGCGGCCCGCACAGGGCCCATAATTTTGAGGGGCCCCAAATTTTATATGTAGGCCTAGTATTTTTTTTAAATTCCAGATCAAGGTCGCACTGGGCCGTGAGGTGTTGGAGCTGGGCCTATGTGGCTATGTCTTGAGCATTGCGCTACGCTACCCTACAGGCTACAGATCGTGAGTAAGATGGAAAAGCTGGTCGTTCCTAGAAAACGATCGTAAGATGGAAACAGGCCGTCCGTAAAGAAAAACGAGATATTTGTGCTATGCTACATGCTACGATCGGGAATCAGGATCATCTCGAACTCTCGATCAGGCCCTGTTCTCGATCGCGAAACCGTCGCGTCGGCGATTCGGTGAAGCTACTGGAAACGGGATCCACGGATCGTCTCGTCGCCTTTGCCTCATCGGGCCTTCCTGTTCCTGACTTCCTCTCCCATATTTCATACTCGTTGGCTCGTTGCATCGTCGGATCGATCCGTGACCGACTCCAGCCTCTAGGTGCTTAGTGAGTCATTTTTTCGATTAACTTTAGTTCCTGCTCATGATTCCTAATTTTTGAATTATTTTTTTGCAGGGATCGTTACTTCGTGTCTTCATTAGAGTGGCATGAATGTTTTCCCAATGCAAGTATTGCATATAGAGTTCTGTTGACCATTCCTGTGACAGTTGCATTGGCAGAAAGAAGTTTTTCTAAGTTGAAGCTATTGAAGTCCTATATGCATACTACTATGACACAACAAAGACTCAACGATTTGGCCACAATAGCACTTGAGAGTGAAGTGTTGGAGAAGATTGGTTACGAGGATATCATTGAAGATTTCATTTCAAAGAATACTAAAAGAACGAAGCTTTTCAAATAAATAGCAACCGGGAGTTTAATAGGTATGATTTTTATACATGCAATTGTTATGTAAGACATTATATTATATACATTATAAAAAATTATGCTTCATATATATACATTATAATTGCTCGTTAGTTCATTTTTTTTAGTGAGATAGGGCTCCATTCTTTAGTTTCGCACAGGGCCCGGGATTTTGTCCGCCCGGCCCTGTACAAAACAATGCATATCCAGCTAGTGAGAAACAAAACAAATGCATGTCCGGCTAGTGATCAACTAACTATGCATATCCGGCATGTGAGAACAAGACTAAGCATATCCGGCTAGTGAGCAACAAAACAAATGCATGTTCGACAAGTTATGAATAAAACTAAGCATATCTGTATGGTGATCAACAAAAGAATGCATGACCGGCTAGTGCGCAACAAAAGAATGCATATCTGGCTAGTGATCAACTTACTTGCTCGATGATTGTGCACTGCTAGGCCACCGTGTGATGAGATGCTTCAAGTGCCTGCAATACTTGGACACAACCTCTTGGATGGTGTACCATCGATGGTTGAGGAACTTCTATTCACGGTTGCAGATAACTACGTCGGAGTAGGGTGCGAAATGCTTGTGTTCATGGAACCATATGTGAATGTTGTTCCAAAAGGTTGTGCCCTTTTGCTCCATGCCATGAAGAGGATCGAGGCTAGTGGCCAACCATGCATCACACAACAGCTCGTCCTCCTGCATGTTAAAGCTTTCTCCTCTATCCTTCTTTGGATCTCCCACTGTATTGGCCGGATCATCGTCCTCACCATCCTACCCCTCCTCTTCCCCCTATGGCTGCTGCTGTTTGGCGGCCCAATGTTGTTGTTGTTGTTGTTGTTGTTGTTGTTGTTGTTGTTGTTGTTGTTGTTGTTGTTGTTGTTGTTGTTGTTGTTGTTGTTGTTGTTGTTGTTGTTGTTGTTGTTGTTGTTGTTGTTGTTGTTGTGTGTCCACGCCGGTCTAGGCTTTGGACTGTTGCATGGCCGTCTGGGTGTAGGAGTGCTGCTGGTAGTTAACGCCTTAACGGACTAGGTGGGATCCGAGTCTGCCACCTTCCCATCCTCCTCCTCCTCCGTGGCCTTCTTCATGGATGATGTCGAGCATCTCCCTGTCAAGATCATATTACGTAGGCTCCCCCACTCTAGGCATTGTAGCAAACAGCGTGTGGGCAACCATTTGCTCCCTGGCCGACATCCGCGCCAGGATGGGTTGCGGCAAAGAATACTCGGATAAGAGCGGCGCTGCATTTACATTGATGATATAAAGCACCTTACCGGCGGGGGTTTCGAGCTGTTTGGCGGCGCAGTAGTACGGTGGCTTGTAATGCTCTGGCCACGACACCATCTGTACCGTGGGCGTGCCCGTCTGGCGACGTCTGCCACAACCACCACGCCCAACGGCACCAGGCCCATCATTGGCTAACCGCTTCTTTAGCTTCTCCTCCTTTCAGCCTTCGCTTTGACGGACGAGTTTGCCGCTGAGCGGATCTTCCAGGCTAGCTGGATGCTTAGATCCTCCGGCACCTTTGCCACCTCCATCTTCGACAGGTTCTCCGATGGTTCCATGCGTCAACGGGGGAAGGAAGGAGCGGGTGGGAGAGAAGAGCGGTGTCATGGTTCTAATTCTGACAGTAGAATAGGGGGGTAGGGATGTAGAGGCAAGATCCTAGCTATGGAGGAGTTGTACACGCGAGTTTTACGAGTTCAGGCCCTTCTCGGAGGAAGTAACAGCCCTATGTCTCGGAGCCCGGAGGCGGTCGACTGGATTATATGCGTGTGAGTTACAGGGGGTGCGAACCCTTGTCCCAGAGGAGGGGGTGACTTATATAGAGTGCGCCAGGACCCCAGCTCCCCTCCGTTACACAGGGTTCACTGTTTATAAAGAGAGAGTGTTACAGGTAATGTCTGTAAGAAAGTGCTAAAAATGATCATTAAATATACGAGTAAATGCCCGACTGTTGCTGTGCAGAACGGCTTTAGGTCTTCTTGTACGTCGAGTGGTCTTTTACATGGTCGAGTGGTTGAATAGTTGAGTGACTCAAAGAAGAAGTAGTCTCCGAGTGAATGGTAGGTCGAGTGGATTGCAGTCGACGCCTTTATTGGGTCCACCTTGTTTACTCTTGAACTTCTTTGCTTCTAAGACAAGGACCTTAGGTAGGATGTATAGGTCAGGCCTATTACCCTACCCCAGGTCTATGTCCTCATCATTAGCCCCCGAATGGATTGAGGTCCGAGTGAAAAGAAGGTTGAAGTTGATCTTGCCTTGACTCTTGCCTTTCTCAAGAATTCGTCTCTGAATGGAGGCCAGTGTTGGAACTTTCGGCTTCGTTTCAGTCGCCTTGATCGATTCAGCAATTACCGATTGGTTTTTATAACGTCGTTTGTCGAGTGTCATCTTTGATGCGAAATCTTTGGCGTGATCAGTTGCCGAGGATCTCGGATTTCGCGGGATTCGAAATTTCAGTAGGAGCGTGCCAGACGGAACGTGCCGTGGTAAGCGGAGTGGATAGACAGGGCGTTTCGATTTTCGCACCACCTTTTTCGCCACGTATCCCGTGCGTGACTGTTTGAGGGATTTGACAGGATCGCCCGGACCCACACCTCAGCCACTCGGAAGTGGGCCTTTAAAAGCGGCGAGACCGAGGCGTCCGCACTGTGCGTGCCCATTCTCCTTCTTCTTCCTCTTGCTCCTTCACCCCATCCGGCTTCTCCACTCACGACGCCACCGCTTCGCCGCCATGGGGAAGGAGAGAACGGTGGCGCTGGAACGCGTGAAGAAGGCGACGGGGCGGCGAAAAGTAGGAAGACGAATCGGGGGTCTTTATCGCACTCGGGGCTGCCGTCGGGTTGGATCCAGGGAGATTGGATCCGATCTTCGCTTCAACAGGAGGACTTGGACGATATGGCCGAGTTAGGGCTGATCGCCCATGAGTCTGCGCGGCTGCCGGAGGGGGAAACGGAACCACAGCCGCGACCAGGTGAGTGCGTTCTACTCGCCACCCATGTCGACCGTGGCTTCTCGCTTCCTCCACACCCCTTCTTTCGGGGTTTCTTGAATTTCTTTGGGGACCAACTCCATCATTTTACTCTCAACACCATCACGTATCTTGTCGCGTTCGTAACCATGTGAGAGAATTTCCTGGGGTGTCGACCGCACTTGGGTCTTTTCAAGCACATCTTTACCATCCGCTCCCAAACAGTGAAGAAAGCGAACTCGAACGACGAGAAAACCCATGTTATCCAGATGTGTGGGGGTCTGGGTATTCAGAAGAGGAAAAGAAGTTCGTTTCCCTCGATGACTCTTCCGGAGTCGGTCAGGGGCTCGCAGTCGACCTGGTTCTACTGCCAGGACATCATGACGCCAGGCCAGTCGAATGGACTTCCCCCTTTCTCTTTTGATTGTGTTCAAACTCCATCTTCGTTGAAAGTGACTGCCGCGGAGAAGGCGGAGACAGGCATGCTCGTCGAGTGAGTGGTTCAGTTGATCAACCAAGGTGCCACTGGCATGGATCTACTAGAGGTGTTCCTCAGCCGGCGCATCCAACCACTCCAAGCTCGTGACCACTCCTTGTGGATGTACTTCGGGGCTGGTGACACCGCTCAGGTTCATCCGGAGGAGGTGGCGGCCAAAACAGTGGTTGAGGGGTATCACCGAGAACAAGGACAACCCCAGGGGCGCCAGGAAAGTCAACCCTTTCAGCGACAGACACCAACCAGACAAGGTTTGGCCATTTCAATTGACCTTTTAGATGTGTTTTCCGACTGTTTGTTGATCCGACTGACTTGCAGTCGGCTCCTTGTTTTGTAGATTTACATGGAGATGTATTCAATGCCCAATGGTGAACAAGCTCTGGAGCAAGACCAAGAGGGCGAGGACAGTGCTGAGGAGAGCGGCGAGTGGGAGTCACCAGCCGACGATGATGAAGATGAGAGCGATGAGTCGGGCGATGAGGAAGTAGCCAACTCACCGCCTCGTTCTGAACGTCGATCCAAGCAGCACCATGATCCCATGGGCAGGCGCGGTAAAGCTGTGGCGTCGAGTGCTCCATCTCAAAAACGTGCCCGGTCTTCGAGTCCAGAATTGGCTGAGAAGGTCACCAAGCAGCCCAAGGTCAATCCTTCGAAGGCTCAGAAGACCTTGCCTAGAATCAAGATGGACGTTCCTATTGCTTCTGGGTAAATGTTCTTCCTGTATCTTTCTTGTTTCGACCGACTTTTTTGTTCTGATCGAGTGGATGATGAACCTTTACAGCCCGACCTCAGCTGCGACTGACATGGACATTGACAAGAATCCGGTCGACGAGGAAACCGACGATGCAGCTACCTCCAAAGCCAGTAAGTCTGCCTGATTCGAATTTATTTGGACGACTGGATTGTTTGTCAGCTGTCCGTACGACTTTCTCTATTTATTGCAGTTCCACGGGGCGTTGTTGTGCTCCCGAATGATGAAGAAGAAGTACCGCTGAGGGGGAGGAGGAGGAAAGACAAGGAACTGGGCGGGAAAGCGCCTGAGGTCCAGGTTCTTCAGTCGACCGTGACGCCTGGGGCGGCAGTCGAGCAATCGACAGATCCGGCTCGAACCAACTTCACCTTTGCCGTCCCACTGTCGACTGGTTGTCCGTCAAGATCAGCTACCGAGACTTCTGCTGCACCAATACAACTCCACGCTTCAGATCCTGCAGATGCTTCGACTGCTCTACCAGCATCGCTTTTTACTGCGTATCAGACTCCGGATGACCCATCGACTGCTGCCAAGGAAGCTCTTCTCTAGTTAAATCTTGTGATGGGGCAAATGAAAGTGGTGCATGAGGCCAGCCAGGTGGACTTCAACGCCGGAGCTGCTCTGCAAACCAATGTCCAGGTTAGTTGGTCATATTTCTCGTCTGATCACCCACTGGGGCGTGGCTATTCTGAAATTGTATAAGTCACTTTGGATCGACTCAAGCTGAATCTTTGAACTAGTGGGGGCACTCTGAGTGCACCCACTGGGTGTAGTCCCCGAGACCATAGTTGACCGCGGGCAGTCGACTGTGGTCTGAGAATCTGAACTTTCTTTTTTACAACTCGCGCTGGGTGGACCATGCCGAGTGGAATTAAAACCAGTGGGGGCACGCTAAGTGCACCCACTTGGTGTAGTCCCCGAGACCATAGTTGACTGCGGGCAGTCGACTGTGGTCTGAGAATCTGAACCTCTTTTTTTGTGATGGTAGTCTTGGAGTAGCTGTCGCAGTGATGTCTTTCATTTCAGTCGATTGACAAGTCTTATGTTGGGGAACGTTGCAGAAAACAAAAATTTTCCTACTCGTTTCACCAAGATCATCTAGGAGTTCATCTAGCAACGAGTCACGAGATGCATCTACATACCTTTGTAGATCGCGAGCGGAAGCGTTCGTTAGAACGAGGTTGAAGTAGTCGTACACGACGTGATCCAAATCACCGATGACCAGCGCCGAACGGACGGCACCTCCGCGTTCAACACACGTACGGGACGGGAGACGTCTCCTCCTTCTTGATCCAGCAAGGGGGAAGGAGAGGTTGATGAAGATCCAGCAGCACGACGGCGTGGTGGTGGATGCAGGGCGTCACGACAGCAGGGCTTCACCGTGTACTACGAGAAAGGAAGAAGTAACGGGGAGAGAGGAAGCACCAAAAGCGTGGGCTGCAAGTTCCTCCTCCCCCACCTATATATAGGGGTGCCAGGGGGGGGGCGCCGGCCCTGGTAGATGGGATCTACCAGGGGGGGCGGCGGCCAGGGGTGGGGGGCTTGCCCCCCAAGCAAGGGGGCGCCCCCCCTTTAGGGTTCCCCCCAACCCTAGGCGCATGGGCCTTGGGGGGGCTGGCGCCCCAGCCCATTATGGGCTGGGTTCCCTCCTATTTCAGCCCAAGGGGCCCTCCGGGACAGGTGGCCCCACCCGGTGGACCCCCGGGACCCTTCCGGTGGTCCCGGTACAATACCGGGTACCCCGAAACTTGTCCCGATGGCCGAAACTGCACATCCTATATATAATTCTTTACCTCCGGACCATTCTGGAACTCCTCGTGACGTCCGGGATCTCATCCGGGACCCCGAACAACATTCGGGTTACTGCATATACATATCTTCACAACCCTAGCGTCACCGAACCTTAAGTGTGTAGACCCTACGGGTTCGGGAGACAAGCAGACATGACCGAGACGACTCTCCGGTCAATAACCAACAGCGGGATCTGGATACCCATGTTGGCTCCCACATGCTCCACGATGTTCTCATCAGATGAACCACGATGTCGAGGATTCAATCAACCCCGTATGCAATTCCCTTTGTCTATCGATATATTACTAGCCCGAGATTCGATCGTCGGTATCCCAATACCTCGTTCAATCTCGTTACCGGCAAGTCACTTTACTCGTACCGTAATGCATGATCCCGTGACCAGACACTTGGTCACTTTGAGCTCATTATGATGATGCATTACCGAGTGGGCCCAGTGATACCTCTCCGTTATACGGAGTGACAAATCCCAGTCTTGATCCGTGTCAACCCAACAGATACTTTCGGAGATACCCGTAGTCTACCTTTATAGTCACCCAGTTACGTTGTGACGTTTGGTATACCCAAAGCATTCTTACGGTATCCGGGAGTTACACGATCTCATGGTCTAAGGAAAAGATACTTGACATTGCAAAACTCTAGCAAAACGAACTACACGATCTTTATGCTATGTTTAGGATTGGGCCTTGTCCATCACATCATTCTCCTAATGATGTGATCTCGTTATCAATGACATCTTATGTCCATAGCCAGGAAACCATGACTATCTGTTGATCAACGAGCTAGTCAACTAGAGGCTTACTAGGGACATGTTGGTGTCTGTTATTCACACATGTATTACGATTTCCGGATAACACAATTATAGCATGAATAAAGACAATTACCATGAACAAGGAAATATAATAATAATGCTTTTATTATTGCCTCTAGGGCATATTTCCAACAGTCTCCCACTTGCACTAGAGTCAATAATCTAGTTACATTGTGATGAATCGTACACCCATGGAATTCTGGTGTTGATCATGTTTTGCCCTAGGGAGAGGTTTAGTCAACGGATCTGCTACATTCAGGTCCGTATGTACTTTACAAATTTCTATGTCTCCATCTTGAACATTTTCACGAATGGAGTTGAAGCGACGCTTGATGTGCCTTGTCTTCTTGTGAAACCTGGGCTCCTTGGCAAGTGCAATAGCTCCAGTGTTGTCACAGAAGAGCTTGATCGGCCCCGACGCATTGGGTATGACTCCGAGGTCGGTGATGAACTCCTTCACCCAGATTGCTTCATGTGCTGCCTCCGAGGCTGCCATGTACTCCGCTTCACATGTAGATCCCGCCACGACGCTCTGCTTGCAACTGCACCAGCTTACTGCCCCACCATTCAAAATATATACGTATCCGGTTTGTGACTTTGAGTCATCCAGATCTGTGTCGAAGCTAGCGTCGACGTAACCCTTTACGTCGAGCTCTTCGTCACCTCCATAAACGAGAAACATCTCCTTAGTCCTTTTCAGGTACTTCAGGATATTCTTGACCGCTGTCCAGTGTTCCTTGCCGGGATTACTTTGGTACCTTCCTACCAAACTTACGGCAAGATTTACATCGGGTCTAGTACACAGCATGGCATACATAATAGAACCTATGGCTGAGGCATAGGGGATGACACTCATCTCTTCTATTTCTTCTGCCGTGGTCGGACTTTGAGCCGAGCTCAATTTCATACCTTGCAGTACAGGCAAGAATCCCTTCTTAGACTGATCCATATTGAACTTCTTCAATATCTTATCAAGGTATGTGCTTTGTGAAAGACCTATGAGGCGTCTTGATCTATCTCTATAGATCTTGATGCCTAATATATAAGCAGCTTCTCCAAGGTCCTTCATTGAAAAACTCTTATTCAAGTAGGCCTTGATGCTGTCCAAGAGTTCTGTATCATTTCCCATCAAAAGTATGTCATCTACATATAATATAAGAAATGCTACAGAGCTCCCACTCACTTTCTTGTAAACACAGGCTTCTCCATAAGTCTGTGTAAACCCAAACGCTTTGATCATCTCATCAAAGCGAATGTTCCAACTCCGAGATGCTTGCACCAGCCCATATATCGAGCGTTGGAGCTTGCACACCTTGTCAGCATTCTTAGGATCGACAAAACCCTCCGGCTGCATCATATACAATTCTTCCTTAAGGAAACCATTAAGGAATGCCGTTTTGACGTCCATTTGCCATATTTCATAATCGTAAAATGCGGCAATTGCTAACATGATTCGGACGGACTTTAGCTTCGCTACCGGTGAGAAAGTCTCATCGTAGTCAACCCCTTGAACTTGTCGATAACCCTTAGCGACAAGCCGAGCTTTATAGATGGTCACATTACCATCTGCGTCTGTCTTCTTCTTAAAGATCCATTTATTTTCTATGGCTCGCCGTTCAACAGGCAAGTCAGTCAAAGTCCATACTTCGTTTTCATACATGGATCCTATCTCGGATTTCATGGCTTCTAGCCATTTGTTGGAATCCGGGCCCGCCATTGCTTCTTCATAGTTCGAAGGTTCACCGTTGTCTAACAACATGATTTCCAAGACAGGGTTGCCGTACCACTCTGGTGCGGAACGTGTCCTTGTGGACCTTCGAATTTCAGTAGAAGCTAGATCAGAAGTATCTTGATTATTATCATTAACATCCTCTCTAGTCGGTGCTGGCACCTCATGAACATTTTCTTGAGTTGCGCCATTTTCCGGTTCAAGAGGCAATACTTCATCTAGTTCTACTTTCCTCCCACTTACTTCTTTCGAGAGAAACTCCTTCTCTAGAAAGGATCCATTCTTGGCAACAAAGACCTTGCCTTCGGATCTGAGGTAGAAGGTATACCCAATAGTTTCTTTAGGGTATCCTATGAAGACGCATTTTTCCGACTTGGGTTCGAGCTTTTCAGGTTGAAGTTTCTTGACATAAGCATCGCATCCCCAAACTTTTAGAAACGACAACTTAGGTTTCTTTCCAAACCATAATTCAAACGGTGTCGTCTCAACGGATTTCGACGGAGCCCTATTTAAAGTGAATGCAGCAGTCTCTAAAGCATAGCCCCAAAAAGATAGCGGTAAATCGGTAAGAGACATCATAGACCGCACCATATCTAATAGAGTGCGATTACGACGTTCGGACACACCGTTACGCTGAGGTGTTCCAGGCGGCGTTAGTTGTGAAACTATTCCACATTTTCTTAAGTGTGTGCCAAATTCATGACTCAAGTATTCTCCTCCACGATCTGATCGTAGAAACTTGATCTTCCTGTCACATTGGTTCTCAACCTCACTCTGAAATTCCTTAAACTTTTCAAAGGTTTCAGACTTGTGTTTCATTAAGTAGACATACCCATATCTACTCAAGTCATCAGTGAGAGTGAGAACATAACGATAGCCACCGCGAGCCTCAACACTCATTGGACCGCACACATCAGTATGTATGATTTCCAATAAGTTGGTTGCTCGCTCCATTGTTCCTGAGAACGGAGTCTTGGTCATTTTACCCATGAGGCATGGTTCGCACGTGTCAAATGATTCATAATCAAGAGACTCTAAAAGTCCATCTGCATGGAGCTTCTTCATGCGTTTGACACCTATGTGACCAAGGCGGCAGTGCCACAAGTATGTGGGACTATCGTTATTAACCTTATGTCTTTTGGTATTCACACTATGAACATGTGTAGTATTACGCTCGAGATTCATTAAGAATAAACCATTCACCACAGGAGCATGACCATAAAACATATCTCTCATATAAATGGAACAACCATTATTCTCGGATTTAAATGAGTAGCCATCTCGAATTAAACGAGATCCCGATACAATGTTCATGCTCAAAGCTGGTACTAAATAACAATTATTGAGGTTTAAAACTAATCCCGTAGGTAAATGAAGAGGCAGCGTGCCGACGGCGATCACATCGACCTTGGAACCATTCCCGACGCGCATCGTCACCTCGTCCTTCGCCAGTCTCCGTTTATTCCGCAGCTCCTGCTTTGAGTTACAAATGTGAGCAACTGCACCGGTATCAAATACCCAAGAGCTACTACGAGCACTGGTTAGGTACACATCAATTACATGTATATCACATATACCTTTTGTTTTGCCGGCCTTCTTGTCCGCTAAGTATTTGGGGCAATTCCGCTTCCAGTGACCACTTCCCTTGCAATAAAAACACTCAGTCTCGGGCTTGGGTCCATTCTTTGGCTTCTTCCCGGCAGCTTGCTTGCCGGGCGCGGCAACTTCCTTGCCGTCCTTCTTGAAGGCTTTCTTACCCTTGCCCTTCTTGAACTTAGTGGTTTTATTGACCATCAACACCTGATGTTCCTTCTTGACTTCTACCTCTGCTGATTTCAGCATAGCAAATATTTCAGGAATGGTCTTTTCCATCCCCTGCATATTGAAGTTCATCACAAAGCTCTTGTAGCTCGGTGGAAGCGACTGGAGGATTCTGTCAATGACCGCATCATCCGGGAGATTAACTCCCAGCTGAGTCAAACGGTTATGTAATCCAGACATCGTGAGTATGTGCTCACTGACAGAACTATTTTCCTCCATCTTACAGCTGAAGAACTTGTCAGAGACCTCATATCTCTCGACCCGGGCATGAGCTTGGAAAACCATTCTCAGCTCTTCGAACATCTCATATGCTCCATGCCTCTCAAAACGCTTTTGGAGCCCCGGTTCTAAACTGTAAAGCATGCCGCACTGAACGAGGGAGTAGTCATCGGATCGTGCCTGCCAAGCGTTCATAACGTCTTGTTCGGCAGGGAGGACAGGTGCGTCACCCAGCGGTGCTTGTAGGACATAATCTTTCTTGGCAGCTATGAGGATGATCCTCAGGTTCCGGACCCAGTCCGTGTAGTTGCTGCCATCGTCTTTCAGCTTGGTTTTCTCTAGGAACGCGTTGAAGTTGAGGACTACGTTGGCCATTTGATCTACAAGACATATTGTAAATATTTTAGACTAAGTTCATGTTAATTAAGTTCATCAAATCAGATTATTTATGAACTCCCACTTAGATAGACATCCCTCTTCTAGTCATCTAAGTATAACATGATCCGAGTTAACTAGGCCGTGTCCGATCATCACGTGAGACGGACTAGTCAACGTCGGTGAACATCTTCATGTTGATCGTATCTTCTATACGACTCATGCTCGACCTTTCGGTCTTCTGTGTTCCGAGGCCATGTCTGTACATGCTAGGCTCGTCAAGTCAACCTAAGTGTTTGCATGTGTAAATCTGTCTTACACCCGTTGTATGTGAACGTTAGAATCTATCACACCCGATCATCACGTGGTGCTTCGAAATGACGAACTTTAGCAACGGTGCACAGTTAGGGGGAACACTTCTTGAAATTATTATGAGGGATCATCTTATTTACTACCGTCGTTCTAAGTAAACAAGATGCAAAACATGATAAACATCACATGCAATCAAATAATAAACGTGACATGATATGGCCAATATCACATAGCTCCTTTGATCTCCATCTTGGGGCTCCATGATCATCTTGTCACCGGCTTGACACCATGATCTCCATCATCATGATCTCCATCATTGTGTCTCCATGAAGTTGCTCGCCAACTGTTACTTCTACTTCTATGGCTAACGCGTTTAGCAATAAAGTAAAGTAATTTACATGGCGTTTCTCAATGACACGCAGGTCATATAAAAGAATAAAGACAACTCCTATGGCTCCTGCCGGTTGTCATACTCATCGACATGCAAGTCGTGATTCCTATTACAATAGCATGAACATCTCATACATCACATATAGATCATTCATCATTCATCACAACTTTGGCCATATCATATCACAAAGCACTTGCTGCAAAAACAAGTTAGACGTCCTCTAATTGTTGTTGCAAGTTTTTTACGTGGCTGAATTAGGGTTCTAGCAAGAACGTTTTCTTACCTACGTGAAAGCCACAACGTGATTTGTCAACTTCTATTTACCCTTCATAAGGACCCTGTTCATCGAATCCGCTCCAGCTAAAGTGGGAGAGACAGACACCCGCCAGCCACCTTATGCAACTAGTGCATGTTAGTCGGTGGAACCGGTCTCACGTAAGCATACGTGTAAGGTTGGTCCGGGCCGCTTCATCCCACAATACCGCTGAAGCAAGAAAAGACTAGTAGCGGCAAGAAAGTTGACAAATCCACGCCCACAACAAATTGTGTTCTACTCGCGCAAGAAGAACTACGCATAGACCTAGCTCATGATGCCACTGTTGGGGAACGTTGCAGAAAACAAAAATTTTCCTACTCGTTTCACCAAGATCATCTAGGAGTTCATCTAGCAACGAGTCACGAGATGCATCTACATACCTTTGTAGATCGCGAGCGGAAGCGTTCGTTAGAACGAGGTTGAAGTAGTCGTACACGACGTGATCCAAATCACCGATGACCAGCGCCGAACGGACGGCACCTCCGCGTTCAACACACGTACGGGACGGGAGACGTCTCCTCCTTCTTGATCCAGCAAGGGGGAAGGAGAGGTTGATGAAGATCCAGCAGCACGACGGCGTGGTGGTGGATGCAGGGCGTCACGACAGCAGGGCTTCACCGTGTACTACGAGAAAGGAAGAAGTAACGGGGAGAGAGGAAGCACCAAAAGCGTGGGCTGCAAGTTCCTCCTCCCCCACCTATATATAGGGGTGCCAGGGGGGGCGCCGGCCCTGGTAGATGGGATCTACCAGGGGGGGCGGCGGCCAGGGGTGGGGGGCTTGCCCCCCAAGCAAGGGGACGCCCCCCCTTTAGGGTTCCCCCCAACCCTAGGCGCATGGGCCTTGGGGGGGCTGGCGCCCCAGCCCATTATGGGCTGGGTTCCCTCCTATTTCAGCCCAAGGGGCCCTCCGGGACAGGTGGCCCCACCCGGTGGACCCCCGGGACCCTTCCGGTGGTCCCGGTACAATACCGGGTACCCCGAAACTTGTCCCAATGGCCGAAACTGCACATCCTATATATAATTCTTTACCTCCGGACCATTCCGGAACTCCTCGTGACGTCCGGGATCTCATCCGGGACCCCGAACAACATTCGGGTTACTGCATATACATATCTTCACAACCCTAGCGTCATCGAACCTTAAGTGTGTAGACCCTACGGGTTCGGGAGACAAGCAGACATGACCGAGACGACTCTCCGGTCAATAACCAACAGCGGGATCTGGATACCCATGTTGGCTCCCACATGCTCCACGATGTTCTCATCGGATGAACCACGATGTCGAGGATTCAATCAACCCCGTATGCAATTCCTTTGTCTATCGATATATTACTAGCCCGAGATTCGATCGTCGGTATCCCAATACCTCGTTCAATCTCGTTACCGGCAAGTCACTTTACTCGTACCGTAATGCATGATCCCGTGACCAGACACTTGGTCACTTTGAGCTCATTATGATGATGCATTACCGAGTGGGCCCAGTGATACCTCTCCGTTATACGGAGTGACAAATCCCAGTCTTGATCCGTGTCAACCCAACAGATACTTTCGGAGATACCCGTAGTCTACCTTTATAGTCACCCAGTTACGTTGTGACGTTTGGTATACCCAAAGCATTCTTACGGTATCCGGGAGTTACACGATCTCATGGTCTAAGGAAAAGATACTTGACATTGCAAAACTCTAGCAAAACGAACTACACGATCTTTATGCTATGTTTAGGATTGGGCCTTGTCCATCACATCATTCTCCTAATGATGTGATCTCGTTATCAATGACATCTTATGTCCATAGCCAGGAAACCATGACTATCTGTTGATCAACGAGCTAGTCAACTAGAGGCTTACTAGGGACATGTTGGTGTCTGTTATTCACACATGTATTACGATTTCCGGATAACACAATTATAGCATGAATAAAGACAATTACCATGAACAAGGAAATATAATAATAATGCTTTTATTATTGCCTCTAGGGCATATTTCCAACATCTTATGTGTTGGCCGCAGAAATCTTGTGATCTCGGTGCTCAACTCTCTACACTGAACCAACAACAAATCAGCCTCAACCTTGATCTGGAACTGGCCAAAAAGAATCTCAAGACTGCTCGCGATGAAGTAGCTGCCATGGGAGGTAACCGATCATGAACTGTTTATCTTACTGTTGCTGGCACTTTTCCTTTCCATTTTTTGAACCGAGTGACTCCACTCGAGCAGATGTACGTAGTGAAAACCGTCAACTCCAAGCCCGTCTGAAGAATGTTATTTCTTTAGAGAAAATGAAGCAGGCTTTGGAGAAGAAGGATTTGGATCTTGCTGCTGCACAGAAGGAAGCACGAGAGAAAACTGCGCTTGCCGAAGAAGCTTGCTTCGGTCGAAAAGCTAGAAGAAGAGAATTCCAAACTGAAGACTGCTGTTTCTGATGCCAATCGGGAGGTCGAGCGACTGAAGAAGGACAAGGACAAGCTGACTGATGAGCTTGGGAGCCTCAAAGTTAAGAAGGGCGAGTTGGAGTCTTATCTGGGCCAGCTTGCTGCAAAGCTGGTCTTAAACCTTGAAGGTACTGATGGTTGACTGACTTGTTTCTGTCGACTGTCAAGTCTAATTATATCGTCGACTCACCATTCACTCAACTGTGCAGAGTTTTGTCAAGACTTTGAAGTGGAAACTCGGCGGGTCGAGACGGGTCTTGACCCCATAAACTGCCCAGTCAAGGATGATGTTGCGATGAATGTGTTGCGGTTGGAATCTCGCATGGACAAAGAGGTTACTTATCTTGCCCGCCTGAAAGCGGCGATGACTCGGGTTGATACTGAACTATGGCCTCAGGCGGAACTGTCCCAAGATCTCGAGTCCCTCATGGCTCGACTGAATCAAATCCCTGATCGAGTGCAAGAATGGAAGAAGTCATCCGCTCGCTGTGGCACTGATGTCGCGTTGTCCCTAGTCCGAGTGCACTGCAAAGACGTCAAAGAGGACAAGCTGGCGAAACTCAAGGTTGCTAACACCAGGAGACACACTTTCCAGTCCTTCATGGACACTTTCCTTGAAGCCGCCACTCGTATTGCAGACATCATAGACCTTGACAGTTTCTGCGACCCAGCCAGTCCTTCTCCTGACGCGTGACCAAAAAACATTATGTTCCACCTTTATTTGCCTCGGAATGCCGAGTGATTGTGTAACCGTTAAACTCCTTCGGGCTTGATGCTCGAATACTTTTGATCCATCGCCTGGAACTTTTAGGATCTATCTGAACTTGGTTTATTTCTGAATATGCTTGTATTTGCCTTCGCGTGGAATTTGCTCTTTGAGATGTAGCCCTATAGTGGAGACTTCAATCGACCGACGCCTCGTCATCCCTGCGGACAGGGATGGAGTGCCCGTTGTATTTGTGGCGTAGCTCGGAGAAGAAGGTTGCGGTCGACCTGCACCTCGTCGCCCTTGCAGATAGGGATGGAGCGTACGTTGTACTTGTGGCGCAGCTCCTAAGGAGAAGGTTGCAGTCGAACTGCACCTCGTCGTCCTTGCGGATGGGGATGGAGCGCACGTTGTATTTGTGGCGCGGCTCCAAAGGAGAAGGTTGTAGTCGACCTGCACCTCGCCCGTCCTTGCAGATGGGGATGGAGCGCACGTTGTATTTGTGGCGCAGCTCCAAAGGAGAAGGTTGTAGTCGACCTACACCTCATCGTCCTTACGGATGGTGATGGAGCACACATTGTATTTGTGGCGCAGTTCCGAAGGAGAAGGTTACAGTCGACCCGCACCTCGTCGTCCTTGCGGATAAGGACGAACTTTAAACCTTAGGCAAGTACTAGACTGCAGCTAAACCCCCGAGTGAGAGAGTCGCTCACCACTTGGTAGGATTTTTTAAACTTAGGCGACTACTGGACTGCAGCTAAGCCCCCGAGTGGGAGGATTGCTCACCACTCGGTATGATTTTTTAAACTTAGGCGAGTACTGGACTGCAGCTAAGCCCCCGAGTGGGAGGGTTGCTCACCACTCGGTAGGATTTTTTAACCTTAGGCGAGTACTGGACTACAGCTAAGCCTCCGAGTGGGAGGGTTGCTCACCACTCGGTAGGATTTTACAAACTTAGGCGAGTACTGGACTGCAGCTAAGCCCCCGAGTGGGAGGGTTGCTCACCACTCGGTAGGATTTTTTAAACTTAGGTGAGTACTGGACTGCAGCTAAGCCCCCGAGTGGGAGGGTTGCTCACCACTCGGTAGGATTTTATAAACTTAGGCGAGTACTAGACTGCAGCTAAGCCCCCGAGTGGGAGGGTTGCTCACCACTCGGTAGGATTTTTTAACCTTAGGCGAGTACTGGACTGCAGCTAAGCCTCCGAGTGGGAGGGTTGCTCACCACTCGGTAGGATTTTACAAACTTAGGCGAGTACTGGACTGTAGCTAAGCCCCCGAGTGGGAGGGTTGCTCACACTCAGTAGGATTTTTTAAACTTAGGCAAGTACCGGACTGCAGCTAAGCCCCTGATTGGGAGGGTTGCTCACCACACGGTAGGAGTTTTTAACCTTAGGCGAGTATTGGACTGCAGCTAAGCCCTCGAGTGGGAGGGTTGCTCACCACTCGGTAGGATTTTACAAACTTAGGCGAGTACTGGACTGCAGCTAAGCCTCTGAGTGGGAGGCTTGCTCACCACTCGGTAGGATTTTACAAACTTAGGCGAGTAGTGGACTGCAGCTAAGCCCCCGAGTGGGAGGGTTGCTCACCACTCGGGAGGATTTTTAAACTTAGGCGAGTACTGGACTGCAGCTAAGCCCCCGAGTGGGAGGGCTGCTCACCACTCGGTAGGATTTTATAAACTTAGGCGAGTACTAGGCTGCAGCTAAGCCCCCGAGTGGGAGGGTTGCTCACCACTCGGTAGGATTTTTTAACCTTAGGCGAGTACGGGACTGCAACTAAGCCTCCGAGTGGGAGGGTTGCTCACCACTCGGTAGGATTTTACAAACTTAGGCTTGTACTGGACTGCAGCTAAGTCCCCGAGTGGAAGGGTTGCTCACCACTCGGTAGGATTTTTTAAACTTAGGCGAGTACTGGACTGCAGCTAAGCCCCTGAGTGGGAGGGTTGCTCACCACTCGGTAGGATTTTTTAAACTTAGGCGAGTACTAGACTGCAGCTAGGCCCCCGAGTGGGAGGGTTTCTCACCACTCTGTAGGATTTTTTAACCTTAGGCGAGTACTGGACTGCAGCTAAGCCTCCGAGTGGGAGGGTTGCTCACCACTCGGTAGGATTTTACAAACTTAGGCGTGTACTGGACTGCAACTAAGCCCCCGAGTGAGAGGTTTGCTCACCACTCAGTAGGATTTTTCAAACTTAGGCAAGTACTGGACTGCAGCTAAGCCCCCGATTGGGAGGGTTGCTCATCACTCGGTAGGATTTTTTAACCTTAGGCGAGTATTGGACTGCAGCTAAGCCCCCGAGTGGGAGGGTTGCTCACCACTCGGTAGGATTTTACAAACTTAGGCGAGTACTGGACTGCAGCTAAGCCTTCGAGTGGGAGGCTTGCTCACCACTCGGTAGGATTTTACAAACTTAGGCGAGTACTGGACTGCAGCTAAGCCCCCGAGTGGGAGGCTTGCTCACCACTCGGTAGGATTTTTAAACTTAGGCGAGTACTAGACTGCAGTTAAGCTCCCGAGTGGGAGGATTGCTCACCACTCGGTAGGATTTTTTAAACTTAGGTGAGTACTGGACTACAGCTGAGCCCCGAGTGGGAGGGTTGCTCACCACTCGGTAGGATTTTACAAACTTAGGCGAGTACTGGACTGCATCTAAGTCTCTGAGTGGGAGGCTTGCTCACCACTCGGTAGGATTTTTAAACTTAGGCGAAACTGATTCGCAGCTAAGCCTCCGTGTGGGAGGCTTGCTCACCACTCGGTAGGATTTTTAAACTTAGGTGAAACGGATTCGCAGCTAATCCTCCGAGTGGGAGGCTTGCTCATCACTCGGTAGGATTTTCTTTTAAACTTAGGCGAAATGGATTCGCAGCTAAGTCACCCACTGGGGGATTTCAGACACAAATAAAAGCAACAACAATCATTTACGAGGACTGTAAAGCTCTTGTCTTTGATAAGCAAATTACAAAGGTATTTCTTATTACATTTTATTCCAATGAGTACTTAAGTGTAAAAAGGGCGGAGCAACTCCGCATTGCAGGCCCGTGGCTCGTCCTTCTTATGCTCGACATTGTAAAGGTGGTATGCTCCGTTGTGGAGCACTCTGGTGACAATGAAGGGGGCCTTCCCAGGCAGGAGCGAGCTTGTGTGGTTTCTGCTGATCCACTCGAAGAACCAAGTCTCCCTCTTGAAAGCCTCGACCTTTCACATTTCTGGCGTGGAATCGACGCAAGTCTTGCTGATAAATGGTCGACCGGATCAAGGCCATCTCTCTTTCCTCCTCTAGGAGGTCGACTGCGTCCTGCCGAGCTTGTTCTGCTTCATCTTCACAGAAGAGCTCGACTCGTGGTGCATTATGAAGCAAGTCACTCGGTAGAACAGCTCTAGCTCCATAGACCAAGAAGAATGGAGTTCGGCCAGTCGACCAATTGGGAGTTGTCCTCAATCCCCAAAGAACCGATGGAAGTTCATCAACCCAGGCGCCTGCTGCATGCTTGAGGTCTCGCATCAGTCGGGGTTTCAATCCTTTGAGAATCAGGCTATTTGCTCTCTCTGCTTGTCCATTCGACTGGGGATGGGCGACTAAAGCATAGTCGACTCGTGTGCCTTGGGAGGCGCAGAAGGCTCTGAACTCATCTGAATCGAAGTTCGATCCATTGTCAGTGATGATGCAGTGTGGAACTCCGTATCTGAACGTCAATTCTCTGATGAAGCTGACGGCAGTACTAGCTTCCATATTCTTGATAGGCTTGGCTTAAATCCACTTGGTGAACTTGTCGACTGCTACAAGCACGTGAGTGAAGCCGCTCCTACTAGTCCTCAGCGGTCCAACCATATCTAATCCCCAAACAGCAAAGGGCCAGACGAGTGGAATGGTCTTTAGGGCTGACGCAGGTTTGTGGGACATACTGGAGTAAAACTGGCAGCCTTCACATATGTCGACTATATCTTTCGCCATTTCATTTGCTCGTGGCCAATAAAATCCAGCTCGGTATGCTTTAGCCACAATGGTCCTAGAGGACGCATGGTGGCCACAGGTCCCCGAGTGGATGTCGTTGAGGATCGCTAGACCTTCTTCCGGGGTTATGCATTTCTAGCTGACTCCGGTTACACTTTCCCTGAATAACTGTCATCTTATCATAGTAAAGGCTTGGATCGATGGACGATCTGTCAAGCCTCTTCTTCATCCTCTGGGAGTTCCTTCTTAAGGATATACGCAATGTACGGCACTGTCCAGTCGGGAGTAATAACCAAAATATCCATGATTAGGTCGACCACGGCTGGAATCTCGACTTCAGTCGGATTGGTGGCACTCTTTGGCTGTGGGGGCTCTTCAGTGAAGGGATCTTCTTGAACTGAAGGTGCATGAATATGCTCCAGGAACACATTACTGGGAATGGCTTCTCTCTTGGAGCCTATCTTTGCTAAATCATCGGCTTCTTGATTTTTCAGTCGGGGTATATGATGGAGCTCTAACCCCTCAAACTTCTTTTCCAACTTCCTCACCGCATTGCAGTAGCCAATCATGGCTGGGCTTCTGATGTCCCACTCCTTCATCACTTGATTGACTACCAAATCTGAGTCGCCATAGACCATGAGGCGACGGACGCCGAGTGAGATGGCCATACGTAACCCATACAAGAGTGCTTCATATTCTGCTTTGTTATTGGAGGAATCAAAGTGAATCTGGAGGACATATCTGAGATTGTCTCCTCGCGGGGATACCAGTACCACCCCAGCACCGGAACCATTCAGCATCTTGGAACCATCAAAGAACATGGTCCAGTGCTCCGAGTGAACTTGAGTCGGCAGTTGCTGTTCGATCCACTCGGCGAGGAAATCCACTATTGCTTGGGACTTGATAGCTTTCTTTGCCTCGAACTTGATATCTAAGGGAAGGAGTTCAATCGCCCACTTTGCCACTCAACCAGTTGCATCTCTATTGTTCAGAATCTCTGATAATGGAGCGCTGTTGACGACTGTAATGGAGTGGTCAGAGAAGTAATGTGCAACCTTCTTCGTGGTCATATAAATCCCATAAACAAGCTTCTGATAATGTGGATATCTTTGCTTTGATGGAGTCAAAACTTCAGAGACATAGTATACTGGGCGCTGAACTTTGTAAAGTTTTCCTTCTTCTTCCCGCTCGACCGTAAGTACTGTACCGACGACTTGTCCAGTGGCTGCAATGTAAAGCAGTAAAGGCTCTTTGCTGATTGGAGCAGCAAGCACCGGCTGGGTGGAAAGCAGGGCTTTAAGCTCTGCAAATGCTGCACCATCTTCAGGAGTCCACTCGAACTTATCTGACTTCTTCATCAGTCGGTAAAGAGGCAATGCCTTTTCACCGAGGCGAGAAATGAATCGACTTAGGGCGGCCAAACAACCACTAAGCTTCTGGACATCATGCACATGCCCAGGGCGTTTCATCTGGAGTATGGCACCCACTTTCTCTGGGTTAGCGTCGATCCCTCATTCGGAAACGAGAAAACCGAGTAATTTTCCGCCTGGAACTCCAAACATGCACTTTTATGGATTAAGCTTGATATCATACCTTCTGAGGTTGGCAAAGGTTTCAGCAAGGTCAACCCGTAGGTTGGAACCTTTACGTGACTTGACCACAATGTCATCCATGTATGCTTCCACATTCCGACTGATCTGAGTGAGTAAACACTTCTGAATCATCCGCATGAATGTGGCTCCAGCATTCTTCAAGCCGAATGGCATAGTGACATAACAGAAGCACCCAAATGGGGTGATGAAAGCTGTTTTTATCTCATCGGGTCCATACAGACGGATCTCATGATACCCGGAATAAGCGTCCAAAAAGGACAAACACTCACACCCCGTAGTCGAGTCGACTATTTGGTCGATGCGAGGGAGAGGAAAGTGATCTTTCGGGCAGGCCCGATTGATATGTTTGAAGTCAATGCACATGCGAAGTGAGTCGTCCTTCTTTGGGACCATGACAACATTAGCTAACCACTCGGAGTGGTAAATCTCTCGAATAAACTCAGCTGCTAGAAGCCGAGCCACTTCTTCATCGATTGCCTTTCTCTTCTGTACGGTGGACCGTCAAAGATGTTCTTGGACTGGTTTCACTTTTGGGTCGACTCGCAAATGATGCTCAGCCAGTCCTCTGGGAACACCTGGCATGTCAGAAGGTTTCCATGCAAAGATGTCCCAGTTCTCACGGAGGAATTGGATGAGCGCTTCTTCCTATTTGGAGTCGAGTGTTGTTGAAATGTGAGTCGGAGCAGCATTGGGATCCGTTGGGTGAATATGAATCGGCTTCGTTTCACCAGACGACTGGAATGTTGAATCTGTGGCAGGCTTCTTAGCTCGCAACAAATCACTCGGATCTGCATTTTTTGATACTCCTACAACTCCACTACTGCCATTTGTGCATCGGTGATCTTTGAGCCCTTCTAGAAGCACTCTTCTGCCATCTTTCGATTGCCAGTGATAGTGATCACCCCTTTAGGACCAGGCATCTTCAATTTGAGGTACACGTAACATGGCCGAGCCATAAAACATGCATAAGTTGGCCTGCCCAGAATAGCATGATAAGCACTCTGGAATTCCACAACTTCAAATGTCAACTTTTCTTTGCGGTAATTCTTGGAATCTCCGAAAACTACATCAAGGGCGATCTGGCCGAGTGACGCAGCCTTCTTGCCAAGAATAACTCCATGGAAACTCATATTGCTTTCACTGAGTCTGGACATCGGAATGCCCATTCCTTTCAATGTCTCTGCATACAGTATAATCAGACCACTGCCACCATCCATCAGAACCTTAGTCAATCAAGTGCCTTCGACTACTGGGTCGACCACCAGCGCTTGCCTCCCAGGGGTGGCTATGTGCGCTGGGTGATTGGACTGGTCGAATGTAATGGCAGTCTGAGACCACTTCAAATAACTGGGTGTCACCGGAGCGACCATGTTCACTTCTCTGTTGATGACTTTCAGTTGACTCTTACTCTCCACATCAGAAAAAATCATCAGAGTGGAATTGACGTGGGGGTAACCATCATTGTCCTCTTCCTTATCCTCAACTTTGTCCGCTTCCTTCTCCTTTTCCTTGGGTTGTTTCTCTCGGAATTGCTGGATTAGGAGTTGACACTATCGAGTGGTATGCTTCGGGTAAATGAAATTACCATCTTCATCTTTCTTGGTGTGAATGTGGCATGGTAAATCTAGCACATCATTTCCATCTTGATCTTTTACTTTCTTGGGGTTCCACGGTCCTTTGGGTTTCCCTTTGAACTTTCCTTGAGTCACGGCTAAGGCTTCTCCAGGAGCAGCTGGCTCGGCTTTGCGCTTCTGCTTCCGACTGGAGTTCCCTCCTCCGGTTTCGTGGGCGACTGTTTTGTGCTTGCCACTCTGAAGTCGGTCTTCCTCTTCACCATTGGCGTATTTGGTGGCAATCTCCATCATCCGAGTCAGAGTCATATCTCTTGTACGACCGAATTTCAGATTCAATTCCAGATACTTAATGCCTTCTTTGAAGGCACAAATTTCTTGGTGATCTGACACATTCTCCACTGTATGGTGTAACGTGATCCATCTCTGGATATAATCTCTCAGAGTTTCATTCGGTTTCTGAATGCAACATTGTAATTCTGTCAGCCCTGCTTGCCGTTTGCAAGTACCTTCAAATGTTCTGACAAAGACTCGGGCAAGATCTTCCCAAGTATAAATACTACTAGGTGCTAACTGATTCAGCCACGCTTTGGTCGAGCCCTCTAACATCAAAGGGAGATGCTTCATGGCAACTTCATCGTTGCCACCACCAATCTGTACAGCCACTCGGTAATCCTCAAGCCAAGTGTCAGGCTTGGACTCACCAGTGAACTTATTGACTCCAGTCGCCAACCTGAAGTTGGGAGGAATCTCCGTAGCCCTGATGGCTCTGCTGAAACACTCTGGACCTGAGACATGCACTCTGCTGCTGGTTGGAAAATCTCTATCGTGGCCTTCTCTATGAGCTCTGCTTCTGTCGACCAGACCCTGAACGAGAATAGATCTTCCATCAAAGCCTGGTTCCCTGGGGTCGACTGGAATCCTGCGCCCATCACTGTGAGGATGTCTGTCATCATGCTGCTGAGGCGCGTATGACCCACTCCTTGGGGGAGGCGTGGGCACTCGACGACGATCATCGTGATCGAGTCGGTGATCATACTGCTCGCGGTTTCTGTACTAATCTCGCCGGTCCCCACGTCCCTCACGCCTCAGGGGCGATCTCGGGCTGTGAGCCGACTAGACTGTGTCTGCAACCACGGATCTGCTATGGATCATATTCCGCGACTGAGATACTGTTGTATTCTGCTCTCCCGCTGGTCGGAGCAAATCCCGGATCTGCACCAAACCTCGACCATCTTCTGACTGGGAAGGTTGAATTGACTCCGCTATTCGGGCCGCAGCTGCGAGATTCTGGATCGGAGTTCGGTATACCTGAGTTGGAGGCGGAAAAAGTTGGCGTTGACTGGACTGGGGGATACGCTGCCGAGCACGCTCGTCGAGTGCGCGCTGGAGGTTCTCTAGTCGAGTGCGCTCAGCCAAGTTGGCCGGGCGCGCCTCCTCCAAGGCCTGGGCCTCAGGGGTTTCTCCAATGATAGGAGTGTGAAGCGCATCCATGTTCCGGTGGCGAAGTTCTTCCCTCCACTGCGAAGAGAGGGGTTCGGGGCGGTACTCCTCGTGAACACGCGACGGATCGCCGCCCCCATCGCATCCGTCTTCATGGGTGAAGCCAGGAGGACTGCGTGGTCCATTGACCATCAAAACTTCCGCCGCAGGGTCGCTGCTGTCGCACTCGGATGCAGTCTCTACGGAGCCAGTCGAACAGGACGTAGAGAGTTTCGTCGGGCTCGATTGCCGTGACTTGGGGGGTGGCCGACTGGCGAGCCACCACATGCCTCACCCACCGCTGAAGCCTCGATCGACCGGAACGTTTGCTCCGGCGGGCTGCAGAGAGGGAGGTCAGCACAAGAGCCGACTGATACTGAGTCGACGGCTGCCGTAGGAGGACGCCACAAACGCACACGCGAAAGTGCGTTGCCCCACGGACGGGGAGCGCCTCGACGTCAAGTGGCGCTTCTTGGAGCCAAGTGGAGTCATCGGCGATGAATACGAGCGCGCCAAGACGGATCTCGCGGCCCTCGGCCAAACCTCCGCCTGAAACCATGTTGATGGGGATTGGAAAAATCGCAACTTCTCCAACAAGTCGCTAAGACACCTGCCCCACGGTGGGCGCCAACTATCGTGGTTCTAAGTCTGACAGTAGAATAGGGGGGTAGGGATGTAGAGGCAAGATCCTAGCTATGGAGGAGTTGTACACGCGAGTTTTACGAGTTCAGTCCCTTCTCGAAGGAAGTAACAGCCCTATGTCTCGGAGCCCGGAGGCGGTCGACTGGATTATATGTGTGTGAGTTACAGGGGGTGCGAACCCTTGTCCCAGAGGAGGGGGTGGCTTATATAGAGTGCGCCAAGACCCCAGCTCCCCTCCGTTACACAGGGTTCAATGTTTATAAAGAGAGAGAGAGAGAGAGAGCGTTACAAGTAACGTCTCTAATAAAGTGCTACAAATGATCATTAAATATACGAGTAATGCCCGACCGTTGCTGTGGAGAACGGCTTTAGGTCTTCTTGTACGTCGAGTGGTCTTTTACATGGTCGAGTGGTTGAATAGTCGAGTGACTCAAAGAGGAAGTAGTGTCCGAGTGAATGGTAGGTCGAGTGGATTGCACTCGACGCCTTTATTGGGTCCACCTTGTTTACTCTTGAACTTCTTTGCTTCTAAGACAACGACCTTAGGTAGGACGTATAGGTCAGGCCTATTACCCTACCCCAGGTCTATGTCCTCAACAACAACAACAACAAAGCCTTTAGTCCCAAACAAGTTGGGGTAGGCTAGAGGTGAAACCCATAAGATCTCGCAACCAACTCATGGCTCTGGCACATGGATAGCAAGCTTCCACGCACCCCTGTCCATAGCTAGCTCTTCGGTGATACTCCAATCCCTCAGGTCTCTCTTAACGGACTCCTCCCATGTCAAATTCGGTCTACCCCGCCCTCTCTTGACATTCTCCACGCGCTTTAGCCGTCCACTATGCACCGGAGCTTCTGGAGGCCTGCGCTGAATATGCCCAAACCATCTCAGACGATGTTGGACAAGCTTCTCTTCAATTGGTGCTACCCCAACTCTATCTTGTATATCATCATTCCGGACTCGATCCTTCCTCGTGTGGCCACACATCCATCTCAACATACGCATCTCTGCCACACCTAACTGTTGAACATGTCGCCTTTTAGTCGGCCAACACTCAGCGCCATACAACATTGCGGGTCGAACCGCCGTCCTGTAGAACTTGCCTTTTAGCTTTTGTGGCACTCTCTTGTCGCAGAGAATGCCAGAAGCTTGGCGCCACTTCATCCATCCGGCTTTGATTCGATGGTTCACATCTTCATCAATAGCCCCATCCTCCTGCAGCATTGACCCCAAATACCGAAAGGTGTCCTTCTGAGGTACCACCTGGCCATCAAGGCTAACCTCCTCTCACACCTAGTAGTACTGAAACCGCACATCATGTACTCGGTTTTAGTTCTACTAAGCCTAAACCCTTTTGATTCCAAGGTTTGTCTCCATAACTCTAACTTCCTATTTACCCCAGGTCTATGTCCTCATCAAGCGGAAATTGGATGGAGAGTGGCGAGGGGTGGAAGAACAGAGTGGGGGATTTTGGCGCGGAAACATCACGAGTTGCTACAAAAATGCAGGCTTCGCCTTCCTTTTGGGTCGGCTAAGGACAGATAGGGACGTTTCGCGTGTCCGGACTCTTGCAAAACCCCCCAATTTGGTTCCGTTTTGCGGGAGAAAACACGTCTGGACTGCTCGATGGACCGACACTAGTTCGTGTTGGATGGATTCCACGGCCTAGATGGATGCGGGCGGTTGTGAGGGTCCGCGTTGGAGATGCCTGACGATGATATGTACCTAGGGTAGGGCAATAGACCTGGTCTAAACACCCCTCCCAAGGACACTGCCCTACAGTCAAAGACAATCAAAGGACAGCAAGTTCTACCGACTGAGATAACCTGAGTGCATGCCCACTCGACTAGCAACTCCACTCAGATATCCCAATTCCATTCGATCGGTACGTCATCACCCGACCATACAAGAAACCACTCGGAGTATAGAAGATCTAACGTCATTCAGGATGGCAACGGTCAGGCGTTCACTCTGTAGTATTAATGATCAGTTATAAGACTTTATTGTTGGCGTTACCAGTAATGCCACATCTTTATGTACATTGAACTCTTTGCAACGTGGGCTAGCTGGGGTCCTGGCATACTCTATATAAGCCACCCCCCCCCCCCACCGAGACAAGGGTTCGCACCCCATGTAACTTCACGCATAATCCAATCGCTCGAGCCTCTGGGCAGCAAGACGTAGGGCTATTACTTCCTCCGCGAAGGGCCTGAACTCGTACATCTTGTGTGCAAAATCTCACCGTAGCTAGGATCTTGCCTCTACATTCTTACCCCCCATTCTACCGTCAGACTTAGAACCACGACAGTTGACGCCCACCGTAGGGCAGGTGTCTTAGCGATTTTCCGGTGAGGTTGCGATTTCTTCGAGTCCTTTCATCGTGGTTTCCGGCGGAGGTTTGGCTAAGGGCCGCGAGATCCATCTCGGCGCGCTTGTTTTCATCACCGACGACTCCGCTTGGCTTCAGGAAGCTCCCCTCGACGTCGAGGCACTCCCCGTCCATGGGGCGACGCACTTTCGTGCGTGCGTTCATGGTGTCCTTTTGCGGTAGCCATCGACCCAGTATCGGTCGGCTCCTGTAGTATCTTCGCTCCCCGCTGTTCGCCGTCACAAGCGGTCCGGTCGGTCACGGCTTCAGTGGTGGGTGAAGCATGCGGTGGCACGTCAGTCGGCCACCCCTATTGTCACGGCAATCGAGCTCGACGAATCTCTCTACGGCCTGTCGACTGGCTCCGTCGAGACCCTGTCGGAGTGCGACAGCGGCGAACCCGCGGCGGAGGTCCTGATGGTCGACACGGCATGCAGCCCGCCTGGCATGCGTCGTAACGGCGGTGACGACCCGTCGTGCGTTCATGAGGAGTACCACCCTGCAACCCTCTCTTCTCAGCAGAGGGAAGAACTTCACTACCGTAATATGGAGGCGCTCCACACACCTATTGTTGGAGAGACCTCTGAAGCTCGGGCCATGGAGGCGGCGCGTTTGGCCACTCTGGCTGAGCACACTCGACTGGAGAACCTTCAGCATGCACTCGACGATCGCGCTTGGCGGCAGATCCCCGAATCCAGTCGACGGCAGCGGCAGTTGTTCCCGCCTGAACCGCAGGTAAAGCTCACTCCGATTCGAAACTATACGGCCGCGGCCCGCATAGTAGAATCCATTTAGCCGTCCCAGTCAGAAGCTGGTAGAGGTTTGATGCAGATCAGAGCGCTGCTCCGAGCAGCAGGAGAGCAGAACACTGCAGTGTCTCAGTCGCGTAACAGAATTCATAGCAGATCTGTAGTAGCTGACACCGTTCAGTCGGCTCACAGCGCAAGATCGCCTCCGTGGCGTGAAGGACGACGGCATTGCCAAGGGCTACACTTGGGTCGGAACCATGAGTAGCACGATCATCGGCTCGACCATGATGACCACCGTCGAGTGCCTACGCCCCCTCCGAGGGGTGAATCATATGTGCCCCGGCATTATGATGATAGGCACCCATACAGCAAAGAGCGGAGGAGGCCAGTCGACCCAAGAGATCCAGGGTTTCATGCAAGGTCAATTTTGGTGCAAGGTTTGGTGGACATGAATCAAGCACATAGAGAAGGGCAACATAGAGATCGCCCGAGTGGAAGCAGAGTGCATGTTTCTGGTCCCGAGTGTTTTAGCAGAGCCATCCGGGTTGCAGAGATCCCTCCCAACTTCAGGTTGGCGACTGGGGTCACTAAGTTCACTGGTGAATCGAAGCCTGACACCTGGCTTGAGGACTACCGAGTGGCTGTGCAGATCGGTGGAGGAAACGATGAAGTGGCCATGAAGCACCTTCCCCTGATGCTTGAAGGGTCAGCTAGAGCTTGGTTGAATCAGTTGGCTCCGGGCAGTATATTCAGTTGGGAAGAGTTGGCCCGAGTGTTCGTCAGAACGTTTGAGGGCATGTGCAAACGGCCAGTGGGATTCACAGAATTGCAACATTGCATGCAAAAACCGGAAGAAACTTTGAGGGATTACATCTAGAGGTGGACCACTTTACATCACACTGTGCAGAATGTGTCTCATCATCAAGTAGTTTGCGCCTTCAAGGAGGGCGTTCGGTATCGGGAGCTCAACCTGAAATTCGGTCGGACAGGAGACATGTCTCTGACCCGAATGATGGAGATAGCCACTCGATACGCAAACGGCGAAGAAGAAGACCGACTCCGCAGCGGCAAGAGCAAACCAGTCGGCCAGGACACTGGAGGAGGTAATTCCAATAGGAAGCAGTACCTGCGGGTCCTCGAGAGGTTGCAGTCGCAACCCAAGGAAAATCTAAAGGAAAACCTAAAGGGCCCTGGACCCCCAAGAAGGTGAAAGATTCAATCGGGAACGACGTGTTGGATTTGCCATGTCACATTCACATCAAGAAGGATGAAGAGGGTAATCTTATCTATCCCAAGCATACCATTTGACAGTGCCGGGTCCTTATATAGCAGTTCCGAGAAAAGCAACCCAGTGAGAAAGAGAAGGAATCTAATAAGGATGAGGACAAAGAATAGGATGATGAAGGATTTCCCAATGTCAATTCAACAGGGAAGTAAACATGGTTGCTCCGGAAACGACGACGTATCTGAAATGGTCAAAGACTCCTATCACATTTGACCAGTTAGACCACCCGACGCACGTTGCCACCCCTGGAAGGCAAACGTTGGTGGTCGATCCGGTCATTGGGGGCACCCGATTGACCAAAGTCTTAATGGATGGTGGAAGTGGATTGAACATTTTGTATGCTGAGACCCTCCGAGGGATGGGCATTCCGATGTCCAAACTCAGCGAGAGCAACATGTGGTTCCATGGAGTTATACCTGGAAAGAAAGCCGATTCATTCAGCCAGATCACTCTTGACGTGGTTTTCGATGATTCAAAAAATTACCGTAAGGAAAAGTTGACATTTGAAGTCGTGGATTTTTCACAGTGCCTATCATGCTATCCTGGGTAGAACCGCGTATGCTCGTTTCATGGCTCGACCATGTTATGTGTATCTCAAACTCAAAATGCCTGGCCCTAGGGGCGTGATTACATTCACTGGTAATCGGCAGCAAGCAAAAGAGTGCTTCCAAAAGGGCTCGAAGATTGCCGATGAATAGATGGCAGCAACAGAAATGGACGAATACAAGAAGACAACAGATCCGAGTGATTTGTTGAGAGCTAAGAAGCCTGCTTCAAAGTCTGCATTTAAGTCATCTGGTGAAACAAAGTCAGTTCATATTCATCCGACCGATCCCAATGCTGCTCCGACTCATATATCAACAACACTCGACAGCAAATAGGAAGAAGCGCTCATCTAGTTCCTCCATGAGAACTGGGACATCTTCGCATGGAAACCTTCTGACATGCTAGGTGTACCCAGAGAACTGGCTGAGCACCGTTTGTGAGTAGACCCAAAAGCAAGACCTATCAAAGAGCACCTCCGACGGTCCGCCGTGGAGAAAAGAAAGGCAATCGGCGAGGAAGTGGCTCGGCTTCTGGCAGTTGAGTGTTGGGGAACGCAGTAATTTCAAAAAAATCCTACGCACACGCAAGATCTATCATGGTGATGCATAGCAACAAGAGGGGAAGAGTGTTGTTCACGTACCCTTGTAGACCGTAAGCGGAAGCGTTATGACAACGCGGTTGATGTAGTCGTACATCTTCACGATCCTGACCGATCCTAGTACTGAAAGTACGGCACCTCCGTGATCTGCACACGTTCGGCTCGGTGACGTCCCACGAACTCATGATCCATCAGAGTGTCGAGGGAGAGCTTCGTCAGCACGATGGCATGATGACGGTGATGATGAAGCTACCGATGCAGGGCTTCGCCTAAGCACTATGACAATATGACCGAGGTGGATTATGGTGGAGGGGGGCACCGCACACGGCTAAGGGATCAATGATCAACTTGTGTGTCTATGGGGTGCCCCCTGGCCACGTATATAAAGGATGGAGGGAGGAGGAGGCCGACACTCATAGGACGCGCCCAAAGTGTGGAGTCCTACTAGGACTCCCTAGTCCTAGTAGTATTCCACATCCCACATGGAATAGGAAAAAGGGAAGGGAGAAGGAGAAGGAAGGAAGGGGCGCCCCCTTTCCCTAGTACAATTCGGACCGGTCCATGGGGAAGGGGCGTGGCCACCCTTGATGCCTTTCTCTCCTTTTTCGTATGGCCCATGCATTATGGCCCAATACGAATTCCTGTAACTCTCCAGTACTCCGAAAAATACCCGAATCACTCAGAACCTTTCCAATGTCCGAATATAGCCATTCAATATATCGATCTTTATGTCTCGACCATTTCGAGACTCCTCGTCATGTCACCGATCTCATCCGGGACTCTGAACAAACTTCGGTCATCAAATCACATAGCTCATAATACAAATCGTCACAGAACGTTAAGCGTGCAGACCCTACGGGTTCGAGAACTATGTAGACATGACTGACACTCATCTCTGGTCAATAACCAATAGCGGAAACTGGATGCTCATATTGGTTCCTACATATTCTACGAAGATCTTTATTGGTCAAACCGCATAACAACATACGTTGTTCCCTTTGTCATCGGTATGTTACTTGCCCGAGATTTGATCGTCGGTATCTCAATACCTAGTTCAATATTGTTACCAGCAAGTCTCTTTACTCGTTCCATAATGCATCATCCCGCAACTAACTCATTAGTCACGTTGCTTGCAAGGCTTATAGTGATGTGCATTACCGAGAGGGCCCAGAGATACCTCTCCAATAGACGGAGTGAAAAATCCTAATCTCGATCTATGCCAACTCAACAAACACCATTGGAGACACCTGTAGAGCATCTTTATAATCACCCAGTTACGTTGTGACGTTTGATAGCACACAAGGTGTTCTTCCGGTATTCGGGAGTTGCATAATCTCATAGTTAGAGGAACATGTATAAGTCATGGAGAAAGCATTAGCAATAAAACTGAATGATCATTATGCTAAGCTAACAGATGGGTCTTGTCCATCACATCATTCTCTAATGATGTGATCCCGTTCACCAACTGACAACACATGTCCATGGCTAGGAAACTTAACCATCTTTGATTAACGAGCTAGTCAAGTGGAGGCATACTAGGGACACTATGTCTGTCTATGTATTCACACATGTACTAAGTTTCTGGTTAATACAATTCTAGCATGAATAATAAACATTTATCATGATATAAAGAAATATAAATAACAACTTTATTATTGCCTCTAGGGCATATTTCCTTCACTGAGTTCATCCGAGAGATTTACCACTCCGAGTGGCTTGCTAATGTTGTCATGGTTCCCAAGAAAGATGATTCACTCCATATGTGTATTGACTTCAAGCATATCAATCGGGCCTGCCCGAAAGATCACTTCCCTCTCCCCCGCATCGATCAAATAGTCGACTCGACTACCGAATGTGAGCGATTGTCCTTTTTGGACGCGTACTCCGGGTATCATCAGATCCGACTGTATGGACCCGATGAGATAAAATAACTTTTATCACCCCATTCGGGTGCTTTTGCTATGTTACCATGCCCTTTGGTCTCAAGAATGCTAGCGCTACATTCATGCGCATGATACAGAAGTGCCTGCTCACTCAAATTAGTCGGAATGTGGAAGCGTACATGGATGACATCGTGGTTAAGTCGCGTAAAGGTTCCGAACTGCTGACTGATGACCCACAAGTATAGGGGATCTATCGTAGTCCTTTCGATAAGTAAGAGTGTCGAACCCAACGAGGAGCAGAAGGAAATGATAAGCAGTTTCCAGCAAGGTATTCTCTGCAAGTACTGAAATAAGTGGTAACAGATAGTTTTGTGATAAGATAATTTGTAACGAGCAGCAAGTAACAAAAGTAAATAAGGTGCAGCAAGGTCGCCCAATCCTTTTTGTAGCAAAGGACAAGCCTGGACAAACTCTTATATGATGTAAAGCGCTCCCGAGGACACATGGGAATATCGTCAAAATAGTTTTCATCACGCTCATATGATTCGCGTTCGGTACTTTGATAATTTGGTATGTGGGTGGACCGGTGCTTGGGTATTGTCCTTACTTGGACAAGCATCCCACTTATGATTAACCTCAATTGCAAGCATCCGCAACTACAACAAAAGTATTAAGGTAAACCTAACCATAGCATGAAACATATGGATCCAAATCAGCCCCTTACGAAGCAACGCATAAACTAGGGTTTAGCTTCTGTCACTCTAGCAACCCATCATCTACTTATTACTTCCCAATGCCTTCCTCTAGGCTCAAATAATGGTGAAGTGTCATGTAGTCGACGTTCACATAACACCACTAGAGGAGAGACAACATACATCTCATCAAAATATCGAACGAATACCAAATTCACATGACTACTTATAGCAAGACTTCTCCCATCTTCTCAGGAACAAAAGTAACTACTCACAAAGCATAAACATGTTCATAATCAGAGGGGTATTAATATGCATATAGGATCTAAACATATGATCTTCCACCAATTAAACCAACTAGCATCAACTACAAGGAGTAATTAACACTACTAGCAACCTACTAGCACCAATCCCGGACTTGGAGACAAGAATTGGATACAAGAGATGAACTAGGGTTTTGAGATGAGATGGTGCTGATGAAGATGTTGATGGAGATTGCCCTCTCCCGGTGAGAGGAGCATTGGTCATGACGATGGCAATGATTTCCCCCTCCGGGAGGGAAGTTTCCCAGGCAAAACAGCTCCGCCAGAGCCCTAGATTGGTTCCGCCTCGTGGCGGCGGAGTTTCGTCCGAGAAGATGGCTTATGATTTTTTTCCATCGAAAGAGTCCATATACCAGAAGAGTGACACCGGAGGGCCACCAGGGGGCCCACGAGGTAGGGGGCGCACCCAGAGGGGTAGGGCGTGCCCCCCACCCTCGTGGGCAAGGTGTGGTCCCCCTGGTGAAGTTCTTGAGCTCAGTATTTTTTGTATATTTGGAAAACACCTTCCGTGAAGTTTGAGGACTTTTGGAGCTGTGCAAAATTGGTCTCTAATATTTGCTCCTTTTCCAGCCCAGAATCCCAGCTGCCGGCATTCTCCCTCTTTATGTAAACCTTGTAAAATAAGAGAGAATAAGCATAAGTATTGTGACATAATGTGTAATAACAACCCATAATGCAATAGATATCGATATAAAAGCATGATGCAAAATGGATGTATCAACTCCCCCAAGCTTAGACCTCGCTTGTACTCAAGCAAAAAGCCGAAATCGAAAAATATGTCCACATGTTTAGAGATAGAGGTGTCGATAAAAATAAAATACGGACATGAGGGCATCATGATCTTTCTTAGAACAACAACTTATATAATTCTTTGTCATATAATCTCTTATGCTAGAGTAATAATTCAATCACAATATCAAGTATGAATCGTAAACCTCATTGAAAACTAACAAATTAACTATAATCTCAGTCATTGAAGAAATTGCAATTTATCATAACATAGGAAAGAGTCAATGTATAAGAGCTTTTCAGCAAGTCCACATACTCAACTTTCATATAATCTTTCACAATTGCTGACACTCACGCAATACTTATGGGTATGGAGTTTTAATCGGACATAGAGAAAGATAGGGGCATATAGTTTTGCCTCACAACGTTTTACCTCAAGGGTAATGTCAACAGTAATAGTTCATGAAAACTCACATCCAATTAGTCATATATACCAAGATCTTTCCAACATATTGTGCTTGCCAAAGGATAAAATGTAAAAAGGAAGGGTGAAGATCACCATGACTCTTATGCAATGTAGGAGATAAAAGTAAAAGATAGGCCCTTCGCAGAGGGAAACAGAGGTTGTCATGCGCTTTTATGGTTGGATGCACAAAATCCTAATGCGAAAGAACGTCATTTTATATTGCCACTTGTGATATGGACCTTTATTATGCAGTCTGTCGCTTTTATTACTTCCATATCACACGATCGTATAAAGCTTATTTGTTAGACACCAATCAATCATACATATTTAGAGAGCAATTTTTATTGCTTGCACCGATGACAACTTACTTGATGGATCTTACTCAATCCATAGGTAGGTATGGTGGACTCTCATGGCAAAACTGGTTTGAGGGTATTTGGAAGCACAAGTAGTATCTCTACTTGGTGTAATGAATTTGGCTAGCAAGAGGGAGAAAGGCAAGCTCAACATGTTGGAGGATCCAAGACAATATAGTTTATCTCAGATGTAATAAAACATAACCCATTACGTTGTCTTCCTTGTCCAATGTCAACTCTTTAGCATGTCATATTTTAATGAGTGCTCCCAATCATAAAAGATATCCGAGATAGTATATTTATATGTGAAGACCTCTCTTTCTTTATTACTTCCTATTAATTGCAACGATGACCAAAACTATGTTTCTCAACCCTCAACAATTTTTATTCATCATACTTTTCTATGTGAGCTCATTACTCTCCATAAGACTCACATGATCTTCTTATTTATTTTTATTTCTTTCTCTTTTCTTTTATTCACTTAGGATCATGGCAGAATAATCAAGCCCTTGACTCAACACTAATCTTTATTATGTAGCTCATGGACTCGATTACATAGAAGAAGAATAAAGCAAAACTCACAACTAGATCATACTAAGAACTTTTATTCTACTAGATCAAAATATTACCAAAAGGATCGAACTAAGAAAAACGGTAAAGATGAAAGTGATGGTGATACGATACCGGGGCACTCCCCCAAGCTTGGCAGTTGCCAAGTGGAGTGCCCATACCCATGTGATTATGTCTCCTTTGTTGGTGAAGAAGGTGGGGTTGTTGATGATGGATAGTCGCACATCGAGTGAGATACTTATTTTGTATACGAGCTAACTCAATCATCTTGAAATCTTCGATTTCTGTTGGGGTAAGAAGATTGTGATCCAGTTGAAGGGTGTCTTCTATTGCCGGAACTTGGTCCTTCATGGCCTTCTTGATCCCTTCATCCTTGTTGATCTCCATGGGTTCTTCTCTCTTCAGCTCTATCTTCATTAGCCAAGCATCGTTACCCTCATGGTTGGAGGAGGAGGGAGATGACATAGTGCCTGGCCTTGACAACCCTAACAGAAAACAGCTCAAAACAAAGACATGAGATTTTTGCGTGATACAGGATTCAAAACCCCCGGGAGATTATATAATGAATTTATACCGACCCAAATACGTGTCCTGTAAGAAAACGGAGTCCAGAAAGCGCACGAGGTGCCCACGAGGTAGGGGGCGCGCCCAGTAGGGTAGGGCGTGCCCTCCACCCTCGTGGAGCCCTCGTGTCCTTCCCGGACTGCTTCTTATTTTTCTATTTTTCTAAATATTCCAAAACAGAGAAATATTGCCTTAAAAACCATTTTGGAGTCGGTTTACTTACCGTACCACAAACCTATTCCTTTTCGGAGTCTGAAACGTTCCGGAAAGTGTCCCTTATGTATTCCTCCGAGGTTACGGTTTCAATAACATTGGTTTCAACATTTATGGGGTTACCTGAGATATAGTGTTTGATTCTTTGACCGTTAACCACCTTCGGATTTGTGCCTTCGAAGTTGTTGATTTTGATAGCACCGGAACGATAGACCTCCTCGATAACGTAAGGACCTTCCCATTTAGAGAGAAGCTTCCCTGCAAAAAATCTTAAACGAGAGTTTTATAGCAATACATAATCACCTACATTAAACTCATGCTTTTGTATCCTTCTGTAATGCCATCTTTTAAATTTTTCTTTAAACAACTTGGCATTTTCGTAGGCCTGGGTTCTCTATTCATCAAGTGAGCTAATATCAAATAACCTCTTCTCACCGGCAAGTTTTAAATCATAATTAAGTTCTTTAATAGCCCAATAAGCCTTGTGTTATAGTTCGAGAGGTAAGTGACATGCTTTTCCATAGACCATTTTATACGGAGACATACCCATAGGATTTTTATATGCAGTTCTATAGGCCCATAATGCATCATCAAGTTTCTTGGACCAATTCTTTCTGGACCTATTAACAGTCTTTTGCAAAATTAATTTGAGTTCTCTATTACTCAATTCTACTTGACCACTAGACTGAGGATGATAAGGAGATGCAATTCTATGATTAACATCATGTTTAGCAAGCATTTTACGGAAAGCACCATGAATAAAATGTGAACCACCATCAGTCATTAAATTTCTAGGGACTCCAAACCTTGGAAAAATAACTTCTTTAAGCATTTTAATAGAAGTGTTATAATCAGCACTACTAGTTGGAATAGCTTCTACCCACTTTGTAACGTAATCAGCAATAACTAAAATATGTGTATAACCATTAGAGGAAGGAAAAGGTCCCATATAGTCAAAGCCCCAAACATCAAATGGTTCAATAAGAAGTGAATAATTCATAGGCATTTCTTGACGTCTACTAATATTACCAATTCTTTGACATTCATCACAAGATAAGACAAACTTACGGGCGTCCTTGAAGAGAGTAGGCCAATAAAAACCAGATTGCAGTACCTTATGTGCAGTCCTATCTCCAGCATGGTGTCCTCCATAAGCTTCGGAGTGACACTTGCGTAGGATCTATTCCTGTTCATGCTCAGGTACACAATGTCTAATAACACCATCTACTCCTTCTTTATAAAGATGTGGGTCATCCCAAAAGTAATGCCTCAAATCATAGAAGAACTTTTTCTTTTGCTGGTATGTGAAACTAGGTGGTATAAACTTAGCAACAATGTAATTAGCATGATCATCATACCATGGAGTAGTATGAGAAGCATTTATGACATTTAATTGCTCATCGGGAAAGCTATCATCAATAGGTAGTAGGCCATCAAGAACATTTTCTAACCTAGACAAGTTGTCTGCAACGGGATTCTCAGCTCCTTTTCTATCAACAATATGCAAATCAAATTCTTGTAGCAAGAGAACCCATCTAATAAGTCTAGGTTTAACATCTTTCTTTTCCATAAGATATTTAATAGCAGCATGATCAGTGTGAATAGTTACTTTAGAATCAACAATATAAGGTCTAAACTTATCACAAGAAAATACGACTGCTAAGAATTCTTTTTCAGTAGTAGCATAATTTCTTTGAGCATTGTCTAGAGTTTTACTAGCATATTGAATAACATTTAGTTTCTTATCAACTCTTTGTCCTAGAACAACACCTACAACATGATCACTAGCATCACACATAATTTCAAAGGGTAAATTCCAATCAGGTGGCTGAACAATAGGTGCAGAGACCAATGCTTTCTTGAGTATTTCAAATGCTTCTACACAATCATCATCAAAAACAAATGGTATATTTTTGGAATAAATTAGTCAGAGGCCGAGAAATTTTTGAGAAGTCCTTAATGAACCTCCTATAAAAACCGGCATGACCAAGGAAACTCATTATACCTTTGATGTCCTTGGGACATGGCATCTTTTCAATAGCATCAACCTTGGCTTTATCAACTTCAATACCTCTTTCAGAAACTTTATGCCCCAAGACAATGCCTTCATTAACCATAAAGTGGCGCTTTTCCCAATTCAAGACAAGATTAGTTTCTTCACATCTCTGCAAAACTCGATCAAGGTTGCTCAAGCAATCATCAAAAGAAGATCCATAGACGGAAAAGTCAACCATGAAAACCTCACAAATCTTTTCACAAAAGTCAGAGAATATAGCCATCATGCATCTTTGAAAGGTAGTAGGTGCATTACATAAACCAAAAGGCATACATCTATAAGCAAAAGTACCAAAAGGGCATGTATACGTAGTCTTTGATTGATCTTTGGCTGACACAGGTATTTGAGAGAAACCATAATAACCATCTACAAAGCAAAAATGTGTATGTTTGGACAATCTTTCTAGCATTTGATCGATAAAAAGTAAGGGGTAATGATCCTTTTTAGTAGCCTTATTTAATTTGCGAAAATCAATTACCATCCTATAGCCTGTAATAATTCTTTGAGGGATCAATTCATCTTTATCATTAGCAACAACGGTAATACCTCCCTTCTTAGGGACACAATGGACAGGGCTTACCCACTGACTATCAGCAACGAGATAAATTATACCTGCCTCAAGGAGCTTTAGTATATCCTTTCTTACCACTTCTTTCATTTTAGGATTCAGTCGGCATTGATGATCACGAACTGGTTTAGCATCTTTTTCCAAATTAATTTTATGTTGACATAGAGTGGGACTAATGCCCTTAAGATCATCAAGAGTATACCCAATAGCAGCACGATGCTTCTTCAGAATTTTTAATAATCTCTCTTCTTCATGTTCTGAAAGGTTAGCACTAATAATAACAGGGTATATCTTTTTCTCATCAAGATAAGCATATTTAAGAGTATCAGGTAATGGTTTAAGCTCAAACACGGGATCACCCTAGGGTGGAGGAGGATCCCCTAGGATTTCAACAGGTAAATTGTATTTCAGAATAGGTTCCTATTTAAAGAATACTTCATCTAATTCCCTTCTTTCATTCATGAACATATTATTTTCATGGTCTAGCAAATATTGTTCTAAAGCATCACTAGGAGGTACGACAATAGAAGCAAGACCAATAATTTCATCCTTACTAGGTAATTCTTCTTCATGGTGTTGTCTACTAAATTTAGAAAAATTAAATTTATGAGTCATATCATCTAAACCGATAGTAACAACATTTCTTGTGCAATCTATGGTAGCATTAACAGTATTTAAGAAGGTTCTACCAAATATAATGGGACAAAAGCTATCTTGTGGGAAACCAAGAACAAGAAAATCAGCAGGATATGTAGTTTTCCCACACAAGACTTCAACATCTCTAACAATTCCCATTGGTGAAATAGTATCTCTATAGGCAAGTTTAATTGTGACATCAATATCTTCTAACTCAACAGGTGCAATATCATGCATAATTTCTTTTATAAGGAATGAGGTATTGCACTAACACTGGCACCCATATCACATAATCCATGATAACAATGATCTCCTATTTTAACAGAAAAAATAGGCATGCCTACCACAGCTCTAGGTTTATTTGTATCACGGGGTTTAGCAATTCTAGTAGTTTCATCACAGAAATAAATAACATGCCCATAAATATTATCAGACAAGAGATCTTTAACAATAGCAATATTAGGTTCAACTTTAACTTGCTCAGGAGGTGTGTATGTTTTAATATTGCTTTTACGAACCACAATTGAAGCTTTAGCATGATTCTTTATCCTAACAAGGAAAGGTGGTTTCTCAACATAAGAAGTAGGAACAATAGGATCATTATAAGTAATAGTATTTTCTTCAACTTTAATAGGTGCAGCTACTTTTACTTCTATGGGAGGATGATATTTAAACCACTTCTCCTTGGGGAGATCAACATAGGCAGCAAAAGATTCACAGAAAGAAGCTACTATCTCAGAGTCAAGTCCATATTTAGTGCTAAATTTACGAAAAATATCGGTATCCATAAAAGATTTAACACGACCAAAAATAGGTGTCATACCTGACTCCTTACCATTGTCAAGGTCCCAATCTTCGGTGTTGTGTTTAATTCTTTCCAATAAATCCCATTTGAATTCAATAGTCTTCATCATAAAAGAGCCAGCACAAGAAGTATCAAGCATGGTGCGATTGTTACCAGAAAGCCGAGTATAAAAATTTTGAATAATCATTTCTCCTGAGAGCTCATGATTGGGGCATGAATATAACATTGATTTAAGCCTGCCCCAAGCTTGAGCGATGCTTTCTCCTTCGCGAGGCCAAAAATTATATATATAATTGCGATCACAATGAACAAGATGCATAGGATAAAACTTCTGATGAAATTCCAATTTCAATCGTTTGTAATTCCAAGACCTCATATCATCACATAGCTTATACCATGTCGATGCATCTCCCCTCAAAGATAAAGGGAAGACCTTCTTCTTAACAACATCTCCGGGTACACATGCAAGCTTAAATAATCCACAAACTTTATCCACATATATCAGATGTTCATCAGGATGTTTTGTTCCATCTCCTAGAAAAGGATTAGCTGGCAGTTTTTCTAACATACCCGAAGGAACTTCAAAGAAAGTATTGTCATTTTCATTTTCATTTTCAGTAGGTTTAGTAGGTTGAGGAGCAACTCTTTGCTCTACTGGTCGGGGTGAAGATACCCCGAACAAGCCCCTCAGAGGATTACTTTCCATAGTAACAAGTGACAGTAAATTTCAGCACACTATATAAATTTTTCCTTACCAAATTCCACCTACCAAATGCGCTTCACTCCCCGGAAACGGCGCCAGAAAAGAGTCTTGATGACCCACAAGTATAGGGGATCTATTGTAGTCCTTTCGATAAGTAAGAGTGTCGAACCCAACGAGGAGCAGAAGGAAATGATAAGCGGTTTCCAGCAAGGTATTCTCTGCAAGTACTGAAATAAGTGGTAACAGATAGTTTTGTGATAAGATAATTTGTAATGAGCAACAAGTAACAAAAGTAAATAAGGTGCAGCAAGGTGGTCCAATCCTTTTTTAGCAAAGGACAAGTCTGGACAAACTCTTATATGATGTAAAGCGCTCCAGAGGACACATGGGAATATCGTCAAGCTAGTTTTCATCACGCTCATATGATGCGCGTTTGGTACTTTGATAATTTGCTATGTGGGTGGACCGGTGCTTGGGTACTGTCCTTACTTGGACAAGCATCCCACTTATGATTAACCTCTATTGCAAGCATCCGCAACTACAACAAAAGTATTAAGGTAAACCTAACCATAGCATGAAACATATGGATCCAAATCAGCCCCTTACGAAGCAATTCATAAACTAGGGTTTAAGATTCTGTCACTCTAGCAACCCATCATCTACTTATTACTTCCCACTGCCTTCCTCTAGGCCCAAATAATGGTGAAGTGTCATGTAGTCGACGTTCACATAACACCACTAGAGGAGAGACAACATACATATCATCAAAATATCGAACGAATACCAAATTCACTTGACTACTTATAGCAAGGCTTCTCCCATGTCCTCAGGAACAAAAGTAACTACTCACAAAGCATAAACATGTTCATAATCAGAGGGGTATTAATATGCATATAGGATCTGAACATATGATCTTCCACCAATTAAACCAACTAGCATCAACTACAAGGAGTAATTAACACTACTAGCAACCTACTAGCACCAATCCCGGACTTGGAGACAAGAATTGGATACAAGAGATGAACTAGGGTTTTGAGATGAGATGGTGTTGATGAAGATGTTGATGGAGATTGCCCTCTCCCGATGAGAGGAGCATTGGTGATGATGATGGCGATGATTTCCCCCTCCGGGAGGGAAGTTTCCCCGGCAGAACAGCTCCGCCAGAGCCCTAGATTGGTACCGCCAAGGTTCCGCCTCGTGGCGGCGGAGTTTTGTCCGAGAAGATGGCTTATGATTTTTTCCCATTGAAAGAGTTCATATAGCAGAAGATGGCCACCGGAGGGCCACCAGGGGGCCCACGAGGTAGGGGGCGTGCCGAGAGGGGTAGGGCGCGCCCCCACCCTCGTGGGCAGGGTGTGGCCCCCCTTGTGAAGTTCTTGAGCTCAGTATTTTTTATATACTTGGAAAACACCTTCCATGAAGTTTCAGGACTTCTGGAGCTGTGCAGAATAGGTCTCTAATATTTGCTCCTATTCCAGCCCAGAATCCCAGCTGCCGACATTCTCCCTCTTTATGTAAACCTTGTGAAATAAGAGAGAATAGGCATAAGTATTGTGACATAATGTGTAATAACAGTCTATAGTGCAATAAATATCAATATAAAAGTATGATACAAAATGGACGTATCACTGACTGACCTCGCTGAAACCTTTGCCAACCCGAGAAGATATGATATCAAGCTTAACCCATCAAAGTGTACATTCAGAGTTCCAGGTGGAAAGTTACTCGGTTTCCTCATTTTCCAAACATGGGATCAATGCTAACCCAGAGAAAGTTGGCGCAATACTCCGAATGAAAAGCCCTGTGCGCATACACGACATTCAGAAGCTTACTGGTTGTTTGGCCGCCTTGAGTCGATTCATCTCTCGTCTCGATGAAAAGGCATTGCCTCTTTACCGATTTATGAAGAAATCTGATAAGTTCGAGTGGACTCCTGAAGCTGACGCAGCGTTCACAGAGCTCAAAACCCTGCTTTCCACCCAGCCGGTGCTCGCTACTCCAATCAGCAAAGAGCCTTTACTTCTTTATATTGTAGCCACTGGACAAGTTGTCAGTACAATACTCACGGTCGAGCGAGAAGAAGAAGGTAAAGCCTATAAGGTTCAACACCCAGTGTACTATATCTTCAAGTCTTAACTCCGTCCAAGCAGAGATATCCGCATTATCATAAGCTTGTCTATGGAATTTACTTGACTTCGAAGAAGGTTGCACACTATTTCTTAGGTCACTCTATCACAATCGTCAGTGATGCTCCATTGTCAGAAATTTTGAACAACAGAGACGCAACTGGTCGAGTGGCAAAATGGGCGATTGAACTCCTTCCATTGGATATCAAGTTTGAGGCAAAGAAAGCAATCAAGTCCCAGGCAATAGCAGATTTCCTCGTCAAGTGGATTGAACAACAGCAACCGACTCAAGTCCACTCAGAACATTGGACTATGTTTTTTTATGGATCCAAGATGTTGAATGGTTCTGGCGCTGGAGTAGTTCTGGTATCCCCATGAGGTGACAAGCTCAGTTATGTCCTTTAGATTCACTTTGATTCCTCCAACAATGAAGCTGAATACTAAGCACTTCTGTATGGGTTGCGAATGGCCATTTCACTTGGTGTCCGTCGCCTAATGGTCTACGGTGACTCAGATTTGGTGGTCAATCAAGTGATGAAGGAGTGGGACGTCAGAAGCCTAGCTATGACTGGTTATTGCAATGCAGTAAGAAAGATGGAAAAGAAGTTTGAAGGGCTAGAGCTCCACCACATTCCCCGACTGAAGAACCAGGCAGCGGATGACCTGGCAAAAATAGGTTCCAAGCGGGAGCCCATTCCCAGCAATGTGTTTTTGGAGCATCTTAACACACCATCAGTTCAAGAGGATCCCTTCATAGAAGAGCCCCCGCAACCTAAGAGTTCTACTGATCTGACTGAAGTTGAAATCCCAGCCATGGTCGACCTAATCATGGAAGTTTTGGTCGTCATTCCTGACTGGATAGTGCTGTATATCGCATATATTCTCAGGAAAGAACTAACAAAAGATAAAGATGAAGCACGACAGATTGTCCGTCGATCTAAAGCCTTCATTGTGATAAGTGGTCGACTGTACAGGGAAAGTGTGACTGGAGTTGCCCAGCGATGCATTACCCCAGAGGAGGGTCGAATGATTCTTAATGATATCCACTCGGGGACCTGTGGTCACCATGCGTCCTCTCGGATAATCATGGCCAAAGCATACCGAGCAGGTTTTTACTGGCCGCGAGCAAATGAAATGGCAAAGGAAATAGTCGACAAGTGTCAGGGCTGCCAGTTCTACTCCAACATGTCTCACAAGCCCGCTTCAGCCTTGAAGACCATCCCACTCTTCTGGCCATTTGCTGTTTGGGGATTGGATATGCTTGGACCCTTGAGGATTGGCAGAAGTGGTTTCACCCACTTGCTTGTTGCAGTCGACAAGTTCACTAAATGGATTGAAGCCAAACCCATCAAGAATCTCAATTCGAGAACTGCCATCAGTTTCATCAGAGAGTTAACATTCAGATATGGAGTCCCGCATAGCATCATCACGGATAATGGTTCGAACTTTGATTCAGATGAATTCAGAGCTTTCTGCGCTTCCTAGGGCACCTGGGTCGACTACGCTTCAGTCGCTCACCCTTAGTCGAATGGACAAGCAGAAAGAGCAAATGGTTTGATCTTACAAGGGTTGAAGCCTAGATTGATGCGAGACCTCAAACATGCGGCTGCTACCTGGGTAGATGAGTTACCATCAGTACTGTGGGGTCTGAGAACAACGCCAAATCGGTCGACTGGCCGGACTCCCTTATTCCTGGTTTATGGAGCCGAGGCCGTGCTGCCGACTGATTTACTCCATAATGCCCCGCGAGTGGAGCTCTTCTCAGGGCAGAAGCTGAACAAGCCCGTCAAGATGCTGTTGATCTTTTATAAGAAGAGAGAGAGATGGCCCTGATCAGGTCGACCATCTATCAGTAAGACCTTCGTCGATTCCATGATAGGAACGTAAGAGGTTGAGCATTTCAGAAGGGAGACCTGGTTTTTCGAGTGGATCAGCAACGTCCACACAAGGTTGCTCCTGGCTGGGAGGGCCCCTTCATCATCACCAAAGTGCTCCACAACGGTGCATATCACCTGTACGATGTGGAACACAAGAAAGACGAGCCGCGTGCCTAGAACGCGGATCTCCTCCGCCATTTTAACACTTAAGCATTCAGACTATCAAGATGTAATAAGAAGTACCTTTCAGTTTGTTTATCAAAGACATGGTTTTGCAGTCTCCTAAATGATTATTATTACTTATGCATGTGTCCAAAATCCCCTAGTGGGTGTCTTAGCCGCGAATCCGATTCGCCTAAGTTTCAAAAAACAAAATCCTACCGAGCGGGGAGCAATCCTCTCACTCGGGGGGTTAGCTGTGAATCCGATTCGTCTAAGTTTAAAAAATCCTACCGAGTGGAGAGCAATCCTCCCACTCAGGGGGCTTAGCTGCAGTCTGATACGTCTCCGTCGTATCTACTTTTCCAAACACTTTTGCCCTTGTTTTGGACTCTAACTTGCATGATTTGAATGGAACTAACCCGGACTGACGTTGTTTTCAGCAGAATTGCCATGGTGTTATTTATGTGCAGAAACAAAAGTTCTCGGAATGACCTGAAACTTCACGAAACATCTTTTTGGAAATAATAAAAAATCCTTGCAAAAGATGAAGACCAGAGGGCCCACACCCTAGCCACGAGGGTGGGGGCGCGCCTGCCCCCCTAGGGCGCGCCCCTACCTCGTGGGCCCCCTGGAGCTCGTCCGACCTCAACTCCAAATCTACATATTTGCTTTCAGGGAGAAAAAAGTCAGAGAGAAGGATTCATCGCGTTTTACGATACGGAGCCACTGCCAAGCCCTAAAACCTCTCGTGAGGGATGATCTGGAGTCCGTTCGGGGCTCCGAAGAGGGGAATCCGTCGCCATCGTCATCATCAACCATCCTCCATCACCAATTTTATGATGCTCACCGCCGTGCATGAGTAATTCCATCGTAGGCTTGCTGGACGGTGATGTGTTGGATGAGATTTATCATGTAATTGAGTTAGTTTTGTTAGGGTTTGATCCCTAGTATCCACTATGTTCTGAGATTGATGTTGTTATGACTTTGCTATGCTTAATGCTTGTCAATAGGGCCCGAGTGCCATGATTTCAGATCTGAACCTATTATGTTTTCATCAATATATGAGAGTTCTTGATCCTATCTTGCAAGTCTATAGTCACCTATTATGTGTTATGATCCGTTAACCCTGAAGTGACAATAATGGGGATACTTACCGGTGATTACCGTAGTTTGAGGAGTTCATGTATTCACTATGTGTTAATGCTTTGGTCCGGTACTCTATTAAAAGGAGGCCTTAATATCCCTTAGTTTCCATTAGGACCCCGCTGCCATGGGAGGGTACGACAAAACATGTCATGCAAGTTCTTTTCCATAAGCACGTATGACTATATTCGGAATACATGCCTACATTACATTGATGGATTGGAGCTAGTTTTGTGTCACCCTAGGTTATGATTGTTACATGATGAACCGCATCCGGCATAATTCTCTATCACCGATCCATTGCCTACGAGCTTTCCATATATTGTTCTTCACTTATTTACTTTTTCATTGCTATTGTTACAACCACTACAAAATACCAAAAACATTACTTTTGCTACTGTTACCCTTTGCTATCGTTACCACTACTATCATATTACTTTGCTACTAAACACTTTGCTGCAGATATTAAGTTTCCAGGTGTGGTTGAATTGACAACTCAGCTGCTAATACTTGATAATATTCTTTGGCTCCCCTTGTGTCGAATCAATAAATTTGGGTTGAATACTCTACCCTCGAAAACTATTGCGATCCCTTATACTTGTGGGTTATCAAGAATATTTTCTGGCACCGTTGCCGAGGAGCATAGATCTATTCTTTGAGTCACTTGGGATTTATATCTGCTTATCATTATGAAGAACTTGAGAGATCCAAAAACCAAGATTTATCCCTCAACTACGAGGGAAGGTAAGGAACTGCCATCTAGCTCTGCACTTGATTCACCTTCTGTTTTGAGTAAGCTTGCGACACCTAAACCTGCTTCTGCTATTCGTTCTGATATGTCGCATATTTTAAGTGCGTTATATCGACTAGAGGGGGGGTGAATAGGCGATTTTTATGAAAGTCTTCAAAACATGGAAGTTTCGAAGACAAACGATAGAATTAAACCTATAACCATGCAGCGGAAGGTAGACTACACTAGGCAAAACATAGTCAAGTATTCAATGAAGTGAAACCACAATGACTAATAGCAGCTAGGCAGTAAAGATCAGGTAGGAAGATATTGTGAAGCCAATCAGAACAAGCAGTCACTCAGTGAAGACAAAAGATAATGCAATCATACAATGACTTCACAAGGACCAACAGTAAGTAAAGGGAAGGGAAGGATGAAACTAGTGAGGTTGGTGAAGACAAAGATTTGGTAGACCAGTTCCAACTGCTGTGACAGTTGTATGTCTGGTTAGGGCGGCTAGGTATTTAAACCTAAGGACACACAGTCCCGGACACCCAGTCCTGAACATGCAGCTCAGGACACTTAGTCCTCACCATATCCCCCTTGAGCTAAGGTCACACAGACCTCGCCCAATCACTCTGGTAAGTCTTCAAGGTAGACTTCCAAACCTTCACAGACTTCGTTCACCGGCGATCCACAATGACTCTTGGATGCTCAGAACGCGATGCCTAACCGGCTGGAGGATTCATAGTCCTCAATTGTAATAAGTCTTCAGATCACACAGACAGGAATACTTAAGTGATGCCTAACACTCTTTGGCTCTGGGTGTTTAGGGCTTTATCCTTGCAAGGAATTCTCTCTCAAAGGCTTCGAGGTGGGTTGCTCTCAAACTACAAAAGACGTACTCTAACTCTGAGCAGCCAACCGTTTACGGTTGTAGGGGGTGGGCTATTTATAGCCACTAGGCAACCCGACCTGATTTGTCCGAAATGACCCTTGGTCCCTAAGGAACTGACACGTGTTCCAATGGTCAGATTTCAAACACACACGGCAACTTTACTTGGGCTACAAGCAAAGCTGACTTATCCAACTCTGGACAAGATTTGCTCTCATAGTCTTCACTCGAAGACATAGGATTTTGGTTAAGCATCACTTCAGTCATTCTGACTGGTTCACTTGGACCCCACTTAACAGTACGATGGTTCCTACGACTCAACAAAGAAGAAAAAGAATGACGAAACAACTAAGTCTTCGCGCTCCATAGTCTTCATGCGATGTCTTCTCTTGTCATAGTCTTCAATGTGAATGTCTTAACCTACCACCTTTGACTTCAATGTCTTCATTCATTTTTAGGGGTCATCTCTGGTAGGAAAACCGAATCAATGAGGGACTTCTACCTATGTTATCCTGCAATTCTCACAAACACATTAGTCCCTCAACCAGGTTTGTCGTCAATACTCCAAAACCAACTAGGGGTGGCACTAGATGCACTTACGATCTCCCCCTTTTGGTGATTGATGACAAATTGGTTGAAGTTTTCAATGGGGAATAAAATATGTGAAATTGTAAAGGATAGGGTATTGTCTTCATAAGTTGCAAGGGCTCCCCCTGAAGATGTGCATATAAGTAATTTGCTTTTGGAATGCAAATGCACATGGCAGGTTGTACTTGTGGAGATCCTCTTCAACTTATGATGACAAGTCATTATGAAGGATATGATGTAACGAAGATAATGACATGCATAATGAAAAATGGACGTCTGCAACATGATCTAAGCGTGGAATTTATTGCTGCACATGCGGAATTTATCATTGCATCACAGAATAGCAAATAAGTAGCAGACGACCATCGAGTTTAAGTGTTACAACTCAAAGAACCAAATGTATCGAAAATGAGAGTTGTAAGCACTTGGCAAAAGTAGCAAAAGGTAAATTAACCACCCATATGGACTCGCTTGAAGACTATCAACTCATATGCTTCTCCCCCTTTTGCTAGTGAGGACCAAAAAGGTTTGAAGACATAGAGCGCCTACTCGTTCCATGAGGTGCAGGCGAAGCAGCAGGGTCGTCGTTGAGATCCGGTGGTGCAGAGGAACTTGGTGCAGTGTCGACACGCACTGAAGTTGGAGGAGGTGAAGTTGCATCATCTTGGTCATCGATGACTCTGGCATTTACGGTCGTAGCTGAGGACGAGTATTCAGAGTCTTCAAGTGAGGGAGTCCGACGCAAGTGAGCATTTCTGGGAGGAGTTGAGTCAAACTTGAAGCGTTCGGTGAAGCCATCGTCATGCAGATCAGCTTCAGCACTGAGTAGGGTCAAACTCTTCCACGACCTTCGACAGGTTTCATGAGTGACAAAGGCAGTCTTGGTGGCAAGATTGTGAATGCGGTTGACATCCACCAAGAGGCTTTGCATCTGATGCTTAAGCCAGTCTTGATGTTTGTCCTGTGTCTGATGCAGCGCGACGAGAAGCTCTCGGTCCTTGAGGACACGAGATCGTCTTTGAGGTCTTTGCACAATGGTGCTACCAGTGGCATCAGTTTGAGCACGAGGGGCACGTGTGTTTCCAGCAAGGGGATAAACACGAGACACTGCTGGAATTCCTTCAATGGGCTGGGTGAAGCTTTGGTGATCAGCATTGTGAAGATAAATGGGATCCTTAGCAGGCTCTGGGTAAATGGCTTCAACTGACAGATCAACCTCGGGCAAGAATATAAGATGATTGCGTGCAGACGGCTGATAGTTGAAGGCTGAGTGACGCTTGATCAGACGCATGACCCATGGAGCATAGAATTTCAACCCAAAGATGTCAGAGCCAGACGCAGCCAACTGCCTGATGAAGAAGTCTTGAGCATTGAAGCTGATGCCATTGAAGATATAGAAAACCAAAGTCTTCATTGCTCCTTCAAGCTTCGTTGCAGATGAGTGTCCTTTGACAGGCCATAGAGTCTTCCTGATGATGTGGTAAATGGTGCGAGGCAAGTACTCTAGGTCTTCAACAAAGAACTCAGATGGGTATTCAGCGTCATGAGGCAGAGGCTTCATCATGCTCAACATTTGACTCATGTTGGGTTCTGGCTTCTGAAAGATGCTTTCCAAGGCATTTTGATGTTGTTGACAACCTGGTTCATAGTATTCACCAGGAGTGTGCAGGCCTGTGAGCTCAATGATATCAAGAGCTTTAACTTCATGATGGACATTGCCTATCATCCACTCAAGGACCCAAGTCTTCGGATCCCTGTTGTAGCCTCGAATATGAAGAGTGGCATAGAATTGAAGCAGCAATTCTTCGTTCCAGTGCTCCTTGTCAGTGATGAACTGCAACAGACCAACGTCTCTAAAATAGTCCAGTGCTTCTTCGAGGTAGGGCAGACCAGCTATAGCTTCAGAGTCGAGGCGCATATGTGGAAATATGCGCCCTTGATTGTATAGGACACAGGAATAGTAGTTGCACTGCTGATAGCTCCAGAACCGATCTGAGGAAATGTGCGGTCTTGTATAGGGGTTCTTGGAGCTATTGAAGAAGGTATTATGTGCCACAAAGCCATTCGCATTGAAGACCCCAGGTGAAGTGGTAGTGCCTGGGAATCGTGGAAGTCTTGGCTTGGGCTTTTGGACTTGAGGCATGTGCTTGATACGTCTCCAACGTATCTATAATTTTTGATTGCTCCATGCTACTTTATCTACTATTTTGGACTATATTGGGCTTTATTTTCCACTTTTATATTATTTTTGGGACGAACCTATTAACCGGAGGCCTAGCCCAGAATTGCTGTTTTTTTGCCTATTTCAATATTTCGAGGAAACGGAATATCAAATGGAGTCCAAACGGAATGAAACCTTCGGGAACGTGATCTTCTCACCAAACGTGATCCAGGAGACTTGGACCCTACTCCAAGAAGTTTCCGGGGAGGTCACGAGGGTGGAGGGCGCGCCACCTGCCTCGTGGGCCCCTCGGAGCTCCATCGGCGTGCTCCTTCCTCCTATATATACCTACGTACCCCCGTTAGACCAGAGACGGAGCCAGAAACCTAATTCCACCGCTGCAACTTCCTGTATCCACGAGATCCCATCTTGGGGCCTGTTCTGGAGCTCCGCCGGAGAGGGCATCCATCACGGAGGGCTTCTACATCAACACCATAGCCCTTTCAATGAAGTGTGAGTAGTTTACTTCAGACCTTCGGGTCCATAGCTAGTAGCTAGATGGCTTCTTCTCTCTTTTTGGATCTCAATACAATGTTCTCCTCCTCTCTCGTGGAGATCTATTCGATGTAATCTTCTTTTTGCGGTGTGTTTGTTGAGACCGATGAATTGTGGGTTTATGATCCAACTTATCTATGAATAATATTTGAATCTTCTCTGAATTCTTTTATGTATGATTGAGTTATCTTTGCAAGTCTCTTCGAATTATCCATTTGGTTTGGCCAACTAGATTGGTAGTTCTTGCAATGGGAGAAGTGCTTAGCTTTGGGTTCAATCTTGCGGTGTCCTAACTCAGTGACGGAAAGAGTTGCAAGGCACGTATTGTATTGTTGCCATCGAGGACAACAAGATGGGATATTTATCATATTGCATGAATTTATTCCTCTACATCATGTCATCTTGCTTAAGGCGTTACTCTGTTTTTAACTTAATACTCTAGATGCATGCTGGATAGCGGTCGATGAGTGGAGTAATAGTAGTAGATGCAGGCAGGAGTCGGTCTACTTGTCACGGACGTGATGCCTATATACATGATCATACCTAGATAACCTCATAACTATGCTCAATTCTATTAATTGCTCAACAGTAATTTGTTCACCCACCGTAGAATATCTATGCTCATGAGAGAAGCCACTAGTGAAACCTATGGTCCCCGGGTCTATTCTCATCATATCAATCTCCATTACTTTATTTTACTTGTTTTGCTTTTACGTTTTACTTTGCATCTTTATACCAAAAATACCAAAAATATTATCTCTATCATATCTCACTCTCGTAAGTGACTGTGAAGGGATTGACAACCCCTAAGCGTTGGTTGCGAGTTGCTACCGTTTTGTGCAGGTACGAGGGACTTGCGCGTGACCTCCTACTGGATTGATACCTTGGTTCTCAAAAACTGAGGGAAATACTTACGCTACTGTGCTGCATCACCCCCTCCTCTTCGGGCAAAACCAACGCTAGCTCGAGACGTAGCAGTGCTCAACGTGGTACTCAAATTGTGGACCAGCAGCAAGCGGAGGAGTCAGAATGGGCCATCGAACCATAACTGGCTTACCACAATCAAATGCCAGCTCCATTGTGTGAGGTCTTGAAGGGGAACAGGGGCATTGGCACTGTCGTCATGGGCTTCAGGGGCCACATGTGCTTCAGGTACTTGGACCTCAGGTGCTGCAGCATTGACTTCAGGTGGTGCAGCATTGACTTCTGGTGCCTCATTGGCTTCTGGCGCCTCATTGGCTTCAGCCATGACAACGTCATTGGCGTCAGCGGCGATATTGGTGGCCACCTCAGGGTTGTTGACCTCCACTTCAGAAGCTAGAGGGTCGGTCACGTTCTCCTCGAGAACAACATCTTGGTGAGACGGGGGTGTAGCAACTCTTGAAACTCTTGGGGCTTCTTATTAATCTTCTTCCTCATCGGCTGATGCAGCCGGAACATCTTCAGCCATTTTAGCTTCGGATTCAGACACGTGCACTGTGGGAGTGACTTGGGGCCTTGGTCCTTTGCGAAGCCTCGTAATGCGGGCGACGCTTGTGGAGATGGAGTGTGCTGGGCCTCAAAGTCATCAGCATCTTGCACAGATGGGGTAGCTTGTGGTTGGGGAGATCTTGGAGTGTCTTGTCTCTATGGGTGATCAGCCCACGATGCATCCTGAGCAGTTGGCGTCAGAGGACGACCAATGCTGATGAGTTCGCTGTGCGTAAGCACAGGCGATGATACCAATTGGTGCTCGATCTGAGGAAGAACTACATCATCTTCAACATTGTCATGGTGACCAATGTCTTCAGCAGCGGTGGGATCAACTGCTGGAATGTCTTCAGCTTCATGAGCCTTTGTGGAAGCAGGCTCATGAACAATCAGTTGGCCCTCGTGGTGTTCAGATGCAGGGCGAACCATTGAGATAGGTTCAACAACTAAGGGCTCTGTGGGAGCAGCACGATCCTTCTTGGTTTTGCGCTTCTTCTTAGAGGGAGCGACATCAGAAGCTTCAGGATTTTTCCTTTTTCTGTCTTCAGCCTCAGTAGTCCTCGTCTTCTTTAGTTCTGAAGCGGCTGACCTGACCTTTGGCTTCGAGCCAGTCATGCTTCTTGGGAAGACTATGCGTGGCTCTTCCTGCCTTGAAGGTGCAGATTGGTCAGTTGATGGCTTCTTCTTCTTTGCAGCCATTCTTGGGTCGATGCCAGGACGACCAAGAGCCATGCGCTTCTCAGCTTCATTGTAGGCTTGCACGCACTTGTCAGCCAGACTCTTCATGTGCTCACGAGACCCTTTAGCTTCTTCACGTTTCTTGAGAAAGGCTTCCTTGAGCTCGTGCAGCATAATCTTGAAATTTTTCACATCTTCCACGCTGAGCTTGGCCATGTGCTTCTTGAAATGAGCTTTCTCATAGTCGATCTTTTGCTTCAGTTCAACGATGCGCTGAGCAAGAGCTAGCTCAGAAGCAATGGCGCGAGTGAAGGCGACACTGAGGCCAATTGGAAGTTGCAGATCTTCAAAGCTGAGATTGGGCGTGTCAAACCACTCATCAATGAAGTTGTGGATGATTGCCACGTCAAAGAGAGGCAAATCATTGAAGATTTCTGCTTCTTCCTTGCTCTTAATCAGTTGCTCAAGAGCGTCATCTGCAAGATCTTCATTGCTGGACAGATCAATGGCGTCGTTGCGCAGAATAGCAGCAGCAGTCAGTTCTTGGCTGGTGGGTTGCAAGGGCATCTTTACTCTCGAGGGCTTGGAGATGCGTGAAAAATATTCAGACTGCACACTGCGTTCAGGAGGTGTAGTGGCCAGAGGCTTCACCTATAAGACCTTTGGTGCAGGAGCAGGCTTTGAAGCTTTAGGCTTCCTCAGTTTCTTTGGCTTCGGCGGTGCAGGCGCTTCATCAGATTCAGCATCATCTGCAGGCTCATCCACGACTGTCCCTTGAACCATGATATGGGTGATGAGACCTTCCAGGTTGTAGAAGGGCCCAACAAGATTGGGTTCAGCTTCGCGGGTGCCATCGGCACGGGGAGCAGAAGGACCAGGGTTGAAGTCTAGTCCCAATGACTTCTTGTTTTGCTTAGCCAAATTCTTAGCAAACTAGAAGTTGCGCTTGAACAGATTGTCGTCACGACACCATAGCAATGATGATGGGTCTGCATCCGCAGGCTGTGGTCCATAGACCATACAGGGATAAAAGCCTTGTTCAATGGCTTCATCTCTGGACCTGGGGTGAAGATTTCCATATAGGATGTCTCCCCATGGTCGCTTGATGGCATTTTTCTCAGCATATTCCTGGGTCACAAACTTGTACTTGAACCATTGCTCAGCCTAGTATCTTTGAATCCATTGGATTCGTGTCTTGCGCTGATTGTAATCCTCTTCTGGATCTGTCTTGTACAGCTCTGAGAGGTCATCAGGCAGATCTCTTGATGTTCCCCCTCGACATTGTCTGCCACCCTTCCTTGCTGATTTCTCTGTAGCCATGAACTTCAAACTGAATGGCTTCAACACGTTCAAAGGTTTCAAAGGCTTCCGCTTGCTGGTCAAACAGGAACTGGCTTCGGGAGAATTTATATGATTCTGTAAGAATTCTGCAAATGAATGCAGACTATGAGAACCAAGGGATTCTCCCACGGACATGTACCTGTGACAGCATTAAGGTGCGAGGGAAGGGGAAGAGGTCATATGCATTCTCAGAAGATTTTGAAGATAAATCAGTTTAGAAGACATTGACCTCATAGTGCGAAGACATTCACTCATAGATAGAGAGTTGGTTCCAGATTTGTACGAATCCACGAATAAGTACAAGTGAGGAATCTAACTACTTTGTGAAGCATAAGTGAACATGCTAGGCATATTATGAGATGCAGTATGAAATAGATCCAACTTGTGTGAACAGAAACTGCTTATGGTAGAAAGAGATGAATCTATAGGATCAAAGGGGCCGTAAAAAGAAAGTTTTATTTACCACACAAAGATTTGCTAGACGGAGTGTGAGAGGAGGCCGAGCAGTTCGATTATCTGTGCTCTAACTTGGCGACGGAGGACACCTACGGCGACGACGGAGAAGACGATGTCTGCGGCCGGCGTGAAGACGGCGTCGGTGAGGTCATGGCAGCTAAGCGCTTCATCGCCGGCGTCATCGAGGGCTAGCGGTGGCGCTAGGGTTTGTGCGAGAGTGGAAGAAAGGATAATGACTATGGTGAGGCGTGTATTTATAGGGACAGGGACGACACAGTGTTATTACACAGGTGCCCCTGGCGATTCACATCTGAAGGGCATGTGGCTATCATGCAACATATCGGAGGTTGTTCCATGTTCCCACGCATGCCTGGATTGTCGGGTGGTCGTTCCCACTTCTCTGGGTTTCAGGTGAAAGGATTTAGCATTGAAAACAGACTTAATGTTTGTCTTTGTATCTTCTGCTGATAAGGACGCAGAGAAGATATTCGACAGTTTCAATAGAATGCATATGATTTGGAGAGATAGAGTTTGAGATAGAAAGCATAGAGAGGTTAGGGTCCGATCACATTCACTTAGTTCAAAAGATTCAACAAGAAGACATAGCTATAAGTGAATGCTGTAGATGACAGAACACTAGTGTGTGTGTGTCTATATATATATATATATATATATATATAGAAAAATGGTTGTGTACTCCTGAGAGTACGTACTCCCGCTTCTCATATACCACATAAATGAATCTTTTATACCACTTTATTATTTTTAATATACTTCATTATTAATTATTAGATACCCCAAAATGAGTTCCATGAAAAAATTCATGTGAGTCTACATATTTTTAAATGTTTACGTATATACTGATGTGTTTGTACGTGAAAAGGGTATATTACAAAAAGTACATCGCAGATGATATTTTTTCAACAAACTCGTATTGGGGTATCTTAGAATATTTAATAAAGTATATTGAAAATAATAAAGAGGTATAAGTAATGCGTATATGAGGTATATTGAGAATGGGAGTACATACTCCCAGAAGTACAGAAGAGGAGTCATATATGAAGACAATCATAGTGAAGATAATCATGAAGACAAGTTGAGATTGAAGCCAAACCAAATGTGAAGACATACCAAACGTAACGCCATGAGTGGAACACTTCAAACAGAAAAATTTGGTGGTGGCGTTACCCACCGTATAGGAAGTATTAGACGCAGACATGGCGCACAATTATCGTGGCGCTCCGAAGTCAAATTCCACATTAATGTATTCACACTTAGAATGTAAGTCTTAATTGATTGAACATATACTTTACTTCGTGTGTTGCACATCTAAGTCATCAATATGCACAAGTGTTAGGATGTGTGCCTGATCACAGGACATTTGAGGATTTCAAGATATTTAGCTTACACCGTAACTTGCAAAACCTCTTCTCATCCAAGGGCTTGGTGAAGATATCTGCCAATTGCTCTTCAGTGTTGACGTGTATGACATCAATATCTTCCTTCACAACATGATCTCTGAGAAAATGATGACGAATTTTAATATGCTTTGTCTTCGAGTGCTGAACTGGGTTGCTGGCAATCTTGATGGCGCTTTCGTTGTCGCAATAGAGTGGCACTTGCTTCAGATGAACGCCATAGTCTTTTGAGTGTTTGCTTCATCCATAGAAGCTGAGCGCAGCAAGATCCAGCAGCAATGTATTCAGATTCAGCAGTGGAGAGAGATACACAATTCTGCTTCTTTGAAGACCAACATACAAGTGATCGTCCCAGAAAATGACATGTGCCTGATGTAGACTTGCGATCCACCTTGTCACCAGCATAATCAGCATCCGAGAATCCAACCAGATCAAACTCTGAGCCCTTTGGATACCATAATCCTAATGTTGGGGTGTAAGCTAAATATCGAAGAATTCGCTTCACAGCTAAGTGATGCGATTCCTTTGGTGCCGCTTGGAATCGAGCACACATGCAAACACTAAGCATAATATCTGGCCTAGATGCACATAGATAAAGTAAAGAACCAATCATGGAGCGGTATACCTTTTGATCGAACTCTTTACCATTGTCGTCGGGACCCAGATGATGTTGGCTGGCATTGGCGTCGTGAAGCCTTTGTAGTCTTGCATCCCAAATTTCTTCAGGCAATCTTTGAGGTACTTCTCTTGAGATATGAAGATTCCGTTGCGTTGCTGACTTATTTGAAGACCAAGGAAGAATTTCAGCTCACCCATCATGGACATCTGATATTGCTCTTGCATCATATATCCAAACTCTTCACTGTATTTCTGATTGGTGCAGCCAAAGATAATGTCATCCGCATATATTTGGCACACAGACAGTTCACCATCATATGTCTTCGTGAAGAGAGTGGGGTCAAGGGAACCAGGTTTGAAGCCTTTGCTCTTTAGGAAGTCTTTGAGTGTGTCATACCAAGCCCGAGGGGCTTGTTTGAGGCCATACAGTGCCTTGTTGAGCTTGTACACCATGTCAGGATGTTTTGGATCTTCAAAGCCAGGTGGTTGTGCAACATACACTTCTTCAATCTTGCCATTGAGAAAACCGCTCTTCACATCCATTTGATACAGAAGAATGTTACGATGATTTGCATAGGCCAGCAGTATGCGTATGGCTTCAAGTCTAGCCATAGGAGCAAATGTTTCATCGAAGTCAATCCCTTCAACTTGAATGTACCCTTGAGCAACGAGACAAGCTTTGTTTCTGACAACTTGACCATTCTCATCTTGCTTGTTGCAATATATCCATTTGGTGCCTATTATATTGTGCTTGTGAGGATCAGGACGCTTAACCAGTTCCCATACATTATTCAGCTCAAACTGTTGAAGCTCTTCTTGCATAGCTTGAATCCATTCAGGTTCCATGAAGGCTTCTTCAACTTTCTTGGGTTCAGATATTGAGATGAATGCGAAGTGCCCACAGAAATTTGCTAGCTGTGTTGCCTTTGAACGAGTGAGTGGACCTGGTGCATTGATGCTATCAATTATTCTCTCAATTTGTACTTCATTTGCAACATGAGGATGTACCGGACGAAGATTTTGCTCTTGCTAATCATTGTCATCGTTAGAAGGATTGTCTTCAGGCTGAGCATTGTCTTCAGTTTGATCAGGTGCGGAGATGATAAGTTCCTCTTCAGGCTGAGATTCAGATGGTATGATTTCTCCAGTTCCCATAAGTTTGATTGATTCACTGGATGGAACTTCATCTAGTACGTTTGGCAGGTGCTCTCTTTGTGAGCCGTTAGTCTCATCGAACCGCACATCCACTGTTTCAACCACTTTATAGTGAAAAAGGTTGAAGAATCTGTAGGAGTGCGAATCCTTTCCATATCCAAGCATAAAACCTTCATGTGCTTTTGGTGCAAATTTTGAAGTGTGATGTGGATCCTGGATCCAGCACCTGGCACCAAATACTCTGAAGTAACTGACATTTGGCTTCTTGCCAGTAAGGAGCTCATAGGATGTCTTGTTGAGAAGTTTGTGAAGATACACACAGTTGATGATATGGCATGCAGTATCAATGGCTTCAGGCCAGAACTTTCTTGGAGTCTTGTATTCATCAAGCATTGTCCGGGCCATCTCAATGAGTGTTCTGTTCTTGCGTTCCACGACGCCATTCTGCTGCGGTGTGTACGGAGCTGAGAATTCATGTGTAATGCCCAAAGTTTCAAGATAAGTGTCTAGACCAGTGTTCTTGAATTCAGTGCCATTATCACTTCTGATGTGCTTGATCTTGACGCCATAGTTGTTCATGGATCGATTGGCGAAGCGTCTGAAGACATCCTGCACTTCAGTCTTGTAGAGGATTATATGCACCCAGGTATATCTTGAATAATCATCAACAATGACAAAGCCATAGAGACAAGCAGTAGTAGTAAGAGTTGAGTAATGAGTGGGACCGAAAAGGTCCATGTGGAGCAGTTCGAAGGGTTGAGTTGTTGTCATGATTGTCTTTGAGGGATGATTGGCCCTCGTCATCTTTCCTGCTTCACAGGCACCGCATAAGTGATCCTTCTTGAACTTGACGCCCTCGATGCCTATGACATGCTTCTTCCTTGCAAGGGTGTGGAGGTTCCTCATGCCAGCATGCCCTAGCCTCCGATGCCAGAGCCAGCATTCAGAAGCTTTTGCTAGAAGACATACGGCAAGTTGTGGTCCTGCTGAGAAATCTACCACGTACAAATCATCTTTCCAATACCCTTCAAACACTAGAGACTTGTCAGATTCCATTAGAACAAGGCAACGATATTTTCCAAACATTACAATCATGTTTAAATCGCAAAGCATTGAGACAGACATTAAGTTGAAACCAAGGGATTCAACAAGCATGACTTTATCCATGTGTTGATCCTTTGAGATTGCAACTCTACCTAGACCCAATACCTTGCTTTTACCAGTGTCAGCAAATGTGATGTGACTTTTGTCAGATGGATGTAAGGTTGAGTCCATGAGAAGGCTTCGCTTGCTAGTCATGTGATTAGTACACCCACTATCAATAAATCATTCTGAAGCAGCTGGTGTCGTACCCTACAGTGCAGTTAGGGGGATAGGCTTCACGAAGAGAATTGTGAAGCATAAACATTTGACGAGCAAGTGGATTATGAAAGCTTAGATCGAGGTTAGGACTGATAGGGCAAGTGGCAAGCGACTCAGGAACAAAATACATAATAAGACCATTTGGGCATTTGATCTTGCGCCCTACAAGATGTTTAAGGTCCCCAGCAATAGCGTCAGATGATTTTGGTTTTCGGATGGAGACCTTTCCCTGCAAAAGAGAGTTAAGCTTTCTTAGCCACCCACATCTTCAAGGGTGGCTTCGAAGCAATGAGTCTAAGTGCAGCATCTGAGAACTTTGGCTTTGGAGCCCTAGCAAAAAGTCTTGCAGGTGGACAATAGTACTCATAAGAATAAGCAGAATAGTTCTTGGTCTTATGAACATGGCGGTTTGATGAACCGCGCTCATATTCATAGGCCTGAGTATGGCTTCCCTACAAAACATTTGCATTCGTGCGACTCAGGTGAGTCCTCTGTCTATATGAAGCCTTTGGGCCGTATGAAGCCTGTGGTTTGGGGTTTGTCTTCTTCACTTGTGGTGTCATGACGACATTCATAGGAAGATTCTCCAAACACCTTTTCGGCACCCAGACCTTCTTCATAGGTGGCCCATTCCTGCAGTTAGTACCAATATACCTGGCAATCACTTCACCATTCTGATTCTTAAACAGTTTATAGTTTGCATCAAAGGATTCATCAATAACAATGGGATTAGCACAAGTGAAGCCAGATAGGGTGGATGGATCCGCTGAGGGTTCTTTTGCAGCAACCCATGTGGTTTTGGGGTACTGCTCAGGTTTCCAGTAAGAGCCATCAGCATTCATTTTCCTTTCGAACCCAACACCCTCTTTCCTAGGGTTTCGGTTCAGGATCTGCCTTTTGAGGACATCACATAGTGTCTGATGCCCTTTGAGACTTTTGTACATCCCTGTTTCAAGCAATGTCTTCAACCTAGCATTCTCATCAGCAATAGAAGTGGTATCCTCAGCAGAGGGGTTAGTTGCCACATCAACAGTTGAAGATATTGCAATAGTAGCAGTAGTAGAACCTTCAGCAACAGAAGTAGCGTTCTCACGCTCAATGCATTTAAGACATGGTGGTTCAAATCCTTCCTGAGTTGAACTGATCTGTTCAGCATGAAGTGACTCGTTTTCCTTTTGAAGATCTTCATGAGCCGCTCTCAATTTCTCGAGTTCTTGCTTCCTTTGAAGATAATCATAGGAAAGCTTTTCATGAGTTGTTGAGAGCGTTTCACGACGACTTTCAAGTTCCTCATACTTAACATGAAGATTTTTTATGTCTTCAATTAAGGACTGAGATCGAGTCATTTCAGCGTCTAATAGGTCATCGCTTTTGTCTAACAGTTTTTGAATATGTTCCATAGCTTTCTGTTGTTTAGTGGCAAGGGAAGCAAGTTTTGCATAGCTGGGTCCAAATTCATCACTAGATTCATCATCACTGGATTCAGATAGATAGCATTCAGTTACCTTAGCATCTTTTGCCATAAGGCATGATGCAGAAGATGATGATTCTGGTTCGAATGGCATCACTTTGAGAGATTCCTTAAGGTCCTCAAACCAAGGATCATGACGAGTTCGATGACCTTCATAGACCTCAGAGAGACGATCCCAGATAAGCTTCGCATGATCGAGATGCATGATATTCCTAAACTGATTTTGAGATAGACAGGAGCAGATGACGTCCTTCGCCGTGAGGTTGAGAATAGTGTACTTGTGAATGTCGTCAGCTTCCGCCATCTTGCACAGATCGGTCAGACCAATCTCAGTAACGGTCCACAGCTCGCTGTTCATCGCCATGAGGCGCTTCTTCATCATGGCCTTCCACTTGGGATACTCGTGACCGTCAAAGAAGGGGCATGACACAGTCTTCATTCCTGTGGTTGACATAACTAAAACTCCAGGCGGTTAAACCAAAATCACACAGAACAAGGGAGTACTTTGCTCTGATACCAATTGAAAGTGCGTTATATCGACTAGAGGGGGGGTGAATAGGCGATTTTTATGAAAGTCTTCAAAACATGGATGTTTTGAAGGCAAACAATAGAAATAAACCTATTACCATGCAGCGGAAGGTGGACTACACTAGGAAAACCATAGTCAAGTATTCAATGAAGTGAAACCACAATGACTAATAGCAGCTAGGCAGTAAAGATCGGGTAGGAAGATATTGTGAAGCCAATCAGAACAAGCAGTCACTCAGTGAAGACAAAAGATAATGCAATCATACAATGACTTCACAAGGACCAACAGTAAGTAAAGGGAAGGGAAGGATGAAACCAGTGAGGTTGGTGAAGACAAAGATTTGGTAGACCAGTTCCAACTGCTGTGACAGTTGTATGGCTAGTTAGGGCGGCTAGGTATTTAAACCTGAGGACACACGGTCCCGGACACCCAGTCCTGAACATGCAGCTCAGGACACTCAGTCCTCACCATATTCCCCTTGAGCTAAGGTCACACAGACCTCACCCAATCACTCTGGTAAGTCTTCAAGGTAGACTTCCAAACCTTCACAGACTTCGTTCACCGGTGATCCACAATGACTCTTGGATGCTCAGAACGCGACGCCTAACCGGCTGGAGGATTCACAGTCCTCAAGTGTAATAAGTCTTCAGATCACACAGACAGGAAGACTTAAGTGATGCCTAACACTCTTTGGCTCTGGGTGTTTAGGGCTTTATCCTCGCAAGGAATTCTCTCTCAAAGGCTTCGAGGTGGGTTGCTCTCAAACGACAAAAGCCGTACTCTAACTCTGAGCAGCCAACCGTTTATGGTTGTAGGGGGTGGGCTATTTATAGCCACTAGGCAACCCGACCTGATTTTTCCGAAATGACCCTTGGTCACTAAGGAACTGACACATGTTCCAATGGTCAGATTTCAAACACACACGGCAACTTTACTTGGGCTACAAGCAAAGCTGACTTATCCAACTCTGGACAAGATTTGCTCTCATAGTCTTCACTCAAAGACATAGGATTTTGGTTAAGCATCACTTCAGTCATTCTGACTGGTTCACTTGGACCCCACTTAACAGTACGGTGGTTCCTATGACTCAACAAAGAAGAAAAAGAACGACGAAACAACTAAGTCTTCGCGCTCCATAGTCTTCATGCGATGTCTTCTCTTGTCATAGTCTTCAATGTGAATGTCTTCACATACCACCTTTGACTTCAATGTCTTCATTCATTTTTAGGGGTCATCTCTGGTAGGAAAACCGAATCAATGAGGGACTTCTACCTGTGTTATCCTGCAATTCTCACAAACACATTAGTCCCTCAACTAGGTTTGTCGTCAATACTCCAAAACCAACTAGGGGTGGCACTAGATGCACTTACACATGTTATTGATGATGCCACTTCTGCTATGCATGATACTTATGATGAAACTACTTCTGTGCTTGATACTATTGTGCCACTTGGTGAATTTCTTGATGAACAACTTGCTAGGGTTAGAGAGAATGAAAATATTGAATCTGATAATACTGATGAAAGTGATGATGAAGACTCTCCCTCTAATGAATATGAATCACCTGTTATTCCTGAGGGTTATGTTTTTGAAAAAGAAGCTGCTTTAGCTATTTTAGCTTGCAAAGATAGATACGAACTCAGGAGGTTATTAGCTAAATGGAAGCAGCAATCTCTTAATGCTAGAATGAAACCTGACCCTCCTTTTGCTACTTCACGTATCTGTGTTACTGATAAGGATTATGAATTCTCTGTTGATCCTGATATAATTACTTTGGTTGAATCTGATCCTTTTCATGGCTATGAATCTGAAACTGTTGTGGCACATCTTACTAAATTGAATGATATAGCCACCTTGTTCACTAACGATGAGAGAACTCGTTACTTTTATATCCTTAAAATATTCCCGTTCTCATTAAAGGGTGATGCTAAGATATGGTTTAATTCTGTTGATCCTGGTTGTGCGCGTAGTCCCCAAGATATGATTTATTACTTCTCTGCTAAATATTTCCCTGCTCATAAGAAACAAGCTGCTTTGAGGGATATATATATATATATATATATATATATATATATAATTTTGTGCAAATTGAAGAAGAGAGTCTACCACAAGCTTGGGGGAGGCTTCTCCAGTTACTTAATGCTTTGCCTGGTCATCCTCTTAAGAAAAATGAAATACTTGATATCTTTTATAATGGACTAACCGATGCTTTCAGAGATTACCTGGATAGTTGTGCTAGTTCTGTTTTCAGGGAAAGAACATCAGATGAAGCTGAAATTCTATTGAATAATATGTTGACAAATGAAAATAATTGGACACTTCCTGGGCTAATTCCTGAGCCTATTCCTAAAGCAACTCTAAAGAAAAGAGGTGTTCTATTTCTCAGTCCTGAAGATATGTAAGAGGCAAAGAAATCTATGAAAGAAAAAGGTATTAAAGCTTAAGATGTTAAGAATTTACCTCCTATTGAAGAAATACACGGTCTTAATTTACTGCCTGTTGAAGAAACATATGATCTTAATCCATTACCTATTGAAGAAATACATGGTCTTGATAACCCGACACAGGTAGTAAAGGTAAATTCTCTCTATAGATATGATAAAGCTGAAATCCCATTTACTAAGATTGCTAGCCCATGCTTAGATGAGTCTGATAAATTTATGGCTAAGCAAGAAGATTTCAATGCTTATTTTGGTAGACAATTGAAATACAATTCAAATATGCTTGAACACTTGGGTGTTTATATGGCTAATGCCAAAGGTGAACTTAAACTTATTAGTAAACATGCTTCTATGGTTACCACTCAAGTAGAACAAGTACTTAAGGCTCAAAATGATTTACTCAATGAACTGAATAGTAAGAATAATGATAATGTTGTTAGATTTATGACTAGAGGTGGTAAAATGACTCAGGAACCTTTGTATCCTGAAGGCCATCCTAAGAGAATTGAGCAAGATTCTTAGAGAAATAATATAGATGCACCTAGTCCTTCTAAAAGGAAGAAAAAGAAAAATGATAGGACTTTGCATGCTCCTAGTGAACCTATTGATGAAACACCTGAGAATCCAAATGATATTTCTATTTCTAATGCTGAAACACAATCTGGTAATGAACCTGAAACTAGTGATAATAATAATGTTCATGATGATGCTCAACCTAGTAATGATAATGATATAGAAGTTGAACCTGCTGTTGATCTTGATAACCCACGATCAAAGAATCAATGTTATGATAAGAAAGACTTTGTTGCTAGGAAACACGGTAAGGAAAGAGAGCCTTGGGTTCAGAAACCCATGCCTTTTCCTCCCAAACCATCCAAGAAAAAGGATGATGAGGATTTTGAGCGCTTTGCTGAAATGATTATACCTATCTTTTTGCGTATGCGATTACTGATATGCTTAGAATGAATCCTTATGCTAAGTATATGAAAGAAATTGTTACAAATAAGAGAAAGATACCGGAAGCTAAAATTTCCACCATGCTTGCTAATTATACTTTTAAGGGTGGAATGCCAAAGAAACTTGGACATCCAGGAGTACCCACTACACCATGCTCCATTAAAAGAAATTATGTTAAAACTGCTTTATGTGATCTTGGAGCCGGTGTTAGTGTATGCCTCTCTCTTTATATCGTAGACTTGATTTGAATAAGTTGACACCTACTGAAATATCTTTGCAAATGGCTGATAAATCAACTGCTATACCTGTCGGTATTTGTGAGGATGTGCCTGTTGTAGTTGCAAACGTTACTATTTTAACGAACTTTGTTATTCTTGATATTCCTGAGGACGATAGTATATCTATTATTCTTGGAAGACCCTTTTTGAATACTACAGGGGCTGTTATTGATTGCACTAAAGGCAATGTCACTTTTCATGTTAATGGTAATGAGCATACGGTACACTTTCCGAGGAAACAACCTCAAGTTCATAGTATCAACTCTATTGGAAAAATTCCATCGATTATATTTGGAGGTTTTGAATTTCCTCTTCCTACTGTCAAGAAGAAATATGATATTCTTATTATTGCAGATGTGCATATCCCCATTGAGGTAACATAGTGTTATTCGAAATTTCTCCGGTTCCATGTTATTCGGAATTAGTTCGTTAACAAGACTTAATCAACCTTGTTAGTGGATTCCTTTTGATGAGCATGAGATGGATGAAACTAGAAGGCACAACCTTCTATACCCTCCTCTTACTTTCTGTTATTTATATTAAATAAAATAAAATTAATATTTTCTGTCTGTTATGTGAATTATCCATGTAATATAAAAATACCCCGAAAATAAAAGTTCTCCAAATGCCCTGAAATTGAAATATGATTTTTTCTGGAATATTTGAGAATATTTGGCACTGAGAACACAGCAGGAGGGGCATCCACCTGGCCACGAGGGTGGAGGGCGCGCCCCCTGCCTCGTGGGCCCACGGTGGCCCTCCTCCACTTATTCCTACACCCACACACTCCTTCTTCCTCCCATAAACACGAATATCCAGCTCAAGCACGAGTTCTAGCTCATTTTGCTGCGATTTTCGATCTCCTTGCTCAAAGCACCTCTCACAAAACTGCTTGGGGAGATTGTTCCTTGGTATGTGACTCCTCCATTGGTCCAATTAGTTTTTGTTCTAATGCTTTATTCATTGCCAATTTGTGCTTCCTAGGTGACCATGTTCTTGAGTTTGCATGTCAAATTTATATGGTCAAAAGTAGTTCTAATGCATGATACAGGCTCTACGCACTTGTAGGAGTTGTTGCTATCAATTTTGTTGAGCTTGGTTCACTTTTGTTTGAAGTTACTAAAAATTTCAGAATTTTTCAGAAAATAATGAAGAGATTTTTGAGGGTCTCATCTAGCCGAAGCTCGAAGAAAAAGCAAAATGAAAAAGCAGAGAAGCCCAAGTATAATCTGCCTCGCACCGCGGAGGTTCGGCCGTGTGAATGGCCTTCCGATGATTTCTTGAGAGCAGCCAGGATTTATGATGATTTTTAGGAATTGTCCGAGAATGCAGGCCTCACCGCCTTCCTCCACGACCAACGCGCACGGTATCTCTTACTCACCAATATCTTTGTGCAAAACTTTCATTTCCATGCTAGGAGCTCACCACCTACGGTGGAGTTTTATTTATATGATGAGCATAAGGAGATGTCACTTTACGATTTTTTTTGAGTTTTTTGATCCCTTTCGAGGGCACGATAGAGGAACCACATCGCGGTGATGTGGATGGATTTATTGATACCATCACTGTAGGGGAAACAAGGAAGGTTTCCGATGCACGAATCACTAGCATACATTTTTCCTGTTTTACACTACTTTGCAATATTTGCTAGTCGTTTCTTAATTGGTCGCGGAAACTATGGAAACCTTAGTGTTCCTGATATTATTATTTTATTCCACGGTTTATTCTGTGATAACTCTGTTAGTATGGGTGGTATTATTGCTAAACGGTTAAGTCTGAACCGTACAAAGGGCCCCATCTTTGGAGGCATCTATGCTTCATGCTTAGCTGCACATTTTAACATACCTATTAGGCATTATGAGAAGGAAGAAAAATTGATGCCCACTGTTTATCTAGATTATAAGGGTATGGTGGCACACGATTTTATTGTTAAGAATAGGGGAGGGGAGCTTAAATACAAATTGTTCTTTCATAAACATCATCCTGAGACTATTACCCTGCCTGCTCCTTCCTTGTTTGATTTATCCGCAGGCCAGTACCTTGTTCAGTTAGAGGCTATTCACGCCTACCGGAACCCTACATCAGCCATAGAGCCAGAGTCGGAACCACAAGTTGATCCCCCTCGACAGTCTAATTACCATTGGGATCCGGAAATGATTGCCAACCAGTTGCAGTCAGAGTCTTCTTCTTCGCAGTACAACCCCAACTATTACCATGGAATCCGTCAGGCCAGCCATGGCCATAGGCCAACTTAGGCCAAAAGCCGAAGCTTGGGGGAGTGCGTATTTCTCACCGACATTATATTTATGTTCACACACTCATTGTTAGATGTCGGTGCTCATACTTTTTCATTGTATCATCCATGCTAGTTTATTTTCCTTTTTATGTGTTCTTCTTGTGTTTAATAAACCTTAAGAAAAAACCAAAAAAATTAGTTGTAGCTTTTAATTAGTTTACTCTCCATGCTTGTAGTAGTAGTTAAAAAGAAAATCCAAACAGTTTCCTGTTCTTCTTTTGCTTGTTGGGAGCTTTCTCGTGTAAATAGTTTTATTTCTTTTCTTTTCTTTGGGGGTCGATAGGAGAAGACCATAATTAAATTGTTGAAGCGGCCCTTATATGCATTATTGTTGATCTGACAAAAGAGCCCATATTGCCTTGTCTTCTCCTGTTTATTGAATGCTTGCAGATTCCAGCTTAGTCCAATGCACGTGCACTATTATTATTATCCACATCGTTCGGTCATGTGATGTCTACTACACAACCTTCTTCTTGTAGACGTTTTTGGGCCTCCAAGTGTAGAGGTTTGTAGGACAATAGCAAATTTCCCTCAAGTGGATGACCTAAGGTTTATCAATCCGTAGGAGGCGTAGGATGAAGATGGTCTCTCTCAAGCAACCCTGCAACCAAATAACAAAGAGTCTCTTGTGTCCCCAACACACCCAATACAATGGTAAATTGTATAGGTACACTAGTTCGGCGAAGAGATGGAGATACAAGTGGTATATGGATAGTAGATAATAGTTTTTGTAATCTGAAAATATAAAAACAGCAAGGTAGCAAGTGATAAAAGTGAGCGTAAATGGTATTGCAATGATAGGAAATAGGGCCTAGGGTTCATACTTTCGCTAGTGTAAGTTCCCTCAAAAATACTATCATAATTGGATCACATAACTATCCCTCAACATGCAACAAAGAGTCACTCCAAAGTCACTAATAGCGGAGAACGAATGAAGAGATTATGGTAGGGTACGAAACCACCTCAAAGCTATTATTTCCAATCAATCCGTTGGGCTATTCCTATAAGTGTCACAAACAGCCCTAGAGTTCGTACTAGAATAACACCTTAAGACACAAATCAACCAAAACCCTAATGTCACCTAGATACTCCAATGTCACCTCAAGTATCCGTGGGTATGATTATACGACATGCATCACACAATCTCAGATTCATCTATTCAACCAACACAAAGGACCTCAAAGAGTGCCCCAAAGTTTCTACCGGAGAATCACGACAAAAACGTGTGCCAACCACTATGCATAGGTTCATGGGCGGAACCTGCAAGTTGATCACCAAAACATACATCAAGTGAATCACGTGGCATCCCATTGTCACCACAGATACGCACGGCAAGCCATACATCAAGTGTTCTCAAATCTTTAAAGACTCAATCCGATAAGATTACTTCAAAGGGGAAACTCAATTCATTACAAGAGAGAAGAGGGGGAGGAGAAACATAAGATCCAACTATAATAGAAAAGCTCGCGATACATCAAGATCGTGCGAAATCAACCCTGCAGCCAAAGGTTTATCAATCCGTAGGCCTCCAAGTGCAGAGGTTTGTAGGACAGTAGCAAATTTCCCTCAAGTGGATGACCGAGGGTTTATCAATCCGTAGGAGGCGTAGGATGAAGATGGTCTCTCTCAAGCAACCCTGCAACCAAATAACAAAGAGTCTCTTGTGTCCCCAACACACCCAATACAATGGTAAATTGTATAGGTGCACTAGTTCGGCAAAGAGATGGTGATACAAGTGGTATATGGATAGTAGATAAAGGTATTTGTAACCTGGAAATATAAAAACAGCAAGGTAACTAATGATAAAAGTGAGCATAAACGGTATTGCAATGCGTTGAAACAAGGCCTAGGGTTCATACTTTCGCTAATGCAAGTTCCCTCAACAATACTAACATAATTGGATCACATAACTATCCCTCAACATGCAACAAAGAGTCACTCACTAATAGCGGAGAACGAACGAAGAGATTATGGTAGGGTACAAAACCACCTCAAAGTTATTCTTTCCAATCAATCCGTTGGGCTATTTCTATAAGTGTCACAAACAGCCCTAGAGTTCGTACTAGAATAACACCTTAAGACACAAATCAACCAAAACCCTAATGTCACCTAGATACTCCAATGTCACCTCAAGTATCCGTGGGTATGATTATACGATATGCATCACACAATCTCAGATTCATCTATTCAACCAACACATAGAGCCTCAAAGAGTGCCACAAAGTTTCAACCGGATAATCACGACGAAAACATGTGCCAACCCCTATGCATAGGTTCATGGGTGGAACTCGCAAGTTGATCACCAAAACATACATCAAGTGAATCACGTGCTATCCCATTGTCACCACAGATACGCACGGCAAGACATACATCAAGTGTTCTCAAATCTTTAAAGACTCAATCCGATAAGATTACTTCAAAGGGGAAACTCAATCCATTACAAGAGAGTAGAGGGGGAGGAGAAACATAAGATCCAACTATAATAGCAAAGCTCGCGATACATCAAGATTGTATCACCTCAAGAACACGAGAGAGAGAGAGAGAGAGAGAGAGAGAGAGATCAAACACATAGCTACTGGTACATACCCTCAGCCCCGAGGGAGAACTACTCCCTCCTCGTCATGGAGAGCACCGGGATGATGAAGATGGCCACCGGAGAAGGATTCCCCCTCCGGCAGGGCACCGTAATGGGTCTAGATTGGCTTTCGGTGGCTACGGAGGCTTCTGGCGGCAGAACTCCCGATCTATTGTGCTCCCGGATGTTTTTAGGGTATATGGAGATATATAGGTGGAAGAAGTACGTCAGGGGGCCACGAGGGGCTCACGAGGGTGGAGGGCGCGCCAAGTGGGGTGGGCGCGCCCCCTGCCTCGTGGCCTCCTCGTAGATCCCCCGACATGCACTCCAAGTCTTCTGGGCTGCTTTCCTTCCAAAAATGAGTTCCGTGAAGTTTCAGGTCAATTGGACTCCGTTTGATTTTCCTTTTCTTCGAAACCCTAAAACAGGTTACAAACAGAAACTGGCACTAGGCTCTGGGCTAATAGGTTAGTCCCAAAAATTATATAAAAGTGTATAATAAAGCCCATAAACATTCAAAATAGTAGATAATATAGCATGGAGCAATCAAAAATTATAGATACATTGGAGACGTATCATCGTGCAAGTGAAAGGCAATTATGACGATATATGGTGGACTGACTGAGATGAGAAAAGCTGGTATGAACTCGACCTCTCTTGTTTTTGTAAATATGATTAGTTCATCGTTCCTGATTGAGCCTATTATGAATAAACATGTTTGCAATGACAACTAGAGATCATAGTTTCTTGTGCCATGCTTGATTAGCTAGGATCTTATAATGGTTTACCTTGCGTGCCAACATGCTATTAAAATGGTTGTGATGTGGCATAATAGGTTAGTCCCAAAAATAATATAAAAGTGTATAATAAAGCCCATAAACATCCAAAACACATAATATAATAGCATGGAGCAATCAAAAATTATAGATACGTTGGAGACGTATCAGCATCCCCAAGCTTAATTCCTACTCGTCCTCGAGTAGGTAAATGATAAAAACAGAATTTTTGATGCGGAGTGCTACTTGGCATAATTTCAATGTAATTCTTCTTAATTGTGGCATGAATATTCAGATCCGAAAGATTCAAGACAAAAGTTCGTATTGACATAAAAATAATAATACTTCAAGCATACTAACTAAGTAATTATGTCTTCTCAAAATAACATGGCCAAAGAAAGCTATCCCTGCAAAATCATATAGTTTGGCTATGCTCTGTCTTCACCACACAAAATATTTAAATCATGCACAACCCCGATGACAAGCCAAGCAATTGTTTCATACTTTTGATGTTCTCAAACTTTTTCAATCTTCACGCAATACATGAGCGTGAGCCATGGACATAGCACTATAGGTGGAATAGAATGCTGGTTGTGGAGAAGACAAAAAGGAGAAGATAGTCTCACATCTGTCGGATTCATGGGTTTTGGCGGACCCTTAAGGTTCAAACACTGGGGTGCGCGCGGAAATCACACCTTCTACCTCCTCGTCTCACAAAGATCTAAACTACTAAAGGAACTGCACAAGGGACACGAGATTTATACTGGTTCGGGCCACCGTTGTGGTGTAATACCCTACTCCAGTGTGTGGTGGGTGGATTGACTCTTGGGGCTGATGATGATGAACGATACAAGGAAGAACAGCCTCGCGAGGGTCTGTTCTTTCCTTTCCTTGCTCCCTGGAGATGCAGCGCAGAGATACACCGTTTGGTCGCTTCCGGTAAAGTACTCCATCTCTGATGCAGTATGCCGTGGCTTGCCGCACCACACGCTCCGCTTCCTCTTCCTTTTCCGGTAGGGCCCCTTGCGTTAAATAACTCTGGAGTTCTGCGATCCAGCACTCCTCCTGAGGTTCCATCGCCAGGAGCAAGCGTGCTCCTGAGGTCGGCCCATAGACCGGGGCTCCCGAGGCTAGCGGCTGGGGGAGCTCCTCTCGAGACTGAGCGGTGTTTGATAACATCAGTTGTGCTGATGGTTTGAAGAGTCACTCTTCGAAGACGCCGGGTTCCTGCGGCAACCGCCTGGATGCCCGTCCGGCTATGTCGTCAGCTTCCTTATTGGTGCCACGGGGCACGTGCTTCAGCTCCAGCCCCCAGAACTGCTTTTCCATTCGGTGGACCTCCGCCAGGTAGGCCTCCATATGCTCGTCCTTCGGCTTGTACACCTTGTTGGAGAAGTTGACTAGGAGCTGCGAGTCGCCCTTGATGGTGAGGCGTTTCACTCCCAGGGCTACTGCGGCCTTCAACCCAGCTATCAGCCCCTCATATTCTGCAATGTTGTTGGAGAACTTTTCACCTTGTTGGAAACAGAGCTGCACGGCATAGTAGAGCTTATCCTGAGTGGGTGATATCAGCACCGCACCAGCCCCCGCGCCGTGTCTGGAGAACGCCCCATCGAAGTACATGACCCAGCCTTCCGGCGCCTCACTCCCTGGAGAGAGGGACCGATCCTCGTTGTCCCTGAGGCCTGGTGCCTCCGCCCATTCCGCTATGAAATCCGCCAACGCTGCTCCCTTGATGACCATGGTTGTGTTGAACTCGAGCTAAAACGCCTGCAGCTCCATGTTCCACTCGGCGACCCTTCCGGCTGAGTTAGGGCTCCTGAGCACTCTCTCCAGGGGGTACGATGAGACGACCTTGATGGGATGAGCCTGGAAGTAGTGACGCAGCTTGCGTGAGGCTACTAGTAGCGCGAGGAGGAGCTTTTGAGGCATTAGGTACCGTGCCCTCGCGTCCCGCAACACCGTGCTAACAAAGTAGACGGGATGCTCAACAAGGCTGAGAGTATCTGGGGTCGCAGAGCCCTCGGGAGGCAAGGGCGCCTCGCGAGATGACACGGCCTCGGGAGGTGGACCATCCGGGCGTGCGGCCTCGCCTGCCTCTGGTGCATTCCTCGGCAGCTAACCCTCCTCAACTGCGGTTGCGGCTTCTGCAGGCTTTCCTTGTTCCCGTTTTGTCTTGCCCCGGGCTGCCGCTGCGGTCTTGACTTGGCGTTCCTCCCTAACCGCCACCAGGGCTGCGCTGGCGGAGTAGGGAGTGGCAGCGAGGTAAAGCAGCAGGGGCTCTTGAGGGCGCGGAGCCACCATGACTGGGGGACTGGTCAGGTACCTCTTGAGATCTTGAAACGCATTATCTGCCTCTTCAGTCCATTCAAAGGGCCCCTTTTTCTTCATCAGCTGAAAGAAAGGCAGCGCTCGCTCCCCCTAATTTGGAGATGAAGCGCCCTAGCGCGGTCACGCGCCCAGTGAGCTTCTGCATTTCCCTGAGGGTCTTTGGCGGGCTTATGTCCTCGACCGCCTTGACCTTCTCGGGGTTTGCCTCGATGCCACGATGGGACACGAGGAATCCCAAAAGCTTGCCCGAGGGGACGCCAAACACACATTTCTCCGGGTTGAGCCGCAGGTTTACTGCGTCGAGGCTCGCGAAGGTATCCTCCAGGTCTTGTATCAGGGTCTTGGCCTCCCGAGATTTTACTACAATGTCATCAACGTAGGCTTCGACATTCTTTCCGAGTTGCGGGCCCAAGGTGATGTGCATCAGCCGCTGAAAGGTTCCCCCTGCGTTACGTAGTCCGAACGGCATGCATGTATAGCAGTATACCCCGCACGGGGTTAAGAAGGCGGTCTTCTCAACGTCTTCTACCACCATCTTGATCTGGTGATACCCGGAGAAGGCGTCCAGGAAGCATAGCAGGTCGCACTCCGCAGTGGAATCGACGATCTGGTCGATGCGGGGGAGCGGGAACGGATCTTGCGGGCATGCTTTGTTGAGGTTGGTGAAGTCGACACACATGCGTTCCTTCCCCCCTTTCTTGGGCACAACGACAGGGTTGGCCAACCAATCTGGGTATCGGACCTCGCGAATGACCCCAGAGGCTTCTAGCTTGCGGGTCTCTTGGACAATGAAGGCCTGCTTCTCCACGGACTGCCGCCTGGCCTTCTGCTTCACGGGGCGCACATTTGGGCACACGTTGAGGTGATGCTCGATGACGCTCCTGGGGATCCCCGCCAGCTGATCGGGCTCCCAAGCAAATACCATCTTATTCGCGCACAAGAACTTGACCAAGGCCTCCTCCTGCTCAGGCTCAAGGTTGGCGCCTATGGTGAAAGTGGCACTGGAGGACCCGTCCTCGTCGACGGGTATCTGCTTGGTTTCTGCCTTGTCCTGGGTGAACAACTGCTTCTTCTTGGCGGGCGCGGCCCCCTTGGGCTCAGGGGTCTCTGCATTGACGGGCCGTGCCGATGCCGCCGTCTTGAAGGCGAGCTTGAGTACTCGCAGGGCGTCCCCGGTGTCCCCGTGCACGGCGAGGGTGCCGCTGCTCCCGGGCATCTTCATGAGGTTATACGCCGGGTGCATGGCAGCCATGAACTGAGCCAACGCCGGGTAGCCGAGGATGGCATTGTAAGGGAGGCCGATGGGGGCGATGTCGAAGTCGACCATCTCCGTGCGGAAGTTGTCGTACGTGCCGAAGGTTACCGGGAGCCGGATCTGTCCCAGGGAGTCGGATGATCCGCCCCCGACGCCCGAGAAAGATCGGCTGGGCCGCAACCGCTCCCGGGGTATGCGGAGGAGGTTGAAAGTCTCGACCGAAAGCACGCTGAGGCCCGCGCCGCTGTCAACGAGGGTTCTGGTGACGGCCACCTGGCAGATGGTGGGGGTGCACAACAGGGGGAGCGCGCCCGAGCCGACCAGGTTGGTGGGGTGGTCCTCTGAGCTGAAGGTCAGATCGGCCTCGCGCGCCGCCCGGTCCGGGGGAGCCCCCTGCCGTGCGGAAACGGTGCTAACCCGGCGGGCAAAAGGCTTGACGTGGCGACTTGTGGGCGGCGCCTGCGAGCCGCCCAGGAGGGCCGCAACGACCGGAGGCGTCGATGTTGCGGTGCAGCTACTCCGCCGCGTAGGCAGATGCTGGTGGGGCGCTTGCCGCTCGTTCCCCGCCGGGCCGGTGGCGGCGTTGACGGCGGGCGACGGGGAACGACGAGGACGCCCACCGACGGGGGCCGTCTGGGCGACGCGAGAAGCGATGGCGGCCCGGCGCTCGGTGCGGGCCCAACGAGCGTCGGACATGGATGCAACGGTCGCAGGAGAGCAGAGTGGTGGAAGAGAGATTCCGGCGCACCCCTACCTGGCGCGCCAAATGTCGGATTCACGGGTTCCGGCGGACCCTTAAGGTTCGAACACTGGGGTGCGCGCGGAAATCACACCTTCTACCTCCCCGTCTCACAAAGATCTAAACTACTAAAGGAACTGCATAAGGGACACAAGATTTATACTGGTTCGGGCCACCGTTGTGGTGTAATACCCTACTCCAGTGTGTGGTGGGTGGATTGCCTCTTGGGGCTGATGATGATGAACGATACAAGGAAGAACAGCCTCGCAAGGGTCTGTTCTTGGCTGGGGGGATGAACAGCTAGGAGGAGTTCAGTCACCCTTCTCTCTCTCTCTCTCTCTCTCTCTCTCTCTCTACTTGCGAACCGGACGAACCAAGTCCGCGAACCGCCCCCTTGCTACGTGGGTGGCCGGTCCTATTTATAGGCAAAGGCCCTGGGCCTCTTCCTAAATATTGAGCGGGAAGGGCGCCAACAATTGGCCGATTCGAATGGGAACATCTAGTACACTTATCCTGACTAAAGTTGGTCTTCGCCTGCGAAAGACCCTGCGGTGACGCCGTGCTGGGCTCCATGGTGACCTCCGTCTCATAGTCCTCTTGGTCCTGGTCTCGTTGCACCGAAGTGGCAACCTTTGCCTGATGCCTCGGTACTCCGCGGCTGCGCTTGCCCCCTTTGCACCAAAGAGGAAAGAAGGACGTTGCGCGCGCTGGCACCCTCCTGGCGCCCTGAGTCGTCATGGCTTGCGTCACGTGCACCTCGCGAGGTGCCCCGCCTTGATCTCTCCGCCTCCTTGCGAGCCAACCTGACGAGGCCGTGCCTGAGGAAGCCCCGTGTTGTCCACCTCGCGAGGCTTGGCCCCTCGCGAGGGTCTTGAGCCTTGTGTTGATGAAGATGGGCCATGCTGGGCCTTCTTTGAGCCACGCCGCAGGCCGCAGGCAGGCAAGTCTGGGGACCCCCGTTCCCAGAATGCCGACAACATCAACTAGGTGTATCAACGGGCTATGGAGATGCCCATTAATAGATATCAATGTGAGTGAGTAGGGATTGCCATGCAACGGATGCACTAGAGCTATAAGTGTATGAAAGCTCAAAAAGAAACTAAGTGGGTGTGCATCCAACTTGCTTGATCACGAAGACCTAGGGCATTTTGAGGAAGCCCATCATTGGAATATACAAGCCAAGTTCTATAATGAAAGATTCCCACTAGTATATGAAAGTGACAACATAGGAGACTTTCTGTCATGAAGATCATGGTGCTACTTTGAAGCACAAGTGTGGTAAAAGGATAGTAGCGTTGCCCCTTCTCTCTTTTTCTCTCATTTTTTTTTATTTTTTTTATTTGGTCCTTCTCCTCTTTTTATGGCCTCTTCTATTTATTTATTTTTGTCCGGAGTATCATCCCGACTTGTGGGGGAATCATAGTCTCCATCATCCTTTCCTCACTGGGACAATGCTCTAATAATGATGATCATCAAACTTTTATTTTCTTACAACTCAAGAATTACAACTCGATACTTAGAACAAGATATGACTCTATATGAATGCCTCCGTCGGTGTGCCTGGATGTGCAATGACTCATGAGTGACATGTATGAAAGAATTATGAACGGTGGCTTTGCCACAAATACGATGTCAACTACATGATCATGCATAGCAATATGACAATGATGGAGCGTGTCATAATAAACGGAACGGTGGAGAGTTGCATGGCAATATATCTCGGAATGGCTATGGAAATGCCATAATAGGTAGGTATGGTGGCTGTTTTGAGGAAGGTATATGGTGGGTTTATGGTACCGGCGAAAGTTGCGCGGTACTAGAGAGGCTAGCAATGGTGGAAGGGTGAGAGTGCGTATGATCCATGGACTCAACATTAGTCATAAAGAACTCATATACTTATTGCAAAAATCTACAAGTTATCAAAGCAAAGTATTAAGCGCATGCTCTTAGGGGGATAGATTGTTAGGAAAAGACCATCGCTCGTCCCCGACCGCCACTCATAAGGAAGACAATCAATAAATAAATCATGCTCCGACTTCATCACATAACGGTTCACCATACGTGCATGCTACGGGAATCACAAGCTTTAACACAAGTATTTCTCAAATTCACAACTACTCAACTAGCATGACTCTAATATCACCATCTCCATATCTCAAAAACAATTATCAAGTATCAAACTTCTCATAGTATTCAACACACTCATAAGAGAATTTTATTATTCTTGAATACCTAGCATATTAGTATTTTAAGCAAATTACCATGCTATTTAAGACTCTCAAAATAATCTAAGTGAATCATGAGAGTTCATCTATTTCTTCAAAATAAAACTACCACCATGCTCTAAAAGATATAAGTGAAGCACTAGAGCAAATGACAAACTACTCCGAAAGATATAAGTGAAGATCAATGAGTAGTCGAATAATTATGCAACTATGTGAAGACTCTCTCTCATTTAATAATTTCAGATCTTGATAATGTATTCAAACATCAAGCAAAGCAAAATAAAATGACATCTAAGAATAGCTAACATCATGTGAAGAAGCAAAAACTTAGGATCAACCGAAATTAACTAATAGTTGTTGAAGAAGAAAAGTGGGATGCCAACCGGGGCATCCCCAAACTTAGACGCTTGAGACTTCTTGAAATATTATCTTGGGGTGCCTTGGGCATCCCCAAGCTTGAGCTTTTCTGTCTCCTTAATTCCTCTCATATCACGGTCTCCCTAAATCTTAAAAGCTTCATCCACACAAAACTCAACAATAACTCGTGAGATAAGTTAGTATAAATCATTGCCAAAACCTTATCATACTCTACTGTAGCAAATCACTAAAATTATTATTCAACATTGCATACTAAATGCCTCTGCATATTTAATAGTCCTATCCTCAAATAGAATCATTAAAGAAGCAAACAAATGCAAACAATGCAAACATAACAGCAATCTGCCTAAACGGGACCATCTGTAAAGAGTGCAGCAAGATCCATACTTCCCTAGCTCCAAAAATTATGAAAGAAAATTCCCACTGTAGTAAATTTATCAGAGCTTAATATGCAAAAGGTTTCAACATTTTATCAGATTCTGACTTTTCTAGGGAATTATTGCAACAGCGGTAAACTTTCTGTTTTCAAACAGCAGCATGTGGACTGCTAAAATAGGCATAGTAAAGGCTATCAATGCCACTTTTATTGAAATAAAAGATGCAAAACATTGTTCTAAATAACAGAAAGCAAATATTAACAAAATAAATTGACGCTCCAAGCAAAACGCATATCATATGGTGAATAAAAATATAGCCCCAAGTAAAGTTACCGCTGAACGAACACGAAAGAGGGGATGCCTTCCGGGGCATCCCCAAGCTTAGGCTCTTGGATATCCTTGAATATTACCTTGTGGTGCCTTGGGAATCCCCAAGCTTAGTCTCTTGCCACTCCTTATTCCATAGTCCATCGAATCCTTACCCAAAACTTGAAAACTTCACAACACAAAACTTAACAGAAAACTCGTAAGCTCCGTTAGTATAAGAAAATAAATCACCACTTCAAAGCATTGTAATGAACTTATTATTTATTTATATTGGTGTTAAACCTACTGTAGTCCAACTTTTCTATGGTTTATAAACTCTTTTACTAGCCATAGATTCATCAAAATAAGTAAACAACACATGAAAAACAGAATCCGTCAAAATCAGAACAGTCTGTGGTAATCTGTAAGTTTCGACCACTTCTGGAACTCATAAAATTCTAAAATAAATTGGTGGACCAGAGTAATTTGTCTATTAATCATCTTCAAAAAGAATTAACTCGATAGCACTCTCCAATAAAAACTGGAAGCAATTCTCGTGAGCGCTAAAATTTCTGTTTTTTACAGCATGATCGCAAAGACTTTCCCCGAGTCTTCCCAAAGGTTCTACTTGGCACAAACACTAATTAAAAGCATAAAACCACATATAAAAAGAGTCTAGATGAATTATTTATTACTAAGCAGGAGCAAAAAGCAAGGAACAAAAATAAAGTTGGGTTGCCTCCCAACAAGCGCTATCGTTTAACGCCCCTAGCTAGGCATGATGATTTCAATGATGCTCACATAAAGGATAAGAATTGAAACATAAAGAGAGCATCATGAAGAATATGACTAGCACATTTAAGTCTAACCCACTTCCTATGCATAGGGATTTTGTGAGCAAACAACTTGTGGGAACAAGAATCAACTTGCATAGGAAAGCAAAACAAGCATAACTTCAAAACTTTAAGCACATAGGGAGGGAACTTGATATTATTGCAATTCCTACAAGCATATATTCCTCCCTCATAATAATTTTCAGTAGCATCATTAATGAATTCAACAATATAACCATCACATAAAGCATTCTTTTCATGATCTACAAGCATAGAAAATTTACTACTCTCCACACAAGCAAAATTCTTCTCATGAATAATAGTGGGAGCAAACTCAACAAAATAATTATCATGTGAGGCATAATCCAATTGAAAACTAAAATCATGATGACAAGTTTCATGGATATCATTATTCTTTATAGCATACAAGTCATAACAATAATCATCATAGATAGCAACTTTGTTCTCATAATCAATTGGAACCTCTTCCGGAATAGTGGATTCATCACTAAATAAAGTCATGACCTCTCCAAAACCACTTTCATCAATATAATCATCATAAATAGGAGGCATGCTTTCATCATAATAAATTTTCTCATCACAACTTGGGGGACAAAAAATTTCATCTTCATCAAACATAGCTTCCCCAAGCTTGTGGCTTTGCATATCATTGGCATCATGGATATTCAAGGAATTCATACTAACAACATTGCAATCATGCTCATCATCCACATATTTTATGCCAAGCATTCTATGTAATTCTTCTTCTAGCACTTGAGCACAATTATCGGAATCCTCATTTTCATGATAGATATTTAAAAGATGAAGCATATGAGGTAAGCTTAATTCCATTTTTTGTGATTTTCTTTTATAAACTAAACTAGTGATAAAACAAGAAACTAAAAGACTCGATTGCAAGATCTAAAGATATACCTTCAAGCACTCACCTCCCCGGCAACGACGCCAGAAAAGAGCTTGATATCTACTACACAACCTTCTTCTTGTAGACGTTGTTGGGCCTCCAAGTGCAGAGGTTTGTAGGACAGTAGCAAATTTCCCTCAAGTGGATGACCTAAGGTTTATCAATCCGTAGGAGGCGTAGGATGAAGATGGTCTCTCTCAAGCAACCCTGCAACCAAATAACAAAGAGTCTCTTGTGTCCCCAACACACCCAATACAATGGTAAATTGTATAGGTGCACTAGTTCGGCAAAGAGATGGTGATACAAGTGGTATATGGATAGTAGATAAAGGTATTTGTAATCTTAAAATATAAAAACAGCAAGGTAACTAATGATAAAAGTGAGCATAAACGGTATTGCAATGCGTTGAAACAAGGCCTAGGGTTCATACTTTCGCTAGTGCAAGTTCCCTCAACAATACTAACATAATTGGATCACATAACTATCCCTCAACATGCAACAAAGAGTCACTCACTAATAGCGGAGAACGAACGAAGAGATTATGGTAGGGTACAAGACCACCTCAAAGTTATTCTTTCCAATCAATCCGTTGGGCTATTTCTATAAGTGTCACAAACATCCCTAGAGTTCGTACTAGAATAACACCTTAAGACACAAATCAACCAAAACCCTAATGTCACCTAGATACTCCAATGTCACCTCAAGTATCCGTGGGTATGATTATACGATATGCATCACACAATCTCAGATTCATCTATTCAACCAACACATAGAGCCTGAAAGAGTGCCCCAAAGTTTCTACCGGATAATCACGACGAAAACATGTGCCAACCCCTATGCATAGGTTCATGGGTGGAACTCGCAAGTTGATCACCAAAACATACATCAAGTGAATCACGTGGTATCCCATTGTCACCACAGATACGCACGGCAAGACATACATCAAGTGTTCTCAAATCTTTAAAGACTCAATCCGATAAGATTACTTCAAAGGGGAAACTCAATCCATTACAAGAGAGTAGAGGGGGAGGAGAAACATAAGATCCAACTATAATAGCAAAGCTCGCGATACATCAAGATCGTATCACCTCAAGAACACGAGAGAGAGAGAGAGAGAGAGAGAGATCAAACACATAGCTACTGGTACATACCCTCAGCCCCGAGGGAGAACTACTCCCTCCTCGTCATGGAGAGCACCGGGATGATGAAGATGGCCATCGAAGATGGATTGCCCCCTCCGGCAGGGTGCCGGAATGGGTCTAGTTTGGTTTTCGGTGGCTACAGAGGCTTCTGGCGGTGGAACTCCCGATCTATTGTGCTCCCGGATGTTTTTAGGGTATATGGAGATATATAGGCGGAAGAAGTACGTTGGGGGAGCCACGAGGGGCCCACGAGGGTGGAGGGCGCTCCCTAGGGGGGTGGGCGCGCCCCCCTACCTCGTGGCCTCCTCGAAGGTTCCGTGACGTGCACTCCAAGTCTTCTGGGCTTCTTCTGATCCAAAAATAGGTTCCGGGAAGTTTCAGGTCAATTGGACTCCGTTTGATTTTCCTTTTCTTTGAAACCCTAAAACAAGGTAAAAACAGAAACTGGCACTGGGCTCTGGGTTAATAGGTTAGTCCCAAAAATGATATAAAAGTGTATAATAAAGCCAATAAACATCCAAAACAGTAGATAATATAGCATGGAGCAATCAAAAATTATAGATACGTTGGAGACGTATCACCTATCTATTTACCTTTATGTTGAGTCATCATCCTCTTATTAAAAAGCATCAGTTGGAGAGCACCGTTATCATTTGCATTCATTACTGTTAGTTTACATTGAGTATGACTTGACTGGATCTCTTTTACCATGAATTACAATGTCTAGTCAGTCCTTGATCTTTAACGGTGCTCTGCATTTATATTTTGCGGTCTCAGGAAGGGCTAGTGAGATACCATCTTGTTATATCATATTATGATTGTTTTGAGAAAGTATTGTCATCCGAGATTCATAATTATTGCTCGCTAGTTGATTATGCCATTGATATGAGTAAACATGAGACCTATGCGTTATTGTGAATATGGTTAGTTCATAATCTTTGCTGAAAACTTGAATGCTGGCTTTACATATTTACAACAACAAGAGCAAACATAGTTTGTAAAAGTTTTTCTTTATCACTTTCAGTTTTTCAACTGAATTGCTTGAGGACAAGCAAAGCTTTAAGCTTGGGGGAGTTGATACGTCTCCGTCGTATCTACTTTTCCAAACACTTTTGCCCTTGTTTTGGACTCTAACTTGCATGATTTAAATGGAACTAACCTAGAGTGACACTGTTTTCAGCAGAATTGCCATGGTGTTATTTATGTGTAGAAACAAAAGTTCTCGGAATGACCTGAAACTTCATGGAACAGCTTTTCGGAAATAATAAAAAATCCTTGCAAAAGATGAAGACCAGGGGGCCCACACCCTAGCCACGAGGGTGGGGGTGCGCCTGCCCCCCTAGGGCGCGCCCCCTACCTCGTGGGCCCCTTGGAGCTCCTCCGACCTCAACTCCAACTCTATATATTTTCTTTCGAGGAGAAAAAAGTAGAGAGAAGGATTCATCGCGTTTTACGATATAGAGCCGCCGCCAAGTCCTAAAACCTCTCGGGAGGGCTGGTCTGGAGTCCGTTCGGGGAACCGGAGAGGGGAATCCGTCGCCATCGTCACCATCAACCATTCTCCATCACCAATTTCATGATGCTCACCGCCGTGCGTGAGTAATTCCATCATAGGCTTGCTGTACGGTGATGTGTTGGATGAGATTTATCATGTAATCGAGTTAGTTTTGTTAGGGTTTGATCCCTAGTATCCACTATGTTCTGAGATTGATGTTGCTATGACTTTGCTATGCTTAATGCTTGTCACTAGGGCCCGAGTGCCATGATTTCAGATCTGAACCCATTATGTTTTCATCAATATATGAGAGTTCTTGATCCTATCTTGCAAGTCTATAGTTACCTATTATGTGTTATGATCCATTAACCCCGAAGTGACAATAATCGGGATACTTACCGGTGATTACCGTAGTTTGAGGAGTTCATGTATTCACTATGTGTTAATGCTTTGGTCCGGTACTCTATTAAAAGGAGGCCTTAATATCCGTTAGTTTCCATTAGGACCCCGCTACCACGGGAGGGTAGGACAAAAGATGTCATGCAAGTTCTTTTCCATAAGCACATATGACTATATTCGAAATACATGCCTACATTACATTGATGAATTGGAGCTAGTTCTGTGTCACCCTAGGTTATGACTGTTACATGATGAACCACATCCGGCATAATTCTCTATCACCGATCCATTGCCTACGAGCTTTCCATATATTGTTCTTCGCCTATTTACTTTTCCGTTGCTATTGTTACAACCACTACAAAATACCAAAAACATTACTTTTGCTACTGTTACCCTTTGCTATCGTTACCACTACTATCATATTACTTTGCTACTAAACACTTTGCTGCAGATATTAAGTTTCCAGGTGTGGTTGAATTGACAACTCAGCTGCTAATACTTGAGAATATTCTTTGGCTCCCCTTGTGTCGAATCAATAAATTTGGGTTGAATACTCTACCCTCGAAAACTATTGCGATCCCCTATACTTGTGGGTTATCACAGTCTCATACTCGCCTAAGTTTAAAAAATCCTACCGAGTGGGGAGCAATCCTCTCACTCGGGGGCTTGGCTGCAAATCCAATTCGCCTAAGTTTAAAAAATCCTACCGAGTGGAGAGCAATCCTCCCACTCGGGGGCTTAGCTTCAGTCTCGTACTCGCCTAAGTTTAAAAAATCCTACGGAGTGGGGAGCAATCCTCTCACTCGGGGGCTTAGCTGCGAATCCGATTTGCCTAAGTTTAAAAAATCCTACCGAGTGGAGAGCAATCCTCCCACTCGGGGGCTTAGCTGTGAATCCGATTCGCCTAAGTTTAAAAAATCCTACCGAGTGGAGAGCAATCCTCCCACTCGGGGGCTTAGCTGTAGTCTCGTACTCGCCTAAGTTTAAAAAATCCTACGGAGTGGGGAGCAATCCTCTCACTCCGGGGCTTAGCTGCAAATATGATTCACCTAAGTTTAAAAAATTCTACCGAGTGGAGAGCAATCCTCCCACTCGGGGGCTTAGCTGCAGTCCCGTACTCGCCTAAGTTTAAAAAAATCCTACCGAGTGGAGAGCAATCCTCCAACTCGGGGGCTTAGCTGCAGTCCCGTACTCGCCTAAGTTTAAAAAATCCTACCAAGTGGAGAGCAATCCTCTCACTCGGAGGCTTAGCTGCAGTCTCGTACTCGCCTAAGTTTAAAAAATCCTACCGAGTGGAGAGCAATCCTCCCACTCTGAGGCTTAATTGTAGTTCTGTACTCGCCTAAGTTTCAAACACGCTCCATCCTGATCTGCAAGGAAGACGAGGTGTAGGTCGACCACGACCTTATCCTCAGAGCTGCGGCACAAATACAATGGGCGCTCCATCCCGATCCGCAAGGACAACGAGGTGCAGGTTGACCGCGGCCTTATCCTCAGAGTTGTGGTACAAGTATAATGTGCGCTCCATCCCGATCCGCAAGGACGACGAGGTACAGGTCATGGACGGCACCGAGTGCCCTTGTTCATGATCCACTCGACTGAGCTGCACCACAGAGTCAGTAGCAATTCAGACTGAAGAATCAAATTCCACTCGGAGCCAAGAGATTCAAAACAACAATGTTCAGATAAATCCTATGAGGTTCTAGACAGCAGATTAAAGTACCTGGGCATCCGGCCCGAAGGAGTTTTAACGGTTACAAAACCACTCGGCATACCGAGGCAAATTTAATAAGATCATAAAAGTTTGTTCATTCCGCGGGAGGGGGACTAGCAGGCTCCATGAACTCATCCAGGTCGATTCCATCTGCGATTCGAGTAGCGGCAGCAATGAAGGTCTCCATGAAAGACTGGAAGTCGAGTATCTTGTTTTTGGTGACCTTGATCGCTACTAGCTTTTCTTCCTTAGCCTCCTTACAATGGACTAGAACAAGTGACAGAGCTACGTCAACACTGCATCGAGCAGACGACTTCTTCCATTCCTGCACTCGACCAGGGATCTCATTGAGTCGAGTCATCAAGGACTCGAGGTCATTTTGGAGCGTCTCCTTCGGCCAAAGCACCGTGTCGATCCGCGACACCGCAACCTTCAGGCGAGCGAGGTAGTCTGTGACACTGGCAAGACGGGATTCTAGTTGGAGCATGTTCATAGCAGCTTCATCATTGACAGGGGAATTGATGGGGTCCAAGCTCGTCTCGATTCGCCCAGTTTCTTCCTCAAAGTTTTGACAGAATTCTGCAACCACAAAGAGCTAATGAGTCGACCGATTTATGGTGACTTGACGACAGCAAAACAGTCGGACAAGGAAAGATACCTTCAAGCATAAGGAATAACTTCTTGGCGAGTGCTCCAAGATAGGCCTCCAGGTCGCTTCTCTTACGAGAAATGCCTTCAATCTTGTCATTCAAAGCTACCTTGTCTTTCTTCAGACGGGTCACTTCTCGATTGGCCTCGGCAAGAGACGTCTTCAACTTGGCATTGTCTTCCTCGAGCGCCCCGACTGAAGCTAGCTCCTTATCAGGAAGTGTTGTTTTTTTCCCGAGCCTCCTTCTGCGCTACAACAAGATCAAGATCCTTCTGTGCCAAAGCCTGTCTCATTTTCTCTAATATATATATATACAACAAACAAGCACTCGGTTCAGAGAGAAGAATGAGGAGGTGACTAGAGGAACAATCCAATTACACTGTCGACAAGTTGTTACCTTCCATACCAGCTGCTTCGTCTTTGGCCTTCTGCAACTTCTGCTTGGCCAAATCCAGCTCAAGGTTGAGTAGTCTCTGCTTCTCTTTGAATTCAACAAACTTGGAGATGAGCTCACAAGATTTTTGAAGTTAGTAAAAGATGCATCAGCGGACAGAATTGAAGATTATTCACTTCTGAGTGAAAAGAACTCTAAGACTACTGCAGAATCAGACATTCAACAGTAGTCTCGGGGACTACACCCAGTGGGTGCACTTAGCGTATCCCCACTAGTCCAGGTTCCACTCGACATGGTCCGCCCAGACCGAGTGGAAAGAAAATAAATGGCGATAGTTATTCTCAGACCCCAACCGACTGCCTGCAGTCGACTGCGGGGTCTCGGGGATTACACCTAGTGGGTGCAATCAGCGTGGCCCCACTGGTTTAGGTTCCAATCGACATGGTCCACCCAGACCGAGTGGAAGAACTGACCAACAAGATATTTTCATCAAGTCCCCCGTCGAATCACACATTCGATGGCGGCCTCAGGGACTACACCCAGTGGGTGCACTTTGCGTGCCCCCACTAGTCCAAAATTACCTAGTCGACTCAACTGGAAGAACTACTCAGCATAAATTGAAACACCTAGTGGGTGTACAGATGCGAAGAACATACCGACAAATGGATGCACAATGAAAAGTTTTCGGGTAGCATATCCTAACAGAACAAGCATCAAGATAGGAGTTCAGTCAGAAACCAACTTACCTGGACATTAGCTCGGAGGGCTGCACTGGCATCATAGGCAGCTTGGTTGTTCTTGTGCACTGTCTTCACCCGCTCCTTCATCAGGCCCGCTTTGCGTATGGCTTTTGTAGCAGCGCTTGCCTGGTCCTCCGGAACATGATGTGTGGTGAAGAACGGAGACGGCGGTTCAGTCGCGGCAGCCTGAGAATCCGAGGCGTGATGTTGGACAGATGAAGCAGGGACTAGCACAGTCGATGATGAAGGGCGTTCACTCAACACTGGAACAACAAAGGTAACAGAAGCCCGGTTCACGTCTCCACGCTGTTGAATCACTGGCTCCATCACCGGACCGATTGGGACGTCTGGCCAGCGGATGCCTTCTTGCTCGAAGCCCTGCCCCTCCTTCCCATGGCCCTCTGTGGCACATCTTCGTCATCATCTGGAAGTTCAATGACATTGGGTGGAGCTGCAAAGCAATCAATTATACAAGTTCAGTCGACCATCGAAACGACTGATAAAGTAAAGACAAAATGACAAAAGTTATACCCGCGTGGGAGGTGAATGCGTCTTCCATCTCCTCGTTAGCATCATCTTGGTATATAGAAGTCCCGGAAGCAGCACTGCAAATTTCGGAATTCACTTGGTTAAAGCGGGAAAGCTAATCGACCAAAGTTCAGGTCGTGCTAAAACTAAGAGGTCTAGCTCAGTGATTACCCAGAAGCGTGCTACCTCTTGAGCTTGCGTTGGATTTCCCCGAAGAGGAAAGGATGATGCAGCAGAGTAGCGTAAGTATTTCCCTCAGTTTTTGAGAACCAAGGTATCAATCCAGTAGAAGGCCATGCTCAAGTCCCTCGTACCTGCACAAAACAATAGCTACTCGCAACCAACGCGATTAGGGGCTGTCAATCCCTTCACGGTCACTTACGAGAGTGAGATCTGATAGATATGGTATTTTTGGTATTTTTGGTATAAAGATGCAAAGTAAAAGTAAAAGGTAAAGTAAAAGCAAAGCAAGATTAAAGTGATAGAGATTGGTATGATGAGAATAGACCTGGGGGCCATAGGTTTCACTAGTGGCTTCTCTCAAGAGCATAAGTATTCTACGGTGGGTGAACAAATTACTGTTGAGCAATTGACAGAATTGAGCATAGTTATGAGAATATCTAGGCATGATCATGTATATAGGCATCATGTCCGTGACAAGTAGACCGAAACGATTCTGCATCTACTACTATTACTCCACTCATCGACCGCTATCCAGCATGCATCTAGAGTATTAAGTTAAAAACAGAGTAACGCTTTAAGCAAGATGACATGATGTAGAGAGATAAATTCATGCAATATGAAATAAACCCCATCTTGTTATCCTCGATGGCAACGATGAAATACGTGCCTTGCTGCCCCTTCTGTCACTGGGAAGGGACACCACAAGATCGAACCCAAAGCTAAGCACTTCTCCCATGGCAAGAACTACCAATCTAGTCGGCCAAACCAAACGGATAATTCGAAGAGACTTGCAAAGATAACCAATCATGCATAAAAGAATTCAGAGAAGATTCAAATATTTGTTGGGGAACGTAGTAATTTCAAAAATTTCCTACGCACACGCAAGATCATGGTGATGCATAGCAACGAGGGGAGAGTGTGATCTACGTACCCTAGTAGATCGACAACGGAAGCGTTTGGTTGATGTAGTCGTACGTCTTCACGGCCCGACCGATCAAGCACCGAAACTACGGCACCTCCGAGTTTTAGCACACGTTCAGCTCGATGACGATCCCCAGACTCCGATCCAGCAAAGTGTCGGGGAAGAGTTCCGTCAGCACGACGGCATGGTGACGATCTTGATGTACTACTGTCACAGGGCTTCGCCTAAGCACCGCTATAATATTATCGAGGACTATGGTGGCAGGGGGCGCCGCACACGCCTAAGGAACGATCACGATGATCAACTTGTGTCTCTAGGGTGCCCCTTGCCTCAGTATATAAAGGATGGAGGAGGGGGAGGCCGGCCAAGGCAATTGGTGCGGCCAGGATGTGGAGTCCTACTAGGACTCCAAGTCCTAGTAGGAGTCCACCAAGAGGGGAGGAAGGGAGAAGGAAAGGTGGTCGGCCCCCTTTTCCCTAGTCCAATTCGGACCAGAGGGGAGGGGGGACGCAGCAGCCCCTTGGCCCTTTCTCTTCTTCCCACTAAAGCCCATCAAGGCCCATTGCTTCTTCCGTAACTACCCGGTACTCCCAAAAATACCCGAATCACTCGGAACCTTTCCGATGTCCGAATATAGTCGTCCAATATATCGATATTTACGTCTCGACCATTTCGAGACTCCTCGTCATGTCCCCGATCTCATCCGGGACTCCGAACTCCTTTGGTACATCAAAACTCATAAACTCATAATATAACTGTCATCGAAACCTTAAGCGTGCGGACCCTACGGGTTCGAGAACAATGTAGACATGACCGAGACACGTCTCCGGTCAATAACCAATAGCGGGACCTGGATGCCCATATTGGCTCCTACATATTCTACGAAGATCTTTTATCGGTCAGACCGCATAACAACATACGTTGTTCCCTTTGTCATCGGTATGTTACTTGCCCGAGATTCGATCGTCGGTATCCAATACCTAGTTCAATCTCGTTACCGGTAAGTCTCTTTACTCGTTCCGTAATACATCATCCCGCAACTAACTCATTAGTTGCAATGCTTGCAAGGCTTAAGTGATGTGCATTACCGAGAGGGCCCAGAGATACCTCTCCGACAATCGGAGTGACAAATCCTAATCTCGAAATACGCCAACCCAACATGTACCTTTGGAGACACCTGTAGAGCTCCTTTATAATCACCCAGTTACGTTGTGACGTTTGGTAGCACACAAAGTGTTCCTCCGGCAAACGGGAGTTGCATAATCTCATAGTCATAGGAACATGTATAAGTCATGAAGAAAGCAATAGCAACATACTGAACGATCGGGTGCTAAGCTAATAGAATGGGTCATGTCAATCAGATCATTCATCTAATGATGTGATCCCGTTAATCAAATAACAACTCTTTGTCCATGGTTGGGAAACATAACCATCTTTGATTAACGAGCTAGTCAAGTAGAGGCATACTAGTGACACTCTGTTTGTCTATGTATTCACACATGTATTATGTTTCCGGTTAATACAATTCTAGCATGAATAATAAACATTTATCATGAAATAAGGAAATAAATAATAACTTTATTATTGCCTCTAGGGCATATTTCCTTCAATATTATTCATAGATAGACTTGATCATAAACCCACAATTCATCAATCTCAACAAACACACGGCAAAAAGAAGGTTACATCGAATAGATCTCCACAAGAGAGGGGGAGAACTTTGTATTGAGATCCAAAAAGAGAGAAGAAGCCATCTAGCTACTAACTATGGACCCGAAGGTCTGAGGTAAACTACTCACACTTCATCGGAGAGGCTATGATGATGTAGAAGCCCTCCGTGATGACGGCCCTCTTCCGGCGGAGCTCCGGAACAGGCCCCAAGATAGGATCTCGTGGATACAGAAAGTTGCGGCGGTGGTATTAGGTTTTTGGCTCCTGTTCTGATCGTTCGGGGGTACGTAGGTATATATAGGAGGATGGAGTATGTTGGTGGAGCATCGAGGGGCCCACGAGGTAGGGGGCGCGCCCTAGGGGGGGCGCCCCCCACCCTCGTGACCGCCTCTTTTGTTCCTTGGAGCAGGGTCCAAGTCTCCTGGATCACGTTCGGTGAGAAAATCACGTTCCCGAAGGTTTTATTCCGTTTGGACTTCGTTTGATATTCCGTTTCTTCGAAACACTGAAATAGGCAAAAAAAACAGCAATTCTGGGCTGGGCCTCCAGTTAATAGGTTAGTCCCAAAAATAATATAAAAGTGGAAAATAAAGCCCAATATAGTCCAAAACAGTAGATAATATAGCATGGAGCAATCAAAAATTATAGATACATTGGAGACGTATCAAAGCGATAGGGATGTCCACTTTGATCTTGGGCAAGGCCTTCCAGGGTTTTGGCGGCACGACTTTGAGTTGCTTCGGGGCTTTCTCAGTCGGCGTAGGAGAAGATGTCCTTGTGCGCTTGGAAGTCTGTTCAGTCAGCGGAGTCGCTTTGCCACGGACACTAGCCGGGTCCTGCCTCTGCTTGGAGCGTCTTTCCGTGCGAGGAGGGGAGTCGACCTCCTCACCATTGCTCAAGTCCTCGCTCTCCTCGTCTCCCCTTCTGTCAGAATGCCACTCGCCACTATCGCCTCCACTCACCTCTCCCTCATCCTTCTGCTCTCCGTTGGGCATCGAGTACATCTCAGTGTAGATTTGCAAGACACAGGGTCGAGTGGATATCAATCAGTTTCAAGAGCAAACACATATCAGAGCAAGATACACTCGGAAGGAAAGAATAAGACCTTGTCAGGTTCGGTAGTGTTGTCGAGTGGAGGAACCCTCCTAGGCCCCCTGGGGTTGTCTTTGTTGCTAGTGATACCTTGCAGCCACTGCGCCACCGTCCCCTCATCGACATCCTCCGGGTGGATCCGAGTGTTGTCTTCAACACCTGAGTACAACCACATTGTATGGTCACGGGCTTGGAGTGGCTGGATGCATCGACTGAGAAATACTTCTAACAGGTCCATGCCAGTCACACCGTCACGGACAAGTTGGACTACTCGCTCAACCAACATATTCACCTCCGCTTTCTCAGCTGGAGTCACTCTCAAGGGAGAAGGCTGCTACCTCTTGAGCACTTGCGTTGGTTTTCCCTTGAAGAGGAAAGGGTAATGCAGCAAAGTAGCGTAAGTATTTCCCTCAGTTTTTGAGAACCAAGGTATGAATCCAGTAGGAGGCCACGCACGAGTCCCTCGCACCTACACAAACAAATAAATCCTCGCAACCAACGCGATAAGGGGTTGTCAATCCCTACATGGTCACTTATGAGAGTGAGATCTGATAGATATGATAAGATAATATTTTTTGTATTTTTTATGATAAAGATGCAAAGTAAAATAAAAGGCAGTGGACATAACTACGTGTTGGAAGATTAATATGATGGAAAATAGACCCGGGGGCCATAGGTTTCACTAGTGGCTTCTCTCAAGAGCATAAGTATTTACGGTGGGTGAACAAATTACTGTTGAGCAATTGACAGAATTGAGCATAGTTATGAGAATATCTAGGTATGATCATGTATATAGGCATCACGTCCGAGACAAGTAGACCGACTCATGCGTGCATCTACTACTATTACTCCACACATCGACCGCTATCCAGCATGCATCTAGAGCATTAAGTTCAAGAGAACAGAGTAACGCTTTAAGCAAGATGACATGATGTAGAGGGATAAACTCATGCAATATGATATAAACCCCATCTTGTTATCCTCGATGGCAATAATACAATACGTGCCTTGCTGCCCCTACTGTCACTGGGAGAGGACACCGCAAGATTGAACCCAAAGCTAAGCACTTCTCCCACTGCAAGAAAGATCAATCTAGTAGGCCAAACCAAACTAATAATTCGAAGAGACTTGCAAAGATAATCAATCATACATAAAAGAATTCAGAGAAGATTCAAATATTGTTCATAGATAAACTTGATCATAAACCCACAATTCATCGGTCTCAACAAACACACCACAAAAGAAGATTACATCGAATAGATCTCCACAAGAGAGGGGGAGAACTTTGTATTGAGATCCAAAAAGAGAGAAGAAGCCATCTAGCTAATAACTATGGACCGGAAGGTCTGAGGTAAATTACTCACACTTCATCGGAGAGGCTATGGTGTTGATGTAGAAGCCCTCCGTGATCGATGCCCCCTCCGGCGGAGCTCCGGGAAAGGCCCCAAGATGGGATCTCATGGATACAGAAAGTTATGGTGGTGGAATTAGGGTTTTGGCTCCGTATCTGGTAGTTTGGGGGTACGTAGGTATATATAGGAGGAAGGAGTACGTCGGTGGAGCAACAGGGGGGCCACGAGGGTGGAGGGCGCGCCCCCCTACCTCATGGCCTCCTGGTTGATGTCTTGACGTAGGGTCCAAGTCCTATGGATCACGTTCATTCCGAAAATCACGTTCTCGAAGGTTTCATTCCGTTTGGACTCCGTTTGATATTCTTTTTCTGCGAAACTCTGAAATAGGCAAAAAAACAGCAATTCTGGGTTGGGCCTCCGGTTAATAGGTTAGTCCCAAAAATAATATAAAAGTGTATAATAAAACCCAGTAATGTCCAAAACATAATATAATATAGCATGGAACAATCAAAAATTATAGATACGTTGGAGACGTATCAAAGGCTTCTCAACTCACTCTATGGAAAACGGGGGAAGGCCAGTTGACTGACCCGGGGTCGGTTGGTCCTTGCAATAGAACCAGGTCGACTGCCACCCCCTAACTGACTTGGGAAGGATCATAGCGGGAAAGTGCTTTTATTTCTCATCTGGATCCCCAGACCACCACACATCTAGATCACATGTGTCCTCTCATCACTCGGATTGGCCTTTTTAACCAACTGAGAACGACAAGTGAAAATGTGTTTGAAGAGGCCCCAGTGCGGTCGACAGCCCAGAAAGTTTTCACACATGGACACGTATGCGGCAAGGTATGTGATGGTGTTGGGAGAAAAGTGATGAAGTTGGGCTCCAAAGAAGTTCAGAAAACCCCGAAAGAAAGGATGGGGAGGCAAAGAGAAACCGCGGTCGACGTGGGTCGCAAGAAGGACGCACTCACCCTCTTGTGGACGCGGCTCGGTCTTGTCCTTCGGAAGCCACCAAGATTTGTGGGGAATCAATCCCCCATCCACCAGATCCTCCATATCCTCTTTCGGGATCGTCAACCGGATCCAGTCGCCCTGGATCTAGCCGGGTGGCAGGCCGGTCCTCGACAACGACCCTGCCCGGCTCGTCTTCTTCCCCTTTGCCTTCGTCGTCGCCTTCTTCGCACGCTCCAGAGCCGCCGTCTTGTCCTTCTCCATTATGGTGGGTCAAGCTCGTACTGGGCGGTGGCACCGAGGACAGAGGCAGGTGCGGTGGAGAAGCGGAGGAAGAAGGAGGAAATGTGGCGCACAGTGCAAAGGCCCTAGCCCGAACGCCTTATATGGATTGGCTCTCCGAGTGACTGACTTGTGGACCCAGGCGATCCCGTCAAATCCCGCAACAGGCGCGCGCGGTACGTGGCGAAAAAGGTGGCGCGTGGATCGAGGCGCCCTTGCCTAATCTGCTCCGATTACCACAATCCTCTCCGCCTCGCGCGCTTCCCCAAATTTCGAATCCCGTGAGATCTGAAAACGACAGAGCAGTCAATCATGCCGGAGATTTTATGCAACATCAGCAGTCGAAGCTTATCAGCAAAGTTTACTCGACAACCTCTGAATGGTTTGAGGCGACTGAAAATGAAGTCGAAGTTGTTGCATGGTTCTCCAATCCAAGTAAAATGCTTCCGCAGCACGAAAATTGGTTCGGAACCATCTTCAGCTTCATTTCCACTCGGACCCGGAACCATTCAGGGGGCTAATGACAATGATATGTACCTAGCGTAGGGCAATAGACCTGGTCTAAACACCCCTCCCAAGGTCTAAACACCCCTCCCAAGGACATTGCCCTGCAGTCAAAGACAATCAAAGGACAACAAGTTCTACCGGCTGAGATAACTTGAGTGCATGCCTACTCGACTAACAACTCCACTCGGATATCCCAATTCCATTTGACCAGTACGTTATCACTCGACCATACAAGAAACCACTCGGAGTATAGAAGATCTAACGTCATTCAGGATGGCAACGATCAGGCGTTCACTCCGTAGTATTAATGATTAGTTATAAGACTTTATTGCTGGCGTTACCTGTAACGCCTCATCTTTATGTACGTTGAATTCTTTGTAACGTGGGTTGGTTGGGGTCCTGGCGTACTCTATATAAGCCACCCACCTCCACTGAGACAAGGGTTCGCACCCCGTGTAACTTCACGCATAATCCAATCGACCGAGCCTCCGGGCACCGAGACGTAGGGCTGTTACTTCCTCAGCGAAGGGCCTGAACTCGTACATCTTGCATGCACAATCTCACCGTAGCTAGGATCTTGCCTCTACATTCTTAACCTCCCCCCCCCCCCCCCCCCCTCCCCCTATTATACTGTCAGACTTAGAACCACGACTATGCTCTTAAGCAATCGGACGATCAGACATGACTAGGCACTTGCGTGCCCCAGCACCTTTGGTGCTCCTGAGAATATCCGGCGCCAATAGGAACCCTCTACCCTATTTAGTTCAACCAAATGAAGTAAGTATTCAAATCCACGTCACTTTTATAATTTTTAATACATTGGTGAGATGGTACCTTCAGGACAATTAAGTTGCATCCATGTTGATTAGTGGTTTTCTCTATTTTACTTGGGAATTTCCCTATACGAATATGAATTGCTTTCTTATGTGAAAAATACCTCAAATTTATTAATCAAATAAGCGGTACGGACACCTCCTGAAATAATCGAGAACAACCATCTTCTTCCTCCTAGGCTGATGGCATGCTGCCACAACCACCTCTACATCGCCGGAACCAACTGATTTGCTTTTGCTAGACCAAGATTAGGTTCCTAATATCCAAATTTTATTTTTTTTTCCTTACTGTCATGGAGAGGCTAGACTTATATCGAAATCTCCACATATACAAGCACACAATTATGTGTTTAAAATTCAAGGTGTGTGTAGATGGCAGTGGAAGACTGATTGTAACTGGATGAGCCATTGATATAGGTGGTGGGTTGTATTTAGGGAGGGGGGGGGGGGGGGGGGGGAGAGATACATGTCGAACACAATTGATACTAAAGCACTAGAATATATTGTACTGGTTGCAACATACGGGCAATTAGCTAGTGCTTATAAACACACGGTTTTGGTATTGAAAATCAACAAGTGGAGCTCGGTGCGTAAAAGAAATATCAAATGCATACAAACACACACTCTAATACCATACCGTTACTTCTTCATCATGACCATCATGGCTTTAAGCGAGGAGCGTCCGCATACGAGCTATTACATGCATCCATTTGAGTTATACTCCCTCTATCCGAAAATACTTGTCGGGGGTATTTCCGGACGGAGGGAGTATGAAACGGCTTGTTCGAAGTGGTGATTTTTAGTAAAAAAAAAATCATGAATAACTGCATGGTGGTTATAATTAGGCAGAGTGGGTTCTGGTTTTGATCCTTGACAGTTTTTACACTAATTATTTCATTTAACAAAAAAATCATCAGTTATACCTCATTTAACAAAAGCATTGCAATATTTTAACCCCCCCCCCCCCCCCTCTATTTTGTGCGACTTACTCTACTGTAACTGGTACTCCTTGTTTAGGTGTACTCTTGCCATGTCGGTGACTAGCTAGGCTCCTAGGTTAGGTACATGTACGTGTAGGTACGTCGCAAAATTAAGAAGAAGAAACAAAACAAAGCATTGGAGAGCACCGCATCCGCATGATCGACCGGTGTGGGTGTGGCAGATAAATTGGCTTTAATTGACGTGCGCTTTGTCTTTTCCATTGTCGATCTTGTCTTAATGTTGCCACCATCTATGATTGAATACATCATACTGTTCGGACCTTGTGCTAGCGCTAGCGGTGGTATGTGTACGAGCTAGCAAGCTAGACTACAAGGTATCGGGACGGTGACGCTTGGCAATGCAAGTGTGTGCATACTTATCGTTTGCTTTTGGTAGGTCGTATGCGGGACATGTAGTCGCCGAGTGGGCGCGTGCGTATGCACCTACGAGCAGGCAAACGCACAAGAGCGGTTGAGCGGTCCGGCGGTGGTGACTGGCCAGGGTGGTGGCGACGAGAACGACTACGATTATTGTGGGATTTGTCTTTTTTTTTTGCAAAGAGGGATTTGTCATCCATTTACTGTACCTTTTTTCGATGGACGTGCATAGGCAGCGCGCGGGCGCTAGATGGAGTGCCCGAGCATACCCTCTATATTAGGAAACCTATGTGCCACGTCATCCTACTCTATCAAAAAACAAACAAAGCTGCTAAAAATCAGTCGACCGAGACTTCGCGTAGTCTCAGTCGACTGGCCAGCCGTTCAATCCAGAAGCTATACGATTCGCGCAAGCTTCCTTTTTAGACTAGATGGTTCGGCAGCCCGTTTATTTATTCTTTGTTTGTTGTTGGGGCTGGGTTGCATGATGGGACAGCCGTTGTCAGCTGGGCTTTTTCCATGTTTTTTCCAGTGATCATTTTGCCTGCAGCAGTAGGGAGACACTACTACGGTGGCTTTCCTCATTCTTCCACAAATACATCCTTTTTGTGCTGGATCCATTCAAATCACAAAAAGGAAAAACAGGGCTGACCATAAGTACTCTCATTGTTCATTCTTTCTGTTAGTGTTTTTCAATGATTTATTTTCCCCAAATATACATTTAACGTGATACTTACCCCTGAAAAAACTTGATACGAAACTATTTTTCTCTTTTTTGTTAGACAAACTATTTTTTATTTTTGTTTTCTTCTCATTTCTTTTTTTGTTAATTTGTTTTTTGTATTTTTCTTTTTTTACCAAACTAGTTTTGATTTATTTTTTTACATTTCCTCGATGGACAGAGAATTAGCTAAAACTCAATCGATTTGGCAGATGCAGATTCCGGTCGTCGGGTAAGTGTATTGTTGACGGATGTGTTTTGTTTACGGCCTAGTTGATGCGTTGGTGTGTTGGCTTTTCTCTTTCTCGGGATGGGTTTTTATTTCACGCTTTTTGAAACAAGTGAGAAGGAGTGGCTAGTTCATTTCGCCCCGCATCATCGTCTTCCTCCTCATTTTTCCTCTCTTCCTTTCAATAAGTGGTGGTCTTTCCATAGCTAACGGGTCGCCGATTGTCAAACTCGTCAAGAGGGTGGAGGGGTGACATCTACCCCCGCGCATATTGTCTCCATCAACTTGAAAAAAAGTGGTACATAGAGCAATTTTGTCTAAGCCTACTTGTCTTTTTTAACTTAGTTTTTTTCCTACTTTTATAATTATTAGTCATTGACCAACTGTATATGCCCCAACTTATGTGCAATTGTAAGTGTTACAACACACACTTGACGGGCGCATTCTTGACTTTTTGTTTCTTTTTGTATAGAGAGATGGTGAAGTTGTCTGTCTGATACTAGGCATGCAACTGCAAGTGTTCCCCTCGACTGCAACTAACTTTGTTTTATCGAAGGACGGCTAGAGAGATAGGAAGTTGCATGTCTAACACTAGGCATGCAACTGCAAGTATCGTCTTCGAGTGCAATTGCATGTCTACTCAAATGACTGCAACTAACATTTGTTTTAGATGAGCGACGGGAGAGGCGGCAGTTGCATATCTGAGACTAGGCATGCAACTTCAAGTGTCGCGCTTGACCGCAATTGCATGTCCCCCAACATGGTTGCAACTGGACCTTTGTTTTGTCGAAGCGGGCGGGCTAGTTGCATGTTCGACACTAGGAATGCAAGAGCAAATGTTGTACCCGACTGCGACTGCATGTCTTGTAACCCGACCACAACTATACTTTTTTGTTCTGTCGGAGGGGGCGCCGCTAGAGGGGGCGGGCCAGTTGCAAGCCCGACAACAGCCCCGCAACTGCAAGCGTCGCACCCGACCGTAACTGCAATGTCCCCAACATGGTTGCAACTGGGCCTTTATTTTGTCGGAGGGGGCGGCGGGAGAGGGGGCAGGCCAGTTGCATGTCCGACACTAGGCATGCAACTGCAAGTGTCGCACCCGTCCGCAATTGCTTGTCTTCTAGCCCTACTACCACTGAACTTTTTTGTTCTGTCGAAGGGGGCGCCAGTAGAGGAGGCGGGCCAGTTGCAAGCCCGGCAACATCCCCGCAACTGCAAGCACCACACCTGACCGCAACTGCGTGTCCCCCAACATGGTTGCAAATGGACCTTTGTTTTGTCGAAGGCGGCGGCGGGAGAGGGGGCGGGCCAGTTGCATGCCCGACACTAGGAATGCAACTACAAGTGTCTCACCCGACCGCAACAGCATGTCTTGTAAACCGACCACAACTGGACATTTTTATTCTATCGGAGGGGGCTCTGCTGGAGGGGGCAGGCTAGTTGCAAGCCCGACAACAGCCCCGTAACTACAAGCGCCGCACTCGACTGCAACTGCATGTCCCCAACATGGTTGCAACTGGACCTTTGTTTTGTCGGAGCGGGCGACGAGAGAGGGGGCAGGCCAGTTGCATGTCTGACACTAGGCATGCAACTGCAAGTGTCGCACCCATCCGCAATTGCTTGTCTTCTAGCCCTACTACCACTGAACTTTTTTGTTCTGTCGAAGGGGCGCCAGTAGAGGAGGCGGGCCAGTTGCAAGCCCGGCAACATCCCCGCAACTGCAAGCACACCACCCGACCGCAACTGCATGTCCCCCAACATGGTTGCAAATGGACCTTTGTTTTGTCGAAGGCGGCGGCGGGAGAGGGGGCGGGCCAGTTGCATGTCCGACACTAGGAATGCAACTACAAGTGTCTCACCCGACCGCAACAGCATGTCTTGTAAACCGACCACAACTGGACATTTTTATTCTATCAGAGGGGGCGCTGCTGGAGGGGGCAGGCTAGTTGCAAGCCCGACAACAGCCCCGTAACTACAAGCGCCGCACTCGACTGCAACTGCATGTCCCCTAACATGGTTATAACTGGACCTTTGTTTTGTCGGAGCGGGCGACGGGAGAGGGGGCGGGCCAGTTGCATGTCTGACACTAGGCATGGAACTGCAAGTGTCACACCCGAGCGCAACTACATGTCTTGTAACCCGGCCGCAGCTGGACTTTTTTGTTCTGTCGATAGGGCAGGCCAGTTGCAAGCCCGACAACAATCCCGCAATTGCAAGGGCCGCACCGGACAGCAACTGCATGTCCCCCAACATTGGTTGCAACTGGACCTTTATTTTGTTGGAGGGGCCAGCGGGAGAGGGGGCGGGCCAATTGCATGTTAGACACTAGGAATGCAACTTCAAGTGTGGATCCTGGCTGCAACTGCATTTTCTCAGCACGACTGCAACTTAGTCGCGTTTTGCTAATTGTTTATGAAGAAACTATTGCACGCCATATCTCAACTTTAACTACATGGTGTAGCATGACCCACAACAAGGGATACAAGTACCAGCAACTAGCCGCTCCCTAAATCTTCATTATCTTTTCAAATACACATTGAATATTTTAAAAATACATTTTCATATTTTAAAATATATGGTGAATATTTTTAAATCTTTTTGAATATTTTATAATTACACAACTATTTTATCAATACACAATGGACATTTCTGAAATGTACAAACACTTTTTCTGAAGTATAAGGACAAATGCAAAGATGTGCTTCCTTTTTTTGGTGAACATGTAACTTAAAATCAAATATAATAAAAACATTGAACAAACAACAGGAAAAAATAAATCAAAAAACCCAGGAAATAGAACGGAAAGCTAGACAACACGCAAAGAAAGAGAACAAAAATGATACACATGTGCACATTAGTCGGACGCATATAGTTGCTTATCTGTCGATCAGATGCAACTTCTTTTCATTTTGTTTGTTTTTCTATTTATTTTCTTTGTTACATTAAAGATTTCTTTATCATTGAAAATATAAATAATATTTTTAAAAATGACAAATAAAGGAAAAAATAACAAGATGAAAAGAAAAGAAGGAACAGAGCATTAGCAACACTAGTGTAGAAAAAATACAAACTACATCGTGCTGTATAGCAATACACCTAATGGGACAATGTTCTAGCGATCCAGTAAAAAGCACAAATAAAAAAAGAAAAAAGAATACAGCCCAACAACAGCCCACGTGGTTAGGCAACACAGGCCAACGCAGGCCAACAGGCAATGCGAACTCCAGCCAAGCGAACGGAAATTAAACGTGCGACTAGTTTAGAGATAACGTCGGTTGACTTAGACTTCGCGAAGTCTAAGTCGACTGAGACCTAGACAGACTCAAAAAAAAAAGTATATGAGCCTTCAACCTCATGTTGCCTCAGTTAAGAGCCCACGTGCATTAATTTTCGGGTTTCAAAAAATTTAAAAAGCTATAACTTTTGATTCAAGCTTCCGAACGAAGATCTGTTTTCACCGATGGGTTTCTCTTGACGAGCTCTTCAAAACTAGATCCCATATGGATAGGTTTCGACAAAGTTTATTTTAGAGCAACTTTGGATGCTATAGAGGCAACGTTAGTGCTATAGGAGAGCAACTCCTTTTTATTGCCTAATATGTCTACCTATGAGTCAGAGTCCTACTAAATTAGTTACCATGATCAACAATGATTAGTTTCACCTCTAAGTAGCACTATAGGGAAGTAGCTCCTTCTTTTTTGCCTAGTAGGACTACCAATTAGGTTGGTTTGTGTAAAAAGAATGACAAAAGATCACATGAAACATGGGGTAGTGCTACATGCAAGCAACTTCACTGCACTACGTGCATCTGTTAATTTACTAACATTATCCCAAAATACCTATCGTGGCTGCCCAGTTGTCTGTAAATACTATGGAATTTCCTATCATTGATGCCTAGTTGCCTACCATTATTGACCAGTTGCCTACATATATTGTGAAGGTGTTTATCCTTGCTTTTCTAAGTTGCCTACAACACTATAAAGTTGCCTACCGGTGATGCTTAGTTGCTTGCTATTGGTAATTAGTTGCCTACCATTGTTGCTCAGTTGCCTAACTTTACAAAATAGTTGCCTAGATATAGTTTGAAGTTGCTTACCATTGCTTTTCTAAGTTCATACAACATTATAAAGTTGCCTACTAGTGATGCTTAGTTGTCTGTTATTGGTAAGCCTACCATTGTTGCTTAGTTGCCTAACTTTACAAATTAGTCACATACATATAGTGTGAAATTGCTTATCATTGCTTTTCTAAGTTGCCTACAACACTCTGAAGTTGATTATCAGTGATACTTATATTAGTTGCTTGCAATTACTATTTCAGTTGCCTACAATACATAGCAAATTTGCACATTAGTGTTGCTAAGTTGCCTATCTATGAAACTAAGTTGCTTACCATACCTAAAAGTATTGTAAGCAACTAAGGATGCCATTAAGCTACTCGCTAGTCATAGCAACAAGCTTAGTGTAAATGTAAGCCTAGCTTGAAAAACTAAGTTGCCAGTTATACTATAAACTTGGAGGTGAAGCTAGTTATGGTAGAATACTTGCTAGTTATGGTACGAAACTTAGAGATGAAGCTAGTTAACTTGATAGTCGTAATAGCCAACTTTGAAGGGGTCTTCGATGATAGGCAGTCATACTGCACACACTAACAAGAAGTTGCTTTCATATAACACTAAAGCTGCTTCCTTAGCACCCAAAGTTGCTCAAGAAAAAAAGTTAGTCGAAACATACTCATATGGGATCTAGTTTTGAAGAGCTCGTCGCGGGGAACCTAGTGGTGAAAACAGATCTTGATTTTGATGTTCGGTTTAAAAGTTATAGCTTTTTGAAAATTGAAAAACATAAACTAAATGCATGCACATGGGAACTTGCTGATAAGTCAAGGACGGGAAGGCACGCGAAAACACAGTGATCATGTGCTTTTCTCTACGCGTTAAGTCCTCTCTGTGGGCCCCTTGGGTTGGTTTTATTTCTACTATCCATCAGGGGACCACGTGAGGGAGGGGACAGTGAACAAGAGCGTGCGCTTGAGACAACAAACAAGCGCAGCTGCGTTCTTAAGAATTCGGGTTCATTCAATTGATATATCGAGGTGATACAGCCGCATTGAAGAATGTCCGGCCTCTACATAGCGCGATGCACACAACCAACATGTCCAACAAGCCTAAAAATAAATATCGTTTTACAGCAAAAGTAAATCAGTCTAGCCTAGGGTTGGGCAACGCCTATCCGGAGATTACACCGCCATCCATGTTGGGAGAAAACCTTTCTAGTTGTATGCTCCAGCCGTGTAGACGCCATCATAAAAAGATATCTGTCCTCCGGCCTCTGCAGGATAAACCACGTACGGAGCCATCGCGTACACGCATGGATAACCTGCACAAGAGATGAAACATATTTATTGTTAAAAATCACATCGTTTCTGGTGAGCCACAGTGCCCAACATAAGACAGCCGCTCCCACGAGTAGATGTGCAGAAAATTGTTTATCGATACCCCGCAACCAATTGCCGAACATATTACGTGCACTACGTGGGGGATATAGATTTAAAGCTACTTGAACTATGGCCCAGACTACACGAGTAAACTTACACTCAAAAAATAAGTGTTTGATGGACTCTTCATGTTGGCAAAAGACACATGTCTTGTTACCATGGCAGTTGCGTCATGCCAAGTTATCTCTAGTTAAGATGACCCCTCTATTTAGAAACCAGAGGAATATCTTCACTCTTAGGGGAATTTTGAGCTTTCGCAATTTCTTATTATCAACCGGTACATCAGTGTGGGTCATTGCATCATACAAGGATTTGACTGAAAAGGTACCATTCTGATGCAAATTCCATCGGAACTTGTCTGGTTCGCCTGACAACTGAATGGCCTCTAGACGATTGAGTAATTCATTCCATGCTACCGGACGAGGCCCAATAAGGTCCCCACGGAGAGAAATATCAGGGTTTCCTTGTCCCAATACTTGTTTGATCGTGACTAATTTATGTCTGACGATCCTATACAAGCTAGGATATTGCACCATAAGTGGAGTGGCCCCAGCCAGGTGTCTTCCCAGAATGGAACCTGAGAACCATCCCTAACCGAGAAAGTACCAAATTGATAAAAGAATTCTTGGCCTTCATCACGCCACTTCAAAAATGTGAATCACCGGGTTTTCAATGAACTTGAGAAATGGCTTTAGACCCCACGTACTTGTTACGAATGATTTCCTACCATACTCCATTCTCAATGAGTAGTTTGTATGCCCATTTACTCAAGAGAGCGATGTTTTTAATCTCAAGATCCTGAATTCCAAGGCCCCTTGACTTTTAGGTCGGCATAATATACTCCACCTAGCCAGCCGATATTTCTTGGATCCATTTACTGTACCTGTGTTCACACACACATGATTGTTGCGGGACGGAATTAACAAATTCAATATTTGCGAACCAACATGCAATTAGGGTTAGGGTGTTAGCGACTTAGTGCCATTCTGCATCATAATTTATTTTGTGTTTTTAATTGAGTGCATTTTTAGTAAATTTTACGTTGCCATATTTCTACTCATTAGCTATATGTGTATATTACGTGTGTGTCTCATTCTTCTCAGAGACAAGTATATCTTTGCAAACCAGTTTATTTTGGCAGGATGAATATATTCTGCACTGCAATAAGATGTCAGTAGTGCTGTTTTACGATTTAAATTGTAAGTTTTTTAATATTAACATAGTTTTTTACATGATACTTTGACCACCAATGAACATGTTTCCTCACATCCTGCTACTTATCGTAGTTAAAAAGGACATAAGGTTATGCGGTCCACCCATACGTCTCTCCTCCACCCACCCACCCCCCCCCCCCCCCCCTGCATTTTCAAACTTTTTCCTCCCACCTTTATTTTTCACCGGGTTTCTTAAAAGTTGCTTCAACTACCTCACATTTAGATAAGCCAATAAATACTTATCAAAGTAGTGTTTATCAAGTAAAATTAGTTTATTTTATACAACCACATTAATTATTTGAGTACATACTCTCTCCGTTTTTATTTACTCCGCATATTAGAGTTGAGTGAAGTTATGCTTTGTAAAGTTTGAGCAAATTTATAGAAAAAAGTATAAATATTTAGCATAACAAATCTATATGATGTGGAAGTACATTCAACAACTAATCTAATGGTATTGATTTGTTATTGTACATGTTAATATTTTTGTCTATAAACTTTGTCAAAGTTTGTAAAGCTTGACTTTGACCAAAACTAATATGCGGAAGGCAGTAAATAACAGGCTACTCTACTAGAATATTAATGCCTCGGGTTGCAATGTACAGACAATTATCCAGCTCATAAAAAAAATCTTACACTACAAAATCAGATTCCATGGACGTACTTACGTTTGAGTAGTTAACACTAGGGAAGTTTTGCTTTGCACACCCTAACTCCAACCGGACGTAAAGTACTCAAGCTTCAGAAAAATTATTGGTCTCAATTAGTGCACACGTAATTAGAGATCGAACTATAGCATAAAAAGGTACTAAGGCGACGACGATTAGAGTGGTTGACGCGTGCATCGTGCATGTTTCACACGCACGTTATACAGGCCGGCACGTACGTGCACACAAAAAGATTGGCCGGCCCTGTGTGTATGCTTGTCCAATCATGATTAGTTGGTCCAGCTAAGCTAAATTATCTCATCAACTTCTTGGCTGGCTTTGGCGTCTCCTTATAGAAGCTTGTTTAGTTAATTAGTTAGTTTATAGATAGCTCGGGGTCTCTCTATATATATAGTAAATCGATCACCCGTGACACTACGCCACCGTCATGCACTGTTGTTTTAGCCGGGTAGACGGGTAACCCGGCGCTAATCATGATGCACTCTACGTGGCTAGTCTGACGATGCATGCGTCTTTGATGCGGGAGTAATTAGTTTTGCTAAAGCACATCTCTACCCTTAAATATTGCATATCTAAAGTTTAAAAAAAATTGCATATCTGAATTCTGTTTCATTGATTTTATGTAAATATTCATGCAGATTTTTTTCTTTTGTCTTTTTTTATTTTTTTTATAGTTTGATTGAGTCATTTAGATGTGCAATAATTAAAGCATATCTATTGTAATACTTTGTCTGTTTCTTCTTACTTTTATCGTAGTATTGTAAGTCAAAAATATTGAAGTTTGGCGAACGTTGTAAAGGAAAAGAAATTAACATTCACAATACCAAATCAAATATCATTATAGCATCTTCAGCCGGCCTCTTCAAATCCTCTTCAACGTCCGATGACACGCACACTCGACCAGTGATCGAGCATGAGAGAGAAGGAAAAAAGTGACCCAACCATATCTTTTATATCATCCCTATACATCCGGACTGTCCGTGAAGGCTCATATGGAGACCAAATGTAGCAGGATACGAGGGCTCGCGGACATGCCTGGTCAGTCCATCATGTAGGATACGGCCCACCCGTACCACCTTTTCTCTTTCTTTTCTTTCTCTCTCTTCATCTTCACCAATCACATGCGGGTGATGGGACGTGTAAAAAAAGAGAGAAGCATGACTGCATGCATCGACAAATAGGGGCACAAAACGGACACGTCTGGACACTAACCGGGCGCGCCCACAGACATTTGGACTCGACCTCCCTCTGTCAGCCATTATAGCACCTGGTGGAGGGGACGGGATCCCGGTGCCTCGGCTCCGTCTAGTAGTTTAGCCTAGGTTTTTTTCTATCGCAGAGACGACGCTTTGGGTGGATGGCGGTGTTTCATCTTTGAGTTGGTCTTCCGGGCTCCAGTCCTCTTTGAGTTCACCCTTTGGGGCGGAGTTGATGGACCTCCGGCATAGATTCATGTTGTCTCCTCATGGCAACGAGGTTAGGGTTTTTGTAGCGCGTATAGAACGATGAGATTTGATGTCAAGTGGTTCAAATTGATTCAAGCGTTCAATGGTGATGACCGCGATTCTGCGGCGTTGGTCCTTAGGGGCACATGTACGAAGACTTCCAAGCTATTATCAACAAGGTCAGTCTGGCACTGCTAGGGGAGCGACGACAGTGGCACGTCAACCACTCATTCTAGTGGCGGAAGTTGTTGTTCGATGGTCCAGGGTCCTTAATGTAATTTTATTGATGTTTGAGATGCTTTATACTACTGCTGCACCTTTTATAATATATTTGGATCATTTTTGCAAAAGGGGAAAAACTAACATGTAAAGTAAAAAAACAATTTAGTAGTTCTTTATTTTTTTAATATGTTTCTGCATGTAGTATTTGTTTTTTGCTTAATATATGATTCAACTAATTCTATGTTTTGCATGGAATTTTGTTATGAATGTGCAAGCTGGAGGGCGCGCTAGACTAAATTCATTTTTTTAGAATACTAGAATAAATTCAGCTAGTGCCTTATACTTCTACTTTTGCAATGTCAGTTTCGTTTAGGAATAGAAGGGTTGTAGATATCTAAATTTTTGATAAATGACTTTTTTGTTGACAAAATGTAGTATTAATGGATAGAAATATAGTGAGAGCATACCCGGCCTCTGGACAATCCGGATGCACACAGTCAACATGCAAGACCTAATTGAAAGAGGGGGGGGGGGGGGGGGGGGGAGCAACCATGATCCACACAAGCCACAAAAATCCAGGCTGAAGCCACCGCCGCAGCCATGGCCATTCCCACCACCTGGCTCGGCGACATTGTCAGTGGACGGCTCCTATTGTCAAGCGGACAGTTCGGCAGGCTCCAGCATGATTTTGAGAGACGAGAAAGGCTCTATGATCTTCACAGCATACAAACGTCTCAAGCGGACAGTTCGACGAGGTTTGGCATGATTCTGAGAGACAAGAAGGGCTCTATGATTGCAGCATACAAACGTCTCCTCTATTGTAGCGATGCTCTGGAGTACAAGTTACATGCAATCAGGGAAGACATTGACTTGGCGATACATCGGACTCCCCTATCGGTTTTAGTCCAGTTTTACTGGTCCAATGCTTTATCGGCGATTATGGACAGATCTTTAGACAAGCTAGTCTATGGCCATTTGAATTATGAGATCAAACTCTCAATGAAATATACGGTGTTTAGTCATGTTAAGATTGCTCGTGACATAATAGGATTTTAGATTGTTTAGCGAACTTTGGGCATAGCAGGGATAGCACTACGTGCTGGCTTAACCAAACCCCTACTTGTGTTGTGAAACTTGTCGCTTCCGATTGTAATCCTATGACTATGGAATAAATACCCTATATTTCCTCACACACAAAACATGATCCACACTGAACAACTTTATACCAATGCAGACGATGCAAACGTACATGATCCGGACATAGCTACCTTGTTGTCAAAGGCGTGTATGTACAAAGTCGCAACAATAAACAACGATCAAGCAAACTGGAAATCGTTGGCAACTACCGCATGATCAAAGTGCGGATAGATATAATATTTTGGATTTAGCCTAGGTTTTTTCTATCGGCAGAGACGGCGCTTGGGCGGATGACATTGTTTCATCTTTGAGTTGGTCCTTCAGGCTCCAGTCGTCTTTGAGTTCACCCTTTGGGGCAGAGTTGATGGACCTCCGTCATAGATTCATGTTGTCTCCTCATGGCGGCGAGTTTAGGGTTTCTGTAGCGCGTATAGAATGATGAGATTTGATGTCTAGCGGTTCGAATCGATTTAAGCGTTCAATGATGATGACTGTGACTCTGCGGCGTTGGTCCTCAAGGGCACATGTACGGAGACTTCCAACTATTATCAACAAGGTTAGACTGGCACTGCTAGGGGAGCAGCGACAGCGGCACGTCAACTGCTCATTCTAGTGGCGGTAGTTGTTGTTCGATGATCCATGTCCTTATGTATTTTTTATTGATGTTTGAGATGCTTTATACTACCGCTGCACCTTTACAATACATTTGAATCATTTCTGCAAAAAAGAGAAAAAACTAATATGTATAGTAAAAAACCGATTCAGTAGTTCTTTATTTATTCTTTAATATTTTTCTGCGGGCAGTAATCGTTCTTTGCTTAATATATGGTTTTGCTAATTCTATGTTTTGCATGGAATTTTGTTATGAATGTGCGAGCAGGAGGGCGCGCTAGGATAAATTCATATCTTTTTTAAGAATGCTACAATAAATTCAGCTAATGCCTTATACTTCTAGTTTTGCAATGTTCCATGGAGGAAGAGAAGGGTTGTAGATAGCTTTTTTTTTTTGATAAATGACTTTTTGTTGACTCAAAATGTAGTATCAACGGATAGAAATACAACGAGAGCATACCCGACCTCTGGACAACTAAGATGCACACAGTCAACATCAGCACACATAAAGTATCATATCGGCAAGCGGCAAAGCCATGCAAGACCTAATCGAAGAGGGGAAAGAGCAACCATGATCCACACAAGCCACAAAAATGCAGGCAGAAGCCACCGCCGTTGTTGTGGCCATTCCCACCACCTGGCTCAACGGCATTGTCAGTGGACGGCTCCTATTGTCAAGCGGACAGTTCGGCGGGCTGAGAGACGAGAAGAGCTCTGTGATCTTCACTGCATACAAACGCCTCTTCTATTTTAACAATGCTCTGGAGTCCAAGTTACATGCAATCATCGGACTTCCCTATCGGTTTTAATCTAGTTTGACTGTTTCAATGCTTTATCAGCGATTATGGACAGTTCTTTGGACAAGCTAGTGTATGGCCATTTGAATTATGACATCAAACTCTCAATGGAACATAGGGTGTTTACTCATGTTAAGATTGCTCGTGAACATAGGATTGCAGATTGTTTAGCAAACTTTAGGCATAGCGGGGATAGCATTGTGTGCTAGCTTAACCAACCCCTCTACTTGTGCTGCGAAACTTGTCTCTTCCGATTGTAATCCTGTGACTATGAAATAAATACCCTATACTTTGTCCAAAAAAAAGCATGATCCACACCGAACAACTTTTAAGTTTAAACCAATAAAGAGCATGCAAGCGTTCATGATCCGGACATAGCTACCTTGTTGTCAAAGGCGTGTATGATCAAAGTCGCAACAATAAACAACGATCAAGCAAACTGAAAATCGTTGGCAACCAACGCATGATCAAAGTGCGGATAGATAAACAATTTGGATTTAATCGTCGTGCGCTTTGTTCCCTCTCCGGACCCCTCTTACTGTCACCATCTGTTGAGTGTATGTACGTACGTGGGGTTGATCCATCCATTGTCTGGAGCTTGTGCTGGTGGTACATACGCATACGCGCACATGCTAGCCACTCCAGCTGGTAGGTACGTACTCGATTGCAAGGGCATCTAGACGGTGACACTTGGCCATGTACATACTTATTGTCTGCTTTTGGTGCGGTAGGTCGTATATTTATGTTATACTGGTATATAGTGACGAGGCTCCGTCGTCCTTTTCTTTTGTCGCGCAATGCGTGCATACGTGCGTGCATGCGGTGGCCAAAGAGCAAGAGCGGCTGAGCCGGTCCGGCGGTGGCACTTCACCACGGTGCATTGTCTATCGGTGCACGACGTAAGTACAGAAACCCCGCTAGTAATAGTCTAGTGTTTTTTTTCAGGAAAATGATATAAATTTATTATGAAAGTTCAGCGGAAATATAAAGGGAAACGATTAGTTTCACCTGGCTGATTTTTAGCGCGCGTCCGCCGCCCGTTCTGCCGTTGGATCCCTGATCCGTTTTCTCCCGCGATACATAGTCTCCACGTCCATCCCTTGCACGTGTGTGGTCCTCGTGGGATATTAGCTAATGCTTATCCATGTGTGTTTGATTTTTACTGCCGCACACACTACTTCGTGCACTGCTGCCATGTACGGCACACCATAGCTGTTTTTTTCAACGGCGTATCATGTGTGTCTTTACAGATGTGGCTTCAGCAAAATCGATAGGTTAGTGTTGCAACATGCTTTTATAGTTCAGTTTTTTTAGGAAAACGTTTGGCTTCTACCGGCAGATCGCACGCGAGCATTCGCCGACTCGTCCGTACGACACGTGTCCCAAGGGAGCGGTCTTTTTTCTTTCTTTCGGTCAACGTGGCCACTGCTGGCTGCTCGCTGCTCAATGTCCACTCATCCACTACGATGAGTTTCCGTAACAAGGTCTCTGTTGCGGTAAAAAACTGCACTGCAACAAGACTTCTGTTTCAGAAAAATTAAATTTAAAGCGAGACTTTTGTTGCAAAAAAAATAAATTGCAACAAGACCTTTGTTGCAAAAAAATGAAACAAGACCTCTGTTGCACAAAAACTAAATTGCAACAAGATCTCTGTTGCAAAAAAGAGCGTCACCCTTTTATCATTGTAACACAGGTCATGTTGCGGTAAATTTCTGCAACACGATTCATCGGATCCGTTGCAATTTCTTTTTTGAAACAAGGCCTCTGTTACCGGAAAAACTGTAACAAAGCTTATATTGCAAAAAAAATTGCAACGATCTCTGTTGCAAAAAAAATGCAACTTGACCTATGTTGCAAAAATTTCCGTAATATGACCCGTGTTGTAGAAATTTTCCACAACACGACCTGTGTTGCAATAATAGAGGATGGCGGATCCTACGGCTCGCAAGGCACCAGTGATTAGAAAGGGCAAATAGTTGTTGGCTTCACCCACGTGGTGAAAGGAACTGCCCATCAATTTTAGACGTGCAATGCGACTAATCAACGGCAGTCGAACCGGCTGATCCATGCGGGAAATCAGTCGGCTGACGCCTAGCGCAGCCTAAATATAAAGCATCTTGAACATAATAAAAATTACATTAAGGTTCCAAGACCCCCTAAACAACCAGTGTGGTCAGAACGAGCTATCTAACTAGAGAAAAGTCCAGATTTCAATCTTCAACTAACCATTTGATTCAATTTACAACCCTCAACTACGGGAGCATTCAAAATACACCCTCAACTTACCATGAGATTAAGAAAACAACCCTGGGCTCGGTTTGGACCAAGTCACACTAGTAGAAAAATGGGTCAAACGTGAAGCACATTAGTGCCGGTTTGTATTTGAGCCGGCACTAATGTATACATTAGTGCCGGTTCCAACGGCTAGCCGGGCCTCCATCATTAGTACCGGTTCGTGGCGAACCTTTAGCACCGGTTCGTGCCACGAACCGGTACTAATGAGAGTGGTGGCAGGATGTTGTCAGAATGGGGCCCCTCCAGCCCCTTTAGTACCGGTTCTTGGCACAAACCGGTACTAAAGGTCGTCTTACATAAACCCTTTGTCCACCCGAGCTCGCTCTGTTCTTCCCCTTTCCCCTCTCCTCTCTGTTCTTCCCCTCTTCCTCTCGAGCTCATCACACATTTTGCCCAAAATTTGTCAAGATTTGAAGGCCCCCATCCATTCAAATGATCACAAAGGTTAGCAACTTTGTCCTTTCATCTCTCATTGCTAGATTAGCTCTTGCAATGCTTTATATAGTGATTAATTTGTGAGTTTAGTAATTTGGGAGGATATATATATATATGCTAGTATTTGATTTATATGCAATTTGAGGTCAAAAATAACACTTAGTTTGCATATGTAGGTGTGGTTTATTTAGTGCCTTCTAAATCTCCATCATAGCCACCGTCGATCGCCCGCACCGTCCCGTCACCGGCACCACCTTGTGGTGAGCCTCTTGTTCATGAAATTTTATATAAAAATTGATGTTTGTGTGATTTGGATATATAGTTACTCGTATAATTATCTTACCCGTACGTTGTTTGTTATACATATAGTGCCATGGTTTTGATATCCGTCCCTGTCGGCCCTAGTCCTTGTTATGATTCGAATGTGGTATGTATATTCTCTATTAAAAGTAGTTGCATTTTGTGTTTATGACAAATTATGCCCATCAAGTTGACATAGAAATTTTTTCTAGGAGGTATGTGAACCGGAAATTCCAACCGACCCTATTGCCGAGAGGTTAAATTTAGTTGAAAGAGAAAACGAGTACTTGAAGAAAAGTTGAAAAGAATTGAGAGGGAGAAGATGGAATTGAAGTTGCATGTTGCCGATGTCGTCGATGATCACAAGATAAAGATGGAGAAAATGCGCTTGAAGATTAGAAAGATTAGAAAATATGCCATCGATAGTGAGGCTTGGTATCATTATGCTGTTGGATCCATTGTTACCTTAGTTGCGATCTTGATCATATTTGTTGTTGCATTTAAATGCTTTAGCTAGAGAGTTATTTGTTTGTTGCATTTAAGTGTTGTATGAACTTTATGTATGAACTTGTATTAATTGTATGAACTTGTATTAATTTGGTCTATTCGGTGTTGTGTAATGAAGATGAGCCGACAATGGATGTACGATGACCGATGCTCTCCCCAGTTCGTTGAGGGCGTGCATACTTTTCTGCTTGCGGCTGAGGCAAACAAGCGGGCGGATGGTTTTATGCCTTGTCCATGTGCTCGCTGTAAGAATGGTCACAATTACTCTACGTCAAGAACCATTCACGTCCATCTGTTTAAGTCCGGTTTCATGCCCCATTATAATGTTTGGACCAAGCACGGAGAAAGAGGAGTTATGATGGAAGACAATGAAGAAGAAGAGGACGACGACAGCTATCCTGGCATGGGTTCCCTGAATACGATGATACAACAATGGGGGAAGAAGCTGAGCCGGTAATGCGGAAAGAAGCTGAGCCGGCAATGCGGGAAGAAGCTGAAGAAGAGGCATCAGATGAGCCCGTTGATGATCTAGGTCGGGCCATTGCCGATGCAAAGAGAAACTGCGCAAGTGATTTGGAGAAGAAGAAGTTGCAGCGCATGTTAGAGGATCACAAAAAATTGTTGTACCCGAATTGCGTAGGTGACAAGAAAAAGCTGGGCACCACACTGGAATTGCTGCAATGGAAGGCAGAGAATGGTGTATCTGACAAGGGATTTGGAAAGTTGCTGGTAATGATAAAGGATATGCTTCCAAAGGACAACGAATTACCCGAGAGTACGTACGAAGCAAAGAAGGCTATCTGCCCTCTAGGGTTAGAGGTGTAGAAGATACATGCATGCCCTAATGATTGCATCCTCTACCGCGGTGAGTACGAGGATTTGAACGCTTGCCCGGTATGTGGTGCATTGCGCTATAAGATCTGCCGCGATGACCCTGGTGATGTCGAGGGCCGGCGCCCTAGGAAGAAGATTCCTGCCAAGGTGATGTGGTATGCTCCTATAATACCACGGTTGAAATGTTTGTTCCAAAACAAAGAGCATGCCAAGGCGATGCGATGGCACAGAGAAGACCGTAAGAAAGACGGAAAGTTGAGAGTACCCGCTGACGGGTCGCAGTGGAGAAAAATCGAAAGAAAGTACGGGAAGGAGTTTGCAGATGACGCAAGGAGCATATGGTTTGGTCTAAGCGCAGATGGCATTAATCCTTTTGGGGAGCAGAGCAGCAACCATAGCACCTGGCCTGTGACTCTATGTTTGTATAACCTTCCTCCTTGGTTGTGCATGAAGCGGAAGTTCATTATGATGCCAGTGCTCATCCAAGGCCCTAAGCAACCCAGCAACGACATTGATGTGTACCTAAGGCCATTAGTTGAAGAAATCTTACAACTGTGGAATGGAACAGGTGTACGTGCGTGGGATGAGCACATGGGGGAAGAATTTGACCTAAAGGCATTGCTGTTCGTGACCATCAATGATTGGCCTGCTCTCAGTAACCTTTCAGGACAGACAAACAAGGGATACCACGCATGCACGCACTGTTTGGACAATACCGACAGTATATATTTGGCTAATAAGAATGTGTACCTGGGACATCGTCAATTTCTTCCGAGCAGGCATCCCGTAAGAAAGAAAGGCAAGCATTTCAAAGGTGAGGCGGATCACCGGACGAAGCCTCGCCACCGTACTGGTGCTGATGTACATGATATGGTCAAGGATTTGAAGGTGGTCTTTGGAAAGGGTCCTGGTGGACAACCTATTCCGAATGACGCTGACGGATGCTCACCCATGTGGAAGAAGAAATCTATATTTTGGGACCTGCCCTATTGGAAAGACCTCGAGGTCCGCTCCGCAATCGACGTGATGCACATGACGAAGAATCTTTGTGTGACCCTGCTTGGCTTCTTGGGCGTGTATGGGAAGACAAAAGATACACCTGAGGCACGGGAGGACCAGCAACGTATGCACGGAAAAGACGGCATACATCAGGGTCATGCAAGCTACGCTCTTACCAAAGAAGAGAAGGAAATCTTCTTTGAATGCCTGCTCAGTATTAAGGTACCATCTGGCTTCTCGTCGAATATAAAGGGAATAATAAACATGGCAGAGAAAAAGTTCCAGAATCTAAAGTCTCATGACTGCCACGTGATTATGACGCAACTGCTTCCGGTTGCATTGAGGGGGCTTCTACCGGAAAACGTTCGATTAGCCATTGTGAAGCTATGTGCATTTCTCAATGCAATCTCTCAGAAGGTAATCGATCCAGAAATCATACCAAGGTTACAGAATGATTTGGTGCACTGTCTTGTCAGTTTCGAGTTGGTGTTCCCACCATCCTTCTTCAACATCATGACGCACGTCCTAGTTCACCTATGCGAAGAGATTAACGTTTTGGGTCCTGTATTTCTACACAATATGTTCCCCTTTGAGAGGTTCATGGGAGTCTTAAAGAAATATGTTCATAACCGTGCTAGGCCAGAAGGAAGCATCTCCAAGGGCCGTCAAAATGAGGAGGTCATTGAGTTTTGTATTGACTTTATTCCTGACCTTAAGCCGATTGGTGTTCCTGAATCGCGGCATAAGGGCAGACTGGATGGAAAAGGCATGCTAGGAGGGGAACAAATAATATGTATGGACAGACATTCTCTCACTGAAGCACACTACACAGTTCTACAGAATTCCGCCTTGGTGGCTCCGTATATGGATGAACACAAGAATTTGCTACGCTCCAAACACCCGGAGCGGTCTGATGACTGGATTACACGTGAACAAACCAAGAGTTTCGCCAGCTGGTTGCAAGCACGTACCATGTATGACACCTCTATTGAAGATGACCTGTACTTGCTGTCCCAGTTACCTTCTTCGAATATAATGACTTTCAAAGGGTACGAGATAAATGGTAATACATTTTACACGGTCGCCCAAGATAAGAAGAGCACCAACCAAAACAGTGGTGTCCGCTTTGATGCAAAAACCAAGACGGGAAAGGAAACATATTATGGTTATATACAGGACATATGGGAACTTGACTATCGACGTGGTTTGAAGGTCCCTTTGTTTCGGTGCAAATGGGTCAATATGACACGAGACGGGGTAACGGAAGACTCGCAGTACGGAATGACAACAGTGGATCTCAACAATCCTGCGTATGCAGACGAACCATTCGTCCTAGCCAATGATGTGGCACAGGTTTTCTATGTGAAGGACATGTCTACCAAGCCAAGAAAAAGAAAAGATAAGGAAGCGAATGCATCGTACGATGAGCCAAAGCGGCACATAGTTCTTTCTGGGAAGAGAAACATCGTGGGAGTGGATGACAAGACAGACAAGTCAGAAGATTATGAAAAGTTTGATGAAATTGCTCCATTCACAGTGAATATTGACCCGAGCATCCCGTTAAATGATGAAGATTTTCCATGGCTACGACGCAAAGGGACACACGCGAAGAAAAAGTTTCACACTCAAAGATCTGGAATGTGATCGGCTTAACTATCATAACTTTCTTCTGTGTTTCACACCCAGGAGGGAATCTCTGTAATAGTTAGGGTGGCTAGTTATGTGTTTTGGCATTTGAAACGCGAAGAAATTTTATGTGCAAGCAAATTCTTTCATGCATTTACTGATTTTTTCAGCTAAATGACCCTAAAATTGAAAAGCATTTCAAATAAACTCAGAAAAGGATGAAAGTTGGCATGGTATCATAATTTCACCCACATAGTATGTGCAAAAAAGTAGAGAGGGTTACCGCAAAAACTGGATGCACTTCGTGTACAAAATGGACAATCTATTTCGAAGTATCAGGGTTTCGGACAAAAACTCATCCGTTACAAAGGCATTTCATTTTTAAATAACTTAAGCATTACCGAATTGTATATAATGATAAAACACACTAATATTAAACATAAGAAAAAAGAATCACTGAAAAATGTATTTTTAAAGTTAAGTTATTCACAAACTAGTGATTCACACCAATTTCAAATAATTCTAAATTTAAACTATTCAAATTTAAAAACTACCGGCACTAACTGAAAGTTTCTAAAAACTTTCAAAAATATTCACAAACAAACTCTAAATACAGCAAAAAAACAACTAAAAATAAATAAAACAAAATAAATAAAGCAGAAAAAAACTAAATGAAAAAAGCCCACCTACCGGGCAACAGCGGCCTGCATACGACTAGAAACCCAACCTATGGTTGGGTCAGGATGCAGGCCCGCAAGCCCAATAGGCCCCACAAGGCAGAGTAGCAGAGATAGGCCCAGAAGGCCTGCTTTAGAGAGGAGCTCGAGACAGCAGCGGCGGCGGGGCTTATAAGCAGGTGTAAGCGCCCTTCGGCTAGCGAGGTGGGACTAAACTTCTGCGCCCCTCGCCTGGCAGCGCACCCCCCTTTAGTACCGGTTCGTGGCACCAACCGGTACTAAAGGGGGGGCCTTTAGTACCGGTTAGAGCCACCACCCGGTACTAAAGGGGGTCGCTTCCCGCCGCTTGGGCTAGCCAAAACAGACCTTTAGTACCGGTTGGTGGCTCCAACCGATACTAAAGGTGCCTTCTATATATACAACACTTCGAAAAATTTCATTCTCCCACTCTATTTCTTCCCGATCGACGCCGCACCCGTCCTACGCCGTCCCCGTCGCCGCCCCCGTCGCCGTCGCCGCCCTCGTCCCCGTCGCCGTCGCCGCCCTCGTCCCCGTCGCCGTCCCGGTCGCCGATCCCCTCGCTTCGCCGTCGCCGTCGCCGTCGCCTCGACCTCGCCTCGCCGTCGCTGTGAGCGCCTCCCCCGGCCCCTCTCCTCCCTCCAATCGATCGTAGCGCACACCGGCGCCGACCATAGCGCACCCACACGCGCGCGCGCACACACACACACTACATGCACAGACACACACACACACACACTACACACACACACACTAGACGCGCACACACACACAATTTTTCTGTTTTTAGCTTTTAGTTTTTTCTGTTTTTCTGTTTTTCATACAAAGTTTGAGATGAATTAATTAATTAGATTAGATTAATGTCAAATAGTATGTAAAAATGTTAGTTATAATATATATATATAATGTCAAATGTTATAGAAATGTTAGTTATATAGAAATGTTAGAAATTTTGGAAATGTTAGTTTTAGCTAACTAGATGAATTAGATTAATTTCAAATTGTTAGACGATGATCGATGTTTTTTTTAGTTTCTTATATTTTTAGTTATAAAATTTAGAATTTGCATATATGAAATCATCACAATCCATCATTTAAAAAATGTTACTTTACTTTTGCGGCATATAGTATTTTGTTGTCGACGATGCCCGGCCCGCATCCTCGCCGTCGACACGTCCGTGACGACGTCCTGCTTCAGAGGACCCATGTCCGGGACTGGGCTCCGCCGGGCTGGCACTGGGAGGTGCTACCTTCAGGGGCACGACGCTTGGTGAGGAACCCGGCCCCCGGTCCCGTCGTCGACCCTCATCTTCTTTGGTGGCATTCGCGTGGGCCACTTTCGGTGCGGAGGGAGCCGGCCCCGCTGGAGGTGGTACGTCGCCGTGTCAGGGAGGAGGACGAGCACGTCCATCGCTACATGGCTGCTATGGACGTCAGGTTCTCCGATACCTGGCAGGTTCTTTGGGGAGATCACTCGAGCTATGATCCAGTGATGGTTCCTTCACTTTGGTTGTCCACCGCCTAGATTACTCTCTAGTATTCGATCTTTATTAGCTAGCTAGCTAGCTAGTGATGTATTCGATATATAATATTCGAGATGATTTATTCGAGATTATATATATTATTTGAGACGATGTATTCGATGAGATTATATCTATTATTCGAGACGACGTATTTGAGATTAAATCTATTATTCGAGACGATGTATTCGAGATTATATCTATTATTCGAGACGATGTATTCGAGATTATATCTATTATTCGAGATTATACTAAATTGTTTTATATTTCTTTTGGCATAGTTAAATAAAAGTTATGGCGGACAATACCGACAGAGAGAGAGAACAGACCATGTTCGATATCATACGCGGGCCAGATGATGATCAGAATGAAGAAGATTTTGACGGCTCCGAATTTCTAAACAACACCGGAGAGGGTGATATGATATTCGATCGCGACGACCGAGAAGATGAAGTCATGAACTACGACGAAGAACATGTTGATCCTGAAACAACAAACACCGGCGAGGTATATATATTTATATAAGCAGGAATCTGGTGATCATCGCATGTTTTATAATGAGTTGAAGATATATTAACGAATCGATCTTTCTTCTTTCAGCCATCCGGATCAAGCAAATCTTCAGGCAAAAGGACGAAACGAGGCCCGAACAAAAAGTTGAAGGAGGGCGTAAAGTACAATATCGAGGCATTCAAACCTAATGGCAAACCATTAGCGCCTAAGAAGATTGCGGACAAGTTCGTTCATCAGTGCGGAGTTCTTGTGAAGGACCTACTCCCGATCTCCCTTCAAGAATGGAGAAAGCCAGCAAAGCCACGTCCAGATGTTACTTTTGTTGACGAGAATAAAAAAACTGCTTTGGGATACTCTCATGGAACATTTCACCCTACTAGATAATATCGCAGAAGCAGATGCGCGGAAAGTCAAGGACGCTGCTTTTAGGAAGATGGCGGTTGCATTCAAGAACCACAAGAGAATGACGTGGGAGGAGTACGTCAAGGGAGGAAGGAAGACTCCAGTATTTGAGGGGATACTAGAGAATCAAAGTGCTCACTGGGACGATTTCGTGAAATTCAAGGATTCAGAATTAGCTAAGGAACGGTCGAGAATAAACAAGGCCAATGCCGAAAAAAAGGATAAGTTCCATAAGCTGGGGCCAGGTGGCTACGCGGTGGCAATGCCTAAGTGGGATAAGTCTGAGAAAGAGATGGAGGATGCAAGTGTCACTCCGGTTACTAAGAGCTGGCCCCCCAGGTGCAGGACTTGGTTCTATGCGCATGGGGGGAGTTGTACCCGAAGACAGGCAATGTTTCGACGAAGGCATGTCTGAACGGAGCCGACGATGCGCTACTTGTTGCAATAGAAGAGGCTCGATCGGGGGTGTTCCAGCCCAACAGAGAGAACGACGAGCTTACGCGTGCCCTGGGAAATCCTGAACACCCGAGAAGAACACGAGGCAAGGGCGCTATTCCGTGGTATGAGGGGTTTTCGGACTGGAACGCCGACTACAGAACCCGTGCGAGAAAGAAGATTGCGGAGGACAAGAAGAGGAAGATGGAGGAGGAGCAGAGGAAGCGGGACTATGAACGCCTTCAAGGCCTAGAAGCAAAGTCAAGCGGAATTGGCAGCTAAATTCCAGCGGCAGCAGGAGCAGATCGACTCACTTAGCCAGCAAAGGGGGTCTCAGCAGCTGCAACAGCTAGCGGATGATCCAGCATTGGATACCACCGCCCCATCCATGCCGAGAAGCAGCGTGGGTTCCGCCCCGGGCGACGCAGTAGTGCTGGATAGATACCCCGTGGATGACATCACGGAGAACACTAACTGCGAGCTACACTTCAAAATGAAGAACATATCCATGAAGGTGGCGGACGCCGTTGCTTTTTCAAATTCCCCCGAGGCAACCTTCCATTGCAACCCAATTCCAGCGGGCTATGCTCATGTCTTGGTTGATGAGGTGGCGGACCAATATTCGGGGCTAGAGCTTGACATTCCTGGAGGTGACGAGGAGCACACACTCGGAGATGCCAAACATCGTATCATCCTATGGAGAAAGGATTGCATCATTTTTCAACGGCCACCGACACCGCGTCACCCGACTCCTCGTCGAAGTCCGCCATCGAGTCAGCAGACTCCCGCTCCTCCAAGTCCACCAACGCGTGAGGCCACTCCTCCTCCTCCAAGTCCGGCAAAGTGTCAGGCCACTCCTCCTCCAAGTCCGACACAGCGTCAGACGTCCACTCCTCCTCCAAGTCCAGCACAACCTCAGGCCACTCCTCCTCCAAGTCCGGCACAGCTTCAGGCCACTCCTCCTCGTCCAACTCAGCCCCGTCAGCCGTCTCCGCCGCCTCAGCAATCGCAGAAGAGACACCCCGCAGCTATGGTGCGTAGCGGTACGAGTCGAGGTCATAGTACAGGAAGTACAGGCGGAGGCAAGCGATATAAATATGGTCCAAACCTCAATACTCCTCTTCCTGTGAGGGCTTACTGAAGGAAATATGCCCTAGAGGCAATAATAAAGTTATTATTTATTTCCTTATATCATGATAAATGTTTATTATTCATGCTAGAATTGTATTAACCGGAAACATAATACATGTGTGAATACATAGACCAACAGAGTGTCACTAGTATGCCTCTACTTGACTAGCTCGTTAATCAAAGATGGTTATATTTCCTAACCATGAACAAAGAGTTGTTATTTGATTAACGAGGTCACATCATTAGTTGAATGATCTGATTGACATGACCCATTCCATTAGCTTAGCACCCGATCGTTTAGTATGTTGCTATTGCTTTCTTCATGACTTATACATGTTCCTATAACTATGAGATTATGCAACTCCCGTTTACCGGAGGAACACTTTGGGTACTACCAAACGTCACAACGTAACTGGGTGATTATAAAGGAGTACTACAGGTGTCTCCAATGGTAGATGTTGGGTTGGCGTATTTCGAGATTAGGGTTTGTCACTCCGATTGTCGGAGAGGTATCTCTGGGCCCTCTCGGTAATACACATCACATAAGCCTTGCAAGCATAATAACTAAAGACGTTAGTTATAAGATGATGTATTACGGAACGAGTAAAGAGACTTGCCAGTAACGAGATTGAACTAGGTATTGGATACCGACGATCGAATCTCGGGCAAGTAACATACCGATGACAAAGGGAACAACGTATGTTGTTATGCGGTCTGATCGATAAAGATCTTCGTAGAATATGTAGGAGCCAATATGGGCATCCAGGTCCCGCTATTGGTTATTGACCGGAGACATGTCTCGGTCATGTCTACATTGTTCTCGAACCGTAGGGTCCGCACGCTTAACGTTACGATGACAGTTATTATGAGTTTATGCATTTTGATGTACCGAAGGTTGTTCGGAGTCCCGGATGTGATCACGGACATGATGAGGAGTCTCGAAATGGTCGAGACATAAAGATTGATATATTGGAAGCCTATGTTTGGACATCGGAAGTGTTCCGGGTGAAATCGGGATTTTACCGGATTACCGGGAGGGTTACCGGAACCCCCCGGGAGCCAAATGGGCCTACATGGGCCTTAGTGGAAAGGTGAGAGGGCTGCCCACAAGGGCTGCGCACCTCCCCCCCTTCCCTAGTCCTATTAGGACTAGGAGAAGGGGCCGGCCCCCCTCTTTCTCTCTTCTCTTTGGAGAATCCTAGTTGGAATAGGATTGGAGGGGGGGGGAGTCCTACTCCCGATAGGAGTAGGACTCCTCCTGGCGCACCAAGGGGCCGGCCGCACCTCTCCCCCTTTGCCCCTTTATATACGGGGGCAGGGGACACCCCAAGACACACAAGTTGATCATTGTTGATCGTTCCTTAGCCGTGTGCGGTGCCCCCTGCCACCAAACTCCACCTCGGTCATATCGTTGTAGAGCTTAGGCGAAGCCCTGCGTCGGTAATACATCAAGATCGTCACCACGCCGTCGTGCTGACGAAACTCTTCCTTGACGCTTTGCTGGATCGGAGCCCGAGGATCGTCATCGAGCTGAACGTGTGCTAAGAACTCGGAGGTGCCGGAGTAACGGTGCTTGGATCGGTCGGATCGGGAAGAAGACGTACGACTACTTCCTCTACGTTGTGTCAACGCTTCCGTTGCGATCTACAAGGGTACGTAGATCAGACTCTCCCCCTCGTTGCTATGCATCACCATGATCTTGCGTGTGCGTAGGAAAATTTTCGAAATTACTACGTTCCCCAACACTTACGACAGGACCGAGGAGCAAACCAATGCCATAGTGCGGGCAGAAGTCGACGCCCATTTTGGACCGAAACCGCCACCGCCGCCAAGGGAGAAAGTGCCTGTGGAAGTAGTTGACCACTTCATTCGTATGGCTCAACCACCAGCTCCTAAGCCTGTTGACTCAGACTATGAGCGCCACATCAGGAAGTTACATCGACAACGTCTACAGAAGGAGGCGAGCTCGAGCTCGAGCAAACAACAAGCAGCTGTCAAAAAATGCGGGAAAACCGTTGCCCAGCTGGGAAAACAGGCGGCGCAATCGACCCCCCCCCCCCCCCCCCCCGCGCTTGTTGTGCCGCCGACAACACGTGACAGTACGCGCACCCAATATTATTGTGGCCAAACAGTTTACGTTCCCGAGGTGGGCGATGTGGTAATAACCCAGGAGCATATAATGCAGGCTGAAGAACTCAAGATCACTGTTGGACAACTCCTCGAGATCGAGGACATGCCTCCGATTAGAGAGGAGGAAATAAAATGGAAATTTGTCCGGGGCCAACCTTTGGTCGAGCCAGAAGATGTCAAGAAGCTCCCAACGAGAATGTATGAATTGCATCAATGGTACATGGACATTAGCAAGAGATCCGATCGAGAGTCCCTCATGGTGTATGTCAAGAAGGATGATTACTACCATGAGAAAGCTGTGGCCATTGAGTATTCTGAACTGTTTCAGTTATACAATCAAGACGCACTCGACAAATCTATCGTCAGTTGCTATTGTCTGTAAGTGATTTCTTTCTGTAATTTAAGTCTCAAGCTAGCTATAGTAATCCTTTTGATCAATCATTACGTGTAATTATCCTCACTATATTCTTTTCTGTGGTATTATGCAGGATGAAGATGTATGAAATGAGAAAAGGTGGACGCTATGGCATTGGGTTCATTGACCCAAACACCGTTAATGAATACACATGGAAATTAGATGCATATTATGAAAAAGAGGTAGAGGACAGCATGCTAGAGTTCTTAAAGCGCCTCAAATACAATGAAGATATATTACTTCCTTACAACTTCGAGTGAGTCACACTTTCTTGTACTACAAATTCTCTGTTTTTGCCTACTAGCTAGCTACATGTTTTTGCTTACATATGCCCGCTTAATTAAGACATGCAAACGTGTGTGCATGCAGATTTCACTGGATCTTGTGTATCATTAAAGTTGACGCCGGAACAGTTGAAATACTGGACTCGCTACTCACAGCAAAAGGTGACTACAACATCTTGTATGGGATAGTCAACAGGTAATTTCAATCATTATTTATAACTATATATCTCGGCCTATTTAGTTCGTCATTTCATGATATGAACTATTTAATAACCCCTTTATTCATTTTCTTTGTCGGCGGGCAGGGTTTGGGCAAGGTTCATCAGCGTCACGGAAGGCGAATGGAAACCACAGCTGAAATGGTTTCGATCCAAGGTAAGTAATTAAGTAGTACTAGCTAGCTAGCTAGCTGCCATCTCTTTAATTATCATGCTTGATTAATTATTATCTGATCAAATTAAATTACATTATCGTAATAAAGGCCCTGAAGCAGGCGCAGGGGACTGATCTGTGTGCATACTGCGTTTGCGAGAACATTCGCATGATGGCGTCCGAAAGGAGCAGATCTCAAAGACAGGAATGGGTACGCTTGTCAGAACACTATTCACAATTTTTACACCATTATCGATATCTAGTCACACAACTAATACACATGCATATTGATCTCCTTCTTAACAGTTTAAAGAGGTGCGGGACAAGCTCCTACCAAACGGAGCGCGTACAAACACTTTAAGAGGAAATAGCGGGATTTTTGCTCGATCAGGTCATAAATCCGAAGGGAGAATACTATTACCCGCTACCGCCCCCATCGACCAAGTCATGAACCACTTCCAATTGTCATCGTGCTTCGAAGGCACCAATCAGGCTAATGCCACTGGCTCCGAAGGCAACATGCGTATGTAGGAGAAATTGTATATAGCTATACATGTGTGTATGTGTGAATTTATATGGTGGTTTGTGAGACATGATTGATGATATATATATATGCATAACATGTACAATGTGTAGTACCGTAAAATACCAGCAAACGAAAAAGAATTAAAATGGAAAACACAAAATTAAATGAAAAAAATCATAAAACCAAAAACCCCCCCAAACATTTTAGTACCGGTTGGTGTTACCAACCGGTACTAAAGGGCTCCCGGCCCCCGGAGCTGGCTCGTGCCACGTGGTTTCCCTTTAGCACCGGTTCATGTTGAACCGGTACTAAAGGGGGGGGGGAGGGGGCTTTAGTGCCGAAATAATAATGCCGATTCCTAAACCGGCATTAAAGGGCCTTACGAACCGGTGCTATTGCCCGGTTTTCTACTAGTGTCAACTGGTTTTGACCGGAGTCAATGCTGACTAAACGCTCACTGGGCATGTCAACTAGAAGCTAAATTGGTATTTTCTTTGTAACTTTTCATCGGTTTGACAAAAAAGATTGAAAATTTCCCATAATGATCAGCATATTGGTGTTCATTTTTGAGAATTTTTCAAAATTTTCTGGATTTCTTTGAATATTCTATCGATGCCGGTGTAGCTATCTGTTTATCATTGTAATGTATTTAGATATATAGCTATATTTCTTTTTGTGAATAAGATGTATAGCTATATAGAGACAAAATTAAATCAAGGTTACACATGCGTGATTGCTATTGTTGTTTTGTATACATGCATCTCAAACATTTTGCTGCGCAATACAAATATTAAAAAAGAAATATATTTTAATATGGAAGGAGTACCATTTGCGCAGCAATTGACTTGACCCTGGACGTTTTGTGATATTTAAAGTGCTTCTTCTCATTCTAATACCATCTGCTTGTCATGGAGGCACTGAATAAGAATGAAGGATACACACCGGTGGCAACACCAATTCTTAATGATCATCGTAGTTTACTACAAGAGTTCGGGAATGTCATCATTGCACATTGTATGAGAGATGCAAACCTGGTTGCCCGTGAGCTAGCTAGTTTTGCGATGTGTAATTCACTGACTGTATGGTTACACCCCCTAATTCTGTTCATAAGTTTTTAGCAGACGATGTGTGTGTGTTTTGAGTTATTACAACCAGCCATGAAAGCCTTTCCGTAAAAAAAGAAAAGAACGTGTGGCTTTCTTTGAGTCTTCTACCGGTGCCACGTTCCTATTCTGTTTTCATAGTAGTTTAATTCGGCATGTACATGTATGTGGAGGCAAATAAAATCAAGGCTGCACTGCCGTGATTGATATAATCGATATTTTTTATGCATGCACCTCAATCATTTTGTTGCTTAACTCCCATCTAGAATCTTGGCTAATCATTTGGGTAATGAGTTGATTTCCATGATTTTATTTGTTTAGGGTACGCAGATATGGCATCAATCACTATCTTGTCTACATCATGGGGGCGAGCAAATCCCCGTTGATGCATTTTCTTTGTTATCTCCTTTTCCAGTGGGGATACACAAATAATTAAGTAGACATACTTGTCCATGATGTGTATGTACAAACAATATATAGTACTAGCATGTACTCATGGGTCACACCCCGGCCTAGTCCTGTCCCTCTAAATGCTGGTCAACGTACTAATCATTTTCTGCTCCAGTTTTTCTTTAGTTGTTTGCCACCAGTTTTTGGAAGCACAACTTGGTGGTCTTTTAGTACTGCTGGCTCCATTATTTTCCTGGATGCAAGTTAATCAATTGTGTTAATTCTCCATGTCCCTGCCACTAATTGTGAGTGTGTTTTGTTTGGTGGGCTGTCTCCTCGCCTCCAATTATCGTGTGAGCTTCCAAAATGATAATAAAGTACTGCATTTTATGTGATGAGGCCAGGGAGGCACCAGAAATGCATGCCAAAGAGAAGAGCACCCGGCTAATGGAGACACCTTTGATTTTGCAAAATATTCCATTGCATCTTTCCTTTTGTTTCATTTTGCTTGGGTGCTGATCTTCTTGGTGGTTAGGGTGTTGTTGTGCTGTGTGGGAAAGATTGGTCATGGTCTGCATGTCAAGCTCCTTCATGGGCCCTGAGGCAGACAGTGGACCAGACAGGCTCCTGGAAAGGAGGCCATATGTATGGGAGCCCCATATGTATGGAGCATCTACTTGGATCGAGTGGTGCTGCATCGGTGCTTAAACGTCTCGTATTAATTTTGTCCTGTACATGGCCCTACAAAACCCCTGCAATGTACTTATCAGACAAAAAATTGCAATATATAGTGTGATTACTTTCTTTGTCACATATTCAATTACATTAGTCATGGACAGTACATTACCTTCCCAACACTACCATTTTTGTATATTTATGTGCTTTTTATAATAAATTATGGACCTTTTATCAGAAAAAGATAACTAAATCCATAGGCGTGGAAATGATCCTAAATAAAGAGGAAAATACAATAAAGAATATAGGGGGCTCAGAGGGCCCAAGCCGTAGCCAAACTTGTCATCGTCGTTCTACCATAGCTTTTTACGAGTGATGGACAGCACCCAAAAAAGTTCAATTGAAGTACATGCAAAGACATGTAGATGACCGGACCTCATTGAATCACTACAATAATATAGCCATACTGGGTATATGAGTTTACTCGCAAAGACTCGAAAGAAAGGATCCTTTAAGAAGACGATATCAATGGAGCCCCACTAATGGTCAACAACAAAACCAAGCCATTCTCCATGAAGACTGGCAGAGACATAATAACCTAAGCTCTTTGGCAACGTCGGAGGAGGCGTCACCAAGACGAGCTTCAATCCGAATGACTTCTATCCAAGAAAACACCTTCATCACAATGTGATGCCTCCGCTACACCAAATCTTTATACACACTTGATGAGATATGAGAATCTCCCCCCTTCGCCCCATGGTCCAGCTTGGCGATTGGAGATGAATACTACTGTTTTGGTTTAGTTAAATTATATGGAATACTGTTGTTTTGGTTTAGTTAAATTATACAATTCATTTTTAGAACCTGGGCTCAATTCATTCACATAGTGATTTATTGGTAAGTTTTGTATGCCTCTTTGAAGGAAAAGAGGCAAGGGCATCTCCAATGCGGACCCTCAAACCGCCAGCAACCGTTCGGACCGAGCTGTCTGGACGTATATATTTTGTCATCCAACACAGTCCTGCATTGGTCCGCTGGCGCGTTAGGTTGTCCATTTTCTCGCAACCGAAAGCAAACTAGGGAGGGGGGTTGCGGGGTCCAGACCGGGACCACATAGGACTCTGATACCCCCGACCCACTCAAGGCCCCCTCCCGGTCCAGTTTTGTTCCACTCCACGCCTGCCCCTTACTTTCATCCGCCCCTCCTCGTCCGTCGCCGTTGTTGTACCTCTCCGGTGACCGCTCAAGAATCCTCGGACGCCCGCAACCCTAGCCAACGCGCTTGCCCGCCTTTGACTACGCCGCCGTCCACCTAGGATCCCTCTGCAGCCAGGCACCCTCCGCCCCTGCCAACGTCGTCCATGGTGGACACCACACCCACTTGTAGTGTTCGATTTGTGACACTGATTTTTTATCGAACGTCTTGTTGTTTTCTAGAGTAAGCATGATGGTGGGTCACTCGATTTATCGAGAATGAGTTGTTGTGTGATGCGTGATTGATAGTATCTATGAACGTGTAGGCATGGCAATGGTTCAACCTTTTGGCAGAACGTGCACGTCGTCCATGAACGCACTGCAAAGTCGCTGACGCATCGGTGGTACACCATCTTCAACTCTTCATGAAGTTCTGCGGTGCCTTTGCACGAGTGGAGGCAATGTGGCCATCGGGCTCGTCAACCATGAAGATCGTAAGTTTTACTTCTTGTTGCTCTACATGTTGGTCAATTTGTTGATTCACTCAATGTTGCAACTTGATAATCATCATGTTGTATAGCTTGGACGCACTGTCGTGTCACACCACATGAGCGAGGACAGGCCATTTGTGCTTATATATTGCTAGATCAAGCTCAAGGTTAATTATGTGTGGAACGACATGTGCCGGTTTTGACTCTAGTAGGGTTGAATTTGGAATCGATGAACTCCAAAAACTTGTTGACCATCCTGCTACCTAAGATGTAATATTTAAATTTGAACTATTGTTATACTAGGAGCATCTGCATGTTATGTGTGGATTAGTTGTGTTATTTTCTACTCCCTCCGTTCCTAAATACAAGTCTTTTTAGACATTTTAAATGAACTATAGCATACAGATGTATGTGGATATATTTTAGAGTGTAGATTCACTCATTTTGCTCCGTATGTAGTCACTTGTTGGAATCTCTAAAAAGACTTATATTTGGGAACGGAGAGAATATACTTATTTTGAGTGTTACTGACATAGGAAACAAAGACGAACACTAAAAGACATGTTGAATGGCAGGCTCCCGCATCCGTAGAAAAATACAATCTCCATTTTAAGGGTTGGCGTTGAAGATGCTAATGGAATTTGTAGCACATTCCACACACGATATATATGTTTTGTGGTGATAGGTATTCCTTGCGATCACTCGCTAGCATACAAAGGTGAGATGGCCCATTTAGGCACCGAAGTGCTCAGAGGCGTTCCCTGTCGAACGGTTTGAGGAAGGTTCCATCCGGTTTTTATTTTTGTCATTTTCCCACTAGTTTTCTATTATTCTTCCCATTTTCTTGTGTTTTTGCTATTTTCTTGTTTTCTTGCGGGTTTTTATTTTCTATTTGCTTTCTTTTTGTTTTTTGTCTTATCTTTTCGTTTTTAATCCGTGCTCATTTCTAAAAAATGTAATATTTTAAACTTTGTGTACATTGTTTAAATTCACACCCATTTTTTCAATCCATGAACATTTTATGAATTCATGAATATTTTTTAAACTTGCGAACATTTTGTAAAATCATGAATCATATATACCTAAGAGAGTGATCCCTACTATTTCTAATTATCTTAACATGCATGCTTCCGCATCATCAAAATTGCTATGGCTGTTAGATTTACCATCTAGATCTACTACCATCTGTCCGACCTATGCATGAGAATTCTCTACCATGCAACATGCATTAGTGGATTATAAGTGAGTTTTAATTACAATGTACTTCCTCTGCAAAGAAATATAAGAGCGTTTGGATCACTACTTTAGTGATCTAAATGCTCTTATATTTTCTTTATGGAGGGAGAATTTAATTGTGACACAAACCACTACATGTTTTTCTAGCATGCAACCATGTCACACACCATGTCATGCATGCAAGTTATAATTTTTTGGCACTAGCATATCCATGCAACACTACCACATCATCAGTTTACGCATGTAAGTCACCAGTTAATTTTTTTGCATTAGGTTTTATGCTCTCATATGCATGGTATATGCATTGGTCGCTAGGAGCATACATATGAAGTTGATCCTTCACTTTTTTAGAAGTGATACTCTCTTTCACTATTGCTAAATAGTTACAAACACTATCTATTTTTCATACATACAGTTATGCCATATCAACAAGCCAGGCATGTAAGTTATATGTTACATTTTCTTGCATTAGTATGTGCATGTGGCACTGCCATGTCATACCACATGTTCATGCATGAAAGTTATTAGTTAAGTTTTGTGCTTTCATGGACACCATATATGTGTTGGGTGTTTGGGGGATACGTATATAGTTGATCTTCCATTTTTTTAGAATGACATTCTTTTAGCCGCAATCTATTTTCTCTCTCTTTTATACATGCTTTTGTTATACGAATATTTTTAATGTTTTTAAAGCGTATATCAAGAAATACTCTTACATTTCACTTTTATCAGTTTTAGTTGTTTATGTAACACCTATTTATGCATTTCTTTTTAACAAGATTATTGTAGCAATGCGCCAGTTATCATGTAGTATTTTTCAAATCCATGGACGTCTTTTCAAGTTTGTGAATATTTTTCTAAAATTTACATTTTTTTAAATTCCTAACACATTTTTTTACAAATTTATGAACATTTTTTTATAATCCATGAACACTTTTCACATGCATGAGCATTTTTTCAACTCGTGAATATTTTTAAAATTTGGGTAAATTTTAAATTTTGATTAATACTTTTGGAATTCACTAACATTCCTAAATTCATGAATATTTTTCAAATTCATTATTTTTTGAATTCATGAACATTTTTTGACTCATGGACATCTTTTAAGTTCATCAACTTTTTTTAAAGTTCACAAACATTTCCCGGATTCATGACATTTCTCACGTTTGTGAATTTTTTAAAATTTATCAATGTGTTTGAATTCGGAAATATATATCACATTCTTATTTTCAAATTCTTAATTTTTTCAAATTAGTGAATTTTTTAAATTTAACAAATGTTTTTAAACCTTTACATATATATACAAATTTCTGAAATATGGAGTATATAAAAAAGGGAAAATATATAGAAACTAGAAAACCCTTATTTTCGAGTGAGAAAAAGTACTATTTTTGATCTGAATTAATTGATGTAGCCTTATACTACATGTGAGCGAACTGGTACATTGTTTTTTCGAGGGGTGAGCGAACCGGTACATTTTTTTTGAGAAACACCTGTAACTTTATTCATACCCATAATAATTACAGATACATTGATTTGGACCTAAGATAAAAAAATAGAAAGTAACTCCTATGACTAACAATTACAATGAAATCTCTTGAAAACACCTTCTTCACAGTATCAATCTCTGCTCGAAGAAATACTCCAAAGTCTTTGGTAAAGAGGCTGCAATTGGACTGAAGAAACGATTTCATCACTCTTTCACACGCACGAACATTTCTGATAATGGTTTTTGAAAGCGTTTTGAGTCGCCCTTCCGAAAAGATGGAAAGCCTTGATCGATGAACGTACTTGGGCCGGGATGATCCCCTAGAAATGCAGACTGTCGAATCACTATATATTCACCATGGTGTCGATGCAAGGTTCACCTCCACAAAGAATCAGACCAATAAAAAACTTGACACAACAACATAAACTCATCAGATCCGAATAATCGGATCTGCGAGGACAGAAAACTCTCTAACCTATTAGCACTGCCAAAAGAACAAGAGAAAATTTATTCTTGCAAAATTATGATGATCGTTAGACGTTGACGAAGAAGATCTTGAAGATCCGAGGGTCCCCACCTCTGAGAGAGCGAGCACTCTCTCGGTCAGGCGATGCATATCACCGCCCAAGAATGTGTTCAGTCTTGTCCAGTCGTGCTTGTTGGGCCGTGAAGGTGAAAGCAGCTAAACTTCCAGGCTCGGCCCACGTTTTTTTTTACGTTACACATCCGCAATTGGTAGGGGGAAGTCACGTCTCGGGGATAAAAGGGAAAAAGGCTTTCAGGCTTTAGCGAGGGTTTCTCCTGCTGCTGCTGCTACAGCTTCCAATCCCCCCACCTCTCCGGCGAGCGCCAGCCTTTTCCGGCGAGGGTTTGCTCCGATCGGAGCTCTCGGACGGCAGATCGGCCGGGTCCTCCGCCCGCGCTCCCGTGCCTGCGCTGAAGAGGTAGGTTTCTCCTCCCTGTCGGCTTCGCGCTCCCATCTTCCGCCGCTCCCCTCACCCCTCGCTCTCTCTCGTGCGACGCTCGACGCTCTGTGGATCTCGCCGACTCGTCGCGGGCGCGCTTCAGCGTCGCTGCGAAGGTTCAGCGCCTCCTCCCCTTGCGCACGGGAGAGCAGGGACTGCTCTGCCGCCCTTCCCCTCATCCTTCTCCCGTCGCCCTCCCCCTCCTCCTCCTCCTCCTATCCACCCCCTCCCCTGTTAGCTGCACAGCATTGCCGGCTGTGGAGGTCAAGCTCCCGTTCCCCAACATCCTAATCCCCTGTGTGGGCACTGTTTTTGGTTTGGTTTTCTTACTCTGAAGTTATTATGATCTGGAAACTGCTAATAGGGTTGATCTGGTGACACCTTGGACTATTTAATTGATGCCATGCTAAAATTGATGCAAATGATGTCTACATTTGACACCATGCTAAATCTGACACAAATGATGTTTATATATATCATGTGATACTAAATCTGAGGCCATACCTTTCTTTATTAGTTTGTTATAGAGACTCACGTGATGTTTATCTTAAATGATGGTGTTTAACGGGCTTGGTTCCTATATGTGAATGTAATTATATATAATAGGTGCATAATTGAACCGCTGCTGTTCTGTCTCCTGGTGCGCTTGGCTCGGGATTACTGGGTTAAGCTTAGGCTTGGTGTTTTGCTCTGTTCGACGCTGAAGTGGTCTGGGTGTTGGGGCCGATGGTACGGATCGGCATGGTTAATGCTGAACCGTGGCCTGTGCGACACGTCATTGCTCTCTAATGGCTTTAACTTTTATTATGGTTGTTTCTCATGTATCGAGTTGGGGAAACCACTTGGTGTGAGCGATTTTGGTTTGAAGTTTCATCTGTTACTTCCTCCGTCCCAAAATAAGTGACTCGACTTTGTACTAACTTTAGGTGTGAGTACTATATTAATCACGCCAGTGTTGTGTACTCATGTTTAGCACGGAGTATGTGCGTATGGTGTATGCGATGTCTGTAATTGCACACGGGACTTCATATTTTGCTAATTTTGCCTTGTTGCTGGTGTTAGAAGTATATATAAATGAACAAGTGTTAATGCCGTTCTTATTTGTCCTGTTCAAAGTATTAAATTGCTCGACATATAGATTTATGCCTTTTTTTAATCTTGTTTACAAATTAGTTTAGTTAGTTGTTTTGGGTGAAAACAGTAACATGATGTAGAATGCTTTCTTTTCTGTCAAGCGTGGCTCTGGAGTTAAAAACATTCTTCTCAATAGGAAAACGAAATCAATTTTGCCATGGTTTAGGGTCTCCTACCACTTTTATCTGTTACTTGTATGCATTACACCAGCTGAACATCAAACCGTACTTATGAAAGCTGGATGTATATATATATATATATATATATATATATATATATAAACACAGTTGCGTGCAGCCAAACTACAAATGTCATTTGTTTTGAATCCCCTCTTTGCCTATTTTGCAGACATTTTGACTTCTATCCACAGTAGTGGGAATAAGTAATTAATATATTTTCATTAATAACACAACATACACGTAGCGCATGTGAAGCAAGCCGTCAGGTGTTCGATCTCCACATTAGATTGTTTAAATATTTTTCTGCTTGTTTTTTCTCCATCTAGTGTACTTGTCCTACTCCCACCAGAATGCATCCACCACCGATTCTGTTTGGTTTGGCACAGTTTTAAAGTCTATGCACTTAGCAACACATATGCTATTAGGCTGTTGAACATTTCTCATTGCTTAATTTGCTTTTTAGACTACCGAATATCTTCGTGAAGAGGACTTGAACACAGGTTTGGTGCAATGGCGAATATGAACATAACCGGCATCTTGGAGAAGGTATCTATTACACCAATTTACATTTGTTGATAAGGAATCCTCAGTTTTTGCTCGGTAACATTTTTGTTCCTTGTATGTGCTTTCAGATGACAGGGAAAGATAAAGACTACAGATATATGGCCACCTCAGATCTGCTTAGTGAGTTGAACAAAGAGAGTTTCAAAGCAGACCAAGACCTTGAATCAAAGTTGACTAATATTGTTCTTCAACAACTGGAAGATGCTTCAGGAGATGTTTCTGGTTTAGCTGTGAAATGGTACCTTTCCTTTAAAATACTTTCTTATTTAATCCATTGTTTGTGTTCTTGATGTCTTACCATGCTTGCATGGTGTGGGATTGGGGAAGTAAGGATTTTGCATGTTAAGATCTTGTTATTGTTGATTATCCCCTCTGTCCTGCTAGAATTTGGGAATATTCTGATTATGCTACTCGCTATGTTGTTGTACCTGTCAGATGTGTTTAGCCTGCTATTTTATCTTTTAAGATGGCATCATACCTCCTTTTGTCTTCAAGATTGCTTATTCATTTTTAAAGTTTGTTCTGTTTTCTTATGCATCAATTATTGGATCTGCGGGGTTACTTTTTTCAGAGAAATTTGATTACCGATTGTTTCCCCTACATCCGTTCACTACATTTACTCTTATTTTTTTGTTGGTTAGCTTGGCTCCACTTGTTAAGAAGGTAAGCGAGGATAGAGTAGTGGAGATGACTGACAAGCTTTGTGATAAATTACTCAATGGAAAGGAGCAGCATCGTGATATTGCCAGTATAGCTCTGAAGACAATCATTGTGGAAGTTACTACGGCATCACTTTCTGAAAAGATTTTAGTTTCTCTTTCCCCGCAGCTAATCAGTGGTGTTACCAGTGTAAGTTTTTTAGTCTGTTTCGTGTTTGCCAGAATTTCCCTTGGGTTATCTGTAGGCCCCTTAAGTTTTATTATTTAGATGTTCCACAGAAAAGGTAATGCAATATTAAGTTAAGTATTAGCTGGAAAATTAGCAATAAATTACGTACACAGTTTGCAGAATTTATTTGTGAATGTTTAACATATCCTTTAATTAGGGCTGTTTGGTAGCATTTGGTTTACATTCATTTCTTCTTACCTTTATATGTTGCCTCTTGTTCCTTTATCTGGAAGTATAATTGTACGACAGACTGCCATATGGTTTTGAAAATGAAACTTGTAAATACATTTCTAGGTTTCAAGGGTTTGTAACATAAAGCCTACCCCAACTTGTTTGGGACTTGTTTTTACTTGTTTCATGGCTCATCAGTTTGTTTTTAAAATTAAATGCAATTGTCTTGATACATTTCTTCTTTTGTTGACAGGGAAAGAGTGCTGAAATTAAATGTGAATGTCTTGACATATTAGGTGATGTGCTTCATAGATTCGGGAACGTGATCACAAAAGATCATGCGTTTATGCTCACTGCACTTTTAACCCAGCTGAGCTCCACTCAAGCAAGTGTCAGAAAAAAGTCAGTTACGTGCGTAGGTACGCCTGAATGAATATTGCAATTATTTTGATTGTTAATGCTTGCAAATGATTGAACAATCTTAGTTAATTTACAGTGACTAATGTGTCGTTTTATGTTGCAGCATCGCTTGCTCCATGTTTGTCGGATGATCTATTAGCCAAGGCAACGTTGGAGGTTGTCCAATTGCTGAAAAATAAAAGGGCAAAATCTGAAATAACCCGAACAAATATCCAGATGATTGGTGCTCTCAGGTATATGCTTTGACCTTCCAACTGCTGCAAAAATTTGTTCATAACAGCTTGTAGGAACTATCTAAATTCAAAACTGGCTAGTTCAAACATTGATAACATATCTAGAAAAAAAATCTGGCTGGATGATATAATACCCAGGGATGAATTATTTTTGGATGGAGGGAAGTACAAGAGATTTGGTAGGCTAAATTCATTTGATCACTGCAAACTCATAGTTTAATTTATTTTGACCTACAGTCGGTCAGTTGGATACCGGTTTGGACCACACCTTGCCGAAGCTGTTCCTTTGCTCATTAGTTATTGTACAAGTGCATCAGAAAATGATGAAGAGCTCCGTGAATACAGCTTGCAGGTGAAAATTTATGTTAAAGTTCATACTTTTGATTACTCTTACCATTGCTTTCTCTGTGGCTATAAATTACCTCCCATCTTGTAGGCCCTTGAGAGCTTTATGCTCAGATGTCCAAGAGATATTTCCCCATATTGTGATGGTATTTTGAATCTTGCTTTGGAATATGTAAGCTATGATCCTAATTACACCGATAGCATGGAGGAGGATACTGATGATGAAGTACAGGATGAGGAAGATGATGAGTATGTTACTTATATTCTTATAATACTGAAATTGTGTTTCCTATTAAGCTAATTGAACCATCTTTTAACATTTTCTCCCAGTGAGAGTGCGAATGAATACACAGATGACGAGGATGCAAGCTGGAAGGTTCGCCGGGCATCAGCGAAGTGCCTGTCTGCAATTATAGTATCTCGTCCTCAAATGTTGTCTAAGATGTATCAGGAGGTATGTTGATGGCAACAAGTAAAACCACCATACTGTGCTTTAACAATCTCGTTCTTCTTGACAGCATGATTCCATTTTGTCCATAATTGCCAGTGTTGTTTTTGAGCCGATTCCAACCATTTATTACCTGTTTTGAAAATTAACTACTCAATGAAGTGCCTGGCTCTATGGAACTTGATGTAATTTATTTGGTTGTTGCAGGCTTGTCCAAAGTTAATTGACCGCTTTAGGGAAAGAGAGGAGAATGTAAAGGTAACTGCATGGCATTGCATTGCTAAATTAGATTTGAATTGTCATTGTATGTCAATCTTACGAAGCTTGTCTTCGATCCTAGATGGACATCTTCAACACATTTATTGAGTTGTTACGCCAAACTGGCAATGTGACAAAAGGACAAGGCGACATTGATGAGTCTAGGTAAAAAAAGTATTTGTTTTATTACCTTTTTACCCATTTTTACCAGATTCTTATAGAATTTATGGTAAGTACTAGATGTGCAGCTGTTTCTCTCGTTGGATTAATAGCCTAACTGAGCCTATGTTGGTTAAAACATGGCATGGCTCTTGTTTGGATACAAAAATCATTATCTGGTTGACTTGTTATGCTTTGTGGGAAAGTGTTTGTTTATTGTGATTGCAAGTTCTGTGCACTGAGCCTGTATTGTCATTCGTTTTACTTTGCAGCCCTAGATGGTTGCTGAAGCAAGAAGTACCCAAAGTTGTCAAGTCTATCAATAGGCAGTTGCGTGAAAAATCAATCAAGACAAAGGTTTGTTCTTTAACTGTCTTGCAAAGCGTCTCTATGGCTCACCATCATGATTTAATGTTTTTGTTGTTGGCATTTCCAGGTTGGAGCATTCTCAGTATTGAAGGAGCTTGTTGTTGTATTACCAGATTGCCTTGCTGATCATTTTGGGTCACTTGTTCCTGGGATTGAGAAGGCTTTGAATGTTAGTGGGTTTTATTTTCTGTGTAGCTTCTTGTGTAGGATTTATGTTTGTTTTAACTCATTGTCTATTTTGTTGTATAGGACAAATCTTCTACCTCCAACCTGAAGATTGAAGCCCTTGCGTTTACTAGGATTGTTATGGCCTCACATTCGCCCTCTGTGTTTCATCCATACATCCAGGCATTATAGCTACTATCTTTGATTTTAACCACTCTTGTGTTGTTACTCATTACTGAATGCAAAATAAAATTTCCAGGCACTTTCTGGTCCAATATTATCTGCTATGGGAGATAGATATTACAAAGTCACAGCTGAGGCTTTACGGGTGTGTGGGGAGCTCGTCCGAGTCCTCCGTCCAAACTTTGAGGTCAGCCTTATACTCCATGTGCTGATGTTATAAGCACCCAGTTATGGTGGTATTTTAAATTCTCATTCTGCTGTTACACAGGCACGTTCCATAGATTTCAGGCCATATATTAGTCCAATCTATAAAGCTATATTGGGCCGCTTGGCGAATCAAGATCAAGATCAGGTTTAGATCACTCTCTACGTACCTCTCTCTCTCTCTCTCTCTCTCTCTCTCTCTCTCTCTCATGTGATTCTGTTTTGCCAGGAAGTTAAAGAGTGTGCCATATCTTGCATGAGCCTTGTGATCGCTACTTTTGGTGATGGTCTTCAGAGTGAATTACCGTCATGCCTTCCCATACTTGTTGATAGGATGGGCAATGAAATAACACGACTTACAGCTGTCAAGGTAAGCAGTCAACCACACCTTCAGAACCAAAACTAATAGCGACATGATGGTAAATGTTGAGTTGAACTTTCAGTGTTCTAGTCAATGGTAGAACAACAAATGTAAATGTTTTGATCAGTGCATCTTGCTGAGTTGCTTGGGATAGAGATGCTTTTGTGGTGGGTTAATTGATTTAAAGATAGCTTTAGTACATTATCCATAGTATACCAATCTATTTGTGTGGGTCTTGTCTACAGTTGTAGCTGTACACCCTGTCATCATTTGCTTAATGCCCACTGGTGGTGTTTTCAGACAGTTTTGTTTATTCTCTGTTTTCCTGTACTAGTTGATTGTACACAGATTCACTCCTTTTCTTGGTTCTGTTGCATTTTCAAAATTTTCATTCCTTTACAGGCATTTGCGGTGATTGCAAATTCACCTCTTCGGATTGATCTGTCATGTGTCCTGGACCAAGTTGTTTCTGAGCTCACAGCTTTCCTTCGAAAGGTAAAGATGCATTATACACATTGTTTGTTTTGATTTTGAAACTTGAAAAAACATGTATGTTTAACAGAGCATCAAGATTGAAGACTAATTTCTTTTGCTGCCCCCTTTCAACAGGCCAACAGAGCCCTCAGGCAGGCAACATTGGGGACCCTAAATTCTTTGGTTGTCACATATGGTGGTCAAATTGGCTCGTCCTCTTATGAAACGATAATAGCTGAACTTTCTACTCTCATAAGGTTTTATCCTCGCTTAGCTTTCTTCAACAAATCTCCATTTTCCGCCTACCAGGAAGACTGATGTTGGATTATTTATTGTGGCAGTGACATTGATTTGCATATGGCTGCTCTTGCATTGGAACTGTGTTGCACAATAATGGTTGACAGAAGATCCATTAAAAATGTTGGTTTAGCTGTGAGACATAAGGTTTTGCCCCAGGCCCTTGTTTTGATCAGGAGTGCTCTGTTGCAAGGACAAGCACTACAGGTATATATTTTCATATCTAAATATAAATACCAGATTTCTTCTTATTTTCCTACCGACAGATGACATCGTTTCTATTGCAGGCACTACAGAAGTTTTTTGCTTCACTGGTCCAGTCTGCAAATACAAGCTTTGAAACTTTGTTGGACTCCCTTATTTCAACTGCCAAGCCATCGCAGTCAGGCAGTCTTTCCAAGCAGGCACTATCCTCTATTGCACAGTGTGTTGCTGTGCTATGCTTAGCAGCTGGTGATCAGAAATGTGCATCAACTGTTGAAATGCTTAAAGGCATTTTAAATGATGACAGTTCAACTAATTCTGTAAGGCTTTTCCTGACCATGCATGCCTTCTGTTCACCATATTTGCGCATTTATATCATGTCATCCTTGTGATCTTTGACATAACATGCCTTTATTCATTTACGTTAGCTAAAACACATCATTCATGGGCATCGTCTATCTTGTAGCATTGTGAAATTGGGATACTACATGTTCTCTGTTTGTTTCATATGTGGTCTACTGTTCTAATAGTTTACGTGTGTGCTACTCTTTGTGCCCTAGTCTAATCATCTTAAAACTTTGAGCTGTAATTAGGCAAATTGTAATGTCTTGATGGTAGGGTTAGTGCTTTGTCATGTAGGCATCTGCAAATCAATATTATTTGCTATTGGTTGACTGCATATTTATGTTTGACTCGAAGATATATTATTACCCTTCTCTTGGTCATTTTTAATTGCTTCTAATTCTAATGTGTTTTCCAGGCTAAACAACACATGGCCTTGTTATGTTTGGGAGAAATTGGAAGAAGGAAGGACCTCAGCAATCATGTTCAAATTGAGAACATTGTCATTGAGTCATTCCAGTCACCTTTTGAGGAGATAAAGTCTGCAGCATCGTATGCTCTTGGAAACATTGCTGTTGGCAATCTATCCAAGTATTTGCCATTTATCTTGGATCAGATTGACAATCAACAGAAGAAGCAGTATCTTTTGCTTCATTCACTGAAAGAGGTAGGTTTATAATGGAATTATTTTTGTAAAAAGTACCTCTCGTAAGCCTGCTGTTTAATTTGTGCTCTTATGCAATATCTATCAGGTAATTGCACGACAGTCTGTTGATCATACTGGCCAGAGTGAGCTGCAGGACTCAAACATTGTGAAGATATTGGCGTTGCTCTTTAATCACTGCGAAAGTGAGGAGGAAGGAGTTCGGAATGTGGTTGCTGAGTGTTTAGGGAAAATTGCACTGATTGAACCTAACAAATTAATCCCTGCTCTGAAGGTGTGGAGTGTGGACATCAGCAAAGTTACATCCCCATGTTTCATTTACTTTATGATATGAGATCTAATGTGACATTTCATATAATTTTGTAGGAACGTACATGTAGCCCAGCAGCAAACACAAGGGCTACAGTTGCCATTGCTATAAAATATTCAATCGTTGAACGGCCTGGAAAGATAGATGCAATCATGTACTCTGAGATTTCTACTTTCCTTATGCTAATTAAAGACAGTGACAGGGTAATTTTACTTGAAATAGTATTTACATCCTTAAAACTAATGTTTGCAAATAATTATGTGGAGATGACAATTGCATTTGTTGCTTGCACTTTGCAGCATGTGAGACGTGCAGCCGTCCTGGCGTTGAGTACTGCTGCCCACAACAAGCCAAATTTGATCAAAGGTCTTCTTCCTGAATTACTGCCTCTTTTGTATGACCAGACTGTTGTGAAGGTATCATTTCCTATTTTTTTGCTGATTTCTTATGAGTACTTATGGTCTGGCCTCTGGGGACGTTACATATAATTTACAGCTAGGAAGTAACGGTTTCCTTCTTTGCAGCAAGAATTGATCAGGACAGTTGATCTAGGGCCTTTCAAGCACGTCGTTGATGATGGGCTTGAACTTAGGAAAGCTGCCTTTGAATGTGTGGACACATTGCTGGATAGTTGTCTTGATCAATTGAATCCATCGTCCTTCATCGTTCCTTTCCTCTTATCTGGCTTAGGTGGTAAGTACAGTTTAAGACATTATATATTTCATCATGGTATTTTTAGTGTGTTTGGTTGGTGCCTGGATTAGGCCTGCCAAGAAATTGGTAGACCTTAATATTTTTCCTCTCGCTTGGTTTGGTGCCAATTTTTTTGGCTACGAGGGGCTGTTTGGTTTTTGCCAGAGCCATCCTTGCCAATTGAGGGCACGCCAAATAATTGGCAGGCGATTTCGCCGCGGAGCCTCGACAACAATTTGGCTTAGATGTAGACTAGAAGAATTAAGGTGGGCTGGGCGCACCAAAACATTGGCGCTCATCCAAATGGCCTCACAAGCGTGGTCAATGACCAATATTTTGGACGGGTAGCCGAGGGAAGCAATCCAAACAGCCCTTAGTGCCCTCACCCATTCCTCTCAAAGATTCTTGCCAAATAATTGGCCAGGTTTCCTTGGCCAGAAAAATGGCAAGCCAATTTTTGCCCATGTTTGACAGGGCTGTATGGGGCATCAGTCAAACATAGTCTTCGCCTCAATATCTGTGTAGCGATATAGGCCTGGACTGCATAGAACCGGTGATACTGAACGTACCTTTATTATTTTGACAAGATACTTTATATCTATAGCATGGCTTTCAGTTTTTCTTCAGGATAAATTGTCCACATTATCTGTTATTACGTGTTTCTCTTTTTGTTCCTTTCTGAACCCTAAGATGGTATATCACCTATATTATCATAATCTTGTTGAATGTGTATTTTGTGTAGAACATGCTAACCAGTTGTTCGTACTGTCCTGCTTATTGCAGATCATTATGACGTAAAAATGCCCTGCCATCTAATTCTCTCAAAGCTAGCAGACAAGTGTCCTTCTGCTGTTCTTGCAGGTTTGCTATAAATAAAGGATCTTCAAAGTGATGTTTCATATGTTGTGACTGCCTTTTCTAACATTTACTATTATGATACTGTTTCAGTTTTGGACTCATTAGTTGAACCTCTTGAGAAAACAATCGTCCACAGACCCAAGGGTGATGCAGTGAAGCAGGAGATTGATCGCAACGAAGACATGATCCGCAGTGCTCTTCGAGCAATCGCTGCTCTAAGCCGCATCAGGTAAGGCTTGATTCTGCCCTACTAGCTGACGGCTGATTCTGGTTTAGATCAGGCTTTGAATTCTCTGCCATCCTTTTTGTTACTTGTTCATAGTTACTAAAGCAGACTGCAGTATAGCCAATCCACTGGTGGCCATAGCCTCCTTTTATGCTCGTCAAAATAACATTGCTTTAGTAGGCATGACCTAACCAGTTTGTTTGGTCTCGGCTTTGATCTGCAGTGGCAGCGACTACAGCATGAAGTTCAAGAATCTGATGAACAAGATAACGGCCACCCCTTCACTTGCCGACAAGTACAACTCGGTGCGCAGCGAATGAGAGCTGCAATTTTTTTTGTATATGTTAGGAAATAGGCGAGTCAAGTGCCAGTTCCGAGGCGATGGTCCAACCAAACCTCCCATTACCGTGCCCTTTTTTGGCTGAAAGGTTGCGCTGCGAACAAAGGGGTGTTGAATGCCCTGCGTTGTTTTTCCTGTACAAAATCTGGTGGTGAACCATTACACACGGTTGTGGTTATGTACTCCAAACAATGCGCCCTGGTCGGAGCATTGTGATTCTGTGTGCTCTGGATGTATTCGGAGAGTACTTTGGTAAGCAGCTTTGAGACTAGAATTCGGCCCGTGGAACTAGTCATGATTCACCGTCACGACGATCCGTTCACGTACCAGACGAACCCAGGGCTCAGCGGTGCGTCGGCAGTTTGGCACCCAGCTATACAGGGTGTACACCGTTTGATATCAGGACGATGACACTCAGCATGCAGAATGGGTAGTGCAGCATATTGTATTGGCTGCGGCTGTTGCTACCCTGCGGAGGCAAGGGCTGGCAACGAGGTGCCACTGAGTTAGGATCCTGTGCAATTTTTTTTTAAAGAGCAAAACTTGAAGCAGTTTAGCTAGATGTAAGTTGCCTTATTTTTAAATTTGTGTCGGTCAATGTGTGAGAGAAGAAAACAGGCGACAAGGCCTCATCCAGGAATGAGTGGTAGACGCTGTCGTGTCAGCGGACGTTTCAGGGTTTGCGCCAAGGGAGGTGGGGTGTGTGTGTGCAGCGGGAGCACCGCGGGCGACGGAGGCGGTCAGTTCGGCTTGGGCTGGCTTCGACGGTGGACAAAGGAAGAAGAGAAACGTGAGGAAGAAGAAGAAGGCCCTTCGATGCTCATCCAACAGTTGGCGCAAATTCGACTTGTTATTAGTCGTTTTCTCAGTCAATTGAGCTCTGTCAAGGCCCATTTTGAAGACATAATTTCCCAGGGTGTGAACATCACTGATGATGTGAACTTCAATCGGTAGGCAAACTTGTCGATCATATCTTCATATGACTCTTGTTCATCTTTCAATGCTTTGTGCTCCGAGCTCAGGACTACCCTGCTAAAAGTTCAACACAACCAATGGTGGAAGTGATGGCACGATATGTGGAGATCAAACAGAAGCAAGCGAAGGAGTCTGCTCTGTTGGCAGGGTCAACAAATGCCCAAGAGTTCTCCATCAGCAAGTGCATTGTTGTTCTGCACAAGCGAGAAAACATCCAACGCGATGAAAGAGCCGCTGCCTACAAAGTCTTCAAAAGTGCCGAGAACAGTGAGATTTTTCTCAATTCTGCCGCCGAAGATGAAGAGAACGCTACCGTGTTTCTTGGGAGCAAAATGGCTGAGTTGCCTCAACGTATCTAAGGTAAGCTACGTATGACTCTAGGTCAGTAAATTGTTTGTTGTTCCAGATCAGTAATCCTCTTATGACTCTAGGTCCTTAAGAATTTGAAAGATGGACACTATACCCTTATTCAATCTTTCAGAAAATGCATGATACATGTTTCTTCCATAGCCCATTCCTTTCTAGCTGAACTGTTGTTTCTTGTCAACCATTATTTAAGCTATAGCTTCTTCTCAGCCGTTGGAGCAATGGACAGTTTTGTTTCTTGTCAACCATTTTTTCAGGATCATTTCACAATAGTACTGACCTGGAACCTTTTTAGGTTCAATGCTAGTTCATTTGAGTTTGTCTTTTATATTTTATAACCGTGGTGAGAAATTGTTTGGTCATTAGACTTTGTCATGAGTTTTTCTCTTCCACGAAAAAATTGTTTGGTCTGGAAGTTTCTTCGTGAAATGATATGATGATTTTATTGCTTTTTGGATTCTAGTTGTATGTTTATTGAATTGGTACAAGTACAATGTAGAATAATTAGGATTCAACAAGCGTAAACATGTTACTTCCCTTGCCAATGAATTGACCTAATGAAATGAATGTAGTTTGTAAATCTCAAAAATAAAAAATAAAAGGCGCATCAAAATCTTTATATTGCTTCCATTTGGGAAACTGGCAATGGCTTCATTTATTATACAGCTACAACAATGTTGAACCTTGTTTTCTGAGACGCATATATTCACTATGCTTGTTCGAGTCATTCTTTTTGTTCTCAGCCGGACACATATATTCACCAAATCTATCACCTCTCTTTGATTCAAAAGCAAGCAAGTTCATGGAACTTCTATTGTTAACAGTAGCAACATTACCTTGTTTTCTTCAGTATCATCAACTTTTTTTTGGTCTCACCGAATCAGGTTGATAAGTGGAACAAGCAGAGGGAGAATGGGACGTTTGCAGGGTCCCTCTAAATCGTCTGTTTGAGAGTCTCTTCAATTGCTTTTGTGTCTGGCGCTACTGCTGTCTTGTGGTTGGAATTTATGCTCCTGTCATGTACTCTCTTCCAACAATCGATGTAGAACATCAAGTGATGCTTTTCTCTATGTTGTATAAATAGTTCAGCATGCTTAAATGTACACATGTCTTTCCTGGGACTTGCGAATGCCGAATACCTATGAGATATTTTTGGTTCCAAGTCTGCTGCTGCGGAAGCTTCATTCCGTCCACATGTATGGCAGGAGGTGGTATGATCCTACGGGATGCACATGGTGATATCATCTATAGCGCTTGTCGGGAAATCCGTATATGTGATAACGCGTTGGACGCTAAGCTAGTGGCGTGTCGGGAGGGGCTAGAGCTGGCCCTCCATCGTACGATGCTACCCATTTTGGTCGAGCTTGATAGCACGGAGGCGGTGTCACTGATCACAGCACACTCCGAGGATCGATTGATACATCACATGTTGGTTAAGGAGATTCAGAATCTGGCCTCAACTGAGGATAGGAAGATTTCTTTTACTCGCTGCTATCGGTCGCAGAATAAAGTTAGTCACGAACTTGCCGCGTATGGCCGTAGCACTCCCCGTACTGCAGTATGGTTACATTCGGGATTAGATTTTGTTGTAAACTTGGCATTGGCTGAGAAGCCTCCGTGAGTAATGAGAATCTCCTTTTCTCCTGCAAAAAAAAAGTCATGCTGATGCGAGGATTATGTTGTTGTTATGTGACTGCACAATTATGTGATGATATGTTGATTCCAAGTCTCAGTGTCCCATGTCCCATGTCCTACAATCCAGTTTCTCGATTGGGCAAACTACTATTCATGGCAAGTGACATTTGCTCCATACGAAGCACCTGTAATGATTAGAATCCATTCAACGAAAGAAGATTGCAAATCATATGAATGACGAATCTCGTCATTCAATATATACCGACCGCCGCAAGCCTATGTAGAGCTCGGTAAGAAATTTTCCAATTACTCACACCAATATGCTAATCTAGATAACGTCAACAATCTAGAGATTGTCTGTTATCTGATTGTTTCGTTGGTCACAAACCAAATCTGTAGCATATGTGCACGTGAATCAAATGTTGCCAACTTTGGCATTACCTTGACGAGGTCATCAAAATGTCGTTCCTAAGTAAAAGTTGCATGTCGTTTTTTTATCATTTTGTTAGCATCATCCTTATAAGTTTAGAGCAGCGAGCCTCTGAAGCTTAATCTTGCACATTTTTTCGCACCTGTCGTTTCATACAAAACCATATTGCAGCATTATATATATTTTTCTATACTCCCGTTCCAAATCACGGGCTTTTGCTTGGTAGTTGACTGCGGTGGCGGATTAGTTGCACATCATAAAAAGTTGGTTGTAAAGGTTGCTAGGTTGCAACCTCGTAGGAAGTTGCATGGGTTTCAAAATTGGTTTTGAAAGTTGCACCATGTTTAATAGAGTTGCATTATATAGCATCAAAATTGGCATCAAATTTTTTTTATCGAATCATATTCATGCGGGATCTAGTTTTAAAATTTTGATTGCGACAATTCCAACAATGAAAACGGATCTGAACTCCGGCGCTTGACCTGAAAGATGTCCTTTTAAAAATTTGAAAACCTAAATAAATGCACATACACATGCGTCCACATCACACAAACAAAGACAAAGGTTGAAGCACAGAAATGCATGCATGCATGCGTGTGTGTGTGTGCGCGCGGCTACTCAGTTCGTCCAAATCGTGAATGCACACGACTAAGAATTCGGGATCTCCCCTCAAAATAAATAAATTCGGGATCAATTAAAAGATGGCCTGCATGCTCCATTTTACTATCTGCATGTTCCATTTTACCATCTTGTACCAACATATGTAGACCAATATGATTTTTTTAGGGTTTGCAGACCAACCAGGGCTAACCCGTATCCCTCATATTTAACCCAAATATGGGGTAAACATAAGAAGGTCTGGGCGCATCTACCATGTCGGACTGATGATGGGATCTTACACGGAATTGTCTGGAGACCCGATAGTCCGATGGGCGTCTCCTCCGGTGGGGTTGCGAATGCCGCGTGGCGTTGCCCCGGCTTGCTGCTCAAGGCCAAAGTCTGGCTATTTAAGCTGGCCGACGTCCCGAACCCCAGCCACGACCTCTTCCTCCCTTTTCGCACTGCCAGCCCGGGCACATTTCTCTCCGTCTCTACCTTCCTTTTTCCCTCGCCATCTGGCATAGCCCGACATAAGAAAACCACCTACCCTATGCTAACGTTGGAGTGCCGCTTCCAGATCCAGGAAGAGATTTGGATGAGGCGCGTTGCCTCATCGCACCTGGCTTGCCTCCGGACTCGCCAGAGTCGGAGCAGCATTCAGTTCTGACGGAGGTGGCAGATCCGGAGGAGGACAAGGCAGAGCAGCCGGAGAATGAGCTGGCGCCGGCTGCAGGGTTTAGCATGGAGGAGGCCATGGCGGAGTTCGCGGTCGCCCAAACAACGAAGATGGTGGAGCAGCAGGCCATCCTGGAGTCCATTCTGGAGGAGCCCTATATCGAGGCCAACCGATCGTTCATCTGGTAGGAACGGGCGTCGACCGACGCGCTTTTCGGCGAACTTGACATGGAAGTGGAGTTAGATGACGAGGCGGTGCAGCCGGAGTTGCGGCTGCCGCCCATGTACCTGAAGCCGGGCACCAAGATAGTGGACATCTCTGACGAGGATTAGGATAGTATAGGTTGATCTACGTAGATTTCCTCATTTGCATGTTTTTTTATGAATTTAATATTTCAAATATGAGATATCTGGATGCAGATGAGTAAATTTAAGATGTGGCCGGCCATTGTCCACGGGCGTGGCGCGTCCGCGGGCGTTTGAGCCCGGATTTGATGTCCGAGATTCCATTACTAGGAAAAGGGCTATAGATAAGATTGACACTAATGGCGCACCAGGGAAGTAGTGCGCCACTACTATATATTAATGACGCACCAGTTGGTGATGCGCCATTAGTGTGGAAGACACTAATGACGCACCAGAAAATAGGTGCGCCACTAGTGATAATTTTTTTTCATTTTTACATACATACTAATGGCGCATCCTACCGAAGTGCGCCATTACTAGTTCTAACTAGTAATGGCGCACTAGACAGGGAGTGCACCAGTACTGAATTTTTTTTATTCTTTTTTTTTGCAAAACTACTAATGGCGCACCACCTCACAGTGCGCCATTAGTAGTTTAAACTACTAATGGAGCACCCTGTAAAAGTGCCCCATTAGTATATATATATATATATATATATATATTATATATATATTTACTTTTCTGCAAAACTACTAATGACGCACCACCTGCAGGTGCGCCATTAGTAACCAGGGTTACTAATTGCGCATTTGCAGGTGGTGCGCCATTAGTAACCTGGGACCCCAACAAGATATTTTGGACAGCCACACCTACCCACTCACTTTCCCCACTTCATTCCCTTCACCTCCTTCTCCAAGCTTTCGGCTGCCTCCTCCTCCTCACCTCATTTCCACCATAGATTCATCAAAATTAAGTGGTGAAATTACCTTTTTTGATAGGTAAGTAAGGGGAAAGCTACCTTCATGATGTAGATCTACTTTTTTCTCTCCCTAACTCGCTCCAACAGCGTGCACATGCGCTTTTTGTGGCCTAGTTAGATCTATGTATGTTTGTGGTGTTGCATGTGTTTGTGGTGTTGCATATATGTTTGTGTTTGCAGGTACCGGTATTTGAAATGCGATAGTTGCCAATATTTTGCCGGAATGTTGATTCATTTCCGTTTCGGCGAGAATTTTGGCACTATGCATTCTTTTTGGTCCTATTTTTAGGAAAGGTCATGCCAATTTTTTCTTGGTTCTAAAATATCGTTTTGCTCTACCCCGCAGGCGACCATGGTCCGCACGATGACCGAAGGCATCGTGAATAGGTTTTTGAGCTCCGCAAAGGCCGAGATGCTTCAAAAGAACTAGACGGAAATAAGATGTCCGTGTCGAAGATGCAAGCTGAAGAGCCTTATTGCGGACCCGGATTCCGGGCAGGTGTGGGACCACCTGCTCTTGCGTGGTTTCATGGATGGCTATCGGTGGCAAGGTGATGAAGATAACTATGAAGTCGTCCATGGGGGCCGGGCAAGAAATGAGGAAGGGCAACAAGACAAGTACCACCGCGGCGAGGGCGGGCGAGAAGACGAAGAATCTCCAGGACATGATCACGACGGTGATGCTGTACACAGTCATCATGTAGAAGATGTCGTACATGATGATGAGGAAGATCAAGACGAAGGGCATGATCATGAAGATGAAGATGCCGGAGCAGACGACGATGGAGGCTAGGTGCAGGACCCTCATATTCAAGAGCTGCTTCTCAAGCAGACGGATAACGCAAGAGCTGCCGCCCGAGAAAAAGCCAAGCTGGATCAACTGGAGATAGACGCGGTTACTCCATTGTATGAAGGATGCAGGCCCGAGGATACCCGCCTGAAAGTAACACTCATGGCTCTGGAGATGAAGGTAAAACACAAAATGACCGACGCATGCTTCGACGAGAACATGTCATTCTGGCACGAACATCTTTCCAAGAGGAACAAGTGCCCGACCAGTTTCGAGGAGGCGAAGAAAATCGTGTGTCCTCTGGATTTACCGCACGTGAAATACCATGTGTGCATGAACAATTTCATCATTTATCGGGACGAGCACGCGGAGTCTACCATATGTCCGGTGTGCGGCGTCACTCGATACAAGAAGAGGAAGAAAGCTCCTCGAAAATCGGTGTGGTACTTTCCGATCACTCCTCGTCTGCAGCGGTATTTCGCGGACCCTAAGGTAGCAAAGCTCCTGCGTTGGCACGCGGATAGGGAGGAGAAGAAGCGGGAAGATGACGGAAATGATCCGGAGATAAATAAAAAAGACAAGATGCTGAGTCACCCTAAGGATGCGAGCCAGTGGCAAGCGTTGAACTTCGAATACCCATAATTTGGGAAGGATCCAAGGAACATCATGCTGGGCGCGAGCACCGATGGAGTCAATCCGTTTGGCAGCCAGAGAAGCACACATAGCACCTGGCCTGTGTTTGTGTGAATGTACAACCTTCCCCCCTGGTTGTGCATGAAGAGGAAGTACATTCACATGAGTATGCTAATTGAAGGGCCGAAACAACCAGGGAACGACATCAATCTGTATCTGGGGCTGCTGAAAGAGGAGGTAGACATGCTGTGGAAAACGCCAGCCAATACGTGGGACGCCGCAGAGAAAGAATATTTCCCTATGAGAGCCGCACTCCTCACGATGGTGCACGACTATCTCGGTTACGAATATCTCGCGGGGCAGGTAGTCCACGGATTTTCTGGATGCGTAAGGTGCATGGATGACACAACGTATCGCCAGCTAGATAGAGATCCCGGGTCTTCGAAAACCGTGTTCATGGGACATCGAAGGTGGCTTCGCGACGATGACCCGTGGAGGAAACGCAAGGATCTGTTCGATGGTGAAACCGAACCCCAAAAACGCCTGCGTACGAGGAGTGGCGAGGAAATAGACGAGCTGTTGAAAAATTGGAAAGATTGACCACTGCCGGGAAAGAAGCAAAAGGCGCCAGAGCCAGGAAAGAAGCGAAAGGCGCCAAAGCCGCTGCTGAAGGTATGGAAAACGAGGTCTGTTTTCTGGGACTTGCCGTACTGGAAGATCCACCGTGTGCCTCACAGCCTTGATGCCATGCATATCACGAAGAACGTGTGTGAGAGTCTGCTTGGTACCCTGCTCAACATGCCAGAGAGGACCAAAGATGGGCCGAAAGCAAGGGCATACTAGAAATCAATGGGCATGAGGCAGGAGCTTCACGCTAATGATGATGATGATGAGGCGAAGCAGGACACAGAAACTCGTCGCAAAGGCAAAAAGGCCAAGAAGACCGGAAGTGACTACCCTCCCGCGTGCTTCACTCTAAGTCAGGAGGAGATCGAGCAGTTTTTTACCTGCCTCATAGGAGTAAAACTTCCTTACGGTTGCGCGGGGAAGATAAGCAGATACCTAGACCCAGCGAAGCAGAAGTTCAGTGGGATGAAGTCTCACGACTGTCACGTGCTGATGACGCAGATACTTCCAGTTGCAATCCGTGGGATTATGGACGCGCACGTCCGTGAAACGCTATTTGGCCTATGCAACTTTTTCGACATCATCTCTCGGAAGTCGATTGGCGTGAGGCAACTCAGAAGGCTACAGGAAGAGATCGTGGTGATACTATGCGACCTTGAGATGTACTTCCCGCCCGCATTCTTCGACGTTATGGTGCATCTGCTGGTCCATATCGTGGAGGATATCATCCAACTCGGGCCGACGTTCCTGCACAGCATGATGCCGTTCGAAAGGATGAATGGTGTCATCAAAGGATACGGTCGCAACATGTCACGTCCAGAGGGAAGTATAGCCAGGGGCTTTCTGACCGAAGAGTGCATCTCCTACTGCATGAATTATCTAGGCATCGAGAACCCCGTTGGTCTGCCCGCAACAGACACCTCGGCAGGCTCGCTGGATGGGGTCACCGTGAGGGTCGCCGTGAAATGCATGTCGACTTCGAGGGTCGACTCGCCGACTTTGAAAGAGCAAACCTAGTCGCGCTACAACATATAGACGTGGTCGATCCTTGGGTGGTAGAGCACAAAACCTTTATTGAGAAGACGTACAATGACCGAGGCCAACAGAGGACGGACGGAGATATAATCAAAGAGCACAACTCATGTTTCACGCGTTGGTTCAAGCAGAAGCTTCTGTCGTACCCTTTACATGAGGATTCTTCCGCGGAAGAACAACTCATATTCGCCTTGTCACAGGGCGCTGAACACAACCTGATGACCTATGAGGCGTACGATATCAACGGCTACACATTCTACACCGAGAACAAGGACATGAAGAGCGATGGTTATCAGAACTCCGGGGTAACGATGGAATCGTACACCGGTAACGACAAGGACAGATACTACAGAAGGATCGAGGAGATCTGGGAGCTGAGCTACGCTGGAGAGAAGGTCCCGATGTTTCGTGTCAGATGGGCCAAGAGCGTCCTAAAATAAGACCGGTATTTCACCACCATGGTTATACCCGAAGCCAAATCCAAGACCGCGGGCGCAAACGTCACCGCTAAAAATGAGCCATGGGTACTGGCTTCCCAAGTGGACCAATGCTTCTTCATTACCGACCCGTCAAAGCCCAGTCGTGTTGTCGTGAGGAGAGGCAAAAGGAAGATCATCGGAATGGATGGAGTAGCCAATGAGCAAGACTTCGACAAGTACGGCGACCCGAAGATCGAACATGACGACGACGATGAAGTAGCAGCACATACCACAAGAAGAAGCAGGACCACCCTACCTAAAGGACGTCCGTTCCACAGAAGAACTCCATTTGCAAAAAAGAAGGGCAAGAAGATTGTGAACAGATAGCTAGCTAAGATCGATTGTATTTAAATCGTAGTCTTCATTTCTCGATTGTATTTCATGGGCACTTTTTGATATCATGAATATTTTTAAATTTCACGGGCACTTTTTGAATTCATGAGGACATTCGATCTCGATCCCCCTCCACCGCTGTCGACGAGCACCCACCCCCCCGCACCCTCCCCCGCTCCACCGCCGCCAACGGGCACCCCCCGCACCCTCCCCCGCTCCACCGCCGCCGCCGATGATATTTTCAAGTAACAAATTTGAACATATTAAAAAAAAATTATTACTGTTTTTATAAAAAAATATTACTGTTATGATTTAAACAAGTTTGAACATATTTAAACACAAATAAATATCAAACATCATTTAAAATGCAAAAAACAATATTGCGGAGCCTGGGAATCAAACCCAGGACCTCCTGGTGTGTGTGCTGCATGCTGACCAGTCGGGCTAGTGGGCGGGTTCTGATGTGGATTGGGTTAGGTGCAATATAACCTGTGCTCGAACTGTAATAAAAAAACATTCTAATGGCGCACCGCTGCAGGGTGCGCCATTGCTATCTAAAAAAAGATTTCTAATGGCGCACCGAGGTGTGGTGCGCCATTAGTAAGCTTCCCCCTAGCTATCCTCCCTCTCCTTCGCCAGATCCCCTTCGACCCTCTCTCCCTCGCCACCAGATCCACCCGCGTGCTGCCCCGACCCACGAGGCCGCCGCCCCGACCCTCACCGGACTCCACCCCCGCCGCCCCCACCCTCGCCGGACTCCATACCCCTGGCGCCCCCGCACCCCCACCCCCGCCGCCCCCGCGCCCCCATCCCCGCCGCCCGACCCTCGCCGGACTCCTCCTCGCTGTCGGCGTCGAGCAGCGACGCAGCACCGTACGCCCCCCAACCCTCCTCCTCCCCTTGCCCCTCCTCCTCCCCTTGCCCCCCGCCGGCGCAGCTGACGACCCCTTCTCTGTCTCGCAGGGCAAGGTCTCCGGCGCCTCTACGACACTGACGCCTCCACCGTCTACGGCGTCTGCGCCTTCTTCCACCTCCAGCCACCGCGGCCTCCTCCCCTTGCCCCTCCTCCTCCTCCCCTTGGCCCTCCCGGTTCTTCTCCACTAAGGTGCGTTTCTCAATGCCCCTGTCTCCGCCGTTCCAGGGCTTAATAGATCTCCTATGATATATGACTTGTTTATGAAGATTTTGATGTGTTATGCCTTGTTCTTGTCTGTACATTTGCGCCCTTCCAGGGCTTAACTTGCTTATGAATACATCTCCCATTGATTTTGATGTAGTTTTAGAGTGGCTAGTATGTATGTAGTGGAGCTAGCAGTAGCAGCTGCTTCTACGGCACCTTCTTTGCTGTTCAGCTGTGTCAAACAAAATTCCAATGGCCAACTCATATGCCCTGCAATTTGCTCATGATTATTATTTATCTCACATCACCTTCTCCTCTTTGCTTGCCATGCACTCCCAGCTCCGTCATCGCGACCACGTAATAGTCCGCGGGTGATACAACATGCTCAAATTCAGTAATTAATCAGTATATATGTTGGGGAACGTAGTAATTTCAAAAAAAATTCTACGCACACGCAAGATCATGGTGATGCATAGCAACGAGAGGGGAGAGTGTTGTCTACGTACCAACGCAGACCGACTGCGGAAGCGATCACACAACGTAGAGGAAGTAGTCGTACGTCTTCCCGATCCGACCGATCCAAGCACCGTTACTCCGGCACCTCCGAGTTCTTAGCACATGTTCAGCTCGATGACGATCCTCGGGCTCCGATCCAGCAAAGCGTCGAGGAAGAGTTTCGTCAGCACGATGGCGTGGTGACGATCTTGATGTACTACCGACGCAGGGCTTCGCCTAAGCACTACAACGGTATGATCGAGGTGGAATTTGGTGGCAGGGGGCACCGCACACGGCTAAGGAACGATCTCAAGGATCAACTTGTGTGTCTAGAGGTGCCGCCTGCCCCAGTATATAAAGGATGAGAGGGGGAGGGCTGGCCGGCCAAGCAAGGGAGGCGCAGGAGGAGTCCTACTCCTACCGGGAGTAGGACTCCCCCCTCCAATCCTATTCCAACTAGGACTCCAAGGGGGAAAGAGAGAGAGAGGTGGCCGGCCACCTCTCCTAGTCCTAATAGGACTAGGGGAGGGGGGGAGGCGCGCAGCCCTCCATGGCAGCCCCTTTCACCTTTCCACTAAGGCCCATGTAGGCCCATTTGGCTCCCGGGGGGTTCCGGTAACCCTCCCGGTAATCCGGTAAAATCCCGATTTCACCCGGAACACTTCCGATGTCCAAACATAGGCTTCCAATATATCAATCTTTATGTCTCAACCATTTCGAGACTCCTCGTCATGTCCGTGATCACATCCCGGACTCCGAACAACCTTCGGTACATCAAAATGCATAAACTCATAATAACTGTCATCGTAACATTAAGCGTGTGGACCCTACGGTTCGAGAACAATGTAGACATGACCGAGACACGTCTCCGGTCAATAACCAATAGCGGGACCTGGATGCCCATATTGGCTCCTACATATTCTACGAAGATCTTTATCGGTCAGACCGCATAACAACATACGTTGTTCCCTTTGTCATCGGTATGTTACTTGCCCGAGATTCGATCGTCGGTATCCAATACCTAGTTCAATCTCGTTACTGGCAAGTCTCTTGACTCGTTCCGTAATACATCATCTCACAACTAACATCTTAGTTATAATGCTTGCAAGGCTTATGTGATGTATATTACCGAGAGGGCCCAGAGATACCTCTCCGACAATCGGAGTGACAAACCCTAATCTCGAAATACGCCAACCCAACATCTACCATTGGAGACACCTGTAGTACTCCTTTATAATCACCCAGTTACGTTGTGACGTTTGGTAGTACCCAAAGTGTTCCTCCGGTAAACGGGAGTTGCACAATCTCATAGTTATAGGAACATGTATAAGTCATGAAGAAAGCAATAGCAACATACTAAACGATCGGGTGCTAAGCTAATGGAATGGGTCATGTCAATCAGATCATTCAACTAATGATGTGACCTCGTTAATCAAATAACAACTCTTTGTTCATGGTTAGGAAACATAACCATCTTTGATTAACGAGCTAGTCAAGTAGAGGCATACTAGTGACACTCTGTTTGTCTATGTATTCACACATGTATTATGTTTCCGGTTAATACAATTCTAGCATGAATAATAAACATTTATCATGATATAAGGAAATAAATAATAACTTTATTATTGCCTCTAGGGCATATTTCCTTCAATATATATACCATAAGAGAAGTCTCAAAGATTGGGACTATCTTGCCTTATGTTTCAAACTTTGAACTATATACATGACTTCTATTTTAATTTTGAAATTCACAGAGTTAGGACTATCGTGTGGATGATGCTAAACAGAGATAGGAGTAGTAGTGGTGGCCATCTAGTTGGACTACTACTGCTAGGACTTGCTCCAGATTTTAGGATTTCTTTTCTTTTAGGATTTATTTTCTTCTAGGACTAGGTTTTTATTATTTTTCTATTGTGATTGTTTTTTGAGCTCTTTCTTTTTCATTTCCTACTATCCTTATCCTAATTATCTTAAATTGTTATGATGTGTGTAACAGGATTAGATCTTGGATTTGCTAGTGGACTTTGGGAGTTTCTTAGCCAGCTTGGTGACTCCATATTTTTCACTATTTCAGCAAGTCTTTTATAAGCATTAAACTTTCAACACTACATTTCTATCTTATGTGTACATCTGTTTGCTTCCAATTGCTATATATGTATTGTTGTTACTAAAAATGATGAAGCTCCTATCAATTGCTACACATATATATGTGTATGATGATCCTCCTTTCCTGCAATAGTATAACTAGGATATAAAGCACATTGAACTAACAATCTTGTATGGTGCCTAAACTACAATGGTTCAGGAACATCAGATGACATAGCATGTGGATATTGACATAGGATGAGTAGATTAATAAGTGAGCAAAAAGTGATGGACAAACCTCATGCTAGGAATTCTCGAGGGTTGCAGTACATGGAATGCATTTGCAAATGCAGCCAAAACCTGATATATACCAAAAAAATTGTATAGAAATATGCTGAATTTTCTGCTCTGATTGTTGCTCAAAGAAATTTAGCAAAAAAATGGGGTCCTGGGAGACGCCGCTGCTGCTTGAGGCCCTTGAGAGGCCCTTCGTGTCGTGATGATTTTGCAGGTACCCCGAGAGGCCCTTGGGTTTGCCGGAATGTCGATTAACTTCCGTTCCGGTAAATTCGGGTACTCCATATGTCCTATTTGCAGCAAAGGTCATGCTGAAATTTTCCGTGAATTTTAGCATGACTTTGCTAAAAATCGGACATATGAGGTACTTGCTACTAATGCATGGGCCGGGGTATCTTAGTACTTAATTAAGTAGGATCAACTGCCCCTTTATTCTTGCTGCATTAAACCATAGGTGGCAATAGAGCCAAGTGATTAGGCCCAACTTAGAAATTCTCCTCAGCATCGATAAACCTTAGATGATAAACCCAACATAGGTGGCAATAAAGCCAACTGATTAGTGCCAAGTGATTAGGCCCAACCTAGGGTGCCTCGGCATCAATAAACCCTAAATGATGAAAACTTAGCATTTAGGGTGCCTCGGCGTCGACAAACCCTAAATGATGAAACCTTGGCTTTTAGGGTGCCTTGGTGTCGATGAGAATCTAAATGATGTACGCTTAGGCTTTTAGGGTGCCTCGGCGTCGACAAACCCTAAATGATAAAAACTTAGCTTTTAGGATGCCTCAGTGTCGACAAACCGTAAATGATGAGACCATGATCTTGTTCCTTGACAATAACCAACTTTTTGACCAAGCTTTTTTCCTATTTAGAGCGAAACATGGCCCACAACGATGAGGCCGGCGGTTCGGGCGGCAAGCAATTCTGCGAGCTATCCCAGGAGTTGGAGGAAGGACCTCACCGCTATGAGGACGCCGCGGAAGACACCGATCCTGACTACACAACCCCTAGTGGCGTCGGGGATGACACCGCTGATGATGGCGCCGTGGATGCCACCACTGATGATGGCGGCGCACGCACAGATGGCAGCCAACCGAAGAGGCAACGGAAGGACCGGCGCCCAAACGTGCTCAGCACCGTCAGGGAGGAATTTACTGAAGTGAACTCCGACGGGCATCCGACGGCGCCCAAACATGTAGTCAAGGGTTACTCGATTCAGCTCGGGTGCATTCTCCAGAGCACCGCCTCGATCAACACCGAGAACCTAAGGCATAAGGACCGAGGGAATTTGCGCAGCCTCCTCTTCACGAAGCTGCACGAACAATACAAGTTCCCCGCTGAGTTCGCAAACACACACCTCTCGGGTAATAAAGTGAACGGTGCCGCCCTCACGACGATGAGCACGACCCTGTCTACTTGGAAAAGCACGGTGAAGGCAATGATTGACAACGGTGATAGTTATGAGAAGATCAAGGCGAAATATCCTTTGATGAGCGAAGATGACTACAAGGAGTTCAAGATAAAGTGCGAGAGCCCCGCAACCTCCGAATCAGGTAAGTGGGGGAAAGAAATGCGGCAGTTGAACATAGGGGTCCACCAACTCGGTCCCGACGGTTACAGAGTGGCGGAGCCTGTATGGGACAAGGAGGACGCGGAGCGTGCCGAGCAAGGCCTACCGCCCCGCTTCGAGAAATACAGTGACAAGAAGACCAGGAACTTTCTCAGGGCCCGGTACAAGGAGGACCCGGTAACAAAGGAGCTTACCACGGATCCGAAGACCAAGGAGCTTGAGCTTGTTCTGGTAAGGAATACACCCCCGCGTAATTAGCTCCATATGGTTGCATTCTAATTAATCCCCAATATTTCTAAATGGTTCACGTTCCTTCCGCAGGACAAAGAAAGCAGTAGCGCGGGGTCGTCTGAGAGCTCCCCTTTCGACACCCCTTTGAATAGGGCATTGAACGTAATGAAAAACAGGGATAAGCTCAATAAGCCGACGTCAGCTGGTCGTGTGGCCGGCAAAGGCTTGTCCATAAAATGGTCGTCATACTATGGCGCTGGTGGGCGAAAGGAGAAAAAGACCAACTCGGAAAGCCAGCCGCGCGAGGTTGAAGCACTCAAGGCGCAAGTGGCGCGGATTCCGGAGATGGTCGAAGAGCAAGTGCAACAACAACTGGGATCGACGCTTACCGGCATTATGCCTACCTTGATTCATGGGATAACGACGTGGATTGCGGGTGGCCAACAGGGGCCGCCCCCGATTCCCAGCTTCACGGCCAGCAACTCACACAACGCGCAGGCGGCGCCATTGGTGTCTTCGGCGGCGGCAGTATTGGTGTCTACGGCGGCGGCGCCATTGGTGTCTCCGGCGGCGGCGGTATTGGTGTCTCCGATGCCGGCATTGGAGCTTAATGCACCCGGGTGTACGCCGGCCAGCACCTCGCCAGCAAGCGGCCCCTCCGTCAGTTGCACGCCCGCCGTTGGCGGTGCCTCGACATTAGCCGAGCTCGACGGCATCACAGTAACTAAGCCTCTCGGCCGAGGACTTCATCTCCTTGCCTTTGACTGGGCATCCCTGACGCCCTACATGTTTTCGCAGGGCGCCGCCAACGTTCCTTACACTCTCCTGCACTTCGTGGGCGGCGAGTTGGTCGATGTCGCCAAGAGCAGAATCATTCAACCGGGCAAGCCCGTGTTCCACGGTAATCCGATGCCACCCACAATGTATAGGGTTGAAGTGGTTCGGGTGCTGCCAGGCTGCGACGAGTTGTTACCTCCGATTCGACCCGCTGGGGCCGACGAAGAAGATGAGATGACCCTCAGCGCCTGCGTAAGCTGGCCCCTGCTTTGGCCGAAGAGCCAGATTCGTTTGGGGGCGGGGGACACCACCCCACAGACAAGACCGCCGGTCATGCCGGCGCCAAGCCATGGCAAGAACGCTGCAACACTACCGGACATGCCGGACATCCCTATGGCACATGATCCAGACGACAATGACAACGACGATGGTACATTTACCAACGTCGATAAGTACTTTGCCGAACATGGGTATGGTGACGAGTTCTGCGGGCCTCCTTCTCAAGAACCCAAACAAGACGACCGCGATCTAGCTGGTACGGCGGAGAAACCCAATTGCAACAGGCGTCGTTTGGCGTTCAGTTCTCAGGAGACGCCTCCAGCTGCCGCCTTCACCGAGCCTCAGATAGCGGAGGTGCCAAATATTATCAGCCCCAACACGCTCAAGAAGGCGGTCTGTGAGCAAAACTCGGTCCCATTACAGCAGATCAAGAAGAAGGGCCGGAAACGGCCGACTAAAAAGGCCGCCGGTGCGAGCCAGCCGGCACCGAGTACGATCCGTGCTCAGGACGGGCCACCTTCACCTAAGGATATCTCGAGGAGGGTGCATGTGGCGGGTAGGGTGATGCTACCGACAAATATGCTCAATGCTGCAACCGGTGCTATGCGGAGTCTGCACAACAGTGTTCTTTCTTTGGAGAAGCGGCGTCTCAGAGAGAATGATGTGGCATACTCGGTTTTCGTGGCCAAGGTGCCAGAGGGCAAGGGCTTTGTGGATGGCAACATCGGGGGTATGATCGTCCTGTGGTTTGATGACATCTTTGCTATGTTTAACCTTCATCCGCTGCACTACACCTTCGTTCGGCTGTTTTCGCTGAGTATGGAGATGCGGATCATTAGAGACAAGACCCCGGACATCGTGATCGTCAACCCCTTCTACATGCGTGCCAAGCTCTTGAGCAGCGCTGGGGACCGCAAAGTCGCGAGTTCACACCTCGAAGACGTCATTCTGGCAAACCCAGATAAGGATAACTTCCTTGTGGCTTACTTTCTCGAGTAAGTCATCCCTTAACCGCCCCGTAACATATGATTTCTTAGATTTCGATCGTTCTTTTTTTTTTCTAACATTCTGTGTTCTGTGCAGTGACACACATTGCACACTCATCCTCTTAAGCCCGAAATATTCCATGGCCACGTATTTCGACCCGAACCGTAACTCCAAGATAGACTACACAAATATCAAGAAAGTTTTTAATGATGTTCTCCCCGGCTACGCCAAATCTGGAGACACCTTCACCAGGGCAGTTCGTAAGTACGGCAAGCACGTGTTCGCCCACAATACGACGTTCTGCTGCGTCAAGCAGCCGCCTGGCGGTCAGAAGGATGCCTACTACGCCCTCCATCACACGCGGGCGATCGTAAGGGACCATCATCACCTTCTGCTACCAAATAATCTCAAAGATTGGGCCGCGAGCTTGTCGGCAATCCAGGACGCGGACATCAGACAAGAATTCTTTCGCATCCAGTCGGAGTTTGCGGACATCATCCATCAAGATGTCCTTCATACCTCGGGGCAGTTCTTCCTCAGATATCAACCGTCCAACATTGAGATAGACGGAATGCTACAAATGCAGGCTGACAACGCCCGCGATTTCATGACCATCACGACAGACGATGACTTCATCCACGCTCCTGTCCATGAGTCGAGTCGAAAGTAGTGATGTGTAGTTCTGAAACATTGATTGGCTCATGTTGTAATTAAACTTTAATGAATTGTATGTCTCTTTGGTTTGGATAGTCGTTCAACTTAGATGTAATCGATGCTATTTATTAGTAGGACCATGAATCGTGCTATTAATGTTTTGCTTTTCTCTTCTGATCCTTTTGTTGCATACTTATATATTGCTTATGTATGTATTGTCTGTTGTTTGGCTTGTGCATAGAGATGCCGTCGTATGTCGTGTACAAGGGTAAGGTTCCCGGTGTCTACGACGACTGGGAGGAGTGTCGGAGACAGGTTCATCGTTTCAGCGGTAATAGTTACAAAGGGTACACCACTAGGGCGGAGGCGGAATCTAGATACGCCCGCTATCTAGCGGGAGAGAGGAGGGAGCGTTGGAGGAACCGGATGAAGACCAGTTTCATCGCGATGATGGTCATCGTGATGACCGCAGCTCTCTTCTATGTGATGGTAGTTTAGATGATCCATATCGACTTGTAATGTGAAGACAAACTCGATACTCGCGGTCTCGAGACTTGTAATGTTTTATCTTTGTTCGGTCTTTTGAATTCGGAGACTAATATGATGAATTGTATTCGGAGACTAATCTTCTATTGTATTCGATGAATCTGCTGTTGCTGTGTGCTACTGTCTATATTCTATCAAATAATATATTTTGTAACCTGTGCAAAAATTAGAAAAGTAAAAAAATAAATAAAACCTAATATTCATACTAATGACGCATCACTACAGAGTGCACCATTAGTATGCCAAAGTATACTAATGGCGCATCACTACAGAGTGCGTCATTAGTATGCCAAAGTATACTAATGGCGCATCACCAAACAGTGCGCCATGAGTATGCCAAGTATACTAATGGCGCATCCATCCGAAGTGCGTCATTAGTGTGCCAAAGCACATGGTTAAATATGGCCCCTGGGAGGCATACTAATGGCGCATGGTATTATATACTAATGACGCACTGCGTGGTGCATCATTAGTATACCAGATATTAATGGCGCACCAGTGATGCGCCATTAGTAAAAAATACTAGCGGCGTGCTATTAATGGCGCACCAGTGATGCGCCATTAGTAGGCAAAACTGGTGCGCCATAATAGGCCTTTTTCTGGTAGTGTTCTTGATGCTCTAACTAGCCACAATGAAGAGTAACATACACCAGTAACATACACATATCCCTAGACTATATTACTACCTTCATAGTGGGTAGTAATATAGTTGTGGTGTCATGCAAAACTCCATTTATTAGATTCTAGACTCATACTGCATTGGGACATGTGATGTTACAGTAACTAGCTAAGTTAATAGAACTACCTCTTTCTTCATTAACTCATTGCCACGTAGACAAATTTGCTGAGTTGGACTTGAAGTTATTACTGAAATTACTCCCACTATGGCTAGTCTAAATTAATTCAGAGTTTCCTAGTACGTGCCGGTCAATTTGTCCTAGTACGTGTAATTCCCATCAGAGGGCTAGCTCTGCCTGCATGAAAACCGCCGGCCGGCCGCTTAACCAGGCCCAACTCCACCCTGAAAATTTCAGTAGATCGGTCGAGGTCGCACGAAGCGCAATGGCTGCCGCCGCGGACGAACAGGAGCTGGTGATGCCGGAGGCCGACGAGTGCAGCAGATGGGCAATAACGTGCCTGCTGGGCTTCGCCGGTGTCTCGGTTCTTTACATCGCCAGTCAGGTGCCCAAATTCGTCCAGGAAGACCCCCTCATGACGCTCCTCCTGCTTCTGCTTCTCTTCCTCGGCTTGTTCCTCTCCGCCCTTTCCTCTCTTTTCTTATGGACAAGTATATTTTTTTTCACGGATACGCAAAAGACTTGTGTATCATTGCATTGATAGGTAGAAAGGTAGTTACAACACATTAACAGAGAGATGGGGTGGTGGCTGCCGAGAATGTGCGCACGGGTGGCATGCAACGACTCCCGTGGCGCAAGGGGGGGGGGGGGGGGGGGGTGCGCCTACCACTACGGACCTAGGCTACGTCTCTGGCAGGATTAGCGCCAATCCTGAGGCGCCCGCGCGTGCCCAGAGTCTCGCTTCCTCACGAATGTCGTTGAAGGCGCGGTTCACAAAGGGCTGGTCGCCGTTGAAGACACATCCATTGCGGTGCTTCCATAGCCACCATGCCGTGAGGATGGCGATGGAGGCGAGCCCACGTCGAAGGCTGCGAGGAGTGGCAGCAAGGGCCGAGGTCAACCAGGTGATGAACTCGTCGTCTTGGGCTGGGATGGAGGCGGTGGAGCGACACCAGGAGAGCACCTCATGCCATATCTGGCGGGAGAAGGAGCAACCCGCGAGAAGGTGCTGCATCGTCTCTGGCTCCTGATCGCAGAGACGACAAGCGGGCTCGTGGGGTAGATCATGGCGCGCGAGGCGGTCAGCTGTCCAGCACCGCCCGAGCAGGGCCAGCCAGATGAAGAATTTGATGCGTAACGGCGCCCACGATCGCCAAGTGATGCGCCAGTGGGGGTCCTCGATGGATCCAGAAAACATGGCTTGGTAGCAAGTCCGCGCGCTGTAGCAGCCGGAGCTAGACCATCGCCAGGATAGCGTGTCCGGAGTGTCGGAGAGGGTGACCTGTCATAGGCGCCGCCAGAGGGAGACGTACTGGAGTGCCATCTCAATGCCCAGGGCGCCCTGGATGTCCGTGACCCAAGCACAGTTGAAAAGGCCGTCGCGCACGGAGAGCGTCGTCTTGCGTCGTCGTTTAGGAACCTTGGCATAGACAAGTGGCGGGATCTCGACGATGGACTGACCATCAAGCCAGTGGTCCTCCCAAAATTTGCAGGTCCGCCTGTCGCCGATGGTCCAGGAGGTCGAAGCCCTGAAGATGGCTTGGACGTCGGGGCAGTGCGGGAGATGCAGGTGCTGCCAGGGTCGCGAGGTGTCTGTCTTATGTAGCCAGAGCCATCTGGTGCGGAGGGAAGTGCCTAGATGCTGGAGGTCGGGGATACCAAGGCCACCCAGGGAGATTGGCCGGCAGACCCGACGCCAACTGATGAGGCAATGGCCGCTGCTCACGTCCTTGCGACCGTACCAGAGGAAGTTGCGGAGTAGGCGATTAACCTGCTTGAGGATGGAGCTGTTGAGGGCGAGTACAATCAGAGTGTGCACTGGCATCGCAGAGAGCACGTGCCTGCACAGGGCTAGCCGGTCACCACGTGACATCATGGACGCCCACCATGGCGATAGTCTGCGCTCGAGCTTGTCGAGGAGTGGTTGTAGGGCGTTGGCGCTAGTCTTGCGGATGGACAGAGGCAATCCGAGGTATGTCGTCGGAAACTCTATTAACGGGCAGGCAAAGCCGGAGGTGATCGCGGTGTGGTCGTCTGGCGAGCATCGAATGGGCGAGGCTGCACACTTGGCGAAGTCGGTATACATCCCCGAGGCCGCCCCAAAGATGTCGAGCAAACGGCGGACGGCGGACAGGTCCTGGAGGTCCGGCCGGCAGAAGATGACGACGTCATCGGCGTAGAGAGAGATGCTCGAAGTCATGTGTCGCGAGGTGAGCCGTTGAATCACGCTGTCGGCCACGGCACGACAAAGCAGGTTGTTGAGGGTGTCGATGGCCATGACGAAAAGCATGGGGGATAGAGGGTCGCCCTGGCGGAAGCCGCATCGATGAAGGATGGGGGGGCCTGGGATGCCGTTGACGAGGACGCGTGTGCTAGCCGTGCCGAGCAGGATGCACACCCATTCGCACCAACGTCGGCCAAAGCTGAGGTGGCGGAGTGTGTCGAGGAGGAAAGCCCACGAAACAGAGTCGAACGCCCGGGCAATGTCGAGCTTGAGCATGACGCGTGGTTGCTTGAGGTTGTGGAGCTGCCGGGCGGTCTGCTGGACCAGCAAAAAGTTGTCGTGGATGCATCGGCCCGCGATGAACGCGCTTTGGTTGGTGGAGATCATGTCACAGAGCTTCGGCACAAGGCGGAGAGAGAGCACCTTGGCGAATAGGTGGATCAAGCTGATCGGGCGGTAGTCCCAGAGCGCGGCGGCGTCAGGCTTTTTTGGTATAAGAGTGAGCAGGGCCTCATTCAGTATATGCCTGGTCTTAATCCGGAGGGTCAAATTAGGTTTGTAGATAAAGTTTTGTTGCTTTATTGATTCATTCTTTCATCCGTCCATACATTCAATTATCTATCTGTAATTTATAATTTTATATTCATCGATCGGTGCTCTATTCTATTACTAATTGTCACACTAAATCCTTCTGTCCATTTATCCGTATGTACGCCTTGGTCTTCTCGGGATTGTATGCACGACTTATTTGTTGACTAAAAGTATGTCTGATTAAAGGCGTCAAATCTCTACTATTAGAGCATCTATGCGCGGGAGGACGGTCCGGTCATTGACGGCACGGATCTGGATAGAGAGGAGAGAGCTTGAGGAGCTTGGGGGCGTGTTGCGCGCGGCCGAAGCTCACCGGAACCGGCCAGAGTGGGTGGTGGTGGTGAGGAGATCATGGGAGAGAGGAGATCGACCGAGGGGTGGGGGTGAGGGGTATATTGCTATACTAGTACAAATGCCAGTGCGTTGCAACGTGCGATAAAATTAATAGAACATGCTCTGTGTGTCATTCTGCAATATTTTTTATATCCAATTTTAACAAATGTTAGGAATAATGTAACTCTAGCAAATATGTTCGTGTGTTGCTACGGGTTGATCTATATAATTTCACCATTGGAAATCAGTTTTCTCTGAACGACATTTAGTTGCGTAGATAACAATAGTCATCAGATCAATTTAGTATCACCGCCAGCACGCGATACAATGCTCAATTCATCAGACGCCACCTCCCCTCTACGTAATGCATATTTTGATTTTTCGACCCATTCCGTGGGCGCGTGATGGATGAGGGACATATTTTCTTATGTGTTCAAGCATAGTACATTAGCAGGAACGTGCATTTCCTGCTCAAATATATCTAACTACTGAAATATGAACCAAATAGGGAACAATTTTATGTTCGAGCATGAATTGTACAGTGACAAAATAAATAAGGTGAGAGCACACATATGTTTCTTCCACCAGGTCAGCAAGCCTTTCAGTGATGCTCCACAGCTCCAGTACAATGTCATCACGGGCAAGACGGGAGAAAACACAAAGTAAATTACCAAGCCACAATAACTATTTAAGCCACTCCCACCCACTGGGTCATTTCTTCGAACAAATTCGGTGTGAACATTGTCATCCTCTTGAGCAGCAAATAGCAGTAAATGGGCAAGCAAGCAAGTGTGCGTGCAGGGGCAGCTTCCATTCCTGATGAGTACATTACCTGCTCCTCGTTCCAGTTCCCCGTCATTACCTTAGCTTGTGATTAATAATTGGTTGTTGCTGCTAGATGTTGCTACCAACTGCCATAGTCGAAAGCGGATCAAGAAATCCACACAAAATTCAGTCTCTTATAAGGCAACAAATCCAGAGACTGTACACATAATTGTATCAAAGATAAACTGAAAAAATTATCACATAATTGCTGCACAAATAGTGGGAACTTACTGTACCTTTCGATGTATACTGTTGCAGATTTATTTTGTGTTCAGAGTAATTTCTTCAGAGTTGGCTAACCTAAGATCCAAATATGGACAATCAGTGGAAATACCTATCTTGGCCCTCTTAGGCAAAGCAATTGTGATAATATCTCAAGTTTTAGTAGAAAACAAGAAAAACACTGTTAACTGGTAGGTTTCAGTACTCTATTACTCTGAAGTCTAGACTCTCAAGCACTGAAATCAGCAGGCATACAACAGTACAACACAAGCAAACAATGGGTGATGCTTCTCAAAGTGATCAAACACGATCTATTGCAATAATTTCACAGTAGATTGAAATTAAATGATCATGTACATATATATTACATGTTACACATTAGCTCAACCAGACAATTACTCTAGGGGGCATTGTACATTCTCTGACAAAATTGAACTAGGAATAATTTTCTCACGTCAGGTCAGGTTGTAAGGTCCATAAAGCGTAAAACAATGACCCCATTACACCATCAATTACATCAGACACCCTAATAATTCGATGGCTACAGCTAGCTAAGCTAATCTCAGCTTGAACGGATTACCTAGCTGCTAGCCAGTATGTTAATATAAATCATGGACAATCATCTCACGGTTTTACAGAAGGAAAATATAAAATTAAGATCTTGGTGAACAAAATATAAAATTATGATCTTGGTGAATATTATATGATTCAACACCATTTATGTCTTATGATCCTTACGCACATTAGTTAGACCTTTTTAGTAACAAGGCAAAAAAAGTATAAAGTCACATGATTTATTGGCGAGTAAATGTCATAAAAGATAACTTGCCATCGATTTCTAGATGTTAAACCCAGGAAACACAAGAGGTAATTCATTGACTGTCAGACAACTTGGCACCTATATGAATATCAGGCACAAAAATTGAGAAGTGTTCGCTCGCTACCGAGAACTTGCTGCCACATTTGAACAATTTGACCTTTTTTGCGGGGAAGAATAATTTGACCATTGACATGATAAATTTAAAGACCCTAAAAAAACACCAAACATAACACCTCTATACAACATATATGTAGTCCAAAGAGGATGGATCAAATGGGCCGTCCACATGAGTATGTCCGCGACGTCAAGCGGCGCTGCCATGAGCACGTGAGGCCATGGGCAGCGGCCAGACGTCTGAGTTGATGAGGCCTGCTGGCTCCACTATTACGGCTTATATCAGTTTGCATCTCAGGTCCAGTTAGAAAATGAGATGATTAGAGAGACAAATAAATTGTGCCATGACGCATGGTTCAGTTACCACCTCGGTACCTCCAGCAAGTTGTCCATCTGGTCAGCTCACTGCGCATGCTCCATTATTCATCACAATAGAGCCTTCACAGTTTGCACACACCACCAAGGAAACTGGAGACACTTATTTTTCCTTCCATCCCTTTATTCTACTATTGATCTTGTCAGTTGGCAGTTAGCACTTTTCCCTTGTGAAGTAGTCGAATGATCGATAAATCAGACTGCATATAGTACCTTGTAGCTGACACTATAGTTTGCTTTTTATAGATTGGTCATTAGTGGCAAAAAATAGTGTAAAGGTGATCGATAACATAGGGTACGATCTGAAAGGGGTGACTTAAGGAACCACATCAGTACACAACTCATGCTTAAAATAACTCCAAGTCATCTCCCTTATTTTAGCCTCACCACCATCATCCGAACCGCGGCACGGCCTGGTTCTTTGGTAGAAAGAACATCCTTGATCACCACTGGTTTCATTCTTCAAGGTGAGGATTTCTTTACAATTGATAGAAAAACCAATCATTGATGCAAAAAATTAGCACAAAAATACATCAATAAGTTTCACAGCCTACGGTGTACCTATATGGCTGCACGACCACAATTTTCCCTACCTCAATACATAATCCTCCCCTAGTCAATCTTCCTGTTCATAAAGAAATTACTTGTGAATAGAATTAGATCAACAAACATGGGATGTAAGAAAACACTTTCAGCTTCACATGGGTCAAGCAAGTATCGACTGTATTGTACCGTTACCTTTCATTGTATTATGCTTTAGTTCCAAGAACTCAGATGCATCAACTTGATGCCTTTCTTTGAAATAAGAAGAGAACTCAGATGCATCAGTTGTCTTCCTCTGCTCTTATTGTTGATGTACAATAAGAACACACAGAATGTAAAGCCCCATTTCAGAGACATGAAAGGACTAATAATACTGTAGTGGCATATCTCAAATAGCTATGCTACAGGTACATCTGTACAGGACCTAAATAAAGTAGAATGCTTTCAGATTTGAGTACACAACCAAATTAAAACAATTCAATATCATTATCACAATACAGTTGGGGCTGGTGGCGTCAACAATCGTCATTATGTATTACTGAAGGCGATACTGTGTACAAATTTCCGTTCTAGAGTTATGAATATATCAATTGGTTTGCAACGCGGGGGGTAGTCCGGCAGAAGATTTTCGCTACCCCACGAAGAATTTTTTTAACTTCAAACAAAAATAGGTCTGATCCATTCTTGTCAACAAAAAGAGATATTAATCTACGGAATCAAGTAAACATAAGACATACTTTTGCTTCACCTGTCACAATGACACCATTGCATCTTCATCTTCGATGGCAGTATCTACCTTGGTGCTGGTCAACTTGTTCTGCGAATTCAAGTGGAGAAATTTCTTTTCAGTTCTCAATCTGTAGAGTGGAGTCTAATATATTGGTAGTTTTGCCTACTATTGCCTCTTCGGTGTTCTGCTGCAGGCAAGAGTGAAATGCCATATTGACGAAAACATGAAGGGCAGTGTCCAGGTCGTCCAGTGAAAGAACCTGCATATTCTGTAAGAAAATATCAATAAGGCAATATATTTTTATACTATAGTTATTATTATATTTTTCTATAGACTTGATCAAATATAGAAAAAGTTGACTTGGAACAAAGGTAAAACTTCAATTCCCTTAATTTGTAATGGAGGAAGTACCAAGTTACTTTCCGCAACCAGAGCTTCGACAGTGTGTTGATTAAGCTCATTTGGGTAGAGTTCTCCGGAACCTCCAGCATTGTCTGCAGGATAGCAAGATGCATTTTTCAGATAAAGTGCCCAGCTCTGCTTTTGTACTTCAAAGAATTTTACTCTGAATATGTTACTTTTCCTTATCATTACAAAGTAATTGAAGTTCTTGTTTTGCTAATCGTGCATATTTTGGCGCCATTTTGCTGATCTTCAGAAAACAATAATGACTTGTGGATTGGCAACCTACAGCAAAAAGGTTGTAAACAAATAAACTATCCAAGTAGTACTAACAAGTGGGGTGATATCAGAAAGTTCCCACATAGTTCTTGAGGTACCTTCTCAACATACTTTTGACCAAACCGCAGGGGGTGTATTGTTAAGAACCCAGAGTAGTCCACCTGCAGAATAAGATGAAGTCTTTCGTTTGTCAATCCTGGAAAGAAAATTGGACACAACCATCAGAAGTCACCTGATTTCTTCACCTTTATCCTAACAAGTGAAAGTTTGGGCTCTGATCCACTGCCTGTTGTTGTGTCATTCTTAATAAGATTGGCCACCTAAAGAAGCTCAGTCAGTAGCCAGTACAAGTAATTAGAGGGTACAAATTACAAACATCAGACAACTGAAACTCCACGCCAACCAGCTTAGTCAACCAATATTTGGCCATGTTTTTGACAAAGATACTTCTGTCCATTTATCCGTATGTACGCCTTGGTCTTCTCGGGATTGTATGCACGACTTATTTGTTGACTAAAGGTATGTCTGGTTGGAGGCATCAAATCTCTACTATTAGAGCATCTATGCGCGGGAGGACGGTCCGGTCATTGATGGCACGGATCTGGATGGAGAGGAGAGAGCTTGAGGAGCTTGGGGGCGTGTTGCGCGTGGCCGAAGCTCACCGGAACCGGCCGGAGTGGGTGATGGTGGCGGCGAGGAGATCATGGGGGAGAGGAGATCGACCGAAGGGTGGGGGTGAGGGGATATATATATATATATATATATATATATATATATATATATATATATATTGACCCTCTTGTTCAAATTAGATGTTTCGGATGCGGGATCAACTCCTAGCACCAGATCATATGCGAGCAATTCAAGAGGAATTGGCGGCATTCTTCCTTGACCACGTGATCGCTGAAGACGGAGAATACTATGTGGACCCTGTGTTCATATATAATTAGGAGATTATATTGTAAGAGATAATTATTGTATATATGTAGCCGGTAGTGTCGGATAGATATACGAGAACTTGTTGTTCGACCAATCTCTTAGAGAAGGAGAGGTGGTCGATATCACTTCTCTCTGTATGCATATGTGTTCATGACGATCTTCTGTTTCCTTCATTTGCTTACTAGCTATTGTGTCTAGTCCTCTCTATATATACGTATATATAGCGTCAACCAAGCACGGACATAAGAGAGGACACTTCTCTCTATTAATTAGCTAGCTAACACAATATATGAAACACCTAAATTAAACCCCCAACCCCCTCCCCCCCTAAAAAAACAAAAATCCCAGCCCCTGAAATGCTGACGCGTGGATGCCCCGCACCAACCGGGACCAAAGGCCTTCCTGCCTGGGCTCGGCGCACCGGCCACGTGGAGGACCATCTGTCCCAGTTCATGTAAGAACCGGGACTAAAGGGTTAGGGCATTAGTAACGACCCTTTAGTCCCGGTTCACAAACCGAGACAAAAGGCCCTTATCAACCGGGACGAATGGGGTTTTTTCTACTAGTGGATGTATGGTGTCTCCCCTCTAGTGGTGTCATGTGAGCATCGACTATACATGACACTTCACCATTGTTTGGGCCTAGAGGGAGGCATTGGGAAGTCATAAGTAGATGATGGGTTGCTAGAGTGACAGAAGCTTAAACCCTAGTTTATGTGTTGCTTCGTAAGGGGCTGATTTGGATCCATATGTTTCATGCTATGGATAGGTTTACCTTAATACTTCTGTTGTAGTTGCGGATGCTTGCAATAGGGGTTAATCATAAGTGGGATGCTTGTCCAAGTAAGGACATTACCCAAGCACCGGTCCACCCACATATCAGATTATCAAAGTACCGAACGCGAATCATATGATCATGATGAAAACTAGCTTGACGATAATTCCCATGTGTCCTCGGGAGCGCTTTACATCATATAAGAGTTTGTCCAGGCTTGTCCTTTGCGACAAAAATGATTGGGCCACCTTGCTGCACTTTATTTACTTTTGTTACTTGTTGCTCGTTACAAATTATCTTATCACAAAACTATCTATTACCTATAATTTCAGTGCTTGCAGAGAATACCTTGCTTAAAACCGCTTATCATTTCCTTTTGCTCCTCGTTGGGTTCGACACTCTTACTTATCGAAAGGACTACGCTAGATCCCCTATACTTGTGGGTCATCAGGGAGTACTACATATGTCTATTAACCATGTTCGTACATCAAACTAATGCTCTTTTGTATCTCTTGTCAATCACTTATGATGAGACAGTCACCCGGGTGGGTTACTGTGAGACGCCATACTCGTTTAAAGAGTGCAATGTCATCCTCCTCACATGATTCTCAAGAAACAACAAGGCTAAATGAAGATAGTCAACGTAGCTCTCTAGTTGATGACTGCAATTCCCACACACCACCATCACAGGTGCTTGCTCTAACTTCGCAATGTGATATGTGGTTGCATGTTGCATACGATGTCTAGCTTGTAATGCTTCTAATTAGGGTATATTGCATCTGCTTAGTTTACACATTATACCTGTGAATATGACATGCCTTCCTATTTTTGGTACACACTACATCTATGTGTTAACCTTGTTCTTACATGAAACTACCTCTCTTCTGTATCCTGCATCAATCACTTACGATGAGTCACCTTTATTCGTTGCATATTATTTCTATCCTGTTTCCATGTATTGCTTCTAATTTGGTCAAATACATTTGTTAGGGCACCCATTTAATTTGGCAGAGTGATATTGGTTTCATCTTTCATATGGTTTCTAGCTTGCATTGATTCTAGCAAGTTCAAGCACCTTGTGCTTAGTTTACACTTTATACATCATACATGTCAATATGTCACGTCGTCTTGTTTTTCATACATATTCCATCCTCCTATCATGCGGCTGCCTTACATGAAAGTAGTGTTCATCAGTATCATGCATCAATGAGTTTTGAAGAGCAAATTTTATTCCTTTTTCTTATGGGTTTGACTTGACAAGGCAAAATCAAGAAAGAGGAAGGAAAAGAGTAAGGAAGGCGATGATGGTGGTCCTCTGCAGCAACGTAAATGGAGCATCTGTACCGATTTTCCTTGTACTGATAGTGCATTACAAGGTCCAAGTCTCCGCTCCCCTACTCCACCATCCAAGGTGCTTGCTCTAACTTGGCAGTGTGATATCTGGTTGCATGTTGCATATGGTGTCTAGCTTGTATTGCTCCTAATTAGTGTAAACTACATCTGCTAAGCTTACACATGATACGTGTGAATATGACACGCTTTTCTGTTTTTGATACATACTATATCTGTCTATCACACCATGTTCTTACATGAAACTACTCTTCTTATGTATCCTGCATCAGTCACTTATGATGGAACACCTTTAAGTTGGTAGTGTGATATTGGGATGCATCTTGAATATGATTTCTAGCATGTATTGCTTCTAGTTTGATGAACGCCACCTATGACGAGATAGTTTTAACTTGGCGTTGGAGGAAGCTGGCGATCCAGCATGGTCTTTTACCCCATGGAGGAAAAGAGATCAGATCAGATCAGAGTGATATTGATTGCACCTTTCATATGGTGTCTAGTTTGAAGTGCTTCTAATTTGTTGAAGTGCCTTATGCTTAGTTACCACATCATAGGTGTGAATATGTCAAGCCGTCCATTTTTTCGTACATATTCCATCCTCGTATCATGAATTTGCCTTTCATCAGAGTAGTGTTCGTCAGTATCATGCATGAATGAGTTCTAAAGAGCGAATTATATTCCTTTTTCTTATCGGTTTGACCTCACAATGCAAAATCAATAAAGCTGAAGGAAATTGGCAAGGCATTGGATGATGGTGGTCCTTCCGAGCAACTGAAACGGAGGTTCTCTACAGATTCTACTTTGCCATCCTCCCAACAAGATTCGCAAGACAACGCAAGGCTATACAGTCAACGTAGCTGTGTAGATGATGAGCACATATCCCCTACTCCACCATCACAGGTGCTTGCTCTAACTTGGCACTATTATATGTGGTTTGCATGTTGCGTATGATGTCTAGCTTGTATTGCTTCTAACTTTGTTGAATTGCATCTGCTTACTTTACACATAATGCCTGTGAATATGACACGTGTTCCGGTTTCTAGAACATACGTGTACATGATGAGCACATCTCCCTTACTCCACCATCACAGGTGCTTTCTCTAACTTGGCACTATTATATGTGGTTGCATCTTGCGTATGATGCCTAGCTTGTATTGCTTCTAACTTTGTTGAATTGCATCTGCTTACTTTACACATAATGCCTGTGAATATGACACATGTTCCTGTTTCTAGAACATACGTGTACATGATGAGCACATCTCCCCTACTCCACCATCAAAGGTGCTTGCTCTAACTTGGAACTGTTATATGTGGTTGTGTTTTCCGTATGATGTCTAGTTTGTATTACTTCTGATTATGTTGAATTGCATCTGCGTAGCTTACAACTTATACCCGCAACGATCACTTACCCATAAGACACATTTAACTTGGGAATGTGATGTAGGTTGCATCTTGCATTGTCTTCTAGCTTGTACTGCTTCTAATTTCTTGAAATGGCACTTACGACGAGACACTTTTTACCTGATAGAGTGATATTGGTTGCATGTTCATATGGTTCCTAGCTTTCATTTCTTCTAATTTTGTTGAAATGCCTTCCGCTTATTGTTTTTCATACATATTCCATACTCATATCGTACGTGTGAATATGAAACGCTGTCTTTTTTTGTATATATTCCATCCTCCTATCCCGCGCTTGCCTTACATCAAAGTAGTGTTCGTCTGTATCATGCATCAACCAGTTATGCAGTGCTAATTTTATTCATCTTCTTGTGGTTTTGACTTCATAAGGCAATATCAGAAAATAGGAAGGAAAAGAGTAAGTTAGTGGATGTTGGTGGTCCTCCGCACCGACGCAAACAGAGACTCTCTAGATTTGCCACTACTACTGCTAATGAAGTTGAAGTCCCAAGTCTACATGATGAGTTCATCTCTTGTACTCCATCGCAGGTGCTTGCTCTAAGTTGACAGTGTGATAATTGGTTTCATGTTGCATATGTTGTCTAGCCTGTATTTCTTCTATTTTGATTAAATTGCACCTGCTGAGTTCATACGTTATACATGTGCATATGACATGGCTTTCTGTGTCTAGAATACACTGCATCTATCTATCATACCATGTTCTTACATCAAAGTACTGCTATTGTGTATCCCGCATCAGTCACTCATGATTGGACACTTTTAACATGGCAGTTTGATAGTGGTTGCATCTTGCATTGATTTCTACGTTGTACTACTTCTAATTTTTCGAATTTCCACTTATGACAAGACACTTTTAACTTGGCAGAGTAATATTGGTTGCATCCTTCATATGGTGTCTAGCTTGCATTACTTATATTTTCTTGAAAATCCTTTTGCTTAGTTTACACATCGTAGCTATGAATATGTCATGCCGTCTTGTTTTTCATACATATTCCATCCTCATACGGTTGTCTTACATTAAAGTATTGCTTGTCTGTATCATGCATCAATGAGTTCTGAAGAGCGATTTTATTCTTTTTTGTTGTGGGTACGGCTTGACATGGCAAAGTCAAAAAAGAGCAAGGAAAATAATATAGTAGGGAGTGGTGTTACTCGTCGGGTGAAACATAAAAGGATCTGCCGTCCAGATTCTGCTGGTACTTATAGTGCAGTAGAAGGTCCAAGTCCACCGGCTAAATCTACAAACATAGTATCACCTGCTCCACCAGCTGCAATATCCGCTTCAACTGTACCAGCATCTCAACGAGTTACTCATTCGTTTGCTCCAGAACCGGCCAGTTCCCAAGCTGCCTTCGCACCTAACACTACGTCCGAAGCACTGCTGACACAACAGGACTTGGCAAGATCAGATGAACCTCATGAGCATCAACACCAAGATGGTACCTGACCGGGTCAGGTTGCAGTTGCATGCTCCTTTATATGTACTCTCATAGTTTGATGTACACTAACACTTTCCATATTCATTGTTGAACTAGCACCACGACGCAAGCGGAAACAGACATCAGGAATAATGCTTGATAGATTAACAAAATCTAAAGGAGGAAGAATGGAGATCCATTTTGAGGCAGGTTTAAAAAGGCCACGTGATGCTACAGAGTCAGCCAAGTTAGTATCAGAGGCAACCGTTGCCGTTAGGTGTCATGCACGTATCCTCCCAACGTGGATCCAGTACAGGAATGAGAAAGAAAATACCCAGTTTAACACCTTCCTTGACCATTTATCCGTAAGTAATGTTATTCATCGCAATTAGTAATATTGTCTTGCTCTGTCCCATACTTTCTAGCTTCCTCCTAATAAGACTCACATTCTTTTTTCAACAGATGAGGTTCAAGTTGGATCCGAAAGATGATGCAACTAAACAAGCATGCACTCATGTTTTTCGGTCTGCTCTGCGACAGTATCAGTACCACCTTAGAAAATCTCACTTTGAAGGCAAGGCTAACAATGAAATCTCCCAAACATCTCCAGTGCAATATATTACAGATGAAGACGGATAGCCCTCGTTAAACACTGGTCCGATCCAAAGTATCAGGTAGGCTATATGTATTTGATCAGACCACATATTGAACTTGTATTTATGTATGTGCCTTGCAAGTATATCTTCTTTTAGGCTAACTGTTTGAAGAACAAGACCAACCGTTCTAAACTGAAATTCCAACAGACAAGAGGATCTCGTAGCTATATTGCACACTATGAGGCTCTTGTAAATAGCTGCTACTTCCTTCTTTTTTCTGTGCCATATTATCATATCTATATTGACTTGTTTCAAATACAGAGGAAAGCCTGTGCGGACCAAAAAGAACCTGAACTGAATGCAGTGCAAATCTTCAAGGATTGCCACACCAGCAAGATGAAGGGCATGAGCACACCAGTTCAAGCCGATGTTGTAAGTCCTCATTCCTCCTACCTTTGAACTAATTGGTACTGTGATGTGTTCATTTAACTACTTGGTTTGCAGCCAATGTCAATTACTCTGTTCACTTTTATACACAGTTGTCTTAACGTATCATTTCACCTTACATGGTTTAAAAGAGATGAAGGATATTCTTTTAGTCTTGATCTGTATTCTAGTTGTTATGTTCATGTGCGCACACAATGGTAAAATAGCCTGTTTGTTTTATATCTGCTTGCCCATGATATGAATGATGTCATACTATGTTCATCCTACTTTAAACCATGTCTCTTTAACCTTAGATGTCAACGAATGTGAGGAAATAGAAAATACAGTAGGCATGCTACATGGACATATGTTCCGAAAGTGATTTTATTATGTAGTTGGCACTACAATACTTGTTAATGTATTAGAGTAGTTCACCAAAATAAGTTATGTATAAAGGTGTAACCTACTTTGTTTGTTTTTGTCTCATTAGTAACTTATCTGGTACACTAATCTACAAGTTCAAACTTTCAGGAAGCTATGGAAAAATGATTGAACAGCCACAACCACCTGAAGGTGACGAGGCTACCACAGGCACAATGTCACCTCTTGCTGCAGTGCGTTAGTATCTCTCCACTAATAGTGCATAAAGCACCTTCCTGCGTAATTCTGGGTTGGTTGTCAAGGTAACCTCGTCCAAATCGCCCACTGAACAAAATCTTCCTGCTAGACAGAGTAATATATCTGTGCTCCAAACACAAGTCCAATCCCTAATGGACGTCATTTTGGAAACAAGAATAGTGGTTGACAAATGTCGTCAAGATATGAATGGTTTTGAAACCAGATTATCAGACATTCTCTTCGTTGTTCAAGAGCAATGGCAGAAAAAGATGAAGATCGTGCTGCTCCATCAGATTCTACAGCCTGAAACATTAGCACTCAGGTCAAATGATATGTGCTTCTATACATCTAATGGTGCTTTTATCTGCAAGGACTGTAAACTTTATGCCAACAGGCCTTTTGTTGTGATACATCATTTATGATGCTGCCAAAGGCTACAATAATTACGACGCTATTTTTGTATAATGTAGGTTTATCTTAGTAATGTATTCGGTCGAAAGCTTCGTAGGAGCCCAACGATTATGGGCCGAAATTTGCATGTAGCCCACAAAAAATATCTGGGCCTAAATCAGCATAAGATTTCATATTTTTCTTTTAGGCCTGTGCCCATAGTGGGCCTTTAACAGGCCTAAACATAATTTGGGCCCTCAGTAACAATAGGCCGTTTATAGGTGTAAATATCTCGAGCCCATAAAAAATATGGGCCTTTAAAAGACCGAAATTGAGATTGAGCCCATTTACGATGCAGATCTTTCACAGGCCAAAATTTGGACGGGCCATAAATGCGCCGACCTAATACACGGGCCTTTAACAGGACGTAAGTTTGGTCGGGCTAGATTATCGTCATTTTTATATGGGCCGTTAATGGGCCCGATGTGACGTTGGGCCACATATGGCCCATGGATTTCGTCCGACGTTAACAGGCCGAAAATCACAACAAGCCGAAAGTGGCCCAAATCTATAGTGGGCCTCTAACAGGTCGAATGTCAAACATGGCCGAATAGGACCCAAATCCTTCACTGTCGTTTATGGGCCGAAAGTTTCAATGGCCTGTAAATGGGCCCAAATGAAGCTGGACCTTTAACAGGCCGGAAATACACCGGGCCGTAATTCGGCCCATACACTTAGCGGACTGTTAACGGCCCAGAAGTGACCATGGGCCGCGATGATGACAAGTTTAGGATAGGCTGTTGATGGGCCGATTTCACACTAGCCGCACGGGCCTTAACTGAGAATGTTGGGCCATTAGCTGGGCCGACCTATTATGGTCCGCAAAATCTCACGGGCCTTTAGTTGGGCCGGCCCATTATGGCCTGCAAAATCTTGTGGGCCTTTAGCTGGGCCAGCCCATTATGATACACAAAATCTCATGGGCCCTTTGCTGGGCTGGCCCATTATGGACCGCAAAATCTTCTGGGCCTTTAGTTGGGCCAGCCCATCTAAACTTTATGGGCCACTTTTAGGCCGGTCCATGTGTCAACATATCATAAGCGCATCTCGCCCATTGGATGAGTGACACCTATGCCAACGCAGAGCTGACACGTATTTCCGTCAGCCAATCAAAATTTTACACGTGGAAAATCCCCATTGGTCCGGGCTGTTAACGGGTTATCGGATCCAAAACCGGACCCGATAGCTTAACGGCGTTCCGTTACGGTGGATGCCACGTGTCGATCACCCTTGACGAAAGCACTTCTGTGACACATGATTTATCGTCATGGAAGTGGACACTTCCATGATGATAATTTTGGTAATGTCATGGAACACTTCTACGACAGCATAGGTATGACTATCTTGATTCTGTCATAAAATTGTCATGGATGTACATGCATGACAGAAAACACGACCTACTATGGCAAACACGTATCATCACAGAAGTGTATTTTTTTGTAGTGTATACATGTGGGTCTGTGTGCACAGCGATGCCAACTCTCTCACATCGCGAGAGCGGTGCCAAAGTCTTTTGATTTGACACCGATGCGTATTATGTGGCATACTTTTGAGAAATATGGCATTGGCCACATAGTGGAAGGCAACAAATGCCCAAGCTCTTCACATGCTCCTAGGTAAATGAGAGGAAAGAGAGAGAGAGAGAGAGGGAGAGAGAGATAATATCACTAGCCAGCCAACCCTATCGTATGAGTGAATGATATTGGTACCTCTTGATGACACGGCAATCTTATACAGCCAGCTGCTCTAATATGTTCTCTTCTTTTGCAGATAAAAAAGACCCGAAAGTGAAAAATGTGCTGCACTATAACAATCTCATTGAATGCCTTGATCTCCATCTTACTGAAATTGATTTGATTAACTACCGAGGTAGCACATCTAAGATTAAATTGGCCAGGTTCTTTGTTCCGGAGGCAAGTGTGCTCAAGGTAATGAGATTTGGCGTTCTCTGGCGCAACAATGAATGGCGTGCTGATCACCGCAAGCGTCTAAGCCTAAATGACAAAGTCACCGCAGAAGCTGAATTTGTTTTCGAAACATCAAGTGGCCAGAGACTCTAAAATGTATTTTCCCATTAGTGACTTGTTAGGGTGGTGGATTTTAGTTTGTACGATAATGCTGCATCCACCTAAAGTAACAAAAGTTCTTACATAAACTTCCTAGATTCCCTCTTCGTAGGTGCAACATTACTCCTAACATTTGTAATATCAGTTTGAAACTTGTAATATTGCTCTGTCCTATTCCTACATTTTCAAAATCCTATGAATCAAAGAGGTCCCGAGTTGGTGATGATGTTGTGCCTGCCATCTCTCACCAATAGCCGTCGGATCTAGATCTGACGCATACAAACCAAACTTCTCAAGTTTTGCAAAAAGATGCCCGCACTTGTTCCCTATTTACAACTCCTTGTCTCTCACAACCAGCCTTATCTCCTCCCCACCACATCTAGAAGGCCATGGAAAAATCTGGCGCGATGGCCGCTGCCTGCGCCGTCCACCCCGAATATTGGTGTACCGTGCAATGCACGGGCATCTATGCACGGGAAATTATGTCGAACATGGCTAGTTGTAAGCAGGCTAGCTCTATAGCCATGATGATAGTGACTACAGATGGTGAGGTTGACTTATGTTATGCCGAACATGGCGCCTATACTCAGGTGTCATCTCCGGCGCAAGGTTTTGTCACTTCACTGCGAGGTGCAGCACATAATAATTTGACCAACGGGTAGTACAGTGCTACTACATTGGTAGTACTACTGCTAGTACTAGCACCACCGTCTGGATTTAGTAGTACTACCACGTCCATCTGGATTTAGTATTTGACTAGCAATATCTAGTAATGCATGTCACAAAGAATGTACTACTCCCTTTGTAAATAAATACATGCTGTATTGTTTTATTCCTTCCAGTAGATGGCTCAAAGCTGAAGTCTCATCATTCAGACTACTATTGTACTCACCGAACGCTCAGCTTTGTAAGCTACCAACAAAAATTGCAATCAAAGACTACTATTGTACTCCCTCCATACTGGTGCATTAGTCATGTTACGAAAACCAAATAGTAATCCCAAAACTTTTAGGCGCGGTGCATTAACTACCCACCTCGTTCCCTGTTTTTTGCCACTAAAAAAAATCACCCAATACGAGACGTGGGGTGCGTATGCATCCAATGACTTGAGACTACTCCCTCCGTCTAGGTCTATGACTAGCCACAATGAAGAGTAAATACACTAGAAACATACACATATCCCTAAACTATGTTACTACCTTTCATAGTGGGTAGTAACATAAGTATGGTAACATGCAAAGCCTCATTTATTAGGTTATAGACTCATATTGCATTGGGACGTGTGATGTTACAGTAATAACTAGCTAATTTACTCAAACTACCTCTCGCCTCATTAACTCATTGCCACATAAGCAAATTTGTTGACTTGGACTCGATGTTACTGCTGAAGTTACTCCCACTATGGCTAGTCTAAGTCATCTTAGAGCAAGTGAAAAAGAGGAGTGGGCTCTCATGCAAGAGCCTAGCTATATGCGGATTCCTAGGCCGATATACAATAAATATGAAGAAAGAGAGAGAGAGAAGATGAGAAAAGGTAGTACTCTTATAGCCAGCCTGATAGCTAACCTTATTGTATGAGTGGCTACAAGTGATGGCTCTATATGACATGGCAACATCATATAGCCAGCAGCTGGCTATACTATTAACCATTTTTTGTAGGAAGGCTATACTATTAACCATGCTCTTAGGTTGTGCACCGTGACCAAGATGAAGGGGAAAGTGAGAGAACTTAATGTCTTTTTGCTAATTAATAGGATTACATGCAATGAACTAACCACTGCATGTCATGTATGGTAGTCTCAAGTCATTGAAAGCATGCACGACCCACATCTCTCATTGGTTGATATGTCATGAAATAAGAAACGAGGAGGGAGTTAATGTACCGTGCCTAAGTGTTTTGGGACGGAGGGGGACGCAGCTTCATTGACTTACTGCACCTGCGTTTGGGTGAATAACACATGGGCCCAACAGGTGGCTGGCCCACCTATCATATAGCCAAAGGCAGGTGCAGTAGAGGGCCGAGGAGTAGATGGCCAACACACACGTGAATGCAACACAGTCTGCACTTCTCAAATAAAGGCTCCCTGCCAGTCCAATCTACGAAATCCTACGCACCTACGCACCCTAACCAAGGGCAAGAGTGATCACTCCAATCGTAAGATCAGTTGACTAGAAGCTACACCCATGGAGGCGATGAGCGCGAGCATCAGCCGACCATGCCAGATGGTCCACGACGCCGACCTGTAGCCCGGCACCGAGTAACGTCTCCAGGTCGTTCTTGAGGCCGCCAGGGCGAGAGGCCGCTTGGACGATAGCTTCATCTCCTTGTTTGACAAGGTCCTTGTCGGATTCCTCAACAAGTTCACCGTCGTCAAGAAGCTCACAGAAGACCCTGACGTACGCCTCCAGCCCACGTGCCCAGGCTCTGTGATGCCCGCCACCCTCAACGGCCTCTATGGTGACAACCTCTTCGACACACTAGTGGCCCTATGACTGCCCGCCGTCGCACCGGAGAATGTCCACCTCGAGGTCGCGCTCGCCGCGCAGCGCCTGGCGCAGCAAGACATCACTACTAGGGAAAAGCCTATACACAGAATTTTACCAGTAGCGCTGTACAAAATCAAGCGCTGCAGCGCGCGTAAATAAACCGCGCTACTGCTATGACTTTAGCAATAGCGCGTACTAGCGAAAAGCGCTGCTGCTACGTTTGAACTGGGCGCACATGGCTAGCCCAACCTAGCAGTAGCGCGTATAATGGCCCAGCGCTACTGCTAATCTCCTTAGCTGCAGCACGCTTACGTGTAAAGCGCTGCTGCTAACGGAAATAAAATAAAGTGAAAAACAAGTAGAAAAGTAAATGAAAATGAAAGAAATAGAAAAAGGAGAAAGGGAAAAAAATAAAATGTAAAGAAAAATAAAAGAAAAAAGGGAAAAAGGAGAAAGGAATAGCAGTAGCGGGTTTCAGTAAACGCGCTATAGCTAACTTAGCTATAGCGCGTTTCCGGGAACACGCTACCGTTACGTTTCACTTAAACAGCGATTTCCCCCCACCTCGCCCCCCGGCCACCAATTCTTACCCAAATCGCCCCTCGCCCTCGCCGCCGTCTCCTCACCACCGCCGCCCGAGGCCGCCCTCAGCCTCACCGCCGCCGCCCGAGGCCGCCCTCAGCCTCACAGCCGCCGCCCAAGGCCGCCCTCCACGTCACCGTCGGCGCCCTCCACCTCACCGCCGCCCGAGCCTGCCCAGGACCGCCCTTGCCCGTGCCCGAGCCCGCCCTCTCCGCCCCTGCCTCCATCACCAAGCACCTCCCCGCCATCGTCTCTCCCCTCTCTGTAAGTCCCCCACCCCTCCCCCTCACTCATCTCTCTCTGTATTTTAGAGAAAAAATTAGATGTTAATTAGATGTTTTTCAGTTAGGGCACTAGAGTTTTGCTAGGTTAATTAGGTTAGTAGTGCTGCTAGTAGTATTGGTACAGTAGGTTAATTAGGTGATGTTAAATGAATAACCTAAATGAATGAAATTAGTAGTTAACTGAATTTTTTTCCTTTCATCATTATAGAGCACTAAAGTTAACTGAATTTTGTTCTATTAGTAGTTAAATGCATTTTCTTCTACACTATTTGCACATGTGGTTGCTCGTGTATATTTGGACACTGTTTGCAGGGAATGATGCTTAGTGGCCTATGTTTTGCTGGAATGTTGATTCATTTCTTTTCCGGCAAATTTCAGGTTCTCGATTTGTCCACTTTTTAGCAAAGCTCATGCTGAAATTTTCTGTGAATTCCGGCATGACTTGTGCTACAAACTAGGACATATCGAGTGCCCGTGATTTGCCGCACCAGGAAGGAGTCAACATTCCTGCAAAACAATATGCCTTTTTTATGTCATTATTCATTTTATTAGGTCTAGAATTAATTGACTAGATTTAATCATAGGAAACATGGCTAGCAACGATGAAGGACAGGGTTCTGGTGATTGCGACGATGCCTACCGGGCGGCAGACGAATTTTTTAGCCTTACCAATGATCAACCGATGTTATTGCTGGGCCCACCGGTGGCATCGGGGACTGAGACCGACACGCAGACCGGTGCTGAGACTGAGACCGACGCTCAGACCGGCATCGAGACCGGCGCTGAGACTAAGACCGGCGCTGCCTCGGGGAGCGGAGCCGGTGTAGAACCGAAAGCAAAGAGGCAACGGGTTACTAACAAACTTAGGACTACTAGAGTGGTGGTCACGGAGGTGGACGACGGAAATTTTGAGCCAACGGCGCCCGGGGAAGCGCGTCGATGCTACGGCAATCAAATAGGCTGCATCGGACGGACAACCGCCACCATCAACGATGAGAAACTACAGAAGATAGAAAATATGAGGAGCTCCCTCTTAAAGAAGTTTCACCAGATATTCTTGTTCCCGGGCCGGAATGAGAAGGATTATAAAGATCCAGATGAGGACCCGGCAATGAAGAAGATAAACAAACACGCCATGACCAAGTTTAGCGACGCGTTGGCCGCCTGGAAAAATCGAGTGAAAGCAAGGATCATCGACAAGAAGGAACCCTACTCTAAGATTGTAAAGGATAATCCGACAATCACGGAAGAGCAGTTTCAAATATTCAAGGAGGCTTGCGAGGCCGAAGATGCCAAAAAAAGTCTAAGTACATGAAGGGGCTTCAAGAGAGGAACATTGGGAGCCACCACCTCGGAAGCCGTGGTTACGGCGGAAAGAGGTCCAAATGGGCCAAGGAGGACGCGGAAGCCGCGAGTCTGGGCATCCCAGACCCCTTGGCGGAGTTCACCGTCCCGCAGGAGCGTGATGTCCTCAGGGCCCGACACCGTTGGGACCCAGTGAAAAAGGTTTACGAGACAACACCGGTCATTATGGAGTTCATGAGACTACTGGTAATTTTAGTTTTTGATCAATTCGACTGCACACGTTAGTCATATTTGTAAACGATCGTTGTGCCTTTTGCAGAGAGAGAGAGAGAAGCACAAGATTGCGGCCGAAAGCGACTCGCCGTCTGAGGCATTGGCGAGGCCCAAGTGGGACACTCCATTTAACTGGGCGTTGAACATATTGAAACAACAACCGGTGGATACTCGACCGTCGTATGGACGCGTGCACGATGTTGGAGACGGCGCCACGTGGAAGAAGTACTACCGTGTGACCACGGAGGAGAGAAAGGAAAGACAGAGGTTAAATGAAGAAAACATCGACAAGAGGGTTGAGATTGCGGTTGAGAAGAAATCAACTGAGACAGTCGCAATAGCGGTAGCTGCCGCAAAACAGGTGGCTTTAGATATTTCTACTATATTGGTTCCGGCCGTTTTCAATAGGACCAGGCAAAATCCAAAAAAAGATGCAGCGGACTTTCCCCTTGCTGACTTCTTGGCGGGGAGCAGCTCGACTAGCGTTGCACCAGCACCTAGAGCTGCACCTGCTCCCGCACCGGCTCCCGCACCGGACGTGCTAGGCGGTGCTTCGTATTTGGCTGAGCTCGATGCCCTCATGGTATCTGTCACACCGGCCCCCTTCAATATAAATGTATAATCTCCCGTTTTCGTTGCCTTTCGGATGTCTCACGTTGCAGACTTTTCTTTGCAGGCCGACAAAACCCCGTGCACCATATTGTACACCATCGGCGACCAGAAGGTGGATGTGGGGAAGCCGATGATAATGGAGCCGAAGGAACCATTGTTCCATAGCTGGCCGGTCCCCCCGAACGTCTTCAAGGTTTCCGTGGCCAGTGTCAAACCGGGCCACGAGAATCCGCCTCCTCCAGTACTACTGGGGGATGACGACGAGACACCGCGGCGGCTTGGTGATTGTTGCAATGCTGGGTGGGTCCTATTGTGGCCAAAGAGTCTGCTTCGTCTGGAGGCGGCCGGGAGCACACCCACGAGCACGCAGCCTCAACAAGGTATGAACATCAACACCCCACCTACCCAATTATCGTCGGGTGTCGGGTTGGGTGATAGCGGACGGGGTAAGGAGGAGGCTCCATTAGTCGCTGATGACGTCGCCATGGATGAGGATGAGGACGACGATGGCACTGCTGAACAGTATGTCTATACTGGCGCCTCCTCAGGGTTTGAGCGTCATGAGTCGGTGCCTGAATTGCCGTCTCAACATATTATGGACGACCTTCCGGTAGTAAAGAAGTTTAGGAAGAGAGCGAGGAAAGGCAAAAAAGCTGTTTCTATGATCCAGCCGCCTCAGCAGCCTCGGCTTTAGGACCGTATAGATATCCCCGGTGCGGATAAATGGCATATTCCCGGTCAACCAATCCTACCTGCAACAGCGCTACGGGCCAGATTTGGCAATCTAAAGAGACTTCATGACGATGTGCTGCGGGTAGAGAAAGACCTCATCGCCTCAAAAGATCCAGGATACCCACTCTACGTGGTTAACGTTCCGCGGCAAATGTCGTACATCGACAGCTTCCCCGCGGATAAGTTCTTCCTCCGATTCGATTACATATTCGACATGTTTCACGTGAAGAAGCTGGATTTTACGTTTAATTTGTCCGCCTTTATGCCTTGCACATGAACTACATCATCGGGGTTGAGCAGATATCTCATATCTGTGTCGCTGACCCGTACTACATGCACGAGGGCTTCTTGGGAGTCTGCGCAAATCACCGTGAATACACGAGGGATTACATCGTCAGTTTCATGCTCACCAATAAGGACAAGGGGGCGATTCTCGTGCCTTATAACCCCGTGTAAGTCATCCGCGCTGCTATCGTTCCTTCGATTTCAATCATTCATTTGCACGGTGGAGGCTAATTAATTTGAGGACTTATTTTGCGCAGCGGCGGGCGCGCCGTCCTCATCATCCTCTACCCCCGATTCTCCCACGCTCTTTACTTGGACATGTCGAAGAACATTCACAAAAAGGATTACACCCACATCAAGGATGTTCTCGACAGTGCTATGTATCACTACCAATCACTGGGTGGAGAGGTCAGGGACAAGAAGATGAGGGGCGGCAGGGTCGCCTTCGTCCATAAGACCAACTTCTGCTGCATCCAGCAACCGGACGATTCTCTTAATGATGGATTCTATGTCCTACACCACATGCCGGAGTACAGACGGGATCACCAGAACCTTCGCATGGCACCTTCTTCTGGTGATGCCCATATTCTGCAATGGGCAAAGGACATAGGAGATATCGAGGATCATCGACTTCGAGCTGAGTTCTATAACATCCAGCGCAAACTTGCCAAAATCATCATGAAGGAGGTCGTCGGAAAAACAGGGATGTTCTACGGAGAAGGACAAATGTCGCGGGAAGATGTCCGAACATGGATAGCCTCTCAGCGTCTCGACCTGAAGCCTTTCACTAGGCTCGAGGACTATCTCCCTGACTTGGATGGATGGAACGACATGTTGGAGTGATTGTCGATATATGACAATGTGTCCGTTTAGTCCATACTTTCTGTATGACAAAACTTTGAGTTATGCACGGTGAAACTTTATTTGTGATGTAATTAAACCATCCTCCTCCTCGACTAGCGAAAATCACTCTAGTTAGGGCATTTTGGGGTACGATGAACTTTGTTATTTATGCTTATGATATGTTGTTTTTATTTTTGCCAAGTCTGTCTCTTTTTGTTGCTCAACTATATATGTTGCATATCATCGACTCATGTGATGATGCAGGTGCATAGATCATAGATGGCGAAGAAGTGCTATGCCAGGAGTATATATACGACAAGTGGCCGGAGTGTCAGGCCCTTCCGGTTTTCGAGCGACAGGCAGTAGTTAGTTTAGAGGTTCACGCTAATGCGAAAGAGGGATACGAACTCATGTTCTCAAAGTGATAGCTCTTCTCGCGTATATCATTGTTTAGATGGATGACGATGTATTTGCATATCATTCGAGACTTGTATCGCTATTTTCGAGATGATGACGAGAGACCACTTTGTGTTGGATGATGATTATGATGATGACATGATTTGATGAGACTAATTGTATGTGTATGCTATGATTACATTTGTATGTGTATGATATGGTAAAGATTATTGTATAAAGCCTATTCAAATACAAAACAAATACAAAACAAATATGCAGGAAAAAAACTAATAAATAAACTAGTAGTAGCGAGGGGGGAAATTTAGCAGTAGCGCCGCATTGTCAGTAGCGCGTCCCAGCAAACAGCGCTGCAGATAATATCAGTAGCGCCCTTTCCCAAAGAGCGCTACAAATATTCATGTATAGCAGTAGCGTGGGACAACCGGCGCTACTGCTATACGTTAGCTGTAGCGCCTTATTAGTAGCGCCGGTGCCCGCGCTACTGAGAGGCCCAAAACCCTCGCTGCTGGTAGGCTTTTCCCTAGTAGTGCATCGTCGACATAATCACCCACGTCTACGCGCAAATCGTCCACAAGGACTACTACGTACCAGAGGAGGACGATAGGTCGCTGGCCTTCTTGACCCGTAGGGCAACCTTGGAAGGCATTGTTCAGAAGCATGTTGAGCTCGCCGCCAACACCGCTGCTCCTCACACGTCGGTTGGTGACCTGGCGAACTAGGGCGTGAGGATGTCGTTGATGGATCCGTATGTATCTTTTTCTTTCCATCAAATCCATGTAGTAGTATATGGTACTACTAGTAATTATCTTACCTTCCGCATCAACTTCATAATTTCTATACGTACTCCATGCATGAACCGCGCCAGAACCAAACTTCTCATTACTCTAGAGAAAAACGTTATTTCTATCTATCGATCGCGCATAGAGCAGAACCAAATTTTACAAGTTACAAGTTCAAAAGGAAAAGCCTGCCATGTTCCTGTCGCACCCCCACACGGTTGGTCCGACACGCCGCTCAAGGGGGAATGCATGCTGTGTTACATTTTCACTTACAAGTGGGACCGTAGTTGCGCAAACCGACTATCGACAAACCCCCACCCCTCCCACCGCACGATGGCTGAGAAAACAGGAGGGAGAAGAGATGGTTGTAGCACGGACTCCAAGAAAATTGGTGTCGGATGGGACTCATGTGGGTGGCGTGTGTCGTACTACTAGATGTGAATGCTAGTTATGGCCCATGCCACCCCACTATATCGAGCCTATATCGAGGTGCTGGTTACGTAGAACAAATTTCTCGGAGATCGTGCTTAGCCCTCCTCTATCTCTCTTCCCAGCCAGCCAGCGGACGCGCGGAGCCCATCGTCTGTTTGCTCACATGCGGTCCCACATGTCAGTGAAAATGCAAGAGGACCCACTGAACCTGCACATCTTTCACCTCGACGTGCTGGTGATGAAAAACAAATCCAATAAAGATCTTCGGTGGACGCTTTTGGAGTTACTCAAGAGTAGTAAGATTCTATTTACAGTTTAACCCAAGATGCACATCACGTGGCTTCAACTACCACTCCATTTTCTTGCATGACACGACATGGATGCTGGATGTCCCACGTGTCAGCAAAAGGAGGAAGAACTTGACCAAATCTTCTCCACATTTAGAGCGGAGGAGTAGGAAACATGGCAAGCCCTGTGCCTACATCATACTACGTACAAGCCCACCTCACACAGTCATGCTATCACCATATTTCTGGGCCTCCGTGTGACACCTAGCTCTAGTTGATCTAACTAGAACTAACTATTGGCTGGCTCTATGTGATGTGGTAGCTTCATACTACTACGGATGCTGGCTATACTACTACGGCACTAACACTCCAAGAAGTGAGTCAAAAACCATTTATAAATTGAGTTTATGACATGCATATGCAAATGTACCATTCATTACATACAACAAGTCATCAACACACAACGGCAACGAGGATACATGTTGGATTATAGATTAGTTCCAACAAAACATCACACAACAAATAACAAGCAATGAAATGAACTTCAGCTCAACCACTCCTTGGCGTTGGAAATGCTTGCTTTGAACCACAAGAGTTTGTCTCGGAAGGGCCAGCTACTGTCAATATTGAGACCAACGCAGAGCTGATCATCCAGGCTGAAGCGGCCTATTTCATGACCCATATTATGATAGCCACGGTAGGGAAGCATAGCAATGTCTGAGGTATAGATACAATTGCTTCTCATAAATGGTAGTGGTAACATTGTGTCAACAACAGCTAGATCGCCTTTCACCATGATTGGATAGTTTTGTCCAAGGAAGAGCGAGTTTCCTCCAAGAGTATGAATACTAAACCAGGGAGAAGGTGTTGGTGCTAGCACAGTAGTATCCATCCCGAATACCCTGCAACGGATGTTGGAATAGGTCCGGAGAGTGTGACCATGTGAAACAACACCTGCTTCCTTAGTCACATCAGCGGTGCCCTATATACACACAAGAAGAGGTGATCCATCGAAATAAGTTGCCAGGTGCCACTGAGTATATGGGTCCTCATGCTCATGATCATCATTATCGTCATCTCCCCCTTGGTTATAAAAATCTTCAAGTATAGGTGGTGGAATGTTCACAGGACCTTGGAAACACAAGAAGGTTAATTAGTAAAGGGAAACTAGCTAACCCGCATGCATGTGGATGAAACAATTATAACTACGGTGGAAGACAAACGTACCGAAAGCATAAGGATTCCATGCAAAAACAGTGCCACGAGTGGTGGCACCAAACACAAGACCCTCGTATTGAATTGCATCACAGTACTCATCCTTGTATAGAAACTGATTTTTGAGCAGTATCCATTCAGTCGAACTATGAAGGCAGGCAACAAGCTTGTTGAAGATAGCAACAACTACATATTCCATTAAATCCCAAGAGCGATCGGGAACTTGACAAATTGCTATCGTCTGTAGATGACAGTCACCATGACCGTAGTTGAAAGTACGGTCATAACCAGTGTGCTCAACCTCTGGGCAGTTTGAAATTTTTGGAACTGGAACCCTGATACGTCTTCAACGTATCTATAATTTTTTATTCTTCCATGCTATTATATTACAAACCTTGGATGTTTTACATGCATTAATATGCTATTTTATAAGATTTTTGGGACTAACCTATTAACCTAGAGCCCAGTGCCAGTTTTTTGTTTTTCCCTTGTTTTTAAGTATCACAGAAAAGGAAAATCAAACGGAGTCCAATTGACCTGAAACTTCACGGAGATCATTTTTGGATCAGAAGAAGCCCATGGAGTACCGGAGGTGGGCCAGAAGAGTCCCGAGGCCACCACGAGGGTTGGGGGTGCACCCCCTGCCTCGTGGCCACCTCGTGGCCCCCCTGGCCGACTTCTTTCGCCTATATATATCCATATACCCTAAAAACTCCGAAGAACAGAATATATCGGGAGTTCCGCCGCCAGAAGCCTCTGTAGCAACCGAAAACCAATCTAGACCCGTTCTGGCACCCTGCTGGAGAGGGGAATCCCTCTCCGGTGGCCATCTTCATCATCCCGGCGCTCTCCATGACAATGAGGGAGTAGTTCTCCCTCAGGGTTGAGGGTATGTACCAGTAGCTATATGTTTGATCTCTCTCTCTCTCTCTCGTGTTCTTGAGGTGGTACGATCTTGATGTATTGCGAGCTTTGCTATTATAGTTGGATCTTATGATGTTTCTCCCCCTCTACTCTCTTGTGATGAATTTAGTTTTCCCTTTGAAGTTGTCTTATCGGATTGAGTCTTTAAGGATTTGAGAACACTTGATGTATGTCTTGCATGTGCTTATCTGTGGTGACAATGGGATATCACGTGATCCACTTGATGTATGTTTTGGTGATCAACTTGCGAGTTCCATGACCTCATGAACTTATGCATAGGGGTTGGCACACATTTTCGTCCTGACTCTCTGGTAGAAACTTTGGGGCACTCTTTGAAGTTCTTTGTGTTGGTTGAATAGATGAATCTGAGATTGTGTGATGCATATCGTATAATCATATCCACGGATACTTGATGTGACATTGGAGTATCTAGGTGACATTAGGGTTTTGGTTGATTTGTGTCTTAAGGTGGTATTCTAGTACGAACTCTAGGATAGATTGGACGGAAAGAATAGCTTCATGTTATTTTACTACGGACTCTTGAATAGATCGATCAGAAAGAATAACTTTGAGGTGGTTTCGTACCCTGCAATAATGTGACGCCCCCGATTTAATCATACACTAATCATACACGCAAACGTGTACGATCAAGATCAGGGACTCACGGGAAGATATCACAACACAACTCTACAAATAAAATAAGTCATACAAGCATCATATTACAAGCCAGGGGCCTCGAGGGCTCGAATACAAGAGCTCGATCATAGACGAGTCAGCGGAAGCAACAATATCTGAGTACAGACATAAGTTAAACAAGTCTGCCTTAAGAAGGCTAGCACAAACTGGGATACAGATCGAAAGAGGCGCAGGCCTCCTGCCTGGGATCCTCCTAAACTACTCCTGGTCGTCGTCAGCGGGCAGCACGAAGTAGTAGGCACCTCCGGTGTAGTAGGAGTCGTCATCGACGATGGCGTCTGGCTCCTGGGCTCCAACATCTGGTTGCGACAACCAGGTAGAAGGAATAGAGGGAAAAGAAGGAGAAAGCAACCGTGAGTACTCATCCAAAGTACTCGCAAGCAAGGAGCTATACTACATATGCATGGGTATCAAATGGAATAAGGGTATCATATGTGGACTGAACTGCAGAATGCCAGAATAAGAGGGGGATAACTAATCATGTCGAAGACTACGCTTCTGGCAGCCTCCGTCTTGCAGCATGTAGAAGAGAGTAGACTGAAGTCCTCCGAGTAGCATCGCATAGCATAATCCTAACCGATGATCCTCCCCTCGTCGCCCTGTGAGAGAGCGATCACCGGTTGTATCTGGCACTTGGAAGGGTGTGTTTTATTAAGTATCCGGTTCTAGTTGTCATAAGGTCAAGATACAACTCCGGGTCGTCCTTTTACCGAGGGACACGGCTATTCGAATAGATTAACTTCCCTGCAGGGGTGCACCACATACCCCAACATGCTCGATCCCATTTGGCCGGACACACTTTCCTGGGTCATGACCGGCCTCGGAAGATCAACACGTCACAACCCTACCTAGGCACAACAGAGAGGTCAGCACGCCGGTCTAAACCCTATGGCGCAGGGGTCTGGGCCCATCGCCCTTTGCACACCTGCACGTTGCGAACGCGGCCGAAAGCAGACCTAGCCTAGTGGCCTTCCAGTCCAATCCGGCGCGCGCCACTCAGTCGCTGACGTCACGAAGGCTTCGGCTGATACCACGACGCCGGGATACCCATAACTACTCCCGCGTAGATGGTTAGTGCGTATAGACCAAATGGCCAGACTCAGATCAAATACCCAGATCTCGTTAAGCGTGTTAAGTGTTCGCGAACGCCGAACAGGGCCAGGCCCACCTCTCTCCTAGGTGGTCGGAACCTGCCCTGTCGCTCCGCCTCAAAGATCCACTCGCGGGTGCTCCTACGAGCCTACCCGTCTTTAGTCACCACATGTATCATGTATAAAGTATTATAGTATATACCCGTGATCACCTCCCGAGTGATCACGACCCGTTAGTATAGCATGGCAGACGGACAAGAATGTAGGGCCACTGATGATAAACTAGCATCCTATCTAAGCAGTAGGATAGTAGGTAAGGTATCAACAGTAGTAGCAAGGACAGGCTATGCATCAGTATAGGACTAACGGGAAGCAATAACATGCTACTCTACTCTAATGCAAGCAGTATAGAGAAGAGTAGGCGATATCTGGTGATCAAAGGGGGGGCTTGCCTGGTTGCTCTGGCAAGAGAGAGGGGTCATCAACTCCGTAGTCGTACGGGGTAGCAGCAGCGTCGGTCTCGGTGTCTAGCGAGAGAAGAGGGGGAAGAAACAATAAATATAATGCAAGCATATGCATAGAGATGCATGACATGACAAGTAACGGCGTCAGAGGTGCCCTAACGCGGTAGCAGGTGATACCGGTGAAGGGGGATAACATCCGGGAAAGTATCCCCGGTGTTTCGCGTTTTCGGGCAGAGGAGCCGGAGGGGGAAAGTTGCGTGTTCGCTATGCTAGGGATGCGTGGCGGACGAACGGGCTGCGTATCCGAGATCGTCTCGTCGTTCTGAGCAACTTTCATGTAGAAAGTATTTTCATCTGAGCTACGGTTTATTTTATATGATTTTCTAAAGTTTTTAATCATTTTTAGAATTTATTTAACTATTTAAATACAACATTATCCAGAATAGTGCACGCTGACGTCATCATGACGTCAGCAGTCAACAGGGAGTTGACTGGGTCAATCTGATGTGTGGGTCCCGCATGTCATACATTGTTTACTCTAATTAGGATTTAACTAATCTAATCATAGTTTAATTAACTCTCAATACTTAATTAGGTTAACTAAACAAGATTAATTAAGTTAATTAATTCACTAATTAATTAATTAATTAATTATTAATTTTATTAAGTCATTCATTTTTTATTTCCTTTTTCTTTTCTCTTTTTTTAACGTTCCAGGGGGATGGGCCCCTGTGGTCAGAGGCCCAGGCTAGCCAATCGGGCGCTGGGCGAAACAGGGGGCGGGCGTGGGCGTGGGCGCCCATGCCCGAGGCCACGGGCGAGGGGTCGCGCCAGCGAGCGCCGGCGCCGGTCGACGGAAGCAGCTGTGCGGTGAATCGGCGGTGTGCGGCCGCGATGGTAGAGGGCGGCGGCCAGCGACCTGAGGGCCAAGCAGGTCGCGGCAGGGGATGCGGCGCAGAGGTGGGGAGCACCGTGGGCGCGGTCGAGCGGGAAGGCAGGGCGAGGCCCGCGGGGAAGCAGCAGCAGGCGCGCGGCAGGGGCGCTGGAGCACGCGTGCGGCAGGAGGGAGACGTGGGGCGGCGGGCGCGCGCCTGCAGTGGAGCGGCGTCGGGGGTGCTCGGTCGGGCGTAGCAGAGGGTGCGGCCGAGGACGCGGCAACGGCGGTGCAAGTGGCATGCGGGACGACGCGGGCGCGCGGTGACCAGGGGTGGCCGCGGGAAAGGAGGAAGGAAAGGGGGCCTCACGAGTTGGTGTAGGGCACGGGCAGCGGGGAGCAGGGGCCGGGCGATGACGTGCGTGGCGGAGACGAGGTGCAGGCCGGTGAGGAGGCGCGGGCTCCGGGCGCGGCGTCCTGGCGCAGGATGGCGAGGTCGTCGCGGCGACAGGCGTCAGGATCGGGGGTGTAGGGCGGCGCGGGATCGGGCCCCTCCCGATCCAGAACCAGCCGAGCGTGGGGGCGCCGGGAAAGACGGTTGGGGAGGAGGGCGTTGGGCGGTGGTGGCGATGGTGAACGGCGGCGGGGCGACGGGGACGGCCCGATCCGATCTGGATCGGATGAGAGGGAGAGATGAGGGAGTGGGGGGTGGTTGCGGTCGTGGGGGAGTGGGGGGATGGGGTTAGGGTTTTCTGGTAGGGGGGGGGGGTTATGCAGGGGGGCAGCTGGGCCTACCAGGTGGATGGCCCAATGGCCTGCTGGGCCGGAGCCCAGTGGGGGGGGTGTCTTCTTTTTTTTTGATTTGCTTTGTTTTCTCTTTTGTATTTTCTTTTTCTTTTATTTCTGTTTATCTATTTTCTGTTTCTTTTAGATTTACTTTATATGTAGTTTTATAATATATCAACTCAGTCCCTAAATTAGCATTATTAGTTAGGCTACTTTCATAATTAATTTGGCACTAAATAAATTAGTTTTACATTTGTTTATTATTTAAAAATATTTAATAGATGTTTTAGCCCCCGTTTTTAATTACTTTAGAGCCTTTAAACATTTTATAAAAGAGTAGTTCCATTGCCATAATTACTTATGCATTATTTGGTTCACCCTGAACATTATAGTTTAAATTTTTGAAAACTTTTGTTGTTTGCCTGATTTTTAAATCGAATTCAAATCGGTTTCGAACTAATGCCAGATTAGCCACCGTGATCGAGGTGACGTGGCATTATTAGTGGAGGATTACTGTAGCGTAACTATCCGGGCGTCACAATTCTCCTCCACTACAAGAAATCTCGTCCCGAGATTTAGGAGGGGAGTAAGGGGCAGAGATTGGTTACGAAATTCTAACGGACCTTCTAGGTGTTGGTTGCTCTTCTCGAAGAGGTCGATCCATTACATCGATGCCCTCATTTCTCTGCTTCAGGTCATCATGATGAAGTTGTCGTCCTTTCTTCGGGAACTCCATCGTACTTACGAATAGGTAAGGGGCAGCTTTTCAACAATTGAATGTTATAAGGGAAATTCATTTAGGGGGTATCCCAAGAATGATCATAAGAGTATCTCTCGAGTTGAACAATTAAAACACATCGAGAGCAAAGTAAGAAGGTACCATAAGAAGTTTGAAACGGATAGACAATCTTCGTTGCCTGAAACAAGGCAACGGTATAGGTATTGTGTTTAATACCAGAATCGATGATTTCTCGGAAGGTGGCTCGTGAATCACAAACGAGGCCAAGTGCGAGGAATTAAATTTGGAAACCGGGGGTGTATAGGAGGGTCAGGTTTTGATCCTGTGTAACTGTGGGTTATGGGCCCACCATGTGGTTATAAGTAGGTAAAGCGTTGATATCTTGCACGGTCGTGATAGCAAGACATGTCAGAGGGTAGCCTATCATTTATGTTGGCAACAATGTCGGTACCAAGGGCAAGGGACGAAGAGAACCATTTTCCTGCTCGTTGAAACGAGGCGGACCAATAGGCAAAGTTCTCATTCATCGGTGGTTACCGGAATGTCAACAACAATAGTAACAGGGTCTTACTGACAGAGTTGTACGCCGAGGTGCTTATAAAAGCAGTGACGTATTACTGCTTAGATCATATAAACCTCAAGAAGGTTAAACAGAACAATGGAAAGGAAAATATGATTATCAGATTTTAACAGAAGAATGGAAAGGAAAATGTGTTTAAACACACATTTCAGGGGTATATCCTTCCCAAGGACAAACAGAGCATGATATCCGTGGCAGGATATCATGTAGAAAACCCTTTAAGTAAGGGGAGAGAAATTTCATGACTGTACCCATACAGCGGTGTTTGGATAATGGTTAAAGAAAACTTAGCACTGCGCTTTCAATGCTCTTATTTAAAATCGGAGTACCACAAACATGCTTCAAGAAGCATTGACATGGCATTCAAGCAAAGGTTAGATTTTGGAAACACAAAGGATCCATCAGGAATAGCTTGTGAAATAAGTCTTACAATTTCCTCACGGAAGAATGGCTAAACTTGCTAAAAAGGATACTACAACAATAGGTCCTCCGGCCAGGTGTGCTAGGCCTGACATAACCTTACCGGGTCATATATAAGGGCCAACATTATAACTCTTGGAAATAAGTTCCAACCTTCATATCTGACCGAGATTCAGATCTGATTGGTGTCACGATACCTAAGACTTAGGATGCCTGAGAAGAAAAGGTGCGGCACAATTTGACGAGATGACATTGTAAGATTCTCGGGAAATGAACTATGGAAGCGAGTTCCGAAACAAGAGTTCATCAGTAAACCAAGGAGAGGATGAGGAGGTGGCTGATAGGCTCAGCAACAAATCATCGCGATTTCCAAAGGATTGATTTCCACAATTATGTGAACAAGGAAATATCATTTGTCGGATCAAATGTCATAATGATGTAAGCTCGAGGGAAACATACACAACTGAACAATGATAGAAGGGTGCAACCAGGTATCTGGACTAGGTAGCACGATCAATGTTTGAATGATGATTCAATAATCAATAGACTTAGAATGAAACTGTAGACCAATAACTTCAAGCAATAAGGTTGCTAGAAGTTTAGAATTTGCACAACACAGACCATTAGTCGGTATTCCGGTTAGAAACAATACGGAGACCAAGAAATGAACGCAAAAGGCGAGAGATATTACTATATCAAGAATTCTCAAGAGGTGGTAAAATTACCACGACATTCTTGACATAAAAGGTGGTAACATTCCAAGGTAAAGAAGAACAAATGATGTATAGCAAGGATCTCAAGGTATAACCCAAAACACGAATAAGTTTGTGTTGGAGGGAAGGCAATAAAGTGGCCGATGATAATACAATTCATCGGGGGCAAGGATGGTATTTCTCATCATGAATTCAATTGATATCGAGGAAGACCTCATAAGGTTGATGATCTTCACGGCACATTGGTCGAGAGATTTCAAGATGTAATCAATCAGTGACAATATCAAATCAAAGGAATGATGAAGCGGAAGGTTATTGGAACCATGGGTAGGGCACAAACTTGAAATCAAGCTTGTTGTTCAAGGTGAATTGATATGACGAGGAAGATCGACGTAAGCTTAGCTCATCATCGAAAGTTGTGCTCCGGGATTACGGACCAGGTAGCACAGTTAAAATTTAGCATGATAATGATATAGCCGATCAGGCTAGGAATGACATGATCGAGTACAAACTCGGACTTAAAGAAGATTATCAAGAGTTGCTGAACCGTAGGGCAGACTCGGTTCAGTTATCGGTGTCTTTGAGTGTTTAATAACTCAGAGCCCATGAAAACTGTAATCAGTGAGAATGTAGTACTTGATGAAGAACTCATAAGAAGTTATGCAGTTTCAAGATAATCTCGAGATACCAGGGGGGTAATACTCGAAGACGGATCAAAGTAGAGGTTGGACCGAGGTATTGATCCACATGAGACAAGTGCTTACACTTGCATCGAAAATGGTATTTAAAAGAGAACATGGTCGGAACCACGATTGTAAAAGGCCGGATCCCAGATATAAGATGAACTTATACCAAGGGAACTAATATCATTTACAAGAAGCTTCGATGATAAGTTTCACATCGGGTCCATGGGCATGAACGCAAAGGCTCAAGGTCGACTCCCAATTCTTCCATGCATAACCTTTCATTTTTCTTCTCGCTTTTGATGAAGCTGTAGTATAGAAATTTTATCTAGCAAAATACCAGAAGAGTATGACTCGTGAAAACTTTCGAGTTCACACAGTTTAGAGAAGGCATATGTTCAACCCATCAGGGCATCTTAGGAGTATATACCACAAATTTCAAGAATAAATAACACCAGCTCGATAGTAGAGCATGTTTGAGAAAGCAGAGGATACAATTTACCAAAGGTATTATGTATCCGAGGAAAGGCTCACAGACTTATTGAATATGAAGGACGTTGTCGGATAAAATCCCGCAAATGATCTGGTGGTTCTCAAGGAATCTGGTGCGAGCATCGGTACTCAACCAGAGGGAGAAACAATGCAAGGAGATCAGACTTTAGAAACAACTGACTAATTCAAGGCTCAAATGCAAAGGAATTATCAATTCCAAGACAAGGGATCAGAAGCAATGCTCTGATCAGGGATGGATAAGTTGAATAGCCTTAAGGGTACAATCGACAGCCATTTGATTGGTCGAGATCCAGCTCATGTTTTAAAATAACGTCTGAGCCGGAAAGATAATTTAGAAGGATCAACTGATGATTGCGTGCATTCGCACTCATGTTGAATCAAAGGGATCAAAATGACGGTGTCTAAGGATACTAACGAATATTGTCAGACATATGGAAAGCATCCATCATGCAAGCAGGCAAGTATTGCAGAGCAATAAGCTACTAAGGATTTTTGGAGGATCGAATAGTATTTCGAAGACCATTGTGAAACACATGAACAATTGGAGATGAGTGGATACTCGACAAGTGCGAGGATTTAATTGAAGGGGTATTCATGTGGCAAGGAACTGCTAGGCAGTAGGCACAAAGTATTCTCGGAACAATAGAGAAGACTTCGGGGTATCTTGTAATAACAAGATCAATGGGGGATGACCGTATGAATGGCAAGTGTAAGTAGCTATCCATAAGGATTTATCGGTGGTCGGGAATAGCAAAAGTGATGGGCACAAAGTCTCGAGAGGAATAGCAAAGAGTATCTTCGGAATCTTCTGGTGAAGCAGGCCATCATCTTTAATGAAGGGCTCTCCGGGAGAAAGTTTTTACGAGATCCTAGAGTCAGAGTTAGTAAATTCATTTTAACCCGAATAGAAGAGAGATCAGAGTCTCAGAGTAAGGATCGAGGAGTAAAAGATCCTAGTATCACCCGATGGCGACGTGGGCCCGTAGGGCACACAGCCAAGTTAGTAAAAGTTTTTCAATGACTAGACTCGACTTCGGCCAAGAAGTGTGGAAGGGGGATTCCTACAGGCAGTTGGCTCTGATACCAACTTGTGACGCCCCCGATTTAATCATACACTAATCATACACGCAAACTTGTACGATCAAGATCAGGGACTCACGGGAAGATATCACAACACAACTCTACAAATAAAATAAGTCATACAAGCATCATATTACAAGCCAGGGGCCTCGAGGGCTCGAATACAAGAGCTCGATCATAGACGAGTCAGCGGAAGCAACAATATCTGAGTACAGACATAAGTTAAACAAGTCTGCCTTAAGAAGGCTAGCACAAACTGGGATACAGATCGAAAGAGGCGCAGGCCTCCTGCCTGGGATCCTCCTAAACTACTCCTGGTCGTCGTCAGCGGGCAGCACGAAGTAGTAGGCACCTCCGGTGTAGTAGGAGTCATCATCGACGATGGCGTCTGGCTCCTGGGCTCCAACATCTGGTTGCGACAACCAGGTAGAAGGAATAGAGGGAAAAGAAGGAGAAAGCAACCGTGAGTACTCATCCAAAGTACTCGCAAGCAAGGAGCTATACTACATATGCATGGGTATCAAATGGAATAAGGGTATCATATGTGGACTGAACTGCAGAATGCCAGAATAAGAGGGGGATAACTAATCATGTCGAAGACTACGCTTCTGGCAGCCTCCGTCTTGCAGCATGTAGAAGAGAGTAGACTGAAGTCCTCCGAGTAGCATCACATAGCATAATCCTAACCGATGATCCTCCCCTCGTCGCCCTGTGAGAGAGCGATCACCGGTTGTATCTGGCACTTGGAAGGGTGTGTTTTATTAAGTATCCGGTTCTAGTTGTCATAAGGTCAAGATACAACTCCGGGTCGTCCTTTTACCGAGGGACACGGCTATTCGAATAGATTAACTTCCCTGCAGGGGTGCACCACATACCCCAACACGCTCGATCCCATTTGGCCGGACACACTTTCCTCGGTCATGACCGGCCTCGGAAGATCAACACGTCGCAACCCTACCTAGGCGCAACAGAGAGGTCAGCACGCCGGTCTAAACCCTATGGCGCAGGGGTCTGGGCCCATCGCCCTTTGCACACCTGCACGTTGCGAACGCGGCCGAAAGCAGACCTAGCCTAGTGGCCTTCCAGTCCAATCCGGCGCGCGCCACTCAGTCGCTGACGTCACGAAGGCTTCGGCTGATACCACGACGCCGGGATACCCATAACTACTCCCGCGTAGATGGTTAGTGCGTATAGACCAAATGGCCAGACTCAGATCAAATACCCAGATCTCGTTAAGCGTGTTAAGTGTCCGCGAACGCCGAACAGGGCCAGGCCCACCTCTCTCCTAGGTGGTCGGAACCTGCCCTGTCGCTCCGCCTCAAAGATCCACTCGCGGGTGCTCCTACGAGCCTACCCGTCTTTAGTCACCACATGTATCATGTATAAAGTATTATAGTATATACCCGTGATCACCTCCCGAGTGATCACGGCCCGATAGTATAGCATGGCAGACGGACAAGAATGTAGGGCCACTGATGATAAACTAGCATCCTATCTAAGCAGTAGGATAGCAGGTAAGGTATCAACAGTAGTAGCAAGGACAGGCTATGCATCAGTATAGGATTAACGGGAAGCAATAACATGCTACTCTACTCTAATGCAAGCAGTATAGAGAAGAGTAGGCGATATCTGGTGATCAAAGGGGGGGCTTGCCTGGTTGCTCTGGCAAGAGAGAGGGGTCGTCAACTCCGTAGTCGTACGGGGTAGCAGCAGCGTCGGTCTCGGTGTCTAGCGAGAGAAGAGGGGGAAGAAACAATAAATATAATGCAAGCATATGCATAGAGATGCATGACATGACAAGTAACGGCGTCAGAGGTGCCCTAACGCGGTAGCAGGTGATACCGGTGAAGGGGGATAACATCCGGGAAAGTATCCCCGGTGTTTCGCGTTTTCGGGCAGAGGAGCCGGAGGGGGAAAGTTGCATGTTCGCTATGCTAGGGATGCGTGGCGGACGAACGGGCTGCGTATCCGAGATCGTCTCGTCGTTCTGAGCAACTTTCATGTAGAAAGTATTTTCATCTGAGCTACGGTTTATTTTATATGATTTTCTAAAGTTTTTAATCATTTTTAGAATTTATTTAACTATTTAAATACAACATTATCCAGAATAGTGCATGCTGACGTCATCATGACGTCAGCATGACGTCAGCAGTCAACAGGGAGTTGACTGGGTCAATCTGATGTGTGGGTCCCGCATGTCATACATTGTTTACTCTAATTAGGATTTAACTAATCTAATCACAGTTTAATTAACTCTCAATACTTAATTAGGTTAACTAAACAAGATTAATTAAGTTAATTAATTCACTAATTAATTAATTAATTATTAATTTTATTAAGTCATTCATTTTTTTATTTCCTTTTCCTTTTCTCTTTTTTTTAACGTTCCAGGGGGATGGGCCCCTGTGGTCAGAGGCCCAGGCTAGCCAATCGGGCGCTGGGCGAAACAGGGGGCGGGCGTGGGCGTGGGCGCCCATGCCCGAGGCCACGGGCGAGGGGTCGCGCCAGCGAGCGCCGGTGCCGGTCGCCGGAAGCAGCTGTGCGGTGAATCGGCGGTGTGCGGCCGCGATGGTAGAGGGCGGCGGCCAGCGACCTGAGGGCCAAGCAGGTCGCGGCAGGGGATGCGGCGCAGAGGTGGGGAGCACCGTGGGCGCGGTCGAGCGGGAAGGCAGGGCGAGGCCCGCGGGGAAGCAGCAGCAGGCGCGCGGCAGGGGCGCTGGAGCACGCGTGCGGCAGGAGGGAGACGTGGGGCGGCGGGCGCTCGCCTGCAGTGGAGCGGTGTCGGGGGTGCTCGGTCGGGCATAGCAGAGGGTGCGGCCGAGGACGCGGCAACGGCGGTGCAAGTGGCATGCGGGACGACGCGGGCGCGCGGTGACCAGGGGTGGCCGCGGGAAAGGAGGAAGGAAAGGGGGCCTCACGAGTTGGTGTAGGGCACGGGCAGCGGGGAGCAGGGGCCGGGCGATGACGTGCGTGGCGGAGACGAGGTGCAGGCCGGTGAGGAGGCGCGGGCTCCGGGCGCGGCGTCCTGGCGCGGGATGGCGAGGTCGTCGCGGCGACGGGCGTCGGGATCGGGGGTGTAGGGCGGCGCGGGATCGGGCCCCTCCCGATCCAGAACCAGCCGAGCGTGGGGGCGCCGGGAAAGACGGTTGGGGAGGAGGGCGTTGGGCGGTGGTGGCGATGGTGAACGGCGGCGGGGCGACGGGGACGGCCCGATCCGATCTGGATCGGATGAGAGGGAGAGATGAGGGAGTGGGGGGTGGTTGCGGTCGTGGGGGAGTGGGGGGATGGGGTTAGGGTTTTTTGGTAGGGGGGGGGGTTATGCAGGGGGGCAGCTGGGCCTACCAGGTGGATGGCCCAATGGCCTGCTGGGCCGGAGCCCAGTGGGGGGGGGGGTGTCTTCTTTTTTTTTGATTTGCTTTGTTTTCTCTTTTGTATTTTCTTTTTCTTTTATTTCTGTTTATCTATTTTCTGTTTCTTTTAGATTTACTTTATATGTAGTTTTATAATATATCAACTCAGTCCCTAAATTAGCATTATTAGTTAGGCTACTTTCATAATTAATTTGGCACTAAATAAATTAGTTTTACATTTGTTTATTATTTAAAAATATTTAATAGATGTTTTAGCCCCTGTTTTTAATTACTTTAGAGCCTTTAAACATTTTATAAAAGAGTAGTTCCATTGCCATAATTACTTATGCATTATTTGGTTCACCCTGAACATTATAGTTTAAATTTTTGAAAACTTTTGTTGTTTGCCTGATTTTTAAATCGAATTCAAATCGGTTTCGAACTAATGCCAGATTAGCCAACGTGATCGAGGTGACGTGGCATTATTAGTGGAGGATTACTGTAGCGTAACTATCCGGGCGTCACAAATAATCTCTTCGTTTGTTCTCCGCTATTAGTGACTCTGGAGTGACTCTTTGTTGCATGTTGAGGGATAGTTATATGATCCAATTATGTTATTATTGTTGAGAGAACTTGCACTGGTGAAAGTATGAACCCTAGGCCTTGTTTCAACGCATTGCAATACCGTTTATGCTAACTTTTATCATTAGTTACCTTGCACTTGTATCACCATCTCTTCGCCGAACTAGTGCACCTATACAATTTACCATTGTATTGGGTGTGTTGGGGACACAAGAGACTCTTTGTTATTTGGTTGCAGGGTTGTTTGAGAGAGACCATCTTCATCCTATGCCTCCCACGGATTGATAAACCTTAGGTCATCCACTTGAGGGAAATTTGCTACTTTCCTACAAACCTATGCACTTGGAGGCCCAACAACGTCTACAAGAAGAAGGTTGTGTAGTAGACATCAAGCTCTTTTCTGGTGCCGTTGTCGGGGAGGTTAGCGCTTGAAGGTATATCTTTAGATCTTGCAATCGAATCTTTTTGTTTCTTGTTTTATCACTAGTTTAGTCTATAAAAGAAAAACACAAAAAATATGGAATTAATGTTACCTCATATGCTTCATATTTTTAATGTCTTTCGTGAAAATAAGGATTCCGGTAATTGTGCCCAAGTGCTAGAAGAAGAATGCATTAAAATGTTTGGCACTAAATATTTGAATGATGACCATGATTGCAATGTTGTTAGTACGAATTCCTTGAATATCCATGATGCTAATGATATGCAAAGCCACAAGCTTGGGGAAGCTATGTTCGATGAAGATGATATTTTTTGTCCCCCAAGTTTTGAAGAGAAAATTTATTATGATGAAAGTAGATTTGGAGAGGTCATGACTTTATTTAGTGATGAATCCACTATTTCAGAAGAGGTTCCAATTGATTATGAGAACAAAGTTGCTATCTATGATGATTATGGTGCTGACATGTATGCTATACAGAATAATGATAACCATGAAACTTGTCATCATGATTTTAGTTTTCAATTGGATTATGCCTCACATGATAGTTATTTCGTTGAGTTTGCTCCCACTACTATTGATGAGAAGAAATTTGCTTATGTGGAGAGTAATAAAAATTCTATGCTTGCAGATCATGAAAAAAAATGCTTTATGTACAGGTTATATTGTTGAATTCATTCATGATGCTACTGAAAATTACTATGAGGGAGGAACATATGCTTGTAGGAATTGCAATAATATCAAGTTCCCTCTCTATGCGCTTAAAGTTTTGAAGGTATGCTTGTTTTGCCCTCCTATGCTAGTTGATTATGGTTCCCACAAGTTGTTTGCTCACAAAATCCATATGCAGAGGAAGTGGGTTAGACTTAAATGCGCTAGTCATATTCTTCATGATGCTCTCCTTATGTTACAATTCTTATCTTTTATGTGAGCATCATTGAAATCATCATGCCTAGCTAGGGGCGTTAAACGATAGCGCTTGTTGGGAGGCAACCCAATTTTATTTTTGTTCTTTGATTTTTTTCTCCTGTTTAGTAATAAATAATTTATATAGAATTTTTTTAGATGTGGTTTTATGTTTAAATTAGTGTTTGTGCCAAGTAGAACCTTTGGGAAGACTTGGGTGAAGTCTTTGTGATCTTGCTGTGAAAAATAGAAACTTTAGCGCTGACGAGATTAGCTGCCATTTTTACTGGAGAGTGCTATTAAGTTGATACTTTTTGAAGAGGATTAATAGACAAATTACTCAGGTCCACCAATTTATTTGAGAATTTTGTGAGTTCCAGAAGTATATGTTTGATATAGATTACTACAGGATGTTCTGTTTTTGACAGATTCTGTTTTCTATGTGTTGTTTGCTTATTTTGATGAATCTATGAGTAGTATCGGAGGATATGAACCATATAGAGGTTGGAATACAGTAGATATTACACCAATATGAATTTAGAATGAGTTCACAACAGTACATAAGTGGTGATTTATTTTCATATACTAACGGAGCTTACGAGTTTTCTGTTAAGTTTTGTGTTGTGAAGTTTTCAAGTTTTGGGTAAAGATTCGATGGACTATGGAATAAGGAGTGGCAAGAGCGTAAGCTTGGGGATTCCCAAGGCACCCCAAGGTAATATTCAAGGACAACCAAGAGCCTAAGCTTGGGGATGCCCCTGATGGCATCCCCTCTTTCGTCTTCGTGCATCGGTAACTTTACTTGGAGCTATATTTTTATTCGCCGCATGATATGTGTTTTGCTTGGAGCGTCATTTTATTTCATTTTGTTTTGCTTGCTGTTTGAATAAAATACCAAGATCTGAAATTATTAAATGTTATAGAGTCCTCACATAGTTGCATAATATTTGACTACTCATTGATCTTCACTTACATCATTCGGAGTAGTTTGTCATTTGCTCTAGTGCTTCACTTATATCCTTTTAGAGCACGGCGGTGGTTTTATTTTGAAGAAATAATTTATATCTCATGCTTCACTTATATCATTTTGAGAGTCCTTTAGAACAGCATGGTAATTTGCCTTTAGGCGTAATAAAAACTTTCATATAAAGTGCATTGAATACTATGAGAAGTTTGATACCTGATAATTGTTTTGAGATATGGAGATGGTGATATTAGAGTCATGCTAGTTGAGTAGTTGTGAATTTGAGAAATACTTGTGTTGAAGTTTGTGATTCCCGTAGCATGCATGTATGGTGAACCGTTATGTGATGAAGTCGGAGCATGATTTATTTATTGATTGTCTTCCTTATGAGTGGCGGTCAGGGATGAGCGATGGTATTTTCCTACCAATCTATCCCCCTAGGACCATGCGTGTAGTACTTTGTTTCGATAACTAATAGATTTTTGCAATAAGTATGTGAGTTCTTTATGACTAATGTTGAGTCCATGGATTATACGCACTCTCACCCTTCCACATTTGCTATCCTCTCTATTACCGCGCACTTTTTGCCGGTATCATAGACCCACCATATACCTTCCTCAAAACAGCCACCATATCTACCTATTATGACATTTCCATAGCCATTCCGAGATATATTGCCATGCAACTTTCCACCGTTCCGTTTATTATGACACGCTTCATCATTGTCATATTGCTTTGCATGATCATGTAGTTGACATCATATTTGTGGCAAAGCCATCATTCATAATTCTTTCATACATGTCACTCATGAGTCATTGCACATCCCGGTACACCGCCGGAGGCATTCATATAGAGTCATATTTTGTTATAAGTATTGAGTTGTAATTTTTGAGTTGTAAGTAAAAAGGAAGTGTGATGATCATCATTATTAGAACATTGTCCCAGTGAGGAAAGGATGATGGAGACTATGATTCCCCCATAAGTCGGGATGAGACTCCGGACGAAAAAAAGAAAAAAAGAGGCCATAAAAAAGAGAAAAGGCCCAAATAAAAAAATAAAAATGAGAGAAAAAGAGAGAAGGGGCAATGCTACTATTCTTTTACCACACTTGTGCTTCAAAGTAGCACCATGATATTCATGATAGAGAGTCTCCTATGTTGTCACTTTCATATACTAGTGGGAATTTTCATTATAGAACTTGGCTTGTATATTCCAATGATGGGCTTCCTCAAAATGCCCTAGGTCTTCGTGAGCAAGCGAGTTGGATGCACACCCACTTAGTTTCTTTTTGACATAAGACACCTCATGGTCTTCCTTCTTAGGCTTATACCATTGGTGGATGCTGATTGAGATCATGTCCCTAACAAGAACCCCGCACTGACCAGAAAATGCTTCCTTGGTCTAGATGGGTTCAATCGGTTGGCCATCACGCGTGATTGCTGTGATCGTGAACCTTTCATCCGAGCATAACTTTTTCTTCGGGCCTCGTCTCTTTACCGAAGTTGTGCACGATCCAGAGGGCTACAAAAAAGAAGAAAGACGAGAGTTAATATGTGTACATACCAAAACAATGAATGCATCAATTAGCTAGTCAGCACAGGCTTAATTAATATATATACCTGGCTGGACTCTGTTCGGTCACCGGAGCCGTCATCACGGTCTCCTTCTTGCACTGACATTCGGTCACCGGAGCCATCATAATCATGTCCTACCTCCTTCATTATTCGATAATCGTAGCCTGCTTCACCCTCTCCTTCCAGACCATCGGTTTCGTTGAGATACGACATGACATCACCTCCGGCTGCGATTATGTCCCCCAACACCTATTATGCTTCCTCGTCTCGGTCGTGCTCCATAGTTTCTGCAAATATTACAACATGGCAATTATTATACAAACATGACAGATGGATATATTAGTGGCAAACATAGACCTAGCTAGCTAATCACAACAAGGAACCATATTAGTGGCCTCAAGGCTTCTCTAGGGTTTGGGGTGGCCTCGACAACGCTTCAATGGTTCGGGGTGGCCTCGACGACAATGCTCTTTTAACTAGGTAAATTTGGGTGGCCTCGGCATCACTTCTAGGGTTTGGATCAACTTGTGCACATTGCCAGACCCTCGACCCTCGATCGCTCAACGATCCACGACCCTCGACGTACCCTGTTTCCCGACCCTCGACCCCCTCATGTCATGTTTGTCTAGTGTCAAGGGATTCAACAAAACCATGTATTCGTCATTAGCCGAAAGTAACAAGCGCATGATGGTGCGAACATGGCAACGAAGTAACCCTCGGTCCCTCAACGACCCTTGAAACCTTGAACCCTCGGCGACCCTCGACCCCTCGGTGACCCTCGACCCTCTACCCTAGCTAGTTGCCGACCCTCGCCCCTCGAACCCTCGGCGACCCCTCCCCCCCTCATGTCGAAGGTATCGGGGAGGGGGAATATCGATAACGACATACCCGATAAAAAATAAGAAAAGGAAGAAGGAAAAAAAGTGGAGAAGAAGAAAAAAATAGAATATTCTCCTCTATTCCTTTCTTCTTCTCCTCCTTTTCCCCCTTTTTTCCTCTTCTTATTTATTTCTCCTCTTCTTCCTCTCCTCTTCTTCTCCTTCTTTTCCTTCTTCTTAAACTAAACATAAACTAAAATAATCCTAAAACTAAACGAAACTTCTCCTCCTCCCTTTTTTTCTTCTTCTTTTTTCATAATAAAACTTTATGAAAAAAATTACAACAGAAAAAAATAAAAATTCTATGAACAAAATTACAACAGAAAAAAAATCATAAAAAATCTATAAAAATGACATATTCTTTGCATATGAACATACAAACATTTTCATATTCTACAATACTATCTCAAAAAAATCAATTAACAGAAAAAAATACTAAGTTTTGCATATGAACATACATACATCATCATCTACTACTACAATATGAACAAAAAAATCTATATATGTGAACAGGGCCTTTGTCGGCGGCGTCGGGGTGGGCGGGGGCGTTGGGGCGCGGAGGGGAAGGGGGAGAGGAGGGAGAACGGCGTGGTGAGGCTCATAGTGCAGGCGAGCGGCGGTGAGATCGGGGCAGGGCGCTCGGCGTGCGCGACGGCGAGGTTGGGGCAGCGCGCGGCGATGTCGGGGCAGTGATCGGCGACGACGAGGTCGGGGCAGGGCGCGTCGAGGTCGAGGGAGGGTGCGGCGAGGCCGGGGAAGGGGCGACGGAGACGGCGGACGGGGGCGGCAGCCTGGCAGCGTCGATGTCGTCGGCGTCGTCGGGGCGGCAACCACGAGATAAGAAGTGAAATTTTCACAAGTCTTGCTTATATACATGGAGCATTGGTCCCGGTTCATGGCACCAACCGGGACCAATGCCTCCTTTAGTCCCAGTTGGTGCCACTAACCGGGACCAAAGGTCTCTTTTCAGCAGCCCAAAGGGCAGGAAGCAGAGGCCTTTGGTCCCGGTTGGTGCACTAACTAGTACCAATGCCCCCCTTTTAGTCCCGGTTGGTGCCACCAACCGGGACCAAAGGCCTTGTGCTGCCCGCGTCAAAAGTTTAGTCCCACCTTGCTAGCACTAGTAGAAAAGGGCCTTTAGTCCCGGTTCTGGAACCGGGGCTAAAGGGTCGGTACTAAAGCCTCCCCCTTTAGTCCCGGTTCTTACTGGAACCGGGACTAAAGGCCCTCCACGTGGCCGCTGCCTGGAGGTCCACCTTTTGTCCCGGTTGGTAACACCAACCGGTACTAAAGGAAAATTTAAGATTTTTTTTTTTGAACTTTTTAAATTTTTTTTAGAATTTTTTTAGAATTTCAAATTTCTGAATTATTTTAACCTCTAATCTCTAATCACCCCTCATCACTGCTCAATTTAACCTTTAATCTCTAATCACCCCTCATCATTCCAAATCATCTAACTTCCCGAACGGTCACCCATCCTCTCACTACTCCAGCCTAAGCATGCTTAACTTCCGGGTTCTATTCTCCCTCGTTTCCAAGTCTGCACTTGTTGTTTTCCTGACAATAATAAGATGTCAATCCTATTAACCCTCAGGAATTTAGCTTGAGCATGAAGTCACACATTTCACTGTTTGAGTTTGAAATATTGTTCTAAAAATCAACAATTATTTAGTAACACTAATATTTCTTGAATAAGTATTTTGACCATAGTTTGACCACAATTTGACCATAGTTTGACCATAGTTTGACCAGATTTGACCAAAATTCAAAAAACTGAAATAATTATTTAGTGACACTAATATTTCTTGAATAAGTAGTTTGACCATTGTTTGACCACAGTTTGAGCACAGTTTGACCATAGTTGACCAAAATTAAAAAAAACTAAAATAATTATTTAGTAACACTAATATTCTTGAATAATTATTTAGTGACACTAATACTTCTTGAATAAGTAGTTTGACCAGATTTAACAAAAATTAAAAAAAAACTGAAATTTAAGCATAACTTTTTTCCTTTTAGAATTTGAGGATTCTAAAAATTTGCAAATAGGTTGTAGGCTGTCAAAATCAGAAGCGGATTTTCGTTCTGAACATTTTGATATATTATACGTTTTTTTCCGACATCGTATGCAAAAGTTATAGCCATCTTACATTTCCCTACATTTTTTGCGAAACATGTCCAAATTTAAGTTTTTAAATTTTCCTAACTAGTAGATGTACTAATATAACTACCTCTCGAAGGATTTTATTTTTTTTGAAGTTTTTATCATTTTCTTTTGATTTTTTCGAAACAAAAAAGGCGATCCACTGGGGTGGGGGTAGAGTTTGAAAATGGGACCTTTAGTCCCGGTTTGAGACATAAACCGGGACTAAAGGGCATTGCACCCTTTAGTCCCGGTTTGTGTCTAAAACGGGGACTAAAGGTCTAATCTTTAGTCCCAGTTTGAGACACAAACCGGGACTAAAGGGCATCGCACCCTTTAGTCCCGGTTCGTGCCACAAACCGGGACTAAAGGGCTCAGGTGAACCGGGACTAATGCCTTAGCCACACGAACCGGGCCTAACCTGTCACTTTGTGCCTGTGGGCCTACTGGGCCTGTTGCGGGCCTGAATCCTGGCCCATGATTGGGTTTCTAGTCGTATTCAGGTCGTGCTGGCCCAGTAGATGGCACTTTTTTTGTTTTCTTAGTTGCTTTATTTATTTTATTTTGTTTCTACTTACAACGAAATACTTACTATTGCTATTTTATTATATTTTATTTCTACTTATTTATTAAAGTTTATTTTGTTTCTACTTATTTATTTTATTTTGTTTCTACTTATTTATTTTATTTTGCCTACTTATTTATTTTATTTTGTTTCTACTTATTTATTTTATTTTTTGCTTATAATGTTTTGAACAGAAAATACTTTGATAATTTTAGTTGCATAAATTTTATATAATTTTAGTTTCAATAATAGTAGAGGTTAATAATTTTTTTAGTTGATTCCTTTTGCTATTAGAGTTTCATTAAAGTTTTCTAGTTCATTCTTTTTTCTATTAGAGTTTCATTAAAGTTTATTTTGTTTCTACTTATTTATTTTCTTTTCTTTTTTCTTTTTATTGATTTTATGAAAATTCTTTTTAGCTTTTAATGTTTTGAACAGAAAATACTTTGATAATTTTAGTTGCATAAATTTTATATAATTTTAGTTTCAATAATACTAGAGGTTTATAAAAGCTTTTTAGTTGATTCCTTCAGTACCGGCTCTTATGCTGTTACAAATGCATTTAATTTAGTACCGGTTCTAAGGCTCCACACGAGCACCTTTAATACTGGTTCGTGGCATGAACCGGTAATAAAGTTTTTTAATTGATTCTTTCTGCAGCTGCTTTTTAGTCCCACCTCATCAAGCGAGAGGCACTCATAGCGATTTATAAGACCTGAGTGCAGAGACGATATGAAGGAGAGGCGCAATGCTCACCTGTACGTTGCTTATCTTCAGGCCTTGAGGAAGTGGTGTAGACTGCACGGAGCTATCAGGGTTTCGGACGAAAACTACACATAGCTCTGTGAAGTCTACACTATTTCCTCAAGGCCTAAAGCTAAGCAACATGTAGGTGAGCATTGCACATGTCTTTTATTTTGAGCATTGCACCATTCAAAGCCACATCATCAATTTTCAACCCTTTTTGACTTCATTTTTTATTTTTCATGCATTTACTGATTTTTTGAGCTATAAGACCCTGAAATTCAAAAGCATTTCAAATGAACTCTGAAAAGGTTGAAAGTTAGCATGGTATCATCATTTCACCCACATAGCATGTGCAAAAACGTTGAGAGGGTTACGGCAAAAACTAGATGCACTTAGTGTACAAAATGGACAATCTCTTTCCAAGTATCAGGGTTTCATATGGAAACTCATTTGTTACAAAGGGATTTCATTTTTTGAACTTATTTGAACTCCAGACTTTTTGTGTGTTCAAAATGCACCATTCAAAGCCACATCATCAATTTTCAAACCTTTCTTACTTCATTTGTTATTTTTCATGCATTTACTGATTTTTTGAGCTATAAGACCCTAAAATTCAAAAGCATTTCAAATGAACTCTGAAAAGGTTGAAAGTTGGCATGGTATCATCATTTCACCCACATAGCATGTGCTAAAAAGTTGAGAGAGTTACGGCAAAAACTAGATGTACTTCGTGTACAAAATGGCCAATCTCTTTCGAAGTATCAGGGTCTCAGACAAAAACTCATCTATTCCAAAGGCATTTTATTTCTTCACATGTAACTGTAGTGATATTCTAGATCAAAGGCATCATCATAGTAGTTGTGGAGAGAAAGTATTCACTTTTTCTTCGCTTGTGTCCTTTGCTTATTGCACCGTAACCATGGATAATCTTCATCATTTAACAGGGTGCTTGGGTTAGCCTTGACTTTGAAGGCAGGAATTTCATGAAACTTTTCAAAATCTTCAGACATGTCTGTCTTGCCCTCCACTCCCACGATGTCTCTTTTTCCTGAAAGAACTATGTGGCGCTTTGGCTCATCGTATGATGTATTCGCTTCCTTATCTTTTCTTTTTCTCGGTTTGGTAGACATGTCCTTCACATAGAAAACCTGCGCCACATCATTAGCTAGGACGAACGGTTCGTCAGTCTACCCAAGATTGTTCAGATCCACTGTTGTCATTCTGTACTGTGGGTCTACCTATACCCCGCCGCCTGACAGATTGACTCATTTGCACTTAAACAAAGGGACCTTAAAATCATGTCCATAGTCAAGTTCCCATATGTCCACTATGTAACCATAATATGTGTCCTTTCCCCTCTTGGTTGCTGCATCAATGCGGGCACCGCTGTTTTGGTTGGTGCTCTTTTGATCTTGGGCGATCGTGTAAAATGTATTCCCATTTATCTCATATCCTTTGTAAGTCAATACAGTCGAAGATGGTCCCCTGGACAACGAGTACAGCTCATCACAAACAGTGTTGTCACCTCTGAGACGTGTTTCCAACCAACTGCTGAAAGTCCTGATGTGTTAACATGTAATCCAGTCGTCACACTGCTCCGGGTGTTTGGAGCGCAGACTGTTCTTGTGTTCATCGACATATGGGGTCACCAAGGTAGAGTTCTGTAGAACTGGGTAGTGTGCTTGAGACCAAGAATACCCGTCCCTGCATATTATTGAGTCCCCTCCAAGTGTGCCTTTTCCAGCCAGTCTCCCCTCATACCATGATTTAGGGAGACATATCTTCTTAAGGCCAGGAATGAAGTCAACACAAAACCCAATGACATCCCCTGTTTGATGGCCCATGGAGATGATTCCTTCTAGCCTAGCGCGGTTACGGACATATTTCTTTAGGACTCCCATGAACCTCTCAAAGGGGAACATATTGTGTAGAAATACGGGGCCCAAAATGGCAATCTCATCGACTAGATGTACTAGGACGTGCGCCATTATATTGAAGAAGGATGGTGGGAACACCAGCTCGAAACGGACAAGACATTGCGCCACATCACTCCTTGGCCTTGGTATGATTTCTGGATCGATCACCTTCTGAGAGATTGCATTGAGGAATGCACATAGCTTCACAATGGCTAATCAGACGTTTTCCGGTAGAAGCCCCCTTAATGCAACCGGAAGCAGTTGTGTCATAATCACGTGGCAGTCATGAGACTTTAGGTTCTGGAACTTTTTATTTATTATTCCCTTTATTGTCGGTGCACAAAAGTAGGGCTCTCTTTTGTACCCCTTTACTTGTGCGTAGACAGTTAGACCTGCGCCTACGGCCACACCTAGCGGGGTAGAGGAAGCAAAACCACAAGACAACCAGAACAACACCAAGGCCAGAGACACAAAGAGAAAGAAGGCGAGGTGGACTCCCCTGGCAAGACCCTTGCCGGGGCGGCCTCCGTAGCCTCGGCAAGAGCCTTGCCAGGGCAACTTGCCCAATGCCAATAGAGCATGCCACCCTTGAGCCCAAGGGTTCCAACACCATCAACCACATTAGAACCAAGGCTCGGGAGGCACCTCCATGGTGACATACAAATCTTTGTGAAGATCATAAGCACACAAGATCAGATGAGGACCAGAAGATGACGATCATCGGCAAGATACTTGCCGAGGAAATCCACGAGACCCCCGGCAAGATCCTTGCCGGGGACGACCGCAATGCCGCGGCAAGACCCTTGCCGGGGCCCCGGCAAGACCCTTGCCGAGGACACCTGCGGGGCCACAGCCAGGCCCATGTCTGCCAAGACTCCACCGCCATCCCCATACAGCTACTAGCCCAACCAGCTGGGCAGGCACCTGTGTGGTGACGTGCGGCCGCCAGGCCAATTCATCAAGCACCTACGTGGTGGGATGCAGATCTTCGTGAAGACTGCCACCACGCCAGCCCAGCAGCTAACCAACATGGCACTACAACGCCTCATCAGCTCGGATGCGCGTCGGAGCCAGGCGAGGCGGCGACAACTGGGACGAGCTTCCTTGCCGTCCCCGATAAAGCAAGAAGGGCACGTCGACAACACATTAAATGCGTTTGTCCGATGGTGCCAGAGGATAGACTTAACTACTGTACACCTTTCCACCTCCTGTGTGCCACTGTGGCGGCCCCTTTTGACTATAGAAGGAGGCTCGAGGCGTACTGGAGAAGGATTCGAATCTTTTGGACTATGCACACACCGCAGCTAGTTCAAAAGCTGAAGAACACTCAAATATACACCAAATAAGGATTAGGGTATCGCGCATCCTTGTGGCCCAAACCTGGGTAAATGATCTTTGTGCTAGCTACTAGACCCGCTCTTTGCACAACCCCGCGCCCACCAACCGTAGAAGGGAACCCAGTGATTCCATAGGTGTCGTTTCCACCGACATCTCTGGTGCGCCAGGTAGGGGCGCAGCTGTGAAAATCTGGTCTAGTTGGCGCAGTGGCTTAATCGTGGTAGTCACTCCAAGGAAGAAGACGACCGAACAAGCGGCATCATTTGTGGATGCAGTAAACTCTCGCGCGGCAACAGAAAAGCTAAGTCATTCGAAACTTTGAGTAATTCTTTTATGTATAAGGTTGTTTTCCTCAGAGATCCTGCTCTTGGTATGAAAAACCTGCACGTGATGGGGGCCTTCCGCTATTAGCAATGCCCTTGTTCTGTTTTGAGTCCGCTCAACAGTTCGAGCGGGCGCGTCGAGAACGGCAAGGTGGCCTTCCCGCTATTGTCAATGCCCTTGTTCTGTTTCGAGTCCGCTCAACAGTTCAACCGGCCGTGCTGGGAACGGCAAGGTGGTTTACTTGGCCGCAAGCACACCTGGCTGGTTGTGAGGATCCGTCCTCGAAACGCCACAGCCTGGGTTCATGTGCTGGCAAGCCTATCCAGTTGAGCGTAGGGTGTACATACAAAGAAAGATCAAACAGGAAAATAACATGCATCGTCTCAAATAATTGCAGAGTTATATTACACCAATTGTCATTGCGATTCTAACTAAAGATAAAAGTTGTCTTGCTCATGAACCTGCAACGCCGATGAGAAACGGGGTGCCTAGTCCCGGCGCTGGCCCTCTATCCTCCGAACTCCGTCAACGCAGTTGATGATGGGCTCAATACGCTCTTCGAGCCTTGCGAGGTCCACACTCAGCGGCAAGCTCTCCAGTGCGGTGTCAAAGTCGAGGTTGGGGTTCCAGTACGCCACCTTGGTGAGGACCTTGGTCAGGGCACACCGGCAAAGCTTCCGGGCCTGATTGGCCAGGGAGTCCGCTCTGTGTGAGCGGAACTGCTCCAGGGCTCCAAGAACGCCCTCGAAGAACATGGTCAATTTGGCATTGGGACTCACGTTCGGCTCCGAGGCGTACCTCACGTTCGGCATCCCCATGGTAGCTAGCTGCGTGGTGATCTTGCCGGGGATGTCGGCGAGGCGGCTGATCCAGAGGTTTTCACCCTTCAGAAAATCTGCGTGGTTGGTGGCGTCGCTCCTCCGCAGCTGTCTCTTGGCCTCCAGATCTTTGGACAGGGTCTCCTCTCGGGCCCGGACCTCCCAAAGCATCCCCTCGAGGCCCTCCAGCTTTAGCTTCAGGTCCCTGATGGAGTCGTTGTCCTTGGAGAGCAGCTCGACTTTGCCGAGGACTATGGCCTGCGTGTCGGCCAAAGCTCCTTTGACTGCATCCCTCTCCTCCGTCAGCTCCAGGACCTGCTTCTTCAGCCCGTCCCACTCCACTTCCAGCTCATTCACCTTGCCGGCCTGGGCCTGGGCCTGAGCATTGAGTGCCTCCTCGTGCCTCTGCTCCAGCTCCCGGGTCTGCTGCACGACAAGCTTCTCGACCTCCTCATCCTTGCCACGGAGTGTCGCAGCGAGCTTCTCCTCACGAGCGGCGAGGTCCTCCTCCTGGGAGTTCAGCATGGCCTGGTGCTGGTGCCGAGCGGCCTCTTCCTTGGCGGCTTGTGCTTTCGCCGCCTCCTGGGCCTTCTCGGCGTCGGCCTGCTTTAGGACAAGCTCCTGCTTGCGCTCGGCCAGTAGATCTTGGGTGGTCTTCAGTTCCTCACAGGCCTGGCAGAACCAAGCTTGCGTCTCGGCGACGCGCTCCTCGAGATCCACCTCCGCCTTGTCCATCGCTGCCATCCAGAACTTGGCCTTGTCCAGGCGGGCACGGTGAAGCGCCTAGAGCTTCTGGAAGTTGGCGCTCATGGCTTGGAGGAGCCGCTCTTCCTGGGAACCGCCACCACCGGCGCTCGGTTCGTCAACAACCTCAAGCCCGGTGGCGGCGAGCACCTCGTCATCAAACACCGCCCCCTCGGTGGGCGCCCTGGTGCTCGCCGTCCCTGGGAGGTGGACGAACAAGTCATCTCTCACCTTCAGGTACTTGCCCGAGCCAGAGGCAGCGGAGGAGGAAGGTTGGTCGTCAACCACCCCCTCCTCGGCAGCGGCCTTACCGGCCTCCCCGGTAGGCCCCTTGCCAGCGTCCTCGGCAGCGGCCCTGCCGGTCTCCCCGGCCGGTCCCTTGGCGGCATCCTCGTCAGCACCCTTGGCGGCCTCCTCGGCGGCGGTCTTGGTGGCCTCGGCCTCGGCGTCCCTGGCGACCTCCTCAATGATGGTGTCAATGTCCTCCTGGTCAGCCGGGAAGGGTCTAGATACCGAGGAGGGGAATGAGGCGAATCCAAGACCAAGGTTTGGAAAGAAGAAGCAAGAACAAGGATAGAGGGCACTTAACTCACTCGTGCCGAGATGGGAAGAAGTGGCCCCCTCCTCGCCAACATTCGGTGCCAGGACGGAGCCACCGGAGCCCGGGTTCGCCTCCTCCTCCTCCCCCGTGCGCATGGGATCGGTGCTTGGCACCCTTGCCGGGGACGCCCCTCGGGGCGGCGTGGTTGATGGGGGCGGCATGTTGGGGGTGGCCCTCAGTGGCTCCTCCTGCTGCCGTCCACATCCTGCAATCACGGCAAGGTCAGCGCCAAGGGATCTTACCCCAATAGACGTTGATGGGGAGCGAGTGGTGAACGCACGTTGGGGGCTGTGCCGGGGGCTGCTATCCGGGCTGCTCTCGACCACGAGCGGCGTACTCGAGGTGCCCGCCGGGTGCTGTCCGCTTGTCGAGGCCCTGGCCCTCTTTGCCACCCTTTGGGCCAGCATCTCCATGTCCCTGCAAGAGTAAAAACAAGTCAAGGAAACCAGCACGGTCTGAAGGAACGGAGATGATGAAAGGCAAGATGCTTACTCATCCTCCACCTCCTCTTCCGCTGCCTTCCTCTTCCTCCTTGGGCTGAGAGACCCAAGATCGAAGACGACCTCCGTGTCGACATCGGCGGGGGTGGGGGGGGAGGGGAAAGGGATGGAGTCCGGCGACGCTTGGACGAAGAAGAGGCAGTCACTTTCTTATTCGCCACCGCGGCCTTCACCACCTTCCTCGCTGTCGCGCCCCTTGTCAGGTGCACGGACTCCCCCTGGGCCTCTTGTCGCTGCCCGGTCCTACCGGGCCGGACCGGCTCACCAGAGCTGGCCCACCGCAGGACACGCTTTCTCCTTGTTGCCGGAGGGTCGTCAGCCCCGGCCTCTTCCTTGGTCGACTCCTCGACCACATCTTCGATGAGAGGGGCCCCGGTGCCGACGCTGCTGGCCTCTCCAGCAGACCCTGCCCATCCGGCAAGCTCCTCCTCCTCCGCGGCCACCTCGGCCTCGTTCTCCACATGGCCGACGCTGCCAGCTTCCCTGGCAAGCGCCGCCTCTGCCGCCCTGGCGGCAATGTAGTCTAGCTCCTCCTTGGTGGTGTCGTTGATAAGCAGTGGCTCATCACGGACATACCTCTCCGACAGGTTGTCGAAGAACTCCTGCACCTGCTCCTCCTCCGGCTCGGCCCAACTTGGGTCAAGGCCGTGCGCGTTAAAATCTGGCATCATGGCGATGATGTCGGTTTGGCGAGAGTTGTTTCTTGGTGGGACCACTCCCACTGGCAACCCGAATAGAGGTCCCCTTGCGGCCTTGTCGGCCTTCGCGGCATTGCCGGCTCTCTCAGCCCTACCGTCATCACCCACATCGAGCTGGAAAAGCCTCTGACAAAAATGGGCGTGCCCCATCACCGTGAAGTTGTGCTTCAAGCCAGGGCGAAGCCTCATGACATCGGCCACGTTCCTAAAGAGCCAGGCCGGCCTCCCCTTGTTATGCAGTGGGGCGATGCGGCGGTGGATGAAATCGGCCCCAATCATCTCGAGGGTGAGCCTGGCCATAGTGAGGTGATGGATCTTGGTGGTAGCAATCGCGAGTTTCTTGACATCAGCGTTGACGTCGCTCCAGTCCTTGAGGCGGACTGGCGGGCTCTGACGAACTTGGCAGAACTCCTGCGGATCCTCCTCCTCGATCCATAGCCACCGGCCCCGCCACTCCTCCCACCTCTCCTTCTGGGCACCCTCCGGATACGTGCCCTTCTCCCGGGTCCATGGGATCTAGGTGACGCAGCCAGAGATGGCACCCCCTGCCTGGATATGGGGAAAGAAATAGTGGCGGAAGAGTGCCATGCTGGGGAGCATTCCGGCGAAGCCCTTGTAGAGGTGGGCAAAGAGAGCCATGCACGCAATGGCATTTGGCGTGAAATCGAGAAGATGGAAGCCGAAGGTGTGCATGACATCGTTGAAAAAGTCGGAGAAAGGGGGGCAGAGCCTGCAGGAGAAGTAGTCAATGAAGAAAGGATACCGATTTGGGCCGGCCTTGGCAAAATCGGCGGGGATAATGTGCGTGGCCGGATGCCCCGTCGTCTTCGCCCCCCACAGAGGCTTGAAGTAGTCCCTGAGGTGGACCGCATCAAACGTCGAGGGGAAGAAGGAAAGCTGCGTCCGAAGCGCCGCCAACTCGCTCTCTGGCATCTCCTTCTCCTCGGCGTCCTTGGCCACTCCCTTGCCTTTACTAGTTTTGTGTGCCATGGCGGCTGGGGAAAAGGTGAAGAATCTGGAGCAGTGGGAGATTGGGGGCAATGGGGCGTGGCGACGGTGGATGGAGGCGGGAGTTTTGGCTTTTTCGCTTGAGGAAGAAGGACGGGGGACGGCGATTCTGAAATTGGAGAGACGCGGAGGGTAAATGAGCAGCGCGCCCGCGGTTTCCCCTTTTCTTATGGGGGGCGCGGGCCGCCTCTTTACCATTCACTGCGATGTGATGCGTGTGGGAAGCAACCGCCCCACGCATGACCCCCACGTCATGCACGACCCCCGCGTTGCGCATTCAACGCGGGTCGTGGGGAAGTGCGGCGGGCGATAAAGTTACAGCAGTAAAACTCGGCCCCACATGCCCGCGCACCGTTTTGGGCCTAGCCCAACAACGCGTCGTGCTTATGTATGGCCCAGACCCGGGGGCTCCTGTCGGTGCACAAAAGTAGGGGCTCTCTTTTGTACCCCTTTACTTGTGCATGAACAGTTAGAGCCGCGCCTACGGCCATACCTAGCGGGGCAGAGGAAGCAAAACCACAAGACAACCAGAACAACGCCAAGGCCAGAGACACAAAGAGCAAGAGGGCGAGGTGGATTCCCCCGGCAAGACCCTTGCCGGAGCGGCCTCCGCAGCCCTGGCAAGAGCCTTGCCGGGGCACCTTTCCCAACGCCAACAGAGCGCGCCACCCTTGAGGCCAAGGGTTCCAACACCATCAACCACATTGGAACCAAGGCTCGGGAGGCACCTCCATGGTGACATACAAATCTTTGTGAAGATCATAATCACACAAGATGAGATGAGGACCAGAAGACGACGATCCTCGGCAAGATCCTTGCCGAGGAAATCCACTAGACCCCTGGCAAGATCCTTGCCGGGGACGACCGTGATGCCGCGGCAAGACCCTTGTCGGGGCCCCGGCAAGACCCTTTCCGAGGACACCCGCGGGGCCACAACCAGGCCCATGTCCTGCCAAGACTCCACCGCCTTCCCCATATAGTTGCCAGCCCAACCAGCTGGGCAGGCACCTGCGTGGCGACGCGCGGCCTCCAGGCCAATTCAGGAAGCACCTACGTGGTGGCATGCAAATCTTCGTGAAAACTCTGCCACCGCGCCAGCCCAGCAGCCAGCCAACGTGGCACTAGAATGCTTCATCAGCTCGGACGCGCGTCCGAGCCAGGCAAGGCAGCGACAGCTGGGATGAGCTTCCTTGCCGTCCCCGATAAAGCAAGAAGGGCACGTCGGCAGCACATTAAATGCGTTTGTCCGACGGTGCCAGAGGATAGACTTAACCACTGTACACCTTTCCACCTCCTGTGTGCCACTGTGGCGACCCGTTTTGACTATAAAAGGAGGCCCGATGCATACTGGAGAAGGATTCAGATCTTTTGGACTACGCACGCACCACAGCTAGTTCGAAAGCTCAAGAACACTCAAATATACACCAAAGCAGGATTAGAGTATTACGCATCCTTGCGGCCCGAACCGGGGTAAACGATCTTTGTGCTGGCTACTAGACCCGCTCTTTGCACAACCCCGCACCTGCCAACCATAGAAGGGATCCCAGTGATTCCATAGGTATCGTTTCCGCCGACATTTATTTTCGACGAGAAGCCAGACGGGATCTTCACACTGAGCAGGCATTGAAAGAAGACTTCCTTCTCTTCTTTGGTAAGAGCGTAGCTGGCAGGAGCTTCATACTGCTTTGGAGGCATGCCGTCTTTTTCGTGCAAACGTTGCAGGTCCTTCCGTGCCTCCGGTGTATCTTTTGTCTTCCCATACACGCCCAAGAAGCCTAGCAGGTTCACGCAAAGGTTCTTCGTCATGTGCATCGCGTCGATTGAAGAGCGGACCTCTAGGTCTTTCCAGTAGGGTAGGTCCAAAAATATAGAATTCTTCTTCCACATGGGTGCGCGTCCCTCAGCGTCATTCGGAACAGATAGTCCGCCGGGAACCTTTCCAAAGATTACGTGTAAATTGCTACCTCTTGAGCACTGCATTGGATTTCCCCGAAGAAGAGAGGATGATGCAGCAAAGTAGCATAAGTATTTCCCTCAGTTTTGAGAACCAAGGTATCAATCCAGTAGGAGGCTATGCTTCAAGTCCCTTGTACCTACACAAAACAATAGCTCAACGCAACCAACGCGCTTAGGGGTTGTTAATCCCTTCATGGTCACTTACGAAAGTGAGATCTGATAGAGATGATAAATAATATTTTTGGTATAAAAATGCAAAGTAAAAAGTAAAAGCAAAGCAATAATAAAGTGATGGAGATTGATATGATAAGAAAGAGGCTAGTGGCTTCTCTCAAGAGCATAAGTATTCTACGGTGGGTGAACAAATTACTGTTGAGCAATTGACAGAATTGAGCATAGTTATGAGAATATCTAGGTATGATCACGTATATAGGCATCACGTCCGAGACAAGTAGACCAAAACGATTCTGCATCTACTACTATTACTCCACTCATCGACCGCTGTCGAGCATGCATCTAGAGTATTAAGTTAAAAATAGAGTAACGCCTTAAGCAAGATGACATGATGTAGAGGGATAGTTTCATGCAATATGATAAAAACCCCATCTTGTTGTCCTCGATGGCAATGATACAATACGTGCCTTGCTGCCCCTTCTGTCACTGGGAAAGGACACCACAAGATCGAACCCAAAGCTAAGCACTTCTCCCATGGCAAGAACAACCAATCTAGTAGGCCAAACCAAACTGATAATTCGAAGAGACTTGCAAAGATAACCAATCATACATAAAAGAATTCAAAGAGGATTCAAATGTTATTCATAGATAAACTGGATCATAAACCCACAATTCATCAGTCTCAACAAACACACCGCAAAAAGAAGATTACATCGTATAGATCTCCACAAGAGAGGGGGGGGGGGACATTGTATTGAGATCCAAAAAGAGAGAAGAAGCCATCTAGCTACTAGCTATGGACCCATAGGTCTGAAGTAAACTACTCACAGTTCATCGGAGAGGCTTGGATGATGATGTAGAAGCCCTCCGTGATCGATGCCCCCTCCGGCGGAGCTCCGGAACAGGCCCCAAGATGGGATCTCGTGGATACAGAAATTTGCGGCGATGGAATTAGGTTTTTGGCTCTGTCCCCGGTCGTTTGGGGGTACGTGGATATATATAGGAGGAAGAAGTACGTCGGTGGAGCTCCGAGGGGCCCACGAGGCAGGGGGCGCACCCTAGGGGGGCGCATCCCCTACCCTCATGACGACCTCGTGGCTTTCTTGACGGGGGTTCCAAGTCTCCCGGGTCTTATCTGATGAGAAAATCACATTTCCGAAGATTTTATTCTGTTTGGACTCCGTTTGATATTATGTTTCTTCGAAACACTAAAATAGGCAAAAAACAACAATTCTGGGCTGGGCCTCTGTTTAATAGGTTAGTCCCAAAAATAATATAAAAGTGGAAAATAAAGCCCAATATAGTCCAAAACAGTAGATAATATAGCATGGAGCAATCAAAAATTATAGATACGTTGGAGACGTATCGTAAATCATTGACCATAGCAAGTACATGATCACCGGTATGCATGGCGGGCTTCTTCCGGTGATCTGCCTCGCCTTTGAAATGCTTGCCTTTCTTTCGACATTGATGGTTGGTTAGAAGAAATTGACAATGGCCCAGGTACACATTCTTCCTGCGTTTGTCCAGGTATATACTTTCCATGTCAGCTAAACAGTGCGTGCATGCATGGTATCCCTTGTTTGTCTATCCTGAAAGGTTACTAAGAGCGGGCCAATCATTGATGGTTACAAACAACAATGCGTGCAGGTTAAATTCTTCCTGTTTGTGCTCATCCCACACACGTACACCGTTTCCATTCCACAGTTGTAAAAGTTCTTCAACTAATGGCCTTAGGTACACATTAATGTCATTGCCGGGTTGCTTAGGGCCTTGGATGAGAACTAGCATCATAATGAACTTCCGCTCCATGCACATCCAAGGAGGAAGGTTATACATACATAGAGTCACGGGCTAGGTGCTGTGATTGCTGCTCTACTCCCCGAAAGGATTAGTGCCATCCGCGCTTAAACCAAACCATATGTTCCTTGGGTCACCTGTAAACTCAGCCCAGTACTTCCTGTCAATTTTTCTCCACTGCGACCCGTTAGCGGGTGCTCTCAACTTCGCGTCTTTCTTACGATCCTCTCTGTGCCATCGCATCAACTTGGCATGCTCTTCGTTTCTGAACAAACATTTCAACCATGGTATTATAGGAGCATACCACATCACCTTCGCAGGAACCCTCTTCCTAGGGGGCTCGCCGTCAACATCACCAGGGTCATCTCGTCTGATCTTATACCGCAATGCACCGCATACCGGGCATGCATTCAAATCCTCGTACGCACCGCGGTAGAGGATTTAGTCATTAGGGCATGCATGTATCTTCTGCACCTCCAATCCTAGAGGGCATACGACCTTCTTTGTTGCATACGTACTATCGGGCAATTCGTTATCGTTTGGAAGCTTCTTCTTCAATATTTTCAGTAGCTTCTCAAATCCTTTGTCAGGCACAACATTCTATGCCTTTCAGTGCAGCAATTTCAGTACGGTACCGAGCTTTGTGTTGCCATCTTCGCAATTGGGGTACAACCCTTTTTTGTAATCCTCTAACATGCGATCGAACTTCAGCTTCTCCTTTTGACTTCCGCACTATGCCCTTGCATCGATAATGACCTGGCGGAGATCATCATCATCGGGCACATCGTCTGGTTCGTCTTGATCTTCAGCAGCTTCCCCCATTGCAGCATCACTGTATTTAGGGGGCACATAGCTGTCATCGTCCTCTTCTTCTTTGTTGTCTTCCATCATAACCCCTATTTCTCCGTGCTTCGTCCAAACATTATAGTGTGGCATGAAACCCTTATAAAGCAGGTGGGTGTGAAGGATTTCCCGGTTAGAGTAAGACTTCATATTCCCACAATTAGGGCAAGGACAACACATAAAATGATTCTGCTTGTTTGCCTCAGCCACTTCGAGAAAATTATGCAGGCCCTTAATGTACTTGAAGGTGAGACTGTCATCGTACATCCATTGCCGGTTCATCTGCATGCATTATATATAATTATGTGTGTCAAAAAGCATTACAGATTCACATGGATAGATAAGTGACCAAATTAATAGAAGTTCATCATCACATTAAAACCAAAGTACATACATAGTTCTCATTGAACAACATATAGCTCTCCAGAGCATCTAGTTAAACCATACATTGAAACTATGTAAAACCTTTCAATGCAACAACAAATGCGATCATAATCACAACCAAGGTAACAATTGATCCAACGACATAATGATACCAAGCCTCGGAACGAATGGCATATGTTCTAATCTTTCTAATCTTCAACCGCATTGCATCCATCTTGATCTTGTGATCATCGACGACGTCCGCAACATGCAACTCCAATATCATCTTCTCCTCCTCATTTTTTTATTTTTTCCTTCAAGTAATTGTTTTCTTCCTCAACTAAATTTAACCTGTCGACAATAGGGTCGGTTGGAATTTCCGGTTCAACTACCTCCTAGATAAAAAAAACTATGTCACGTTGGTCGGCATAATTCTCATAAATAATAAATGAACAAAATAGTTATAAAAGATAATATATAACACATCCGAATCATAGCCAGGACGAGGGCCGACGGGGGCGGATACCAAAACCATCGCACTATATAATAACAAGCAATAACAAAAGTAAGAAAATTAGACAAGTACCTATCTAAAGCAAGAATTTTTTCCTTTCAGAAAGAAGATAAGAACAAGAGGCTCACCACGATGGTGCCGGCGACGAGATCGGCGCGGGCGATCGACGGCGGTGAAGACGGAGACGGGATGTGACAGACTGCAAAACCTAGACAAATCTCAGGGAAAATGGAGCTTGGAGGTCGAGCTTCAAGAGGAGAAAGCTTAACTAGTGTGGCTCGGGCATTTCATTAAACACCTCATGTGCATAGGAGGTGAGTTAGAGCACTACAAAGCTCTCCCCTCGTTGGCCAGAAAAAACATAGCACTGTGGAGTGCTCTGCCGCGGCAATGGGATATATATAGCCACCTCATTGGTCCTGGTTCGTGGCTGGAACCAGGACTAAAGGCACCCCTTCTGTCCTGGTTCTAATCACGAACTAGGACCAATGGCTGTGGGCCAGGAGCGAGGACCATTGGTCCCAATTCGTGCCTAGAACTGGGACAAATGGGTCCACACGAACCAGGACAAATGCATCCCGAGGCCCGGCCGGGCCCCTAGGCACATGAACCGGGACGTATGCCCCCCGTGGGTCCCGGTTCGTGACTGAACCGGGACTAATGGGCTGGCTAGGCCCCAACCAAAGCACTGTTTTCTACTAGTGCAAGTCCGAGGCGAGGCGGAGGATGCCGGTGCTGGCGTTTAGCGTGTAACGCAGATGGCGGCCGGCATCGTCTAGTTAGCTAAGAGTAAGTTAGTACTTGTACACTACTAGAGTATAAACGGGAGTAGATAGTTAACTTGGCTATGATGGTTGTCAACGTGGAAGTTCAGTACTCTATATTTGGATCAGACCTGTTACTTTGCTCTGAATGTTGAACTTTCCGTTTGAACGTATGGAATGGGCTGTTATTTTTTAAATGGGTTGTATTTGTCCGCCATGGGTTTAGAGGCTGACTTGTGGGCCTACCAGGTTGACGCATACACAATCAGGAGATGATTGTACGTGGAGAGGATGACAGCTGGGACCCACCAAGGTCATAGCAGTACGCAAGCAAGTGCCTCCTTATTTCAAGCCAATAAAAAATGGCTCCTCCTAATGGATTTCTGACATCTGGGTCCCATGCAATTGTCAACGTAGTCAATAAACGAGAGAATTGCACAATGAGCGACTGACACCAGGGACCCAGCAGCTCGCTCAGTTATTTTTGTTTTGTATTAATTTGGTAAATGCCACTCCAAATCTGGTGATACCGAGAAATGCCACTGCAATTTCGAAACTTTGAAAAATGCCATTTCATGCCATTTCCAGTGGCATTTTTCGAAGTCTGGAGTGGCGTTTTCAAAGTTTGCAAAAAATGCAGTGGCGTTTTTCAAAGTTTGCAAAAATTGCAGTGGCATTTTTCAAAGTTTGGAAATTGAAGTGGCATTTTAATGATTTGCCATAATTGGAGTGGCATTTATCTAATTTTTTTGAGACTGAAGCAGGGTGTCAACTGGGTTGTGCGGGGCACTCTGGCTTGTCTAGACAGCCTTTTCTTCTATGTTTACTACAGACCATTCCAGTAGTTTTTTTTCTTTCTTTCTAAAAATGGCTAGCCCAGTTTTTTTGTGATTTGTCAAGTAAGTCGCTTTGTCAGGCCTGTTTGGCTGCAAATCTTTCAAGACAAGGAGAGCTTCATTCGGCTGGCCGAGAAAATGGCCTATCGGCAATGAGAAATGGGCCGTACATTTTTAAAACACATCAAACCGGCAATTAGTTTCAAATTTCTTTTTTTTCATTTTGAGATTTTAAATTGCATTGATTTTTATGCATGGACAATTTGTTGGATTTTATATTGATATACATTTATTTCTAAAATCAGTTTGAATGTGACTCGAAATTTCGGGATTAAAAACAGTTCGGACCACACCGAAATATGAAAAATTTCGTATAATTTTTTAACCGTGGCCACAATATGGGTTGTAATGCTAACAAAAAGAATACGGGCTCCAGAAAAACCTTAAGAATTAGCAAATGGGCTGTAAATTATTAGAAATAATGGCAGATGGGTTGTATGCTGTTTTCCATAGATTTGAGGCTTTCCTAAAAAAGGATGACGCACAAGCAGTGACTATTGGATGTCCATCCAACGGCCGTCGTGTTTCTTCAATCTCTACTCTTCCTGCTCCAGCCGCTCAAACAAGCATCGACGGGATTGCCTGCTCCGTCCTCACCACCCACCGTACTCCCATCGCTGGCCTAGCCATCCCCCTACTTACCCATACCTGCTGTTATTCTCCGGCGACGGCAAACGAACTAGTAAACCCTCGTACTCCCCTCCGCGTGGGAAACAACTGCCGAGTCTTCCCTGGCTCCATGTCGTTCCCTTCTCCTCGCCATCATCTGATACGTCTCCAACGTATCTATATTTTTTGATTGTTCCATGCTATTATATTATCCATCTAGGATGTTTATATGCATTTATATGCTATTTTATATGATTTTTGGGACTAACCTATTAACCTAGAGGCCAGTGCCAGTTTCTGTTTTTCCTTGTTTTTGAGTATCGCAGAAAAGGAAAACCAAACGGAGTCCAATTGACCTGAAAATTCACGAAGATTATTTTTGGACCAGAAGAAGCCCACGGAGTACCGGAGATGGGCCAGAAGAGTCCCGAGGCACCCACGACGATGGGGGCGCGCCCTACCTCCCTAGGCGTGCCCCCTACCTCGTGGCCGCCTCAGGGACTCTCCTAACTTGTTCCCGACTCCAACACGTCTTATATATACCCAAACCTCTAGAAAGAAACCTAGATTGGGAGTTCCGCTGCCGCAAGCCTCTGTAGCCACAGAAAACCAATCTAGACCCGTTCCGGCACCCTGCCGGAGGGAGGGGGAATCCCTCTCCATTGGCCATCTTCATCATCCCGGCGCTCTCCATGATGAGGAGGGAGTAGTTCACCCTCGGGGCTGAGGGTATGTACCAGTAGCTATGTGTTTGATCTCTCTCTCTCTCTCTCTCTCTCTCGTGTTCTTGATTCGGTACGATCTTGATGTATCGCGAGCTTTGCTATTATAGTTGGATCTTATGATGTTTCTCCCCCTCTACTCTCTTGTAATGGATTGAGTTTTCCCTTTGAAGTTATCTTATCGGATTGAGTCTTTAAGGATTTGAGAATACTTGATGTATGTATTGCATGTGCTTATCTGTGGTGACAATGGGATATTCACGTGATCCACCTGATGTATGTTTTGGTGATCAACTTGTGAGTTCCGTGACCTTGTGAACTTATGCATAGGGGTTGGCACATGGTTTCATCTTGACTCTCCGATAGAAACTTTGGGGCACTCTTTGAAGTTCTTTGTGTTGGTTGAATAGATGAATCTGAGATTGTGTGATGCATATCATATAATCATACCCACGGATACTTGAGGTGACATTGGAGTATCCAGGTGACATTAGGGTTTTGGTTGATTTGTGTCTTAAGGTTTTATTCTAGTACGAATGCTAGCATAGATAGAACGGAAAGAGTAGCTTCATGTTATTTTACTACAGACTCTTGAATAGATCGATCAGAAAAGATAACTTTGAGGTGGTTTCGTACCCGACAATAATCTCTTCGTTTGTTCTCCGCTATTAGTGACTTTGGAGTGACTCTTTCTTGCATGTTGAGGGATTTTTATATGATCCAATTATGTTATTATTGTTGAGAGAACTTGCACTAGTGAAAGTATGAACCCTAGGCCTTGTTTCAACGCATTGCAATACCGCTTTCGCTCACTTTTATCATTAGTTACCTTGCTGTTTTTATATTTTCATATCACAAAAACCTATATCTACCATCCATATTGCACTTGTATCACCATCTCTCCGCCGAACTAGTGCACCTATACAATTTACCATTGTATTGGTTGTGTTGGGGACACAAGAGACTCTTTGCTATTTGGTTGCAGGGTTGTTTGAGAGTGACCATCTTCATCCTACGCCTCGCACGGATTGATAAACCTTAGGTCATCCACTTGAGGGAAAATTTCTACTGTCCTACAAACCTCTGCACTTGGAGGCCCAACAATGTCTACAAGAAGAAGGTTGTGTAGTAGACATCATCGTCCACCACCCTGGTGCTCTCGGCGCGGCGTGGTCAATGTGGTCAACGACCGACATGCATCTAAATTGGACTGCACGTGGAGAGGCTTACAGCTGGGTCCATGGCCGCACGCAAGGAAATGCCTCCTTATTATGCACAAAATAATGATTCCTCCATCTGACATCTGGGACCCACCGAAAAGGACCTATGTATTTCGCGAAAAAAAACATTCCCACCGCTGACAGATTGGACCCACCAGCTATATCTTCACACGCAAGGAAGTGCCTCCTTATTACGCACAAAAAAAATGAATACTCCCCTGCTAGCTGGGACCCAGTATAATGGGAGGCTGACTTGTGGGCCTAGTAAGTTGACGAGGATGGAGGGCTTTGTCAACTTAGTCAATATGAGCGATTCTAGCTCCAGTGACCATACGATGTCCTTCCAATGATCGTAGTGCTTCTTCAACCTTTGGTCTTCTTGCTCCAGCCGCCCAAAGCAGCCCCGGTCATGCCGCCTGCTCCTGCCTCCCGTGGCCGGCTGTGCTGCAGCGGAGGCCTCACAGGCCCCCTACTACTCCCACCGCTGGCCAAGCCCTACGCTGACGGCAGCCGAACCAGTGAACCCTCGTACTCCTCTCCGCATGGGCATCCACTGCCGTGTCATCCCCGGCTCTGCGTCGTCCCCTTCCTAGGCCTCGCCGTCGTCCACCGCCTTGGTGCTCTCGGCGCGGAGTGGTCAATGTGGTCAACAAACGACTTCCATCGGAAGAGTACTGTACGTGGAGAGGCTGACAGCTGGGTCCATGGCTGCAGCAGGGAAGTGCCTCCTTATTACGCGCAAAATAATTATTCCTCCGCCTGACAGCAGGGACCCACCGGACGGGCCACCGTATTTCACAAAAAACGTTTCCCATTGACTGTTGGGACCCACCAGCTACATCTTCGCACGCAAGGAAGTGCCTGACAGTCGGGACCCACCTGGTCTAAGTGTACGTAGCATTATCATTCTGGTCGCAGACGTGTACGTACATACTGGTCGATGTAGAGGCGTGCACGTGTCGCAGTAAAGGCGTGCACGTGTCGTAGTAGAGGCACACACGTAGCATGTGCACGTATGTATAGCGGCCAGGGTGCAAGAAAGAAAATACGGCCATGTACGTACATACGGGCGGGGTCTCGAACGCCTACTCGCGCATACGTACGGCTAGGGCTCGTGTACAAGGCTGGGTCGGAACGAAGAAACTGCGTCAGCATCGTGTTCATGGGGAGGCAACGGAAAGCGTCATGTTCATCGCGAGGCAACGAAACACGTGTTGTTCATCGGGAGCCAACCAGGTTGGATGGATCAGGCGATGGAAACGTGGCCTGGCATACCGCAGAACGGAGGAAATGGCCTTGTGTTCGACCGGCCATGGTCGAAATGGGATCCGGTTCATCGGGAGGGGTCTGGCATACCGCAAAACAGAGGAAACGGACCTCCTACAGTGGAAATGGGGTCCTGTTGATCGTGAGGGGTGTGGCATACCGCAAAACGGAGGAAACAGACTTGTGTTGTGATGTCTACTACACAACCTTCTTCTTGTAGACGTTGTTGGGCCTCCAAGTGCAGAGGTTTGTAGGACAGTAGCAAATTTCCCTCAAGTGGATCACCTAAGGTTTATCAATCCGTAGGAGGCATAGGATGAAGATGGTCTCTCTCAAGCAACCCTGCAACCAAATAACAAAGAGTCTCTTGTGTCCCCAACACACCCAATACAATGGTAAATTGTACAGGTGCACTAGTTCGGCGAAGAGATGGTGATACAAGTGGTATATGGATGGTAGATAAAGGTATTTGTAATCTAAAATTATAAAAACAGCAAGGTAACTAATGATAAAAGTGAGCGTAAACGGTATTGCAATGTGTGGAAATAAGGCCTAGGGTTCATACTTTCGCTAGTCCAAGTTCCCTCAACAATACTAACATAATTGGATCACATAACTATCCCTCAACATGCAACAAAGAGTCACTCCAAAGTCACTAATAGGGGAAAACAAACGAAGAGATTATGGTAGGGTATGAAACCACCTCAAAGTTATTCTTTCCAATCAATCCGTTGGGCTATTCCTATAAGTGTCACAAACAACCCTAGAGTTCGTACTAGAATAACACCTTAACACACAAATCAACCAAAACCCTAATGTCACCTAGATACTCCAATGTCACCTCAAGTATCCGTGGGTATGATTATACGATATGCATCACACAATCTCAGATTCATCTATTCAACCAACACAAAGGACCTCAAAGAGTGCCCAAAGTTCCTACCGGAGAATCACGACGAAAATGTGTGCCAACCCCTATGCATAGGTTTCCAATGTCACGAAACCCGCAAGTTGATCACCAAGACATACATCAAGTGTTCTCAAATCTTTAAAGACTCAATCCGATAAGATTACTTCAAAGGGGAAACTCAATTCATTACAAGAGAGAAGAGGGGGAGGAGAAACATAGGATCCAACTATAATAACAAAGCTCGCGATACATCAAGATCGTGCCAAATCAAGAACACGAGAGAGAGAGAGATCACACACATAGCTACTGGTACATACCCTCAGCCCCGAGGGTGAACTACTCCCTCCTCGTCGTGGAGAGCGCTGGGATGATGAATATGGCCACCGGGGAAGGATTGCCCCCTCCGGCAGTGTGCCGGAACGGGTCTAGATTGGGTTTTGGTGGCTACAAAGGCTTCTGGTGGTGGAACTACCGATCTAATCTCCGTTCTGGAAGTTTGAGGGTACGACGATATATATGGGTGCAGGAAGTACGTCGGAGGAGCCACGGGGGCCCCACGAGGCAGGGGGGCGTGCCCCCCACCCTCGTGGGCAGCTCCCGTATCTTCTGACGTGAGGTCCAAGTCCATCAGGTGTGTTTCCTTCCAAAAATAACTTCTCCAGTTGATTTCGTTCCGTTTCGACTTCGTCTGATATTACTTTTCTTCAAAACACTGAAATAGGCATAAAACAACAAATCTAGGCTGGGCCTCCGGTTAATAGGTTAGTCCCAAAAATAATATAAAAGTGGATAATAAAGCCCAATATTGCCAAAAACAGTAGATAATATAGCATGGAGCAATCAAAAATTATAGATACATTGGAGACGTATCAAGCATCCCCAAGCTTAATTCCTGCTCGTCCTCGAGTAGGTAAATGATAAAAAAGATAATTTTTGATGTGGAATGCTAGTTGGCATAATTTCAATGTAATTCTTTTTACTTTATATATGAATATTCAGATCCAAAAGATTCAAGAAAAAAGTTCATATTGACATAAAAATAATAATACTTCAAACATGCTAACTAAGCAATTATGTCTTCTCAAAATAACATGGCCAAAGAAAGTTCATCCCTACAAAATCATATAGTTTAGTCATGCTCCATTATCGTCACACAAGAATTCTCTCATCATGCACAACCCTGATGACAAGCCAAGCAATTGTTTCATACTTTAGTAATCTCAAACTCATAAACTTTCACGCAATACATGAGCGCGAGCCATGGATATAGCACTATGGGTGGAATAGAATATGATGATGGGGGTTATGTGGAGAAGACAAAAAAGGAGAAGGTCTCACATCAACGAGGCTAATCAATGGGCTATGGAGATGCCCATCGATTGATGTTAATGCGAGGAGTAGGGATTGCCATGCAACGGATGCACTAGAGCTATAAATGTATGAAAGCTCAACAAAAGAAACTAGTGGGTGTGCATCCAACTTGCTTGCTCACGAAGATCTAGGGCATTTGAGGAGGCCCATTGTTGGAATATACAAGCCAAGTTCTATAATGAAAAATTCCCACTAGTATATGAAGGTGACAGAACAAGAGACTCTCTATCATAAAGATCATGGTGCTACCTTGAAGCGCAAGTGTGGAAAAAGGATAGTAGCATTGTCCCTCTTTTTTTGGCCTTTCTTTTTTATTTGTCCTTTCCTTTTTTTATTTGGCCTCTCTTTGTTTGGCCTTTCTCTTTTTTGGGACAATGCTCTATTGAATGATGATCATCACACTTCTATTTATTTACAGCTCAATGATTACAACTCGATACTAGAACAAAGTATGACTCTATATGAATGCCTCCGGTGGTGTACCGGGATATGCAATGAATCAAGAGTGACATGTATGAAAGAATTATGAACGGTGGCTTGGCCACAAATACTATGTCAACTACATGATCATGCTAAGCAACATGACAATGATGAATGTGTCATGATGAACGGAATGATTGAAAGTTGCATGGCAATATATCTCGGAATGGCTATGGAAATGCCATAATAGGTAGGTATGGTGGCTGTTTTGAGGAAGATATAAGGAGGTTTATGTGTGACAGAGCGTATCATATCACGGGGTTTGGATGCACCGGCGAAGTTTGCGCCAACTCTCAATGTGAGAAAGGGCAATGCATGGTACCGAAGAGGCTAGCAAGGATGGACGGGTGAGAGTGCGTATAATCCATGGACTCAACATTAGTCATAAAGAACTCATATACTTATTGCAAAAATCTACAAGTCATCAAAAACCTCGGCACTACGTGCATGCTCCTAGGGGGATATATTGGTAGGAAAAGACCATCGCTCGTCCCCGACCGCCACTCATAAGGAGGACAATCAAATAACACCTCATGTTTCAAATTTGTTACACAACGTTTACCATACGTGCATGCTATGGGACTTGCAAACTTCAACACAAGCATTTCTCAATTTCACAACTACTCAACTAGCACGACTTTGATATCATTACCTCCATATCTCAAAACAATCATCAAGTATCAAACTTCTCTTAGTATTCAACACACTCATAAGAGAATTTTATTATTCTTGAATACCTATCATATTAGGATTTTAAGAAAATTACCACGCTATTTAAGACTCTCAAAATAATCTAAGTGAAGCATGAGAGTTCATCTATTTCTTCAAAATAAAACTACTACCATGCTCTAAAAGATATAAGTGAAGCACTAGAGCAAATGACAAACTACTCCGAAAGATTTAAGTGAAGATCAATGAGTAGTCGAATAATAATGCAACTATGTGAAGACTCTCTAACATTCAAGAATTTCAGACCTTGGTATTTTATTCAAACAGCAAGCAAAACTAAATAAAATAAAATGACGCTCCAAGCAAAACACATATCATGTGGTGAATAAAAATATAGCTCCAAGTAAAGTTACCGATGAACGAAGACGAAAGAGGGGATGCCTTCCGGGGCATCCCCAAGCTTAGGCTCTTGGCTATCCTTGAATATTACCTTGGGGTGCCTTGGGCATCCCCAAGCTTAGGCTCTTACCACTCCTTATTCCATAGTCCATCGAATCCTTACCCAAAACTTGAAAACTTCACAACACAAACCTTAACAGAAAACTCGTAAGCTCCGTTAGTATAAGAAAATAAAACCACTTCAAGGTACTGTAATGAACTGATTCTTTATTTATATTGGTGTTAAACCTACTTTATTCCAACTTCTCTATGGTTTATAAACTATTTTACTAGCCATAGATTCATCAAAATAAGCAAACAACACACGAAAAGCAGAATCTGTAAAAAACAGAACAGTCTGTAGTAATCTGGATCAAACGTATACTTCTGGAACTCATAAAATTCTAAAATAAATTTCTGGACCTCATGAATTTATCTATTAATCATCTGAAAAAAGAATCAACTAAATAGAACTCTCCAATAAAAAATGGCAGCAATTCTTGTGAGCGCTAAAGTTTCTGTTTTTTACAGCATGATCAACAAGACTTTCCCCAAGTCTTCCCAAAGGTTCTACTTGGCACAAACACTAATTAAAATCATAAAACCACATCTAAACATAGGCTAGATGAATTATTTATTACTAAACAGGAACAAAAAGTAAGGAATAAAAATAAAGTTGGGTTGCCTCCCAACAAGCGCTATCGTTTAACGCCCCTAGCTAGGCATGACAATTTCAATGATGCTCACATAAAAGATAAGAATTGAAATATAAAGAGAGCATCATGAAGAATATGACTAGCACATTTAAGTCTAACCCACTTCCTATGCATAGGGATTTTGTGAGCAAACAACTTATGAGAACAATAATCAACTAGCATAGGAGGGCAAAACAAGCATAACCTTGAAACTTTAAGCACATAGAGAGGAAACTTGATATTATTGCAATTCCTACAAGCATATATTCCCCCCTCATAATAATTTTCAGTAGCATCATAAATGAATTCAACAATATAACCAGCACCTAAAGCATTCTTTTCATGATCTACAAGCATAGAAAATTTACTACTCTCCACATAAGCAAATTTCTTCTCATGAATAGTAGTGGGAGCAAACTCAACAAAATAACTATCATGTGATTGAAAATTAAGATCAAGATGACAAGTTTCATGGTTATCATTATTCTTTAAAGCATACATGTCATCACAATAATAATCATAGATAGGAGGCATGCTTTCATCATAATAAATTTGCTCATCAAAACTTGGGGGACAAAAAATATCATCTTCATCAAACATAGATTCCCCAAGCTTGTGGCTTTGCATATCATTAGCATCATGGATATTCAAGGAATTCATACTAACAACATTGCAATCATGCTCATCATTCAAATATTTAGTGCCAACCATTTTATAGATTTCTTCTTCTAGCACTTGAGCACAATTATCCTTTCCATCATACTCACGGAAGATATTAAAAAGGTGAAGCGTATGAGACAAACTCAATTCCATTTTTTTGTAATTTTCTTTTATAAACTAAACTAGTGATAAAACAAGAAACTAAAAGACTCTATTGCAAGATCTAAAGATATACCTTCAAGCGCTAACCTCCCCGGCAATGGCGCCAGAAAAGAGCTTGATGTCTCCTACACAACCTTCTTCTTGTAGACGTTGTTGGGCCTCCAAGTGCAGAGGTCTGTAGGACAGTAGCAAATTTCCCTCAAGTGGATGACCTAAGGTTTATCAATCCGTAGGAGGCGTAGGATGAAGATGGTCTCTCTCAAGCAACCCTGCAACCAAATAACAAAGAGTCTCTTGTGTCCCCAACACACCCAATACAATGGTAAATTGTATAGGTGCACTAGTTCGGCGAAGAGATGGTGATACAAGTGGTATATGGATGGTAGATAAAGGTATTTGTAATCTGAAATTATAAAAACAGCAAGGTAACTAATGATAAAAGTGAGCGTAAATGGTATTGCAATGTGTGGAAATAAGGCCTAGGGTTCATACTTTCGCTAGTGCAAGTTCCCTCAACAATACTAACATAACTGGATCACATAACTATCCCTCAACATGCAACAAAGAGTCACTCCAAAGTCACTAATAGCGGAGAACAAACGAAGAGATTATGGTAGGGTACGAAACCACCTCAAAGTTATTCTTTCCAATCAATACGTTGGGCTATTCCTATAATTGTCACAAACAGCCCTAGAGTTCGTACTAGAATAACACCTTAAGACACAAATCAACCAAAACCCTAATGTCACCTAGATACTCCAATGTCACCTCAAGTATCCATGGGTATGATTATACGATATGCATCACACAATCTCAGATTCATCTATTCAACCAACACAAAGGACCTCAAAGAGTGCCCAAAGTTCCTACCGGAGAATCACGACGAAAATGTGTGCCAACCCCTATGCATAGGTTCCCAATGTCACAAAACCCGCAAGTTGATCACCAAGACATACATCAAGTGTTCTCAAATCTTTAAAGACTCAATCCGATAAGATTACTTCAAAGGAGAAACTCAATTCATTACAAGAGAGAAGAGGGGTAGGAGAAACATAGGATCCAACTATGATAGCAAAGCTCGCCATACATCAAGATCGTGCCAAATCAAGAACACGAGAGAGAGAGAGAGAGATCAAACACATAGCTACTGGTACATACCCTCATCCCCGAGGGTGAACTACTCCCTCCTCGTCATGGAGAGCGCTGGGATGATGAAGATGGCCAGCGAGGAAGGATTGCCCCCTCCGGCAGGGTGACGGAACGGGTCTAGATTGGTTTTTGGTGGCTATGGAGGCTTCTGGCGGCGGAACTCCCGATCTAATCTCCATTATAGAAGTTTTAGGGTACGACGATATATATGGGTGCAGGAAGTACGTCGGAGGAGCCACGGGGGCCCCACGAGGCAGGGGGCGCGCCCTAGGGGGGTGGGCGCACCCCCACCCTCATGGGCAGCTCCCGTATCTTCTGATGTGAGGTCCAACTCCATCAGGTGTGTTTCCTTCCAAAAATAACTTCTCCAGTTGATTTCATTCTGTTTTGACTCCGTCTGATATTCCTTTTCTTCAAAACACTGAAATAGGCATAAAACAACAAATCTGGGCTGGGCCTCCGGTTTATAGGTTAGTCCCAAAATAATATAAAAGTGGATAATAAAGCCCAATATTGCCCAAAACAGTAGATAATATATCATGGAGCAATCAAAAATTATAGATACATTGGAGATGTATCATGTTGGAGCGCTACGGTCGAAATGGGGGTCCTGTTCATCGGTAGGGGTGTGGCGTACCGCAAAACGGGACTCCACGGGATACTGCTCATCTCCACCGTAGACTGCCTCCACGAGCTACTGTTCATCCACCATCGACCTCCTCCAGCGTCCACCTGCGACTGTTCATCCATGGGCTCCTGTTCATCCCCCCTACATCGGCTACTGTTCAATCAGCCCTCTCCACGGGGTATTGTTCAACCACCCCTCCACGGGCTACTGTTCATCCAGCCCTCCACCGGCTACTCACTACTAGGGAAAACCTTATACACAGAATCTTAGCAGCAGCGCGGTTTAAAAACAAACGCTACTGCTAATTAGCAGTAGCGAGCTTGAGAAAACCGCGCTACTAATAACCTGATAGTAGTAGCGTGGGTTTTTATCCCTCGCTACTACTAAGTTATTTCCATCGTGCCTCCCAGGACCAGCCGTAGTAGTAGCGCGGGTTGTAAAACCTACGCTACTACTACGTGGATAGCCATAGCGCAGGTCAGACACCCGCGCTACTACTAGTCTCCCACACCACCCACCACCGCCGGATACACTCCCACCCGCAACCGTCCCACACCACTCAACCCATGTCTGTCTAAAAAAAATCCACCAACGCCCGATCCAGATCCCCTCCGCCTCCATCCCCCGCTGCGTGCGCCACGCCGGCGGCCGCGTGGCCGCCGCTCCACGTTTCGTGCCGCTGCCCTCCCCTCCCCCTAGTCCAGTGAGCTCGCCGATGAATCTCGTATCCATCATATCACCGTCGCTGGCCGCATCCTGTCCCAGCCCACCTGCCCGCCGATGGCCTTCTCCTCGTTCCCATGGCCGTTCCACCGCCGAGCCGGTGGCAGCGGCATCGGTGGAACCGGCCCAAGCAAACCCTCCGCCGCGAAGGGGAAGGAAGAGGACGCGGAGGAGCTCGGCGTCACGCCGCAGCTCCTTGACTTCCTCCGGACACTCTCCCCGACGCCTTCAAGTCCTTCCCCTCCAGCTCCACCAAGGCACCCCCTCCTTCCTCCCTTCTCGATTCCGCTCCCCTGCTAGTTCCCTCTCGATTACTGGCGGTGCTATGCTTTGTCGTAGGAGGATCCACGGAGTCGGCGACCGAGCTCTCGGACTGGTAGCAGCGGCATGCCGTCCTCGTGCTCGCCAGAGCCAAGGTAGGTCTCCCGCGGATCTCGTCCTCTGCTTCGCCCAAGACAGAGATGGCTCTCAGGTCTCAAACTATAATTTGTGATCCCTGCAGGAACTCGCTAAGGTCCGCTATGATCTGTGCCCACGCCACATGAAGGACAAGCAGTTCTGGACATACATCTTGTCGTAAGCTCTTGCCTTGTTAGCTTTCGCCCATGTGTGAGTGCATTGTTCTAGTCCAAGTGCTTAATTAGCTTCATGCTGGTCTTGATTTTGTGAATCGTCAGTTAGGAATTCTAGTCCATGGTGCTCCTTAATACCCAACAAACTATATTTGTACCTAAACATGATCATCCCAGTTGCGTGTGTACCATTGTGATGTTTTGTATATATAATAAACATCTAGCAAAAGGGATTGGCATCTAAAGATGAGAAATTATGTCAAATGTGAGTACCTGTTTTTGTAAAAGCTCAGCAAAAAGGGGACATCATCATGTAAAGCGTGGTCTCTGTTTGCTGAACAACTATCCATGAGGTGTAATATAAGTAAGGTGCTGGTCCTAATATAAGTAATAACAAACCATGGCTAGTGATAATTCCTCTGTTGTTCGATCCTTTATATATGCAAAAGAATACACACATGTCTGTTCCAGATATGGCCAAAGTTGTAAACACTAGATAATCCATCAAGTGGGCTTTTGATGCCATCCTGCAGCACGCGTTGTTGGGTTTGACTCTAGCCAATTTCATTTTCAGGTAGGTTGGTGGGTGGGATATGCTAATGACACCGATACCTCAATCCGGAGGATTGTGCGGATAAACCCTGGTGTCGGGAGATACGTCGCCAAGAGCTACAACCCAAGGTCCGGTTTCTCCGTTCTCTTAAGTTCGGTTGATGCAAAATTGAACATGCAATTTTTTAGCCTAATCACATGTGAGGAGCAGTGAATTCTATAGTCCATTAGCTACGATTGATCGGCAACTGCATAAGCTTCTATTTCTACTTCTGAATTTTGAATGATTGTATGAGCAAATGAGTGCTACAAATGTACAGTTTTGTTGGTTTAGGCAAACACCTCACAGTACTCAAAAGTACAGTTTTGAAGAAACCATAGTATTCTGATTGAGCTAGTAAGATTTAGTTTATGTAAGTTTAGTAGATGAACTAGTAGGATTCTTCTGCTGAACTGCTACTAGTAGGACGGCTTGCGATTAGATTAGTCTAGTCTATGCAGCAGGTGCACGCTCTGAGCTCACTCGCAAGGTGTTTGCAACAATGCCTCCAGGAATGTTGAAATGTCAATTTGTTCAATCAATGTAGAATTCTGTGTTCCACATGATACAAAGGAGCCTATGGACCTTAAACTTTGCTCATTAAATTGAAAAGAAAACATTGTACTATTCGTACACAAACAAAACATCTATGGGTGGGGATGTTGGCATTGCGCGATTAAATTGAAAAAGAAAATGCTCTGATCAGATTAGCATATACGGTGTGCTTCATGCATCCAAGAGACCAAGATGTCTTCTCTTCTCTATGGAGAGAAGCTGATTTGCATTGACGGCTAATGATGATTCTTTGTGTTCCATAGTTTAAAAGGGAACCATTTTGCACTGGATAACCAAGTATTCTGCCAGGGTTAAATTTAATTAAGAATGTTGTTCCTTTGTTATATGGAAGAAGACTTCATGGTTAGCATTATTTATTATAACACATTCATATAAGATTTTCTTGCCACTGTAAGTAGGAAGTTAATTTTTTTGGTCTGTTTAGTTCTGCGGGGATTTTGGTCTGTTTTTCTAATAGTATATATGATCATTCAGTCACAGTTCCAGTATTTTAGAACTAAAGCTCCCCCTAATTAAAATGCAGAAATGTGTTTTCTTTCATTATGTTTCAGTCACTGTCTTAGAAACACTAGAAAATATCTCTTGACAAACTTCTTCATGGAACTAATATTTTTATGCTAATGACAAATTATTTATAATCTTTAACCTCGAATCTTTATAGGATTTTGGTTACTACCATATCTGCTCTTGCAGGTCTACTAGAGTATCCACTTTTGAGGTTGATTTTCAAAATGTGTATATCTAATATTTCTTACTGCAGCTTTAAGCTTCACTGTCATCTAACTTTGTCTAGTTAATATACTTACTCGGCAACATGGAAAGTTTCCACATTTGTTCTAGCTGTCTCTATGGGTAAGCGACTTAGCATACATGTTGTAATAAGGTTTCACATTTGCTTCTCTGACAATGTCTGTTTTTATTCATAGGTAGAAGATAGCGATAGAGTGCTGCTGGATAATGAGATGTTGAAGCGGCAGACTGAATCCATGACACCGAAGTGCAATTGCGGCAGATTATCTCTATCTTTTCTTTTCATTGTTCTTATTATTGAGTGAGAACAGAATGAGGAACTGTGTGATAGTACATACAACAACTGTAGTAAAAAGAAACTTATGTTTGCAATTGTTAATGACATAGATACTTGCATGTTCTTTGAAGTGGTCATTTGTGAGTTGCAATGCATAATGAGGTTTTTTGGCTGATTTATTTCCTTCGGTTTCCGGTTAACCATGAAATAGGAGCCCAACAGTGCTCACTATTGTTGTGTTTACTGGGAAATGTATGCATAAAATGGAATTGGTGGATTTTAATTTTTTAATTATAAATTAGTTAGTAGTGGCATGGGAAAAGACTGCGCGCTACTAGTATTTAGGATACTAGTAGCGTTGGTAGTATGGACACGCTGCTACTATTTTGTTAGTAGTGGCGCGGGTACTAAATAGCAGTAGCGTGGGTGGCACACGCTACTACTAACTTTGTTAGTAGTAGCGCGGCTTCAACCCACGCTATTACTAACTATTAGCTGTAGCGCCTTATTGGTAGTGCGGGTACCTGCGCTGCTGATAGGCCTAAAACCCACGCTGTTGCTAGGCTTTTCCCTAGTAGTGACTGTTCAACCAGCCCTCCATCGGCTACTATTCAACCAGCCCTCCACGAGGTCCTATTCATCTAGCCCTCCACGGGGTCATGTTCATCCACCTTCTTGATCGATCGGGGTCCTGTTCATCCAGCGGCAATGGCCTCTACTACCACGGGGTCCTGTTCATCCAACCCCACACCTGGAACTGTTCATCCAAACCCCCTCAACAACACTCACTGTTCATCAAGGGAAGGAGGCAGCAGTGTTCGATCGGCTTCAGTTAGCAGCAGTAGTGAAGGAATCACTCGGGTTCAGTTAACAGCAAGGAATTGATCGATCGCTTGGGTTCAATAACGCGTAGCCTGCAGTGCAATCGCTCAGGTTCAGTTAGAGCCCAACGCCTCGCTCGGGTTCAGTTAGTGAAAGCACAAGTGCTCCCTGGGTGATTTTGATAATTAATGACAACATATCTCTTGTTGGACTAATACTTTTACCTAGTATGTTTCAGACAAGTTCAACAAATTAAGTGGCATGGACTAAAGGATGTGGAACCCCTTCAAGATGCTAAGGACAAAGGATTGGCTCAAGCTTCAAGATCAAGACTCTACATTTTATATTTTAGTGATCCAAGATCACATTGAGTCCATAGGAAAAGCCAATACTATCAAGGAGGGATGAGGTGTTGCTTGATGAGGTTCTTGCTTCATACTGCTTAGTGATATGCTCCAAAACCCTCAACTACCTTCCCACATCCACATATGACCTAAACCAAAAGTCAAACTCGGCCCCACCGGTTCTTTATATCCGGCGCCACTGAGTTCAGACGTCATAGCCACTGCCACAAACCCTAGGAAAATCGGTTTCACCGATAGGGATATCGGTCTCACAGAGATGGGATTGTAATCTCTCTGTGTATGTCCATTACCAAAATCGGTCTCACCGAGTTTGAGCAATCGGTACTACCGAGATTACAATGCAAACTCCCTGGTTAGCTTAGTACCAAAATCGGTTCCACTGAGTTGTGTAATCGGTACCACCGAGTTTTCCTGACCAACTCTCTGGTTAGCTTGTTACCAAAATTGGTCCCACGGAGTTTGTGTAATCAGCCACACCGAGATTACGTTATGCCCTAACCCTAACCATATTGGTCCTACCGAGTTGCATCTCAGCCCCACCAAAAATCCTAACGGTCACTAGGTTTGCTGAATCGGTTTGACCGAGTTTCTCAATTAGGTCTCACCGAGATTGGTAAATTGTGTGCAACGGTTAGTTTTTGTGTGGAGGCTATATATAGCCCTCCACCCACTCTTCATTCTTGGAGAGAGCCATCAGAACATACCTACACTTCCAATACACATTTTCTGAGAGAGAACCACCTACTCATGTGTTGAGGCCAAGATATTCCATTCCCACCATATGAATCTTGATCTCTAGCCTTCCCCAAGTTGCTTTCCACTCAAATCTTCTTTCCACCAAATCCAAATCCCGTGGGAGAGAGTTGAGTGTTGGGGAGACTATCATTTGAAGCACAAGAGCAAGGAGTTCATCATCAACACACCATTTGTTACTTCTTGGAGAGTGGTGTCTCCTAGATTGGCTAGGTGAGGGAGTCCTGGATTAGGGGGTGTTCGGATAGCCGGACTATACCTTCGGCCGGACTCCTAGACTATGAAGATACAAGATTGAAGACTTCGTCCCGTGTCCGGAAGGGACTTTCCTTGGCGTGGAAGGCAAGCTTTGCGATACGGATATTTAGATCTCTTACCATTGTAACCGACTCTATGTAACCCTAACCCTATCCGGTGTCTATATAAATTGGAGGGTTTTAGTCCGTAGGACAACATACACATCAACAATCATACCATAGGCTAGCTTCTAGGGTTTAGCCTTTCTGATCTTGTGGTAGATCTACTCTTGTACTACCCATATCATCAATATTAATCAAGCAGGACGTAGGGTTTTACCTCCATTGAGAGGGCCCGAACCTGGGTAAAACTTCGTGTCCCTTGCCTCCTGTTACCATCCAGCCTAGACGCATAGTTCGGGACCCCCTACCCGAGATCCGCCGGTTTTGACACCGACATTGGTGCTTTCATTGAGAGTTCCTCTGTGTCGTCGCCGTCAGGCTCGATGGCTCCTACGATCATCGATAGCGATGCAGTCTAGGGTGAGAACTTCCTTCCCAGACAGATCTTCGTCTTTGGCGGCTTCGCACTGCGGGCCAATTCACTTGGCCACCTGGAGCAGATCAAAAGCTACGCCCCTGGCCATCAGGTCAGATTTGGAAGTTTAAACTACACGGCTGACATCCGCGGGGACTTGATCATCGACGGATTCGAGCCACTGCCGAGCGCGCCGCACTGTCTCGACGAGCATGATCTAGCTCTGCCGCCGAACAGTGCCCTGGAGGCCGCACTCGCATCGGCTCCGATCCTTAATTCGGAGCCAACTGCGCCGATCGAGGATGGGCGGTTGGACGCCGCCTCGGGGGCTGCGATCCCAATGGCGATTGAGCTGAACACCAGCCCCGCACTCCGCGAGACTCGTGACTCCAAGGAGTCGGACTCCTTTCTGGACTCCGAACCCTCCGCGCCCCGGCCAATCGAATCCTATTGGGCGTCGATCATGGAGTTTTCTGCTGCGGACATCTTTCAGCACTCGCCTTTTAGCGATATTCTGAAGTCACTGAAGTCTCTCTCTTTATCAGGAGGGCCCTGGCCAGACTGCGGCCAGCAGGGTTGGGATTCGGACAATGAAGAAATTCAAAGCCCACCCACCCCCCACTTTGTAGCCACTGTCGACGACTTAACCGACATGCTCAACTTCGACTCCGAAGACATCAACGATAGGGACGCCGATGAAGGAGATGATGAAGAACCAGCGCCTATTAGGCCCTGGAAAGCCACCTCGTCGTATGACATATACATGGTGGACACCCCAAAAGAGGGAGATGACGACGGAACAACGGAGGATGACCCCTCCAAGAAACTGCCTAAGCGCCGGCGTCAGTGGTGCCGCTCAAAAACCCGCCAAAACAAACACCGCGATTCCAGCACGAGAGATAATAATACTCCGGAAAGTGCCGAAGAAAACCCCCTCTAGCAAGATTTAGCACAGGAGGATGGAGAAATCAGCCCTCATGAGAGAGCGGCAGACAGAGAGGTCGAGTACGATAATTATATGCCTCCCTCCGAAGACGAGGCAAGCCTCGACGACGACAAATTCGTCGTGCCAGAGGATCTCGTCGAGCAAAAGCATTTTCAATGCAAGCTTATGGCCACGGCAAGAAGCCTCAAGAAAAAACAGCAACAGCTTAGAACTGATCAAGATTTGCTAGTCGACAGATGGACTGAAGTCCTTGCAGCCGAAGAGCATAAACTCGAACGCCCCTCCAAGAGCTACCCAAAGCGCAGGTTGCTACCCCAATTAGAGGAGGAAGCACTTGATGCGGCCGACCGGCCACCTCATGGCCGCGACAGAGAGGCCTCTCGGCCCTCCACTCAAGCCGCACCCCGTACCAAGGCACGGGAATATGTGCCGGACTTACGAGATATGTTGGAGGACAAGGCTAGACAAACAAGATCGATCTACGGATCGCGTGGGCGCCCCATGGCTCGAGACGGCATCCGTCACGCCGGCCACAAATTCGGCAGGGCCGAACACAGTAGACAAGGCTCACTGGAGCTACGTCATGATATAGCCCAGTACAGAGGCGCCGCACACCCACTCTGCTTCACAGACGAAATAATGGATCATCAAATCCCCGAGGGTTTCAAACCCGTAAACATCGAATCATATGATGGCACAACAGATCCTGCAGTATGGATTGAGGATTATCTCCTTCATATCCACATGGCCCGCGACGATGATTTCCACGCCATCAAATACCTCCCACTCAAGCTTAAAGGACCAGCCCGGTATTGGCTTAACAACTTGCCAACATGATCAATCACTTGTTGGGAGGACCTGGAAGCCGCATTCCTCGACAATTTCCAGGGCACTTATGTGCGACCCCCAGACGCCGATGACCTAAGTCACGTAATTCAGCATCCAGATGAATTGGCCAGGAAATTCTGGACACGGTTCCTAACAAAGAAAAATCAAATAGTCAACTATCCGGACGCTGAGGCCCTAGCAGCCTTCAAGCACAATATCCGTGACGGGTGGCTAGCCCGGCACCTTGGACAGGAAAAGCCGAAATCTATTGCAGCACTCACGACACTCATGACCCGCTTTTGCGCGGGAGAAGACAGCTGGCTTGCTCGTAGCAACAATATAACCAAGAACCCTGGTAATTTGGACACCAGGGACAGTAGTTGCAGGTCGCGTCGCAACAAGCAGAAGCACCGCATTAACGGCGACAATGCAGATGATACGGCAGTTAATGCCGGATTCAGAGGGTCTAAATACGGTCAGCGGAAAAAGCCATTCAAAAGGAATCCTAGGGGCCCATCCAGTTTGGACCGAATACTCGACCGCTTATGCCAGATACATGGCACCCCCGAAAAGCCGGCCAATCATACCAACAGGGATTGTTGGGTGTTCAAGCAGGCAGGCAAGTTAAACGCCGAAAACGAAGACAAGGGGCTGCATAGCAATGACGACGAGGAGCCCCGGCCGCCGAACAACAGTGGACAGAAGGGTTTTCCCCCACAAGTGCGGATGGTGAACATGATATACGCAACCCACATCCCCAAGAGGGAGCGGAGCGCGCGTTAAGGGACGTATACGCGATAGAGCCAGCCGCCCCAAAGTTCAACCCATGGTCCTCATGCCCGATCACCTTTGATCGAAGGGACCACCCCACTAGCACCCGTCATGGAGGATTCGCCGCATTGGTTCTAGACTCAATTATTGACGGATTTCATCTCACTAGAGTCCTTATGGACGGCGGCAGCAGCCTGAACCTGCTTTACCAGGATACAGTGCGGAAAATGGGCATAGATCCCTCGAGGATTAAGCCCACCAAAACGACCTTTAAAGGCGTAATACCAGGTGTAGAGGCCAACTGTATAGGCTCAGTCACACTTGAAGTGGTCTTCGGATCTCCGGATAATTTCCGAAGCGAGGAGTTAATATTCGACATAGTCTTGTTTCGCAGTGGCTATCACGCACTGCTCCGCATTCGCTAAGTTCAATGCGGTACCGCATTACACATACCTTAAGCTCAAGATGCCAGGCCCTCGAGGAGTAATTACGGTCAATGGAAACACCGAACGCTCCCTCCGAATGGAGGAGCACATGGCGGCCCTTGCGGCGGAAGTTCAAAGCAGCCTCTCCAGGCAGTTCTCCAGTCCGGCCACTAAACGACCGGACACCGTCAAACGCGCTCGGAGTACCTACAACAAGATCGCCTGGCACGATCCGAGCAGGCGTAGCAATGCGGCCCCAACCCCAACCCTCGCAAAAAGGCGATGCCAGTACTTCGCGTACATAACTACACTCTAGAGATACCATGGGCACAGGGGGAGGCGCACCATCACGGCACACCCAAAACACGGCTCCAACTGTACCAGGGGCTGCCGATTTTTTAATTTTCTCTTACTTTCAGGACTCCACTCTTCGGAAGGCCTGTTCGGCAGTTCAATTGCCGCACAAACGATGCAAGAACCAGGGAAGCAGACAAGCCGCATTACGGAACTCCCATGTGGTCTCTATCACGAGCAGTATACCTGTTTCACATATTATTCCGTAGCTTGCCCCTGGAGCGGACATGTTACATAGTCCAACCTTTTGCTTATCGCATTATTTGTATCGTTCTGCTTTGATCGCAGCTCTTTTTAATAAACAATGCATAGCTTTTGTCTATTTTTGCATTACTCTTTTTTATATTTATATATGTTCCTTAACGACATGTTGCACCCGTACACTTTGGTACGGCCAAAAGACGCCAGGGGCTTCAGTACCCCTCAATATGGTGTGAGAAGTCCGAACACTTCAACAAGTGCGGCACCCCGAACTTATAGCATTATATGCATCGGCTCCGAATCATGTCTTGGGTCAATAGTTGGGTTTGCCCGGCTCCTATGTTTTGGTGCCTTACGTTCCGCTATATCGGCTAAGGTAGCACTAGGAGAACCACTGCGATTGTGCCCCGGTTGAGCTGGGTCGAGCACCTCAGTGGAGAAAGCTAAAACTGAGCGTCATGATGAGGCAAGAGCTGGTCGCTGTTCGAGAGGTCTTTTCAAGTCCTTAAAGACTTATGCCACTTAGGACGAGGAGCCGACTCTGTCCGGCCAAGGCGTGGATAGCACCCCGAACTCGGTCTTCCGAATACCAGGGGCTTCGTTGAAATTTAAAAATATAGAATTCTATGGCTAAGTGAGAGTGTTCACGCATTATAGTCCGATTGCCTTGTTCGTTGGGCTGAGCGCCTCCCTCGAAGGACCCAAACATGGGAAAAAGAGCCCTCAGGTTTATCCCCGAACACCCTAGCACTAGCGGCACGGGGGAAGAAGCCGACGACTCACCATCTCTCAGAATTAATAAACAACCGCATAGAAGGTAATATTTTAAATTCAAATAGCATTGCTTAAGCGCATATGAACAAGTTTTTAGCGCACAAGACAAAACGAGCGAGTTTTATTCAAAAATTACATCCATAGAACATTCATCCGCCACAAGGCGGGCACCCTTCAGAACATCCTTATAATAATTCCTGGGCTTGCGATGCTCTTTCCCTGGCGGTGGCCCGTCCTTCACAAGCTTCTCAGCATCTAGCTTGCTCCAGTGCACCTTCGCACGGGCAAGAGCCCTACGGGCACCTTCAATGCAGACAGAGCGCTTGATGACTTCGAGCCTTGGACAGGCCTCCACCAGCCACCACACCAGCCGGAAATAGCTCCCAGGCTGAGCCTCTCCAGGCCACAGCCGAACTATGAGGCCCTTCATGGCCTGTTCGGCCGCCTTGTGGAGCTCGACCAGTTGCTTCAACTGGTCGCTCAGGGGCACGGGGTGTCCAGCCTCAGCATACTGAGACCAGAACACCTTCTCCGTCGAGATGCCCTCCTCGGCTCGATAGAATGCGGTGGCATCAAATATACTCCGGGGAAGATCTGCGAACGCGCCTGGAGAACTCCGGATTCGGGTAAGTAACAAGTAACTCACGCTTATGTGTTTACTTTGCATAAAGAATGCCTTACCTGCCTCTATCTTCTTCACCTCATCCAACTCCTGGAGGGTCTTCTGGGATTCGGCCTTGGCAGACTTGGCACTTTCAGTAGCCGCCGCGAGCTCGGACGCTCGCGTCCTTGAGTCACGCTCCAAACTCTCATGTTTTTCCATGAGAGCCTAGAGCTCTTGCCGCACCTTGCCAACCTCGGCCTCATACTTTTCTCGCTTAGTGCGCTCCACGGTTGACCTCTTCTCGGCCTCGAGCAGCGCTTGCTTCAGGGTCGCCACCTCAGACGTGGCCCCTACAATAGCCACGATACTCCTGTCATTTTTCGCAATTGCACCTTTTTATACACATTTATACAAGGTATTTCTTACCTTCACTGTCCTCGAGCTGCTTCTTGGCACGTCCAAGCTCTTGCTCGGACCGCTCGAGGTCCTGCTTTAGCACGTCCACTTCTGCAGTCAGTGCGGCGGACGCCAGCAGGGAAGCCTACACACGCATATTGACTTCTTTTTGTTAGACTCCTGTGAATTTTATTTGATCCTCTATTCGGCTTTTCTTCCCGAACACCAAACAGAGCATTATGGGCTACTGTCTATGCGGTAATGTTATTTACACATTCTTTACATACCTCAAAACCTGTTAAAAGGCTTAGCTTCAGTCAGTCCGCTCTTGGCGGACTGAACCTTCTGGACCACCGCACTCATAATGGTTTGGTGCCCCTCGTCGATGGAGGCGCCTTGGAGCGCCTCCAACAGATTGTCCGGCGCCTCCGGTTGGATGGAGGTCGCCGACGCGGTGGGCTTGCTCCTCTTGGAAGGAGGTCCCCCGCCGGACTCTGGAACCTTTGAAGGTTCCGGAGCGGTGTCCGGCCTAGGGCCGGACTTGGAGCCCTGGGGGGTTTCGTCCCCTTTACTCCTGGAGTTCAGGAGGTCGCCTTGCGGTGCCTCCAGGACCACCTCCTCCCAAATAGGAACCTGTTGGGACAACACTTCGGTGTCGTCCGTAGGGCGGGGGGAGGAAGCCGCCGGCAGCGAGTTCACGTCCGACGAGTCCAGTGAGCCGCTCGACGATGCGTCATGCCGGTCTTTGGGTGGGCTGCATAAACATATTCGACATAAGGGAAAGCCGTGCAATAATCGAAAACTATGAAATCATTCCGGTATCCGGATACTTACGATTTCGCCAGGGGCTTGGCCCTGGGCGGCCACTCCTCTTCGCTGTCGTCGGCGTCGGTGGAGCAGTCCGGAGGATGGGTTCTGCCCTTCTTGGACCATTTGGCCTCCCCAGTTGGGGCGGCCTTCCTTTTTTTCCCTTCCCCCGCTGGAGGGGGGGGGGGTCTCTTCTTCCTCCTCCTCATCTTCGTGGGAGGAGTGCGTCTTGGATTCATCGGATGGTGAATCTGACACCTCCAGGCGCCGGGCACTCTTTTGAGTCCCCGCGGCCTTTTTTGCGGCCTTCTTCTCCGGCACCACATAGGGTGCCGAAACCAGCAGCTTTGCCAAGTGGGCATCGGCTGGGTCTTCGGGCAAAGGTGCAGGACAGTCGATCCGTCCGGACTTCGCCTGCCAATTCTGTCAAAGGTAACGGAGCTTAGATCCCGCACAGAGTTAAACTATGAAAAACTAGTGCCCTGTAAAAAGTACATAAAGCTTACCGCGCTAGCGTGACGCTGCGCGCTGAATCCGCGATCCTCAGAAGCGGATGCGGGAGCCTCGTCGCCTTTGAAAAGCACCTTCCAGGCATCTTTGAACGTCGTGTCGAAGAGCCTGCTCAGAGTTGGTGCCGCGCCGGATCGAACTCCCACAGGTTGAAAGCCCGTTGTTGACACGGGAGGATCAAGCGGATGAGCATAACCTGGACTATGTTGACAAGCCTGAGATGCTTGTTCACCAGGGATTGGATGCATGTTTGTAGTCCGGTCACCTCCTTTTGGCTGCCCCACGACATGCCCGTCTCTTTCCAGGACGCGAGCCGCGTTGGGGGTCCGGACCGGAACTCAGGGGGTGCAACCCATTCGGTGTCGCGCGGCTCGGTGATGTAAAACCACCCCGATTGCCACCCCTTCAGGGTCTCCACAAAGGAGTCCTCGAGCCATAGGACGTTGGCCATCTTGCCCACCATGGCACCTCTGCACTCCGCCTGGTTGCCGCGCACCACCTTCGGCTTGACGTTGAAGGTCTTGAGCCATAGGCCGAAATGGGGGCGATGCGGAGGAAAGCCTCGCACACGACGATAAATGCCGAGATGTTGAGGACAAAATTCGGGGCCAGATCGTGGAAATCCAGGCCATAGTAGAACATGAGCCCCCAGACAAATGGATGGAGAGGAAAACCCAGGCCGCGGAGGAAATGGGGGAGGAACACCACCCTCTCATGGGGCCTTGGGGTGGGGATGAGGTGCCCCTTTTCGGGGAGCCGGTGCGCGATGTCGTTAGACAGGTATCCGGCCTTCCTCAGCTTTTTGATATGTCCCTCCGTGACGGAGGATACCATCCACTTGCCTCCCGCTCTAGACATGGCTGGAGAAGGTTGAGGTGAGGAGTGCGGACTTGGGCGCTGGAGCTCCAGTGCGCTAGAATGGATAGGCGAAGGAGGAAGAAGGCGTAGGTGAAAAGGTGGATCCTTATCGCCTTATATGGGTGGACGCAACTACATGTCCCCACCAGCCTGGTAAAATTCGCTTATCTCCCAAGCGCCATAATCAAAGGCGCGGTTGGGTTACCCACGCCCGTATTGATGGGAATCTCGGAATAAGGGGACACGACCTCAGCTTTAACAAGACGTGCCAAGGAAACCGCTTTGCATTACGCGCTGAGGTGGGATAATAAAATGACTCGGATAAAGGCTTGGCCGTAGTGTGACATACTACGGAATACGTCAGCGGATTAGATTAGTGTAAATATTATTCTCTCCATGGCAATATGTGGAAACTTATTTTGTAGAGCCGGACACTATCTTTGTGTTCAAAATCTTCTATGAAGTACTTGGAGGAGGAACCCGCCTTGCAATGCCGAAGACAATTTGCGCGCCGGACTCGTCGTCATTGAAGCCTGGTTCAGGGGCTACTGAGGGAGTCCTGGATTAGGGGGTGTTCGGATAGCCGGACTATACCTTCGGCTGGACTCCTGGACTATGAAGATACAAGATTGAAGACTTCGTCCCGTGTCCGGAAGGGACTTTCCTTGGCATGGAAGGCAAGCTTGGCGATACGGATATTTAGATGTCCTACCATTGTAACCCACTCTATGTAACCCTAACCCTATCCGATGTCTATATAAACTGGAGGGTTTTAGTCCGTAGGACAACATACACGCCAACAATCATACCATAGGCTAGCTTCTAGGGTTTAGCCTTTCTGATGTCGTGGTAGATCTACTCTTGTACTACCCATATCATCAATATTAATCAAGCAGGACGTAAGGTTTTACCTCCATCGAGACGGCCCAAACCTGGGTAAAACTTCGTGTCCCTTGCCTCCTGTTACCATCCAGCCTAGACGCACAGTTCAGGACCCCCTACCCGAGATCCACCGGTTTTGACACCGACACTAGGTGTCACTTGGGAGCCTCCGACAAGATTGTGGAGTTGCACCGAGGAGTTTGTAAGGGCAAGGAGATCGCCTACTTCGTGAAGATCTACCGCTAGTGAGGCAAGTCCTTCGTGGGTGATGGCCATGATGGGATAGACAAGGTTGCTTCTTCGTGGACCCTTCGTGGGTGGAGCCCTCCATGGACTCGCGCAACCGTTACGCTTCGTGGGTTGAAGTCTCCATCAACGTGATGTACGATAGCACCACCTATCAGAACCACGACAAAAACATCCGTGTCTCCAATTGCGTTTGAATTTTCCAAACCCTTCCCCTTACATTCTTGCAAGGTCCATGCTTTACTTTCCGCTGCTCATATACTCTTTGCATGCTTGCTTAATATGTATTGTGTTTGTTAAACTTGTGCCAAAACTCCACTTCAACTTAAAGAAATTAAAAACTGCAACTTTTGGTACTTAGTGTCTAATCCCCCCCTCTAGACACCTCTTCTCGATCCTTTCAATTGGTATCAGAGCTTTGGTCTCCATTGCCTTGGTCTAAACACCTTTGAAGGAAGATGGATGTGTCTTCTTTGGGGAGTCTTAGACATAGAGTGTCTATTCTTGATGGAGAATATTTTCATGAGTGGAAAAATGAAATGCTTGAGATTGTCAATGAATATCACTTGAACAAGTACATTGCTAGCCCTTGTGCACCTCATATTGATCCCTTGCATCCCATACCCGAAGAGGATCTTGACATGATTCACAATCTTAGAACCATCAATCTTGTCATAAGAGGATTGTCCAAAAATTTGATTGCTAGTTTACCTACTCTTGATTGTGCCTAAACTATATGGAAATTTCTTGAGGAATGATTTCCAGATTATTCCTTAAAAAATTTAGACAAAATTCTCCATAAGTCTATTGCTTTGAGTAAGATGGATTCTAGTGATCCTAGCTTTGGTGATTGTCTATTTGAGCTTACCAATCTCATGCGTGCCATAGGAAATGTTGGGATCATTAGCGATATCATATCCCAAGCTATTAGAATTCATAAAGGTGACCATTGTGATAATCATTTGTCTAATGAATTACCCTCTCTAGGAGTTGATCAATCACAAAATGATGTTGAACATGGATACTATGATGAGGATGATGATAGTGACTATGATCTCGATGATGCGATGAGACACTTTGGTCTTATGGCAAATCTTCGCGGCTACATGGATGGAGGAAAGGAATGGGTCCTTGACAGTGGATGTACTGATCATATGACCGGAGATAAAGACATGCTCCGTGAGCTTGCTGAAAACGACGGCCCTCGAAAGTATGTCACTTTTGGTGATAATTCAAAGGGTAAGGTGGTTGGCCTTGGTAAGGTGGCCATCTCACATGATAGCTCCATACAAAATGTCATGCTCGTTGAATCTCTTGGCTACAACTTACTTTCAGTATCTAGACTTGCTGATTTCAGTTTCAATGTCCTATTTACTGAAGTAGACTGCCAGGTGTTTCGTAGAGATAATCATAAAATGGTCTTTACCGGTATACGTAGAGGAGATCTTTACATTGTTGATTTCACTAAAAAGGCTCAACCTAGAACTTGCTTAATTGCTAAATCTTCTAAAGGCTGGTTGTGGCATAGAAGGCTAGGCCATGTGGGCATGCGAAACCTTGACAAACTCATTAAAGGAAATCATATCCTTGGCGTTAACGATGTCATATTTGACAAGGATAGACTTTGTAGTGCTTGTCAAGCAGGGAAACAAGTTGTAGGAAGTCATCGCGCTAAGAACATCATGACCACAAGAAGACCACTCGAGCTACTTCACATGGATCTCTTTGGTCCAAATGCCTACAAGAGTCTCGGTGGTAACTCATTTGGTCTGGTCATAGTTGATGATTTTTCAAGATTTACGTGGGTGTTCTTTCTTGATGAAAAATCACAGGTCCAAAAGATCTTCAAAAACTTTGCTAGGAAGGCCCAAAATCAATTTGACGTGAAGATCAAGAAGGTTCAGAGCGACAACGGAACGGAGTTCAAGAACGCAAATGTAGACACCTTTCTTGACGAAGAAGGGATCGCACATGAGTTCTTGGCTACGTACACACCTCAACAAAATGTAGTTGTTGAGAGGAAGAACCGGACTCTTATCGAGATGGCAAGAATGATGCTTGATGAGTACAAGACACCAAAACACTTTTGGGCGGAAGCGGTTGAGACATCTTGTCATGCAACAAATCGTTTGTATCTTCACAAGCTACTCAGCAAGACAGCATACGAGCTCCTCACTGGTAACAAACCCCAAGTTGGATACTTTTGAGTATTCGGCTCAAAGTGCTACATTCTTGATAAGCATCGTCGTTCTAGATTTTCTCCTAAGTCTCATGAAGGTTTCCTACTTGGTTATGGCTCAAACTCTCACACATACCGTGTCTACAACAATTTCACCCAAAAGGTTGAAGAAACGGTAGATGTGAAGTTTGATGAATCTAACGGCTCACAAGTAGAGCAATTGCCAATTTATGTAGGAGACAAAGATCCCTCGGAAGCAATCCAAGACTTGTCTATTGGCAAGATTCGTCCAACGGAGATAAAGGAGAGTACCTCGTCCGTCCAAGTGGAAGCTTCTACCTCACGACAAGGTGAACCAAGAGTTGATACAGAAGCATCCACGAGTGGGACACACCAAGATGAAGAAAATGAGGAAGTGCACCAAGACGAACGTCAACAACCTCCTTCTCCACCACGACAAGAGAACGACAACGCTAACAATGAAGAAGGCCAAGAAGAAGAACAAGATGAACAAGATGTTCAACCAAGACCCAAGCAAAAGCTTTCACGAGTTCGAGCAAGAATTGCTAAAGATCATCCCATGGAGCAAATCTACAATGATATCCAACCCGGGAGAATCACTCGTTCTAAAAATCGTTTGGCTAACTTTTGTGAACATTACTCATTCATCTCTAGCATTGAACCTATGAAGGTTGAAGAAGCATTGGAGGATCCAGACTGGATAAACGCTATGCATGAAGAGCTACACAACTTTGAGAGAAATCAAGTGTGGACATTGGTCGAGAAGCCTGACAACAACCACAACATCATCGGTACCAAATGGGTGTTTCGCAACAAGCAAGATGAAGATGGGCAAGTGGTTCGCAACAAAGCACGTCTCGTCGCCCAAGGCTACACACAAGTCAAAGGTATGTACTATGGTGAGACATATGCTCCTGTTGCTATACTTGAGTCCATTCGCATCTTACTCGCTTATGCTAATCACCATGATATCACCTTGTACCAAATGGACATTGAAAGTGCTTTTCTAAATGGTGAAATTGAGGAGGAAGTTTATGCTAAGCAACCTCCCGGCTTTGTCAATCCTAAGAAACCTAATCATGTCTACAAACTTCACAAAGCCCTTTATGGTCTTAAATAAGCTCCTAGAGCATGGTATAAATGATTGGCCAAGTTCCTTATTGAAAAAGGCTTTGAAATTGGAAAAATAGATTCTACTCTTTTTACTAAAAGGGTTAGTGGAGAACTATTTGTATGCCAAATTTATGTCGATGATATTATATTTGGATCAACTAACCCTCATTTTAGTGAAAAGTTTGGGAAGCTAATGTCGGAGAAGTTTGAGATGTCTATGGTGAGTGAACTCAAATTCTTTCTTGGTTTGCAAATCAAGAAAACTAAGGAAGGTACCTTTGTCTCTCAAACGAAGTACACCAAGGACTTTTTCAAGAAGTTCAATATGCAAGAATGCAAAGGTATGACTACACCCATGCCTACTAGTGGACACCTTGATTTGACCAAATATGGTGAACCTGTTGATCAAAAGGTTTATCGCTCTATGATTGGTTCATTATTATATCGATGTGCTTCGCGTCCCGATATCATGCTAAGTGTGTGCATGTGTGCACGATATCAAGCTGCTCCTAAGGAATGTCATCTTAAGGCCGTGAAGAGGATAGTGAGATACTTAATACATACACCAAAATTTGGCATTTGGTATCCAAAGAGGGCTTCCTTTGATCTTGTTGGCTACTCCGACTCGGACTATGCCGGTGACAAGGTTCATAGAAAGTCCGCTTCGGGTACTTGTCAATTTCTTGGTAAATCTCTTGTGTCTTGGTCTTCCAAGAAACAAAACTCGGTATCCTTATCCACCGCTGAAGCGGAATACATTGCCGCCGGTTCATGTTGTGCTCAATTACATTGGATGACCCAAACTCTTAAAGATTATGGGATATATGTGAAACATGTTCCATTACTTTGTGACAATGAAAGTGCTATCAAGATTTCTCACAATCCCGTGCAACACTCTCGAACTAAGCATATTGAAGTTCGTCATCATTTCATTCGAGATCATGTTGCTAAGGGTGACATAAACCTTAAGCATGTTCGCACCAATAAGCAATTAGCGGATATATTCACTAAACCACTTGATGAGAAAGTGTTTGGCATATTAAGAGGTGAATTGAACATCATTGATGCTTCAAACATGGAGTAGGAACTCCATTGGATAGATGCAAGACTTGAGTTTACGACTAATCACTTGATATTTCTCCTATGATGATTATCTTATGTCTTGAAAATTTGCATATTGCATGTTATCTAACCCTTGTAGGTACTTGGATGAATCTAATTCTGTGAGATTGCAACTCACTCACATCTTGAGCAATCTCTACATCACCAAGTCTCTACACAATGGTGGTTGAAGACAAGGAAGCACGAAACCTTTCAAACATATCCTTTGACAAATTCTATGTTGAGTTTCATGATTGTCATGTTGGATACACAAGTGCTCTTCCTTGAGAAAACTAACCCATGTAGGTAGATGAACTCAAAATCCAAAGGGTGCTCCCAACTCTTGATGGGCTACATCAACCTTGAGCAACCCACACAAGTTCCACTACATGGTCAAGATCAACACCGCCACCCAAGGTATGTTATTCCATCTTAGAGAAGCTTTACTCCAAGTAATGAGTCAAAGTAACTCGACAAGATGTGAATACATCAAGATACTTAAACGAAAAATGGTAACCCCATTTTGAGCTTAAACGATGAGTATGACCTATGATCAAGTGATCTCACTTGACTCCTAAGTCAATATACTCTAACATAGGTGACTTTGTCACCGCCCATCTCTAGATGAAGTTCTCTTGTGCTCTTTTCTGTGTTCTTGCCTTTGTCTCATGCATATTTGTTTCCCCTTTCAAAAAAACTTCATCTAGATCTTTTAGTTTCTTTTCTTTGTTCTTTGTTCTGCATTTTTTGCATCCAATTCATTGCAAATCTTTGTGAGATCTTATTTGTCTAGTGAGCTGAGGTGACAAGTGTTTTTCTTTGTGATGAACTCGGTTCCACTGGTTTCATGTTTCCGGTCTAGCCAAAGATTTTCGGAGCAACCGAAGCATAGAACTCGGTGACACCGATTTCACTACAGGAAAAGCATTTTGCCATTAACTCCTACTTTATTCTTGATCCAGCTCCATTGAATGAATCTTGTCCTCTGCAAGCATCACATTTACCTTAATACTTTGTACTGTGATTCAAGGACCGAACCCATTCACAACAAATTCTAGAAGACCCTTCTTGGAAATTGATGTCAAAGGGGGAGAGACAGATCACATCAAAGCTTAATAATATCTCTAGGGGGAGGGAATACCCCAGGAAAGAGTATCTTCAAGGATCCCAGATGCTTGATGTTCAAGAGGAGAGATTCCACATGTCTTCTTGGGGGAAAGACATGTTCATATGTGCTTATTTACATTAGCTCTGTTCATTTGTTTCTTTGAGCTCTGTTTTTTCTGTTCCCTATCTTCTCCTAGCATCCCATGCTAGATTCAGGGGGAGCAAGACTTCCAAGGGAAACAAAATTCTTAAATTCATTGCATATCTTTCTCTTTGGGGACATGTCAATATCTATTGTGGTACTCTGTACTCACTCTACATGTCATCCCAGTCTTGCTACTCTTGTGGTTTCTTTTGTTTGCTCTAGCTAGTAGGTGCATCTGTGTTATCTAACCTTGTTTATGCAGGCTCATCCCATCCTAGCCAACTCAAGAGCACAAGGTAAGTATACGCATCATAGTCATGTGCATGAGAAATTCTTGCTGATGTACATACTGTTGGCAGGAAGGACTCATGGGCATGAAGGTACATTTCCCATATTCATATCTTTTGCCCTGATGCATATAGCCAAGATACATGTAACACATTGCCTACTCTGTCATGGTTATGCTCTCACATGCTTCTATATTCCATATTCACATGATTGCATACATGTAGGGGGAGCCTATGCTTGTTACATGTCTTTCCAAAGCTTTACTTGCTATTCTCTATATCTTTATCTAAAGCTTTGATGTATGTTGCCATCAATTACCAAAAAGGGGGAGATTGAAAGCACAAGTGCTCCCTGGGTGATTTTGATAATTAAAGATAACATATCTCTTGTTGGACTAATACTTTTACCTAGTATGTTTCAGACAAGTTCAAAAAATTATGTGGCATGGACTAAAGGATGTGGAACCCCTTCAAGATGCTAAGGACAAAGGATTGGCTCAAGCTTCAAGATCAAGACTCTACATTTTATATTTTAGTGATCCAAGATCACATTGAGTCTATAGGAAAAGCCAATACTATCAAGGAGGGATGATGTGTTGCTTGATGAGGTTCTTGCTTCATACTGCTTAGTGATATGCTCCAAGACCCTCAACTACCTTCCCACATCCACATATGACCTAAACCAAAAGTCAAACTCGGCCCCACCGATTCTTTATATCCAGCGCCACTGAGTTCAGACGTCATAGCCACTGCCACAAACCCTAGGCAAATTGGTTTCACTGATAGGGATCTCGGTCTCACCGAGATGGGATTGTAATCTCTCTGTGTATGTCCATTACCAAAATCGGTCTCACCGAGTTTGAGCAATCGGTACTACCGAGATTACAATGCAAACTCTCTGGTCAGCTTATTACCAAAATCGGTTCCACCGAGTTGTGTAATCGGTACCACCGAGTTTTCCTGACCAACTCTCTAGTTAGCTTGTTACGAAAATCGGTCCCACCGAGTTTGTGTAATCAGTCACAGCGAGATTACGGTATGCCCTAACCCTAACCATATCGGTCCTACCGAGTTGCATCTCAGTCCCACCGAAAATCCTAACGGTCACTAGGTTTGCTGAATCGGTTTGATCGAGTTTCTCAATTCGGTCTCACCGAGATTGGTAAATTGTGTGTAACGGTTAGTTTTTGTGTGGAGGCTATATATACCCCTCCACCCACTCTTCATTCATGGAGAGAGCCATCAGAACATACCTACACTTCCAATACACATTTTCTGAGAGAGAACCACCTACTCATGTGTTGAGGCCAAGATATTCCATTCCCACCATATGAATCTTGATCTCTAGCCTTCCCCAAGTTGCTTTCCACTCAAATCTTCTTTCCACCAAATCCAAATCCTGTGAGGGAGAGTTGAGTGTTGGGGAGACTATATTTGAAGCACAAGAGCAAGGAGTTCATCATCAACACACCATTTGTTACTTCTTGGAGAGTGGTGTCTCCTAGATTGGCTAGGTGTCATTTGGGAGCCTCCGACAAGATTGTGGAGTTGAACCAAGGAGTTTGTAAGGGCAAGGAGATCGCCTACTTCGTGAAGATCTACTACTAGTGAGGCAAGTCCTTCGTGGGCGATGGCCATGATGGGATAGACAAGGTTGCTTCTTCGTGGACCCTTCGTGGGTGGAGCCCTCCGTGGACTCGCGCAACTGTTACCCTTCGTGGGTTGAAGTCTCCATCAACATGGATGTATGATAGCACCACCTATCGGAACCACGACAAAAACATCCGTGTCTGCAATTGCGTTTGAATTTTCCAAACCCTTGCCCTTACATTCTTGCAAGTTGCATGCTTTACTTTCCGCTGCTCATATACTCTTTGCATGCTTGCTTGATATGTATTGTGTTTGTTAAACTTGTGCCAAAATTCCACTTCAACTTAAAGAAATTAAAAACTGCAACCTTTGGTACTTAGTGTCTAATCCCCCCTCTAGACACCTCTTCTCGATCCTTTCAGTTAGAGCCCAATGCCTCGCACACACGCGCATATGTATGAGAGAAACACGCATCACTTGGCCCCCGACCACCCACCGTAACCGAGAACTCCCCGATATTTTCCTTGCCCTCGCTTCTACCATGGTTTTTTCTATCATGGAAGGCCCAAAGAATGTCATGCAGCTGCGTCTCCCACCCGCCCAGGACGAAAAGCCCATTTTCTGTCATGATTTTTTGTCATAGAAGTAGGACCCCACCACATCTACGATGATACCGGGTTTTGTCACAATTGTCGTCATAGAAATCTCATAAGTATGATAGTAAAAAAATTCGTTCGGCCCAAAATGTCATGGATGTGTGTCTTCTTTTTATAGTGATACCCTTCGTCCAATATATCGATCTTCAGCTCCGGACCATTTCGTAGTTCCTTGGCACGTCCGGGATCTCATCCGGGACTACGAACAAGTTTCAGTAACCACCATAATGACTCAACTATACTTATATCATCACCAAACGTTAAGTGTGTAGACCCCGCTGGTTCTAGAACTATGCAGACATTACCGAGACAACTCTACGGTCAATAACCAATAGCGGGACCTGGATGCCCATATTGGCTCCCACATATTCTACAATGATCTTATCGGTCGAACCTTGATGTCAAGGATTCAGCTAATCCCATATGTAGTTCCCTTTGTCTATCGGTATGTTACTTGCCCGAGATTCGATCATCGGTATCTCGATACCTAGTTCAATCTCCTTACCGACAAGTCTCTTTACTTGTTCCCTAATACAAGATCTCGTGGCTAACTCATTAGTCACATTACTTGCAAGCTCATTGTGATAATGTATTACTGAGTGGGCCCTGAGATACCTCTCCGTCATACGGAGTGACAAATCTCAGTCTTGATCCATGCCAACTCAATAGACACCCTTGGAGATACCTGTAGAGCACCTTTATAGTCACCCAGTTACGTTGCGTCATTTCATACACACAAGGTACTCCTATGGTGTCAGTGAGTTGCATGATGTCGTGATCATAGGAACATATACTTGACATGCGGAAAATGATAGCAATAAACTTGACACGATCATATGCTACGTTCATAGTTTGGGTCTTGTCCATCACATGATTATCCTAATGATGTGATCCCATCATCAAATGACAACTCATGTCTATGACTAGGAAACCATAGCCATCTTTCATCAACGAGCCAGTCTAGTAGAGACTCACTAGGGACATGTTGCTGTCTATGTACCCACACATGTATTTGAGTTTCCAATCAATACAATTATAGCATGGATAATAGACGATTATCATGAACAAGGAAATGTAATAATAACCACTTTATTATTGCCTCTAGGGCATATTTCCAACATTAAGGATAAAGAGTTGGGATGGATTCTTATTAGCGTTTATCTTGAGTACATCATGTAATTGTTCTTCAAGCATTACTTCATTCTTTTCGGACTTAATACACTATATGCATGCCGGATAGCGGTCGATGTGTGAAGTAATAGTAGTAGATGAAGAATCCCTTCGGTCTACTAGTTTTCGAGGTGATGCCTATATACATGATCATTGCCTTGGATATCGTAATAAATATTTGCTCTTCTATCAATTTCCCGAAAGTAATTTGTCTACCCATCGTATGCTATTTTTTATGAGAGAAGCCACTAGTGAACACTATGGCCTCCGGGGTCTACTTTTATCATCAGATCTATTGCTTGTTTTTATACTCAAAAATACCAAAAATATTTGTTACATATTTTTATCTTCTATTTTATTTGCGTTGGGTGTGAGGGTTTGTGTTTTGTGTGTAGGTGTTGTATACGTAGTTTTGCTTGGTTCTCCTACTAGATTGATAACCTTGGTTTCAGAACTAAGGGAAATACTTACTCTATTGTGCTGCACCATCCTCTCCTCTTCGAAAAACCAACACAGATTACAAGTAGTACGCCCAACGGATCTGCTACATTCAGATCCGTATGTATCTTGCAAATGTTTATGTCTTCCTCCTTGACATAATCATGGATGGAATTGAAGTGTCGCTTTATGTGTATGGTCCTCTTGTGAAACCTTGGTTCCTTGGCTAGAGCAATGGCACCCATGTTGTCACAGAACAGAGTCATTGGGTCCAGTGCACTAGGAACAACTCAAAGATCTGTCATGAACTGCCTCATCGAGACACCTTCCTTCGATGCCTCCGATGCAGCTATGTACTGCACTTCACATGTAGAATCAGCAACCATGCTCTGCTTGGAACTGCACCAGCTTACCGCTCCACCGTTCAGAACATATATGTATCCGGTTTGAGACTTAGAGTCATCCGGATCAGTGTCAAAGCTTGCATCGACGTAACCCTTTACGACGAGCTCTTGATGACCTCCATAAACGAGAAACATTTCCTTGGTCCTTTTCAGGTACTGATACGTCTCCGTCATATCTATAATTTTTGATTGTTCCATGCCAATATTATACAACTTTCATATACTTTTGGCAACCTTTTATACTATTTTTCGGGACTAACATATTGATCAATTTCCCAGTGCCAGTTCCTCTTTGTTGCATGTTTTTTGTTTCGCAGTAAATCCATATCAAACGGAGTCCAAACGGGATAAAAACTGACGGAGTTCTTTTGGAATATATGTAACTTTTGGGAAGAAAAATCAATGCGAGACGATGCCCGAGGGGGCCACAGGGCAGGGGGCGCGCCGCAGGGGGCAGGCGCGCCCTGGGCCCTCGTGGCCACCCCGTAAGGCATTTGATGCCCTTCTTTCGCCGCAAGAAAGCTAATGTCCGGATAGAGATCGTGTTAAAATTTCAGCCCAATCGGAGATACAGATCTCCGGGAATATAAGAAACGGTGAAAGGGCAGAATCTGGGAACGCAGAAACAGAGAGAGACAGAGAGACAGATCCAATCTCGGAGGGGCTCTCGCCCCTCCCATGCCATGGAGACCATGGACCAGAGGGGGAACCCTTCTCCCATATAGGGAGAAGGTCAAGGAAGAATAAGAAGAAGGGGGGCTCTCTCCCCCTCGCTTCCGGTGGCGCCAGAACACCGCCGTGGGCCATCATCATCACCGCAATCTACACCAACATCTCCGCCATCTTCACCAACATCTCCATCACCTTCCCCCCTCTATCTACAACGGTCCACTCTCCCGCAACCCACTATACCCTCTACTCGAACGTGGTGCTTTATGCTTCATATTATTATCCAATAATGTGTTGCCATCCTATGATGTCTGAGTAGATTTTCGTTGTCCTATCGGTGGTTGATGAATTGCTATGATTGGTTTAATTTTCTTGTGGTTATGTTGATGTCCTTTGGATCCCATCATATGAGCGCGCGCGTGGATCACACCATAGGGTTAGATGTATGTTGATAGGACTATGTATTGGAGGGTAAGAGTGACAGAAACTTCAACCTAGCATAGAAATTGATGCATACGGGATTGAAGGGGGACCAATATATCTTAATGCTATGGTTGGGTTTTACCTTAATGAACGTTGGTAGTTGTGGACGCTTGCTAATAGTTCAAATCATAAGTGGATAGAATTCCAAGTCAGGGATGACATGCTAGCAGTGGCCTCTCCCACATAAAACTTTCTATCGGTCTAGTAAAGTAGTCAATTGTTTAGGGACAATTTTGCAACTCCTACCACCACTTTTCCACACTCGCTATACTAACTTTATTGCTTCTTTACCTAAAACAGCCCCTACTTTTTATTTATGCGCTCTTTATTATCTTGCAAACCTATCCAAAAACACCTACAAAGTACTTCTAGTTTCATACTTGTTCTAGGTAAAGCGAATGTCAAGCATGCGTAGAGTTGTATCGGTGGTCAATAGAACGTGAGGGAATATTTGTTCTACCTTTAGCTCCTCGTTGGTTTCGACACTTGTTGGGGGTTTGGTGTGACATATGCCAACGGATGGCTTATCATGGTGGGGGCGAGTAGAACGTCGCTGGTGCCTGGAAACGGGATGAGGCGAAGACATGCACGTCGGCGAATCTTACCCAGCTCCAGGGTTCTCCGGGGAGATAATACCCCTACTGCTGCTCTGCGGGGTCTCCGCATGATCACTATGGCCAAGTGTTTACACGGTTGCTCCTTGAGCTGTTGCTTAGAGGTAGGAGAGGGCAAGGCTAGCTCTCTCCTTCTATCTAGTATGGTCTAGAGTTACTGGGTTCCAACCCTTTGCATGGGTGCCCTGGGGGGTTTATATAGGCCTACCCCCAGGGGTACAATGGTAATTCGACTAGGCGCGGGCCCAGCCGTTAGTGCCTTTGGCCTCCGACTTCTCCGCCGACTGCTGGGGGCCGCCGACTGGTGGGCCCCGCCGACTGGTGGGCCCCGCCGACTGGTCTGGTACGGAGCCGACAGGCCGCGTCCGCCGCGGGCGGGTCTTGCCGGCCGCTGATTACTGTAGCCGTGCTTCTGATGATGCGGGCTTGGTCATGGGGTCGTGGCAACAGTCCCGCTGCCTGGTGGGCGATCACTATTGCCACTCCCCATCACAACTTGATTAATGGTGCATGGGGCCCAGGGGAGGGCTCAGCCGACTCCCCGGGCCGACTCTTGACGGATCCGACTGGTGGTCCTCTCGCCGTCTCCTAGGGTCTCACTGACTGGTGGGACCTGCTGCCCCCGGGCCGTACAGGCAAGCTGTCGTGGGCGCATGACTCGGTACTGTGGTGCTGATGTCAGGGCCGGCTGGGCAACAGTGCCATGCCGCACGGAGATCTTCCCGGGTACGACATACTGTGGCCATGCCTGCCCTTGGTAAGGGGCGGGAGTGGGTTTCACTGTAGTGACGCCCCTGCCCCGTCCCCTTCGATGAGATCATGGGTTTGTTGGAGTCGCCGGCCGACTCCCCAAAGCCGGCTTCTCTGGAAGTCGTCCCTGGGACTTCGGCCGTGAGCGGGCAATCGGCCGCCCTGCCGTCGACTCCTCAGGAGGCGGCTCTTCGTCCTAGGGTCTTGAGGGGCGCAGGCTGCCCCGATGTCTTGAAAGGTTATGGGACTCGGGTTGGCCTACCCGTGGCCCATCTCTCAGACAGTAGTCCCCGAAGCTAGTGAGGCGCCATGGACGATCGGCCGAGAAGTCTCAGCAGTTTCTCTTTCCGGGTGCTCAACACATGGTCATTGATTAACTTCTGCCGGGCCGTCTAGAAGGAGTCGGACTTGCTCAACTCGGACTCACTCAATTCCGACTTGCTCAGTATTTTGAACGTCACGGTGGTATTTTAAGTGGCGTGCCAGCTAAGCCTCCAGGCCGCCGCCCGTTCTTGGCCTGTCACGCGAGGGCACATGGCCAGGCCGTCCTGCCAGCCTACGTGTGCGACGGGACAGGCCCATAGGCGAGGCCCGGCACTACCGCGCCTCGGCGCCCGAGCGGATCCGCTGCGGCCCCGGTGGATGGTTGGGATTCTCGTGGAGTTACTGCGCGCAGTAACTTTACGTGGATCGTGGGGGTCGTGGGGTTGTGGGCGCAGTAAATCCCCACGTCCGCCCCCTCGGCTTCGCAGCCCACGGGGCTATAAATAGGGGGAAGAGGGGGGGCACGCGCGCCCCTCCTTCTCACTACTCCTCGTTCTCTTCCTCCTTGCTGCTCCTCGCTCTCCTCCTTCCTCTTCCCTTCTTCGCTCCGCCACACGCCCAAGCTCCGGTGAACGCTGTGGCGACAGCTCGCGATGAGTTCTTCCTCCGCTACCGCGCCTCCCCCAGTGCGCTCCGACACCTGGGACGGTTTCGAAGTTCATGAAGACCACATTGAGTTCCTCCGCCGGACCCGTCGGCTTCCCGGTGAGGATCGCGTGCAGGTGCGTCTTGCGCCGGAGGGGGAGATTTCCCCTGCACCGCACGAGGGCGAGCGGATCATCTTCCGCTCTCACTGCCTGCATGGGCTGGGGCTGCCGGCGAGCAGTTTTTTCCGGTCTTTCCTGGAGTTCTACGGTCTCCAGCCGCACCACCTCACCCCCAACGCAGTGGTGCTGCTGTCCACCTTCGTGGCCCTGTGCGAAGGCTTCCTCGGAGTCCTTCCCACCCTCGAGCTCTGGGGGGGGGGGGAGTTCTTCTTCTCGAAGCTCGGCACCCAGGCCGAGGGCGTGCCGGCTCAGTGCGGCGCCTTCATCGTCGTGCGAAGGTCGGGGGCCGACAATCCCTTCCCCTCCATCTCACTGATAAAGTCGGTGAAGATGTGGCAGAGATCCTACTTCTATGTCAGGAACGTTGCCACGAGGGGCGACTGGGTCAACCTGCCAGCTTTCGAAGCCGGCCTGTCGGCTGCGAGACTGCCCAACTGGTCGTACCGGGCCAGGTCGCTGATGCCTGCGGGAGCCGGCGCTATCACGCGAGTCCGAGTGCTGACGCAGTCGGAGGGTCTGACTGGCCCGGACCTGCTAGCCGCCTTCATTTCGCGCCGAGTTCTCCCACTCCAAGGCCGCCCTCACATGATATGCCAGATGAGAGGGCGCCATGACCCGAGTCGGATGTGCACCAAGGACATGCCTCACGAAGAGGTGGCCTTCATGGTGAACTACCTCTCGGACAACAGGCTCCTGGATGACTGGCGATTCGGCAAGGAGCCGTACTCCCACGCCAACCCCCCGCCCGTGGTGAGTCGCCTTTCTTTTCTTTCTTTAGATTGTCTTCTTCTTGCCGAGTTTTGTTTTGACCAGTCGGCTTTGGTTAGAATCCCCTTCTTCACGCACCAGCCGGCACCTCGGGGCCGGCCCGTGAGTTCCTCGCTGACCGGGCAGAGAGCGACGTCGACGACCCCGATCTGGGGGCGGCGGCTCTGGAAGACGATGTTGAGGGAGGAGGAGGGACAGCAGGCGACTTCAGGCCTTCGGCTACCTTCGCCGACTGGCCTAAAGACAACGCCGAGGGAGAAGTCGCCCCTCGCCATCGGGCAGGAGCCAGCCAGCTTGGCGCGGGCTCTTCTGCCGCGCCGGGCGCGCCAGGCGGCGGGAAGAAGCGCAGGGTTGTGCCGACCTTGTTCGGCAGTCGGCCGAAGAAGCCCAAGGGCTTGGCTGCGGCGACCCGGCGGGAGGAGGCAGCCGCGATGGCCATCCGCTTACGTAAGGAAGTGAAGAAGCCACCGTTGGTCTCCGCGTAAGTATTTTGTCTTCAAAGTTTTATTCTTTCTTCGTGATTTGTCTGAGTCTCTGCTTGCCCCTCTTGCTTCAGGGCTCCCCTCTCTCTTGAGCGGGCTGCCGCCGCCTCCGTCATGGGGTCAGCAGAGACGTCTGCCACTACTCGGCGGATTGACCCCGCTGCTGACCTCTGGGAGGCGATAGAGCGGAATGCGCAGGAGAACCGCAACAAAGAAGAGGCCCTCCGCCTGGAGAAGGCGGAGGCCGACAGGGCAGAGGCCTCCGCTAAGAAAAAACTAGCGGAGGCCGAAGCCGCCGCGGTGGCGAGGCAGCGGGCTGAGGAAGCCGCACGCCGCCAGTCGGCAGTGCTCGTCACCCCGTTGAACTCTGCACCGCCGCCTCTGGAGTTCACGGGGCCAACTGGAGAAGCCGGCGGGGAGAACCCCGTCGCGGAGAGGGAAGGCGGCGACCCCTCTACTTCAGACGCGAACGTTCCACCGCCGCCTCCGCCGCCGTCTGAAGGCGCGCAAGGCGAGCAGCCAGCGGACCCTCCGGTGTCGCCGACCAAAGACGAGGCCGTGGCGAGGCTACTCCTCCAAGTCGGCTTGCCAACGCGCCGTCGTCTGGAGAAGGCGACTTCGGCACCCCGCCCCTTGGAAGCCGGCACCGCCAGCTCGGCGGCCCCAGACGCCGAAGCGACGAGCGCCGCACCTATTGGGTGGATGCGAGGAGGCGGCACAGGGCTGCTGGACCGGGCGCTCCTGGACGTCCAGGCGAAGCTCCGTGCTGAGGGCGACGCTCTCCAGAGTTGCACCAAGGCGTTCCTAGCGTTGCGGGCAGCCGTCCGGGTATGTTTTTTTCCTTTGGTCTTTGCTTTCTTGTTCCTCTCTGTGGGGGCGCGCCAGCGCACCCACTGGGTGTAGTCCCCGAGTTTCGGGCCGGCTGCTGAGCAGGCGGCCCGGAACTCCAATTGATGAACTTCTGGGTACTAACTTTGTCTAAAATGCTTGTCGCAGGATTACCACAACCTCCGCGTCACTACCTTCAACTGTAACGTTGAAGAGCTCGGCAAGCGGACCGCCGATTTGGCGGAGAGCCGGAGTAAGTCCTTTTTTCTTCTCTGCGGGGGCGCGCTAGCGCACCCGCGGGCTGTAATCTCCGAGATTCGGGCCGACTGCTGAGCAGTCGGGCCGGCTCTCCCCGGCGACTTACTTTATTGATGACGGTTATCTTTCTTCCTTTTCTTCAGGAGCCACCGCTGCTCTTCAGCAGCAGCTGAGCGAAGCCAACTCCGCCCTGCGCGCCAAAGGGGAGGAGTGCAGCAGGCTCGCCACAGAGCACGATCTGCTGGCCACTCAGTTGGTAGAGCAGAAGGAGCTGCTTGTGAAGTCGCAGAGGGAGGCGGAGGAGACGGAAACCGCCTTCTTGGCCGAGTTCGCGAGCGAGCGCTCCTCCTGGTCTGACAAGGAGGCGCTGTTGTCCTCCGGCTTCCACGAGATTGAAGACATTGTTGATGGTGAGTCTCTTTATTTTCTTTCTTCGAGCTGCCGATTTAAATCGTGCCGACTCCTGGTTTTTGACTAGCTTCCTCGTTTCTTCGCGTCTTTGCAGACTTCTTCCCTGAGCAGTCGCAGGCCGCCATCCAAGCCATCGAGGCCGACCGTGAAAGTCAGAGGGCGGAGGGCGCAGAGATCGCCGCCGATGCCCCCCCGAACTCTTGACGAGCACATCCTGAGCATCGAGGCTCGCCTCCGGCCGGCTCACCGGATGCTGCGCCAGCTTCAGCACGTCGCTGCCCAGGCGATTGCCGCCCTTTGGACGGATATGCAGGCTCCGCGCACCCCCAGCCTGACGGCCAACTGGCTGGAGGTCGCGGCTGGTCGTCTTGAGGCCTGGAAGGGCTCTTCGGCCCGGGCTGGAGCGCGCCGGGCCTTGGAGTTTGTCAAGGCGTGGTACCCGGGGCTGGATCTAGACCGGTTGGCCATGCTTCGGTCGGAGGCCCAGCCGGAGCTGGCGGCTGCGGAAGATGCCCTCGTCAAACTTGCTGCGGCGATCGCCGAGTACACCGACACCAGCATCTTCGTCCCCGAGCGGTCTGAAGACGGCGAGGAGGTACCGCCGGAGTGGTTTGGGATGAACCCAGACTACGGCAAAGACTCAGCGGAGGTGATTGGCTCCAGCGTCGAGGAGGAGGACGAGGAGGAGGATGGAGGCGAGGCTGAGGCACCAGAAGACGGAGCAGACGGCCAGCCTCAGCCCGACCGCATCTCCAGCAACGAGCCGCATGCGATCGAGTCGACTGCCGCCGGAGGTGATCAAGCCGAGACTAGCCAGCCGGCTGCCCCGACGGCTGACGCTGGCGCCTCCTCCGACCCTCCGAATCCGTCTGCTGCCTCCTAAGCTGCCGCTATATCTTTTATTTTATCTGCTTCGTAATCTTTGAAGAACTTGTTAATTCGCACAATTCCACCCGCGGGATGTATTTTGAACCTCTACTCGACAATTCAGCCAAGGGCCTATGTTATGTAAATATATATATATATCTATCTTTTCTTGCTCATTGTTCTTTTGGCTTTTTTCCTTTGCCGCTTTCTCTTAGTTGCATGCCTTGCCAATTAGACAGCCGCTCTGCGGACTGTTGCTGGATCAAGTGCTAGGCTACTTTGGGAAAGCAAGTATTTAGCCGATTTCAAGATTTTTTTGAGCAAGTTGGATAGGAAGCGGCAGTTCGACTATCCGAGAGTCGGTTTGCGAGAAAGGCTGGAGCCGTCTTGAGCTATGTTTTATGCTTTGAGTCCTTAGCCATTTTTCATGCGAATGCCCATTCTACCTTACTGCTACCCACCGTACAGTCACTCTGCGAGCTGCGGCTTCTGACAGGAGATGGTTTGGGCGTTTACACACTACTTGTCCGACTGTAGGAAGCATTTCATAGTGCAAGGCGGCAAGTCCCTAGGCCAATTTGTCGAGCTCAGTGCCAAACGACATAAAAAAGGAGTAACATACTTGCAGTCATAATTTTTATCATGCAGACAAAAGAGGGCAGTCCCCGAGCTCGCCTCGGGGGGCCCGAAGTCTTGGTTCTTTAATACAAAAGGTAGCGTGGTACATACTGCATTAGCTGTAAAACCTTCGGAGGAGATTTGCATTCCATGGCCGTTCTATCTCCTTGTCGGAGTCGTCCCTCTTGCGTGCTCGGGGCTTCTGAGCATCGATCAGGTAGTAGGAATCGTTGCCCAGTACTTTGCTGATGATGAAAGGGCCTTCCCAAGGCGCCGACAGCTTGTGCTGGCCGGCTGTTCGCTGGATCAGCCGGAGCACAAGGTCGCCTTGGAAAGATCTTGGCCTGACCTTCCTGTTGTGGTACCGGCGTAGGCTCTGCTGGTAGATGCTGGACCGGCTGAGTGCCAACAGCCGGCCCTCTTCCAGCAAATCGACGCCGTCTTGTTGTGCTTCTTCTGCTTCTTCCTCGGTGTACATGGTGACTCATGGGGAGTCGAACTCTATGTCCGTTGGGATGACGGCTTCGGCACCATAGACGAGGAAGAAGGGCATGAAGCCGGTTGACTTGTTTGGAGTTGTGCACAGACTCCAGAGGACGGCTGGCAGCTCGTCGAGCCAACAGCCAGCCGAGCGCTCCAGAGACTCGATCAACCGAGGCTTGATGCCGGACAGGATGAGGCCGTTTGCTCGCTCCACTTGGCCATTTAACTGCGGGTGGGGAACAGACGCTAGGTCCAGTCGATGCCCTGTGTTGTGCAGAAACGGGCCAAGGCGCCTTTGGCAAAATTTGTGCCGTTGTCAGTGATGATGTTGTGTGGTATGCCGTACCGAATTGTGATATCAGTGATGAAAGTCACGTCGGTCAGACTGTTCAGTTTCTTAATTGGCTTTGCTGCTATCCACTTGGTAAACTTGTCCACTACGACAAGTAGGTGAGTTAAACCACCTCATGCTGTCTTGAATGGTCCCACCGTGTCTAGACCCCAAACTGCGAAAGGCCAGGCAATGGGGATGGTCTTGAGCGCAGAAGCCGGCTGGTGCGGCTTGGAGCTGAACTTTTGGCATCCTTTGCATTTTTGGACCAACTCCTTGGCCTCTTCCAAGGCAGTCGGCCAGAAGAAACCGTGCCGAAAGGCTTTGGTGACGAGTGCTCTTGAAGCCGCATGGTGGCCGCATTCGCCTTGATGGATGTCTTTGAGAATCGCTTGGCCTTGCTCTGGCTGTACGCAGCGCTGGTAGACACCAGTGACGCTGCGTCTGACCAGCTCTCTATTGACTATGGTATAGGCTGCCGCTCGGCGTTTTACTTGCCGAGCTGAGGTCTCATCAGTTGGTAGCTCTTTGTTCACCAGGAATTTGAGGATGTGTTGGGCCCATGAGGGTGTTGCTATTTCTTCGACTACCAGAACTGCGACTTGGACGAGGGCGGCTGGGCTGGGAGGCGGCGGGTTGGAGTCAACAGCCGCTTGCTGGGTTGATGAAGTCCCTAGGCCGACTGGCGCGGTCCTTGGGCCGAGTTCTGGAATCTTCGAGTCCGTCACCGCAGTCCCCGGGCCGGGTTCCAGAGTCCCTGGGCTAGCCTCGATTGTGGCGGCTCCGGAGTCATCTGCCGAGATCCTCGTGCCGCCTGCCGGGGCTCTGGAGTCGGATCCGACGTCTTCGGGAGGAGCCGGTACGAAGATGGAGTCTGATTCTGGCGAGGGCTTGACGGACGGCTTGAGAAGGCGTTGAAGGGCGACACCAGATGGTATTGTTTGGCGGGTAGAGCCGATTCGTGCCAATGCATCTGCTTGGTCGTTGTCATTCCTTGGTACATGAAGGAACTCGCATCCTTCAAAATACCCGCTGAGTTGCTGCACAAGGAAACAGTAGCTCGCCATGTTTGCATCTTTCGCGTCCCAGTCGCCGGATGATTGCTGAACCACTAAGTCTGTGTCACCATAACACAAGATCCGGCGGATGCCAAGCTCTTTGGCAAGCCGGAGCCTGTGAATGAGCGCCTCGTACTCGGCGACGTTATTGGAGGCGGCAAAGTGGATTTGCAGCGCATACTTGAGCTTGTCGCCTTTGGGAGAGGTGAGGACGACGCCGGCTCCCAAGCCAGTGCGCATCTTGGAGCCGTCGAAATGCATCCGCCAATGGGTGAAATAAGGTGCAGGAGGCAGGTACTGGGTCTCGGCCCAGTAGACGAGGAAGTTGGCCAGTGCTTGTGATTTGATAGCGGTACGGGGCTAGTAGTAGATGGTGTAAGGAGCCAGCTCTATGGCCCACTTGGCCACTCGACCAGAGGCATCTCCGCTACCGATGATCTCGGCAAGTGGGACCGTGCAGATCATCGTGATTAGATGCTCTTGAATGTAAGGCTTCAATTTCTTCGCAGCAAAGTGTACGCCATAGCACATCTTCTGGTAGTGGGGGTAGTTCTTCTTGGAGGTCGACAGTACCTCGCTCAGGTAATATACTGGTCTCTGGACAGGCAGCGCCTTGCCTTCCTCCTTGCGCTCCACTACAATGACTGTGCTGACTACCCGGCTGGTGGCGGTGATGTACATGAGCATATGTTCCTTGGGAGTCGGAGCTGCCAGGACAGGCGGAGTAGTCAACATCTTCTTCAACTGGTGAAAAGCTTCGTCTGCCTTATGGTTCCACTCGAAAAAAGTGGTCTTCTTCATGAGTTGGTATAAGGGGAGAGCTTTCTCGCCCAGCCGACTGATGAATCGGCTGATGGACGCTAAGCAGCCGGTGAACTTCTGCACATCCAGCAGTCGGCTGGGTACCTCCATTCTCTCGATGGCCTTGATTTTTACTAGGTTGCATTCTATGCGGCGTTCAGACACCAGGAAACCTAGCAGCTGGCCGGCTGGTACCCCGAAGACACACTTCTTGGGGTTGAGCTTGATCTGGAACCGGCGCAGGTTCTCAAAGGTCTCCTTGAGGTCTTCCAGCAGTGTTCCATGCTTTTCCGTTTTCACAACTACGTCATCCACGTAGACGTGGGCGTTCCTGCCGAGCTGCTTGAGGAGACACTTCTGCATGCAACGCTGAAAGGTGGCGCCGGCATTCCTCAAGCCAAACGTCATGGTGAGGTAGCAGAATGCTCCAAATGGCGTGATGAAGGTGCTCTTCAATCTGTCAGCTGGGTTCAGCTTGATCTGGTGATACCCTGAGTATGCATCCAAGAAACTCAACAGCTCGCATCCGGCTGTGGAGTCTATCACCTGATCGATTCTTGGTAGAGCAAATGGGTCCTTGGGGCAGGCCTTGTTGAGGCTCGTGTAGTCAATACACATTCGCCACTGCTTGATCTTCTTTAGTACCAGGACCGGATTTGCCAGCCACTCCGGAAAGAAAACTTCCATAATGAAGCCGACTGCTAGGAGTCGGGCTATCTCTTCTCCGACAACTCTTCTCTTCTCTTCTGATAAGCGGCGCAGGGGCTGCCTGACCGGCTTTGCATCAGATCGGACATGTAACTTGTGCTCGGCGAAATCCGTCGGTACACCTGGCATGTCTTTGGGGGACCATGCGAAGATGTCCCGATTCTCATGGAGGAAATCGACGAGCTTGCCTTCCTATTTGCTGTCGAGGTTTGCACCTACGACGGCGTACCTCTCTGGGTGCTCCGGATCCAAGGGTATCTTCTTTGTCTCTTTGGCCGGCTTGAACGAACCTTCAGCCTCTGACTCTTTTGGGCTGGGCGATACCTCAGGCTGCTTGCCGGCCATCGCCACAACTCGCTCAAGGAGCCTCTTCTCAGCCGCGATTACCAGGGACTCGGCCAGCCGACTGCTCTCCGCTGCGCAAGCAGACGACTTCCGGTAGTCGCCTGCCCCAGTCAGAATTCCCCTGGAACTGGGCATCTTCATCTTGAGGTAAGCATAGTGGGGGACCGCCATGAACTTGGCGAAGGCGGGTCGGCCAAGTATGTCGGATTTCGGGTTCCGGCAGACCCTTAAGGTTCGAACACTGGGGTGCACACGGAGATTACGCCTTCTACCTCCCTGTCCCACAAAGATCTAGACTACAAAAAGAAAGAGACACAAGGTTTATACTGGTTCGGGCCACCGTTGTGGTGTAATACCCTACTCCAGTGTGTGGTGGGTGGATTGCCTCTTGGGGCTGATGATGATGAAAAATACAAGTAAGAACAGCCTCGCGAGGGTCTGTTCTCGGCTGGGGTGATGAACAACTAGGATGAGTTCAGCCACCCTTTCTCTCTCTCTCTCTCTCCGCTTCTAACCGATCCCAGAGCGCCCTTGCTATGTGGGTGGCTGGTCCTATTTATAGAGGCCCGGGTCCTCTTCCCAAATATCGAGCGGGAAGGGAGCCAACAATGGCGGGCTAATTTGAAGGGGGACAGCAAGTATAAACTATCCTGACAAAAGCAGTCTTCGCCTACGCAAAGCTCTGGTGATGACGCCGTCCTGGGCTCCATGGTGACCTCCGTCTCGTAGTCCTCCGGGTCTTGGTCTCGTTGCACCGAAATGGCAACCTTTGCCTGATGCCTCGGTACTCCGCGGCTTCACTTGCCCCCTTTGCACCAAAGAGGAAAGAAGGACGCTGCGCGCGCTGGCACCCGCCTAGCGCCCTGAGTCGTCATGGCTTGCATCACGGGCACCTCGCGAGGTACCCCGCCTTGATCTCTCCGCCTCCTCGCGAGCCAGCCTGACAAGGCCGTTCTTGAGGAAGCTCCATGTCGTCCGCCTCGCGAGGCTTGGCCCCTCGCGAGGGTCTTGAGTCTTGTGTTGATGAAGATGGGCCGTGCTGGGCCTCCTTGGAGCCACACCGCAGGCCGCAGGTAGGCAAGTCTGGGGACCCCCGTTCCCAGAACGCCGACAGTAGCCCCCGGGCCCAAGGCGCGCCCGGGCTTGGCCGTGCCGAGAGGCGAAAGGGCAAGGGCAAAGCGCCGCGGGCCCTAACAGCCTGCGGCCTTGGGCGCCGCATGGCGGTTGATGGGACGTGGGCGACACTGTTCCCCCACGCCCCCTTATTCTGCGCCCTGCTAGGCGGACTTGTAGTTGCACACAACCGCTCCCCTTCTTGTTGCTCGAGCGTCCCCTGTTCTTCCTTCCTTCGAACGCCTGCTCCCGCCTCCAATCCAATCTCGAATCTTCCACCTCCTTCCCATCGCCATGACTTCGACGAGGAAGGAGAGAGGGGAGAAACCCATGCCTCCGTCTTGTGTGCCCCCATCGGTGCCCCCGCCGTCGGCCAGTCGACCGTACTCAATCAAGAGTGCCTGGGCAGGGACATCTTGGCTCTGGCCACCGTCTTCAATGAGTGCGGGAGGACGACGTCCTGGCCCGCGTCCCACTTCTCCATCGACAGGATAGCAACCGAGGTCCCATGTTTTACCGACGCCTTGTGGGTGGGTCTAGTTCCCCCCTTTTCTGATTTCTTCAATGCCGTGCTCTCCCATTATCAGATCCACATGATGCATCTAAGTCCTGAGTCCATCACCCTCCTTTCAGTCTTTGCCTTCGTTTGCGAAGCCATGGTGGGCATCCCTCCTTCGGTTGCCTTGCCGCGCCACTTCTTCTCGCTGCACCTTGTCGACCCTTCCCAATGCTGGACGTGCGTGAGCCTCGCTGCCGAGCCTGAGACCGAGGCCTCTGGGATTGACCTCAAGCTCCCCCTGCCCGCAGTTGGGTTCCGCGAGCGGTGGCTGTATGTGGACGCAGGGGTGCCCAGCCCCCTGCTATCAAAGCCGACCTCGCCTGCTGTCCCCAATTCGGGTTGGGGCCAGGAGACGCTCAAGAGCCCCCGGCTCGTCTTCGTCTGGAGCCGCTTCGCGCTCCTGAGGAAGCTCGGCGTGACAACGCCCAAGGTGGTGAAGGAGTTTCTGTTATGCCGTGTTGCTCCCCTTCAACGCCACTCTCGCCGGATGTGGGCCTTCCGTGGGCGCGAGGATAGCATGAGGCTCCAGGAAGAGGACCTGACTCCTGAGGTGCTGAAGTCGACGCTCTTGACTTTGGCCGGGGACCCCAACCCCGGCAATGTCCGGCAGGGAGGGGCCTTGCTGTATCTCTGCCAAAGCACGGCCGACTTCATGAAGCAGATGCCCGTCTTTGATGAGTGGGGGCTGCGCCCCGCCGGCCTCCAGGGACCTCGTGAGAACCCAGCGGTGGTGACTGCCCCTCCAATCGGCCAAGGCGACTCCTCCTCAAGTGGCGGAGCAGGGAGGTAGGAGGCGCCGGAGGCCGAGGGGGCTCCTGATGAGGTGGCAGCGTCGGGTGATGCCTGCGAGGGGACAGCTCTTGGGACCGGTGCCGCTGTGGCTGAAGGTGGCAAGCGGCCACTCCCAGCGCCCGGGGCTGAGGCCTCGGAGGCCCTAGCCATGTCTTCTGGCGAGGCGATGGACGGAGCGCGCCAGGCAGGCGCCCCGGACGCGGATCGCTCTGATACTCCGTCTTCGTCGCAGGTTGATCCTTGTGCTCTTCTCTTGGGCCGCTTCCGCGTGGACTTTGAGGCCCTCCGGAGGAAAAGGGAGGCCCTGGGTGATGACTTCCCTTGTCGCGTGCTGAAGCGCAGGAAGTACTTCGCCACTGACGAGTAAGTCTTCTCCCTCTCTGGCTCCTGACCCTCTGGTTGCTTTCACTGATCCTTGCTCCACAGGCCCCTTCCGGCCGAGCTCGCAGAAGTAGCAGAGGTGCCGCCTCCTTTGGCTTCGCCCCCTCTACCGTCCTCAAATGCTTCGAGCAGCTCCGCCCTTGTGGTGAGGGTGACTAAAGGGGTGGACCATCCCGAGGTGCACCGCGGCCCTTCATTCCCCCCGATTTTCCTTCGCGAGCCCTCTCGAGGAATAGCCAGCTTGCCGTGGGCTTCTCGTCTGGTCGTGGACTGCGACTGGCTGAGGCGCCCCCTGCGCCCTTCATCTAGGGACGAGCTGGCTCCAGGCTGGGCTTTTGGTGCGGCGCGCCTGGCTGTCGCGAGGGCGCCAGCCTCCAGCCCCCTGCTCAGAGGAGGAACGATGATTCATGGCCCCCGGTGATTGCTTGGGGCGGATGATGGTGTGGAAGACGTGCTTGAGCGTGCCCGGGAGCGCCGCGCTCGCCGCCAAGGGTTCCTTCGAAGGGCGACCGACGCGGTGAACTTGCTTGGGGAGGAGCTTGCTGACGAAGACGCGGGCCTGGAGGCCGAGGGCCTGCGCCTGGCTGCGGGGAGGCGCGAGCTAGAGGCCGCCATCGCCCTCGCGCGCCATCGGCGTGATCTTGACGATGAAGAGGCGAAGGCGTCGCTGGAGGCCTCTCGAATGGCCCGATCCCAGGCCGCCGAGGAGGCCCGGGGAGCTGACCGGCGGCGAGAGGCGGTGGAGGAGTGGGCTCGTGAGCTCCTGGCCTGGTGCCACTCACTGGAGGAGCAAGTGGAGCTGCGCGAGTTGGCTCTTGCGTCGATGCGGGTGGCCTCCGGTGACCCAGCTGAGCTCCAGAAGCGTGAAGAAGTGTTGACGCTGGAAGCCGCCGAACGCACCCGCGAGTACGAGCGACTGGAGACAAGGGAGCGCTTGGTGACGCATGCGGAGGATGATGTCGCCGCATGGGAAGCTCGTGTCCTGGAGGAGGTCGGACGTCGGGTGGCGATGGCATGCCAAGACCTTGAGCGTGAGTTCCAGGGGAGGCTGGAGTTGATCCAGGCCGAAGCCGAAGGGAGGACCGCAGCCTTGAGGGCCAAGCGGGAGGAGGCGACACGGCTGGCCGACGCCTCCAGGGCCGCCCTTGAGGTAGCGCAAGGGGAGTTAGCCGCCTCCCAGGCCGAGATGCTCCTTCTTCGCCAGCGGGTGGAGGAAGCTGAGGGCGTCCCGCGCCAGAACGCGGATGAGATATGCCAGCGGCAGGTCCTGGAGCACATGCACGGCCCCATGCTCGCCACGCTCCGGGAGAGGGCTAGCGCAGCCTTGGGCAACATCTGTGAGGCGGCCGTTGGCGAGCCGCACACAGCCAACTATGCTGGCAACCTTCAGTTTTTCACTGCCATGGTGACGCAGCTAGAGGCGCGGTCGGCCAGGGTCGACCGGTTGGTGGAAGAGAGGAGCCGCGCCCTGCTCGGGCGCGCCTTTTCCCATGTCTTCAGTCATCTCCTGAACATGGATTCCCACTTCGACTTCGACGCCGTCATCGCCCCTGTTCCCCAGGCCATCCGGGGCGACCTGGCACACTGGGTAGAAGACAACATGGACACCCTTGTCAGGGCCTTCGCTTCGGATGATGACGACGTGATCGTGGCTGCTGATGAGAGCGGCGCGGTGAATAGCCCTGACGCCGCTGGTGGCGACGCAGACGATGATGGCGAGTTCGGTGACGCCAGCGACGACTCGGGAGGTGCTTCCGAGGACGCATTGGGGGATTGGTCCGACTGAGTGTATATCGCTCCTGTCTTTTTTACCCTGCATGAATAGAACTCAGGCTTTTGACCTGATGGCTGTGAGAGCATTTTGGGAGGGGAAGCCCCTCATGTAAAACCTATGTTCATCATATTAGTAGTTGTCATATTGCACGAGCGCCCTCGCCTGGTGGCTGGCTGGTTTACCTTTGTTTCGCGCTAGCCCCGAACCAGCCTGTGGGAAGGCGTGGCATCTGGGGTGTTCTTTAGTTGAATCCGTAGGATATGAGAGTGTCGCCGGTGGGGAGCTTCACAGGCGTTGGCCTTTTCACAGGCTTCGGGCCTTTTCCCAAATGCGACGGCTTCACGGGCATTTTCCTTCTTCACAGGCTCTGGGCCTTTTCCCAAATGCGACGGCTTCACTGGCATTTGCCTTCTTCACAGGCTCTGGGCCTTTTCCCAAATGCGACGGCTTCACAGGCACTCGCCTTGCTTCACAGGCTCTGGGCCTTTCCAGAATGCGATAGCTTCACAGGCACTCGCCTTGCTTCACAAGCTCTGGGCCTTTTCCGGAACGCGATAGCTTCACAGGCACTCGCCTTGCTTCACAGGCTCTGGGCCTTTTCCGGAACGTGATAGCTTCACAGGCACTCGCCTTGCTTCACAGGCTCTGGGCCTTTTCCGGAACGCGATAGCTTCACAGGCACTCACCTTGCTTCACAGGCTCTGGGCCTTTTCCGGAACGCGATAGCTTCACATGCACCCACCTTGCTTCACAGGCTCTGGGCCTTTTCTGGAACGCGATAGCTTCATAGGCACTCGCCTTGCTTCACATGCTCTGGGCCTTTTCCGGAACGCGATAGCTTCACAGGCACTCGCCTTGCTTCACAGGCTCTGGGCCTTCTCCCAACAGGACAACCTCCGCAGGCGCCGGAAAATCCTCCCGAGAGGGAGCAACAGCGGCCGTTTGGGTTGCGCACGAGCCAGGCCTGACCCGACTCGCGAGGGGCTCGCAAGGGGAGGCAGCTGTGGCGAAGCGGTAACCAGAACGTGAGAAACGGCTCGAAGGAGAATAAGCACCCCTTCCCCGAACACACGCAAATCTCAAATTCGAATCCAACTTAAATCCAGCGGGGGAAAAGCTACAGCCAAAGGGAAAGGCAATGAAAGCAGTCAAAAGGCCGCGTCCGGCACCTAATCTAGTCTTGGACGTCTTCTCACCAGCGCAGAGCTAAGTGCTGTCCACAGGGCGTGGGAGGGAGCCCCAGGGCCTGAGGCCGGCACCCCTGAGACTCCGGGGCGTGTACAGCCCCACTCATTATTACGTGAGAGTGTCACAGGGCGGCGAGCTTCACAGGCACCGGGCCTTCTTCACAGGTACCGGCCTTGCTTCATATCGCCAGACGAGGGCCCCGCCTTGCGCCACATTCTAGTGCCATCAGCAATGACCGGAACCCGGGACGCCGCCCGATGGGGTAGAGCGGTCGCCAGCGGTTCCGCCGACGACCATGGGTCCTCCGCCAGGGGCAGGCCCTGAGGCACCTCCCCAGCAGAGGGCCTACCTCCTGAGAACGCCTTGCTCCGAACACCGCGGTGATGATGTCGGATCTCGGTCCCTCTCCTGCAGCCCCCTGCGCCCTCCTCCCGAGGGGTAGGAGACTGTGGGAGCGGGGTAGCTGCTTGCCGCGGCGACCTGCACCTCCTGCGATCCATGGTTAGCATATACCTACTCCTGAAGAATTAGCGGTGCCTGATAATCGTTGCCTCCAGCGTGGCCGGCGGGACCGTTCCGGGGCTCCTAGAAAGGCTCAGCTTCCAGTGCCTCGTCGCCCCCAGCTTGGGCCGAGGAGCGAGCCTTGTCCGTTCTCGTGAGGGTGTCCTTGGTCCATCATGAGGGGCATGTATTCCTCCAACGCCGTCATCCCGAATGCCACGCCGTGATGCCCCGCATGCCACGCGGTCCCGCCTGTCACGCCCACTGTGGGATGGTAACGCGGCTGCCCGCTGGGGCCACGGGTTGCGTTGATTCCTTCTTCTTCATGGGCCGGGGGTGGCGGCAGCGCCGCCGCCGGTCCGGTGCTGACAGCTTCGTTGGCGTCGACGTAGCCTTGGAGCCCGCGGGCGCGCGCGGAGTGTTCGGGAACGTAGTAATTTCAAAAAAAAAATCCTATGCACATGCAAGATCATGGTGATGCATAGCAATGAGAGGGGAGAGTGTTGTCTACGTACCCTTGTAGACCGAAGCGGAAGCGTTGACGCAACATAGAGGAAGTAGTCGTACGTCTTCCCGGTCCAACCGATCCAAGCACCATTACTCCGGCACCTCCGAGTTCTTGACACACGTACAGCTTGATGACGCACCCGGGCTCCGATCCAGCAAAGCTTCGGGGAGGAGTTTCGTCAGCACGACGGCGTGGTGACGATCTTGATGTTCAACTGTTGCAGGGCTTCGCCTAAGCACCACTACAATATGATCGAGGTGTAATATCATGGAGGGGGCACCGCACATGGCTAAGGAGCGATCACGAAGATCAACTTGTGTGTTCTAGGGTGCCCCCCTGCCCCCGTATATAAAGGAGCAAGGGGGAGGCCGGCCGGCCCTTGGGTGCGCCAAGGAGAGGGGGGAGTCCTTCTCCTAGTGGGAGTAGGACTCCCCTTTCCTAGTCCAACTAGGAATAGGGAGGGGGAAGGAAAGAGAGGGAGAGGGAGAGGGAAAGGGGGGCCGCGCCCCCCTCCTAGTCCTATTCGGACTCCCCATGAGGGGGGCGCGCAACCTCCTGGGCTGCTGCCCTCTCTCTCCCCTCAGGCCCAATAAGGCCCATTACTTCCCCGGGGGGTTCCGGTAACCCCTCCGGCACTCCGGTTTTATTTGAAATCACCCGGAACAATTCCGGTGTCCGAATATAGTCGTCCAATATATCGATCTTTATGTCTCGACCATTTCGAGACTCATCGTCATGTCCGTGATCACATCCGGGACTCCGAACAACCTTCGGTACATCAAAATACATAAACTCATAATGAAATTGTCATCGTAACTTTAAGCGTGCGGACCCTACGGTTCGAGAACAATGTAGACATGACCGAGACATGTCTCCGGTCAATAACCAATAGCGGGACCTGGATGCCCATATTGGCTCCTACATATTCTACGAAGATCTTTATCGGTAAGACCGCATAACTACATACGTTGTTCCCTTTGTCATCGGTATGTTACTTGCCCGAGATTCGATCGTCGGTATCCAATACCTAGTTCAATCTCGTTACCGGCAAGTTTCTTTACTCGTTCCGTAATACACCATCCCGCAACTAACTCATTAGTTGCAATGCTTGCAAGGCTTAAGTGATGTGCATTACCGAGAGGGCCCAGAGATACCTCTCCGACATTCGGAGTGACAAATCCTAATATAGAAATACGCCAACCCAACATGTACCTTTGGAGACACCTGTAGAGCTCCTTTATAATCACCCAGTTACGTTGTGACGTTTGGTAGCACACAAAGTGTTCCTCCGGCAAACGGGAGTTGCATAATCTCATAGTCATAGGAACATGTATAAGTCATGAAGAAAGCAATAGCAACATACTAAACGATCGGGTGCTAAGCTAATGGAATGGGTCATGTCAATCAGATCATTCAACTAATGATGTGATCCCATTAATCAAATAACAACTCTTTGTCCATGGTTAGGAAACATAACCATCTTTGATTAACGAGTTAGTCAACTAGAGGCATACTAGTGACACTCTGTTTGTCTATGTATTCACACATGTATTATGTTTCCGGTTAATACAATTCTAGCATGAATAATAAACATTTATCATGATATAAGGAAATAAATAATAACTTTATTATTGCTTATAGGGCATATTTCCTTCAGTCTCCCACTTGCACTAGAGTCAATAATCTAGATCACATCGCCATGTGATTTAACATCAATAGTTCACATCTTTATGTGATTGGTTCACATCTCCATGTGACTAACACCCAAAGGGTTTACTAGATTCAATAATCTAGTTCACATCGCTATGTGATTAAGACCCAAAAAATGATCATGTTTTGCTTGTGAGAGAAGTTTAGTCAATGGGTCTGCCACATTCAGATCCACATGTATTTTGCAAATTTCTATGTCAACAATGCTCTGCATGGAGCTACTCTAGCTAATTGCTCCCACTTTCAATATCTATCCAGATTGAGACTTAGAGTCATCTAGATCAGTGTCAAAACTTGCATCGACATAACCCTTTACAATGAACCTTTTGTCACCTCCGTAATCGAGAAACATATCCATATTCTAGTAAGGATAATTTTGACCGTTGTCCATTGATCTACTCCTAGATCACTATTGTACTCCCTCTCTTAACACAATGTATGGTATACAATAGATCTGGTACACAGCATGGCATACTTTATAGAACCTATGACTGAGGCATAGGGAATGACTTTCATTCTCTTTCTATCTTCTGTCGTGGTCGGGCTTTGAGTCTTACTCAACTTCACACCTTGTAACACAGGCAAGAAACTTTTTCTTTGACTGTTCCATTTTGAACTACTTCAAAAACTTGTCAAGGTATGTACTCATTGAAAAAACTTATCAAGCGTCTTGATCTATCTCTATAGATCTTGATACTCAATATGTAAGCAGCTTCACCGAGGTCTTTCTTTTAAAAACTCCTTTCAAACACTCCTTTATGCTTTGCAGAATAATTCTACATTATTTCCGATCAACAATATGTCATTCACATATACTTATCAGAAATTTTGTAGTGCTCCCACTCACTTTCTTGTAAATACAGGCTTCACCGCAAGTCTGTATAAAACTATATGCTTTGATTAACTTATCAAAGCGTATATTCCGACTCCGAGATGCTTGCACTAGTCCATAAATGGATCGCTGGAGCTTGCATATTTTGTTAGCACCTTTAGGATTGACAAAACCATCTTGTTGCATCACATACAACTCTTCTTTAATAAATCCATTAAGGAATGCGGTTTTGTTTATCCATTTGCCAGATTTCATAAAATGCGGCAATTGCTAACATGATTCGGACAGACTTAAGCATAGATACGAGTGAGAAACTCTCATCGTAGTCAACACCTTGAACTTGTCGAAAACCTTTTGCGACAATTCTAGCTTTGTAGATAGTAACACTACTATCCGTGTCCGTCTTCCTCTTGAAGATCCATTTATTATCAATGGCTTGCCGATCCTCGGGCAAGTCCACCAAAGTCCACACTTTGTTCTCATACATGGATCCTATCTCAGATTTCATGGCCTCAAGCCATTTATCGGAATCTGGGCTCATCATCGCTTCCTCATAGTTCGTAGGTTCATCATGGTCAAGTAACATGACCTCCAGAATAGGATTACGTACCACTCTGGTGCGGATCTCACTCTGGTTGACCTACGAGGTTTGGTAGTAACTTGATCCGAAGTTACATGATCATCATCATTATCTTCCTCACTAATTGGTGCAGGAGTCACAGGAACGGATTTCTGTGATGAACTACTTCCCAATTATGGAGCATGTACAGTTACCTCACCAAGTTCTACTTTCCTCCCACTCACTTCTTTCGAGAGAAACTCCTTCTCCAGAAAGTTTCCGAATTTAGCAACAAAAGTCTTGCCTTCGGATCTGTGATAGAAGGTGTACCCAATAGTAACTTTTGGGTATCCTATGAAGACACACTTTTCCGATTTGGGTTTGAGCTTATCAGGATGAAACTTTTTCACATAAGCATTGCAACCCCAAACTTTGAGAAACGACAACTTTGGTTTCTTGCCAAACCACAATTCATACAATGTCGTCTCAACAGATTTAGATGGTGCCCTTTTAATGTGAATGCAGCTGTCTCTAATGCATAACCCCAAAACGATAGTGGTAGATCGGTAAGAGACATCATAGACTGCACTATATCCAATAAAGTACAGTTATGACATTCGGACACACCATTATGCTGTGGTGTTCCATGTGGCATGAGTTTGTGAAACTATTCCACATTGTTTTAATTGAAGACCAAACTCGTAACTCAAATATTTGTCTCCCCGATCAGATCGTAGAAACTTTATTTTCTTGTCACGATGATTTTCCACTTCACTCTGAAATTCTTTGAACTTTTCAAATGTTTCAGACTTATGTATCAAGTAGATATACCCATATCTGCTCAAATCATCTGTGAAGTTCAGAAAATAACGATACTTGCCATGAGCCTTAACACTCATCGGACCGCATACATCAGTATGTATTATTTCCAATAAGTCAGTTGCTCGCTCCGGAGAATGGAGTCTTAGTCATCTTGCCCATGAGGCATAGTTCGCAAGCATCAAGTGATTCATAATCAATTGATTCCAAAATCCCATCAGCATGGAGTTTCTTCATGCGCTTTACACCAATATGACCTAAACAGCAGTGCCACAAATAAGTTGCACTATCATTATTAACTTTGCATCTTTTGGTTTCAATATTAGGATTATGTGTATCACTACGATCAAGATCCAACGAACTTGTTTCATTGGGTGTATGACCATATAAGGTTTTATTCATGTAAACAGAACAACAATTTATTCTCTTACTTAAATGAATAACCGTATTACAATAAACATGATCAAATCATATTCATGCTTAACGCAAACACCAAATAACACTTATTTAGGTTCAACACTAATCCCGAAATTATAGGGAGTGTGCGATGATGATCATATCAATCTTGGAACCACTACCAACACACATCGTCACTTCACCCTTAACTAGTCTCTGTTTATTCTGCAACTCCCGTTTCGAGTTACTAATCTTAGCAACTGAACTAGTATCAAATACTGAGGGGTTACTATAAACACTAGTAAAGTACACATCAATAACATGTATATCAAATATACTTATGTTCACTTTGCCATCCTTCTTATCCGCCAAATACTTGGGGCAGTTCTGCTTCCAGTGACCAGTCCCTTCGTAGTAGAAGCACTTAGTCTCAGGCTTAGGACCAGACTTGGGCTTCTTCACTTGAGCAGCAACTTGCTTGTTGTTCTTCTTGAAGTTCCCCTTCTTCCCTTTGCCCTTTTGTTGAAACTAGTGGTCTTGTCAACCATCAACACTTGATGTTTTTCTTGATTTCTACCTTCGTTGATTTCAGCATCACGAATAGCTTGGGAGTTGTTTCCGTTATCCCTTGCATATCATAGTTCATCACGAAGTTCTACTAACTTGGTGATGGTGACTAGAGAATTCCGTCAATCACTATTTTATCTGGAAGATTAACTCCCACTTGATTCAAGCGATTGTAGTACCCAGACAATCTGAGCACATGCTCACTAGTTGAGCGATTCTCCTCCATCTTTTAGCTATAGAACTTGTTGGAGACTTCATATCTCTCAACTCGGGTATTTGCTTGAAATATTAAATTCAACTCCTGGAACATCTCATATGGTCCATGACGTTCAAAACGTCTTTGAAGTCCCGATTCTAAGCCATTAAGCATGGTGCACTAAACTATCAAGTAGTCATCATATTGAGCTAGCCACACGTTCATAACGTCTGCATCTGCTCCTACAATAGGTCTGTCACCTAGCGGTACATCAAGGACATAATTTTTCTGTGCAACAATGAGGATAAACCTCAGATCATGGATCCAATCCGCATCATTGCTACTAACATCTTTCAACACAATTTTCTCTAGGAACATATCAAAATAAACACAGGGAAGCAACAACGCGAGCTATTGATCTACAACATAATTTGCAAAATACTACCAGGACTAAGTTCATGATAAATTTTAAGTTCAATTTAATCATATTACTTAAGAACTCCCACTTAGATAGACATCCCTCTAATCCTCTAAGTGATCACGTGATCCAAATCAACTAAACCATGTCCGATCATCACGTGAGATGGAGTAATTTCATTGGTGAACATCACTATGTTGATCATATCTACTATATGATTCATGCTCGACCTTTCGGTCTCCGTGTTCCGAGGCCATATCTGTATATGCTTGGCTCGTCAAGTATAACCTGAGTATTCCGCGTGTGCAACTGTTTTGCACCCGTTGTATTTGAACGTAGAGCCTATCACACCCGATCATCACGTGGTGTCTCAGCACGAAGAACTTTCGCAACGGTGCATACTCAGGGAGAACACTTCTTGATAATTTAGTGAGAGATCATCTTATAATGCTACCGTCAATCAAAGCAAGATAAGATGCATAAAAGATAAACATCACATGCAATCAATATAAGTGATATGATATGGCCATCATCATCTTGTGCTTGTGATCTCCATCTCCGAAGCACCGTCATGATCACCATCGTCACCGGCGCGACACCTTGATCTCCATCGTAGCATCGTTGTCGTCTCGCCAATCTTATGCTTCCACGACTATCGCTACCGCTTAGTGATAAAGTAAAGCATTACAGCGCAATTGCATTGCATACAGTAAAGCGACAACCATATGGCTCCTGCCAATTGCCGATAACTCGGTTACAAAACATGATCATCTCATACAATAAAATTTAGCATCATGTCTTGACCATATCACATCACAACATGCCCTGCAAAAACAAGTTAGACGTCCTCTACTTTGTTGTTGCATGTTTTACGTGGCTGCTACGGGCTTAAGCAAGAACCAATCTTACCTACGCATCAAAACCACAACGATAGTTTTTCAAGTTGGTGCTGTTTTAACCTTCGCAAGGACTGGTCATAGCCACACTCAGTTTAACTAAAGTTGGAGAAACTGTCACCCGCAAGCCAACTATGTGCAAAGCACGTCGGGAGAACCGGTCTCGCGTAAGCATACACGTAATGTCGGTCCGGGCCGCTTCATCCAACAATACCGCCGAACGAAAGTATGACATGCTGGTAAGCAGTATGACTTATATCGCCCACAACTCACTTGTGTTCTACTCGTGCATATAACATCAACACATAAAACCTAGGCTCGGATGCCACTGTTGGGGAACGTAGTAATTTCAAAAAAAATCCTACGCACAAGCAAGATCATGGTGATGCATAGCAACGAGAGGGGAGAGTGGTGTCTACATACCCTCGTAGACCGAAGCGGAAGCATTGACGCAAGGTAGAGGAAGTAGTCGTACGTCTTCCCGGTCCAACCGATCCAAGCACCGTTGCTCTGGCACCTCCGAGTTCTTGACACACGTACAGCTCGATGACGCACCCCGGGCTTCGATCCAGCAAAGCTTCGGGGAGGAGTTTCGTTAGCACGATGGCGTGGTGACGATCTTGATGTTCAACTGTTGCAGGGCTTCACCTAAGCACCACTACAATATGATCGAGGTGTAATATCATGGAGGGGGCACCGCACACGGCTAAGGAATGATCACGAAGATCAACTTGTGTGTTCTAGGGTGCCCCCCTGCCCCCGTATATAAAGGAGCAAGGGGGAAGCCGGCCGGCCCTTGGGTGCGCCAAGGAGAGGTGGGGAGTCCTTCTCCTAGTGGGAGTAGGACTCCCCTTTCCTAGTCCAACTAGGAATAGGGAGGGGGAAGGAAAGAGAGGGAGAGGGAGAGGGAAAGGGGGGCCGCGCCCCCCTCCTAGTCCTATTCGGACTCCCCATGAGGGGGGGGCCCACCTCCTGGGCTGCTTCCCTCTCTCTCCCCTCAGGCCGAATAAGGCCCATTACTTCCTCGGGGGGTTCCGGTAACCCCTCCGGCACTCCGGTTTTATCCGAAATCACCCGGAACAATTCCGGTGTCCGAATATAGTCGTCCAATATATCGATCTTTATGTCTCGACCATTTCGAGACTCCTCGTCATGTCCGTGGTCACATCCGGGACTCCGAACAACCTTCGGTACATCAAAATACATAAACTCATAATGAAACTGTCATCGTAACTTTAAGCGTGCGGACCCTATGGTTCGAGAACAATGTAGACATGACCGAGACATGTCTCCGGTCAATAACCAATAGCGAGACCTGGATGCCCATATTGGCTCCTACATATTCTACGAAGATCTTTATCGGTCAGACCGCATAACTACATACATTGTTCCCCTTGTCATCGGTATGTTACTTGCCCGAGATTCGATCGTCGGTATCCAATACCTAGTTCAATCTCGTTACCGGCAAGTCTCTTTACTTGTTCCGTAATACATCATCCCGCAACTAACTCATTAGTTGCAATGCTTGCAAGGCTTAAGTGATGTGCATTACCGAGAGGGCCCAGAGATACCTGTCTGACATTAGAAGTGACAAATCCTAATCTCGAAATAAGCCAACCCAACATGTACCTTTGGAGACACCTGTAGAGCTCCTTTATAATCACCCAGTTACGTTGTGACGTTTGGTAGCACACAAAGTGTTCCTCCGGCAAACGGGAGTTGCATAATCTCATAGTCATAGGAACATGTATAAGTCATGAAGAAAGCAATAGCAACATACTAAACGATCGGGTGCTAAGCTAATGGAATGGGTCATGTCAATCAGATCATTCAACTAATGATGTGATCCCGTTAATCAAATAACAACTCTTTGTCCATGGTTAGGAAACATAACCATCTTTGATTAACGAGCTAGTCAAGTAGAGGCATACTAGTGACACTCTGTTTGTCTATGTATTCACACATGTATTATGTTTCCGGTTAATACAATTCTAGCATGAATAATAAACATTTATCATGATATAAGGAAATAAATAATAACTTTATTATTGCCTCTAGGGCATATTTCCTTCACGGAGCCCCCGCGCGGGTCGCCCTGGGCTTGAGATGGGAGCTGGGTGGAGAAGGGGTGAGCCCCCGAGGTGGCGAAGCCCAGGAGCTCCACCACTCGCTCCAGCAGCATGTCGTTGCCGCCCTCCAGCAGTCTGCACCACAGCAGCTCTCGGGCCACTGTGAGCGCGGCCCTCGAGTTCGCCTGCTCCCGGCGGGTGTACGGTGTCGTGGTCGCGGCGTGATTGGAAGCCCTTGCTGCCGACCGTGCCTGCCGTGGCGTAAGAGTTGTCAAAGTATGTCCGCGTCGCCCATGGCCCGCAGCGCCCTGCGGACCGCGAGCTGCCTGGGGCACGGGGTCGCCCGAGGCGAGCGGTTCCGCGCGGGCGGGCCACGCAGCCCATGGGTCAGGGTTGCCCTCCTGGTCGCTGGGCATGGTGATGACGACGCGACGGGGCACGGAGCGGTGGACGACGAATTCCGGCGCACCCCTACCTGGCGCCAAATGTCGGATTTCGGGTTCCGGCAGACCCTTAAGGTTCGAACACTGGGGTGTGCGTGGAGATTACGCCTTCTACCTCCCCGTCCCACAAATATCTAGACTACAGAAAGAACTGCACAAGAGACACAAGGTTTATACTGGTTTTTGGGCCATCGTTGTAGTGTAATACCCAACTCCAGTGTGTGGTGGGTGGATTGCCTCTTGGGGCTGATGATGATGAATAATACAAGGAAGAACAGCCTCGCGAGGGTCTGTTCTTGGTTGGGGCGATGAACAGCTAGGAGGAGTTCAGCCACCCTTTCTCTCTCTCTCTCTCTCTCTCTCTCTCTCCGCTTCTAACCGATCCCAGAGCGCCCTTGCTATGTGGGTGGCTGGTCCTATTTATAGAGGCCCGGGTGCTCTTCCCAAATATCGAGCGGGAATGGAGCCAACAATGGCGGGCTAATTTGAAGGGGGACAACAAGTATCAACTATCCTGACAAAAGCAGTCTTTGCCTGCGCAAAGCTCTGGTGATGACGCCGTCCTGGGCTCCATGGTGACCTCCGTCTCGTAGTCCTCTGGGTCTTGGTCTCGTTGCACCGAAATGGCAACCTTTGCCTGATGCCTCGGTACTCCACGGCTTCGCTTGCCCCCTTTGCACCAAAGAGGAAAGAAGGACGCTGCGCGTGCTGGCACCCGCCTGGCGCCCTGAGTCATCATGGCTTGCATCACGGGCGCCTCGCGAGGTACCCCGCCTTGATCTCTCCGCCTCCTCGCGAGCCAGCCTGACGAGGCCGTTCCTGAGGAAGCTCTGTGTCGTCCGCCTCGCGAGGCTTGGCCCCTCGCGAGGGTCTTGAGTCTTGTGTTGATGAAGATGGGCCGTGCTGGGCCTCCTTGGAGCCACGCCACAGGCCACAGGCAGGCAAGTCTGAGGACCCCCGTTCCCAGAACGCCGACAAAGTAGCGCATGGTATGGGCTCTCAAGGTCCACCACCTCAAACCAAACAGACTCTCTTTGGAAGTGATCTTTGTCCCCAAAGAGGACGTCCATAGGGATCTTGCCAATCGGCGAGCAGGAAAGCCCAGGTACAATGCCGTGGAACACCGTCCGGCTGCTCTGAAGCTGCCTTTGCTTGATTCCTAACTTCTCCATGGTATCCTTGTACATGATATTGATGTTGCTGCCCCCGTCTATCAGAACTCGCGAGAAACGCGCGGCTCGTTTATCCGTAGCAAAGGTGGCGTCCAGGACCAAGGCGTAGGAGCCCGGACTCGGCATCACTTCTGGGTGGTCAGCCCTGCTCCAGCTGATGGGCTTCTCAGACCAGTGCATGAACTCTAGCGTCTCTGAGGCTACTGCGTTCACCTCTTGTCGCTGCAGCCACCTGCTGCGTCGATCATCAGCGATACTAGTGAACACCACGTAGGCTCCGTGTTCTTCAGGGTATTCGTCTTGTACTGTGCCGACTGGCCTGACTGCCGGCTACTGGGGCGGAGGTGGAGGCGGCTGCCCAGCAGGCGGGGGTGGCAGGAGGCCGTCTCCCTTGGCGATCCTGGTGAGCCAGTGGCACTTCCGGGTGGTGTGATTCGACGTCTTTGCACCGCTGTGGAACTTGCAAGGTCCATCCAAGGTCTGCCCATAGGAGAAGGCCGGCAACCAGTTAGGCTTGCTGCCTTTCTGTCGCTTGGGCGGAGGCTGCTCTTTTGGCTGCTGGGCTTCAACGGTCGCGACCTGCCGGCTGCTGGAAGCCGGCTGCGGGGCCTTGCGCTTGTTGTCGCCCTGCTGTTGTCGCCAGCCGGCATCTGCCGCCAGAGTTCTTGGAGCTTGAGGGGCCACTTTGCCAGTTGTGCTGATTTGAATTTCCGCCTTCATGGAGGAGTCGGCCATGGCGTACTTGTCCGCTATGATCAGCAGCTCGTCGAGGGTTTCTGGCTCATCGCAGAGGAGCTTGCTCTTGAGGACGGTGCCTTCTCGGCATCCGGCTGTGAAGTACTCGATGGCCTGCACCTCGTGCACGCCCTCGCAGGAGTTCCGGAGCTCAGCCCAACGCGTGAGGTAGTCGCGAGTCGACTCGTCAAGACCTTGCACGCACAAGGAGAGCTGACGGGGCTTGGGAGGACGCTTGTACATGCTGGTGAAGTTGCGGACGAACGCTTCGGTGAAGTTGACCCATCTGTTGATGCTGCGGGGCTTTAGGCTGTTCAGCCATGTCCGGGCCTTTCCCTGGAGCATGAGCGGAACGTACTTTACGGCGACACGCTTGTTGCCGTTTGCTATGCTGACAGCTGTGGAGTAGTCGAATAGCCAGTCTTCGGCTTCACGGAGCCGGTATACTTGGGCGTGTCTCTTGGGAGCGTGAACCCTCTTGGAAAGGGCTCGTCCCGAATGCGGGGCCCGAAACAAGGCGGACCCAGCTTGTCTTCTTCTTCCAGCACTAGGGACCGATGAAGTCGGTCGATCCGGTGGCGGGCGTCATTCTCTCCAACTCCCTCTCGGCAGCCAAGGCGGTCACCGAGGGTCGGATGGTCAACAGGCGGTGGGGAGACTCGCCTCTTCTTACGGGGAGGGGGAGGCGGACAGTCGTCCCGTCATTCCACTGCTCTCGGGCGGCCATCTCGGTCGCGCTCTATGGTAGTGCGAGTCCGACTGTGGCTGACAGCCGGCTCCTTGTCCTTTCTTCCTCGGGCGCCGCCAGTCGGCGTCCGAGACGTCGTGCCTTGATCTTGGTGCGGGTCATCGTTGGGTCGCTGTGGCGCCTCCGTGCGGTAGGCGGCCTCATTCTGTGCGGCGGCCGCGTCGAGGAGCCGCTGGACTCGCTCCATCATGAGGCGACGTTCTTCGCCCTCGAAATTGTCCAGCTCATCCGCCGCTGCCTGGGCCGCTTGGATGTTCTCCGTTGGTGTAGCGTACACGGGGCGGCTAGCCCCAAATAGGCTGGCGATGGCTATGCCGCATTGCTGGACCGCGCCTAGGCGGCTAGGCCCTGCCAGGGCCGGCGAGCCGCCAACTACGCGATCCATCTCCCGGTGGTAAGCTTCTGACAAGCGTCTCATGCTGGCCAGCTTCTTTGCGCCTTCAATGAGCTGAAGGCGGCCCGCTTCTAACATCTCTGCATCAGTGTCTTCCGGAATGGGCACAGTTAGGTCTTGCAGCGCCGCGCCGAGTGAGTCGGGCGCTCCTCCGCCGAGAACTCGTCATGACTGATGACTAGCACCTCAGTGACGGTGCTTCTGTCGCTCTCTGCATGGGGGAGAGGTTCGTCATATACCACCATGTTGGTGGGGAACGCGTCGAGCGACGCGGTGTTGGAGTCGACCAGCATCGGATCGGTGGAGCCTACGGACTGCAAGTCTACGGCAGGCCCGCCGGAAACGTGGAGTTGATCGAGGAGGCCCGCGAGGAGGTTCTCGGGGCCGCCCGTGCCTGCGTCGGACGCAGGTTCGTCAGAGAGGCGGACCTCGCCGACAAGTTCGGCCAATGAGCTGGCTGTGCAGGCGATCTCAACGCCGCGCAGCGCGTCGATGCAAACTTCGTCTGGCGTGCCTGGCTGGCTGCGCTCGCCAGGGAGGAAAAGGGTTCCTGTCCAGAACAGATCTCCGGACGGCGGTGCACCATGCCCCACGGTGGGCGCCAAATGTCGGGGGTTTGGTGCGACATATGCCAACGGATGGCTTATCATGGTGGGGGCGACTAGAACGTCGCCGGTGCCTGGAAACGTGATGAGGCGAAGACATGCACGCCGGCGAATCTTACCCAGCTTCAGGGCTCTCCGAGGAGATAATACCCCTACTGCTGCTCTGCGGGGTCTCCGCATGATCACTATGGCCAAGAGCTTACACGGTTGCTCCTTGAGCTGTTTCTTATTGGTAGGAGAGGGCAAGGCTAGCTCTCTCCTTCTATCTGGTATGGTCTAGAGTTACTGGGTTCCAACCCTTTGCATGGGTGCCCTGGGGGTTTATATAGGCCTACCCCCAGGGGTTGGTAATTCGACTGGGCGCGGGCCCAGCCATCAGTGCCTCTGGCCTCCGACTTCTCCGCCGACTGCTGGGGCCCGCTGTCTGGTCTGGTACGGAGCCGACAGGCCGCGTCCGCCGCGGGCGGGTCTTGCCGGCCGCGGATTACTGTAGCCGTGCTTCTGATGACGCGGGCTTGGTCATGGGGTCGTGGCAACTGTCCCGCCGCCTGGCGGGTGATCACTATTACCACTCCCCATCACATCTTGATTAATGGTGCATGGGGCCCAGGGGAGGGCTCGGCCGACTCCCCGGGCCGACTCCTGACGGATCCGCGGTCCTCTCGCCGTCTCCTAGGGTCTCACTGACTGTTGGGACCTGCTGCCCCCGGGCCATACAGACAAGCTGTCGTGGGCGCAGGACTCGGTACTATGGTGCTGATGTCAGGGCCGGCTGGGCAACAGTGCGATGCCGCACAGAGATCTTCCCGGGTACGGTGTGCTGTGGCCATGCTTGCCGTTGGTAAGGTGCGGGAGTGGGCTTCACTGTAGCCACGCCCCTGCTCCTTCCCCTTCCCCTTCGATGAGGTCATGGGTTTGTTGGAGTCGCCAGCCGACTCCCCAAAGCCGGCTTCTCTGGAAGTCATCCTTGGGACTTCGGCCGTGAGCGGGCAGTCGGCCGCCCTGCCGTCGACTCCTCAGGAGGCGGCTCTTCATCCTGGGGTCTTGAGGGGCGCAGCCTACACCGATGTCTTGAAAGGTTATGGGACTCGGGTTGGCCTACCCGTGGCCCATCTCTCCGACAACACTCTTACTTATCGAAAGAGGCTACAATTGATCCCCTATACTTGTGGGTTATCATGACCTTTTTCTGGCGCCATTGCCGGGGAGCAATAGCGTGGGGTGAATATTCTCGTGTGTGCTTGTTTGCTTTATCACTAAGTAATTTTTATTTGCTTTTCTAAGTTGTTTTCTATCCCTAGTTATGGGTAGGAAACGCAAAATACCAAAAAATTTAGTTGTACCTGCTACACCAATGGTTGAAGAACCACTCAAAATGTATCACACTCCTGAAGCTTTTTACCTGGATCATCTTCGATCCCTATGTGCTCGTGCTGAAACCTTAACTAGCTTAGTTGAGGGCAAATCTTTAGATGAGCATGCTTGTTATGTGTGACACCGCTTATCTCAAAAAGGGAAACTTTTACTGGATCAAATTCATCGTTTGCAGTGCTATGCTTGGAATTTATGTGAAATATATGATGTTACTTGTTGTTCTGAAAACCCTAAGAAACACCTTCCCTACCAATGTGAGTTTAGCGATAATGGAATCGTATCTTCGTATGATAAGGGTGTTTATGATTACTATGATGTTCAACAAATTGAAGAATTTGTTGCTTTTAAGGGTGCTTATGAAATTGCTTCTTTGATTGAAAAGTATGATGCTACTATTTAGAAATCTAAATTTTTTTCCATACTTAAATATTGTTATGATAATTATGCTTCTAATGCCTATGTTAAACCATATATTGAGGACTGCTCTGCCGTCTAAGAAGAGGCTAATATTTTGCAGGAGTCTATGAAAGAAGGAATTGATGAAACTGTGAGCCCATTGGATGAAAAAGATGAGGAGGAGAGCGAAGAACAAAAGGAGGAAGAGCGGATTGATCACCCGTGCACACCTTCTAACGAGAGTAATTCTTCAACTCATACAATGTTTAATTTCCCTTTGTGCTTACCGAAGGATGATTGCTATGATGACTGTTATGACCCCGTTGATTCTCTTGAAATATCCCTTTTTGATGATGCTTGCTATGCTTGTGGCCAAGATGCCAATATGAATTATGCTTATGGAGATGAACTTGCTATAGTTCCTTATGTTAAACATGAAATTGTTGCTATTGCACCCACGCATGATAGTCCTATTATCTTTTTGAATTCTCCCAACTACACTATATCGGAGAAGTTTGCTCTTGTTAAGGATTATATTGATGGGTTGCGTTCTACTGTTGCACATGATGATTTTGATGACTTATAATATGCATGTGCTTACTTCTCCTACTTGCAATTATTATGAGATAGGAACTACATCTCCGCCTCTTTATGTTTCCAACACGATAGAATTGCAAGAACCAGCGTATGCTATGTATTGGCCTTTACTTGATGTGCATGAATTGTTCTTGTATGACATGCCGATGCATAGGAAGAGAGTTAGACTTCGTCATTGCTTGATATATGTTACTTTGTGCTCACTACTAAATTACAAATCATTGTTGACTCAAATTGGCTTTGATATACCTTGGGATCTGAGTGGATTCATTACTTGAGCACTATATGCCTAGCTTAATGGCTTTAAAGAAAGCGCTGCCAGGGATACAACCCGGAAGTTTTAGAGAGTCATTTATTTCTGTTGTGTGCTTTTATAAAGTTTAAAAATAAAAATGATGTGCCAAGGTTTTCCTTTAGGATGTTTTAGATTCTTGTTGGTTTGTACGGTGCAGGACAGAATCTTTGGCTGTGGTGCGCGATTTTACATTTCTTACTGGAATGTTAAACGGTTCTGAAACTTGCTGCACTGTCTTTCTATATAAATTTTTTATTTTTCCAAATTTTGGTAGAATTTTTGGAGTACCATAGTTATGGTGAATGTTCAGATTATTACAGACTGTTCTGTTTTAGACAGATTCTGTTTTTGATGCATAGTTTGCTTGTTCGGATGAAACTATCGATTTATATCAGTGGATTAAGCCATGGAAAAGTTATATTACAGTAGCTATAATGAAAAAACAAAATATGAATTGGTTTGAAACAATACTTAAAGTAGTGATTTGCTTTATTATACTAACGGATCTTACCGAGTTTTCTGTTGAGTTTTGTGTGGATGAAGTGTTCGAAGATCAAGGATGTCTCGATGTGAGTAGAAGAAGGAGATGCAAGAGCTCAAGATTGGGGATTCCCAAGGCACCCCAAATAAATATTCAAGGATACTCAAGCGTCTAAGCTTGGGGATGCCCCGGAAGGCATCCCATCTTTCTTCAACAAGTATCGGTATGTTTTCGGATTTGTTTCGTTCATGCGATATGTGCAATCTTGGAGCGTCTTTTGCATTTGGTTTTCATTTTTATTTTATGCACCATGCTGGTATGAGATAGTCCTTGGTTGATTTATAGAATGCTCATTGCACTTCACTTATATGTTTTGAGTATGGCTTTATAGAGTGCTTCATGTGCTTCACTTATATCATTTGAAGTTTGGATTGCCTGTTTCTCTTCACATAGAAAACCGCCATTTGTAGAATGCTATTTTGCTTCATTTATATTTGTTAGAGTGTGGGCATATCTTTTGTAGAAAGAATTAAACTCTCTTTCTTCACTTATATCTATTTATAGAGTTGACAGGAATTGGTCATTCACATGGTTAGTCATAAAATCCTACATAAAACTTGTAGATCACTGAATATGATATGTTTGATTCCTTGCAATAGTTTTGCGATATAAAGGTGGTGATATATGAGTCGTGCTAGTTGAGTAATTGTGAAATTGAGAAATACTTGTATTGAGGTTTGTAAGTCACGTAGCATGCACGTATGGTGAACCGTTATGTAACGAAGTTGGAGCATGAGGTATTTATTGATTGTCTTCCTTATGAGTGGCGGTCGGGGACGAGCGATGGTCTTTTCCTACCAATCTATCCCCCTAGGGGCATGCGTAGTAGTACTTTGCTTCGAGGGCTAATAATCTTTTGCAATAAGTATATGAGTTCTTTATGACTAATGTGAGTCCATGGATTATACACACTCTCACCCTTCCATCATTGCTAGCCTCTTCGGTACCGTGCATTGCCCTTTCTCACCTCGAGAGTTGGTGCAAACTTCCCCGGTGCATCCAAACCCAGTGATATGATACGCTCTGTCAAATATAAAACTCCTTATATCTTCCTCAAAATAGCCACCATACCTACCTATCATGGCATTTCCATAGCCATTCTGAGATATATTGCCATGCAACTTCCATCATCATCATATACATGACTTGAGCATTTATTGTCATATTGCTTTGCATTATCGTAAGATAGCTAGCATGATGTTTTCATGGCTTGTCCGTTTTTTGATGTCATTGCTACGCTAGATCATTGCACATCCCGGTACACCGCCGAAGGCATTTATATAGAGTCATATCTTTGTTCTAGTATCGAGTTGTAATATTGAGTTGTAAGTAAATAAAAGTGTGATGATCATCATTGTTAGAGCATTGCCCCAGTGAGGAAAGGATGATGGAGACTATGATTCCCCCACAAGTCGGGATGAGACTCTGGACTTTAAAAATAAATAAAAGAGGCCAAAGAAGCCCAAATAAAAAAGAGAGGCCAAAGAAGCCCACCAGAAAAATGAGAGAAAAAGAGAGAAGGGACAATGTTACTATCCTTTTACCACACTTGTGCTTCAGAGTATCACCATGTTCTTCATATAGAGTCTCTTGAGTTATCACTTTCATATACTAGTGGGAATTTTCATTATAGAACTTTGCTTGTACATTCCGATGATGGGCTTCCTCAAATGCCTGAGGTCTTCATGAGCAAGCAAGTGGGATGCACACCCACTTAGTTTCTAGTTTGAGCTTTCATACACTTATAGCTCTAGTGCATCCATTGCATGGCAATCCCTACTCCTCACATTGACATCAATTGATGGGCATCTCCATAGCCTGTTGATTAGCCGTGTCGATGTGAGAGTTTCTCCTTTTTTGTCTTCTCACACAAACCTCCATCATCATATTCTATTCCACACATAGTGATATGTCCATGGCTTGCGCTCATGTATTGCGTGAGGGTTGAAAAAGCTGAAGCGCGTTAAAAAGTATGAACCAATTGCTCGGCTTGTCATCGGGGTTGTGCATGATTTGAATGCTTTGTGTGGTGAAGATGGAGCATAGCCAGACTATATGATTTTGTAGGGATGAGCTTTCTTTGGCTATGTTATTTTGATAAGTCATAATTGCTTGGCTAGTATGCTTGAAGAATTATTGCCTTAATGTCAAATGATAGACTATTGCTTTGAATCACTCATGTCTTAATATTCATGCCATGATTAGATTTATGATCAAGATAATGCTAGGTAGCATTCCACATCAAAAACTATATTTTTTATCATTTACCTACTCGAGGACGAGCAGGAATTAAGCTTGGCGATGCTGATACGTCTCCGTCGTATCTATAATTTTTGATTGTTCCATGCCAATATTATACAACTTTGATATACTTTTGGCAACTTTTTATACTATTTTTGGGGACTAACATATTGATCCAGTGCGCAATGTCAGTTCCTGTTTGTTGCATGTTTTTTTGTTTCGCAGTAATCCATATCAAACGGAGTCCAAACGGAATAAAAACTGACAGAGATTTTCTTGGAATATATGTGATTTTGGGAAGAAAAATCAACGCGAGACGATGCCCGAGGGAGCCACGAGGCAGGGGGCGTGCCCAGGGGGGCAGGCGCGCCCTGGGCCCTTGTGGCCACCCTGTAAGGCAGTTGATGCCCTTCTTTCGCTGCAAGAAAGCTAATATCCAGATAGAGATCGTGTTAAAATTTCAGCCCAATCATAGTTACGAATCTCCGGGGATATAAGAAATGGTGAAAGGGCAGAATCTGGGAACGCAGAAACAGAGAGAGACAGAGAGACAGATCCAATCTCGGAGGGGCTCTCGCCCCTCCCATGCCATGGAGACCATGGACCAGAGGGGAAACCCTTCTGCTATCTAGGGAGAAGTTCAAGGAAGAAGAAGAAGAAGAAGAAGAAGGGGGGCTCTCTCCCCCTCGCTTTCGGTGGCACCGGAACGCCGCCGGAGGCCATCATCATCACCACAATCTACACAAACACCTCCACCATCTTCACCAATATCTCCATCACCTTCCCCCCTCTATCTACAGCGGTCCACTCTCCCGCAACTCGCTGTAGCCTCTACCCGAACATGGTGCTTTATGCTTCATATTATTATCCAATAATGTGTTGCCATCCTATGATGTCTGAATAGATTTTCATTGTCCTATCGGTGGTTGATGAATTGCTATGATTGCTGTAATTTTCTTGTGGTTATGTTTCTGTCCTTTGGTGCCCATCATATGAGCGCGCGCGTGGATCACACCATAGGTTTAGTTGTATGTTAGTAGGACTATGTATTGGAGGGCAACAGTGACATAAACTTCAACCTAGCACAGAAATTGATGCATACGGGATTGAAGGGGGACCAATATATCTTAATGCTATGGTTCGGTTTTACCTTAATGAACATTAGTAGTTGCGGACGCTTGCTAATAGTTCCAATCATAAGTGGATAGAATTACAAGTCAGGGATGACATGCTAGCAGTGGCCTCTCCCACATAAAACTTGCTATCGGTCTAGTAAAGTAGTCAATTGCTTAGGGACAATTTCGCAAGTCCTACCACCACTTTTCCACACTCGCTATACTAACTTTATTGCTTCTTTACCTAAAAAAGCCCCTACTTTTTATTTACGCACTCTTTATTATCTTGCAAACCTATCCAAAAACACCTGCAAAGTTCTTCTAGTTTCATACTTGTTCGAGGTAAAGCGAACGTCAAGCGTGCGTAGAGTTGTATCAGTGGTCCATAGAACTTGAGGGAATATTTGTTCTACCTTTAGCTCCTCATTGGGTTCGACACTCTTACTTATCAAAAGAGGCTACAATTGATCCCCCATACTTGTGGGTTATCAGGTACTTAAGGATATTCTTCCCCGTTGTACAATGATCCACTCCTGGATTAGTTTGAAACCTTCTGGCCATACTTATGGCAAGGTTGGTATCCAGTCTTGTGCACAGCATCATATACATTATAGAGCCTTTGGCAGAAGCATAGGGGATGACACTCATCTTTTCTCTATCCTCTGTAGTCGCTAGGCATTGAGTCTGACTCAACTTCGCACCTTGCAAAACAGGCAAGAACCCCTTCTTGGACTGATCATTTTGAACTTCTTCAAAATCTTATCAAGGTATGTTGCTGTCTATGTACCCACACATGTATTTGAGTTTCCAATCAATACAATTATAGCATGGATAATAGACGATTATCATGAACAAGGAGATGTAATAATAACCACTTTATTATTGCCTCTAGGGCATATTTCCAACATTAAGGATAAAAAGTTGGGATGGATTCTTATTAGAGTTTATCTTGAGTACATCATGTAATCGTTCTTCAAGCATTACTTCATTCTTTTCGGACTTAATACACTAGATGCATGCCGGATAGCGGTCGATGTGTGAAGTAATAGTAGTAGATGCAGAATCGCTTCGGTCTACTAGTTTTTGAGGTGATGCCTATATACATGATCATTGCCTTGGATATCGTCATAAATATTTGCTCTTCTGTTAATTGCCCAACAGTAATTTGTCTACCCATCGTATGCTATTTTTTATGAGAGAAGCCACTAGTGAACACTATGGCCTCCGGAGTCTACTTTTTCATCAGATCTATTGCTTGTTTTTATACTCAAAAATACCAAAAATATTTGTTGCATATTTTTATCTTCTATTTTATTTGCGTTGGGTGTGAGGGTTTGTGTTTTGTGTGTAGGTGTTGTATACATAGTGTTTCTTGGTTCTCCTAGTAGATTGATAACCTTGGTTTCATAACTAAGGGAAATACTTACTCTATTGTGCTGCATCATCCTCTCCTCTTCAAAAAACCAACACAGATTACAAGTAGTACGCCCAACGGATCTGCTACATTCAGATCCGTATGTATCTCGCAAATGTTTATGTCTTCCTCCTTGACATAATCGTGGATGGAATTGAAGTGTCGCTTTATGTGTATGGTCCTCTTGTGAAACCTTGGTTCCTTGGCTAGAGCAATGGCACCCATGTTGTCACAGAACAGAGTCATTGGGTCCAGTGCACTAGGTACAACTCCAAGATCTGTCATGAACTGCTTCATCGAGACACCTTCCTTCGATGCCTCCGATGCAGCTATGTACTGCGCTTTACATGTAGAATCAGCAACCATGCTCTGCTTGGAACTGCACCAGCTTACCGCTCCCACTGTTCAGAACATATATGTATCCCGTTTGAGACTTAGAGTCATCCGGATCAGTGTCAAAGCTTGGATCGACGTAACCCTTTACGACGAGCTCTTGATCACCTCCATAAATGAGAAACATTTCCTTGGTCCTTTTCAGGTACTGATACGTCTTCGTCGTATCTATAATTTTTGATTGTTCCATGCCAATATTATACAACTTTCCTATACTTTTGGCAACCTTTTATACTATTTTTGGGGACTAACATATTGATCTAGTGCCCAGCGCCAGTTCCTGTTTGTTGCATGTTTTTGTTTCGCAGCAAATCCATATCAAACGGAGTCCAAACGGGATAAAAACCGACGGAGTTTTTTTGTAATATATGTGATTTTTTGGAAGAAAAATCAATGCGAGACGATGCCCGAGGGGGCCACGAGGCAGGGGGCGTGCCGCAGGGGGGCAGGCGCGCCCTAGGCCCTCGTGGCCACCCCGTAAGGCGGTTGATGCCCTTCTTTCGCCGCAAGAAAGCTAATATCCGGATAGAGATCGTGTTAAAATTTCAGCCCAATCGGAGTTACGGATCTCCGGGAATATAAGAAATGGTGAAAGGGAAGAATCTGGGAATGCAGAAATAGAGAGAGACAGAGAGACAGATCCAATCTCGGAGGGGCTCTCGCCCCTCCCATGCCATGGAGACCATGGACCAGAGGGGAAACCCTTCTCCCATATAGGGAGAAGGTCAAGGAAGAATAAGAAGAAGGGGGGCTCTCTCCCCCTCGCTTCCGGTGGCGCCGAAACGCCGCTGGGGGCCATCATCATCACCGCAATCTACACCAACATCTCCGCCATCTTCACCAACATCTCCATCACCTTCCCCCCTCTATCTACAGCGGTCCACTCTCCCGCAACCCGCTGTACCCTCTACTCGAACATGGTGCTTTATGCTTCATATTATTATTCAATAATGTGTTGCCATCCTATGATGTCTGAGTAGATTTTCGTTGTCCTATCGGTGGTTGATGAATTGCTATGATTGGTTTAATTTTCTTGTGGTTATGTTGATGTCCTTTGGATCCCATCATATGAGCGCGTGCGTGGATTACCCCATAGGGTTAGATGTATGTTGATAGGACTATGTATTGGAGGGCAAGAGTGACAGAAACTTCAACCTAGCATTGAAATTGATGCATACGGGATTGAAGGGGGACCAATATATCTTAATGCTATTGTTGGGTTTTACCTTAATGAACGTTAGAAGCAGACGCTTGCTAATAGTTCCAATCATAAGTGGATAGAATTCCAAGTCAGGGATGACATGCTATGAGTGGCCTCTCCCACATAAAACTTGCTATCGGTCTAGTAAAGTAGTCAATTGCTTAGGGACAATTTTGCAACTCCGACCACCACTTCCGCACTCGCTATACTAACTTTATTGCTTCTTTTCCTAAAACAGCCCCTACTTTTTATTTATGCACTCTTTATTATCTTGCAAACCTATCCAAAAACACCTGCAAAGTACTTCTAGTTTCATAATTGTTCTAGGTAAAGCGAACGTCAAGCGTGCGTAGAGTTGTATCGGTGGTCGATAGAACTTGAGGGAATATTTGTTCTACCTTTAGCTCCGCATTGGGTTCGACACTCTTACTTATCGAAAGAGGCTACAATTGATCCCCTATACTTGTGGGTTATCAGGTACTTAAGGATATTCTTCACCGTTGTACAATGATCCACTCTGGATTACTTTGAAACCTTCCGTCCATACTTATGGAAAGGATGGTATCTGGTCTTGTGCATAGCATTGCATACATGATAGAGCCTGTGGCAGAAGCATAGGGGATGACACTCATCTTTTCTCTATCCTCTATAGTCGCTAGGCATTGAGTCTGACTCAACTTCGCACCTTGCAAAATAGGCAAGAACCCCTTCTTGGACTGATCCATTTTGAACTTCTTCGAAATCTTATCATGGTATGTGCTTTGTGAAAGTCCTATTAAGCGTCTCGATCTATCTCTATATATCTTGATGCCTAATATGAAAGCAGCTTCTCCTAGGTCCTTCATTGAAAAACTCTTGTTCAAATATTCCTTCACGTTTTCCAAAAGTTCTGTATTGTTTCCAATCAGAAATATGTCATCCACATATAACACCAGAAACTCTATAGAGCTCCCACTCACTTTCTTGTAAATACAAGCTTCTCTATAAACTTGTATAAACCCAAATGCTTTGATCACCTCATCAAAGCGAATATTCCAACTCCGAGATGCTTGCACCAGCCTATAAATGGATTGCTGGAGCTTGCACACTTTATCAGTATTCTCTGGATCGACAAAACCTTCCGGTTGCTTCATATACAACTCTTCCTTAAGGAAACCGTTAAGGAACGTTGTTTTGACATCCATCCGCCAGATCTCATACTCGAAGAATGCAACTATTGCCAACATGATTCTGATGGACTTAAGCATCGCTACAGGCGAGAAAGTCTCGTCATAGTCAACTCCTTGAACTTGTGAAAACCCCTTTGCCACAAGTCGAGCTTTATAGACAGTGATATTACCGTCACGTTCGTCTTCTTCTTGAAGATCCATTTATTCTGAATGGCCTTTCGCCCTTTAGATAATACTTCCAAAGTCCACACTTTGTTTTCATACATGGATCCCATCTCGGATTTCATGGCCTTTAACCATTTGTTGGAATCCGGGCCCACCATCGCTTCTCCATAGCTCGTAGGTTCATTGTTATTGTTGTCCAACAACATGACCTCTAAGACAGGGTTACCGTACCACTCAGGAGCTGTACGTACCCTCGTCGACCTATGGGGTTCGATAGTAACTAGATCCGAAGCTTCATGATCATCATCATTAGCTTCCTCCTCAACTGAGGTAGGTGCCATAGAAACATCTTTCTGTGCTATGCTACTCTTTGGTTGAAGTAAAGGTTCAACAACCTCATCAAGTTCTATCTTCCTCCCACTCAATTCTTTCGAGAGAAACTCTTTCTCGAGAAAGGACCCGTTCTTAGTGACAAACACTTTGCCTTCGGATCTGATATAGAAGGTATACCCAACCGTCTCTTTTGGGTATCCTATGAAGACGCATTTGTCCGCTTTGGGTTCAAGCTTATCTGGCTGAAGCCTTTTGACATAAGCATCGCAGCCCCAAACCTTAAGAAACGACAACTTAGGTTTCTTACCAAACCACAGTTCATACGATGTCATCTCCACTGACTTAGATGGTGCCCTATTTAAAGTGAATGCAGCTGTCTCTAACGCATAACCCCAAAATGATAGTGACAGATCGACAAGAGACAACATAGAATGCACCATATCCAATAAGGTTTCATTGCAATGTTCGGACACACCATTATGTTGTGGTGTTCCAGGCGACGTCAATTGTGAAACAATTCCACATTATCTTAAGTGATTGCCAAACTCATAACTTAGATATTCTCCCCCTTGATCGGATCGTAGGAATTTAATCTTCTTGTTATGATGATTCTCAACTTCACTCTTAAATTGCTTGAACTTTTCAAACGTTTCAGACTTATGCTTCATCAAGTAAATATACCCGTATCTACTCAAGTCATCGGTGAAGGTGAGAAAGTAACGATATCCACCGTGCGCGCCAACGCTCATCGGACCGCACACATCAGTATGTATGATTTCCAACAAGTCATTTGCCCGTTCGATTGTTCCAAAAAACTATGTCTTAGTCATCTTGCCCTTGAGGCATGGTTCGCATGTGTCAAGTCATTCAAAATCAAGTGACTCCAAAAGTCCATCAGCATGGAGTTTCTTCTTGCGCTTTCCACCAATATGACCTAGACGGCAGTGCCACAAGAAAGTGGTACTATCATTATCAACTCTACATGTTTTGGCATCAATGTTATGAACATGTGTATCATCACTATCGAGATTTAATAAGTATAAACCCCTCACAACGGGTGCATGACCATAAAAGATATTACCCATATAAATAGAAAAACCATTATTCTCTAATTTAAATGAATAACCGTCTTGCATTAAACAAGATCCAGATATAATGTTCATGCTCAATGCATGCACTAAATAACAATTATTCAGGTTCATCACTAATCCGATGGTAATCGAAGAGCGAGCGTGCTGACAGAGATCACATCAACCTTGGAACCATTTCCCAGGCGCATCATCACTTCATCCTTTGCCAGCCTCCTTCTATTCCGTAGTTCCTACTTTGAGCTGCAAATGTGAGCAACCAAATCGGCATCAAATACCCATGCACTACAACAAGAGTTGGTAAGGTACACATCAATAACACGTATATCATATATACCTTTGTTGACGTTGGCCCCCTTCTTGTTGGACAAATACTTGGGGCAGTTCTGCTTCTAGTGGCCAGTTCCCTTGCAATAGAAGCACTCAATTTCCGGCTTGGGTCCAGCCTTGGGTTTCTTCACGGGAGGAGCAACTGCTTTGCAACCCTTCTTGAAGTTTCCCTTCTTTCCCTTGCTCTTCTTGAAACTAGTGGTTTTATTCACCATCAACACTTGATGCTCCTTCTGGATGTCTAACTCAGTGACTTTCAGCATCGCGAATAGCTCAGAGACTGACTTGTTCATCCCTTGCATGCTATAGTTCAACACAAAGCTCTTGTAGCTAGGTGGCAACGATTGAAGAAGTCTGTCAGTGATAGCCTCTGGCGGGTGCTCAATTCCCAACTCAGCCAGACGGTTGTAGTACCCAGACATTCTGAGTATGTGCTCACTGACAGACCCGTTCTCCTCCATCTTGCAGGCATAGAACTTATCGGAGGTCTCATACCTCTCGATCCGGGCATTCTTCTCAAAGATAAACTTCAACTCCTGGAACATCTCATATGCTTCATGACATTCAAAACCCCTTTCAAGTCCCGGCTCTAAGCCATACAACATGGCGCACTGAACTATTGAGTAGTCATCAACACGCGACTGCTAGGCGTTCACAATGTCCACAGTCGCTTGAGGGGGTGGCGCACCAAGCGGTGCATCAAGGACATAAGACTTACGGGCCCAATCCATAAAGTTACTTCCATCATCTTCCAGGTTAGCTTTCTCTAGGAATGCATTGAAATTCAGGGGAGCTACTGCGCGAGCCACTGATCTACAACATAAGTTTGCAAAGATAACTTAGACTACTATTCATGATAAATGAGTTCAATTACTCATATTACATAAGAACTCCCACTCAAATCGACATCCCTCCGGTTGTCCGAGTGTAACATGCTCCAAATTCACCAACCGAAGTCTGATCATCACGTGAGATGAGGTGGTTTCAATGGTGAACATCTCCATGTTGATCATATCTACTATCACTACAGGAATTCGTTACTTTGTCGTCTGCCACGGCGGACGGCAAAGGCCTGAATGGCGGACGGCAATAGGCTCCGGCAAAGTAAGGTCCGGTAAACAGCTACTTTGCCATCCGCTTTATGCGGCTGACAGCAAAGGGGCCTTTGCCATCAGCAGCAGACGACAAGGAAAGCAGACGGCAAAAAATGCGCTGTTAGTCCGTTAGGTGGCTAACGGCAGGCCTTTGTCGTATGCCGCTGACAGCAAAATTTGTCCTGCCTTTGCCATCCACCGTATGATGTCAGCTGGACGTCACTACACGGCAGGCCTTTACCGTCCGCTGCTGACAGCAAAATTGTTCACCCTTTGTCGTCTGCCACTGTAGGCAAACTGACCAAATGGGTCAGCTCCCAGGAAGCACAGTTGGCTGCCACATGGCTTCTTTGCCGTCCACGACTGACGGCAAAGAGCTCGTTGCCGTCGGTGGCAGACGGCAAAGAGCCTGCATATTGGCTCTTTTTTCTGTTTTTTTAATCCAACAATTTTCACAGCAAATATATATGACATATATAGATATATTTCACAGGGCTATTTAACAGCAAACATATCACATATCCAGCACATAATTAAGTTTCATCCATTCATACATAAGCAAGTTCCATCAAGTTCCATCCAGACACATTGTTCCATCCATATACTTATTACAATGCAAAGTTCCGTCATAGCAAGCTAGATACAATGCAAAGTTTCAGCAAAGAGAAAACAAGCACTCCATCATAGCAAGCTAGCTTCCATGAAGTGAATGAAATCTGCAAAATGGCAAATAAGGAAGTTAGAAATAGGTGACTAGAAGAAGAAGACTAGAACAAGAAGAAGACTAGAACAAGAAGAAGACTAGTACAAGAAGAAGACTAGTACAAGAAGAAGACTAGAACAAGAAGAAGACTAGAACAAGAAGTATATGCCATTTATGAGCTAACTTAGGTGAAATGGATCATATATGAGGTAACTAAGTTGAAATGGGTCGTTTATGAGCTAAGTAAGGTGAAATGGATCATTTATGAGCTAAGTTAGTTGAAATTGGTCATTTATAAGCTAACTAAGGTGAAATGGATTGTTTTCGAGCTAACTAAGTTGAAATGGATCGTTTTTGAGCTAACTTAGGTGAAATGGATCATTTATGAGCCAACTTAGTTGAAATGGGTCGTTTATGAGCTAACTAAGGTGAAATGGATCGTTTTTGAGCTAACTAAGGAGAAATGGATCGTTTTTGAGCTAACTTAGGTGAAATGGGTCATTTAGGAGCTAATCTAGGTAAAATGGGTCATTTTAGAGCTAACTTGGACAAACTGGATCATTTATAAGCTAACTAAGGTAAAATGGGTCATTTTAGAGCTAACTTAGGTAAAATGGATCGTTTATGAGCTAACTAAGCTAATTATGCAATTTTTGACATAAGTAAGCTAAGTACAAATCGTTTTAGAGCTAACTTAGGTAAAATGGATGGTTTTGGAGGTCAGCAAGCTTATTAAGTCATTTTAGAGGAAAAGAAGCTAACTCTAGGTCATTATGGTAAGCATATTGGAGGAAATAAAGCTAAGTATAGGTCTTTATGCATTTGTTAAGCAAAACACTAGAGAAACTTACCGTGATCATGGAGGTGTAGGAGCGGGCTGGCTCGTGCCGGTAGCTGGAGAAGGATCGTGCGATGCTTGTCTAGAGTTACGTTGCACCAATGATCATTACCAATGTCTCGTTACCATGATGACACTCAAATGTTAATACTAGCAAGTAATGTCCATTCAAATTAAACTCACCGTGGTCCCAGGAGCAATCACTGGCATCGGTGGAGCGGTCTGACCAGACTTCTCACACAGAGACTGCACATTTGGTTTTGACAAACACAGTCATACTAGTTAGTAATGAGACAAGCACTACATGAATGTTTTGGCTAATCTATAGAAGAAACTTGCCACAAGGAGCTCGTACATGGCCCTTGCATGCATGTCATTCCATGCCCTCTCCTCCTCCAGCATCTTTGTCGTCCTCTCCTCTAACTCCCGCTGCCTCTCCGCCGCCTCCGCCAGAAGTTTCTCTGTTCTATCTCTCTCACTCTGTATAGCAGCCTGCAACACCACTCACATGACCATTTGTAATCATTGATGGAAGCGCACACAATGTAATGGAGAAAGATAGCTGAGTATGTATAACTAACCTTGAAGGCGAGTTGGACTGGCCGTTCACGAGGCCTTATCTCAGGAGCGGAGCTCGACTGGCGCGCCTTGATCTCCGGGAGAGTGCTAGGACAACGGATAACTCCATCTCCTATGGCTATAGAGCCATGGGACCTCCCGCCACCAGATATCATCAGCAGCTCTGTATCAATGGGACCCTGGCTCGGGTTAAAGTCCTCGCCTTTCCTCGCCTTCCCCCGATCTCTATATTGCATGAGCTTGTCGTGGGAGGAGATGTTGGTGAAGTTCGTTGGATCATCAAGGTCAGACACGGAGAATGCCTTGACTTTCTTGTAAGGGCCAGTGTGGGCCATGGCATACAGGTCGTACACCTCTGGCACCTTATCCGCCTTATTGTAGCGTGCTTGAAAGAGAGAAACAAAGTTAATTAGTAATTAAAGGGCTAAAGATAGCATGATGAATGAATTGCATGAATCATGAAGCAAACCACGTACCCAGTTCCACCCGAACTGAAATAAGTTGGAGCTGCCTTGATGGTGTGGCACACGTTCCATTTGGGCACGTTTGTCCTTGGCATCGTTGTGGAGGTCTATCCATTCATTTGAGCACCACTCATTGACCAACACCTCCCAACAATCCATCCGATCAGCACACCATCTCGGAGGGGCCTAAGTTAGCAAATAGAAACTTGAGCGCTATGGCTATGAATTACTAAATGAAGGAAGTAAGTACAAGGCCTTAAGAATTACCTTCATGTATTGCTCCTTACTCAAGAACTTCTCGCGGCACGCCGGCTTGGTCTTCTTGATCCCACGCGTGGCGTAGTAGTCTCGAACAGCCTGCACCCGAGCCTCGTGCCGTAAGTTCTGTAGTAGGCGCTTGCAGACGTTATCGATAACATTTGCCGCTTCCTCCTCGTATCCCTCCTCACACCTGTAGAATGTCTGCAATCAAATGAGACAATATTGATTAGTACAATTAATAACTAGCTAGTTGAAGATTTTTAATTGTGTAAAGGAGAAATTACCTAGAACTTTTTGATCACCCCGTCTGCCCTCGTCTTGCACAAGACACTATTGATAATCTCACCCGGTGGGGCCGAGGCAGCCAAGTAGTGCTCCCAACTCAATCCAAGCTCTGGAAGCTGACCCTCACCAGGCAACATGACAAACCCCGGGAAGTTTTGCCGACAAAGAACTCCAAGGACGGAGTTGGGCCGGCGGACACTATGATGGTGGTCCCAACCCCTGCAGCATGACAAGGCCAATGCATTAGTTATTTGAAGAAACATGAATGTAGAAGGTACAAAACTATTAAATGCACTTACCTCTCCCCATCAAGGAAAATCAACCACCTCTGCTCGCGGGTCGCTGGCAAGGACGGGAGCCGTGTACAACCACGCTGGTAGACGGTGCCCCCTCCTCCTCAATATCAGTCGGCTCCCCGCCATCATCAGCATGGCCACTCGGCTCCTCAGGCTGATCCGACTAGTTACCCCATCCAGACGTGTGCTCCTCCGGGGTCTCGTGGGCCGAACTCTCATGGGCTGAAGGCCCATTGACCCGAGGCTCGTGGGACGAAGACCCGTGGACCGGAGGCTCATGGACCGGAGTCCATTTAGCCTCCTCCTCGGACGAGTCCACCCTAGCAGTCACGTGCTCGGGTGAAACAGCTAGGGGTGGCGGCGAGGAAGGCGCCGTAGCAGTCACCCTACCTCCTCTCCTGCGACCACGTGCTCCACCTCCTCTCTTCTTCTTACCTCGTCCCCTGCTGGGCACCGTGGTCGACGAAGAAGGGCCCGGCGGTGTCGCCATACTATCCAGCAACGCTCGGCGGAGAGGTGCGTGTGTAATGGAAGACCTCACACCATGCGCCGATGAAGAAGGGGCCTCGACGCGCTCCCGACCAGCACCCACCATCTTTCAACACCTGCCATGACAAAGAATAAACGAAATTAGCTACAACATAAAAAAATATCGACATGAATAATAATATGTATATCACTTAAGTGTATCATCATCAAGAACAACATAAAAAATTGAATACCTGACACTACTAATAATCTCGATCAGTATCATCAATAAATGCATAATCATCATCATCACTATAATCAATGATGGGCTCATAGGGTTCAGTGGCATCAACATGTGCAAGGCCACCTTGACATAATCGGTCAAGCATTGACAGGTCATCCGCAGCAGTAACCTCTTCTTGTTTCGGCTCTTCTTGTTCCTCCTCTGGGGTGATGTCGGATTCACCGTCACTGTCTACTTCAATGTTTTGGGGTGAAGTATAGCGGTTCTTGAAACGCCTTTTGGAATGACGTGTCTCTTGGAAGAGTTCTCCTTCATATGTGTCTGGGTTAATGTGAGGTTCATAATCCTCTTCCTTTGGGGAAGAAAGTCTAGCACGTGGGGGCACTTCATAAACGACATCCCAACCTTTCAGATTTGGATTAGTTTGGCAGGCCCACGGTAGATAGAATACTTGGGTCGCCTGTTGAGCCGTAATATAGATATCATGAACATCTAAATGGGTGCTTTGGTTGATTTCAACTATCCCTATATGTTCATGAGTCCTTCTAGTCTCCTTCGGCTGAAACCAATAACATTTGAAGACTACGACATTCGGTGGGTTTTCACCATAGAATAGAAGTTCATAAATTGCTTCAACTCTCCCATAATACTCGGTATCTCATTCGCCGATAGTAGATACACAACAATTTGTAGACTTTCGGTCGGCCATAGATAGCTCTTTTCCATAGGTACGAAAGCGATACCCGTTGATGTCGTATTTTGTCAAATGAACGGACCTTATAGTCAAAACCATTAGCGACTTGTCTCAATTCGGCGTCCATAGAGTCTGAATTAGCCTACAAGTTTAATATGAAAGGATTGTTGCATTACGCACAAATTAGCGAATGAAATGAAATTGTCTAATAGAAATTACCGTTTGTTTGAACCAAGAGATGAAACCGGGATAACCGACTCCTTGCTTTGCGAGAAGCTCATACTCTTCGATGGAATCCTTTTGGATCACCGCTCCATATGAGAATATGGCGACGTATCGACTGTATGAAATATCCAGGAATAAGAGCAGTTCAAAGGAAATAGAAGTTGCGAAACAATGTACCGAGAACTTACTCGATGTACGGCCGCACTTCTATCAGGTTGTTGAAGATATACAATGAAATGGTCCGCCATTCTTCGTTATCCAAAGAAACTGGATTTGAAACACTGGCTGGTGCGAGATTCCCTTTGAATAGGTTGAGGTTGGATCCACCCTTTTTAGGGTCGCCGGCATTGTACCGAGGCTTCGGATTATGCAAATGATGATTTTTGGCTTCGTATTGTGTTGTCATGAAGTTTGCCGCCTCCTTAGTGATGAATGTCTCAGCCATCGATGCTTTAATTCTTCGTTTATTTTTACATTTTTCTCGAAGCGTCTTCTGCATCCTCTCAGTTGGGTAGCAGCAACAATTTTGCACGGGCCCCCCCAATCTTGCCTCGGTCAGGAGATGCAAAATTAAATGCTGCATTGGATTAAAGAAGCCGGTGGAAAGATATTCTCTAACTTGCAGATCAACTCCAGCGCCAACTCTTCCATTTCTTCTAGCACGCTAGGCGATAGTTCTTTCGCACAAAGAACACGGAAGAAATAGTTGAGTTCTGCCAATACTAGCCATTCATCCTCAGGGATGAAGCCACGCAACATCACCGGCATTACCCGCTCAATCCATATGTGCCAATCATGACTCTTGAGACCAAATATCTTCAATTTATCAAGACTCTCTCCCCTCTTTAGATTCGTTGCATACCCATCGAGGAACATCAACTGCATTTTCACCCACAAGATAATTTCCCTCATAGCTGGCCTTCCAAGATTGAACCATGCCTTTGGCTTCATCTAGTTCTGCTTTCCTTTCGGTTCTTTCATATTTTGTAACGGCCTATCGCATAGCACCTCCAGATCGACTCTAGCCCTAGTATTATCCTTTGACTTCCCATCTATGCCGAACAATGTACCGAAAAGTGCCTTAGCGATATTCTTCTCAGTGTGCATCACGTCGATGTTGTGTGGGCAAAGTTGGTCTTTGAAGTAAGGCAGATCCCATAAGAATGTTTTGTGAGTTTGAGCGTGCTTAGAATTATACCCCTTGAAGTACCCTCGATGCTGTGGATCTGGGTCGAGAGCATTTAACTGATCCAGGGTCTGTTGGCCTGTCAACGGAGGTGGTGCAGAGTGTTTGACAACTCTAACTCTGATGAAGTTCTTGTCTTTCCACTAGTAGAAAACGGGCCTATTGTCCCGGTTCGTAAGGGCCTTTTGTCCTAGTTCCTGAACCGGGACTAAAGGGTCGGTACTAATGCCCTGTCCCTTTAGTCCTGGTTCAGTCCAGAACCAGGACAGATGGGCCTCCACGTGGCCTGTGCGCGGAGCCCAGGAAGGAGGGCCATTGGTCCCGGTTGGTGGTACCAACCGGGACCAATAGGCATCCACGCGTCAACATTTCTGTGGCTGGGGTTTTTGTTTTTTTAAAGAGGGGGGGGGGGGGTTGGGTGTTTTGGGAGGTTAATTTAGGTGTTTCATATATTGTATTAGCTAGCTATAGTTAATAGAGAGAAGTGTCCTATCTTATGTCCGTGCTTGGTTGACGCCACGTACTATACATACGTATAGAGAGGACTAGACACGCTAGCAAGCTAGTAAGCAAACGAAGGAAACAGAAGATCGTCATGAACATATATGCATAGAGGGAAGTGATATCGACCACCTCTCCTTCTCTGAGAGATTGGTCGAACAACAAGTTCTCGTATATCTATCCGACACTACCGGCTACATGTATACAATAATTATCTCTTACAAATATAATCTCCTAACATACGGACGCATGGTGCACATAGTATTCTCCGTCTTCAGCGATCACGTGGTCAAGAAAGAATGCCGCCAATTCCTCTTGGATTGCTCGCATGCGAGCTTGTGCTAGGAGTTCATCCCGCTTCCGAAACATCTAATTTGAAGAAGGGGGTCAATACATATGATGGTAATAAAATAAAATTATTACCATCATTTATATAGAGGGGTCAATACATCCCGCAGTTGCATCTATGAGATTTGTGTTAATGAACCCAATATCACCGATTTGTCTTTTCTTCAATTCGACGATCTTCAATCTGCATAATATAGTGAGGATAATTATAAATACATGCAATAAAAGAGCTGAGCTATATAGAGAGGCTTAATGACAGAAGTAGTACTACTTACAGACAACAGCATGTGACCGTTGCTTTATCGAGGGCCAATTGATTGAAAAACTGAAAGAACTCCTCAAATGGAACATGCAACAGTTCAATTCCAATGAGGTCATGCTCCTTTTTAACTTTCACATACAAAGTATTCCTCCCCCCAGACTCTCTACAGATTTTCAAGTACCAATCATGCAATCTTCGCATCATCGTTGATAGAGATCTTTCATCTTTGGTGAGAGGCTTCCCGTACTCGTATTTTTGTATCTGCAGCTCCATGAAATCATAATGTACATTGTCGGGCATGTAATCTCCAAGATTGCTATAACCGGGCACCATCCTCGGATCATTAGCGACGATGTCGCTAGGCACCTTGAGCGGGGGGCACGATTGTTTCGCTTTTTCGCTGAGCTGGGCAATTTGTTTCCCAGCTCGTCGTTCTTTCAGCCTTTGATCACTGACAGTCAATGTTGGGGATATCGGTTATCGGGAACTTATCGGTCGACCCATCATAAGGGGTAAATCGGCCAGTTTATCGGCATATCGGCCGATTTATTGCCATATCGGTTGATTTACCGGCCAATTTATCTTATTGGTGAGACAACGGTAAGCGATAAATCGGCCGATTTATCGGAATATCGGAAGATATCTTGAACAGTGCTGACAGTACTTCCCGACCGCTCCGCTTCGGCAAATGCCTTTCCAATAATGCGCTCATAGTTGCCTTTCGACGGAGACTTGGGTGGTTTTGTTAGGGCAGCCATAGTGCGCTTCACTTTCACCGGATCTACCTTCTCCTCCGGAGGTGGACATTTCTTTGCTTTCACCCCTTCAAAGAAGTTCCTCACTTCTTCTCGCGCGATCTCGGTGTTCTCCTCCGGGGTCCTCTCGTATGGTAACTTCTCTGGAGTCTTCAGAGAAGGACCGAATCTATATGTCCTCCCACCTTTGGCTGTACTGCTAGACGCCAGCAGAGCAGACGAAGCGGCTGTCTTCTTTACTTGCTGACGAGGCGGAGGAGAAGGACTATGACGTGCCGGAGCAGCGGCGGGTCTCTTCCGCCCTTGCTGACGAGGCGGAGAAGGAGGAGGCGGATAAGGAGGCGGATTGCTGCCACGCGCCGGAGAAGGAGCCGACCGAGTGCCCTGATCATCACTCGCCGGAGGAGGAGGCGGTGGAGGAGGCAGAGTGCCCTGACTCGCCGGAGGAGGAGGAGGAGGCGGAGGCGTCTAGTTCGGAATGTTGATGAGCTCCTTCCGTCATAGGCATGGAGTCTTCAGAGCAGAACCCAGCCGAGTCTCCCCTTCACCGGTAGGGTGGTCAAGCTGGAGGTCCTCAAATCCCTCCGTTATTTCATCGACCATCACCCTAGCATATCCTTCGGGAATCGGCCGACAGTGAAAAGTTGCACCGGGTTCAGTAGGAAAAACAGAGCCAACAGCCGCCTTGACCTTCATATTAATCCATTGCGTCATAAGGTGGCAATTTTGAGATTCCGTGATAGCATCCACGGGATAGCCGGCAGGAGCCATCAAAACATGCTCCGGCTGAAGAAGCTCGGTGGAAGCCATGCTGCTTTTCCGCTGAGATGGCGGGGTAGCTTCGGGGGAAGCTTCGGCAGTTCGTTTGCTGCGATGTGCTTCTTGTTCCTCTATCGCTTGTACCCTAGCGTGCAGCGCCTGCAGTTGGGTCTGCTCCACTTTCTTCCTCCTCTCGTGGCATTTGTAACCGCCTGCGTCCAGAAACCCAGCCTTCCACGGAATGGAGCCTGGCGTGCCTCGTGTCCGTCCAGGGTGCTAAGGATTCCCGAGGGCCATTGTGAGCTCGTCGTTCTCTCTGTCTGGAACGAATGTCCCTTGCTGCGCTGCTTCGATATAGTGCTTAGGCCTCTTGACTGGTATTTCCATTTGATCGTCCGTCCAAATGCACTTCCCTGATACAGGGTCCAAGGTTCTGCCAGCCCCGAAGACCCAGGTCCGGCAATGGTCTGGCCAGTTAATTGTCTCTGGTTCGATCCCTTTATCAACCAGATCATTCTCAGTCTTGGCCCACTTAGGCCGGGCTGCGAGGTAGCCACCTGACCCCGTGCGATGGTGATGCTTCTTCTTCGCAGCATTTTGCTTGTTTGTCGCCGACATATTCTTACTCTTTTCTGATGTCTTGTGGGCCACAAATGCGGGCCAGTGGTCTCTGATCTTCTCATATCTGCCCTTGAATTCTGGTGTCTCTTTTTTATCGACAAACTTATTCAGCTCTTTCTTCCACCTCCTGAATAGTTCTGCCATCCTCTTAAGAGCAAAAGACTTGATTAATTGCTCTGTAACTGGCTTCTCCGGATCATACTCTGGCGGTAGGGTAAAATTTGACTTCAGCTCAGTCCAAAGATCAATTTTCTGCATATCATTGACATAAGACACCTCAGGGTCTTCTGTAGCCGGCTTTAACCATTGCTGGATGCTGACCGGGATCTTGTCCCTAACCAGAACCCCGCACTGAGCAACAAATGCACTCTTTGTCCGGATGGGTTCAATCGGTTGGCCGTCGGGCGCGATTGCTATGATCTCAAACCTTTCATCCGAGCTCAACTTTTTCTTCGGGCCTCGTCTCTTTACCGAAGTTGTGCTTGATCCGAAGGGCTAGAAAAAAGAACAAAGACTTAGTTAATATGTGTACACACCAAAACAATGAATGCATCAATTAGCTAGTCAGCACAGGCTTAACTAATATATATACCTGGCCGGACTCGGTTCGGTCACCGGAGACGTCATCACGGTATCCTTCTTGCACCGGCATTGGGTCACCAGAGCCGTCCTCACGGTCTCCTTCTTGCGCCGACATTGGGTCACCGGAGCCATCATAATCATAGCCAGCTGTTTCCAGACCATCGGTGTCATTGAGAAAGAACGAGCAGACGACATCACTTCCTCGTGCGATTATGTCCCCCAACAACTCTTCTTATACTTCGTCTCGGGCGGTGTCCATAGTTTCTACAAATATTTACAACATGGCAATTATTATTCAAACACGACAGATGGATATATTAGTGGCAAACGTAGAACTAATATTAATTAGTGGCCTCGACACTGCTTCTCTAGGGTTTGGGGTGGCCTCGACAATGCTTCAAGGATAAAAAAAGAAGAGGAAGAAGAAAAAAAGAGGAGAAGAAACAATAGAGGAGTTCTCCTCTATTCTTTCTTCTCCTCTTTTTTTCTTCTTCTTCCTCTTTTTTTTCGGGAACGAGGGTCGTCGAGGGTCGCCAAGCGGTAGACGAAACCCTAAATAGCAAGTATCGTGGGTGTGAGATACATGTGGCCGTCGGTGTCGGACACTACATCCACGTCCCACAAGTGACGTGGGCGTCGAAGCCCGTGTCACTTGTGGGATGTGGATGTAGTGTCCGACACTGACGGCCACATGTATCTCACACCGACGATACTTGCTATTTAGGGTTTCCTCTACCGCTCGGCGACCCACGACGACCCTCGTTCCCGATAAAAAAAAGAGGAAGAAGAAAAAAAAGAGGAGAAGAAAGAATAGAGGAGAAAAAGAGGAGAAGAAAGAATAGAGGAGAACTCCTCTTCTCCTCTTTTTCTTCTTCTTCCTCTTCTTTTTTTATCCTATTCTTCCTCTCATGTTCGACGACCCTCGACCCCTCAGCGACCCTAGACCACCTCTCAACCCTGGACCCCTGGGCGACCGTCGACCCCCTCTCGACCCTCATATATAAAACCTTTTCTTCCTTCTTCTTCCTTCTATTCCTTCTTCCTAAATATATAACACTTTTTTTAAAATGAAACTAACCTAAAATGTACTAAATCAGAGAACATATATAGATAAAACTTTTCTAATTAAAAATCTAACTTTTGCATCTATATGTTCTCGGCGTCGATGTGCTCGGCGTCGTCGGGGGCAACTGCGAGGGAAATGTGAAAATTTCCTAAGTGATGGCTTATATAGCAAAGGCATTGGTCCCGGTTCATGGCACAAACCGGGACCAATGCGAAGCGGCGGCCTTTCGTCCCGGTTGGTGGCACCAACCGGGACGAAAAGGGGGCATTGGTCCCGGTTGGTGCCACCAACCGGGACTAAAGGCCTTGTGCTGGCCCGCGCCAAAACTTTAGTCCCTCCTCGCTAGCTGATAGAGCTCGAGAGTGGTTTATAAGCGTTGCTGCGCCTTCCCTCTCGAGCTCCTCTCAAGTGCAGGCTTTCGGGCCTAACCCTGCGCTGTATGCCTGTGGGCCTACTGGGCCTCCTGCGGGCCGGAATCCTAGCCCATGGTAGGGTTTCTAGTCGTATTCAGGCCGTGGGGGCCGAGTAGGTGGCACTTTTTTTTCTTTGTTGCTTTATTTATTTTATTTTGTTTCTACTTACAACAAAATACTTATTGTTGCTATTTTTTCCAGTTTTTTTTTGTTTTCTCCATTATTTATTTTCTTTAGTTTTTTCTTTATTTTTTAATTCTTTTTTTCTTTTAGTTTTAGAAAAATTATGAACTTTTTATTAGTGCCATTAGTTTTCAAATTTGAAAACACTTTTTTTGTTTTTTTCTTTGTTGCTTTATTTATTTTATTTTGTTTCTACTTACAACAAAATACTTATTGTAGCTATTTTTTTCCAGTTTTTTTGTTTTGTTTTCAGCATTATTTATATTCTTTTGTTTTCTGCTTTATTTTTAGTTTTAGAAAAATTATAAACTTTCTGTTAGTGCCGTTAGTTTTCAAATTTGGAAACACTTTTTTAGTTTTTTTGTTTTCTTTGTTGCTTTATTTATTTTATTTTGTTTCTATTTACAAAGAAAATACTTATTGTTGCTATTTTTATTTTTTCCAGATTTTTTGTTTTGTTTTCTACATTATTTATTTTCTTTTGTTTTTTGCTTTATTTTTTTATTTCTTTTTGCTTTTAGGTCAGCAAAATTATAAATTTTCTGTTAGTGCCATTAGTTTTGGAAAAATTATAAACTTTCTGTTAGTGCCATTAGTTTTAAAATTTGAATTTTTTAAAATTTGTGTGAATCACAAATTTGTGATTAACTTTACTAAAAAATGAACATAGATGCACCTACAGAGAAAATTCAACCTAAATTCATAATCAGTTTCTATGAATTTCAGAGAAATTCATAATGAATTTAGGTCAAATTCCGTGTATAGGGGCATCTATTTTCGCTTTGAGAGGAGCTCAACAAGATAGAGAGGGATGGGCGTATAAACCGAAGTGGGCGCCCTTCGGTTGGCGAGGTGGGACTAAACTCTGAGTGCAACGAGGACCAACCCTTTAGTCCCGGTTTGTGGTGCAAACCGGGACTAATGGTCATGGGCCAGGGGCGAGCCCTATTTTTTCCAGTTTTTTTGTTTTGTTTTCTGCATTATTTATTTTCTTTTGGTTTTTGCTTCATTTTTTAATTCTTTTTGCTTTTAGTTTTAGAAAAATTATATACTTTCTGTTAGTGCCATTAGTTTTCAAATTTGAAAACACTTTTTTTTAGTTTTTTTGTTTTCTTTGTTGCTTTATTTATTTTATTTTGTTTCTACTTACAACAAAATACTTATTGTTGCTATTTTTATTTTTTTTTCCAGTTTTTTGTTTTGTTTTCTGTATTATTTATTTTCTTTTATTTTTTGCTTTATTTTTAATTCTTTTTGCTTTTAGGTCAGCAAAATTATAAACTTTCTGTTAGTGCCATTAGTTTTAGAAAAATTATAAACTTTCTGTTAGTGGCATTAGTTTTCAAATTTGAATAGTTAAAAGTTGAATTCTTTGAAATTTGTGTGAATCACAAGTTTGTGATTAACTTTACTAAAAAAACGAACATAGATGCACCTATAGAGAAAATTTGACCTAAATTCATAGTTTTCAAATGAACTCTGAAAAAGTTAGCATAGCATACTCGTGTGTTACAAAGTTGGCATGGTATCATCATAATAGTTGCGGAAGAAAGTCTTCACTTTTTCTTCGCTTGTGTCATTTGCTTATTGCACCGTAACCATGGATAATCTTCATCGTTTATCAGGATGCTTGGGTCAGCCTTGACATTGAAGGGAGGAATTTCATGAAACTTTTCATAATCTTCAGACATGTCTGTCTTGCCCTCCACTCCCAGGATATCCCTTTTTCCTGAAAGAACTATGTGGCGCTTTGGCTCATCGTATGATGTATTCGCTTCCTTATCTTTTCTTTTTCTCGGTTTGGTAGACATGTCCTTCACATAGATAACCTGTGCTACATCATTGGCTAGGACGAACGGTTCGTTAGTGTACCCAAGATTTTTCAGATCCACTATTGTCATTCCGTACTGTGGGTCTACCTGTACCTCGCCTCCTGATAGATTGACCCATTTGCACTTAAACAAAGGGACCTTAAAATCATGTCCGTAGTCAAGTTCCCATATGTCCACTATGTAACCATAATATGTGTCCTTTCCGCTCTCGGTTGTTGCATCAAAGCGGACACCGCTGTTTTGGTTGGTGCTCTTTTGATCTTGGGCGATCGTGTAAAATGTATCACCATTTATCTCGTATCCTTTGTAAGTGTCGGAGTAGATGACCACGGGTAGCCAAGCCGGCTCCCGCTGGCCCTTCTGAAAAAATTACAAGCCGATCCGGCCCGCAAGAATCCAAGAAAGGTGGCCGCCTTCCCCTTGCCGGCTGTCTCCCAGGCCGGCTATCGGAAGGCGGCCCGACTCCAGCCCTCATGAAGAAAGCCGTGGGAGGGCCGGCTCCGAGAAGCCGGCCGCGAGAAGGCCGACTCCAAGAAGCCGGCTCCCACAAGGCGGTCAAGATCGTACCCTCGAAGTCTGCATCCACATAACGACGATGTGACGGGGCGTGGCTACATTGAAGCCTGCCACCCCTGAATCCCGGAGCACGACTGGCACAGTGCGCCGTACGAGTGGCCGTGGCCCGTCAGGCGCGGCACTGTTGCCATGTTGACCTTGATGTCATCCACGATGGACCGCCAGTGCGGCCCATGGGCGGTGGGCCCCTTCGAGCAGAGAGACACCCGAAGGCGGCCGTGCCTCCCCCAGTCGGCCCAAGACAAAGCCAGCTCTCCATAGCTAGCTTGCCACCTCCCTCGAAGGAGACGCCCCATTAAGGAGACAAGACGCGGTAAGGCTACAGCGATCACCCGCCGGACGGTAGCACTGTAGCCACGCCCACCTCGGCGAAGCCCTCGTCACCAGGATTGAGCAACAGTAACTAGCCCCCGACCAGGCCCTGGACAGTGGGGCATGGCTGTTGACCAAGGAGCCGGCAGCCGGCAGGACCCACCAGCCTGCGGGCCCCAGCAGCCGGTGCAGAAGTCGGCGAGCATAGACACAGACGGCTGGGCCCCACGCCCAGCCGGATTACCATTGTACCCCCGGGGGGTAGGCCTATATAAACCCCCCGGGACACCCATGCAAAGGGTTGAGCCCTGCTAGTTTTAGACACCACATAGGGAGGAGAAGAGAGCGAGCCCTGCCTTTCTTCCTCCTCTCACCAAACAGCTCAAGGAGCATCGTGTAGCTACTTGTTCATCTAGTGATCATGCGGAGACCCCGCAGAGCAGCAGTACGGGTGTTATCTCCACGGAGAGCCCCGAAGCTGGGTAAGATTTGCCGACGTGCATGTCTTCGCCTCATCCCGTTTCCAGGCACCGGCGATGTCTTACTGGCTCCCACAATGATAAGCCACCCGTTGGCATATGTCGCACCTACCACCCGACATTTGGCGCCCACCATGGGGCCAGGTGCACCGTCGTCCGGAGACCTGTTCTGGACGGGAACCCTCTTCCTCCCCAGCGAGCGTAGCCAGCCCGGCACGCCCGATGGCACTTGCCGCGAAGCGCTGAAAGGCGTCGCCAACATCTGTGTGGCGAGCAGCCTCGCCGACCCCTTGACAAGACCCTCATCTCCGACGAGCTCGCCTCTGACACGGGCACCGACCACCTCATCAACCTCCTCGGCCAGCTCCGCGTCTCCGGCGAGCCTGCCGTGGACTTGGAGTCGGTTGGTTCCACCATCCGATGCCTGTCGACTCCGACACGGCCTCACTCGACACTTTCCCCACCGACGTCACGATCTACAACGACCCGCTTCCCCGGGCCGATGGCTGCGACGCTGTCACCACCAAGGTGATGGTCATCGGCCACGGCGACGCTCCCGACGAAAGCGCCCACGACGCCCCGCATGCGGCGGTCCACGACTTGTCCACCCCCCTCCCAGCTGATGCCGATGCCAAAGCACTAGAGGCTCGCCGCTTCTCCCTCCTCGCGGAGGGCCGGAAGATGGCCTCCATGAGACGCCTCACTGAGGCCCACCAGCACGAAGCCGACCGCGCTGCCTTTGGCACGCCGCCCCCAGGCGGGCCAAGCCGGGCCGGCGTTGTCAGACAGCGCGGCGCTGTCATCGCCGACACACTGGGAGTCGACCGCCCAGTCTATGCCACTCCACTCGAGAACCTGCGTGCCGCCCAGGCGGCTGTAGACGAGCTAGACGGATTGGGGGCCGAAGAACTCCCCCACATGACCAGACGCATCCAGCAGCTAATCGATGCATCCGCGTAGCGCCACGAAGCCGACGCCCGCGCGGAAAGCCTCCCCCCGCGCCGAGATCATGGCGCGATGTCCCGGACGCCGACTGCGGGCAAAACTCGCGCGCGGCGCGAGAAAGAGCCGGCTGCTAGCCGAAGCCGAACCTGAATCTCCATCAAGCGAGACGCAGAAGGCCATCCCCGGGCCGTGGAGTGTCGGGGCAACCCGCCTCCGCCTCGGCCCCGTGGGGAGAGATATCCCACCCCATCGCCTGTTGCACATCCGACTCTCAGCGGCCGGCTAGGTCGCCGCGAGGGAGTCAGCGAGAACGATGCCCACCATCGGATCGACCACCTAGCGCGATCCCTGGCGTTGGAAGAAGAAGACGATGTCGGCCCGCCTTGTTTCGGCCCCCACATCCGCGACGAGCCTTTCCCCAAAGGGTTCTCGCTCCCAAGAGACACGCCCAAGTACAACGGCTCCGTAAAGCCGGAAGATTGGTTGATCGACTACTCCACGGCGGTTAGCATAGCAAACGGCAACAGGCGCATTGCCGTGAAGTACGTGCCCCTCATGCTGCAAGGCATGGCGCAGACCTGGCTCAATAGCCTCAAGCCATACAACATCAACAGCAGGCTAGACTTCACAGAAGCCTTCATCCGCAACTTCACCAGCACCTACAAACGGGCTCCCAAGCCCAGACAGCTCTCCTTGTGTGTGCAAGGCCCCGCCGAGTCCACCCGTGACTACCTCACGCGTTGGGCTGAGCTCCGCAACTCTTGCGAAGGGGTACACGAGGTGCAAGCCATAGAATACTTCACCGCCCGATGCCGAGAAGGCACCCTCCTCAAGCACAAGCTCCTCTGCGACGAGCCGACTACCCTCGATGAGCTTCTAGTCATAGCGGACAAGTACGCCACCGCCGACTCCTCGATGAAGACCGAACTCCAGGTAGACGCATCCGGGAAAGTACTCAACCCGGCGCCCAAGATGCCGGCTGGGGACTCCGGCCGATGCCCACACTAAAACAACCACAAGCGCAAGGGCCCCGTGCTGGCCTCCACCAGTCGGCAGGTGGCCACAGTCGAAGACGAGCAGCCCGAAGGGCGGCCCGCACCCAAGAAGCAGAGGGGCGGCAAGCCCGCTTGGCAGCCGGCCTTCTCCTACGAGCAAACTCTCGACGCCCCATGCAAGTTCCACAGCGACACGAAGCCGTCCAACCATACGACCCGGAAGTGCCACTAGCTCACCCGAATCTCCAAGGGCGAGGGGCTCGCGCTGCCTCCGCCTGCTGGTCCGCCGCCTCCGGCTCCGTAGCCGCCGACCGCTCGGCCTGCAGTCGGAGCCGTGCACGATGAGTTCCTCGACGAGCATGCCGCCTACGTCATCTTTATGAGACAGCCCGAAGACCGGCGCAGCAAACGCCGAGAGCACCAGGAAGTCAGCATGGTCGCTGCCACCCCCACCGAGCACATGCACTGGTCAGAAAAGCCTATCAGCTGGAGCCGGGCCAACCACCCAGAGGTGATGCCATCTCCCGGCTCTTATGCGTTGGTTTTGGATGCCACCCTTGCAACGGATAGAAGCGCCGCCCACTTCTCTCGCGTGCTGATAGACGGCGGGAGCAGCATCAACATCCTGTACCGTGACACCCTGGAGAAGCCGAACGTCAAGACGAAACAACTCATGCCGACTCGGACTGTGTTCCATGGCATTGTACCCGGCCTGTCCTGCGCCTCCATTGGCAAAATCAAGATTGATGTACTCTTTGGGGACAAGGATCATTTCCGCCGAGAAGCGATCTAGTTTGAAGTGGTGGACCTGGAGAGCCCCTACCATGCATTGCTTGGCCGGCCTGCCTTGCCCAGGTTCATGGCAGTTCCCCACTATGCTTACCTCAAGATGAAGATGTCAAGCACCAAGGGTGTCATCACCATAGCCGGCGATTACAAGAAGTCCTCCGAGTGCGCAGCAGCCAGCAGCCGGCTGGCCGAGTCCCTTGTGACTGCCGAAGAAAAGAAGATATTGGACCGAGTCGTGGCCATGGCCGGCAACAGTCGGCCTTGTCCCCCGATCCCAAGGAGTATGATGCCCAAGGGTTTTTCCAGCTGGGCAAGGAGACAAAGAAGATACCTCTTGACCCCGAGCACCCAGAGAGGTTTGCCGTCATCGGGGCAAACCTAAACAACAAATAGGAAGGCGAGCTCGCCGATTTCCTCCGTGAGAATCGGGACATCTTCGCATGGTCCCCCAAGGACATGCCGGGTGTTCTGAAGGAATTCGCCGAGCACAAGGTACACGTCCGAGAAGACGCAAAACAAGTCAAACAACCCCTCCGCTGACTGTCGGAGGAAAAAAGAAGGACTGTAGGCTCTTTCCGGAGTGGCTTGCCAACCCAGTCCTCGTACTAAAGAAGAACAACAAGTGGCACATGTGCATAGACTACACAAGCCTCAACAAGGCCTGCCCCAAAGATCCCTTCGCCCTGCCAAGGATTGATCAAGTGATAGACTCCACGGCCGGATGCGAGATGTTGAGTTTCTTGGATGCTTACTCAGGATACCACTGAATAAAGTTAGATCCGGCAGACCGCCTGAAGACCGCCTTCATCACGCCATTCGGAGCCTTCTGCTACCTGACTATGACATTTGGTTTAAGAAATGCCGGTGCCACTTTTCAGCGTTGCATGCAGAAGTGCCTCCTCAAGCAGCTCGGCAGAAATGCCCATGTCTACGTAGACGACATTGCGGTGAAGACGGAGAAGCGAGGCACCCTGCTGGAAGACCTCAAGGAAACATTTGAGAACCTGCGCCGATTCCAAATCAAGCTCAACCCCGAGAAATGCGTGTTCGGAGTGCCAGCCGGCCAACTCCTAGGCTTCCTGGTCTCCCAACGCGGCATCGAATGCAACCCGGTAAAGATCAAGGCCATTGAGAGAATGGAGATTCCCACCAAACTTCGAGACGTCCAGAAGTTCACCGGATGCTTGGCCTCCCTGAACCGCTTCATCAGCCGGCTCGTAGAGAAAGCCCTCCCCCTCTACCGCCTCATGAAGAAGACCACTCACTTCGAGTGGAATGACCAAGCCAACCAAGCTTTTCACGAGCTGAAGAAGATGCTGGCCACGCCACCTGTCCTGGCAGCGCCGACTGAGAAAGAGCCCATGCTCCTCTACATTGCTACAACCAGCCGGGTGGTCAGCACCGTCATCATAGTCCAGCACCCATAGGAGGGCCGAGCCCAGCTGGTCCAGAGGCCAGTGTACTATTTGAGCGAGGTGTTGTCTATCTCGAAGCAGAACTACCCGCACTACCAGAAGATGTGCTATGGCGTGTACTTCGCCGCCAAGAAGCTGAAGCCCTATTTCCAAGAGCATCCCATCACGGTCGTATGCACCGCCCCGCTGGCCGAGATCCTAGGCAGCCGGGATGCATCCGGCCGGGTGGCGAAATGGGCCATCGAGGTGGCTCCCTACACAATCTTCTACCAACCTCGCACCGCCATCATGTCCCAAGCATTGGCCGACTTCCTCGTCGACTGGGCCGAGACCCAGTACCTACCGTCGGCTCCCGACTCCACTCATTGGCGCATGCACTTCGATGGGTCCAAGATGCGCACCAGCTTGGGAGCTGGTGTCGTCCTCACCTCTCCCAAAGGTGACAAGCTCAGATACACGCTGCAAATTCACTTTGCCGCCTCCAACAACGTGGCCGAGTACGAGGCGCTCATACACGGGCTCCGGCTTGCCAAAGAACTAGGCATTCGTCGGATCCTATGTTATGGCGACTCGGACTTGGTGGTCCAGCAATCATCTGGCGACTGGGATGCCAAGGACGCAAACATGGCAAGCTACCGCTTCCTTGTTGAGCAGATCAGTGGGTATTTTGAAGGACGCGAGTTCCTCCATGTACCGCGAGCCGACAACGAGCCAGCTGATGCCCTAGCTCGAATAGGCTCCACTCGGCAAGCAATACCAACCGGTGTCTCTCTACAACACCTCCTTAAGCTGTCTATCAAGCCGTCTCCTGAATCTGATTCCATCTTTGTGCCGCCTGACCCCGATGCAGCCGGGTCCGGCTCGAAGAACCAAGCGGGTGATCTGGGGACTTCGATAGTCGGCCCGGGGGCGTGAGTAGGCAGCTCGGGGACTTCCGTAGTCACGACTGACCCGGGGACTGCCACACCCGGCTCGGGGACTGTGGTAGTCGGCCCGGGGACTGCACCAGCACAACAGGCGGCGGCCGACTCCAGCATTTCACCACCCAGCCCGCCCGCCCTGGTCGCAGTAGCAGTGTTGGCAATAGAAGAAGTCGCAACCCCATCATGGGCTCAGCCCATCCTCAACTTCCTAGTAAACCAATATCTGCCGGCTGATAAAACAGAGGCAAGACAAGTCCAACATCGAGCAGGAGCATACACAATCGTCAACAGAGAGGTCGTCAAGCGCAATGTCACTGGAGTCCTCCAACGATGTGTCGAGCAAGAGAAGGGCATTGCAATCCTCAGAGACATCCACCAAGGAGAATGCAGCCACCATGCGGCCTCAAGATCACTCGTCGCCAAAGCTTTCCGCCATGGTTTCTTTTGGCCGACTGCTTCGGATGACGCCAAGGAGTTAGTTAAACACTGCAAAGGGTGCCAATTCTTTAGCTCCAAGCAACACATGCCGGCTTCAGCACTCAAGACCATTCCCCTCACTTGGCCCTTCGCCGTTTGGGGACTGGACATGGTGGGCCCATTCAAGACGGCGCGCGGTGGCATGACACATATGCTAGTCGCTGTGGACAAATTCACCAAATGGATTGAGGCAAAGCCGATCAAGAAGATGAATGGGCCGACTGCCGTGACATTCATCGCAGACATAACAACTCGGTACGGCGTGCCACACGGCATCATCACCGATAATGGCAGGAATTTTGCCAAGGGAGCCTTGGCACGTTTCTGTGCGACGCAGGGCATCCGCTTGGACTTAGCGTCCGTTGCCCACCCACAGTCAAACGGCCAGGTTGGATGAGCCAACGGTCTCATCCTTTCCGGCATCAAGCCCCGACTGGTCGTACCACTAGAGCGTTCGACCGGCTATTGGCTCGATGAGCTGCCGGCCGTCCTTTGGAGTCTGCGCACTACCCCAAACAAGTCAACCGGCTTCACTCCTTTTTTCCTCGTATATGGTGCCGAGGCTGTCATCCCAACTAACATCGAGTTCGACTCGCCTCGGGTAACCACGTACACAGAGGTGGAGGCCAAGGAAGCACGAGAAGACGGCGTCGACCTGCTGGAAGAAGGCCGGCTGTTAGCCCTCAGTCGGCCTGCCATCTATCAGCAGGGCCTGCACCGCTAGCACAGCCGGAAGGTCAAGCTAAGATCCTTCCAAGAGGGCGATCTTGTGCTCCGGCTGATCCAGTGAACAGCCGGCCAGCACAAGCTCTCGGCCCCTTGGGAGGGCCCCTTCGTCATCAGCAGAGCTTTAGGCAACGACTCCTACTACCTAATCGACGCACAGAAGCCGAAGGCACGCAAGAGAGACGATTCCAGCAAGGAGTCGGAACGACCATGGAACGCCAACCTCCTCCGAAGATTTTACAGTTGAAATGTAGTATGTATCACGCTAACTTTTGTACTAAGTACGAGACAATAGGCCCCCCAAGGAGAGCTCGGGGACTGCCATCTTCTATCTATAAATGAAGAACATTATGCTTATGACTTTGTCATTACATTCACTTTTTTTCGTCCGGCACCGGGTTCGACTAGTCGGCCCGGGGACTGGCCGCCTGGAGTTATATTAGAAGTCCTACACGCGGTCAGACAAGTAGTGTGCCGGCACCCAAGCTTTCTCTTGCCAAAAGTCGCAGTTCGAAGAACCGGCTGTCTGGCTGGCAAGAGTTAAAGGCAGGAAAGGACGCCCACATGAAAAATGGCTAGGGACTAACGGACTAATATAACAAAAGCCGGTTTGTCTCCTACCACCGACCGACTACCAGAGTAGCCGGCCGGCTGGCTTCCATTCACTTCACTTCAATCTAAGAAAGCTCGAGTACTTGCCTCCCCAAAAGGGGAAGGCGGCAAAGGAAATAGCCTTAGGATAAAAAGCATACGTGCATGGAAACCAAACATAAACACAATCATATTTACACAAAAGACCTTTGCTAGGCCAGCATTCAACATAGTTCGAATACACCCCCAGTGGGTGGAACTGCGCAAGTTTAATAAAAAATGTTCAAAGGGTAACAAGTAGGAGAAGTGAGGACGGTAGATTAAGCCAGGGGAGCGACTGGCGAGTCGGGCAGGTCGGTGGAGATGGCAGTGCGGGCTGGAGGAGTGGCCGGCTGGCGAACCTCGGCATGATCACCGCCTCCCACTGAAGGCGCGCTTGCACGCGCCTCGTTGCTGGAGGCACGGTCAGGGTGAGGCTGGCTGGCTGCTTCACCGGCCGGCTCAACGTCTGCGCCTTCCTCTCCTTCGTCGTCTTCGCCTTCATCGCTGGAGGCGATCTCCTCTGCCGAGTCCTCACCCGCTGCCGGGTCCAGCCCAAACCACTCCTCCGGCTGGGCAACGCCGTCGTCATTTATTTCAGGAGCAAAGACGATGATGTCAGTGCACTCGGCGATCGTCGATGCATGCTGAGCGATAGCCGGCCGCACCTCCTCTATCTCCTCGTTGGCCTCCAGCCGCCAGGTGCGCAACTGGTCCAGGTTCAGCCCCGGATACCAGGCTCGGACGAACTCCAGCGCCCGCCCAACTCCAAGCCGCGCTGCCGATGCTTTCCAGGCCTCGAAGTGGCCAACCGCAACCTCCAGCCAGTAGGCAGTCCGGCTCGGGATGCGGGGAATCGTCTCGCCTGGCCAGAGGGCGGCCAACACCTGCGCCCCGGCGCGCTGGAGGCGGCGGAGCATACGGTGGGCCGGCTGCAGCCGCGCTTGGACCGCCAAGAATTGCTCCTCAAGCGTCCGGCTCGCGTCCGGCGCGATGTCGACCCCCGCCTGACGGCGCGCTTCACGATGGGCCTCGATGGTTTGGGTGGCGAAGACGGAGTAGCCGGGAAAGTAGTCTGCACAGAGAACAAAAAGCAGCACAAGTCAGAACACAAATCAGGTGGCAAGGGGCAAGCAAGGAGCGAGGAAGGAGGCTTACCGTCGATCAAATCCTCAATACGGCCAAAGCCTTCGCTCAGCGCTTGCTTGGTCTCAGCCCAACCCACCGCTTCAGTCTCGAACTCAGCCTTCAGGGCGTCTTCATTGTCCCGCGCCTTCTTCAGGGCCGCCTTGTGGCTCTCCTCCTGGTCAGCCAACTTATTGGCCAGGCGGTCACGCTCCAGGACCAAGGCGTCATACTCGGCTTCCTTGGCGCGAATGGCGGCCTGCGCCCCGCTGAGCTGCCCCCTCAAGTCGGCATTGGCTCCTGGAACCATGAAGACAAAGGAAAAACCAATAAGGAAGAAGTCGTCAGGGAAGATCTGACCCGACTACTCACCAGTTGGCCCGAATCTCAGGGACTACACCCAGTGTGTGCGCTGACGCGCCCCCACAGGAGATGAACAAAACAAAGTACGCACTCCGGCTGCTGATCAGGTCTTAAGTCCTCCGGCCCAGCTCCTGAGCCTGGGAGTTGAAGGCAGCAGCGCGGAGGTTATGATACTCCTGGAAGATCAGACAGGAGGCGAGTATAAGATAGTTGTGAGGACCTAGTAAGTTCTGAGCCGCCTGCGCAGCAGCCGACTCGGAACTCGGGGACTACACCTAGTGGGTGCGCCGACGCGCCCCCACGGAAGAAATCAGAAGAGCAAAACAACCAAGGCCAGAAGACTCACCCGGATGACGGCCCGCGTCGTGAGGAACTCTTGGGTGTATTGCTGCAGCGAGGCGGCTTGGGCTTGAAGCCGGTTCTGGACCTCCTGGGTCGCCGCGTTCAACTCGCCCATCCCCCCGCTGGGAGTCCACTCGGACGTGCTGGCGCTGGCCGCCTCCAGGGCCTCCGTCGTCTGGCTGGCACCCATAGCTCGGTGCGGCCCCGGCGCAGAGGCACCTCCCTCTGCGTGCCGGTGCAATGCCGGCTGCACCTCGAGGCCGGCTCCTGCCTCTGGCTCACCCCCGGCCGGCTACTCTGGTGCCGCAGCTAATTGGCCGCTTTGGCCCTCTCAAGTCGGCGGCGTCTGCGGCGTCCCTTCCACGGAGGCCACATGGTCCTCCCTCCTCTCCATCACCGGTGGGTTTTGGTCGACCTCCTCCAACGGGGGCACGGGGATGTCGGGGGCCACGGTGCGGAGGGGAACGATGAGCAGCGGAGGCTGGTTGTGCGAGGCCTCCGCCTCCGTCTCTGCGGCTGCCGCCTCCGCCTGGGCCTTGGCCGCCGCATCGGCCTGCTCCTTCGCCGCCTAGGCGGCCCTTCGCTCCGCCGCCTCCCGCTCCTCCCGCGCCTCACGTGCATTCCGCTCTGTGGCCTCCCTAAGGTCGACACGGGGATCCACGTGACGGGAGCCGGAGGACCCTCCTGTCGGCCCGACTATGGAGCCGCCAGGACCGCGCTCAAGGGAAAGCGGTGCCCTGCCCGGCGAGCAAAGAAAGGTTTAGAAGGGCTTCAATCGAAAAGGACAACATATATATATATATATATATGAAATATACAAGACATTCGACGACTTACGCCGAGATTGCTTGCGGCTGTTTCACCGCCTTGCGGAAGCGGGCCGCCTTCGCGGCCACCTCATCCCGCTTGGTAGCCGTCATGGAAGCCTTGGATTTCTTCGGCCGGCTGCCAAAGAAGTTCGACGCGGCCCGGCGCTTCTGCGCGCCGCCACAGGCAGCCGGCACGGCAGACGAGCCCGCGCCCTGATGATCAGGCGCCGGCTGGCGGTGCGGGACGGCTTCGACCTCGTCATCGTCCGGCTAGTCCTCGAAGCCGGCTTCGGGCCCCGAGCCTCCTGCCTCATCGCCTTCACCCATGATGGCGTTTTCCATGGCGGCCGCTCCCAGGTCCGGATCGTCGGCATCGTCCACCGTGCGGTCGGGGAGGAGCTGGCGCTCTACCCCTGTGGCCCCGGCCGTCGGCGGAAGAAGAGGGTTCTGCCAAGGGCAGACCAACTAATCAGAGGTCGGCTATCATGAGGCCGGCTACAAAAGGAAGAAAAGAGGAAAAGCTCACGGCCGGCGGAGGGTTGGTGCGGGAATACGGACCCTTGCCGTATCACCAATCTTCGGTGAGCTTGCAGTTGGAGATGTAGTTCACCATGTAAGACACTTCCGCATGAGGCATCTCCTTGGTGCTCAGCCGGCACAGGTCGAAGCGGCCGCTCATCTGACAAATCATGTGAGGCCGGCCTTGGAGCGGAAGTACTCGGCGCTCCACGAAGGCGGCCACCAAGTCGGCTCCGGTCAGGCCTTCCGAATGGATCATCACCCGGAGCCGGGAGACGGCTGTGTTACCGGCCTGAGACAACGACCTGGCCCGGTAGCTCCATGAAGGCTGCCTCCCAGCCGGCGGGCCGGCTACGTAAGCCGGCAGGTTGACGTAGTCGCCTTGCTGGGCGATGTTCTTCACGTAAAAGTATGATTTCTGCCAGAGCTTCACCGACTGGATCAGCGGGATGGGCGGGAACGGATTGTTCTCCCCCGTCCGCCTCATGGCAATGAAGGCTCCGCAGGGTGCGGGCACGCCCGCGACGATGGTGCCGAGCTTGCTCTAGAAGAATTCCCCCAGAGCTCGAGAGTGGGGAGAACCCCAAGAAAGCCCTCACATAGGGTGACGAAAGCCGACAGCAGCATCACCGTGTTGGGCATGAGGTGATGCGGCTGGAGGTGGTAGAATTCAAGGAAAGCTCGAAGGAATCCGCTCGCCGGGAGGTCGAAGCCGCGCAGGCAGTGCGAGCGGAAGATCACCCGCTCGCCCTCCTGCGGCGCCGGTGAGATCTCCTTCTCCGGCACCCGACAAACCCGCACGAAGTTCTCGCCCGGCAGGCGCCGCGTCCGGCGGAGGAACTCGACGTGATCCTCATGGACGTTGGAGCCATCCCACGAGCTGGACAGCGCCATGGGAGCGATGTGGCGGGGAGGAAGACGAAGCGACGTCGGAGACGCGCACGACCCCGCTACGGCGGGACCGAGGGAACCCAGAGGTCCGACGGTGAAACGACGCGGCGATGGGTGCTGCAGCAGCGGAAGGAAGAAGAAGGAATGCAAGAAGGGGCGGAGCGAGGGAGAGCGTGCGAGCCTCTGCCGCTCCCCCTCCTCCCCCTACTTATAGACCCGCGCGGCGGAGCCGAGGAGGCGCGAAGTGGGGGAACGTGGGGATCAACTACGCCCAATCCCCCACATCCCACGATTATTGCGCCCTGATGGCGTGATAAAACCGCTGCGGGAAGGCGAGTAGTCCATGTGGGCCGCAGAAGATCCGCGCTCAGATCGAGGCCTAGTAGTGGCGGGCCCGGGCCTGCGGCGGCGTCCCGTCGCGCGCGTGCTTTGGCAGGATCTCCTTGCCACGTGGCCCGCGGGATGGCGCGCGGTCAGCTCACAGGTCGACCCACGTCCCCGCCTACGAGAAACAGGGCTTTCTGAAGACGGCGCGCGCACTTGGATGGAAAAACAAGGCTCAAAGGAAAAACATACCCGGACGGCTGCCCGCGACGCTAGAAACGCCTTAGTGCAACTCTGAAGAGCATCGCCCTTAGCACGGAGCTTCGCCTAGACGTCCAAGAGCGCCCAGTTCGGCGGCCCTGTGCCGCCTCCTCGCACCCACCTAACAGGTGCGGCGCTTGTCGCTTCGGCATCTGGGGCCGCCGAGCTGGCGGTGCCGGCTTCCAGAGGGCGGGGTGCTGAGGTCGCCTTCTCCATACGATGGCGCGCTGGTGAGCCGACCTAGAGGAGTAGCCTCGCCACGGCCTCGTCTTCGGTCGGCGGCACCGGAGGGTCCGCTGGCTGCTCACCCTACGCGCCTTCAGACGGCGACGGAGGCGGCGGCGGAACGTTCGCGCCCGGAGTAGAGGGCTCGCCGCCTTCCCTCTCCTCGACGAGGTTCTCCCCGCCGGTTTCTCCAGTCTGCCCCATGAACTTCGGAGGCGGCGGCACGGAGTTCAGCAGGGTAACAAGCAAGGCCGACTGGCGGCGTGCGGCTTCCTCAGCCTGCTACTTTGCCGCGGCGGCGGCTTCGGCCTCCGCTACTTTTTTCTTAGCGGAGGCCTCCACCCTGTCGGCCTCCACCTTCTCAAGGCGGAGGGCCTCTTCTTCATTGCGCCTCTCCCGCGCATTCCGCTCCGTCGCCTCCCGGAGGTCAGCAGCGGGGTCTATCCGCCGAGTGGTGCCGGATGTCTCCACTGGCCCCATCACGGAGGCGGCGGCGACCCGCTCAAGAGAGAGGGGAGCCCTGAAGAAAGAGGGGCGAGCAGAGACTCAGGCAAAACACGAAGAAATAATAAACTTTGAAGACAGAATGCTTACGCAGAAACCAACGGCGGCTTCTTCACTTCCTTACGGAAGCGGATGGCCTTCGTGGCTGCCTCGTCCCGCCGGGTCACCGCAGCCGAGCCCTTGGGCTTCTTCGGCCGGCTGCCGAACAAAGTCGGCGCAGCCCGGCGCTTCTTCCCGCTGCCTGGAGCGCCCGACGCAGCGGAAGAGCCCGTGCCCGGCTGGCTGGCTCCTGGCCGATGGCGAGGGGCGACTCCTCCCTTGGCGTCGTCTTCAGGCCAGTCGGCAAAGGTAGCCGAGGGCCTGAAGTCGCATGTCGTCCCTCGTCCTCCCTCGGCATCATTTTCTAGAGACGCCGCCCCCAGATCGGGGTCGTCGACGTCGCTCTCCGCCCGAAATGGACCTCTTCCAAATAGAATGCTAAATGCATTAGCTCAAAGCACCTCACATACTCATGCCATGATCATGCATCACATTGTTGCATATGCTTGTGTTTGATTATCGACGCCGTTCCTTCTCGATAAGTCCTGCTCCGGAGACCCTTCCAGAGTACCTGTCTGAGTAGCAGTGCCTTCCTTGTTGATCTACCAGGCAAGCAAACCCCCTTGTTCATTCCGATACAATCCTACTCTCTCGCTCCTGCTCTCATTTATTGCATTAGGACAACAATGATTCAACTGCTACTTTATGCTGCGGTAGTTGAACCCATTCCTCTGCATGACCTATCATTTCCACAGTAAATAGTTATAACCCACTAGCAAGTCTAGGAGTTGTTTGAGCCATGTTGTGTTCTTGCCATGCCATGCCTACTATTGCATAGAGTTGTGTCAGGTCTGATTCATTGGGAATGAATTGGAGTGGTACGATATGTTCTGGTGCTGAGAGTTAAGCATGTGAACACGATTTGGTAAAGGTAGCGGTGAGAGGCCATGTAGGAGTACATGGTGGGTTGTCTCACTGGAACCATCCTTAAGCCCTGAGTTCCGTGTATGTTGTCCAATGACTAGCTACTACCACACATTGGAATGCTTAAGTGCCCTTCTCGACTTATTAGCCAACTTGATCTCTGTCTAGGAGTCGCAAATAGTTTCTAGTGTTTGTCGGTAGTGTTAGTAGTCTACCAAGTGGCACCCGTCCAGGTGGGCTTGGGACAAACTAGGCACAAGTGGCACGGTGTACCAACCATAGATCCATCCGGCGAGGTGGGCTTGGGAACACTACACATATCGTTTGGGGCCATGAGCGACACCCCGGCCGGATCTCCTTGCTGATGGAACCCAAATAGGCGATAAACCTGGACTAGAGTCTTGTGTGGTTAGTCAGGTCGTGGCCGACACCCTCGCCATGCTTCCGTTTGAAGGTTGCCGAGATACATGACGTGTACATGGTGATAAGTGGTGAGAGCGTGTGTGAAGAAGTACACCCCTGCAGGGTTATCATGATCTATTCGAATAGCCGTGTCCTCGGTTATGGACTTCTTGGATGCTTACGTGGTACATAGACAACTTAAAGTGGATACCCTAAAATAATCAAGAAAAGTGTGAGTGCTATGGATGGCCTTCTCGTAAGGAGATGAGGATGAATCCATAGTAGTGTATTTGATGTGGTGTTTAGTGGAATCGTGTGCGCTGCCTCACCTCAAAGAAGTTTCTCGTTGTCGTAGAACAGGATAGCCACTGAGTCAAAGCTGGCTTGCTGCAACTAAACCCCACATTACCTTCTTGATACAAATGCATGTATGATAGGATCTGATGTAAGTCTTGCTGAGTACCTTTGTTCACACATTTGCTTTATTTATGTTTTGCAGGTGAGACATCTGTCTCACTAGTAGTACTGCTTGGACTTCGACGAGTAGCTTGTTACCTGAGCTACGATCTTGTACCCTTTTGAGGGACTTGTAGATAGTCAGGCTTCTTAGCCTTTTTCTTTTGTAGTTGTCTGTACTGAGACATGTAATGCTTCCGTTGCTTGTATTCTCTGAATGATGGGTCTTGTGACCCCTGTTTGTATTTAATGCTATGTGGCTCTTCTCGGCCTTTATCTATATGAGTTGCGTTATGTTATGATGCCATGCTGTACAGCACATACTTGCATGTTATGCATACGTGTGACGTGTATTGCTATGTGTGGGATCCGACAATCTAGTTGTTTATCCTTGGCAGCCTCTCATATGGGGAAATGTAGTCTAGTGCTTCCTTGGGCCATAGTAGTCCGCTACAGCCCGGTTCACCGGAGTCCTGCTAGCCCAACACTACTGCTCAGGACACTTGACTGGCCGGCATGTGTTTCACTTCGTTCCTGTGTCTGTCCCTTCGGCGAAATGTCACGCGATGACATCCGGAGTCTTGCCTAGCCTGCTACAGCCCCGGGTTCCTCGGAGTCCTGTTAGCCCAGTGCTATAGCCCGGATTCACACGCTGCTGACTGACATGCTCGATGTGGATCAGGTATGCCTGTCCCCATAGGTTAGTGCCGCTTTGGGTTCACGACTAGCCATGTCGGCCCGGGTTCTTTGTCATATGGATGCTAGCGACACAATCATATACGTGAGCCAAAAGGTGCAAACGGTCCCGGGCAAGGGTAAGGCAACACCTGTGGGAATACCATGCGTGAGGCCGCAAAGTGATATGAGGTGTTACCGGCTAGATCGATGTGACTTGGGATCGGGGTCCCGATAGCTTTGGTATCAGAGACTGACTGCCTGTAGGATTTCCAAGCCAACCTGGTCGAAGTTGAGTCTAGAAACTCTTTAGTTATTTAAGGGAATTGATTGTGGAAGGGAACGTAAGGCTCTTTTTACTCCTTTCACCTCTTGGCCTTCTGATCCGAGTCATCCTATCTTTCCTACGGGGTTAAGGAACTAGGCTTCCTCTTCTGTCTATCAGGATCATGTGTTACTACTCCGTAGTCTCATAGGATTGGGTGATCAGAGACATATTCCAGTTTTTAAGTACTTCCGGTGTAGTCTGCTTAGTAATATCTCAGAACCCTGAGTGATGATGTTGAGTTTGGTGCTACCCCATCCTTGCAGAATGTTTCATTTTGAGCATTCTACTGCCATTATGCTGCCGGAATTATCCTAGGAGTTCAAGAGATAGTATTTTCTTTGTACTATATTCTACATCCTTATGATGATGCTGAATCCATCCTTGTTTCCTTGGTTTCGTTCTTCAGGATGTTGTCGGTTAACCGAAATTCTGTTGCTCGTAGCCGGAACCACGGAGATGGTAGGGATGAGGATCCTCCCGATCAGTCTTCGCTGGCAAAGTTCATGTTAGAAGTTTAGATGAACAAGCGTGAGACCAACCGCTTGTTAGCACCTATCGAGGAGAACAACGCACCCCAGTGCAAGGAGTCAGCGACCATTTATGATTTCATTGGTCTGAAACCACCTACTTTCCATCATTCCATTGTACCACTTGATGCAGATGACTGGCTTCATAGTATCACTCACAAGCTGCGTTCTGCGAACGTAGCTGAAAGTGACAAGGTCACCTATGCTACATATCACCTGGAAGGTCCTGCTAGTCTTTGGTGGCAGAACTATGAGGCTATGCTTCCAGCTGGCCAGATAACCACCTGGAGAGATTTCACTGAGGCTCTCATTCATCGCAAGAGAGAAGAGTTCTGTAGTTTCACCTAGAGTAAGATGGCTGTTGATGCTTACAGTAGGGAATTTGAGAACCTTGCCCGCTATGCTACAGAAGAGGTATCCATAGACGCCAAGAAGCAAGCTAGGTTCCAGAAGGGTCTCAACCCCAAGTTGCATCGTGATCTCCACTTGCACCATTGCAATACATTCCAGGCTCTTGTGAATAAGGTCATTAATGCAGAAACAGCTCAACTCACTTACGAGGAGTCTCATAAGCACACCCGTGATTTGGGTTCTTCCTCCGGTTCTAGTTCTCAAAAGCGCCGGATTTGGGTTCCGAACTCCGCTCTTCCACCCGGTTATACACCAAGGCCTTCTTGTGTGGCACCTCACCCAGTTCAACCGTATGCTACACCCATGCCTATTGGTAGACCACTTGTCAATGCGGGTCCTTGTCCTACCTCCAAGATTTGTTACAAGTGCGGAGAGCTAGGCCACATTGCCCGTAATTGCACTCAGACCCATGTTGCTCCACGCCAGCCCGAGAAGTCTGTTGGCCATGGTAGTAAGCCATCACGCAAGATGATCAGGGCCAAGTCAGCCCCCACTGAACTTGGACGTGTGCATCACGTCTCAGCTAAAGACGCTCATGATGATCCAGATGTCGTTCTTGTTACACTCCTTGTCAACTGTCATCCAGCTTCGGTTCTATTCGATACTGGAGCATCTCACTCCTTCATTTCCGAAAGTTATGCCCGCTTGCACGACATGTCATTTTGTGATATGCCCTCCCCACTACTCATTCAAACTCCTAGATCCAAGTGGCAAACTTCTAGGATAAGTTATGGCAATGAAATACATGTTGACAGACTTGTATTCCTGGCTTCCTTGATATCCCTTAAGTCTTCAGATATTAACATCATCTTGGGTATGGATTGGATGAAAGCTCATTATGCCAAGATTGACTATTACACCAGGTTTGTTCAGCTCACACACCCCTCTGGCAAGATAGTCACTGTCTCCACCAAAATTGCAAAGCGTCAACTCTATTCTCTAAATGCCAGCCCTCTTCCTGACCTTGAAGATATCCCGGTAGTCCGCGAGTTTCCGGATGTCTTTCCAGAGGAACTGCCAGGTATTCCACCTGACAGAGATGTAGAGTTTTTCATAGATCTTATCCCCGGAACCGCCCCAATTTCTAGGAGACCTTACAAGATGGCACCCTTAGAGCTAGCCGAGCTTAAGAAACAACTTGATGAGTCCTTGCAAAAGGGTTTTATCCGCCTAGTTCTTCTCCTTGGGCTTGCCCCGTCCTCTTTGTCAAGAAGAAGGATGGTACGGACTGGATGGTTGTAGATTATCGCCCCGTTAATTTGGTCACGATAAAGAACAAGTATCCCCTCCCCAGGATCAACGATCTGTATGATCAGCTTGTTGGATCCTCAGTCTTCTCCAAGATGGATTTGAGGTCATGCTACCACCAAATCAAGATCTGAAACGGGGACATTCCTAAAATGGCTTTTGTCACTCGTTATGGTCAGTACGAGTACACCGTCATGTCCTTTGGTCTAACCAATGCTCCAGCTACATTCTCTCGCTTGATGAACTCAATCTTCATGGAGTACTTAGATAAGTTCGTCGTGGTTTAGCTTGATGATATTCTTATTTACTCGAAGAACGAGGAAGAGCATGCCGAACATCTTAGGCTTGTGTTAGAGAAACTCAGAGAACACCGCCTTTATGCCAAGTTCTCCAAGTGCGAATATTGGTTGCCAGAAGTGACCTATCTCGGCCACGTAATCTCTGGTAAGGGCATTGCTGTCAATCCCAAGAGAGTTCAAGCCGTTCTTGATTGGACTCCACCTGAAACGGTTAAGCAAGTCAGGAGTTTCCTTGGCCTAGCCAGTTATTGTCGCCGCTTCGTTGAGAACTTCTCCAAAGTGGCCAAACCTCTCACGGAACTTCTCAAGAAAGATAAAAAGTTTGAGTGGTCCCCACAGTGCAAGTACAACTTTCAGGAGCTGAAAAGACGCCTGACTTCTGCTCCCATACTTGTGCCACCGGATTTCACTAAGGACTTTGTTATCTATTGTGATGCCTCACGACAGGGACTAGGTTGCATTCTTATGCAAGATCGTCATGTGATTGCCTATGCATCTCGACAGTTGCATCTACATGAGGAGAATTATCCTACACATGATCTAGATCTTGCAGTCGTAGTCTATGCACTTAGGACATGGCGACATTACCTCCTCGGTAAACGTTGCGAGATATACACCGACCACCACAGTCCCAAGTATATCTTCACCCAACCAGATTTGAACCTTAGGCAAAGACGTTGGTTGGAGTTGATCTCAGATTACGACTTAGGAATTACCTACACCCCAGGCAAGGGGAATGTCATGGGTGATGCGCTAAGTCGTAATTCCTATTGCAAAAATCTCATGTTGCAATAGGGCTAGCCACTTCTCCATGAGGAATTATGTAAGCTTAACCTTCACATTGCTCCTCACGGATTCCTTTTTACCTTGGTGGCGAAACCTACCCTTGAGGATCAGATCATTACTGATCAGAAGTTTGATAGGGGTGTTATCCGCATCAAGAGAAACATTAGGAAGGGAGTTGGTGGATGTTTCTCTATGGATGATCGAGGTGTTGTTTTCTTTGAGAATCGCTTGGTGGTTCCCAAGAATCAACATCTGCGACAACTGATTCTTAAGGAGGCCCATGAATCTCCTTTCACAATTCATCCCGGTAGTACTAAGATGTATCAGGACCTGCGCCGGAGGTTCTGGTGGACTAGGATGAAGACAGAAATTGCTCAGTTTATTGCTAACGGCGACGTTTGTCGTCGCGTTAAGGCAGAGCATCAAAGACCTGCTGGCACCCTTCAGCCTTTAGCTATTCCTGAATGGAAATGGGATAAAGTTGGTATGGACTTCATCACCGTCTTTCCCAGGACCAACAGAGGGAATAATGCTATCTTCGTAGTCATTGATCGTCTTTCCAAAGTGGCTCACTTCCTACCTGTTCGAGAGAGTATCACTGCTAGTCAGCTCGCTGACTTATATATTTCTCAAATAGTGTCACTTGATGGTGTTCCACTAGAGATCAATTCAGACCGTGGTAGTCTTTTCACTTCTCATTTCTGGGAGAGTTTCCAAACTGCCATGGGCACCCATCTTTCCTTCAGTACCTCTTTCCACCCTCAATCAAGTGGTCAGGTGGAAAGGGTCAACCAAATCCTCGAAGACATTCTTAGAGCTTGCGTTATCTCATTCGGTATGGACTGGGAGAAGTGCCTTCCTTTCGCCGAGTTTGCTTATAACAATAGCTACTAATCCAGTCTCAAGAAAGCTCCTTTTGAGATTCTGTATGGACGAAGATGTCGAACACCTTTGAACTAGTCAGAAACCGGTGAAAGACAATTCTTTGGACCGGATATGATCCAGGTGGCAGAAGAGCAAGTTCGCATCATTCATGAGAATTTGAAAACAGCCCAATCTCGTCAAAAGAGCCAGTATGACCGTCGTCATAAGGAAGTGGCTTATGAAGTTGGCGACAAGGCTTGCCTTCGGGTTACCCCTTTGAAGGGTACCCATCGTTTCGGTATCAAGGGCAAGCTGGCTCCTTGTTACATTGGTCCTTTTCTCATTCTCACTAAACGAGGAGAGGTTGCCTACCAGTTGGAACTACCCCCACATCTTTCTCGAGTTGATGTTGTCTTACACATCTCTCAACTCAGGCGTTGCTTCTCGGATCCCATCCGCGGAGTGGACCCCGAAACGCTTGATCTCCAAGATAACCCCACATATCGAGAGTACCTCGTCCGCTTTCTGGATCAAGCAGAGCGTGTCACTCGACGTCATAACATCAAGTTTCTCAAGGTTTAGTGGTCTCATCATTTCAAGAGAGAAGCTACTTGGGAGCATGAAGATCGTCTTCGACTTGAGTACCCCGCTTTCTTTCCGCCGACCCCTGAATCTCGGGACGAGATTCTTCCGAGTGGGGGCGAGTTGTCACATCCCTAGTTCTGGTATGACCTAGACTAGCTAGTCATTTGTGCATCATGTTCCAATTCCATTTAAATTTCAAATTGGGATTTGTGAAACCATCAGAATCATTTCTGAAAATAACCCAGATAAAAATTGCTCCAAAAAGGTCCAAGAAAATGTTCATGTAGCTCTCTGAAAATATTGGTTAGAGGTAAAATTCAAACAAATATTTTCAGGAGCTCATAACTATTTATTTTGGCCATTTGGAATTAATGCAATAATTATTTGCATTGGATATATATATATGTTATATATATAATATATGTCCAAAACTCATGCTAGTTGTTGAGGAGCTCTGGAATAATACCATTAGCTCCTACAAAAATTGGCATAAGAAAATAAATTAGTTCAGTATTATTTTTAAGCAGAAACAAATGTCAGAAAATAGAAAACACAAAAATAGAAAAGAAACTTACCTGCGGCCAGCTCCTGTGCTGGCCCTGCACTGTGCGGCCTGGCCCGGCCCAACTGGCCAAGCCAGTGATCCTCCTCCTTGCCAGGAGGAGGCGAAGCGAGCGCGCGCATGCACGCCACGCTCCTGCCTGCCTGCCCCCCTTCCCCTCGGCGCTGTCGACCCCAGAGAGCTCCACCGAGCCCCCTGGCCTCTCCTCACTCTCTCCCGAGCTCTCTCCTCTCCTCTCCTCGTCTTCTCTCCCACGCCCAAACGCCACCACAGCACGTCGCCGTGAGCCACTGCAACCATCACCACCGCCCCGTCCCTTGCTGCTGTCCGGGAGCACCACCGCCCTCGACTACGCCTCGTCGTCGAGCTGGACGACGCCAGGAGCACTGCAGCGTCGCGACCACCGTCATCCCCTTCGTCGGAGCCGCAGATCACCGCCGCTAAATTCGTCGCCGACTGGTCCTCCCCGAGCTCACCGATGACGCCTTCGAGTTCGCTGTGAGCTCCCCTTCCACCTACCCCTAGCCCCGTAGCTTGAGCGCCCCCTAGCCCTGTCGGCCACCTTGTCGAGAGCTCGGCTCCGCCATTCATGTCGCCGCCGTGGCCACAGCTACCACAGCTCGCAACCGAGCTCACCGCCATTCTCAGTGCCCTCCCGCGTGTCGTTTGCGCCCAACCGCAGCCCCCTAGTGCCCCGTAGCGCCGAACCTGCCGTTCCCGTAGCTCCGGCCGCCGCAGATGACCTCGCCGCGGTCGTCTCCGGCCACCCCTCCTCCTCGTACCTACCCAACTAGATGCGGGAGAGCACGGGCTACGCCCCGATGCCCCCAGCCGCCGCCCCCGTGCCCTCCAGCGTGGACGCCACTGTGTCCAGAGGTCGCCGCCGATGACCCTAGCCGGCCTGACATGCGGGCCCGGCCTGACAGGTGATTAGCTTAAGGCTAATCACCGTTTAACTAATCCCTGATGCTGACAGTGGGCCCAGGCGGCCTAATCCTTTAATTAGATTAGTTTAATAACCCCCTGTTAACTAACCGGTCACTGACGTGTGGACCCCACACGTCAGGTTTGACCTGGTCAGCTCGGTTGACCTACTGACGCAGGCATGACGCAATGCTGACGCAGTTATTCATTTTCTGGTTTAAAATTAAATCAGGAAATTCCAGAATATATTCAAAACTTCAAAAATTCATAGAAATTCAACCGTAGCTCAGATTGAAATAATTTATATATGAAAAATTATCAGAAAAATTCAGTCCATTCACCTGTACCTCTTTCATGAATGTCTAACCAACTTATACTTGCTGTATAGGTGAAAACATATAAATGGCATTTATAAAGATTTAATTTAGAGTTACATTTGAACCTTGGGTTCAAATGGACCTCTTCCAAATAGAATGCTAAATGCATTTGCTCAAAGCACATCACATACTCATGCCATGATCATGCATCATATTGTTGCATATGCTTGTGTTTGATTATCGACACCGTTCCTTCTCGATAGGTCCAGCTCCGGAGACCCTTCCAGAGTACCTGTTTGAGTAGCAGTGCCTTCCTTGTTGATCTACCAGGCAAGCAAACCCCCTTGTTCATTCCGATACAATCCTACTCTCTCGCTCCTGCTCTCATTTATTGCATTAGGACAACAATGATTCATCTGCTACTTTATGCTGCGGTAGTTGAACCCATTCCTCTGCATGACCTGTCATTTCCACTGTAAATAGTTATAACCCACTAGCATGTGTAGGAGTTGTTTGAGCCATGTTGTGTTCTTGCCTTGCCATGCCTACTATTGCATAGAGTTGTGTCAGGTCTGACTCATCGGGAATGAATTGGAGTGGTACGATATGTTCTGGTGTTGAGAGTTAAGCGTGTGAACACGATTTGGTAAAGGTAGCGGTGAGAGGCCATGCAGGAGTACATGGTGGGTTGTCTCACTTGAACCGTCCTTAAGCACTGAGTTCCGTGTATGTTGTCCAATGACTAGCTACTACCACACATTGGAATGCTTAAGTGCCCCTCTCGACTTATTAGCCAACTTGATCTCTGTCCAGCAATCGCAAATAGTTTCTGGTGTTTGTAGGTAGTGTTAGTAGTCTACCAAGTGGCACCCGGCCAGGTGGGCCTGGGACAGACTAGGCACAAGTGGCACGGTGTACCAAGCGTAGATCCATTCGGCGAGGTGGGCTTGGGAACCCTGCACATATCGTTTGGGGCCGTGAGCGACACCCCGGTCGGATCTCCTTGCGGATGGAACACGAATAGGCGATAAACCTGGACTAGAGTCTTGTGTGGTTAGTCAGGTCGTGGCCGACACCCTCGCCAGGCTTCCGTTTGAAGGTTGTCGAGATACATGATGTGTACATGGTGATAAGTGGTGAGAGCGTGTGTGAAGAAGCACACCCCTGCAGGGTTACCATGATCTATTCGAATAGCCGTGTCCTCGGTTATGGACTTCTTAGATGCTTACGTGGTACATAGACAACTTAAAGTGGATACCCTAAAATGCTCAAGACAAGTGTGAGTGCTATGGATGGCCTTCTCGTAAGGAGACTAGGATGAATCCATAGTAGTGTATTTGATGTGGTGTTTAGTGGACTCGTGTGCGCTGCCTCACCTCAAAGAAGTTTCTCATTGTCGTAGAACAGGATAGCCATTGAGTCAAAGCTGGCTTGCTTCAACTAAACCCCACATTACCTTCTTGATACAAATTAATGTATGATAGGATCTGATGTAAGTCTTGCTGAGTACCTTTGTACTCACGTTTTCTTTATTTATGTTTTGCAGGTGAGACATCTATCCCACTAGTAGTACCGCTTGGACTTGGACGAGTAGCTTGTTACCTCAGCTACAATCTTGTACCCGTGGGAGGGACTTGTAGATAGTCAGGCTTCTTAGACTTTTTCTTTTGTAGTTGTCTGTACTCAGACATGTAATGCTTCCGTTGCTTGTATGTTCTGAATGATGGGTCATGTGACCCCTGTTTGTATTTAATGCTATGTGGCTCTTCTGGGCCTTTATCTATATGAGTTGCATTATGTTATGATGCCATGTTGTACAACACATACTTGCATGTTATACGTGTGTGACGTGTATTGCTATGTGTGGGATCCGACAATCTAGTTGTTTATCCTTGGCAGCCTCTCATATGGGGAAATGTAGTCTAGTGCTTCCTTGAGCCATAGTAGTCCGCTACAGCCCGATTCACCTGAGTCCTGCTAGCCCAGCACTACTGCTCAGGACACTTGACTGGCTGGCATGTGTTTCACTTCATTCATGTGTCTGTCCCTTTAGGGAAATGTTACGCGGTGACATCCGGAGTCCTGCCTAGCCTGCTACAGCCCCGGGTTCCCCGGAGTCCTGTTAGCCCAGTGCTATAGCCCGGATTCCCACGCTGCTGACCGACATGCTCGATGTGAATCAGGTATGCTTGTCCCCATAGGTTAGTGCCGCTTTGGGTTCACGACTAGCCTTGCCGGCCCGGGTTCTCTGTCATATGGATGCTAGCGACACAATCATATACGTGAGCCAAAAGGCGCAAACGTTCCCAGGCTAGGGCAAGGCGACACCCGTGGGAATACCGTGCGTGAGGCCACAAAGTGGTATGAGGTGTTACCGGCTAGATCAATGTGACTTGGGATCGGGCTCCCGACACTAAGTTGCTTCTTTGACAAACGAGTGAAACCAAAGAACCTTGTGAGGTAGAAACAAATTGAGAGAAAGAATGTAACGAAGGTGAACAAAGTCGAAAACACTCCGTTAGAAAAGAGGGACAAAGAACATTGCGAAAAACATTGAGGTTGAAGGGCAAGATATATATTGAAACCACTCTGGTTAAGTCAAGATAGAGAAGGATTAAGAATGATATAATTTGGACAACACTCCGACTGAAAAGAGTAGTAAAGCTTGATAAGATGAAAAGAACTTGAAGAGATGACACAACACTCCAGTTAAATGGATAAGCAAAGGAAAGAAGAAGCTCTTGGGAAAAACAATATGATTGGTCGAAGAGAGCAACATCACAATGCCTCCGGATGAAGGAATTAAAGGTCGATCGTCGGAACAAAAGAACGCAGAAGAAAATGGCAACTTCTGCCACAAAAGAGCTTGGAAAGCATCCTTGCAAGGAAGGATTGCATGGGGTTATTGGGAAATCAACAACGAAAAGAATAAGATTGTAGTGGGCTTATGGAGAAATATCTGAAAACTGAGGTGAAATTCTGCCACTAACGGAAACAATAGATTGGATCGATATGAACAAGGAGACGAGAAACTTATTTCACCGGGGGGATAAATAAAGACTCGGGTCCTTTATGAGCACCATAAATAGCAACAATCCTTAGGGAAGGATTTAGGTGAAATATAACCCAAGATAACTCTAATGACGAGATTGATGGATTTAAAATACATCATTCTTAACAACAAGTGACTCATGAAACATGAACTCTAATTATCAAGAATGACATAATACCACCTCCAATGATACGGCAGAAAGAATTGTACTCCGGATTGCAAGATGAGGAATGTTTGGGCTCCTGTGAAAAGAATCGCGATGAACACTTCGAGAAGGAATTAAATCCTTGATGAACCATCATGTAGAATATCCATGAAGAACTCCAGTAAGAAAAGAATGATCCAAAATAATTGAATGATGAAAATAATAAGATTGAAGCCTTGCAATGATTTAGATGGATCTTTGCGACGAGATAAAGTGGAAACTTGGAACACCGGAAGAGGATGGAGAGAGCTAGCCTTGCCCTCCTTTATCCACAGATACAGCTCGAGGAGCACCTTTGTACTCACTTTGCCTTAGTGATCATGCGGAGACCCCACAGAGCAGGACTAGGGGTGTTATCTCCTAGGAAAGCCTCGAACCTGGCTAAAGTACGCCGGCGTTCGTGTCTACGCCTCATCCCGTTTCCACGCACCGGCGACGTTCTACTCGCCCCCACCATGATAAGACATCCATTAACATATGTCGCACCCAACCCCCGACATTTGGCGCCCACCGTGGGGCCTGGTGCACCGTCGTCCGGAGACCTGTTCTGGATGAGAACCCTTTTTCTCCCTGGCGAGCGCAGCCAGCCCGGCACGCCAGACGGAGTCTGCACCGACGCATTGCATGGCGCTGGGCTCACTGTCGCAGCCAGTCGCCTCGCCGATCTTGTCGGCGAGGTCCGCCTCTTCGACGAGCCCGCATCCGACGCGGGCACGGGCAGCCCCGAGAGCCTCCTTGCGGGTCTTCTCGATCAACTCCACGTCGCCAGGGAGCCAGCTGGGGACTTGGAGTCCATAGGCTCCACCGATCCGATCTTGGTCGACTCCAACACCGCGTCACTTGACACGTTCCCCTCCAGCATGGTGGTCTACGACGAACCGCTTCCTCGCGCGGAGAGCGGCGGAAGCACCATCACGGAAGTGCTTGTCATTGATCATGACGAGCACACTGGCCGGGGTGATTATGACCTGCTCAACGCCGCGCTACAAGACCTGGCGGCGCCCATTCCCGAAGACGCCGACGCAGAGACGCTGGAGGCACACCGCCTTCAGCTAGTCGAACGCGCCAAAAAGCTGGCCAGCATGAGACGCCTGTCAGAAGCCTATCAGCGCGAGATGGACCGCGCTGTGGGCGGCACGCCGGCTGCGGCTAGGCCTAGCCACCTTGGCACGGTCCAGTAGCGCGGCGCGGCTATCGCGAATTTGTTCGGAGTGAATCGCCCCGTTTACGCCACGCCTGCGGAGAACATTCGAGCCGCCCATGCGGCAGCGGACGAGCTGGACAAGTTCGAGGGCGAAGAGCGTCGCTTGATGACGGAGCGCGTCCAGCGACTCCTTGACGCAGCTGCTGAGCAGAACGAGGCCGGGTGCCACACTGATGCGCCGCACCGACGGAATGATAACCTGCTTCCGCGCCGAGACCAAGGCGCGGAGTCTCGGACACCAACTGCCGGCGTCCGTGGAAGAAAATACAAGGAGCCGGCTGCCAGCCGCAGTCGGACTCGTGTCACCATAAAGCGTGACTGAGACGGACGCCCAAGAACAGTGGAACGGTGGGACGACTGTCCGCCTCCTCCCCCTTAGAGGGAAAGGCGAGTCTCCCCGCCTCCTGTGGATCACCCGACGCTCGGCGACCGCTTTGGCCGCCGAGAGGGAGTCGGAGAGAATGACGCCCGCGACCGGATCAACCGTCTCCATCGATCCCTGGCGCTTGAAGAAGAAGATGAGTTGGGTCCACCGTGCTTCGGCCCCCGCATCCGAGACGAGCCCTTCCCCAAAGGGTTCACGCTTCCCAGAGACACACCCAAGTACATCGGCTCCATGAAGCTGGAAGACTGGCTGGTCGACTACTCCACGACCGTCAGTATAGCAAATGGCAACAAGCGTGTTGCTGTGAAGTATGTTCCGCTCATGCTCCAAGGCACGGCCCGGACTTGGCTAAATAGCTTGTGGCCCCGCAGAATGAACAGTTGGGTTGACTTCACCGAAGCCTTCATCCGCAACTTCACCAGCATGTACAAGCGGCCTCCCAAGCCTCGCCAGCTCTCCTTATGTGTGCAGGGCCCCAGCGAGTCAACCCGCGACTACCTCACGCGCTGGGCCGAGCTTCGCAACTCCTGTGAAGGCATGCACGAGGTGCAGGCTATCGAGTACTTCACCGCAGGACGCCGAGAGGGCACCCTCCTCAAGCACAAGCTTCTCTGTGACGAGCTGGAAACCCTCGACGAGCTGCTGATCATAGCGGACAAGTACGCCACGGCCGACTCCTCCATGAAGACGGAGATTCAACTCAGCGCGACCGGCAAAGTGGCTCCTCAGTCTCCCCGAACCCAGGCTGGAGACACGAGTTGGCATCAACCACAGAACAACCTCAAGCGCAAAGCCCCACCACCGACTTCCACCAGCAGGCAGGTGGCGACAGTCGAAAATTAGCAGCCAGAGGGGCAGCCCCCGCTCAAGCGCCAGAAGGGCGGCAAGACCAACTGGCAGCTGACTTTCTCATATGAGCAGACTCTGGATGGACCCTACGAGTTCCACAGTGGCGTGAAGCCGTCCAACCACACCACTCGGAAATGCCACTGGCTCACTAGGATAGCCAAGGGAGACGTACTTTTGCCTCCCCCGCCTGCGGGGCAGCCGCCTCCTCTGCCCTAGCAGCCGGCGGTCAGACCAGTTGGCGCAGTACAAGATGAGTACCCAGAAGAGCAGGGAGGTTATGTCGTGTTCACCAGTGTGGCCGACGATCGATGCAGCAGGTGACTGCAGCAGCAGGAGGTGAATGCAGTAACAACTGACACCCCAGAATTCATGCATTGGTCTAAGAAGCCCATCAGCTGGAGCCGAGCTGACCACCCAGAAGTAATGCCCAAACCCGGCTCCTACGCTTTGGTTTTGGATGCCACCTTTGCCACGAACAAGCTTGTGGCTCGCTTCTCCAGAGTCCTGATAGACGGCGGCAGCAGCATCAATATTTTGTACAAAGACACCATGGAGAAGTTAGGAATCACGCAGAGGCAACTGCAGTCCAGCCGGACGGTGTTCCATGGCATAGTTCCTGGCCTTTCCTGCTCCCCAATTGGCAAGATCTTGATCGACGTCCTCTTTGGAGACAAAGATCATTTCCGTCGAGAGTCAATATGGTTCAAGGTGGTGGACCTAGAGAGCCCATACCATGCGCTGCTTGGCCGGCCAGCCCTGGACAGTTCATGGCCGTCCCCCACTATGCATACCTCAAGATGAAGATGCCGAGTTCCAAGGGGATCCTGACTAAAAATGGCGACTACAAGAAGTCGTCCACCTATGCATCAGAGAGCGGTCGGCTGGCCGAGTCCCTCGTGATCGCAGCTGAGAAGCGACTGCTAGACCGAGTTGTGGCGATGGCAAGCAAACAGCCGGAGATATCGCCTAATCCCAGAGAGTCGGAAGCTGAGGGCTCGTTCAAGACGGCCAAGGAAACAAAGAAGATACCTTTGGACCCAGAGGACCCAGAGAGGTACGCTGTCGTACGTGCCAACGTTGACAGCAAATAGGAAGGCGAGCTCGTCGATTTCCTCCGTGAGAATCGAGACATCTTCGCATGGTCCCCCAAAGACATGCCAGGTGTCTCGACGGAATTCACCGACCACAAATTACACGTCTGATCTGGTGCCAAGCCAGTCAGACAACCTTTGCGCCGCTTGTCAGAAGAGAAGAGGAGAGTTGTTGGAGAGGAGATAGCCCGGCTACTTGCAGCCGGCTTCATCATGGAAGCATTCTTTCCAGAATGGCTGCCAACCCAGTCTTGGTACTGAAGAAGAACAAGCAATGGCGAATGTGTATTGACTACACTAGCCTCAACAAAGCATACCCCAAGGACCCATTCGCTTTGCCAAGGATCGACCAAGTGATAGACTCCACAGCCGGATGCGAGCTGCTGAGTTTCTTGGATGCATATTCAGGGTATCACGAGGTCAAGTTGAACCCGGCCGACAGGCTGAAGACCACCTTCATCATGCCGTTTGGAGCTTTCTGCTACGTAACCATAACGTTCGGCTTCAGGAATGCCGGCGCCACCTTCCAATGATGCATGCAGAAATGCCTCCTCAAGCAGCTCGACAGAAATGCTCATGTCTACATGGATGACATGGTGGTAAAAATGGAGAAGCGTGGAACACTGCTCGAAGACCTCAAAGAGACCTTCGAGAACTTGCGCCGATTTCATATCAAGCTCAACCCGGAGAAGTGTGTGTTCGGTGTACTAGCCGGCCAGCTCCTTGGCTTCCTGGTCTCCGAATGCGGCATAGAATGCAATCCTGTGAAGATCAAGGCAATTGAAAGGATGGAGGTACCAGCCGACTGCTGGACGTACAAAAATTCACCGGCTATTTGGCATCCATCAGCTGATTCATTAGTCGGCTAGGCGAGAAGGCTCTTCCCCTGTACCAACTCATGAAGAAGACCACTTTTTTCGAGTGGAACCACAAGGCGGATGAAGCATTTTTCCAGCTGAAGAAGATGCTGACTACTCCACCTGTCCTGGAGGCTCCGACTCCTAAGGAGCCCATGCTCCTCTACATCGCCGCCGCCAGCCGAGTGGTCAGCACAGTCATTGTGGTACAACGCTAGGAGGAAGACAAAGCACTACCAGTCCAGAGACCAGTATATTATTTGAGTGAAGTACTGTCGACCTCCAAGAAAAACTACCCCCACTACGAGAAGATGTGCTATGGTGTGCACTTTGCTGCCAAGAAATTGAAGCCTTACTTCCAAGAACATCCAATCATTGTGGTCTGCACGGCTCCTCTAGCCGAGATCATCGGCAGCTGAGACGCTTTGGGTCGAGTGGCCAAGTGGCCATAGATTTGGCCCCCTAGACCATCTACTACCAACCTCGCACTGCCATCAAGTCACAAGCGCTGGCCGACTTCCTCGTCGACTTGGCCGAAACCCAGTATCTACCACCAGCGCCCGACTCCACCCATTGGTGAATGCATTTCGACGGTTCCAAGATGCGCATCGGCTTGGGAGCAGGCATCTTCCTCACCTCTCCCAAGGGCGACAAGCTCAAGTATGTGCTGCAAATCCATTTTGCTACCTCCAACAACGTTGCTGAGTATGAGGCACTCATTCACGGGCTCCGGCTAGCCAAAGAGCTCGGCATTCGCCGGATCCTGTGCTATGGTGACTCCGACTTGGTGGTCCAGCAGTCGTTATGCGATTGGGATGCCAAGGACGCAAACATGGCGAGCTACCGCTTCCTCGTACAACAACTCAGCAGATATTTTGAGGGGTGCGAGTTTCTCCATGTACCAAGAAACGACAACGACCAAGCAGACGCCCTGGCGCGAATCGGCTCCACCCGTCAGGCGATACCGTCCGGCGTCGCCCTCCAGCGCCTCGTCAAGCCGTCCGTCAAGCCACCACCAGAGTCAGACTCCATCTTCATGACGGCACGGTAATTGTGGCAGTCGCAACTGGCTCGGGGACTGCGGCGTTCGGCCCAGAGACTTCAGAGCTCGGCCCAGAGACTTCTGAGCCCGGCCCGGGGACTGCACCAACCCGCCCGGGGACTTCATCGACACAACAAGTGGCTGCCGACTCCAACCCGCCACCTCCCGGCCCAGCCGCCCTCGTCCAACTCGCAGTCTTAGCTGTTGCAGAAATCACGGCACCTTCATGGGCCCAGCCCATCATCAAATTCATGGTGAACAAAGAGCTGCCAGCCGATGAGATCTCGGCTCGGCAAGTACAACGCGGGGCGACAGCGTACGCCATCGTCAATAGAGAGCTCGTAAGGCGCAGTGTCACTGGTGTTCACCAGCGATGTGTGGAGCCAGAGCAAGGCCAGGCAATCCTCAAAGACATCCATCAAGGCGAATGTGGCCACCATGCGGCTTCGAGGGCACTCGTCGCCAAAGCTTTCCGCCATGGCTTCTTCTGGCCGACTGCCCTTGAAGACGCTAAGTCCTTGGTCCAAAAATGCAAAGGGTGCCAGAAGTTCCGCTCTAAGCCTCTTCAGCCGGCTTAGGCACTCAAAACTATTCCCATTGCCTGGCCCTTTGCTGTCTGGGGCCTGGACATGGTCGGACCATTCAAGACGGCGCGAGGCGGTTTGAGTCATTTACTTGTTGCAGTGGACAAGTTCACCAAATGGATAGAAGCAAAGCCAATCAAGAGTTTAAATGGTCCGACCACTGTGACCTTCATCTCCGACATCATAACTTAGTACGGCATACCGCACAGCATCATCACCGACAACGGCACGAATTTTGCCAAAGGTGCATTGGCCCATTTCTGCGCGATGCAGGGCATCTGACTGGACTTAGCATCCATTGTCCATCCGCAGTCCAACGGCCAGGTAGAGCGAGCAAATGGCCTAATCCTGTCCAGCATCAAGCCTCGGCTGGTTGAGCCTCTGGAGCGCTCGGCAGGCTGCTGGCTTGATGAGTTGCCAGCCGTCCTCTGGAGCCTGCTCACGACTCCAAACAAGTCAACCGGCTTCACGCCCTTCTTCCTCATCTATGGTGCCGAAGCCGTCATCCCAACGGACATAGAGTTCGACTCCCCTCGAGTCACCATGTACACCGAGGAGGAAGCTGAGGAAGCACGTCAAGACGGCGTCGATCTGCTGGAAGAGGGCCGGCTGTTGGCACTCAACCGGTCCAGCATCTACCAGTAGAGCCTACGCCGATACTACAATCGGAAGGTCAAGCTGCGATCTTTCCAAGAAGGAGACCTTGTGCTTCGGCTGATTCAGCGAACAGCTGGTCAGCACAAGCTCTCAGCACCCTGGGAAGGCCCCTTCATCATCAGCAAGGTGTTGGGCAACGACTCCTACTACCTGATCGATGCTCAGAAGCCCCGAGCATGCAAAAGGGACGACTCCGGCAAAGAGACGGAGCGGCCATGGAATGCAAATCTTCTCCGAAGATTTTACAGTTAATGCAGTATGTATCACGCTACCTTTTGTATTAAAAGTACGAAGACTTCAGGCCCCCCGAGAAGATCTCGGGGACTGCCTTCTTTTATCTATATGATAAAGAGTTATGCCTGTGCAAAATGTTATTTTTCATTGTGCCACTTGGCACCAGGTTTGACTAGTCGACCCGGGGACTCGCCGACTTGAGCTATGAAACGACTTCCTACAGCCGGACAAGTAATGTGTGGCACTTAAGCCGTCTCCTGTTAGAAGCCGCAGATCGCAGAGCGACTGTCCGACGAACAGGAGTAAGGTAGAATAGGTGTCGATATGAAAAATGGCTAAGGACTCAAAGCTCGCTCATAGCTTAAGGACGGTTTTCAATCCTTTACAACCGACTCTTTAACATCCGGCTTGCCGTTTCCTAAATTAACTTGCTAAAAACTCTAAAAGGCTAAGTACTTGCCTTCCCAAAGAAGCCAAGTAATTGATCTAGCGGCAATCCGCAGAGCGGCTGCCCGACTAGCAAAACGGCAACTAAGGGAAGGCGACAAAGGAAAAAGTCAAAGAGCAGTAAGCAAGAAAAGATAGAATATGGATAAATATTTACATAGGAAGGCCTTGGCCGAATCATCAAGCAGAAGTTCAAGATACACCCAATGGGTGGAATTGTGCAAAATAACAAGTTCATCGAGACTGATAAGCAGGTAAAACAAAGATAAAGCGGCAGCCTAGGAAGCCGCGGACGAACTCGGAGGACCGAAGGGGTCGGCGGTGCCAGTTGCCGGGGCAGTCGGCTGGTTGGTCCCTGCCTGATCACCTCTGGCGACAGCTGACTCAATTGCGCGCGGCTCGTTGCTAGAGGCGCGGTCGGGCTGGGGTTGGCCGTCTACCTCGACCTCTGGCACCTCCTCCTCGTCTCCTTCCTCCTCCTCGCCTTCCTCTTCGCCAATGGAGTCAATCACCTCCCCCAAGTCCTCGCCGTCGTCCGGGTTCAGCCCGAACCACTCCGGCGGCGCCTCGTCGTCGTTCTCTGCTAGCTATGGGACGAAGACGCTGGTGTCAGTGTACTCGGCGATTGACACGGCGCGTTTGACAAGATCATCCTCCACCATTGAAACTCCACCATTGACCAGCCGGAACGTGGCTAACTTGGCTAAACTTAGCCCAGGATACCACACCTTGGCGAATTCTAAATCCCGGTGGGCTCCAGCCCGGGCTAAAGAACCTTTCCAGGCCTCAAGACGGTCGGTTGCCACCTCCAACCAGTCGGCAGTCCGACTAGGGGTGTGTGGCACCTGCATGTCCGGCCACAGGGCAGCAATCGCCTAGGCACCGACACGTTGAAGCCGGCGCAGCATCCGGTGGTCTGGCCGAAGACGGGCCTCGATGCTTAGAATCTGCTCATTAAGTTCATGGGGCATTGGCGGTGACATGTGCGCCGTCCGCCCTCTGTGCTTCACGGTCAGCCTCGATGGCTTGATTGGCGGCATCGGAATGGCTGGGAAAGAAGTCTTCTAAGGGAGAAGAGCGAAGAAACAAAGTTAAAAATTTAAGGCCGACTCGACTAGCAGTCGGCAGCCCAAAAAAGGAAACAAGTGGAATCTCACCATCGACAAGATCTTCGATTGCTTGGAAGCTGGAGACCAGCGTCGCCTCCTTGTCGGTCCAGGAGGAGCGCTCGGACGTGAATTCGGCGAGAAGGTCGGTCTCCTTGTCCTCCGCCTCCTTCTGGGCCCTTCTGCTCCACCAGCTGCGTAGCCAGCCGGTCGCGCTCCTCCGTCAGCCGGCCGCACTCCTCCTCCCTGACGCGTAGCGCGATGTTGACTTCGCCCAGCTGCTGCTGAAGGGCGGCGTTGGCTTCTGAAGAAGTAGGGGGAGGGATGTCAGTCGCCAACAAAGAAGAAAAGTCGCCGAGGAGATCCGGCCCGACTGCTTAGCAGTCGTCCCGAATCTCGGGGACTACAACCCACGGGTGCGCCAGCCGCCCCCGCAGAGAAAGAAGAAGACTCACCCCGGCTGTCCGACAAGTCGGCGGTCCACTTGGCCAGCTCCTCAACATTGGCGTTGAAGGAGGTCACGCGAAGATTGTGGTAGTCCTGCATCAAAATTTCAGAAAAAAGTGTTGGTACTTGGAACTCGCCGATTAGAGTTCTGAGCCGCCTGCTCAGAAGCCGGCCCGAAACTCGGGGACTACACCCAATGGGTGCGCTGGCGCGCCCCCACAAAGAAAACACAAGGAAGCAAAGCAAAAGGAAGGATGCGTACCCGGATGGCCATTTGTGACGCCAGGTATGCCTTGGTGCACTCCTCGATGGCGTCACCCTCAACCCGAAGCTAGCGCTCGGTTCAACGGGGCCGTCCCGCCTCCCCACACCCACTCGGTGGGTGCGGCGCTCGACACCTCGGTGTCCGGGATCGAGGAGCTCGCAGCGCCAGTCTCCAGAGGACGCGGCGCTGGGGCCGCCTTCACGAGATGGTGGCGCGTCGACGTGCTGACCTCGAGGGCAAGGCCCATCGCTGCCACGCCTCCGGTCAGCGACACTGGCGGGTCCACCGGTTGTCCGCCTGGCGCGCCTTCGGAGGGTGGCGGTGGCGACACAATGACTTTCGACGTGGCGGTGACATCGGCGTCCCTCTCCATGACCGGGTTCTCGTCGCCGGCTTCCCAGTCTGCACCGAGAACTCCGGTGGTGGCGGTGCGGAGTTCAAGGGGACGACAAAAACTGCCGGCTGGCGGCGTGCGGCTTCCTCCGCGCGCTTCTTCTCTGCATCGGCGGCCTCGGCTTCCGCCAGCTTCTTCAGAGCGGCGGTCTCCGCCTTGTCGGCTTCCGCCTTCTTCAGACGGGCGGTTGCCGCTCCTCACGCGCCTCCCGCGCGTTCCGCTCCGTTGCCTCTCGGAGATCGGCGGTGGGATTGATCCGCCGGGTGGTGGAGGAGGTCTCCGCCGACTTCACAACGGAGCCGGCGGCCGACTTCTCAAGAGAGAGAGGGGCCCTAAAGCTGGGAATATAAAAGCAAAGAATTTTCAGACAGACTCAATAAAGAAATATCAAGGTACGAAGGGAGGTGGTACTTACGCTGAAATAAGCTGCGGCATCTTCACCACCTTGCGGAAGCGGTTGGCCTTTGCGGCCGCCTCGTCCTGCTTGGTCACCGCGGCTGAGCCCTTGGGCTTCTTCGGCCGGCTGCCGAACAGGCTCGTCCCAGCCCTGCGCTTCTAGCCGCCGCCTTGAGCGTCCGACGGGGCTGACGAGCCCGCACCCGGTTGGCCGGCTCCTGGCTGGTGGCGTGGACAACCTCCTCGCCATCATCAGGCCAGTCCTAAAGACTGGCCCCAAGTCTCGGGCCGCCTGACATGCCGCCTCCCCCCTCAGCGTCGTCCTCCAGGGCTACCGCCCCCAAATCGGGGTCGTCCACATCGCTCTCCGCTCGGTCGGGGAGGAACTCGCGGTCCGGCCCCATGGTGCCGGCTGCTGGCTGGAGGAGGGGGTTCTGACCAAAGCCGACTGGTCAGAACGAGCAAGACGGACTCGGCAGTAAAGATGTCAGGAAAATCGAAGAAAACGTGAGAAGGGAAACGACTCACCAGAGGTGGAGGGGCAGCACGCGAATACGGCTCCTTTCCGAATTGCCACTCTTCGTTGAGGTCGCAGCTCGCAAGATAGTTCACCATGTAGGCTACCTCCTCCTGAGGCATCTCCTTGGTGCACATTTGGCTCGGGTCTCGGTGCCCGCTCATCTGGCAGATCATGTGGGGGCGACTTTGGAAGGGCAGCACTCGGCGATCCACGAAGGCGGCCAACAAGTCCGGCCCGGTCAGGCCCTCCGACTGCGCCAGTACTCGAAGCCGCACAACGACGCCGGCTCCAGCAGGCGTCAACGTCTGGTCCCGGTGCGACCAGTTGGGCTGCCTCCTAGCCGGCGGGCCGGCTACGTAGGCCAGCAGGTTGATCCAGTCACCCTCCGGGGAGACGTTCTTCACGTAGAAGTATGACCGCTGCCACATCTTCACCGACTTGATCAGCCCGATGGAGGGAAATGGGTTGTCGACCCCCGAACTCCGCACGGCGATGAACGCGCCGCACTGAGCCGGCACGCCTGCGGCTTGGGTGCCGAGTTTGGAGAAGAAGAGCCCCCCCTGGAGCTCCATGGTGGGGAGGACGTCGATGAAGCCCTCGCATAGGGTGAGGAAGGCGGACAGCAGCACCACCGTGTTGGGGCTGAGGTGGTGTGGCTGGAGTTCGTAGAACTCAAGGAAGGAGCGGAAGAAGTTGCTCGCCTACAGGCCCAGGCCGCGCAGGTAGTGCGAGCGGAAGACGACCTGCTTGCCTTCTTGCGGCGCCGGCGAAATCTCCCCCCTCCGCACGAGGTGGACCCTCACGAGGTCCTCGTCGGGCAGTCGACACGTCATGCGGAGGAACTCGATGTGATCCTTGTGGAGCTCCGAACCATCCCAGGTGCCAGAGTGCGCTATCGGGGGCGTGACGGCAGAGGAAGAGCTCATCGTGAGCGGACCGCCACAATGATCGACAAGGCTCAAGGAGCAGAGAGGGAGAAGAAGGAGAAGAAGCAGTGGGGAGGTGGGACGCGCGTGCTCCGCCGTTTCCCCTCCTCCCCCTACTTATAGCCTAGTGGGCTACGAAGCCGAGGGGGCGGTTGTGGGATTTATTGCGCCCACTGCCCCACGCCCCCACGTTTATCGCGCAAAATTACTGCGCGCGGTAACTCCGTGGGAACCTCAACTGCCCCCCACGGCCGCAGCGGATCCGCTTGCGTGCCGAGGCATGGTAGTGGTGGGCCCCACCGGTAGGCATGTCCCATCTCGCGAATGGGTAGGCAGGTTGGGCCGGCCACTAGTTGCCACGTGGTGGGAACGAGGTGGGTGGCGGCCAGGAAGCTTAGCCCATACGCCACTGAGTTCCTGCCAGGAGATTCGAAAGTATTTCTTGGACAAGTCAAAGTCAGGCGACTCCGACTCCTACCAGTCGGCTCGGCAGAGTCAAGCAGAGTCTCCACCCCAAATACTCGAAGAATGAAGCTACTGAGGCTCCTCGGCTGATTATCCGCGGCGCCTCGTCAGCTTCGGGGACACTGTCAGAGTAATGGGCCACGGGTAGGCTAAACTGAGGCCCATAGCCTTTCAAGACATCGGGGCCTGCTGCGCCCCTCAAGACAGCGGACGGAGAGCCGACTTCAGGAGGGCGGCTGGAGAAACAACCGACCGCCCATAAGCGTCCGAGTCCTGCGGATGAGATCGAGACCGGCTGACTCCGGCTGGCGGCTTCCGGAGTCGCCGACCGCGGGAAGTCGGCCCACGACGTGAGCGAAGCCCATGCCCTCATTAGGGGGGATGGGACAGGGAGTGGCGACAGTGAAGCCCACTCCCTCCCCTTTTCCGGGGGATGGTCATAGCACAGTGCGCTGTACCAGTGGAGATCTCCATCTGACACAGCACTGTGCCATGCCATCCCTGATGCCAGCAACAGTGGGCGGAGTCCTGTACGCACGAAGTTCTGACAGTATGATCCACGGAAGACGGGCCCTACCAGTCAGTGAGAGTCCAGAAGATGGCATGAGCGCCACAAGACGGACCTGCAGGGAGCCGGCCCCCGGGAGTCGGCCTGCCCCTCCTACGGGTTCCCCGCGCCATTAACGAGACGAGACAGGGAGTGACTACAATGATCGCCCACCAAACGGCAGGACTGTAGCCACGACCCCATGACCAAGCCTGCGTTATTAGAGGCATGGCTACAGTAATCAGCAGCCGACAAGACCCACGAGCGGCGGGTGCGGCCTGTCGGCTCTGTACCGGACCAGTCGGCGGGTCCCAGCAGTCGGCGGAAGGGCCGGCAGGCAAAGAGACTAACGACTGGGCCCTACGCCCAGTCGGTTTACCCTTGTACCCCTGGGGGTAGGCCTATATAAACCCCCCAGGGCACCCATGCAAAGGGTTCTGGGTGATTAGATCTAGACCAGACCTTAGAGGAGGGAGAGAGCTAGCCTTGCCCTCCTTTATCCACAGATACAGGTCAAGGACCACCTTCGTACTCACTTTGCCTTAGTGATCATGCGGAGACCCCGCAGAGCAGGACTAGGGGTGTTATCTCCTAAGAGAGCCCCGAACCTGGGTAAAGTACGCCAGCGTTTGTGTCTACGCCTCATCCCGTTTCCATGCACCGACGACGTTCTACTCGCCCCCACGATGATAAGCCATCCATTGGCATATGTCGCACCCAACCCCCGACAATTGCATATCCCGGTACACCGCCGGACGCATTCATATAGAGTTATCTTTCGTTCTAGTATCGAGTTGTAATCATTGAGTTGTAAATAAATAGAAGTGTGATGATCATCATTTTCTAGAGCATTGTCCCAAGTGAGAAAAAAGAAAAAAAAGAAAAAAATGAGAGAAAAATAGAGAAGGGACAATGTTACTATCCTTTTACCACACTCGTGCTTCAAACTAGCACCATGATCTTCATAGTAGAGAGTCTCTCATGTTATCACTTTCATATACTAGTGGGAATTTTTCATTATAGCACTTGGCTTGTATATTCCAACAATGGGCCTCCATAAGCAAGCAAGTTGGATGCACACCCACTAGTTTCTTTTGTTTAGCTTTCATACATTTATAGCTCTAGTGCATCCGTTGCATGGCAATCCCTACTCCTTGCATTAACATCAATCGGTGGGCATCTCCATAGCCCATTAATTAGCCTCGTTGATGTGAGACTTTCTCCTTCTTTTGTCTTCTCCACATAACCCCCCTCATTATATTCTATTCCACCCATAGTGCTATATGTCCATGGCTCGCGCTCATATATTGCGTGAAAGTTTATAGGTTTGAGATTACTAAAGTATGAAACAATTGCTTGGCTTGTCATCGGGGTTGTGCATGATGAGAGCATTCTTGTGTGACGAAAACGAAACATGACTAAACTATATGATTTTGTAGGGATGAACTTTCTTTGGCCATGTTATTTTGAGAAGACATAATTGCTTAGTTAGTATGCTTGAAGTATTATCATTTTTATGTCAATATGAACTTTTGTCTTGAATCTTTCAGATCTGAATATTCATACCACAGTTAGGAAGAATTACATTAAAATTATGCCAAGTAGCACTCCGCATCAAAAATTCTGTTTTTATCATTTACCTACTCGAGGACGAGCAGGAATTAAGCTTGGGGATGCTTGATACGTGTCCAGCGTATCTATAATTTTTGATTGCTCCATGCTATATTATCTACTATTTTGGACATTATTGGGCTTTATTATCCACTTTTATATTATTTTTGGGACTAACCTATTAACCGGAGGCCCAGCCCAGAATTGCTGTTTTTTGCCTATTTTAGGGTTTCAAAGAAAAGGAATATCAAACGGAGTCCAAACGGAATGAAACCTTCAGGAACATGATTTTCTCATCGAACAAGACACAAGAGACTTGGACCCCACGTCAACAAAGGAAACATGAGGCCACGAGGTAGGGGGCGTGCCCACCCCCACTAGGCGCGCCCTCCAGCCTTGTGGGCCCCCTGTTGCTCCACCCACATACTCCTTAACGATCAGATACGGAGCAAAACCCTAATTCCACTGCCGCAACTTTCTGTATCCACGAGATCCCATCTTGGGGACTATTCCGGAGCTTCGCCGGAGGGGGCATCAATCACGGAGGGCTTCTAGATCAACACCATAGCCCCTCCGATGAAGTGTGAGTAGTTTACCTTAGACCTACGGGTCCATAGTTAGTAGCTAGATGGCTTCTTCTCTCTTTTTGGATCTCAATACAATGTTCTCCCCCTCTCTTGTGGAGATCTATTCGATGTAATCTTCTTTTTGCAGTGTGTTTGTTGAGACCGATGAATTGTGGGTTTATGATCAAGTCTATCTATGAATAATATTTGAATCTTCTCTGAATTCTTTTATGTATGATTGGTTATCTTTGCAAGTCTCTTCGAATTATTAGTTTGGTTTGGCCAACTAGATTGATCTTTCTTGCAGTGGGAGAAGTGCTTAGCTTTGGGTTCAATCTTGTGGTGTCCTTTCCCGGTGACAGTAAGGGCAGCAAGGCACGTATTGTATTGTTGCCATCGAGGATAACAAGATGGGGTTTTCTTCATATTGCATGAGTCTATCCCTCTACATCATGTCATCTTGCTTAAGGCGTTACTCTATTTTTAACTTAATACTCTAGATGCATGCTGGATAGTGGTCGATGAGTGGAGTAATAGTAGTAGATGCAGGTAGGAGTCGGTCTACTTGTCTGGGACGTGATGCCTGTATACATGATCATACCTAGATATTCTCATAACTATGCTCAATTCTGTCAATTGCTCAACAGTAATTTGTTCACCCACCATAGAATACTTATGCTCTTGAGAGAAGCAACTGGTGAAACCTATGGCCCCCGGGTCTATCTTTATCATATTAATCTCCTACTACTTAGTTATTTCCTTTGCTATTTACTTTGCCTTTATTTTACTTTGCATCTTTATCATAAAAATACCAAAAATATTATCTTATCATATCTATCAGATCTCACTCTCATATGTGGCCCTATAGGGATTGACAACCCCTATTTGCGTTGGTTGCGAGGATTTATTTGTTTTGTGCAGGTACGAGGGACTCGTGCATAGCCTCCTACTGGATTAATACCTTGGTTCTCAAAAACTGAGGGAAATTCTTACGCTACTTTGTTGCATCATCCCTTCCTTTTCAGGGAAAACCAACGCAGTGCTCAAGAGGTAGCAAGAGCTACGGTCGTCACGATGAGCATCATCGCGATGTAACTGGTCTTCATCCGGTTCCTCCTCCGCTCCCTCCTCTCTCCCACTAGATAGCGCGTGTATCTAGATTCCTCCTCTGCCCTAGTGGTGTACCCTTTGTAACTGTTACCACTAAAACGGTGAACCTGTCTCCGACACTCCTCCAAGTCGTCGTAGACTCCGAAAACCTTACCCTTGTACACGACATACGACGGCATCTCTATGCACTAGCCAAACAAAACATTAGTAGCAATTCACAGACAATACGTAAGCAATATATAAGTATGCAACAAAAGGATTGGAAGAGAAAAGCAAGACATTAATAGCACAATTCATGGTCCTACTAATAAATACCATCGATTACATCTAAGTTGAACGACTGTCCAAACCAAAGAGACATACAAGTTCATTAAAGTTTAATGACAACATGAGCTAATCGATATTTCAGAACTACACATAGCATCACTACTTTTGACTCGACTCAGGGACCGGAGCGTGGATGAAGCCGCCGTCTCTTGTGATGGTCATGAAATCGCGGGCATTGTCATCCTACATTTGTAGCGTTGTGTCTATATCACTATTGGATGGTTGATATCTGAGGTAGAACTGCCCCGAGGTACGAAGGACATCTTGATGGATGATTTCCGCAAACTCCGATTGGATGCGAAAGAATTTCTTGTCTAATGTTAGCGTCCTGGATTGCCGACAAGCTTGCGGCCCAATCTTTGAGATTATTTGGTAGCAACAGGTGATTATGGTCCCGTACGATCGCCCGCATGTGATGGAGGGCGTAGTAGGCATCCTTCTGACCGCCAGGCGGCTACTTGACGTAGGGGAACGTCGTATTGTGGGCGAACACGTGCTTGCCATACCTACGAATTGGCTTGGTGAAGGGGCCTCCAGATCTTGCGTAGCCGGGGAGAACATCATCAAGAACTTTCTTGATATTTGTGTAGTCTTTTTTCGACTGACGGTCCAAGTCGAAATACGTGGCCATGGAATATTTCGCGCTTAAGAGGATGAGTGTGAAATGTGTGTCACCGCAAAAAACACGGAATGTTAGAAAAAAAGAACGATCGAAATCTAAGAAATCATATGTTACGGGGCGGTGAGGGGATGACTTACTCGGGAAAGTAAGGCACGAGGAAGTTATCCTTATCTGGGTTTGCCAGAATGACGCCTTCGAGGTATGAAATCGCGACTTGCCGGTCCCCAGCGCTACCCAAGATCTTGGCACACATGTAGAAGGGGTCAACTATCACGATGTCCGGGGTCTTGTCTCTAATGATCCGCATCTCCATACTCAACGAAAATAGCCGAACGAAGGTGTAGTGCAGTGCATGAAGGCTAAACATAGCGAAGATGTCATCAAACCACAGGACAATCGTACCGCCGGTGGCGTTATCCACAAATCCCTTGCCCTCTACTACCTTGGCCACGAACACCGGGTCTGCCACATCATTCTTGGAGAGAGGCCGCTTCTCCAAAGAAAGAACACTGTCATGCAGACTCCGCATAGCACCGGTTGCAGTATTGAGCAGATTAGTCGGTAGCATCGGCCTACATGCCACATGCACCCTCTTTGAGATATCCTTAGGTAACGGTAGACCATCTGGAGCACGGATCGTACTCGGTGCCAGCTGGCTCGCACCCTTGTTACTCTTTCTTTTCCGTCCCTTCTTCTTCTGCTGTAATGGGATCGAGTTCTGCTCACAGACCGCCTTCTTGAGTGTGTTGGGGCTGATAATATTTCACACCTCGGTTATCTGAAGCTCGGTGAAGGCGGCAGCTGGAGGCGTCTCCTGAGAACTGAACGCCAGACGACGCCTGTTGCAATTGGATTTCTCCGCGGTACCAGCTAGATCGCGCTCGTCTTTTTTAGGGTTGGGTTCTTGAGAAGGAGGCCCGAAGAATTCGCCACCGTACCCATGTTCGTCAAAGTACTTATCGATGTTGGTAAATTTACCGTCGCCGTTGTCGTCATGGTCCGGATCCTGTGCCATATGCATGTTTGGATCCTGTGTCATAGGGATGTCCGGCATGTCCGGTAGCATTGCGGCTGTCTTGCCATGGCTTGGCGCCGGCACGACTGGCGGCGTTGTCTGTGGGGTTGTAACACCCCGTATGTAACTTGCCATACTTGTATTCCAACTCTTGCCATTTCCGGCACTAAGTTATGATATTTCCTCGGTGTCAGGTTCTTGTCTCGTGTTGTTTTGTCTTTGTCATGCATCGCATATCATGCCATCATGTGCATTGCATTTGCATACATGCTCGTCTCATGCATCCGAGCATTTTCCCCGTTGTCCGTTTTTCATTTCGGTGCTCCTATGTCCTCCGGTGCCCCTTTCTACCTCTTTTCGTGTGCGGGTGTTAAACGTTTTCGGATTGGACCGAGACTTGCCAAGGCCTTGGTTTACTACCGGTAGACCGCCTGTCAAGTTCCGTGCCATTTGGACTTCATTTGATACTCCAATGGTTAACCGAGGGACCGAGAAGGCCTCGTGTGTGTTGCAGCCCAACACCTCTGTAAAGTGGCCCAATACCCACCTAAACCTCCTCCGTCATCTAGGTCATTCGATCACGATCGCATGGCCGAAAACCATGCTCAATTTGGAGCCTCCTACCTCGATCTACCTATAAATATAGCCTCCCCACCGAAAATCCCGGGTCATTTCGCACCCTAACCTAGCCCCCTTCCTCTCCGCGCGCCGGACAACGTCCGGGCCGCGCCGGATAACCGCGCCTAGTCAGCCAGGACGCGAAACGTGGCACGCCGGCCACCTCCCACCGCCGCGGCCCGCCGAGCCCGGAACCGGCCCCCGCGGCCCACGTCGCCCGCCGCCACCTACCGCGCGCCCCGCGCCTCCTCACCGCCCGTGCGCTGCCGCAATTCGCCTCGGCCGGCCGCCGCGTTCCTCGCCGGCCGGAGGAGAGCTCCGACTCCGGCGAGCCCCCCGCGCCGCCCTAGCCGGCGCCAACCTCCACCGCGCTCCTCCGCCGTCCTCTCCTCCCGGATTCGGCCACCCCGCCTCTTCCTCGTCAACTCCGGCGCCCCCAAGTCCGATTCCGGTGACTCTCCGACGAGCACCTCAAAACGCGTCCGATCCGGATCTAGATCTGGATCGGTTGACTTTTACCCTAACGCTAGTTTTTTATGCATTTTTCATCATGGCATAACTCTACATCCGTGGCTCAGTTTTGGGTGTGTAGCATATCAAAATGTTCGTCTCGACGAGTACTTCATTTCATCTCATTGCATCATGTTCATTTGAGCTCATCTTGATGCCCTAAATGCTGTTGGAAGAGTGCTAGTTTCTGTTAGTTTCAGATTCTTATCAGCAATTGCTCATTTGTCATTTTTGCCATGATTAATGTGTGCCTCCTATGATCTTGAGCCCTACATGAGTTTTGAAGTATGCCATGCTATCTTTACAAGGGTGTATGCCATGTATTTTTGTGATCTCTGTGGTGACTAGCACAAGCATGCAAAGTAGCCCTCCTAATGTTGTTGATTTCAGGGACTTTTAAATATTCTATGTCTTTGTCCTGTCATTATTTTTATGCCATGTGTTCTTGTTACTACAGAGTGATCCATGCCTCTTTTGAGCGTGATCAGTAAGGATGTTTTGTAGATATTGTGGTGCTCTATCCATCCATGTCTTTGTTTGCATTTATGGAGCACCCTAGCTTGAGTCAATAGAGCTCTACTTTTGCTATAAAATGTTCCTGGCAGAATGTTTACATGTTAAGCATTTTTGCTGAGGTTGTTGTAGTTGATCCGTGCATGCTATGTTGTTTTTCTTGCCATGTTTAGCTTCTATGCCATGTCTACTTGCTAGGTGTATGCTTAGTTTTTCATGCATGCCTTGTGGTGAGTGCATCGAGCTCTTAAACATGCCTACTTAATATATGTTTTGCCATGTTCCAGTTTTCTACTAAGTCTGAATCTGTTAATGATAATTGCTAGGTTCACATGGTTGCCATTGTATTTTCTGATCCCTTTTGGCTTATGGTCAGTAAGGGACTTTTGTTGTATGCTTTGAGTAGCTTCATGCCATGCCTTGCTTTGCCATGATATGTTCCTGTAGCATGTTGTTATCGTGCTCTAAACATTGCTTCCTGATGTTATATTCCTGACATGTTAATTTCACTAAGTCTGTAACCTGATATCTTTTGCACTTTTGCCATGCATGTTTGAACTTGCTATTGAGTGAATTAGCCGTAGCTCAATGTTCATCTTTTGTCAAGCATCTTGAGTAGATCCCTCCATGTATTTTGTTGCTATGTTAGAGTGTTGTAGCATGTTGATCTGGATGCATTTAGATGGCCTCGTTCTGTTAATCGTAGATTGGTGCCATATTTTTTTTGCTTGTCATTTCCAAACCGTGCATCCGGTTCCGGTGATCTTTATATCGATTTCGAATGAAATCAACTCATCTTTCAGTGGCACTCTTGGTTTTCCAAGTTGAGGCCAGGTTCAATCATTCCTTTCCGAATCATGCATATGCATGGCATATCGCATCATGTTGTTTGTGCATTGCACGTGGTTGATTGTGTCTCCCTTTGCTTGTTGTACTTGCTTGGGTAGATCCGGGAGACGAGTACGTGATCCAAGAGCCCGTTGAGTACATTTACGAGGATCAAGCTAACATCAACTCGGAGAACTTTGCAGGCAAGATGACCATACCCTTGAAATCACTTCTATCTTTGCTTGCTAGATGCTCGCTCTATTGCTATGCCTATGCTACGATACCTACCACTTGCTTATCATGCCTCCCATATTACCATGTCAAACCTCTAACCCACCTTGTCCTAGCAAACCATTGTTTGGCTATGGTACCGCTTTGCTCAGCCCCGTCTTATAGCGTTGCTAGTTGGCGATGAAGATTGGAGTTTGTTCCTTGTTGGAACATGTTTATTGTTGGGATATCATTATATCATCTTGTCTACTTTAATGCACCTATATACTTGGTAAAGGGTGGAAGACTCAGCCTTATGCCTGGTGTTTTGTTCCACTCTTGCCGCCCTAGTTTCTTTCATACCGGTGTTATGTTCCTTGATTTTGCGTTCCTTACATGGTTGGGTTATAATGGGAACCCCTTGACAGTTCGCCTTGAATAAAACTCCTCCAACAATGCCCAACCCTGGTTTTACCATTTGCCACCTAGCCTATTTTCCCCGGGGTTTCTGGAGCCCGAGGGTCATCTTTATTTTAAACCCCCTTGGGCTAGTGCTCCTCTGAGTGTTGGTCCGAACCGAGTAGACTGCGGTGCCACCTCGGGGCAACTTGAGGGTTGGTTTTACTCATAGGATGTCTCATCTGAGTGTGCCCCGAGAACGAGATATGTGCAGCTCCTATCGGGGTTTGTCGGCACATTCGGGCGGCTTTCCTGGTTTAGTTTTACCATTGTCGAGATGTCTTTTAACCGGGATTCCGAGTCTGATACTTTGGAAAGCCGTGCCCGTGATTATGGGCAGCTGGGAATTTGTTAATATCTAGTTGTAGATAACTATAAACTTAACTTAATTAAAATGAATCAGCAGAGTGTGTGGCCGTGATGGTCTCTTTTCGGCGGAGTCCGAGAAGAGAACACTGTCTCGAGTTATGCTTGAACGTAGGTTGTTCTAGGATCACTTCTTGATCATAGTTTCTCGACCATGCCTTTTCCTTCTCTTCTCGCTCTCATTTGCATATGTTAGTCACCATATATGCTAGTCGGTTGCTGCAGCTCCAGTTCATACCTTTTACCCTTCCTATAAGCTTAAATAGTCTTGATCGCGAGGGTGTGAGATTGTTGAGTCCCTGTGACTCACAGATTACTTCAAAAACTAGATGTAGGGACCGATGATACCGCTCCAGGTGATTCGACGGAGCTCAAGTGGGAGTTCGATGAGGACTTGGGACGATACTACGTTTCCTTTCCAGACGATCAATAGTGGTGCCCAGTTGGGGCGATCGGGGACTTTGTCGCATTTGGGGTTGTTCTTTATTTTGGTTGCGTAGTCGGACCTTGATTGTATCTGGATGAATGTAATGAAATTTATGCTATTGTGTGACGTGGCGAGTGTAAGCCAACTATGTATCTCTTTTCCTTATTATTACATGGGTTGTTGTGAAGATTACCTCACTTGCGACATTGCTTATAATGCGGTTATGCCGCTAGTCGTGCTTTGACACGTGGGAGATATATGAAGGAAATATGCCCCAGAGGCAATAATAAAGCTATTATTTAATTCCTTATATCATGATAAATGTTTATTATTCATGCTAGAATTGTATTAACCGGAAACATAATACATGTGTGAATACATAGACAAACTTAGTGTCACTAGTATGCCTCTACTTGACTAGCTCGTTAATCAAAGATGGTTATGTTTCCTAACCATGAACAAAGTGTTTTTATTTGATTAACGAGGTCACATCATTAGTTGAATGATCTGATTGACATGACCCATTCCATTAGCTTAGCACCCGATCGTTTAGTATGTTGCTATTGCTTTCTTCATGACTTATACATGTTCCTATGACTATGAGATTATGCAACTCCCGTTTAACGGAGGAACACTTTGTGTGCTACCAAACGTCACAACGTAACTGGGTGATTATAAAGGAGCTCTACAGGTGTCTCCAAAGGTAGATGTTGGGTTGGCGTATTTCGAGATTAGGATTTGTCACTCCGATTGTCGGAGAGGTATCTCTGGGCCCTCTCGGTAATGCACATCACATAAGCCTTGCAAGCATTGCAACTAATGAGTTAGTTGCAGGATGATGTATTACGGAACGAGTAAAGAGACTTGCCGGTAACGAGATTGAACTAGGTATAGGATAGCGACGATCGAATCTCGGGCAAGTAACATACCGATGACAAAGGGAACAACGTATTTTGTTATGCGGTCTAACTGATAAAGATCTTCGTAGAATATGTAGGAGCCAATATGGGCATCTAGGTCCCGCTATTGGTTATTGACCGGAGATCTGTCTCAGTCATGTCTACATTGTTCTCGAACCGTAGGGTCCGCACACTTAACGTTACGATGACAGTTATTATGAGTTTATGCATTTTGATGTACCGAAGTTAGTTTGGAGTCCCGGATGTGATCACAGACATGATGAGGAGTCTCGAAATGGTCAAGACATAAATATCGATATATTGGAAGCCTATATTTGGACATCAAAATCGTTCCGTGTGAAATCGGCATTTTTTCGGAGTACCGGGGGGTTACCGGAACCCCCCGGGGGTTTATTGGGCCTACATGGGCCTTGAGGGCGAAGAGAGAAGGAGGCAGGAGGTGGCCGCGCGCCCCTCCCCTTCCTAGTCCGAATAGGACAAGGGAAGGGGGGCGGCGCCCCCCCTTTCCTTCCTCTCTTCCTCCTCTTTTCCCCCTCTCTCTCCTTGTCCAACTAGGAGTCCTACTCCCGGTGGGAGTAGGACTCCCTCTTGGCGCGCCACACCTGGCCGGACGCCTCCTCCCCTTGCTCCTTTATATACGGGGGCAAGGGGGCACCCTAGGACACACAAGTTGATCCACGTGATCGTTCCTTAGCCATGTACGGTGCCCCCTGCCACCATATTCCACCTCGATCATATTGTTGTAGTTCTTAGGCGAAGCCCTGCGTCGGTAGAACATCATCATCATCACCACGTTGTTGTGCTAACGGAACTCATCCCCGAAGCTTTGCTGGATCGGAGCCCGGGGAGCGTCATCGAGTTGTACATGTGCTAAGAACTCGGAGGTGCCGGAGTAACGGTGCTTGGATCGGTCGGATCGGGAAGACGTACGACTACTTCCTCTACGTTGCGTCAACGCTTCCGTTGCGGTCTACGAAGGGTACGTAGACAACACTCTCCCCTCTCGTTGCTATGCATCACCATGATCTTGCGTGTGCGTAGGAAATTTTTTGAAATTACTGCGTTCCCCAACAGTGGCATCCGAGCCTAGGTTTTATGGTTTGATGTTATATGCACGAGTAGAACACAAGTGAGTTGTGGGCGATATAAGTCATACTGCCTACCAGCATGTCATACTTTGGTTCGGCGGTATTGTTGGATGAAGCGGCCCGGACCGACATTACGCGTACGCTTACGCGAAACCGGTTCTCCCGACGTGCTTTGTACAAAGGTGGCTTGCGGGTGACTGTTTCTCCAACTTTAGTTGAACCAAGTGTGGCTACGCCCGGTCCTTGCGAAGGTTAAAACGGAGTCAAATTGACAAACTATCGTTGTGGTTTTGATGCGTAGGTGAGATTGGTTCTTACTTAAGCCCGTAGCAGCCACGTAAAACTTGCAACAACAAAGTAGAGGACGTCTAACTTGTTTTTGCAGGGCATGTTGTGATGTGATATGGCCAAGACATGATGCTAAATTTTATTGTATGAGATGATCATGTTTTGTAACCGAGTTATCGGCAACTGGCAGGAGCCATATGGTTGTCGCTTTATTGTATGCAATGCAATCGCGATGTAATGCTTTACTTTATCACTAAGCGGTAGCGATAGTCGTGGAAGCACAAGATTGGCGAGACGACAACGATGCTACGATGGAGATCAAGGTGTCGCACCGGTGACGATGGTGATCATGACGGTGCTTCGAAGATGGAGATCACAGGCACGAGATGATGATGGCCATATCATATCACTTATATTGATTGCATGTGATGTTTATCTTTTATGCATCTTATCTTGCTTTGATTTACGGTAGCATTATAAGATGACCTCTCACTAAATTATCAAGAAGTGTTCTCCCTGAGTATGCACCGTTGCAAAAGTTCTTCGTGCTGAGACACCATGTGATGATCGGGTGTGATAGGCTCTACGTTCAAATACAACGGGTGCAAAACAGTTGCACACGCGGAATACTCAGGTTATACTTGACGAGCCAAGCATATACAGATATGGCCTCGGAACACGGAGACCGAAAGGTTGAGCGTGAATCATATAGTAGATATGATCAACATAGTAATGTTCACCAATGAAACTACTCCATCTCACGTGATGATCGGACATGGTTTAGTTGATTTGGATCACGTGATCACTTAGAGGATTAGAGGGATGTCTATCTAAGTGGAAGTTCTTAAGTAATTTGATTAATTGAACTTAAACTTATCATGAACTTAGTACCTGATAGTATCTTGCTTGTTTATGTTTGATTGTAGATAGATGGCTCGTGCTGTTGTTCCGTTGAATTTTAATGCGTTCCTTGAGAAAGCAAAGTTGAAAGATGATGGTAGCAATTACACGGACTGGGTCCATAACTTGAGGATTATCCTCATTGCTGCACAGAGGAATTATGTCCTGGAAGCACCGCTGGGTGCCAGGCCTGCTGCTGGAGCAACACCAGTTGTTATGAACGTCTAGCAGAGCAAACCTGATGACTACTCGATAGTTCAGTGTGCCATGCTTTATGGCTTAGAATCGTGACTTCAACGACGTTTTGAACGTCATGGAGCATATGAGATGTTCCAGGAGTTGAAGTTAATATTTCAAGAAAATGCCCGGATTGAGAGATATGAAGTCTCCAATAAGTTCTATAGCTACAAGATGGAGGAGAACAGTTCTGTCAGTGAGCATATACTCAAAATGTCTGGGTATAATAATCACTTGATTCAGATGGGAGTTAATCTTCCAGATGATTGCGTCATTGACAGAATTCTCCAATCACTGCCACCAAGCTACAAGACCTTCGTGATGACCTATAATATGCAAGGGATGAACAAGACTATTCCCGAGCTCTTCGCAATGCTGAAAGCTGCGGAGGTAGAAATCAAAAAGGAGCATCAAGTGTTGATGGTCAACAAGACCACTAGTTTCAAGAAAAAGGGCAAAGGGAAGAAGAAGGGGAACTTCAAGAAGAACGGCAAGCAAGTTGCTGCTCAAGAGAAGAAACCCAAGTCTGGACCTAAGCCTGAAACTGAGTGCTTCTACTGCAAGCAGACTGGTCACTGGAAGCGGAACTGCCCCAAGTATTTGGTGGATAAGAAGGATGGCAAGGTGAACAAAGGTATATGTGATATACATGTTATTGATGTGTACCTTACTAATGCTCACAGTAGCACCTGGGTATTTGATACTGGTTCTGTTGCTAATATTTGCAACTCGAAACAGGGACTACGGATTAAGCGAAGATTGGCTAAGGACGAGGTGACGATGCGCGTGGGAAACGGTTCCAAAGTCGATGTGATCGCAGTCGGCACGCTACCTCTACATCTACCTTCGGGATTAATATTAGACCTAAATAATTGTTATTTGACGTTGAGGATGAACATTATATCTGGATCTTGTTTAATGCGAGACGGTTATTCATTTAAATCAGAGAATAATGGTTGTTCTATTTATATGAGTAATATCTTTTATGGTCATGCACCCTTGAAGAGTGGTCTATTCTTATTGAATCTCGATAGTAGTGATACACATATTCATAATGTAGAAGCCAAAAGATGCAGAGTTGATAATGATAGTGCAACTTATTTGTGGCACTGCCGTTTAGGTCATATCGGTGTAAAGCGCATGAAGAAACTCCATACTGATGGACTTTTGGAACCACTTGATTATGAATCACTTGGTACTTGCGAACCGTGCCTCATGGGCAAGATGAATAAAACACCGTTCTCCGGTACTATGGAGAGAGCAACAGATTTGTTGGAAATCATACATATAGATGTATGTGGTCCGATGAATGTTGAGGCTCGTGGCGGATATCGTTATTTTCTCACCTTCACAGATAACTTAAGTAGATATGGGTATATCTACTTAATGAAACATAAGTTTGAAACGTTTGAAAAGTTCAAAGAATTTCAGAGTGAAGTTGAAAATCATCGTAACAAGAAAATAAAATTTCTACGATCTGATCGTGGAGGAGAATATTTGAGTTACGAGTTTCGTGTACATTTGAAAAATTGTGGAATAGTTTCGCAACTCACGCCACCCGGAACACCACAACGTAATGGTGTGTCCGAACATCGTAATCGTAGTTTACTAGATATGGTGCGATCTATGATGTCTCTTACTGATTTACCGCTAACGTTTTGGGGATACGCTCTAGAGACAGCCGCATTCACGTTAAATAGGGCACCATCAAAATCCGTTGAGACGATGCCTTATGAACTGTGGTTTGGCAAGAAACCAAAGTTGTCGTTTTTGAAAGTTTGGGGCTGCGATGCTTATGTGAAAAAGCTTCAACCTGATAAGCTTGAACCCAAATCGGAGAAATGTGTCTTCATAGGATATCCAAAGGAAACTATTGGATACACCTTCTATCACAGATATGAAGGCAAGACTTTTGTTGCTAAATTCGGAAACTTTCTGGAGAAGGAGTTTCTCTCGAAAGAAGTGAGTGGGAGGAAAGTAGAACTTGACGAGGTAACTGTACATGCTCCATTATTGGAAAGTACTATATCACAGAAAACTGTTTCAGTGACACCTACACCCGTTGGTGAGGAAGCTAATGATAATGATCATGAAACTTCAGATCAAGATACTACTGAACCTCGTAGATCAACCAGAGTGCGATCCGCGCCAGAGTGGTACGGTAATCCTGTTCTAGAAGTCATGCTGCTAGATCATGATGAACCTACGAACTATGAAGAAGCGATGGTGAGCCCAGATTCCGCAAAATGGCTTGAAGCCATGAAATCTGAGATGGGATCCATGTATGAGAACAAAGTATGGACTTTGGTTGACTTGCCCGATGATTGGCAAGCAATTGAGAATAAATGGATCTTCAAGAAGAAGACTGATGCTGACGGTAATATTACTGTCTACAAAGCTCGACTTGTCGCAAAAGGTTTTCGACAAGTTCAAGGGGTTGACTACGATGAGACCTTCTCACCCGTCGCGATGCTTAAGTCTGTCAGAATCATGTTAGCAATTGTCGCATTTTATGATTATGAAATTTGGCAGATGGATGTCAAAACTACATTCCTGAATGGATTTCTGGAAGAAGAGTTGTATATGATGCAACCGGAAGGTTTTGTCGATCCAAAGGGAGCTAACAAAGTGTGCAAGCTCCAGCGATCTATTTATGGACTGGTGCAAGCCTCTCGGAGTTGGAATAAACGCTTTGATAGTGTGATCAAAGATTTGGTTTTATACAGACTTTCGGAGAAGCCTGTATTTACAAGAAAGTGAGTGGGAGCTCTGTAGCATTTCTGATATTATATGTGGATGACATATTACTGATCGGAAATGATATAGAATTTCTGGATAGCATAAAGGGATACTTGAATAAGACTTTTTCAATGAAAGACCTCGGTGAAGCTGCTTACATATTAGGCATAAAGATCTATAGAGATAGATCAAAACGCTTAATTGGACTTTCACAAAGCACATACCTTGACAAGATTTTCAAAAAGTTCAAAATGGATCAGGCGAAGAAAGGGTTCTTGCCTGTGTTACAAGGTGTGAAGTTGAGTCAGACTCAATGCTCGACAACTGCAGAAGATAGAGAGAAAATGAAAGATGTTCCCTATGCTTCAGCCATAGGCTCTATCATGTATGCAATGCTGTGTACCAGACCTGATGTGTGCCTTGCTATAAGCTTAGCAGGGAGGTAACAAAGTAATCTTGGAGTGGATCACTGGACATCGGTCAAGAACATCCTGAAATACCTGAAAAGGACTAAGGATATGTTTCTCGTATATGGAGGTGACAAAGAGCTCACCGTAAAAGGTTACGTTGATGCAAGCTTTGACACTGATCCGGACGATTCTAAATCGCAAACCGGATACGTGTTTACATTAAACAGTGGAGCTGTAAGTTGGTGCAGTTCTAAACAAAGCGTCGTAGCGGGATCTACATGTGAAGCGGAGTACATAGCTGCTTTGGAAGCAGCGAACGAAGGAGTCTGGATGAAGGAGTTCATATCCGATCTAGGTGTCATACCTAGTGCATTGGGTCCAATGAAAATCTTTTGTGACAATACTGGTGCAATTGCCTTGGCAAAGGAATCCAGATTTCACAAGAGAACCAAGCACATCAAGAGACGCTTCAATTCCATCCGGGATCTAGTCCAGGTGGGAGAGATAGAGATTTGCAAGATACATACGGATCTGAATGTTGCAGACCCGTTGACTAAGCCTCTTCCACGAGCAAAACATGATCAGCACCAAGGCTCCATGGGTGTTAGAATCATTACTATGTAATCTAGATTATTGACTCTAGTGCAAGTGGGAGACTGAAGGAAATATGCCCTAGAGGCAATAATAAAGCTATTATTTATTTCCTTATATCATGATAAATGTTTATTATTCATGCTAGAATTGTATTAACCGGAAACATAATACATGTGTGAATACATAGACAAACTTAGTGTCACTAGTATGCCTCTACTTGAGTAGCTCGTTAATCAAAGATGGTTATGTTTCCTAACCATGAACAAAGTGTTGTTATTTGATTAACGAGGTCACATCATTAGTTGAATGATCTGATTGACATGACCCATTCCATTAGCTTAGCACCCGATTGTTTAGTATGTTGCTATTGCTTTCTTCATGACTTATACATGTTCCTAAGACTATGAGATTATGCAACTCCCATTTACTAGAGGAACACTTTGTGTGCTACCAAACGTCACAACGTAACTGGGTGATTATAAAGGAGCTCTACAGGTGTCTCCAAAGGTAGATGTTGGGTTGGCGTATTTCGAGATTAGGATTTGTCACTCCGATTGTCGGAGAGGTATCTCTGGGCCCTCTCGGTAATGCACATCACATAAGCCTTGCAAGCATTGCAACTAATGAATTAGTTGCGGGATGATGTATTACGGAACGAGTAAAGAGACTTGCCGGTAATGAGATTGAACTAGGTATTGGATACTGACGATCGAATCTCGGGCAGTAACATACCGATGACAAAGGGAACAACGTATGTTGTTATGCGGTCTGACCGATAAAGATCTTCGTAGAATATGTAGGAGCCAATATGGCATCCAGGTCCCGCTATTGGTTATTGACCGGAGATCTGTCTCAGTCATGTCTACATTGTTCTCGAACCATAGGGTCCGCACGCTTAACGTTACGATGACAGTTATTATGAGTTTATGCATTCTGATGTACCGAAGTTAGTTCGGAGTCCCGGATGTGATCACGGACATGACGAGGAGTCTTGAAATGGTCGAGACATAAATATCGATATATTGGAAGCCAATATTTGGACATCGGAATCGTTCCGGGTGAAATCGGCATTTTTCCGGAGTACCGGGGGGTTACCGGAACCCCCCGGGGGTTTATTGGGCCTACATGGGCCTTGAGGGAGAAGAGAGAAGGAGGCAGGTGGTGGCCACGCGCCCCTCCCCTTCCTAGTCCGAATAGGACAAGGGAAGGGGGGCGGCGCCCCCCCTTTCCTTCCTCTCTTCCTCCTCTTTCCCCCCTCTCTCTCCTTGTCCAACTAGGAGTCCTACTCCCGGTGGGAGTAGGACTCCCTCTTCGCGCGCCACACCTAGGACACACAAGTTGATCCACGTGATCGTTCCTTAGCCGTGTGCGGTGCCCCCTGCCACCATATTCCACCTCGATCATATCGTTGTAGTGCTTAGGCAAAGCCCTGCGTCGGTAGAACATCATCATCGTCACCACGCCGTTGTGCTGACGGAACTCATCCCCGAAGCTTTGCTGGATCGGAGCCTAGGGAGCGTCATCGAGCTGTACGTGTGCTAAGAACTCGGAGGTGCCGGAGTAACGGTGCTTGGATCGGTCGGATCGGGAAGACGTACGACTACTTCCTCTACGTTGCGTCAACGCTTCCGTTGCGGTCTGCGAAGGGTACGTAGACAACACTCTCCCCTCTCGTTGCTATGCATCACCATGATCTTACGTGTGCGTAGGAAATTTTTTGAAATTACTGCGTTCCCCAACAATATAGCCGCATCATTGGCATTACAAGTTGGTAATCATAGCCTTCCCCGACTTTAGGAGCCCCCTGCTTGATCCAATCGTTGGCGTTGTTGAGTCTAGAAAAATATTTTGAGTCATTTAGGATTATATATATCGGAGAGTAGGATTCTTTTTACTCCTCAGTCCCTTCGTCGCTCTGGTGAGGCATCCTGATGTAGAGTTTTGACTCTTGTCTTCTCAAATTTCACTAAACAAATTTTAGGATCACGCGGGTATCTTGGAATCGTTCCGATGGTTTTGTGACGAGAACATTGTTCTTGGTGCCTCCTGACATTTAGGGCTTGTGGCAGTGTCCCGGGGAGTTGAGCTCTGGGGTGTTGTCGTCACAATTTTGTCGTTGCAATTCTGGAATACCTGAGTTTTGCCGACATCGAAAATCTCTTTTATGCAGTTGTTGGTGAGATAACCTCGACGCCATCCAGTACTGGGGCAGTAGTTCGGGAGTATCACCATAACTCGTATAACGGATGCTTTTCGAAGGTTGAGGTAAATGATTTCCGAAGGTTTCTTGGTTATGTGTTGAAGGATGGATACCGCTGGATGTAGGATTTGCTAGCTTTAGGTGAGGTATTATGCTTCCCCTGTATCCCCAACACCTGATTGCATAACCGGAAAGGTTTGTAGCTCTAGTATTTCTTTCGCGGATATTTGGTTTGGGATTGGGTAATCCTCACCAAGTATTTGTTCTTGTCCGTACCTTGTTGTTTTATTCATCTACCTCTATATAAGTGGCTTCTCAATTTATGGAAGTGTGACCATTTCAATTGGAATTCATTCGTTCATTTTGTTCGGATGTTAAGACTATATGTTGCAATTTCGATCCATTTGATTCAGCTTGAATATATGTTTGTCAAGATGCTAACGGATGTCACCCTCTTCAGGATGGCTCCTACAACGCGTCAGAATCCTGAACCGCCACCACCACCTCCACCTCCGGAGGTATGGCAAGCTGTGATGGCCGCTACCAATGCAAACACGCAGCTGATCATGCAAATTTTGCAAGAGCGCAACCAAGGGAATCAAGGCCATGGCAACAATCAGAATCAGTTTGCTACACTCAACCAGTTCCTCGCAAACCAGCCAAAGACCTTCAGTAACTGTGTCGAGGCAACAGACGCTGATGATTGGCTCGTGGATATCTGCAAGAATTTCGAGTGCAGCAACGTTAGCCCTGAGGACTTTGTCAAGTTTGCTTCGTTCCAACTCAACGACCAAGCTGTAGAGTGGTATCAGCAGTACAAAGATTCGAGAGGAGGTCGTGTGATTACCTGGGATGAATTCCGTCAAGACATCAAAGCTCACCACATTCCTCAGAGTGTTGTTGAGAGCAAGCGTGAGGAATTCCGCAACCTGAAGCATGGAAGCCTGTCTATTTACTAGTATAACATCATGTTCCAGAAGCTCGCTCGTTTCGCCAAGCAAGACGTCCCTGACGAGAAGAGCATGATTTATCAGTTCAGAGGTGGCCTGAGAGAAGATCTCCAACTACCTCTCGTGCTTTTTGAGCCACAGAAGTACGATGAGTTTTACAACATGGCACTGAAACAAGAGGCTGCTTGGCTTAAGTGCGATGCTTCCAAGAAGCGAGTCAGAGATGCAACTCTTCTTCCTCAACTCAAGTGGCAACTAAGCAGCAAAAGTATTGGTTGCCTCCTCCTCCTCCGTTCTGTCAGCCTTATCAGCAGAAGAGCAAAGGCGGCAATGGTTCTTCCCACCCACCCAACCCAGGCTTTCGGAACAAGACTTCGTCTCATGCTCCAAGATCAAGTGCTCCGTATCACCGTCCGCTCTCGGAGGTCACGTGCAACAAGTGTCAGCAGAAGGGTCACTATGCCAACAAATGCTTCAATCACAGGCGTCTCCCTCCTCCTGCTCCTGTGAGATCTACTAGCACCGCAGTGGTCAAGCATAATCCCAAGCACGCCAAGGTCAACTTGATGAACGCAGCTCAGGCAGAGGACTCGTTAGATGTTATCATGGGTAACCTTCCTCTTAACAATGTTCCTGCAAAAGTACTTTTTGATATTGGTGCATTGCATTCTTTCTTGTCATTCCCTTTTGCATCGAAGAACAATGTTGACACTGAGGTTTTGCCTAAAGTCATGCAAGTTGTTTCTCCCGGAAAGCTTATGACTTCTAGATTGGTTGCTCCGGATGTTTCTATCATGTTGGGCGACTATAAATTTCTGTCCTCTCCAGTGGTCCTTGGTAACTCGGATATTGATCTTATTCTTGGAATGGATTGGCTTTCTAAGCACAAGGCTCACCTTGATTGTGCTGCCAGGCAGATTCAATTGACACATTCGTCTGAGGATGTAATCATCTTTGCCGCTCGTGATGATACCATTCGACTGTTTTCTCTCAATGAGAAGGGCGAGCTAGATGCCATCTCTCAGATTCCAGTCGTTTGTGAATATCAATATGTCTTTCCAGAAGAGCTTCCAGGAATGCCTCCGCACCAGCCAGTTGAATTCGTCATCGATCTTGAGCCTGGCACGGAACCTGTTTGCAAACGTCCTTACAAGCTTGGACCTGAAGAGTTGAAGGAGCTAAAGAAGCAACTCGATATTCAAGAGCGTATGGGTCTCATCCGTCCAAGTTCTTCTCCATGGGGTTGTGTTGTTCTTTTCATCAAGAAGAAGGATGGAACGGACCGACTTTGTGTCGACTACCGTCCATTGAACAAGAAGACCAAAAAGAACAAGTAACCACTTCCCAACATCAACGAGTTGTTTGAAAAACTCAAAGGTTCTCAAGTATTCTCCAAGCTTGATCTCCGTATGGGCTATCATCAGATTCACATTCGTGAAGAAGATATCCCCAAGACAGCATTCATAACAAGCTATGGTTCATATGAATACACTGTCATGTCTTTCGGCCTTGTCAACGCTCCTCCAACATTCTCTCACATGATGAACTTCATCTTCAATGCCTACACAAACGACTTCGTCTTGGTCAACGTCGATGACATTTTGGTTTTTTTCCAAGAACAAGGAGGATCATGCCAAGCATTTGAGATTGGTGCTGGATAAACTCAGAGAACATCAGTTCTATGTGAAGTTTTCAAAGCGAGTTTTGGCTCAATGAGGTTCTCTATCTTGGACATATCATCTCCGCCAAGGGCATATCTGTTAATCCTGAGAAGGTGTCTGTAATTGTGAATTCGGAACCACCTCAGAATGTGAAGCAACTCCGCAGCTTCCTTGGGCTCGCAAGCTATTATCGGATGTTCGTTGAGAACTTCTCTAAGATCGCGAAGCCTCTTTCCAACCTTCTCCAAAAGCATGTGAAGTACGTCTGGTCGCCTGAATGTGACATCGCTTTCAACACCCTCAAAGAGAAGTTAGTCACTGCTCCAGTTCTGACTCCTCCTAATGAATCCAAACCGTTCGAGGTCTTCTGTGATGCTTCCCTTCAAGCTTTTGGTGCAGTATTGATGCAAGAGAAGAAAGTTGTGGCCTATACCTCTCGCCAGTTGAAGCCCAACAAAAAGAACTACCCCACACACGACCTCGAGTTGGCGGCAGTTGTCCATGCTCTTTTAACTTGGAGACATCTCTTATTGGGAAGGAAAGTGGACATCTTCACAGATCATAAGCGCCTCAAGTACATCTTCACTCAGCCAAACCTCAACCTCAGGCAGACTCGTTGGGTCGAAATGATTCAAGAGTATAATCCGAGTATCGAATATACTCCAGGCAAGGCCAATGTAATTGCTGACGCATTGAGCAGGATGGCTTACTACAACAGTCTGATTATCAAGCCCTACCAACCGGAGCTTTGGGAAGCTTTCCACAAACTTAATCTTCAAGTTGTTCCTCAAGGATTTCTTGCCAACCTCCAAGTCTCTCCTACTTTGGAAGATCAGATTCGCGAGGCTCAACTTCTTGATGCTAGGGTGAAGAAGGTGAAGATTGGGATTGCCAAGAGTCAACCCAAGTACAAGTGTTATCGTCTTGATGACAAGGATACTCTATTCTTCGAGGATCGCACTGTTGTGCCTAAAGGTGACCTTCGTAAAGTCATTGTGAACGAGGCTCACAATTCACTCCTCTCTATCCACCCTGGAAGTACAAAGATGTACTAGGACCTCAAGCAGTCATATTGGTGGACTCGAATGAAGCGCGAGATTCCTCAGTTCGTGAATGAATGTGATGTCTGCAGAAGAATGAAAGCAGAACACCAACGACCAGCTGGTCTCCACCAACCTCTTGTCATTCCAGAATGGAAGTTTGACCATATTGAGATGGACTTCGTGACTAGATTTCCAAAGTCCAAGCGTGGCAATGATGCTATCTTCGTTGTCATCGACAAGCTCACTAAAGTGGCTCATTTCCTTCCTGTCAAAGAATCTACCATAGCAGCTCAGTTGGCAGAGCTATATACCTCCAGGATTGTCTCTCTGCATGGCATTCCGCAGTTGATTTCTTCAGATCATGGCAGCATCTTCACCTCAAAGTTTCTGGATTCTTTCCAGAAGGCCATGGGCACCAACATTCGCTCCAACACAGCTTTTCATCCTCAAACTAGTGGCCAAGTCGAGCGAGTAAATCAAATTCTTGAAGATATGCTCAGGGCTTGTGTCATCTCTTTCGGTATGAAGTGGGAAGATTGTCTTCCATATGCCGAGTTCTCCTACAACAACAGCTTCCAAGCGAGTTCGGGCAAGGCCCCATTCGAGATTCTCTATGGCAGGAAGTGTCGTACTCCTCTTAACTGGTCAGAGACAGGTGAACGTCAACTTCTTGGCAATGACTTGATCACAGAGGCTGAAGAAATGTGCAAAGTCATTCGTGAAAATCTCAAAGCCGCGCAATCGCGCCAGAAGAGTTACTATGATAGCAAGCATCATGACTGGGCTTTCGAGATCGGAGACCATGTCTACCTCCGCGTCTCTCCAATGAAAGGTACTCGTCGCTTCGGTATCAAAGGGAAGCTTGCCCCTAGATATGTGGGTCCTTTCAAGATCATCAGCAAAAGAGGTGATCTCGCCTATCAACTTGAGCTTCCATCCAACTTTGCAAATGTGCACGACGTGTTTCACGTGTCTCAACTCCGCAAGTGTTTCAAGACTCCTGACCGCACCATCAACTTTGAAGAGATTGATCTCCAGGAAGACCTGTCTTATCATGAGCACCCCGTTGCTATTCTTGAAGAAACTAAGCGCAAGACTCGCAACAAGTCTATCAAATTCCTGAAAGTCAAGTGGTCACATCATTCCGACCGTGAAGCCACCTGGGAACGCGAGGATCACCTCCGTTCTAAGTACCCGGAGTTTTTTTTCTCGTCCTAGATCTCGGGACGAGATCCTTTCGTAGTGGTGGAGTGTTGTAACACCCCGTATATAACTTGCCATATTTGTATTCCAACTCTTGCCATTTCTGGCACTAAGTTATGATATTTCCTCGTTGTCGGGTTTTTGTCTCGTGTTGTTCTGTCTTTGGCATGCATCTCATATCATGCCATCATGTGCATTGCATTTGCATACATGCTCGTCTCATGCATCCGAGCATTTTCCCCGTTGTCCGTTTTGCATTCCGGCGCTCCTATGTCCTCCGGTGCCCCTTTTTACCTCTTTTTGTGTGCGGGTATTAAACGTTTTCGGATTGGACCGAGACTTGCCAAGCGGCCTTGGTTTACTACCGGTAGACCGCCTATCAAGTTTCGTTCCATTTGGACTTCGTTTGATACTCCAACGGTTAACCGAGGGACCGAGAAGGCCTCGTGTGTGTTGCAGCCCAACACCTCTGTAAAGTGGCCCAATACCGACCTAAACCTCCTCCATCATCTAGGCCGTTCGATCACGATCGTGTGGCCTAAAACCGTGCTCAATTTGGAGCCTCCTAGCTCCCTCTACCTATAAATATAGCCTCCCCTCCGAAAATCCTGGGTCATTTCACACCCTAATCGAGCCCCCTTCCTCTCCGCGCGCCGGACAATGTCCGGGCTATGCCGGACAACTACGCCCAGCCAGCCAGGACGAGACACATGGCATGCCGGCCACCTCCCACCACCATGGCCCGCCGAGCCCGGAACCGGCCCCCGCGGCCCACGTCGCCTGCCGCCACCTACCGTCCGCCCCGCGCCTCCTCACCGCCCGCGCGTCGCCGCACTTCGCCCCGGCCGGCCGCCGCGTTCCTCGCCGGCCGAAGGAGAGCTCCGACTTCGGCGAGGCCCCCTCGCTACCCAAGCCGGCGCCGACCTCCACCGCGCTCGTCCGCCGTCCTCTCCGCCCGGATCCGGCCACCCCGCCTCTTCCTCGTCAACTCCGGCGCCCCCAAGTCCAGTCCTGGCAACTCTCCGGCGAGCACCTCGAAATGCATGCGATCCGGATCTGGATCAGTTGACTTTTACCATAACCCTAGTTTTATATGCATTTTTCATCATGGCATAACTCTGCATCCATGGCTCCGTTTTGGACGTGTAGCATATCAAAATGTTCGTCTGGACGAGTACTTCATTTCATCCCATTGCATCATGTTCATTTGAGCTCATCTTGATGCCATAAATGCTGTTGGAAGAGTGCTAGTTTCTGTTAGTTTCAGATTCTTATCAGCAATTGCTCATTTGTCATTTTTGCCATGATTAATGTGTGCCTCCTATGATCTTGAGCCCTACATGAGTTTTGAAGTATGCCATGCTATCTTTACAGGGGTGTATGCCGTGTATTTTTGTGATGTTTGTGGTGACTAGCACAAGCATGCAAAGTAGCCCTCTTAATGTTGCTGATTTTAGGGACTTAGAAATATTCTAAGTCTTTGTCATGTCATTATTTTTATGCCATGTGTTCTTGTTACTACAGAGTGATCCATGCCTCTTTTGAGCGTGATCAGTAAGGATGTTTTGTAGATATTGTGGTGCTCTATCCATCCATGTCTTTGTTTGCATTTATGGAGCACCCTAGCTTGAGTAAATCGAGCTCTACTTTTCCTCTAAAATGTTCCTGGCAGAATGTTTACATGTTAATCATTTTTGCCGAGGTTGTTGTAGTTGATCCGTGCATGCTATATTCTTGTTCTTGCCATGTTTAGCTTCTATGCCATGTCTACTTTCCAGGTGTATGCTTAGTTTGTCATGCAATGCCTTGTGGTGAGTGCATCAAGCTCTTAAACATGCCTACTTAATATCTGTTTTGCCATGTTCCAGTTTTCTACTAAGTCTGAATCTGTTCACGATAATTGCTAGGTTCACATGGTTTCCATTGTATTTTCTGATCCCTTTTGGCTTATGGTCATTAAGGGACTTTTGTTGTATGCTTTGAGTAGCTTCATGCCATGCCTTGCTTTGCCATGATATGTTCCTGTAGCATGTTGTTATCGTGCTCTAAACATTGCTTCCTGATGTTATATTCCTGACATGTTGTTAATTTCACTAAGTCTGTAACCAGATATCTTTTACACTTTTGCCATGCTTGTTTGAACTTGCTATTGAGTGAATTAGCCGTAGCTCAGTGTTCATCTTTTGTCAAGCATCTTGAGTGGATCCCTGCCATGTATTTTTTTGCTATGTTAGAGTGTTGTAGCATCTTGTTCTTGATGCATTTAGATGGCCTCGTGCTGTTAATCGCAGATCGGTGCCATATTTGTTTTGCTTGTCATTTCCAAACCGCGCATCCGATTCCAGTGATCTTTATATCGATTTCGACCGAAATCAACTAATCTTTCCAGTGGCACTCTTGGTTTTCCAAGTTGAGGCCAGGTTCAATCATTCCTTTCCGAATCATGCATATGCATCGCATATCGCATCCCGCATATCATGACATGTTTCGCATCATGTTGTTTGTGCATTGCACGTGGTTGATTGTGTCTCCCTTTGCTTGTTGTTCTTGCTTGGGTAGAGCCGGGAGACGAGTACGTGATCGAGGAGCCCGTTGAGTACATTTACGAGGATCAAGCTAACGTCAACTCGGAGAACTTTGCAGGCAAGATGACCATAGCCTCGAAATCACTTCTATCTTTGCTTGCTAGATACTCGCTCTATTGCTATGCCTAGGCTATGATACCTACCACTTGATTATCATGCCTCCCATATTGCCATGTCAAACCTCTAACCTACCTTGTCCTAGAAAACCGTTGTTTGGCTATGTTACCGGTTTGCTCAGCCCCCTCTTATAGTGTTGCTAGGTGCAGGTGAAGATTGGAGTTTGTTCCTTGTTGGAACATGTTTATTGTTGGGATATCATTATATTATCTTGTCTACTTTAATGCACCTATATACTTGGAAAAGGGTGGAAGGCTCGGCCTTATGCCTGGTGTTTTGTTCCAGTCTTGATAGTTCGCCTGGTGTCATGTTCCTTGATTTTGCGTTCCTTACACGGTTGGGTTATAATGGGAACCCCTTGACAGTTCGCCTTGAATAAAACTCCTCCAGCAATGCCCAACCTTGGTTTTACCATTTACCACCTAGCCTCTTTTCCCTTGGGTGTCTGGAGCCCGAGGGTCATCTTTATTTTAAACCCCCCTGGGCCAGTGCTCCTCTTAGTGTTGGTCCGAACCGAGTAGACCGCGGGGCCACCTCGGGGCAACTTGAGGGTTGGTTTTACTTGTACGATGTCTCATCTGAGTGTGCCCTGAGAATGAGATATGTGCAGCTCCTATCGGGATTTGTCGGCACATTCGGGCGGCTTTGCTAGTTTAGTTTTGCCATTGTCGAGATGTCTTGTAACCGGGATTCCGAGTCTGATCAGGTTGTCTTGGGAGAAGGAATATCCTTCGTTGACCATGAGAGCTTGTGATGGGCAAAGTTGGGACTCCCCTATAGGGATTTGAACTTTCGAAAACTATGCCCGCAGTTATGGGCAGATGGGAATTTGTTAATGTCCGGTTGTAGATAACTTTAAACTTAACTTAATTAAAATGAATCAACAGAGTGTGTGGCCATGGTGGTCTCTTTTCGGCGGAGTCCGGAAAGAGAACACGGTCTTGAGTTATGCTGGAACGTAGGTTGTTCTAGGATCACTTCTTGATCATAGTTTCTTGACCGTGCCATTGCCTTCTCTTCTCTCTCTCATTTGCGTATGTTAGCCACCTTATATGCTAGTCGCTTGCTGCGGCTCCACTTCATACCTTTTACCCTACCTATAAGCTTAAATAGTCTTGATCGCGAGGGTGTGAGATTGTTGAGTCCCCGTGACTCACAGATTACTTCCAAAACCAGATGCAGGGACCGATGATACCGCTCCAGGTGATTCGACTGAGCTCAAGTGGGATTTTGATGAGGACTCAGGACGATACTACGTTTCCTTTCCAGACGATCAGTAGTGGTGCCCAGTTGGGGCGATCGGGGACTTTGTCGCATTTGGGGTTGTTCTTTATTTTGGTTCTGTAGTTGGACCTTGATTGTATCTGGATGAATGTAATTATATTTATGCTATTGTGTGACGTGGCGAGTGTAAGCCAACTATGTATCTCTTTTCCTTATTATCACATGGGTTGTTGTGAAGAATACCTCACTTGCGACATTGCTTACAATGCGGTTATGCCTCTAAGTCGTGCTTCGACACGTGGGAGATATAGCCGCATCATGGGCGTTACAGGGGTGGTGTTCCCCACCCCCAAACAAATCTGGCTCTTCGGCCAAAGCAGGGGCTAGCTTACGCAGGCATTGAGGGTCATCACATCCTCTTCGTCGGCCCCAGCGGGTCGAATCGGAGGTAACAACTCGTCGCAGCCTGGCAGCACCCGAACAAGTTCAACCCTATACACGGTGGGTGACATCGGATTACCATGGAACACGGGGTGGCCCGGTTGAACGATTCTTCCCTTGGCGACATCGATCAACTCGCCGCCCACAAAGTGTAGGAGAGTGCATGGAACGTCGGCGGCGCCCTGCGAAAACATGTAGGGTGTCAGGGATGCCCAGTCAAAGGCAAGGAGATGAAGTCATCAGCCGAGAGGCTTAGTTACCGTGATGGCGTCGAGCTCGGCAAATGTCGAGGCACCACCAACGGCGGGCGTGCAACTGACAGAGGGGCAGCTTGCTGCCGAAGTGCCGGCCGGCATACTGTCGGATTTCGTGTAGCAGGCAGACCCTTGGGGTTCGAACACTGGGGTGCGCGCGGAGATTTCGCCTCCTACCTACCTGCACCCCTCCGCCTCGCTAAGATCTAAGCTATGGAAAGAACAACACAAGAGACACAGGGTTTATACTGGTTCGTGCCACCGTTGTGGTGTAATACCCTACTCTAGTGTGTGGCGTGGTGGTTTGCCTCTTGGGCAGATGACGATGAACAATACAAGGAAGAACAGCCTCGCGAGGGTCTATTCTTGGCTGGGGCGATGAACTGCTGCGAGGAGTTCAGTCACCTTTCTCTCTCTCTCTTTCTGATCGAGACCCTCTCTAACGAGCCTCCTCCTTCCAAACCCCCCTTTGCTCTATGGGTGGCTGGTCCTATTTATAGAGGCACTGGTCCTCTTCCCAAATATCGAGCGGGAAGGGAGCCAACAATGGCGGGCTAATTTGAAGGGGGACAGCAAGTATCAGCTATCCTGACAAAAGTAGTCTTCGTCCGCGCAAAGCTCTGGTGATGACGTCGTCTCGGGCTCCTCGATGACCTCCGTCTTGTAGTCCTCATGGTCTTGGTCTCGTTGCACCGAAATGGCAACCTTTGCCTGATGCCTCGGTACTCCGCGGCTGCGCTTGCCCCCTTTGAACCAAAGAGGAAAAGGAGGACACTTCGCGGGCTGGCACCCGCCTGGCGCCCTTGGTCGTTATGGCTTGCGTCACGGGCACCTCGTGAGGTACCCCGCCCTAGTCTCTCCGCCTCCTTGTGAGCCAGCCTGACGAGGCCGTGCCTGAGGAAGCTCCACGCCATCTGCCCCGTGAGGCCTGGCCGCTCGCGAGGGTCTTGGGTTTGTGTTGGTGAAGATGGGCCGCACCGGGCCCCCTTTTGAGCCACGCCGCAGGCCGCAGGCAGGCAAGTCTCGGGACCCCTATTCCCAGAATGCCGACAGTAGCCCCCGGGCACAAGGCGTGCCCGGACTTGGCCGTGCAGGGAGGCGGAAGGGCAAGAGCGAAGCGCCGCGGGCCCTAACAGCCTGCGGCCTTGGGCGCCACATGGCGGTTGATTGGACGTGGGCGGCACTGTTCCCCCACACCCTCCTTATTTTGCGCCATGCTAGGCGGACCCGTAGTCGTACACAGCCGTTCCCCTTTTATTGCTCGAGCGCGCTCTGTCCTTCCTCCGCTCAAACTCTGGTTTCTGTTTTCAACTCAATCTCGAACCTCCCCCCTTCCCATCGCCATGGCTCCGACGAAGAAGGGAAGAGGGAGGAAACCCGTGTCTCCGCCTTGCCTGCCGCCGCTGGCGGCCCTCGCCGAGGGCTTGGGCAAGGTCATCTCGGCTCTGGCCACCATCTTCAATGAATGCGGGAGGACGATGGCCTGGCCCGCGTCCCACTTCTCCATCGACAGGATAGCCAATGAGGTCCCGTATTTTGCCGACGCCCTGTGGGCGGGTCTAGTTCCTCCCATTTCTGATTTCTTCAATGCCGTGCTTTCCCACTATCAGATCCACATGATGCATCTGGGTCCTGAATCCATCACTCTCCTTTCGGTCTTCGCCTTTGTTTGCGAGGCTATGATGGGCATCCTTCCTTCGGTCGCCTTGCTGCGCCACTTCTTCTTGCTGCGCCTTGTTGACCCTACCCAATGCTGGGCGTGTGTGAGCTTCGTTGCCGCGTCTGAGACGGCAGCCTCTGGGATTGACTTTAGGGTCCCTCCGCCCGCGGCTGGGTTCCGCGAGCGGTGGCTGTATGTGGATGCTGGGGTGCCCAGCCCCCTGTTGTCGGAGCCAACTTCGCCTATTGTCCCCAATTCGGGCTGGGACCAGGAGACGCTTCAGAGCCCCTGGCTCGTCTTCGTCTGGCACCGCTTCGCGTTCTTGAGGTCGCTTGGCGCGACAGCGCCCAAGGTGGTGAAGGAGTTCCTGCTACGTCGCGTTGCTCCTCTCTAGCGCCACTCCCGCCGGATGTGGGCCTTCAGCGGGTGCGATGATCGTATGAGGCTCCAGGAAGAGGACCTGACGCTTGAAGTGCTGAGGATGGCGCTCTTGACCCTGACGGGGGACCCCAACCCTGGCAGTATCTAGCAGGGAGGGGCCTTGCTGTACCTCTACCAGAGCGGGGGCGATTTTGTGAGGCAGATGCCTATCTTCGATGTGTGGGGGCCGCGCCCCGCCGGCCTTCAGGGGCCTCGCGAGAACCCAGTGGTGGTGACTGCCCTTCCAGTCGGCCAAGGCGACTCTTCCTTAAGTGGCGGAGCAGGGAGGCACGAGGCGCCAGAGGCCGAGGGGGCTCTCGGCGGGGTGACAGCGCCGGGCGAGGCTCATGAGGAAGCAGTTATCGGGGCCCGTGCCGCTGAGGTTGAGGGTGACAAGCAGCTGCCCTCTGCGCCTACGACCGAGGCCACTGAGGCTCCGGCGGCCTCTCTTGCCGAGGTGACTAGTGGCGCACATCAGGCAGGCGCCCCTGACGCAGATCGCCTTGATGCTCCATCTTCGTCGCCGGTTGATCCCTGCGCCCGACTCTTGGGCCGCTTCCGCGTGGACTTTGGGGCCCTCCGGAAGAGAAGGAAGGCCCTGGGCGACGATTAGCCTTGTCGCCTGCTGAAGTGTAGGAAGTACTTCGCCACTGATGAGTAAGCCTTCTCCTTTCCAAGCTCCCGATCCTCTGTTGCTCTTACTGACCCTTGCTCCGCAGGCCCCTTCCAGCCGAGCTTGCGGAGACGGCTGAGGAGCCATCCCCCTTGGCTTCGCCCCCTCCATCGTCTTCATGCCCACCAAGCAGTGGAGCCCTTATGGTGAGGGCGATCGACGAGGCGAGCCATCCCGAGGCGTATTGTGGCCCCACGCACCTCGCAATCCTTCGCGGGCCTTCTCATGGTGTAGCTAGCCTGCCGTGGGCTTCTCGCCTGGTCATGGACTGCGATTGGCTGAGGCGCTTCCTGCGCTCTTCTCCTGGGGATGGGCTGGCCCAAGGCCGGGCTTCTGACGCGGCATGCCCGGCCGTCGTGAGGGTGCCAGCCCCCAGCCTGGAGGGGGAGTGCTGACTCGCGGCCCCCGGTGCTTGCTTGGGGCAGATGATGGTGTGGAAGACGTGCTCGAGTGCGCTCGGGAGCGTCGTGCCCTCCGCCAAGGATTCCTTCGAAGGGCGGCTGACGCGGTAAGCCTGCTTGGAGAGGAGCTTGTCGATGAAGACGCGCGCCTTGAGGCCGAGGGCCTGCGCCTGGCTGCGGAGAGGCGCGAGCTGGAGGACGCCATCGCCCTTGCGCGCCGTCAGCGCGATCTTGATGACGCAGAGGCCAAGGCGTCGATGGTGGCCTCTTGGGAGGCCCGATCTTAGGCTGCTGAGGAGGCTTGGGAAGCTGACCGGCGGCGAACGGCGGCGGAGGAGCGGGCTCAGGAGCTCCTGGCCTGGTGCCACTCGCTGGAGGAGCAGGTGGAGCTGTCCGAGGCAGCCCTCGCGTTGATGAAGGTGTCCTGCGGCGACTCAGCAGAGCTGCAGAAGCGTGAGGAGACGCTGACGCTGGAAGCCGCCGAACGTACCCGTGAGTACGAGCGTCTGGAGACGAGGGAGCGCTTGGTGATGCAGGCGGAGGATGATGTTGCTGCACAGGAAGCCCGCATCCTGGAGGAGGTCGGACGTCGAGTGGCGATGGCGCATTTGAACCTCGAGCACGAGTTCAAAGAGAAGATGGGGTTGATCCGGCCGAAGCTGAAGGCAGGACTGCTGCCTTGAGGGCCAAGCTAGAGGAGGCGACGCGGCGGGACGACGCTTTCCAGGCCGCTCTTGAGGTGGCGCAAGGTGAGCTAACCGCTTCCCAGGCCGAGGTGCTCCTTCTCCGCCAGCGGGTGGAGGAGGCTGAGGCGTTCGCGGGCCAGAACACGGACGAGATACGTCAGCGGCGGATCGTGGAGCACGAGCACGGCCCCATGCTCACCACGCTCCAGGAGAGAGCCAATACAGCCTTGGGCAACATCTGCGAGGCGGCTGTTGGCGAGCCGCACACAGTCAACTATGCTGGCAATCTTCAGTTCTTCACTGACGTGGTGACGCAGCTGGAGGTGCGGTCGGTCAGGGCTGACAGGTTGGTGGAGGAGAGGAGCCGCGCCTTGCTCGGGCGCGCCTTTTCTCGCATCTTCAGCCACCTCCGGAACATGGATCCCCACTTTGACTTTGACGCCGCCATCGCCCCAGTCCCCCAGGCCGTTCAAGGCGATCTGGCGCACTAGGTGGAAGACAACGTGGATGCTCTTATCAGGGCCTTCGCCTCAGACAATGACGACGTGATCGTGGCGGCCGACGAGGGCGGCGTGATGGACGGCCCTGACGCCGCTGGCGGCGATGCAGACAGCGATGGCGAGTTCAACGACGCCAGCAACGGCTCGGGTGGTGCTCCTGAGAATGCATTGGGGGATTGATCCGACTGATTGTGCATCACTCCTACTTCCTTACCTTGCATCAATAGAACTCAGGTTTTGGCCTGATTGCGGTGAGAGCATTTTGGAGGGGGAGCCCCTTATGTAAAACTTGTGTTCATCGTATTAGTAGACGCTACATTGCCCTTGCGCCCGCGCCAAGTGGTTGGCCCAAGCGATGCGCTGGTCGGCTAGTTTACCTTTGTCCCGTGCTAGCCTTGAGGCAGCCCGCGGGGGGTTGTGGTGTCTCGAGTGTTCCCTGATTGGGTTCGTAGGATCTACAGTAAATCACCCTCCTGAGAGGTCACGTCGGCGGCAGTTTGGGCTGTGCACAAGCTAGGCCTGACCCGGCTCGCGAGGGAAGGCAGCTGAGGCAAAGTGGTAACCAAAACGCGAGAAATTGCTCGAACGAGACTAAGCACCCCTTCCCCGAACACACGCAAATCTCAAATTCGAATCCAACTTGAATCCAGCGGGGAAAAGCGACAACCAAAGGGAAGAGAAACAAAAGCAAACAAACGGCCGCGTCCGGCACCTAGTCTAGTCTTGGACGTCTTCTCACCAGCGCGAAGCTAAGTGCTACCACTGGGCGTGGGAGGGAGCCCCAGGGCCTGAGGCCGGCACCCCTGAGACTTCGGGGCGTGTACAACCCCACTCATTATTACGTGAGAGTGTCACGGGGCAGCGAGCTTCACAAGCACTGGGCCTTGTTCAGAGGTACTGGCCTTGCTTCATATCACCAGATGAGGGCCCCGCCTTGCGCCACACTCTAGTGCCATCAACGATGACCGGAAACCAGGACGCCGCCGATGGGGTAGAGCGGTCGCCAGCGGTTCCCCCGACGACCACGGGTCCTCCACCGGGGGCAGGCCCTGGGGGACCTCCCCGGTGGAGGGCCTACCTCCTAAGAACACCTTGCTCCGAACGCCGCGGTGGTGATGTCGGATCCCGGCCCCTCTCCTGCAGCCCCCTGCGCCCTCCTCCCGAGGGGCAGGAGACTGTGGGAGCGGGGCAGCTGCTCGCTGTGGCGAGCTGCACCTCCTGCGATCCATGGTTAGCCTATGCCTAATCCTGAAGAATTAGCGCTACCCGATAATCGTTGTCCCCAGCATGGCCAGTGGGACCGTCCCGGGGCTCCCGGAAAGGCTCAGCTTCTAGCGCCTCGTCCCCCCAGCTTGGGCTAAGGAGCGAGCCTTGTTCGCTCTCGTGTGGGTGTCCATGGTCCATCATGAGGGGCAAGTATTCCTCCGGCGCCGTCATCCCGAATGCCACGCCATAATGCCCCGCATGCCACGCGGTCCTGCCTGACGCGCCCACTGTGGGGTGGCAGCGCGGCTGTCCACTGGGGCCGCGGGTCGCGTCGAGTCCTTCCTCTTCGCGGACCGGGAGCGGGGGCGACGCCGCCGCCGGTCCGGTCCTAACAGCTTCGCTGGCATTGGAGTAGCCTTGGAGCCCGCGGGCGCACGCGGAGCCCCCGCGCGGGCCACCCTGGGCTTGAGATGGGAGCTGGGTGGAGAAGGGGTGAGCCCCCGAGGCGGCGAAGCCTAGGAGCTCTGCCACTCTCTCCAGCAGCACGTCGCGGCCGCCCTCCAGCAGCCTGCACTGCAGCAGCTCCCGGGCCACTGTGAGTGCGGCCCTCGAGTTCGCCTGCTCCCTGCGGGTGTACGACATCGTGGTCGCGGCGTGATTGGAGGCCCTTGCTGCCGACCGCACCTGCCGCAGTGTGAGAGCTGTCGAAGCCTGTCCGCGTCGCCCGCGGCCCGCAGCGCCCTGCGGACCGCGAGCTGCCTAGGGCATGGGGCGCCCAAGGCAAGAGGCTCTACACAGGCGGGCCACGCTGCCCACGGATCTGGGTTGCCCGCCTGGTCGCCGGACATGGTGATGACGACGTGACGGGGCACGAAGCGGTAGAAGGTGGACTCCGGCGCACCCCTACCTGGCGCGCCAAATGTCGGATTTCGGGGTCCGGTAGACCCTTCGGGTTCGAACACTAGGGTGCGCGCGGAGATTTCGCCTCCTACCTACCTGCAGCCCTCCGCCTCACTAAGATCTAAGCTACGGAAAGAAAAACACAAGAGACACAGGGTTTATACTAGTTCGGGCCACCGTTGTGGTGTAATACCATACTCCAGTGTGTGGTGTGGATGGACAATACAAGGAAGAACAGCCTCGCGAGGGTCTGTTCTTGGCTGGGGCGATGAACTGCTAGGAGGAGTTCAGTCACCTTTCTCTCTCTCTCTCTCTCTCTTTCTGATCGAGACCCTCTCTAACGAGCCTCCTCCTTCCAAACCCCCCTTTGTTCTGTGGGTGGCTGGTCCTATTTATAGAGGCCCTAGTCCTCTTCCCAAATATCAAGTGGGAAGGGAGCCAACAATGGCGGGCTAATTTGAAGGGGGACAACATCCTGACAAAAGTAGTCTGCGCAAAGCTCTGGTGATGACGCCGTCTCGGGCTCCACGATGACCTCCGTCTTGTAGTCATCATGGTCTTGGTCTCGTTGCACCGAAATGGCAACCTTTGCCTGATGCCTCGGTACTCCACGGCTGCGCTTGCCCCCTTTGCACCAAAGAGGAAAGGGAGGACACTGCGCGGACTGGCACCCGCCTGGCGCCCTTGGTCGTCATGGCTTGCGTCACGGGCACCTCGTGAGGTACCCTGCCTTGGTCTCTCCGCCTCCTCGTGAGCCAGCCTGATGAGGCCGTGCCTGAGGAAGCTACGCGTCTTCCGCCCCGCGAGGCTTGGCCCCTTGCGAGGGTCTTCGGTTTGTGTTGGTGAAGATGGGCCGCGCTGGGCCCCCTTTTGAGCCACGCCGCAGGCCGCAGGCAGGCAAGTCTGGGGACCCCCGTTCCCAGAACGCCGACACATACACCCGGGTGCATTAAGCTCCAATGCCCATGCCGGCGTCGGAGACACCAATACCGCCTCCGCCGGAGACAACAATGGTGCCACCTGCGTGTTGTGCGAGTTGCTGGCCATGAAGTTGGGAACCGGGGGCGCCCCCTTTTGGCCACCCGCAATCCACGCCTGCAGCCCCTCAATCAAGGTAGGCACAATGGCGGTGAGCGTCGTTCCCAGTTGTTGTTGTTGCACTTGCTCTTGGACAATCTCCGGAATCCGCGCCACTTGTGCCTTGAGTTCTTGAACCTCGCGCGACTGGCTTTCCGAGCTGGTCTTTCTCTCCTTTCGCCCACCAGTATTATAGTATGACGACCATTTTGTGGACAAGCCTTTGCCGGCCACACGACCAGCTGATGACGGCTTACTGAGCTTATCCTTGTTTTTCATTATGTTCAATGCCCTATTTAGAGTGTTGTCCCAAGGGGAGCTCTAAGACAACCCCGCGCTACTGCTTTTAGTCTCCTACGAAAGGAATGTGAACCATTTAGAAATTTGGCTTCATTAATTAGAATGCAACCATATGGAGCTAATTACGCGGGGGTGTATTCCTTACCAGAACACAATCAAGCGCCCTGGTCTTTCGATCTGTGGTAAGCTCCTTTGTTACTGGGTCCTCCTTGTACCGGGCCCTGACGTAGTTCCTGGTCTGCTTGTCACGGTATTTCTCGAAGCAGGGCGGTAGGCCTTGCTCGGCACGCTCCACGTCCTCCTTGTCCCATATAGGCTCCGCCACTCTGTAACCGCCGGGATCGAGTTGGTGGACCCCTAAGTTCAACTCCCACATTTCTTTCCCCCACTGACTTGATTCGACGGTTGCGCTGCTCTCGCACATGATCTTGAACTCCTTGTAGTCATCTTCACTGATCGAAGGATTTTTCGCCTTGATCTTCTCATAACTATCACCTTTGTCAAGCATTCTCTTCACCGCGCTTCTCCAAGTACACAGGGCCATGCTCATCCTCGTGAGGGCGGCACTGTTCACTTCATTCCCTGAGAGGCGTGTGGTTGCAAAGTCAGCGGGGAACTTGTATTGTTCATGGAGCTTCGTGAAGAGGAGGCTACGTAAATTCCCTTGGTCCTTATTCCTTAGGTTCTCGGTGTTGATCGAGACGTTGCTCCGGAGAATGCACCCGAGCTGAACCGAGTACCCCTCGCATGTTCGGGCGCCGGTCCTTCCGTTGCCTCTTCGGTTGGCTGCCATCTGTGCATGCGCTGCCATCATCAGTGGTAGCATCCTCGGCGGCACCATCAGTTGTGTCATCCCCAACGCCACTAGGGGTTGTGTAGTCAGGATCGGTGTCTTCTACGGCGTCCTCATAGCGGTGAGGTTCTTCCTCCATCTCCTGGGACAGCTCCCAGAATTGCTTGCCCGAACCACCGGCCTCATCGTTGTGGGCCATGTTTCGCTCTAAATAGGAAAAAAGTTTGGTCAAAAAGTTAGTTATTGTCAAGAAACAAGATCATGGTCTCATCATTTAGGGTTTGTCGACACCGAGGCATCCTAAAAGCTAAGCTTTTATCATTTAGGGTTTGTCGACGCCGAGGCACCCTAAAAGCCAAAGCTTTCATCATTTAGGTTTTTATCGACACCGAGGCACCCTAAAAGCTAAGGCTTTATAATTTATGGTTTATCGACACCGAGGCATCCTAAAAGCTAAGCTGGGAAGGAGAATTCTAAATTGGGCCTAATCACTTGGCTCTATTGCCACCTATGGTTGAATGCAGCAAGAATAAAGGGGCAGTTGATCCTACTTAATTAAGTACTAAGATACCCCGACCCATGCATTAGTCACAAGTACCCCATATGTCCTATTTTTAGCAAAGTCAAGCTAAAATTCACGGAAAATTTCAGCATGACCTTTGCTGCAAATAGGACATATGGAGTACCCGAATTTGCCGGAATGGAAGTTAATCGACATTCCAGCAAACTCAAGGGCCTCTTGGGGTACCTGCAAAATCATCACGACACAATGGTCGGAGACATGACCTTTGCCTAACAGTTCTGAACTCCTGCATGGGTCGGAGACAAGAATAAAGGTAGAATACAATGGTAGAATACAATCAACACTTCTTTGTGTCCATATCAACTACCTCAATAACCTGTCAATACTGAATATTAGAATTTTATAATTTAAAGCATGCTACAGATATATAAAACTCCATTGCATATGTGCCATGTCAATCAAAACCCCAATGGATGAGAACTACCATTCAATACAACAACTCTTAGAAGTGAAGAACAGGTTCTCCAAAATGAGTAGAAAGGGAGCATGCTGACATCTATACAAGCCAATAATGATTTACTACTCAATGGAACAGGGTAAGATAAACACCATTCAATAAATTTACTACATCAAAAGGAGTAAAACTCAACAATGCAGCACTATCTCTGAACCTAACCTTTGTTTACTATGGGTATGACAAATCAATGAGTTGGTCATCACAATGTCAAATGCCATTGGAAGACATGAAATCAGGTCATCACATAACAACAATTGGATGGCCTCGTGAACAACCAAGACATCCTTGAATGGCTGCCAAGTTACTACTAGCAGGCTCAAAAGTCAAGTAAACTGAAGATTGACCTTCTCAAGGTCTAAGGATGGTTGTGCTGTCAGGTTACTACTAGCAGCAACATGGAAGTACCAGAATTTGGTGGATTATCTCATGTACAAACAGCTGGAGCATCCGTAACAAGGCCAGGGCACAAACTAAATCAAAAGATAAAGGTATTTTTGTGAAATATGCAGTACCACATACTTTTGTCACAAAAAATGGATACATAACTCACAAATTGCTTTCTAACTACCCATTTCTACACTGAATTTTGATTACTCAAAAATCATAAAAATTCTTTAACACTAAATTTTTTAAGGGTTGCGTTTTTAGGAGATTTACAAAAAAATCAGCTAGGTTTGCTTGGAATCAAAGATAAGGAGATGTTTAGAAAAACATCATACAGGATACAGCAGCAGTTCATTTAATTCAGTGTGAGAAATTTACATTCAAGTTTGAGGCGACCAATACTCATCTTCTGTTTCCGAACACGGGTTGTTTGGCATAAGAAAATTTGTGTGATTTTTTGTCCCATGCAGTAAACCAATTTGCTTATGAACCATTCACATATTGTTTCCAAGGTCACAACTTCCTCTGTTCTAATATCCAGTCCAATTCTGAAACCAACTTCCTCTGTTCTAATATCAGGAGAGGGGTGCAGTTTGCATTACGAAATTGGCCCAAGGATTTTAACGGCGACGAGGTTTAGGGTGAAGCACGGAGTTTCAGGAGGGGGTACCTCGTCTTGCTGGAGCTGGTCGTTGGAGCGCAGCTGTTCCTTGGGTAGATCGGGCTCCCCTGCCTCCTCGTGATCCCGCAGTGGGGCAACGGGAGCGAGGCGACGGGGCGTTGCGTGCGGTGGGGCAACGGGCAGCAAGGCGCCGGGACGTCGGGGGCGGTGGGGCAACGGGCAGCGAGGCGCCGTGGCGTCGGGGTCGGTGGGGCAACGAGCAGCGAGGCGCCAGGGCATCGGGGGGTGGGGCGACGAGCAGCGAGACGTCGGGGCGTCAGGGGCGGTGGGGCGACGAGCAGTGAGGCACCGGGGCATTGGGGGCGGTGGTGGTCGGGTGCGGCGGGGGCAGCGAGCACGGCCGGGGACGGCGAGCACGGGGGCGGCGCGGGTGATGTGAGTTAGTGGGAGGGCTTAGAGAGAAATGTGAGATTGGGGATTTTAGTGGGGGAGGCTTAGCAATGGCGCACCCCCTAGCGGTGCGCAATTAGAAGTTTTTATTGGATAGCAATGGCGCACCCCCTAGACGTGCGCCATTAGTAATCTTTTTTTTTGGATAGCAATGCGCACCCCCTAGCGGTGCGCCATTAGTATTTTTTAGGATTTTTTGTTGCCTAGCGGAGGGCCGGCACCGGCGTCTCGAACCCTAGCTAGGTCTCGCTCGGGGGGGGGGGGAGGGAGGGGTGGATGGTGCACTCCGTCGATTCCGTTTAGGGGAACCGAGTGAGAAGACAGGGGAGGGTGCGGGGGGTCTTCTGTGGCGGTGGAGCGGGGAAGGGTGCGGGGGGTCGACGGTGGTGGAGCGGGGGAGGGTGCGGGGGTCGTCGGCGGCGGTGGAGCGGGGGAGGGTGCAGGGGGTCATCAGCGGCGGTGGAGCGGGGGAGGGTGCGGAGGGTCGTCTGTGGCGGTGTAGCGGGGGAGGGTGCGGGGGGTCGTCGGCGGCGGTGGAGCGAGGGAGGGTGCGGGGGGTCGTCTGTGGCAGTGGAGCGGGGGAGGGTGCAGGGGGTCGTCTGTGGCGGTGGAGCGGGGAAGGGTGAGGGGGGTCGTCGGCGGCGGTAGAGCGAGGGAGGGTGCGGGGGGTCGGCGGCGGCGGTGGAGCGGGGGAGGGTGCCGGGGGTCGTCAGCGGCGGTGGAGCGGGGGAGGGTGTGGGGGGTGCTCGGTGGCGAGGGGGATCTGGCGAGGTGGGATAGCGATCAAGATGGAGGGGATCGAGATCGAGTGTCCTCATGAATATTCAATATTTTTCATATTGAATATGAGAAAATATCATCAATAAACATAAATAAATATTCATGAGGACACTAGAACAGAAGAAATATCATTTCAATATGTCGAAATACAATTGAGAAATGAAGGCTACAATTTAAATACAATCGATCTTAGCTAGCTATCTGTTCACAATCTTCTTGCCCTTATTTTTTGTAAATGGAGTTCTTCTCTTGAACGGACGTCCTTTAGGTAGGGTGGTCTTGCTTCTTCTTGTGGTGTATACTGCTACTTCATTGTCGTCGTCATGTTCCATCTTCAGGTCGCCGTACTTGTCGAAGTGTTGCTCATTGGCGACTCCATCCATTCCCATGATCTTCATTTTGCCTCTCCTCACGACAACACGACTGGGCTTTGACGGGTCGGTAATGAAGAAGCATTGGTCCACTTGGGAAGCCAGTACCCATGGCTCAATTTCGTGGTGACGTTTGCGCCCGCGGTCTTGGATTTGGCTTCGGGTATAACCATGGTGGTGAAATACCGGTCTTCTTTTACGACGCTCTTGGACCATCTGACACGGAACATCGGGCCCTTCTCTCCAGCGTAGCTCAGCTCCCAGATCTCCTCGATCCTTCCATAGTATCTGTCCTTGTCGTTATCGGTGTAGGATTCCATCGTTACCCCGGAGTTCTGATAACCATCGCTCTTCATGTCCTTTCCCTCGGTGTAGAATGTGTTGCCGTTGATATCGTACGCCTCATACGTCATCAGGTTGTGCTCGGCGCCCTATGACAAGGCGAATATGAGTTGTTCTTCCGCGGAAGAATCCTCATGTAAATGGTACGACAGAAGCTTCTGCTTGAACCAACGCGTGAAACATGAGTTGTGCTCTTTGATTATATCTCCGTCCATCCTCTGTTGGCCTCGGTCATTGTACGTCTTCTCAATAAAGGTTTTGTGCTCTACCACCCAAGGATCGACCACGTCTATGTGTTGTAGCGCGACTAGGTTTGCTCTTTCAAAGTCGGTGAGTCAACCCTCGAAGTCGACATGCATTTCGCAGCGACCCTCACGGTGACCCCATCCAGCGAGCCTGCCGAGGTGTCTGTTGACGGGCAGACCAACGGGGTTCTTGATGCCTAGATAATTCGTGTAGTAGGAGATGCACTCTTCGGTCAGAAAGCCCCTCGATATGCTTCCCTCTGGACGTGACATGTTGCGAACGTATCCTGTGATGACACCATTCATCCTTTCAAATGGCATCATGCTGTGCAGGAACGTCGGCCCAAGTTGGATGATATCCTCCACGATATGGACCAGCAGATGCACCATAACGTCAAAGAATGTGGGCGGGAAGTACATCTCAAGCTCGCATAGTATCACCACGATCTCTTCATGTAGCCTTCTGAGTTGCCTCACGCCAACCGACTTCCGAGAGATGACGTCGAAAAAGTTGCATAGGCCAAATAGCGTTTCACAGACGTGCGCGTCCATGATCCCACGGATTGCAACTGGAAGTATCTGCGTCATCAACACATGACAGTTGTGAGACTTCATCCCGCTGAACTTCTGCTTTGCTGAGTCTAGGTATCTTCTTATCTTCCCCGCGTAACCGTAAGGAAGTTTTACTCCTATGAAGCAGGAGAAAAACTGATCGATCTCCTCCTGACTTAGACTGAAGCACACGGGAGGGAAGTCATTTACGGTCTTCTTGGCCTTTTTGCCTTTGCGACGACTTTCCGTGTCCTGCTTCGCCTCATCATCATCATCATTAGTGTGAAGCTCCTCCTTGATGCCCATTGATTTCAAGTCTGCCCTTGCTTTCGGCCCATCTTTGGTCCTCTCTGGCATGTTGAGCAGGGTACCAAACAGAATCTCGCACACGTTCTTCGTGATATGCATGACATCAAGGCTGTGAGGCACACGATGGATATTCCAGTACGACAAGTCCCAGAAAACAGACCTCGTTTTCCATACCTTCAGCAGCGGCTCTAGCGCCTTTCGCTTCTTTCCTGGATCTGGCGCCTTTTGCTTCTTTCCCGGCAGTGGGCAATCTTTCCAATTTTTCAACAGCTCGTCTATTTCCTCGCCGCTCCTCGTATGCGGGCGTCTTCGGGGTTCGGTTTCACCATCGAACAGATCCTTGCATTTTCTCCACGGGTCATCGTCGCGAAGCCACCTTCGATGTCCCATGAATAGGGTTTTTGAAGACCCGGGATCTCTATCTATCTGGCGATACGTTGTGTCATCCATGCATGTGAGGCATCTAGAAAATCCTTGGGCCACCTGCCCCACGACATATCCGTAACCGAGATAGTCCTGCACCGTCGTGAGCAGTGCGGCTATCATAGGGAAATATTCTTTCTCTGCGGCGTCCCACGTATTGGCTGGCGTTTTCCACAGCATGTCTAGCTCCTCTTTCAGCAGCCCTAGATACAGATTGATGTCGTTCCCTAGTTGTTTCGGCCCTTCCATTAGCATACTCATGTGAATGTACTTCCTCTTCATGCACAACCAGGGGGGAAGGTTGTACATCCACACAAACACAGGCCAGGTGCTATGTGTGCTTCTCTGGCTGCCGAACAGATTGACTCCACCGGTGCTCCTGCCCATCACGATGTTCCTTGGATCGTTCCCAAATTCTGGGTGTTCGAAGTTCAATGCTTGCCACTGGCTGCCATCCTTAGGGTGACTCAGCATCTTGTCTTTTTATTTATCTCCGAATCATTTGCGTCATCTTCTCGCTTCTTCTCCTCCCTATCCGTGTGCCAAAGCAGGAGCTTTGCTACCTTAGGGTCCGCAAAATGCCGCTGCAGACAAGGAGTGATCGGAAAGTACCACACCACTTTTCGAGGAGCTTTTTCCTCTTCTTGTATCGAGTGACGCCGCACACCGAACATATGGTAGATGCCACATGCTCGTCCCGATAAATGATGCAATTGTTCATGCACACATGGTATTTCAAGTGCGGTAAATCCAGAGGACACATGATTTTCTTCGCCTCCTTGAAACTGGTCGGGCACTTGTTCCCCTTGGGAGGACGTTCGTGCCAGAATGACATGTTCTTGTCGAAGCATGCGTCGGTCATTTTGTGTTTTACTTTCATCTCCAAAGCCATGAGCGTTACTTTTAGGAGGGTATCCTCGGGCCTGCATCCTTCATACAATGGAGTAACCGCGTCTATCTCTAGTTGATCCAGCTTGGCTTTCTCCCGGGCGGCAGCTCTTGCATTATCCGTCTGCTTGAGAAGCAGCTCTTGAATATGAGGGTCCTGCAACCAGCCCATCGATGGTCCATCATCGTCTGCTCCGGCATCTTCATCTTCATGATCATGCCCTTCGTCTTGATCTTCCTCATCATCATTTCCGACATCTTGTACATGATGACTGTGTACAACATCACCGTCGTGATCATGTCATGGAGATTCTTCGTCTTCTCGCCCGCCCTCGCCGCGGTGGTTGTCTTGCTGCCCTTCCTCATTTCTTGCCCGGCCCCCATGGACGACTTCATAGTCATCTTCATCACCTCACCACCGATAGCCATCCATGAAACCATGCAAGAGCAGGTGGTCCCGCACATGCCTGGAGTTCGGGTCCGCAATAAGGCTGTTCAGCTTGCATCTTTGACACGGACATCTTATCTCCGTCTCATTCTTTTGAAGCATCTCGGCCTTCGCGGAGCTCAAAAACCTATTCACGATGCCTTCGGTCATCGTGCAGACCATGGTCGCCTGTGGGGTAGAGCAAAACGATATTTTAGAACCAAGAAAAAATTGGCATGACTTTCCCTAAAAATAGGACAAAAAAGAATAGTGCCAAAGTTCTGGCAAAATATTGGCAACTATCGCATTTCAAATACCGGTACCTGCAAACACAAACATATATGCAACACCACAAACATACATAGATCTAGCTAGGCCATAAAAAGTGCATGTGCACGTTTTTGGGGGGGGGAGAGAAAAAAGTAGATCTACAACATAAAGAAAGCTTTCCCCTTACTTACCTATCAAAAAAAGGTAATTTAACCAATTAATTTGGATGAATCTATGGTGCAAATGAGGTGAGGAGGAGGAGGCAGCCGAGACAAGCTTGAAGGAGGAGGTGGAGAGAATGAAGTGGGGAAAGTGAGTGTGTAGGTGGCTGTCCAAAATATCTAGCTGGTCTCAGGTTACTAATGGCACACCACCTACGAATGCGCCATTAGTAACCCTAGTTACTAATGGCGCAACAGCTGGTGGTGCGCCATTAGTAGTGTTGCAAAAAAATGATAGTAGTGGCGCACGGGGTGGGTGGTGCGCCATTACTAGTTAAAACTAGTAATGGCGCACTGTGCCCTGGTGCGCCATTAGTATTTTGGAAAAAAAATATGCTAGTAGTGGCGCACCATGGGTGTGGTGCGCCATTAGTGTCTATCACACTAATGGCGCACCAACACATGGTGCGCCACTGCTATATAGTAGTCGTGCACCACATGTCTGGTGCACCATTAGTGTCCATATTATCTATAGCCCTTTTCCTAGTAGTGCCGATACTACTCATAGATTCATCAAAATAAGCAAACAACACATCAAAAACATAATCTGTCAAAAACAGAACAGTCTGTAGTAATCTGGATCACACGTATACTTCTGAACTCATAAAATTCTCAAATAAATTGCTGGACGTGAGGAATTTATCTATTAATCATCTTCAAGAAGAATTAACTAAATAGCACTTTCCAAATAAAAATGGAAGCAATTCTCGTGAGCACTAAAGTTTCTGTTTTTTACAGCATGATCGCAAAGACTTTCCCCAAGTCTTCCCAAAGGTTCTACTTGGCGCAAACACTAATTAAAAGCATAAAACTACATCTAAACAGATGCTATATGAATTATTTATTACTAAACAGGAGAAAAAAATCAAAGAACAAAAATAAAATTGGGGTGCCTCCCAACAAGCGCTATCGTTTAACGCACTTAGCTAGGCATGATGATTTCAATGATGCTCACATAAAGGATAAGAATTGCAACATAAAGAGAGCATCATGACGAATATGACTAGCACATTTAAGTCTAACCCACTTCCTATGCATAGGGATTTTGTGAGAAAACAACTTGTGGGAATAAGAATCAACTTGCATAGGAAGGTAAAACAAGCATAACTTCATAACTTTAAGCACATAGAGAGGAAACTTGATATTATTGCAATTCCTACAAGCATATATTCCTCCCTCATAATAATTTTCCGTAGAATCATGAATGAATTAAACAATATAACGAACATCTAAAGCATTCGTTTCATGATCTACAAGCATATAATTTTTATTACTCTACACATAAGCAAATTTCTTCTCATGAATAATAGTGGGAGCAAAATCAACAAAATAACTATCATGTGATTGAAAATTAAGATCAAGATGACAAGTTTCATGGTTATCATTATTCTTTAAAGCATATGTGTCATCACAATAATCATCACAGATAGGAGGCATGCTTTCATCATAGTAAATTTGATCATCAAAGCTTGGGGACAAAAAATATCATCTTCATCAGACATAGCTTCCCCAAACTTGTGGCTTTGTATATCATTAGCATCATGGATATTCAAGGAATTCATACTAACAACATTGCAATCATGCTCATCATTCAAATATTTAGTGCCAAACATTTTAATGCATTCTTCTTCTAACACTTTGGCACAATTTTCCTTTCCATCATAATCACGAAAGACATTAAAAAGATGAAGCGTACGAGGCAAACTTAATTCCATTTTTTATTTTATTTATAAACTAAACTAGTGATAAAACAAGAAACTAAAAGACTCGGTTGCAAGATCTAAAGGTAAACCTTCAAGCACTCACCTCCCCGGCAATGGCGCCAGAAAAGAGCTTAGTTGACGGGGTGTTAGTGCCGCTTACCTAGCCTCCTCGGCAATGGCGCCAGAAAAGAGCTTAGTTGATGGGGTGTTAGTGCCGCTTACCCAGCCTCCCCGGAAACAATGCCAGAAAAGAGCTTGATGTCTACTACACAACCTTCTTCTTGTAGACGTTGTTGGGCCTCCAAGTGCAGAGGTTTGTAGGACAGTAGCAAATTTCCGTCAAGTGGATGACCTAAGGTTTATCAATCCGTAGGAGGTGTAGGATGAAGATGGTCTCTCTCAAGCAACCGTGCAACCAAATAACAAAGAGTCTCTTGTGTCCCCAACACACCCAATACAATGGCAAATTGTATAGGTGCACTAGCTCGGCGAAGAGATGGTGATACAAGTGGTATATGGATAGTAGATATAGGTTTTTGTAATCTGAAAATATAAAAGCAGTAAGGTAACTAATGATAAAAGTGAGCGTAAACGGTATTACAATGCTAGGAAACAAGGCCTAGGGTTCATACTTTCACTAGTGCAAGTTCTCTCAACAATAATAACATAATCGGATCATATAACTATCCCTCAACATGCAACAAAGAGTCACTCCAAAGTCACTAATAGCGGAAAACAAACAAAGACATTATGGAAGGGTACGAAACCACCTCAAAGTTATTCTTTCCAATCAATCTGTTGGGCTATTCCTATAAGTGTCACAAACAGCCCTAGAGTTCGTATTAGAATAACACCTTAAGACACAAATCAACCAAAACCCTAATGTCACCTAGATACTCCAATGTCACCTCAAGTATCCGTGAGTATGATTATACGATATGCATCACACAATCTCAGATTCATCTATTCAACCAACACATAGAACCTCAAAGAGTGCCCCAAAGTTTCTACCGGAGAATCACGACGAAAATGTGTGCCAACCCCTATGCATAGGTTCATGGGCGGACCCCGCAAGTTGATCACCAAAACATACATCAAGTGAATCACGTGATATCCCATTGTCACCACAGATACGCACGGCAAGACATACATCAAGTGTTCTCAAATCTTTAAAGACTCAATCCGATAAGATAACTTCAAGGGGAAAACTCAATCCATTACAAGAGACTAGAGGGGAGAAGAAACATCATAGGGTCCAAATATAATAGCAAAGCTCGTGATACATCAAGATCACATCACCTCAAGAACACGAGAGAGAGAGAGAGAGAGAGAGAGAGATCAAACACATAGCTACTAGTACATACCCTCAGCCCCGAGGGAGAACTACTCCCTCCTCGTCATGGAGAGCACCGGGATGATGAAGATGGCCACCAGAGAGGGATTCCCCCCCTCCGGCAGGGTGCCGGAATGGGTCTAGATTGGTTTTTGGTGGCTACGGAGGCTTCTAGTGGCGGAACTCCCGATCTATTGTGCTCTTTTATTGTTTTAGGGTATATGGAGATATATAGGCGGAAGAAGTACGCCAGGGGAGCCACGAGGGGCCCATGAGGGTGGAGGGCGCGCCCCCCTACGTCGTGGCTTCCTCGAAGCTTCCTTGACGTGGACTCCAACTCTCCCGGGTTGCTTTCCTTCCAAAAATAAGTTCCGTGAAGTTTCAGGTCAATTGGACTCCGTTTGATTTTCCTTTTCTATGATACTCTAAACAAGGAAAAAATAGAAACTGGCACTGGGCTCTGGGTTAATAGGTTAGTCCCAAAAATAATATAAAAGTGTATAATAAAGCCCATAAACATCCAAAACAGAAGATAATATAGCATGGATCAATCAAAAATTATAGATACGTTGGAGACGTATCAGGATGCATATTGTGAGGATTATCATTATCATTAAACTTCATAAGAGAATTTACCTATACAACCTTAGGCAGTGGTGGTGTATTAAGCCCATGTATTTCTTCAATAGGAGGTAAAATTTTAACATCCTCAGCTTTAATAGCTTTTTCCTTCATAGATTTCTTTGCTTCTTGCATATCTTCATGACTGAGATATAATATACCCCTCTTCCTCGGAATTGGTTTAGGCGGTGGATCGGGAATAGTCCAATCATCGTAATTTTTCAGTATGTTATTCAATAATCTTCAGCTTGCCCAACAATTCGTTCCCTGAAAACACAACCAACAAAACTATCTAGGAAGTCCCTAGAAGCATCGGTTAGTCCATTATAGAAGATATAAAGTATTTCATTTTTCTTAAGAGGATGATCAGGCAAAGTGAGGGAGTCCTGGATTAGGGGGTATCCGGACAGCCGGATTATATCCTTTGGCCGGACTGTTGGACTATGAAGATACAAGATTGAACACTTCGTCCCGTGTCCGGATGGAACTCCCCTTGGCGTGGAAGGCAGGCTTGGCAATACGGATATGTAGATCTCCTTCCTTGTAACCAACTTTGTGTAACCCTAGCCCCTCCGGTGTCTATATAAACCTGAGGGTTTAGTCCATAGGACCAAGAACAACAACAATCATACCATAGGCTAGCTTCTAGGGTTTAGCCTCTTCGATCTCGTGGTAGATCAACACTTGCACTACTAATGTTATCAAGAACAATCAAGAAGGACGTAGGGTATTAACTCCATCAAGAGGGCCTGAACCTGGGTAAACATCGTGTCCCCTGCCTCCTGTTACCATCCGCCTAGACACACAGTTCGGGACCCCTACCCGAGATCCGCCGGTTTTGACACCGACATTGGTGCTTTCATTGAGAGTTCCTCTGTGTCGTCACCATAAGGCTGGATGGCTCCTTCAATCATCGATAGTGATGCAGTCTAGGGTGAGACTTTTCTCCCTGGACAGATCTTCGTATTCGGCGGCTCCGCACTACGGACCAACTCGCTTGGGCATCTGGAGCAGATCGAGAGCTACGCCCCTAGCCACCATGTCAGGTTTGGAAGCATATACCACACGGACGACATCCACGGAGACTTGATCTTCAACGGATTCGAGCGCTTGCCGAGCGCTTGCCGAGTGTTCGGGAGATCGCACCGGCGACTGCTCCGACCCTCAATTCAGAGCCAGTTGCGCCATCCAAGGACGGGTGGATAGACCCCGCCATGGAGGCCGCACTCTCAGCGGCGCTAGAGCCAAATACTAGCTTCACCCCTAACGAGAGCCGTGTCGCCGAACAGCCGGATCCTTCCCCGACCATGGACTCCGAACCGCCTACGCCCGTGCCTATCGAATCCGACTGGGCGCCAATCATGGAGTTCACCTCCGCGGATATCTTTCAGCACTCGCCCTTCGGCGACATACTGAATTCATCAAAGTCTCTCCTTGTCAGGAGAGCCCTGGCCGAACTCTGTCTGGCAGGATTGGGATGCGGATGACGAAGAAATTCGCCGCCCACCCACCACCCACTTAGTAGCCACTGTCGACATTTTAACCAACATGCTCGACTTCGACTCCGAAGACATCGACGGTATGGACGACGATGCAGGAGACGAACATGAGCCACTGCCCATAGGGCACTGGACGCCCACTTCATCATACGATGTATACATGGTGGACACACCCAAAGAAAACGACGACGAGGAATGGAAGGATGCAGCAAAGGATCGTTCCCTCGAGAAGCAGTCAAAGCGGCGGCCTAAGCGCCGCTCCAAATCTCGCCTTGGCAGAAACAGCGATCATACAGACCCAGCGATAGAGCAAGGTGAGCCAGCGGACGACAAACACGACATTAAACCACTGTCCGACCACGGCAACACGGAGAATCAAACCGAACAACCCGACTTCGGCGAAGATAACAGTGCGGATGACATCACACCGGACAGGCACCCGGAGGACCATAATACCCATCAAAGGCTTGTTTCCACTGCGAGGAGTCTGAAAAAGCAAAAGCAAAGGCTCAGGGCTGCACAATACACACTCAGAATTAGATGGAGTGAAGTACTCAACACTGCTGCCAAGTACGGTGGTAGTCGCCACACAACGAGCTACCCAAAGTGAAAGCTGCTACCTGAATTCGATGAGGAGGCCTTAGATCCCCCGCAATCAAAAAACAAAATAGCCATCTGGTCGGATAGATGACCTCGTGACCAACATAGAGTGGCGAACGACGCCGCACACAAACCAGTATGCGATCCATGTAAGGACTCGCATCAAAAGGACGACGCAACTAGATCCATCTACGGGCCAAGCAAGCACGCTCCAGCACGCAATGCAACACAACAAAAATCCGAACACCATGGTACACCCAAATACAGGGGTGCCGCACACCCCCTATGTTTCACCAATGAGGTGCTGGACCATGAATTTCCAGAGGGATTCAAACCCTTAAACATAGAGGCGTACGACGGAACGACAGACCCTGGGGTCTGGATTGAGGACTACATCCTCCATATCCACATGGCTTGAGGAGACGATCTCCACGCTATCAAGTACTTACCCCTCAAGCTCAAAGGGCCAGCCCGGCACTGGCTTAAAAGCCTCCCCGAAAACTCCATTGGAAGCTGGGAAGAGCTCGAAGGTGCTTTTCGGGCAAATTTTCAAGGGACCTATGTCCGACCACCGGATGTAGACGATTTAAGTCATATAACTCAACAGCCCGGAGAGTCAGCCCGAAAGCTTTGGGACAGGTTTCTCACTAAAAAGAACCAAATAGTCGACTGTCCAGACGCCGAAGCCTTAGCAGCTTTCAAGAACGGTGTTCGAGACGAATGGCTTGCCAGACACCTCGACCATGAAAAGCCGAGAACAATGGCAGCATTAATAAGCCTCATGACCCACTTTTGCGCGGGCGAGGACAGCTGGTTAGCCGATGCTACACCAGCGACCTAAGTACATCCAAAGTCAGGGACGGAAACGGGACGGGAAGCCACGACGCAGCAAAAACAAGCACCGGAATAAAGAAGACAACCTGAGGAGCATGGCGGTAAACGCCGGATTCAGAAGCTCTCGGCCAGGTTAGCAAAAGCTGCCCTCCAAAGGCAACAGAGATGAATTGTCCAGCCTAAACATGATTCTGGACAAAATATGCCAGATCCACAGCACCCCCGATAAACCTGCAAATCATACCCATAGAGAATGTTGGTTCTTCAAGCAGTCTGGCGAAGATGAGGACGAGCCTCGCAAGCAAAGCACTGGGGAACAGAAGAAATTCCCACCAGAAATCAAAATAATAAACGTGTTACACGTGATGAAGGGGAGAAACAAAGCGGCACTCCTAGAGACACGTGCCACAGGGCCTATCACCGCGGAGTTCTGCCACTGGTCGTCCCAACCGATCACCTTTAATCATCAGGATTACTCGGCAAGTATCTGGCATGCAGGATGGCTGCCTTGGTGTTAGACCTGATAATTGACGGATACCACTTCACACGAGTCCTCATGGACGGCGGAAGTAGTTTAAACCTGATATATCAGGACACAGTCCGCAAAATGGGGATAGACCCAACAAAAATCAGCCATAGCAATACTACCTTTAAAGGAGTAACGCCAGGCCCAGAAGCCCATTGCACGGGCTCCCTACTACTAGAGGTTATATTCGGCTTTCTTGATAACTTCCACAGCGAAAAGTTAACCTTCCACATCGCTCCATTCCAAAGTAGCTACCAAGCACTACTCGGACGTGAAGCTTTTGCTTGCTTTAACGCAATACCGCATTACACTTCGCTCATGCTTAAGATGCCCGGTCCACATGGCATCATGACAGTAAATGGAAATATTGAGCGCTCCTTGAGCGCGGAAGACCGTGTGGCTGCCTTGGCAGCCGCACACTAAACGGCCTCACCAACTAGAGCATCTGACAGGTCATTAAGACCACGGACGCGGTTAGACGAGTCCGGTGCAGCTATATATAATTGATATATGTTTGATGGCTATACCCCTATAACAACACAAGGGGCTCAACGCGTGAAACAAGTGACAATTAGGCTCAACTTTACTCATCTTGAACTGTACATGGTTTATTTAGTATAACCTACCTTTTGCACGACAACTTTTTAGCTAAGTTCCTCTCTTTTACAGATGACCATCGTGCTACACCCGTCCAGGATACGGCACAACGGAGACACGGGCGCAGACGTGCAGCAGGGACCCGTTCCAAGGATTCTTTTTGGATTAAGACCCTGCGTAAACCTTTTTTACTGTCTCTTGTTGATACACATCCCCCGGATTCTCAGTATAATTGAGAAGGATGCTGACGTATTGGCATGTGGCCACGTCAAAATATTGCACGTACCTGGACACCAGGGGCTTATTACAATGGGCACCGTTTAGCCCGGTTTACATCATAAAGACCGAATACCTTAGGGAGTGTTCGGCGTCGCGAGTTTGGTCTTATATGCATCAGCTCCGAATCATGTCTTTGGTCAAATGTTGGGTTTGCCTGGCTCCTGTGTTTTGCTGCCTTACGTTCTGCTCTACCGGCTAAGGCGGCACCAGGAGAACTACTGCGATTGTGCCCTGGTTCATCCGGACGAGAACCTCAGTAGAGAAAGCCGAAAACTGACTATCATGATATAGCGTGAGACTGGTCAACCACTTGATGACCTAGCGGAATCTTCGGGATTCCTCCGCCTTAACGAAGGGCCGATTCCTGGCCAGGCATGTATGCGCCCCGAATTCGGATGAGCGCGGAGCCACCAGGGGCTATATAGTAGCCCCATTGTCAAATTCCTCTGGCTAAGTGAAAGTGTTAAAGCATTATAGTATGATTGCCTAGTTCGCTGCGCTATCACCTCCTTAATGGACCCAGACGTTGGATCAAGTGTGAACATGCATCTTTTGTGAACACCCCCGCATTATATGCGCGGGGGTTGAAGCCGACGACTGCCATCTTTCAGGTTATATACATATATACATAAACGGCCGCACAAGAGGCATCATAGTACTTTCGGGCAAAAATATAAATACAACCTTGATAAACTCAATAAAACATCATTTTTACAATGGGAATACATGTCACTCAAACATAATATTCTTCGAGCACTAAGCCTCTATCGAACGAGCGCCTTCAAGAACTTCTTCAAAGTAGTGCTCGACAGCCACTCGGCCTATGGCCGAACCCTGTGCCGCAACAGTGGTGGCATCCATCTCCGCCCAGTATGTTTTGACACGGGCAAGGGCCATCCGCGAGCCTTCTATGCACGCCGACCTCTTTACAGCATCGATGTGTCACACAACACCAAGGAATTGTTGCACTAAGCTAAAGTAGCTATTCGGCCTTGGCCCTTTCGGCCACAGATGATCCACAACGGACCTCATGGCAAGTCCGGATAATCTATGGAGCTCGGCCCACTCGGCCATTTGCTCATTCAACAGCAGTGGGCGGGCTGGAGCATGAAACTGTGACCAAAACAGTTTTCCCACTTCGTGATCTTTCCGATCCTTGAAGTACTCGGCCGCATCAGCAGCACTTGCAGCCAAATCCATGTAGGCATCCGCAGAACTCCATAGCCGGTCCAGAGGTGCATACTTCGGATCCCCGAACTTAGTCCGCAACAAGAAGGGATTCCCAGATACAATATCCGCAGCTTGATGCGGCTCCTCCTTCGTCACTCTAATTTAGGAGCGGGCTTCCTTGGCAGCAACCCGGGCCTTTTGTAGGTCCGTCGCCTTCGCCTGGTTTTCTTCTTCAAGAAGCTGGTAACGGTCAGCATCATCTTTTAACTCTACAACCATCTTGGCTATTTTTTCTTTGCTCTCGCAATGCGTGGCCTGTTCGGCCCTTAGCTCTTCGGCCGCCTTTAAAGCGGCTGCATTACTACTCCTTGCTTTCTCCTTGGCTCGGGCAAGCTCTGCCCGAAGGGTCTCCATGGTGGCAACTCCATCTGCAGTCACAACATATTAAAGATACTGGCATCATGCTGCTCTTACTATGTAACAATCACCAGAAAAATCACCTACCTTGTGCCTCGTCAAGCCGCTTATTAACAAGCACGATGTCGGCATCTGCCGCATCCAGTTGCTGCCTTAGTTCGGCAAACACATCAGTCCGGCTAGCCACCGGAGCTTCAACCACCTACACATAAAGGCGGTCTGGTTATTACCTAGGACTATGATCCTCTGTTTGCCGCCATTTTCAACGACAACCAGAGTCTCAGGGGCTACTATCTACACAAGGCACATCTAAAAATGTGCGGTACTGTCAAAAATGTACATCATTTCGTGTACCTCAAAACCCATCAGTAGACTCATAAAGGCTTCATGACACCCGCTTTCAGCGGACGAAATCCTTTCAATCACCGTACCCATCAATGTGCGGTGCTCTTATGAGATAGCCGCTTGCTCTAGCAGATCCCTCAGTACGTCCGACCGCACACCAGATGGTGTCGGACTCTTTTGATTGCTCTCTTCAAGAGCCAGATACTGAGGACTTCGAGTGGCCATAGGATTACCTTCTGGCCTTGCCGGATCAAGAGAAACCCTCCGCAACGACACCTCGGGGTCGCCCGCCTCATGAGGCGGTATGGCAGGGGGAGGCATTTCGCTCTCCATCATCTCTGGAAGAAGATCCCCTGAAGACGAACTCTGCTGAGAAGGGCTAAGATCCGAACTGCAAGATAAATGCCTCGGTTATTTTCCTCAGAGGTAAAGCGAGATATTTTCAATATTAAGTACCCTTTTACTTACAGCTCGGTGGAGGGCTGATCCCCTTGAGGGCACAGTGCGACCAGGGTATCCCCCAGGGCAGGAGCCTCAGGCGGAGATTTCTTCCCCCGTTTGGTGACCATTGTCTCCGGGTCCTCAGAGGCGGTTCCCTTCCTTCCCTGGGGAGAGGAAGTTTCAGTTCCTCCTCCCCGGCTAACCTCCTTCGCGGAGGCTCTAGCCTCCTTGTTCCCCCCTTTATCCTCTCCTGAAGGCGCTTGATAAGGCGCAATCTCTAGCATCCTGGTTAGCACGGGATTTGGTGAGGTCTCAGGGAGGGGGGCCGGACACCTGATCAACATCTCCTTCGCTATCCAATCCTGGTCAAAGAGCGGCTTTTTTAGGGAAACGTTGCGATAAATAAATGAACAGTGTGTTCGGATGCAGGGCTACTTACTTGGGTATCCGGGCGATTGCATCTCTGACCTGCATCCTCGGTGATGTCCGGTCACATTATTTGTGGTCCAAAGAATAATTTTACATCTCTTCGTGCGTCATGCCGAGAAAATGTTGAACAGCTCATGGTCCTTCCGGGTTGAATTCCCACATGCGAAGGGCCGGCGTTTGCAAGGCTGGACTTGGTGAACTAACATAACTTGCACTACCATAACCAGACTAAAATCTCTCTCAAACAGATCTTGGATATGGCTTTGCAGTATTGGTACGTCCTTGGCTGGACCCCAGCTCAGCCCCCTGCTGATCCATGACATCAGTTGTGGTGGGGGGCCTGAGTGAAAGGCGGCGCAGCTACCCACTTGGCACTTCGGGGAGCTGTGATGTAGAACCACTCCCGCTGCCACAATCCGGACACCTCTGGGAAGCAACCCTTAGGCCATGGAGCGTCAGCGGTTTTGCTTATTAAAGCGCCTCCGCACGCTGCGTGCTGTTGCTCGATCATCTTTGGCTTCACCTCGAAGGTCTTGAGCCACAGGCCGAAATGAGGGGTAATGCGGAGGAAGGCCTCATAAACGACAATAAATGTCGAGATGTGAAGAAGGGAATTCGGGGCCAGATCGTGAAAATCTAGCCCATAATAGAACATAAGACCCCTAGCAAAGGGATCCAGAGCGAGGCCTAGTCCTCGAAGGAAGTGGGAGTCGAACACAATGCTCTCGTTGGGTTCGGGAGTAGGGACGACCTGCCCTCGGGCAGGCAGCCGATGCGAAATTTCGGCGGTCAGATATCTGGCCTCTCTCAACTTCTTGATGTCCTCCTCCATGACGGAGGAAGGCATCCACCGACCTTGAAGGTTGGATCCGGACATAGTTGAAGGTCCGAAGTGCCTAAACCTGAGCTTTGGGTGTTGGAACTCGAGGCGAGAGGCGGATTCGATTATGATCGAGAGGAAAAAACCTTGTCCCCTTTATAAAGAGGGTGAATATGAAGTGTCCTCCTTGTGGCCGTTTGGGACTTGCCTAAGATCTAGGAGTCCTACCCATAGGCATGGTTGGGTTACCCACGTCCGTATTGATGAGAATCCCATAATAAAGGGGACACGATCTCTGCTTCAACAAGACGTGCCAAGGAAACCTCCTCGCAAAACACGCTGAGATTGGTTATGAAAAACGATTCGAATAAAGACCTGGCTGTGGTGTGATGTCACACTACGGGGTACGTCAGCATATTAGATTTATGGAAATATTATTCTCTCTATGGTGGTATGTGGAACTTATTTTGCAGAGCCGGACACGATCCTCGTGTTCAAAATCTTCTATGAAGTATTCGGAGGAGGAACCCGCCTTGCCATGCCGATGACAATCTACACGCCGGACTCATCGTCATTGAAGCCTGGTTCAGGGGCTACTGAGGGAGTCCTAGATTAGGGGGTATCCGGACAGCCGGATTATATCCTTTGGCCGGACTGTTGGACTATGAAGATACAAGGTTGAAGACTTCGTCCCGTGTCCGTATGGAACTCTCCTTGGCGTGGAAGGCAAGCTTGGCAATACAGATATGTAGATCTCCTTCCTTGTAACCGACTCTGTGTAACCCTAGCCCCCTCCAATGTCTATATAAACCGGAGGGTTTAGTCCGTAGGACCAAGAACAACAACAATCATACCATAGGCTAGCTTCTAGGGTTTAGCATATTCGATCTCGTGGTAGATCAACTCTTGTACTACTCATATTATCAAGAACAATCAAGGAGGACGTAGGGTATTACCTCCATCAAGAGGGCCCGAACCTGGGTAAACATCGTGTCCCATGCCTCCTGTTACCATCCGCCTAGACGCACAGTTCGGGGCGCCCTACCCGAGATCCGCCGGTTTTGACACCGACACAAAGCATTAAGTAACTGGCAAAGCCTCCCCCAAGATTGTGGAGACTCTCTTCTTTAGTTTGCACAAAGTTAAATATTTCCTGTAAGGCAGCTTGTTTCTTATGAGCAGGAAAATATTTTTCAGAGAAGTAATAAATCATATCCTCGGGACTACGCACACAACCATGAGCAAGAGTATTGTACCAAGATTTAGCATCACCCTTTAAAGAGAAAGGAAATAATTTGAGAATAAAGTAGTAGCGAGTTTTCTCATCATGAGTAAAAAGGGTGGCTATATCATTCAACTTAGTAAGATGTGCCACAACAGTTTCAGTTTCATAACCATGGAAAGGATCAAATTCAACCAAACTGATTAACTCTGGGTCGACAGAGAATTCATAATCCTTATCATCAATAAAGATAGGTGAAGTTGCAAACTTAGGGTCACACTTTATTCTAGCATTCCGAGATTTTTCTTTATACTCATGTAATAATTTCTCTAGATCATTTCTATCATTGCAAGAAAGAATATCTCTAGTTGCTTCTTCACTCATAACATAACCTTCCGTTACCTTAGGCAATTCATATCTAGGAAGGCTAGTTCTAGCAGGTGTTTTAGAAGATTCCGTTTCAAGCTCATCATCAGATTCAACAACATCATGTTGTATAACTCTAGCAATTTGTTTATCAAGAAATTCACCAAGCGGCACATCATCATTATCAAGCAAGATACTAGCATCATCATAAGCATCATTCATAGTAGGAGTAGCATCATCAATAACTTGCGACATATCAGAATTAATAGCATGTGGTGTTGTTGCAAGTTTATTCATAATAGAAGGTGAATCTAAAGCAGAACTAGATGGCAGTTCCTTACATCCCCTCGTCCTTGAGAGAAATATGTTAGTCTTTGGATCCTTCAGATTCTTCATAGTGATAATATAATAATAATCCCAAGTGACTCAACAAATATAGCTATGCTCCCTGGCAACGGCGCCAGAAAAAGGTCTTGATAACCCACAAGTACAGGGGATCGCAACCGTTTTCGAGGATAGAGTATTCAACCCAAATTTATAGATTCGACACAAGGGGAGCCAAAAAATATTTGAAGGTATTAGCAGCTGAGTTGTCAATTCAACCACACCTGGACATTAATTATCTGCAGCAAGTAATTAGTAGCAAAGTAGTTTGATAGTTTGATAATAGTGATAGTAGCAATAATAATAGTAACAATGATAGCAGTAATTTTGTAGCAAGTGTAACAGTGATGATAGCAGCAGTAACTTAGCAGAAACAATATGGAAAAGTTCATAAGCATTTGGATCGGTGACTTGTTGGACGATATTCATCATGTGAAAGTTATAACCTTGGGCGATACGGCACTTGCTCCAGTTCATCGATATAATGTAGGCATGTATTCCGTAAATAGTCATACGTGCTTTATTAAAAGAACTTGCATGACATCTTTTGTTCTACCCTCCAGTGGCAGCAGGGTCCATATTGGAAACTAGTTAAGGGATATTAAGGCATCCTTTTAATAGAGAACCAGAACAAACCATTATCACATAGTGAATACCTGAACTCCTCAAACTATGGTCATCACCGAGAGTGGGCCTGGTTGTTGTCACTCCGGGGTTGTCGGATCATAACATGTAGTAGGTGACTATAACTTGCAAGATCGGATCTAGAACATGAATATAATGATGATAACATAAACGGTTCAGATCTGAAATCATGGCACCTTGGCCCAAAGTGACAAGCATTAAGCATGGCAAAGTCATAGCAACATGATAACCCACAAGTATAGGGGATCGCAACAGTTTTAGAGGGTAGAGTATTCAACCCCAATTTATTGATTCGACACAAGGGGAGCCAAACAATATTCTCAAGTATTAGCAGCTGAGTTGTCAATTCAACCACACCTAGAAAACTTAATATCTGCAGCAAAGTATTTAGTAGCAAAGTAATATGGAAGTAACGGTAACGGTGGCAAAGGTAACAGTAGCGGTTTTGTAGTAATTGTAACAGTGGCAACGGTAAGTAACTAAGCAAAGATCAATATGTGAAAAGCTCGTAGGCAAGGATCAGTGATGGATAATTATGTCGGATGCGATTCCTCATGCCATAGTTATAAAATAGGGTGACACAGAACTAGCTCCAGTTCATCAATATAATGTAGGCATGTATTCCGAATATATCCAAACGTGCTTATGGAAAAGAACTTGCATGACATCTTTTGTCCTACCCTCCCGCAGCAGCGGGGTCCTATTGGAAACTAAGGGATATTAAGGCCTCCTTTTAATAGAGTACCGGACCAAAGCATTAACACTTAGTGAATACATGAACTCCTTGTACTATGGTCATCACCGGTAAGTATCCCGATTATTGTCACTTCGGGGTTACCAGATCATAACACATAGTAGGTGACTATTGACTTGAAAAATAGGATCAAGAAATCACATATATTCATGAAAACATATTAGGTTCAGATCTGAAATCATGGCACTCAGGCCCTAGTGACAAGCATTAAGCATAGCAAATTCATAGCAACATCAATCTCAGAACATAATGGATACTAGGGATGAAACCCTAACAAAACTAACTCGATTACATGATAAATCTCATCCAACCCATCACTGTCCAACAAGCCTACGATGGAATTACTCACGCACGGAGGTGAGCATCATGAAATTGGTGATGGAGGAAGGTTGATGATGACGATGGCGACGGATTCCCCTCTTCGGAGCCCCGGACGGACTCCAGATCAGCCCTCCCGAGAGAGATTAGGGCTTGGCGGCGGCTCCGTATCATAAAACGCGATGAATCCTTCTCTCTGATTTTTCTCCCAGAATGTGAATATATAGAGTTGGAGTTGAGGTTGGTGGAGCACCAGGGGGCCCACGAGGCAGGGGGCGCACTCCGACCCTCGTGGACAGGGTGTGGGCCCCTGGCCTTGATTCTTTCTCCGGTATTTTTTATATATTCCAAAAATACTCCCCATGAAGTTTCAGGTCATTCCGAGAACTTTTATTTCTGCACAAAAATAACACCATGGCAATTCTGCTGAAAATAGCGTCAGTTTGGGTTAGTTCCATTCAAATCATGCAAGTTAGAGTCCAAAACAAGGGAAAAAGTGTTTGGAAAAGTAGATACGTTGGAGATGTATCAACTCCCCAAGCTTAAACCTTTGCTTGTCCTCAAGAAATTCAGTTGACAAGCTGAAAGTGATAAAGAAAAAACTTTTACAACTATTTGCTCTTGTTGGTGTAAATATGTAAAGCCACCATTCAAGTTTTCAGCAAAGATTATGAACTAACCATATTCACAATAGCATTTAGGTCTCATGTTTACTCATATCAATGGCATAATCAACTAGCGAGCAATAATAGTAAATCTTGGTGTCACATCCCTAGCCCTACTTTGCCTTTGGTCTAGCTTGGTGGTTGCATCATGTTTAAATTCAAATGAAATTTGAATTGAGGAATTTTCAAGCCTCAGAATCCCTTTAAAAATGATCAAGATAAAATTGCTTCAAATAAGTCCAAGAAAATGTTCCTGTTTTCTCTAAAAATATTGGCAAGAGGCAAAATTCAAACCAATATTTTTGGATTCACAGAAATATTTATTCTGGGCATTTGAATTAAATCAATAGCTATTTGAATTGGATTTATATTTACTATTAAATAAATATAGGTCCAATAATTCTGAAATATTTTTGTGGAGCTTTGGTTTAATTCCTTTAGCTTCTAAAAATATTTCCAGAAGCAACAAAATTGATTTGGCTTCAAAACCAAATTCAAAACAAACCTGCAAATTAGAAAAAAAGAACAGAATTAGAAAAGCAGAGAGAGAGCTTACCTGGCGCCAGCAACTGGCCCAGCTCCTGTGCAGCCCACCAAGGCCCACCTGGCTGGCCCAGCTGGCCAGCCCAGCCCACTGGCCTTCCCCCCTGTCGACTTCCTCGCGACAGAAGGACGCCGGGCGTGTGCCCCGTGCGCGCGGCCACGCGCTCCGGCCAGCTCCTGCTTGCCGCACCCCCCTCGACGCGTGGACGCCTCTGGGAGATGCCACGCACCCCCCCTGACCCCTCGCTCACTCTCTTCCATCCTCATCCCCGCCTCTGTCGCCTCTCTCTTCGAACCCGAGAGCCACTCGTCGCTGCCGTTCGCTGCCACCGCGTCCACAGCCACCCCCTCGCTCCCTCTCCGCATCCCTGGGCTCCGCCCTGACCCCGTGGAGCTACACACCCGAAGCACGCGACCAGAGGAGGCCCCAGTCGACCCGAGCGTCGTCGTCTTCATCTCCAGTGCCCGGAGATCGCCGTCGTCAATTCGCCGTTGCAGAAGCTTCCCCGAACCCGCTGAGCTACTCATAGAGCTCCTTGTGAGCTCCGCCACCGTTTCCCCCTCTTCCCTGCTTCATTTGGTCGCCGTAGCCGTCGCCCCCTTGATGACCGAACTGCGGCGCCGCCGAGCTCGCCGGTGACGAGGCACCGGTGACCAAATGGTTCCGTGCATATGCCCGTTGGCCTTGCGAGTTCTTGTAGAGCCCGTAGGTACTAACTGCTAGCTCCTCCGCACGCTGCATCGTCGGTTTCGTCGACGTCCGAGCTCCGGTCGCCGCTGACCTCGACGTCGTCGTCGTTTCCGGCCGCCCCAGCAGGTGCCGCTTGCACCGTTGGATGCGCGCATTCTCCAGCAACGCGTAGATGCCCTCCGCCGCGGGTTTGGTCGCCTGTGGGTGATTCCCGAAGCCCTCCGCCGTCTCGGGCTTCGCCGGCGTCGAGGCATGGACCTAGTCCGGCGGGTTTGAACCCGTTGACCAGGGATTTGACCCCCCTGGTTGACTGACATGTGGGCCAGGCCCCTTTTTAATTAGTGTTAGATTTAGTTAGTCCTAATTAACTTAGTTATGTTAAATAGACACTGACATGCGGGCCCAGGCTCTAATTAACTTTAGTTAGTTAATTAGTCACTGACCAGTGGGTCCCACTGGTCAGGTTTGACCCGGACACACCCTGTTGACTTGCTGACGTCACACCGACGTCAAGCTGACGCAGTAATCCTTTTTCTGGAATTTAAATAAACCTTAAATGATTTATTTATTTCAGAAAATACCCAAAACTTCTAAAAATCATAGAAATTCAACCGTAACTCCAAATGAAATAAATTATATATGTAAAATTATCAGAAAAATTCAAGGAATCCATCTGTACCATTTTCATGCATGTTTGAACAATGTTTGTCCTCTGTTTTGGACAAAACAAATAAAGGGCATTTAAATAATCATATATGGGGTTGGAATTTGAATCTTGTACTCAAACCAACTTCATTTAAATCATAGCTAGTTGCATTAGCTCAAACCACAGCATATTGACATGTCATGATCATGCATCATATTGTGCATTGCATTGATTGTGTTTCTTTCTCCTGTTGCCGGTATTTGTCCCCTCTCGATAGATGTTGTACCGACGATGTGATCGTTGACACGGATGAAGACCCAATGATATCTTCAGAAGTGCCAGGCAAGCAAAACCCCCTTGTTCATTCCGATACAATCCCCCTCTCTCGCTCCTGCTCTCTTTTACTGCATTAGGACAACAACGATTCATCTGTTACTTGTTGCGGTAGTTGAACCCCTTATCCTCTGCATGACCTGTCATTGCCACAGTAAATAGATGAAACCCACTATCATGAGTAGGAGTTGTTTGAGCCCTGATGTGCCTAATCATTCATGCTTGTTTGTCATGCCTGCTACTGCTTAGAGTTGAGTCAGGTCCGACTCATCGGGGATGAATCGGAGGTGTGAATACATGTCCTAATGTTGAGAGCTAAGTGTGTGAACATGATTTGGTAAAGGTAGCGGTGAGAGGCCATGTAGGAGTACATGGTGGGTTGTCTCATTGCAGCCGTCCTCAGGAACTGAGTTCTGTGTCTGTGATCCATGAACAGTTACTACCACGCATTGGGCCCGAAACCAATGGCCCCTCTCGGCTTCTTAATCACCCTAGTACTCTGTCCAGGAGTTGCAACTAGTTTCTAGTGTTTGTAGGATATGTGTTGGCGGCCGTGCGTAGCGCTGACCCTAGGGGTGGGCTATGTTGTGGTAGATACACTGTGGCACGGTGTACCGGGCGCCCTTTGGTGTCTCGGGAACCCTGCACACATCGTTTGGGGCTGTGAGCGAAACTCCGGCCGGATCTCCTCGCGGATGGAACCCGAATAGGCGATAAACCTGGACTAGAGACTTAAGTGTTTAGGTAGGCCGTGGCCGACACCCTCGCCCGGCTTCCGCTTGAAGGTTGCCGAGGTACATGACGTGTACAGGGCTATAAGTGGTGAGAGCGTGTGTGAAGAAGTACACCCCTGCAGGGTTATCAATATCTATTCGAATAGCCGAATTCCTCGGATATGGAAACTTGGACCCCTTGCATAGTTCATAGACAAGTGAAAGTGGATACCCCTAAAACTCGCAAGATAAGCGTGAGTGCTATGGATGGCCTTCTCGTAGGGAGACGGGAGCGGATCCATAGTGGTGTATTCAATGGTGAATGTGTGGACTCGTGTGCGCCACCTCAAAAGAGTTGCTTGTAATCGTAGTTCAGGTTAGCCACTGAGTCAAAGCTGGCTTGCTGCAGTTAAACTCCACCACCCCCCTTGTTGATACCGATGCATATGTAGTTTAGTTCTGATGTAAGTCTTGCTGAGTACCTTTGTACTCACGTTTGCTTAATTTATGTTTTGCAGAGAGACTTCAGTCTCGCTAGTAGTTCCACGTGGACTTCGACGTTTAGCTTGATACCTCAGCTACGATCTTGTGCCCTCGGCAGGATTTGGTAGATAGTCAGGCTTCTTAGCCTTTTTTCATTTATAGATGTCTGTACTCAGACATGTTAAGCTTCCGCATGTGCTTTGCATTGTATGCCATGATTGTTGGGTCATGAGACCCATGTTTGTAATATCTCGCTCCTCGGAGCCTAATGAATTAATACTTGAGTTGTAGAGTTATGTTGTGATGCCATGTTGTATTCACACATATTGGGCATATTGTGTGTATGATTGAAATGCTTGGTATGTGTGGGATCCGACTATCTAGTTGTTTATCTTGGCAGCCTATCATATGGGGAAATGTAGTCTAGTGCTTCTGAGCGATAGTAGTCCGCTACAGCCCGGATCACCGGAGTCCTGCTAGCCCAGCACTACTGCTCAGGACACTTGACTGGCCGGCATGTGTCTCACTTCGTTCCTATGTCTGTCCCTTCGGGGAAATGTCACGCGGTGACATCCGGAGTCCTTCCTAGCCTGCTACAGCCCGAGTTACCGAGTCCTGTTAGCCCAGTGCTAAAGCCCGGATTCACACGCTGTTGACCGACATGCTCGAGGTTGATTCATGTATGCCTGTCCCCCTGGGTTAGTGCCGCTTTGGGTTCACGACTAGCCATGTCGGCCCGGGTTCTTTGTCATATGGATGCTAGCGACACTATCATATACGTGAGCTAAAAGGCGCAAACGGTCCCAGGCCAGGTAAGGTGGCACCCGTGGAAATACCGTGCGTGAGGCCACAAAGTGATATGATGTGTTACATGCTAGATCGGTGTGACCTAGGATCGGGGTCCCGACAGCGCTGGTATCAGAGCCTGACTGCCTGTAGGATTACCAAGCCAAACTGGTCGAAGTTGAGTCTAGAAATGCTTTAGTTATGTAAGGGAATTGATTGTGGAAGGGAACGTAAGGCTCTTTTTACTCCTTATTCTCATGCCCCTCTGATCTGAGTCAACCTCTTCTTTTCTACGGGGATTAAGAATTAGGCCTTCTCATCTATCTATCAGGATGACGTGTTACTAAACCGTAGTTGCCTAAGATTGTTGGATTTAAGCCCATTTCAGTTTCTGCTACTTCTGTGTGTTCATAGTTGGTCTCGAACCTTGATTTTGTGCTTCTGAGTGGTTATGCCACCATTTTGCAGGATGTCTCAAATCATTTTGAGCATTTATAGCCGTTATGCTATCCGAGTCATCCCAGGTTTCTAAATAGTCTGATGCAATTGCCAACCTTTTCCCCTGTTCCTGATGTCCATTTAGGCCGGGTTAATCACACTAATCGGTGAGTTGAGGTACTCCGTTGCCTCGGCATTTATGTTGGAGCTATTACTATGACCCTAGGTGTTTTAGGGAGTCACCTAGTGATCTAGCCATGTTTTGTATTCCTAGTGTGTGATTCTGGCCATTATTCTCAAAAGCATCCCGTGATGCCATTTAGTTAGTAGGCATTCTATTCCTGGGTTTTGAACCCGAGACTCACCCTACCTGCTTCATGTTGATAGTGTTTGCTAGTTCCTTAGGACATTAGTAAACCTTGTGATAGACTTCGAGGTCCGCAGTATTTCCTTCTTCCAAATACTATGAACCACTTATGGCAGAAGTTCTTGAACCAAAGGATCACAACCAGAGTGCTCTTGATGAGTTCTCCATTCTATATTGTGGCTCTGCCAGTTCTACCTTTCTGCATGGGTTATCCGGAAGAAATATGTTGAACTCGTTCGACATACTAACCTATGCATCCACAACTCAGAAAGTTATATGTTCCTTGAGTTGTTCCCCCCTTCAGTTATATTCCGACCTTCGTTTATCACTTGATAGTCAGAAGTAGTCGTGCATTCATGTTCATCAGTGCCTTTTACTTCTGTGGTCCGTCAAGCCATTCTATTCGGAATGACTAGGAGAAACAAACTCCAGTACCTCATCCATTTCTGGGATCGGGTCAAAGTGGTTGTATTCCGCAGATCAAAATGCCAATCCAGCTTTGGTTCTGTTCTACCCCGGAGTATTACCCACTTTATGTCAAGAGCGTCGTGAGAATTGCACCTTCTCCTATGAATTCTTGACGCAGTGATGCTCTCTCCATCATTATTCATTTCTCGGTTTCAGTGTTGTTGCAACCGGAATGTCGACAAGTGAATCGTGGTGTGTGAAATTAATACTCCTAGCAACTCCGTTGCTTGGTAGTTAATGGACAATATTCTCATCCTTAGCGTGTTGGTTATTGACTTATCATTCTAAGACTGATCGTGCTACCTAGTCCATATTTCTGGTGGACACTTCGATCAATGGGTTAGGATTGTGCCAATCCCTCGCTCATTGATCATATCGTCTTGCCCTGAAAAGCAAGATTGTTCTCGAGCATAATAACATATCGGTGGTTCGTGATTTTCCGAATATCTTCTCGGAAGTGTTACCAGGTTGTCACCTGACCGTTATGTTGAGTTCGTGATCAAGTTGGTTTTTCAATAAACCATTTTTCTCCAAGAATCTGTGTTGGATACCCCTAAGCTAGTTGGTTAAGCTTAACAACAACTTGGAGAGTTGGAAGATGAAAACTTGTCCGACTTAGCTCATCCCTAAGGGATATCCTTGTGTGAGTGTGTGTTGAAGAAAGATGATATCTTCACCAATTGGTCCTCGTGATCAGTTGTTGGATCTATTATCTTGTCCAAACCTTGATTTGAGTGTGGGCTATCGTCAAATCAAATTAGAACCAACGATGTTCGTAATGTTGTCTTACTTACGGTTGTCCCTTGAGCATACACCATTATATCTTTGGTCTGACCAATACTATCACATTGTTCACATAGTGGTGGAAGTCCAGTGATATGGAAATTACGATGAGTTGCTATTGAGCCCATCAGCGGCATTTTGTCTCCTCCATGATTGTGTTGAACATCCAGCTGGTGTTGGAAACTTTATAACCATTGCCCTCATGTCCCGATCATGAAGCATATGTCCGGTTGAAAGATGTGACTTCCTCTAATTCATGTGCATCTGATGTAAGTTGCCGCCATGAATCCGAGAAAGTTTGTTTTTGCTTCCTCTGGAATCATCCCAAGTCAGTCATGCATGTGCGAAGTATTCTATGGTCTGATAGACTGATCATCTACATTCTATACGTATCCCTAGCACACCAAGCCACTGATTGATTTGTTCAAGGAGAAGAAGTTTCTTCTTAAGGGTTAGACCTACGCAAGGACATCGATATCCTCGTTGATGGTTCCCCCTGAACTCGGTAGTGTTTCATTTTAAGACTACCAGGTGACCATGCTTGTCTAGGACAACGTGTTCACATGCTTGTAGCAGAACCGGCTCATGTTTTGGAACTTACTACCGTAGTTCATTCCCCCGAGAATCTCGCAACGCCGTCTCGTCGATTTGTGTTGCAAACTTTCATTTTGTTTCTACACCCGATGAGTCTGGAATATCCTGTCACCAACCAGATCTAAATCTCAGGCAGATATGATGGTTGGAGCATTTTCCAAGAACTATAATATTGGTCTCGCGATAACCGGTAAAGTGGATGTCATGGCCAACACATCCAGCCGGAAGACCTATTATTGTAGTATCTTGATTGAAGAAAGTTGGCCACCTTCCCATGAGGATTCCGTAGGATTTACCTCCGTAGTTAATCCTTACGGATTCTTGTGCTCCCGAAGTCCGACCTCTTACTTGATGTCCTAGATACCAAACCATATCAATAAATGAGCTATCCTAGCGCATCAAGGAGAACATTAGAAGCAGAGTGCTAAATGTCTCTCGGTCGATCATCCAGATTTTGTTTCCTTGGCTTCGCTAAGGTGAAATCTGAGAAAGTGTTATCTTCCTTTGCATCTGCATTATCCATCACCATTCATCATGGTGGCATGTTTTGTTGCCAGGATCCTTGACACGGATATTGGCAGAACCTTGATGAATATGGAAATGCTCAAGTTCTTGAGAGCACGCTCAGGCACTAGGTTCTGTTGTTCTCGTTAACTGGAATGTGCCTCCGTTCTCTCAGTTGTTGATAGCCATCCAATTGGTGGAATCACCTTTGCCGGTGAACCTTCTCCCCAGTTACTAGAATCATTCCCAACATTTGCATTTTGTTCCCAGCTTGCACCTCGGTAGCTGTTGTTCAGGATCATCTTCAAAAGTGGAATTACCATAGGTCCCATCCATTTCCAATGATAAGCAAAAATCATCCATTGCGTTGTCTTCAACAAGGTGGTCCACATCATCCATCCTAGTCCGAGTATGTCATTCTTTCGTACTCCTTCCACTGATTGTTTGTGATTGCCTTAGGCTGGTATAAAGAGTTCTATGATCTCCGAATCAAAAGTAATTCTTTTTGCCACTTAAGGGAATAATTCTGCGAGTCACCTTCCTTAAGATGTCTCGTTATGGTATCATGGCAATTATCTCCTCGCTACTTTGAAACCATGCATCATCCTACTCCAGCGTGGGTTTGTTGCGTACCAAATTGAACCTTGTCATCTGCTTCTTCTCATTGATTCTGATATGTGCCTTGTGTCTCAACTCAAGAGATGTTTTATATCTCACTCCATGAGTTGATCTTGAGTGCTTGATCTCCGAGGAGATCGATTTCTGTAGAATTTCCTTCTGCCATCATCATGCTGGATGAAGATCCCGAAAGCAAAGACCTCAAGATCAAGATGAGGAAATGAATCAACATCCTCGGGAAGGGCAGTTGGATCGAGAAGACTGCGATAGTCTTGTGAACCCCCCTTCCTTCTTACCTCATGTCTTGACTCTCGGGCCGAGATTCTTGTTTAGTGGGGGTGAGCTGTCACGTCCCTAGCCCTACTTTGGCTTTGGTCTAGCTTGGTGGTTGCATCATGTTTAAATTCAAATGAAATTTGAATTGAGGAATTTTCAAGCCTCAGAATCCCTTTAAAAATGATCAAGATAAAATTGCTTCAAATAAGTCCAAGAAAATGTTCCTGTTTTCTCTAAAAATATTGGCAAGAGGCAAAATTCAAACCAATATTTTTGGATTCACAGAAATATTTATTCTGGGCATTTGAATTAAATCAATAGCTATTTGAATTGGATTTATATTTACTATTAAATAAATATAGGTCCAATAATTCTGAAATATTTTTGTGGAGCTTTGGTTTAATTCCTTTAGCTTCTAAAAATATTTCCAGAAGCAACAAAATTGATTTGGCTTCAAAACCAAATTCAAAACAAACCTGCAAATTAGAAAAAAAGAACAGAATTAGAAAAGCAGAGAGAGAGCTTACCTGGCGCCAGCAACCGGCCCAGCTCCTGTGCAGCCCACCAAGGCCCACCTGGCTGGCCCAGCTGGCTAGCCCAGCCCACTGGCCTTCCCCCTGTCGTCTTCCTCGCGACAGAAGGACGCCGGGCGTGTGCCCCGTGCGCGCGGCCACGCGCTCCGGCCAGCTCCTGCTTGCCGCACCCCCCTCGACGCCTGGACGCCTCTGGGAGATGCCACGCACCCCCCTGACCCCTCGCTCACTCTCTTCCATCCTCATCCCCACCTCTGTCGCCTCTCTCTTCGAACCCGAGAGCCACTCGTCGCCGCCGTTCGCTGCCACCGCGTCCACAGCCACCCCCTCGCTCCCTCTCTGCATCCCTGGGCTCCGCCCTGACCCCGTGGAGCTACACACCCGAAGCACGCGACCAGAGGAGGCCCCAGTCGACCTGAGCGTCGTCGTCTTCATCTCCGGTGCCCGGAGATCACCGTCGTCAATTCGCCGTTGCAGAAGCTTCCCCGAGCCCGCTGAGCTACTCATAGACCTCCCTGTGAGCTCCGCCACCGTTTCCCCCTCTTCCCCGCTTCATTTGGTCGCCGTAGCCGTCGCCCCCTTGATGACCGAACTGCGGCGCCGCCGAGCTCGCCGGCGACGAGGCACCGGTGACCAAATGGTTCCGTGCATACCCCCATTGGCCTTGCGAGTTCTTGTAGAGCCCATAGGTACTAACTGCTAGCTCCTCCGCGCGCTGCGTCGTCGGTTTCGTCGACGTCCGAGCTCCGGTCGCCGCTGACCTCGACGCCGTCGTCGTTTCCGGCCGCCCCAGCAGGTGCCGCTTGCACCGTTGGATGCGCGCGTTCTCCAGCAACGCGTAGATGCCCTCCGCCGCAGGTTTGGTCGCCTGTGGGTGATTCCCGAAGCCCTCCGCCGTCTCGGGCTTCGCCGGCGTCGAGCCGTGGACCTAGTCCGGTGGGTTTGAACCCGTTGACCAGGGATTTGACCCCCCTGGTTGACTGACGTGTGGGCCAGGCCCCTTTTTAATTAGTGTTAGATTTAGTTAGTCCTCTTTAACTTAGTTACGTTAAATAGACACTGACATGCGGGCCCAGGCTCTAATTAACTTTAGTTAGTTAATTAGTCACTGACCAGTGGGTCCCACTGGTCAGGTTTGACCCGGACGCACCCTGTTGACTTGCTGACGTCACACCGACGTCAAGCTAACGCAGTAATCCTTTTTCTGGAATTTAAATAAATCTTAAATGATTTATTTATTTCTGAAAATACCCAAAACTTCTAAAAATCATAGAAATTCAACCGTAACTCCAAATGAAATAAATTATATATGTAAAATTATCAGAAAAATTCAAGGAATCCATCTGTACCATTTTCATGCATGTTTGAACAATGTTTGTCCTCTGTTTTGGACAAAACAAATAAAGGGCATTTAAATAATCATATATGGGGTTGGAATTTGAATCTTGTACTCAAACCAACTTCATTTAAATCATAGCTAGTTGCATTAGCTCAAACCACAGCATATTGACATGTCATGATCATGCATCATATTGTGCATTGCATTGATTGTGTTTCTTTCTCCTGTTGCCGGTATTTGTCCCCTCTCGATAGATGTTGTACCGACGATGTGATCGTTGACACGGATGAAGACCCAATGATATCTTCAGAAGTGCCAGGCAAGCAAAACCCCCTTGTTCATTCCGATACAATCCCCCTCTCTCGCACCTGCTCTCTTTTACTGCATTAGGACAACAACGATTCATCTGTTACTTGTTGCGGTAGTTGAACCCCTTATCCTCTGCATGACCTGTCATTGCCACAGTAAATAGATGAAACCCACTAGCATGAGTAGGAGTTGTTTGAGCCCTGATGTGCCTAATCATTCATGCTTGTTTGTCATGCCTGCTACTGCTTAGAGTTGAGTCAGGTCCGACTCATCGGGGATGAATCGGAGGTGTGAATACATGTCCTACTGTTGAGAGCTAAGTGTGTGAACACGATTTGGTAAAGGTAGCGGTGAGAGGCCATGTAGGAGTACATGGTGGGTTGTCTCATTGCAGCCGTCCTCAGGAATTGAGTTCTGTGTCTGTGATCCATGAACAGTTACTACCACGCATTGGGCCCGAAACCAATGGCCCCTCTCGGCTTCTTAATCACCCTAGTACTCTGCCCAGGAGTTGCAACTAGTTTCTGGTGTTTGTAGGATATGTGTTGGCGGCCGTGCGTAGCGCTGACCCTAGGGGTGGGCTATGTTGTGGTAGATACACTGTGGCACGGTGTACCGGGCGCCCTTTGGTGTCTCGGGAACCCTGCACACATCGTTTGGGGCTGTGAGCGAAACTCCGGCCGGATCTCCTCGCGGATGGAACCCGAATAGGCGATAAACCTGGACTAGAGACTTAAGTGTTTAGGTAGGCCGTGGCCGACACCCTCGCCCGGCTTCCGCTTGAAGGTTGCCGAGGTACATGACGTGTACAGGGCTATAAGTGGTGAGAGCGTGTGTGAAGAAGTACACCCCTGCAGGGTTATCAATATCTATTCGAATAGCCGAATTCCTCGGATATGGAAACTTGGACCCCTTGCATAGTTCATAGACAAGTGAAAGTGGATACCCCTAAAACTCGCAAGATAAGCGTGAGTGCTATGGATGGCCTTCTCGTAGGGAGACGGGAGCGGATCCATAGTGGTGTATTCAATGGTGAATGTGTGGACTCATGTGCGCCACCTCAAAAGAGTTGCTTGTAATCGTAGTTCAGGTTAGCCACTGAGTCAAAGCTGGCTTGCTGCAGTTAAACTCCACCACCCCCCTTGTTGATACCGATGCATATGTAGTTTAGTTCTGATGTAAGTCTTGCTGAGTACCTTTGTACTCACGTTTGCTTAATTTATGTTTTGCAGAGAGACTTCAGTCTCGCTAGTAGTTCCACGTGGACTTCGACGTTTAGCTTGATACCTCAGCTACGATCTTGTGCCCTCGGCAGGATTTGGTAGATAGTCAGGCTTCTTAGCCTTTTTTCATTTATAGATGTCTGTACTCAGACATGTTAAGCTTCCGCATGTGCTTTGCATTGTATGCCATGATTGTTGGGTCATGAGACCCATGTTTGTAATATCTCGCTCCTCGGAGCCTAATGAATTAATACTTGAGTTGTAGAGTTATGTTGTGATGCCATGTTGTATTCACACATATCGGGCATATTGTGTGTATGATTGAAATGCTTGGTATGTGTGGGATCTGACTATCTAGTTGTTTATCCTTGGCAGCCTATCCTATGGGGAAATGTAGTCTAGTGCTTCTGAGCGATAGTAGTCCGCTACAGCCCGGATCACCGAAGTCCTGCTAGCCCAGCACTACTGCTCAGGACACTTGACTGGCCGGCATGTGTCTCACTTCGTTCCTATGTCTGTCCCTTCGGGGAAATGTCACGTGGTGACATCCGGAGTCCTGCCTAGCCTGCTACAGCCCGGGTTACCGTAGTCCTGTTAGCCCAGTGCTACAGCCCGGATTCACACGCTGTTGACCGACATGCTTGAGGTTGATTCATGTATGCCTGTCCCCATGGGTTAGTGCCGCTTTCGGTTCATGACTAGCCATGTCGGCCCGGGTTCTTTGTCATATGGATGCTAGCGACACTATCATATACGTGAGCCAAAAGGCGTAAATGGTCCCGGGCCAGGTAAGGTGGCACCCGTGGAAATACCGTGCGTGAGGCCACAAAGTGATATGATGTGTTACATGCTAGATCGGTGTGACCTAGGATCGGGGTCCCAACACTTGGATGACAACACTTTCTCAAAACAATCATAATATGATATAACAAGATGGTATCTCGCTAGCCCTTTCTAAGACCGCAAAACATAAATATAGAGCACCTCTGAAGATCAAGAGCTGATTGGAAATTGTAATTCATGGTAAATGAGATCCAGTCACAGTCATACTCAATGTAAACTAATAGTAATGCATACAAATGACAGCGGTGCTCTCGAACTGGTGCTTTTTAATAAGAGGATGATCACTCAACATAAAAGTAAATAGATAGGCCCTTCACGGAGGGAAGCATGGATTTATAGAGGTGCCAGAGCTCGGTTTTTGAAATAGCGATAAATAATATTTTGAGTGGTATACTTTCATTGTCAACATAACAACCGAGAGATCTCGATATCTTCCATGCTACACACATTATAGGCGGTTCCCAAAAAGAATGGTAAAGTTTGTACTCCCCCTACCACGACAAACATCAATCCATGGCTTGTCCAAAACAACAGGTGCCTCCAACTAACAATAGTCCTGGGGGAGTTTTGTTTGCAATTATTTTGATTTGATTTGAGCATGGGACTGGGCATCCCGCTCACCAGCCATTTTCTCGTGAATGAGGAGCGGAGTCCACTCCTCTTGAGAATAACCCGCCTAGCATGGAAGATCCAGATAGCCCTAGTTGATATATGAGCTATTCGAGTATACAAAATAGAATTTCATTTGAAGGTTTAGTGTTTGGCACATACAAATTTACATGGAATGGCGGGTAGATACCGCATATAGGAAGGTATGGTGGACTCATATGGAATAACATTGGGGTTTATGGAATTGGATGCACAAGCACTATTCCCGCTTAGTACAAGTGAATGCTAGAAAAAGACTGGGAAGCGACCAACTAGAGAGCGACAACAGTCATGAACATGCATTAAAATTAATCAACACTGAATGCAAGCATGAGTAGGATATAATTCATCATGAACATAAATATCGTGGATGCTATGTTGATTTTGTTTCAACTAGATGCGTGAACATGTGCCAAGTCAAGCCACTCGAATCATTCAAAGGAGGATACCACCCTATCATACCACATCACAACCATTTTAATAGCATGTTGGCACGCGAGCTAAACCATTATAAACTCCTAGCTACTTAAGCATGGCATGAGCAACTATAATCTCTAATTGTCATTGCAAACATGTTTCATTCATAATGGGCTGAATCAGCAACGATGAACTAATCATATTTACAAAAACAAGATAGGTCGAGTTCATACCAGCTTTTCTCATCTCAATCAGTTCATCATATATCGTCATTATTGCCTTTCACTTGCATGGCCGAACGGTGTGGATAATAATAATAGTGCACGTGCATTGGACTAAGCTGGAATCTACAAGCATTCAATATACAGGAGAAGACAAGGTAACATGGGCTCTTGGTTAAATAAAAAATAATGCATATAAGAGCCACTCAACATTTTCATCATGGTCTTCTCCTCTCGACCCCGAAGGAACAAGAAAAGAAATACAACTATTTACACGGGAAAGCTCCCAACAAGCAAAAGAAGAACGAAAAATCTTTTTGGGTTTTCTTTTAATTATTACTACTACAGGCATGGAAAGTAAACTAGCTAAAAGCTACAACTAATTTTTTAGTTTTTTCTTAAGGTTTTTCAAACACACAAGAAGAATGCTTAAAACAGAAAATAAACTAGCATGGATGATACAATGAAAAAGTACGAGAACCCACAACTGGCATTAGTGTGTGAACATGAATGTAATGTCGGTGAGAAATACGTACTCCCCCAAGCTTAGGCTTTTGGCATAAGTTGGTCTATGCCCATGGATCAAAGTGACCCTCTTCGGTGTGCGGAGGAGTGTCATCTGGGTGCCACTGGTTGGCGATCTCCTCTGGATTCCACTGATAAACAGACTGTCGATAAGGGTCAAGTGGTGGTTCCAGCGCAGGCTCTGGAGCTGGTGTGAGGCTCCAATATGCATAAACGGCCTCCGACAAGATGAGGTACGTGCCTGAAAATATGTCAAACAAAGAGGGAGCAGGCAAGGTAATAATCTCAAAGTAATTTTTATTAAATATCAATCTATATTTAAGCATCTTCTTCTTATCCTTAATCATAAAATCATGCGCTACCATACTCTTATAATCTAGAAAAACAGACTGTCGATAAGGGTCAAGTGGTGGTTCCAGCTCACGCTCTGGAGCTGGTGTCAGGCTCCAATATGCATAAACGGCCTCCGACAAGATGAGGTACGTGCCTGAAAATATGTCAAACAAAGAGGGAGCAGGCAAGGTAATAATCTCAAAGTAATTTTTATTAAATATCAATCTATATTTAAGCATCTTCTTCTTATCCTTAATCATAAAATCATGCGCTACCATACTCTTATAATCTAGAAAAATAGGAGGCAGTGACTTTTCTTCTTTCTCATAATGCCTAATAGGTATGTTAAAGTGTGAAGCAAGGCGCGAAGCAAAGATGCCTCGAAAGATGGGACCCTTCGTACGGTTCAGATTTAACTGTTTATCAACAATAGCGCCTAAGCTGAAATTAGCATCACGAAACAAGGCATGGCGCAAAATAACAATATCAGGGGCACTAAGGTTTCCACTGTTCCCATGACCAATCAAGCATCTACTAGCAAATATTGCAAAGTAACATAGAACATGAAAATGTATGCTAGTAATTCTTGCATCGAAAACTTTCCTCGTTTTCCCTACATCAATCATATCAATAAACCCTTCCACATCATTACGATGTGGTTCCTCCATGCTGCCCGCAAAGGGTAACTTGCAAACCGCACAAAAATCATAAAGTGACATGTCCTTAACCTCATCATATAAGTGAAATTCCACCAAAGGTGGCGATTTCTTAGCATGAAAGTAAAAAATTTGGATGAAAATATTAGTTGGGAGGAGATACTGTTCATGCTGGTCGCGGAGGATGTTGACGAGGCCTGCATTCTCAGCCAAATAATAAAAATCTTCATAAATCCCAGCTTCTCTCAAGAACTCATCACAAGGCCATTCACACGACCGAACTTCTGCAGTGCGAGGGAGATTATATTTGGGCTTCTTATTTTCTTCACTTTACTTATCCTTCGAGCTTCGGCTCGAAGAGCCTCTCAACAATATTTTCATCATTTTCTTTTTGTGAAAAATTTATGAAATTTTTAGTAACTCAAAATAAAAGTGAGCCAAACTCAACAAAATTGATAGCAGCTACTCCTACAAATGCCTAGAGGCCATATCATGCAATAAAACTACTTGGGACCATATAAATTTGACATGCAAGGTCAAGAACAGTGTCACCTAAGAAGCAAAAAAATTGCAATAAATAAAGCACTAGAACAAAACTAATTGGATCATTGGAGGAGTCAGATACCGAAGAACAATCCCCCAAATCAGATTTGCGAATGAAGCTTTGAGCAAGGAGATCGAAAATGGCAGCAAGATGAGCTAGAACTCGGGTTTGAGCTGGTGGATGATTTTTTCTGGAGGAAGACGAAGTGTGTGGGTTCAAGAATAAGTGGAGGGGGCCCACGCGGGATCCACGAGGCAGGGGCTGCGCCTAGGGGGGTAGGGTGCGTCCTGGACCCTCGTGGCCAGGTGGTGAGGCCCCCCGGTGTGTTCTCAGTGCCAATAATTCTTAAATATTCTAGAAAAAATCATATAAAATTTTCAGGACATTTGGAGAACTTTTATTTTTGGGGGTATTTTTTATTGCAAGGATAATTTAGAAAACAGACAGGAAATACTATTTTTGCTTTACTAAATCTAAATAACAGAAAGTAAAAGGAGGGTACATAAAGTTGTGCTTTCTAACTTCATCCATCTCATGCTCATCAAAAGGAATCCACTAACAAGGTTGATCAAGTCTTGTTAATAAACTCATTCCGAATCGCATGAAACCGGAGAAATTTCGAATAACACTAGGTTACCTCAACGGGGATATGCACGTCCCAAACAATAAGAATATCATATTTCTTCTGAGCAGTAGGGAGAGAAAATTCAAAATCTCCAATTGTAATCATTGAAGTTTTTCCAATAGAATTGATACTGTGGACTTGAGGTTGTTTCCTCAGAAAGTGTACCGTATGCTCATTACCATTAACATGAAAAGTGACATTTCCTTAATTGCAATCAATAACAGCCCTTGCAGTATTCAAAAAGGGTCTACCAAGGATACTCGACATACTATCGTCCTCGGGAATATCAAGAATAACAAAGTCTGTTAAAATAGTAACATTTGCAACCACAATAGGCACATCCTCACAAATACCGACAGGTATAGCAGTTGATTTATCGGCCATTTGCAAAGATATTTCAGTAGGTGTCAACTTATTCAATTCAAGTCTACGATATAAAGAGAGAGGCATAACACTAACACCGGCTCCAAGATCACATAAAGCAGTTTTAACATAGTTTCTTTTAATGGAGCATGGTATAGTTGGTACTCCTGGATCTCCAAATTTCTTTGGTATTCCACCCTTAAAAGTATAATTAGCAAGCATGGTGGGAATTTCAGCTTCGGGTATCTTCCTTTTATTTGTAACAATATCTTTCATATACTTAGCATAAGGATTCATTTTAAGCATATCAGTCAAACACATACACAAAAAGATAGGTCTAATCATTTCAGCAAAGCACTCAAAATCCTCATCATCCTTTTTCTTGGATGGTTTAGGAGGAAAAGGCATGGGTTTCTGAACCCATGGTTCTCTTTCTTTACCATGTGTCCTAGCAACAAAGTCTCTCTTATCATAACGTTGATTCTTTGATCGTGGGTTATCAAGATCAACACCAGGTTCAATCTCTACATCATTGTCATTGCTAGGTTGAGCATCAACATGAACATCATCATTACATTATCACTTGGTTCATGTTCATTACCAGATTGTGTTTCAGCATTAGAAATAGAAATATCATTGGGATTCTTAGGTGTGTCAACAACAGGTTCACTAGAAGCATGCAAAGTCCTATGATACATCTCCAACGTATCTATAATTTTTGTTTGTTCCATGCTATTATATTATCTGTTTAGGATGTTTAATGGTCTTTAATATACCTTTTTATATTATTTTTGGGACTAACCTACTAACCAAAGGCCCGGTGCAAATTGCTATTTTTTTTGCCTATTTCAGTGTTTCACAGAAAAGGAATATCAAATGGAATCCAAACGGAATGAAACCTTCGGGAGAGTTATTTTTGGAAGAAACGTGATTCAGGAGACTTGGAGTGGACGTCAAGAAAGAAGCAACGAGGCCACGAGGCAGGAGGGCACGCCCAGGGGGATAGGCACGCCCCCCACCCTCATGGGCCCCTCACAGCTCCACCGTCGTACTTCTTCCTCCTATATATACCCATATACCTTGAAAACATCTATGAGCATGATGACCCACAAGTATAGGGGATCTATCGTAGTCCTTTCGATAAGTAAGAGTGTCGAACCCAACGAGGAGCAGAAGGAAATGATAAGCAGTTTTCAGCAAGGTATTCTCTGCAAGTACTGAAATAAGTGGTAATAGATAGTTTTGTGATAAGATAATTTGTAACGAGCAACAAGTAACAAAAGTAAATAAAGTGCAGCAAGGTGGCCGAATCCTTTTTGTAGCAAAGGAAAAGCCTGGACAAAACTCTTATATAAGGAAAAGCGCTCCCGAGGACACATGGGAATATCGTCAAGCTAGTTTTCATCACGTTCATATGATTCGCGTTCGGTACTTTGATAATTTGACATTTGGGTGCACCGGTGCTTGGGTGATGTTCTTACTTGAACAAGCATCCCACTTATGATTAACCTCTATTGCAAGCATCCGCAACTACAAACAAAAGTATTAAGGTAAACCTAACCATAGCATGAAACATATGGATCCAAATCAGCCCCTCACGAAGCAACGCATAAACTAGGGTTTAAGCTTCCGTCACTCTAGCAACCCATCATCTACTTATTACTTCCCAACGCCTTCCTCTAGGCCCAAATAATGGTGAAGTGTTATGTAGTCGACGTTCACATAACACCGCTACGGGCTAGACAACATACATCTCATCAAAATATCGAACAAATACCAAATTCACATGACTACTAATAGCAAGACTTCTCCCTTGTCCTCAGGAACAAACATAACTACTCACAAAGCATATTCATATTCATAATCAGAGGGGTAATAATATGCATAAAGGATCTGAACATATGATCTTCCACCAATTAAACCAACTAGCATCAACTACAAGGAGTAATTAACACTACTAGCAACCTACTAGCACCAATCCCGGACTTGGAGACAAGAATTGGATACAAGAGATGAACTATGGTTTTGAGATGAGATGGTGCTGATGAAGATGTTGATGGAGATTGCCCTCTACCGATGAGAGGAGCGTTGGTCATGACGATGGCGATGATTTCCCCCTTCGGGAGGGAAGTTTTCCCGGCAGAACAGCTCTGCCGGAGCCCTAGATTGGTTCCGCCAAGGTTCCGCCTCGTGGCGGCGGAGTTTCGTCCCGAAAGGTTCCTTCTGGTTTTTTTTCTCGACGAAAGACTTCATATAGCAGAAGATGGTCATCGGAGATCCACAAGGGGGCCCACGAGGTAGGGGGCGCGCTCTTGGGGGGTGCCCCCCACCCTCATGGAAAGGGTGTGGGCCCCCTGGTCTTCATCTTTGGCGAGGATTTTTCATTATTTATTATAAGGTATTTCCTGGAGTTTTAGGACTTTTGGAGTTGTGCAGAATTGGTGTCTAATATTTGCTCCTTTTCCAGCCCAGAATTCCATCTACCAACATTCTCCCTTCTTATGTAAACCTTGTAAAATAAGAGAGAATAGCCATAAGTATTGTGACATAATGTGAAATAACAGCCCATAATGCAATAAATATCGATATAAAAGCACGATGCAAAATGGACGTATCAACTCCCCCAAGCTTACACCTCGCTTGTCCTCAAGCGAAAGCCGATAACAATAAATATGTCCCCATGTTTAGAGGTAGAGGCGTCGATAAAAATAAAATACAGACATGAGGGCATCATGATTATTCTCATAACAGCAACATACATAGATATTGTCATATGATTACTTACGTTCAAGTGATGATCTATTCACAATGCAAAAGTATGAATCAGAAACCTTATTGAGAACCAACAAACTATAACCTCAGTCATTGAAGCAATTGCAATTTATCATAACATCAGAAAGAGTCTATGTCAGAGCTAAAAAGCAAGTCCACATACTCAACTATCATCTAGTCCTTCATAATTGCTAACACTCGCGCAATACCGGTGGTTACGGAGATTTAATCAGACACACAGAAAGATAGGGGCTTATAATTTCGCCCCACAACCTTTTACCTCAAGGGTAATGTCAACAATAATAACTCATGCCCCCCTACATCCAATTATATATATATATATATATATCAGGTTCTTTCCAACATGCTGGGCTTGCCAAAGGATAAGATGAAAAAGGGAGAGGTGAAGATCACCATGACACTTGCATAAGGTAGAAGATAATAATAAAAGATAGTCCCTTCGCACAGGGAAGCAGAGGTTGCCATGCACTTTTATGGTTGGATGAACAAAATCTTAATGCGAAAGAACGTCATTTTATATTGCCCCTTGTGATATGGACCTTTATTATGCAGTCCGTCGCTTTTATTACTTCCATATCACAAGATCGTATGAAGCTTATTTCTCCCACAGTAATCATACATATTTAGAGCAATTTTTATTGCTTTGCACCGATGACAACTTACTTGAAGGATCTTACTCAATCCATAGGTAGATATGGTGGACTCTCATGGCAAAACTGGTTTAAGGGTATTAGGAAGCACAAGTAGTATCTCTACTTGGTGCTGAGAATTTGGCTAGCATGAGGGAGAAAGGCAAGCTCAGCATGTTGGATGATCCATGACAACATACTTTATCTCAGATATAAGAAAACATAACCCATTACGTTGTCTTCCTTGTCCAACATCAACTCTTTAGCATGTCATATTTTGATGAGTGCTCCCAATCATAAAAGATGTCAATAATAGTATATTTATATGTGAAACCTCTCTTTCCTTATTACTTCCTATTAATTGCAGTGATGACCAAAAAGCTTTGTCTGCCAACTCCCAACAACTTTTAATCATCACACTCTTTCTATGTGAAGTCATTACTATCAATAAGATCAATATGAACTTTTGTTTCTTCTTATTCTTTTTCTCTTTTCTTTTATTCACCCACGATCATAGCAAGAAAATCAAGCCCTTGACTCAACACTAATCTTTATTATATAGCTCACGGACTCGATTACATAGAGAGATCATAAAGCAAAACTTAAAACTAGATCATGCCATAAACCTTATTCTACTAGATCAAAATACTACTAATAGGATCGAACTAAGGAAATTGGTAAAGATAGGAGTTGTGATTGTCATACGATACCGGGGCACCTCCCCCAAGCTTGGCAGTTGCCAAGGGGAGTGCCCATACCCATGTGATTATATCTCCTTGTTTGGTGAAGAAGGAGGTGATGGATAGTCGCACATCGACCGTAAGAGGTCCTCTAGCTTGCGAATAATGCCCTTGAGTGCTAAGATATGCTCCTTCAACAAAATATTTTCACTTGTGAGATACTTTTTTTGAATACGAGTTAACTCAATCGTATGGAAAGCTTCGATCTCAGTTGGGGTAAGAAGGTTGTGATCAAGTTGAAGGATGTCTTCTGTTGCTGGAGCTTGGTTCTTCGTGTCCTTCTTGATCCCTTCATCCTTGTTGATCTCCATGGGTTATTCCCTCTTCGGCTCTATCTTCACTACAAGAAATATGTCAACTTGTGACCACCACTATTGGTCACTGAATGGTCACAAATTTCCATTTGTGACCTTTTTGTGACCAAAAAGATAAGGTCAAAAGCTGGCCGTCATAAACTGACTATAGCGACCTTTCTTCTGGAATGGTCGAAGAAGTTTATGACCAAAATACGTCTACTGTGGCGTTTTGGTCACTAGCAACCTCCCCAGGCCACGTAGGCATCCAGCATGGCAATCTGACGTGGCACAAGAATCAGCCCGGTCCAATTCGGTGTTTTACATGGGCCTAGCCCAACAATTCGGCCTTTTTAATATATTTTTTCTTGTTAATTTTCGCTAGCTACATGGGCTTGGGCCATTAATTCAGCCTTTTTTTCTAAGATGCAGCCTCTTACAGTCTACTAGTTCTTTATTTTCGTCCTTTTTTTTGCCATTGGTCCCACTTGTCATGCCTATCACAAAATTGATCCCATGCATAAAAAAATTTAAAATCTGTCAAACAACCATTATAACTTGTCAGGTTTCCATTTGACGGGTATTCAAATGACATACACAATCATTATTTCAAACAATCCAAATAGCAAATGAAATTCGTCCAAAACAACATGGCATTAGTCTATTACAAATGTTACAGTATACTACAGCCCGGATAAGCCTACTACTGCCTACATTTACAACACATAATATGCTAGTCTTTGTTGATATGCTTCACAGCTTCGAACTTGCATTCGCACTTCACCTGTGCAAAAAACAATAATGAACATATAAGAATAAGAATGTGTACAGAACATCAAACAGTAGCCAATGAGGGATCCAATAACTTATAAGCAAGAATGGACAGCAAATGAGATGTACATAAATAGTATGACTAACACTAACCAGTATGCGTTCATGGAGTGCCTAAAATGTTCTCGCTAGCTAGGATTTTTTTAGTATACAATATACTGACATGTGCAACTCTCTAAATTGATCATAGAAATGAAAACTGTAGGTGCGCTGCAGGCCAGATCATCATATTTGAGCATTAATATTTATGTATTACTACACAACAACTACAACACTAGGAGTACATAGCAACTAGTAGCAGAACTAGAAGAAATAACCAAATTGAGTCTACACCAATATCATCAGGAACATGAGTACAACAAGCATCTTGCCTTACTGGGATACAGTGACACAGCAAAATTACTAGGATACAATAACACATACACATTGTTGATTTAACACGTTCAGAAACAATCTAGTGTGTATATTGTATTCTGCAAGGCTTGATTTAACACAATGAGGAACAATTGATTTAAAACATGTCCCAAGAATATACTACTCCTGCAAATATCAGAAGAGCATAAGCACACATTATATCTACTCCCAATACAATCACTTGCCAAACTCACAAGAGCATAAGCAAAAGACCAATGCATATTACCCAAGTTTCTTCAGTACTCGAGCATCACAACGAAAAAGAGCAGTGCATCACTAGTGACTAAGTACAAACTAGTCAGATCTAGATGATATCAAACCGAAATCAAATCAGCCACATCAAAGAAAGCAGAAAGTGATACAGCTAAAGAAAAAGATGGATGGAGGCAAGATAGAGAAGCAGCAGCCAACCTCATACTGCTCGGTCCATAGGCTGGTCCCGGTGGCCTGTTGGTAGCGGTCGATGATCCCCTTGATGCTGCAAGTAGCACATGAAGAGGAAGAACAAAACGAAGCTGCCTTATAGAGGTAATCAAGCAAGCAAACAGAAGCAACAGTGTACTACAGCATGTATCACTATAGAAGGGGCATAATTTTTGTACTTGTTAAAATTGAACATGGTTTGTACTTCTCACATAAATCTTTACTCTTGTAAATTCAAAGCTATGTTTGATCCCAGATGACATGAGCTGATGATTATAATGTATGACACCCTACTGAAGCAACAAACAACTCCTGACTTATTACTACAAAGAAAATAGTTCTTCCCAAGCCTCCATTTTAACAATGTATGAGTCCTGACATACGCAACCACATTTAGTACATAATGTGTGTGTTTTTGGCCTCGAGCATCTACCAAGTAAAATTACTACCCACAAGCAGCCTTCAAGTTCAGTCTTAGACAAGCCAAAGATTACAATATAAGTGCCAGACCCAATTGTAGCGAGCCATACCGCGTAATACGCCTTCTTGATCTCACCTGGCCAGCGTCCTTCTTCACGCCGAGCATGTCGTAGTAGTCCCTCACCACCATGGGCCTAGTCCCTGCACGCAGCCACAGACCTCAGGGCAAGCTCACCAAACCGGGAACAAATGAGAACCACAAGGATTAAGGTACACATGGCATTTTCCCAGTCTGCAGTCACTAAATAAATGAAAGGAGTATGACGGAAATACAATAAAATAGTCCAGTTAACTTGTCGATTAAGAGACTAATGAAACCGGTCACTCTAAGCATACTAGAGCTTCAAACCTCAAGCTAAACAGAGTAATACTAGTGCATACAAAACCTCAAGCTAAACAAAATGTGCAGTACCTAGGAAGTAATCATCATATTTTTCACAAAAACAACATGCAATGCAGACATATATACTCATACAAGAAGATCACTGCCTGCAGTTTTATTTAGATGACATACACTGCAAAAATCTTAAGAGAAAATAACTGCACCGAGCAATTTACTTCATGATTAAGCAAGCAAGTCGACATGGCATCAAATCGAACACAAGCATAAAAGATCTATCAATCTGCATCATCAGTAGAGCTACACTACAGCAGGGCATTTCAGCATTATTTAACCCTTCAAATATTTTGTCAGAGTACATGCCACGAGTCTACACTCTATAGTAAACACAGCTATAGCACAAATCTGGGGTACCAACCGTTCAAAAGAACAACAAACCGCATCTAAACAGCAGGGTTCCAGAAATCACAATAAAAAATTGTGCATCTCACAGCTGACTCGCACATATTTAATCTCAATAAAACTGGACTAACTACCCAATAATCAACCTCTTTAGCTCTAGTATTTTCAACCTGATCAATTTAGCTCCAATAACTAACAAGAGGTACAATCTTGACTCAATTTAGCTCCATATTTTCTCCAGTGGGACAGGCACAATTTGCAAAGTGTGCTCAAACAAGAGGTAGTTATTCATCTCATCAGCTACAATCTTGGCCACCTGATATACCAAGAACTAACGGTTGGTACTGCAACTCTCTCGGACGAGTACTAACTAGAAAGAGCACCATGGGGACGGGGAGGGTTGGATGGAAATCTCACCAGGATGAGGTCGAAGATCAACCAGGAGGTGCCGAAGAGGAACACGGACAGGGACAGCAGGAACGGCATGAACTCTAGCCCTCTTCGACTAACCTCTGCACAAGCACAACCACACGCATGGCTCATGACTCAGTAGTCAGCGCGTACACCAAACTGTTGACTATGGATTTCAGACATGTGTGCGTGCGTACCATGAAGACGGCGATCCATGAAGCTGATCGAGACGTCAATGCAGGGCACGGCGATGGCGCCAAGCCGTGATGCCGCCGCCGAGGACGAGGAGGGAGAGGACCAGGACCCCCGCTCGCAGTCAGTGGTGGCGACCATGTCCACGACGGCCTCCGTCTCGGGCCGCGGGATGAGCACGCCATCACGGACAATGACCACCAGGTCCTTCCAGTGCTTGTTCCCGAGCGACGTGCTGGACGGGTTAGGGGCGGAGGCATCGGTGAGGACCCAGCGGAGATGGTGGTGGAGGTGCGGCGCCGAGGGTGGAACGAGAGCGGTGACCCTGCGGCGGAGGGCGCCGACTGAGGCCTCCGGGGCAGGTGGAGGAAGAGCGGCGGACGTCCTCCGGGAGGCGACAAGGAGCGGGCGCGGGCGGCGGGGTTGGATCTGAATTGGGAGGGATGGGATCGGCGGGGTGGCGGCGGCGATGTGGGAGACGAGGGGAGGTATGGGGGAGAGGGAGCGCTAGGGTTCGTGGGGTGAGAGGGTGAGGGAGTTTTCTCTTTTCTTTTTTTGAGACAAAGATGGGCAGGGGTGAGGGAGAAAGGGCTGCCGTCGGATCCGAGAGCATCCGACGGCGTTTGAGCACGATCCGCGTGACATGTCCATGGACCAGTCAGAACCCAGTAGACGTTATGACCTTCTAAATTGGTCATAATCGACTAAAAATAAGGTGTTGAGCCATATTTTTTCAAAAAAGGTGTTGAATCATATAAACAATTTTATGATATGAGAAATTCAAAAAGAAACATTTTCATTGTGTCACCAAATATGACATAGTTTTTATGAAAACTAACAAACTTGGAATTGGAATAAGACAAATATCTTTTAAAAATTGTTATGAGAAATGAGTTTTTAGGGGGGGAATCATTTTCTATTTTTGGAGTGCAAAAAATGTTTACAGCACCACTCCATTTTCCAAAACTATAAGACAACATTTTATGTATAGTTGACCAAATCTTTAGATGTAAAATGCTTTCGATCCACCTCTCATCAAAAAGACAAATTGTGTTTCAAAAAAGCATGTACCTCGACATTCTTTTGTTTTTCTTATACTTTTTCACATGAAAAATTCAAAGAAATGATCTTATATTGAGCACAATGGTGCATCTTGGAATGGCAAACAATGTTACCTAAGAATGTTTTCATTTTCTTCGCACGGAAAATTTATTTTTCATTTTTCGAGTGCCCGAAAAGAGGCTTTTTTGTGAAGGACCTGCCAAATATTTGTTGCAAAATTGGACCAAATCATTTTCTAAAATACTAGGCCATATTTAATGCACAATTGACCAAATGGTTGGGTGTAAAAAGTTTTGATCCACCTCTCATGAAAAAGACAAATGTTTGCCGATTCAGGTGGAAGCAGGTCAAATTTGAACTGTAGCTGCCTTGTAGTTTGCTCTTTATTTTTTTCAAAAATAAGTTCTAGGTATATAAGTATCTATATAATCAGAGAAACATCAAAAGGTTTCCAAGATTCAACCACTAGCTAGGAACGGTCATTCCCGCCGGGTTGACCGCATTTTGAAACGGGCATAAAAATTCAAAAAAAAATCAAAAAATTCTGAAACCTTCACATTGTGTCATTATATGTGACCAAGTTCCCAGGAAAAATAATAAATTGTAATATAGCAATTATTTTTAAAAAGTGTTCTCTGAAACGAGGTATCACGTGTGGAGATCAATGGCTTTCAAGCCAAATGATCAACCTTATGGCCACATTCATGGCATAGTTTGTTCAAATGATCTCATATGGTGCACAATGGTGCATCTTGGAATTCCAAAAAAATGTTGCCTAGGGAATTCTCATTTTCTTTGGACGAAAAAACCATTTTCCATTTTTTGAGTGCCCAAAAGGAGGTTTTTTTGTGAAGAACCTACCATATATTTGTTGCAAAATTGGACCAAATCAATTTTCTAAAATACTAGGACATATTTAGTGCACAATTGACCAAATGGGTGGGTGTAAAAAGTTTTGATCCACCTCTCATGAAAAAGACAAATTCCCGCTGATTCAACTGGAAGCGGGTCAAATTTGAACTGTACAGGGTCAAATTGACGAAATGGGTGGGTGTAAAAAGTTTTGCTCTTTATTTTTTCCAAAAATCATTTCTAGGTACATAAGTATCTATTTAATCAGAGAAACATCAAAAAATTCTAAGATTCAACCACTAGCTAGGAACGGTTAAGCCCGCCGTTTTGACCGCATTTTGAAATGGGCATAAAAAATTAAAAAAAAATTAAAAAATTGGAAAAAACCTTCGCATTGTGTCATTATATGTGACCATGTTTCCAGGAAAAATAATAAACTTGTAATACGACAATTATTTTAAAAAAGTGTTCTCAGAAATGAGCCATCATGCGTGAAGACTAAAGGCTTTCAAACCAAATGATCAATCTTATGGCCACATTCTTGGCATAGTTTGTTTAAATGATCTCATATTGTGCAAAAGGGTGCATTTTGGAATGGCAAACAATATTGCCTAAGGAAGTTTACATTTTCTTTGGACAAAAAAACCATTTTTCCATTTTTCGAGTGCCCGAAATGAGGTTTTTTTGTGAAGGAACTACCAAATAAATTTTTGTAAAAATGGACCAAATCGATTTTATAAAATACTAGGACATGTTTAACGCACAATTGACAGAATGGTTGGGTGTAAAAAGCCTTGATTCACCTCTGGTGAAAAAGACAAATTTCCGCCGATTCAGCTGGAAGCGGGACAAATTTGAACTGTAGCTGCCTCATAGTTTGCTCTTTATTTTTTCCGAAAATCATTTCTAGGTACATAAGTATCTATTTAATCATAGAAAAAACCAAAAAAATTCCAAGATTCGACCACTAGCTAGGAACGGTCAAGCCCGCCGTTTTGACCGCATTTTGAAATGGGCATAAAAAATTCAAAAAAACGAAAAAATTGGAAAACCTTCGCATTGCGTCATTATATGTGACCAACTTACTAGGAAAAATAATAAACTTGTAATACGACAATTATTTTAAAAAAGTGTTCTCGGAAACAAGCTATCTAGTGTGAAGATTCATGGCTTTCAAGCCAAATGATCAATCTTATGACCACATTCATGGAATAGTTTGTTTAAATGATCTCATATTGTGCACAATGGTGCATCTTGGAATTCAAAAAAATGTTGCCTAAGGGAGTTTTCATTTTCTTTGCATGGAAAATACATTTTCCATTTTCCGAGTGCCCGAAATGAGTTTTTTTGTGAAGGACCTACCATATATTTGTTGCAAAATTGGACCAGATCGATTTTCTAAAATACTAGGACATATTTAATGCACATTTTACAAAATGGTTGGGTGTAAAAAGTTTTGATCCTCCTCTCGTGAAAAAGACAAATTTCCATCGATTCAGTAGGAAGCGGGTCAAATTTGAACTGCAGCTGCCTCATAGTTTGCTATTTATTTTTTCCAAAAATCATTTCTAGTTACATAAGTACCTATTTAATTAGATAAACACCAAAAAAAATCCCAAGATTCAACCACTAGCTAGGAACGGTCATTCTCGCCGTTTTGACCGCATTTTGAAACGGGCATAAAAAATTCAAAAAAAATCAAAAATTGGGAAACCTTCGCATTTTGTCATTATTTGTGGCCAAGTTCCTAGGGAAAATAACAAACTTGTAATATGGCAATTATTTTAAAAAAGTGTTCTTAGAAACGAGCTATCACGTGTGGAGATCAATGGCTTTCAAGCAAAATGATCAATCTTATGGCCACATTCATGGCATAGTTTGTTCAAATGATCTCATATTGTGCACAAGGGTGCATATTGGAATGGCAAACAATGTTGCCTAAGGAAGGTTTCATTTTCGTTGGACGAAAAAACCATTTTGCATTTTTCGAGTGCCCGAAAGGAGGTTTTTTTGTGAAGGAACTACCAAATAATTGTTGCAAAATTGGACCAAATATTTTTTATAAAATACTAGGCCATATTTAATGCACAATTGACAAAATGGTTGGGTGTAAAAAATTTTGATCAACCTCTCGTGAAAAAGAAAAATTTCCGCCGATTCAGTTGGAAGTGGGTCAAATTTGAACTGCAGCTGCCTCATAGTTTGCTATTTATTTTTTTCCAAAAATCATTTCTAGTTACATAAGGACCTATTTAATCATAAATACATGGTTTGGTGGCGATACGTCGAGGTTTGCGCGGTGGCCGAGGGCCCCAACTCTAGAGCGCGTAAACTCGCATGCCCGTCGCATGGTAACCGCGTGACCGTAATGTTGCCATGTGTTCTGGGTGGCCTACGCATGTCTAGTGGGTTGGGCACTCCCCAGGTTGGTGCTAGGAAGAAAATTACAACATAAGATTCTCACGAGGAGACCGATCGATGCTCAAACATGAATTAGCAGCCAAGTGTTTGATTAGCGGTACGGGAAATGCACATGGCCAATGGGCGTGAGTTTTGGCTGAGGATGATCATCTACTAAGGAGACTGTCTTCACAAATTTTTAGCTGAAAAGGAGGATCCTAGGTGGTACTTTCTTTGCAAAGTACCACGCTGGACAAAATATGAATGTTGAAGCTGGGCTCAAAATAATGAATGGAGTGGGCTTAAATTTTGTGGAGGATGGTTATTTGGGCATAGGACACCATTTGGACATGCCAAAGTAGTACTTCCTTCACAATGCTCTTCTATGGACAAAAACTTGGGAAACCTAGTGAGAGAGATTGGACGAATGAAATGAGCTCAAAATTGGTGTAGGTAAGTTACTTAGGTATGGTCATGCGCTGGTAAATTTTCAGATCATTTGGGTAAGCCTAGCTAGTACTTACTTCACAAAGCTTCTCTCGAGGTAGAAACTTTGGAAATTTCCTGAGAAATCTTTACTAGGAAAATTGAGCTGAATATTATCATGTGGCAATGATTTGGGTATGGAAGAGTGCCCGAAAAGTTTGAGGGTAATAGGAGTGGTCTATATAACACTTGCTTTGCAACGTGCCAATTTGGACATAAAATATAAATTGAACCTGGGCTCACATAGATGATTTGACTAAGCTGCAATTTGGAGGAGGGTGATAATTTGGGCATATGAAGGAACTGTATAAATTTCATGTCATTTAGAGATATAAAAAAGGTACTTCCTTCACAATGCTTCTAGGTGGACAAAAACTTTGGAAATTTGCTGAGGAAGATTTGCTAGGCAAATGGAGCTGAATTTTGTCATGCGGTAATGATTTGGATAGGAAAGAGTGCCCAAAAATTCCGAGGGAAATCAAGAATATATAAATAGCACTTCCTTCATAAAGTGTTGTTGTGAACAGAATAGGATATTGTTGAATTAGTTTTGAACTAGGCAAGGAAGGATTTTTACATATTTGGTGAAGATATGCCCCAAAGAATTTATGAGATTTTTTTGGGAATTTTGGGAATGATAGAAATATAGGTTGCTTCACAACCTAGGGCAAAAACTGCCACATGGACATGACACATAGGCAAAACTGATGAGATGGCGCCTAGTCATCACAACCCACCACAATCTACAAGGCTATGACCATCTATATTGGTCATTAACAACTAGAAATAAGGCAGTGGACTAGCACTGTTTGCTTTGTGACCATTTCGTGTAAGGAAATTACAACCTTTCTGACCAAAATGGTCGCAATGGTTTAGGGTTTGGAGCCCCCTGAACAGCTTTTGACCAATTGGTCTAAAATGGTCATAAATTTATGACCTATTCTTCGAGGGTCACTGACAGAAGGTCATAAGTTGACATATTTCTTGTAGTGCTTCATTAGCCAGGCATCTTTGTCACCGTTGTTGGATGAGGGGGACAACATGATGCCTGGCCTTGACAACCCTGACAGAGAACAACCCAAAACAAGAACAGAGGATATTTGCATGATACAGGAGTCAAAACCTTCGGGAGAATATATAGTGAATTTTTACCGACCAAAATACGTATCGTGCAAGAAAACGGAGTCCGGAAGGCACACGAGGCGCTCACGGGGTAGGGGGCGCGCCCTCCACCCTCGTGGGGCCCTCATGTCCTTCCTGGATTGCTACTTAATTTTCTATTTTTCTAAATATTCCAAAACGGAGAAATATTGCCTTAAAAACTATTTTGGAATCGGTTTACTTACCGTACCACATACCTATTCCTTTTCGGGGTCTGAAACATTCTGGAAAGTGTCCCTTATGTATTCCTCCGGGGTTATGGTTTCAATAATATTGGTTTCAACATTTATGGGATTACCTGAGATATAATGTTTAATTCTCTGATCGTTTACCACCATCGGATTTGTGCCTTCGAAGTTGTTGATTTTTGTGGCACCGGAATGATAGACCTCCTCAATAATGTAGGGGCCTTCCCATTTAGAGAGAAGTTTTCCTACAAAAAATCTTGAACGAGAGGTGTATAGCAATACATAATCACCTACATTAAACTCACGCTTTTGTATCCTTTTGTCATGCCATCTTTTAACCTTTTCTTTAAACATCTTGGCATTTTAATAAGCTTGGGTTCTCCATTCATCAAGTGAGCTAATATCAAATAACCTCTTTTCACCGGCAAGTTTGAAATCATAGTTGAGCTCTTTAATAGCCCAATATGCCTTATGTTCTAGTTCGAGAGGTAAGTGACATGCTTTTCCATATACCATTTTATATGGAGACATACCCATAGGACTTTTATATGTAGTTCTATAGGCCCATAATGCATCATCAAGTTTCTTGGACCAATTCTTTCTAGACCTATTGACAGTCTTTTGCAAAATTAATTTGAGTTCTCTATTACTCAATTCTACTTGACCACTAGACTGTGGGTGATACAGAGATGCAATTCTATGATTGACGTCATATTTATCAAGCATTTTACGGAAAGCACCATGAATAAAATGTGAACCACCATCAGTCATTAAATATCTAGGGACTCCAAACCTCAGAAAAATAACTTCTTTAAGCGTTTTAATAGAAGTGTTATGATCAGCACTACTAGTTGGAATAGCTTCTACCCACTTAGTAACGTAATCAACAACAACTAAAATATGTGTATATCCATTAGAGGCAGGAAAAGGTCCTATATAATCAAAGCCCCAAACATCAAACGGTTCAATAACAAGTGAATAATTCATAGGCATTTCTTGACGTCTACCAATACTACCAATTCTTTGACATTCATCACAAGATAGGACAAACTTATGGGCATCCTTGAAGAGAGTAGGCCAATAAAAACCGGATTGCAATACCTTATGTGCAGTTCTATCTCCCGTGTGGTGTCCTCCATAAGTTTCGGAGTGGCACTTGCGTAGGATTTGTTCCTGTTCATGCTCAGGTACACAACATCTAATAACACCATCTACTCCTTATTTATAAAGATGTGGGTCATCCCAAAAGTAATGTCTCAAATCATAGAAGAACTTTTTCTTTGTTGGTATCTAAAGCTAGGTGGTATGAATTAAGCAACAATGTAATTATCATAATCAGCATACCAAGGGGTACTACGAGAAGTACTTATGACATTTAATTGTTCATCAGGAAAGCTATCATCAATAGGTAGTGGGTCATCAAGAACATTCTCTAACCTAGATAGGTTGTCTGCAACGGGGTTCTCAGCTCCTTTTCTATCAACAGTATGCAAATCAAATTCTTGTAGCAAGAGAACCCATCTAATAAGTCTAGGTTTAGCATCTTTCTTCTCCATAAGGTATTTAATAGTAGCATGATCAGTGTGGATAGTTACTTTAGAATCAACAATATAAGGTCTGAACTTATCACAAGAAAATACAACTGCTAAAATTTATTTTTCAGTAGTAGCATAATTTCTTTGAGCATTGTCTAGAGTCTTACTAGCATAATGGATAACATTTAATTTCTTATCAACTCTTTGCCCTAGAACAGCACCTACAGCATAATTGCTAGCATCACACATAATTTCAAAGGGTAAATTCCAATCAGGTGGCTGAACAATAGGTGTAGAGACTAATGCTTTCTTAAGTATTTCAAATGCTTCTACACAATCATCATCAAAGACACATGGTATATCCTTTTGTAATAAATTAGTCAGAGGCCGAGAAATTTTTTAGAAGTCATTAATGAACCTCCTATAGAATCCGGCGTGACCAAGGAAACTTCTTATACCTTTGATGTCCTTGGGACATGGCATCTTTTCAATAGCATCAACCTTGGCTTTATCAACCTCAATACCTCTTTCAGAAACTTTATGCCCCAAGACAATACCTTCATTGACCATAAAGTGGCACTTTTCCCAATTCAATACAAGATTATTTTCTTCTCATCTCTGCAAAACTTGATCAAGATTGCTCAAGCAATCATCAAAAGAAGATCCATAGACGGAAAAGTCATCCATGAAAACCTCACAAATCTTTTCACAAAAGTCAGAGAGTATAGCCATCCTGCATCTTTGAAAGGTAGCAGGTGCATTACATAAACCAAAAGGCATACATCTATAAGCAAAAGTACCAAAAGGGCATGTAAAAGTAGTCTTTGATTGATCTTTAGCCGACACAGGTATTTGAGAGAAAACAAGAATAACCATCTAGAAAACAGTAATGTGTATGCTTGCATAATCTTTGTAGCATTTGATCGAGAAAAGGTAAGGGGTAATGATCTTTCTTAGTAGCCTTATTTAATTTGTGGAAATCAATTACTATCCTATAACCTGTAATAATTCTTTGTGGAATCAATTCATCTTTATCATTAGGAACAACAGTAATACCTCCCTTCTTAGGGACACAATTAATAGGACTTACCCACTGACTATAAGAAATGGGATAAATTATACCTACCTCCAGAAGCTTTAGTATTTCTTTTCTTACAACTTCTTTCATTTTAGGATTCAGACGTCGTTGAGGATCACGAACTGGTTTGGCATCTGCTTCCAGATTTATTTTATGTTGACATAGAGTGGGACTAATGCCCTTAATATCATCAATAGTATATCCAATAGCAGCATGGTGCTTCTTTAGAGTTTTCAATAATCTTTCTTCTTCATGCTCTGAAAGGTTAGCACTAATAATAACAGGATATATCTTCTTTTCATCAAGATAAGCATATTTAAGATTATCAGGCAACGGCTTAAGCTCAAACACGGGATCACCCTTAGGTGGAGGGGGATCCCCTAGGATTTCAACAGGAAAATTGTTTTTCGGAATAGGTTCCTATTTAAAGAATACTTCATCTATTTCCCTTCTTTCATTCATAAACATATCATTCTCATAGTCTAGCAAATATTGTTCTAAAGGATCGCTAGGAGGTACGGCAATAGAAGCAAGACCAATAATTTCATCCTTACTAGGCAATTCTTCTTCACGGTGTTGTTTACTAAATTTAGAGAAATTAAACTCATGAGTCATATCATCTAAGCCGACAGTAACAACATCCCTTGTGCAATCTATGGTAGCATTAATAGTATTTAAGAATGGTCTACCAAATATAATGGGACAAAAGCTATCTTGTGGGGAACCAAGAACAAGAAAATCAGCAGGATATTTAGTTTTCCCACACAAGACTTCAACATCTCTAACAATTTCCATTGGTGAAATAGTATCTCTATTAGCATGTTTAATAGTAACATCAATTTCTTCTAACTCAATAGGTGCAATGTCATGCATAATTTCTTTGTATAAGTCAATAGGTATTGCACTAGCACTAGCACCCATATTACATAAGCCATGGTAACAATGATCTCCTATTTTAACAGAAATAATAGGCATGCCTACCACATGTCTATTTTTATCTTTAGCACAAGGTTTAGCAATTCTAGCCGTTTCACCGCAGAACTGAATAACATGCCCATCAATATTATCAGACAAGAGATCTTTAACAATAGCGACATTAGGTTCAACTTTAACTTACTCGGGAGCTGTATATGTTTTAATATTGCTTTTACGAACCACAGTTGAAGCTTTAGCATGATCCTTTATCCTAACAGGGAATGGTGGTTTCTCAACATAACAAGTAGGAACAATAGGATCATTATAAGTGACAGTCTTTTCTTCAACTTTAATAGGTGCAGCTACTTTTACTTCTATGGGAGGATGATATTTAAACCACTTCTCCTTAGGGAGATCAAGATAAGTAGCAAAAGATTCACAGAAAGAAGCTACTATCTCAGAATCAAGTCCATATTTAGTGCTAAACTTACGGAAAGTATCGGTATCCATAACAGATTTAACACAATCAAACTTAGGTGTCATACCTGACTCCTTACCTTTGTCGAGATCCCAATCTTCAGAGTTGCGTTTAATTCTATACAATAAATCCCATCTAAATCCAATAGTCTTCATCATAAAAGAGCTAGCACAAGAAGTATCGAGCATGGTGGGATTATTTTCAGAAAGCCGAGCATAAATTTTTTGAAGAATTGTTTCTCTAGAAAGCCGAGCATAAATTTTTTGAAGAATTGTTTCTCTTGGGAGCTCATGATTGGGGCATGAATACAACATTGATTTATGCCTCCCCCAAGCTTGAGCGATGCTTTCTCCTTCGCGAGGACAAAAATTATATATATAATTGCGGTCACGATGAACAAGATGTATAGGGTAATACTTTTGATGAAATTCCAATTTCAATCTTCTATACTTCCATGATCTCGTATCATCACATAGCCTATACCTTGTCAATGCATCTCCCTTCAAAGATAAAGGGAAGACCTTCTTCTTAGCAACATCATCGGGTATACCTGCAAGCTTAAATAATCCACAAACTTCATCCACATATATTAGGGGTTCATCAGGATGCTTTGTTCCATCTCCTGTAAAAGGATTAGCTAGCAGTTTTTCTATCATACCCGAAGGACACTCATAAGGAAATTCATTTTCAATAAGTTCAGTAGGTTCAGGTGCAACTCTTTGCTCTACTGGTCAGGGTGAAGATACACCGAACAAGCCCCTTAGAGGATTACATTCCATAGTAACAAGTGACAGTAAATTTCAGCACACTATATAAATTTTTTCCTTACCAAATTCCACCTACCAAAGGCGCTTCACTCCCCGGCAATGGCGCCAGAAAAGAGTCTTGATGACCCACAAGTATAGGGGATCTATCGTAGTAGTTTTGATAAGTAAGAGTGTCAAACCCAACGAGGAGTAGAAGGAAATGATAAGCGGTTTTCAGCAAGGTATTCTCTGCAAGTACTGAAATAAGTGGTAACAGATAGTTTTGTGATAAGATAATTTGTAACGAGCAACAACTAACAAAAGTAAATAAAGTGCAGAAAGGTGGCCCAATCCTTTTTGTAGCAAAGGACAAGCCTAGACAAACTCTTATATAAGGAAAAGCGCTCCCGAGGACACATGGGAATATCGTCAAGCTAGTTTTCATCACATTCATATGATTCATGTTCGGTACTTTGATAATTTGACATGTGGGTGGACCGGTGCTTGGGTGTTGTTCTTACTTGAATAAGCATCCCACTTATGATTAACCTCTATTGCGAGCATCCGCAACTACAACAGAAGTATTAAGGTAAACCTAACCATAGCATGAAACATATGGATCCAAATCAGCCCCCTCACGAAGCAACGCATAAACTAGGGTTTAAGCTTTTGTCACTCTAGCAACCCATCATCTACTTATTACTTCCCAATGCCTTCCTCTAGGGCCAAATAATGGTGATGTGTTATGTAGTCGACGTTCACTCAACACCACTAGAGGCTAGACAACATACATCCCATCAAAATGTCGAACGAATACTGTCGGTGTCAAAACCAGCGGATCTCGGGTAGGGGGTCCCGAACTATGCGTTTAGGCCGGATGGTAACAGGAGGCAGGGGACACAATGTTTTACCTAGGTTCGGGCCCTCTTGATGGAGGTAAAACCCTACGTCTTGCTTGATTGATATTGATGATATGGGTAGTACAAGAGTAGATCTACCACGAGATCGGAGAGGCTAAACCCTAGAAGCTAGCCTATGGTATGATTGTATGTTGTGGTTGTTGTTCTACGGACTAAAACCCTTCGGTTTATATAGACACTGGAGAGGGTTAGGGTTACACAAGGTCGGTTACAAAGGAGGACATATCCATATCCGTATTGCCTAGCTTGCCTTCCACGCCAAGCAGAGTCCCATCCGGACACGAGACGAAGTCTTCAATCTTGTATCTTCATAGTCTAACAGTCCGGCCAATGGAGATAGTCCAGCTGTCCGGAGACCCCCTAATCCAGGACTCCCTCAGTAGCTCCTGAACCAGGCTTCAATGACGATGAGTCCGGTGCGCAGTATTGTCTTCGGCATTGCAAGGTGGGTTCTTTCTCCGAATACATCACAGAAGAATTTGAATACGAGGATAGTGTCCGACCCTGCAAAATAAGTTCCACATACCGTCGTAGAGAGAATAATATTTTCGCAAATCCAATTCGCGGACTCTTTTTGGTAGCATGACATTATGTCATTGCCCGGTGATTATTCGAACCATTTTCTTCAACCAGCTCCACACATAACGCGAGGCGGTTTCTTGACACGTCTTGTCAAAGCAGGATCGTGTTCCCCTAATTATGGGATTCTCATTAATGCGGTCGTGGGTAACCCAACCGTGTCTAGGACTCCTAGATTATAGGCAAGTCCTAAACGGCTACGGAGAGGACGCTTGATATTCACCCTCTTTATAAAGGGACAAGGTTTTTGCTTTTTCCCTCTCGTGCTCAATCGAACCTTTCTCCCGCCTCGAGTTCTAACACCCAAAGCCCAGGTTAGGTGCTCCAGATCTTCAATCATGTCTGGATCCTGCCTTCAAGGCCGATGGATGCCCTCCTTCGTTATGGAAGAGGACATCAAGAAGCTGAGGGAGGCCAGATACCTGACCGCCGAGGTTTCGCATCGGTTGCCTGCTCGAGGGCAGGTCATCCCTACTCCCGAACCCAACGAGAACGTCGTGTTCGTCTCCCACTTCCTCTGAGGCCTAGGGTTTGATGTTCTATTGCGGGCTAGATTTCCACGATCTAGCTCCGGACTCCTTTCTCCACATCTCGACATTTATCGTCGTGTGTGAGGCCTTCCTCCGCATTACCCCTCACTTTGGCCTGTGGCTCAAGACCATTGAAGTGAAGCCGAAGATGATCGAGGGGCAACATGCAGCGTGTGGAGGTGCATCAATAGGCAAGATGGCAGGAGCTCCATGGCCGAAAGGTTCTTTTCCAGAGGTGTCTGAATTATGGCAATGGGAGTGGTTTTACGTCATGGCTCCCAGAAGTGCCAAGTGGGCGGCTGCCCCCGCTTTCCGCTCGGGCCCCCCACCACAACTGATGTCATGGATTAGCAGAGGTCTGAGGTGGGGCCCAGCCAAGGACGTGCCTATACTTCAAAGCCGCATTCGAGATCTCTTCGAGCGAGATTTTAATTTGGTTGTGGTAATACAAGTTATGCTGGTTCGTCAAGTCCAGCCTTGCAAACGCCGGCCCCTTCGCTTGTGGGAGTTCAACCCAGAGGGACCGTGTGCCATTCAAAGTTTCCTCGGCCTGACGCACGAGGAGATGTACAAGTCATTCTTCGGACCTCAAGTAGAGTGTACGAATATTACCGAGGACGTTGGCCTGAGCAGTAACCGCGCCGCCGAACAAGTAAGAAATCCTCTGGGCGAACACACCGTCTTTTATTCATCATGAAGTTATTTCAGAGAGTTCTCTTTTCGACCAAGACTGGCTAACAAAGGCGAGGATGATTCGGTGCTTGGCCCCCCTCCCTGAGGGTTTGGAAAATCCGGTATTGGAAAAGATGCTCGAGGTCGCACCTTGCCCGGAGCCCTCGAAGGAAGATACGGGGGGATAATATGGGCGGACGCGGGCACCCATCACCGCCAGTTCCAACCGAGGGAATGAGCGTCTCCATGAAGGAGAATAACCGGGGGAGGAAAAGGACTGCTACCGAGGATCCGGAAGCCGAGGCCTCCAAACGGGAGAAGAAGTCTCCCACAGAGGGTCCTTCCTCGGGGGGGGGGGGGGGTGCTTTTGCCGCACAAAGTCCGTGGGGGGATCAGCCCTCCAACGAGTCGTAAGTGATCCAAAATACTTTAATAGCAAAGGTATGCTATCTTTTTTCTAAGAAAATAACCACCACATATATCTTGCAGTTCGGGCCTTAGCCCTCTCAGCTGAGCTCGTCTTCGGGGGATCTTCTTCCAGAGATGATGGAGAGCGAAACGCCTCCCCGGGACTCCTCCGCTCAAGAAGCGGGCGACCCCGAAGTGTCGTCACGGAGGGCCTCTCCGGATCCGGTGAGGCCATAAGATAATCCCATAGACCCCCGAAGTCCCCAGCGCCCGGCTCCCGAGGAGAGCAAACAAAAGGGTCCGGCACCGTCTGGTATGCGGTTGGACGTTCTGAGGGAGCTGGTGGGGCGAGTGGCCATCTCAGAAGAACACCGTACGCTGATGGGTACGGTGATGGAGAGAATTTCGTCCGCCGAAAGCAGAATACATGAAGCCTTTTTGAGTCTTCTGACGGGCTTTGAGGTATGTGAGATAATATGTGATAGTACTGCACATGTTAGGTGTGCCCTGTGTAGATAGTAGCCCCTGAGACTCTGGTTGTCATCGAGAACGGCGGCGAGCAGAGGATCGTAGTCCCAGGCAATAACCAGACTTCCCTTATGTGCAGGTGGAGGAAGCTCCGGTGGCTAGCCAGACTAGTGATTTTGCCGAATTAAAACGGCAACTAGATGTGGCAGACGCCGGCATCAGGCTTGTTAACAAGAGGCTTGACGAGGCACAGGGTAAGTGTTATTATCTGGTGAACACCACATAGTAAGAGCAGCATGATGCAAGTATCTTTAATATGTTGTGACTACAGATGGAGTTGCCACCGTGGAAACCTTGCAGGCAGAACTTGCTCGAGCCAAGGAACAAGCGAGGATTAGTAATGCGGCTGCCTTGAAGGTGGCCGAAGAGTTGAGAGCCGAGAAGGCCGCACATTGCGAGAGCCAAGAGAAGATGGCCAGGATGGCCGTAGAATTAAAAGACACTACCGACCGTTGCCAGCTCCTTGAAAAAGAAAACCGAGCGAAGACAACGAACCTTGAGAAGGACACGATGGTGGACAAAGACACCCGCTCTGCGAAGAGAGCGAAGAAGGAGGAGCTGCGGGAGGCCGGGGATATTATGGCTGGGAAGCCCTTCATGCTACGAAGGAGGTTCGGAGATCCACGGTATGCCCCTCTGGATCGGCTGTGGAGTTCAATAGATGCGTATATGGACTTGGCGGCGAGCGCTATCGATGCGGCCAAATACTTCCAAGGTCAAACAGATCGTGAAGTGGACAAGCTGTTCTAGTCGCAATTCAACGTTCCAGAGCGTCCGCTTCCATTGACTGATTAGCTTGCCGAATGGGCCGAACTAAATAGGTTGTCGGGACTCGCCATGAGGTCTGTCGTGGATCAGCTATGCCCGGAAAAGCCAACGCCGAATAGTTATTTCGGTTTAGTGCAGCGGTTCCTTGGTGCGATGCCGCGCATTAATGCGATGAAGAGGTCGGCTTGCATAGAAGGCTCGCGGATGGCCCTTGCCCGTGTTAAAGCATACTGGGCGGAGATGGACACTACCACTGTTGCGGCGTAGGGTTCGGCCATAGGCCGAGTGGCTGCCGAGAACTATTTCAAGGAAGTTCTTGAGGGTGCTCGTTTGATAGAGGCCCAGTGCTCGAAGAATATTATGTTTGAGTGATATGTATTCTCATTGTAAACACAATGCTTTTATGAAATTTTATAAGGCTATGTTTATACTTTTGCCTAAAAGTAGTATGATGCCTCCTGTGTGGCCATTTATGTATACATGTGTATAACCTGAAAGATTGTAGCCGTCGTCTTCAACCCCCACGCATATAATGCGGAGGTGCTCGCAAAAAACGCGTGTTCACACTTAACCCAACGTCTTGGTCCTATTAAGGAGGTGATAGCGTAGCGAACGAGGCAACCGGACTATAATGCTTTAACACTTTCACTTAGCCATAGGAGTTTGACTGTGGGGCTACTACATAGCCCCTGGTGGCTCCGCACTCTCCCGATCTCGGGGTGCGTACATGCCTGGCCGGAAAATGACCCTTCGTTAAGGCGGAGGAATTCTAACATTCCGATAGGTCATCGAGTGGTTGAGCAGTCTCACGCTATATCATGACAGTCAATTTTCGGCTTTCTCTACTGAGGTGCTCGTTTGGATGAACCAGAGCACAATCGCAGTAGTTCTCCTGGTGCTGCCTTAACCGGTAAAGCGGAACGTAAGGCACCAAAACACAGGAGCCGGGCAAACCCAACATTTGACCAAAGACAATGATTCGGAGCTGATGCATATAAGGCCAAACTCGCGACGCCGAACACTCCCTAAGCTATTCGGTCTTTATGGTATAAACTGGGCCTAAATAGTGCCCTTTGTAAGAAGCCCCTTGTGTCCAGGTACGTGCATTATTCTGACGTGGCCACATGCCAAGATGTCAGCATCCTTCTTGATTATGCTGAGAATGCGGTGGTTTTGTATCAAAAAGAGACAGTAAAAAAGGTTTACGCAGGGTCTTAATCTAAAAAGAATCCATGGAACGGGTCCCTGCTGCACGTATGCGCCCGTTTCTCCGTTGTGCCGTATCCTGGACGGGTGTAGCACGATGATCATCTATAAAAGAGAGGAATTTAGGTGAAAAAGTTGTCGTGCAGGGAGATAGTTTTTTAAAGAAACCATGTATAATGAGAAATGAGTATAAATTGCCGCTTGTCTGCGTGCGTCGGGCCCCTTGTATTTGTAATAGGGGTGTGGCCATCAATCTGGTATAAATTACATATAGCAGCGCCGGACTCGTCTAACCGCGTCCGTGGTCTTGACGACCGGTCAAATACTTTAGTTGGCGAGGCAATTTGTAGTGTGCGGCTCCCAAGGGAGTCGCATTCTCTTTGGCGCGCAAGGATCGCTTAATACTTTCGTTCACTGTAATGATGCCGCGTGGACCGGGCATCTTGAGCGTCAGGGAAGCGTAATGTGGTATTGCATTAAAGCGAGCAAAAGCTTCACGTCCAAGTAGTGCTTGATAGCCACTTTGGAACGGAGCGATGTGGAAGGTTAAATGTTCGCTACGAAAGTTATCGAGGAAGCCGAATATAACCTTTAGTAGCAGGGAGCCCGTGCAATGAGCCCCTGGGCCTGACGTTACTCCTTTAAAGGTAGTATTGCTATGGCGAATTTTCGTTGGGTCTATCCCCATTTCGCGGATTGTATCCTAGTATATCAGGTTTAGACTGCTGCCACCGTCCATCAGGACTCATGTGAAGTGGTATCCGTCAATTATTGGGTCTAATACCAGGGTGGCCCATCCCGCATGCCGGATACTTGCTGAGTAATCACGATGGTCGAAAGTGATCGGTTGAGACGACCAGTAGGAGGACTCCGCGGTGATAGGCCCTTGGGCATATTTTTCTGGGAGTGCCGTTTTGTTTCTCCCCTTGATCACGTGTAACACATTTACTATTTTGACTTCTGGTGGAAATTTCTTTTGTTCCCTAGTGTCTGGCTTGAGAGGCTCATCCTCGTCTTCGCTTGGTGTATCCTCCCCCTTGTGTATGGCGTTGAGCTTGCCGGACTGCTTGAAGACCCAACATTCTCTGTGGGTATGATTAGCGGGTTTACTAGGGGTGCTATGGATCTGACATATTTGGTCCAAAATTTTGTTTAGGCTGGACAATTCGTCTCTGGCGCCTTTAGAGGGCGGCTTTTGCTGACCTGGCCGAGAGCTTTTGAATCCGGCGTTTACTGTCGTGCTCTTCGTGCTGTCTTCTTTATTCCGGCATTTGTTATTGCTGTTGCGTCGTGATTTCCCGTGTCCATCTCTAACTTCAGATGTACTGGGGTCGCTGGTGCTGCATCTGGCTAGCCAGCTATCCTCACCCACGCAAAAGCGGGTCATGAGGCTTGTTAATGCTGCCATTGTTCTCGGCTTTTCTTGGCCGAGGTGTCTGGCAAGCCATTCGTCATGGACGCTATGCTTAAAAGCTTCCAAGGCCTCGGCGTCCGGATAGTCGACAGTTTGGTTCTTTTTAGTGAGAAACCTATTCCAAAGCTTTCGGGCTGACTCTCCGGGTTGTTGAGTTATATGACTCAAATCATCCGCGTCCGGAGGTCGGACATAAGTCCCTTGAAAATTTGCCCGAAAGGCATCTTCGAGCTCTTCCCAGCTTCCAATGGAGCTTTCAGGGGGGCTCTTAAGCCAGTGCTGAGCTGGCCATTTGAGTTTGAGGGGTGAATACTTAATTGCGTGGAGATCATCTCCCTGAGCCATATGGATATGGAGGATATAGTCCTCAATCCAGACCCCAGGGTCTGTTGTTCCGTCGTATGCCTCTATGTTTACGGGTTTGAATCCCTCTGGAAATTCATGTTCCAGCACCTCATCGGTGAAACATAGGGGGTGTGTGGCACCCCTATATCTGGGTGTACCGCGTTGTTCGGATGTTTGTTGTGTTGCATCATATGCTGGAGCACGCTTGCGCGGTCCATAGATGGATCTGGTTTCACCCTCCTTTTGATGCGAGCCCTCGCGTAGACCGCGTATTGGCTTATGTGCGGCGTTGCTTGCCGCTTTATGTTGGTCGTGAGGTAATCTATCCGGCCAAATGGCTGTTTTAATTTTTGGTTGTGGGGGGTCTAAGGCCTCCTCATCGAATTCGGGTAGCAACTTCCGCTTTGGGTAGCTCTTGGTGGGGCGATTGCTGCCGTACTTCGCTGCTGTGTTGAGTACTTTACAACATTTGATTTGGAGTGTGTCCTGCGCAGCCTTGAGCCTTTGCTTCTGCTTTTTCAGACTCCTCGCGGTGGCAACAAGCCTTTCACGGGCATTCTGCTGCTCTGGGTGCCTGTCCGGCGTTATGTCGTCCAGACTATTATCTTTGACAGAATTGGTTTGCTTAGTTTGATTCTCCGTATTGCCGTGGTCCGGCAGTAGTTCGCCCTGCTCCAACGCTGGGTCTGTATGATCATTATTTCTACCGAGGCGGGATTTGGGGCGGCGCTTACGCCGTCACTTTGACTGCTTCTAGAGGGGACAAGCCTTCGTTGCATTCTTCCGTTCCTCGTCGTCGTCTTCTTTTGCTGTGTCCACCATGTATACGTCATATGATGAGGTGGACGTCCAGCGCCCTGTGGGCGGTGCTTCCTCTTCGCCTCCTGCATCGTCGTCCATACCGTCGATGTATTCGGAGTTGAAGTCGAGCATGTCGGTTGAGTCATCAACAGTGCCTATTAAGTGGGTGGTGGGTGGGAGTCGAATTTCTTTGTCGTCCGCATCCCAATCCTATTGGCCATAATCTGGCCAGGGCTCTCCTAACAAAGAGAGAGACCTTAGTGAATTCAGAATGTCGTCGAAGGGCGAGTGCTGAAAGATATCCGAGGCAGTGAATTCCATGATTGGCACCCAATCGGATTCGATTGGCAGGGGCGCAGGCGGTTCGGAGTAAGAAAAATAGTACGGCACCTTGGGGTCACGGGCTACGCAGAGGATTAGGCTGGTGTTGGGCTCGATCGCCATTGAGACTGCAGCCCCTGGGGCGGTGTCCAACCACCCGTCCTCGATTGGCGCAGTTGGCTCCGAGCTAAGGGTCGGAGCTGATGCGGGCGTGGCCTCTGGGGTACTGTTTGGCGGCAGAGCTAGGTCATACCCATCGTGATAGTGCGGCGCGCTCGGCTGTGGCCCGAATCCGTCGAAGATCAAGTCTCCGCGGATGTCGGCCGTGTAGTTCAAACTTCCAAATCGAACCTGACGGCCAGGGGCGTAGCTTTCAATCTGCTCCAGATGGCCAAGCGAATTAGCCCGCAGTGCAAAGCCGCCGAATACGGAGATCTGTCCGGGGAGAAAAGTCTCACCCTGGACCGCATCGCTATCGATGATAGTAGGAGCCATCAAGCCTAACGGCGACGACACAAAGGAAGTTTCAATGAAAGCACCAATGTCGGTGTCAAAACTGGCAGATCTCGGGTAGGGGGTCCCGAACTATGCGTCTAGGCCGGATGGTAACAGGAAGCAGGGGACACATTGTTTTACCCAGGTTCGGGCCCTCTTAATGGAGGTAAAACCCTACGTCCTGCTTGATTGATATTGATGATATGGGTAGTACAAGAGTAGATCTACCGCGAGATCAAAGAGGCTAAATCCTAGAAGCTAGCCTATGGTATGATTCTATGTTGTGGTTGTTGTCCTACGTACTAAAACCCTTCGGTTTATATAGACACCGGAGAGGGTTAGGGTTACACAAGGTCCGTTACAAAGGAGGAGATATCCATATCCGTATTGCCTAGCTTGCCTTCCACGCCAAGTAGAGTCCCATCCGGACACGAGACGAAGTCTTCAATCTTGTATCTTCATAGTCTAACAGTCCGGCGAATGGAGACAGTCCAGCCCTCCGGAGACCCCCTAATCCAGGACTCCCTCAAATACCAAATTCACATGACTACTAATAGCAAGACTTCTCCCTTGTCCTCAGGAACAAACATAACTACTCACAAAGCATATTCATATTCATAATCATAGGGGTAATAATATGGATAAAGGATCCGAACATATGATCTTCCACCAATTAAACCAACTAGCATCAACTACAAGGAGTAATTAACACTACTAGCACCAATCCCGGACTTGGAGGCAAGAATTGGATACAAGAGATGAACTAGGGTTTTGAGATGGCATGGTGCTGATGAAGATGTTGATGGAGATTGCCCTCTCCCGATGAGAGGAGCATTGGTGATGATGATGGCGATGATTTCCCCCTCCGGGAGGGAAGTTTCCCCGGCAGAACAGCTCTGCCGGAGCCCTAGATTGGTTCCGCCAAGGTTCCGCCTCGTGGCAGCGGAGTTTCGTCCCGAAAGGTTGCTTCTGGTTTTTTTTCTCGATGAAAGACTTCATATAGTAGAAGATGGTCATCGGAGAGCCACCAGGGGGCCCACGAGGTAGGGGGCGCGCCCTAGGGGGGGCGCCCCCACCCTCGTGGGAAGGGTGTGGGCCCCCTGGTCTTCATCTTTGGCGAGGATTTTTCATTATTTATTATAAGGTATTCTGTGGAGTTTCAGGACTTTTGGAGTTGTGCAAAATAGGTCTCTAATATTTGCTCCTTTTCAAGCCCAGAATTCTAGCTGCCGGCATTCTCCCTCCTTATGTAAACCTTGTAAAATAAGAGAGAATAGCCATAAGTATCTTGACATAATGTAAAATAATAGCCCATAATGCAATAAATATCAATATAAAAGCATGATGCAAAATGGACGTACCAGAGCACCACGAAACCCTATTTCCACTGTCGCAACCTTCTGTACCCGTGAGATCCCATCTTGGGCCTTTTCCGGTGCTCCGGCGGAGGGGGAATCGATTGCGGAGGGCTTCTACATAAACACCATAGCCTCTCCGATGATGTGTGAGTAGTTTACCATCGATCTTCGGATACATAGTTATTAGCTAGATGGCGTCTTCTCTCTCGTTGGATCTCAATACAAAGTTCTCCTCAATTCTCTTGGAGATCTATTCGATGTAATTCTTTTGCGGTGTGTTTGTCGAGATCCGATGAATTGTGGGTTTATGATCAAGATTATTTATGAAAAATATTTGATTCTTCTCTGAAATCTTTTATGCAAGACTTAAATATCATTGCAAGTCTCTTCGAATTATTAGTTTGGTTTGGCCTACTAGATTGATATTTCTTGCAATGGGAGACGTGCTTAGCTTTGCGTTCAATCTTGCAGTGTCCTTTCCCAGTGACAGCAGGGATAGCAAGGCACGTATTGTTTTGTTGCCATCAAGGATAAAACGATGGGGTTTATATCTTATTGCTTGAGTTTATCCATCTACATCATGTCATCTTGCCTAATGCGCTACTCTGTTCTTATGAACTTAATACTCTAGATGCATGCTGGATAGCGGTCGATGTGTGGAGTAATAGTAGTAGATGCAGAATCGTTTCGGTCTACTTGTCGCGGACGTGATGCCTATATACATGATCATGCCTAGATATTATCATAATTATTCGCTTTTCTATCAATTTCTCGACAGTAATTTGTTCACCCACTGTAGAATTTGCTATCTTGAGAGAAGCCACTAGTGAAACCTATGGCCCCTGAGTCTATTTTCCATCATATTATTTTCATATCCACTTGCTATTTCTATTACCGTTTATTTAGCAACCTTTATTTTCCAATCTATATCATAAAAATACCACAAATATTTGTCTTATTATCTCTATCAGATCTCACTTTCGTAAGTGATCGTGAAGGGATTGACAACCCCTTTATCGCGTTGGTTGCGAGGTTCTTGTTAGTTTGAGTAGGTACTAGGCTACTTGCGTGTTACCTCCTACTGGATTGATACCTTGGTTCTCAAAAACTGAGGGAAATACTTACGCTACTGGTGTTGCATCACCCTTTCCTCTTCAAGGGAAAACCAACGCATTCTCAAGAGGTAGCAAGAAGGATTTCTGGCGCCGTTGCCGGGGAGGTTGCATCAAGTCAGGACATACCAAGTACCCATCACAAACTCTTATCCCTCGCATTACATTATTTGCCATTTGCCTCTTGTTTTCCTCTCCCCTGTTTCACCCTTGTCGTTTTATTCGCCCTCTTTTCCGCTCTCCTCTTTATTGTTTGTATATTTTCGCTTGCTTCTTGTGTATTTGTGTGTTAGATCGTTGGTTTTGCTATTATGGCTAGCCCTTCTATCATCGTTAGTACTTCCGATCATGAAGTTCTTAATTTTAAACAAAGGGAGGGAGAAAATTTAAAAAATGCTTGGTATAGAATTTGCAATGCTTAGAATAGATCCACTAGGAAGCAATCCACTTCCGTTCTTCTTCGCAATTTTGACGTAGGCATCATCCCTTGGAATAGATATATTGTTGATACCATTACTGGAGGGATTCTTGGGTAGCCGTACTTTTGATTCTTATAATGCTATGATAGATTTGTTTGGGTCACCACCTCTCTTGGTTAATGGAACTATTTTAACTTTGGAACATGTGATGCAAAGGCTTGAAATTATTGAAAATAAAGTTGCCACTATAGAGTTGATTGAAACTTTGGATAAAAAGATCCACCACTAGATTACCCAATATGGATCTAAGGTAGGAGTTACTCTGAATTTTTTTAAAGAAAAAGAACCCATAGTCAATGAAAAAAATAGATCAAGATTCCACAAGAATTAATAAACTTGAGAATATTATTACCAACTTACGGTCTGCCTTTTCTTCCGTGAAAAATACTCCAAATCCTCCTACTACTAGAGTTTCCAAGTTTATGTATGTGCCTAAAAATAAAAAAGGTGAATCTTCTAGTAAGGAAATGTGGATCTTAAAGCAATAAGTGTTCACCCCAACTTTTTCACTATCATTAAGGAACCTTTTGCTACGAATGATTTTCTTGATTTCTTTCCTAGATATTTGATCACTAATAAAAAGAAGGAAACTCCTAAGGGTTATAAGTGTTCTATTGAAGAATTGCCTACCAAAGATGATAACACCTAGATCTATTCTTGTTTTTATGCCTAGCTAGGGGCGTTAAACGATAGCATTTGTTGGGAGGCACCCAATTTTATTTTTGTTTCTTGTTTTTCGTACCTGTTTAGTAATAAATAATTCATCTAAATTTTTTTTAGATATGGTTTTATGCTTTAGTTACTGTTTGTGCCAAGTAGAACCTTTGGGAAGACTTGGGGAAGTCTTTGCCATCTTGCTGTAAAAAATATAAACTTAAGCGCTCACGAGATTTGCTGCCATTTTTTACTGGAGAGTGCAATTAGGTTGATTATTTTTGAAGATAATTAATAGACAAATTCCTCACGTCCACCTACTAATTTCAGAATTTTTGGGGTTATATAAGTATTCGAAACCTACAGATTACTACGGACTGTTCTGTTTTTGATAGATTCTGTTTTTCGTGTGTTGTTTGCTTATTTGATGAATCTATGGCTAGTATCGGGGGGTATGAACCATAGAGAAGTTGGAATACAGTAGGTTTAAAACCAATATAAATAAATAATGAGTTCATTACAGTAACTTGAAGTGGTGGTTTGTTTTCTTATACTAACGGAGCTCATGAGATTTTTTGTTGAGTTTTGTGTTACGAAGTTTTTCAAGTTTTGGGTAAAAGATTTGATGGATTATGGAACAAGGAGTGGCAAGAGCCTAAGCTTGGGCATGCCCATGGCACCCCAAGATAATCTAAGGACACCTAAAATCCAAAGCTTGGGGATGCCCCGGAAGGCATCCCCTCTTTTGTCTACTTCCATCGGTAACTTTACTTCAGGCTATATTTCTATTCACCACATGATATGTGTTTTGCTTGGAGCGTCTTGTATGATTTGAGTCTTTGCTTTTTAGTTTAACACAATCATCCTTGCTGTACACACCTTTTGGAGATACACACATGAATCGGAATTTATTAGAATACTCTATGTGCTTCACTTATATCTTTTGAGCTACATAATTTTGCTCTAGTGCTTCACTTCTATCTTTTAGAGCACGGTGGTGGTTTTATTTTATAGAAATAATTGATCTCTCATGCTTCACTTATATTATTTTGAGAGTCTTTTAAAACATCATGGTAACTTGCTTTGGCTATAAAATTAGTCCTAATATGATAGGCATCCAAGATGGGTATAATAAAAACTATCATAAAAAGTGCATTGAATACTATGAGAAGTTTGATACTTGATGATTGTTCTGAGATATGAAGATGGTGATATTAGAGTCATGCTAGTTGAGTAGTTGTGAATTTTAGAAATACTTGTTCTAAAGTTTGAGATTCCCGTAGCATGCACGTATGGTGAACCGTTATGTGATGAAGTCGGAACATGATTTATTTATTGATTGTCTTCCTTATGAATAGCGGTCGGGGACGAGCGATGGTCTTTTCCTACCAATCTATCCCCCTAGGAGCATGCTCATAGTACTTTGTTTCGATAACTAATAGATTTTTGCAATAAGTATGTGAGTTCTTACGACTAAGATTGAGTCCATGGATTATACGCACTCTCACCCTTCCACCATTGCTAGCCTCTCTAGTACCGCGCAACTTTCGCTGGTACCATACACCCACCTTATACCTTCCTCAAAAGAGCCACCATACCTACCTATTATTGTATTTCCATAGCCACTCCGAGATATATTGCCATGCAACTTACCACCGTTTCGTTTGTTATGACATGATACATCATTGTCATATTGCTTTGCATCATCATGTAGTTGACATCGTATTTGTGGCAAAGCCACATTCATAATTCTTTCATACATGTCACTCTTGATTCATTGCACATCCTGGTACACCGTCGAAGGCATTCACATAGATTCATATTTTGTTCTAGTATCGAGTTGTAATTTTTGAGTTGTAAGTAAATAAAAGAGTGATGATCATCATTATTAGAGCATTGTCCCAAGTGAGGAAAGGATGATGGAGACTATGATTCCCCACAAGTCGGGATGAGACTCCAGACGAAAAAAAGAAAAAAAAGAAAGGCCATAAAAAAGAGAAGGCCCAAAAAAAGAGAGAAAAAGAGAGAAGGGACAATGCTACTATCCTTTTACCACACTTGTGCTTCAAAGTAGCACCATGATCTTCATGATAGAGAGTCTCCTATGTTGTCACTTTCATATACTAGTGGGATTTTACATTATAGAACTTGGCTTGTATATTCCAATGATGGGCTTCCTCAAAATGCCCTAGGTCTTCGTGAGCAAGCAAGTTGGATGCACACCCACTTAGTTCTTTTGTTGAGCTTTCATACACTTATAGCTCTAGTGCATCCGTTGCATGGCAATCCCTACTCACTCACATTGATATCTATTGATGGTCATCTTCATAGCCCGTTGATACGCCTAGTTGATGTGAGACTATCTTCTCCCTTTTGTCTTCTCCCCAACCACAGTTTTATTCCACCTATAGTGCTATGTCCATGGCTCACGCTCATATATTGCGTGAAGATTGAAAATTTTGAGAACATCAAAAGTATGAAACAATTGCTTGGCTTGACATCGGGGTTCTGCATGATTTAAATACTTTGTGTGGTGAAGATAGAGCATAGCCAGACTATATGATTTTGTAAGGATTACTTTCTTTGGCCATGTTATTTTGAGAAGACATGATTGCTTTGTTAGTATGCATGAATTATTATTATTTTTATGTCAATATTAAACTTTTATCTTGAATCTTTCGGATCTGAACATTGATGCCACAACAAAGAAAATTACATTGAGAATTATGCTAGGTAGCATTCCACATAAAAAATTCTGTTTTTTATCATTTACCTCCTCGAGGACGAGCAGGAATTAAGCTTGGGGATGCTTGTTACGTGTCCAATGTATCTATAATTTTTTATTGTTCCATGATATTATATTATCTGTTTTGGATGTTTAATGGGCTTTAATATACCTTTTTATATTATTTTTGGGACTAACCTACTAACCAAAGGCCCAATGCAAATTTTTGTTTTTTTGCCTATTTCAGTGTTTCGCAGAAAAGGAATATCAAACGGAATTCAAACGGAATGAAACCTTCGGGAGAGTTATTTTTGGAACAAACGTGATCCACGAGACTTGGCGTGGACGTCAAGAAAGAAGCGAGGAGGCCACGAGGCAGGATGGCGCGCCCAGGGGGTAGGCATGCCCCCCACCCTCATGGGCCCCTCGCATCTCCACTGACGTACTTCTTCCTCCTATATATACCCATATACCCCGAAAACATCCAGGAGCACAACGAAACCCTATTTCCACCGCCGCAACCTTCTCTACCCATAAGATCCCAATTGGGGAACGCAATAATTTCAAAAAAAATTCCTATGCACACGCAAGATCATGGTGATGCATAGCAACGAGAGGGGAGAGTGTTGTCTACGTACCCTCATAGACCGAAGCGAAAGCGTTGACGCAACGTAGAGGAAGTAGTCGTACGTCTTCCCGGTCCAACCGATCCAAGCACCATTACTCCGGCACCTCCGAGTTCTTGACACACGTACAGCTCGATGACGCACCCCGGGCTCCGATCCAGCAAAGCTTCGGGGAGCAGTTTTGTCAGCACGACGGCGTGGTGACGATCTTGATGTTTAACCGTCGTAGGGCTTCGCCTAAGCACCGCTACAATATGATCGATGTGTAATATCGTGGAGGGGGGCACCGCACACGGCTAAGGAACGATCACGAAGATCAACATGTCTGTCCTAGGGTGCCCCCCTGCCCCCGTATATAAAGGAGCCAAGGGGGGTGCGGCCGGCCCTAGTAGGAGGCACGCAGGAGGAGTCCTACTCCTATCGGGAGTAGGACTCCCCTCCCTTTCCTTGTCCAAGTAGGAGAGGGGGAAGGAAGGGAGAGAGGAGAGGAAGGAAAGGGGGGGTGCCGCCCCTGCCTCCTTGTCCAATTCGGACTAGGGGGAGAGGGGGCGCGCGGCCTGCCCTGGCTGCCTTTCCTCTTCTCCACTTTAGGCCCATGAGGCCCATTAACCCCCCGAGGGGTTCCGGTAACCCCCCGGTTCTCCGGTTTTATCCGAAACTTCCCCGGAACACTTCCGGCGTCCGAATATAGCCGTCCAATATATCAATCTTTATGTCTCGACCATTTCGAGACTCCTTGTTATGTCCGTGATCATATCCGGGACTCCAAACAACCTTCGGTACATCAAAATACATAAACTCATAATGAAACTTTCATCATAACTTTAAGCGTGCGGACCCTACGGTTCGAGAACAATGTAGACATGACCGAGACACGTCTCCGGTCAATAACCAACAGCAGGACCTAGATGCCCATATTGGCTCCTACATATTCTACGAAGATCTTTATCGGTCAGACCGCATAACAACATACGTTGTTCCCTTTGTCATCGGTATGTTACTTGCTCGAGATTCGATCGTCGGTATCCAATACCTAGTTCAATCTCGTTATCGGCAAGTCTCTTTACTCGTTCCGTAATACATCATCCCGCAACTAACTCATTAGTTGCAATGCTTGCAAGGCTTAAGTGATGTGCATTACCGAGAGGGCCCAGAGATACTTCTCCGACGATCGGAGTGACAAATCCTAATCTCGAAATACGTCAACCCAACATGTACCTTTGGAGACACCTGTAGAGCACCTTTATAATCACCCAGTTACGTTGTGACGTTTGGTAGCACACAAAGTGTTCCTCCGGCACACGGGAGTTACATAATCTCATAGTCATAGGAACATGTATAAGTCATAAAGAAAGCAATAGCAACATACTAAACGATCGGGTGCTAAGCTAATGGAATGGGTCATGTCAATCAGATCATTCAACTAATGATGTGATCCCGTTAATCAAATGACAACTCTTTGTCCATGGTTAGGAAACATAACCATCTTTGATTAACGAGCTAGTCAAGTAGAGGCATACTAGTGACACTTTGTTTGTCTATGTATTCACACATGTATTATGTTTCCGGTTAATACAATTCTAGCATGAATAATAAACATTTATCATGATATAAGGAAATAAATAATATCTTTATTATTGCCTCTAGGGCATATTTCCTTTAGTCTCCCACTTGCACTAGAGTCAATAATCTAGATTACACAGTAATGATTCTAACACCCATGGAGCCTTGGTGTTGATCATGTTTTGCTCGTGGAAGAGGCTTAGTCAATGGGTCTGCTACATTCAGATCCATATGTATCTTGCAAATCTCTATGTCTCCCACCTGGACTAGATCCCAGATGGAATTGAAGCGTCTCTTGATGTTCTTGGTTCTTTTGTGAAATCTGGATTCCTTTGCCAAGGCAATTGCACCAGTATTGTCACAAAAGATTTTCATTGGACCCGATGCACTAGGTATGACACCTAGATCGGATATGATCTCCTTCATCCAGACTCCTTCGTTTGCTGCTTCCGAAGCAGCTATGTACTCCGCTTCACATGTCGATCCCGCCACGACGCTTTGTTTAGAACTGCACCAACTGACAGCTCCACCGTTTAATGTAAACACGTATCCGGTTTGTGATTTAGAATCGTCCAGATCAGTGTCAAAGCTTGCATCAACGTAAGCGTTTACGATGAGCTCTTTGACACCTCCATATATGAGAAACATATCCTTAGTCCTTTTCAGGTACTTCAGGATGTTCTTGACCGCTGTCCAGTGATCCACTCCTGGATTACCTTGGTACCTCCCTGCTAAACTTATCGCAAGGCACACATCAGGTCTGGTATACAACATTGCATAGATGATAGAGCCTATGGCTGAAGCATAGGGAACATCTTTCATTTTCTCTCTATCTTCTGCAGTGGTCGGGCATTGAGTCTGACTCAACTTCACACCTTGTAACACAGGCAAGAACCATTTCTTTGCTTGATCCATTTTGAACTTCTTCAAAATCTTGTCAAGGTATGTGCTTTGTGAAAGTCCAATTAAGCATCTTGATCTATCTCTATAGATCTTTATTCCTAATATGTAAGCAGCTTCACCGAGGTCTTTCATTGAAAAATTCTTATTCAAGTATCCCTTTATGCTATCCAGAAATTCTATATCATTTCCAATCCGTAATATGTCATCCACATATAATATCAGAAATGCTACAGAGCTCCCACTCACTTTCTTGTAAATACAGGCTTCTTCGAAAGTCTGTATAAAACCAAATGCTTTGATCACACTATCAAAGCATTTATTCCAACTCAGAGAGGCTTGCACCAGTCCATAAATGGATCGCTGGAGCTTGCACACTTTGTTAGCTCCCTTTGGATCAACAAAACCTTCCGGTTGCATCATATACAACTCTTCTTCCAGAAATCCATTCAGGAATGCAGTTTTGACATCCATCTGCCAAATTTCATAATCATAAAATGCGGCAATTGCTAACATGATTCGGACAGACTTAAGCATCGCAACGGGTGAGAAGGTCTCATCGTAGTTAACCCCTTGAACTTGTCGAAAACCTTTTGCGACAAGTCGAGCTTTGTAGACAGTAATATTACCGTCAGCGTCAGTCGTCTTCTTGAAGATCCATTTATTCTCAATTGCTTGCCGATCATCGGGCAAGTCAACCAAAGTCCATACTTTGTTCTCATACATGGATCCCATCTCAGATTTCATGGCTTCAAGCCATTTTGCGGAATCTGGGCTCACCATCGCTTCTTCATAGTTCGTAGGTTCATCATGATCTAGTAGCATGATTTCCAGAACAGGATTACCGTACCACTCTGGTGCGGATCTTACTCTGGTTGATCTATGAGGCTCATTAGTAACTTGATCTGAAATTTCATGATCATCATCATTTAATTCCTCACCAATTGGTGTAGGTGTCGCAGAAACCGATTTCTGTGATGAACTACTTTCCAATAAGGGAGCAGGTACAGTTACCTCATCAAGTTCTACTTTCCTCCCACTCACTTCTTTCGAGAGAAACTCCTTCTCCAGAAAGGATCCATTCTTAGCAACGAATATCTTGCCTTCGGATCTGTGATAGAAGGTGTACCCGACAGTTTCCTTTGGGTATCCTATGAAGACACATTTCTCCGATTTGGGTTTGAGCTTATCAGGTTGAAGCTTTTTCACATAAGCATCGCAGCCCCAAACTTTAAGAAACGACAACTTTGGTTTCTTGCCAAACCATAGTTCATAAGGTGTCGTCTCAACGGATTTTGATGGTGTCCTATTTACCGTGAATGCGGCCGTCTCTAAAGCATAACCCCAAAATGATAGCGGTAAATCAGTAAGAGACATCATGGATCGCACCATATCTAGTAAAGTACGATTACGATGTTCGGACACACCATTACGCTGTGGTGTTCCGGGTGGCGTGAGTTGCGAAACTATTCTGCATTGCTTCAAATGTACACCAAACTCGTAACTCAAATATTCTCCTCCACGATCAGATCGTAGAAACTTTATTTTCTTGTTACGATGATTTTCAACTTCACATTAAATTCTTTGAACTTTTCAAATGTTTCAGACTTATGTTTCATTAAGTAGATATACCCATATCTGCTTAAGCATCTGTGAAGGTGAGAAAATAACGATATCCGCCACGAGCCTCAATATTCATCGGACCACATACATCTGTATGTATGATTTCCAACAAATCTGTTGCTCTCTCCATAGTACCAGAGAACGGTGTTTTAGTCATCTTGCCCATGAGGCACGGTTCACAAGTACCAAGTGATTCATAATCAAGTGGTTCCAAAAGTCCATCAGTATGGAGTTTCTTCATGCGCTTTACACCGATATGACCTAAACGGCAGTGCCACAAATAAGTTGCACTATCATTATTAACTCTGCATCTTTTGGCTTCAACATTATGAATATGTGTATTACTACTATCGAGATTCATCAAAAATAGACCACTCTTCAAGGGTGCATGACCATAAAAGATATTACTCATATAAATAGAACAACCATTATTCTCTGATTTAAATGAATAACCGTCTCGCATCAAACAAGATCCAGATATAATGTTCATGCTCAACGCTGGCACCAAATAACAATTATTTAGGTCTAATACTAATCCCGAAGGTAGATGTAGAGGTAGCGTGCCGATCGCGATCACATCGACTTTGGAACCATTTCCCACGCGCATCGTCACCTCGTCCTTTGCCAGTGTTCGCTTAATCCGTAGTCCCTGTTTCGAGTTGCAAATATTAGCAACAGAACCAGTATCAAATACCCAGGTGCTACTGCGAGCTCTAGTAAGGTACACATCAATAACATGTATATCACATATACCTTTGTTCACCTTGCCATCCTTCTTATCCACCAAATACTTGGGGCAGTTCCGCTTCCAGTGACTAGTGTGCTTGCAGTAGAAGCACTCAGTTTCAGGCTTAGGTCTAGACGTGGGTTTCTTCTCATGAGCAGCAACTTGCTTGCTGTTCTTCTTGAAGTTCCCCTTCTTCTTCCCTTTGCCCTTTTTCTTGAAACTAGTGGTCTTGTTGACCATCAACACTTGATGCTCCTTTTTTATTTCTATCTCCGCAGCTTTCAGCATTGCGAAGAGCTCAGGAATAGTCTTATTCATCCCTTGCATATTATAGTTCATCACGAAGATCTTGTAGCTTGGTGGCAGTGATTGGAGAATTCTGTCAATGACGCAATCATCTGGAAGATTAACTCTCATTTGAATCAAGTGATTATTATACCCAGACATTTTGAGTATATGCTCGCTGACAGAACTGTTCTCCTCCATCTTGCAGCTATAGAACTTATTGGAGACTTCATATCTCTCAATCCGGGCATTTGCTTGAAATATTAACTTCAACTCTTGGAACATCTCATATGCTCCATGACGTTCAAAACGTCTTTGAAGTCCCGATTCTAAGCCGTAAAGCATGGCACACTGAACTATCGAGTAGTCATCAGCTTTGCTCTGCCAGACGTTCATAACATCTGGTGTTGCTCCAGCAGCAGGCCTCGCACCCAGCGGTGCTTCCAGGACGTAATTCTTCTGGGCAGCAATGAGGATAATCCTCAAGTTACGGACCCAGTCCATGTAATTGCTACCATCATCTTTCAAGTTTGCTTTCTCAAGGAACGCATTAAAATTTAACGGAACAACAGCATGGGCCATCTATCTACAATCAAACATACATAAGCAAGATACTATCAGGTACTAAGTTCATGATAAATTTAAGTTCAATTAATCAAATTCCTTAAGAACTCCCACTTAGATAGACATCTCTCTAATCCTCTAAGTGATCACGTGATCCAAATTAACTAAACCATAACCGATCATCACGTGAAATGGATTAGTTTTCAATGGTGAACATCATTATGTTGATCATATCTACTGTATGATTCACGCTCTACCTTTCGGTCTCCGTGTTCCGAGGCCATATCTGCATATGCTAGGCTCGTCAAGTTTAACCTGAGTATTCTGCGTGTGCAAAACTGGCTTGCACCCGTTGTAGATGGACGTAGAGCTTATCACACCCGATCATCACGTGGTGTCTGGGCACGACGAACTTTGGCAACGGTGCATACTCAGGGAGAACACTTCTTGATAATTTAGTGAGAGATCATCTTATAATGCTACCGTCAATCAAAGCAAGATAAGATGCATAAAAGATAAACATCACATGCAATTAATATAAGTGATATGATATGGCCATCATCATCTTGTGCTTGTGATCTCCATCTCCGAAGCACCATCATGATCACCATCGTCACCGGCGCGACACCTTGATCTCCATCATAGCATCGTTGTCGTCTCACCAATCTTATGCTTCTACGACTATCGCTACCGCTTAGTGATAAAGTAAAGCATTACAGGGCGATTGCATTGCATACAATAACGCGACAACCATATGGCTCCTGCCAGTTGCCGATAACTCAGTTACAAAACATGATCATCTCATACAATAAAATTTAGCATCATGTATTGACCATATCATATCACAACATACCCTGCAAAAAAAAGTTAGACGTCCTCTACTTTGTTTGTTGCAAGTTTTCCGTGGCTACTACGGGCTTAAGCAAGAACCAATCTTACATACGCATCAAAACCACAACGATAGTTTTTCAAGTTGATGCCATTTTAACCTTCGCAAGGACCGGGCGTAGCCACACTCGGTTCAACTAAAGTTGGAGAAACTGACACCTGCCAGCCACCTGTGTGCAAAGCACGGCGGTAGAACCAGTCTCGCGTAAGCGTACGCGTAATGTTGGTCCGGGCCGCTTCATCCAACAATACCGCCGAACCAAAGTATAACATGCTGGTAGGCAGTATGACTTATATCGCCCACAACTCACTTGTGTTCTACTCGTGCATATAACATCAAACCATAAAACCTAGGTTCGGATGCCACTGTTGGGGAAAGTAGTAATTTCAAAAAATTTCCTACGCACACGCAAGATCATGGTGATGCATAGCAACGAGAGGGGAGAGTGTTGTCTACGTACCCTCATAGACCGAAGCGGAAGCGTTGACGCAACGTAGAGGAAGTAGTCGTACGTCTTCCCGGTCCAACCGATCCAAGCACCGTTACTCCGGCACCTCCGAGTTCTTGACACAGTACAGCTCGATGACGCACCCCTGGCTCTGATCCAGCAAAGCTTCGGAGAGGAGTTTTGTCAGCACGACGACGTGGTGACGATCTTGATGTTTAACCATCGCAGGGCTTCACCTAAGCACCGCTACAATATGATCGAGGTGTAATATCGTGGAGGAGGGCACCGCACACGGCTAAGGAACGATCACGAAGATCAACTTGTCTGTCCTAGGGTGCCCCCTGCCCCTGTATATAAAGGAGCCAAGGGGGGTGCGGCCGGCCCTAGTAGGAGGCACGCAGGAGGAGTCCTACTCCCGGTAGGAGTAGGACTCCCCTCCCTTTCCTTGCCCAAGTAGGAGAGGGGGAAGGAAGGGAGAGAGGAGAGGAAGAAAAGGTGGGGCACCGCCCCTCCCTCCTTGTCCAATTCAGACTAGGGGGAGAGGGGGCGCGCGGCCTGCCCTGGCTGCCTTTCCTCTTCTCCACTTTAGGCCCATGAGGCCCATTAACCCCCGGGGGGTTCCGGTAACCCCCCGGTTCTCCGGTTTTATCCGAAACTTCCTATGAACACTTCCGGCGTCCGAATATAGCCATACAATATATCAATCTTTATGTCTCGACCATTTCGAGACTCCTCGTTATGTGCGTGATCATATCCGGGACTCCGAACAACCTTCGGTACATCAAAATAAATAAACTCATAATGAAACTATCATCGTAACTTTAAGCGTGCGGACCCTACGGTTTGAGAACAATGTAGACATGACCGAGACACGTCTCCGATCAATAACCAACAACTGGACCTGGATGCCCATATTGGCTCCTACATATTCTACGAAGATCTTTATCGGTTAGACCGCATAACAACATATGTTGTTCCCTTTGTCATCGGTATGTTACTTGCTTGAGATTCGATCGTCGGTATCCAATACCTAGTTCAATCTCGTTATCGGCAAGTCTCTTTACTCGTTCTGTAATACATCATCCCGCAACTAACTCATTAGTTGCAATGCTTGCAAGGCTTAAGTGATGTGCATTACCGAGAGGGCCCAGAGATACCTCTCCGACGATCGGAGTGACAAATCCTAATCTCGAAATACGTCAACCCAACATGTACCTTTGGAGACACCTGTAGAGCACCTTTATAATCACCCAATTATGTTGTGACGTTTGGTAGCACACAAAGTGTTCCTCCGGCACACGGGAGTTACATAATCTCATAGTCATAGGAACATGTATAAGTCATGAAGAAAGCAATAGCAACATACTAAACAATCGGGTGCTAAGCTAATGGAATGGGTCATGTCAATGAGATCATTCAACTAATGATGTGATCCCGTTAATCAAATGACAACTCTTTGTCCATGGTTAGGAAACATAACCATCTTTGATTAACGAGCTAGTCAAGTAGAGGCATACTAGTGACACTTTGTTTGTCTATGTATTCACACATGTATTATGTTTCCGGTAATACAATTCTAGCATGAATAATAAACATTTATCATGATAGAAGGAAATAAATAATATATTTATTATTTCCTCTAGGGCATATTTCCTTCAATCCCATCTTGGGGCCTTTTTCGGCGCTCAGCCGGAGGGGGAATCGATCGCGGAGGGCTTCTACATCAACACCATAGCCTCTCCGATGATGTGTCAGTAGTTTACCACAGACCTTCAGGTCCATAGTTATTAGCTAGATAGCTTCTTATCTCTCTTTGGATCTCAATACAAAGTTCTCCTCGATTCTCTTGGAGATCCATTCGATGTAATTCTTTTTGCAGTGTGTTTGCCGAGATCGAATGAAATGTGGATTTATGATCAAGATTATCTATGAACAATATTTTATTCTTCTCTAAAATCTTTTATGCATGATTGAAATATCTTTGCAAATCTCTTTGAATTATCAGTTTGGTTTGGCCTACTAGATTGATGTTTCTTGCAATGGGAGAAGTGCTTAGCTTTGGGTTCAATCTTGCGGTGTCCTTTCCCAGTGATAGCAGGGGCAGCAAGGCACATATTGTATTGTTGCCATCAAGGATAAAAAAGATGGGGTTTATATCTTATTGCTTGAGTTTATCCCTCTACATCATGGCATCTTGCCTAATGCGTTACTCCATTCTTATGAACTTACTACTCTAGATGCATGCTGGATAGCGGTCGATGTGTGGAGTAATAGTAGTAGATGCAGAATCGTTTCGGTCTACTTGTCGCGGAGGTGATGCCTATATACATGATCATGCCAAGATATTCTCATAGTTATTCGCTTTTCTATCAATTGCTCGACAGTAATTTGTTCACCCACCATAGAATTTGCTATCTTGAGAGAAGCCACTAGTGAAAGCTATGGCCCCCGGGACTATCTTCCATCATATTATTTTCATATCCACTTGCTATTTCTATTACAATTTATTTTGCAATCTTTATTTTACAATCTATATCATAAAATACCAAAATATTTATCTTATTATCCCTATCAGATATCACTTTCGTAAGTGACCATGAAGGGATCGACAACCCCTTTATCGCGTTGGTTGTGAGGTTCTTGTCTGTTTCTGCAGGTACTAGCACTACAAAAAAAAGACACATCCATGACATTTTGGGCCGAACGAATTTTTTTCTGTCATACTTATGACACTTCTATGAAAATAATTGTGGCAAAACCCGGTATCATCATAGATGTGGTAGGCTCCTACTTCTATGAAAAAAATCATGATAGAAAATGGGCTTTTCGTCCTGGGAGGGCCGGAGACGCAGCTGCATGACATTCTTTGGGTCGTCCATGACGGAAAAAACCATGGTAGAAGCGAGGGCGAGGAAAATATCGGGATATTCGCGGTTACGGTGGGTGGTTGGGGCCGAGCGATGCACGTTTCTCTCGTACATGCACGCACGTGGGTGCGAGGCGTTGGGCTCTAACTGAACCAGAGCGATGCGTTCGCCTACTGAACCCGAGCGATTGCACTGCAGGCTACGCGTTACTAAACCCGAGCGATCGATCGATGGCTGTTAACTGAACCCGATCGAGCGATTCCTTCCCTACTGCTACTAACTGAAGCCGATCGATGCTGTCTGTGGATGAACAATGAGCGTTGCTTGTGGGTTTGGATGAATAGTTCCCGGTGGGGGTGGATGAACAGGACCTCGTGGTGTTGCCTCTGGATGAACAGGACACTGATGGATCGAGCCGGTTGGGGCTGGATGAACAGGACCCCATGGAGGGCTGGATGAATAAGACGACCCCGTGGAGGGCTGGATGAACATTAGACGGTGGAGGGCTAGATAAACAGTAGCCCGTGGAGGGGTGGTTGAACAGGAGCCTGTGTGGAGAGGGCTGGTTGAATAATAGCCGGTGGAGTAGCGCGCGGTGGAGGCTGGATGAACAGGAGCCCGTGGATGAACAGTCGCAGATGGAGGCTGGAGGAGGTCGACGGTGGATGAACAGTAGCCCGTGGAGGCTGCAGGAGGTCGACGGTGGAGATGGACAGTATCCTGTGGAGTCCTGTTTTGCGGTACGCCACACCCCCGCCAATGAACAGGAAACCCGTTTCGACCGTAGCGCGCCAACACAAGTCCGTTTCCTCCGTTTTGCGGTACGCCACACCCCTCCCGATGAACAGGACCCCCGTTTCGACCATAGGAGGTCTGTTTCCTCCGTTTTGCGTTACGCCAGACCCCTCCCGATGAAAAGGATGCCGTTTCGACCATGGCCAGTCGAACACAAGACCGTTTCCTCCGTTCTGCGGTACGCCAGGCCTCGTTTCCATCGACTGTTCCGTCCAAGCCGGTTCGCTCCCACGCGTTCCATTGCCTCCCGATGAACACGTCACATTCCATTACCTCCACATGAACACGATGATGATGCAGTTTCTCTGTTCCAACCCAGCCATGTACACGAGCCCTGTCGGAACATATGCACGAGTAGGCGTTCAAGACCCTGCCTGTATGTACATATGTGGCTGTATTTTCTTTCTTGCTCACTGGCCGCTGTATGTATGTGTACATGCTACGTGCGCACTGCTACCTCTTGAGCACTTGCGTTGGTTTTCCCTTGAAGAGGAAAGGGTGATGTAGCAAAGTAGCGTAAGTATTTCCCTCAGTTTTTGAGAACCAAGGTATCAATCCAGTAGGAGGCCACGCACGAGTCCCTCGCACCTACACAGACAAATAAATCCTCGCACCAATGCGATAAGGGGTTGTCAACCCTACAAGGTCACTTACGAGAGTGAGATCTGATAGATATGATAATATAATATTTTTGGTATTTTTCTGATAAAGATGCAAAGTAAAATAAAAGGCAAAGGAAATAACTAAGTATTGGAAGATTAATATGATGGAAGATAGACCCGGGGGGCATAGGTTTCACTAGTAGCTTCTCTCAAGAGCATAAGTATTCACGTTGGGTAAACAAATTACTGTTGAGCAATTGACAGAATTGAGCATAGTTATGAGACTATCTAGGTATTATCATGTATATAGGCATCACGTCCGAGACAAGTAGACCGACTCCTGCCTGCATCTACTACTACTACTCCACACATCGACCATTATCCAGCATGCATCTAGAGTATTATGTTCAAGAGAACAGAGTAACGCTTTAAGCAAGATGACATGATGTAGAGGGATAAACTCATGCAATAATAAACCCCATCTTGTTATCCTCCATGGCAACAATACAAAATGTGCCTTGTTGCCCCTACTGTCACTAGGAAAGGACACCGCAAGATTGAATCCAAAGCTAAGCACTTGTCCCATTGCAAGAAAGATCAATCTAGTAGGCCAAATTCGAAGAGACTTGCAAAGATAACCAATCATACATAAAAGAATTCGGAGAAGATTCAAATATTGTTCATAGATAAACTTGACCATAAACCCACAATTCATCAGTCTCAACAAACAAACCGCAAAAGAAGATTACATCGAATAGATCTCCACAAGAGAGGGGGAGAACTTTGTATTGAGATCCAAAAAGAGAGAAGAAGCGATCTAGCTAATAACTACGGACCCGTAGGTCTGAGGTAAACTACTCACACTTCATCGAGCAGGCTATGGTGTTGATGTAGAAGCCCTCCGTGATTGATGCCCCCTCCGGCGGAGCTCCGGAAAAGGCCCCAAGATGGGATCTCGTGGACACAGAAAGTTACGGCGGTGGAATTAAGGTTTTGGCTCCGTATCTGGTAGTTTGGGGGTACGTAGGTATATATAGGAGGAAGGAGTACGTCGGTGAAGTAACAGGGGGCCCACGAGGGTGGAGGGCGCGCCTGGGTGGGTAGGCGCGCCCCTACCTCGTGGCCTCCTGGTTGATGTCTTGACGTAGGGTCCAAGTCCTCTGGGTCATGTTTGTTCCGAAAATCACATTCCCGAAGGTTTCATTCTGTTTGGACTCCGTTTGATATTCTTTTTCTGCGAAACCCTAAAATAGGCAAAAAAAACAGCAATTCTGGGCCGGGCCTCCGGTTAATAGGTTAGTCCCAAAAATAATATAAAAGTGTATAATAAAGCCCAATAATGTCCAAAACAGAATATAATATAGAATGGAACAATCAAATATTATAGATACGTTGGAGACGTATCAAGCATCCCCAAGCTTAATTCCTGCTCGTCCTCGAGTAGGCATAAGATAAAAGTAGAATTTTTGATGTGGAATGCTACTTGGCATAATTTCAATCTAATTCTTCTTAATTGTGGTATGAATATTCAGATCCGAAAGATTCAAGAAAAAAGTTCAATATTGATATAGAAATAATAATACTTCAAGCATACTAACTAAGCAATTATGTCTCTTCAAAATAACATGGCCAAAGAAAGTTATCACTCCAAAATCATATAGTCTGGCTATGCTCTATCATCACCACACAAAGTATTTAAATCATGCACAACCCCGATGACAAGCCAAGCAATTGTTTCATACTTTTGGTGTTCTCAAACTTTTTCAATCTTCACGCAATACATGAGCGTGAGCCATGGACATAGCACTTTAGGTGGAATAGAATGGTGGTTGTGGAGGAGACAAAAACGGGGGAAGATAGTCTCACATCAACTAGGCGTATCAACGGGCTACGGAGATGCCCATCAATAGATATCAATATGAGTGAGTAAGGATTGCCATGCAGCAGATGCACTAGAGCTATAAATATATGAAAGCTCAACAAAAGTAACTAAGTGGGTGTGCATCCAACTCGCTTGCTCACGAAGACCTAGGGCATTTTTAGGAAGCCCATCATTGGAATATACAAGCCAAGTTCTATAATGAAAAATTCCCACCAATATATGAAAGTGATAACATAGGAGACTCTCTATTATGAAGATCATGGTGCTACTTTGAAGCACAAGTGTGGTAAAAGGATAGTAGCATTGTCCCTTCTCTCTTTTTCTCTCATTTTTTTATTTGGGCCTTTTCTGTTTTTTTATGGCCTCTTTTTTTGGGGCTTCTTTGGCCTCTTTTTTTATTTTTCGCCCGGAGTCTCATCCCGACTACTGGGGGAATCATAGTCTCCATCATCCTTTCCTCACTTGGGACAATGCTCTAAAAATGATGATCATCACACTTTTATTTACTTACAACTTCAACAATTACAACTCAATACTTAGAACAAAATATGACTCTATGTGAATGCCTCCGGCGGTGTACCGGGATATGCAATGAATCAAGAGTGACATGTATGAAAGAATTATTAACGGTGTCTTTGCCACAAATACAATGTCAACTACATGATCATGCAAAACAATATGACAATGATAGAGCATGTCATAGTAAACGGAACGGTGGAAAGTTGCATGGCAATATATCCCAGAATGGCTATGGAAATGCCATGATAGGTAGGTATGGTGGCTGTTTTGAGGAAGGTATATGCTGGGTGTATAATACCGGCGAAAGGTGCGCGGTATTAGAGAGGCTAGCAATGGTGGAAGGAAGAAAAGTGTGTATGTTCCATAGACTCAACCTTAGTCATAAAGAACTCATATACTTATTGCAAAAATCTACAAGTTATCAAAGCAAAGTATTACACGTATGCTCCTAAGGGGATAGATTGGTAGGAAAAGACCATCACTCGTCCCCGACCGCCACTCACAAGGAAGACTCCCGACTTGTGGGGGAATCATAGTCTCCATCATCCTTTCCTCACTTGGGACAATGCTCTAATAATGATGATCATCACTCTTTTATTTACTTACAACTCAAAAATTACAACTTGATACTAGAACAAAATATGACTCTATGTGAATGCCTTCGGCGGTGTACCGGGATGTGCAATGAATCAAGAGTGACATGTATGAAAGAATTATGAATGTGGCTTTGCCACAAATACGATTTCAACTACATGATGCTGCAAAGCAATATGAAGATGATGTAACATGTCATAACAAACGAAACGGTGGTAAGGTTGCATAGCAATATATCTCGGAGTGGCTATGGAAATGCCATAATAGGTAGGTATGGTGGCTGTTTTGAGGAAGGTATAAGGTGGGTGTATGGTACCGGCGAAAGTTGTGCGGTGCTAGAGAGGCTAGCAATGGTGGAAGGGTGAGAGTGCGTATATCCATGGACTCAACCTTAGTCGTAAGAACTCACATACTTATTGCAAAAATCTATTAGTTATCGAAACAAAGTACTATGCGCATGCTCCTAGGGGGATAGATTGGTAGGAAAAGACCATCGCTCGTCCCTGACCGCTATTCATAAGGAAGACAATCAATAAATAAATCATGCTCCGACTTCATCACATAATGGTTCACCATACGTGCATGCTACGGGAATTACAAACTCTAACACAAGTATTTCTCAAATTCACAACTACTCTAGCATGACTCTAATATTACCATCTCCATATCTCAAAAAAATTATCAAGTATCAAACTTCTCATAGTATTCAACACACTCATAAGAATTTTTTTTATTATTTATCTTGAATGCCTAACATAATTAAAGAAAATTACCATGCTGTTTTGTAGGAATCTCAAAATAATCTAAGTGAGGCATGAGAGAACAAGAGTTTCGATAAAAACAATTCCACCAACGTGCTCTAAAAGATATAAGTGAAGCACTACAACAAAAACTATATAACTCAAAAGATATAAGTGAAGCACATAGAGTATTCTAACAATTCCTGAATCATGTGTGTGTCTCTCAAAAGGTGTGTACATCAAGTATGATTGTGGAAAACTAAAAAATAAAGACTCAAATAATACAAGACGCTCCAAGCAAAACACATATCACGTGGTGAATAAAAATATAGCTCCAAGTAAAGTTACCGATGGAAGTAGACGAAAGAGGGGATGCCTTCCGGGGCATCGCCAAGCTTTGGCTTTTAGGTGTCCTTAGATTATCTTGGGGTGCCATGGGAATCCCCAAGCTTAGGCTCTTGCCACTCCTTGTTCCATAATCCATCAAATCTTTCACCCAAAACATGAAAACTTCACAAAACAAAACTTAAAGTAGAAAATCTCGTGAGCTCCGTTAGCGAAAGAAAACAAAACACCACTTCAAGGTACTGTAATGAACTCATTATTTATTTATATTGGTGTTAAACCTACTATATTCCAACTTCCTCTATGGTTTATAAACTATTTTACGAGCCGTAGATTCATCAAAATAAGCAAACAACACACAAAAAAACAGAATCTGTCAAAAACAGAACAGTCTGTAGTAATGTGTAGCTAACACAAGATCTAGAACCCCAGAAATTCTAAACTAAATTTCTGGACGTGAGGGATTTATCTATTAATCATCTGCGAAAATAATTAACTAAATATCACTTTCCAAATAAAAATGGCAGCAGTTCTCGTGAGCGCTAAAGTTTCTGTTTTTTACAGCAAGATTAAAAAGACTTCCCCCAAGTCTTCCCAACGGTTCTACTTGGCACAAACACTAATTAAACACAAAAAACACAACCAAAACAGAGGCTACATAAATTATTTATTACTAAACACGAGCAAAAATCAAGGAATAAAAATAAAATTGGGTTGCCTCCCAACAAGCGCTATCGTTTAAGGCCCCTAGCTAGGCATAAAAGCAAGGATAGATCTAGGTATTGCCATCTTTGGTAGGTAATCCATAAGTGGCTCTCATAATAGATTCATAAGGTAATTTAATTTTCTTTCTAGGAAAGTGTTCCATGCCTTTCTGAGGGAGTCCTGGATTAGGGGGTCTCCGGACAGCCGGACCATATCTTTTGGCCGGACTGTTGGACTATGAAGATACAAGATTGAAGACTTCGTCCCGTATCCAGATGGGACTCTACTTGGCGTGGAAGGAAAGCTAGGAAATACGGATATGTATATCTCCTCCTTTATAACCGACCTTGTGTAACCCTAGCCCCCTCCGTTGTCTATATAAACTGGAGGGTTTTAGTCCGTAGGACAATATACAATCATACCATAGGCTAGCTTCTAGGGCTTAGCCTCTCTGATCTCGTGGTAGATCAAATCTTGTACTACTCCTATTATCAAGAACAATCAAGCAGGACGTAGGGTATTACCTCCATCAAGAGGGCCCGCACCTGGGTAAACATCGTGTCCCCTGCCTCCTGTTACCATCTGCCTTAGAGGCACAGTTCGGAACCCCCTACCCGAGATCCGCCGGTTTTGACACCGACATTGGTGCTTTCATTGAGAGTTCCATTGAGTTGTCATCATAAGTAGGATGGCTCGTCTCGTTGTCAAGGACAAAGTCACCTTTGGGGGAGCCCTGGCTATAGGCCAAACTCTTCGATTAGGCGGCTTCGTCATGACCGCCCGCTCGGCTGCAGCGCCGACGATGACTTCTCGGGTCATCGAAAATAGCCTCCACATTGGCTCGAAATTTGCCGAGCAGATGGATCCAATGGAGCTCTCCTCTTTGAACGAGCTCTTAGATCGCATCGCCGCTCTAGGCGTCACTACGGACTATGATCAAATCGGGCTTAAACCCGACCAAAGGGAGATTAACTCTCCGCCGGTCACCCATCAGATAGCGGTGGTGGAGGAGCAATGCGGCGATTATCCCTCTATCTCGAGGACAAACTATGCCCGGTTCCCCGAGCTCTCCGAGTCGGATACCCGCTCACAGGAGGACACCGCCTGAAACCAGAATCAGGTCGTATACCGAACCCGTGGGGCAACATCCCGGTGCCTGAACTTCCAAGATTGGAAACTCCCCTACCCCGGGACTACAGATTGGGTCAATGTTTGGACTTAAATCTACCAACCCACCCAGATACAAACGATCTTTCCCACATTAGGAAAGCGCCGAAGAGACAGTACATCACTATAGGCGAGATTCCTCCTTGTAATGAACAAGGTCAAGGACTATCGCGAGGAAGACGCAATTTCGTTCTTTTGCAACAATTGCACGGACAAGGGAGTCCTCAACGCCAGAAGTTGCCGTGAGATAGTACACTTCGCTGACTTGGCGACCATAGTACTGAAATAATGTGCGATGGAGACTTCCTGGAAAACCCAAATGCAATTTTGGGATAATCCGACTCTGACAAAACCCCCAGTATGGACTAAAAGGGTGCACTCCCAAAAGTCGCCCGACTCAATTACAAAGAAGCAAAATCCCACTACAGGGCGTGGAACCGTGTTGGAGGGATGGCTTAATGGGCCCTGCAAAATCCATAGTATAGCGGATGCCATATCAACACACAGCCTTAGAGCATGTTGGGTACTCCGGCAGGTGGCCAAAAGCAGCGAGGATCTCCTCACCCAACATATCTCAGAACACCTTCCCACGGATAATAATACAGTATTAACGGTCTTCGATACCTTCGCCTCAAATAATAGGCGTAAGCGAGCACTCCGCAGCCTCGCCGAAGTCTGCAACGTGGCAGCAATAAATCCATGGAGCAACACGACTATTACCTTCAATGCGAGTGACGAACCTAAATTCTGAACAGGCCGAGCACCAGCCACTTTGGTCCTCAGTACAATTGTGGACGGCTTTCGGCTCACCAAGGTGCTCATGGACGGCGGCAGCGGATTAAACCTCATCTATGAGGAAACTCTCCAAAAAATGGAAATAGACAGCAACCGCATTGAGCAAAGCAGTACGACCTTTCGAGGAATCATCCCTAGTCAAGAGGCACGTTGCGCTGGGAAAATCACACTTGATGTGGTATTCGGCACTCCGGAGAATTATAGGTCCAAAGAAATTAAATTCCAAGTGGCCCTGTTCAGTACCGGATACCACCCCCTTCTAGGGCGGGAGGCATTCACAATTTTTCAAGCCATACCCCATTACGGGTACATGAAGCTCAAAATGCCCGGACCCAATGGAATCATCACTCTAGTTAGTGATCCGGACATAGCACTCCGCACCGAGAACAAAACAGCCGCACAAGCCCTCGAGACATTATCTGAAGCCCTTGTGGCAGAGGAGTTAACCGCGCTGCGCTCCACGGTGGATAGGGACGACGTGCTACTAGACAAAAGATCCAAGTCCACCTCCTTTAAACCAGCGGATGAACTAGTCAAATTCGAAGTCCATCCAACGGGCCCCACAAAAACAGCATCCATTGGGGCACAATTAAACCCTGATGTAGATGCCGCACTACGGGAGTTTCTGCGCGAGAATTGGGACATATTCGCCTGGCATCCTTCGGAGACTCTTCGGCGTTTCTCTGAACCTAAGCAACAAGCCTTGGGAGAAGAGCTAGCCAAGCTACTAGAGGCCAGATTTATTAGAGAAATAAAACATCCGGACTGTCTAGCAAACCTGGTGATGGTACCAAAGAAGGACAAATCCTGGCGCCTATGCGTCGACTTCAAAGACCATAATAAGGCTTGCCCAAAGGATCCCTTTCCACTCCCTCACATCGATCAAATCATCGACGCTATCGTAGGACACGAATCATTGTGCTTCCTCGACGCAACGGCATTTATCACGCCATACGGCCCCTTCTTTTTTAACACAATGCCCTTCGGGCTCAAAAACGCCGGCGCAACATATCAGCGCATGATCTAGACATGTCTGGAAAAGCAGATCGGCAAGACTGTGGAGGCATACGTAGACGATGTGGTCATTAAAAGCAGACACGTCGATTCTTTAATAGACAACTTGAGGCTCACGTTCACCAATCTTCGAACATACGAAATTAAGCTCAGTCTGGAAAAATGCATTTTCGGCGTTCCCGCCGGAAAACTCCTGGGCTTCATCGTCTCCAGTAGAGGAATTGAAGCAAATCCGGCTAAAATCCGAGCTCTGTCATAGTTGGCTATCCCAACTGACCTCAAGCAAATCCCGAAATTGACTGGATGTGTGATGGCTATAAGACGCTTTATCTCCCAATTAGGAGAAAAGGCACTTCCCCTTTATCGCCTTCTTCGCAGCACCGAACACTTCGAGTGGACGAACACAGCCACGGCTGGACTGGAAAAAATAAAAGGCATCCTGGCCACCAACCCAATCTTGGCCGTGCCAACTATTGGCGAACCAATGCTATTATATATGGCGGCAACTCATCAAGTTGTAAGCGTTGTGCTCGTCGTCGAGTGAGAGGTGGACAGACATAAATTCCCACTTCAAAAGCCGGTATATTACGTATCCACCGTCCTCACCCCATGCAAATCACGGAACCCACACTATCAAAAGATAGCATACACGGTATTCATGGAATCCCAGAAATTACGACACTACTTTCAAGAGTGTTCAATCATAGTGGCCTCCGAAGTACCACTCAATGACATAATAAACAACCGCAATGCTACGGGCCAGATTGCCAAATGGCCATCAAGCTCCTCCCGTTCGACATAACGTACAAACCACAGCGAGCCATTAAGTCGCAAGTATTGGCCGATTTCATAGCCGAATGGACAGAAGTCGAACTCCCTAAAGAGTACGACGCATACTCCAATTGGATCATGCACTTCGACGGCTCCAAAATGCTGGCTGGCCTGGGGGCTGGCGTCGTCCTGACGTCCCCCACCGTTGATATAGTAAATATGTGCTCCAAATACTATATACAGACTCCAATAACGCGGCCGAATATGAGGCCCTTCTACACGGTCTCCGGATGGCCGTCTCCATGGGCATTCAACGCCTGGAGGTGCGCGGGGACTCGAACCTCGCAATATCCCAAATAAATGGAGACTTCGATGCCAAGGATCCGAAAATGGCAGCATATCACAATGCCATCCTCAAAATGTCAGCTCGGTTCGAGGGGCTTGAATTCCACCATGTGGCTCGGGAAAACAACCAGGTGGCGGACATCCTTGCCCGTATCGGCGCTAAACGCGACCCTATCCCACCAAACATCTTCCTGGAAAGATTGTCCAAACCATCCGTGGCATGGGAAGGGGACACCGGCAAAAATAGTCTGGGCCCGGCCACAACCCCATATAACGAACACTCTGACACAATCAGAGGTTCTGCCACCGAAATAACACCTTCAGCCCACGTGATAATGGCCATCATCGCCCTGTGGACAGAACCATTCCTGGCCTACCTAACTAGGCAGGAACTACCCGAGGACCAAAATGAGGCACGTTGCATAGTGCGGAGATCTAAAGCCTACAAGGTCCACGAGGGAGAGCTTTATAAGAAAAGCACAACCGGAGACCTTCAAAGGTGCATCTCCAAAGAGGAAGGGCGGAAGCTTTTGGCAGAAATCCATGTCGTACTCGCGGGCCACCATGCCGCAGCCTGGGCCCTTGTAAGCAAGGCCTTCCGTACAAGTTTTTATTGGCCGACGGCCCGGCAGATGCACAACATCTGGTCCAACATTGTGTTGGTTGCCAGCTTTTTGCAAACCAAAACCACATGCCACCTACCGCCCTCCAAACAATCCCCATTACTTGGCCCTTTGCGGTATGGGGGCTTGATATGGTTGGACCCCTCAAAGGGGGAACCCATAAGAAAAAATACTTACTGGTCATGGTGGATAAATTCACCAAATGGATAGAAGCCAAGCCTGTCAAAACGGCTGAATCCGGGCCAGTGATAGACTTCATATCCAGGGTTGTACACCGTTATGGCGTCCCCCACAGCATCATCACTGACAACGGCACGAAACTTTGGTGCAGCAACATGGGCATTAAGCTAGATTATGTTTCTGTCTATCATCCGCAAACTAACGGTCAAGTCGAACGAGCGAATGATCTTATCATGAGAGGCATTAAACCCAGATTAGTGCGGTCCTTAAAGGAATCGGACATGCATTGAGTAGAGGAGCTTGACTCCGTACTATGGGGGTTGCGGACCACGCGAAATCGCACTACTGGATACACACCATTTTTTATGGTGTACGGTGCTGAGGCAGTGCTGCCTTGCGACATAATTCATGACTCACCTCGAGTGCGCATGTACGAAGAAAGAGAAGCCGAGCTCGATTGGCAGGACAGTTTGGATGTCCTGAAGGAGGAGCGCGATGTGGCAAAAGCCCGTTCCGCATTCTATTAGCAACAGGCTCGAAGGTATCAAAGCAGAGAAGTGCGGGCCAAAACCTATAACGTTGGTGAACTAGTTCTACAACTGCCGTAGAAGAAAAGGAACAAGCTCAAGCCCAAATGGGAAGGTCCCTTCATTGTCGACCAGGTTCTGAGTGGTGGAGCATACCATCTGCGGGACGCATCGGATAATCGACTCGAGCCAAACCCATGGAACGCAGCCAGACTCCGAAGACTCTATGTTTGTCTCCTTACCACCGTCAATTTTTTGCACATCTGTTTTTCTCTCTTTCCTCCTCTTTTTTTATCTTCAAGGCCCTTCAAGGCTATACTTGTGTCTTGGTTATACACCCTTGACGCGTTAACCACGCTCAATTTACCTGGGGGCTTCTTATACAAAAACTTAATCTAATTACCTTTCCGGGCTCTATGCCCCACACATGTGTTATTATTTCACATGTACCTTTTTTCGCCATTATATGCATCGATATGACTTAAGTTTTGGCCAAGCTGGGTTGCCTGGCTCTTGTATTTATGCCCTATGTTCCCGTTAATTCGGCTAGGGCATAAGGGGAGCACCTCTGCGATTGTTACTACCGGGTCAGCCGGATGTGTACCTCAGACTGGGTGAAGCCGAAATCTAGCGTTCTTAAGGGAATATTCGGTCACTGAATAAAAGATGACTTTCATTTAATTTACTAGCCGCCCCAAGATGTTTTTAACCTGCATTTCGCAGTTCGGACATGCACATTAGGGCATGCGTACCCAGGGAAAGGAACCCTTAACGGAACTATTCTCCCTGGAAGATGTTTCTTACTATCCATGTAATATAACATAGCTGGTTGGATACTTGTCTGTTCAAGCACTTATGACCCCTACGCCTGGTTTCCATGCATACCCCGGTTTTTACATAACCGAGTGGGTATTCGGATACACTCCAGACTATAGGGTCCAGAGGTCGAAGCAAAAAGGTCCGCCATGACAAATGATTTATAATCCGGCTAGGGACATTACACATGTCACATGAAGTACACAGTCACTAAGACTGATTAAATTCTTCTTCTATACCATCCAACAGGCTGTCTAGCCTACAATCCTGTTGGGAATACTTTGCGGCTAATTCCACTTGGTCATACACTAAACTGACAGGGATCTCCTTCCCATCAAGCCCCACAGGTCCGTCCTCGGCCATGTGGTTTGGGTCCGCCTTGGTATATCGTGTCTTCACCATAGCCCAGGCTTCCCTTGCACCTTGTCGGCAGGCTGATATCTTCCATAATCGGAAGTGCCGCCGCGCTCCCTTAAGCTTCTCGATAAGCTCCCTCATGCCTCCTAGCGGGGACGCGGATGGCCACAAAGCTTGGGCAATACCCTACATCACCTGCCAAACTTGTTCGTGCAATTGTGAGAGCTCTGGTAGAAGATCACCCGAAGACCCAGGAATCTCCTCTGCGGGACGACCCGTCAGCATACCTGCAGACATAACGTTGTTAGCAGGCTTCTTCGCTGAACTCCTTTAAAAAGTTCATTCTAGCACTTACTAAAAATGTCACGTGGAAGTCGTTTATTCTCCTTCACGGAGTCCACAAGCTGGGCTAGGACATCCTTCAATTCCACATCCATCCAGATATTGGCATCTTGGAGATCGTTTTTCTCCTGCCGAACTCACGTTAGCACGCGCTCGCTAGCATTTCGCTGCCGATCGTCACGTGCCGTATCCACCTCCACGGCCTCCGGATTCACTTCGGGGTCACCTGCAACATCTATTGTTAGGTGTACATACATGCCGCATACTACCTGGTACCCACATTCATTGCAATAATCAAAAGTTTTACCAGGGGACCCTTTTTGGACTCCTTCAATGCGGCAACAGTGGCTTCTAGCTGGGCCTTGCACTCGTCCAGCTCTTGAGACAATTGGGAGTTCTTCTCCGTAAGAACCTGCACAAATAATGATCCTTAAATCAGTTGCGTCAGCTGTTTCAAGTCTCAGGGGCTACTCATACATATAATCATCAGATTTGCTTACCCGTATATCCCTTACATATTGGTCCATGGCTCTGGCTAGACCATTTTGAGTGGCATGGATGTACGCATCTCTAGAATTGAAGGCATCAAATGCCTCTGGTGAGAAACAAGCGTCACGGAGTACGGCCGGGCGACGCCTGTGATTCATGGCGCTCTTCACTTCTGAATTTGTAGCGGATATTGTATCCGCATCCTCTGTAGGAGGAGCATCCGGTGTCCGCCCCATGTTGGCTTCCGCCTCTATGTCCGGCCCTGGAGCCCGACTGGTGGAGGCGTGATCGGCAGCCTCTCCGGATATAGTCCGGCGAGCATTCTTTCTGTTAAAGAAACATGGAAGTCATTATATTTTGAGAAAGACGGCAACCAAGGAGCGAGGTTTTGTGTCATACCTCTGTGCCGGTGTCTCCGTCCTAACCGCCTTCCTTTTTGGCCTACCCGTCTTCGGTGCCTCTTGTTGGCGAGTTGCTGCGGGTTTGGCAGAGCGTCCCAAATGCCTTCCCTATAAAACACCATATGTGTACGGTAGGTGAAGTGTATAAAAGGGGATCCTATTTTGGGGAGTTGGGATTTTTGGTTTTTCTTACATGCGACGCAGGGAGTAGTCCGGGATAGTCGGCCGTTATGGCCACCATGGCGTCGTCACAGCTTAATTGATAGAATTTCCCGTCTATCAGCTCCACAAATATGTCCGGATCCTCTTCGAGTCCGGAACCGAGGGCCTGACCAGGGTCCTCTGGTTGTGGAGGTGGGCTGTTGATCTCCCTTACGGCTTTTCGCAGTTCCTGCCATAAAATGGCAAGGTTAGTACCTACGACGAAGGATGCGAGAAGAATGGGAGTAAAAAGGTATAACTCACCCAACTTGGAGGGTTGTACATGGAGAATCCATCCCTTGGCTTGATATGGATGAACTCCTCTTCCTCTCCCTTGAACAACTTGGACAAAAGTTTTGCTAAAGCAGCAGCGGAGTCCGGTCCCTTACGCCCGCAATGGGTGGCATCATCTTCCCCGTTAAAACACCACAGGGGGTGCCCTCGATATTGAAGTGGCTGCACTCCCCGCATTATGAATATTGATATAACCTCGATTATTGTCAATCCTAATTGAGCCAGCGCTTTAATCCGGTTCATCAGGTAAAGGACTTTGCTGTTGTCTTCCTCTTGGGGGCTCCGTGGGCGCCAACTTCGGCGTTTCTTCAGAGGAGCATTGTTGAACTCAGGAAGACCTTGCTGAACAGGGTCTGGAAGGGGGACGTCCTCCATATAAAACCACTCCGAAGGCCAGTGTTCGGACGTCTTCTTCGGAGTACCGGACAGGTATCCAGTTTCGGCGATGCGCCATATTTCGGCTCCGCCCACCTGATAAAGTGACCCCTTCTGTGTGCGGGGCACAAGGCAAAATAACCTCTTCCACAGCTTGAAATGGGCCTCGCAACCCAGAAATAGCTCGCAAAGGGCAACGTATCCGGCGATGGGTAATATGGAGGCAGGGGTGAAGTTGTGCAGTTGGAGGCCGTAAAACTCCAAGAGCCCGCGGAGGAACGGATGAGTTGGAAATCCGAGTCCCCTTTGAAAGTAAGGGACAAGGCACACCCGCTCCCCCTTGGAGGGCCTGGGGAAGCTCTCCGCTTGCTCCCCGCCATTATAGGTGGCGAGCCCGGCTCGGACGGGGACCAAATATGCTGGAGGGAGAAATCCCTGGGTCTGCAGCTCTACCAAACGACTTTGCGGGACGGAACACCTCTCCCAATCACCGGGCTTAGGGCTACAGGGGCGAGAGGAGGAGCTGCGGTGGTCGGCCATGATGGAATGGATTTTCTCCGAGTGCACTCCAATGGATTCTCGCTGGGGGAGGAGGTTGTGGATTGGATCTAAGAATCCCCATCCCTTTAATAGACAATTTATTTACCTGGCTAGGGGGGCAAATGTAAAAACGCCCTGGCTCCTCGCATTCACTTGATGCGTGGAAGATGGCACTTATTGGACATAGAAGCCGAGAAGTCCAACATTTATGGGAGCCTGACAATACTTAACAGATATTCAAGATTTGGAGAAGAACCTTGCAATGCCGAAAACAATACTACGCACCGGACTCATCGTCATTGAAGCCTGGTTCAGGGGCAACTGAGGGAATCCTGTATTAGGGGGTCTCGGGACAGCCGAACTATGCCTTTTGGACAGACTGTTGGACTATGAAGATACAAGATTGAAGACTTCGTCCCGTATCCGGATGGGACACTACTTGGCGTGGAAGGCAAGCTAGGCAATACGGATATGTATATCTCCTCCTTTGTAACCGACCTTGTGTAACCCTAGGCCCCTCCGGTGTCTATATAAACCGGAGGGTTTTAGTCCGTAGGACAACATACAATCATACCATAGGCTAGCTTCTAGGGTTTAGCCTCTCTGATCTCGTGGTAGATCAACTCTTGTACTACTCATATTATCAAGAACAATCAAGCAGGACGTAGGGTATTCTTTCCATCAAGAGGGCCCGAACCTAGGTAAACATCATGTCCCCTGCCTCCTATTACCATCGGCCTTAGATGCACAGTTCGGGACCCCCTACCTGAGATCCGCCGGTTTTGACACCGACACTTTCCTCAGCGGAAATTGGAATCTAATATTTCCTTCCTTCATATCAATAATTGCACTAATCGTTCTAAGGAAAGGTCTACCAAGAATAATAGGACATGAAGGATTGCAATCAATATCAAGAACAATAAAATCTACAGGCACATAGTTCCTATTTGCAACAATAAGAACATCATTAATTCTTCCCATAGGTTTCTTAATGTATCCGCAAGGTGCAAGTTTAAAGAGCAATCATCAAAATCATGGAAACCTAACAAATCACACAAAGTCTTTGGAATCATGGAAACACTAGCACCCAAATCACACAAAGCATAGCATTCATGATCTTTAATTTTAATGTTAGTAGTCTCATCATAAAGTTTTCTAGAGATAGAAACTTCCAACTCAAGTTTTTCTTCATAAGATTGCAACAAAGCATCAATGATATGTTTAGTAAAAGCTTTATTTTGACTATAAGCATGAGGAGAATTTAGCACGGATTGCAACAAGGAAATACAATCTATCAAAGAAAAATTATCATAATTAAATTCCTTGAAATCCGAAATAGTGGGTTCATTAATATTTAAAGTTTTGACTTCTTCAGTCCCACTTTTAACAATTTTAGCATCAAGATCTAAAGACTCCGAATTCTTGGAACGTCATCTAGGTAAAGGTGGATCATATTCAGTCCCATCATTATCAAGATTCATATTTCAAAACAAAGATTTAATAGGGTACCCATCAATAACTTTTAGATCTTCATCTTTATTATCATGGAAACTAGAAGAACACGCTTTTATAAAGCAATATTTCTTAGCACGCATCCTAGCGGTTCTTTCTTTGCACTCACCAATGGAAATGCTCATGGATTTGAGAGACTCATTGATATCATGCTTAGGTGGAATAGATCTAAGTTTCAAAGAATCATCATCAAGAGAAATTCTATCAACGTTCCTAGCCAACTCATCAATCTTAACAATTTTTCTTCAATCAAAGCATTGAAATTATTTTGCGAAGTGATAAATTATTTAATATTAGATTGAAAATCAGAGGGCATCTTATTATAATTTCCATAAGAATTGTTGTAGGAATTACCATAACTATTAGAGGAATTACTAGGATACGGCATAGGATTAAAGTTTCCTCTATACGCGTTGTTACCAAAATTATTCCTACCGACAAAATTCACATCCATAGATTCATTATTATTCTCAATCAAAGTAGACAAAGGAATATCATTAGGATCATAAGAAACACTTTTATTAGCAAATAATTTCAAAAGTTCATCCATCTTTCCACTCAAAACATTAATTTCTTCTATCGCATGCACTTTCTTATTAGTAGATCTTTCAGTGTGCCATTGAGAATAATTAATCATAATATTATCTAGGAGTTTAGTAGCTTCTCCTAAAGTGATTTCCATGAAAGTGCCTCCCACAGCCGAATCTAAAAGATTTCTGGAAGAAAATTCAATCCGGCGTAAAAATTTTGTATAATCATCCACAAATTCAAACCATGCGTAGGGCAATTACGTATCATTAATTTCATCCTCTCCCAAGCATTTGCACCATGTTCATGATCAAGTTGCTTAAAATTCATAATATCGTTTCTAAGAGAGATGATCTTAACGAGAGGAAAATACTTAGAGATAAAAAGCATCTTTGCACTTATTCCACGAATCAATACTATTTTTAGGCAAAGACGAAAACCAAGCTTTAGCACGATCTCTAAGCAAACAAGGAAATAGTTCAATTTAAGAATATCATTATCCATATCTTTCTTCTTTTGCATATCACACAAATCAATGAAGCTATTTAGATGGGTAGCGGCATCTTCACTAGGAAGGCCAGCGAATTGATCTTTCATGACAAGATTCAACAAAGCAGCATTAATTTCACAAGATTCAACACCGGTAAGAGGAGCAATCGGAGTGCTAAGGAAATCATTGTTGTTGATATTGGTAAAGTCACACAATTTAGTGTTATCTTGAGCCATCGTGACAAGCAAGCAATCCAACACACAAGCAAACGAGAGACGGGCAAAAAGAGATAGATAGAGAAAGAGGGGGAGGACAGAGAGAGAGAGAGAGAGAGGGCGAATAAAAAGGCAAGGGTGAAGTGGGGGAGAGGAAAACGAGAGGCAAATGGCAAATAATGTAATGCGGGAGATAAGGGTTTGTGATGGGTACTTGGTGTGTTGACTTTTGTGTAGACTCCCGGCAACGGCGCCATAAATCCTTCTTGCTACCTCTTGAGCACTTGCGTTGGTTTTCTCTTAAAGAGGAAAGGGTGATGCAGCAAATTAGTGTAAGTATTTCCCTCAGTTTTTGAGAACCAAGGTATCAATCCAGTAGGAGGCCACGCACGAGTCCCTCGCACCTACACAAACAAATAAATCCTCGCAACCAACGCGAGAAGGGGTTGTCAATCCCTACACGGTCACTTACGAGAGTGAGATCGGATAGATATGATAAGATAATATTTTTGGTATTTTTATGATAAAGATGCAAAGTAAAATAAAAGGCAAAGGAAATAACTAAGTATTGGAAGATTAATATGATGGAAGATAGACCCGGGGGCCATAGGTTTCACTAGTGGCTTCTCTCGAGAGCATAAGTATTCACGGTGGGTAAACAAATTACTGTTGAGCAATCGACAGAATTGAGCATAGTTATGAGAATATCTAGGTATGATCATGTATATAGGCATCACGTCCAAGACAAGTAGACCGACTCCTGCCTGCATCTACTACTATTACTCCACACATCGACCGCTATCCAGCATGCATCTAGAGTATTAAGTTCAAGAGAACAGAGTAACGCTTTAAGCAAGATGACATGATGTAGAGGGATAAACTCGTGCAATATGAAATAAACCCCATATTGTTATCCTCGATGGCAACAATACAATACGTGCCTTGCTGCCCCTACTGTCACTGCGAAAGGACACCGCAAGATTGAACCCAAAGCTAAGCACTTCGCCCATTGCAAGAAAGATCAATCTAGTAGGCCAAACCAAACTGATAATTTGAAGAGACTTGCAAGGATAACCAACCATAGATAAAAGAATTCAGAGAAGATTCAAATATTGTTCATAGATAAACTTGATCATAAACCCACAATTCATCGGTCTCAACAAACACACTGCAAAAGAAGATTACATCGAATAGATCTCCATAAGAGAGGGGGGGACTTTGTATTGAGATCCAAAAAGAGAGAAGAAGCCATCTAGCTAATAACTATGGACCCGTAGGTCTGAGGTAAACTACTCACACATCATCGAAGAGGCTATGGTGTTGATGTAGAAGCCCTCCGTGATCGATGCCCCCTCTCGCGGAGCTTCGGAAAAGGCCCCCAGATGGGATCTCGTGGATACAGAAAGTTACGGCGGTGGAATTAGGGTTTTGTCTCTGTATCTGGTAGTTTGGGGGTACATAGGTATATATAGGAGGAAGGAGTACGTCGGTGGAGCAATAGGGGGCCCATGAGGGTGGAGGGCGCGCTTGGGGGGTAGGCGCACCCCCCCTACCTCATGCCTTCCTCGTTGATTGCTTGACGTAGGGTCGAAGTCCTCTGGATCATGTTCGTTCCAAAAATCACGTTCCCAAAGGTTTCATTCCATTTGGACTCCGTTTGATATTCTTTTTCTGCGAAACCCTAAAATAGGCAAAAAACAACAATTCTGGGTTGGGCCGCTGGTTAATAGGTTAGTCCCAAAAGTAATATAAAAGTGTATAATAAAGCCCAATAATGTCCAAAACAGAATATAATATAGCATGGAACAATCAAAAATTATAGATACGTTGGAGACGTATCACGCGCCTCTACTAGGACACGTGCGCGTCTCTACATCGACCAGTATGTACGTACACGTTCGCGACCAGAATGACAATGCTACGTACGCTTTGACCAGGTGGGTCCCGACTGTCAGGCACTTCCTTGTGTGCGAAGATGTAGCTGGTGAGTCCCAGCAGTCAGGGGGCGAATGGTTTTTTTGCCCGGACGCACTTCCTCGCGTGCGAAGATGTAGCTAGTAGGTCCCAGCAGTTAGGGGGAATTTTTTTTCGTGAAATAAGGTTGCCCGTCCAGTGGGTCCCTACTATCAGGTGGAGGAATCATTATTTTCCGTGTAATAAGGAGGCACTTCCTTGCTGCGGCCGTGGACCCAGCTATCAGCCTCTCCACGTACAGTCCACGTCTGATGGAAGTCATTCCTTGACCACGTTGACCACGCCGCGCCGAGAGCACCAGGGCGGTGGACGACGGCGAGGACTAGGAAGGGGACGACACGGAGCCAGGGAAGACACGGTAGTGGATGCCCACACGTAGAGGAGTATGAGGGTTCACTGCGGTGTGAGGCTGCCATCGCCGCAGAATAACAGGGGGTGTGGGTGAGTAGAGGGATGGTCTGGCCAGTGGTGGGAGTAGTAGGGGGTGGTGAGGCCTCCGCAGCATCGCAACCGGCCACGGGAGGCAGGAGCACGAGGCACGGCCAGCGCTTGTTTGGGCGGCTGGAGCAAGAAGACCAGAGGTTGAAGAAGCGCTATGGCCATTGGATGGACATCGTACTGTCACTGGAGCTAGAATCATGCATATTGACTAAGGTGACAAAGCCCTCCGTCCCCATCAACTTAGTAGGCCCACAAGTCAGCCTCCCACTATACTGGGTGCCAGCTAGCAGGGGGGATTCTTTTTTTGGGCATAATAAGGAGGCACTTCTTTGCGTGCGAAGATATAGCTGGTGGGTTTTGAGCTGTCAGCGGCGGTAACGTTTTTTCCGCAAAATACAGAGGCCCTTTCGGTGGGTCCCAGATGTCAGGTGGAGGAATTATTATTTTGCATGTAATAAGGAGGCATTTCCTTGCGTGCGGCCGTGGACCCAGCTGTCAGCCTCTCCATGTACAGTCCACTTCAGATGCATGTCGGTCGTTGACCACGTTGACCAGGCCGCACCGAGAGCACCAGGGCGGTGGACGACGGCTGTCACATCCCTAGTTCTGGTATGACCTAGGCTAGCCCTTCATGCTTGCATCATGTTTAAACTCCATTTAAATTGAAATGGGGAAGTTGCAAACCCTAGCACCAAAGCAATTCAAATAGGTTCAAATTAAAAGTGGAATTTCAATGAACCCAAAATGCTTTTCAAAAATGTTCATGGTCTTTGGAAAATGTTGGGAACAACAACCAGAGGTGATGCACATTTTTCATTCTCCTTTTGGATTTTTGAATCAATGCATAAATATTTGGATTGGAGCTGTTTAAATTATATAAATATTTTTAATAGCTCCAAAAATGTTGGGAATTGGTGAGGGCCTCTAGAATATTATATCTAGATGCCACAATTATTTTCAGCATTTATGTAAATGTTCTAACATTTCTTTTAAATACAAAACAAATGTCAGAAATAGAAAAAGAAAAACAGAAGAAGGAAAAAGGCTTACCTGGCCTTACCTTTGGCCCACCTGGCCAGCCCACCTGGCGGCCCAGCCCACCAGGGGCAGCCCCGTCTTCTACCTCTTGCCAGTAGGCAGAGGAGAAGCCGGGCACGACGCCGCGCGCTGGCCGCATCGCCCCGCCACCTCCTGCTTCCCTCGTCGTCGCCCTGGCCCTTCCCTCGCGTCGCCACGCATCTCCCCGACCCCCCTCTCACTCCCTCTCGCTCCTCCCCCCTCCTCTGTCCTCTCCCCGCAGCGCCACCTAGCGCAGCCGAGCGCCACCGCGGCCACCGGCCACCCCTCGCCCTGCCGCTGCGCCCAGGAGCTCCGCCACATCGCCGGCTACCTCTTCGTCGAGCCACACACCTCCGGACGGCCTGCATCGCCGCCATCGCCATCGTCTTCCTCCTCGGGCTCCGCCGTCCGCCGCTGCAATTCGTTGCCGCGGACCTCCCCCGAGCTCTCTGACGCCTCCACCGGATCCGCGGTGAGCCCCGCCACCATTTCCCCTTCTCCAATTAGCCGCTCGCGCACCGTAGCATCGTTCCCCGCCATGGCCGTAGCGCTTCGCCGCCATCCATGTCGCGGCCGTCGTCTTGGCCCGCCTCCGCCCAAACCGAGCACCCCATCGTGCTCCTGGTGCCACGAGGGTGCCACAGAGCCCCTCGGGTGGCCTTCCCGTGCCCCGCAGCCTACTCCCTCCCGTAGCCGTGCTCCGGCCGCCGCGGATGACCTCGCCGCGGTCGTCTCCGGCCACCCCACGGCCTCCCGCGTGTCCCACTGGATGCGCGCGAGCCTGGGCGTCGCGTAGGTGGCCTCCGCCGCCTAAATGGTCACCAGAGGACCAAATCAGAGGCCTCCACCGCGTTCTGCCTCGCCGGCGGCTAAACGCCGGCGGGCTGACCGTGTCTGACCCCCACAGCCGTTGACCTCTCCCCTCTCTGTCAATGACATGTGGGGCCGGCCCTGTTAAGTTTTAATTAGGATTAGTTTAACGACTAATTAAACCCTGTTTAGCTAATTGAGTCACTGACTAGTGGGCCCTACCCAGTTAATTAGGACTAACTAACTTAGTTAGTTGACTGGGTCACTGACCAGTGGGACCCACTGGTCAGGTTTGACCTGGTCAGCCCGTTGACTCGCTTACGTCATGCTGACGTAGAGCTGGCGCAATAATTGATTTCTGGTATTAATTTAAATCAGGAAATTCCAGAAAATAGTTAAAACTTCAAAAAATCATAGTAATTCAACCGTAACTCCAAATCTAATAAATTATATATGAAAAATTATCAGAAAAATGCAAGGAATCCATTTATGCCAGTTTCATGCATGAAAAACCAACTTATACCTACTGTATAAGTGAAAACGTAATAATGGCATGTTATATACTTAAATTAGGGTTTGCATATGAACCCTTGGTTCATATGGACTTCAACCAAATTGATGCTAGATGCATTAGGGCAAATCATAGCATTTTTGAATGTTACCTTCATGCATCATATTGTTGCATATGGTTGTTTATTGATTGCCGGCACCGTTCCCTCTCGATAGGTTCTACTCCGGAAGGTGTCCCGAGTACCTGTCTGAGGAGCAGTGCTTCTTCGTGGATCTATCAGGAAAGCAAACCCCCTTGAGCATCCCGATAAAGTCCCACTCTCTCGCTCCTGCTCCTTTTTACTGCATTAGGACAACAACGATTCCAACTGCTACTTTCTGCTGCGGTAGGTGAACCCATTCCTCTGCATGACCTGTCATTGCCACAGTAAATAGTTGAAACCCACTAGCATGAGTAGGAGTTGCTTGAGCCTTGATGTGCCTGCTCATCCATGCTTGTTTTCTTTATGCCAGCTATGCTTAGAGTTGTGTCAGGTCTGATTCATCGGGAATGAATCGGAGTGGTGAACATGTCCTACCGGTAAAGGCTAAGTGTGTGAACACATTTTGGTAAAGGTAGCGATGAGAGGCCATGTAGGAGTACATGGTGGGTTGTCTCATTGGAACCGTCCTTAAGCACTGAGTTCTGTGTATGTTATCCAAGTCCAGTTACTACCACACATTGGGTTCCGGTTATCCGGCCCCTCTCGGCTTATTAACCCACTTGATCTCTGTCCAGGAGTTGCAACTAGTTTCTGGCGTTTGTAGGTAGTGCTACTTGTCTACCAGGTGGTGTCCGACGGGACGGGCTTGGGACAGACTAGGCACTGTGGCACGGTGTACCAAGTGGCACCTGGATGGTGGGCTTGGGAACCCTGCACACATCGTTTGGGGCTGTGAGCGACACCCCGGCCGGATCTCCTTGCGGATGGAACCCGAATAGGCGATAAACCTGGACGAGAGACTTGTGTGGTTAGTCAGGTCGTGGCCGACACCCCCGCCCGGCTTCCGCTTGAAGGTTGCCGAGGTACATGACGTGTATAGGGCTATAAGTGGCGAGAGCGTGTGTGAAGAAATACACCCCTGCAAGGTCATTATTATCTATTCGAATAACCGTTTTCCTCGGATATGGAAACTTGGAGGACTTATATAGTACATAGACAACTTGAAGTGGATACTCTAAAATACGCAAGATAAGCGTGAGTGCTATGGATGGCCTTCTCGTAGGGAGACGGGAACGGATCCATAGTGGAGTATTGATATGGTGAATTTGTGGACTCGTGTGCGTCTTCTCACCTCAAAGAAGTTTCTGATACTCATAGTATAGATTAGCCATTGGGTCAAAGCTGGCTTGCTGCTGTTAAACTCCACCCACCCCCTTTGTTGAAAATGATGCATATGTAGATAGTTCTGAAGTAAGACTTGCTGAGTACCTTTGTACTCACGTTTGCTTATTTATGTTTTGCAGTTGGTTACACTAGTGGCTTCGACGAGTAGCTTGTATCCCAACTACGATCTTGTACCCTTGGGAGGGTCGTGTTAGTCAGGCTACTTAGTCTTTTTCTTTTGTAGTTGTCTGTACTCAGACATGTAATGCTTCCGCTTGTTGCTTGTATGCTCTGAATGATGGGTCATGTGACCCCTGTTTGTATTTATGCTATGTGGCTCTTCTGGGCCCTTATCTATAGAGTTTGAGTTATGTTGTGATGCCATGATGTACTGCACATACATGCATGTTATGCGTACGTGTAACGTGTATTGTTATGTGTGGGATCCGACAATCTAGTTGTTTATCCTTCGCAGCCTTTCTTATGGGGAAATGTAGTATAGTGTTCCTCGAGCCATAGTAGTCCGCTACAGCCCGGTTCACTGGAGTCCTGCTAGCCCAGTACTACTGTTCAGGACACTTGACCGGCCAGCATGTGTTTCACTTCGTCCCTATGTCTGTCCCTTCGGGGAAATGTCACATGGTGATCTCTGGAGTCCTGCCTAGCCTGCTACAGCCCGGGATCCCCGGAGTCCTGTTAGCCCAGTGCTACAGCCCGGAATCACTCGTTGATGACCGACATGTTCGATGCGATTCATGTATGCCTGTCTCCATAGGTCCGTGCCGCTTTGGGTTCACGACTAGCCATGTCGGCCCGGGTTCTCTGTCATATGGATGCTAGCGACACTGTCATATACGTGAGCCAAAATGCGCAAACGGTCCCGGGCCAGGTAAGGTGGCACCCGTGGGAATACCGTGCGTGAGGCCGCAAAGTGATATGACGTGTTACATGCTAGATCGGTGTGACTTGGGATCGTGGCCCCGACAGACTTGGTATCAAAGCCTGACTGCCTGTAGGATTACCAAGCCAAACTGGTCAAAGTTGAGTCTAGAAATGCTTTAGTTACATAAAGGAATTGATTGTGGAAGGGAACGCAAGGCTCTTTTTACTCCTTTACCTCATGTCATTCTTTCTGAGTCAGCCTCTTCTTTTCTACGAGGGTTAAGGCCTAGGCTTCTCCTCTATCTCTCAGGATGACGTGTTACTAAACCGTAAAGTCTTAGGATTGTTGGGTTGTGTCTCAATACAGTTCTACTACTTCTGTGTGTCCTCAGTTTGACCCAGAACCTTGATATTATGATGCTGATGGATTATGCTATTCCTTTGATGGATGTCTCAAAAATCCTTTTGAGCATTTACAGTCGTTATGCTGCCGAAATTGTCCCAGGATTTCAAGACTTTCCAATGCTTTTGCATTACTTTCCGCATCCCTAGGTCGATGCTAATTCCATCCTTGTTTCCTTGGTTTCTGTGTCAGGATGTCGTCTGCTAACCGAGCTTCAGTTGCTCATAGCAAGAACCATGGAGATGGTGGGGACGAGGATCCTCCTGACCAGTCTTTGGTGGCAGAGTTCTTGTTAGCATCCGAGAGGAACAAGAGTGAGACTAACGCTTGCTGGCACAGATTGAGCAGAACACCGCACATCAGCGTAAGAAGTTGGTTTCCATCACCGACTTCATTGGTCTGAAACCACCCACCTTCCATCATTCCATTGAGCCACTCGATGCGGATGACTGGCTCCGAAGCATCACTCACAAGTTGCATTCTGCGAACGTCGTTGAAAGTGACAAGGTCACCTATGCTACTTATCACTTGGAAGGACCTGCTAGTATTTGGTGGCAGAGCTTTGAAGCTATGCTTCCAGCTGGTCAGATTCCTACCTGGAGAGATTTCACCGAGGCTTTTCGTGAGCACCACATTCCTCAGGCTCTCTTTGACCGCAAGAGGGAAGAGTTCTGTAATTTTACCCAGGGTAAGCTGCCTGTTGATGCTTACAGTAGGGAGTTTGGAAACCTCGCCCGCTATGCTACAGAAGAAGTGTCCACGGACGCTAAGAAGCAGGCTAGGTTCCGGAAGGGTCTCCACCCTAAGTTGCTTCATGATCTCCACCTACATCATTGTGATACTTTCCAGGCTCTTGTGAACAAGGCCATTAATGCAGAGACAGCTCAACTCACCTACGAGGAGTCTCGTAAGCACAACCGTGATCTGGGTTCTTCCTCCCACTCTGGCTCTCAGAAGCGACCGATATGGATTCCGAACTCGGCTCTTCCACCTCGATATGCACCGAGGCCATCCTATGTGGCGCCTCACCCAACTCAGCAACATGCTCCACTCAGGCCCATTAGTGGCCCACTTGCCAACGTAGGTCCACGTCCTACCTCAGGAACTTGCTTTACCTGCGGAGAACCAGGACACTATGCATGTGACTGCCCTCAGTCCAGTTATGCTCCGCCCCAGTCTGAGAGGTCTGTTGGCCGTGAAAAGCCATCAGTCAAGATGATCAGTACCAAGCCAGCCTCCATTGAATGAGCATGTGTGCACCATGTCTCAGTTTCAGAAGTTCAAGATGATCCCGATGTCGTACTGGGTACACTTCTTGTCAATTGTCACCCAGCTTCAGTTCTGTTTGATACTGGAGCATCCCACTCCTTCATATCTGAAGGTTACGCTCGGATGCACGACATGTCATTTTGTGATATGCCAATTCCATTAATAATCCAGACTCCTGGTTCCAAATGGCAAACCTCCAAGGTAAGCCATGGTAATGAAATCCTTGTGGATAGACTGGTTTTCCTTGCTTCTTTGATATCTCTCAAGTCCTCAGATATTAACATCATCTTGGGTATGGACTGGATGACAGCTCATCATGCCAAGATCGATTGTTACACCAGATCTGTTCAACTTACACATCCATCTGGCAAAATAGTCACTGTCTCCACTAGAGTTGCAAGGCGTCAACTCTATTCTCTTAATGCCAGCCCTCTTCTAGACCTTGAAGATATTCCGGTAGTCCGTGACTTCCCGGATGTCTTTCCAGAAGAACTGCCAGGTGTCCCACCTGACAGAGACGTAGAGTTTGTCATAGAACTTATCCCAGGAACTGTTCCAATTTCTAGGAGACCTTACAAGATGGCACCCTTAGAGCTAGCCGATCTTAAGAAACAACTCGATGAATCCTTGCAAAAGGGTTTCATCCGTCCTAGTTCTTCTCCCTGGGCTTGCCCCGTTCTCTTCGTCAAGAGGAAGGATGGTTCAGATCGAATGGTTGTAGATTATCGTCCCGTTAATTTGGTCACGATAAAGAACAAGTATCCGCTCCCCAGGATCAACGACCTGTATGATCAGCTCGCTGGATCCTCAGTCTTTTCCAAGATGGATTTGAGGTTAGGCTACCACCAAATCAAGATCAGAAACGGGGACATCCCCAAAACGGCCTTTGTCACTCGTTATGGTCAATACGAGTACACCGTGATGTCTTTCGGCCTAACCAATGCTCCAGCTACTTTCTCCCGCTTGATGAACTCGATCTTTATGGAGTACTTAGATAAGTTCGTCGTGGTTTATCTCGATGATATTCTTATTTACTCGAAGAACGAGGAAGAGCATGCCGAACATCTTAGGCTTGTGTTAGAAAAACTCCGAGAGCATCGCCTTTATGCCAAGTTCCTCAAGTGTGAATTCTGGTTGCCAGAAGTAACCTATTTAGGCCACGTGATCTCCGGTAAGGGCATTGCTGTAAATTCCGAGAGAGTCAAAGCCATTCTCGATTGGACTCCACCCGAAACAGTCAAACAAGTTAGGAGTTTCCTCGGTCTAGCCAGTTATTGTCGCCGCTTCGTTGAAAACTTCTCCAAAGTGGCCAAACCCCTCACGGAGATTCTCAAGAAAGATAAAAGGTTTGAGTGGACCCCACAGTGTGAGCACAGTTTCCAGGAACTGAAAAGACGCCTGACTTCTGCGCCCATACTCGTGCCACCGGATTTCACTAAAGACTTTGTTATCTATTGCGATGCTTCGCGTCAAGGACTAGGTTGCATTCTTATGCAGGATCGTCATGTGATTGCCTATGCATCTCGACAGTTGCATCCACATGAGGAAAATTATCCTACACATGATCTGGAGCTTGCAGCCGTAGTCTATGCACTTAAGACCTGGCGACATTACCTTCTTGGTAACCGTTGCGAAATCTACACTGACCATCAGAGTCTCAAGTATATCTTCACCCAACTGGATCTGAATCTCAGATAGAGACGTTGGTTGGAGTTGATCTCGGATTACGACTTAGGAATCACCTACACCCCAGGCAAAGCCAATGTCATGGCCGATGCTTTAAGTCGTAAATCCTATTGCAACAACCTCATGTTGCAACATTGTCAACCGCCCCTCCATGAGGAATTCTGTAAGCTTAACCTTCACATAGCTCCTCATGGTTTCCTTTCTACGTTGGTGGCGAAACCTACCCTTACGGATCAGAACGTAGAGGCTCAGAAGCATGATACGGGAATCTCCCGGATCAAGAAGAATATTTCCAAGGGAGTTGCTGGTTGTTTCTCCATGGATGAACGAGGTGTTGTTTACTTTGGTAACCGTTTGGTGGTTCCCAAATGTCAATAGATGCAGCAACTGATCCTTAAGGAGGCCCATGAATCCCCTCTCACGATTCATCCCGGTAGTACAAAGATGTATCAGGACCTACGCCAGAGGTTCTGGTGGACTAGGATGAAGAGAGAAATCGCTCAGTATATTGCCAACTGTGACGTTTGTCGTTGCGTTAAGGCAGAGCATCAAAGACCTGCTGGCACCCTTCAACCTTTAGCTATTCCCGAGTGGAAATGGGACAAAGTTGGTATGGACTTCATCACCGGCTTTCCCAGGACCAAGAAAGGAAATAATGCTATCTTCGTAGTCATTGATCGTCTTTCCAAAGTGGCTCACTTCCTACCTGTTCGAGAGAGTATCACTGCTAGTCAGCTCGCTGACTTATATATCTCCCGAATAGTGTCACTCCATGGTGTTCCACTAGAGATCAATTCAGACCGTGGCAGTCTTTTCACCTCTCATTTCTGGGAAAGTTTCCAAACTGCCATGGGCACCCATCTTTCTTTCAGTACCGCTTTCCACCCTCAATCAAGTGGTCAGGTGGAAAGGGTCAACCAAATTCTCGAAGACATGCTTAGAGCTTGCGTTATCTTATTCGGTATGGATTGGGAGAAATGTCTTCCCTTTGCCGAGTTTGCTTATAACAATAGCTACCAATCCAGTCTTAAGAAAGCACCCTTTGAGATCCTGTATGGACGAAGATGTCGAACACCTTTGAACTGGTCAGAAACCGGCGAAAGACAATTCTTTGGACCGGATATGATCCAGGAGGCAGAAGAGCAAGTTCACATCATTCGTGAGAATTTGAAAACAGCCCAATCTCGTCAAAAGAGCCAGTATGACCGTCGTCATAAGGAAGTGGCTTATGAAGTTGGCGACAAGGCTTACCTTCGGGTTACTCCTTTGAAGGGTACCCATCGTTTTGGTATCAAGGGCAAGTTGGCTCCTCGTTACATCGGTCCTTTTCGCATTCTCGCTAAACGAGGAGAGGTTGCCTACCAGTTGGAACTACCCCCACATCTTTCTCGAGTTCATGATGTTTTCCATGTCTCTCAACTCAGGCGTTGCTTCTCGGATCCCATCCGTGGAGTGGACCACGAAACGCTTGATCTCCAAGATAACCTCACTTATCGAGAGTACCCCATTCACATTCTGGATCAAGCAGAGTGTGTCACTCGACGTCATAACATCAAGTTTCTCAAGGTTCAATGGTCTCATCATACCGAGAGAGAAGCTACTTGGGAGCGAGAAGATCGTCTTCGACTTGAGTACCCCGCTTTCCTTCCGCCAACTCCTGAATCTCGGGACGAGATTTCTTCGAGTGGGGGCGAGTTGTCACATCCCTAGTTCTGGTATGACCTAGGCTAGCCCTTCATGCTTGCATCATGTTTAAACTCCATTTAAATTGAAATGGGGAAGTTGCAAACCCTAGCACCAAAGCAATTCAAATAGGTTCAAATTAAAAGTGGAATTTCAATGAACCCAAAATGCTTTTCAAAAATGTTCATGGTCTTTGGAAAATGTTGGGAACAACAACCAGAGGTGATGCACATTTTTCCTTCTCCTTTTGGATTTTTGAATCAATGCATAAATATTTGGATTGGAGCTGTTTAAATTATATAAATATTTTTAATAGCTCCAAAAATGTTGGGAATTGGTGAGGGCCTCTAGAATATTATATCTAGATGCCACAATTATTTTCAGCATTTATGTAAATGTTTTAACATTTCTTTTAAATACAAAACAAATGTCAGAAATAGAAAAAGAAAAATAGAAGAAGGAAAAAGGCTTACCTGGCCTTACCTTTGGCCCAGCTGGCTAGCCCACCTGGCGGCCCAGCCCACCAGGGGCAGCCCCGTCTTCTACCTCTTGCCAGTAGGCAGAGGAGAAGCCGGGCATGACGCCGCGCGCTGGCCACATCGCCCCGCCACCTCCTGCTTCCCTCGTCGTCGCCCTGGCCCTTCCCTCGCGTCGCCACGCATCTCCCCGACCCCCCTCTCACTCCCTCTCGCTCCTCCCCCCTCCTCTGTCCTCTCCCCGCAGCGCCACCGAGCGCAGCCGAGCGCCACCGCGGCCACCGGCCACCCCTCGCCCTGCCGCTGCGCCCAGGAGCTCCGCCACATCGCCGGCTACCTCTTCGTCGAGCCACGCACCTCCGGACAGCCTGCATCGCCGCCATCGCCATCGTCTTCCTCCTCGGGCTCCGCCGTCCGCCGCTCCAATTCGTTGCCGTGGACCTCCCCCGAGCTCTCTAACGCCTCCACCGGATCCGCGGTGAGCCCCGCCACCATTTCCCCTTCTCCAATTAGCCACTCGCGCACCGTAGCATCGTTCCCCGCCATGGCCGTAGCGCTTCGCCGCCGTCCATGTCGCTGCCGTCGTCTTGGCCCGCCTCCGCCCAAACCGAGCACCCCATCGTGCTCCTGGTGCCACGAGGGTGCCACAGAGCCCCTCGGGTGGCCTTCCCGTGCCCCGCAGCCTACTCCCTCCTGTAGCCGTGCTCCGGCCGCCGCGGATGACCTCGCCGCGGTCGTCTCCGGCCACCCCACGGCCTCCCGCATGTCCCACTGGATGCGCGCGAGCCTGGGCGTCGCGTAGGTGGCCTCCGCCGCCTAAATGGTCACCGGAGGACCAAATCCGAGGCCGCCGTCGCGTTCTGCCTCGCCGGCGGCTAAACGCCGGCGGGCTGACCGTGTCTGACCCCCACAGCCGTTGACCTCTCCCCTCTCTGTCAATGACATGTGGGCCCGGCCCTGTTAAGTTTTAATTAGGATTAGTTTAACGACTAATTAAACCCTGTTTAGCTAATTGAGTCACTGACTAGTGGGCCCTGCCTAGTTAATTAGGACTAACTAACTTAGTTAGTTGACTGGGTCACTGACCAGTGGGACCCACTGGTCAGGTTTGACCTGGTCAGCTCGTTGACTCGCTTACGTCATGCTGACATAGAGCTGACGCAATAATTGATTTCTGGTATTAATTTAAATCAGGAAATTCCAGAAAATAGTTAAAACTTCAAAAAATCATAGTAATTCAACCATAACTCCAAATCTAATAAATTATATATGAAAAATTATCAGAAAAATGCAAGGAATCCATTTATGCCAGTTTCATGCATGAAAAACCAACTTATACCTACTGTATAAGTGAAAACATAATAATGGCATGTTATATACTTAAATTAGGGTTTGCATATGAACCCTTGGTTCATATGGACTTCAACCAAATTGATGCTAGATGCATTAGGGCAAATCATAGCATTTTTGAATGTTACCTTCATGCATCATATTGTTGCATATGGTTGTTTATTGATTGCCGGCACCGTTCCCTCTCGATAGGTTCTACTCCGGAAGGTGTCCCGAGTACCTGTCTGAGGAGCAGTGCTTCTTCGTGGATCTATCAGGCAAGCAAACCCCCTTGAGCATCCCGATAAAGTCCCACTCTCTCGCTCCTGCTCCTTTTTACTGCATTAGGACAACAACGATTCCAACTGCTACTTTCTGCTGCGGTAGGTGAACCCATTCCTCTGCATGACCTGTCATTGCCACAGTAAATAGTTGAAACCCACTAGCATGAGTAGGAGTTGCTTGAGCCTTGATGTGCCTGCTCATCCATGCTTGTTTTCTTTATGCCAGCTATGCTTAGAGTTGTGTCAGGTCTGATTCATCGGGAATGAATCGGAGTGGTGAACATGTCCTACCGGTAAAGGCTAAGTGTGTGAACACGTTTTGGTACAGGTAGCGATGAGAGGCCATGTAGGAGTACATGGTGGGTTGTCTCATTGGAACCGTCCTTAAGAACTGAGTCTGTGTATGTTATCCAAGTCCAGTTACTACCACACATTGGGTTCCGGTTATCCGGCCCCTCTCGGCTTATTAACCCACTTGATCTCTGTCCAGGAGTTGCAACTAGTTTCTGGCGTTTGTAGGTAGTGCTACTTGTCTACCAGGTGGTGTCCGACGGGACGGGCTTGGGACAGACTAGGCACTGTGGCACGGTGTACCAAGTGGCACCCGGATGGTGGTCTTGGGAACCCTGCACACATCGTTTGGGGCCGTGAGCGACACCCCGGCCGGATCTCCTTGCGGATGGAACCCGAATAGGCGATAAACCTGGACGAGAGACTTGTGTGGTTAGTCAGGTTGTGGCCGACACCCCCGCCCGGCTTCCGCTTGAAGGTTGCCAAGGTACATGACGTGTACAGGGATATAAGTGGCGAGAGCGTGTGTGAAGAAATACACCCCTGCAGGGTCATTATTATCTATTCGAATAGCCGTTTTCCTCGGATATGGAAACTTGGAGGACTTATATAGTACATAGACAACTTGAAGTGGATACTCTAAAATACGCAAGATAAGCGTGAGTGCTATGGATGGCCTTCTCGTAGGGAGACGGGAACGGATCCATAGTGGAGTATTGATATGGTGAATTTGTGGACTCGTGTGCGTCTTCTCACCTCAAAGAAGTTTCTGATACTCGTAGTATAGATTAGCCATTGGGTCAAAGCTGGCTTGCTGCTGTTAAACTCCACCACCCCCTTTGTTGAAAATGATGCATATGTAGATAGTTCTGAATTAAGACTTGTTGAGTACCTTTGTAGTCACGTTTGCTTATTTATGTTTTGCAGTTGGTTACACTAGTGGCTTCGACGAGTAGCTTGTATCCCAGCTACGATCTTGTACCCTTGGGAGGGTCGTGTTAGTCAGGCTACTTAGTCTTTTTCTTTTGTAGTTGTCTGTACTCAGACATGTAATGCTTCCGCTTGTTGCTTGTATGCTCTGAATGATGGGTCATGTGACCCCTGTTTGTATTTATGCTATGTGGCTCTTCTGGGCCCTTATCTATATGAGTTTGAGTTATGTTGTGATGCCATGATGTACCGCACATACATGCATGTTATGCGTACGTGTAACGTGTATTGCTATGTGTGGGATCTGACAATCTAGTTGTTTATCCTTCGCAGCCTTTCTTATGGGGAAATGTAGTCTAGTGTTCCTCGAGCCATAGTAGTCCGCTACAGCCCAGTTCACCGGAGTCCTGCTAGCCCAGTACTACTGTTCAGGACACTTGACTGGCCGGCATGTGTTTCACTTTGTCCCTATGTCTGTCCCTTCGGGGAAATGTCACATGGTGATCTCAGGAGTCCTGCCTAGCCTGCTACAGCCCGGGATCCCCGGAGTCCTGTTAGCCCAGTGCTACAGCCCGGAATTACTCGTTGATGACCGACATGTTCGATGCGATTCATGTATGCCTGTCTCCATAGGTCCGTGCCGCTTTGGGTTCACGACTAGCCATGTCGGCCCGGGTTCTCTGTCATATGGATGCTAGCGACACTGTCATATACGTGAGCCAAAATGCGCAAACGGTCCCGGGCCAGGTAAGGTGGCACCCGTGGGAATACCGTACGTGAGGCCGCAAAGTGATATGACGTGTTACATGCTAGATCGGTGTGACTTGGGATCGGGGCCCCGACAACGGCGAGGGGAATGACACGGAGCCAGGGAAGACTCGGCAGTTGTTTCGCACGCGGAGGGGAGTACGACTGTATGAGGGTTTAGTGGTTCGCCTGCCGTCGCCGGAGAATAACAGCGGGTGTGGGTGAGTAGAGGGATGGCTAGGCTAGAAGATGGGAGTACGGTGGGGCGGTGAGGCCTGCGCGGCAACATAGTCGGCCACAGGAGGCAGGAGCAAGCGCTCCCGCCGGCGCTGGATTTGGCAGCTGGAGCAAGAAGATCTGAGATTCAAGAAACACGACGGCCGTTGGATTGACATCCAACGGTTACGTCTGGTAGAACCGTTCGTTGACGTATATAATAACTAAAAAAATCTTGCGTATGTGTCAACTTAATAGGCCCACAAGTCAGACCGTTCCCTCTTTTTTTAATAATTTATATATAGCTCACTGCGACTTCTTATGCAATTTATTGCAGTCCGTTTTTTTGGTTGGCCAGGGCCAATATTGCATATTTCTGTGGGTTCCAAACTATTTTTAATACCGAAATGCCGAGCCAGATTTAAAGTACTTTCAAGCTATATTTAAATTAGGTTAATGCCCGGTGAAATAGGAATCTGAAAATGTGAAAAAATTCAGAAATTATAAAGTAATTGCGAATTTGTCATCTGTTTTTATATTTACAACCCATTTCATATTACTTTCAAGATTTGCACGCGTCTTGAAAGAGTTGCAGCCCATCAGGGCATAGAAAAATAAGTAGGCCTGCATTGGGTATTCTTCAGAAAAAATAAACTAGGCTCATTTTCACAAAGAAAAAATAGCTGGGCTGGTCACATGGTGAACATAAAATATAAGCCTGGGCTAGACGGGCCACAGCCCAGTTCAAACCCTACTCCGTCTCAACAATAGCAAAAAAAATACTGCTCGAGCAGCTACGTCCCAGGTGTCAGCCGACCTTATGATGTTCTCTTGTCTATTTACTATATATGCTCCCACTGCCATGGGTCCAAGATGTCAGGAAAATACTAGGAGGAAGCATTTTATTCTTCCATACGCTGACATGGTGGGCCCCTACTGTCATCCTCTCCACGTACTTCTGCCGATTCATGTTGTTTGTTGACCATGTTGACAACGCAAGAGGGCGGCGGCGCGGCGAGCGCACCAAAGCGCGTGGAGGACGACGGCGAGGCCTTGGACGTCGGCGTTAATGATTTAGGAGACGGTTGGGCAACGATGCGCGCGCTAAGGTGCAGCCAGCCATGGGAGGCGGAAGCAGGCGGCCCCGCCGGCGCTGGTTTGGTTTTGGCGGCTGGAAGAACACAGGACTAAAGAAACACGACAGACTGTAAAAGCAGTAGTACTTAACAACCCTTAACTGAAACCAACAGGGGCACTTAACAACCATAGCTGAAAGCAGTATGAGTACTTATACAGGTTCAACCGTACAAAGCACGCCTCGAATAGTGCTACTTTGCCTACAGTTAACCAAGGGTGAGGCCACCAAGCCCCAGGACAAGGCCCAGGCGCCACCCCGCGCATCCAACCTTCTGAAAGCGGCTTCATCTTGCAATGTGGTCAATAAATAGGATATTCGCTTTAGAGCCATGGAAAAGCAGGAACATAATCTTCTGTCCTATTCTCCAAGATGGACGGGCCTTCATTATTTGAGACCACCCATGAATAAGTATCTTTTCACCTCCAAGGGGAATGGAGTAGGTCGACATAAACATCATGCTGTGACCAAGCGCAAGTCTGACCAGATCATGGTCAGGCATCTGTATAGGAACAATAGAACTGGGCAGTTTCTGTTTCAAGAAGATCACAGCTGTAAAACTGTGTATAAGCAATAGTTTATGACCAACATATATAACAGAAATAGCTCGTACCATAAGTTTCTCGACACGGTTGGACCTGTTCAACGAGTGCAGTAGTGGCACACATATCCCACGTGGCCTTCCACCATTGGAATGCCCCACAAGGACCTCAAGACGATCAATAAAGTGTAGGAACTTGTGGATGTCGTCCCAGTCAACTTCAGTGCCATCATTAACAGCCGAGTCGTTATAGAATAACAAACGAGCAGCCTACTTAACTCTGAAAAACCTACACGTGCCACCAATTATAAGAAAATATTAGTTAGAAGTAGCACCTTCGTGAGAGATTTGTTGCTACTTCTAAAGTTAAATTATGATTAGTTAGACAGAATAGGTGGATTAAGAAGTAACAAAGGCAAAAAGCAAGAACCAGATACATAACTAACATGGATGAACAATTGGAACGACGTCGGGGTGGAAGATCGCAGTGAATATGAGACTAGGTTCTGCTATTTCCATGAACATTCGTGCGCCAACTTTCAGTCCGTAACACTTGAGAAAGTTTATCCAAGTTCGGCCATAAAAAAGCAGCGATCTTCTTGGTTCATGAACCCAACTCAGAAGTTATATCCATGGCTTGTCTTCACTGTGACCATTAAACTGGTGTATTTAGTTATGTCAAGGCCGAGCATCTTGAGTACATGTGTTCTGGCAGAGCAAATAATGCACTGCAGGAAAAATAATATGAGAACACAATGTATTCCCTATCCAAATCTAGAAATAACTTCCTCCTTCACGTCAGTGTTGACCATCGTACTGGTAGTACCTTTTATCCAAATATAGCAATCCAAATTTCCAAATTAGTCGACAGCATGTTCAAAAAAACCCCACTCTCCCGGATAGAAAAGAGGATTCTAGGAACATATTGTGCATGTTTTAAAATCCTGTGTTAGGATGAGAAGGAACAAGTGTGGCATCTCGCCGAGGGCGCAAAAACCTATAGGGTCCTTGCACTTTGGGCACTGCAAATGAAACACATTAGATTAAGTAGGAATAAAATGCATCAACGGCGGCGGCTGCCATCCTAGGATTACCCGTGACCAAGGGACTTGGATTTAGCGGGGATGGATGAAGAATTTGTACCTGGTTCTCCATGACAAAACCCTATGCAATCGCCGAGAGGGGGTTTTCTCTGAACAAGCAGACGAGGGAGAAGGGGATTCAGGCCGAGTGAAATATTGCCGCTTCGTCCGTCCAGCTTACTGCTAAAGCTGGAAAGGGGGGTTGTGATTTGATGGCTCGTTGGGAATTACTGCGGTGCTATGACCAAGGTGTGTCTACCGTGCAGTTGTGCACTCTAATTTGTGCATATGGCACATGGACCCCGTTGTCGGATGCCCCACATATCACAGCGAAAGGAAGTAGAAAGACAGGAGTAACTAGTTACACATAAATATATTTTTGATAGAGAGATACTCCCTCTGTAAAGAAATATACAAATCTTTTATATCACAACTTTATACATAAGAAAAATCAAGGGGAATATATATAACATATATAATTATAAAAAACAGAGTTGTTTTTAACACAGTCTAGACAAGTTGGTGATGATGGTGTGCCTGCCATCCTGCAATATAGGCCGTCTGATTTATATTTGGCGGATAGGAAGGAAACTATGGTAATTTTGCAAAAATGTACCCACACACCTCTCCACATTTGCAAATAAGGTCTTCCCTCGTTCATCCTTTTCTCCCAAAAGATAAAATACTCATGCAAATGCATCTTGATGTTACATGCAACGCACGGGCATTATGGGGGTTGAGCCGAGAATATAATACTTAGACAGGCTCACGGTTCTAGACTTTGGGCCGCAGGCCCACCCTGCATGTTTGGGGGCCCATGTGTTCCACCTCAGTGCTTTTCATATTGCAAGCGATTGGTACGACATTGGTTTTAAATGTTGTCGCAAGGCGAATACACAAAATTGAATAAAGCACGATAGCTATTGGAATGAAATCGAACGACAGTTCCTAACCAACAATGAGAGTTGCAATTCTATCAACGATATACCATGTGATAAATAATACTGTCGTATTGCTTATACACACAGGACACCTGTTTTACCATGCCAGATTATTACATCAATATCTCTCGGAGGATAGATCAGTTCGGCAGTTGCGTGCTGCTACTGAAGAATTTGAAAGTTGACTTGGACCAGGTCTCCTTGATGAGAAAGTTCGATTTTGAGAGCATCCCCTACCACAAGATATGATTTAGATTTGAACCTTGACCATCCTTTAGCATCAATCCTCATGCGACCATCCTTTGTACTTACGGTATATTGAGCAGGTTCATTCACACCAAGGCTGCGCATCGTAAGAGAAACTTGGCCGCTGTCACCCGGAATGTTGAACGACTCCCTCTTTGCCCTAGGAATTCTCTGTTTTCAAACAAGAATACATACCCAAACAGTTAGATCAACACAGTGAATCATGCGAAACAACATGGAAAGAAAAAAGAATGAAGCACTTGGGCGGCCAATGCTTACCAAGAAGGTGGACATGTCAGTTTTTGGAAGGACTTTGGTATATGAAATGCGAACTGCAGCCTTTGTTGCCGGTACAACTGCTTGTTCGGTTGCCGATGCATGGGCCGGAGCAGATGCAAGTGCAAGTGTTGGGGTAGGTGCCGAAGCTGCTGCTGCCGGAGATGGTGCTCCTTGTAGAGCTGGTGCCGGTGTCGGAGCGGGTGCCGGTGTCGATGCCCAATCCTCCGGTAGATCAGCCTGATCCGCTGACGCGGTCGGTGCCTAATCCTCAGCTGGATCAGACTGAGCTGTTGCCGTTGTTAGTGCTAGAGCAACTGCCGGTGCTTGATCTGTTGCGGAAGGTGGTACCGATGTGTGAGACAGCGGCGATCGTTCCTGGTCTGCTATGATTGGCTTTCTAACTTGACTAGGCTCCATGACCATGATCCAGTTTTTTTCTTCATTTCTTTTAAACGCAAGAAGGACTAATTGTGGCATTTTTGTTAAACTAAACTGCAGTTCATCATAGGGATTCAGCTTGTGCTCAAACAACAGATTGATTCAAATTTTTCCAATAATATAAGTGATGGATAGTGCCTTCATTACTAACACGACATAAGAAGTGAAACCTACAAAAATAGCCATCGTAGAGCAAACCAAACGGTTTATTCTATGATGAATGTCACATGGCAAAACCTGCATCGTAAAATTGCAGGAAAAGAAAGAAAACATGGCATTAAATCAATAAGATTTAGACAGTAAATCAATAACATTTACTTGATGTGACACGAGTGAATCCTTACCTGGAAATCACTATGTTGAAGTACTAAACAGAAGATTGATCGTCCAACTATGGGTGGCATGCAAGGTCCCCGCCTACTCCCACAAGCAGGACAGTCCAAAGGTCGTGACAAATCGTATGGACCGAACATCCATGGGACTGGAAATCCTGGTGGGTGTGATAAACCCTGCAATGCATACAGATATTGGAGTGTAACCATAATTGATAAACCGTCCTCACAAAAAAGATGATCTGGATACTTCAAAATATACAGACTAAATTGAGTGGACAGACTGGATACTTCAAAATATACAGACTAAATTGAGTGGACAGACATTAACATAGACCGTTCTCAGGACTGACCACACACCAAAAGCGGCAGTACTAATAAACTATACAGGGTTCACAAACACAAATCAAGTATTGAACAATAGTACTTACTACAGACAAGCAAAGTTGCACTAATTAAACTCTGCAAACTATTTCTTGCCACCGACCTACGGGATGAACCCCGCATAACTAACTAGGCCATGGACTTCGTGAGAGATGTCTACATGCACCATCACCATCTCATCAACCTTGGAGAACCTAACAGAGTGGTCTTTCCATGCATAAACATGATGATGAAGACAGGCCGCATCAGATTTGTTGGGAAGCTTTACAAGAACCACACCCTTCGTAATCGAAGGCACAAGCAAGAAATTGTTGTGGTCAAGTACAGCCTCGAGAACACGCCTGACAACAATGCTACAGGAAAACACTAGTTTAGGACACATGGCGACAAGGACACAGCAGCTGGATAGTTTAGCAGTACAACTCATCCTCAGGTCTTCCAGTTTACACGGTATGACTTTGAGAACTTGATCTCCACCGCGGACCTGGTTCTAATTCAAACAGAAACCATATTTTATTACTACCTCCGTCAGAAATATAAGATGATTTTCGATATTATACTCCATATATGACTACATATACGCGCAGAAATGAGTGAACAAAGACACTAGAACATGTCTTCAAAGGCATGAGAGCAGAGGGATTACTTGCAATATCCATAACACAAGTTACTGAGGCAAATATACCCTCTTCAAAGGTAGCATTTATGTTCATAAAGTATTCCCTCCGTCCCAAAATTCTTGTCTTAGATTTGTCTAGATAAGGATGTATCAAGTCACATTTTAGTATTAGATACATCAGTATCTAGACAAATCTAAGACAAGAAATTTGGGACAGAGGGAGTAGTTGAAAGTCATTTATAAGAAATCAGTGTCAACCTCTTGCATATTTTGGTCAAAAGAGGAATTTAGAACAGTCATTTGGCACACAAAAATCACATGCAAGATCACCTAGAAAGTTGTACTACTAGTACTAGTACTGCGTGTTAGATGAAAAAACACGATTAAGATCTAGAAAAAGATCGTCAAGAAGAGATATTACCTGCAATTGCTTAATGAGGGATCCCAGAGAGGGGGGCTTGGACAGGGCGATGGCTTTGAGCTTGTCTGTGGTAGTCTCGGCGGGGTGCTTGTGCTTCTTCGTACCATGAGCCTCGACGGTTTTGGCCAGAGCCATAGACATCACTTTGGCCGGTGCTCCAGCGTCCATCAAGAAACTGTCAAATAGAAATAAAAGAAAAGAAATCATAATCACAAACCCAAAATAGGAATAAAGAGGGAGTTATAGGATCAATCTCAGGGTTGCAAGACTGGGCCTTGGCCAGAATCAACACCAATGATGCGCTCACCTTTCCTTCTTTGGGAGAGAAGAACAATGGCAGAAACAGGTCGGGGTTTACTTGAAGAAATAAGGAACAAGATGAAGGAGAAGCATTTTGGGTAGAGAGGAAGCTGAGAGAGAAGAGTGAAATGATGCTTGCTTCGTCCGTCCAACTTACTGTTGGAAAGGAGGGGGTTTTGTTATTTGACGGCTCATTGGGCATTACTGCGGCGCTACGATCGGGGTAGTCTACCGTCACTCTACTATGGAGTAATTTAGTGTATGGCTGGTGGACCCGGTGCTGGTTGTCCCACACGTCGGTGAAAGTGAGTAATTTAGTGCATGGCTGGAGGAGGATCCGCACGGTAGAGCGTGTCCACTGTTTTTTTGAAGAAAAAATGATTACAGCAAGCGTTTCCACTCTTATGACAGAGGAGTGTGAAACACGGCAGCCACTTGAACATACATAGTGCTCCTACTACTAGGCATGTGAAGTGGTTCATACGTCTGTAATACATAATCTTGTTGCTAGTGTAGTAAGATATGATGACAACAAATGATGTTGTGCGCATGTCAACTATATGAACAGTAATGTAGTAACATAGTACCGCTTTTTCGACTGTCCGGTCAAGAATGAACGGTGAGATCAATGTTAACGAACTAGGTCTATAGCGCACGGAGAGTACGGTGCTACAGTACTCCATGAAACATGAACCATATGAAGCACGAATAGTGTTAGGCAGGGTGTATGAAGGGTGCACGGGATGGGAGCAAAATTTCCCTTCTCGACCCACTTTTGGGTGTTTGGCACAGTGCATGAAGGGTGCATGAGTCCACACTAGTAGGTTAACACAAATACACGAAGAGGAAATAACTATATTGAGATGAGAATGCAACCAAACACACCCACACGCTTTGTGCTATAGTGACTGATTTGCACCGTCTGAGTTTGATCCAACGGTCATGTTGCGTTGGGACATGGACATGCCCATGCAGAGGCCGCCTAAACACCACCGAAGTCCCTCTGCTTCTCGAGGCGCACAACGTTGGTGATGCAGGGGGCGAAACGGCTGAAAGGCAATGCAATCTACGGGAAGGCGGAGGGAGACAGCCGAGGAGCGGGGAATCTTTTGGTTTTCACCATGGTAAAACACTAGTCGATGACTACTCACATCAAGGAGCAGTGGGTTTTACAGGCGGAGTCATCGTGACTAATTGTTGCCGCGCCTGCTCCCGTCAATCAAAAAATTAAAAATCCTGCCGCACCCAAACACCAGAGCAACGCCGCGGTGGATATTGAAATTTACCTGCCGGAAAGTAGATAAAAAAGGGGTGAAAAAAAATGTGGCGGGGGCCTAGCTAATCGGTCGAAGTAGCCCAACTAGCTAGCCACCGTGATTCACTAATGTACTCGGCGGGAAAGGTGTTCTTTCATGATTTGACGAATCATTTACTTGCTCCGGCTAAAACGCGCAGTAGGGCGTCCCACGTCAGGAAGAATATATGCGTGCACCACCCAGGAGGACCCCGAAACCGCGCGGTAGGGTGTGCCATGTCTCGGCACAGAGGAAAAATGTGCGTGTAAAAATATACTATATCAGACGTAGTACCTATGGTTTGATCTCGGGACCCAGCCAGTCGGTCGAAAACACCCCACCAGCCACATAGCTTCATCATGCTAATGTGGCACGGAGGATAGGTGTGGTTAGCTCCGTCTCGACCAGCCACAACGTCTCTTGTTCTAGGTGATTCTTCTATTTTCCAAGATTTTTTAGTTGTAATAACACCATGGCAAGCTAGCGCCGCCGCTCTTCGTGTGTGCCCGTGCAAAGGTTAGACAATGGAGAGAAGAGAGAGATCGCAGACCTGGGACCCACTAGTAAGTGAGTCAGTGGTCATGCACGTGTTGACGAGGCGCTCCCTCTACTCTACTCAATGTAATACTGTATAAAATCAAGTTATGGGACAAAGCCAACAACCGTTGTTGTTTCAGGCAATAGACTTACGCTTTGTAGTCCAGGTTGCCAGTTAGAATCTCGTCTTTCAAATTTGTTAGTTTTCGGTCCAAATTTGATTAATGACAAGTGGGACCCTCGTGTGTTGTTCCGATATTTCAGTGTAGGATGGTTTTTTTGAACAAACACTTTGCGCTATTAGACAAGTAACAACACACAATACACGTATTTTGCAAGTTTACAAACAAAAATGACAGCGGCATAGAATGTCACATCCACCCCGTAGCTTAGATGCTATGGTGATACGAGTTTTTACACCATTGGAAGTGAGATCCAATGGCTTGGGAGTAGTCTTTGTAATTATGCGCAATTTCCAAACTCTCCAAAGGTTTTTTGGCAAATAAAACATTCAGGCCTCGTGTGTGCCGCTACATCTTGGATCCAACGGCTCCCCGTTGCTCATATTAGGTGCTCCCCGTTGCTTAATTACCCGCTACGGTGATATGAGCATCTAGGTCGTATGATCAGTGATTAGATGGCACATGCGTAGTACTTGTACTTTCTGCGCAATTCCCAAACTCTCTCATCTGTATATTGCAAAAACATTCAAACCTCCTACTGTGGGCCGTTAGATCTCTGTGAACTCGTATCACAATAGAATCTATGGTGCGGGAGCACCTCATATTCTCCCGTGCACGAAAACATAAGGTGCTCTTGCAGCTTGGATGCTACGGTGATACGAGCTTCGAGGTCGTTTGATCTTAGATCCAATGGCATCTGAGTAGTCTTTGTGCTTGTAAGCAGTGGCCGAACTCTTTGGGGGCTTTTCTGCAAAAAAAACATTCGCACCACCGAGGAGGTGTTGGGTCACAAATCCAACGGCTCCAAAGAGCTTGTATCACCAAAGCATCTAAGGTGTGGTAGCACATGATATTCTTACATACAGGAGAATATGATGTCATCCGTCATCTTAGATGCTACGGTGATACGAGCTTCGAGGTCGTTGGATATGGGATCCAAGGGCATCTGAGTAGTTTTTGTACAAATTGTGTGCAATTCTCAAACTCATCAAGGTTTCCTATAAAAATATTAAGACATCATGTGAGCTGCTATATCTCAGATCTACAAGCTCCAAGATACTCGTAGCGGCATATAACATCTAAGGTATGGGGGCACATGATGTTCTCCCGGGGAGGAGGGGTGGGGGTGCACAACCAATCGGTGGTTGGGAGGGTGGGGACAAATATAATCTAAACAACCCTAAACAGAGCTTCACAATTTTATCTAAGGTCGAGGGGTTGACCCCTCGACAATCATAGCACCGCCTAATTAAACACAACATTTGCATGTACTATAGTACTAGACTTAATATTCATGTTTCAGTTTCATGTTCATTTTAAATATTGAATTGAGGACCATGCATGTCTTATATTTTACTCCATTCGTTCCTAAATAATAGTCTTTTTAGAGATTTCAAATGGATTGGCATATACGGATGTATATTGACATATTTTAGAGTGTAGATTCACTCATTTTGCTCCGTATGTAGTCACTTGTTGAAATCTCTAAAAGACTAATATTTAGGAACAGAAGGAGTATTTTTGAATTCATGTCATAGATGCACGGTTTGGAAAAATAGATGCACTATACATATTGGATTCTTGTTGTGTTCGTGTGTGTGTGTGTGTGGTCATATGCTTGATGCATACAAATTTTCTCACCTCCATATTGTTCATCTTTTAAATTTGAATTTGCATTGAAAACTTACTAGGGATACCATGAAATGTGAAATCCACGTTGAGATCACTATATCACAAACTCACTCTAATTCAACAACTCGTCATAAATCAATTACCATGTTGAAATTAGTATTTGCAAGGAAAATATGGGCATTGTAATACACATAGATTCATTCAGCAATTTAAAAGGTTCCTTTCATATTCTCGAATGGTAGATGAAGGAAATATGCCCTAGAGGCAATAATAAAGATATTATTTATTTCCTTATATCATGATACATGTTTATTATTCATGCTAGAATTGTATTAACCGGAAACATAATACATGTGTGAATACATAGACAAACAAAGTGTCACTAGTATGCCTCTACTTGACTAGCTCGTTAATCAAAGATGGTTATGTTTCCTAACCATGGACAAAGAGTTGTCATTTGATTAACGGGATCACATCATTAGTTGAATGATCTGATTGACATGACCCATTCCATTAGCTTAGCACCCAATCGTTTAGTATGTTGCTATTGCTTTCTTCGTGACTTATACATGTTCCTATGACTATGAGATTATGTAACTCCCGTGTGCCGGAGGAACACTTTGTGTGCTACCAAACGTCACAACGTAACTGGGTGATTATAAAGGTGCTCTACAGGTGTCTCCAAAGGTACATGTTGGGTTGACATATTTCGAGATTAGGATTTGTCACTCCGATCGTCGGAGAGGTATCTCTGGGCCCTCTCGGTAATGCACATCACTTAAGCCTTGCAAGCATTGCAACTAATGAGTTAGTTGCGGGATGATGTATTACGGAACGAGTAAAGAGACTTGCCGATAACGATATTGAACTAGGTATTGGATACCGACGATCGAATCTCGAGCAAGTAACATACTGATGACAAAGGGAACAACGTATGTTGTTATGCAGTCTGACCGATAAACATCTTCGTACAATATGTAGGAGCCAATATGGGCATCCAGGTCCTGCTGTTTGTTATTGACCGGAGACGTGTCTCGGTCATGTCTACATTGTTCTCGAACCGTAGGGTCCGCACGCTTAAAGTTACGATGACAGTTTCATTATGAGTTTATGTATTTTGATGTACCGAAGGTTGTTTGGAGTCCCGGATATGATCATGGACATAACGAGGAGTCTCGAAATGGTCGAGACATAAAGATTGATATATTGGACGGCTATATTCGGACGCCGGAAGTGTTTCGGGGAAGTTTCGGATAAAACCGGAGAACCGGAGGGTTACCGGAATCCCCCGGGGGGTTAATGGGCCTCATGGGCCTAAAGTGGAGAAGAGGAAAGGCAGCCAGGGCAGGCCGCGTGCCCCCTCTCCCCCTAGTCCGAATTGGACAGTGAGGGAGGGGCGGCGCCCCCCCCCCTTTCCTTCCTCTCCTCTCTCCCTTCCTTCCCCCTCTCCTACATGGACAAGGAAAGGGAGGGGAGTCCTACTCCCGGTAGGAGTAGGACTCCTCTTGCATGCCTCCTACTAGGGTCGGCCGCACCCCCCTTGGCTCCTTTATATATGGGGGCAGGGGGTACCCTGGGACACACAAGTTGATCTTCGTGATCGTTCCTTAGCCGGGTGCGGTGCACCCCTGCACGATATTACACCTCAATCATATTGTAGCGGTGCTTAGGCGAAGCCCTGTGACGGTTAAACATCAAGATCGTCACCACGCCGTCGTGCTGACAAAACTCCTCCCCGAAGCTTTGCTGGATCGGAGCCCAGGGTGCGTCATCGAGCTGTACGTGTGTCAAGAACTCGGAGGTGCCGGAGTAACGGTGCTTGGATCGGTCGGACCGGGAAGACGTACGACTACTTCCTCTACGTTGCGTCAACGCTTCCGCTTCGGTCTACGAGGGTACGTAGACAACACTCTCCCCTCTCGTTGCTATGCATCACCATGATCTTGCGTGTGCGTAGGAATTTTTTTGAAATTACTACGTTCCCCAACAGTGGTATCAGAGCCTAGGTTTTATGGTTTGATGTTATATGCATGAGTAGAACACAAGTGAGTTGTGGACGATATAAGTCATACTGCCTACCAGCATGTTATACTTTGGTTCAGCGGTATTGTTGGATGAAGCGGCCCGGACCGACATTATGCGTACGCTTACGCGAGACTGGTTCTACCGCCGTGCTTTGCACACAGGTGGCTGGCGGGTGTCAGTTTCTCCAACTTTAGTTGAACCGAGTGTGGCTACGCCCGGTCCTTGCGAAGGTTAAAACGGCATCAACTTGACAAACTATCGTTGTGGTTTTGATGCGTACATAAGATTGGTTCTTGCTTAAGCCCGTAGCAGCGACGTAAAGCTTGCAACAAACAAAGTAGAGGACGTCTAACTTGTTTTTGCAGGGCATGTTGTGATATGATATGGTCAAGACATGATGCTAAATTTTATTGTATGAGATGATCATGTATTGTAACTGAGTTATCGGCAACTGGCAGGAGCCATATGGTTGGCGCTTTATTGTATGCAATGCAATCGCCCTGTAATGCTTTACTTTATCACTAAGCGGTAGCGATATTCGTAGAAGCATAAGATTGGCGAGACGACAACGATGCTACGATGGAGATCAAGGTGTCGCGCCGGTGACGATGGTGATCATGATGGTGCTTCGGAGATGGAGATCACAAGCACAAGATGATGATGGCCATATCATATCACTTATATTAATTGCATGTGATGTTTATCTTTTATGCATCTTGTCGGGTGGTAGGTGCGACATATGCCAACGGGTGGCTTATCATTGTGGGAGCCAATAGAACATCGCCGGTGCCTGGAAACGGGATAAGGCGAAGACATACACGCCGGCGAATCTTACCCAGCTTCAGGGCTCTCCGGGGAGATAACACCCCTACTGCTGCTCTGCGGGGTCTCCGCATGGTGACTAAATGAACAAGTAGCTACACAATGCTCCTTGAGTTGTTCGGGTGGGAGGAGGAAGAAGGGCACAGCTTGCTTCTTCTCCTTGTGTGGTGTCTAAGTCTATCTAGAGAGTTCAACCCTTTGCATGGGTGCACCGGGGGGTTTATATAGGCCTACCCCCCGGGGGTACAATGGTAATCCAGCTGGGCACGGGGCCCAGCTGTCTGTGACTGTGTTCGCCAGCTTTTGCGCCGGCTGCTGGGGCCCGCCGACTGGTGGGTCCCGCCGGCTACCGGCTCCTTGGTCGACAGGCAGGCCCCACTGTCCAGGGCCTGGTTGGTGGCGGGTTACTGTTGCCCCGTACTATTGACGCAGGCTTGGTCGGGGCAAGCGTGGCTACAGTACCACCGCCCTGGCGGGCGATTACTGTAGCCCCGCCGTATCTTGTCTCCTTAATGGGCGTCTCCTTCGAGGAGGATGGCGAGCCGGCTATGGGGGCCGGCTCTCCATCAGGCCGACTTGGGAGGAGGTGCGACCGCCTTTGGTATCTCTCTGCCCGAAGGGGCCCACCGACTCGGGGGCCACGCCGGTGGCTCGTCGTGGACGGCGTCGGGGCCGCTGGGCAACAGTGCCGCGCCGGACGGGTCGTGGCTACCCGTACGGCGCACTGTACCAGGCGTGCTCCGGGGTTTGGGGGTGGCAGGCTCCACTGTAGCCACACCCTGCTTCATCATCGCGGGGTGGACGCGTACTTTGCGGGTACGGCCTTGACCGCTTTATGGCAGGCGGCCTCTTGGAGTCAGCCCCGTTGCAGCCGGCTTCTCGCAGTCGGCCCTCCCACAACTTTCTTCACGAGGGTAAAAGGGCGGGCCGCCCCCGAAGCCAGCCAGGAAGATAGCCGGCAAGGGGGGAGGCGGCCCCAGGTCTTGACTCTTCTTGAGAGCCGGACGGTCTCGTAATTTTTTCTGATGGGCCAGGGGAAGCCGGCTAGGCTACCCATGGCTATTTACTCCGACAGTAGTCCCCGAAGCTGGGCAAGCTTCGCGGTGGACAGAGGGACGAGAAGTTTGGTCAGCTTCATACCCTGAGGAGCCGACCTCGCCGTTGTAGGCCGACTTCGGAGAACTTTCTTGTTTATTAATATGACCGTGGTTGACCTGCGGGCTGCCCGCGGGCCCCACGACGGGCCACGTGGCGGAGAAGTTCTGCAATCGCACGCGCGCCACGGGACGCCGCCGCAGGCCCGGGCCCGCCACTCCTTGGCCTCGGCCCGGGCGCAGATCTTCTGTGGCCCGAGGGGACTGCTCGCCTTCCCGCGGCCGTTTCTTTGTGTCTTTAGTGCGCAATAAACGTAGGGCGTGGGGGAAGTGGGCACGATCGATCCCCACAACCCCCCACGTCGCGCCTCCTCGGCTCCGGCGCACAAGCCTACAAGTAGGAGGGGGAGGGGGAGAGACAAAGGCTTGCTCGCTCCCCCGCTCCCCGTCCCTCCTTGTTTTCCTTTCCTTTCTTCTTCCTCTCGCGCCTACCGCAACTTCCTGTCGCAGCTTCCCCACGCCGCCATGTCCATGGCGCTGTCGAGCTCGTGGGACGGCTCCAACGTCCACGACGAGCACATAGAGTTCCTCCGCCGGACCCGGCGCCTGCCCGCCGCCAACCTCGTGCAGGCTCGTCTGGCGCCGGAGGCGGAAATCTCGCCGGCGCCGGAGGAAGGCGAGCGGGTCGTCTTCCGCGCGCATTTCCTCCGCGGCTTCGGCCTGCCGGCGAGCGGGTTCATGCGTTCCTTCCTCGACTTCTACCGCCTCCAGCCGCATCACCTCACCCCCAACGCGGTGATGCTGCTGTCGGCCTTCGTCTCTCTCTGCGAAGGCTTCTTGGGAGTGCTGCCCACACTGGAGCTCTGGGCGGAGCTCTTCCAGAACAAACTCGGCACCGTCAGCGCCGGCGTGCCCGCCCCCTGCGGGGCCTTCATCGCGATGAAGAGGTCAGGCGAGAACAATCCCTTCCCGCACATCCCTCTAATCCAATCGGTGAAGCTCTGGCAAAAATCATACTTCTACGTCAAGAACAATGCCTCGCAAGGAGACCACGTTAATCTGCCGGCTTACGTAGCCGGCCCGCCGGCTGGGAGCCAGCCGTCCTGGGGCTTCAGATCCAAGTCCTTGTCACCGGCTGGGAACGCCGCCATCGCCCGGCTTCGGGTAATGATCTAGTCGGAAGGCCTGCGCGGAGCCGACTTGGTGGCCGCCTTCGTCGAGCGCCGGATACTCCCCCTTCAGAGCCGGCCCCACATGCTGAGCCAGATGAGCGGCCGCTTCGACCCGTGCCGGCTGAGAACATGGGACATGCCCCATGCCGAAGTCGCGCTTATGGTAAACTACAACGCCAACCTTAAGCTCGCCGATGACTGGCAATACGGCTAGGCACCGTACTCTCGCGCCCATCCACCGCCCGTGCTAAGTCTTTCTTTCTATCTTCTTTCTGTCATCAGCCGGCTTTATGCCTGCCAGCTTCTGACTAGGTGGTTCCTTCTTATCAGAACCCTCTTCTTCCGCCGCCAGCCGGGGCGGCAGGAGTCGAACGCCGGTATGCCCCCGACCGTGTGGCAGATGATGTTGACGACCCGGATCTGGGGGCGGCCGCCATGGAGGACGCTGCCACGGGGGACGTCGCCGAGCCTGGAGGCACGGGGCTCTCGGCCAGTTTTGACGACTGGCCGATGACGCCGATGCCGAAGAAGTCCCGCGCTGCCAGCCGGCAGCCGACCGTCACAGCGCGGGCTCGTCCGCCGCGCCGGCTGCCGGTGGCGGGACGTCGAAACGCCGGGCCGCGCTTCCTCTCTTCGGCAGCCGGCCGAAGAAGACGAGGGCCTCCGCCGCGGCAACGAAGCGGGACGAGGCGGCCGCGAAGGCGGCTCGCTTCCGGAGGACGGTGAAGCAGGATCAGGCAGTTTCGTCGTAAGTTTTCAGCCGCTTGCGTGTTTATTTTTCGTTGTCTTCTTTTGTTCTAACCCTCCACCATTTTCCGAGAAGGGCGCCGCTCTCCCTTGAGCGGGGCCCAGGCAGCTCTGTGGTAGGGCCGGGTGCTGGATCTTCAGGGCCCCGCCGTGTGGACCCCTGTGCCGACCTTGCGGAAACCACGGAGCGGAACGCCCGTGAAGCGCGGGAGGAGAGGGAGGCGGCGGAGCGGGAGGCCGCCCGGGCGGCGAAGGAGCGGGCTGACGCGGCAGCCGAGACTCCGACGGAGCGGGCGACCGCGGAAACGGAGGCGGAAGGCACGCGTAGCCGGCCTCCGCTGCTCGCCATCCCCCTCTGCACCGTGGACCCAGACATCCCGCTGCCCATGGCAGAGGAGATCACCCTGGATCAGCCGTCGGTGCAGAGGGAGGAGCTCTTCAAGGTCTTCATGGAGCGGACGCCACCGGCAGCGCCAACCGGAGCGGGCGAAGGCGGCCAGTCGTCGGCGGTGCCGGAGGAGCCGGCCCGGGGCGCACCCGAGGCCGGAGCCGGTCTTGAGATTTAGCTGGCGGCGACCCAGCGTGCCGGAGGGAACATGGCCCCGCCGGACACGCGCCAAGCCACGGGTGCCAACCAGTCGGCAGAAGCCTTGGAGGCGGCCAGCTCTGCCACGTCCGGGTGGACTCCCAGTGGGGGAAGTGGCGAGCTGAACGTGGCGGCCCAAGGGGTTCGGAGCCGGCTGCAGGCTCAGGCCGCCCTCCTGCAGCAATTTACTCAGGAGTTCTTGTCGACGCGGTCTGCAATCAGGGTAAGTTTTTTACTTGTCGACCGCTCTGGTTCTCTGATTTCTTCCGTGGGGGCGCACTAGCGCACCCACTGGGTGTAGTCCCCGAGATCCGGGCCGACTGCAGCGCAGTCGGGTCGGATCTTTCTCGACGACTATCTTAACTCTGTTTTCTGTCTGATCCTTAGGATTATCACAACTCTCATGCTGCCGCCTTCAACTCCCAGGCTCAGGAGCTGGGCCAGAGGACCGATGACCTGGCCCGCAGCCGTCGTAAGTACCTTGCTCTTATCTGTTTCTTGTGGGGGCGCGACAGCGCACCCACTGGGTGTAGTCCCCGAGATTCGGGCCGACTGCTGAGCAGTCGGGTCGGATCTTCTTTGACCACCTTTCCCTTGCTGACTTTTTCTCTTTGTTTTTTGCACATGCAGAGGCCAACGCCGACTTGCGGAGGGAGCTTGGCGAGGCGCTGACCGCTCTTCGCGCCAAGGACGCCGAGTACGCCGACTTGGACCAGGAGCACGACCGCCTGGTCAAGAAACTGGCCGACCAGGAAGAGAGCCACAAGGCAGCCCTGCAGGAGGCGCAGGACGGCGAGGCTGCCCTGAAGGCGGAGTTCGAGACCAAGGAGGCGAGCTGGGCCGAGACACGTCAGGCGCTGGAGGAAGGTTTCGGCCGAATCGAAGATCTGATCGATGGTAAGCCACTTTTCTTGCCCTTCCTCCATCTGCTAACCGCCTGGAGTTTTATTCTGACTTGTGCTTGTTACTTTGCGCAGATTACTTTCCCGGCCATTCCGTCCTTGCCACCCAAGCCATCGAGGCCCATTGCGAGGCGCGCTGTCAGGCTGGAGTTGTTATTGCGCCGGATGCAAATCGAACGCTGGCGGAGCAGCTCATTGCCGTCCAAGCGCGACTGCAGCCGGCACCCAGTGAACTTCTGGATTTCTCGAAGGTTGGTTGGGATCGCCATCCTCTCGATGGCCTTGATCTTTACCGGGTTGCACTCGCTGCCGCGTTCGGAGACCAGGAAGCCTAGGAGCTGGCCGGCTGGCACTCCAAACACGCATTTCTCCGGGTTGAGCTTGATTCGGAACCGGCGCAGGTTCTTCAACGTCTCTTTCAGGTCTTCCAGCAGAGTGCCGCGCTTCTCCGTCTTCACCACGATATCGTCCACGTAAACGTGGGCGTTTTTGCCGAGCTATGTGAGGAGGCACTTCTGCATTTAACGCTGAAAGGTGGCGCCGGCATTCCTCAAGCCAAACATCATGGTCAGGTAGCAGAAGGCTTCGAATGGCGTGATGAAGGCGGTCTTCAGCCGGTCATCCGGGTTCAGTTTTATCTGGTGGTATCCTGAATAAGCATCCAAAAAACTCAACAGCTCGCATCCGGCTGTGGAGTCTATCACTTGGTCAATTCTGGGCAGGGCGAAGGGATCTTTGGGGCAGGCTTTGTTGAGGCTTGTGTAGTCTATACACATGCGCCACTTGTTATTCTTTTTCAGCACGAGAACCGGGTTCGCGAGCCACTCCGGGAAGAAAACTTCCATGATGAAGCCGGCTGCAAGGAGCCGGGCTATCTCCTCCCCTACGATCCTTCTCTTCTCCTCTGATAGTCGGCGGAGAGGCTGCTTGACTGGTTTTGCGTCCTCCCGCACATGTAATTTGTGCTCGGCGAAATCCTTCGGAACACCCGGCATGTCCTTGGGGGACCATGCAAAGATATCCCGATTCTCACGGAGGAAATCGACGAGCTCGCCTTCCTATTTGCCGTCTAGGCTTGCCCCAATGACGGCAAACCTTTCGGGGTGCTCGGGGTCGAGCTGTATTTTCTTGGTCTCCTTGGCCGGCTGGAAAGATCCTTGGGCGTCATACTCCTTGGAGTCGGCGGGCTGGTTTAGCTGCTTGCTGGCCAGGGCCATGACCCTGTCCAGCGTCTTCTTTTCTTTGACAATCATGAGGGATTCGGCCAGCCGGCTGCTAGCCGCGGCGCAGTCGGCAGACTTCTTGTAATCGCCGGTGATGGTGATGATGCCCTTGGAGCTTGGTATCTCCATCTTGAGGTACGCGTAGTGGGGGACCGCCATGAACTTGGCCAAGGCGGGTCGGCCAAGCAAGGCATGGTAAGGGCTCTCCAGGTCCACCACCTCGAACCAGATCGCCTCCCGGCAGAAATGATCCTTGCCCCCAAAGAGTATGTCGGTCTTGATCTTGCCGATGGGGGCGCAGGACAAGCCGGGTACGATGCCATGAAACACCGTCCGAGTCGGCACAAGATGTTTTGCCTTGACACCCAACTTCTCCATGGTGTCGCGGTACAGGATGTTGATGCTGCTTCCGCCGTCGATCAGCACACGGGAGAAGCAGGTGGCGCGCGTGTCCATCGCGAGGGTGGCCTCCAGGTCCAAAGCGTAGGAGCCGGGGGACGGCATCACCTCTGGGTGGTCGGCCCGGCTCCAGCTGATGGATTTCTCTGACCAATGCATGTGGCCGGCTGGGTTGGCGGCGGCCACATTGACTTCTTGATGCTCTCGGCGCTTGCTACGCCGGTCTTCGGGCTGGCTCATAAAGACGATGTAAGACGCTTGCTCGTCGGGGAACTCGTCCTGCACGGCGTCGACCGCGGGCCTAGCGGCCTTGGGCGGCGGAGCCGGAGGCGGCGGGCCGGTAGGCGGAGTCGGCGTGAGCCCTTCGCCCTTGGAGATTCGGGCGAGCCAGTTGCACTTTCGGGTTGTATGGTTGGATGGCTTCGCGCCTCTATAGAACTTGCACGGGGCGTCAAGAGTTTGTTGGTAGGAGAAGGCCGGCTGCCAAGCCGGCCGGCCGCCCTTCGGCTTCTTGGGCGCGGGCCGCCCCTTAGGCGGCGCATCTTCGACTGTGGCAACCTGCCGGCTAGCGGGAGGCGGCGCAGGGCCTTTACGCTTCTGATCATTCTGGTGTCGGCGTCGGCCGGAATCTCCAGCCGGTGCTTGGGGCGCCGGATTGAGCACTTTCCCGGACGCGTCCACCCGGAGCTCGGTCTTCATCGAGGAATCGGCGGTAGCGTACTTGTCGGCGATGTTCAGGAGCTCGTCGAGGGTAGTCGGCTCGTCGCAAAGGAGCTTGTGCTTGAGGAGGGTGCCCTCTCGGCACTCGGCAGTGAAGTATTCGATGGCTTGCACCTCGTGCACCCCTTCGCAAGAATTGTAGAGCCCAGCCCAACGCGTGAGGTAATCGCGGGTGGACTCGGCTGGGCCCTGTACGCACAGGGAGAGCTGTCTGGGCTTGGGAGCCCGCTTGTAGGTGCTGGTGAAGTTGCGAACGAAGGCTTCAGTGAAATCTACCCAGCTGTTGATGCTGAGAGGCTTGAGGTTGTTAAGCCAAGTCCGTGCCGTGCCTTGCAGCATGAGGGGCACGTACTTCATGGCAACGCGTCGGTTGCCGTTGGCGATGCTGACGGCTGTGGAGTAGTCGGTCAGCCAGTCTTCCGGCTTCACCAAGCCGTTGTACTTGGGCGTGTCTCTTGGGAGCGAGAACCCTTTGGGGAAGGGCTCGTCGCGGATGCGGGGGCCAAAGCAGGGTGGGCCGACATCGTCTTCTTCTTCTAGCGCCAGGGATCTGGCCAGGCGGTCGATCCGGTGGCGGGCGTCGTTTTCGCCGACTCCTTCGCGACGACCTAGCCGGCCGCTGAGAGTCGGGTGCGCCACTGGAGGCGAGGTGGGGTATCTCTCTCCACGAGCTCGAGGCGGAGGCGGGGTGCCCCGCCATTCCATGACTCGGGGACGGCCGTCCGCGTCTCGCTCGATGGAGATTTGGGTCCGGCTTCGGCTGGAAGCCGGCTCTTTTCTCATGCCGTGCGCGGGTGTTGCTCGTAGTCGGCGACCGGGAAGTTGCACCATGATCGCGGCGCGGGGGAGGGCTCCCCGCGCAGGCGTCGGCTTCGTGCCGCTGAGCGGCCGCGTCAATTAGTTGTTGTATGCGCCGCGTCATGTGGGGGAGGTCTTCGGCCTCCAAGCCGTCCAGCTCGTCTACGGCCGCCTGGGCGGCGCGCAGGTTCTCGAGTGGTGTGGCGTAGACTGGGCGATCGACTCCAAGCGTGTCGGCGATGACGGCGCCGCGTTGCCTGACAGCACCGGCCTGGCTTGGGCCAGCCGGAGCCGGCGTGCCGAAGGCGGCGCGGTCAGCTTCGCGCTGGTAGGCCTCGGTGAGGCGTCTTACGGAGGCCAGCCGCCGGCCTCCGCGAGGAGGGCGAGGCGGCGTGCCTCCAGTACTTCGTCGTCGGCATCAGCCGGGAGGGGGACGGACAAGTCGTCGGCCGCAGCACGCGGGGCGTCGTGGGCGCCCTCGTCGGCCGGGCCGTCATGGCCGATAACCATCACCTCAGTGGTGACAGTATCGCAATCGCCGGCCGGAGGGAGTGGGTCGTTGTAGATCGCGACGTTGGTGGGGAAGGTGCCGTAGGATGCCATGTCGGAGTCGACAGGCATCGGGTCGGTGGAGCCAACCGACTCCAAATCTGCAGCAGGCTCGTTGGAGACGTGGAGCTGGCCAAGGAGATTGGCGAGGTGGTCGGTGCCCGCATCGGAGACGAGCTCGTCGGAGATGCGGGCCTTGTCGAAGAGATCGGCGAGGTCGCTCGCCGCGCAGATGTTGGTGACGCCTTGCAGCGCGTCGTGGCAAGCGCCATCGGGCAAGCCGGGCTGGCTACGCTCGCGAGCGAGGAAAAGGGTTCCCATCCAGAACAGGTCTCCGGACGACGATGCACCTGGCCCCACGGTGGGCGCCAAATGTCAGGTGGTAGGTGCGACATATGCCAACGGGTGGCTTATCATTGTGGGAGCCAATAGAACATCGCCGGTGCCTGGAAACGGGATAAGGCGAAGACATGCACGCCGGCGAATCTTACCCAGCTTCAGGGCTCTCCGGGGAGATAACACCCCTACTGCTGCTCTGCGGGGTCTCCGCATGGTGACTAAATGAACAAGTAGCTACACAATGCTCCTTGAGCTGTTCGGGTGGGAGGAGGAAGAAGGGCACAGCTTGCTTCTTCTCCTTGTGTGGTGTCTAAGTCTATCTAGAGAGTTCAACCCTTTGCATGGGTGCACCGGGGGGTTTATATAGGCCTATCCCCGGGGGTACAATGGTAATCCAGCTGGGCGCGGGGCCCAGCTGTCTGTGACTGTGTTCGCCGGCTTCTGCACCGGCTGCTGGGGCTCGCCGACTGGTGGGTCCCGCCGGCTGCCGGCTCCTTGGTCGACAGGCAGGCCCCACTGTCCAGGGCCTGGTTGGTGGCTGGTTACTGTTGCCCCGTACTGTTGACGCAGGCTTGGTCGGGGCAAGCGTGGCTACAGTACAGCCGCCCTGGCGGGCGATTACTGTAGCCCCGTCGTATCTTGTCTCCTTAATGGGCGTCTCCTTCGAGGAGGATGGCGAGCCAGCTATGGGGGGCGGCTCTCCATCAGGCCGACTTGGGAGGAGGTGCGACCGCCTTCGGTATCTCTTTGCCCGAAGGGGCCCACCGCCTCGGGGGCCACGCCGGTGGCCCATCATGGACGGCGTCGGGGCCGCCGTGGCAACAGTGCCACGCCGGACGGGTCGTGGCTACCCGTACGGCGCACTATACCAGGCGTGCTCCGGGGTTTGGGGGTGGCAGGCTCCACTGTAGCCATGCCCTGCTTCATCATCGCAGGGTTGACGCGTACTTTGCGGGTACGGCCTTGACCGCTTTATGGGAGCCGGCCTCTTGGAGTCATCCCTGTTGTAGCCGGCTTCTCGTAGTCGGCCCTCCCACAACTTTCTTCATGAGGGTAAAAGGGCGGGCCGCCCCCGAAGCCGGCCTGGAAGATAGCCGGCAAGGGGGGAGGCGGCCCCAGGTCTTGAGTCTTCTTGAGAGCCGGACGGGCTCGTAATTTTTTCTGATGGGCCAGGGGAAGCCGGCTAGGCTACCCATGGCCATTTACTCCGACACATCTTATCTTGCTTTGATTGACGGTAGCATTATAAAATCATCTCTCACTAAATTATGAAGAAGTGTTTTCCCTGAGTATGCACCGTTGCCAAAGTTCGTCGTGCCCAGACACCACATGATGATCGGGTGTGATAAGCTCTACGTCCATCTACAACGGGTGCAAGCCAGTTTTGCACACGCAGAATACTCAGGTTAAACATGACAAGCCTAGCATATGCAGATATGGCCTCGGAACACGGAGACCGAAAGGTCGAGCGTGAATCATATAGTAGATATGATCAACATAATGATGTTCACCATTGAAAACTAATCCATTTCACGTGATGATCGGTTATGGTTTAGTTGATTTGGATCACGTGATCACTTAAAGGATTAGAGAGATGACTATCTAAGTGGAAGTTCTTAAGTAATATGATTAATTGAACTTAAATTTATCATGAACATAGTACCTGATAGTATCTTGCTTATGTATGTTTGATTGTAGATAGATGGCCCGTGCTGTTGTTCCGTTGAATTTTAATGCGTTCCTTGAGAAAGAAAGTTGAAAGATGATGGTAGCAATTACACGGACTGGGTCCATAACTTGAGGATTATCCTCATTGCTGCCCAGAAAAATTACGTCCTGGAAGCACCGCTGGGTGCCAGGCCTGCTGCTGGAGCAACACCAGATGTTATGAACGTCTGGCAGACCAAAGCTGATGACTACTCGATAGTTTAGTGTGCCATGCTTTACGGCGTAGAACCGGCACTTCAACGACGTTTTGAACGTCATGGAGCATATGAGATGTTCCAGGAGTTGAAGTTAATATTTCAAGCAAATGCCCGGATTGAGAGATATGAAGTCTCCAATAAGTTCTATAGCTGCAAGATGGTGGAGAACAGTTCTGTCAGTGAGCATATACTCAAAATGTCTGGGTATAATAATCACTTGATTCAGATGGGAGTTAATCTTCCAGATGATTGCGTCATTGACAGAATTCTCCAATCACTGCCACCAAGCTACAAGAGCTTCGTGATGAACTATAATATGCAAGGGATGAATAAGACTATTCCGGAGCTCTTCGCAATGCTGAAAGCTGCGGAGGTAGAAATCAAAAAGGAGCATCAAGTGTTGATGGTCAACAAGACCACTAGTTTCAAGAAAAAGGGCAAAGTGAAGAAGAAGGGGAACTTCAAGAAGAACAGCAATCAAGTTGCTGCTCAAGAGAAGAAACCCAAGTCTGGACCTAAGCCTGAAACTGAGTGCTGCTACTGCAAGCACACTGGTCACTGGATGCGGAACTGCCCCAAGTATTTGGCGGATAAGAAGGATGGCAAGGTGAACAAAGGTATATGTGATATACATGTTATTGATGTGTACCTTACTAGAGCTCGCAGTAGCACCTGGGTATTTGATACTGGTTCTGTTGCTAATATTTGCAACTCGAAACAGGGACTACGGATTAAGTGAACACTGGCAAAGGACAAGGTGATGATGCGCGTGGGAAATGGTTCCAAAGTCGATGTGATCGCGGTCGGCACGCTACCTCTACATCTACCTTCGGGATTAGTATTAGACCTAAATAATTGTTATTTGGTGCCAGTGTTGAGCATGAACATTATATCTGGATCTTGTTTGATGCGAGGCGGTTATTCATTTAAATCAGAGAATAATGGTTGTTCTATTTATATGAGTAATATCTTTTATGGTCATGCACCCTTGAAGAGTGGTCTATTTTTGATGAATCTCGATAGTAGTAATACACATATTCATAATGTTGAAGCCAAAAGATGCAGAGTTAATAATGATAGTGCAACTTATTTGTGGCACTGCCGTTTAGGTCATATCGGTGTAAAGCGCATGAAGAAACTCCATACTGATGGACTTTAGGAACCACTTGATTATGAATCACTTGGTACTTGTGAACCGTGCCTCATGGGCAAGATGACTAAAACACCATTCTCCGGTACTATGGAGAGAGCAATAGATTTGTTGGAAATCATACATACAGATGTATGTGGTCCGATGAATATTGAGGCTCGTGGCGGATATCGTTATTTTCTCACCTTCACAGATGACTTAAGCAGATATGGGTATATCTACTTAATGAAACATAAGTCTGAAACATTTGAAAAGTTCAAAGAATTTCAGTGTGAAGTTGAAAATCATCGTAACAAGAAAATAAAGTTTCTACGATCTGACCGTGGAGGAGAATATTTGAGTTACGAGTTTGGTGTACATTTGAAGCAATGCGGAATAGTTTCGCAACTCACGCCACCCGGAACACCACAGCATAATGGTGTGTCCGAACGTCGTAATCGTACTTTACTAGATATGGTGCGATCCATGATGTCTCTTACTGATTTACCGCTATCGTTTTGGGGTTATGCTTTAGAGACGGCCGCATTCACGTTAAATAGGACACCATCAAAATCCATTGAGATGACACCTTATGAACTATGGTTTGGCAAGAAACCAAAGTTGTTGTTTCTTAAAGTTTGGGGCTGCGATGCTTATGTGAAAAAGCTTCAACCTGATAAGCTCGAACCCAAATCGGAGAAATGTGTCTTCATAGGATACCCAAAGGAAACTGTTGGGTACACCTTCTATCACAGATCCGAAGGCAAGATATTCGTTGCTAAGAATGGATCCTTTCTAGAGAAGGAGTTTCTCTCGAAAGAAGTGAGTGGGAGGAAAGTAGAACTTGATGAGGTAACTGTACCTGCTCCCTTATTGGAAAGTAGTTCATCACAGAAATCGGTTTCTATGACACCTACACCAATTGGTGAGGAATTAAATGATGATGATCATGAAATTTTAGATCAAGTTACTAATGAGCCTCGTAGATCAACTAGAGTAAGATCCGCACCAGAGTGGTACGGTAATCCTGTTCTGGAAATCATGCTACTAGATCATGATGAACCTACAAACTCTGAAGAAGCGATGGTGAGCCCAGATTCCGCAAAATGGCTTGAAGCCATGAAATCTGAGATGGGATCCATGTATGAGAACAAAGTATGGACTTTGGTTGACTTGCCCGATGATCGGCAAGAAATTGAGAATAAATGGATCTTCAAGAAGAAGACTGACGCTGACGGTAATATTACTGTCTACAAAGCTCGACTTGTCGCAAAAGGTTTTCGACGAGTTCAAGGGGTTGGCTACGATGAGACCTTCTCACCCGTAGCGATGCTTAAGTCTGTCCGAATCATGTTAGCAATTGCCGCATTTTATGATTATGAAATTTGGCAGATGGATGTAAAAACTGCATTCATGAATGGATTTCTGGAAGAAGAATTGTATATGATGCAACCGGAAGGTTTTGTTGATCCAAAGGGAGCTAACAAAGTGTGCAAGCTCCAGCGATCCATTTATGGACTGGTGCAAGCCTCTCGGAGTTGGAATAAACGCTTTGATAGTGTGATCAAAGCATTTGGTTTTATACAGACTTTCAGAGAAGCCTGTATTTACAAGAAAGTGAGTGGGAGCTCTGTAGCATCTCTGATATTATATGTGGATGACATATTACTGATTGGAAATGATATAGAATTTCTAGATAGCACAAAGGGATACTTGAATAAGAATTTTTCAATGAAAGACCTCGGTGAAGCTGCTTACGTTGATGCAAGCTTTGACACTGATCCGGACAATTCTAAATCGCAAACCGGATACGTGTTTACATTAAACGGTGGAGCTGTCAGTTGGTGCAGTTCTAAACAAAGCGTCGTGTCGGGATCTATATGTGAAACAGAGTACATAGCTGCTTCGGAAGCAGCAAATGAAGGAGTCTTGATGACGGAGTTCATATCCGATCTAGGTGTCATACCTAGTGCATCGGGTCCAGTGAAAATCTTTTGTGACAATACTGGTGCAATTGCCTTGGCAAAGGAATCCAGATTTCACAAAAGAACCAAGCACATCAAGAGATGCTTCAATTCCATCCGGGATCTAGTCCAGGTGGGAGACATAGAGATTTGCAAGATACATACGGATCTGAATGTAGCAGACCCGTTGACTAAGCCTCTTCCACGAGAAAAACATGATCAGCACCAAGGCTCCATGGGTGTTAGAATCATTACTGTGTAATCTAGATTATTGACTCTAGTGCAAGTGGGAGACTGAAGGAAATATGTCCTAGAGGCAATAATAAATATATTATTTATTTCCTTATATCATGATAAATGTTTATTATTCATGCTAGAATTGTATTAACCGGAAACATAATACATGTGTGAATACATTGACAAACAAAGTGTCACTAGTATGCCTCTACTTGACTAGCTCGTTAATCAAAGATGGTTATGTTTCCTAACCATGGACAAAGAGTTGTCATTTGATTAACGGGATCACATCATTAGTTGAATGATCTGATTGACATGACCCATTCCATTAGCTTAGCACCCGATCGTTTAGTATGTTGCTATTGCTTTCTTCGTGACTTATACATGTTCCTATGACTATGAGATTATGTAACTCCCGTGTGCCGGAGGAACACTTTGTGTGCTACCAAACGTCACAACGTAACTGGGTGATTATAAAGGTGCTCTACAGGTGTCTCCAAAGGTACATGTTGGGTTGACATATTTCGAGATTAGGATTTGTCACTCCGATCGTCGGAGAGGTATCTCTGGGCCCTCTCGGTAATGCACATCACTTAAGCCTTCCAAGCATTGCAACTAATGAGTTACTTGCGGGATGATGTATTACGGAACGAGTAAAGAGACTTGCCGATAACGAGATTGAACTAGGTATTGGATACCGACGATCGAATCTCGAGCAAGTAACATACCGATGACAAAGGGAACAACGTATGTTGTTATGCGGTCTGACCGATAAAGATCTTCGTAGAATATGTAGGAGCCAATATGGGCATCCAGGTCCCGCTGTTGGTTATTGACCGGAGACGTGTCTCGGTCATGTCTACATTGCTCTCGAACCGTAGGGTCCGCACGCTTAAAGTTACGATGACAGTTTCATTATGAGTTTATGTATTTTGATGTACCGAAGGTTGTTCGGAGTCCCGGATATGATCACGGACATAACGAGGAGTCTCGAAATGGTCGAGACATAAAGATTGATATATTGGACGGCTATATTCGTACGCCGGAAGTGTTCCGGGGAAGTTTTGGATAAAACCGGAGAACCGGAGGGTTACCGGAACCCCCGGGGGGTTAACGGGCCTCATGGGCCTAAAGTGGAGAAGAGGAAAGGTAGCCAGCGAAGGCCGTGCACCCCCTCTCCCCCTAGTCCGAATTGGACAAGGAGGGAGGGGCGGCGCCCCCCCTTTCCTTCCTCTCCTCTCTCCCTTCCTTCCCCCTCTCCTACTTGGACAAGGAAAGTGAGGGGAGTCCTACTCCCGGTAGGAGTAGGACTCCTCCTGCGCGCCTCCTACTAGGGCCGGCCGCACCCCCCTTGGCTCCTTTATATACGGGGGCAGGGGGCACCCTAGGACATACAAGTTGATCTTCGTGATCGTTCCTTAGCCGTGTGCGGTGCCCCCCTCCATGATATTACACCTCGATCATATTGTAGCGGTGCTTAGGTGAAGCCCTGCGATGGTTAAACATCAAGATCGTCACCACGCCGTCGTGCTGACAAAACTCCTCCCCGAAGCTTTGCTGGATCGGAGCCCGGGGTGCGTCATCGAGCTGTACGTGTGTCAAGAACTCGGAGGTGCCGGAGTAACGGTGCTTGGATCGGTTGGACCGGGAAGACGTACAACTACTTCCTCTACGTTGCGTCAACGCTTCCGCTTCGGTCTACGAGGGTACGTAGAAAACACTCTCCCCTCTCGTTGCTATGCATCACCATGATCTTGCGTGTGCGTAGGAAATTTTTTGAAATTACTATGTTCCCCAACAGTAGGACCCAACTGCGTGCCAGCCAGACCTTGGCTCGTGTTGATCCTAAAAAAATAAAAATAAATAAAAATCGGGCTCGTGTCCTTCTGGTGGCGTGCGTGGTACGCACATTAGGCAACCCCAACCACTCGAGCCTCCGCGTTTCGAGTCGACATATCTGGCGGCCAGAATTCCAGCCCTAGGAAATTCCCCTCATGTCCCTGGTCCATAATGACTACTGATGAACAACGGAGGGATGCTTTAGTAACTAGACAACGTTACCTACCGTGCCAAGCACGGTTCAATTTCCTCGGTCGCCGCTCGCCGAGGTCACCCGTCAACTGCATTGCCTAGTACTACTACTACTACACCAGGATGAGCACAAAATTGAGCCCGTTTGTTCGTGCCTAGTACTTGAGTTAATATATCAGGCAATGCACTGGTACAAAGGGATTATCCTTTTACTCTGCATATATAACTTCTCTGAAGTCTAACTAAGCAAAATGTTTGACCAAATCCTTTCTTAAGAAATACAACAGGACAGATGTATGGCTTGAAAATTTATTGCATGATGCAGGTTATGATATTGTTTCGAATCCTGGATCTTAAATTTCAGAAAATCCAAAAGTGACCATAAATTCTTGAAACTGAGCATGGTCACGTGATATGGCACAAATATTACTTTGTAATTTTTTTCTTCAATTTGAGACAAGCTACTTATGACAAGTTGGACAAATGAAGAGCCAAGGTATTTTGGAACAAAGACCTGTCACGTTAAGGCGAACACTTTCACTATTGAAACCATGGGCGTTTACATGCCGCCACGAGTCCCGCTCCTCATCGGCAGGTGACGTCCGAGCAAGCGTGTGAGTCGACGGGAGGCGTGCGAGCAGACCGCTATGCCACTTGACAGGGAGGCGTGTGAGCAGACCGGTGTGCAGGCTCGCCAGGAGGCGAGCCCTTTGACCAGGCTCTGCCGCCCACCTTCGTCCCAACTGCTCCCACTTTTAATGTCGTCGGCGCCTCAGTTTAAAATCAACCCCGCACTATCCGGTATCGCTACAATCTTCTCTCTTCCTCTCCAATTCTCCTGTCGTCTACCTCCAACCAGCCTGACCTAAACGTACACCGTGCCGCATCATGATGGTCTGCCCTTAGTCTTCCAGATTCCTGAGGAAGACACCCAGCCGGAGTCTCAAGAACATACGGCGCTTTGGGACAAGCTTGAACTGGCCTTGCAGGACGCCGCGCCTGTCCTCGCTCCTGTTCCGGCTCCCGTCGCCCGACTGCGCCTACGCCCATCCACGTGGCATTGATGGGCTGGGAGCCGCACATTGTCGCCGACCTTGATGCCACGGGGTTCCACGACGTCCTCGCTGACTTTCACGCGCTCGTGCACCTGCCAGAGCATGCGCCTGCGCGTGCACTGACGCTCACGCCCGTGCCGGTGCCCATGCACCTGCCAGCGCATGTGCTTGTGCGTGCACTGACGTGCGCGCCCGTGCGGGTGCCCATCCACACGAATGTCTCCGCCGCACCGTTGACAGCGTATGTCCCCGCGCGGGTGCCAGTTCCCCCCTCCGCGGCATGGATGGCCGCCGTCGACCGCTTCCTTGCATCAACGCCAGTCGCCTCCTCCCGCCAGTTGACTCGCTCCGAAGTCTAGAACATTTTGGCCTTCCTTGAAGCTAGGCCAACGTCCAGGAGTACGCCAACAACGGCGCAAGGCACCGCCGTCGCCGTCAGTCAGTGACCCGACGACACACAGAGCACGACAGAGGAGTCGCTTCCCACTGCAAGACGCCCCACCGCCACCGCCGCGTAATCTAAATTTGCCATGAAAAATGTTCGGATTGACATGCTTAAAATCGGAACGTTTATCATTTCCGTTTATTTTAGATCGATCATCGTATAATTTAAAGTCGGAGTCAGAGTGAATGAAATCTATGGTTTGATCGATTGAATGTTCTGCTAGAGTCGTATCAAATTAAATATAAAACGCCATCAAGCCACATGTATTCCTTGTCATCCGACGACCTAGACTACTTCAATCTCGAGCACTCAACGCGTTTAGCGTGCAGTTAATTTCATGCCAAAAATAGTGCTAATCACATAATACCACGCAAATAATATCCTACTTAATATCTGCGTGCACTTAATATATTTCCAAATTAACGTGCATTGCACGTACACACTGACTAGTGCTGCTAGTACATGAAACTGGTGCCGTAACTTGTGAACGCGTCCATATATGGTCAACAGCAACATCGCCCGCGAGTTCTTCGTGTTTGACCGTGCGTCTAAACGCAGAAGGGGAGGAGAGAGAGAACACATGGAACCCACCAGTAAGTGACGGCGAATAGTACTAAAAATAATATTACATGTTATCCATTAAATAGGCTGTGGTAATATAAAAACATTATGTGAACAAAGGGAGGAACAACAAACATTGTTGTTCTACATATGTTGCCTATTGACGTGCGGCTTCAAGGCCCTGGTCGCATGTTCGATCCTCGTCCTTTATTTTTTAATTTGTATATGGGTCCAAATTTGTTTCATGACATGTGGGCCCCTTGGTGTGTAGTTTGTAGCACTTTAATTTGTGGGTCGAAATTTGTTCCATTCCAAGTGGACTATCGGTGTTTAGTTTTGTAGCTTATTTATTATAATTAAAAAGAACAACAGAGTTTTTTGCAATAATACCATGGTGCGACGTTGAAGGCGAGAAAGGATGTGTGAGAGAGCGATGACCGAGCCAGAGGGAAATCAACTAGGGGAGTTGAGGGGGTTGCAATGGTGTCTGGAGTAGTTGTGGGCCGAATGCTATGAAAATATAATATAAACTGTCCGGAATAAATGCCTACACAAATTAATCCAAGGTTGGAGTGCCCTCGCAATGTAAATAGCTCCGGCTTTGCGAGGGATGGAGAGGTAGCTTCAATGTGTGGAAGATACGGCATGAGAAAGCGAGGTCAATCGAGAGACATATAGATAGAGAGACAAAGTGAGTGTGGTCCGACATTCATTGAACAGATATATATGCTCTGGAGAGATATTGTCCGGTTGAGCTTTTGGCAAGGGTGAGGGCTGTAAGATAGAGCTTGAGAGATGATCCAGTCACAGACGTGTAGATATATTTTGTGCGTGGGAGGAAGCAAGGTCAATCGATCACATAGGGTCATCGTGCGATCGAAAGAGTGAGACGGGTTGGAGAGAGTGACCTAGATAGACAATGTGCGTGAGAGAGTATACAATGTGAATAGGTCGAATTGGGATCAAACATGGTGATATATCGTTTTTGTCCGAGAAAGAGCGAGGTCAATCGAGACATACAAAGAGAGAGAGAGGGAGAGAGAGAGAGATTGAGCGAGCGTGGCCTGCCATGAGGTTGAAAGAGTGGGGCGGCTTGGATGGACTGACCTAGATAGACAATCTGCATGCGAGAGTATAGGGTGTGTCGATCGAGGCCCGAACAGGGAGATATATCATTTGTGTGTGAAAGAAAAGGAGGTTAAATGAGACTCATATAAAGAGAGCGAGATTGAGAGAGTGTGGCCCGCCGTGCAGAAGAAATAGTGAGACAGTCTCGAGGGAGTGACCTAGACAAACAACATGTGTGCGTGCGCACGAGAGGTTGGGGGCTAGATAGGCAATGCATGTATTTAGCGCGAGAGGGAGAGAGGGAGAGGGGGAGAGAGAGAGCTCGGCATGGGGTGCAATTGCGGGTGTGTGAGGTAAATACATTTGGTAACAGAGTGGAGAAAGGGGGTTGTGTAGTTGAGAGAGTTAGAGATCGAAACATGGAGAGAAAGAATGAATGTGTGTTGGAAACCGATAGCTTCCTAAGGTGGTTAGGAGAGGAAGATTGACCGATACAGGAAGTATGTAGCGTGTGTGTGGGGGGGGGGGGCTAAAACAATATTTGAATGTAGATAGTACGAGACTTAATATCGATGTTTCAATTCGGTGTACATTGTAAGATTTGAACTGAGGACCATGCATATGGGTAATTATTTCAAATTCGTGCCATACTAGGTTTTGAAAAGTTGACATTGACTCGATTTTTTGTGCTATTTTGTAGGTCATATGTTTGAATCCATCCAAAAGTTTTCTCACTACCATGGTGTTCATCATATACATATGAATTTCTATTAAAAAAGTAATGTGGATACAGTGAAATGTGAAATCCACGTTAGAATTGGAGATCGTTATGTGACACACACTTTAATCCACGTTAGCGTGGATACCGTGGATACCATTTCATTTTTTTTCAAATAACTCCTCATTAATTAATATATAGTATCTCATTTGGAATGACTAATTATTTGCAAGGAAAACACGGGCATGGTAATACATACAGATTCATTTGCAAATGAAAGAAGATTCGTTTGCATTCTCAAATCTCCTCTCAAATGAAGGCGCACCAGGCAGATCGGGGTCGTGTCGTGGTGGTCGCGTGTGTCGTACGGTGGCTTAGCACCCAGCCACCCACCCGGACGATGCTTCGGTGCCTTAAGGCACCTACCTTTGTGTACATGACATGTGGGCCCAACAGGTGGCTGGCCCACATGTTAGTGACCCAAAGGCAGGTGCCTTTAAGGCACCGAAGCTGTGTCCCACCCACCCCCCTCCCTCCCTCCCCCCCCCCCCCCCCGAAAAAAGGACGACGACAAAATAAGTTTGCGCTTCCACATTTCGGATAGAAATATCTGGCGGCCCCAATTCCAGCCCTGCAAAATCTCCCTTCTCCATCGTCCCCTTCCGCGCCTAGATTGCTCAAATCCCTAATTCGCCGCCAACCCAAGCAAAGTTCGAATCACCCCTCGTCTCGTCTCTTTCCCCACCTCTGTGTCGGACGACGATGATGAAGACTGCGATCGCGCTTCACCACCGCATCGGAGCTACCTCATCTACGCCCTCGTCCACCGCACCGAGTGGCCCACCGACAATGTCGGCCGCCGCAACCGACGTGCCTCATAGACACCGACATCCACCGCATTAGGTGCGCTTCACCGACACCGTCTCCCAGCTCACTGGGGCTACTTCACTGACACATCGTCGCACCTCCGTCCCCCGAGGCCGCTGGGGCTTCACCAATGGTCTCATCCACTGCACTGTAGTGCTCCGTTGCCACTCAAGATCTGCATCCGTGCGCGGCCAGCCAACGCCAGCGCATCACCCTCAACGGCTCTGAAGTGACCCACACTCTAGCTAGGCGAGCATGCCCAAACGCCGGCCCGAACTAGGTATCCACACATCACTCCCTTGTGCAATGTTCTGACGATGTTTGGATATCCTTTCACGCTCTCTTATCTTACACGCCTATGCAACTCTGACTTTAACTCTTATTTCTTCTGGAGATATCATCTGAAACAAGCAAATCCATTTATTAACGAAGCATGACGGCGCTACGGGATCTGGTACACATCTTGCACACCCGTATAACCTTGTAAGTATTTGTCCTCCGGTACAAAATCAAGGTCTATTCCTCTTATTTGATCAACCATTCACCATGTAAAAAATGCAGTGGGGGATGCAAGGAGCACAAGGCATGCACATCCAAGCAAGTGGTAACATGGACTTGTACATGGAACATCCCAAGCGCAAGCAGAGCTGAAGTGAGCCTGTACAACGAGCTAGCGTAAGTACCTGCATTTCATTTAATTTGTACTGGCATTCGTGTATGATTTGTGTGCAGTGGCGGATCCATGAATTCAAGTTACCAGGGGCGAACATTTAACTTAAAAAATACAAAGGCACTTGCACTCCGTAAATCAACATAACTTGAGAAATGTGAAGGTACATGCACTTTGAAAACTAGCTAATGATCCAAAGTAGTTTAGATTATAAACACTAAATGATGCAAGCACCAAAAAACACAAAATGCAACATGGTGTACAAGGACTACAAACATGGTCTGTACCTGCTTGAATTATTCATTCTCTGGCTGAAAATGTCAAAGTGTAATTGCACCTATAACCAGTGCACAAACTGCATATCAATATATCTATCCTGCACAAGTATGACAATAGTTTCAAACAACAGATTAGAAAACTATTTATGATACGTTGTCATGATACGGGGACTTTCTGGTAGATGGCCTCGACATTTCCTCAAGCCATGAAAATGCACTATAATTTGCTTGTCATGAATGCCTGCAAATCTCTATGTCTCTCTCAACATAGCAGATCATCATTAGACACTAAACCCTTCAATGGGAGCTTGCAAAATGCTTGCATTAGATCCCTCATTAGACACTATACGTTCATCACCAGGAGAATGTAAAATGTTTGCATCAAATCATTCATTAGCAGTATGTTCATTAGACACTTCAGGCTCAAGAACAACATGAGCTTGGATGTTTGCACCGGAAACTTGATTAGATACATTAGATTCAGTTAGTTCAGTTTTGATTGGGGGAGTATAAAATAAGTAGAAATTGGTTTCATTTTCTCATAGATTCCCTACATACAAACAGTTTTACAACACCGTCAGGTTCAACTATTGGCCAGAAATTGAAGAGTTGAATTAGATATAATTAGGGATTTGATGTACCTGCTGGTTGCGCATGCTACTCTTGCAAGCTGTGACTGTCCATTTGTGCAAGCTCGATGAGATGCCCATGCTGCCGCCGCTGCCTCCCACGCAGGCTACACCCAGGGTTGGATCTTCATCTTCTTGTCCTTCCGTTTGCTTGAAGCCCGGCAACCGCCCTCCAACGAGGGCGCGAGGAAGTGATGTGTCGGTCTGTCTAGCGGTGGCTAGGTTAGGAGCGAACCAGACTAGAGGCTGGAGTGAATGAATTGGGATTTTTCCTGCTGTCGATCGATATGGGAGGCGCTCGTTTGGGCCGCGAGCCTGCTATAGGGCCTACCTTGCACTTATGTTATTGGCCCATCCAAATTGAAACATCTTTCTTCATTTTTTACATTGCCTGCTCATGTGTTGGGACGAACAAAACTAGCTTGGGCCAACCTGGACAATTCAAACTAGGAGCACACTTTCCAGCCACCCGAGGCCGCCGCCCATACCAGCCCCTATGGTGGTGTCGCCCCTTTTTGCGTGTATGATTGGGGTAGTGAAAAATATTCCAGTGGCGCTTTTGATTTACCCACAGAATGGTTGGATTGCTTATTTCTATGAACTGAGTTCGCTAATAATGTGAAGGATGCCAGACTTTTCATCCTATTGTAGATTGCTTAGATCTCGATATGCCAAAAGTAATCGCATGAAATATATAGTAAAAGCCACTGTGATGTGTGTGGCTACAACTAGTCTGACTATGCGTCCTCATATAACATATCAAGGACGCACCATCTTACCAGATTAACCATTCGACTTACCAATGCAGTGTGGGAAGAAAGAAGTATTGGGACTGCGTATCCAAGCAATTGATGTCATGGACTCCTTCGTACAACCTTGTAAGTGAGAAAGAAGTTGCAGTGTGCTTGTACAAAGAACTAGCGTAAGTTCAGTTACCTGCTTCTCGGAATTTTAGTTAGCCACTTATTGCAAAATTGTTCAATTATGTTGCTTGACTTAATTTAGTTTGCTACTGATTACATAATGCCACAGCCTGTTAATCCTATTATAGACTGCGTCTAGCTATGTGTATGATACTTACTGTTAAGAATTACCTGTTTGTCTGAACTTAAATAGCTACTTGTTTGTTTAACTGCTTTGTTGCTGCAACAACGGGTTACAATGATGTTAATAACTACTTTTCAGCATCCAATTGAAACTCTTTAACTCCTTTTTTGTTTAACTAGTTTGCTGTTATAACTCCCAGTTGAGATGTTTTGCTAACTTCAACTTTTCTGAATCCAAACGGAACTTTAATGGCAAAACAAGTTAGCCCAAGATCAAAGAGCAAGGTCCCCATGGACGTTCTATCATCCCACAACAGTGGCACCGGCCCAATCGTGCATTATGAATTGCCAAGTGCTGATGCTCTAGAGGCTAAACTAGTGGTAGAAAGAGATTCTTCTTCTGCACTTAGAGATGAAGTTGACATGTTGAGGAAGCAAACAGCACAATCATAAGCAGTACTCAAGACAACCATTACATATTTGGTGGATTTTAAAACGAAGCAAGCTGAGACTAACCACACTGTTAAGGTCCTGAAGAAAAAAAGGAAATTAAATTCCCACTTGGTAAATCATAGGTGAAATGTTCTTTCCATCGTTGAATAACCTTTGTGTTGTTTGTTCATGTAATCAATCAAACCATTTGTTTTAGAGATCATGTAATAATTGTTTTTTGTTTTTTGTTTTTTGGTTTGTAATTTCATTTGAGCACAAGTCTGTATTAATTGATAAGACTCAGAGACATTTCATTTTGATTGTTGTGCCAGACCTACAAATATGTCAATCGGGCTGAATGTGCATTCAGCAATAATAGTAGTATAGATGGACCATAAGTGGCACGCGTCGGAAAGGGCCAAGATGTTGTAGTAGCTTGGCTAAAAAAGGATGTTGTTGTAGCAAAAAAAGAAGTACAGCGGCCTGGCTTATGTGTGTTAGTTGATATTATTGATCCATATACTCTATAAGTGTTTATATGTCTGTTAGTTCTACACATTCTTGGTTGATTGACTCGGTATTTGAAAATCTTGATACATCGCTTGTATACATATCTAAATGGGAGTACACATTATGTTGTGTGTGACATTTGAGTTGGACATGAAGTGTTCCAAATATTCGAATTCACCTTAAACTGGATTCTAGCTTCTGAATTTGAGTATCGGCATTGTGTAAACCATATTCATATATGACAGTGGAATACATCTTTGTCGTCCTTTTGAAGATATATAAAAACACATAGAATGATTTATAAAGATTCGTATAGGAATACAAAATGGATTCGAATTTAGTTGCCAGGGTAAACGTGGATGCTTATTGTCCCAAAATTCGCAAGAAGCAGCAAAATGCCCACTCCCACATCGGCTGCCCGAAGCCAAGTGTTTGGGAGATGGAAATTACTATCTACCCATTACACGGACAATCCATCGGCCCGATTTCCACTGCTCTAGATAGGGGTAGGTTAGTAACTTCAATTAGACGTGACACGACCACCTCTCAGCCCATTCCGACATGGTGGGCACCAAACCTGGGAGGTAAAACACATTTGATTCAAGCTCGTCCGAAAGACCTCTATTTCTCCCTCCATTTCCCCATTCATACACGGTGGGCGGCAAAACAAACTCGACTCGGCCGAAATCGATGTAGGCAAATATTTTCAATAGGGGCAAGTTTGTAACTTCACTCAGACATGACACAACCGCCCTACCTGTCAGCCCCATTCATACACCATCGATGCCAACCATGGGCGCCAACCACCCTCTCCTCACCCGAAATCGCTCTGGGCAAATATTGGCGAGATGCCAGATTACCGCCGTATCCCAAACCGACGAGACATCCAAATTTTGAACTGGGGCTAAGTTCGTAACTTTCCCATATTTCAGACAGGCGCGTCCCAAAAACATGGTTCCCCGTACCTCTCCCTCCATTTTCCCATTCATACATCGTCCGCGCTAGAACACCATCCCCACACCAGCCTCCGTCCGCCACCCCATCCATCGCCGCCGTTCTCCACCCCATCCCTCGTCGCCGTCCTCCACCACATCCATCGCCACCGTCCTCCACCATGCCGGAGCGCCTACCAAGACCGCGTCGTCCACTGCTAGAGATGGACGTTTCTCATCCACGGCTGTCGGATTCGGGGGTTCCGGCAGACCCTTAAGGTTCGAACACTGGGGTGCGCGCGGAAATCACGCCTTCTACCTCCCCGTCTCGGAAAGATCTAAATTACTAAAGGAACTGCATGAGAGACACAAGATTTATACTGGTTCGGGCCACCGTTGTGGTGTAATACCCTACTCTAGTGTGTGGTGGGTGGATTGCCTCTTAGGGGCTGATGATGATGAACGATACAAGGAAGAACAGCCTCGCAAGGGTCTGTTCTTGGCTGGGGCGACGAACTACTGGGAGGAGTTCAGTCACCTTCTCTCTCTCTTTCTCACTCACTCTCTCTGCTTGCTAGTCGGATCCACATACCGAACCCTTTGCTACGTGGGTGGCCGTCCCAATTTATAGGGGCCCTGGTCCTCTTCCCAAATATTGAGCGGGAAGGGCGCCAACAATTGGCCAATACGAAGGGGAACATCTAGCACACGTATCCTGAGTAAAGTTGGTCTTCGCCTGTGAAAGACTCTGCGGTGACGCCGTGCTGGGCTCCATGGTGACCTTCGTCTCGTAGTCCGCTTGGTTCTAGTCTCGTTGCACCGAAATGGCAACATTTTCCTGATGCCTCGGTACTCCGCGGCTACGCTTGCCCCCTTTGCACCAAAGAGGAAAGAAGGACACTGCGCGCGCTGGCGCCCGCCTGGCACCCTCGATCGTCATGGCTTGCGTCACGGGCACCTCGCGAGGTACCCCGCCTTGATTCCTCCGCCTCCTCGCGAGCCAGCCTTAGGAGGCTGCGCCTGAGGATGCGCCGTGCCGTCCGCCTCGCGAGGCTTGGCCCCTCACGAGGGTCTTGAATCTGGTGTTGATGAAGATGGGCCATGCTGGGCCTCCTTTGAGCCACGCCGCAGGCCGCAGGCAGGCAAGTCTGGGGACCCCCGTTCCCAGAACGCCAACAACGGCGAAGGACCAAGAGCCTTGCATCACGTTCTCTCGCTTCATCGGCGTCGTCGTCCTCTTTGTCAGGGCCGCTCACACGACCTTCTCTTCCACCGCAACGGGACTTATCCCCCGATGCACCCGTCTACCATCACAGATCTGCTTCAACGCCACCGACAACCATCACACGCCCGATGCCTACACGGCGCCGCAAGAGAGGTGGTACTTCATATCTCCTCAACCTTTTGATCTCAACCAGAAAATAGATCTTTACTTGGTTACTCTACTTTCTTTTCAGCTCTTAGAATTTAGTTCTTAGTTCGAAGCAAACAATGGCTGCTAAATATCATTTCTCCGGTTTGCAGCTTCAAATCTGCCATGGCACAGTCATAATACGGTTTAATTGATCATGTTGGTTCAGCCTGAGGATGCGCCATGCCGTCCGCCTCGCGAGGCTTGGCCCCTCATGAGGGTCTTGAATCTGGTGTTGATGAAGATGGGCCATGCTGGGCCTCCTTTGAGCCACGCCGCAGGCCGCAGGCAGGCAAGTCTGGGGACCCCCGTTCCCAGAACGCTGACAGTAGCCCCCGGGCCCAAGGCGCGCATGGTCTTGGCCGTGCCGAGGGGCGAAAGGGCAAGGGCAAAGCGCTGCGGGCCCTAAGAGCCTGCGGTCTTGGGCGCCGCGTGGCGGTTGATGGGACGTGGGTGCTTCAGCAACCGCGCAGGTTGGTAAAGGAGCGGCATCTGCCCAGACTTCGCCTTTTCCTCTCTCTGGTCGCTGTTCAGATCCCCTTTCTTGTGCCTTCCCTTTCTTCCTCCAAACTTACAGATCTACTCCAGCTGCGCGACCTAGGAAACCATGGCGCCTCGCTAGCCTCCGGCCAAAGCTTGGTATTCCCCTACTCTAGACTTGCCAAATGTGTCCAAGGCGAGCCTTGCCCGGCTCCGCCGGATGGCGACGGCGCGGGGCATCAACGGGATGGAGGTGTTCAAGACCGGCTCCGCCACCCCTGAGGGCCGAGGGAGCACCTTTTATCCTCTCTTTGTAAGCTCCATTGCTGCGGGCCTGGTGCCTCCCTTCTCTGAGTTCTTCTTCTCCATCCTCCGCCATTACGACTTGCAGGCTCTACATCTCCACCCCAACTCTGTCCTTCTTCTGGCGATCTTCGCTTACTACTGCGAGGCCCATGTAGGGGTGCAGCCTTTGGTGGCCTTGCTGCGCCACTACTTCTCCCTCCGGGTCTCCAGCAGCTCTCTTTCTGCGTGCGCGGGCTTCGTCGCGTATGGCGGCACCATTGCCATCTCGAATCCCGGGAAGAGGATTGAGGGCTTCAGGAGCAAGTGGGTCTTGGCAGATGCCGGGCGCATCCACCCTCGGCTGATCTTGCCCGCGGAGCAACCCGTGAGCTCCAGCGACTGGTGCCGAGCAGAGCTCACGGACCCCCGCGCGAAACTGGTGTTGGAGAAGATGGACGTGGACCTGAGGCCGGCCAACATGGCAGCGGCGAAGTTGGCCGGTGCGTCGCTGCTGAAGGAGTTCCTAGAGCACCAGCTGGCCCCACTCCGGCAGTACTCTCCTCCAATGTGGAGACCTCATCCGAGCCCCAAGGCTGTGGACGAAGAGGATGTGACCACGGTTCTCCAATCTCTGGTCGGGGGCGAGGTGGCGAGGTTGAAGGGCGCTCCCAAGCCCTTGTTCCTTCGCGACGACTGGAAGCGGTTGGTGAAGTCCATGCCTGTTTTTAACGGGGACGGGCTCGTGCCCGCGGCGGCTTCTGAAGGACCGGTGGATGTGCCCTCCGGCGATTCCAGCGATGAGGAGGAGGGAGAGGAGCGGGGAGAGGGGCCCGACTCTAGGGCGACTGATGGAGAGTCGAGGGCTCCCCTCTCCCGGTGTGGGTCCCGCACTCTCCGCCTTTCGCCGAGCGATGATGATGATGATGATGATGATGATGATGACGTGCTGGGTAGTGGGAGCTCGCCCTCGATCCCGAAGAAGGACAGGACCGGGCTGATCTCCCGCGGGTCTGCCCCTGCCCCGAGGCAATCCACAAACGCGCCTTCTTCTTCCGAGGTCGACCCTTCCAGCCGGCTGTCAGGCTTCAAGTTGGGCCGGAGGCTGCCCGCGCTCACCGGCGAAGACCCGTAAGTGCTTGATCCTTGATCTTTTGTTTCTCGTTCCGCCGACGAGGCTTGATGATTGCTTCTCTTGGATAGGCTGGCGCCTGCGGCGAAGAAGCCGAAGGGAGCCCCCGAAGTCCCATCTACGGCGACGCCTTTGCCTGCAGGGGAGGGAGATCGTGATGCGCGGGCATCTCCTGCCCGCGCATCCTTGTGAGGCTTGGCTGAGCTGGCTGGGGCGAGCCCAGCCCCCATGGCTCGAACGGCTCCCGAGGCGCCCTCGTCTGGCGCCACTGCTACGGCTGTGGAGGCGCAGCGGACTCCGCCTCAGGACACTGCGGCCTCGCCGCCGCTACTTTCTCCTCCCATTCCACTGACCGTTGCTTCCCCGGCTCCTCCTGTTGTCTTGGGGCGCACTGACGTTTCTCCGCCTCCTTCTTCCATCTTGGAGCGTGCCGTCGCCGAACTGGACCGGCTGCGGCAGGATCTTCTCGGCGCCGACCCTCGCCTGGTGGCCGGGCGCCTGGAACTGGCTTCGGGGTGGATTCGTTCTGATGCTTCGATTCGGGCGGCATTGGTTCAGGCCTCAACGGCCTGTGACGGAGAGAGGGAGGCCACCCTCGAGGCGAAGGCTGCCTGAGGCGCGGCCTTGGGAAAGGTGGTTGAAGTCTGCGGTCGTTGCAAGGCACTGGAGGACGAGCTGCAGGGCCTGCTGGACCAGCTCGCGAAGGAGGTCCGTCTTCGCCAGGAACAAGAAGAAAGCATGAAGGCTCGCGAGGCGGCCATCGAGGGCCGGGAGGCCAAGCTCAAGAAGCGACGCGACCGCCTGAGTGCGCTGGGGGAGGAGCTGGAGGCGACGAGGGTCGAGCTGGACAGCAAGGCCAAGGTTCTTGCCGAGGATCGTGTGGCCTTCGCGGACATGGAGAAAGATGCCCGTGCTTCGCTGAAGACGCTTTACGAGAGTGGCCTGGACAGCCCGCTAGCCGGTGATGGAGACGGCCCCGCCAAGCTGCTTCCTTTCCTGGTTAAGGCTCTTGGGGACGTCGCCCTTGGCATCGGCCCCACGGCCGAGGCCGAGGCGCGCGTCCTGTCTTCTGCTGCGCTGACGCGGTTTCTTCGCCCACATCTACCTTCGTGATCCCAACGCCGACCTCGATGGCCTGCTGGAACCGGTGAGCGGCGAGGGTGCTGCCGCCGCTATCAAAGCCGTGAAGGGGCGCGCGGAGGCACTGCTGGGGAAGTTCCGGGCCTTCAGCACCAAGCCAAAGCAAGGCGCTGCCGGCCCCGCTGCTCCATGAGGCGAAGCCACTCTGCACAACTTCACCGCCGACAAGTGACTCCGTTCCATCCCTGTTCTTCCTTCAATTCCTGCACATGCATCACACCTCGGGGAGGCATTTAAACTTGCGTTTGGTATTGAGACGACAGTATGGACTGTAATATTTGCTTTTAAGTTCCTTGAATTTTATGCTTTTCTTCCCTACTTGCTTGTGTTCTGCGCCAGCAGAGCCCGGCCCCGCGCGTGCCTCACCCAGCATTAGCCCCGACCGGAAACCAGGACGGGACCAAAGGAGTGAGGGGCTACGTGACAAGTTAGGCTCCCGAGTCGCGATGCTCAGGAGTCCCCCTTGGCGTGCGAACAACAAGTAGGGAGGCGCGATGTAGGTGTATCTTCTGTTCTACGTCTACAGAGCCCGGCCCCGCGCGTACCTTACCCAGCATAGCCTTTCGGAACTAAGGAGTGAGGGGCTACGGGACCAGTTAGGCTCCTGAGTCGCGATGCTCAGGAGCCCCCCTTGATGCGCAAACAGCGGGCGATGAGGTGCAATGTAAGCGGGGCTACCGTTCTACGTCTGCAGAGCCCGGCCCCGCGCGTACCTCACCCAGCATAGCCTTTCGGAACTAAGGAGTGAGGGGCTACGGGACCAGTTAGGCCCCTGAGTCGCGATGCTCAGGGGTCCCCCTTGATGCGCAAACGGCCTTCATACCTTGGCTCTGCTCGGGAAGAGACGCGCGGCGAACCAGGCCCGAGGGGCCTGGCTGGGCGGCGTACGTCTGGGCGTGACCCAGTCGTAGCCCCCGTGCCTAGCCCCCTCGCGCGGCACTCCCGAGGGGAGGTGTTGCGATGAGGCCAGCCACTGAGCTCTGGGCTCCCTGAGGTTAATGCGGCCCGGAGGCCACCCCCAGTTGTTTATCACCAGCGTGGAGCATAGCGCTTCCGTATGTGTACGGGCATAGCCGCTCCTCGGCAGTGTCGCCAGCCAGCGCGGAGCATGGTGCTTCCACTGGTACGTGGGAGGGGGCTCCCCTCCGGGAGGAGCCCCCGGGGCGTGTACAGCCCTGCCCTGACACGTGGCCGGCACGGTAGGGCTAAGTGAGGTGTATCTGCGCACCCGTGAGCCAGCGCGGGACTCACGAGGCCCTACCTCTAGGCGGGTTGCGCCTGGCACTGGGCCGTATCTTGAGATGTGTCCCTGCAAAATGTGGTTAGATGCCGGTACTCTACATCCTCGGGTCCCGGCCCTCGAGCTTGTCTCAGCCGTCGCTGGTATGCCAGGTCGCGATGCCATGGACAAGGCCAGAGGGTGAGGGCTGGAGAGCCAGTAAGAGCCCTGAGTCGCGTTGCTCAGGCACCCCCCTTTAACGTGCAAGTGGCCGACATGGAGAAGAAAGGATGCCGCGGACAGGCACCAAGCAATCAAGCGTGATAGGCAATGCATAGTTGGAAATAAACGCGAGGGAGATACACGCCGCTGGGCCTAGCCCGAGCGGCTTGGTGATGATGCAGCCCGAGGGGCACCCCCAACAAAGCAAACTAAAGACCGAGAAATAAAAGGGGATACATGCCGCGGGGACGGACCCACGTGGCCTGGGAGTGATGCAACCCTGGGAGGGTGCTCCCAGCTAGGAATGAAGCTTGAAAGATGTCACCTGAGAATGTCGTCGGCGAAGTGGCGTTGGTGCAGCAGACTCAGTGGGCTGCGGAGGCTGATCCTCATGAGCCCCTAGGCCCCGGGGCCTCGGGAGGCTCCGGAGGCACTAGTGACTCCTCGCGAGCTGTCTTCATCTCCGCCAAGGCCGCGGAACGCCTGTCTTCCTGAGCCTCCATGATGCCCCTCATGAGGCGCTGGTACGCCGCAGCCATGCTCGGCAGGCCGTAAGGCATGCGAGCATAGCTGTGGGGTGGACCCCCGCAGCGCCCCACTTGCGAGGGCCAGAGACGCTCCGTCGTAGCGATCTGATTGAGCCCTAGTACGTCGATGCAGATGCGCAGCCCACCATCCTCGCCTGGACGTGGGGCCACAGCTGGTAGGCGGCGGCAACCTCTCATGATCCTTGTCTCCTGTAGTTCTTCAATGGCCTTGTTAACGAACTCCTGCTGGTCTGACCTTCCTTGCTTGGCTCCTTCTCGGGGGAAACGTGCTTCGAAGCACGCCTCCACATGGTGCCCAAGCACCTCCCTCGTGGCCCTGGCTAGGTCAGTGGCCCTCCAGGTGAGAGCCCCCGAGCCCTGCCTGAGGAGGGTGCTGGGCGCGCTTTCCTATGCGATGGATGGGGAGTCCCCCTGGGCAGACACGGGCCCTGAGGGGCCTGCCTCCTGAGGGGCTGAGCCCGACGATGTCTTCTTCTTCTTCTTGGGGGTGGTCTCAGGAAGCCTCCTGCTTCCGCGATCTGGATCTTCTAGCGACGCGGCCTGACAGGCCCGCTCCATGGAACACACTGCATCCTTCTCTTCACAGGGCACCGTGATGACGCCGTCACTTCCTGGCATCTTGAGGACGTTGTAGCCGTGGTGAGTCACGGCCATGATCTTGGCTAGCGCTGGGTACCCGAGGATGGCGTGGTACGGCAGGCGGATGTGGGCGACGTCGAAGTCGATGAGCTCGGTGCGGTAGTTGCTGCGAGCCCCAAAGGTGACAGGGAGGCGGACCTGCCCGATCGGGACTGTGGAACCGTCGGTGATTCCGGAGAAAGGCTTGGTTGGCTGAAGCTGGTCATAGGGTACTTGGAGATTGTTGAATGTTTCCACGGACAGGACGTTGAGCCCTGCCCCACCATCGATGAGGGTATTGGTGACCAGCACGTTGGTGATGACTGGGGAGCAAAGCATCGGGAGGACTCCTGCCGTGGCCGCGCACTTGAGCTGGTCTGCTGAGCTGAACATGATGGAGCACGCCGACCACCTGAGGGGGCACGTTGCTTCGAGCTTGGGGAGAACTGCATTCACTTCGCGGGCGAACTGCTTGAAGATACGTTGAGAGGCTGGGGCTTGAGCTCCGCCTAGGATGCAGACGATTGCGCGCGGCTCCTAGAAGCCCCCAGCCCCCTCGTCTTGATGGCGGTCTTCGTTCCTCCTTGGCTAAGGCGGCAGCGGAGGTAGGCCTGTGTTGCTATGAGGGCAATCCTCACGAGGCTGATCCGTCCAGTCTTCCTCGCGAGGCAGGTCCCACCAGCGGTCCTCGCGAGGTTGGTCGCACCACCCCTGGCGCGGGCCGCGATCTTCCCAGCGTCCTGGGTTTCTTCCTCCTCCTCGGCCGTAGCCCCGGTCTGCATGGTCAAGGCGACAGCCGATCCTTCCTTCTCGCACGGCGCGGAGTTCTTGACATTCGTTGGTGTTGTGGGTGTGGAGGTCGTGGTACACACAGTACCGGCTGCCTCTGGAGGATTCGGGCAGATCCTTGCCCCGCTTGGGGTCTGGTTCTGCGGCAAGTACGGCAGCCCCCTTGCGCTTCACGTCCTTGGCCTTGGGCTTCTTCTCTTCCGGGTCCGCGGCAGGCAGCTCGAGGAGGGAGAGACGTCCCTCCTCAGCCCTGGCGTGCTTGTTCGCCAAGTTGAACAGCTCCAGGGAGGTGCAGAGGTCTTCGTGCATCGCCAGCTCCTCCTTCATCTTGACGTCGCGCACGCCGCCGGAAAAGGCCGAGATGATGGCTTCCTCGGACACCTTGGGGACCTTGAGGTGCGCGCTGTTGAAGCGCTGGATGTACTTTTGCAGGGTCTCTCTGGGTTGTTGCTTGATGCAGCGCATGTCGCTCACGGCGGGTGGCCGGTCGCGAGTACCTTGGAAGTTGGCGATGAAGCGGGTGCGCATCTGGTCCCAGGAGGAGATCGTGCCTGGAGCCAGATTCAGGAGCCAGGTTCGAGCTCCTTCCTTGAGCGCCATGGGGAACCAGTTCGCCATGACCTTTTCATCCCTGCTGGCAGCCTCGATGCCCAGCTCATAGAGCTGGAGGAACCCTGCGGGATCATTTGTGCCATCATAGCGTGGAGGCAGGTCTGGCTTGAACTTGCTGGGCCACGCGACGCTGCGCAGCTCGGTGGTGTAGGCATGGCAGCCCGCGGTGGCCACGAAAGGCTTCAGCTGATGGAGAGCTGGGTCTTGAGGGTCCCCACGCGCTGCAGCTAGGAGCAGAGCGGGGTCTTGGCGCGCCGGAGCTGGAGCAGGGTCGCGGCGTGCCGGAGCATGGAGCACCCTGGCAGCCCCTTGCGGGTGAGGGACTTCTTGGCAGCTCCGTTCTTGTTGCGCTGGCGCCTGACGGAGTGGGTTCCGCCCAGGGGCCAAGCGCCTTGGAGCCATAGCATGTTCTTGGAGAGGAGGCGGCTGGTGTGCCTCTGGAGCTTCGTTACCCGCGCGGGGCGGGGTGTGGCGTAGAGGAACGGACGGCGCGGAAGAGCCCCCTGCGGCGTGGACAAGCTCGGTGACGCGATCGAGCCACTCTTTGTAGACGTCGTCGATGGGGAGGTAGCGCAGGTGCTTGTTTGCCGCGAGGAGCGCAGCTCGAGCCTCCAAGGGTGCGCGGAGCGCGCGGGATGAAGAACCGGCTGGTGCGAGTGATGGAGTAGCGGTGCGGCCGTCTTGGCGCACGGACGGATGATGAGACGACGCTTGCTGCTCGCCCCCCGCCGGGCCGGTGGCGGCGTTGATGGCGGGCGACGGGGAACGACAAGGACGCCCACCGACGGGGGCCGTCTAGGCGATGCGAGAAGCGATGGCGGCCCGGTGCTCGACGCGGGCCCGACGAGCGTCGGACATGGATGCGACATTAGTAGGAGAACGGAGTGGTGGAGGACAGATTCCGGTGCACCCCTACCTGGCGCGCCAAATGTCGAATTCGGGGGTTCCGGCAGACCCTTAAGGTTCGAACACTTGGGTGCGCGCGGAAATCACGCCTTCTACCTCCCCGTCTCAGAAAGATCTAAACTACTAAAGGAACTGCATGAGAGACACAAGATTTATACTGGTTCGGGCCACCGTTGTGGTGTAATACCCTACTCCAGTGTGTGGTGGGTGGATTGCCTCTTAGGGGCTGATGATGATGAACGATACAAGGAAGAACAGCCTCGCGAGGGTCTGTTCTTGGCTGGGGCGACGAACTACTGGGAGGAGTTCAGTCACCTTCTCTCTCTCTTTCTCACTCACTCTCTCTGCTTGCTAGTCGGATCCACATACCGAACCCTTTGCTACGTGGGTGGCCGTCCCTATTTATAGGGGCCCTGGTCCTCTTCCCAAATATTGAGCGGGAAGGGCGGCAACAATTGGCCAATTCGAAGGGGAACATCTAGTACACTTATCCTAACTAAAGTTGGTCTTCGCCTGTGAAAGACTCTGCGGTGACGCTGTGCTGGGCTCCATGGTGACCTCTGTCTCGTAGTCCGCTTCGTCCTGGTCTCGTTGCACCGAAATGGCAACCTTTCCCTGATGCCTCGGTACTCCGCGGCTACGCTTGCCCCCTTTGCACCAAAGAGGAAAGAAGGACACTGCGCGCTAGCGCCCGCCTGGCACCCTCGATCGTCATGGCTTGCGTCACGGGCACCTCGCGAGGTACCCCGCCTTGATTCCTCCGCCTCCTCGCGAGCCAGCCTTAGGAGGCTGCGCCTGAGGATGCGCCGTGCCGTCCGCCTCGCGAGGCTTGGCCCCTCACGAGGGTCTTGAATCTGGTGTTGATGAAGATGGGCCATGCTGGGCCTCCTTTGAGCCACGCCGCAGGCCGCAGGCAGGCAAGTCTGGGGAACCCCGTTCCTAGAACGCCGACAACCGCGAAGGACCAAGAGCCTTGCATCACGTTCTCTCGCTTCATCGGCGTCGTCGTCCTCTTTGTCAGGGCTGCTCACACGACCTTCTCTTCCACCGCAATGGAACTTATCCCCCGATGCACCCGTCTACCATCACAGATCTGCTTCAACGCCACCGACAGCCATCACACCCCCGATGCCTACACGGCGCCGCAAGAGAGGTGGTACTTCATATCTCCTCAACCTTTTGATCTCAACCAGAAAATAGATCTTTACTTGGTTACTCTACTTTCTTTTCAGCTCTTAGAATTTAGTTCTTAGTTCGAAGCAAACAATGGCTGCTAAATATCATTTCTCCGGTTTGCAGCTTCAAATCTGCCATGGCACAGTCATAATACGGTTTAATTGATCATGTTGGTTCAGTGGTGGTTTCTTTAATGGAAATCGGAGGGGAAACCCTCTTTTGCTAAAAAAATTATGCTTAGAGTTTCCCCCTTTTATGATCACTATAAGATTAGAATACGTGCTTTGTGTCATAATAGCACTGCTCCACCCATCAAGCTAAACAAGCTTAGTTGTTCAAATACAAATCTGATATTATTAAAAGAGAGTCCTTTAATTGGTCAGCTAAGTGTTCCTAAATTAGTTTCGAAAATGCACGTTCACCGCTCGGGTGTTTATCTCTACAGGGTGCCCATGGTGGGCCGGCCCACCCTGGGATTTTGGGTCGTCCCAGGCCCCAATTCCCCTCTGTTCTGTTGCGCGCTTCCGATCTCTACTCGCCCCCAGCCACCTGCCTCACTGGCGACTTGCCGTCCCCGAACGGCATGACTCTAGGAGGATTTTGGATGGTCTCTTACTGCAGTTACAATTCTGTATACTTGTCCTAGTAAGCTCACAAGTAAATGATTGATTCACTACATCTATGCTTGCCTTGTCATATTTGTTGTCAATATTCTTTTAGGGTGGACCACCCTGTTTCTAAATACTGGAACCGACATGAGTGAATAGTATTTCTCTATATGATCTCTTCCATCATGTGTGGGCAACGAACACTGCATTGTATAGAAAGAAAGTGTCATTTCCAGCTTTTACATAGGCTTCGATCTTTTACACGGAATACAATCTGCATACTTGCTTTGTGTCGCACTACCAACACTTCACCCTTGAAGCTAAACATTATGCCACTCATAATTCCTTAGTTTATTTGTTCAAATACGAATTTCATATGATTCTAATGTTCCTACTTTAGTTTTGAAATGTGTGTCTGCCTGTTATAGAGGCATAAGGGGATTGTATTTCTGTGTGTGGTCTAGTCTGCACCATTGGGAGTGAACTTTGCATATGCAGGGGTTTATAGGGAGACACTCTTTGAGTTGAATCCGCAATGCATTCCATAGATAATCTGACTACTTTTTATGTTTTCTCCCAGATTCTGAACAGCATCATAATGATTATGAGCTTGCGCGCATCAAAAGAATAAAGCAGAACAATGCCGTGGCTGTCAAACTTGGCATTAAGGGACTGAAATCAAGTCTGGATGCAATGCAATGCAAATGCTCTCCACCTACAGATTCATGCTCAGAATATGATCCTAACAGTGATTCTGAGCTAGAGGGAGACCTAAGTCAATGTAGCTCCCTAGTGGAGGAGTTAGAGGAAGATGCCCTATCTTATTCACCCATCAAGGTGCTTGCTCTAACTTTCCAAGGTTATATTGGTCGCACATATCTTTCAACTGATGCTTTGAATTGCTTTTACTTTGTTGAACTGCCATTACCATAGTTTACACATCATGTATGTGAATACGCCCTGCCTATCCATTTTCAGTACATATTCCATCTGTCATCATACCATATTTATCCATTCAAATGTTGTTCTTGTGTATCAGACGTTCAAAAGGAAGAGGGCGATTGCTGATCGTGGAGGAGCACAAGCAAAGTATTTGGAAAAGGTAGTGGCACCTGATAAATCAAATAGCCCATTAGGTGTAGTTGCAATATCACCTGACCCACGAAACACCCCAACTCTATCAGACTCTAGCCCTACTACACTGGTCATTTCTGATGCAACAACTCAGCAGACCCCAGCTGCAGCAAATAATATGACTATGCCAGTTGACATAGCACCAGCTCTACGACGCAAAACCCCCATTCCAGCAAAGAGTACACCAAATCCAGTTGCCAAATCCCTTTTTGAACTAGAGAGAGCCCCAATTGCAGCAAATAGGACCCCTGTTCCATTTCTTCCCAATTTAGAAGACAAAGCTTATATTTTTGTCAGGAACTTTGTGCACGTCTTTCCATCATGGAAAGATTATATCGCAGACACAGAACAATTTCCAGTCTTCCTCCGCAACTTACGCGTAAGTAATGTACTAATGTTATTCATGGTCATTACTGCATATGTTTCTGCTGAAAGAAGACACAAGATTTCATTCTTTTAAATAGACGAGGACCAAACTGGATTGTGAAGACGAGCAAGGGTTGGTTGCGCTTCTCAAGCACTCGTTGATGAAGTATCGTTCCTACCTGAGGCAAGTGATGAAGCTATGTACCTAGGGTAGGGTCATGGACCTGTCCAAACTGACCTACCCAAGGACACCTCCAGAAGAAATCACATTTCAATCGACTTGGCGGTGTTTCACTCGACGGACTCGAAGACATTCGACCAAGAAGCAACCACTCGACCAAGATCCAACCACCCGATGGCCAGGAGACCTGAAGTCACTCCGCACGCTAATGGTCGGCCATTAAGTAGCTTTTATGGTCATCATAGCATTTTATTAGGGGCGTTACCAGTAACGCCCGACCTTAATGTACTTAAAACCCTGCATAACTGAGGGCCGGAGGGGTCTGGCGGACTCTATATAAGCCACCTCCCTCCTAAGTGTAAAGCGTTCGCACCCCTGTAATTCATACTCTCATAATCCAGTCGACCGCCTCCGGGTTCCGAGACGTAGGGCTATTACTTCCTCCGAGAAGGCCCTGAACTCGTAAACCTTGCGTTCTTACAACTTCTCCATAGCTAAGATCTTGCCTCTCCATACTTACCCCCCTACATCACTGTCAGACTTAGAACCACGACAGTTGGCGCCCACCGTGGGGCAGGTGTTTTAGTGTTTGTTGGAGGAGTTGCGACCTTTTCCGACCCGAAGCATCATGGTTTTCGATGGAGTTTTGGTGGAGGGCCGCGAGATACGTCTCGGTGCGCTCACGTTCATCGTCGACGACTCTGCTTGGCTCCAGGAGGCTCCGCTCAACGTGGACGCACTCCCTGTTCGCGGGGCAACGCACTTTAGCGCGTGTGTCCGCGGCGTTCTCCTGTGGCAACCATCGACCCCCTACTGGTCGGCTCCTGTGTTGTCCTCCCTCCCCGTTTCCCGCCGGCGCAAGCGCTCCGGTCGGTCGAGACTTCAGCGGTGGGTGAGACACGCGGTGGCACGTCAGTCGGCCACCCCTCAAGTCGCGGCGATCGAGCCCGACGAATCCCTCTACGGCCTGTTTGACCTGTCGACTGGCTCCGCAGAGACCGCATCCGAGTGCGAAAGCAGTGATCCGGCGTCGGAGGTTCTGATGGTCAATGGACCGCCCAATCCTCCTAGTTTTCCCCGCACCGACGGAGGCGCGGAGGGAGGCGACCCGTCGCGTCCCCATGAGGAGTATCTTCTCGAGCCTCTCATGTCGCTGCAGAGAGAAGAACTTCGCCATCGGAATGTGGATGCACTACACACTCCTATCATTGGAGAAACCCCCGAGGCTCGCGCCTTGGAAGATGCGCGCCTGGCAAACTTGGCCGAGCGCACTCGACTGGAGAACCTCCAGCGAGCACTCGATGAGCGTGCGTGACAACGGGTTCCCGAATCCAGTCGACGTCAGCTCTTCCCGCCCCCGCAGGTATATCGAACTCCGATTCAGAATTTAGCGCCTGCGGCCCGTATAACGGAGTCGATTCAGCCTTCCCAGTCGGAGGCCGGCAGAGGCTTGCTGCAGATCAGAGCGTTACTCCGGGCAGCAGGAGACCAGAATTCCGGTGTTTCTCAGTCGTGGAATAGGATTCATAGCAGATCCGTTGCCGCGAACATAGTCCAGTCAGCTCACAGCCCGAGATCGCCCCCGACGCATGAGGGACGTGGAGACCGGCGTGACTAGTATGGGAACCATGAGCAGTATGATCACCGAGCCGATCGTTATGGTCGACGTCGAGTGCCCACGCCTCCCCTGAGAAGCGGGTCGTATGTGCCTCGCCAGCGGGATGACAGGCGCCCTCATAGTGGTGGGCGAAGGATTCCAGTTGACCCAGAGGGCCAGGCTTTGATGCGAGATCCATTCTGGTCCAAGGTTTGGTCGACAGGAACAGGGCTCACCGAGAAGGTCACGACAGAGATGCACCTACCAGCAGTAGAGTACATGTTTCGGGGCCAGAGTGCTTTAGTAGAGCCATCAAGGCCGCTGTGATTCCTCCCAACTTCAGGTTGGCGACTGGATTCAGTAAGTTCACTGGTGAGTCCAAGCCCAATACTTGGCTTGAGGACTACCGAGTGGCCGTCCAGATTGGCGGCGGCAATGATGAAGTGGCCATGAAGCACCTGCCTCTCATGTTGGAGGGCTTGGCCAGAGTGTGGCTGAACCAGTTAGCACCTAGCAGCATTTACACTTGGGAAGATCTCTCCCGAGCGTTCGTCACCACATTTGAAGGCACATGCAAGCGACCGGCAGGGCTGACGGAACTGCGGTCTTGCGTGCAGAAGCCAAATGAAACTTTGAGGGATTACATCCAGAGGTGGATCACGTTACATCACTCGGTGGAGAATGTGCCTGACCACCAAGCAGTTTGTGCCTTCGAGGAAGGCGTCAAGTACAGAGAACTGAATTTGAAATTCGGTCGAACCGGAGATATGTCCCTGAATCAAATGATGGAGATTTCCACCAAGTACGCTAATGGTGAAGACGAGGATCGACTCAGGAGTAGCAAGCTCAAGTCAGTCGCCCAAGAAACCGGAGGAAATTCCTATCGGAAACAGAAGCGGAAAGCCGAGCCAGCGGCTCCCGGGGAAGCCTTGGCTTTAACCCAAGGAAGGTTTAAAGGGAAACCTAAAGGACCTTGGAACCCCAAAAAGGTTAAAGACCAGGACGGAAATGATGTGTTGGACTTACCATGTCTCGTCCACGCAAAGAAAGATGAAGAGGGTAATTTCATTTACCCAAAACATACCACTCGACAGTGTCGACTCTTGATCCAGCAGTTCCAGGGCAAGCACTCCAAAGTTAAGGAAAAGGAGTCGGACAAGGTCGAGGACAAAGAAGATAGTGACGACGGATACCCTCAGGTCAATTCCACTCTGATGATTTTTGCCGATGTTGAAAGCAAAAGTCGACTAAAAGTTATTAACTGAGAGGTGAATATGGTCGCTCCGGCGACACCTAGTTACCTGCGATGGTCTCAGACTACCGTAACACTCGACCAGTCCGACCACCCAATGCACATCGCCACCCCTGGGAGGCAAGCTTTGGTGGTCGACCCAGTTGTTGAAGGCACTCGACTGACCAAAGTCCTGATGGATGGTGGCAGTGGTTTGAACATATTGTATGCTGAGACGTTGAAAGGGATGGGCATTCCGATGTCCAGACTCAGTGCCAGCAACATGAGTCTCCATGGAGTCATTCCTGGGAAGAAGGCTGAATCACTCGGTCAGATTGCTCTTGATGTGGTTTTCGGTGATTCCAAAAATTACCGCAAAGAAAAATTGACATTTGAAGTTGTAGACTTCCAGAGTGCCTACCACGCTATTTTGGGGAGGCCGGCTTATGCGCGCTACATGGCCCGACCATGTTACGTGTACCTCAAATTGAAGATGCCTGGCCCCAAAGGTGTGATCACTATTACGGGCAATTGGAAGAAATCGGAAGAATGTTTTCATAAAGGTTCGAAGATCGCTGATGCTCAGATGGTAGTGGTGGAGTTGCAGGAATACCAGAAGACTGCAGACCCGAGTGATTTGTTGCGAGCCAAGAAGCCTGCTACAGAGTCAGCTTTTCAGTCGACTAGCGATACGAAGACAGCTCACATCCACCCGACCGACCCCAGCGCTGCTCCAGCTCATATCTCGACAACACTCGACTCCAAATAGGAAGAAGCGCTCATCCAGTTCCGCCGTGAGAACTAGGACATTTTCGCATGGAAGCCCTCTGACATGCCGGGTGTTCCCAGGGAGCTAGCCGAGCACCGCCTAAGAGTTGACTCAAAAGTAAAACCTATCAAGGAACATCTCCGACGGTCCGCCATCCAGAAGAGAAAGGCCATTGGTGAAGAGGTGGCTCGGCTCTTAGCGGCGGAGTTCATCCAAGAAATCTACCACTCCGAGTGGCTCGCCAATGTTGTTATGGTCCCCAAGAAGGACAAGTCACTTCGCATGTGCATTGACTTTAAACATATCAATCGGGCATGCCCGAAAGATCATTTTCCTCTCCCCTGCATCGACCAGATAGTCGACTCGACTGCGGGATGTGAGCGACTGTCTTTTTGAGACGCCTATTCCGGGTACCATCAGATCCATCTGTATGGGCCTGACGAGATCAAAACATTTTTCATCACTCCATTCGGGTGCTTCTGTTATGTTACCATGCCATTCGGCCTCAAGAATGCCGGAGCCACATTCATGAGGATGATTCAGAAGTGTTTGCTCACCCAAACCAGTCGGAATGTGGAGGCGTACATGGATGATATTGTGGTCAAGTCATGGAAGGGTTCCGACCTGCTGACTGACCTTGCTGAAACCTTTGCCAACCTCAGAAGGTTTGATATCAAGCTTAATCCATCAAAATGCACATTCGGGGTTCCTGGCGGAAAGTTACTCGGTTTTCTCATTTCCGAACGGGGAATCGACGCCAATCCAGAAAAAGTCGGTACTATGCTCCGAATGAAAAGTCCTGTGCGAGTGCATGATGTTCAGAAGCTTACTGGTTGCTTGGCCGCCCTAAGTCGATTCATATCTCGTCTCGGTGAAAAGGCATTGCCTCTTTACCGATTCATGAAGAAGTCTGACAAGTTCGAGTGGACTCCTGAAGCTGACGCAGCGTTCGCAGAGCTCAAAGCTCTGCTCTCCACCGTGCCGGTGCTTGCTGCCCCAATCAGTAAGGAGCCTTTGCTGCTTTACATTGCAGCCACAGGACAAGTCGTCAGTACGGTACTTACGGTCGAGCGGGAAGAAGAAGGGAAAACCTTCAAAGTTCAGCGCCCAGTGTATTATATTTCTGAAGTCTTGACCCCATCGAAGCAAAGATATCCTCATTATCAGAAGCTCGTATATGGGATTTATGTGACCACAAAGAAAGTTGCCCACTACTTCTCTGATCATTCCATTACAGTCGTCAGCGACGCTCCGTTGTCAGAGATCTTGCATAACAGGGACGCAACTGGTCGAGTGGCAAAATGGGCGATTGAACTCCTTCCTCTAGATATCAAGTTTGAGGCAAAGAAAGCTATCAAGTCCCAGGCAATCGCGGATTTCGTCGCCGAGTGGATTGAACAGCAACTGCCAACTCAGGTTCACTCGGAGCATTGGACCATGTTCTTCGACGGTTCCAAGATGCTAAATGGTTCCGGCGCCGGAGTGGTGTTGGTCTCCCCCAGAGGAGATAAACTCAGATATGTTCTTCAAATCCACTTTGATTCCTCTAACAACGAGGCAGAATATGAAGCACTTTTATATGGGTTGCGCATGGCCATTTCACTCAGCGTCCATCGCCTCATGGTCTATGGCGACTCAGATTTGGTGGTTAATCAAGTGATGAAGGAATGGGACGTCAGAAGTCCAGCCATGACTGGTTATTGCAATGCAGTGAGAAAGCTGGAGAAGAAATTCGAGGGGTTAGAGCTTCATCACATACCCCGACTGAAAAATCAAGCAGCTGATGATCTAGCAAAAATAGGTTCCAAAAGAGAAGCCATTCCCAGCCATGTGTTTTTGGAACACATCCACACACCATCAGTCCAGGAGGATCCCTTCACTGAAGAGGCCCCGCAGCCAAAAAGCACCACGGATCCGACTGAAGTTGAAGTTCCAGCTGTGGTCGACCTGATCATGGAAGTCTTGGTTATCGCTCCCGTCTGGACATACATCCTAAGGAAAGAACTCCCAGAAGATGAAGAAGAGGCTCGACAGATCGTTCGTCGATCCAAGGCCTTTACAGTCATAAAGGGACACTTATACAGAGAAAGCGCGACTGGGGTCGGCCAGAAGTGTATTACACCAGAAGAAGGTCAGATGATCCTTAACAATATCCACTCGGGGACCTGTGGTCATCATGCGTCCTCTCGAACCATTGTGGCTAAAGCATACCGAGCGGGGCTCTACTGGCCAAGAGCCAATGAGATAGCAAAAGAGATAGTCGACAAATGTGAAGGATGTCAGTATTACTCCAATATGCCGCACAAGCCCGTGTCAGCCCTGAAAACCATTCCACCCATCTGGCCCTTTGCTGTTTGGGGGCTGGACATGGTTGGACCACTGAGAACAGGCAGGAGCAGCTTCACTCATGTGCTGGTAGCAGTCGACAAGTTCACCAAATGGATTGAAGCCAAGCATATCAAGAATCTTGATGCTTGCACCGCTATCAGTGTCATCAGAGAGTTGATATTCAGATATGGAGTTCCACACAACATCATCATCGACAACGGGTCAAACTTCGATTCCGACAAATTCAGGGCCTTTTGCGCCTCTCAGGGCACTCGAGTCGACTATGCTTCGGTCGCTCACCCCCAGTCAAATGGGCAAGCAGAAAGGGCGAACGGCCTGATTCTCAAAGGACTGAAACCCCAATTGATGCGCGATCTCAAGCACGCAGCAGGTGCATGGGTCGACGAGCTTCCATCAGTCCTTTGGGGATTAAGAACAACCCCGAATCGATCGACCGGAAGAACCCCATTCTTTCTGGTCTACGGAGCCGAGGCAGTCTTACCGAGTGACCTGCTTCACAACGCTCCCCGAGTCGAGCTCTACTCTGAAGATGAAGCAGAACAAGCCCGGCAGGATGCAGTCGACCTCCTAGAAGAAGAAAGAGAAATGGCCTTGATTCGATCGACCATCTATCAGCAAGACTTGCGTCGATTCCATGCCAGAAACGTGAAGAGCCGAGCCTTCCAAGAAGGAGACTTAGTCTTCCAAGTGGATCAGCAGAAACCACACAAGCTCGCTCCTACTTGGGAAGGCCCCTTCATAGTCACCAGAGTCCTCCACAATGGAGCATACCACCTCTACAATGTCGATCGCCAGATTGATGAGCCACGAGCCTGGAATGCCGAGCTACTCCGCCCCTTTTATACTTGAGTTATCATTCAGATAAGATGTAATAAGAAAAAACTCATGTAGTTTATTTATCAAAGACAAGAGCATTATAATTTTCCCAGTGATTATTATTGTTTTTGTTTACGTAAGAAATCCCCAGTGGGTGGCTTAGCTGCGAATCCGCTTCGCCTAAGTTTATAAAAACGATTTCCTACCGAGTGGCGAGCCAGCCTCCCACTCGGAGTCTTAGCTGCGAATCCGTTTCGCCTAAGTTTGAAAAAATCCTATCGAGTGGAGAGCAGCCCTCCCACTCGGGGGCTTAGCTACGGTCCAGTACTCGCCTAAGTTCTCTCGCTTGAGGACTTAGCTGCAGTCAGGCACTCGCCTAAGTTTGAAAAAAATCCTACCGAGTGGAGAGCAGCCCTCCCACTCGGGGGCTTAGCTGCAGTCCCGTACTCACCTAAGTTCTCTCGCTTGAGGACTTAGCTGCAGTCAGGCACTCACCTAAGTTTAAAAAAAATCCTATTGAGTGGAGAGTAGCCCTCCCACTCGGGGGCTTAGCTGCAGTCCGGTACTCGCCTAAGTTCTCTCGCTTGAGGACTTAGCTGCAGTCAGGCACTCGCCTAAGTTTGAAAAAATCCTACCGAGTGGAGAGCAGCCCTCCCACTCAGGGGCTTAGCTGCAGTCCGGTACTCGCCTAAGTTCTCTCGCTTGAGGACTTAGCTGCAGTCAGGCACTCGCCTAAGTTTGAAAAAAATCCTACCGAGTGGAGAGCAGCCCTCCCACTCGGGGGCTTAGCTGCAGTCCAGTACTCGCCTAAGTTCTCTCGCTTGAGGACTTAGCTGCAGTCAGGCAGTCGCCTAAGTTTGAAAAAATCCTACCGAGTGGAGAGCAACCCTCCCACTCGGGGGGCTTAGCTGCAGTCCAGTACTCGCCTAAGTTCTCTCGCTTGAGGACTTAGCTGTAGTCAGGCACTCGCCTAAGTTTGAAAAAATCCTACCGAGTGGAGAGCAGTCCTCCCACTCGGGGGCTTAGCTGCAGTCCGGTACTCGCCTAAGTTCTCTCGCTTGAGGACTTAGCTGCAGTCAGGCACTCGCCTAAGTTTGAAAAATCCTACCGAGTGGAGAGCAGTCCTCCCACTCGGGGGCTTAGCTGCAGTCTGGTACTTGCCTAAGTTTTCTTGTTTGAAGATTAGCTGCGGTCAGGTACTCGCCTAAGTACGAAACACATCCCGCTCTGCAGTAACAAGCTGCAGATCGACGGCCACCTCCTCCTTGGAGAGCTTCGCCACAAATACAACATGCACTCCATCCTGCTCTGCAGTAACGAGGTGCAGGTCAACTGCTACCTTCCCCTTCGGAGCCGCGCCACAAGTGCAAAAAATTTGTCTCAAAAGAAGAACTATTTCCACTCGGCGGGGGATTCATAGAGATATTCAACGATAAACCGAGTTCAGATAAATCCTAAAGGGTCCGGACCATAGGTCAAAGTGCGCAGGCATTCAGCCCAAAAGAGTTTAACGGTTACAAAAACCACTCGACATTCCGAGGCAAATTTAAGGTGGGGCATAAAAGTTTGTTCACTCCGCAGGAGGAGGGCTGGCAGGCTCGACGAACTCATCCAGGTCGACGCCATCAGCAATCCGAGTGGCGGCAGCAATGAAAGTCTCCATAAAAGTTCGGAAGTCGTGCTTCTGGGTGTTGGCGACCTTGATTGCGGCCAGCTTATCTTGTCGCACCTCCTTGTAGTGGACACGAACCAAAGACAGAGCCACATCAGCGCCACACCGAGCAGAAGACTTCTTCCACTCCTGCACTCGGTCAGGGATTCCGTTAAGTCGAGTCATCAGAGACTCAAGATCGTTTTGGAGTGTGGCCTCTGGCCAAAGTGCCGGGTCGATCCGTGACATGGCGACCTTCAGTCGAGCCAAGTAGTCCACGGCACCGTCGATGCGAGATTCCAGTCGGAGCAGATTCATGGCAGTTTCATCTTTCACGGGAGAGTTGATTGGATCCAAACCTGGTTCGATCCGCCCAGTCTCCTCTTCAAAGTTCTGGCAAAACTCTGCATTCACGATCCAAGGATAAGTCAATTTTCGTACGCTGAGTCGACACAAAATTTTCACGGGAGAGTTGTGGAGCAGTCGACGAAGAAGGCAAGGCACTCGACAGTGGCATGACGAAGGTAACAGAACCCCGATTGACGTCGCCAGTGTCCTGAACGACTGGTTCCGCCCTCGGCGTCGACTGTAACGCCTCGCTTGCAGGAGCTCACCTATTCTTCCTCGTCAAAGGCCTCTCGGGCTCTTCATCATCATTAGGGAGGTCAATAATGTTGGGAGTTGTGCAAAGTTCAATTGCCAAAATGGCGTCACCTAATGATGCACATTGCAGTTGAATCGACCGAACAAAGAGCGTATGGCAAAATTCATACCCGGATTAGATGTGACCGCATCCTCCATCACCTCATCATCATCCCTGTAAGCTGAGGTCCTAGAAGTGGCAGCGCTAGCAGTTCCAAAGTTCGTCCGGTTAAAACAAGAAAACAAACGGCGCTGAGCGTCGAGTGTATACAGAGGAAGACACTTATGCAGAAGCAACGGGGATGTCAATCTTAATCTTCGGCAACGCCTTCCGGATTTTCGGCTCCGCAACTTTGGGGTGCTTGGGCGATTTCTCGGTCGGGGTTGGTGAAGAGATCCGAGGACGCTTTGAAGATTGACCAGCTTGAGCAGTCGCCTTTTCACGGACGCTCGGTCGTTCTTGGGCAAGTTTGGATCGCCTCTCCCTGCGAGGAGGCGACTCAACTTCTTCTTCGTCGCTTGAGTCTTCGCTTTCTCCATCCTCTTCCCATCAGAAGTCCACTCGCCACTGTCGCCGCCGCTTGCCTCGCCTTCCAAGTCTTGCCCTTGCTCTCCATTGGGCATCGAGGACATTTCAATGAGGGCCTGAAAAAATAGCAATCAAAAGACATTCGGTCGAGCGCAAACGGGACATCACATGGAGAGTCGGAAATTTACTTACAGAAACATACCTGCTCCGGCTAACGTGAGTTGTCGAATGGAATAACCCTCCTAGATCCCCGAGGGTTGTCTTTGTTGCCAGTGATTCCTCTCAACCAGCTCTCCAAGGTATCCTCACTGACCTCCTCCGGGTGGATCCGAGTGGTATCTTCGAGCCCAGAATACATCCACATCGGATGATCGCGCGCCTGAAGGGGTTGGATGCATCGACCGAGAAAGACCTCCAGCAGATCCATCCCGGTCACTCCGTCGCGGACAAGCTGGACGACCCGTTCGACCAGCTCCTTGACCTGCGCCTTCTCTTCTGGAACTATCTTTAGGGGAGCGGGCTTCTCCACTCGAGCCAAGGAGAAAGGAGGAAGCCCAGTCGACTGGCCAGGGGTCGGCTCATCCTTGCAGTAAAACCAAGTCGACTGCCAGCCCCGGACCGAGTCAGGAAGGATCATCACTGGGAAAGTACTTTTGCTCCTCGTCTGGATCCCCAGACCAGTGCACATCTGGATCACCCGAGTCCTCTCGTCGCTCGACTTGGTCATTTTGACCGACTGGGAACGGCAAGTGAAGATATGTTTGAAGAGCCCCCAGTGCGGTCGACAGCCCAAGAAGTTTTCGCACATAGACACGAAAGCGGGCAGATAGACTATGGTATTCGGAGTAAAATGGTGGAGCTGAGCCCCAAAGAAGTTCAAAAAACCCTGGAAGAAAGGGTGGGGAGGCAGCAAGAACCCACGATCTATGTGAGTTGCTAAGAGGACGCACTCACCCTCTCTGGGTTGCGGCTCAGTTTTGTCTCCCGGGAGCTGAGCCAACTTGTGGGGGATAAATCCCACTTCCACCAGATCGTCGAGGTCGTCCTGCGTGATTGCCGAGCGGATCCTGTCGCCCTGGATCCAGCCCGTCGGCGAGCCGGACCTCGACGAGGATCCGCCCCGGTTTGTCCGCTTGCCCTTCCCCTTCGCGGTTGCCTTCTTCGCGCATTCCAGCGCCGTTGTCTTGTCCTTCCCCATGGTGGCAGTTCGAGCTCGAGCGGACATCCGGCGACGAGACGCGAGCAAGGGTGGTGGAGAAATCGGGAGAAAACAGAGAGAAAATGGTGGCGTGCGGAACAAAGCCCCGGCCCAACACCTTATATGAGGCTGCTTCCGAGTGGCTGACTGGTAGGCCCGGATGGCCCTGCCAAATCCCATGGTGATCGCGTGCGCGATACGTGGCGAAAAAGGTGGCGGGGGGATCAAGGCGGCTCCGCGCTATCCCATCCTTTTACTGCGGCCTCTCCCGTCCCGCGCGCTTCCCGAAATTTGGATCCCACGAGATCCGCGGGCAACAGAACAACTCGTCGGACCGAAGATCTCCTCCGCACCGTCACTCAGAACTCTTCAAGTATAAGAACTCACTCGACAAAACCTAAGAATGGATCAAGGCGACTGGAAAGAAAGTTGTTGTCATCACTCTGGTCCATTGATCCGAAACAAGGTATGGTCACGACATGAAAAATGAGTCCGAGATGTGCTCAAACCCATTCCCACTCAAACCTCGATCCATTCGGGGGCTAATGATGAAGCTATGTACCTAGGGTAGGGTCATGGACCTGTCCAAACTGACCTACCCAAGGACACCTCCAGAAGAAATCACATTTCAATCGACTTGTCGGTGTTTCACTCGACGGACTCGAAGACACTCGACCAAGAAGCAACCACTCGACCAAGATCCAACCACCCGACGGCCAGGAGACCTAAAGTCACTCCGCACGCTAATGATCGGCCATTAAGTAGCTTTTATGGTCATCATAGCAATTTATTAGGGGCATTACCAATAACGCCCGACCTTAATGTACTTAAAACCCTGCATAACTGAGGGCCGGAGGGGTCTGGCGGACTCTATATAAGCCACCCCCCTCCTTAGTGTAAAGGGTTCACACCCCTGTAATTCATACTCTCATAATCCACTCGACCGCCTCCGGGCTCCGAGACGTAGGGCTATTACTTCCTCCGAGAAGGGCCTGAACTTGTAAACCTTGCGTTCTTACAACTTCTCCATAGCTATGATCTTGCCTCTCCATACTTACCCCCCTACATCACTGTCAGACTTAGAACCACGACAGCAAGCGCACTTCGATGGCAAGCCTCTAAACGAAATTTCTGTAAAGTCTCTGGTGCTACATTTATCCGACGATGACTGGAATAATCTTGTTACACATTGGTCTCGGCTGCAGGTAAGGTACTGTCTATGATATCACATCACAATTTGAACTACATTTCTACATTTGCCTTAACGTCTCACTTGTACAAAAACTGTTAGCAGAAGAACATTCATTCTCAAGGGACCACAAAATCTCGCAACTATAGTGCACACTGCATTGCTCTTGTGAGTACCTATTGCCCTGTATGAGCATACTTACTTTCATAGATGTTTGATTATGTAGCATCACTGCACATGTTATCCTCGTTATCATCCATTTGGTGGACATTATAACAGCCGTATGGACTCTTACATGAATTTAGAATCAACCCAATACTTTTGAAGAGGTTTAGCTCTGCAGTCCTCTTGTAAGGATTGAACGTCGTCTATCACTGTACTTACATTAACAGCTACTCCCTCCGTCCCATAATATAAGAACGTTTTGTACAGTACACCAGTGTTCAAAACACTCTTGTATTATGGGAAGAGGGATTGGTTCATTGTGTAGCATTCTGCATCTTATCTCCCTCACCCACCATTTACTAAAAAATATCAGATCTATATTTAATCTTACCAAAAAGTAGAATACATAGACAATGCCAGTGCAGAAGTGTAGCCCATTGCTCTTGTCAGTACATTTTGTCCTGTAATGCTTGTACTTCCAGGGATTGGTAGTTGATTATGTAGCATCAATCTGCATCTTATCTTCATTATCCTCTATCCCTTCTAGTATTATCATATCTATAATTACTCTCTACAAAATGTAGAGTACAGGCAATGCTTATGAAGAAGATTCTGTGCCAAAATTCTTGAGTTATCCTTCCCTTGACACGGAGAAGGGCATTATAAAGCTGGTGTTAACTGTTAATGTAAGTCACTCCTTCTAAAGCCTTTATCCTCAACTGCCGTTTAATTTTCTCATACTCCCTATTGTTTACTGCTATTTAGTTTGCTATTTCTACCAAAATGGATGTTCGCAAGAACCGTAAGTTCTAAGTTTTACTTGTAAAACCAAATTCCTTATTCATACCATGCACATTACTCAATAGTCCCTATATGTATGCTTGTTTTTGTGGATCTATAATCCAGTGTGTGGTGAAGCAGCCCACGTTTGCACCTTGAAATCTCCTGTTTTGTCTTACTGATGTGGCTGATGATATGAACAACATGCCATGCACATTAACCAAAAGAGATACAATGATTTTCTTTGCCCTTCATCTAATCTTGTTATGTTGACGTGGTAATCTAGTAGTGTGGTGAAGCTCCCCGCATTATGAACAATGCCAAATTATGCTATTGATATTTTGAACTTACTCTTTATTTTCTAATTTGAAATTGGATGGAATTGACAGCACGGTTATCATCTTTGTTTATACACGTGCAAAACCTATCATCTCTCTGCTTTGTTTCAGGGTGATATGCCTGATGGCATGCAAAAGTCTGCTGAAGGTTGTGAGACAAACCCAACATATATTGCAGCAAAGAAGGCAAAACATCTTGAAGATGGCGAGGCAACCCCAAAGTCTTGTCTTGATGTAGTGTTCAAGTTACTTGAGACTAGCAGACAGACAAGCTCACAGAATTCGTTATCTGAATCAGTTCGACTTCTTCAGTCCCAAGTTCTAGCAGAAAGGCATCCTGCAACTCAACTTCGACTTGAAGTCCTATCTCTAAGAAAGATTGTGGAGAACACCAATGAGAACCTCATTGCTAAACAGCAACACCTGGAAGCTATGACCGACATGCTAGGCCGGTCTCACAGCCTTGCTCAGCAGCTTGCGCAGCAATTCCCGCACAAGGCTAACCTTTCTTGAATTGTCTTGGAAGTGGTCTCGGTTCAGTATTGTTTTGTTACGCTGCAATGGTGCCCAGTTTTTGTAATCTGCTTCTTCATTGCGCTTTATGATCACTGGTGGCGAACTTTGGTGCCCACAACTTACACCGGCCTATATTTTAGTTGGGCCTTTTGCGGACCCAGCGCTTAGTTTAGCCCAGGTAGCATTGGGCCATTAACAAGCTGAATATTGTACTGGCCTGTTACGGCCCAGATGAAACCATGGGCCTTTAGCAGGCCGAAATGCATGTTGGGCCTCAATTTTCACTAGTCGTCGACGGGCCTTCAGCAGGCTGAAATGTAGACCGGACCTTTTTGGGCCCAGTTATATCACGGGCAGTTACCAGGCCCAAACATATCCTGGGCCTTAGTTGGCCCATAGATATCATGGGCCTTTAAGAAGCCGAAAGCTTAGTACAGACATCAACGGGCTGAATTATGCGACAGACCTTTAACAGGCCCAAAGTCACGTTGGGCTTAACTATTGCCACCTTTATCACAGGCCGTTAGTGGGCCCGATGTCCCGTCGGACCATATATGGCCCATGGGCAGCACGGGCCATTCCTAGGCCGAAAGTCACACCGAGCTGAAATGGGCCCATCACTACAAGAAATATGTCAACTTGTGACCCTCACTATTGGTCTCTGAAAGGTCATAGTTTTTCATTTGCGACCTTTTTTGACCAAAACCAGAAGGTCAAAAGCTGGCGGTCGTAAACCGAAATTATTGACCTTCTGTAAAAGGTCATTGGTTCCACGACCAAAATTTTGGTCACTAGCAGCCTCCCCAGACCACGTAGGCATCCAGCATGGCAAGCTGATGTGGCACAAGAATCACCCCGGTCCGATTCGGTGTTTTACATGGGCCGAGCCCAACAATTCGGCCTTTTTATATATTTTTCTATCAATTTTTTATCGGCTTCATGGGCCAGGCCCAACAATTCAGCCTTGTTAGTTTTTGAGATTCATGCAATTTTTTTGGCCCTCGAGCTTTTTGCAGTCCATTTCTTTTTTTGTAAGACTTTTCATTTCATTTTTGAAATTGTTCGATGCTTGTTGGTATGTGGCCTGTTTCAGCCCAATTATTTGTCCAGTTTGGCCCAAGCAGACTTTAGCCAAATCACACACATACATCCAACATTATTTCATTCAAATTAGGAAAACTCCCAGGTTTACATAACATAAAAAGAAAATATCTCCCAGGTTTACATAACACAAAAAATCATCTCAGGAATACATTTCCTTACACAAGAATATACAACAAGAAAATGATGGCACATCTGCTACTATCATAACAGCACAATGTACTTTTTTTAACGGAATAGTACAATGGATTTCATTGCTCTCTCTTATGCTACATGCTCCAGCTGCCACAACTTGCCATCCTACAATGAGAGAGATATAACATTAATGGAGCAAAGTGTTGTCCAGGCACTTTTGTTTTATGAGAAAACTGGTCCATGAAGCAAGACCAGAACACATTCTGCGCAACTTTTGATAACACAATTTGGATTAAACAACAGATTATGCTTAGCTAACTTAGAAACAAGTACTGCCTATGATGCATGTCTATCTATGTGCATTGCATTTTACTTTGTTCAAAAGTAGAAGCTACATGTCCATTTTTCCAGGTTTGAAGCTACAAATCTAAAAGATAAAGTATAAGTTAACTGAATTGTGTTTTTTAGATAATAACTGAATAGTGTGTAGTAGAATGAATGTTTCATAATAAACAACTAGTGTTTGTGATGAAAACTTGACGTTACAATAAAACCACTGGCAAGGCTTTTTTTAACCTAAATAAAGGATACTGCCTATTGAATTCTACAATAAACAGGTCAACTTCTGCAGTTCTAGAATTGCCTTGAAATATGTTCTAGTATGCCTGAATATTCATCAACTCTTGTCATCGTATGAAAATAAAACCAGTGAACAGCACACCGTATTTGGATGCTATCTATACTAGTATGGAATGTTGCCAGGTAAGATGATCTCAGCGAGGTGCACAGTTGTTTAGAAAGGAAAGCACATTTGACTGAAGCACCAATTTTCAGAGTTTGCATAGCACCATGAACAGGTAGTTGTAAATTACTAAATGTTGCCACACTAGAATGTTATCCAGAAAGAATGATACGAGGAAGGCAGCGTCCATTACCGACGATCTCGCCGAGGTGCATGGAGATGGAGTTGAGCTGGGCCAGAGGTCTTCCAGGCATATGTTGTTCACCTGATCACCACCTCCCTGCATGCAACACAGACACTGCAAGTTAGATTACATACAGACAGATTGTGTTTCTAATGCATACATACCACTAACAGAGACCGTGGTGTTCTAGGATGATGCATAGTCCATCTAACTAATCAATATCATATATGATGCAGAGTCCTCCGGGTGATGGAATACCTTTCAAAGTGAGGCATCCTTAGAATACTAGGTTGTTCTGATGCTATATAAAATAGCGTAAAAACTAAGGTAATCATCCTAATCGAGGCAACAGGGAAAAGGACATGTGAGCAGGGCATGTATGCACATTTTGAAAAGAATGAACAGAGCCCACTAAAATCTGTGAGAATTAAAACTTGTGGGAAATTTGGTTAATCACATGAACAGGGCCTTTATGCACATTTTTCTCTACCAGTAGTCCGGTACCAGTAGAAAGACAACAGACTGGCAGTATAATTTAAAAAACTTTGTTGTAAGGTTGCTATTAGCTTTCTGCTCTGATTCAAGTTAACTTGGCACCTATAAGATTTTTAAACATGTACTGTGGCTTCACACTAACTTGGGAGTAACCCATGAGGTCTGAAAGATTCAGAGTTAACAATCAACTGTGATTCAAATTCAGAATTCAGATTAGAAAATTTACATCATGATTTCTGTTTACATGCATGCATGATTCGTTCAATTTTTTGAAGTATAAGCGAAGATCCAGCATGTCTTAAGCAAGAGGAAGCATGTCTTAAGGAAGAAGAAACAAAACAGAACAGAAGAGATACCACATGGTTACTTGCTCACTCCATCGACCTCATCCGTTTATCTTTCATTTCTATGATGAAAGTAGACTTGGGATTATATGGTTTGAAACTCTGAATCAAGTGGCCAACAAGTGGCTACTAGGTGAGTCAGTCAGTAATAGTGGCCGAGTCATTGATACTCATGTCAGTCGATCTATGAAATCCTACGGCATTCACACTACGCGTCAACATCCACTATGTTGAGCAGTTCACACTAGACAGTCCATATAGGCTACAATGTTGTAGGATTTCATAGATCGACTGACATGGGTTGCATTAAAATCCAAATGAATCATCAAAAATTGACTCCATAGATGCCAGGTACGCCATCGCAGCTAGCAGTAAATCGGGAATCTGTGCTAGGTAAGGAGGGATTGAGACCAGAGAACATTACCATCTGGAGATCCCAGCTCGCAGAGGTGCTCTCCTCAAGGTTGGGTCGTGCGCGGACGTCGTAGATGATCGGACTCTCAAACCACAGGTTGATGATGTGAGCCTCCTCGGAGTAGACCTGCATGGAGCAGTGCCCAAAGGAAAAGGCGACCAGCAAAAAAAATCAAACGTGGAAGGAACCCACCAAATCGCGCAAAAACAGCAGGGAGCAAGCAAACCCATCACGCGATTCACTGGTGGGAGAGGGCTACGGGTGAGCGTTTGAGGCCGGGACAGGCCGAGAGGTCTTTGAGATTCGCGTCGTTGTCGTCTTGGTGGCCGGAGACACGGCGTGCAGCACTGCCACCACAAACCCTAGGCAAGCCACGCGCGCGCCATGGTCCGACCAGCTTGACGGAGCGCCGCACATCGAAGCACGCACGCGCGTGCCGGCGAGCAAGCCAGTCGCGAGGCTGTTGTCGCTGGGCGGTGACGTTGTTGTCTCTGTTGCATGCGGAGAGGAGGTTGCTTGGTCTGGGGGAGAAGGGGCGGCAGCAGGTGGATGGATCTAAAGGGAGGAGGAGAAGAGGAGGTGGCGGCGGCGATGGATTTGATGGGAGGAGGAGACGGGGGAGAAGGGGCGGCAGCGAGTGGATGGATCTAAAGGGAGGAGGAGATGAGGAGGTGGCGGCGGCGATGGATCTGATGGGAGGAGGAGACGGGGGAGAAGGGGCGGCTGCTGGGTTGGATCTTCCGCGCGCCGGCGTTGGGGTAGGAGGTCGCTGGAGGGGCCGGAGGATGTGGAGCGGAGGTCGCGCCGGCCGACCGGAGGATCGGGGGAGAGGAGGTCGTGGGAGGGAGGGGTTGGGGTCGCGGGGGGAAGGGAGAAAGAAAGGAGGCGGGGGGTGGATGGAAAATGTCCACGAGGACTAGGGTTTCGGCTTAGGTGGGCTTGGGGTGAGGTCTGTCGTTGGATCCGCGAGCATCCGACGGTGTTCGATCCATGATCCGCGTGAAACGCCCACACACCAATCAAAATGCAGCACACGGGTACGATGTCATGAACATTTAAATTGGTCGTAGTTAACTAAAAAGTTGGTCATGGTTGATTAAAAATTCCTTTTCCATTTTTCAAGTGCCGAAAATGATTTTTTGTGAAGGACCTACAATATATTTGTTACAAAATTAGACCAAATCAATTTTATAAAGTATTAGAACATACTTAATGTATAACTGACCAAATACTTGGGTGTCAAAAGTTTTGATTCACCTCTCATGAAAAAGACAAATTTCCACCGATCCAGTAGGAAACGGGTCAAATTTGAACTGCAGCTACCTTACAGTTTGTTATTTTTTTTCAAAAATCATTTTTTGGTACATAAGTATCTATTTAATCAGAGAAACATCAAAAAATTTCGAAGATTCAACTACTAGGTAGGAACGGTCATTCCCGTCGTTTTGACCGCATTTTGAAACGGGCATAAAAAATTCAAAAAAATCAAAAAATTGGAAAACCTTCGCATTGTGTCATTATATGTGACCAAGTTACCAGGAAAAATGATAAACTTGTAATATGGCAATTATTTTAAAAAAGTGTTCTCAGAAATGAGCTATCATGTGTGAAGATTTATGGTTTTCCAGTCAAATGATCAATCTTATGGCCACATTCATGGCATAGTTTGTTAAAATGTTATCATATCATGCACAAGGGTGCATATTGGAATGGCAAACAATATTGACTAAGGAAGTTTTCATTTTCTTTGGACAAAAAAACCATTTTACAATTTTCGAGTGCCCAAAAGGAGGGATTTTTGTGAAGGAACTCCCAAATAATTGTTGCAAAATTGGACCAAATTAATTTTATAAAACACTAGGACATATTTAATGCACAATTTACAAAATGGTTGGGTGTAAAAAGTTTTGATCCACCTCTGGTGAAAAAGACAAATTTCCGCAGATTCAGCTGGAAGCGGGTCAAATTTGAACTGTAGCTGTCTCATAGTTTGCTATTTATTTTTTCCAAAAATCATTTATAGGTACATAAGTATCTATTTAATCAAAGAAATGCCAAAAAAATTCAAGATTCAACCACTAGCTATGAACGGCCATTCCCGCCGTTTTCGCAGTATTTTGAAGCATGCATAAAAATTCAAAAAAATTCAAAAAATTGGGAAACCTTCGCATTGTGTCATTACATGTGGCCAAGTTCCCAGGAAAAATAACAAACTTGTAATACGGCAATTATTTTAAAAAAAGTGTTCTCAGAAACGAGCTATCATGTGTGGAGATCAATGGCTTTCAAGCCAAATGATCAATCTTATGGCCACATTCATGGCATAGTTTGTTTGAATGATCTCATATTGTGCACAAGGGTGCATATTGGAATGGCAAACAATGTTTCCGAAAGAAGTTTTCATTTTCTTTGGACGAAAAAACCATTTTCCATTTTTCGAGTGCCCAAAAGGAGGTTTTTTTTGTGAAGGACCTCCCAAATAATTGTTGCAAAATTGGACCAAATCAATTTTATAAAATACTATGACATATTTAATGCACAATTGACAAAATGGTTGGGTGCAAAAAATTTTGATCCACCTCTGGTGAAAAAGACAAATTTCCGCCGATTTAGTTAGAAGCGGGTCAAATTTGAACTGCAACTGGCTCATAGTTTGCTATTTATTTTTTCCAAAAATCTTTTCTAGGTACATAAGTATCAATTTAATCATAGAAACACCAAAAAATTCCAAGATTCAACCACTAGCTAGCAACGGTCAAGCCCGCCGTTTTGACCGCATTTTGAAATGGGCATAAAAAATTCAAAAAAATCAAAAAATTGGAAAACCTTCGCATTGTGTCATTATATGTGACCAAGTTTCCAGGAAAAATAACAAACTTGTAATACGGCAATTATTTTTAAAGTGTTCTCAGAAACGAGCTATCACGTATGGAGATCAATGGCTTTGAAGCCAAATGATCAATCTTATGGCCACATTCATGGCATAGTTTGTTCAAATGATCTCATATTGTGCACAAGGGTGCATATTGGAATGGCAAACAATGTGCCTAAGGAAGTTCTCATTTTCTTTGGACGAAAAAACCATTTTCCATTTTTCGAGTGCCCAAAAGGAGGTTTTTTTGTGAAGGACCTCCCAATTAATGCACAATTGACAAAATGGTTAGGTGTAAAAAGTTTTGATCCACCTCTCGTGAAAAAGACAAATTTCCGCCGATTCAGTTGGAAGCGGGTCAAATTTGAACTGCAGCTGCCTCATAGTTTTCTATTTATTTTTCCAAAAATCATTTCTAGTTACATAAGTACCTATTTAATCATAAATACATGGTTTGGTGGCGATACGTCGAGGTTTGGGTGGTGGCCGAGGGGCCCAACTCTAGAGCGCGTGAACTCGCATGCCTAGTGCGTGGTCACCGCGTGACCTTGGCATTGCCATGCGTTTTGGCAGGCCTAGGCATGTCTAGTGGGTTGGGCACTCCCCGGGTAGGTGCTAGGAAGAAAATTACAACATAAGATTCTCACGAGGAGACCGATCGATGCTCAAACATGAATTAGCAGCCAAGTGTTTGATTGGCGGTACGGGAAATGTACATGGCTAATGGGCGTGAGTTTTGGCTGAGGATGATCAGTTACTAAGAATAATTTGTTCGCAAATTTTCAGCTCAAAAGGATGAGCCTAGGTGGTACTTGCTTTGCAAAGTACCACACTGGACATAAATACGAATGTTGAAGCTGGGCTCAAAATAATGAATGGATTGAGCTGGCATTTGGTGTAGGATGGTTATTTGGGCATAGGAAAGCACTGTAGAAAATGGATACTATTTGGACATGCCAAAGTGGTACGTCCTTCACAAAGTGATGCTCTGAACAGCATAGGAAAATGAATATTGTTGAATTATTTTTGAACTAGGCAAGGAAGGTTTTTGACATATTTGATGAAGATATGATCCAAACAATTTATGAGAATTTTTTGGGAATTTTTGGAATAACAGAAATATAAGTTGCTTCACAACCTAGGGCAAAATTTGACACATGGACATGACACATAGGCAAAACTGATGAGATGTCACCTAGTCATCACAACCCACCACAATTTACAAGGCTATGACCATCTATATTGGTCATTAACAACTAGAAATAAGGCAGCGGACTAGCGCTGTTTGCTTTATGACCATTTTGTGTAAGGAAATTACGACATTTCTGACCAAAATGGTCGTAATGGTTTAGGGTTTGGAGCCCCCCGAACAGCTTTTGACCAATTGGTCTCAAATGGTCATAGATCTATAACCAATTCTTCTAGGGTCACTGATAGAAGGTCACTAGTTGACATATTTCTTGCAGTGCATGTGTACATTGGGCCTCTAACAGGCCGAAAGTCACTGGGCTGTAATTGGGCCCAAATATTCGGTGAACAATTAACGGGCCAGATCTGGCTTCGGGTCGTAAATGGGCCTTTATTAAGCAGCCCATTATTGGGCTGGCCCACTAGTACCTGAGTAAGTACTACGGGCCTTTCACAGGGCCGGCCTTTTTAACCTATATGGGCCTCTGTTGGGCCCAGCCACGTGTCGACGTATCATAGGCATGTCTCCTCCAATGGACGGGTGACATCTGGCCCACTGACGAGTTGACAGGTGTTCCCTCCGGTCAATCAGAATTTTACACGTGGAAATTTCCCATTAGTCCTGGCTGTTAATGGGTTCTTGCTACCCCTTGAGCACTACATTGGTTTTCCCTTGAAGAGGAAAGGGTGATGCAGCAAAGTAGCGTAAGTATTTCCCTCAGTTTTTGAGAACCAAGGTATCAATCCAGTAAGAGGCCACACGCAAGTCCCTCGTACCTACACAAACAAATAAGAACCTCGCAACCAACCGATAAAGGGGTTGTCAATCCCTTCACGGCACTTATGAGAGTGAGATCTGATAGAGAGAATAATGATAAGATAAATATTTTTGGTATTTTTATGATACAGATTGAAAGTAAAGATTGCAAAGTAAAGTAGATTGGAAACTTATATGATGGAAAATAGACCCGGGGGCATAGGTTTCACTAGTGGCTTCTCTCAAGATAGCATAAGTATTACGGTGGGTGAACGAATTACTGTCGAGCAATTGATAGAAAAGCGAATAATTATGAGAATATCTAGGCATGATCATGTATATAGGCATCACGTCCGACTCCTGCCTGCATCTACTACTATTACTCCACACATCGACTGTTATCCAGCATGCATCTAGAGTATTAAGTTCATAAGAATAGAGTAACGCCTTAGGTAAGATGACATGATGTAGAGGGATAAACTCAAGCAATATGATATAAACCCCATCTTTTTATCCTCGATGGCAACAATACAATACGTGTTGTTTCCCTTTTTGTCACTGGGATCGAGCACCGCAAGATTGAACCCAAAGCTAAGCACTTCTCCTATTGCAGGAAATATCAATCTAGTAGGCCAAACCAAACTGATAATTCAAAGCGACTTGCAAAGATAACCAATCATGCATAAAAGATTTCAGAGAAGAATCAAATATTGTTCATAGATAGACTTGATCATAAACCCACAATTCATCGGATCTCGACAAACACACTGCAAAAAGAGTTACATCAAATAGATCTCCAAGAAGATCGAGGAGAACTTTGTATTGAGATCCAAAGAGAGAGAGAAGAAGCCATCTAGCTACTATCTATGGACCCGAAGGTCTGAAGTAAACTACTCACACATCATCGGAGGGGCCATGGAGTTGATGTAGAGGCCCTCCGTGATCAATGCCCCCTCCAGCGGAGCTCCGGAAAAGGCCCCAAGATGGGATCTCTTGGGTACAGAAGGTTGCGGCGATGGAAATAGGGTTTCATGGTGCTCCTGGATGTTTTCGGCGTATGTGAACATATATAGGAGGAAGAAGCAGATCGGTTGAGCCACGAGGGGGGAGGGTGCGCCCAGGGGGGTAGGCGCGCCACCTCGTGGACACCTCGTTGGTTGCTTGACATCCAATCCAAGTCCTGTGGATCACCTTTGTTCCAAAAATCATGCTCCGGAAGGTTTCATTCCGTTTGGATTCCGTTTGATATTCCTTTACAGCAAAACACTGAAATAGGCAAAAAAAACAGCAATTTGCACTGGCCTTGGGTTAATAGGTTAGTCCCAAAATAATATAAAAGCGTAAAATAAAGCCCATTAACATCCAAAATAGATAATATAATAGCATGGAACAATCGAAAATTATAGATACGTTGGAGACGTATCAGCATCCCCAAGCTTAATTCATGCTCGTCCTCGAGTAGGTAAATGATAAAAATAGAATTTTTGATGTGGAATGCTACCTAGCATAATCTTCAATTTAATTCTCTTTATTGTGTCATGAATATTCAGATCCGAAAGATTCAAGACAAAAGTTTAATGTTGACATAAAAATAATAATACTTCAAGCACACTAACTAAGCAATTATGTATTCTCAAATTAACGTGGCCAAAGAAAGTTATCCCTACAAAATCATATAGTCTAGCTATGCGCTATCTTCACCACACAAAGTATTTAAATCATGCACAACCCCGATGACAAGCCAAGCAATTGTTTCATACTTTTGATGTTCTCAAACTTTTTCAATCTTCACGCAATACATGAGCATGAGCCATGGACATAGCACTACATTTGGAATAGAATGGTGGTTGTGGAGAAGACAAAAAAGAGAAGATAGTCTCACATCAACTAGGCGTATCAATGGGCTATGGAGATGCCCATCAATAGATATCAATGTGAGTGAGTAGGGATTGCCATGCAACGGATGCACTAGAGCTATAAGTGTATGAAAGCTCAACAAAAGAAACTAAGTGGGTGTGCATCCTACTTGCTTGCTCACGAAGACCTAGGGTATTTGAGGAAGCCCATCATTGGAATATACAAGCCAAGTTCTATAATGTAAAATTCCCACTAGTATATGAAAGTGATAACATATGAGACTGTCTATCATGAAGATCATGGTGCTACTTTGAAGCACAAGCGTGGAAAAAGGATAGTAACATTGTCCCTTCTCTCTTTTTCTCTCATTTTTTTATTTGGGCCTTCCTTTTTTATGGCCTCGTTTCTTCGTCCGGAGTCTCATCCCGACTTGTGGGGAATCATAGTCTCCATCATCCTTTCCTCACATGGGACAATGCTCTAATAATGATGATCATCACACTTTTATTTACTTACAACTCAAAGAATTACAACTCAATACTTAGAACAAAATATGACTCTATGTGAATGCCTCCGGCAGTGTACCGGGATATGCAATGAATCAAGAGTGACATGTATGAAAGAATTATGAACGGTGGCTCTGCCACAAATACAATGTCAACTATATGATCATGCAAAGCAATATGACAATGATGAAGCGTGTCATAATAACGAAACAGTGGAAAGTTGCATGGCAATATATCTCGGAATGGCTATGTAAATGCCATAATAGGTAGGTATGGTGGCTGTTTTGAGGAAGATATATGGTGGGTTTATGGTACCGGCCAAAGTTGCGAGGTACTAGAGAGGCTAGCAATGGTGGAAGGGTGAGAGTGCGTATAATCCATGGACTCATCATTAGTCATAAAGAACTCACATACTTATTGCAAAAATCTATTAGTTATCGAAACAAAGTACTACGCACATGCTCCTAGGGGGATAGATTGGTAGGAAAAGGCAATCGCTCGTCCCCGACCGCCACTCATAAGGAAGACCATCAATAAATAAATCGTGCTCCGACTTCATCACATAACGGTTCACCATACGTGCATGATACGGGAATCACAAATTTTAGAACAAGTATTTCTCAAACTCACAACTACTCAACTAGCATACTCTAAAATTACCACCTTCATATCTCAAAACAATCATCAAGTATCAAACTTCTCATAGTATTCAATGCACTTTTTATGATAGTTTTTATTATACCCATCTTGGATGCCTATCATATTAGGACTAAATTCATAACCAAAGCAAATTACCATGCTGTTCTAAAGGACTCTCAAAATAATATAAGTGAAGCATGAGAGATCAATAATTTCTATAAAATAAAACCACCACCGTGCTCTAAAATATATAAGCGAAGCACTAGAGCAAAATTATCTAGCTCAAAAGGTAAAGTGAAGCACATAGAGTATTCTAATAAATTCCGATTCATGTGTGTGTATCCCAAAAGGTGTGTACAGCAAGGATGACTGTGGTAATCTAAAAAGCAAAGACTCAAATCATACAAGACGCTCCAAGCAAAACACATATCATGTGGTGAATAAAAATATAGCTCCAAGTAAAGTTATGGATGGACGAAGACGAAAGAGGGGATGCCTTTCGGGGCATCCCCTAGCTTAGGCTTTTGGTTGTCCTTGAATTTTACCTTGGGGTGCCTTGGGAATCCCCAAGCTTAGGCTCTTGCCACTCCTTGTTCCATAATCGATCAAATCTTTACCCAAAACTTGAAAACTTCACAACACAAAACTTAAAAGAAAATCTCGTGAGCTCCGTTAGTAAAAGAAAACAAACCACCACTTCAAGATACTGTAATGAACTCATTATTTATTTATATTGTTGTTAAACCTACTGTATTCCAACTTATCTATGCTTCATAAACTCTATTACTAGCCATAGATTCATCAAAATAAGCAAACAACACACGAAAAAACAGAATCTGTCAAAAACAGAATAGTCTGTAGTAATCTGTAGGTTTCGAATACTTCTGGAACCCCAAAAATTCTAAAATAAATTTATGGACGTGAGGAATTTATATATTAATCAGCTTTCAAAATAATTAACTAAATATCACTCTCCAGTAAAAATGGCAGCAAATCTCGTGAGCGCTAAAGTTTCTGTTTTTTACAGCAAGATCGCAAAGACTTTCCCCAAGTCTTCCCAAATGTTCTACTTGGCACAACCACTAATTAAAAGCATAAAACCACATCTAGACAGAGGCTAGATGAATTATTTATTACTAAACATAATCAAAAAGCAAGAAAAAAATAAAATTGGGTTGCCTCCCAACAAGCACTATCGTTTAACGCCCCTAGCTAGGCATAAAAGTAAGGATAGATCTAGGTATTGTCATCTTTGGTATGCAATCCATAAGTGGCTCTCATAATAGATTCATAAGGTAATTTAATTTTATTTATAGGAAAGTGTTACATGCCCTTCCTTAACGGAAATTGGAATCTAATATTCCCTTCCTTCATATCAATAATTGCACCAATCGTTCTAAGGAAAGGTCTACCAAGAATAATAGGACATGTAGGATTGTAATCTATATCAAGAACAATGAAATCTATGGGCACATAATTCCTATTTGCAACAATAAGAACATCATTAACTCTTTCCATAGGTTTCTTAATGGTGGAATCCGCAAGATGCAAGTTTAAAGAACAATCATCAAATTCACGGAAACCTAGTAAATCACACAAAGTTTCAGGAATCGTGGAAACACTAGCACCCAAATCACATAAAGCAAAGCATTCATGATCTTTAATATTAATTTTAATAGTAGGTTCCCACTCATCATGAAGTTTCATAGGGATAGAAACTTCCAATTCAAGCTTTTCTTCATAAGATTGCATTAAAGCATCAACGATATGTTTAGTAAAAGCTTTTTTTGGCTATAAGCATGCGGAGAATTTAGCACGGATTGCAACAAGGAAATTCAATCTATTAAAGAACAATTATCATAATTAAATTCCTTGAAATCCAAGATAGTGGGTTCATTGCTATTTAAAGATTTGACCTCTCTAATCCCACTTTTACCAATTTTTGCATCAAGATCTAAAAACTCTGAATCATTGGGACGCCTTCTAACTAAAGTTGACTCATCTCCAGTCCCATCATTATCAAGATTCGTATTGCAAAACAAATATTTAATAGGTGACACATCAATAACTTTTAGATCTTCATCTTTATTATCATGGAAACTAGAAGAACACGCTTTCACAAAGCAATCTTTTTTAGCACGCATCCTAGCTGTTCTTTCTTTACACTCATCAATGGAAACTCTCATAGCTTTGATAGACTCATTGATATCATGCTTAGGTGGAATAGATCTAAGTTTCAAAGAATAAACATCAAGAGAAATTATATCCACGTTCCTAGCCAACTCATCATTCTTAGCCAATTTTTCTTTAATCAAAGCATTGAAACTCTTTTGCAAACTAATAAATTCTTTAATATTAGATTCAAAATAAGAGGGAATCTTATTATAATTTCCATAAGAATTGTTGTAGGAATTACCATAATTATAAGAGGAATTACTAGGAATGGCCTAGGATTAAAATTACCTCTATATGCGTTATTACCAAAATTGTTCCTACCAACAAAATTCACATCCATAGGTTCATTATTATTCTCAATCAAGGTAGACAAAGGCATATCATTAGGATCAGAAGAAACACTTTTATTAGCAAACAATTTCATAAGTTCATCCATCTTTCCACTCAAAACATTGATTTCTTCTATAGCATGCACCTTTTTATTAGTAGATCTTTCAGTATGCCATTGAGAATAATTAACCATAATATTATCTAGGAGTTTAGTAGCTTCTCCTAAAGTGATTTCCATAAAAGTGCCTCCCGCGGCCGAATCAAAAAGATTTCTAGAAGAAAAATTCAATTCGGCACAAATTTTTTGTATGATCATCCAAAGATTCAAACCATGTGTAGGCCAATTACGTATCATTAATTTCATTCCGTCCCAAGCTTGTGCAACATGTTCATGATCAAGTTGCTTAAAATTCATAATATCCTTTCTAAGAGTGATGATCTTAGCGGGAGGAAAATACTTAGAGATAAAATCATCTTTGCACTTAATCCATGAATCGATATTATTTTTAGGCAAAGACGAAAAACAAGTGTTAGCACGATCTCTAAGAGAAAACGGGAATAGCTTCAGTTTAACAATATCATTATCCACATCTTTCTTCTTTTGCATATCACACAAATCAACAAAGTTGTTTAGATGAGTAGCGGCATCTTCACTAGGAAGGCCGGAAAACGGATCTTTCATGACAAGATTCGGCAAGGCAGCATTAATTTCACAAGATTCAGCATCGGTAATAGGAGCAATCGGAGTGCTAATAAAATCATTATTATTGGTATTGGAAAAGTCACACAACTTAGTATTATCTTGAGACATCGTGATGAGCGAGTAATCCAACACACAAGCAAGCAAGAAACAAGCAAAAAGAGGCAAGCTGTGAACGAGAAGGGGAACGGAAAAAGAGGGCGAATAAAACAGCAAGGGTGAAGTGGGGGAGAGGAAAACGAGAGGCAAATGGAAAATAATGTAATGAGAGGGATAAGAGTTTGTGATGGCTACTTGGTATGTCTTGACTTGTGCGTAGACTCCCCGGCAACGGCGCCAGAAATCCTTCTTGCTACCTCTTGAGCACTGCGTTGGTTTTCCCTTGAAGAGGAAAGGGTGATGCAGCAAAGTAGCGTAAGTATTTTCCTCAGTTTTTGAGAACCAAGGTACCAATCCAGTAGGAGGCCACACGCAAGTCCCTCGTACCTACACAAACAAATAAGAACCTCGCAACCAACGCGATAAAGGGGTTGTCAATCCCTTCATGGTCACTTACGAGAGTGAGATCTGATAGAGATAATATTGATAAGATAAATATTTTTGGTATTTTTATGATATATATTGAAAGTAAAGATTGCAAAGTAAAGTAGATTGGAAACTTATATGATGGAAAATAGACCCGGGGGGCATAGGTTTCACTTGTGGCTTCTCTCAAGATAGCATAAGTATTACGGTGGGTGAACGAATTACTGTCGAGCAATTGATAGAAAAGCGAATAATTATGAGAATATCTAGGCATGATCATGTATATAGGCATCACGTCCGTGACAAGTAAACCGACTCCTGCCTGCATCTACTACTATCACTCCACACATCGACCGTTATCCAGCATGCATCTAGAGTATTAAGTTCATAAGAATAGAGTAATGCCTTAGGTACGATGACATGATGTAGAGGGATAAACTCAAGCAATATGATATAAACCCCATCTTTTTATCCTCGATGGCAACAATACAATACGTGTTGTTTCCCTTTTTGTCACTGGGATCGAGCACCGCAAGATTGAACCCAAAGCTAAGCATTTCTCCCATTGCAGGAAAGATCAATCTAGTAGGCCAAACCAAACTGACAATTCAAAGAGACTTGCAAAGATAACCAATCATGCATAAAGATTTCAGAGAAGAATCAAATATTGTTCGTAGATAGACTTGATCATAAACCCACGATTCATCGGATCTCGACAAACACACCGCAAAAAGAGTTACATCGAATAGATCTCCAAGAAGATCGAGGAGAACTTTGTATTGAGATCCAAAGAGAGAGAAGAAGCCATCTAGCTACTAGCTATGGACCCGAAGGTCACAAGTAAACTACTCACACATCATCGGAGGGGCCATAGAGTTGATGTAGAGGCCCTCCGTGATCAATGTCCCCTCCGGCGGAGCTCCGGAAAAGGCCCCAAGATGTGATATCTTGGGTACAGAAGGTTGCGGCGGTGGAAATAGGGTTTCGTGGTGCTCCTGGATGTTTTCGGGGTATGTGAACATATATGGGAGGAAGAAGTAGGTCGGTTGAGCCACGAGGGGCCCATGAGGGGGGAGGGCATGCCCAGGGGGTAGGCGCGCCCCCTGCCTCGTGGACACCTTGTTGGTTGCTTGACGTCCACTCCAAGTCCTCTGGATCACGTTTGTTCCAAAAATCATGCTCCCGAAGGTTTCATTCCGTTTGGACTCCGTTTGACATTCCTTTTCCGCGAAACACTGAAATAGGCAAAAAATAGCAATTTGTACTAGGCCTTGGGTTAATAGGTTAGTCCCAAAAATAATATAAAAGTGTGAAATAAAGCCCATTAACATCCAAAATAGATAATATAATAGCATGGAACAATCAAAAATTATAGATACGTTGGAGACGTATCAGTTATCGGATCCAAAACCGGACCTGATAGCTTAATGGCGTTCCGTTACGGTGGATGCCATGTGTCGGTCATCCTTGACGAAAGAACTTCTGTGATGCGCGATTTATCGTCATGGAAGTGGACATTTCTGTGATGATAATTTTGGTAATGTCATGGAACACTTCTACGACAGCACAGGTATGACTATCTTGATTCTGTCATAAAATCGTCATGGATGTACATGCATGAAAAAAAAATGCGACCTACTGTGACAAACATGTATCATCTCGGAAGTGTATTTTTCTGTAGTGTAGGCGACTTGCGTGTTACCTCCTACTGGATTGATACCTTGGTTCTCAAAAACTGAGGGAAATACTTACGCTATTGTGCTGCATCACCCTTTCCTCTTCAAGGGAAAACCAACGCATGCTCAAGAGGTAGCATCGTATCATTTTTCTTTTTCTTCTTCTTAGAAGAACTAGGTGCATCAACATTAATTTTATGAGAAACTTGCTCAATTCTCTTGGGGTGGCCCTCAGGATACAAAGGTTCCTGAGTCATTTTACCCCCTCTAGTCACAACTCTAACAACATTATCATTTTTCTTATTATTTAATACACTGAGCAAATCATTCTGAGCTTTAAGTACTTTTTCTACTTGAGTGGTAACCATAGAAGCATGTTTACTAATGAGTTTAAGTTCACCTTTAACTCTAGACATATAATCACTCAAGTGTTCAATCATATAAGCATTTCGTTTCAAATGTCTACTAACATAAGCACTGAAGTTTTCTTGTTTAACAATAAAATTATCAAACTCATCCAAGCATTAGCTAGCAGACCTATTACAAGGAATATCACCTTCATCAAATCTATAGAGAGAATTTACGTTTACTACCTGTGTCGGGTTATCAAGACCATGTATTTCTTCAATAGGTGGTAAATTCTTAACATCTTCAGCTTTAATACATTTTTCTTTCATAGATTTGTTTGCCTCTTGCATATCTTCAGGACTGAGAAATAGAATACCCCTTTTCTTCGGAGTTGGTTCAGGAAGTGTCCAATCATTTTCATTACTAAACATATTATTCAATAGCAATTCAGCTTGATCAATAGTTCTTTCCCTGAAAACACAACTAGCACAACTATCCAAGTGGTCTCTGGAAGCATCGGTTAGTCCATTATAAAAGATATCAAGTATTTCAGTTTTCTTGAGAGGATGATCAGGCAAAGCATTAAGTAATTGGAGAAGCCTCCCCCAAGCTTGTGGGAGACTCTCTTCTTCAATTTGCACAAAATTATATATTTCCCTTAAGGTAGCTTGTTTCTTATGAGAGGGGAAATATTTAGCAGATAAGTAATAAATCATATCCTGGGGACTACGCACACAACCAGGATTAAGAGAATTAAACCATGTTTTAGCATCACCCTTTAATAAGAACAAAAATAACTTAAGGATATAATAGTAGCGAGTTTTCTCATCATTAGTGAATAGGGTGGCTATATCATTTAATTTAGTAAGATGTGCCACAACAGTTTTAGATTCATAGCCATAGAAAGGATCAGATTTAGCCAAATTAATTATCTCAAGATCTATAGAGAAATAATAATCCTTATCGGAAATACAGATAGGTGAAGTAGCAAAAGCAGGGTCATATTTCATTCTAGCATTCAAGGATTTTTCTTTTAGCTTAGCTGATAATTTCTTAAGATCATATCTATCATTGCAAGCTAAAAATTCCCTAGCAGTTTCTTCATCCATAACATAACCCTCAGGCACAACAGACAATTCATATCTACGGGGAGAATCTTCATCATCAATTTCATCAATATTATCAGTTTCAATAATTTCATTCTCTCTAACCCTAGAAGTTGTTCATCAAGAAATTCACCTAGTGGCACGGTATTATCAAGTATAGAAATAGTTTCATCATAAGCATCATGCAAAGCAGAAGTGGCATCATCAATAACATGCGACATATCAGAATGAATAACAGGAGTAGGTGTCGCAAGTTTACTCAAAACAGAAGGTGAATCAAGTGCAGAGCTAGATGGCAATTCCTTACCTCCCCTCGTAGTTGAGGGAAAAATCTTGGTTCTTTTATCTTTCAAGTTCTTCATAGTGATCAGCAGATATAAATCCCAAGTGGCTCAAAGAATAGAGCTATGCTCCCTGGTAACGGCGCCAGAAAATAGTCTTGATAACCCACAAGTATAGGGGATCGCAACAATTTTCGAGGGTAGAGTATTCAACCCAAATTTATTGATTCGACACAAGGGAAGCCAAAGAATATTCTCAAGTATTAGCAGCTGAGTTGTCAATTCAACCACACCTGGAAAACTTAATATCTGTAGCAAAGTATTTAGTAGAAAGTAATATGGAAGTAATGGTAACGGTGCCAAAGGTAACAGTAGCAGTTTTGTAGTAATTGTAACAGTGGCAACGGTAAAGTAACTAAGCAAAGATCAATATGTGAAAAGCTCGTGGTCAATGGATCGGTGATGGATAATTATGTCGGATGCGATTCCTCATGCAACAGTTATAACATAGGGTGACACAGAACTAGCTCCAGTTCAACAATATAATGTAGGCATGTATTCCGAATATAGTCATACGTGCTTATGGAAAAGAACTTGCATGACATCTTTTGTCCTACCCTCCCATGGCAGCGGGGTCCTATTGGAAACTAAGGGATATTAATAATAGAGTACCAGACCAAAGCATTAACACTTAGTGAATACATGAACTCCTCATACTACGGTCATCACCGGTAAGTATCCCGATTATTGTCACTTCGGGTTACCGGATCATAACACATAGTAGGTGACTATTGACTTGCAAAATAGGATCAAGAACTCACATATATTCATGAAAACATAATAGGTTCAGATCTGAAATCATGGCACTCGGGCACTAGTGACAAGCATTAAGCATAGCAAAGTCATAGCAACATCAATCTCAGAACATAATGGATACTAGGGATCAAACCCTAACAAAACTAACTCAATTACATAATAAATCTCATCCAACCCATCACCGCCCAGCAAGCCTATGATGGAATTACTCACGCACGGCGGTGAGCATCATGAAATTGGTGATGGAGGAAGGTTGATAATGACGATGGCGATGGATTCCACTCTCCGGAGCCCTGAACGGACTCCAGATCAGCCCTCCCGAGAAAGATTAGGGCTTGGCGGTGGCTTCGTATCGTAAAACGTGATGAATCCTTCTCTCTGATTTTTTTTCTCCCCGAACGTGAATATATAGAGTTGGAGTTGAGGTCGGTGGAGCACCAGGGGGCCCACAAGGCAGGGGGCGCGCCCAGGGGGTAGGCGCGCCCCCCACCCTCGTGGATAGGGTGTGGGCCCCTTGGCCTTGATTCTTTTGCCAGTATTTTTTATATATTCCAAAAATATTCTCCGTGAAGTTTCAGGTCATTCCGAGAACTTTTATTTCTGCACAAAAATAACACCATGGCAATTCTGCTGAAAACATCGTCAGTCCGGGTTAGTTCCATTCAAACCATGCAAGTTAGAGTCCAAAACAAGGGCAAAAGTGTTTGGAAAAGTAGATACGTTGGAGACGTATCACAACATCAATCTAAGAACATAATGTATACTAGGGATCATGCCCTAACAAAACTAACTCGATTACATGATGAATCTCATCCAACTCCTCACAGACCACTGAGCCTACGAAGGAATTACTCACTCCCGGTGGGGACCATCATGGAATTGGCGATGGAGAAGGGTTGGTGATGACGAAGAACGAAGACCCCCCCCCCTCTCCGGAGCCCAAAACGGACTCTAGATCTTCCCTCCCAAGGGAGAACAGGGCTTGGCAGCGGCTCCATCTCATGGATCGTGATAATTCTTTCTCCCTAGTTTTTTTCTCCGAAAATAGGAATTTATAGTGTCAGGGTTGAGGTATACGGGGCCACCAGGTGGGTACAACCCACCTAGGCGCGCCAGGAGAGGGGGCGCGCCCTGGTGGGTTGTGCCCACCCAGGGGCCCCTCTCCGGTAGGTCTTGGCTCCAGAAATTCTTATATATTATATAAAATTTACTTGAAAGTTTTGTTCCATTCTGAGACTTTTATTTCTGCACAAAAACAACACCATGGTAGTTTTGCTGAAAACAGCATCAGTCTGGGGTTAGTTTCATTCAAATCATGCAAATTAGAGTCCAAAACAAGAGGAAAGGCGTGAGAAAAAGTAGATACGTTGGAGACGTATCAGTTCTATACGTTGGTCAGCCTGTGGTCGGAACCTTTGTAAGTCGACAATGGAACACTAATGTGGTTGGGGTCCTAGTGTGGATAGGTTCCATGTTAACATAAATATATAGTGGGGATCACTCTCCTGGGTATATAGCTAGGATTCCAACTACACATACTTTCATTTTAGTAAGTGCCTCATGCAGGAGGAAATATGCATCGTTACCGAATGACACTAACAACTTGGTTTCATAGTTAGAGAGAAGGAAGATTATGCTCGGAAAAGTGCGGCATCAAGAGAAGGTTTAGCAATACTTGGTGATATAAATTGGGGGTCAAACCACAGAACTCTAATCTGGATCTTTGAAATGTCGCATTATGTGTTTGAAGCCCTACATGGTATTTCTCATGAGGGAAAATGTTGATGGTAGAATTTTGGCGCCGGTGGTGGGGGAGAGGAGGAGGTCGGCAGCAAAGGGGTTGGAGGTTGGGGGAGCGGAGGAGGAAGACGGCGTGGGTTGGTTGGGTTGGGTTTTCTTTCCTTTGCTTTGCTTTGGGGCCGTGGGTGAGGATAGCTTTTCGTTTTCATTTGATTTGAATCCCACAAATTTCAGCATTTGCCTTCCTTCTCGATAAGCGGGAAGGGCCTAAAATATTTTATTCTGTGGAGCGGGAGCGAGGTGCTAGGGTTGGACCAAGGGCGAGGTCGGCGAGGGAGAGCTCACCCGCGTAACACCACCGCTGTCGACGGTCACTCTACAATGTCGACGCCTCTCCAGACACTCGCTCACACTGAACCTCGGCAGTGTCACCGCCTCACCACCCAAGCTCGGGATCAAGCTATCCACCATCACGCCATGTCCCTAGCAAGGACTCGATCGCGTCACCGTGCGTCGGCATCTACATCGCCCCACCAGCTAGCATCAACTACAAGATGTAATCAACACTACTAGTCACCCACAGGTACCAATCTGAGGTTCCAGTACAAAGATTGAACATAAGAGATGAACTAGGGTTTCAGATGAGATGGTGCAGTTGAAGATGTTGATAAAGATGGGCCTCCCAAAGATGAGAGGGTTGTTGGTAATGACGACGACTTTGATTTTCCCCTCCCGGAGGGAAGTTCCCCCGGTGAAATCACTCCGTCGAAGGGCAAAAGTGCTCCTGCCCAAGTTTTGCCTCGAGACGGCGGCGCTCCGTCTCGAAAGTCCTCTCCTTATTTTTTTTTCTAGGTCAAAAGACCTTATGTAGCAAAAGATGGGCACCAGAGGTGGGCCAGGGTGTCGGGACCCTGATCCTAAGTCACACCGATCTAGCATGTAACACTTCATATCACTTTGCGGCCTCACGCACGGTATTCCACGGGTGCCACCTTACCTGGCCCGGGACCGTTTGCGCCTTTTGGCTCATGTATATGATAGTGTCAGTAGCATCCATATGACAGAGAACCCGAGCCAACATGACTAGTCGTGAACCCAAAGGGACATGCATACATGAATCAACCACGAGCATGTCGGTCAACAGCGTATGAATCTGGGCTGTAGAACTGGGCTAACAGGACTCCGGGAACCCGAGCTCTAGCAAGCTAGGCAGGACTCCGGATGTCACCGCGTGACATTTCCCCAAAGGGACAGACACGGGAACGAAGTGAATCACATGCTGGCCAGTCAAGTGTTCCGGAGCAGTAGTGCTGGGCTAGCAGGACTCCGGTGAACCGGGCTGTAGCGGACTACTATGGCTCTTGGAAGCACAAGACTACATTTCCCCATAAGAGAGGCTACCAGAGGTAAACAACTAGGTTGTCGGATCCCACACATATCAATACACGTTACACGTATGCATAACATGCAAGTATGTCATGTACAACATGGCATCACAACATAACTCAAACTCATATAGATAAAGGCCTAGAAGAGCCACATAGCATTCAATACAACAGGGGTCTCATGACCCATCATTCAGAGCATACAAGCAATGGAAGCATTACATGTCTGAGTACAGACAACTACAAAAAGGAAAAGACTAAGAAGCCTGACTAAACACGACCCTCCCAAGGGTACAAGATCGTAGCTGGGATACAAGCTACTCGTCGAAGTCACTAGGGTAACCAACTGCAAAACATAAATAAGCAAACGTGAGTACAAAGGTACTCAGCAAGTCTTACAACAAAACTATCTACATATGCAACATTATCAACAAAGGGGGTGGTGGAGTTTAACAGCAGCAAGCCAGCTTTGACTCAGTGGCTATCCTATACTACAAGTATCAGAAACTTCTTTGAGGTGAGAAGACGCACACGAGTCCACATATTCACCATATCAATACTCCACTATGGATCCGTTCCCATCTCCCTATGAGAAGGCCATCCATAGCACTCACGCTTATCTTGCGGATTTTAGAGTATCCACTTCAAGTTGTCTATGTACTACATAAGTCCTCCAAGTTTCCATATCCGAGGAAAACGGCTATTCGAATAGATAATATTGACCCTGCAGGGGTGTACTTCTTCACACACGCTCTCGCCACTTATAGCCCTGTACATGTCATGTACCTCGACAACCTTCAGGCGGAAGCCGGGCGAGGGTGTTGGCCACAACCTGACTAACCACACAACTCTCTCGTCCAGGTTTATCGCCTATTCGGGTTCCATCCGCAAGGAGATCCGGCCGGGGTGTCGCTCACGGCCCCAAACGATGTGTGCAGGGTTCCCAAGCCCACCATCCGGGTGCCACTTGGTACACCGTGCGAGGTGCCTAGTCTGTCCCAAGCCCGTCCCGTCGGACACCACCTGGTAGACAAATAGCACTGCCTACAAACGCCAGAAACGAGTTGCAACTCCTGGACAGAGATCAAGCGGATTAATAAGCCGAGAGGGGCCGGATAACCGGAACCCAATGTGTGGTAGTAACTGGACTTGGATAACATACACAGAACTCAGTGCTTAAGGACGGTTCCAATGAGACAACCCACCATGTACTCCTAAATGGCCTCTCAACGCTACCTTTACCAAAACGTGTTCACACACTTTGGCCTTTACCGGTAGGACATGTTCACCACTCCGATTCATTCCCAATGAATCAGACCTGACACAACTCTAAGCATAGCTGGCATAAAGAAAAACAAGCATCGATGAGCAGGCACATCAGGGCTCAAGCAACTCCTACTCATGCTAGTGGGTTTCAACTATTTACTGTGGCAATGACAGGTCATGCAGAGGAATGGGTTCAGCTACCGCAGCAGAAAGTAGCAGTTTGAATGTTGTTGTCCTAATGCAGTAAAAGGAGCAGTGGCGAGAGAGTGGGGTTTATCGAGATGCTCAAGGGGGTTTGCTTGCCTGATAGATCCACGAAGAAGCACTGCTCCTCAGACAGGTACTCGGGACACCTTCCGGAGTAGAACCTATCGATAGGGGACGGTGCCGGCAATCAATAAACAACCATATGCAACAATATGATGCATGAAGACGACATTTCAAAGATGCTATGATTCGCCCTAATGCATCTAGCATCAATTTGGTTGAAGTCCATATGAACCAAGGTTCATATGCAAACCCCAAATTAAGTATATAGCATGCCATTATTATGTTTTCACCTATACAGCAAGTATAAGTTGGTTTTTCATGCATGAAACTGGCATAAATGGATTCCTTGCATTTTTCTGATGATTTTTCATATATAAATTATTTCAATCTGAGCTACAGTTGAATTTCTATGAATTTTTGAAGTTTATATCATTTTCTGGAATTTCCTAATTTATTTTAAATCCAGAAAATAGCTTATTGCGTCAGCACTGCATCATGCTTGCGTCAGCAAGTCAACAGTGCTGACTGGTCAAACCTGACGTGTGGGGTCCACGCGTCAGTGACATAGTTAGTTAACAGTGTTAATTAGGTATTAAACTAATCTAAATAGAAATATTTAGCAGGGCCGGGCCCCACCTGTCATTGACCCCAGGTAGTCAAACCCCGGGTCAACTGGGGGGTTAGACCGGTCAACCCCACCGGCGTTTAGCCGCCGGTGAGGCCGAACACAGCGGAGGGGCTCGGGTTCGCCGCTCCGGCGACCAAAAGGACGGCGGAGGGGCTCTGCGTGGAGCTGGGCGTGCGCCGCATCCAGGGAAGCACACGAGAGGGGCTGGGGTGGCCGGAGTTCACCGGAATGGAGCTCACGGCGGTGCGGTTCGGTCTCCGGCGGAGCGATGGCTACAACGTGCAAACAGAGCGCAAAGGAGGGGGGTTCGGGTCAGTGGCTCACGGCGAGTCGGACGAGCAGGTCGACGAGGCCGGAGGAGCGTCGGAGCGAGCGGGGCGGCGAGGCGGATCTTTGGCGACCTGAGGAGGATGAAGGGGTCGGGGACGATGCTTCAAGGCGTCCGGCGCCGCGTGGCCCGGCGGAGAGGACTAGGGCGACAAGGCGGACCTCGTGGGCACGTCGAAGAGGCGAGGGGAAGGCGGTGGTCACGGTGGCGCACGGCGGTGCTCTCCGCTGCACTCGAGACAGAGGGGGCGAGTGAGACAGAGGATGGGGAGGAGCTCGGGGAGAATGGAGAGAGACCAGGGGGCTCGGTGGAGCTCTCGGGGGTGAACACTGCCGAGGAGGGAGAGGAGGCGGCAAGCAGCTGCCTGGCGGGCATGCACGCTCGCCGTGCTCTCTTTCGTCGCTGCCTCCTGGCGAGGGAGACGACTGGCAACGGCCAGTTGGGCCGGGCCACTGCTGGGCCGTGGTGGGGCGCCAGGTAAGCGTCAGGTAAGTGTTTTCTTATTTCATGTTTTCTTTTTCTATTTCTGACATTTTTTCTCTATCCAAAAGAAATGTTAAAACACTTCCATAAATGCTGAAAATAATTGTGGCATCTAGATATAATATTCTAGAGGCCCTCACCAATTCCCAACATTTTTGGAGCCATTAAAATATTTATGTAATGTAAACAGCTCCAAATAAAATATTTATGCATTGATTCAAAAATCCAAAATGTATAGCAAAATGTGCATCACCTCTGGTTGTTGTTCCCAACATTATCCAAAGAGCATGAACATTTTTGGAGAGCATTTTGGGTTCATTGAAAATCCATTTTAAAGTTGAACCTATTGGAAAAAACTTTGGTGCTAGGGTTTGCAACTTCCCCATTTCAATTTCATTTGAAATTTAAACATGATGCACAAAGCAAGCCTAGGACCATACCAGAACTAGGGATGTGACAGCTCGCCCCCACTCGAAGAAATATCGTCCCGAGATTCAGGAGTTGGCGGAAAGAAAACGGGGTACTCAAGTCGAAGACGATCTTCTCGCTCCCAAGTAGCTTCTCTCTCGGAATGATGAGACCATTGAACCTTGAGAAACTTGATGTTATGACGTCGAGTGACACGCTCTGCTTGATCCAGAATGCTAACGGGGTACTCTCGATAAGTGAGGTTATCTTGGAGATCAAGCGTTTCGTGGTCCACTCCGTGGATGGGATCCGAGAAGCAACGCCAGAGGTGAGAGACGTGGAAGACATCATGAACTCGAGAAAGAGGTGGGGGTAGTTCCAACTGGTAGGCAACCTCTCCTCGTTTAGCGAGAATGCGAAAAGGACCGATGTAACGAGGAGCCAACTTGCCCTTGATACCAAAACGATGGGTACCCTTCAAAGGAGTAACCCGAAGGTAAGCCTTGTCGCCAACTTCATAAGCCACTTCCTTATGACGACGGTCATACTGGCTCTTTTGACGAGATTGGGCTGTTTTCAAATTCTCACGAATGGTGCGAACTAGCTCTTCTGCCTCCTGGATCATATCCGGTCCAAAGAATTGTCTTTCGCCGGTTTCTGACCAGTTCAAAGGTGTTCGACATCTTCGTCCATAGAGAATCTCAAAAGGAGCTTTCTTAAGATTGGATTGGTAGCTATTGTTATAAGCAAACTCGGCAAAGGGAAGAGATTTCTCCCAATCCATACCAAATGAGATAACGCAAGCTCTAAGCATGTCTTCGAGAATTTGGTTGACCCTTTCCACCTGACCACTTGATTGAGGGTGGAAACGGTACTGAAGGAAAGATGGGTGCCCATGGCAGTTTGGAAACTTTCCCAGAAATGAGAGGTGAAAAGACTGCCACGGTCTGAATTGATCTCTAGTGGAACACCATGGAGTGACACTATTCGGGAGATATATAAGTTAGCGAGCTGACTAGCAGTGATACTCTCTCGAACAGGTAGGAAGTGAGCCACTTTGGAGAGACGATCAATGACTACGAAGATAGCATTATTTCCTTTCTTGGTCCTGGGAAAGCCGGTGATGAAGTCCATACCAACTTTGTCCCATTTCCACTCGGGAATAGCTAAAGGTTGAAGGGTGCCAGCAGGTCTTTGATGCTCTGCCTTAACGCGACGACAAATGTCACAGTTGGCAATATACTGAGCGATTTCTCTCTTCATCCTAGTCCACCAGAACCTCTGGCGTAGGTCCTGATACATCTTTGTACTACCGGGATGAATCATGAGAGGGGATTCATGGGCCTCCTTAAGGAACAGTTGCTGCATCTGTTGACATTTGGGAACCACCAAACGGTTACCAAAGTAAACAACACCTCGTTCATCCATAGAGAAACAGCCAGAAACTCCCTTGGAAATATTCTTCTTGATTCGGGAGATTCCCGTATCATGCTTCTGAGCCTCTATGATCTGATCCGTAAGGGTAGGTTTCGCCACCAAGGTAGAAAGGAAACCATGAGGAGCTATGTGAAGGTTAAGCTTACAGAATTCCTCATGGAGGGGTGGTTGACAATGTTGCAACATGAGGTTGTTGCAATAGGATTTACGACTTAAAGCATCAGCCATGACATTGGCTTTGCCTGGGGTGTAGGTGATTCCTAAGTCGTAATCCGAGATCAACTCCAACCAACGTCTATGTCTGAGATTCAGATCTGGTTGGGTGAAGATATACTTGAGACTTTGATGGTCAGTGTAGATTTCGCAACGGTTACCAAGAAGGTAATGTCGCCAAGTCTTAAGTGCATAGACTACGGCTGCAAGCTCCAGATCATGTGTAGGATAATTTTCCTCATGTGGATGCAACTGTCGAGATGCATAGGCAATCACATGACGATCCTGCATAAGAATGCAACCTAGTCCTTGACGTGAAGCGTCGCAATAGATAACAAAGTCTTTAGTGAAATCCGGTGGCACGAGTATGGGCGCAGAAGTCAGGCATCTTTTCAGTTCCTGAAAACTGTGCTCACACTGCGGGGTCCACTCAAACTTTTTATCTTTCTTGAGAAGTTCCATGAGGGGTTTGGCCACTTTGGAGAAGTTTTCAACGAAGCGGCGACAATAACTGGCTAGACCAAGGAAACTCCTAACTTGTTTGACCGTTTCGGGTGGAGTCCAATCGAGAACGGCTTTAACTCTCTCGGGATTGACAGCAATGCCCTTACCAGAGATCACGTGGCCCAGATAGGTCACTTCTGGCAACCAAAATTCACACTTGGAGAACTTGGCATAAAGGCGATGCTCTCTGAGTTTTTCTAACACAAGCCTAAGATGTTCGGCATGCTCTTCCTCATTCTTCGAGTAAATAAGAATATCATCGAGATAAACCACGACGAACTTATCTAAATACTCCATAAAGATCGAGTTCATCAAGCGGGAGAAAGTAGCTGGAGCATGTGTTAGGCCGAAAGACATCAAAGTGTACTCGTATTGACCATAACGAGTGACAAAGGCCATTTTGGGGATGTCCCTGTTTCTGATCTTGATTTGGTGGTAGCCTAACCTCAAATCCATCTTGGAAAAGACTGAGGATCTAGCGAGCTGATCATACAGGTCGTTGATCCTGGGGAGCGGATACTTGTTCTTTATCGTGACCAAATTAACGGGATGATAATCTACAACCATCCGATCCGTACCATCCTTCTTCTTGACGAAGAGGACAGGACAAGCCCAAGAAGAACTAGGACGGATGAAACTCTTTTGCAAGGACTCATCAAGTTGTTTCTTAAGCTCGGCTAACTCCAAAGGTGCCATCTTGTATGGTCTCCTAGAGATTGGAACAGTTCCTGGGATAAGTTCTATGACAAACTCTACATCTCTGTCAGGTGGGACACCTGGCAGTTCTTCTGGAAAGACATCTGGGAAGTCACGGACTACCGGAATATCTTCAAGGTCTGGAAGAGGGCTGGCATTAAGAGAACAAAGTTGGCGCCTTGCAACTCTAGTAGAGACAATGACTATTTTGCCAGATGGATGTGTAAGTTGAACAGATCTGGTGTAACAATCGATCTTGGCATGATGAGCTGTCATCCAGTCCATACCCAAGATGATGTTAATATCTGCGGACTTGAGAGATATCAAAGAAGCAAGGAATACCAGTCTGTCAACAAGGATTTCATTACCATGGCTTACCTTGGAGGTTTGCCATTTGGAACCAGGAGTCTGGATTATTAGTGGAGTTGGCATATCACAAAATGACATGTCGTGCAACCGAGCATAACCTTCGGATATGAAGGAGTGGGATGCTCCAGTATCGAACAGAACTGAAGCTGGGTGACAATTGACAAGAAGCGTACCCAGTACGACGTCGGGATCATCTTGAACTTCTGAAGCTGAGACATGGTGCACATGAAGGAAATATGCCCTAGAGGCAATAATAAAGTTATTATTTATTTCCTTGTATCATGATAAATGTTTATTATTCATGCTAAAATTGTATTAACCGGAAACATAATACATGTGTGAATACATAGACCAAAAGAGTGTCACTAGTATGCCTCTACTAGACTAGCTCGTTAATCAAAGATGGTTATGTTTCCTAACCATGAACAAAGAGTTGTTATTTGATTAACGAGGTCACATCATTAGTTGAATGATCTGATTGACATGACCCATTCCATTAGCTTAGCACCCGATCGTTTAGTATGTTGCTATTGCTTTCTTCATGACTTATACATGTTCCTATAACTATGAGATTATGCAACTCCCGTTTACCGGAGGAACACTTTGGGTACTACCAAACGTCACAACGTAACTGGGTGATTATAAAGGAGTACTACAGGTGTCTCCAATGGTGGATGTTGGGTTGGCGTATTTCGAGATTAGGATTTGTCACTCCGATTGTCGGAGAGGTATCTCTGGGCCCTCTCGGTAATGCACATCACATAAGCCTTGCAAGCACTGCAACTAATATGTTAGTTGTGAGATGATGTATTATGGAACGAGTAAAGAGACTTGCCAGTAACGAGATTGAACTAGGTATTGGATACCAACGATCGAATCTCGGGCAAGTAACATACCGATGACAAAGGGAACAACGTATGTTGTTATGCGGTCTGACCGATAAAGATCTTCGTAGAATATGTAGGAGCCAATATGGGCATCCAGGTCCCGCTATTGGTTATTGACCGGAGACGTGTCTCGGTCATGTCTACATTGTTCTCGAACCGTAGGGTCCGCACGCTTAACGTTACGATGACAGTTATTATGAGTTTATACATTTTGATGTACCGAAGGTTGTTCGGAGTCCCGGATGAGATTACGGACATGACGAGGAGTCTCGAAATGGTCGAGACGTAAAGATTGGTATATTGGAAGCCTATGTTTGGACACCGGAAGCGTTCCGGGTGAAATCGGGATTTTACCGGATTACCGGGAGGGTTACCGGAACCCCCCGGGAGGTAAATGGGCCTATTGGGCCTTAGTGGAAAAGAGAAAAGGGAAGCCCACTAGCTGGCCGGCGCCCCCCTAGAGTCCTATTAGGAATAGGACAAGTGGCCGGCCCCCCTCTCTTCTCTTTCTCCCTTGAGTCCTAGTTGGAATAGGATTGGGGGGAAGGAGTCCTACTCCCGGCGGGAGTAGGACTCCTCCCTGCGCCTCCCTTCTCCTAGCCGGCCGAACCCCTGCCCCTGGCCTTTATATACGGGGGCAGGGGGCACCACAACGGACACACAAGTTGATCGTTCCTTAGCCGTGTGCGGTGCCCCCTGCCACCAAATTCCACCTCGATCATACCGTTACAGTGCTTAGGCGAAGCCCTGCGTCGGTAGTACATCAAGATCGTCACCACGCCGTCGTGCTGACGGAACTCTTCCTCGACGCTTTGCTGGATCGGAGCCCGAGGAACGTCATCGAGCTGAACGTGTGCTAAGAACTCGGAGGTGCCGGAGTAACGGTGCTTGGATCGGTCGATCGGGAAGAAGACGTACGACTACTTCCTCTACGTTGTGTGATCGCTTCCGCAGTCGGTCTGCGTTGGTACGTAGGCATCACTCTCCCCTCTCGTTGCTGTGCATCACCATGATCTTGCGTGTGCGTAGGAAAATTTTGAAATTACTACGTTCCCCAACAGTGGCATCCGAGCCTAGGTTTTATGGTTTGATGTTATATGCACGAGTAGAACACAAGTGAGTTGTGGGCGATACAAGTCATACTGCCTACCAGCATGTCATACTTTGGTTCGGCGGTATTGTTGGTTGAGACGATCCGGACCAACCTTACGCATACTCTTATGCGAGACCGGTTCCCTCGACGTGCTTTGCACACAGATGGCTTGCGGAAGACTGTCTCTCCAACTTTAGTTGAACCAAGTGTGACTACGCCCGGTCCTTGAGAAGGTTAAAACGGAGTCTATTTGACGAACTATCGTTGTGGTTTTGATGCGTAGGTGAGATGCGTTCTTACTTAAGCCCGTAGCAGCCACGTAAAACTTGCAACAACAAAGTAGAAGACGTCTAACTTGTTTTTGCAGGGTATGTTGTGATGTGATATGGTCAAGGCATGATGCTGATTTTATTGTATGAGATGATCATGTTTTGTAACCAAGTTATCGGCAACTGGCAGGAGCCATATGGTTGTCGCTTTATTGTATGCAATGCAATCGCGATGTAATGCTTTAGTTTATTACTAAACGGTAGTAATAGTCGTGGAAGCATAAGATTGGCGAGACGACAACGTTGCTACGATGGAGATCAAGGTGGCGCGCCAGTGACGATGGTGATCATGACGGTGCTTCGAAGATGGAGATCACAAGCACAAGATGATGATGGCCATATCATATCACTTATATTGATTGCATGTGATGTTTATCCTTTTTATGCATCTTATCTTGCTTTGATTGACGGTAGCATTATAAGATGATCTCTCACTAAATTATCAAGAAGTGTTCTCCCTGAGTATGCACCGTTGCAAAAGTTCTTCGTGCTGAGACACCACGTGATGATCGGGTGTGATAGGTTCTACGTTCAAATACAACGGGTGCAAAACAGTTGCACACGCGGAATACTCAAGTTATACTTGACGAGCCAAGCATATACAGATATGGCCTCGGAACACGGAGACCGAAAGGTCGAGCGTGAATCATATAGTAGATATGATCAACATATTGATGTTCACCATTGAAAACTACTCCATCTCACGTGATGATCGGTTATGGTTTAGTTGATTTGGATCACGTGATCACTTAGAGGATTAGAGGGATGTCTATCTAAGTGGGAGTTCTTAAGTAAATTAACTGAACTTAAAAATTATCATGAACTTAGTAGCTGATAGTATCTTGCTTGTTTATGTTGATTGTAGATAAATGGCTCGTGCTGTTGTTCCGTTGAATTTTAATGCGTTCCTTGAGAAAGCAAAGTTGAAAGATGATGGTAGCAATTACACGGACTGGGTCCGTAACCTGAGGATTATCCTCATTGCTGCACAGAAGAATTACGTCCTGGAAGCACCGCTGAGTGCCAGGCCTGCTGCAAGAGCAACACCAGAAGTTATGAACGTCTGGCAGAGCAAAGCTGATGACTACTCAATAGTTCAGTGTGCCATGCTTTACGGCTTAGAACCGGGACTTCAACGACGTTTTGAACGTCATGGAGCATATGAGATGTTCCAGGAGTTGAAGTTAATATTTCAAGCAAATGCCCGGATTGAGAGATATGAAGTCTCCAATAAGTTCTATAGCTGCAAGATGGAGGAGAACAGTTCTGTCAGTGAGCATATACTCAAAATGTCTGGGTATAATAATCACTTGATTCAATTGGGAGTTTCACTTCCGGATGATTGCGTCATTGACAGAATTCTCCAATCACTGCCACCAAGCTACAAGAGCTTTGTGATGAACTATAATATGCAAGGGATGAACAAGACTATTCCCGAGCTCTTCGCTATGCTGAAAGCTGCGGAGGTAGAAATCAAGAAGGAGCATCAAGTGTTGATGGTTAACAAAACCACTAGTTTCAAGAAAAAGGGCAAAGGGAAGAAGAAAGGGAACTTCAAGAAGAACGGCAAACAAGTTGCTGCTCAAGAGAAGAAACCCAAGTCTGGACCTAAGCCTGAAACTGAGTGCTTCTACTGCAAGCAGACTGGTCACTGGAAGCGGAACTGCCCCAAGTATTTGGCGGATAAGAAGGATGGCAAGGTGAACAAAGGTATATGTGATATACATGTTATTGATGTGTACCTTACTAATGCTCGCAGTAGCACCTGGGTATTTGATACTGGTTCTGTTGCTAATATTTGCAACTCGAAACAGGGACTACAGAATAAGCGGACACTAGCAAAGGACGAGGTGACGATGCGCGTGGGAAACGGTTCCAAAGTCGATGTGATCGCGGTCGGCACGCTACCTCTACATCTACCTTCGGGATTAATATTAGACCTAAATAATTGTTATTTGGTGCCAGCGTTGAGCATGAACATTATATCTGGATCTTGTTTGATGCGAGACGGTTATTCATTTAAATCAGAGAATAATGGTTGTTCTATTTATATGAGTAATATCTTTTATGGTCATGCACCCTTGAAAAGTGGTCTATTCTTATTAAATCTCGATAGTAGTAATACACATATTCATAATGTTGAAGCCAAAAGATGCAGAGTTGATAATGATAGTGCAACTTATTTGTGGCACTGCCGTTTAGGTCATATCGGTGTAAAGCGCATGAAGAAACTCCATACTGATGGGCTTTTGGAACCACTTGATTATGAATCACTTGGTACTTGCGAACCGTGCCTCATGGGCAAGATGACTAAAACACCGTTCTCCGGTACTATGGAGAGAGCAACAGATTTATTGGAAATCATACATACCGATGTATGTGGTCCGATGAATATTGAGGCTCGTGGCGGATATCGTTATTTTCTCACCTTCACAGATGATTTAAGCAGATATGGGTATATCTACTTAATGAAACATAAGTCTGAAACATTTGAAAAGTTCAAGGAATTTCAGAGTGAAGTTGAAAATCATCGTAACAAGAAAATAAAGTTTCTACGATCTGATCGTGGAGGAGAATATTTGAGTTACGAGTTTGGTGTACATTTGAAAAATTGTGGAATAGTTTCGCAACTCACGCCACCCGGAACACCACAACGTAATGGTGTGTCCGAACGTCGTAATCGTACTTTACTAGATATGGTGCGATCTATGATGTCTCTTACTGATTTACCGCTATCATTTTGGGGTTATGCTTTAGAGACGGCCGCATTCACGTTAAATAGGGCACCATCTAAAACCGTTGAGACGACGCCTTATGAACTGTGGTTTGGCAAGAAACCAAAGTTGTCGTTTCTTAAAGTTTGGGGCTGCGATGCTTATGTGAAAAAGCTTCAACCTGATAAGCTCGAACCCAAATCGGAGAAGTGTGTCTTCATAGGATATCCAAAGGAAACTATTGGATACACCTTCTATCACAGATCCGAAGGCAAGACTTTTGTTGCTAAATTCGGAAACTTTCTTGAGAAGGAGTTTCTCTCGAAAGAAGTGAGTGGGAGGAAAGTAGAACTTGACGAGGTAACTGTACCTACTCCGTTATTGGGAAATAGTACATCACAGAAAACTGTTTCTGTGAGACCTACACCAATAAGAGAGGAAGTTAATGATGATGATCATGAAACTTTAGATCAAGATACTACTGTACCTCGTAGATCAACCAGAGTAAGATCCGCACCAGAGTGGTACGGTAATCCTGTTCTGGAAGTCATGCTACTAGATCATGATGAACCTACGAACTATGAAGAAGCGATGGTGAGCCCAGATTCCGCAAAGTGGCTTGAAGCCATGAAATCTGAGATGGGATCCATGTATGAGAACAAAGTATGGACTTTGGTTGACTTGCCCGATGATCGGCAAGCAATCGAGAATAAATGGATCTTTAAGAAAAAGACTGACGCTGATGGTAATGTTACTGTCTACAAAGCTCGACTTGTTGCAAAAGGTTTTCGACAAGTTCAAGGAGTTGACTACGATAAGACTTTCTCACCCGTAGCGATGCTTAAGTCTGTCAGAATCATGTTAGCAATTGCCGCATTTTATGATTATGAAATTTGGCAAATGGACGTAAAAACCGCATTCCTGAATGGATTTCTGGAAGAAGAGTTGTATATGATGCAACCCGAAGGTTTTGTTGATCCAAAAGGAGCTAACAAAGTGTGCAAACTCCAGCGATCCATTTATGGACTGGTGCAAGCATCTCGGAGTTGGAATAAACGCTTTGATAGTGTGATCAAGGCATTTGGGTTTATACAGACTTTTGGAGAAGCCTGTATTTACAAGAAAGTGAGTGGGAGCTCTGTAGCATTTCTGATATTATATGTGGATGACATATTACTCATTGGAAATGATATAGAATTTCTGGATAGCATAAAGGGATACTTGATTAAAAAAATTTCGATGAAAGACCTCGGGGAAGCTGCTTACATATTAGGCATAAAGATCTATAGAGATAGATCAAAACGCTTAATTGGACTTTCACAAAGCACATACCTTGACAAGATTTTGAAGAAGTTCAAAATGGATCAAGCAAAGAAAGGGTTCTTGCCTGTATTGCAAGGTGTGAAGTTGAGTCAGACTCAATGCCCGACCACTGCAGAAGATAGAGAGAAAATGAAAGATGCTCCCTATGCTTCAGCCATAGGCTCTATCATGTATGCAATGCTGTGTACCAGACCTGATGTGTGCCTTGCTATAAGTTTAGCAGGGAGGTACCAAAGTAATCCAGGAGTGGATCACTGGACAGCGGTCAAGAACATCCTGAAATACCTGAAAAGGACTAAGGATATGTTTCTCGTATATGGAGGTGACAAAGAGCTCACCGTAAGAGGTTACGTTGATGCAAGCTTTGACACTGATCCGGACGATTCTAAATCGCAAACCGGATACGTGTTTACTTTAAACGGTGGAGCTGTCAGTTGGTGCAGTTCTAAACAAAGCGTCGTAGCGGGATCTACATGTGAAGCGGAGTACATAGCTGCTTCGGAAGCAGCGAACGAAGGAGTCTGGATGAAGGAGTTCATATCCGATCTAGGTGTCATACCTAGTGCATCGGGTCCAATGAAAATCTTCTGTGACAATACTGGTGCAATTGCCTTGGCAAAGGAATCCAGATTTCACAAAAGAACCAAACACATCAAGAGACGCTTCAACTCCATCCGGGATTTAGTCCAGGTGGGAGACATAGAGATTTGCAAGATACATACGGATCTGAATGTTGCAGACCCGTTGACTAAGCCTCTTCCACGAGCAAAACATGATCAGCACCAAGGCTCCATGGGTGTTAGAATCATTACAGTGTAATCTAGATTATTGACTCTAGTGCAAGTGGGAGACTGAAGGAAATATGCCCTAGAGGCAATAATAAAGTTATTATTTATTTCCTTGTATCATGATAAATGTTTATTATTCATGCTAAAATTGTATTAACCGGAAACATAATACATGTGTGAATACATAGACCAAAAGAGTGTCACTAGTATGCCTCTACTAGACTAGCTCGTTAATCAAAGATGGTTATGTTTCCTAACCATGAACAAAGAGTTGTTATTTGATTAACGAGGTCACATCATTAGTTGAATGATCTGATTGACATGACCCATTCCATTAGCTTAGCACCCGATCGTTTAGTATGTTGCTATTGCTTTCTTCATGACTTATACATGTTCCTATAACTATGAGATTATGCAACTCCCGTTTACCGGAGGAACACTTTGGGTACTACCAAACGTCACAACGTAACTGGGTGATTATAAAGGAGTACTACAGGTGTCTCCAATGGTGGATGTTGGGTTGGCGTATTTCGAGATTAGGATTTGTCACTCCGATTGTCGGAGAGGTATCTCTGGGCCCTCTCGGTAATGCACATCACATAAGCCTTGCAAGCACTGCAACTAATATGTTAGTTGTGAGATGATGTATTACGGAACGAGTAAAGAGACTTGCCAGTAACGAGATTGAACTAGGTATTGGATACCAACGATCGAATCTCGGGCAAGTAACATACCGATGACAAAGGGAACAACGTATGTTGTTATGCGGTCTGACCGATAAAGATCTTCGTAGAATATGTAGGAGCCAATATGGGCATCCAGGTCCCGCTATTGGTTATTGACCGGAGACGTGTCTCGGTCATGTCTACATTGTTCTCGAACCGTAGGGTCCGCACGCTTAACGTTACGATGACAGTTATTATGAGTTTATACATTTTGATGTACCGAAGGTTGTTCGGAGTCCCGGATGAGATTACGGACATGACGAGGAGTCTCGAAATGGTCGAGACGTAAAGATTGGTATATTGGAAGCCTATGTTTGGACACCGGAAGCGTTCCGGGTGAAATCGGGATTTTACCGGATTACCGGGAGGGTTACCGGAACCCCCCGGGAGGTAAATGGGCCTATTGGGCCTTAGTGGAAAAGAGAAAAGGGAAGCCCACTAGCTGGCCGGCGCCCCCCTAGAGTCCTATTAGGAATAGGACAAGTGGCCGGCCCCCCTCTCTTCTCTTTCTCCCTTGAGTCCTAGTTGGAATAGGATTGGGGGGAAGGAGTCCTACTCCCGGCGGGAGTAGGACTCCTCCCTGCGCCTCCCTTCTCCTAGCCGGCCGAACCCCTGCCCCTGGCCTTTATATACGGGGGCAGGGGGCACCACAACGGACACACAAGTTGATCGTTCCTTAGCCGTGTGCGGTGCCCCCTGCCACCAAATTCCACCTCGATCATACCGTTACAGTGCTTAGGCGAAGCCCTGCGTCGGTAGTACATCAAGATCGTCACCACGCCGTCGTGCTGACGGAACTCTTCCTCGACGCTTTGCTGGATCGGAGCCCGAGGAACGTCATCGAGCTGAACGTGTGCTAAGAACTCGGAGGTGCCGGAGTAACGGTGCTTGGATCGGTCGATCGGGAAGAAGACGTACGACTACTTCCTCTACGTTGTGTGATCGCTTCCGCAGTCGGTCTGCGTTGGTACGTAGGCATCACTCTCCCCTCTCGTTGCTGTGCATCACCATGATCTTGCGTGTGCGTAGGAAAATTTTGAAATTACTGCGTTCCCCAACAGCACACATGCTCGTTCAGTGGAGGCTGGCTTGGTACTGATCATCTTGACTGATGGATTTTCACGGCCAACAGACCTCTCAGACTGGGGTGGAGTATGACTGGACTGAGGGCAGTCACGTGCATAGTGTCCTGGTTCTCCGCAGGTGAAGCAAATTCCTGGGGTAGGACGTGGACCTACATTGGCAAGTGGTCCACTAATAGGCCTGGGTGGAGCACGTTGCTGAGTTGGGTGAGGCGCCACATCGGATGGCCTCGGTGCATATCCAGGTGGAAGAGCCGAGTTCAGAATCCAAATCCATCGCTTCTGAGAGCCAGAGCAGGAGGAAGAACCTAGATCATGGTTGTGCTTACAAGACTCCTCGTAAGTGAGCTGAGCTGTCTCGGCATTAATGGCCTTGTTCACAAGAGCCTAGAAAGTATCACAATGATGCAGGTGGAGATCACGACGCAACTTAGGGTTGAGACCCTTTCGGAACCTAGCCTGCTTCTTAGTGTCCGTGGACACTTCATCTATAGCATAGCGGGCGAGGCTTCCAAACTCTCTACTTTAAGCATCAACAGGCAGCTTACCCTGGGTAAAACTACAGAACTCATCCCTCTTGCGGTCAATGAGAGCCTGAGGAATGTGGTGATCACAAAAAGCCTCGGTGAAATCCTTCCAGGTAGGAATCTGACCAGTTGGAAGCATAGCCTCATAGCTCTGCCACCAAATACTAGCAGGACCTTCCAGGTGATATGTAGCATAGGTGACCTTGTCACTTTCAGCGACGTTCACAGAATGCAACTTGTGAGTGATGCTTCGGAGCCAGTCATCTGCATCGAGTGGCTCAATGGAATGATGGAAGGTGGGTGGTTTCAGACCAATGAAGTCACTGATGGAAACCAACTCCTTACGCTGATGTGCGGGGTTCTGCTTAATCTGTGCTAGCAAGCGGTTAGTCTCACGCTTGTTCCTCTCGGATGCTAACAAAAACTCTGCCATCAAAGGCTGGTCAGGAGGATCCTCATCCCAACCATCTCCATGGTTCTTGCTATAAGCAACTAAACCTCGGTTAGCAGACGACATCCTGGCACACAAACCAAGGAAACAAGGATGGAATTAGCATCGACATAAGGATGCGGAATGTAATGCAAAAGCATTGGAAACTCTTGAAATCCTGGGACAATTTTGGCAGCATAACGGCTGTAAATGCTCAAAAGGATTTTTGAGACATTCATCAAAGGAATAGCATAATCAATCAGCATCATAATATCAAGGTTCTGGGTCAAACTGAGGACACACGGAAGTAGCAGAACTGTAAGGAGACACAACCCAACAATCCTAAGACTTTACGGTTTAGTAACACGTCATCCTGAGAGATAGAGGAGAAGCCTAGGCCTTAACCCTCGTAGAAAAGAAGAGGCTGACTCAGAAAGAATGACATGAGGTAAAGGAGTAAAAAGCGCCTTACGTTCCCTTCCATAATCAATTCCCTTATATAACTAAAGCATTTCTAGACTCAACTTCGACCAGTTTGGCTTGGTAATCCTACAGTCAGTCAGGCTCTGATACCAATGCTGTCGGGACCCCGATCCTAAGTCACACCGATCTAGCATGTAACACTTCATATCACTTTGCGGCCTCACGCACGGTATTCCCACGGGTGCCACCTTACCTGGCCCGAGACCGTTTGCGCCTTTTGGCTCACGTATATGATAGTGTCGCTAGCATCCATATGACAGAGCACCCGGGCCGACATGACTAGTCGTGAACCCAAAGTTGCACTAACTTACAGGGACAGGCATACATGAATCAACCACGAGCATGTCGGTCAACAGCGTATGAATCCGGGCTGTACCACTGGGCTAATAGGACTCCGGGAACCCGGGCTGTAGCAGGCTAGGAAGGACTCCGGATGTCACCACGTGACATTTCCCCGAAGGGACAGACACGGAAACGAAGTGAATCACATGCCGGCCAGTCAAGTGTTCCGGAGTAGTAGTGCTGGGCTAGCAGGACTCCGGTGAACCGGGCTGTAGCGGACTACTATGGCTCATGGAAGCACAAGACTACATTTCCCCATAAGAGAGGCTACCAGAGGTAAACAACTAGGTTGTTGGATCCCACACATAGCAATACACGTTACACGTACGCATAACATGCAAGTATGTGTTGTACAACGTGGCATCACAACATAACTCAAACTCATATAGATAAAGGCCCAGAAGAGCCACATAGCATTCAATACAACAGGGGTCTCATGACCCATCATTCAGAGCATACAAGCAACGGAAGCATTACATGTCTGAATACAGACAACTACAAAAAGGAAAAGACTAAGAAGCCTGACTAAACACGGCCCTCCCAAGGGTACAAGATCGTAGCTGGGATACAAGCTACTCGTCGAAGTCACTAGGGTAACCAACTGCAAAACATAAATAAGCAAACATAAGTACAAAGGTACTCAACAAGTCTTACATCAGAACTATCTACATATGCAACATTATCAACAAAGGGGGTGGTGGAGTTTAACAGCAGCAAGCCAACTTTGACTCAGTGGCTATCCTATACTACAAGTATCAGAAACTTCTTTGAGGTGAGAAGACGCACACGAGTCCACATATTCACCATATCAATACTCCACTATGGATCCGTTCCCGTCTCCCTACGAGAAGGCCATCCATAGCACTCACACTTATCTTGCGGATTTTAGAGTATCCACTTCAAGTTGTCTATGTACTACATAAGTCCTCCAAGTTTCCATATCCGAGGAAAACGGCTATTCGAATAGATAATATTGACCCTGCAGGGGTGTACTTCTTCACACACGCTCTCGCCATTTATAGCCATGTACACATCATGTACCTCGACAACCTTCAAGCGGAAGCCAGGCGAGGGTGTCGGCCATGGCCTGACTAACCACACAAGTCTCTCATCCAGGTTTATCGCCTATTCAGGTTCCATCCGCAAGGAGATCCAGCCGGGGTGTCGCTCACGGCCCCAAACGATGTGTGCAGGGTTCCCAAGCCCACCACCCGGGTGCCACTTGGTACACCATGCCACGGTGCCTAGTCTGTCCCAAGCCCGTCCCGTCGGACACCACCTGGTAGACAAATAGCACTACCTACAAACGCCAGAAACTAGTTGCAACTCCTGGACAGAGATCAAGCGGATTAATAAGCCGAGAAGGGCCGGATAACCGGAACCCAATGTGTGGTAGTAACTGGACTTGGATAACATACACAGAACTCAGTGCTTAAGGACGGTTCTAATGAGACAACCCACCATGTACTCCTACATGGCCTCTCAACGCTACCTTTACCAAAACGTGTTCAGACACTTAGCCTTTACCGATAGGACATGTTCATCACTCCAATTCATTCCCGATGAATCAGGCCTGACACAACTCTAAGCATAGCTGGCATAAAGAAAAACAAGCATGGATGAGCAGGCACATCAGGGCTCAAGCAACTCCTACTCATGCTAGTGGGTTTCAACTATTTACTGTGGCAATGACAGGTCATGCAGAGGAATTGGTTCAGCTACTGCAGCAGAAAGTAGCAGTTTGAATCGTTGTTGTCCTAATGCAGTAAAAGGAGCAGGGGCGAGAGAGTGGGGTTTATCGAGATGCTCAAGGGGGTTTGCTTGCCTGATAGATCCACGAAGAAGCACTGCTCCTTAGACAGGTACTCGGGACACCTTCTGGAGTAGAACCTATCGAGAGGGGACGGTGCCGGCAATCAATAAACAACCATATGCAAAAATATGATGCATGAAGATGACATTTCAAAGATGCAATGATTTACCCTAATGCATCTAGCATCAATTTGGTTGAAGTCCATATGAACCAAGGTTCATATGCAAACCCCAAATTAAGTATATAACATGCCATTATTACGTTTTCACTTATACACCAAGTATAAGTTGGTTTTTCATGCATGAAACTGGCATAAATGGATTCCTTGCATTTTTCTGATGAGTTTTCATATATAAATTATTTCAATCTGAGCTACGGTTGAATTTCTATGAATTTTTGAAGTTTATATCATTTTCTGGAATTTCCTAATTTATTTGAAATCCAGAAAATAGCTTATTGCATCAGCACTGCATCATGCTTGCGTCAGCAAGTCAACAGCGCTGACTGGTTAAACCTGACGTGTGGGGTCCACACGTGAGTGACATAGTTAGTTAACAGTGTTAATTAGGTATTAAACTAATCCTAACAGAAACATCTAGCAGGGCCAGGCCCCACCTGTCATTGACCCTGGGTAGTCAAACCCCAGGTCAACTGGGGGGTTAGACCGGTAAACCCCACCGGCGTTTAGCCGCCAGCGAGGCCGAACGCGGCGGAGGGGCTCGGGATCGCCGTTCCGGCGACCAAAAGGACGGCGGAGGGGCTCTGCGTGAAGCTGGGCGTGCGCCGCATCCAGGGAAGCACACGAGAGGGGCTGGGGTGGCCGGAGTTCACCGGAATGGAGCTCACGGCGGCGCGGTTCAGTCTCCGGTAGAGCGACGGCTACAACGTGCAAACGGAGCGCAAAGGAGGGGGGTTCGGGTCAGTGGCTCACGGCGAGTCGGACGAGAAGGTCGGCGAGGCCGGAGGAGCGTCGGAGCGAGCGGGGTGGCGAGGCGGATCTTCGGTGACCGAGGAGGATGAAGGGGTCGGGGACGATGATTCGAGGCATCCGGCGCCGCGTGGCCCGGCGGAGAGGACTAGGGCGACGAGGCGGACCTCGTGGGCACGTCGGTGAGGCGAGGGGAAGGCGGTGGTCGCGGTGGCGCACAGCGGTGCTCTCTGCTGCGCTCGGGACAGAGGGGGAGAGCGAGACAGAGGATGGGGAGGAGCTCGGGGAGAATGGAGAGAGACCAGGGGGCTCAGTGGAGCTCTCGGGGGTGGACAGCGCCGAGGAGGGAGAGGAGGCAGCAAGCAGCTGCCTGGCGGGCATGCACGCTCGCCGTGCTCCCTTTCGTCGCTGCCTCCTGGCGAGGGAGACGACTGGCAACGGCCAGTTGGGCCGGGCCACTGCTGGGCCGTGCTGGGGCGCCAGGTAAGCGTCAGGTAAGTGTTTTCTTATTTCCAGTTTTCTTTTTCTATTTCGGACATTTGTTCTCTATCCAAAAGAAATGTTAAAACACTTCCATAAATGCTGAAAATAATTGTGGCATCTAGATATAATATTCTAGAGGTCCTCACCAATTCCCAACATTTTTGGAGCCATTAAACTATTTATATAATTTAAACAGCTCGAAATCAAATATTTATGCATTGATTCAAAAAACCAAAATGTATAGCAAAATGTGCATCACCTCTGGTTGTTGTTCCCAACATTATCCAAAGAGCATGAACATTTTTGGAGAGCATTTTGGGTTCATTGAAAATCCATTTTAAAGTTGAACCTATTGGAAAAAAAACTTTGGTGCTAGGGTTTGCAACTTCCCCATTTCAATTTCATTTGAAATTTAAACATGATGCACAAAGCAAGCTTAGGACCATACCAGAACTAGGGATGTGACACAGGGACCCCACTACCCACCAGGGCGCGCCTGGAGGGGATGGCGCGCCCTGGTGCCTAGTGGGCGCATGGGTGGACCCCTCTGGTATTTCTTTTCTCCAATATTTATTATATATTCTGAAATAAGTCTCTGTAAAATTTCAGCTTATTTGGAGATGTGCAGAATAGGTATCTCTGAGATAGCTTTTTAGTTCCAGAATTCCAGCTGCCGGTATTCTCCCTCTTTGTGTAAACCTTGCATATTATGAGAGAAAAGGCATTAGAATTACTCCACAAAGTGTTATAATGAATAAAAACACTATAAATAACAGTAGGAAAACATATGCAAAATGGACGTGTCACCCAACGAGGAGCAAAAGGAAATGATAAGCGGTTTTCAGCAAGGTAATCTCTGCAAGTACAGAAAGTAGAGGTAACAAGTTGTTTTGTAGCAAGGTAATTCGTAACAAGTGACAAGTAGCAATAGTAGCAAATCTGCAGGAAGGTAGCCCAATCCTTTTTATAGTAAAGGACAAGCCGGAAAATTCTCTTATATAAAGCAAAGCGTTCTCGAGGACACATGGGAATTGTCGTCTAGTCACGGCATCATGTTTAGTTGATGCTCGTTCGCTACTTTGGTAATTTGATATGTGGGTGGACTGGTGCTAGGGTGTTGTTCTTACTTGAACAAGCAACCCTCTTATGATTACCCCTCTCCCACGCATCCGCAACTATGAAAGAAGAATTAAGATAAATCTAACCATAGCATGAAACATATGGATCCAAATCAGCCCCTTACAGAATTACGCATATACTAGGGTTTAAACTTCAGTCACTCTAGAAACCCATCATCTACTTATTACTCCATGATGTCTTTTTCCTTAGGCCCAAATATGATGAAGCATGTAGTCGACGTTCACACGACACCACTAAAGGAAGCAACAACATACATATCATCAAAATATTGAACTAATAACAAATTCACATGGTTACTTATAACAAGACTTCTCCCATGTCCTCAAGAACAAAAGTAACTACTCACAATCATATTCATGTTCAAGATCAGAGGAGTATTGAATTTCATTAAGGATCTGAACATATAATCTTCCACCTAATAGACCAACTAGCATCAACTACGAGATGTAACCAACACTAGCTACTAGCAACCCATAGGTACCAATATGACATTTTGATATAAAGATTGAATACAAGAGATAAACTAGGGTTTGAGATGAGATGGTGCTGGTGAGTATGTTGATGAACATTGGTCCTCCCACGATGAGAGGGTCATTGGTGATATCGATGGCTTTGATTTTCTCTTCCCGGAGGGAAGTATCCTCGATGGAATCGCTCCGTTGGAGAGTAAAAGTGCTCCTGTCCAGGTTCCACCTCGAGGCGGCGGTGCTTCGTCCCAAAAGTCCTTTGTGTATTTTTTAGGGCAATTGACTTCATATAGCAGAAGGAAGGGGCCGGAGGCCAGCTGTGGGCCCCACAAGGCATTAGGGTGCGCCCGGGGGGTGACCACGCCTTGTTGCCTTGTGGGCAGCGGGTGGCCCCCTCTGGTATTTCTTTGCTCCAGTATTATTTTATATATTCAATAAAAAATCTTCGTGAAGTTTGAGTTCATTTGTAGCTCTGTAGAATAGGTATGTCTAATGTAGCTTTTTAGGTCCAAAATTCCATCTGTTGGTAATTTCCCTCTCCATGTATATCTTGCAAATTAAGAGAGAAGATGCATTAGAATTACACCATAAATGAAAATAATGATAAAAATATTATAAATAACAGTAGAAAAACATGATGCAAAAATGGACACATCACTTAGCAAAGAAAGAAAGTTGGCCGCATCAATCCCTCTTGAGCTTGAAGTAGTCATCATGTGAGCTTGAAGTAGTCATCATGTGCCTCCACTCCCTCCACAATGTGCAAGAACATTTGTTTTCGCATGCGGAAACAGCGACAAAACCATGGATCATCCAAAAAAGTTGGGTTCGAAGAAAAGTAGTCCTTCTGCAATAGCTGTGCTCCAGACACCCTATCCCGATTGATCACTCTTCTTCCTTCGATTGAGCCCTTGAAATTGAGAATATGCTCCACCTGCCGGCCCATTTCCACTTGCATGCTCATGAGCATGATCGCGTCCACTTCTTCGTCCGAATATGAGGAATCGAAGAACTCATCTTGAATCATTTGATCAAGCTCCGTCGGTCCATACTCCTCGTCCGGCGAAGCATCGAAATTCATCGTTTTCCCTAAAGAATCACAAAAAATACAGTCAGACAATGTATCAAACACATAGAGTGCAAAGGCGGAGCCAGAGAGTTGCTGGACGTACCGCGGTGGGGTGCGGGCCGACGACGACGTCCCCGGTGGCGAGGACGGGAGAGAGGATTGCTCTGCCGGAGGTAGCGGCGTAGAGGCTAGGAACGGCTGCGGGGCAAAGGCGGCAGCGGAGCGGGGAGACGGACGCCGAGGAGTAGGAAGAAGAGAGGAGAGAGCGAATGGATCCGGTAGGTCAATTTGGTGGATTTTGTTGAGTATGTGTTTTGTATTGCACGTGTATTGGAGTTGTGACCCACCTCCTAGTCTTGTATAGTTGAGGTAGAGGCCTTCCCTTGTAATATATATACGTGCACCAGCACCCCATCAATACAACGATTATTGTATTGCAAATCATCTCTCTACATGGTATCAGTTTTTAGGTTTTAATCCTCGCCTTCCGCTACCGCCGCCGCCGCGCGACCCCTCCCACGCCGCCGCCGCCACACCACCACCGCCGCCGCCGCGCGCTCCTCCCGCGCCGCAGCCGCGACCCAACGTCGCCGCCGCGCGACTCCCGCGTCGCCGTCGCCCGCTCGCCGCCGCCATCGCGTGACTCCTCCCGCGTCGCCGCCGCCGCGCGACTCCTCCGCACCGCCGCCGCCGCGCCGCCGCCGCCGCCGTGCCACCGCCGCCGCGCGACTCCTCCGCGCCGCCGCCGCCGCGCGACTTCTTCGCGCCGTCGCTACCCCGCCGACGCGCGACTCCTCCGTGCTACCGCCGATGGCGTTCACCGGCCTGTCCGCCACCGCCTCTGCCGTCCCGCCACCAGCGCCCTCCGGTGCGGCCCCGGCGCCATACGGCGCGGTCGCGCCTACAGCGCATCTGGCGTCACCCACATGCAGCCGTCCCCGCCAATGTCCGACGGCCCTGCTCCGCCCGCCCCGACGATGGCCTGTCCGGGCTGGTGTTACCCGTCGACCGGCACCGGCTACGGCACCCTCCTTGTGCCGCTGTCGGCCCAGGGCGCCGGCTGGGCCCCGCACTACCCGCAGGCTCTCCCCGCGGGCCACCGGGGGTTCATCGGCGCGCCTTACCAGTCGACCGGCACCGGCTACGGCACCCTTCTTGTGCCGCCGCCCCTCGGTGGTTATGTCCCGCCCGCTTCGACGCCGCCCTACGGGGGCCTCTCACCGCCGTCCTTTACCTGTGCCATGGGACCCCGCCCTCCTCGCCGCCCAGCACTCTGCGCCGTCGCCGAGTAGCTCTATCGGCGGAGGCGACTGGTACATGGACTCAGGTGCTACCGCACAAATGACAGCTCATCCCGGTAACCTAACCTCTTCCACTCCCGTTCACACACCCACTCGTATCACCGTCGGTAACGGCTCCTCCTTACCTATTACTCATATTGGTAGCGCTAGTTTTCCCTCCACTTCCACACCCATCAATATGTCTAATGTTCTTGTTTCACCAGACTTAGTCACGAACCTAGTTTCCATTCGTCGTCTTACTCGTGAGAACCACTCACTGTTGAATTTGACGGCGTTGGCTTTTCTGTGAAAGACGCCCGTACCCGGATGGTTCTTCACCGTTGTGACAGTACCGATGAGCTCTACCCCGTGCACGCCGGCGCCTCCACCTCCACACATGTCGCCTTTGCCGCCGGCGTCGACCTTTGGCACGCTCGCTTGGGTCACCCCAACCACACCGTGCTACGTCAAATTCTTAGGAGTTTCTCTTTCTCATGTAATAAGTTCGACGAGCACTCTTGTGAGGCATGTCTCTTAGGCAAGCATGTTCGTCTTCCCTTTAGTGCGTCCACCTTAGTGTCCACTTTTCTGTTCCAATTACTTCATAGTGATGTTTGGACATCTCCCGTTGCGAGTAACACGGGCTATCTCTACTACTGGGTGATTTCAGATGATTATTCTCATTATGTGTGGACTTTTCCTCTTCGTCGTAAATCCGATGCTTTAGCCACACTCACCGCCTTTTATTCCTATGTCACCACCCAGTTCGGTCACCCCATACTTGCACTCCAAACTGATAACGGAAAAGAGTTTGACAACATTGGTCTTCGCACACTTCTCGCCTCTCATGGCACCATCTTCCGTCTGACTTGCCCCTACACTTCACAGCAGAACGGCCGCGCTGAGCCCATTCTCCGCACTCTTAATGACTGGGTTCGCACGTTACTCTTTCACTCAAATGTGCCCGCTCGGTTTTGGCCCGATGCCCTCGCCACCGCCACCCTCTTAGTTAACATTCGTCCGTGTCGTCCTCAGTGGAACTACGCTCCTCACCACCTTCTCTTCGGTACACCACCATCCTATGATGGTCTCCGCATCTTTGGGTGTCTCTGTTATCCGAGCACCGCGTCCACCATGCCACACAAGCTCGCACCCCGATCCGTCCCATGCATCTTCCTTGGCTACCCTCCCAACACCAAAGGTTACCGGTGCTATGATCCTGTCACTCATCGTGTGTACACCTCGAGGCATGTGTATTTTGTCGAGACGGTGTTCCCTTTTTTTCAGGTCCCTCCGGCTGCGGATTCTTCGGCACCGGCCCCCACGCCCCCTAACTAGAGCGATGCACGGCGGCACCCCCCGGCGGCCCATCCGGCCTGGCACCTTCTGCCGCCACCTCCCGGGTTCTTGAGTCCCTCTTACGGTGGGCACACCGCCCGCCACCCCTGCGACGGGCTCGACCTCGACCTCGCCCGTCGCTCCAGCCGCCGCGGGATCGGCCGCCGCGGCCCCCGCTGCCGCCACCCCTGCAACGGGCTCGACCTCGACCTCGCCCATCGCTCCAGCCGCCGCCGCCGCCGCCCCCACCACCGCGGCCCCCGCCCCCGCACCGGGTGTCGCCGCACCGGGTGCCACTGCCGACGTGCCCCCTTCCACCGCGGCACCCGCCGGCCCTGCTGCCCCGTCACTTGGCGTGACTACCCGTGCCCGAGCAGGTGTGCTTCGGCCCAGTACGCGCTACTCCGCCGACGAGTATGTGTGCACCGCCTCGACGTCGACGCCATCACCCGTCCCCACCTCCGCTCGTGCTGCCCTTCGGGATCCCCACTGGCTAGCTGCGATGCAGGAGGAGTTCGATGCCTTACAGCGCAACCGCACGTGGTGTTGGGGAACGTAGTAATTTAAAAAAATTCCTACGCACACGCAAGATCATGGTGATGCATAGCAACGAGGGGGAGAGTCTGATCTACGTACCCTTGTAGATCGCAACGGAAGCGTTGACACAATGTAGAGGAAGTAGTCGTACGTCTTCTTCCCGATCCGACCGATCCAAGCACCGTTACTCCGGCACCTCCGAGTTCTTAGCACACGTACAGCTCGATGACGATCCCCGGGCTCCGATCCAGCAAAGCTTCGGGGAGGAGTTCCGTCAGCACGACGGCGTGGTGACGATCTTGATGTTCTACCAACGCAGGGCTTCGCCTAAGCACTACAACGATATGATCGAGGTGGAATATGGTGGCAGGGGGCACCGCACACGGCTGAGGAACGATCTCAATGATCAACTTGTGTGTCTAGAGGTGCCCCCTGCCCCCGTATATAAAGGATCCAACGGGGAGGGCTGGCCGGCCAAGGAGGAGGGCGCAGGAGGAGTCCTACTCCTACCGGGAGTAGGACTCCCCCCCTCAATCCTATTCCTAATAGGATTCCGAGAGAGAGAGAGAGAGAGAGAGAAGGGGGCAGGCCACCTCTCCTAGTCCTAATAGGACTAGGGGAGGGGGGAGGCGCGCAGCCCACCTTGGGCTGCCCCTTTCACCTTTCCACTAAGGCCCAATAAGGTCCATATGGTTCCCGAGGGGTTCCGGTAACCTCTCGGTACTCCGGTAAAATCCCGATTTCACCCGGAACACTTCCGATATCCAAATATAGGCTTCCAATATATCAATCTTTATGTCTCGACCATTTCGAGACTCCTCGTCATGTCCGTGATCACATCCGGGACTCCGAATAACCTTCGGTACATCAAAATGCATAAACTCATAATAACTGTCATCGTAACGTTAAGCGTGCGGACCCTACGGTTCGAGAACAATGTAGACATGACCGAGACACATCTCCGGTCAATAACCAATAGCGGGACCTGGATGCGCATATTGGCTCCTACATATTCTACAAAGATCTTTATCGGTCAGACCGCATAACAACATACGTTGTTCCCTTTGTCATCGGTATGTTACTTGCCCGAGATTCGATCGTCGGTATCCAATACCTAGTTCAATCTCATTACCGGCAAGTCTCTTTACTCGTTCTATAATACATCATCCCACAACTAACTCATTAGTTGCAATGCTTGCAAGGCTTAAGTGATGTGCATTACCGAGAGGGCCCAGAGATACCTCTCCGACAATCGGAGTAACAAATCCTAATCTCGAAATACGCCAACCCAACATCTACCTTTGGAGACACCTGTAATGCTCCTTTATAATCACCCATTTACGTTGTGACGTTTGGTAGCACCCAAAGTGTTCCTCCGGCAAACGGGAGTTGCATAATCTCATAGTCATAGGAACATGTATAAGTCATGAAGAAAGCAATAGCAACATACTAAACGATCGGGTGCTAAGCTAATGGAATGGGTCATGTCAATCAGATCATTCATCTAATGATGTGATCCCGTTAATCAAATAACAACTCTTTGTCCATGGTTAGGAAACATAACCATCTTTGATTAACGAGCTAGTCAAGTAGAGGCATACTAGTGACACTCTGTTTGTCTATGTATTCACACATGTATTATGTTTCCGGTTAATACAATTCTAGCATGAATAATAAACATTTATCATGATATAAGGAAATAAATAATAACTTTATTATTGCCTCTAGGGCATATTTCCTTCAGTATCCCACTTGCACTAGAGTCAATAATCTAGATCACATCACCATGTGATTAACATCGATGGTTCACATCGTCATGTGACCAACACCCAAAGGGTTTACTAGATTCAGTAATCTAGTTCACATCGCTATGTGATTAACACCCAAAGAGTACTAAGGTGTGATCATGTTTTGCTTGTGAGAGAATCTTAGTCAACGGGTCTGCCACATTCAGATCCACATGTATTTTGCAAATTTCTATGTCAACAATGCTCTGCATGGAGCTACTCTAGCTAATTGCTCCCACTTTCAATATGTATCTAGACCGAGATTTAGAGTCATCTAGATTAGTGTCAAAACTTGCATCGGCGTAACCCTTTACGACGAACCTTTTTATCACGTCCATAATCGAGAAACATATCCTTATTTCACTAAGGATAATTCTGACCGCTGTCCAGTGATCTACTCCTAGATCACTATTGTACTCCCTTGCCAAATCATTGCAGGGTATACAATAGATCTGGTATGCAGCATGACATACTTTATAGAACCTATGGCCAAGGCATAGGGAATGACTTTCATTCTCTTTCTATCTTCTGCCGTGGTCGGGCTTTGAGTCTTACTCAACTTCACACCTTATAATACAGGCAAGAACTCTTTCTTTGACTGCTCCATTTTGAACTACTTCAAAATCTTGTCAAGGTATGTACTCATTGAAAAACTTATCAAGCGTCTTGATCTATCTCTATAGATCTTGAAGCTCAATATGTAAGCAGCTTCACCGAAGTCTTTCTTTGAAAAACTCCTTTCAAACACTCCTTTATGCTTTACAGAATAATTCTACATTATTTCCGATCAACAATATGTCATTCACATATACTTATCAGAAATGTTGTAGTGCTCCCACTCACTTTCTTGTAAATACAGGCTTCACCGCAAGTCTGTATAAAACTATATGCTATGATCAACTCATCAAAGCGTATATTCCAACTCCGAGATGCTTGCACCAGTCCACAGATGGATCGCTGGAGCTTGCACATTTTGTTAGCACCTTTTGGATTGACAAAACCTTCTGTTGCATCATATACAACTCTTCTTTAATAAATCCATTAAGGAATGCAGTTTTGTTTATCCATTTGCCAGATTTCATAAAATGCAGCAATTACTAACATGATTCGGACAGACTCAAGCATAGATACGAGTGAGAAGCTCTCATCGTAGTCAACACCTTGAACTTGTCGAAAACCTTTTGCGACAATTCTAGCTTTGTAGATAGTAACACTACTATCAGCGTCCGTCTTCCTCTTGAAGATCCATTTATTCTCAATTGCTTGCCGATCATCGGGCAAGTCAACCAAAGTCCAAACTTTGTTCTCATACATGGATCATATCTCAGATTTCATGGCCTCAAACCATTTCGCGGAATCTGGGCTCATCATCGCTTCCTCATAGTTCGTAGGTTCGTCATGGTCAAGTAATATGACCTCCAGAACAGGATTACCGTACCACTCTGGTGCGGATCTCACTCTGGTTTACCTACGAGATTCGGTAGTAACTTGATCTGAAGTTACATGATCATCATCATTAGTTTCCTCACTAATTGGTGTAGTAGTCACAAGAATAGATTTTTGTGATGAACTACTTTCCAATAAGGTAGAAGGTACAATTACCTTATCAAGTTTTCTACTTTCCTCCCACTTACTTCTTTCAAGAGAAACTCCTTCTCTAGAAAGGATCCATTATAAGCAACGAATGTCTTGCCTTAGGATCTGTGATAGAAGGTGTACCCAACAGTCTCCTTTGGGTATCCTATGAAGACATATTTCTCCGATTTGGGTTTGAGCTTATCAGGATGAAACTTTTTCTCATAAGCATCGCAAGCCCAAACTTCGAGAAACGACAACTTTGGTTTCTTGCCAAACCATAGTTCATAAGGCGTCGTCTCGACGGATATAGATGGTGCCCCTTTTTTAACGTGAATGCAGCTGTCTCTAATGCATGACCCCAAAAACGATAGTGGTAAATCGATAAGAAACATCATAGATTGCACTATATCCAATAAAGTACGGTTATGACGTTCAGACACACCATTATGCTGTGGTGTTCCAGGTGGCGTGAGTAGTGAAACTATTTCACATTGTTTTAACTGAAGACCAAACTCGTAACTCAAATACTCTTTTCCACGATCAGATCGTAGAAACTTTATTTTCTTGTTACGATGATTTTCCACTTCACTCTGAAATTATATGAACTTTTCAAATGTATCAGACTTCTATTTCATTAAGTAGATATACCCATATCTGCTCAAATCATCTGTGCAGGTCAGAAAATAATGATACCCGCTGCAAGCCTTAAATATTCATCGGACCACATACATCAGTATGTATGATTTCCAACAAATCTGTTGCTTGCTCCATTGTTCCGGAGAACGGCATTTTAGTCATCTTGCCCAAAAGGCATGGTTCGCAAGCATCAAGTGATTCCGAAAGCCCATCAGCATGGAGTTTCTTCATGCGCTTTATACCAATATGACCTAAACGGCAGTGCCACAAATAAGTTGCACTATCATTATTAACTTTGCATCTTTTGGTTTCAATATTATGAATATGTGTATCACTACGATCGAGATCCAACGAACTTGTTTCATTGGGTGTATGACCATCGAAGGTTTTATTCATGTAAACAGAACAACAATTATTCTCTAACTTTAATGAATAACCGTATTGCAATAAACATGATCAAATCATATTCATGCTCAACGCAAAAACCAAATAACACTTATTTAAGTTCAACACTAATCCCGAAAGTATAGGGGAGTGTGCGATGATGATCATATCAATCTTGGAACTACTTCCAACACACATCGTCACTTCACCCTTAACTAGTCTCTGTTTATTCTGCAACTCCTGTTTCGAGTTACTACTCTTAGCAACTGAACCAATATCAAATACTGAGGGGTTGCTATAAACACTAGTAAAGCACACATCAATAACATGTATATCAAATATACTTTTGTTCACTTTGCCATCCTTCTTATCCGCCAAATACTTGGGGCAGTTCCGCTTCCAGTGACCAGTCCCTTTGCAGTAGAAGCACTTAGTCTCAGGCTTAGGACCAGACTTGGGCTTCTTCACTTTAGCAGCAACTTGCTTGCCGTTCTTCTTGAAGTTCCCCTTCTTCCCTTTTGCCCTTTTCTTCAAACTAGTGGTCTTGTTAACCATCAACACTTGATGTTTTTCTTGATTTCTACCTTCATCGATTTCAGCATCACGAAGAGCTTGGGAATCGTTTCCGTTATCCCTTGCATATCATAGTTCATCACGAAGTTCTACTAACTTGGTGATGGTGACTAGAGAATTCTGTCAATCACTATCTTATCTGGAAGATTAACTCCCACTTGATTCAAGCGATTGTAGTACCCAGACAATCTGAGCACATGCTCACTAGTTGAGCGATTCTCCTCCATCTTTTAGCTATAGAATTTGTTGGAGACTTCATATCTCTCAACTCGGGTATTTGCTTGAAATATTAACTTCAACTCCTGGAACATCTCATATGGTCCATGACGTTCAAAACGTCTTTGAAGTCCTGATTCTAAGCCATTAAGCATGGTGCACTAAACTATCAACTAGTCATCATATTGAGCTAGCCAAACGTTCATAACGTCTGCATCTGCTCCTGCAATAGGTCTGTCACCTAGCGGTGCATCAAGGACATAATTTTTCTGTGCAGCAATGAGGATAAACCTCAGATCACGGATCCGATCCGTATCATTGCTACTAACATCTGTCAACACAATTTTCTCTAGGAACATATCAAAATAAACATATGAAAGCAACAACACGAGCTATTGATCTTCAACATAGATATGCTAATACTACCAGGACTAAGTTCATGATAAATTAAAGTTAAATTAATCATATTACTTAAGAACTCCCACTTAGATAGATATCCCTCTAATCCTCTAAGTGATCACGTGATCCAAATCAACTAAACCATAACCGATCATCACGTGAGATGGAGTAGTTTTCAATGGTGAACATCGTTATGTTGGTCATATCTACTATATGATTCACGCTCGACCTTTCGGTCTCCGTGTTCCGAGGCCATATCTGCATATGCTAGGCTCGTCAAGTTTAACCTGAGTATTCTGCATGTGCAAAACTGGCTTGCACCCGTTGTACATGGACGTAGAGCTTATCACACCCGATCATCACGTGGTGTCTGGGCACGACGAACTTTAGCAACGGTGCATACTCAGGGAGACCACTTCTTGATAATTTAGTGAGAGATCATCTTATAATGCTACCATCAATCAAAGCAAGATAAGATGCATAAAAAGATAAACATCACATGCAATCAAAATATGTGACATGATATGGCCATCATCATCTTGTGCCTTTGATCTCCATCTTCAAAGCATCGTCATGATTTCCATCGTCACCGGCATGACATCATGATCTCCATCATCTTGATCTATATCAATATGTCGTCACATGGTCGTCTCGCCAACTATTGCTCTTGCAACTATTGCTATCGCATAGCGATAAAGTAAAGCAATTATTGGGCGCTTGCATCTTATGCAATAGACAGACAACCATAAGGCTTTTGCCAGTTGCCGATAACTTCCACAAAACATGATCATCTTATACAACAACTTATAACTCATCATGTTTTGACCATATCACATCACAACATGCCCTGCAAAAACAAGTTAGACGTCCTCTACTTTGTTGTTGCAAATTTTACGTGGCTGCTACGGGCTTAGCAAGAACCAATCTTACCTACGCATCAAAACCACAACGATAGTTTGTCAAATAGACTCGGTTTTAACCTTCGCGAGGACCGGGCGTAGCCAAACTCGGTTCAACTAAAGTTGGAGAAATAGTCACCCGCAAGTCACCTATGTGCAAAGCACGTCGGGGAAACCGGTCTCGTGTAAGCGTACGCGTAATGTCGGTCCGGGCCGCTTCATCCAACAATACCGCCGAACCAAAGTATGACATGCTGGTAGGCAGTATGACTTATATCGCCCACAACTCACTTGTGTTCTACTCGTGCAAATAACATCAAACCATAAAACCTAGGCTCGGATGCCACTGTTGGGGAACGTAGTAATTTCAAAATTTTCCTACGCACACGCAAGATCATGGTGATGCATAGCAATGAGGGGGAGAGTCTGATCTACGTACCCTTGTAGATTGCAACGGAAGCATTGACACAATGTAGAGGAAGTAGTCGTACGTCTTCTTCCCGATCCGACCGATCCAAGCACCGTTACTCTGGCACCTCCGAGTTCTTAGCACACGTACAGCTCGATGACGATCCCCGGGCTCCGATCCAGCAAAGCTTCGGGGAGGAGTTCCGTCAGCACGACGGCGTGGTGACGATCTTGATGTTCTACCGACGCAGGGGTTCGCCTAAGCACTACAACGATATGATCGAGGTGGAATATGGTGGTAGGGGGCACCGCACACGGCTGAGGAACGATCTCAATGATCAACTTGTGTGTCTAGAGGTGCCCCTGCCCCCGTATATAAAGGATCCAAGGGGGAGGGCTGGCCGGCCAAGGAGGAGGGCGCATGAGGAGTCCTACTCCTACCGGGAGTAGGACTCCCCCCCCCCTCAATCCTATTCCTAATAGGATTCCAAGAGAGAGAGAGAGAGAGAGAGAGAAGGGGGCCGGCCACCTCTCCTAGTCCTAATAGGACTAGGGGAGGGGGGAGGCGCGCAGCCCACCTTGGGCTGCCCCTTTCACCTTTCCACTAAGGCCCAATAAGGCCCATATGGTTCCCGGGGGGTTCCGGTAACCTCTCGGTACTCCGATAAAATCCCGATTTCACCCGGAACACTTCTGATATCCAAATATAGGCTTCCAATATATCAATCTTTATGTCTCGACCATTTCGAGACTCCTCATCATGTCCGTGATCACATCCGGGACTCCGAACAACCTTCGGTACATCAAAATGCATAAACTCATAATAACTGTCATCGTAACGTTAAGCGTGCGGACCCTACGGTTCGAGAACAATGTAGACATGACCGAGACACGTCTCCGGTCAATAACCAATAGCGGGACCTGGATGCCCATATTGGCTCCTACATATTCTACGAAGATCTTTATCGGTCAGACCGCATAACAACATACGTTGTTCCCTTTGTCATCGGTATGTTACTTGCCCGAGATTCGATCGTCGGTATCCAATACCTAGTTCAATCTCGTTACCTGCAAGTGTCTTTACTCGTTCTATAATACATCATCCCACAACTAACTCATTAGTTGCAATGCTTGCAAGGCTTAAGTGATGTGCATTACCGAGAGGGCCCAGAGATACCTCTCCGACAATCGGAGTAACAAATCCTAATCTCGAAATACGCCAACCCAACATCTACCTTTGGAGACACCTGTAATGCTCCTTTATAATCACCCATTTACGTTGTGACGTTTGGTAGCACCCAAAGTGTTCCTCCGGCAAACGGGAGTTGCATAATCTCATAGTCATAGGAACATGTATAAGTCATGAAGAAAGCAATAGCAACATACTAAACGATCGGGTGCTAAGCTAATGGAATAGGTCATGTCAATCAGATCATTCATCTAATGATGTGATCCCGTTAATCAAATAACAACTCTTTGTCCATGGTTAGGAAACATAACCATCTTTGATTAACGAGCTAGTCAAGTAGAGGCATACTAGTGACACTCTGTTTGTCTATGTATTCACACATGTATTATGTTTCCGGTTAATACAATTCTAGCATGAATAATAAACATTTATCATGATATAAGGAAATAAATAATAACTTTATTATTGCCTCTAGGGCATATTTCCTTCAGTCTCCCACTTGCACTAGAGTCAATAATCTAGATCACATCACCATGTGATTAACATCGATGGTTCACATCGTCATGTGACCAACACCCAAAGGGTTTACTAGATTCAGTAATCTATTTCACATCGCTATGTGATTAACACCCAAAGAGTACTAAGGTGTGATCATGTTTTGCTTGTGAGAGAATCTTAGTCAACGGGTCTGCCACATTCAGATCCACATGTATTTTGCAAATTTCTATGTCAACAATGCTCTGCATGGAGCTACTCTAGCTAATTGCTCCCACTTTCAATATGTATCTAGACCGAGATTTAGAGTCATCTAGATTAGTGTCAAAACTTGCATCGGCGTAACCCTTTACGACGAACCTTTTTATCACGTCCATAATCGAGAAACATATCCTTATTTCACTAAGGATAATTCTGACCGCTGTCCAGTGATCTACTCCTAGATCACTATTGTACTCCCTTGCCAAATCAGTGCAGGGTATACAATAGATCTGGTATGCAGCATGACATACTTTATAGAACCTATGGCCAAGGCATAGGGAATGACTTTCATTCTCTTTCTATCTTCTGCCGTGGTCGGGCTTTGAGTCTTACTCAACTTCACACCTTATAATACAGGCAAGAACTCTTTCTTTGACTGCTCCATTTTGAACTACTTCAAAATCTTGTCAAGGTATGTACTCATTGAAAAAACTTATCAAGCGTCTTGATCTATCTCTATAGATCTTGAAGCTCAATATGTAAGCAGCTTCACCGAAGTCTTTCTTTGAAAAACTCCTTTCAAACACTCCTTTATGCTTTACAGAATAATTCTACATTATTTCCGATCAACAATATGTCATTCACATATACTTATCAGAAATGTTGTAGTGCTCCCACTCACTTTCTTGTAAATACAGGCTTCACCGCAAGTCTGTATAAAACTATATGCTTTGATCAACTCATCAAAGCGTATATTCGAACTCCGAGATGCTTGTACCAGTCCACAGATGGATCGCTGGAGCTTGCACATTTTGTTAGCACCTTTTGGATTGACAAAACCTTCTGTTGCATCATATACAACTCTTCTTTAATAAATCCTTTAAGGAATGCAGTTTTGTTTATCCATTTGCCAGATTTCATAAAATGCGGCAATTACTAACATGATTCGGACAGACTCAAGCATAGATACGAGTGAGAAGCTCTCATCATAGTCAACACCTTGAACTTGTCGAAAACCTTTTGCGACAATTCTAGCTTTGTAGATAGTAACACTACTATCAGCGTCCATCTTCCTCTTGAAGATCCATTTATTCTCAATTGCTTGCCGATCATCGGGCAAGTCAACCAAAGTCCAAACTTTGTTCTCATACATGGATCATATCTCAGATTTCATGGCCTCAAACCATTTCGCGGAATCTGGGCTCATCATCGCTTCCTCATAGTTCGTAGGTTCGTCATGGTCAAGTAACATGACCTCCACAACAGGATTACCGTACCACTCTGGTGCGGATCTCACTCTGGTTTACCTACGAGATTCGGTAGTAACTTGATCTGAAGTTACATGATCATCATCATTAGCTTCCTCACTAATTGGTGTAGTAGTCACAAGAATAGATTTTTGTGATGAACTACTTTCCAATAAGGTAGAAGGTACAATTACCTTATCAAGTTTTCTACTTTCCTGCCACTTACTTCTTTCAAGAGAAACTCCTTCTCTAGAAAGGATCCATTATAAGCAACGAATGTCTTGCCTTAGGATATGTGATAGAAGGTGTACCCAATAGTCTCCTTTGGGTATCCTATGAAGACATATTTCTCCGATTTGGGTTTGAGATTATCAGGATGAAACTTTTTCTCATAAGCATCGCAACCCCAAACTTCAAGAAACGACAACTTTGGTTTCTTGCCAAACCATAGTTCATAAGGCGTCGTCTCGACGGATATAGATGGTGCCCCTTTTTTAACGTGAATGCAGCTGTCTCTAATGCATGACCCCAAAAACGATAGTGGTAAATCGGTAAGAAACATCATAGATTGCACTATATCCAATAAAGTACGGTTATGACGTTCGGACACACCATTATGCTGTGGTGTTCCAGGTGGCGTGAGTAGTGAAACTATTTCACATTGTTTTAACTGAAGACCAAACTCGTAACTCAAATACTCTTTTCCACGATCAGATCGTAGAAACTTTATTTTCTTGTTACGATGATTTTCCACTTCACTCTGAAATTATATGAACTTTTCAAATGTATCAGACTTCTATTTCATTAAGTAGATATACCCATATCTGCTCAAATCATCTGTGAAGGTCAGAAAATAATGATACCCGCTGCAAGCCTTAAATATTCATCGGACCACATACATCAGTATGTATGATTTCCAACAAATCTGTTGCTTGCTCCATTGTTCCGGAGAACGGCGTTTTAGTCATCTTGCCCAAAAGGCATGGTTCACAAGCATCAAGTGATTCATAATCAAGTGATTCCGAAAGCCCATCAGCATGGAGTTTCTTCATGCGCTTTATACCAATATGACCTAAATGGCAGTGCCACAAATAAGTTGCACTATCATTATTAACTTTGCATCTTTTGGTTTCAATATTATGAATATGTGTATCACTACGATCGAGATCCAACGAACTTGTTTCATTGGGTGTATGACCATCGAAGGTTTTATTCATGTAAACAGAACAACAATTATTCTCTAACTTTAATGAATAACCGTATTGCAATAAACATGATCAAATCATATTCATGCTCAACGCAAAAACCAAATAACACTTATTTAAGTTCAACACTAATCCCGAAAGTATAGGGGAGTGTGCGATGATGATCATATCAATCTTGGAACTACTTCCAGCACACATCGTCGCTTCACCCTTAACTAGTCTCTGTTTATTCTGCAACTCCTGTTTCGAGTTACTACTCTTAGCAACTGAACCAATATCAAATACTGAGGGGTTGCTATAAACACTAGTAAAGCACACATCAATAACATGTATATCAAATATACTTTTGTTCACTTTGCCATCCTTCTTATCCGCCAAATACTTGGGGCAGTTCCGCTTCCAGTGACCAGTCCCTTTGCAGTAGAAGCACTTAGTCTCAGGCTTAGGACCAGACTTGGGCTTCTTCACTTGAGAAGCAACTTGCTTGCCATTCTTCTTGAAGTTCCCCTTCTTCCCTTTTGCCCTTTTCTTCAAACTAGTGGTCTTGTTAATCATCAACACTTGATGTTTTTCTTGATTTCTACCTTCATCGATTTCAGCATCACGAAGAGCTTGGGAATCGTTTCCGTTATCCCTTGCATATCATAGTTCATCACGAAGTTCTACTAACTTGGTGATGGTGACTAGAGAATTCTGTCAATCACTATCTTATCTGGAAGATTAACTCCCACTTGATTCAAGCGATTGTAGTACCCAGACAATCTGAGCACATGCTCACTAGTTGAGCGATTCTCCTCCATCTTTTAGCTATAGAATTTGTTGGAGACTTCATATCTCTCAACTCGGGTATTTGCTTGAAATATTAACTTCAACTCCTGGAACATCTCATATGGTCCATGACGTTCAAAACGTCTTTGAAGTCCTGATTCTAAGCCATTAAGCATGGTGCACTAAACTATCAACTAGTCATCATATTGAGCTAGCCAAACGTTCATAACGTCTGCATCTGCTCCTGCAATAGGTCTGTCACCTAGCGGTGCATCAAGGACATAATTTTTCTGTGCAGCAATGAGGATAAACCTCAGATCACGGATCCAATCCGTATCATTGCTACTAACATCTGTCAACACAATTTTCTCTAGGAACATATCAAAATAAACATATGAAAGCAACAACACGAGCTATTGATCTTCAACATAGATATGCTAATACTACCAGGACTAAGTTCATGATAAATTAAAGTTAAATTAATCATATTACTTAAGAACTCCCACTTAGATAGATATCCCTCTAATCCTCTAAGTGATCACGTGATCCAAATCAACTAAACCATAACCGATCATCACGTGAGATGGAGTAGTTTTCAATGGTGAACATCGTTATGTTGATCATATCTACTATATGATTCACGCTCGACCTTTCGGTCTCCGTGTTCCGAGGCCATATCTGCATATGCTAGGCTCGTCAAGTTTAACCTGAGTATTCTGCGTGTGCAAACTGGCTTGCACCCGTTGTAGATGCACGTAGAGCTTATCACACCCGATCATCACGTGGTGTCTGGGCACGACGAACTTTGGCAACGGTGCATACTCAGGGAGACCACTTCTTGATAATTTAGTGAGAGATCATCTTATAATGCTACCGTCAATCAAAGCAAGATAAGATGCATAAAAAGATAAACATCACATGCAATCAAAATATGTGACATGATATGGCCATCATCATCTTGTGCCTTTGATCTCCATCTTCAAAGCATCGTCATGATTTCCATCGTCACCGGCATGACATCATGATCTCCATCATCTTGATCTATATCAATATGTCGTCACATGGTCGTCTCGCCAACTATTGCTCTTGCAACTATTGCTATCGCATAGCGATAAAGTAGAGCAATTATTGGGCGCTTGCATCTTATGCAATAGACAGACAACCATAAGGCTTTTGCCAATTGCCGATAACTTCAACAAAACATGATCATCTTATACAACAACTTATAACTCATCACGTTTTGACCATATCACATCACAACATGCCCTGCAAAAACAAGTTAGACGTCCTCTACTTTGTTGTTGCAAATTTTACGTGGCTGCTACGGGCTTAGCAAGAACCAATCTTACCTACGCATCAAAACCACAACGATAGTTTGTCAAATAGACTCCGTTTTAACCTTCGCGAGGACCGGGCGTAGCCACACTCGGTTCAACTAAAGTTGGAGAAACAGTCACCCGCAAGTCACGCGTAATTATGTGCAAAGCACGTCGGGGAAACCGGTCTCGCGTAAGCGTACGCGTAATGTCGGTCCGGGCCGCTTCATCCAACAATACCGCTGAACCAAAGTATGACATGCTGGTAGGCAGTATGACTTATATCGCCCACAACTCACTTGTGTTCTACTCATGCAAATAACATCAAACCATAAAACCTAGGCTCGGATGCCACTGTTGGGGAACGTAGTAATTTCAAAATTTTCCTACGCACACGCAAGATCATGGTGATGCATAGCAATGAGGGGGAGAGTCTGATCTACGTACCCTTGTAGATCGCAACGGAAGCGTTGACACAACATAGAGGAAGTAGTCGTACGTCTTCTTCCCGATCCGACCGATCCAAGCACCGTTACTCCGGCACCTCCGAGTTCTTAGCACACGTACAGCTCGATGACGATCCCCGGGCTCCGATCCAGCAAAGCTTCGGGGAGGAGTTCCGTCAGCACGACGGCGTGGTGACGATCTTGATGTTCTACCAACGCAGGGCTTCGCCTAAGCACTACAACGATATGATCGAGGTGGAATATGGTGGTAGGGGGCACCGCACACGGCTGAGGAACGATCTCAATGATCAACTTGTGTGTCTAGAGGTGCCCCTGCCCCCGTATATAAAGGATCCAAGGGGGAGGGCTGGCCGGCCAAGGAGGAGGGCGCATGAGGAGTCCAACTCCTACCGGGAGTAGGACTCCCCCCCCCAATCCTATTCCTAATAGGATTGAGAGAGAGAGAGAGAAGGGGGCCGGCCACCTCTCCTAGTCCTAATAGGACTAGGGGAGGGGGGAGGCGCGCAGCCCACCTTGGGCTGCCCCTTTCACCTTTCCACTAAGGCCCAATAAGGCCCATATGGTTCCCGGGGGGTTCCGGTAACCTCTCGGTACTCCGATAAAATCCCGATTTCACCCGGAACACTTCCGATATCCAAATATAGGCTTCCAATATATCAATCTTTATGTATCGACCATTTCGAGACTCCTCGTCATGTCCGTGATCACATCCGGGACTCCGAACAACCTTCGGTACATCAAAATGCATAAACTCATAATAACTGTCATCGTAACGTTAAGCGTGCGGACCCTACGGTTCGAGAACAATGTAGACATGACCGAGACACGTCTCCGGTCAATAACCAATAGCGGGACCTGGATGCCCATATTGGCTCCTACATATTCTACGAAGATCTTTATCGGTCAGACCGCATAACAACATACGTTGTTCCCTTTGTCATCGGTATGTTACTTGCCCTAGATTCGATCGTCGGTATCCAATACCTAGTTCAATCTCGTTACCGGCAAGTCTCTTTACTCGTTCTATAATACATCATCCCACAACTAACTCATTAGTTGCAATGCTTGCAAGGCTTAAGTGATGTGCATTACCAAGAGGGCCCAGAGATACCTCTCCGACAATCGGAGTAACAAATCCTAATCTCGAAATACGCCAACCCAAGATCTACCTTTGGAGACACCTGTAATGCTCCTTTATAATCACCCATTTACGTTGTGACGTTTGGTAGCACCCAAAGTGTTCCTCCAGCAAACGGGAGTTGCATAATCTCATAGTCATAGGAACATGTGTAAGTCATGAAGAAAGCAATAGCAACATACTAAACGATCGGGTGCTATGCTAATGGAATGGGTCATGTCAATCAGATCATTCATCTAATGATGTGATCCCGTTAATCAAATAACAACTCTTTGTCCATGGTTAGGAAACATAACCATCTTTGATTAACGAGCTAGTCAAGTAGAGGCATACTAGTGACACTCTGTTTGTCTATGTATTCACACATGTATTATGTTTCCGGTTAATACAATTCTAGCATGAATAATAAACATTTATCATGATATAAGGAAATAAATAATAATTTTATTATTGCCTCTAGGGCATATTTCCTTCACGTGGCAGCTTGTTCCGCGACCCCCTCGTGCCAACATCATCTCTGGCAAGTGGGTGTTTCGCCACAAGACTCGCCCAGACGGTTCTCTCGAGCACTACAAGGCTCGCTGGGTGGTTCGTGGTTTTCGGCAGCGCGCGGGCGTGGACTTCACCGACACTTTCGCCCCGGTTGTGAAACCGGGCACGATCTGCGCCGTCCTTCAGCTGGCCGTCTCGCGCGCCTGGCCTGTGCATCAGTTGGATGTTTCCAACGCCTTCTTGCACGGTCATCTCGCCGAGCAGGTGTTCTGTGAGCAGCCTACTGGTTTCGTCGACACCAAGCACCCCGATTTCGTGTGCTTGCAGTCCTGCTCTCTGTACGGGTTGAAGCAGGCGCCTCGGGCTTGGTACCAGCGTATCGCCGCCTTCCTGCAGTCTCTGGGCTTTCGGTCCACTCGCTCCGATGCCTCACTTTTTGTGTATCATCAGGGAGCTGCCACTGCATATCTGCTGCTCTACGTAGACGACATCATCCTCACGGCATCCACCCCCGATCTCCTTTAGCGGCTGACTGCTCGTCTTCGTGATGAGTTCGCCCTCAAGGACTTGGGGCCCCTGCACTACTTTCTCGGCATCGAGGTGATCCGTCGGGCTGACGATTTCTTTCTACATCAGCAGAAGTACGCCCACGAGCTCCTTGAGCGTGCCGGTATGCTTAACTGCAAGCCGGCGCCCACTCCCGTCGACACGAAGGCGAAGGTCTCTGCTCTGGAGGGGTCTCTCGCGTCCGATGGAGCTTTCTATCGCTCTATTGTCGGTGCTTTACAGTACTTGACGCTGACTCGCCCCGACCTGCAGTACGTTGTTCAGCAGGTGTGCCTCCATATGCACGCCCCGCGTGACTCTCACTGGACTCTGGTGAAGCGTATTCTCCGTTACATACGCGGCACCATGTCCTTGGGACTCACCCTGACGGCCTTCGCCTCCACCGACCTCATGGCCTACTCGGAAACTGACTGGGCTGGCTGCCCCGACACGCGACACTCTATGTCAGGCTACTGCGTCTATCTTGGGCCCTCGTTGATCTCTTGGTCCTCGAAGCGGCAGCCCACGGTCTCCCGCTCCAGCGCCGAGGCAGAGTATCGCGCCGTGGCCAACGTCGTGGCCGAGTGCTCTTGGATACGTCAGCTGCTCCAAGAGTTGCTTTGTGATGTTCACAAGGCCACTTTTGTCTACTGCGATAACGTCAGCGCGGTCTACCTCTCCGCCAACCCGGTGCACCATCGACGGACGAAGCATATTGAACTCGACATTCACTTCGTGCGCGAGCAGGTTGCCCTTGGCCGTGTTCGAGTTCTCCACGTGCCGACGTCGCAACAGTTTGCTGATGTGATGACTAAGGGATTGCATACTCCCGTCTTCGAGGAGTTTTGGTCCAGTCTCTGTGTCTCCGGCGACGCTTCGACTGCGGGGGGGGGGGGGGGGGGGTGTTGAGTATGTGTTTTGTATTGCACGTGTATTGGAGTTGTGGCCCACCTCCTAGTCTTGTATAGTTGAGGTAGAGGCCTTCCCTTGTAATATATATACGTGCACCAGCACCCCATCAATACAACGATTATTGTATTGCAAATCATCTCTCTACATATTTGATGCAATTTGCGGTGAGGTCAGCCTGTCGGGTCCGACATGACGTGTCCGGGCGTCCCATATCCGTCCCATATTTGAGCTGAATTTAAAGGGTGCCGGTTAGCCCGGACATTTGAGTCATGTTTGAGGCGTTCTTTTGAATCAAAATTTCATGACCGATAACCGGATGGCCCGCCCAGACATATGAGACGGGTTTGGACGCCGGCTCAACTGCTGTCCCTGGAGTTTAATGGAACCTGGGTTCCCTGTTTTTTATTTATTTTTAAAGACAGCCTTGCCCGGCCTGTTGGTCAGTGGTCCGGCTACAAACACGAGGACTTTTGTCTTGCACGGGTGACGAGTTTACCAACCTAGTTGTCACACGGTTGACGCATGCAGAGGATCACGACCCCCGTCCACCCACCCACCCCTCCTCGTGTTCTTCCTTCCCATCCCATCCCGTTCCCGTTCCCGTTCCCGTTCCCGAGGGGGGAGTGGAGTGGAGTGGCGAACCCAAACCCAAGGCCAAAGCAACACCAGTCGCGCATATCCCACCGCCCCGCAACGCCAAGCCAAAAGCGAATCCACCCCGCATCCCCTGCTTTTCCTTCCTCGCCTCCCTAAATTTAGCAGCATGGAGGGGGACGAGAGCGATCCATGGGGGCCGCTGATTAAATGAGGCCAGCAGATCGCGGTGCGCCCCCCGCCTCCGCCTTCGTCGCCGCCCCCGTCTCCGTCTCCGTCTGCGTCGCGGTCTTCGTCTCCTCGTTCGTCGCCGCCGTCGTCGCCGTCGTCTCCCCTGAGGTGAGACCCGCTCCGCCATCTCTGTTCTGTTCCTCGACATCCCGCCCAGACCCAGTACGGCCCCTTCCGCCTCTTCTCCGGCTCTGAGATATGAGCAGCGAGCGAGATTTGGCTCTGGTTGGATTTGGCGCCTGCCGATTTGAGAAGGGATTCGGTCCGAGCCACCAATCGGGGCGGGGAGTCGCCGTAGGTGGCGGCGTGTAGGGTAGGGTAAGGTGGTCTCTCTTGTTTTTGCGGTCACTGCGACGCTGTTCTGTTGTATAGAAGCAGCAATGGGGGAAAACAGATGGCATGGCATCGGCCGTGTGGTCTGAGGCGCAGTTTCAGTCTGATTTGGGCGAGACTGCTGCTTGTTTCTGAACGATGGTAACATGGGATGGGGATGCGTATTGGTCGGACACCAAATTGGGCATACAGATGCATTTCAGTTTGATATGGGCAACAGGGACTTGCCATCTTACCTATGTTGCTATCAGAATGGGTGTGAGTTTTCCGCATCGCGGTGACCCATCAGGCATATAGGAGGGATCACCAGACTGCAAGGGGTCCTAGCTGTTGGAATCTCAAATAGGAGTACTTGTTTGTGTGGTTGATAGATTGGGGTGGCTATGCTGTTGACAGTGCCAGGGCAACTAGATCATGCTTCTTGGGGTTTTCTGGCAAGAATGCTGTGACAATAGATGATGCTGGCTCTGTTCTGGTGTTATGCTGCACTTTCATTTTCTTCCTTATTTGGTTGATGCAAATGCTGAAATGCAATAGCGGCTCGTTTATCTTGGCATATAAGTATCAATTTCACGGCTCCATGTCTTGTCCTGTATGTATATGAATGTGTGCATTTAAAGAACAAGTCAGCTGCGTCACAAATTTACAAAAGTCCGTGTGTAGCTGTAACTCATCCCCATTCTACTTCGTAGACTGAGAATCTTACCTGTATGTTTATTTTGTCTAAGTTATGTCGCTTCCTGTACCATTTTCTTCTCCTTGTTTACTTATTTTCTGTTCCCTCTTGCATAATGCAGGTTGCATTCAGCTTCCGATATTGCCGTGTTCCCCAGGAAGAGAGAGTGCTTGGGGCACTCTCATATGCTTCTCCGAGACTCGCTCATTTCTTTCCTTGCCAATGAAACAAGACAGTCGCATGGCGGGAAACTCGGTGAATCTGCCTCATGCAACTAGAAGAAGAAGTACTTTGGCTTTCAAGTTCCTGATACCCTTCGTTCTAGTTCTTTCAGTTTCTGTTATTGCTGTCACCCAGTACTTCCAAAGTATCTCCTACTTTCTGCGGCCGCTGTGGGACACACCACCAAAGCCCTTCTCCCGTATCCCGCACTACTATGCCCCTAACATGTCCATGGACCAGCTGTGTCAGCTCCATGGCTGGGGCATTCTCTCCTCCCCTCGCCGTGTCTTTGATGCTGTTCTCTTCAGCAATGAGCTCGATATTCTGGAAATCCGCTACCATGAGCTCTTTCCGTATGTTGACAGGTTTGTCATCCTTGAAGCGAATGCTACCTTCACTGGCATCCCAAAGTCACTCACCTTCTTTGAAAACCTCAACCGTTTTGCATTTGCTAGCTCAAAGATTGTCTATGACATGCTTCCCATTGGAGATTTGGATCCTGATTCTCGCCGAATGCCCTTCCTTGTAGAAGCCGGTCACCGCCGTGCACTTAACAACCTGCTAAAAAGATCAGGCATTGCTGTGGGGGATGTCTTGATCATGGCTGATGCCGATGAGATCCCCAGTCCTGAAACCGTGCAGTTGCTGAAGTGGTGTGATGGAATACCGCCAATCATGCATCTCGAGCTAAAAAACTATATGTACTCCTTTGAATTTCATGTGGATCAAAACAGCTGGAGAACGACAGCGCATGTGTTCACCGAGCGGACCAAGTATCAACACTCCCGCCAGACCGACCTGATGCTGGCCGACGCGGGCTGGCACTGCAGCTTCTGCTTCAGGGAGATCAAGGAGTTTGCTTTCAAGATGAAGGCATACAGCCATGCAGACCGGGTGAAACATGACATCTTCCTGAACCCTGACAGGATCCAGAGAGTCATATGCAATGGGGATAACATTTTTGACATGCTACCTGAGGAGTACACGTTTAGTGATCTCTTCAAGAAGATGGGGCCGATACCGAGGTCAGCGTCCGCTGTTCATCTTCCATCCTATTTGATCAGGAACGCGGACAGCTACAGGTTCTTACTTCCTGGTGGGTGCTTGAGACCGGGCTAAATCAGAAGTGTCTTGTAACTTGTTAGCCAACAGTATTACTTTTAGATGCAATGTTGTTGTTACTGTGGAAATAGGTGTGTTTTGTTTGATGTGGAGCAGTAATAGTTTTACTGTTTTAGATAGGATGGTAGAAACTTTGTGTGTGTGTTCAAGGAACCATGTGAACTTCAGCTTAGAATTCACCTAAGGTGATACAAAGGTAAAATAGCGACAGGGATCGCCGCCCTTTTGGGTTCCTCTTGATGAGCAGGAAGCACATCAATGATGTAATTGTTTTTGATCTAAATAAGGAGAGAATGATGCCCTTGTCTTCTCCTACTGGAATCGATGGAACAGGCTACAAATGCAGAGATACAAACATAGCTGCTGACTATATCATCTGCATTGTTTGCATGCTAATCTATGTTTAGTGTTACTTAAACATTTTTAAATAACAATCTCTAATGGACAAATGTTTATTTACAGTCTAAACCCATAGGTTTCCCTCTCAAAATAAGAACATTTAACTAAATAATTTACATTTAGTTGTAATCATATACAGTATATAGTAAGTCCATGGTGTACTATTTTTGTTTTCCTTAACCTAGAACATGAAGAGCCTATTTTACTCCCTTAAGTATTGGCATTAGCAAGTCACCCCCTCATCTGTCTGAGGCTTGGAACTGTAAATGGAAAATCAGGAGAAAATGTAGCGCTGATATATACACGTGCTGATATATTTACTTGGAACTGTAAATGACGACATAATACAGGAACAAGCAAAAAAACTACACACGTGCTAGCCGCTTTGCATAATTATTATTCAGTAATGTTCAGCAGAGAGTTTCATTTGATTTTCAGATCATCGACCCACACATGTTAGCTTCTGGTACATACATGGGCCCTATGGAAATTTTGATCTGCTTTCAGCTTGTAAACACTTTCTTCAAGCTGCCCAAAAGTTGCTGGCAAATCTAACTTTATTGATCATTTAAACCTCAAAAAGGAACATGTGTGACAAAATATAAGAAAATCATTCAGCTTGATCCCCTTCCAGATATTTTTGTCATCTACTCTTTCCCTCTATCTCGTCCACACATCATGTTTCTTTATTTCCACTTTCTTTAATATGCGTCGCATTATCACTCGCTGTTTAGTATAGACACAACTTCATGGCACTGTCTTTAGCATGGAAAAATATTGCATCGTGCAAAAGTCGATGCAAAACCAATACTTTATTTATCTGATGTGCATTGTGCAACAACTTAAATTGGTTCAAGCTTTAAGATGTCTGCATTTCTATCCATGTAATGCGCTCTCCACATATTAAATGATGCATATCTTCCATCAAGTCTCAATAGTGCTTTTGAAGGTACAACACATCTTTGCATCTTCTAGATATAATTGCATCATACTCACTTTCTTCTACATAGTTTTTCTTTTCTTTTAATACGGTCTGCTCATCAATGGCTATAAGAAGAGAATGCTCTGTCTCTCCTCAACGTCAGCTTCATACATGGAGGCTCCCAAGGTCAAGATGCCAGACTTGTGCTTGCTCTTGCTCATGGCACTCCTGTTGCTTCCTGGTAAGCCTTGCCTGGAATAATTATGCGATGAATATAAAACAGTTTCTCAGTACTCTATTCTTTTTTCTGACGCTGCTGTGCAAAATGATGTTCTTATTGTTTACTGCAGGGTCCGAAGGTCATACCTGCGCGACGGTCAGCCAGACCTACATTACTCTCTTATGTGTGCGTGACACATGCGTCAAGCACTGCCACGGCGAGGGCTTCACAGGAGGGAAGTGTGTGATCACCTCCTTGGAACCTCTCATGTTAGTCTGCTTCTGCATGAAACCCTGCTGATGATGCTTCTGAAGCAGTAATGTTTTTGTGTGTGTTTAAGGAACTATATTTGTGAACTTCTATGTCGTATTTGCTATGATGAGCAGATCAACATAGAGTTCGCCTAAGGCGATGTAATAAAGGTAATGTTGCGAAGGAGTTCTCGGCCTTTCTCGGTTCATCCTGATGAGCAACTAACTACAGATGCAGAGATAGAGATATAGCTGTGCTGTGATGCGATTATATCTTCTGGAGTGTTTGCATGTGAATCTATCTCCAGTTTTTGACATTGTTAAATTTTCCGGACAATGTGTTCTAGCACAGTGTTTGACAAAAGTAAGAAAGCAAAACATGAAGATAGTTGGTGCTAGCTCTGTCAGCTTCCTCTTTGGCCCCCAGAGAAGCGCGAGATCTTTCTTCTCACTTAGGATGATGTCCACCTCAGACCGAGAGTCTCAAGTCTGTTCCTCTCTGCATTGTTTTCACAGTTCTGTAGGCCTTTTTAGGGCCATAAAAACTGCAACGTTTGCCGTGGTATCATCATGACCTCAAGCATGCTGCAAAGCCGCGCTGTGGCATTTTGCAATGAACGTTCGTTCTAGATATAACTTCTCTAATTTGATTATATCTTTTGCGTTGTTTGCATGTTAATCCATGTCTGATGTCACTTGAACATTTTAAAGAACAATCTCCAATGGACAAATATTGCAGCCTAAACACATAACTCCCTTCCTCAAAATAAGAACATCTAACTAAATAGTTCTATTTCAGTACATTTATAATCATATACTCCCTCCGTTCCAAGATAGATGGCCCAACTTTGTACTAACTTTAGTACAAAGTTAGTACAAAGTTGGGTCATCTATTTTGGAACGGAGGGAGTATATAGTATAACACCATGCCCTATTGTTTCCCCCCTTAAATTAGTGGCATTAGCACTTCACCCCTAATCTTTGTCTATGGCTTGGAATAGTAAATGGAAAATCAGGAGAAAACGTATTGATGAGCTGGACAACAGAATACACAGCGACAGCTAAAAACACAAAAACTATACACGTTCTAGCCACTTTACATAATTATTACTCCCTCCGGTCTAATATAAGTGTCATGGATTTAACTAAATCCACGACACTTATTTTGGATCGGATGGAGTATTTGATAATAAACAAACCAAATGGGTCAACTCTATCTACACCAAAAATTTCACCATCTGCCAATGTACAACACGTAGTTGCATCATCCCTATGTTTGTTTTCATTTCATAAAGTCTCAAAAGTGCTTTGAAGGTGCAACACATCTTTGCATCATCCAGATAAACTGCGTCTTCTAGACATACCTTTTCTTTTCTTTTCATATGGTCCTCTCATTCACGACTATAAGAAGAGAAGGCGTAAACACATTTGGATCTGCACCGTCTCCTCTCATCTAGCTCCATTTCCTCTTCGGGTGCTTATATCTCAAGACATGGCGGTCCTCAAGGCCAAGATGCCAGCCTTGTGCTTGCTCTTGCTCATGGCACTCCTGTTGTTTCCTGGTAAGCCTTGACCGGAATAACTATCAGAGGAATATAACATCTTCTCGGTGTCCTATTCTTTTCCTGGTAAGCCTTGTGCTCCCTCTTTTCTTTGATGCCGCGACGCAAAATGAGATGACCTTATTTTTACTGCAGGATCTGAAGGCAAGACTTGCTCGGAGGTCAGCAGGACATACACTCCTCTCTTATGTGGGGACGACACATGTGCTACTCACTGCCACAAAGAGGGCTTCCCTGGATCGAAGTGTGTGATCACCTCCTTCGACCCTCCCTTTTCAATCTGCCTCTGCAAGAAACCTTGCTGATGATGCTTGTGGAGCAGTAATATATTGTTTGTGTGTTTAATGTACTATATGTGTGGATTTTTATGTTGTATTTGTGTGATTAGCAGATCAACATAGAATTCACGCAAGGCAATATAATAAAGGTGGAATTGCGATAGAGTTCGCCGCCCTTTTGTGTTCTATCCTGAAGAGCAGCTAGAAATGAAGAGATAGATATAGCATGTTGTGATGCGATTATATCTTCTGGAGTGTCTGCATGTGAATCTATCTCTAGTGTTTGACATTGTTAAATTATCTTGATAACATGTGCTAGATGTATTTTCTATCTGTATGATCGAAGCTGAATTGCTCAACGTACACCGTACATGGAAATTGCAAATCATGGTTAATTGTGTCTGCATGGTGAGTTTGTGCAATGAATTTGTAGTTGGCGCTGGATGTGCTTAATAGTATAAAAGAACCAAGCCAGCTAGATGTCGGTGTTTCCCCTTCGCGTCTTTGCTAGACGTGAAGCTATAATCTGAAAGCTATCTAACCCCAATCAAGCAGCTATCCCTTGATTCTAATTACTTTTATCGGGATTTTAAGCGTGCTGGTCAATAGAATAAGAGTTCCTTCAATAGGATTTAAAGCGTGCCGGTAAATAGAATAAGAGCTCCGTCAGCGTCTCAACCAAGCCTATAAGATCATGGTGTTATTCCCTTGGTTCAATTCTTTGTAAGCATGACCAATTGGACACTAGAGTTTGCTCAAAACTACTGAGATTTCATCTCCTCTGGTATGAACAGACTTGCTTCATGTATATTATAAACTTTGTGTAAACCAATTAATAAAGTGTTCTACTTTTTTGTACAATGGAGAGCTGTAAAATTTGAAAAAAAAAGAAAGCAAAACATGAAGACAGTTGGTGCTAGCTCTGTCAGCTTCCTCTTTGGCCTCCAGAGAAGCGGGAGATCTTTCTCACTAAAGATGATATGCATGCAAGACCTAGAATCTTAAGTCTGTTCCTCTTTGAATTCATAGTTATGTAGACCTTTCTTAAGCCAAAACATTTGCCACGTTTGCCATGATATCATCCTGACCTTAAGCATGTTGCACAACCGTTCGATTGGACGACACAGGGTAGCGTCACCCTGTGGTATTTTCCAATGAACGTTCATTTAGCCATAACTTCTCTGATTCGATTATATCTTCTGCATTGTTTGCATGCTAATCTTTGTCTGATGTCACTTGAACATTTAAAGAACAATTTCAGATGGACAAACATTGCAACCTAATTAAACACATAGCCCCCCACCCCCCCTCCCCTTCTCAAACTATTGGCATTAGTACTTAACCCATAAACTTTGTCCGTGACTTGGAACAGTAAATGGAAAATCAGGAGAAAACAAACCCACGAGCTGGACAACAGAATGCACGAAAACAGCTAAAACACAAAACTATACAAGTTCTAGCCGCTTTACATAATCATTATTTAATAATAAACAAACCAAATCAGTGTTTGGGCATGCTGTTTTGACCCCTAATGACCAAGGTTAGATTTCTAGAATTGACAGCTCATGCACAGGGGTTTTCCCCATTTATTGAGGATCAAGCTTGGTGTGTGGTGGAACCACTCATTAAGATAATACCTTGGACCATGCTTATCTTGGTACTCATACTAAAATAACTATGTGCATCCCTAGTTGGTGTAGAGGCCGAGAAGTGAAATTCTCTCATGTCCACACCCCCCCCCCCCCCCCCCGCCGCCGCCGCCGCACGCGGGCAACACAGGAGTACACAAACCCTAGCCATCGGGCACACACCCTCCCCTCCATCGCCGCCAATGGTCGGCCGCGGGCAGCAACGGCGGCGGAGGGCTTCTCCTCCCTCTCCCGGGTCGAAGGATGGCGCAAGGTAGCCATATTCATGGGGGTGTGGCCTTCGTTACAGCCCACGACGATGCAGCGGCTCCCGGCGGCGGCGCTTGCTGTGGCGCTGGTGGGGATAGATGGCCGAAGGTAGGTGAGGGAGTCCTGGATTAGGGGGTCTCCAGACAGCCGGACTATATCCTTTGGCCGGACTGTTGGACTATGAAGATACAAGATTGAAGACTTCATCCTGTATCCGGATAGGACTCTACTTGGCGTAGAAGGCAATCTAGGCAGTACGGATATGGATATCTCCTCCTTTGTAACCGACTGTAACACCCCGGATGTAATTTACCTTATATGTATCCCAACTCTTGCCGTTTCCGGCCTAAGTTATTTTATTTCCTCGGTGTCGGGTTTTTGTCTCCGTGTGTTGTTTTCTTTGTCATTGTCGGAGTAAATAGCCATGGGTAGCCTAGCCGGCTTCCCCTGGCCCATCAGAAAAAATTACGAGCCCGTCCGGCTCTCAAGAAGACTCAAGACCTGGGCCGCCTCCCCCCTTTGCCGGCTATCTTCTAGGCCGGCTTCAGGGGCGGCCCGCCCTTTACCCTCATGAAGAAAGTTGTGGGAGGGCCGACTACAAGAAGCCGACTGCAACAAGGCCGACTCCAAGAGGCCGGCTCCCATAAAGCGGTCAAGGCCGTACCCGCAGAGTACGCGTCCACCCCGCGATGATGAAGCAGGGCGTGGCTACAGTGGAGTCTGCCATCCCCAAAACCCGGAGCACGCCTGGTACAGTGCGCCGTACGGGTGGCCACGGTCCGTCCGGCGCGGCACTGTTGCCATGGCGGCCCCGACGCCGTCCACGACGGGCCACCAGCCTGGCCCCCGAGGCGGTGGGCCCCTTCGGGCAGAGAGATACCGAAGGCGGCCGCACCCCCTCCCAAGTCGGCCTGATGAGGAGCCGCCCCCCCGAGACCGGCTCGCCATCATCCTCGAAGGAGACGCCCATTAAAGAGACAAGATACGGCGGGGCTACAGTAATCGCCCGCCAGGGCGGCGGTACTGTAGCCACGCTTACCCCGACCAAGCCCGCGTCAACAGCACGGAGCAACAGTAACCAGCCACCAACCAGGCCCTGGCCAGCAGGGCCTACCTGTCGACCAAGGAGCCGGCAGCCGGCGGGACCCACCAGTCGGCGGGCCCCAGCAGCCGGCGCGGAAGCCGGCAGGCACAGTCACAAACAGCTGGGCCCCGCGCCCAGCTGGATTACCTTTGTACCCCCGGGGGGTAGGCCTATATAAACCCCCCGGTGCGCCCATGCAAGGGGGTTGAACTCTCTAGATAGACTTAGACACCACTCGAGGAGAAGAAGCAAGTTGTGCCCTTCTTCCTCCTCCCACCCGAACAGCTCAAGGAGCATTGTGTAGCTACTTGTTCATTTAGTCACCATGCGGAGACCCCGCAGAGCAGCAGTAGGGGTGTTATCTCCCCGGAGAGCCCTGAAGCTAGGTAAGATTCGCCGGCGTGCATGCCTTCGCCTTATCCCGTTTCCAGGCACCGGCGATGTTCTATTGGCTCCCATAATGATAAGCCACCCGTTGGCATATGTCGCACCTACCACCCAACAGTCATGCATCTCATATCATGTCATCATGTGCATTGCATGCGCATACGTGTTCGTCTCATGCATTCGAGCATTTTCCCCGTTGTCCGTTTTGCATTCCGGCGCTCCTATGTCACCCGGTGCCCCTTTCTACCTCTTTTCCTGTGTGGGCGTTAAACATTTCCGGATTGGACCAAGACTTGTCATGTTGCCTTGTTTTACTACCGGTAGACCACCTGTCAAGTTTCGTGCCATTTGGACTTCGTTTGATACTCCAACGGTTAATCGAGGGACCGAAAAGGCCTCGTGTGTGTTGCAGCCCAACACCTCTCCAAAGTGGCCCAAAACCCACCTAAACCTCCTCCATCATCTAGATCGTTCGATCACGATCGCGTGGCCGCAAACCACACCTCATTTGGAGCTTCCTAGCTCCCTCTACCTCTATAAATAGAACCCTCCTCGAAAATCCCGGATCCCCTCCTTCCAAAACCTAACAGATCTCCTCGCGCCGCGCCGGACATGTCCGTTCCGGCCGGACGTTCCGCCGCTGCCGCCCCGAACCAATAGGAGAGCGCCACGTCATCGCCGCCAACTCCTTCGTCCTTCGGCCCAGCAAGCCTGCGGGAGGCCCTCCCGGGCCCGAGCCGACCGCCGCCCGCCTCCTCTCACCGCCCGCCTCCACCGCCGAAGCCGTCGGCCGCCTCCGCCGCGACGCACCTCGTCGCCGGCGCCGACCTCCACCGCGGCCACCCAGCTCGCCGCGCCGCCCTTCGCCGCCCCGTCGACGCCGCCCTCCGCCGCCGCATCGTCGTCGCCTCGCCGACCGGCCAAGCTCCGGCGAGCTCCGACTCCGCCGGCGAGCACAAACTCCGGCCGGCCATCCTCGGGAAGACCGCCGCTACAGTACCCAGACTCGATCCGATCCAGATCTGAAATCAGAGCCGGTTGACTTTTATCCCCCGAAACCCTAATTTTCTTGCTATCTTTGGCATGTCATAACTCTCTCATCGTAGATCCGATTTGTGCGTGTAGCATATCAAAATGTTCGTCTCGATGAGTACATCATTTCATCTCATTGCATAATTTTCATTTGAGCTCATCTTGATGCCCGAAATACTGTTGGAAGAGGGCTATGTGATGAATTTGTCAGATCTGTTTCAGCAAATGGCATTTTGTCATTTTTGCCATGATTAATGTGTGCATGACATGATCCTGAGCTCTACATGTGTTTTGTTATATGCCATGCCATCTTTACAGGGGTGCTTGCCATGCATTTTTGTGATATTTGTGATGACTAGCACAAGCTTGCAAAGTAGCGTAATCGTTGATGCTGATTTCAGGGACTTAGAATTTCACTAAGTCCTTGTCCTGATTTTGTTGTTATGCCATATGTTCATGTTGTTTCCTAGTGATCCGTGCCTCTTTTGAGGATGATAAGTAAGGATGTTTTGTTAATATTGTTGTGCTCTATCCATCCATGTCTTTGTTTGCAATTATGGAGCACCCTAGCTTGAGTCAATCGAGCTCTACGTTTGCTATAAATTGATCCTGGCGTATTGTTGACAGGTTTAGCGATTTTGCCGAGGATGTTGCTATTGATCCGTGCATGCTATGATGTTGTTCTTGCCATGTCTAGCTTCTATGCCATGTCTTCTTCATGGGTGTATGCTTAGTTTGTCATTCCATGCTCTGTAGTGAGTGCATCGAGCTCGTAAACATGCCTACTCGTTAACTGTTTTGCATGCTCCAGTTTTTCTCTAAGTCTGAATCTGTTTATGTTTTTGCCATGTTCACATGCTTGCAATTGTATTTTCTGATTCCTTTTGGCTCAAGGTAACTAAGGGACTTTTGTTAAGTGCATTGAGTAGCTTCATGCCACGCCTTGCCTTGCCATGTTAAGTTCCTATAGCTTGTAGTTTCAATGCTCTAAAGTGTGCTTCCTGATGATAAATTCCAGACTTGTGTTAATTTCACCTAGTGTAAAACCTGTTATCATTTGCACTTTTGCCATGCTTGTTTGAACCTGTTAATGGATGAATTAGCCGTACCTCAGTGTTCATCTTTTGTCAAGCTTCATGAGTGGATCCCTTCCATGTATTTTGTTGTCATATTTGAGTGTTGTAGCATATTTATCTTGATGCTTTTAGTTGGTCACTTGCTGATTATCGCAGACCGGTGCCATATTTGTTTTGCTTGCCATTTCCAAACCATGCATCCGATTCCGGTGATCTTTATATCGATTTCGACCGAAATCACCTCACCTTTCCAGTGGCACTCTTGGATTTCCAAGTTGAGGCCAGGTTCAATCATTCCTTGTCAAATCTTGCATATGCATCACATACCGCATCCTGCATATCATACCATGTTTGCATCATGTTGCTTGAGCATTGCACGTGGTTGATTGTGTTCCTTTTTCTTATTTGTCTTGCTTGGGTAGAGCCGGGAGACGAGTTCATGAACGAGGAGCCCGTTGAGTTCGCTTACGAGGATCAAGTCAACTCTTACAACTTTGCAGGCAAGATGACCATACCCTCGAAATCACTTCTATCTTTGCTTGCTAGATGCTCGCTCTTTTGCTATGCCTATGCTACGATACCTACCACTTGCTTATCATGCCTCCCAAATTGCCATGTCAAACCTCTAACCCACCATGTCCTAGCAAACCCTTGTTTGGCTATGTTACCGCTTTGCTCAGCCCCTCTTATAGCGTTGCTAGTTTCAGGTGAAGATTGGAGATCGTTCCTTGTTGGAACCTTGTTTATCATTGGGATGTCACAATATTATCTTGTTTATCTTAATGCACCTATATACTTGGTAAAGGGTGGAAGGCTCGACCTTTTGCCTAGTGTTTTGTTCCACTCTTGCCGCCCTAGTTTCCGTCATATCGGTGTTATGTTCCCGGATTTTGCGTTCCTTACATGGTTGGGTTATGATGGGAAACCCTTGATAGTTCGCCTTGAATAAAACTCCTCCAGCAATGCCCAACCTTGGTTTTACCATTTTCCACCTAGCCTCTTTTTCCCTTGGGTTTCCGGAGCCCGAGGGTCATCTTATTTAAACCCCCCCTGGGCCAGTGCTCCTCTGAGTGTTGGTCCAAACTGGGTAGCCTGCGGGGCCACCTCGGGGAAACTCGAGGGTTAGTTTTACTCATAGCTTGACCTATCTGAGTGTGCCCTGAGAACGAGATATGTGCAGCTCCTATCGGGATTTGTCGGCACATTCGGGCGGTGTTGCTGGACTTGTTTTACCATTGTCGAGGATGTCTTGTAACCGGGATGCCGAGTCTGATCGAATTGTCTTGGGAGAAGGAATATCCTTCGTTGACCGTGAGAGCTTGTGATGGGCTAAGTTGGGACTTCCCTGCAGGGATTTGAACTTTCGGAAGCCGTGCCTGCGGTTATGGGCAGATGAGAATTTGTTAATGTCCGATTGTAGATAACATGAAACTTAACTTAATTAAAATGCACCAACCGCGTGTGTAACCGTGATGGTCTCTTCTCGGCGGAGTCCGGGAAGTGAACACGGTGTTGGAGTAATGCTTGACGTAGGTTGTACTAGGATCACTTCTTGATCATAGTTATTCGTCTGTGCTTTTGCCTTATCTTCTCGCTCTCTTTTGCGAATAGGTTAGCCACCATATATGCTAGTCGCTTGCTGTAGCTCCACATCATACCTTGTCTTACCTATAAGCTTAAATAGTCTTGATTGCGAGGGTGCGAGATTGCTGAGTCCCCGTGACTCACAGATTACTTCCAAACCAGATGCAGGGACCGATGATACCGCTCCAGACGATGCGCTTGAGCTCAGGTGGGAGTTCGATGAAGACTCTCGCCGTTACTACGTGTCTTTCCCAGATGATCAGTAGTGGTGCCCAGTTGGGGCGATCGGGGACTTTGTCGCATGTGGGGGTTGATCTTTATTTTGGTACTGTAGACGGACCATGAGTGTATTGGATGATTGTAATGTTATTCATGTATTTGTGTGACGTGGCGAGTGTAAGCCAACTATGTATCTTTTCCCCTTTTATTTATTTACATGGGTTGTTGTGAAGATTACCTTACTTGCGACATAGCTTTCAATGCGGTTATGCCTCTAAGTCGTGCTTCAACATGTAGGAGATATAGCCGCATCGAGGGCGTTACACCGACCTTGTGTAACCCTAGCCCCCTCCGGTGTCTATATAAACCAGAGGTTTTTAGTCCGTAGGACAACATACCATAGGCTAGCTTCTAGGGTTTAGTCTCTCCGATCTCGCGGTAGATCAACTCTTGTAATACCCATATCATCAAGAATAAATCAAGCAGGACATTGGGTTTTACTTCCATCAAGAGGGCCCGAACCTGGGTAAAACATCGCATCCCCTGCCTCCTGTTACCATCTGCCTTAGACGCACAGTTCGGGACCCCCTACCCGAGATCCGCCGGTTTTGACACAGACATTGGTGCTTTCATTGAGAGTTCCTCTGTGTCGTCGCCGTTAGGCTTGATGGCTCCTACCATCATCGATAGCGATGCAGTCCAGGGTGAGACTTTTCTCCCCGGACAGATCTTTGTGTTCGGCGGCTTCGCACTGCGGGCCAACTCGCTTGGCCATCTGGAGCAGATCGAAAGTTATGCCCCTAGCCACCAGGTCAGGTTTGGAAGCTTAAACTACACGGCGGATATCCGCAGAGACTTGATCTTCGACGGATTCGAGCCCCTGCCTTGTGCGTCACACGGTCACGACGAGTACGATTTAGCTCTACCATCGGACCGCATTCAGGAGATCACACTGGCAGCTGCTCCGAGCCTCAATTCGGAGCCAGTTGCGCCATCCACGGATGGGTGGATAGACCCCGTCACGAAGGCCGTATCCTCAGCGGCGATTGAGCCGAATATCGACCTTACCCTCCACGAGAGCCGTGGGGCCGAGGCGCGAGCTTCGTCGGGCGTCCATGGCAGCGGCCTTGGTTCCCCTGGTACATAGCCGAGGAGAGAGTTCAGAGAGAGGGGGAGCAGAGAAGGAAACCGAGAGAAGCGAGGGCGCGAGGTCATCCTGGGGCTGCTGCTGCGGCCGGCTCGAGGAGAGCTGCCGGTCCCAGGCGCGGGAGGTTGGAGGCGAGGGGAGCTCGAGGCAGCTCGGGCCTGGTGCAGCTCGCGTTCGACGCAGGGGAGGTAGGCACGGGAAGTGGCGGAGCTTGATGCTGGCGACGCGGGATCCGGGCGAAGTAGAGGACGGCGGCAAACTCGGCGCAGCTCCTGGATCTGGGTCCGAGCGAGGCGAACGGCGGCAGGATGTGGCTCCCGTTCCTGGCGGCGCCGTCCTTGTGGCCTTCTGTTGGTTGTAGCTGCCGGCGACGAAGAGCACGGGCGCGGCTTGACGGGGATTTGGGCGCGGGATCAAGGAACGGAGCGCGGTGGTTGGTCGGGCACGGAAATAGATGAGATACAGTGCGGTGGCGGCGGCTAGGAGGATCCCTAGGGATTAGGGATTGGTCCGAAAATAGACAGGGGTAGACTATATATACAGGAAAAGAGGAAAGTTGGATCATCCGATCGAAATCCGACGGACGAGAATAAATAGGCTCGGGAGTCCAAATAAGAAAACGGTGACGTTTTGTAGACGTTTGGGGATGATCCGGACGCAACGGTGGCGACAGTCCGGTTCGGGTCCGGGACAGCTTTCGGACGCGCGCGAGGGGGGCTGCGGGCTGACGAGAGGGGTTAGGTAGGGCCTGGCGATAGGTAGTGATCTGTGTAGACGGTCTCGAGCTGAGAGAAGAGAAGAGAGGGCGGCCCGGCGACTATTTTCCGGAGACCGAAAACGTCCGACGTTTTGACCGGCTACTATTGCCGCTATAATTATCCGTTGGGGCGTCAAACGAACTCCGATTGCGATGAAACTTGATAGGCGGTCTATCTACACTATAATAAGACCGCACACCAAATTTCAACCCAATCCGAGAACATTTTCCGGCCACTTATAAAATAATATTTTGGACATGCCGCGGGGGCAGTGCAAGTGTGGTTGGGCTCACAACGGACAACGGAGAGAACGAGGAGGCCCGGACGGATGCAAGTTTTTAAAACATGATGATGCAATGCACATGATGACATGATAAGATGCAACACGCAAGCGAATGACATGGCAATGACGGCAAATAACGAAGACACGTGGCACATTGGTCTCGGGGCGTTACAACACTCCACCACTATGAGAGGATCTCGTCCCGAGATCTAGAATGGCACCGGAGGGAAAACGGAAGAGAAGGAGAAGAGGTAAAACAATTGCTTCTTTGGCAAACGAGTGAAACCACGAACCTTGAGAGGTTGAACAAATTGAAAGAAAGAATACAACGAAGATGAACAAAGTTGAAAACACTCCGTTAGAAAAGAGGGACAACGAGCATTGCGAAAACCTTGAGGTTGAAGGGAAGATATATATTGAAAACACTCCGGTTAAGGAAGGGGATCAAGGAAGACCAAATTCGGGCAGCACTCCGGTTGGAAAGAAAAGAATTGAATAAGGTCTTGATAAGATGAGAAGATACTTGATGAAATCACAACACACTGCCTCCATAACTATTGAATGGATGGAACAAGGGGTAAGAAAGATCTCAGACAGCACTCCGGTAGAGAAGGGAGTCAAAATTTGATAATATGAGAGAGCTCAAATGAAAAAAACACGACACTCCGGTTGAGAAAAGGATGCAAGACTTGATAAGGCGACAAGAACTCGAGCAGAATGGCACCACACTCCGGTTAAATGGATAAGCATGAAAAGAACATGATCCTGACAAGAACAAGAAGAAGGTTGAACAGAACAACATCACAATGTCTCTAGAACAAAAGTAAGAATGGAATGGGATGAACGAAGGGAAACAATATCTTGAGAGAGCACGGTTACAACAGAAGCTAGAACGGAGTTGTTGGAAAACCAACAACGAAAATAATAAGCTTGATATGGTCTTATGGAATACAACTCAAATTTTGAGGTGACAACCTGCCACTCACGGGAAGAAGAATTGGATTGATAAGAGCAAAGAGACGAGAAACTTATTTCACCGGGAGGATAAATGAAGAACTTGGATCAATTATGAGCACCATAGATAGCAACAATCCTTAGGGAAGGATTAAGGTGAAATATAACCCAAGATAACTCCAATGACGAGATTGATGGATTTAAAATATCCCAATCTTGACAACATGTGAATCATGACAATATGAACTCAAATTATCAAGAATGACATAATACCACCTCAAATGATACGGAAGAAAGAATAATTGCACTCCGGATTACAATACGAAGAAAGCTTGAGTTTCTATGAAAAGAAACTCAATGAACACTTCGAGAAGGAATTAAATCCTTGACGAACCATCATGTAGAGCCTTCATGAAGAACTCCGGTAATAAAAGAATGATCCAAAATAATTGAATGATGAAAAGAATAAGATTGAAGCCTCGTAATGATTTAGATAGAGATCTCCGTGATAATATAATTGAAAGAGGTTGGAACTCCGGGAAAGAAAGATGAGGACTTGAAACCAAGAATTTAATCATCGAGAACAAACTCCGGTAAACAAAAGGATGAACAAACGGATAGAAAAAGAAGTTGAAAACACAAGGTGAATCCTTGTAATGATTTAGAAGGAGCTTCGCGACGAGATAATGCAGAAAAGGTAAGAACTCCGGAAAGAGATGATAAGAAGAGCAATTGAGATCAAAATCTTGATGAACCTCCAGAATAGGAAATTAATCACTTGGATGAAACAAGAATAAGGATTATGTTATGCTCGTCCTTCATCAATTAAATTGATGACAAACCATGGATTTGGCACACTACTTATTCTCGTAGAAAGGATTAAGAGAGATATAGCGCAAACTTAATGGACCACCGGAAGGATTGAAACAACGAATGAATTAATATGACAACGAATGACGAGAACTCTTGAACGAACCACCGTGAGAATTGAAAAGGAAAACGAAGAGAAGATAAAGAAACACCGGGAAGAATTATAAATGAACGAAGATGCTTGAGAAAATTTAGATACAAGTGAATATAATAGATCATGGACCGATTAGAGATCACTTGAACGCTGCACCGGTAAGATCGGAGAATGATAAGTGAAAGCTGAGAATGAATAAACCTGACTTGATGGACTCCGGATAACAAACTGAGAAGACTCTTAAATTGCTCCGGAAGGGCGGAAAGAATTCTCACAATCAAAACAATTATGAGAGGATGGCAACCAGCTAGAATCACGAATCTTGAAGAGAATGGATCAAAATTGAGAGAAACTCTTCTTCGGTCTTCAAATGACAACGAGAAACACCACCGTGATTTGTTGAGGCACTCCGGAATGAATAATGGAAAGGTTTAGCCAATGATGAAAAGAATTGACAGATCTTGAGAAGACATTTGACTGATGATAAATCATTCTTACGTCAAACTTCGAAAGAATTTATGCTAGCTCCGGGAGAATAAGAAGAGTCAGGTAAGATCCTGGGAAAAGACCTGTGGGTTAGGGCCCACTCGAAAGAAAACCCCATTGAACGATTTAAAAAAAAGAGGTTGCACCGGTTGAATTAAATGACTTGAGTGAGGGGACATCCTCGAAAGATCTTGAACGAATGCAGAGTGGAAAACACGAATCTTCGAGATATCTTGAGCACTCCGGAATAATAGAATAGCAAGCGGGGAATGATTATGAATTACACCGGCATGAGAAAACATTGTCATGAGGAAAGGGTATGATCAACAAAACTTGACTTGGTTCCACCGGAGAAGAAAGGAATGGAGAAAGAAGAACGAGTAGAGCATCTTCATGAGAAACACCGGGTAAAAACATGAAGGAAAAAGAATGGAGAGACTTCCATCAATAAAATGGATACTTGAATAAGACATCAGTTTCCTTGAAGAAAACAAAGGGAGGGAGGGTGGGAAAAACAAAGACAATTTGGAATGGAAGAAACAAACACTGTTGAGGAACTTAGAATTGATCTTGCGGATGTTGAAAATGAACGGATCCACTTGAAGAGAAGCACACTGGTTAAAAGGATTGACAAAACAATCTCGATGATCAAGAAAGATTGGTATTCACATCGGAGTATGAGAACACCATTTGGAAAAGGTATGGAATCAACACTTGACATTGAAGCAACTCGAATACCACAACTCAAAACAAAACAAAGGATTGGCTTGCAAAATAAGCCGGAACACACATATGATAGAGATTTCGTCCGAAGTTTTCGTGGTGGGACCTACACGGGCTCGATCGTACAGCACCATCATGTACAAGGCAGTGCACATGACATATGAAGCATCCCCGAGTCAGCATAGCCAAGGACCCTTTAAGACACAACGAGACCACTGTAAAATCGACCGTGAATAGGCAAACCACTAGACGTCGAACCCCAATTTCATATCATACATCTGTCGGAAAGATATCCTAAGAGCTACTTGAATTCCCACGTATGAAACTCCCGAAACTTTCCGGTTATGCAATCAGGTGTTGGGGATACAGGGGAAGCATAATATCTCACCCAAACTAGCAATACCTACATCCAGCTGTATCCATCCTTCAACACATAACCAAGAAACCTTCGGAAACCATCTACCTCAACCTTCGAAAAGCATCCGTTATACAAGTTATGGCGATACTCCCGAAATCCCGCCCCAGTACTGGGTGGCGTCGAGGTTATCTCACCAACGAACTGCATAAAAGAGATTTTTGATGTCGCGCACATATCTCAAGTATACCAGAATTGCAATGATAAAATTATGATGACAACACCTCAGAGCTCAACTCCCCGGGACACTTCCACTAAACCCCTGGCAGGAGGCACCAAGACAGTATTCTCATCATAAGCCATCGGAACAAATCCAAGATACTCGCGTGATCCTAAATTTTTTTAGTGAAATTTGAGAAGAGAAGAGTCAAAACTCTACGTCAGGATGCCTTACCAGAGTGATGAGGAGACTGGGAAGTAAAAAGAATTCCTAAACTCTCCGATATATATAATTCCTAAAGGACTCAAAACATTTTTCTAGACAGAACTCGGCTGCTAAAAACGATCAAGCAATGGGGGCTCCTAAGGTCGGGGAAGGCTCTGATTACCAACTTGTAACACCCTCGATGCGACTATATCTCCCACGTGTCGAGGCACGACTTAGAGGCATAATCGCATTGAAGGCAATGTCGCAAGTGAGGTAATCTTCACACAACCCATGTAATATAATAGGGGAAAAAGTTACATAGTCGGCTTACAATCGCCACTTCACACAATTACAAGAATAAACATTACATCAATCAAATTAACTCATGGTCCGACTACGGAACCAAAATAAAAGAAGAACCCCAAATGCGACAAAGGTCCCCGATCGACCCCAACTGGGCTCCACTACTGATCAACTAGAATGAAACAACATAAAGGACAAGATCTTCATCGAGCTCCTCCTGAGCTTGGTTGCGTCATCTGCACGAACTCATCGGCACCTGCAAGCTGGTTTTGGAAGTATCTGTGAGCCACAGGGACTCAGCAATCTCGCACCCTCGCGATCAAGACTATTTAAGCTTATGGGTAAGGTAAAGGTATGAGGTGGAGCTGCAGCAAGCGACTAGCATATATGGTGGCTAACTTATTCGCAAAAGAGAGCGAGAAGAGAAGGCCAAGCACGGTCGATAAAATATGATCAAGAAGTGATCCTGGACTACCTACGTCAAGCATAACTCCAACAACCGTGTTCACTTCCCGGACTCCGCCGGAAAGAGACCATCACGGTTACACACGCTGTTGATTCATTTTAATTAAGGTCAACTTCAAGTTTTCTACAACCGGATGTTAACAAATTCCCATCTGCCCATAACCGCGGGCACGACTTTCGAAAGATCAAATCCCTGCAGGGGTGTCCCAACTTAGCCCATCACAAGCTCTCACGGTCAACGAAGGAATAGACCTCCACCCGAGACATTCCGATCAGACTCGGTATCCCAGTACAACAACACATTTCGACAGGGTAAAACTAAACCAGCAACACCGCCCGAATGTGCCGACAAATCCCGATAGGAGCTGCACATATCTCTTTCTCAGGGCACACTCAGATGAGCCAGACGTCGGGTAAGCCAGCCCAGAGTTGCCCCTGGTAGCCTCGGACATCGCTCAGTTGGACCAACACTCAGAGGAGCACTGGCCCGGGGGGGTAAAATAATGATGACCCTTGAGCCGGCCGACTCAAGGGAAAGAAAAAGGCTAGGTGGCAAATGGTAAAACCAATGTTGGGCATTGCTGGAAGAGCTTTACTTAAGGCGAACTGTCAAGGGGTTCCCATTATAGCCCAACCGCGTAAGGGACGCAATATCCGGGAACATAACACCGATATGACGGAAACTAGGGCGGCAAGAGTGGAACAAAACACCAGGCATAAGGCCGAGCCTTCCACCCTTTACCAAGTATATAGATGCATTAATTAAATAAGATATATCGTGATATCCCAACAAGTCAACATGTTCCAACAAGGAACATCATCTCCATGTTCCAACAAGGAACAAACTTCAATCTTCACCTGCAACTAACAACGCTATAAGAGGGGCTGAGCAAAGCGGTAACATAGCCAATCAACGGTTTGCTAGGACAATGGTGGGTTAGGGGCTGAACATGGCAATTTAGGAGGCTGACAAGCAAGTGGTAGGCATCATAGCAATGGCATAGCAAAAGAGCGAGCAATCTAGCATAGCAAAGATAGTAGTAATTTCGAGGGTAGGATCATCTTGCCTGAAATCCCGCAAGGAAGAAGAACGAGTCCATGAAGGAGATAAATGGACGAAGACAAACGGATCCTCACAACACGACGTTACCAGAATCAACCCGAAGAAGCAATCACCGGAAAAGAAGCACACAACATAGTAAACAACCACGACATGAACAAGGCATGATGCACAACCAAATATGATGCATGTCCGGTTTAATGAAGCATGGCATGGCAAAGTGCACAAACAATCCTACAAATTAAGTGGAGCTCAATATGCAACGGAGTTCCGTTGCATATTGACGAAACACCACAACAAGTTATTTAGTTTGATCGTGTTTATGTACCCAACAATATTAAATGTTGATTAAAATGGCAAGGGGTGAAACATGATGAAACTATCTAATCTAGGCAAGTTTAAATGAGGCCGGAACAACAAAACAACAAGTCCGGAAAATCCCCATGTGCAAATATTAGGTTTGGTCCTGATCTGCCCTAAACACAATTTTAGAGTTGTTTAACATGCAAAACAAGGTCACCATGATAAACTAGGCAAAATTCTACCGCATATACATATAAAGTTTATTAAAATCAGAGCTACGGTTATTTAGTTATGAATTAAATCATATTAGCATGGCATAGGGGCAAATTAATGCAAACAACATTTTAAACATTTTAACATGGCAAGAAATTGGCATATTATTAAACTACACATAATTCTGAGCAAGTTTCATATATAAAATATTTTAATCCGATGCACGGTTAATTAGTTATTAAATGCATGAAGTATAGGGGGTTTTGTGCAATTCTGTAAATTCCTGGATAAATGGATAAATCACTCCGCGGAAAAAAAACATGAGTTGGGCCGAAACTGGCCGGAACTGGGCTGCACAGGAGCAAACAGGAGCTGGGCTTCCTCACGTTGGGCTTCAGGAAGCCAGGCCTTGCTGGAAGCGGTGCTGGGCCGCGGCGCGATAGGAGGCCGGCCCACGCAGCTGGCCAGCGCGGTCAACGCGCGGCTGGACCGGGCAAACGGGAGGCGGCCCGCGCGAGGGGGTTCTCGTCCCTGACCTCCCGCCGAGGCCGAGGCGACCCATGGTGGCGGCGGCAGAGGCCGGTGATGGCCTGAGGCGGCGGGGCGAGGCGGATCCGGCAGGTGAAAGCGGCGGGGCGAGGAGATCCGGTCCAATTCGGGGCCGAGGCGCGAGCTTCGTCGGGCGTCCATGGCAGCGGCCTTGGTTCCCCTGGTACATAGCCGAGGAGAGAGTTCAGAGAGAGGGGGAGCAGAGAAGGAAACCGAGAGAAGCGAGGGCGCGAGGTCGGCCTGGGGCTGCTGCTGCGGCCGGCTCGAGGAGAGCTGCCGGTCCCAGGCGCGGGAGGTTGGAGGCGAGGGGAGCTCGAGGCAGCTTGGGCCTGGTGCAGCTCGCGTTCGACGCAGGGGAGGCAGGCACGGGAAGCGGCGGAGCTTGATGCTAGCGACGCGGGATCCGGGCGAAGCAAAGGACGGCGGCAGACTCGGCGCAGCTCCTGGATCCGGGTCCGAGCGAGGCGAACGGCGGCAGGATGTGGCTCCCGTTCCTGGCGACGCCGTCCTTGTGGCCTTCTGTTGGTTGTAGCTGCCGGCGACGAAGAGCACGGGCGCGGCTTGACGGGGATTTGGGCGCGGGATCGAGGAACGGAGCGCGGTGGTTGGTCGGGCACGGAAATAGATGAGATACAGTGCGGTGGCGGCGGCTAGGAGGATCCCTAGGGATTAGGGATTGGTCCGAAAATAGACAGGGTAGACTATATATACAGGAAAAGAGGAAAGTTGGATCATCCGATCGAAATCCGACGGACGAGAATAAATAGGCTTGGGAGTACAAATAAGAAAACGGTGACGTTTTGTAGACGTTTGGGGATGATCCGGACGCAACGGTGGCAACAGTCCGGTTCGGGTCCGGGACAGCTTTCGGACGCGCGCGAGGGGGGCTGCGGGCTGACGAGAGGGGTTAGGTAGGGCCTGGCGATGGGTAGTGATCTGTGTAGACGGTCTCGAGCTGAGAGAAGAGAAGAGAGGGCGGCCCGGCGACTATTTTCTGGAGACCGAAAACGTCCGACGTTTTGACCGGCTACTATTGCCGCTATAATTATCCGTTGGGGCGTCAAACGAACTCCGATTGCGATGAAACTTGACAGGCGGTCTGTCTACACTATAATAAGACCGCACACCAAATTTCAACCCAATCCGAGAACATTTTCCAGCCACTTATAAAATAATATTTCGGACATGCCGCGGGCGCAGTGCAAGTGTGGTTGGGCTCACAACGGACAACGGAGCGAACGAGGAGGCCCGGAAGGATGCAAGTTTTTAAAACATGATGATGCAATGCACATGATGACATGATAAGATGCAACACGCAAGCGAATGACATGGCAACGACGGCGAATAACGGGAAGACACGTGGCACATCGGTCTCGGGGCGTTACAACACTCCACCACTATGAGAGGATCTCGTCCCGAGATCTAGAATGGCACCGGAGGGAAAACGGAAGAGAAGGAGAAGAGGTAAAACAAATTGCTTCTTTGGCAAACGAGTGAAACCACGAACCTTGAGAGGTTGAACAAATTGAAAGAAAGAATACAACGAAGATGAACAAAGTTGAAAACACTCCGTTAGAAAAGAGGGACAACGAGCATTGCGAAAACCTTGAGGTTGAAGGGAAGATATATATTGAAAACACTCTGGTTAAGGAAGGGGATCAAGGAAGACCAAATTCGGGCAGCACTCCGGTTGGAAAGAAAAGAATTGAATAAGGTCTTGATAAGATGAGAAATACTTGATGAAATCACAACACACTGCCTCCATAACTATTGAATGGATGGAACAAGGGGTAAGAAAGATCTCAGACAGCACTCCGGTAGAGAAGGGAGTCAAAATTTGATAATATGAGAGAGCTCAAATGAAAAAGACACGACACTCCGATTGAGAAAAGGATGCAAGACTTGATAAGGCGACAAGAACTCGAGCAGAATGGCACCACACTCTGGTTAAATGGATAAGCATGAAAAGAACATGATCCTGACAAGAACAAGAAGAAGGTTGAACAGAACAACATCACAATGTCTCTGGAACAAAAGTAAGAATGGAATGGGATGAACGAAGGGAAACAATATCTTGAGAGAGCACGGTTACAACAGAAGCTAGAACGGAGTTGTTGGAAAACCAACAACGAAAATAATAAGCTTGATATGGTCTTATGGAATACAACTCAAATTTTGAGGTGACAACCTGCCACTCACGGGAAGAGGAATTGGATTGATAAGAGCAAAGAGACGAGAAACTTATTTCACCGGGAGGATAAATGAAGAACTTGGATCAATTATGAGCACCATAGATAACAACAATCCTTAGGGAAGGCTTAAGGTGAAATATAACCCAAGATAACTCCAATGACAAGATTGATGGATTTAAAATATCCCAATCTTGACAACATGTGAATCATGACAATATGAACTCAAATTATCAAGAATGATATAATACCACCTCAAATGATACGGAAGAAAGAATAATTGCACTCCGGATTACAATACGAAGAAAGCTTGAGTTTCTATGAAAAGAAACTCAATGAACACTTCGAGAAGGAATTAAATCCTTGACGAACCATCATGTAGAGCCTTCATGAAGAACTCTGGTAATAAAAGACTGATCCAAAATAATTGAATGATGAAAAGAATAAGATTGAAGCCTCGTAATGATTTAGATAGAGATCTCCGTGATAATATAATTGAAAGAGGTTGGAACTCCGGGAAATAAAGATGAGGACTTGAACCGAAGAATTTAATCATCGAGAACAAACTCCGGTAAACAAAAGGATGAACAAACGGATAGAAAAAGAAGTTGAAAACACAAGGTGAATCCTTGCACTGATTTAGAAGGAGCTTCGCGACGAGATAATGCAGAAAAGGTAAGAACTCCGGAAAGAGATGATAAGAAGAGCAATTGAGATCAAAATCTTGATGAACCTCCGGAATAGGAAATTAATCACTTGGATGAAACAAGAATAAGGATTATGTTATGCTCGTCCTTCATCAATTAAATTGATGACAAACCATGGATTTGGCACACTACTTATTCTCGTAGAAAGGATTAAGAGAGATATAGCGCAAACTTAATGGACCACCGGTAGGATTGAAACAACGAATGAATTAATATGACAACGAATGACGAGAACTCTTGAACGAACCACCATGAGAATTGAAAAGGAAAACGAAGAGAAGATAAAGAAACACCGGGAAGAATTATAAATGAACAAAGATGCTTGAGAAAATTTAGATACAAGTGAATATAATAGATCATGGACCGATTAGAGATCACTTGAACGCTGCACCGGTAAGATCGGAGAATGATAAGTGAAAGCTGAGAATGAATAAACCTGACTTGGTGGACTCCGGATAACAAACTGAGAAGACTCTTAAATTGCTCCGGAAGGGCGAAAAGAATTCTCACAATCAAAACAATTATGAGAGGATGGCAACCAGCTAGAATCACGAATCTTGAAGAGAATGGATCAAAATTGAGAGAAACTCTTCTTCGGTCTTCAAATGACAACGAGAAACACCACCGTGTATTGTTGAGGCACTCCGGAATGAATAATGGAAAGGTTTAGCCAATGATGAAAAGAATTGACAGATCTTGAGAAGACATTTAACTGATGATAAATCATTCTTACGTCAAACTTCGAAAGAATTTATGCTAGCTCCGGGAGAATAAGAAGAGTTAGGTAAGATCCTGGGAAAAGACCTGTGGGTTAGGGCCCACTCGAAAGAAAACACCGCTGAACGATTTAAAAAAAAGAGGTTGCACCGGTTGAATTAAATGACTTGAGTGAGGGGACATCCTCGAAAGATCTTGAACGAATGCAGAGTGGAAAACACGAATCTTCGAGATATCTTGAGCACTCCGGAATAATAGAATAGCAAGCGGGGAATGATTATGAATTGCACCGGCATGAGAAAACATTGTCATGAGGAAAGGGTATGATCAACAAAACTTGACTTGGTTCCACCGGAGAAGAAAGGAATGGAGAAAGAAGAACGAGTAGAGCATCTTCATGAGAAACACCGGGTAAAAACATGAAGGAAAAAGAATGGAGAGACTTCCATCAATAAAATGGATACTTGAATAAGACATCGGATTCCTTGAAGAAAACAAAGGGAGGGAGGGTGGGAAAAACAAAGACAATTTGGAATGGAAGAAACGAACACTGTTGAGGAACTTAGAATTGATCTTGCGAATGTTGAAAATGAACGGATCCACTTGAAGAGAAGCACACTGGTTAAAAGGATTGACAAAACAATCTCGATGATCAAGAAAGATTGGTATTCACATCGGAGTATGAGAACACCATTTGGAAAAGGTATGGAATCAACACTTGACATTGAAGCAACTCGAATACCACAACTCAAAACAAAACAAAGGATTGGCTTGCAAAATAAGCCGGAACACACATATGATAGAGATTTCGTCCGAAGTTTTCGTGGTGGGACCTACACGGGCTCGATCGTACAGCACCATCATGTACAAGGCAGTGCACATGACATACGAAGCATCCCCGAGTCAGCATAGCCAAGGACTCTTTAAGACACAACGAGACCACTGTAAAATCGACCGTGAATAGGCGAACCACTAGACGTCGAACCCCAATTTCATATCATACATCTGTCGGAAAGATATCCTAAGAGCTACTTGAATTCCCACCTATGAAACTCCCGAAACTTTCCGGTTATGCAATCAGGTGTTGGGGATACAGGGGAAGCATAATATCTCACCCAAACTAGCAATACCTACATCCAGCTATATCCATCCTTCAACACATAACCAAGAAACCTTCGGAAACCATCTACCTCAACCTTCGAAAAGCATCCGTTATACAAGTTATGGCGATACTCCCGAACTCCCGCCCCAGTACTGGGTGGCATCAAGGTTATCTCACCAACGAACTGCATAAAAGAGATTTTCGATGTCGCGCACATATCTCAAGTATACCAGAATTGCAACGATAAAATTATGATGACAACACCTCAGAGCTCAACTCCCCGGGACACTTCCACTAAACCCCTGACAGGAGGCACCAAGACAGTATTCTCATCATAAGCCATCGGAACAAATCCAAGATACTCGCGTGATCCTAAAAAATTTTGTAGTGAAATTTGAGAAGAGAAGAGTCAAAACTCTACGTCAGGATGCCTTACCAGAGCGATGAGGAGACTGGGAAGTAAAAAGAATTCCTAAACTCTCCGATATATATAATTCCTAAAGGACTCAAAACATTTTTCTAGACACAACTCGGCTGCTAAAAACGATCAAGCAATGGGGGCTCCTAAGGTCGGGGAAGGCTCTGATTACCAACTTGTAACACCCTCGATGCGACTATATCTCCCACGTGTCGAGGCACGACTTAGAGGCATAATCGCATTGAAGGCAATGTCGCAAGTGAGGTAATCTTCACACAACCCATGTAATATAATAGGGGAAAATGTTACATAGTCGGCTTACAATCGCCACTTCACACAATTACAAGAATAAACATTACATCAATCAAATGCACTCATGGTCTGACTACGGAACCAAAATAAAAGAAGAACCCCAAATGCGACAAAGGTCCCCGATCGACCCCAACTGGGCTCCACTACTGATCAACTAGAATGAAACAACATAAAGGACAAGATCTTCATCGAGCTCCTCCTGAGCTTGGTTGCGTCATCTGCACGAACTCATCGGCACCTGCAAGCTGGTTTTGGAAGTATCTGTGAGCCACAGGGACTCAGCAATCTCGCACCCTCGCGATCAAGACTATTTAAGCTTATGGGTAAGGTAAAGGTATGAGGTGGAGCTGCAGCAAGCGACTAGCATATATGGTGGCTAACTTATTCGCAAAAGAGAGCGAGACGAGAAGGCCAAGAACGGTCGATAAAATATGATCAAGAAGTGATCCTGGACTACCTACGTCAAGCATAACTCCAACAACCGTGTTCACTTCCCGGACTCCGCCGAAAAGAGACCATCACGGTTACACACACTGTTGATTCATTTTAATTAAGGTCAACTTCAGGTTTTCTACAACCGGACGTTAACAAATTCCCATCTGCCCATAACCGCGGGCACGGCTTTCGAAAGATCAAATCCCTGCAGGGGTGTCCCAACTTAGCCCATCACAAGCTCTCACGGTCAACGAAGGAATAGACCTCCACCCGAGACATTCTGATCAGACTCGGTATCCCAGTACAACTAGACATTTCGACAGGGTAAAACTAAACCAGCAACACCGCCCGAATGTGCCGACAAATCCAGATAGGAGCTGCACATATCTCTTTCTCAGGGCACACTCAGATGAGCCAGACGTCGGGTAAGCCAGCCCAGAGTTGCCCCTGGTAGCCTCGGACATCGCTCAGTTGGACCAACACTCAGAGGAGCACTGGCCCGAGGGGGTAAAATAATGATGACCCTTGAGCCGGCCGACTCAAGGGAAAGAAAAAGGCTAGGTGGCAAATGGTAAAACCAATGTTGGGCATTGCTGGAAGAGCTTTACTTAAGGCGAACTGTCAAGGGGTTCCCATTATAGCCCAACCGCGTAAGGGACGCAATATCCGGGAACATAACACCGATATGACAGAAACTAGGGCGGCAAGAGTGGAACAAAACACCAGGCATAAGGCCGAGCCTTCCACCCTTTACCAAGTATATAGATGCATTAATTAAATAAGATATATCGTGATATCCCAGCAAGTCAACATGTTCCAACAAGGAACATCATCTCCATGCTTCAACAAGGAACAAACTTCAATCTTCACCTGCAACTAACAACGCTATAAGAGGGGCTGAGCAAAGCGGTAACATAGCCAATCAACGGTTTGCTAGGACAATGGTGGGTTAGGGGCTGAACATGGCAATTTAGGAGGCTGACAAGCAAGTGGTAGGCATCGTAGCAATGGCATAGCAAAAGAGCGAGCAATCTAGCATAGCAAAGAACGAGTCCATGAAGGAGATAAATGGACGAAGACGAACGGATCCTCACAACACGACGTTACCAGAATCAACCCGAAGAAGCAATCACCAGAAAAGAAGCACACAACATAGTAAACAACCACGACATGAACAAGGCATGATGCACAACCAAATATATTGCATGTCCGGTTTAATGAAGCATGGCATGGCAAAGTGCACAAACAATCCTACAAATTAAGTGGAGCTCAATATGCAACGGAGTTGCATATTGACGAAACACCACAACAAGTTATTTAGTTTGATCGCGTTTATGTACCCAACAATATTAAATGTTGATTAACATGGCAAGGGGTGAAACATGATGAAACTATCTAATCTAGGCAAGTTTAAATGAGGCCGGAACAACAAAACAACAAGTCCAGAAAATCCCCATGTGCAAATATTAGGTTTGGTCCTGATCTGCCCTAAACACAATTTTAGAGTTGTTTAACATGCAAAACAAGGTCACCATGATAAACTAGGCAAAATTCTACCCCATATACATATAAAGTTTATTAAAATCAGAGCTACGGTTATTTAGTTATGAATTAAATCATATTAGCATGGCATAGGGGCAAATTAATGCAAACAACATTTTAAACATTTTAACATGGCAAGAAATTGGCATATTATTAAACTACACATAATTCTGAGCAAGTTTCATATATAAAATATTTTAATCCGATGCACGGTTAATTAGTTATTAAATGCATGAAGTATAGGGGGTTTTCTGCAATTCTGTAAATTCCTGGATAAATGGATAAATCACTCCGCGGAAAAAAAACATGAGTCAGGCCGAAACTTGCCGGATCTGGGCTGCACAGGAGCAAACAGGAGCTGGGCTTCCTCACGTTGGGCTTCAGGAAGCCGGGCCTTGCTGGAAGCGGTGCTGGGCCGCGGCGCGATAGGAGGCCGGCCCACGCAGCTGGCCAGCGCGGTCAACGCGCGGCTGGACCGGGTGAAGGGGAGGCGGCCCGCGCGAGGGGGTTCTCGTCCCCGACCTCCCGCCGAGGCCGAGGCGACCCATGGTGGCGGCGTCAGAGGCCGGTGATGGCCTGACGCGGCGGGGCGAGGCGGATCCGGCAGGTGAAGGCGGTGAGGCGAGGAGATCCGGTCGAATTCGGGGCCGAGGCGCGAGCTTCGTCGGGCGTCCATGGCAGCGGCCTTGGTTCCCCTGGTACATAGCCGAGGAGAGAGTTCAGAGAGAGGGGGAGCAGAGAAGGAAACCGAGAGAAGCGAGGGCGCGAGGTCGGCCTGGGGCTGCTGCTGCGGCCGGCTCGAGGAGAGCTGCCGGTTCCAGGCGCGGGAGGTTGGAGGCGAGGGGAGCTCGAGGCAGCTCGGGCCTGGTGCAGCTCGCGTTTGACGCAGGGGAGGCAGGCACGGGAAGCGGCGGAGCTTGACGCTGGCGACGCGAGATCCGGGTGAAGCAGAGGACGGCGGCAGACTCGGCGCAGCTCCTGGATCCGGGTCCGAGCGAGGCGAACGGCGGCAGGATGTGGCTCCCGTTCCTGGCGGCGCCGTCCTTGTGGCCTTCTGTTGGTTGTAGCTGCCGGCGACGAAGAGCACGGGTGCGGCTTGACGGGGATTTGGGCGCGGGATCGAGGAACAGAGCGCGGTGGTTGGTCGGGCACGGAAATAGATGAGATACAGTGCGGTGGCGGCGGCTAGGAGGATCCCTAGGGATTAGGGATTGGTCCGAAAATAGACAGGGGTAGACTATATATACAGGAAAAGAGGAAAGTTGGATCATCCGATCGAAATCCGACGGACGAGAATAAATAGGCTCGGGAGTCCAAATAAGAAAACGGTGACGTTTTGTAGACGTTTGGGGATGATCCGGACGCAACAGTGGCGATAGTCCGGTTCGGGTCCGGGACAGCTTTCGGACGCGCGCGAGGGGGGCTGCGGGCTGACGAGAGGGGTTAGGTAGGGCCTGGCGATAGGCAGTGATCTGTGTAGACGGTCTCGAGCTGAGAGAAGAGAAGAGAGGGCGGCCCGGCGACTATTTTCCGGAGACCGAAAACGTCCGATGTTTTGACCGGCTACTATTGCCGCTATAATTATCCGTTGGGGCGTCAAACGAACTCCGATTGCGATGAAACTTGACAGGCGGTCTGTCTACACTATAATAAGACCGCACACCAAATTTCAACCCAATCCGAGAACATTTTCCGGCCACTTATAAAATAATATTTCGGACATGCCGGGGGCGCAGTGCAAGTGTGGTTGGGCTCACAACGGACAACGGAGAGAACGAGGAGGCCCGAACGGATGCAAGTTTTTAAAACATGATGATGCAATGCACATGATGACATGATAAGATGCAACACGCAAGCGAATGACATGGCAACAACGGCGAATAACGGGAAGACACGTGGCACATCGGTCTCGGGGCGTTACAACACTCCACCACTATGAGAGGATCTCGTCCCGAGATCTAGAATGGCACCGGAGGGAAAACGGAAGAGAAGGAGAAGAGGTAAAACAAATTGCTTCTTTGGAAAACGAGTGAAACCACGAACCTTGAGAGGTTGAACAAATTGAAAGAAAGAATACAACGAAGATGAACAAAGTTGAAAACACTCCGTTAGAAAAGAGGGACAACGAGCATTGCGAAAACCTTGAGGTTGAAGGGAAGATATATATTGAAAACACTCCGGTTAAGGAAGGGGATCAAGGAAGACCAAATTCGGGCAGCACTCCGGTTGGAAAGAAAAGAATTGAATAAGGTCTTGATAAGATGAGAAGATACTTGATGAAATCACAACACACTGCCTCCATAACTATTGAATGGATGGAACAAGGGGTAAGAAAGATCTCAGACAGCACTCCGGTAGAGAAGGGAGTCAAAATTTGATAATATGAGAGAGCTCAAATGAAAAAAACACGACACTCCGGTTGAGAAAAGGATTCAAGACTTGATAAGGCGACAAGAACTCGAGCAGAATGGCACCACACTCTGGTTAAATGGATAAGCATGAAAAGAACATGATCCTGACAAGAACAAGAAGAAGGTTGAACAGAACAACATCACAATGTCTCTGGAACAAAAGTAAGAATGGAATGGGATGAACGAAGGGAAACAATATCTTGAGAGAGCACGGTTACAACAGAAGCTAGAACGGAGTTGTTGGAAAACCAACAACGAAAATAATAAGCTTGATATGGTCTTATGGAATACAACTCAAATTTTGAGGTGACAACCTGCCACTCACGGGAAGAAGAATTGGATTGATAAGAGCAAAGAGACGAGAAACTTATTTCACCGGGAGGATAAATGAAGAACTTGGATCAATTATGAGCACCATAGATAGCAACAATCCTTAGGGAAGGCTTAAGGTGAAATCCTCACGGAGGGCCGGCGGCTGGCCTCCGTAAGACGCCTCACCGAGGCCTACCAGCGCGAAGCTGACCGCGCCGCCTTCGGCACGCCGGCTCTGGCTGGCCCAAGCCGGGCTGGTGCTGTCAGGCAACGCGGCGCCATCATCGCCGACATGCTTGGAGTCGATCGCCCGGTCTACGCCACACTGCTCGAGAACCTGCGCGCCGCCCAGGCGGCCGTAGACGAGCTCGACGGCTTGGAAGCCGAAGACCTCCCCCACATGACGCGGCGTATACAACAACTAATTGACACGGCCGCTCGGCGGCACGAAGCCGACGCCTGTGCGGGGAGCCCTCCCCCGCGCCGCGATCACGGCGCGACTTCCCGGTCGCCGACTACGAGCAACATCCGCGCGCGGCGCGAGAAAGAGCCGGCTTCCAGCCGAAGCCGGACCCGAATCTCCATCGAGCGAGACGCGGACGGCCGTCCTCGAGCCATGGAGTGGCGGGGCACCCCGCCTCCGCCTCGAGCTCGTGGAGAGAGATACCCCACCCCGCCTCCAGTGGCGCACCCGACTCTCAGCGGCCGGCTAGGTCGCCGCGAAGGAGTCGGCGAAAACGACGCTCGTCACCGGATCGATCGCCTGGCCAGATCCCTGGCGCTAGAAGAAGAAGATGATGTCGGCCCGCCCTGTTTTGGCCCCCGCATCCGCGACGAGCCCTTCCCCAAAGGGTTCTCGCTCCCGAGAGACACGCCCAAGTACAACGGCTCGGTGAAGCCGGAAGACTGGTTGACCGACTACTCCACAGCCGTCAGCATCGCCAACGGCAACCGGCGCGTTGCCGTGAAGTATGTGCCCCTCATGCTGCAAAGCACGGCGCGGACTTGGCTTAACAGCCTCAAGCCTCTCAGCATCAACAGCTAGGTAGATTTCACCGAAGCCTTCGTCCGCAACTTCACCAGCACCTACAAGCGGGCTCCCAAGCCCAGATAGCTCTCCCTGTGCGTACAGGGCCCAGCCGAGTCCACCCGCGACTACCTCACGCGTTGGGCCGAGCTCCGCATTTCTTGCGAAGGGGTGCACGAGGTGCAAGCCATCGAATACTTCACTGCCGGGTGCCGAGAGGGCACCCTCCTCAAGCACAAGCTCCTTTGCGACGAGCCGACTACCCTCGACGAGCTCCTGAACATCGCCGACAAGTACGCCACCGCCGACTCTTCGATGAAGACCGAGCTCCGGGTGGACGCATCCGGGAAAGTGCTCAATCCGGCGCCCCAGGCACCGGCTGGAGATTCCGGCCGACGCCAACACCAGAATGATCAGAAGCGCAAAGGCCATGCGCCGCCTCCCGCTAGCCGGCAGGTGGCCACGGTCGAAGATGCGCCACCTGAGGGGCGGCCCGCGCCCAAGAAGCCCAAGGGCGGCCGGCTGGCTTGGCAGCCGGCCTTCTCCTACGAACAAACTCTTGACGCCCCGTGCAAGTTCCATAGCGGCGCGAAGCCGTCCAACCATACAACCCGAAAGTGTAACTGGCTCGCCCGAATCTCCAAGGGCGAAGGGCTCACGCCGACTCCGCCTGCCGGCCCGCCACCTCCGGCTCCGCCGCCCAAGGCTGCTCGGCCCGCGGTCGACACCGTGCAGGACGATTTCCCCGACGAGCAAGCATCTTACGTCATCTTTACGAGCCAACCCGAAGACCGGCGCAGCAAGCGCCGAGAGCATCAAGAAGTCAATACGGCCGCCGCCAACCCAGCCGGCCAGATGCATTGGTCGGAGAAATCCATCAGCTGGAGCCGGGCCGACCACCCGGAGGTGATGCCGTCCCCCGGCTCCTACGCTTTGGTCCTGGAGGCCGCTCTCGCGACGGACACGCGCGCCGCACGCTTCTCCCGCGTGCTGATCGATGGTGGAAGCAGCATCAACATCCTGTACCGCGACACCATGGAGAAGTTGGGTGTCAAGGCAAAACAGCTTGTGCCGACTCGAACGGTGTTTCACGGCATCGTACCCGGTTTGTCCTGCGCCCCCATCGGCAAGATCAAGATCGATGTACTCTTTGGGGGCAAGGATCATTTCCGCCGGGAAGCAATCTGGTTCGAGGTGGTGGACCTGGAGAGCCCATACCACGCCTTGCTTGGTCGACCCGCCTTGGCCAAGTTCATGGCGGTCCCCCACTATGCATACCTCAAGATGAAGATGCCAAGCTCCAAGGGCGTCATCACCATCACCGGCGACTACAAGAAGTCCGCCGACTGCGCCGCGGCCAGCAGCCGGCTGGCCGAATCTCTCGTGATTGCTGAAGAAAAGAAGACGCTGGACAGGGTCGTGGCCCTGGCCAGCAAGCAGCTAAACCAGCCCGCCGACTCCAAGGAGTATGATGCCCAAGGATCTTTCCAGCCGGCCAAGGAAACCAAGAAAATACAGCTCGACCCCGAGCACCCTGAAAGGTTTGCCGTCATTGGGGCAAGCCTAGACGGCAAATAGGAAGGCGAGCTCGTCGATTTCCTCCGTGACAATTGGGATATCTTTGCATGGTCCCCCAAGGACATGCCGGGTGTTCCGAAGGATTTCGCCGAGCACAAATTACATGTGCGGGAGGACGCAAAACCAGTCAAGCAGCCTCTCCGCCGACTGTCAGAGGAGAAGAGAAGGATCGTAGGGGAGGAGATAGCCCGGCTCCTTGCAGCCGGCTTCATCATGGAAGTTTTCTTCCCAGAGTGGCTCGCGAACCCGGTTCTCGTGCTGAAAAAGAATAACAAGTGGCGCATGTGTATAGATTACACAAGCCTCAACAAAGCCTGCCCCAAAGATCCCTTCGCCCTGCCCAGAATTGACCAAGTAATAGACTCCACAGCCGGATGCGAGCTGTTGAGTTTTTTGGATGCTTATTCAGGATACCACCAGATAAAACTGAACCCGGATGACCGGCTGAAGACCGCCTTCATCACGCCATTCGGAGCCTTCTGCTACCTGACCATGACGTTCGGCTTAAGGAATGCCGGCGCCACCTTTCAGCATTGCATGCAGAAGTGCCTCCTCACGCAACTCGGCAAAAATGTCCATGTCTACGTGGACGATATCGTGGTGAAGACGGAGAAGCGCGGCACTCTGCTGGAAGACCTGAAAGAGACATTTGAGAACTTGCGCCGGTTCCGAATCAAGCTCAACCCCGAGAAATGCGTGTTCGGAGTGCCAGCTGGCCAACTCCTAGGCTTTCTGGTCTCCGAACGCGGCATCGAGTGCAACCCAGTGAAGATCAAGGCCATCGAGAGGATGGCGGTCCCAACCAAGCTTCGAGAGATCCAGAAGTTCACCGGGTGCCTGGCCTCTTTGAACCGCTTCATCAGCCGGCTTGGAGAGAAAGCTCTCCCTCTCTACAGCCTCATGAAGAAAAGCACTCACTTCGAGTGGAATGACCAGGCTGACCAAGCTTTCCATGAGCTGAAGAAAATGTTGGCCACGCCGCCTGTCCTGGCGGCGCCGACTGAGAAGGAGCCCATGCTCCTTTATATTGCCGCTACTAGCCGGGTGGTCAGCACCGTCATTGTAGTCCAGCGCCCCGAAGAAGGCCGGGCCCAGCCGGTCCAAAGGTCGGTGTATTATTTGAGCGAGGTGATGTCCGCCTCAAAGCAGAACTACCCGCACTACCAGAAGATGTGCTACGGCGTGTACTCCACCGCCAAGAAACTGAAGCCGTACTTTCAAGAACATCCCATCACGGTCGTATGCACTGCCCCGCTGGCCGAGATCATAGGCAGCCGGGATGCATCCGGCCGGGTGGCTAAGTGGGCCATCGAGCTGGCCCCATACACGATCTTCTACCAACCCCGCACCGCCATCAAGTCACAAGCACTATCTGACTTCCTTGTCGACTGGGCCGAGACCCAGTACTTACCGCCAGCTCCCGACTCCACCCATTGGCGCATGCACTTCGACGGATCCAAGATGTGCACCGGCTTGGGAGCCAGCGTCGTCCTTACCTCCCCTAAGGGCGACAGGCTCAGATACACGCTGCAGATCCACTTCGCCGCCTCCAACAATGTAGCCGAGTACGAGGCGCTCATACATGGGCTTCGGCTTGCCAAGGAACTCGGCATCCGCCGGATCCTGTGTTATGGCGACTCGGATTTGGTGGTTCAGCAATCATCCGGCGACTGGGACGCCAAGGACGCAAACATGGCAAGCTACCGCTTCCTAGTGCAGCAAGTCAGTGGGTACTTTGATGGATGCGAATTCCTCCACGTACCGCGAGCCGACAATGAGCCAGCAGATGCCCTGGCCCGAATAGGCTCCATGCGACAAGCAATACCAACCGGCGTCGCCCTACAATGCCTCCTCAAGCCGTCCATCAAGCCGTCTCTGGAATCCGACTCCATCGTCGTGCCGCCTAACCCCGATGGGGCCGGGTCCGGCTCGAAGAATCAAGCAGTCGGCCCGGGGACTTCAGTACTCGGCTCGGGAGCCGCAGTAGCTTGCTCGGGGACTGCCGCACCCGACTCGGGGACTGCGGTGGCCGGCCCGGGGGCTGCGGTGGCCGGCCCGGGGACTTCTTCAGCGCAGCAAGCGGCGGCCGACTCCAGCACTTCATCACCCAGCCCGCCCACCCTGGTGGCTCTAGCCACATTGGTTGCAGGGGAAGTTGCAGCTCCATCATGGGCGCAATCCATCCTCAACTTCTTGGTGAACCAAGATCTGCCGGCTGATGAAACAGAAGCGAGACAAGTCCAACGACGAGCCGGAGCATACACGATCGTCAACAGAGAACTTGTCAAGCGCAGTGTCACTGGAGTCTTACAGCGATGCATCGAGCAGGAGAAAGGCATCGCAATCCTCAAAGATATACACCAAGGAGAGTGCGGCCACCACGCCGCCTCAAGATCACTTGTCGCCAAAGCCTTCCGCCACGGTTTCTTCTGGCCGACTGCTTTGGACGATGCCAAAGAGCTAGTCAAATACTGCAAAGGCTGCCAGCTTTTCAGTTCCAAGCAACACATGCCGGCTTCGGCACTCAAGACCATTCCCCTCACGTGGCCCTTTGCCGTCTGGGGACTGGATATGGTGGGCCCATTCAAGACGGCGCGCGGCGGCATGACACATTTTCTCGTCGCTGTGGACAAGTTTACCAAGTGGATCGAGGCAAAGCCGATCAAGAAGCTGAATGGGCCGACTGCGGTGACTTTCATTGCAGATATAACAACCCGGTACGGTGTACCGCACAGCATCATCACCGACAACGGCACAAATTTTGCCAAAGGTGCCTTGGCACGATTCTGCGCTACACAAGGTATCCGGCTGGACCTTGCATCCATCGCCCACCCGCAGTCAAACGGCCAAGTAGAGCAAGCAAACGGCCTCATCCTGTCCGACATCAAGCCCCGACTGGTCGTACCTCTAGAGCGTTCAGCCGGCTATTGGCTCGACGAGCTGCCGGCTGTCCTATGGAGTCTGCGTACTATCCCAAACAGATCAACCGGCTTCACTCCTTTCTTCCTTGTATATGGTGTCGAGGTAGTCATCCCAACAGACATCGAGTTCGACTCGCCTCGGGTAACCACGCACACGGAAGCGGAGGCCAAAGAAGCACGAGAAGACGGCGTCGACCTGCTGGAAGAAGGCCGGCTGTTAGCCCTCAGCCGGTCTGCCATCTACCAGCAGGGTTTGCACCGCTACCACAGCCGGAAAGTCAGGCCAAGATCCTTCCAGGAGGGCGACCTTGTGCTCCGACTGATCCAGCGAACAGCCGGCCAGCACAAGCTCGCAGCCCCCTGGGAAGGCCCCTTCGTCGTCAGCAGAGCTCTAGGCAACGATTCCTACTACCTCATCGACGCGCAAAAGCCGAAGGCACGCAAGAGAGACGACTCCGGCAAGGAGTCGGAACGACCATGGAACGCCAATCTCCTTCGAAAATTTTACAGTTGAAATGCAGTATGTATCACGTCCACTTTTGTATTAAGTACGAGACAATAGGCTCCCCGAGGAGGACTCGGGGACTGCCATCTTTTATTTTATGAATGAAAGTTATCATGCGTATGATATCGCTTGCTCATCTATTTTATTTCGTCCGGCACCGGGTTCGACGAGTCGGCCCGGGGACTAGCCGACTAGAGTTATATTAGGAATCCTACCCGCGGTCAAACAAGTAATGTGCCGACACCCAGACTTGGCTCTTGCCAAAATCGCAGTTCGAAGAACCGGCTGCCCGGCTGGCAAGAGTCATAAGCCGGAAAGGGTGTGCACACGAAAAATGGCTAGGGACTAACGGATTTATATAACAAAAGCCGGCTTGCCGCCTACCACTGACCGACTACCAGAGTAGCCGGCCGGCCGGCTTGCATTCAGTTCGCTTCAAATCCAAGAAAGCTCGAGTACTTGCCTTCCCAAAGAGAGAAGGCGGCAAAGGAAAAAGCCTAAGGATAAAAAGTGCACTCGAATGGAAACCGAAACATGCATACAATAATATTTACACAAAGGACCTCCAGAGAGGCCAGCATATAACATAGTTCGATACACCCCCAGTGGGTGGAGTTGCAAAAACCTAAAGTTGTTCGAAAAGACAAAAGCAGGAACTACAAGGACGGCAGATCAAGCCGGCGGGGCCGCTGACGAACCGGGCTGGGCGGTGGAGACGGTCGCACCGGCTGAAGGAGCGGTCGGCTGGCCAACTTCGGCCTGATCACCGCCTCCGGCAGAGGGCGCGCTTCCGCGCGGCTCGTTGCTGGAGGCACGGTCGGCTTGAGGGCGGTAGGTCGTTCCACCGGCTGGCTCGGCGTCTCCGCCGTCCTCTTCCTCGTCATCCTCGCCCTCGTCACTGGAGGCAATCTCCTCGGCCGAGTCCTCGCCTTCCGCCGGGTTCAGCCCGAACCACTCCTCCGGCTGGGCGACGCCGTCGTCATTAAGTTCCGGCGCGAAGACGCTGGTGTCGGTGCACTCGGAGATCGTCGAGGCGCGCTGGGCGATCGCCGGCCGTACCTCCTCCAACTCCGCGTCGGCCTCCAGCCGCCAAGTCCGCAGCTGGTCCAGGCTTAGCCCTGGGTACCATGTGCGGACGAACTCCAACGCACGCCCGGCTTCGAGACGGGCTGCCGACGCCTTCCAAGCCTCGAAGCGGCCGACTGCGACTTCTAGCCAGTCGGTGGTCCGACTTGGGGTGCGGGGAATCATCTGGCCGGGCCAGAGCGCGGCCAGCACCTGCGCCCCGGCACGTTGGAGCCGGCGGAGCATCTGATGGGCCGGCTGCAATCGCGCTTGGACGGTAATGAGCTGCTCCGACAGCGTTCGATTTGCGTCCGGCGCAATGACAACTCCAGCCTGACGGCGCGCCTCGCGATGGGCCTCGATGGCTTGGGTGGCGAGGACGGAGTGGCCGGGAAAGTAATCTGCGCAAAGTAACAAGCACAAGTCAGAATAAAACCCCAGGCGGCCGGCAGATGGAGGAAGGGCAAGAAAAACGGCTTACCATCGATCAGATCTTCGATTCGGCCGAAACCTTCCTCCAGCGCCTGGCGCGTCTCGGCCCAGCTCGCCGCCTTGATCTCGAACTCCGCCTTCAGGGCAGCCTCGCTGTCCTGCGCCTTCTGCAGGGCCGCCTTATGGCTCTCTTCCTGGTCAGCCAGTTTCTTGACCAGGCGGTCGCGCTCCTGAACCAAGTCGGCATACTCGGCGTCCCTGGCACGAAGAGCGGTCTGCACCTCGCCGAGCTCCCTCCGCAAGTCGGCATTGGCCCCTACACGAGCAAGAGACAAAGAGAAAAAGTCAATAAGGGAAATGTCATCAAGAAAGATCCAACCTGACTGCGCTGCAGTCGGCACGGATCTCGGGGACTACACCCAGTGGGTGCGCTGTCGCGCCCCCACGAGGAACAGATAAGAGCAATATACTTACGTCGGCTGCTGGCCAGGTCTTCGGTCTTCCGGCTCAGCTCCCGAGCCTGGGAGTTGAAGGCGGCAGCACGAGAGTTGTGCTAATCCTAAAGATCAGACAGAAAACAGAGTTAAGATGGTCGTCGAGAAAGATCCGACCCAACTACGCTGCAGTCGGCCCGGATCTCGGGGACTACACCCAGTGGGTGCGCTAGCGCGCCCCCACGGAAAAAATCAGAGGACCAGAGCGGTCGACAAGTAAAAAACTTACCCGGATTGCAGACCGCGTCGATAAGAACTCCTCAGTAAATTGCTACAGGAGGGCGGCCCGAGCCTGCAGCTGGCTCCGAACCCCTTGGGCCGCCACGTTTAGCTCGCCACTTCCTCCGCTGGGAGTCCACCCGGACGTGGCGGAACTGGCCGCCTCCAAGGTTTCTGCCGGCTGGTCGGCGCCCGCGGCTTGGCGCGTGTCCGGCGGGGCCGTGCTCCCTCCGGCGCGCTGGTTCGCCGCCAGCTGAATTTCAAGACCGGCTCCGGCCTCGGGTGCACCCCGGGCCAGCTCCTCCGGCACCGCCGATGACTGGCCGCCTTCGCCCGCTCCGGCTGGCGCTGCCGGCGGCGTCCTCTCCGCGAAGACCTCGAAGAGCTCATCCCTCTGCACCGGCGGCTGATCGGGGGTGATCTCGTCCGCCGTGGGCAGCGGGATGTCCGGGTCTACGGTGCGGAGGGGGATGGCGAGCAGCGGAGGCCGGCTACGCATGCCCTCCGCCTCCGTCTCCGCGGTCGCCCGCTCCAATGGAGTCTCGGCTGCCGCATCCGCTCGCTCCATCGCCGCCCGGGCGGCCTCCCGCTCCGCCGCCTCCCTCTCTTCTCGCGTCTCACAAGCGTTCCGCTCCGTGGCTTCCGCAAGATCGGTGCGGGGGTCCACGCGGCGGGGCCCTGAAGATCCCGCACCCGGCCCAACCACAGAGCCGCCTGGGCCTCGCTCAAGGGAAAGCGGCGCCCTGCTCAGAAATCGGAGAAGGGTTAGAACAAAGAAGACAACAAAAAACAAGCACGCAAGCGGCCAAAGGGCTTACAATGAAACCGCTGGAGGTTGCTTCACCGCCTTCCGGAAACGGGCCGCCTTCGCCGCCGCTTCGTCTCGCTTCGTTGCTGCGGCGGAGGCCCTCGTTTTCTTCGGCCGACTGCCGAAGAGAGGAAGCGCGGCCTGGCGCTTCGACGTTCCACCACCGGCAGCCGGCGCGGCGGACAAGCCCGCGCTGTGGCGGTCGGTTGCCGGCTGGTGGCGCGGGATTTCTTCAGCGTCGGCGTCGTCCGGCCAGTCGTCAAAACTGGCCGAGAGCCCCGTGCCTCCGGGCTCGGCGACGTCCCCCGTGGCGGCGTCCTCCATGGCGGCCGCCCCCAAATCCGGGTCGTCAATGTCGTCTACCGTATGGTCCGGGGATACCAGCATTCGACTCCTGCCGCCCCGGCTGGCGGCGGAAGAAGAGGGTTCTGATAAAAGAAGCCGCCTGGTCAGAAGCCGGCCGGCATAAAGCCGACTGATGACAGAAAGAAGGTAGAAAGAAGGACTCACCACGGGCGGTGGATGGGCGCGGGAGTACGGCGCCTTGCCGTATTGCCAGTCATCGGCGAGCTTGAGGTTGGCGATGTAGTTCACCATGAGCGCTACCTCGGCATGGGGCATGTCCCATGTGCTCAGCCGGCAAGGGTCGAAGCGGTCGCTCATCTGGCATAGCATATGGGGCCGGCTCTGAAGGGGAAGGATCCGGCGCTCGACGAAGGCGGCCACCAAGTCGGCCCTGCGCAGGCCTTCTGACTGGATCATTACCCGAAGCCGGGCGATGGCGGCGTTCCCAGCCGGAGATAAGGACTTGGATCTGAAGCCCCAAGACAGCTGCCTCCCAGCCGGCGGGCCGGCTACGTAAGCCGGCAGATTAACGTAGTCTCCTTGCGAGGCGATGTTCTTGACGTAGAAGTATGATTTTTGCCAGAGCTTCACCGATTGGATTAAAGGAATGTGCGGGAAGGGGTTGTTCTCGCCTGACCTCTTCATCGTGATGAAGGCCCTGCAGGGGGCGGGCACGCCGGCGATGACGGTGCCGAGCTTGTTCTGGAAGAGCTCCGCCCAAAGCTCCAGCGTGGGCAGCACTCCCAAGAAGCCTTCGCAGAGGGAGACGAAGGCCGACAGCAGCATCACTGCGTTGGGCGTGAGGTGATGCGGCTGGAGACGGTAGAAGTCAAGGAAGGCACGCATGAACCCACTCGCCGGGAAGCCGAAGCCGCTCAGGAAATGCGTTTGGAAGACGACGCGCTCGCCTTCCTCCGGCGCCAGATGAGCCTGCACGAGGTTGGCGGCGGGCAGGCGCCGGGTCCGGCGGAGAAACTCTATGTGATCTTCGTGGACGTTGGAGCCGTCCCACGAGCTCGATAGCGCCACGGACATGGCGGCATGGGCAGGCTGCGACGGGAGGTTGCGCTGGGCGCGGAGGAAGAAGAAAGGAAAGGAGAACAAGGAGGGACGAGGAGCGGGGGAGCGAGCAAGCCTTTGTCTCTCCCCCTCCCCCTCCTACTTGTAGGCTCGTGCGCCGGAGCCGAGGAGGTGCGGCATGGGGGATCGTGGGGATCGATCATGCCCACTTCCCCCACGCCCCGCGTTTATTGCGCACTAAAGACACGAAGAAATGGCCGCGGGGAGGCGAGCAGTCCCCTCGGGCCACAGAAGATCTGCGCCCGGGCCGAGGCCGAGGAGTGGCGGGCCCGGGCATGCGGCGGCGTCCCGTCGCGCGCGTGCGACGGCAGGACTTCTCCGCCACGTGGCTTGTCGTGGGGCCCGCGGGCCGCCCGCGGGTCAACCATGGTCATAATAATAAAAATATAAGTTCTCCGAAGTTGGCCTACGACGGCAAGGTCGGCTCCTCAGGGTATGAAGCTGGCCAAGCTTCTCATCCCTCTGTCCGCCGCGAAGCTCGCCCAGCTTCGGGGACTACTGTCGGAGTAAATAGCCATGGGTAGCCTAGTCGGCTTCCCCTGGCCCATCAGAAAAAATTATGAGCCCGTCCGGCTCTCAAGAAGACTCAAGACCTGGGGCCGCCTCCCCCCTTTGACGGCTATCTTCTAGGCTGGCTTCGGGGGCGGCCCGCCCTTTACCCTCATGAAGAAAGTTGTGGGAGGGCCGACTACGAGAAGCCGGCTGCAACAAGGCCGACTCCAAGAGGCCGGCTCCCATAAAGCGGTCAAGGCCGTACCCGCAGAGTACGCATCCACCCCGCGATGATGAAGCAGGGCGTGGCTACAGTGGAGTCTGCCACCCCCAAAACCCGGAGCACGCCTGGTACAGTGCGCCGTACGGGTGGCCACGATCCGTCCGGCGCGGCACTATTGCCACGGCGGCCCCGACGCCGTCCACGACGGGCCACCAGCCTGGCCCCCGAGGCGGTGGGCCCCTTCGGGCAGAGAGATACCGAAGGCGGCCGCAACCCCCCCAAGTCGGCCTGATGAGGAGCCGGCCCCCCGAGGCCGGCTCGCCATCATCCTCGAAGGAGACGCCCATTAAAGAGACAAGATACGGCGGGGCTACAGTAATCGCCCGCCAGGGCGGCGGTACTGTAGCCATGCTTACCCCGACCAAGCCCGCGTCAACAGCACGGAGCAACAGTAACCAGCCACCGACCAGGCCCTGGCCAGCGGGGCCTACCTGTCGATCAAGGAGCCGGCGGCCGGCGGGACCCACCAGTCGGCGGGCCCCAGCAGCCGGCGTGGAAGCCGGCAGGCACAGTCACAGACAGCTGGGCCCCGCGCCCAGCTGGATTACCTTTGTACCCCCGGGGGGTAGGCCTATATAAACCCCCCGGTGCGCCCATGCAAGGGGGTTGAACTCTCTAGATAGACTTAGACACCACTCGAGGAGAAGAAGCAAGTTGTGCCCTTCTTCCTCCTCCCACCCGAACAGCTCAAGGAGCATTGTGTAGCTACTTGTTCATTTAGTCATCATGCGGAGACCCCGCAGAGCAGCAGTAGGGGTGTTATCTCCCCGGAGAGCCCTGAAGCTGGGTAAGATTCGCCGGCGTGCATGCCTTCGCCTTATCCCGTTTCCAGGCACCGGCGATGTTCTATTGGCTCCCACAATGATAAGCCACCCGTTGGCATATGTCGCACCTACCACCCGACAGTCATGCATCTCATATCATGTCATCATGTGCATTGCATGCGCATACGTGTTCGTCTCATGCATCCGAGCATTTTCCCCGTTGTCCGTTTTGCATTCCGGCGCTCCTATGTCACCCGGTGCCCCTTTCTACCTCTTTTCGTGTGTGGGCGTTAAACATTTCCGGATTGGACCGAGACTTGTCATGTGGCCTTGTTTTACTACCGGTAGACCACCTATCAAGTTTCGTGCCATTTGGACTTCGTTTGATACTCCAACGGTTAACCGAGGGACCGAAAAGGCCTCGTGTGTGTTGCAGCCCAACACCTCTCCAAAGTGGCCCAAAACCCACCTAAACCTCCTCCATCATCTAGATCGTTCGATCACGATCGCGTGGCCGCAAACCGCACCTCATTTGGAGCTTCCTAGCTCCCTCTACCTCTATAAATAGAACCCTCCTCGAAAATCCCGGATCCCCTCCTTCCAAACCCTAACAGATCTCCTCGCGCCGCACCGGACATGTCCGTTCCGGCCGGACGTTCCGCCGCTGCCGCCCCGGACCAATAGGAGAGCGCCACGTCATCGCCGCCAACTCCTTCGTCCTCCGGCCCAGCAAGCCTGCGGGAGGCCCTCCCGGGCTCGAGCCGACCGCCGCCCGCCTCCTCTCACCGCCCGCCTCCACCGCCGAAGCCGTCGGCCGCCTCCGCCGCGACGCACCTCGTCGCTGGCGCCGACCTCCACCGCGGCCACCCAGCTCGCCGCGCCGCCCTTCGCCGCCCCGTCGACGCCGCCCTCCGCCGCCACATCGTCGTCGCCTCGCCGGCCGGCCAAGCTCCGGCGAGCTCTGCCTCCGCCGGCGAGCACAAACTCCGGCCGGCCATCCTCGGGAAGACCGCCGCTACAGTACCCGGACTCGATCCGATCCAGATCTGAAATCGGAGCCGGTTGACTTTTATCCCCCGAAACCCTAATTTTCTTGCTATCTTTGGCATGTCATAACTCTCTCATCGTAGATCCGATTTGTGCGTGTAGCATATCAAAATGTTCATCTCGATGAGTACATCATTTCATCTCATTGCATAATTTTCATTCGAGCTCATCTTGATGCCCGAAATACTATTGGAAGAGGGCTATGTGATGAATTTGTCAGATCTGTTTCAGCAAATGGCATTTTGTCATTTTTGCCATGATTAATGTGTGCATGACGTGATCCTGAGCTCTACATGTGTTTTGTTATATGCCATGCCATCTTTACAGGGGTGCTTGCCATGCATTTTTGTGATATTTGTGATGACTAGCACAAGCTTGCAAAGTAGCGTAATCGTTGATGCTGATTTCAGGGACTTAGAATTTCACTAAGTCCTTGTCCTAATTTTGTTGTTATGCCATATGTTCATGTTGTTTCCTAGTGATCCGTGCCTCTTTTGAGGATGATAAGTAAGGATGTTTTGTTAATATTGTTGTGCTCTATCCATCCATGTCTTTGTTTGCAATTATGGAGCACCCTAGCTTGAGTCAATCGAGCTCTATGTTTGCTATAAATTGATCCTGGCGTATTGTTGACAGGTTTAGCGATTTTGCCGAGGATGTTGCTATTGATCCGTGCATGCTATGATGTTGTTCTTGCCATGTCTAGCTTCTATGCCATGTCTTCTTCATGGGTGTATGCTTAGTTTGTCATTCCATGCTCTGTAGTGAGTGCATCGAGCTCGTAAACATGCCTACTCGTTAACTGTTTTGCATGCTCCAGTTTTTCTCTAAGTCTGAATCTGTTTATGTTTTGCCATGTTCACATGCTTGCAATTGTATTTTCTGATTCCTTTTGGCTCAAGGTCACTAAGGGACTTTTGTTAAGTGCATTGAGTAGCTTCATGCCACGCCTTGCCTTGCCATGTTAAGTTCCTATAGCTTGTAGTTTCAATGCTCTAAAGTGTGCTTCCTGATGATAAATTCCAGACTTGAGTTAATTTCACCAAGTCTAAAACCTGTTATCATTTGCACTTTTGCCATGCTTGTTTGAACCTGTTAATGGATGAATTAGCCGTACCTCAGTGTTCATCTTTTGTCAAGCTTCATGAGTGGATCCCTTCCATGTATTTTGTTGTCATATTTGAGTGTTGTAGCATATTTATCTTGATGCTTTTAGTTGGTCACTTGCTGATTATCGCAGACCGGTGCCATATTTGTTTTGCTTGCCATTTCCAAACCATGCATCCGATTCCGGTGATCTTTATATCGATTTCGACCGAAATCACCTCACCTTTCCAGTGGCACTCTTGGATTTCCAAGTTGAGGCCAGGTTCAATCATTCCTTGTCAAAACTTGCATATGCATCACATACCGCATCCCGCATATCATACCATGTTTGCATCATGTTGCTTGAGCATTGCACGTGGTTGATTGTGTTCCTTTTTCTTATTTGTCTTGCTTGGGTAGAGCCGGGAGATGAGTTCGTGAACGAGGAGCCCGTTGAGTTCGCTTACGAGGATCAAGTCAACTCTTACAACTTTGCAGGCAAGATGACCATACCCTCGAAATCACTTCTATCTTTGCTTGCTAGATGCTCGCTCTTTTGCTATGCCTATGCTACGATACCTACCACTTGCTTATCATGCCTCCCAAATTGCCATGTCAAACCTCTAACCCACCATGTCCTAGCAAACCCTTGTTTGGCTATGTTACCGCTTTGCTCAGCCCCTCTTATAGCGTTGCTAGTTTCAGGTGAAGATTGGAGATCGTTCCTTGTTGGAACCTTGTTTATCATTGGGATATCACAATATTATCTTGTTTATCTTAATGCACCTATATACTTGATAAAGGGTGGAAGGCTCGACCTTTTGCCTAGTGTTTTGTTCCACTCTTGCCGCCCTAGTTTCCGTCATATCGGTGTTATGTTCCCGGATTTTGCGTTCCTTACACGGTTGGGTTATGATGGGAAACCCTTGACAGTTCGCCTTGAATAAAACTCCTCCAGCAATGCCCAACCTTGGTTTTACCATTTTCCACCTAGCCTCTTTTTCCCTTGGGTTTCCGGAGCCCGAGGGTCATCTTATTTAAACCCCCCCTGGGCCAGTGCTCCTCTGAGTGTTGGTCCAAACTGGGTAGCCTGCGGGGCCACCTCGGGGAAACTCGAGGGTTAGTTTTACTCATAGCTTGACCTATCTGAGTGTGCCCTGAGAATGAGATATGTGCAGCTCCTATCGGGATTTGTCGGCACATTCGGGCGGTGTTGCTGGACTTGTTTTACCATTGTCGAGGATGTCTTGTAACCGGGATGCCGAGTCTGATCGAATTGTCTTGGGAGAAGGAATATCCTTCGTTGATCGTGAGAGCTTGTGATGGGCTAAGTTGGGACTTCCCTGCAGGGATTTGAACTTTCGGAAGCCGTGCCTGCGGTTATGGGCAGATGAGAATTTGTTAATGTCCGGTTGTAGATAACATGAAACTTAACTTAATTAAAATGCACCAACCGCGTGTGTAACCGTGATGGTCTCTTCTCGGCGGAGTCCGGGAAGTGAACACGGTGTTGGAGTAATGCTTGACGTAGGTTGTACTAGGATCACTTCTTGATCATAGTTATTCGTCTGTGCTTTTGCCTTATCTTCTCGCTCTCTTTTGCGAATAGGTTAGCCACCATATATGCTAGTCGCTTGCTGCAGCTCCACATCATACCTTGTCTTACCTATAAGCTTAAATAGTCTTGATTGCGGGGGTGCGAGATTGCTGAGTCCCCGTGACTCACAGATTACTTCCAAACCAGATGCAGGGACCGATGATACTGCTCCAGACGATGCGCTTGAGCTCAGGTGGGAGTTCGATGAAGACTCTCGCTGTTACTACGTGTCTTTCCCAGATGATCAGTAGTGGTGCCCAGTTGGGGCGATCGGGGACTTTGTCGCATGTGGGGGTTGATCTTTATTTTGGTACTGTAGACAGACCATGAGTGTATTGGATGATTGTAATGTTATTCATGTATTTGTGTGACGTGGCGAGTGTAAGCCAACTATGTATCTTTTCCCCTTTTATTTATTTACATGGGTTGTTGTGAAGATTACCTTACTTGCGACATAGCTTTCAATGCGGTTATGCCTCTAAGTCGTGCTTCAACACGTAGGAGATATAGCCTCATCGAGGGCGTTACACCGACCTTGTGTAACCCTAGCCCCCTACGGTGTCTATATAAACCGGAGGTTTTTAGTCCGTAGGACAACATACCATATGCTAGCTTCTAGGGTTTAGCCTCTCCGATCTCGCGGTAGATCAACTCTTGTAATACCCATATCATCAAGAATAAATCAAGCAGGACGTTGGGTTTTACTTCCATCAAGAGGGCCCGAACCTGGGTAAAACATCGCATCCCCTGCCTCCTGTTACCATCTGCCTTAGACGCACAGTTTGGGACCCCCTACCCGAGATCCGTCGGTTTTGACACCGACATTGGTGCTTTCATTGAGAGTTCCTCTGTGTCGTCGCCGTTAGGCTTGATGGCTCCTACCATCATCAATAGCGATGCAGTCCAGGGTGAGACTTTTCTCCCCGGACAGATCTTTGTGTTCGGCGGCTTCGCACTGCGGGCCAACTCGCTTGGCCATCTGGAGCAGATCGAAAGTTACACCCCTGGCCACCAAGTCAGGTTTGGAAGCTTAAACTACACGGCGGATATCCGCGGAGACTTGATCTTCGACGGATTCGAGCCCCTGCCTTGTGCGTCACACGGTCACGACGAGTACGATTTAGCTCTACCATCGGACCGCATTCAGGAGATCACACTGGCAGCCGCTCCGAGCCTCAATTTGGAGCCAGTTGCGCCATCCACGGATGGGTGGATAGACCCCGTCACGGAGGCCGTATCCTCAGCGGCGATTGAGCCGAATATCCACCTTACCCTCCACGAGAGCCGTGTTGCCAAACTGTCGGATCCTTCTCCGGCCACGGGCTCCGAACCGCCTGCGCCCGTTCCTATCGAATCCGATTGGGCGCCGATCATGGAGTTTACCTCCACGGATATTTTTCAGCGCTCACCCTATGGCGCCGTACTGAACTCATTAAGGTCTCTCTCCTTGTCAGGAGGATCCTGGCCGAACTATGTCCAGTAGGATTGGGATGCGGATGATGAAGAAATTCGCCGCCCACCCACCACCCACTTAGTAGCCACTGTCGACGATTTAACCGACATGCTTGATTTCGACTCCGAAGACATCGACGGTATGGACGACGATGCAGGAGACGAATAGGAACCACTACCCACAGGGCACCAGACACCCACTTCATCACATGACGTATATATGGTGGACACACCAAAAGAAAACGACGACGAGGAATGGAAGGACGCAACGAAGGATTGTCCCCTCGAGAAGCAGTCAAAGCGGCGATGTAAGCGCCGCCCCAAATCCCGCCTCGGCAGAAACAACGATCATATAGACCCAGCATTAGAGCAGGGTGAACAATCGCTGGACCACGGCAACACGGAGAATCAAACGGAACAACCCGACTCTGTCAAAGATAATAATCCGGACGACATCACACCAGACAGATACCTGGAGCAACAGAATGCCCATCAAAGGCTTGTTGCCACCGCGAGGAGTCTAAAAAAGCAGAAGCAAAGGCTCAAGGCTGCGCAAGACACACTCAGAATCAGATGGAGTAAAGTACTCAACACAGCGGCGAAGTACGGCGGTAATCACCACACCAAGAGCTACCCGAAGCGGAAGTTGCTACCTGAATTCGATGAGGAGGCCTTAGATCCCCCGCAACCAAAAATTAAAATGGCCATTCGGCCGGATAGACGACCTCACGGCCAACATAGAGCGGCAAACAACACCGCACATAAGTCAATACGCGATCCATGCGAGGGCTCGCATCAAAAGGATAGCGCAACCAGATCCATTTATGGACCACGCAAGCGCGCTCCAGCATACGATGCAACACAACAAACATCCGAACACCACGATACACCCAGATACAGGGGTGCCGCACACCCCCTATGTTTCACCGACGAGGTGCTGGACCATGAATTTCCAGAGGGATTTAAACCCATAAACATAGAGGCATACGACGGAACAACAGACCCTGGGGTCTGGATTGAGGACTATATCCTCCATCTCCATATGGCTCGAGGAGATGATCTCCACGCCATCAAGGCCAGCTCGGCATTGGCTTAAAAGCCTCCCCGAAAGCTCCATTGGAAGCTGGGAAGAGCTCGAAGATAATTTTCGGGCGAATTTTCAAGGGACTTATGTCCGACCTCCGAATGCGGACGATTTGAGTCATATAACTCAACAGCCCGGAGAGTCAGCCCAAAAGCTTTGGAACAGTTTTCTTACTAAAAGAACCAAATAGTCGACTGTTTGGACGCCGAAGCCTTGGCAGCCTTTAAGCACAGCGTCTGAGACGAATGGCTTGCCAGACACCTCGGCCAAGAAAAGTCGAGAACAATGGCAGCATTAACAAGCCTCATGACCCGCTTTTGCATGGGCGAGGACAGCTGGCTAGCCCGATGCAGCACCAGCGACCCAAATACATCCGAAGTTAGAGACGGAAACGGGAAATCATGACGCAGCAAAAATAATAAGCGCCGGAATAAAGAAGACAGCCCGAAGAGCACGGCGGTAAACACCGGATTCAGAAGCTCTCGGCCAGGTCAGCAAAAGCCGCCCTCTAAAGGCGCCAGAGATGAACTGTCCAGCTTAAACAAAATTCTGGACCAAATATGTTAGATCCATAGCACCCCCGATAAACCTGCAAATCATACCCACAGGGAATGTTGGGTCTTCAAGCAGTCTGGCAAGCTCAACGCCGAACATAAGGGGCGGGATACACCAAGCGAAGACGAGGATGAGCCTCGCAAGAAAAACACTGGGGAACAGAAGAAATTTCCACCAGAAGTCAAAACAGTAAACGTGTTACTCGTGATAAAGGGGAGAAGCAAAGCGGCATTCCCAGATAAACATGCCCAAGGGCCTATCACCGCGGAGTTCTGCCACTGGCCGTCTCAACCAATCACCTTCGACCATCAGGATTACTCAGCAAGTATTCGGAGCGCAGGATGGGCTGCCTTGGTATTAGATCCAATAATTGACGGATATCACTTCACATGAGTCCTGATGGACGGCGGCAGCAGCTTAAACCTGATATATCAGGACACAATCCGCAAAATGGGGATAGACCCAACGAAAATTTGCCGCAGCAATAGTACATTTAGAGGAGTAACGCCAGGCCCAGGGGCTCATTGCACGGGCTCCCTGCTACTAGAAGTTGTATTCGGCTTCCTCGACAACTTCCGTAGTGAAAATTTAACCTTCCACATTGCTCCGTTCCAAAGTGGCCATCAAGCACTACTTGGACGTGAAGCTTTCGCTCACTTCAACACAATACCGCATTACACTTCCCTCACGCTTAAGATGCCCGGTCCACGTGGCATCATTACAGTAAATGGAAATATTGAGCGATCCCTGCGCGCCGCACACTAAAATGGCCTCACCAACTAAAGCATTCAATAGGTCGTCAAGACCACGAACACGGTTAGACGAGTCTGGCGCAGCTATATGTAATTCATAGAGGTTTGATGACCACACCCTTATTACAAATACAAGGGGCTCAACGCGCGCAGACAAGTGGCAATTTTTACTCATCTTGAACTGTACATGGTTTCTTTAAACCTACCTTTTTTGCACGACAAACTTTTCACCTAAGTTCCTCTCTTTTACAGATGACCATCGTGCTACACCCGTCCAGAATACAGCACAATGGAGACACAGGCACAGATGTGCAGCAGGGACTCGTTCAAAGGATTCTTTTTAGATTAAGACCCTGCGTTAACCTTTTTTACTGTCTCTTGTTGATACACATCCCTCGGATTCTCAGTACAATTGAGAAGGATGCTGACGTCTTGGCATGTGGCCACGCCAGAATAATGCACGTACCTGGACACTAGGGGCTTCTTACAAAGGGCACTGTTTAGGCCCGGTTCACACCATAAAAGACTGAATACCTTAGGGAGTGTTCGGCGTCGCGAGTTTGGACTTATATGCATCAGCTCTGAATCATGTCTTTGGTCAAATGTTGGGTTTGCCCGGCTCCTGTGTTTTGCTGCCTTACGTTCCGCTCTATCGGCTAAGGTGGCACCAAGAGAACTACTATGATTGTGCACTGGTTCATCTGGACGAGCACCTCAGTAGAGAAAGCCGAAAACTGACTGTCATGATATAGCGCGAGACTGGTCAACCACTCGATGACCTATCAGAATCTTAGAATTCCTCTGCCTTAACGAAGGGTCGTTTCCCGGCCAGGCATGTACGCACCCCGAACTCGGGTGAGTGCGGAGCCACCAGGGGCTATATAGTAGCCTCACTGTCAAACTCCTATGGCTAAGTGAAAGTGTTAAAGCATTATAGTCCGGTTGCCTAGTTCGTTGCTCTATCACCTCCTTATTTGGACCAAGACATTGGATTAAGTGTGAATACGCGTCTTCTGTGAACACCCCCGCATTCTATGCATGGGGGCTGAAGCCGACGGCTGCAATCTTTCAGGTTATATACATGTATAGATAAACGACCGCACAGGAGGCATCACAATACTTTTGGGCACAAGTATAAATACAGCCTTGATAAATTCAATAAAACATTGTTTTTACAATGGGAATACATGTCACTCAAACATAATATTCATCGAGCACTGGGCCTCTATCAAACGAGCACCCTCAAGAACTTCTTCAAAATAGTGCTCGGCAGCCACTCGGCCTATGGCCGAACCCTGCGCCGCAACAGTGGTAGCATCCATCTCCGCCCAGTATGCTTTGACACGGGCAAGGGCCATCCGCGAGCCTTCTATACACGCTGACCTCTTCATCGCATTGATGTGCAGCACTACACCAAGGAACTGTTGCACTAAGCTGAAATAGCTGTTCGGCTTCGGCTTTTCCGGCCACAGATGATCTACGATGGACCTCATGGCAAGTCCGGACAATCTATTGAGTTCGGCCCATTCGGCAAGCTGATCAGTTAGTGGAAGCGGACGCTCTAGGACGTTAAACTGCGACCAGAATAGCTTGTCCACTTCATGATCTGTTTGATCTCGGAAGTATTCGGCCGCATCGACAGCACTCGCCGTCAAATCCAGATATGCGTCTGCCGAACTCCACAGCCGATCCAGAGGGGCATACCGTGGATCTCCGAACTTCCTCCGCAGCAAAAAGGGCTTCCCAGCCACAATATCACAGGCTTCACGCAGTTCCTCCTTCTTCGCTCTCATGGCAGAACGGGTGTCTTTGGTCGCCATCGTGGCCTTTTCAAGGTCCGTCGCCTTGGCTCAATTTTCTTCTTCAAGGAACTGGCAACGGTCGGTAGTGTCTTTTAACTTTGCATCCATCTTGGCCATTTTCTCTTTTCTCTCGCAATGCGCAGCCTTCTCGGCTTTCAACTCTTCGGCCGCCTTCAAAGTAGCCGCATTACTACTCCTTGCTTGTTCTTTGGCTCGGGCAAGTTCCGCCCGAAGGGTTTCCATGGTGGCAGCTCCATCTGCAGTCACAAAATATTAAAGATACTGGCATCACGCTGCTCTTACTATGTGACATTCACCAGAAAATATCACTTACCCTGTGCCTCGTCAAGCCTCTTGTTAACAAGCTCGATGTCGGCATCCGCCGCATCCAATTACCGCTTTAGTTCGGCAAACTCATGAATCCAGCTAGCCACCGGAGCTTCCACTACCTGCACATTAAAGCGATATGGTTATTACCTGGGACTACGATCCTCTGCTTGCCGCCATTCTCGGTGACAACCAGAGTCTCAGGGGCTACTATCTACATAGGGCACACCTAAAAATGTGCGGTACTATTGCAAAGGTATATCATTTTACGTACCTCAAAGCCCGTTAGTAGACACATAAAGGCGTCATGCAACCCGCTTTCGGCGGAAGAAATCCTTTCCATCACCGTACTCATTAACGTACGGTGTTCTTCCGAGATGGTCGCTCGCTTCAACAGATCCCTCAGTGCGTCTGACCGCATACCAGACGGCGCCGGACTCCTTTGTTTGCTCTCTTCAAGAGCCGAATGCTGGGGATTTTGGGTGACTATAGGATTATCTTCTGGCCTCACCGGATTCGGGGAGGTCCTCCGTGACGACACTTCAAGGTCACCTGCTTCTTGAGCGGGGGAGTCCGGGGGAGGCGTTTCGTGTTGGAAACATGCCCTAGAGGCAATAATAAAATGGTTATTATTGTATTTACTTGTTCATGATAATTGTCTATTGTTCATGCTATAATTGTATTAACCGGAAACCGTAATACATGTGTGAATACATAGACCACAACATGTCCCTAGTAAGCCTCTAGTTGACTAGCTCGTTGATCAATAGATGGTCATGGTTTCCTGACCATGGACATTGGATGTCATTGATAACGGGATCACATCATTAGGAGAATGATGTGATGGACAAGACCCAATCCTAAGCCTAGCACAAGATCGTGTAGTTCGTATGCTAAAGCTTTTCTAATGTCAAGTATCATTTCCTTAGACCATGAGATTGTGCAACTCCCGGATACCGTAGGAATGCTTTGGGTGTACAAAACGTCACAACGTAACTGGGTGGCTATAAAGGTGCACTGCGGGTATCTCTGAAAGTGTCTGTTGGGTTGGCACGAATCGAGATTGGGATTTGTCACTCCGTGTAAAGGGAGAGGTATCTCTGGGCCCACTCAATAGGACATCATTATAATGTGCACAGTGTGACCAAGGAGTTGATCAAGGGATGATGTGTTACGGAACGAGTAAAGAGACTTGCCGGTAACGAGATTGAACAAGGTATCGGGATACCGACGATCGAATCTCGGGCAAGTACTATACCAGTAGACAAAGGGAATTGTATACGGAATTGATTGAATCCTTGACATCGTGGTTCATCCGATGAGATCATCATGGAACATGTGGGAGCCAACATGGGTATCCAGGTCCCGCTATTGGTTATTGGCCGGAGAGTTGTCTCGGTCATGTCTACATGGTTCCCGAACCCGTAGGGTTTACACACTTAAGGTTCGATGATGCTAGGGTTATACAAGTATGTACGTGGTTACCGAATGTTGTTCGGAGTCTCGGATGAGATCCCAGACATCATGAGGAGTTCCGGAATGGTCCGGAGGTAAAGATTTATATATGGGAAGTCCCGTTTTGGTCACCGGAAAAGTTTCGGGTGCTATCGGTAACATACCGGGACCATCGGGAGGGTCCCGGGGGTCCACCACGTGGGGCCACCAGCCCCAGAAGGCTGCGTGGGTCAAGTGTGGGAGGGGACCAGCCCCAGGTAGGCTGGTGCGCCCCCCACCAAGGCCCAAGGCGCAGGGAGAGTGGGAGGGGGCAAACCCTAGGTCCAGATGGGCCTTAAGGCCCACCCTAGGGCGCCCCCCTCTCTCCCTCTCCCCTCTGGCCGCCACCCTAGATGGGATCTAGGGCTGCCGCCCCCCTTGGGGAGGGAACCCTAGAGTGGGCGCATCCCCTCCCCTCCCCCTATATATACTTGAGGTATGGGGCTGCCCAACAAATGATTGGATCTCTCTCTTGACGCAGCCCTACCCCTCTCCCTCCTCGTCTCTCGTAATGCTTGGCGAAGCCCTGCTAGAGTACCGCGCTCCTCCACCATCACCACGCCGTTGTGCTGCTGTTGGACGGAGTCTTCCCCAACCTCTCCCTCTCTCCTTGCTGGATCAAGGCGTGGGAGACGTCACCGGGCTGTACGTGTGTTGAACGCGGAGGCGCCGTTGTTCGGCGCTTAGATCGGAATCGACCGCGATCTGAATCGCTGCATGTACGACTCCACCAACCGCGTTCTTGTAACGCTTCCGCATTGCGATCTTCAAGGGTATGAAGATGAACTCCTCTCTCTCGTTGCTAGTCTCTCCATAGATTGATCTTGGTGATGCGTAGAAAATTTTAAATTTCTGCTACGATCCCCAACAGTGGCATCATGAGCTAGGTCTATGCGTAGTTTCTATGCACGAGTAGAACACAAGTTGTTGTGGGCGTCGATTTTGTCAAATTTACTTGTCGTTACTAGTCTTATCTTGATTCAGCGGCATCGTGGGATGAAGCGGCCCGGACAGACCTTACACGTACACTTACGTGAGACTGGTTCCACCGACTGACATGCACTAGTTGCATAAGGTGGCTAGCAGGTGTCTGTCTCTCCCACTTTAGTCGGATCGGATTCGATGAAAAGGGTCCTTATGAAGGGTAAATAGAAATTGGCATATCACATTGTGGTTTTGGCGTAGGTAAGAAGCGTTCTTGCTAGAAACCAATAGCAGCCACGTAAAAATTTGCAACAACAATTAGAGGACGTCTAACTTGTTTTTGCAGCATATGCCATGTGATGTGATATGGCCAAAAGGATGTGTTGAATGATATATGTGATGTATGAGATTGATCATGTTCTTGTAATAGGAATCACGACTTGCATGTCGATGAGTATGACAACCGGCAGGAACCATAGGAGTTGTCTTAATTTATTTATGACCTGCGTGTCAACATAAACGTCATGTAATTACTTTACTTTATTGCTAACCGTTAGCCATAGTAGTAGAAGTAATAGTTGGTGAGACAACTTCATGAAGACACGATGATGGAGATCATGATGAGGGAGGTCATGGTGTCATGCCGGTGACAATGATGATCATGGCGCCCCGAAGATGGAGATCAAAAGGAGAAAAATGATATTGGCCATATCATGTCACTATTTGATTGCATGTGATGTTTATCATGTTTTACATCTTATTTCTTAGAACGATGGTAGCATAAATAAGATGATCCCTCGCCATAATTTCAAGAAAGTGTTCCCCCTAACTGTGCACCGTTGCTAAGGTCCGTTGTTCCGAAGCACCACGTGATGATCGGGTGTGATAGGTTCTAATGTTCGCATACAACGGGTGTAAGCCAGATTTACACACGTAATACACTTAGGTTGACTTGACGAGCCTAGCATGTACAGACATGGCCTCGGAACACGGAAGACCGAAAGGTCGAACATGAGTCATATAGAAGATACGATCAACACGAAGATGTTCACCGATGATGACTAGTCCGTCTCACGTGATGATTGGACACGGCCTAGTTGACTCGGATCATGTATCACTTAGATGACTAGAGGGGTGTCTATCTAAGTGGGAGTTCATTGAATAATTTGATTAGATGAACTTAATTATCATGAACATAGTCAAAAGGTCTTTGCAAATTATGTCGTAGCTCACGCTTTGGTTCTACTGTTTTAGATATGTTCCTAGAGAAAATTTAGTTGAGAGTTGACAGTTGCAACTATGCGGACTGGGTCCTTAAACTGAGGATTGTCCTCATTGCTGCACAGAAGGATTATTTCCTTAATGCACCGCTCAGTGTGTTGATCCTCGAGCGTCGTCTGTAGATGTTGGGAAACATCTGACATACACGTTTTTATGACTATGTGATAGTTCAGTGCGTAATGCTAACGGTTTAGAATTATGGCACCAAAGATGGTTTTTGAAACGTCGCAGAACATATGAGATGTTCCAAAGACTGAAATTGGGATTTCAGACTAGTGCCCACATCAAGAGGTATGAGACCTCTGACAAGTTTCTTAAGCCTGCAAACTAAGGGAGAAAAGCTCAATCATTGAGCATGTGCTCAGATTGTCTGAGTACTACAATCGCTTGAATCGAGTGGGAGTTAATCCTCCAGATGAGATAGTGATGATTCCCCATAGTCACTGCCACCAAGCTATTGGAGCTTCGTGATGAACTATAACATATCAGGGATAGACATGATGATCCTTGAGCAATTCGCGATGTTTGACACCGCGAAAGTAGAAATCAAGTAGGAGCATCAATTGTTGATGGTTAAACCACTAGTTTCAAGAAGGGCAAGGGAAAGAAGGGATACTTCATGAAACGGCAAATCAGTTGCTGTTCTAGTGAAGAAACCCAAGGTTGAACCCAAACCCGAGACTAAGTGCTTATGTAATGAGGGGAACGGTCACTGAAGCAGAACTACCCTAGATACTTGGTAGATGAGAAGGTTGGCAAGGTCGACAGAAGTATTTTGGAAATACGTTATATTAATGTGTACTTTACTAGTACTCCTAGTAGCACCAGGGTTAAAATACCGGTTCGGTTGCTAAGTGTTAGTAACTCAAAATAAAAGGCTACGGAATAAACGGAGACTAGCTGAAGGTGAGATGACGATATGTGTTGGAAGTGTTTCCAAGGTTGATGTGATCAAGCATCGCATGATCCCTCTACCATCGAGATTGGTGCTAAACCTAAATAATTGTTATTTGGTGTTTGCGTTGAGCATAGACATGATTGGATTATGTTTATCACAGTACGGTTATTCATTTAAGGAGAATAATGGTTACTCTGTTTATTTGAATAATACCTTCAATGGTCTTGCACCTAAAATGAATGGTTTATTGAATCTCGATCGTAGTGATACACATGTTCATGCCAAAAGATATAAGATAGTAATGATAGTACCACATACTTGTGGCACTGCCATTTGAGTCATGTTGGTATAAAACGCATGAAGAAGCTCCATGTTGATGGATCTTTGGACTCACTCGTTTTTGAAAAGATTGAGACATGCGAACCATGTCTATTGGTAGATATGCATGAAGAAACTACATGCAGATGGATCATTTGGACTCACTTGATTTTGAATCACTTGAGACATGCAAATCATACCACATGGGCAAGATGACTGAAAGGCCTCATTTTCAGTAAGATGGAACAAGAAAGCAACTTGTTGGAAGCAATACATTTTGATGTATGCAGTCCAATGAGTGCTGAGGCACGCAGTGGATATCATTATGTTCTCACTTCACAGATGATTTGAGTAGATTATGAGTATATTTACTTGATGAAACACAAGTCTAAATTATTGAAAGGTTCAAGTAATTTCAGAGTGAAGTTGAAGATCGTCGTGACAAGAGGGTAAAATGTCTATGATATGATCATAGAGATGAATATCTGAGTTACGAGTTTGGCACACAATCAAGACATTATGGAAATTGTTTCACGACTAATACCGCCTGGATCACCATAATGTGATGGTGTGTCCGAACATCATAACTGCACCCTATTGGATATGGTGCATACCATGATGTCTCTTATCGAATTACCACTATCGTTTATGGGTTAGGCATTAGAGACAACCGCATTCACTTTAAATAGGGCACCACACAATTCCGTTGAGACGACACCGTATGAACTATAGTTTAGAGAAACCTAAGCTATCGTTTCTTAAAAGTTTGGGGCTGCGATGCTTATGTGAAAAAAAGTTTCAGGCTGATAAGCTCGAACCCAAAGCGGATAAATGCATCTTCATAGAATACCCAAAAATAGTTGGGTATACCTCCTATTTCAGATCCGGAAGCAAAAGTGATTGTTTCTAGAAACGGGTCCTTTCTCGAGGAAAAGTTTCTCTCAAAAGAATTGAGTGGGAGGATGGTGGAGACTTGATGAGGTTATTGAACCGTCACTTCAACTAGTGTGTAGCAGGGCACAAGAAGTTGTTCCTGTGGCACCTACACCAATTGAAGTGGAAACTTATGATAGTGATCATGAAACTTCGGATCAAGTCACTACCAAACCTCATAGGTCGACAAGGATGTGTACTACTTCAGAGTGGTACGTAATCCTGTCTTGGAAGTCATGTTGCTAGACAACAATGAACCTATGAGCTATGGAGAAGCGATGGTGGGCCCGGATTCCGACGAATGGCTCGAGGCCATAAAATCCGAGAGAGGATCCATGTATAAAACAAAGTATAGACTTTGAAAGAACTACTTGATGGTCGTAAGGCTGTTGGGTGCAGATGGATTTTAAAAGAAAGACAGACAATGATGGTAAGTGTCACCACTAAGAAAGCTCGACTTGTCGTTAAGATGTTTCCCAACAAGTTCAAGGAGTTGACTACGATGAGACTTTCTCACTCGTAGCGATGCTAAGAGTCTGTTGGAATTATGTAAGCAGTTACTGCATTATTTATGAAATCTTGCAGATAGGATGTCAAAACATTGTTTCCTCGATGTTTTTCTTGAGGAAAGGTTGTATGTGATACAACCAGAAGGTTTTGTCAATCCTGAAAGATTCTAACAAGTATGCAAAGCTCCAACAATCCTTCAAAGGACCAGAGTAAGCATCTCGGAATTGGAATGTACGCTTTGATGAGATGATCAAAGATTTTGGGTTTATACAAAGTTTATGAGAAACTTGTATTTCCAAAGAAGTGAGTGGGAGCACTATAGAATTTTTGATGAGTATATGTTGTTAACATATTGTTGATCAAAAATGATGTAGAATTTCTGGAAAGCATGCAGGGTTATTTGAAAAGTGTTTTTCAATGGAAAACCTGGATTAAGCTACTTGAACATTGAGCATCAAGATCTATAAGGATAGATCAAAATCGCTTAATAGTACTTTCAAACGAAAACATACCATAACAAGATTTTGAAGGAGTTCAAAAATAGATTGGCAAAGAAGGAGTTCTTGGCTGTGTTATAAGGTATGAGTGTTGAGTAAGACTCAAGACCTGACCACGGCAGAATAGAGAGAAAGGACGAAGGTCATCCCCTATGCTTTAGACGTAGGTTCTACAGTATGCTATGCTGTGTACCGCACCTGAAGTGTGCCTTGCCATGAGTCAGTCAAGGGGTACAAAAGTGATCCAGGAATGGATCACACGACAGTGGTCGAACTTATCCTTAGTAACTAGTGGACTAAGGAATTTTCTCGATTATGGAGGTGGTAAAAGAGTTCGTCGTAAAGGGTTACGTCGATGTAAACTTTGACACTAATCCGGATGACTCTGAGGAGTAAACCGGATTCGTATAGTAGAGCAGTTATTTGGAATAGCTCCAAGTAGCGCGTGGTAGCTGCATCTACAAGATGACATAGAGATTTGTAAAGCACACATGGATCTGAAAGGTTCAGGCCCATTGACTGATAAACCTCTCTCACAAGCAAGATATGAACACACCCCATGGGTGTTGGATTCACTACAATCACATAGTGATGTGAACTAGATTATTGACTCTAGTGCAAGTGGGAGACTGTTGGAAATATGCCCTAGAGGCAATAATAAAATGGTTATTATTTTATTTCCTTGTTCATGATAATTGTCTATTGTTCATGCTATAATTGTATTAACCGAAAACCGTAATACATGTGTGAATACATAGACCACAACATGTCCCTAGTAAACCTCTAGTTGACTAGCTCGTTGATCAATAGATGGTCATGGTTTCCTGACCATGGACATTGGATGTCATTGATAACGGGATCACATCATTAGGAGAATGATGTGATGGACAAGACCCAATCCTAAGCCTAGCACAAGATCGTGTAGTTCGTATGCTAAAGCTTTTCTAATGTCAAGTATCATTTCCTTACACCATGAGATTGTGCAACTCCCGGATACCGTAGGAATGCTTTGGGTGTACCAAACGTCACAACGTAACTGGGTGGCTATAAAGGTGCACTCCGGGTATCTCCAAAAGTGTCTATTGGGTTGGCACGAATCGAGACTCGGATTTGTCACTCCGTGTAAACGGAGAGGTATCTCTGGGCCCACTCGGTACGACATCATTATAATGTGCACAATGTGACCAAGGAGTTAATCACGAGATGATGTGTTACGGAACGAGTAAAGAGACTTGCCGGTAACGAGATTGAACAAGGTATCGGGATACCAACGATCGAATCTCGGGCAAGTACTATACCGGTAGACAAAGGGAATTGTATACGGGATTGATTGAATCCTTGACATCGTGGTTCGTCCGATGAGATCATCGTGGAACATGTGGGAGCCAACATGGGTATCCAGATCACGATGTTGGTTATTGGCCGGAGAGTTGTCTCGGTCATGTCTACATGGTTCCCGAACCCGTAGGGTCTACACACTTAAGGTTCGATGACGCTAGGGTTATAGGGAAAGTATGTACGTGGTTACTGAATGTTGTTCGGAGTCTCGGATGAGATCCCGAACATCACGAGGAGTTCCAGAATGGTCCGGAGGTAAAGATTTATATATGGGAAGTCCTGTTTTGGTCACCGGAAAAGTTTCGGGTGCTATCGGTAACGTACCGGGACCACCGGAAGGGTCCCGGAGGTCCACCACGTGGGGCCACCAGCCCCAGAAGGCTGCGTGGGCCAAGTGTGGGAGGGGACCAGCCCCAGGTAGGCTGGTGCGCCCCCCACCAAGGCCCAAGGCGCAGGGAGAGTGGGAGGGGGCAAACCCTAGGTCCAGATGGGCCTTAAGGCCCACCCTAGGGCGCCCCCTCTCTCCCTCTCCCCTCTGGCCGCCACCCTAGATGGGATCTAGGGCTGCCGCCCCCCTTGGGGAGGGAACCCTAGAGTGGGCACAGCCCCTTCGCTCCCCCTATATATACTTGAGGTATGGGGCTGCCCAACAGATGATTGGATCTCTCTCTTGACGCAGCCCTACCCCTCTCCCTCCTCCTCTCTCGTAGTGCTTGGCGAAGCCCTGCTGGAGTACCGCGCTCCTCCACCATCACCACGCCGTCGTGCTACTGCTGGATGGAGTCTTCCCCAACCTCTCCCTCTCTCCTTGCTGGATCAAGGCGTGGGAGACGTCACCGGGCTGTACGTGTGTTGAACGCGGAGGCGCCGTTGTTCGGCGCTTAGATCGGAATCGACCGCGATCTGAATCGATGCGTGTACGACTCCACCAACCGCGTTCTTGTAACGCTTCCGCATTGCGATCTTCAAGGGTATGAAGATGCACTCCTCTCCCTCATTTCTAGTCTCTCCATAGATTGATCTTGGTGATGCGTAGAAAATTTTAAATTTCTGCTACGATCCCCAACATTTCGCTCTCCATCATCTCCGGAAGAAGGTCCCCTGAAGACGAGCTCTGTTGAGAAGGGCTAAGATCCGAACTGCAAGACAAACGCTTCGGTTATTTTCCTCGGAAGTAAGGTAGAATATCTTTACTTAAGTATTTTTTGATCACTTACGGCTCGTTAGAGGGCTGATCCCCGCGCGGACTTTGTGCGGCAAGAGCACCCCCCAAGGCAGGACCCTCTGTTGGAGACTTCTTCTCCCGTTTGGAAGCCTTGGTTTTCGGATCTTCAGAGGCAGCCCCATTCCTTCCCCGGAGCGAGAGAAGTTCAGAATCTTCCCCTTGGTTATCCTCCCTCATGGAGGCGCTCATTCCCTCAGTTATAATTGGTAGCGATGGGGGCCCGCTTTCACCCTCATTATTCCCCCCTTTATCTTCCATTGAGGGCTCTGGGCAAGGTGCTAGCTCGAGCATCTTTTCCAGTACCGGATTGTCCAAACCCTCAGGAAGGGGGGGGCGAACATCGAATCATCTTCGCCTTTGTTAGCCAGTCCTGGTCAAAGAGAGATTTCTCAGATGACGTCATGATAAATGAAAGACGGTGTGTTCGGCTAGAGTATTACTTACTTGGTCGGTGGTGCGGTTGCTGCTCAGGCCCACGTCCTCGGTAGTATCCGGACACTCTATTTGAGGTCCGAAGAATGATTTATACATCTCCTCGTGCGTCAGGCCGAGGAAATTCTGAATAGCGCGCGGCCCTTCTGGGTTGAATTCCCACAAGCGAAGGGGTCGGCGTTTGCAAGGCTGGACTCGACGAACCAGCATGACTTGCACCACCATAACCAGACTGAAATCTCCTTCGAAGAGATCGTGAATGTGGCTCTGCAGTATAGGCACGTCCTTGGCTGGACCCCAGCTCAGCCCTCTGCTAATCCATGACATCAGTTGTGGTGGAGGGCCCGAGCGAAAAGCAGGGGCAGCCACCCACTTGGCACTTCTGGGAGCTGTGATGTAAAACCACTCCCGTTGCCATAATCCGGACACCTCTGGAAAGGAACCCTTTGGCCATGGAGCTCCAGCGATCTTGCTTATTAATGCGCCTCCGCACGTTACATGCTGCCCCTCGACCGTCTTCGGCTTCACGTCAAAGGTCTTGAGCCACAGGCCGAATTGAGGGGTAATGCGGAGGAGGGCCTCACATACGACAATAAATGCCGAGATGTGGAGAAAGGAGTCCGGGGCTAGATCGTGGAAATCTAGCCCGTAATAGAACATCCAACCCCTAACGAAGGGATCCAGAGTGAGGCCTAGACCTCGGAGGAAGTGGGAGATGAGCATAACATTCTCGTTGGGTTTGGGAGTAGGGACGACCTGCCCTCGGGCAGGCAGCCGATGCGAAACCTCGGCGGTCAGGTATCTGGCCTCCCTCAACTTCTTGATATCCTCTTTCGTAATGGAGGAGGGCATCCACCGGCCTTGAAGGCTAGATCCGGACATTATTGAAGGTCTGAAGCACCTGACCTGGGCTTTGGGTGTTAGAACTCGAGGCGGGGGGAGGATTCAATTGAGCACGGGAGGGAAAAAAGTAAAAAGCCTTGTCCCTTTATAAAGAGGGTGAATATCAAGTGTCCTCCTAGTGGATGTTTGGGACTTGCCTAAAATCTAGGAGTCCTATGCACGGTTGGGTTACCCACAACCGTATTGATGAGAATCCCGTAATTAGGGGAACACGATCTCTGCTTTGACAAGACGTGTCAAGAAACCGCCCCGCGTTATGAGTCGAGCTGGTTGAAGAAAAACGGTTCGAATAATCACCGAGCCATGGCCTAATGTCATGTTGCCAAAGCGTGTCAGTGGATTAAGATTTGTGGAAATATTATTCTCTCTACGGTGGTATGTGGAATTTATTTTGCAGGGCCGAACACTATCCTGGTATTCAAACTCTTCTGTGATGTGTTCGGAGGAGGAACCCGCCTTGCAATGCCGAAGACAACACTGCGCGCCGGACTCATCGTTATTGAAGCCTGGTTCAGGGGCTACTGAGGGAGTCCTGGATTAGGGGGTCTCCGGACAGCCGGACTATTGGACAGCCGGATAGGACTCTACTTGGCGTGGAAGGCAAGCTAGGTAGTACGGATATGGATATCTCCTCCTTTGTAACCGACCTTGTGTAACCCTAGCCCCCTCCAGTGTCTATATAAACCGGAGGGTTTTAGTCCGTAGGACAACATACAATCATACCATAGGCTAGATTCTAGGGTTTAGCCTCTCCGATCTCATGGCAGATCAACTCTTGTAATACCCATATCATCAAGAATAAATCAAGCAGGAGGTAGGGTTTTACCTCCATCAAGAGGGCCCGAACCTGGGTAAAACATCGCGCCCCTGCCTCCTATTACCATCCACCTTAGACGCACAGTTCGGGACCCCCTATCCGAGATCCGCCGGTTTTGACACCGACAGTAGGGATGTGGCTGGGCGTGGTCAGTGGCGGCAACGACGTTTGGCCTAGATCCCGGGAGGCGGCCCCGGTTGGTGGCGGCGAGTGAAGTTGAGGTGTCCCTCGGCGGCATGGCATGGTGGTGCCCAAGTCCAAGGCGGAGCTGCTTCGGCCATCTGGTGGCTTTGGCTCCGGTTGGTTCGGCTCAGCAACAATGAAGATCGGGAGTGGGATCCTTCCCAATGGCTCTCGCGGTTTGGTTTGGTTTGGCCTACTAGATTGATCTTTCTTGCAATGGGAGAAGTGCTTAGCTTTGGGTTGCAATATTGCGGTGTCCTTTCCCAGTGACAGTAGGGGCAGCAAGGCACATATTGTATTGTTGCCATCAAGGATAACAAGATGGGTTTTATTTCATATTGCATGAGTTTATCCCTCTACAGCATGTCATCTTGCTTAAAGCGTTACTATGTTCTTTTGAACTTAATACTCTAGATGCATGCTGGATAGCAGTCGATGTGTGGAGTAATAGTAGTAGATGTAGGCAGGAGTCGGTCTACTTGTCTCGGACGTGATGCCTCTATACATGATCATACCTAGATATTCTCATAAATATGCTCAATTCTGCCAATTGCTCAACAATAATTTGTTTACCCACCGTAATACTTATGCTCTCGAGAGAAGCCACTAGTGAAACCTATGGCCACCGGTCTATTTTCCATCATATTAATCTTCCGTCAACAAGATATTTCCTTTTCCGTTTATTTTTCTTTATTTACTTTGCATATTTATCATAAAAATACCAAAAATATTATCTTATCAAATCTTACTTTCGTAAGTGACCGTGAAGGGATTGACAACCCCTTTATTGCGTTGGTTGCGAGGATTTTATTTGTTTGTGTAGGTGCGAGGGAATCGTGCATGGCCTCCTACTGGATTGATACCTTGGTTCTCAAAAACTGAGGGAAATACTTACGCTACTTTGTTGCATCACCCTTTCCTCTTCAAGGGAAAACCAACGCAGTGCTCAAGAGGTAGCAAGAAGGATTTCTGGCGCTGTTTCCGGGGGGCCTACGCCTGCATTACATTATTTGCCATTTGCCTCTCGTTTTTCTCTCCCCCACTTCACACTTGCCGTTTTATTCGCCCTTCTTCTGTTCGTCCTTTTGTTTGCTCGTGTTGCCATGTGCCTTCTATATGCTTGCATCTTCGCTTGCTGAAAATCTATTGATATGGATCCACTTAAAGTGTTCTACTTGGATCATCTTCGATCCTTATGCGCTCGTGCTGAAACCCCAACTAGCCTTGTTGATGGGAAATCTTTAGATGAGCATGCTCATTTTGTGCGTCACCATTTGTCTGAAAAAGAGAGACTCTTATGGAATCAAATAAACAGATAACTGTGTTATGCTTGGAATCTTTGTGAAATTTGTGATTTTACTTGTTGCTCTAAGAACCCTAAAAACACCTCCCCTACCTATGTGAGTTTAATGATATTGAAATCTTATCTTCTTATGCAAAGGGTGTTTATAGTTACTACGATATCGAACGAATTGAAGAATTTGTTGCTTTTAAGGGTGCTTATGAAGTTGCTTCTTTGATTGAAAAATATGATATTACTCTCTACGAATCTGAAAATTTTGACATACTTAAATATTGCTATGAAAACTATGCTCATAATGTCTATGTCAAAGAATTTATTGAAAGAATGACCGTTGCTTCAGAAGAAAATAATGGTATGCATGAATCTATAGATAATTATGATTCCGATGATTTGATTGAAATATCCCTTGATGAACATGATGCTTGCTATTCTCGTAGCCATGATGCCAATATTTATGAAGATGAATTTGACATAGTTCCTTAATTAAACATGAGATCGTTGCTATTGCACCCATATTTAATAGTTCCTTCGATGAAAAGCATGATTGCAATGATGTTATCATAAATTCTCTTAATGTCAATTGTGTTAATGATATGCAAAACCCTAAGCTTGGGGATGCTAGTTTTGCTATGACTACTATTTGTTGCAATGATCATGATTGGGGTGATTCTTCTTTTGATCTTGAAAATTTATTTAAGCCCCATGATGAATATGAGATTGATAATAGTGTTTGCAATATTATTGAAAGTGAGTTTGGAAGAGTGTCAACTTTAGATCCCACATATTTGGAGAATGTTCAATCTTATGAAGTTTTTGATAAAAGTGGGTTTGGAGAGGTCATGACTTTAGTTAATGTTAATCCCACTATTTTGGAAGAGTGTCAACTTTGCATACATGTGGATCTTGTTAAGAATATGTTTTGTGATAGCTATATTGTTGAATTTTCTTATGATCCTACATGTAATTATTATGAGAGAGGAAAATATGGTTGTGGAAGTTTTCATGTTACTAGATTACCTCTCATTATGTTGAGGTTGCTATTGTTTCTTTCTGCTTTCTTGCATATGTTAGTTTTTTGCTTTCCTTGATAATTTGTTTGCCTATAAGATGCCTATGCATAGGAAGTATGTTATACTTAGATGTGTTTGTCACATGTTCTATGATGCTCTCTTTGTACTTCAACTCTTGTCTTTCATGTGAGCATCATTGAAATATTATGCCTAGCTAGGGGCGTTAAACGATAGCGCTTGTTGGGAGACAACCCAATTTTATTTTTTCCTTGCTTTTCGCTCCTGTTTAGTAATAAATAATTTATCTAGCCTCTGTTTTGGTTGTGTTTTTGTGTTTAATTAGTGTTTGTGTCAAGTAGAACCGTTGGGAAGACTTGGGGAAAGTCTTTTTAATCTTGCTGTAAAAAACAGAAACTTTAGCGCTCACGAGAATTGCTGTCATTTTTATTTGGAAAGTGCTATTTAGTTAATTATTTTCGCAGATGATTAATAGATAAATTCCTCACGTCCAGCAATTTATTTTAGAATTTTGGGGTCCCAGAACTTGCGTTAGCTACAGATTACTACAGACTGTTCTGTTTTTGACAGATTCTATTTTTCGTGTGTTGTTTGCTTATTTTGATGAATCTATGGCTAGTAAAATAGTTTATAAACCATAGGGAAGTTGGAATACAGTAGGTTTAACACCAATATAAATAAAGAATGAGTTCATTACAGTACCTTGAAGTGGTGTTTTCTTTTCTTTCGCTAACAGTGCTTACGAGATTTTCTACTTTAAGTTTTGTGTTGTGAAGTTTTCAAGTTTTGAGTAAAAGATTTGATGGATTATGGAACAAGGAGTGGCAAGAGCTTAAGCTTGGGGATGCCCATGGCACCCCAAGATAATCTAAGGACACCTAAAAGCCTAAGCTTGGGGATGCCCCGGAAGGCACCCCCTCTTTCGTCTACTTCCATCGGGAACTTTACTTGGAGCTATATTTTTATTTACCACATGATATGTGTTTTGCTTGGAGAGTCTTGTATTATTTGAGTCTTTATTTGTTAGTTTTTCACAATCATCCTTGCTGTACACACCTTTTGAGAGAGACACACATGATTCAGAAATTGTTAGAATACTCTATGTGCTTCACTTATATCTTTTGAGTTATATAGTTTTTGCTCTAGTGCTTCACTTATATCATTTAGGGCACGGTGGTGGATTTTTTTTATAGAAACTATTGTTCTCTCATGCTTCACTTAGATTATTTTGAGAGTCCTACAAAACAGCGTGGTAATTTTCTTTAATTATGTTAGGCATTCAAGATTAATAAAAAAACATCTTATGAGTGTGTTGAATACTATGAAAAGTTTGATACTTGATAATTGTTTTGAGATATGGAGATGGTGATATTAGAGTCGTGCTAGTTGAGTAGTTGTGAATTTGAGAAATGCTTGTGTTGAAGTTTGTGATTCCCGTAGCATGCATGTATAGTGAACCGTCATGTGAAGAAGTTGGAGCATGAATTATTTATTGATTGTCTTCCTAATGAGTGGCGGTCGGGGACGAGCGATGGTCTTTTCCTACCAATCTATCCCCCTAGGAGCATGCACATAGTAGTTTGCTTCGATAACTAATAGATTTTTGCAATAAGTATGTGAGTTCTTTATGACTAATGTTGAGTCCATGGATTATACGCACTCTCACCCTTCCCCATTGCTAGCCTCTCTAATATCGCGCACCTATCGCCGGTATCATACACCCACCATATACCTTCCTCAAAACAGCCACCATACCTACCTATCATGGCATTTCCATAGCCATTCCGAGATATATTGCCATGCAACTTTCCACCGTTCCATTTACTATGACATGCTCCATCATTGTCATATTGCTTTGCATGATCATGTAGTTGACATTTTAGTTGTGGCAAAGTCATCGTTCATAATTCTTTCATACAAGTCACTCATGCATCATTGCTTTCCCGGTATACCGCCGGAGGCATTCATATAGTCATACTTTGTTCTAGTATCGAGTTGTAATCATTGAGTTTAAATAAACAGAAGTGTGATGATCATCATTCATAGAGTATTGTCCCAAAAAAAAGAGAAAGGCCAAATAAAAAAAGGAAGGCCCAAATATATATATATATAAAGGGACAATACTACTATCCTTTTTCCACACTTGTGCTTCAAAGTAGCACCATGATCTTCATGATAGAGAGTCTCCTATGTTATCACTTTCATATACTAGTGGGAATTTTCCATTATAGAACTTGGCTTGTATATTGCAATAATGGGCTTCCTCAAAATGCCCTAGGTCTTCGTGAGCAAGCGAGTTGGATGCACACCCACTTAGTTCTTTTTATTGAGCTTTCATATACTTATTGCTCTAGTGCATCCGTTGCATGGCAATCCCTACTCACTCACATTGATATCTATTAATGGGCATCTCCATAGACCGTTGATACGCCTAGTTGATGTGAGACTATCTTCTTCCTTTTTGTCTTCTCCACAACCACCATTCTATTCCACATATAGTGCTACGTCCATGGCTCACGCTCATGTATTGCGTGAAGATTGAAAAAGTTTGAGAACACCAAAAGTATGAGACAATTGCTTGGCTTGTCATCGGGGTAAATACTTTGTGTGGTGAAGATGGAGCATAGCCAGACTATATGATTTTGTAGGGATAACTTTCTTTGGCCTTGTTATTTTGAAGAGACATAATTGCTTAGTTAGTATGCTTGAAGTATTATTATTTCTACGTCAATATTGAACTTTTGTCTCGAATGTTTCGGATCTGAATATTCATACCACAGTTAAGAGAATTACATTGAAATTATGCCAAGTAGCACTCCACATAAAAAATTCTGTTTTTATCATTTGGCTACTCGAGGACGAGCGGGAATTAAGCTTGGGGATGCTTGATACGTCTCCAACGTATCTATAATTTTTTATTGTTCCATGCTATATTATATCCTGTTTTGGACATTATTGGGCTTTATTATACACGTTTATATTATTTTTGGGACTAACCTATTAACAGGAGGCCCAGCCCAGAATTGTTGTTTTTTACCTATTTCAGAGTTTCGCAAAAAAAGAATATCAAACGGAGTCCAAACGGAATGAAACCTTCGGGAACGTGATTTTCGGAACGAACATGATCCAGAGGACTTGGACCCTACGTCAAAAAGCATCCAGGAAGGCACGAGGTAGGGGCGCGCCTACCCCCCCCCCCCCCCCCCCCCCCCCGCCGGCGCGCCTATGGAGCCAAAACCCTAATTCCACCGCCGTAACTTTCTGTACCCATGAGATCCCATCTTGGGGCCTTTTCCGGAGCTCCGCCGAAGGGGGTATCGATCACGGAGGGCTTCTACATCAACACCATAGCCTCTCCAATGAAGTGTGAGTAGTTTACTTCAGACCTTTGGGTCCATAGCTATTAGCTAGATGGCTTCTTCTCTCTTTTTGGATCTCAATACAAAGTTCTCCCCCTCTCTTGTGGAGATCTATTCGATGTAATCTTCTTTTGCGGTGTGTTTGTTGAGACCGATGAATTGTGGGTTTATGATCAAGTTTATCTATGAGCAATATTTGAATCTTCTCTAAATTCTTTTATGTATGATTGGTTATCTTTGCAAGTCTCTTTGAATTTTTAGTTTGGTTTGACCTACTAGATTGATCTTTCTTGCAATGGGAGAAGTTCTTAGCTTTGGGTTCAATCTTGCAGTGTCCTTTCCCAGTGACAGTAGGGGCGGCAAGGCACGTATTGTATTGTTGCCATCGAGGATAACAAGATGGGATTTATTTCATATTGCATGAGTTTATCCTCTACATCATGTGTAACGCCCCATATGTAACCTTCCCGAATTGTACTCCGACTCTTGCCGTTTCCGGCATTAAGTTATATTTAATTCTCGGGTTCGGGTCTTTGTCTCCGTGTGTTGTTTTTGTTTGCGTGCATCTCATATCATGTCATCACGTGCATTGCATTTGCAAACATGTTCATCTCATGCATTCGAGCATTTTTCCGGTTGTCCGTTTTGCATTCCGGCGCTTCGTTCTCCTCCGGTGGCCATTTCTAGCTTTCTTTCGTGTGTGGGGATGAAACATTTACGGATTGGGCCGAGACTTGGCATGCGGCCTTGGTTTACTACCGGTAGACCGCCTGTCAAGTTTCGGGTCATTTGGACTTCGTTTGATACTCCAACGGTTAACCGAGGGACCGAAAAGGCCTCGTGTGTGTTGCAGCCCAACACCCCTCCAATTTGGCCCAAAACCCACCAAACTCGGCTCCATCGTCTCGGTCGTTCGATCACGATCGTGTGGGCGAAAACCGCACCTCATTTGGACTCTCCTAGCTCCCTCTAGGTCTATAAATAGACCCCCTCCTCCAAATCCCGGGTCTCTCCTCCCCCAAACCCTAATTTCGCCTCCGCGCCAGCCGGACACGTCCGTCCGGGCCGGACAAAATCGCCGCCGCCCGCCCGCACCAGTGGCAAGCTGCCATGTGGCGCGCCGCCGCCACCGCCGCCGAAGCCCGCGAGGCCCATCCGGGGCCCCCGCGGCCCAGATCTACCGCGCCGCCGCCCGCCTCCTCTTCCCCGCGGTCGGCCCGCTCGCCGTCCGGCGCCGCCGTGGCGCCATAGTCGCCACCCGCCGCCTCGTCCGCCGCTCGCCGGTCCGCCGCCCCGTCGCGCCGTTCCCGCCGCCCGAAGCCGCTGCCTCCTCGGATCCCGCGCTCCGCCGTCCTCCTCCTTCCCCCTCGGCGCCGACGAGCTCCCTCGCCGGAGTACCCGCCGTCCTCGCCGGCCCCGGCCACCACCACTCACCGGTGAACAGGATCCGCCGCCGCCTCGGGTTCCGTGAAACCCTAGATCTGAGAGAGGTTGAATTTTTCGTCTAAGTCCTAGTTTTTCTCAGATCCAAGTGCTCATGTTTGACCTGCCATATCTTTGCATCCGTAGCTCCGATTCGGGCATATGATATATCAAAATCTTCGTCTCGACGAGTACATCATTTCATTCCATTGCATCATTTGCATTTGAGGTCATCTTGGTGCCCAAAATGCTGTTGGAAGGAGGCATCATGAGTTAAATTGCAGATCCGTTAGTTCATCATGCACTTTTGTCATTTTTGCCATGTTTAATCCGTGCATGATATGCCTGTGCCCCTTTGGGATGATTTGTTAAGCATGTTGTCTTCTTTCCAGAGGTGCCTTCCATGCATTTTTAGGCTGTGTGTGTTGTCTTGTGCAAGCTTGCGAAGAGGGGTACCTGAGTTTACTGATTTCAGGGACTTAGTGAAAATCACTAAGTCTGGGATGTTTTAGTTCACCATGCTATATGTCCAGCTTGTTTCCTAGTGATCCGTGCCTCTTTTGAGGATGATCAGTAAGAGTGATTTGTTATGCTTGTTGTGCTTAATCCATCCATGTTTTACTTGTTATGTTGGAGCACCCTAGGTTGACTCAATCGAGCTCAACTTTTGCATAGTTGTTGTTTTGGGCAGATCGTGAACTCTTTTGCGATTTTGCCGGAGTTATTGCTAGTGGTCCATGCATGCTATGCCATTGTTCTTGCCATGTCTAGCTAGAATTTTGTGCCTTCTTAATGGATATATGCTTGCCTTGCCATGACTTGCACCGTAGTGAGTGCATCGAGCTCGTTTACATGCCTCCGTGAGTTATTATTTCAGCATGTCCCAGTTTTCACTAAGTCTGAAAACTGATTGTGTTTCATAGATGTTCGTGTGCCCGGTAGAGTATGTTGTGAACCCTTTTGGCCCCAGGTAATTTTGGGTGTTTTGCTAAGCGTGTTGAGTAGCTCCATGCCATGCTCTTACTTGCCATGTTCAGGTTTTGCTTCATGTTGTTTTGCTGCTCCGAAGAGAGCACCGTGGTCTGAAATTTCAGACTAGCGTTAATTTCGCTAAGTCTGAAATCTGTTTTGCTTATTCAGTTTTGCCATGCTTGTTTGAAGCCCTTAATGGATGAATTTGCCTATGCCTCAGTCCTGGTGATTTGTTAAGCTTCTTGAGTACATCACTGCCATGCAATTTGTTTTCATGTTTGGTGGCTGTAGCATGTTCATTTCATTGCATCTAGGAGCCTACTTGCTGTAAATCGCAGATCGGTTCGTTTAGTAAAACGCTTGCCATTTCCAAACCGTAGCTCCGATTGCCATGATCTTTATATCGTTTTCAGGGGATTTCTTCCCCTCTATCCAGTGGCACACTTGGTTTTCCATGTTGAGGCCAGGTTCATGCATTTCCTATCACGTCTTGCTTTTTGCATCCCGCATCGCATCCCTCATAGCATATCATCTTTGCATATTATTGGTTGCCCTTGCACGTGGTTGATTGTATCCTTGTTGCTTGTTTGTGTTATTGGGTAGAGCCGGGAGACGAGTTCGCTAATGAGGAGCCCGTTGAGTTTGCTTTTGAGGATCCAGTCAACTCTGACAACTGTGCAGGCAAGATGATCACACCCTTGAAATCACTACTATCTTTGCTATGCTAGTTTGCTCGCTCTTTTGCTTTGCCAATGCTACGATGGCTACCACTTGCTTGTCAGCCTCCCAATTGCCATGATTGAGCCTCTAACCCACCTTTGTCCTAGCAAACCATTGATTGGCTATGTTACCGCTTTGCTCAGCCCTTCTTATAGCATTGTTAGTTGCAGGTGAAGATTGGAGCCGTTCCTTGTTGGAACACTTATTTACTTGTTGGGATATCATTATATTGCTATGTTATCTTTATTCATCTATATACTTGGTAAAGAGTGGAAGGCTCGGCCTCTCGCCTAGTGTTTTGTTCCACTCTTGCCGCCCTAGTTTCCGTCATATCGGTGTTATGTTCCCGGATTGTTGCGTCCCTTACGCGGTTGGGCTATAATGGGAACCCCTTGATAGTTCGCCTTGATTAAAGCTTTTCCAGCAATGCCCAACATTGGTTTTACCATTTGCCACCTACCCCTTTTCTTTCCCTTGGGTTTCCGGAGCCCGAGGGTCATCTTTATTTTAGCCCCCACGGGCCAGTGCTCCTCTGAGTGTTGGTCCCACCGAGCGATGTCCGGGGCTACCAGGGGCAACTCTGGGCTGGCCTACCCGACGTCTGGCTCATCTGAGTGTGCCCTGAGAACGAGATATGTGCAGCTCCTATCGGGATTTGTCGGCACATTCGGGCGGTGTTGCTGGACTGGTTTTGACCTGTCGAATCATCTTGTTGTACCGGGATACCGAGTCTGATCGGTGGGTCCTGGGTGGAGGTCTATTCCTTCGTTGACTGTGAGAGCTTGTTATGGGCTAAGTTGGGACCCCCCTGCAGGGATTGATCTTTCGAAAGCCGTGCCCGCGGTTATGGGCAGATGGGAATTTGTTAATGTCCGGTTGTAGATAACTTGAACCTTAAATAATTAAAAATGAATCAACCGAGTGTGTTGCCGTGATGGCCTCTTCTCGGCGGAGTCCGAGAAGTGGACACGGCGTTGGAGTTATGTTTGCGTAGGCTGCTCTATATATAGTTTTCCACTCGTGCTTTGCCTCCTCTTCTCGCTCTCCTTTGCGAATAAGTTAGCCACCATATATGCTAGTCACTTGCTGCAGCTCCACTTACATTACCCCTTTCCTACCTATTAAGCTTAAATAGTCTTGATCGCGAGGGTGCGAGATTGCTGAGTCCTTTGTGGCTCACAGATTACTATTACACCAGATGCAGGGACAAATGATACCTCTCCGGATGGCGCGCTCGAGCTGAAGTGGGAGTACGACGAGGACTCTCAGCGTTACTATGTGTCATTTCCGGATGATCAGTAGGGATGCCTATTTCGGGGTTAGATCCAGGACCTAGTCGCTTGTTGGGGGTCTTTTCTATTTTGGCGCCGTAGTCGGGCCATGAGTGTTTGTATGATGGATGTTATTTATGTACTTTGATGTGACGTGGCGAGTGTAAGCCAACTATGCTATTATTCCCCTTTATATTATATATGTACATGGGTTGTGTAATGATTCCCGACTTGCGACATTGCTTTCAATGCGCCTATGTCTCTAAGTCGTGCCTCGACACGTGGGAGACATAGCCGCATCGAGGGCGTTACAAGTTGGTAATCAGAGCCTTCCCCGACCTTAGGAGCCCCATTGCTTGATCGTTTTTAGCAGCCGAGTTGTGTCTAGAAAAATGTTTTGAGTCCTTAGGAACTATATATCGGAGAGCTTAGGAATTCTTTTTACTTCCCAGTCTCCTCATCGCTCTGGTAAGGCATCCTGACGTAGAGTTTTGACTCTTCTCTTCTCAAATTTCACAAAAAAAAAATTAGGATCACGCGAGTATCTTGGTTTTGTTCCGATGGCTTATGATGAGAATACTGTCTTGGTGCCTCCTGTTAGGGGTTTAGTGGAAGTGTCCCGGGGAGTTGAGCTCTGAGGTGTTGTCATCATAATTCTATCGTTGCAATTCTGGCATACTTGAGATATGTGCGCGACATCGAAAATCTCCTTTATGCAGTTCGTTGGTGAGATAACCTCGACGCCACCCAGTACTGGGGCGGGAGTTCGGGAGTATCGCCATAACTTGTATAACGGATGCTTTTCGAAGGTTGAGATAGATGGTTTCCGAAGGTTTCTTGGTTATGTGTTGAAGGATGGATGCAGCTGGATGTAGGATTTGCTAGCTTGGGTGAGATATTATGCTTCCCCTGTATCCCCAACACCTGATTGCATAACTGGAAAGTTTCGGGAGTTTCATAGGTGGGAATTCAAGTAGCCTTAGGATATCTTTCCAACAGATGTGTGATATGAAATTGGGGTTCGACGTCTAGTGGTTCGCCTATTCACGGTCGATTTTACAGTGGCCTCGTTGTGTCTTAAAGAGTCCTTGGCTATGCTGACTCGGGGACGCTTCGTATGTCATGTGCACTGCCTTGTACATGATGGTGTTGTACGGTCGAGCCCGTGTAGGCCCTACCACGAACACTTCGGACGAAATTTCTATCATGTGTTTGTTCCGGCTTATTCCGCAAGCCAACCCTTGGTTTTATTTCGAGTTGTGGCATTCGTTCTGCTTCGACGTCATATGTTGATTCCATCCCTCGTTGATGTACCTCTTCTACCTGATTCTTCGTGGCTTCGCAATTTAGGAATATGTGACCACTTCAAGAGAAGTGCATTCGTTCATTTTGTTCGGATGTGAAGACTTTATGTTGCATTTTTCATTCCGTTGGATTCACCTTCAATATTTCTCTATTTGTGTGCTAACGGTGGTCAACTTCTTCAGGATGGCTCCCGCTAAGAGCACCAGTCAGAACCAGAATCAAGATCCTCCGCCACCTCCGCCTCCTCCGGAAGCATGGCAAGCTATGATGGCTGCTACTAATGCAAATACTCAGCTGATCATGCAAATCATCCAAGAGCGGAATCAAAGCAGTCAAGCGAATCAAGGCAACAACCAGAACCATTTTGCAACTCTGAATTAGTTCCTCGCAAATGCTCCAAAGACGTTCAGTAACTGCATTGAGGCTACCGATGCTGATGATTGGTTAGTCGATCTGGGCAAGCATTTTGAATGTAGCAACGTCAGACCTGAAGATTTCGTCAAGTTCGCGTCTTTCCAGCTCAAGGATCAGGCCGCAGAGTGGTTTCAGCAGTACCGGGATTCCAGAGGTGGACGTTTGATCACTTGGGATGATTTCCGTCGTGATTTCCGAGCTCATCACATTCCTCAAAGTGTGATTGAAAGCAAACGTGAAGAATTCCGCAATCTGAAGCAAGGCTCTTTGTCTGTCTATGACTACAACAAGTTGTTCCAGAAGCTCGCCCGTTTTGCCAAGCAGGATGTTCCTGATGAGAAGAGCATGATCTATCAGTTCAGGGGTGGTCTTCGTGAAGAAATTCAGCTCGCTCTTGTCCTCTTCGAGCCGCTGAGATACGATGAGTTCTACAACATGGCACTGAAGCAAGAGGCTGCTCAGCTAAGGTGTGATGCTTCCAGGAAGCGAGTCAGAGACACTACGCCTTCTTCCTCTACTCAAGTGGCCAAGCAGCAGAAGTATTGGCTTCCTCCTCCTCCGTTCCGTCAGCCGTATCAGCAGAAGAGCAAAGGTGGCAGTGGTTCATCCCACCCACCCAACCCAGGCTTTCAGAACAAGACTTCGTCTCAAGCTTCAAGATCGAGTGCTCCGTACCACCGTCCGCTCTCAGAGGTCACGTGCAACAAGTGCCAACAGAAGGGTCACTATGCCAACAAGTGTTTCAACCAGAGGCGTCCTCCTCCTCCTCCTGTCAGATCGGCAAGTACAGCTGTGGTCAAGCATAACCCCAAGTCCGCCAAGGTCAACTTGATGAACGCAGCTCAGGCAGAGGATTTGTCAGATGTCATCATGGGTAACCTTCCTGTTAATGATATTCCTGCAAAAGTTCTTTCTGATACGGGTGCATCGCATTGTTTCATCTCGAGGCCATTTGTTTCTAAGCATGAGTTGCCCTTGCAAGATTTGCCTAGGCAGTTGTCTGTTGTTTCTCCGGGCAAATTCATGAGTGCAAGCGCTATTGTTCCGGATATTTCTATCACGTTGGGAGATCACAAGTTTCTCTCTTCTCCGGTGGTTCTTGGTAATTCTTATATCGATCTTATTCTTGGGATGGACTGGCTCTCTAAACACAAGGCTCACCTCGATTGTGCAGCCAGGCAGATTCAACTGACTCATTCCTCTGAAGATGTCATTGTTTTTGCTGCTCGGGATAATACCATCCGGTTGTTCTCTCTCAATGAAAAGGGTGAATTGGATGCTATTTCGCAGATTCCGGTTGTTTGTGAGTATCAAGATGTCTTCCCAGAAGAACTCCCAGGCATGCCTCCAAACCGGCCGGTTGAATTTGTTATTGAACTTGAGCCCAGTACGGAACCTGTGTGCAAACGTCCCTACAAGCTCGGCCCCGAAGAGTTGAAGGAGTTGAAGAAACAACTCGATGTGCAAGAAAGAATGGGTCTCATTCGGCCTAGTACTTCTCCGTGGGGTTGTGGTGTTCTTTTTGTGAAGAAGAAGGATGGAACGGACCGACTTTGTGTTGATTACCGTCCATTGAACAAGAAGACCATCAAGAACAAATATCCACTTCCCAACATCAATGAGCTGTTTGAACAACTCAAGGGTGCCCAAGTATTCTCCAAGATTGACCTCCGTATGGGTTATCACCAAATTCGCATTCGTGAGCAAGATATTCCCAAGACGGCGTTCAGAACAAGCTATGGGTCATATGAATACACTGTTATGTCTTTTGGCCTCGCCAATGCTCCTCCGACGTTCTCTCGCATGATGAACTTCATCTTCAACCCCTACACCAACGACTTCGTTTTGGTCTATCTCGACGACATCCTGGTTTTCTCGAAGAACAAGGAAGATCATGCCAAACACTTGTGTTTGGTTCTTGACAAGCTAAGGGAACATCAGTTCTACGCCAAGTTCTCCAAGTGTGAATTTTGGCTCGATGAGGTTCTTTATCTTGGCCATATTATCTCTGCCAAGGGCATTTCCGTGGATCCTGAGAAGGTGTCTGCAATCGTTAATTGGGAACCTCCTCAGAACGTGAAGCAACTCCGTAGCTTCCTCGGTCTTGCAAGTTATTGCCAAAGATTCGTTGAAAACTTTTCCAAGATCGCGAAGCCTCTCTCAAATCTTCTTCAGAAGCACGTCAAGTACGTTTGGTCTCCGAAGTGTGATATCGCTTTCAACGCCTTGAAAGAGAAATTGATCACTGCTCCAGTTCTAACTCCGCCTGATGAAACCAAGCCGTACGAGGTCTTTTGTGATGCCTCTCTCCAAGGTCTAGGTGCTGTACTGATGCAAGAGAAGAAAGTTGTTGCTTATTCCTCTCGCCAGTTGAAGCCTAATGAGAAGAACTACCCCACTCATGATCTCGAGTTGGCGGCAGTTGTGCACGCATTGTTGACTTGGAGACATCTTCTTTTGGGAAGAAAAGTGGACATCTTCACTAATCACAAGAGTCTCAAGTACATCTTCACTCAGCCTAATCTCAACCTCAGGCAGACTCGATGGGTCGAAATGATTCAAGAGTACAATTCGAGTATCGAGTATACTCCAGGCAAGGCTAATGTGATTGCTGACGCTTTGAGCAGAAAAGCATATTGCAACAGTCTGATTCTCAAGCCTTATCAACCCGAGCTCTGTGAAGATTTCCGCAAACTTAATCTGCAAGTTGTTCCTCAAGGTTTCCTCGCCAACCTTCAAGTTTCTCCTACCTTGGAAGACCAGATTCGCCAAGCCCAGCTTCTTGATGCTATGGTGAAAAAGGTGAAGATTGGTATTGCAAAGAGTCAGTCCAAGTACAAGTGCTACCGACTTGATGACAAGGACACTCTCTTCTTCGAGGATCGAATTGTTGTGCCCAAAGGTGAACTTCGTAAAGTGATCATGAATGAGGCTCACAACTCTCTCCTCTCCATCCACCCTGGTAGCACGAAGATGTATCAAGATCTGAAGCAAACTTATTGGTGGACTCGAATGAAGCGCGAGATCGCTCAATTCGTGAATGAATGTGATGTCTGCAGAAGAGTGAAAGCAGAACACCAAAGGCCAGCAGGTCTCCTCCGAACTCTTGCCATTCCAGAATGGAAGTTTGACCATATTGAAATGGACTTCGTGACTGGGTTTCCTAAGTCCAAGCGTGGCAATGATGCTATATTCGTTGTCATCGACAAGCTCACCAAAGTGGCTCATTTCCTGCCCATCAAAGAGTCAATCACTGCAGCTCAATTGGCGGAGCTCTACACCTCTCGAATTATCTCTCTGCACGATATTCCTCAAGTGATATCTTCAGACCGTGGAAGCATCTTTACCTCCAAGTTTTTGGATTCTTTTCAGAAGGCCATGGGCACCAGCATTCGCTTCAGCACTGCTTTCCATCCTTAAACAAGCGGTCAAGTCGAGCGTGTCAACCAGATTCTTGAAGATATGCTCAGGGCTTGTGTTATCTCCTTCGGCATGAAGTGGGAGGATTGTCTTCCTTATGCTGAATTCTCGTACAACAACAGTTTCCAAGCAAGTTCCGGCAAGGCCCCATTTGAAATTCTGTATGGTAGGAAGTGCCGTACACCTCTCAACTGGTCTGAAACCGGTGAACGTCAGCTGCTGGGTAATGACCTGATCACAGAGGCAGAAGAAATGTGCAAGGTCATTCGTGATAACCTCAAAGCAGCCCAATCTCGCCAGAAGAGCTACTATGATAGTAAGCACCGTGATTTGGCTTTCGAGATCGGAGATCATGTCTACCTCCGCGTCTCTCCTATGAAAGGGACTCGTCGCTTCGGTATCAAAGGGAAGCTTGCCCCTAGATACGTCGGGCCTTTCAAGATCGTCAGCAAGAGAGGCGACCTCGCCTATCAACTCGAGCTTCCTGCAAACTTTGCCAAAGTTCATGATGTGTTCCACATCTTGCAACTCCGTAAGTGCTTCAAGACGCCTGAGCGCACCGTCAACTTCGAGGACATTGAGCTCCAAGAAGATCTCTCCTACCGTGAGCACCCAGTTGCAATCCTGGAAGAGACTGAACGCAAAACTCGCAACAAGTCAATCAAATTTCTCAAAGTCAAGTGGTCACACCATTCCGACCGTGAAGCTACCTGGGAACGCGAGGATCACCTCGGTTCTGAGTACCCGGAGTTCTTTCAGTCCTAGATCTCAGGACGAGATCTTTTCGTAGTGGTGGAGTGTTGTAACGCCCCATATGTAACCTTCCCGAATTGTACTCCGACTCTTGCCGTTCCCGGCATTAAGTTATATTTAATTCTTGGGCTCGGGTCTTTGTCTCCGTGTGTTGTTTTTGTTTGCGTGCATCTCATATCATGTCATCACGTGCATCGCATTTGCATACATGTTCATCTCATGCATTCGAGCATTTTTCCCGTTGTCCGTTTTGCATTCCGGCGCTTCGTTCTCCTCCGGTGGCCATTTCTAGCTTTCTTTCGTGTGTGGGGATGAAACATTTCCGGATTGGGCCGAGACTTGCCATGCGGCCTTGGTTTACTACCGGTAGACCGCCTGTCAAGTTTCGGGTCATTTGGACTTCGTTTGATACTCCAACGGTTAACCGAGGGACCGAAAAGGCCTCGTGTGTGTTGCAGCCCAACACCCCTCCAATTTGGCCCAAAACCCACCAAACTCCGCTCCATCGTCTCGGTCGTTTGATCATGATCGTGTGGGCGAAAACCGCACCTCATTTGGACTCTCCTAGCTCCCTCTAGGTCTATAAATAGACCCCCTCCTCCAAATCCCAGGTCTCTCCTCCCCCAAACCCTAATTTCGCCTCCGCGCTGGCCGGACACGTCCGTCCGGGCCGGACAAAATCGCCGCCGCCCGCCCGCACCAGTGGCAAGCTGCCACGTGGCGCGCCGCCGCCACCGCCGCCGAAGCCCGCGAGGCCCATCTGGGGCCCCCGCGGCCCAGATCTACCGCGCCGCCGCCCGCCTCCTCTTCCCCGCGGTCGGCCCGCTCGCCGTCCAGCGCCGCCGTGGCGCCATAGTCGCCGCCCGCCGCCTCGTCCGCCGCTCGCCGGGCCGCCGCCCCGTCGCGCCGTTCCCGCCCCCCTAAGCCGCCGCCTCCTCGGATCCCACGCTCCGCCGTCCTCCTCCTTCCCCCTCGGCGCCGACGAGCTCCCTCGCCGGAGTACCCGCCGTCCTTGCCGGCCCCGGCCACCACCACTCGCCGGTGAACAGGATCCGCCGCCGCCTCGGGTTCCGTGAAACCCTAGATCTGAGAGAGGTTGAATTTTTCGTCTAAGTCCCAGTTTTTCTCAGATCCAAGTGCTCATGTTTGACCTGCCATATCTTTGCATCCGTAGCTCCGATTCGGGCATATGATATATCAAAATCTTCGTCTCGACGAGTACATCATTTCATTCCATTGCATCATTTGCATTTGAGGTCATCTTGGTGCCCAAAATGCTGTTGGAAGGAGGCATCATGAGTTAAATTGCAGATCCGTTAGTTCATCATGCACTTTTGTCATTTTTGCCATGTTTAATCCTTGCATGATATGCCTGTGCCCCTTTGGGATGATTTGTTAAGCATGTTGTCTTCTTTCCAGAGGTGCCTTCCATGCATTTTTAGGATATGTGTGTTGTCTTGTGCAAGCTTGCGAAGAGGGGTACCTGAGTTTACTGATTTCAGGGACTTAGTGAAAATCACTAAGTCTGGGATGTTTTAGTTCACCATGCTATATGTCCAGCTTGTTTCCTAGTGATCCGTGCCTCTTTTGAGGATGATCAGTAAGAGTGGTTTGTTATGCTTGTTGTGCTTAATCCATCCATGTCTTTACTTTTTATGTTGGAGCACCCTAGGTTGACTCAATCGAGCTCAACTTTTGCATAGTTGTTGTTTTGGGCAGATCATGAACTCTTTTGCGATTTTGCCGGAGTTATTGCTAGTGGGCCATGCATGCTATGCCATTGTTCTTGCCATGTCTAGCTAGCACTTTGTGCCTTCTTAATGGATATATGCTTGCCTTGCCATGACTTGCACCGTAGTGAGTGCATCGAGCTCGTTTACATGCCTCCGTGAGTTATTATTTTAGCATGTCCCAGTTTTCACTAAGTCTGAAAACTGATTGTGTTTCATCGATGTTCGTGTGCCCGGTAGAGTATGTTGTGAACCCTTTTGGCCCCAGGTAATTTTGGATGTTTTGCTAAGCTTGTTGAGTAGCTCCATGCCATGCTCTTACTTGCCATGTTCAGATTTTTCTTCATGTTGTTTTGCTGCTCCGAAGAGAGCATCGTGGTCTGAAATTTCAGACTAGCGTTAATTTCGCTAAGTCTGAAATCTGTTTTGCTTATTCAGTTTTGCCATGCTTGTTTGAAGCCCTTAATGGATGAATTTGCCTATGCCTCAGTGCTGGTGATTTGTTAAGCTTCTTGAGTACATCAGTGCCATGCAATTTGTTTTCATGTTTGGTGGCTGTAGCATGTTCATTTCATTGCATCTAGGAGCCTACTTGCTGTAAATCGCAGATCGGTTCGTTTAGTAAAACGCTTGCCATTTCCAAACCGTAGCTCCGATTGCCATGATCTTTATATCGTTTTCAGGGGATTTCTTCCCCTCTATCCAGTGGCACACTTGGTTTTCCAAGTTGAGGCCAGGTTCATGCATTTCCTGTCACGTCTTGCTTTTTGCATCCCGCATCGCATCCCGCATAGCATATCATCTTTGCATATTATTGGTTGCCCTTGCACGTGGTTGATTGTATCCTTGTTGCTTGTTTGTGTTGTTGGGTAGATCCGGGAGACGAGTTCGCTAACGAGGAGCCCGTTGAGTTTGCTTTTGAGGATCCAGTCAACTCTGACAACTGTGCAGGCAAGATGATCACACCCTTGAAATCACTACTATCTTTGCTATGCTAGTTTGCTCGCTCTTTTGCTTTGCCAATGCTACGATGCCTACCACTTGCTTGTCAGCCTCCCAATTGCCATGATTGAGCCTTTAACCCACCTTTGTCCTAGCAAACCATTGATTGGCTATGTTACCGCTTTGCTCAGCCCTTCTTATAGCGTTGTTAGTTGCATGTGAAGATTGGAGCTGTTCCTTGTTGGAACACTTATTTACTTGTTGGGGTATCATTATATTGCTATGTTATCTTTATTCATCTATATACTTGGTAAAGGGTGGAAGGCTCAGCCTCTCGCCTAGTGTTTTGTTCCACTCTTGCCGCCCTAGTTTCCGTCATATCGGTGTTATGTTTCCGGCTTGTTGCGTCCCTTACGCGGTTGGGCTATAATGGGAACCCCTTGATAGTTCGCCTTGATTAAAGCTTTTTCAGCAATGCCCAACATTGGTTTTACCATTTGCCACCTACCCCTTTTCTTTCCCTTGGGTTTCCGGAGCCCGAGGGTCATCTTTATTTTAGCCCCCACGGGCCAGTGCTCCTCTGAGTGTTGGTCCCACCGAGCGATGTCCGGGGCTACCAGGGGCAACTCTGGGCTGGCCTACCCGACGTCTGGCTCATCTGAGTGTGCCCTGAGAACGAGATATGTGCAGCTCCTATCGGGATTTGTCGGCACATTCGGGCGGTGTTGCTGGACTGGTTTTGACCTGTCGAATCATCTTGTTGTACCGGGATACCGAGTCTGATCGGTGGGTCCTGGGTGGAGGTCTATTCCTTCGTTGACCGTGAGAGCTTGTTATGGGCTAAGTTGGGACCCCCCTGCAGGGATTGATCTTTCGAAAGCCGTGCCCGCGGTTATGGGCAGATGGGAATTTGTTAATGTCCGGTTGTAGATTACTTGAACCTTAAATAATTAAAAATGAATCAACCGAGTGTGTTGCCATGATGGCCTCTTCTCGGCGGAGTCCGAGAAGTGGACACGGCGTTGGAGTTATGTTTGCGTAGGCTGCTCTATATATAGTTTTCCGCTCGTGCTTTGCCTCCTCTTCTCGCTCTCCTTTGCGAATAAGTTAGCCACCATATATGCTAGTCGCTTGCTGCAGCTCCACTTACATTACCCCTTTCCTACCTATTAAGCTTAAATAGTCTTGATCGCGAGGGTGCGAGATTGCTGAGTCCTTTGTGGCTCACAGATTACTATTACACCAGATGCAAGGACAGATGATACCTCTCCGGATGGCGCGCTCGAGCTGAAGTGGGAGTACGACGAGGACTCTCAGCGTTACTATGTGTCGTTTCCGGATGATCAGTAGGGATTCCTATTTCGGGGTTAGATCCAGGACCTAGTCGCTTGTTGGGGGTCTTTTCTATTTTGGCGCCATAGTCGGGCCATGAGTGTTTGTATGATGGATGTTATTTATGTACTTTGATGTGACGTGGCGAGTGTAAGCCAACTATGCTATTATTCCCCTTTATATTATATATGTACATGGGTTGTGTAATGATTCCCGACTTGCGACATTGCTTTCAATGCGCCTATGTCTCTAAGTCGTGCCTCGACACGTGGGAGACATAGCCGCATCGAGGGCGTTACATCATGTCATCTTGCTTAAAGCGTTACTCTGTTCTTTTGAACTTAATACTCTAGATGCATGCTGGATAGCGGTTGATGTGTGGAGTAATAGTAGTAGATGTCGGCAGGAGTCGGTCTACTTGTCTCGGACGTGATGCCTATATACATGATCATACCTAGATATTCTCATAACTATGCTCAATTCTGTCAATTGCTCAACAGTAATTTGTTTACCCACCGTAATACTTATGCTCTCGAGAGAAGCCACTAGTGAAACCTATGGCCCCCGGGTCTATTTTCCATCATATTAATCTTCCGTCAACAAGCTATTTCCTTTTCCGTTTATTTTTATTTCTTTACTTTGCATCTTTATCATAAAAATATCAAAAATATTATTTTATCATATCTATCAGATCTCACTTTCATAAGTGACCGTGAAGGGATTGACAACCCCTTTATTGCGTTGGTTGCGAGGAATTTATTTGTTTGTGTAGGTGCGAGGGACTCGTGCGTGGCCTCCTACTGGATTGATACCTTGGTTCTTAAAAACTGAGGGAAATACTTACGCTACTTTGCTGCATCACATTTTCCTCTTCAAGGGAAAACCAACGCAGTGCTCAAGAGGTAGCATGGCCGGAGTGTCAGGGCTCCCTTGGTGACAGTGCTGCTGGGTAGTCACTAGATCTGGGCGGCCAAATCTAGGGTTTTGAAGGTGGTCTGGCCGGTGCGCAGGTTGTCCGTTGGGAACTCGTGGGGAAGATCCGGGTGAAGATATTATCCTCGGCCGGTGGCTGGAGTTGGTGATGGGGAAGCCCTAGGCGTCATCTCCTTGTTGAAGGAATCATCGAGGTCAAGCTCCCACATCCTTCCGCTACCTCCAGGATAAACCCTTGGTCAGTCAACCGGATGATGATGGCTCTCATGTATCATTCCCCCCTTGGGGGCGTCATTCTTGGAGGTGTGTCCATCGGCTTGAGGGACCAGTGGACGGTTTCAGCGGTGGAGCAGCATTGCATGTGACGCATCGACGACGTGGAGTCTCGGCGGCGTAGCGCAACAGGGTCTCGGCCACGGATGCGTGATAATGGACACGGGTAGGGAGATGGCGTTGTTTGCCGGCGTGGCGGTGTCGACGGCAGCCTGGCAAGGTCAATGCATTGATACCAATTCTGAAGATGGATCGGTGAAAGACGGTGGCGGCAGCCTCTGGAGCATGCTTATGCGGTGCCCACTGAGAGCCTGCTGGACTGGTTTGTCATCCGCTGTTGGGCAGATTGGTTGAGGCCTCCGGATTTAGAAGGCGTTGGTGTGAGGTATGGGCAGGCGGCCCTCATCACGTGCACCACCTTCATCAAGTTGGTAGGAGTAGTGACAAATGTTGCCAGGAAGATGGCTTCAGACTAATTGATGTATTACTTTGTAAGTCTTTGTTGAATAATTAATAAAAAATGGTTGTATGCATCGCTCGATGCAGAGCCCGGGGGTTATCCTCCTTTTTGAAAAAAATGGGTCAGCTCTATCTTTGACCAAAAATTTCAGCATCTGCCAATGTATACAACACCGAGCTGCATCATCCCTATGTTTGTTTTCATCCATAAAAGTCTCAAGATTGCTTTGAACTTTGAAGGTGCAACACATGATTGCATTATCCAGATAGAAATGCATCTTCAAGATATAATTGCATCATACTCGCTATTTTCTACATAGTTTTTTTATATGGTCTGGCCATCCATGACTATAAGACGAGGAGACACTAACCTATTTGGATCTTCACCATGTCCTCTCCGCTAGCTCCATTTCTCCCTTGGGTGTTTATTCTTGAAGACATGGAGGTCTCCAAGATCAAGATGCCAGGCTTGTGCTTGCTGCTGCTCATGCCACTCCTGTTGCTTCCTGGTAAGCTTTTACCTGAAGAATATAACGGTCCATCAGTGTTCTATTCTTTGATGCTGCTAAGCAAAATGGTGTCCTTATTTTGACTGCAGGATCTGAAGCAGGCGATTATTGCAAGTGGTTCAGCAAGACCTACACTACTTTTCACTGTGCGGACAACCCATGCGCTGAGCACTGCCGCAACGAGGGCTTCCCTCGTGGGTGGTGTGAGTTCGTCGCCTTAGAACCTCTCGCCTTAGTCTGCTTCTGCAGGAAACCCTGCTGATGATGCTTGTGAAGTAATAATACTGTCGTGTGTTTATAAGGAAGTGTATATGTGAAGTTCTATGTCGTATTTGCCGTGAAGAGCAGATCAGCATAGAATTCACCTAGTCAGTATAATAAAGGTGAAGTTGCAATAGTCTGCCTCCCTTTTGGGTTCATCCTGATGACCAGGAATCACATTAAGCACTTGATGGTCCTCTCTGCTGATGAAATCTTTTATTGGTGTGAATAAGTAGAGACTGATGCTTTTGTCTCTTGTATTATTGGAATCAGAACAGAGCATGCTACAAATCAATATACTCTCTTAGAAGGTAATTAAAAGGGACCATCTTAAAATCTCTCTTATTCTGGTCAAATGAGGAGTGTGTGAGAGGAGTATAAGCTGTCCCCGTATCTTTTCTGCATGTGGGCTTTAAATGGTCCATATATTTTCAGTAAATTCCCAGCAGATTGCTTTCCAATGCACAGCACAACATTTTGGATTACGCAGCAGCAGGTAAATGCATCCTAAGGTCTCATCCTCCATGGCTGGCTATAAGAAGAGACGCCACTCACCAGTTTGGATCTGCGCCTTCTCCTAGCCCCTTCCTTCCTTCCCTCCCCCCTTCATTCCTTCATTCCTTGGAGACATGGCGATGGCGGCGCCCAAGCTCATGGTGCCAGGCCTGTGCCTGCTTCTGCTGATCATGCCGCTCCTCTTGCTCCCTGGTAAGCCTTGCCTGAAAGAAATTCATCCATCTGAAGAACACGGCACTTCATCGGTGTTCCTGTTCCTGAGCAGATGTTATGCTGTCCTTTTCTCATCGTGCAAAGAAGAAAAAAGGAAATCTGATGATGTTATGCTGTCCTTCACCTGCAGGATCTCAAGGGGCGACTTGCAAGGAGCTGAGCAAGACCTATACCTCTCCCAACTGCGAGACCGGCCGATGCGTGGAGCACTGCCAAGTGGAGGGCTACGGTAGCGGGGTGTGCCAGGGGAGCTACTTCGACCCCTACAAGATACTCTGCTTCTGCAACAAAAACTGCTGAGCCGCCAGCGACGGCGCATTGCTTCGGGCCGGGGTGTAATAAGATGTTAGCTAAGGCGAGCCGTCGTCGACGCGCGACTCGCACAAGTTTGTAGCTGTAACAGGTTTCATCTGTACCAATTTTATTTTCAACTGCTCGTCTCCCCAGTTAAGAGATTGGTCGTCAGCTTGCGGAAATGGATCGCGCTTGTTCCGCTGTTTTCATTTCGTTCCTGTTGAAAAAGAATTTCTATCTATCTATCTATATGATCTATCTATCTATCTGCGGGTGCAAAGTTGAACTGAGGAGCATGCCGAACCTGCTGCACAAAACCAAGAAAACAAAGAGGATCTGCCCATTCCGGAAGACTTGCATGTTCATGTGTCCACGGTCATTTCCTCCATATCTTTTTCTTCAGAGCGTTTCCAAATGGCAGCACATCACCTGGTCATCCAGATCGGAACTGCTTTGCAGACGATCGATGAATATGTGCACGACCATTGCAAGATGAGCATCTACAAGAAGAAACTTGTTCAACCCATCTGTGGCTGCCTATAAGAAGGTACTGATCGATGGCATGCATTAATGGCCTATATCTGCATATTTCTTCTTATATCCTTTGCCTAAAAAAACAACATCTATCTGATTTTCAGAATATACAGATGACACTCTGCGTTCTTCCTCAGAAGTGTTCTATTCCTGTTCTCTGAGTGTACAAGGCCGCCGTGCGCTTTCACGCTTGGTTCGCCGGTGCGGCTCGCCGAGACGAGGGACCGGTCATTGAGTCGCCCAATATTTATGTTCAGAGTTGGCCCAAGCCTAGTGAGCTGGGACAACAATGAAGACCTGTCGTCAAAAGCCGAAATATTTGATGCAATTCAAGCAGATAGCACAACAATTTTGAGTGCAAGAGTTGCCAGCGTCTACAACAATCTCTAAACTCCAACAAAAAGAACAGCAATGATCTCCAAGGACATATGCACTTCGTGCGAAGTTCTCGTTTATATAGATCGGTCCAGTCCTTGTCTCAGAGCACGCAGTGGATGCTGAGATCGTCTTGAAACCTGTAAATTTTGCACTTGTGGCTGATCATGTGGAGCTCATCGCCACGGCGCACCACCTCCACTCCCGTCGAGACGGTGAGGTCATGGAGCACTACGCCATCATCCAACCCGTCGTCAGAACGATAGCCCCATGAGCTTGGGTGCCTCTCGATGCTCTGAAAGCTGGTGGCGATGCAGAACTTGCCTGCGCCCAGGTTCACCAGCTGCCTCTGCGACGTCAGCCACTCGCCGGGCAGGCGGTCGAGGTAGCTCCAGGTTTGCCGCACCACCGGCGGCGAGGAGGAGGAGAGGTCAAAGGCGCGCAGGAAGTGGTCTGGGTTGCGTTTGGCCTGCTCCACGCCGAACCAGACGCCGAGCTCGGGGACGTATTCCGCCGCGCATCGCAGGGCAGCACCCGGCGGCCAGCCTGCCTCCACTCGCCCCTCGCCGTGTCGAAGGCGCAGGAGCTGCCGGCGTCCACGGACGACACGCAGATCGTCGTGTCGTCCACCACCGCCGCCGCGGAGGGGGAGAACACTTTCCTGCCGATGTCCGGCGAGTAGAGCGGCGGGGAGGGCAGAGGCTTCCAGCTCCACCACAGGGGCCCAGCATGAGATCGACCGTACCAAGGGAAGCCGGTCCTCGTGTAGTTCAACACCTCGAAGAAGCCATCGTCGCCATTTCCTCTGGTTATGACATAGAGCTGCTGCTGGCCGCCGTCGTCGTCGTACCGGCGGTTGACGCGTCCCCGAGGCCCGGCCATGGACAGGGAGATGGAGTCGCTGTGCTTGGGGAAGCTGGGCAGGGGCACGCCGGCGACGGACTCCTTGTCGACGTCGTACGTGACGGGGTTGTCGTAACACGGGACGAACATGACGGAGCCCTCTGCCTCTGCCTGCCCTCTCAGCAGCGCGAAGAAATGCATGTTCGGCGAGCCGGCCATGGCCGGGGTCATCGAGAACTTGATGCTGGGACTGGGCAGACGGTCGCCGCAGCTCGAGGTCGTTGGCAGTAACAATCCCTTCTTCTCATTCGCTTTTGCAGCAGCTGCTGCTTGTGCGGCTGCTGTGGAAGGGTGGAAGAGATGCCGCGCGAGGTCGAGACGGCACAGGGAGTAGACTCCCCTGCCGCCGTCGCGCACTATCATGTTGGCAAACTGGCGATTCATCGCCGTCGTCCCTCCCTCCCCCGGCCCTCGCCCAGCTAACCCACCCAGCTGAAGTGAGTCGTACACTAGTAGTAAGGCTGCGATTTTCTTGGCCGAGAAACGAGAGGAAATCGGAAGTTCATGTGTACCTGCAGTGGAGCAGCAAGATCAAATCCCGTATGGCTCCGGTTCCAGATTTTACATCTAGGGCCAGGGCCGTCCGGCGCCACGTACGCGGATTGGTTCCGCAACCCGGCCGGCCCCCTTTGCTGCGGTGGCGGTCAAAGATGTGAATCGCGCGCGGAGGCGGAGATCTTGCGATCGGAAAGATGAATGCGGAAGAACACCTGAAGCTTGATGAATGAGGCAGAGGCCGAAAATATATAATAGAATACTTGCACCCAGGCCCTTCCTATTTAGCCATCCATTCCGCGCTTTGCGATTCGTGCAAACATATTTCTCTTTTTTGTTTCTTTCGCATAAAACATATTTTAAAGTTCAAACCTTTGCAGCGTGGCAAAGCTTTCTATCTAGAGTCTAAGATAAATCTTTCAAAAATCATTTTTTGTATATTTATTTTTGACCAAAAAATCTAAAAGATTTATCCTAGATTTTAGATAGAAAGCTTTGCCACGCTGCAAAGGTCTAAACTTCAAAACATGTTTTATGCGAGAGAAACAAAAAAGAGAAAGTTTCAGATAGAAAGTTAGTTGTGTTGCATAGATCTAAAAGCAATATTGAACAGCTAGGATAGCAGGCCCCGGGTGTAGATGTTTTAAAAATCCACGTCCGGGCAGAGGCGGGGCGGCGGCGCGTGAGATTTCGCTGAGCAGACGGTTCACTAAGGCTGGACCGTCGACGGAGGTGACCCCGTTTTACGTGACGTGTACGTCCACCTGGATCGTTGGATCGTCGGCTATTGAATTGATCCGTGTGACACTTTTTTTCTTTTTGAACTTGGATACGTGGGACGGTTGGACTTGATTATCGTCATAGAGTTTTTTTCAAACATCTTCCTTATCAGGCACCTGAAACTTTTGTTTGCATCAATCATTTTCATTCTAAACCGAAACTAGAGCATACACAGTTCATCTTCAATCTCCCTCCTCTTCTTTCTCACTCAAGTCAAACCACCAACCTACCCCAGCTCTAACCGCCCCGTCCTGACGTTGTTTTTTCATTCTAAACCTACCACAGTTCATCTTCATAGAGTTTTTTTTCTCTTGTTTTGAACTCTATTTTGCATGATTTAAATTAAACTAATCTGGACTGACGTTGTTTTGAGCAAAACTATCATGGGGTTATTTTTTGTGCAGAAATAAAAATCTCGGAATTGAACAAACTTGATGGAGATTTTTTTTGTTAAATATGTAAAAAAAGTATTGGTGCAAACTCTCGGAAAAAAGTATTGGTGCCAAAAAAAGTATTTGACATAATGTCTGGATCTGTCTAAATGTTTGCTGTTAGGGCAGCGTTTGCCCGTTCTAGGTTACCACTTCGACGCCTGTGTTGGTTGTGAGGCCTGTCTTTGTGGATTGCCGGGAGGATGGAGGGATGGCCCCTTCTCTCGTGGCAGCTCCTACCTTTTGCGTAGTTTTAGTTTGCTTGCCGCCCTTTAGCTTTGTAATTAGAAAGACATTGTGGTTTCTTCCAGTGGAAATCGGAGAGGAAGCTCTCTTTATAAGAAAAACCTGGAGTTTAATCTGAGATGGACCGGAATAAAACTGCCCACCTGTTGTTTTCTATCATAGTGGTTCTTAAGCTTCACTAGTTTTGGGTACTTTTGTTCTTTTCCTTTTTTTGCAAGGAATCGGTTCGATGACTAAGCAACACATATCTTGGCAGCAAGCCTTTGCAATAGTATATCCTAGTGGTCGTGGCTCATGCAACTCTTCAGAAAAAAATGAGATTAATCTAACTTCTACTCCCTCCGTTAATGTTAGCCATGTATTTCAAAAATGTTAATCAGATTTGAAAAAAAATTGTATATAAAACATATATTTTTATGTATACGAAACATGTACAATGTGTATGAAAAAGGATAGACATCAAAACATATTTGAGAAAATGTTAATCATGTATTCAAAAAATGTTAAACTTGTATAAAAATGTTTATACCGTTTAGAAAAAATGTACAACATCTTTGAAAAAACTAGAAATCAAAAAATATGTTCTAAGAATGTTAATCATGTATTTGAAAATTTTGAAACGTGTATAAAAGAATGTTTCATATCTACACAAAAGGTATACAATATGTATGAATGGGTCGATAGTGTCTCAACAGTCCCTAATTTTAGTTGAACTGCAAATGGGCCGACCCAGTTGGATCGCCCCTGTGCAAAGTCAGGGGTTCTTGACGTGCACTGGTGTCCTATAGGGACTCTTCTTTTGTGTCACTATAAATGAGATATAGCTCTCATGCTCCTTTGCTCAAAACCCTGACGCTCGCCTCGGTCTTCTGGGCTGCCGCAGGCTCTAGCTAAGCACACACGAGCCGACTGATGCTCGCGGCGGATCCTAATTACCGCGTAGGTTGGGGGATAGTCGTTACCTCCCCCGACCACACACACAATATTGAGTCGGCCTAGTTCGGTTGTTTCTTGTGGTTTCCCACCGGCTTTGCGAAGGTTCTAGAACCTTCATAGAACCGGGTTTTCCGGGTTTTTTTGTAGTTTTTAGTTTTTTCTTTCATGGTTTTCTTCTTCTCTTTTTATTCTTGTTTCTTCTTCTTTTTACTTTATTACTTTTTAAATTTTGTGAACATTTTTGAATACGTAAATAGTTTTTGAAATCATGAGCTTTTTTTATAAATAGTGAACATTTAAATAAAAATCAGGAATAGGTTTTGAATATGCTAACATTTTTCAGAAATCATGAACGTTTTCTGAATCCACGAACATATTTTTTTGAATCTGGTGTTTTTAAAATTTCCCAACATTTTTCAAATTCATGAACATTTTATTTAATATGCGGACATTTTTTCCAAAAATAGCGAGCATTTCTTTTAATCCATGAACATTTATGATTTCCCAAACATTTCCTAAATTCGCAAACATTGTTCTCAATTTCGTGGACATTTTTGGAATACACAATTTTTTTTTGAATTCATGAACATTTAATGATTCTCCTGAGCATTTTTTTTAAAACCATGAACTTTTTGAAATCCTATAACAGTTTTAAAATTCATGAAATGAAATTAAAATCGAAAATAAATTCAAATTCGTGAAATTGGTCTCTATCTCAAACATTTTTCGAAGTTAAAAAGGGGAAAGGGAAATAAAAAGAAAAATAAGAATCTATAAAAACAAAACAAAAATGGCGTCACACGCCCGCACATGAGCCGGTCCACAGGTCGCTGAATAGGAGGACTCGATGCTCGCCAAGTCACTGGTTGTGGCGTCGAACAAATTTTCGGGATTGCGGTAACAATGCTTGGTTTACATGAGTCCGTTGTGTTGTACACTGCTTTAGCCAGGGAAATCTCTAGAGAAGATGTCCATGAAGAATGGTGTGCGTAATTGTACGCCACCATTCACCATTAGCATTTAGAGACCAAGATAAGGATCATCCATCCTGTGGAAATGGATCGCGTTGTTTTTCTCTCTCTTTTGCTGAACACACATCACATGCATGCATCTATCCATCTGCTTGCCAATAAAGTCTGTCCATCTTGCTATCTATGGGTGCAAAGTCCAACGGCCCAGCTCAAAACGCGCACTGAGAACATGCTGGGACTGCACAGGAGCCAGAAGATTGCAGAGCATCGTAGCCGCAGCTGCCGCCACAATTTTGGTCAGTGGCCAGTTCCGGAAGCCCACCACATCTTCTTTCTTTTTTCCTCTCTGTTTTCCAAAGGAGAGCACATTAGTTATCGCGTCTTGAAGATATAATAGTTGCATTATAATCCAACTCATATTTTTTTCCTCTCTTTTCTTTTCTCAGCCATCCATGGCTGCCTATAAGAAGTTGGTGGGTTGATGGATGATGGCACTACCAACCTATCTGCATCTCTACCCTCTCCTCTGAATCTGATCTTCCTCTTACTCCCTTTCTTTGTTGAGAGAGAGAGAGAGAGAGAGAGAGAGAGAGAGAGAGAGATGGCGGCACTCAAGCTCAAGCTCATGGTGCCACCGGCAGCCCTGTGCTTGCTGCTGCTGCTCATGCCACCACTTCTCCTACTTCCTCCCGGTAAGCATTTGCCTCCTTCCTCAGTCTTGTCTTCTTTCTTTCTTACAAATATGACGCTCTGCATCCTTCCTCCATGTTCTAATATTCTTTCTTTCCGAGACCAGTTTATTGCTGATCTGGTATGTGAGTGAAAGGATTATAAATTTATAATAAACTGCATGCCAAAATAGTTGAAAGGTTCATCGAACTAACACAAGTTAATCACATTTTCTTTGTAGGATGTGCTGCCACTCGTCCTGATCCCACCCAAGGGCCATCTGAGGGCAACAACAGGACCTGCACGGAGCTGAGCAAGAGGAGCCCCATCCTCTACTGCGAGCACCACGCATGCGTCGACAACTGCCGCATCGAGGGCTTCGCCGAGGGAGGGTTTTGCAACTGGCTGCGCTGCCTCTGCAAGAGGCCCTGCTGAATGTGACGATGCTGCTTCAGGATGTTGCGAGCGATGCAACGAGTAATAACTAATAAGATGCATCAAAGTGTTGATGTGCATTCTCTCAAAAAAATAAAGTGTTGATGCGCAAGTTGTAACCGCAACAAATTTCCTTCTCTAAAAATTTGTCAACTCCCAGTTGCAAGCTATATAATCTGAGGCATCTAAATATTAGTTTAACAACCTGAGTTTAATTTCTAGAATTGACAGGTGATGCACAGGGGATTTTCCCCATTTATTAAGGATCAAGTTTGATGTGTGGTGGAATCACTCATCAAAAAATATCTTAATACTCATTTAAAAACAATCTGAGGACCATGTTTATCTTGGTACTCATACTAAAAATGGCCATATGCATCCCTAGTTGGTGCAGAGGCCGGGGAAGTGAAATTCTCCCCCATTTTTATGCAAAGAGAGCCTTGGCTCAGTGGTTGGGCATGCGGTTGTGCAGCCTAACGATCCGAGTTTAATTCCTAGAATTGACAGGTGATGCACATGGGTTTTCCCCATTTATTGAGAATCAAGGTTGGTATGTGGTGGAACCACTCATCCCAAAATATCTTGATACTTATTTAAAAAAAAATATGAAGACCATGTTTATCTTGATACTCATACTAAAATGGCCCTATGCATCCTTAGTCGGTGCAGAGGCCGGGAATTAAATTCTCCCTAAATTTTTAAGGTCCTGAACCTGAAGCCCCGTCCCCCGCGTCCCCCCGCGTCCCTCTCTGAGGCGACACGGGGGAACCCTAGCCGCCCCCGCTGCCGGCCTCCCTCCACCCTTCCCTCCCCCTCGCCGCCGCCGAGAGCCACCGCTGCGCAAAGCCCAGGCAGTGCCGGCGGCGGCGGGGCTTCTCCCCTGGTGCGGCTTCCCTTCTTCCTCACGGTGGCTAAGTCACTCCCGGTGGGCTTGGTGGCGCGACGCTTCGAAGCTCCGGCGGCGGCTCGCTTTGCGGCAGGTTGGAGGGCTTGTCCCCGTCTGGTGGTGCCGCCTTGACAGCGGCTGCGGCCTAGGGCTCTTGACCCCAGATTGGATCTGGGTGGTGCTCGGGCCTGGCCGTGGCTGCCTGTCAGGCGTGGTGGCGGCGAGTCTCGCGGCCTCTGGGCATCGTGGAGGTGCCGGCGGCGGTGTGTGCTCAGCCTGGGGATGGCGGCGGCCGTGCAAGGGAGTTGGATTCCTTCAAACAAATCTGGGTGAAAACTTGCTTTCGGCTACTGTCAAGGCCGGCGGTGGCGGTGCTATCTGCATCGTTCCCTTCTTGAAGGCATCGTTGTGGAGAAGTTCAAGGCCACTCTCTGCTACCTCCGGGGGAAACCCTAAAGCGGATGATCGGATGACGGCGGCGCTCTGGTATCGTTTCCCCCTTGGAGCGTCATTCTTGCAGGTACACACGTGATCGAGGGACCAGAGGAAGGATCCTTTGGTGGAGCGGTGTGTCATCTCACTCATTGATGGCGGCGGATCACGGCGGCATGGCGTTGTGGTGACTCGGCGTCCAATGCGCGGAGATGGACTCGCGCAGGAGGGTGACGCGGTCTGGCGTCATGGTGGCGTCGACGGCAGCTAGACCGGGCAAGGTAGATGCATCAGTACAGCTCTGAAGATGGATTGGTGGCAGGTGGCTGCGGCGGTCTCATACCCGGCAGGCGTCCTGGTTGAGGAGTGCGCCGGACCGGTGGGTGCCCCATACCCAGCAGGCGTCCTGGATGGGACCTCAAGTTTTAGATGTTAGGTTTGGCTGCGAGGTCAGTTTGGTATTAGACCAAGACTATTAGCATTCCTTCATCAATTATATAGGAGTAGCGACAGATGTTGCCTAGACGGTGACTTTAGTCTTACTGTTGTATTACTTTATAAGGTTTTGTGTGAATAATTAATAAAGTGACTACATGCATCCTCCAGATGCAGAGGTCGGGAATCTTCCTCCTTTTCTAAAAAAAATACATAAATATTAGTTGTGCTTGCAACAAACTGTCAGATCCTATGAAAAAAATTATGTGTAGCGACACAAATGGAAAATTGAACCATCTGCCATACCCACAGGTTGGCTTCTAAATGATTCAATGTCTCATACGGATGCTGGAAATGTTGGTTTTTAGGGGATATAAATTTTTTGAGGGGATGCAGAAGTTGTTTCTGTAAGCTGCAAAAGTAGTAGCTGAAATATCACTACACATTTTTTATAATTCTGGTAATATATCCAGAGATTAATTCATGAGGGGAACAACAAGCTTTATCGATCAATCCGAACGTCTCCAGACATAGATTCCATAGTATTTAGGCATAAACCACCAAACACAGGGAATGGCGGACCACAACAGAGGATGTTTATAGTTGCGGTTACATTCTGCGCAATTTTACATAATGGACAGTCACACAAATAAAAAAGAAAAAGACAGTCACACAAATTGTTGATGGTTGAGTTTCATACCGCGCAATCGCTATCTTGGAACGAGAACGATGCCATCCTGTTGGAAATTCCGGACTCAGAAGCTCAGTGGAAATCGACCTTGGGCGTTGTGTGATACACAAAGTAGCGACATCACCCCTTGGCAGAAAGATAGCAGCCAGTAAACGGGTTGTTTTAACCTAAAATCATACGCTCCCGATTAATATTGATCCACATCAATGTTAATAAAACGTTTGTTAGGAGATGGAACACGATGCATTACCGAGTTTCACCTGGGAATATAAGAAACATTTCTGCCATTGTTAGAGATAGGGCCATAGGGGGTCCCTAGGCACTCTTGGGTCGACTCAGTCTGTCCATGCCCGTAGAGCGTGCAGCTCTGATAGTTCGACACCACTCACCAAAATCGTGCTTGAAATAAATATCTAAAGAATATAACAATTTCTTAGTGTACTATTCTTTTTATGATGTTATTACACAAAAGGTTGTCCTTATTTTATTACGGGATCTGAAGGCAAGACTTCCAACACCGCCACGGCGAGGGCTCTACTGAAGGGCAGTGTGACAGGGCATCATTCAACCCCATCATGACATGGTGTGAATGATGCTTCAGGATGTGAAGCAACATGTAACTAGTTGCAGAAGTTGTAGGTCAGATCTCCGGGCAGCATCTCTCGCAACGAAGGCCGGGACCGTGGCAAGGCGTCAGGGATAGCGGCTGTGGTGGCAGGCCCCATCATCATGTCCAGTTGCTACTCCGATTAGGGTGCCGGTGCCGGCCGATGATGAGGGATGTTGCAGCCGTGCCGCCGCGAGGAGAGAAGCAACCAAATATGGGGGAGAGGCATCTCTCGCGACAGCTCCGGCCTAAGGGGCAAGGATTGTGCACATATGCAGCCGGCCCAAGTTTCAACTCGTCATCACCGGGAAGTTTGGCGCGAGAGCTATATCTGGCCTTAAGCGAGACGGAAGAAACTCTCGCTGAAGTGTGTGAGCATATGGCACCTCCTATTAGCGTAGGTTCGATCACTTCGCTCGCTCACACTCGCTGTAGGTTCGCTTGCTATAGGTTTTCTTTGTTTTTTTACTTTTTTGTTTTCTTTGGTTCTTTTCTTTTTTCACTGCCTTTTTTCTTTGTTATAACTTCAGTTTTTCACTATTTTTTTGGTATTTTTCTTGATTTTCACAGAATTTTATTTTATTTCCTTTTTCTTTGTTTTTCTACGGTTTTCTTTGTTTCTTTCACGGTTTTTTGGTTTTTTGTTTCTTTTTCTTTGTCCCTTTGTTTGGTTTTATTTTTTATTTCTCATTTTTCACTAGGTTTTTTCTTTTTTTTTCTTCTGTTTTATTTGGGTTTTTTGGGTTTTTACGTTTTATTTCGTTCTTCCTCGTTTTTCTCCGGATTTTATTTTTTTTGTCATTATACTTTGGTTTTTTTGCCTCTTTTTTCGTTTTCCTTTTAGTTGCTTTTTGTTACTTTCATGGTTTTTATTCATTTTTCTTCTCTTTCTTTTTTTCCTTCTTTTTCGGTTTTGTTTATTTCTTAGTTTTTTTTGCTTTTCTTTTTTCTTTATCGGTTTTCACTAATTTTACATTCTTTTGCATCTGTTTATTTGGGTTTTCTATTTTCTTTTTCAGTTTTTTTATGGTTTTCTTTGTTTCTTTTGCTTTCAATATACATTTTTTTATATATCAACAACATTTTTTAATACACATTTAACAGTTTTGTAATGCGAGTTTAATATTTTTTTAATATATGGTCAACATTTATTATATACACATTTTGAACATTTTTTAATGCTTAATTAACATTTTTCAAAGACAAGGTTCACATTTTTAATACATGGTCAACGTTTTTCCTATACACACTTTTAAACTTTTTCAAAGGCTTGATTATATTTTCTAGTACATGGTAAACATTTTTTATGCACATTTTTCAAATGCTTGATTAATATTTTTTAATGTAATATCAACATTTTTGAACACATGGTCAACATTTTCTCTTAACACATTTAACATTTTTCATATGCTTGATTAACGTTTTAAAATACTTGTTCAACATTTTTTTCAAATGGTTGATTCACAATTTTATATACATGATCAAAATTTTCCATCATTTTTAATACATGGTCAATTGTTTTACACATTTAACATTTTTTCAAATATTTTTTCAACATTTTTTCAAATGCTTGATTAACATTTTTATATACATGTTCAATTTTTTCGTCATTTCTTTAATAGATGATCAACATTTTCTCTATACACGTCTAACATTTTCCAAGTGCTTGATTAACATTTTCAAACACTTTGTTCAACATTTTTTCAAATGGTTGATTAACATTTTTTAAATACATGATCAAATTGTTTCCTACACATTTTATTCTTTTGCATACATTTTTGGAATACGTGATAAACATTTTCTCCATACACATTTAACATTTCAAATGCTTGGTCAACATTTTTAAATATTTGATGTTAAGTGATTTATGTAATATAATTATTTAGAATATTTGAAAGTATAAACAAAAGTAAGAAAAAAGAAAGCAAAGAAACATGAAAAAACGAGGATGTGGCCTCCAGCGCATCAGGCTGCCCTACCGCAAGTAGGTTCCCTTCGTCTCGCTGTAAGTGAGACATATGGGCGTCCGATGTCTATGAAGGTTGGATCATCACACTAGGCCACCGCACCGTCGTGCATCTCCCTTTTAGCCCGATGGGCCAAGTGAGTGGCCTTGGCGAGTGCGGTAAGGAGATCAAGAGGTGCAACTACGTGCATCTGCAGGCATGTTGGCTTACCTATATCCTATAGACACGGCGGTGGTGATCGTGTGCGGTGCTATGGGTGCTCGCTAGTGGTGCAAAATGAATTTTTTCTTCCTGACGCAAGATGTAACGTCCTCAATGCGGTTATATCTGCCACGTGTCGAGGCACGACTTAGAGGCATAACCGCATTGAAAGCAATGTCGCAAGTTAGGAAATCATCACACATTCCATGTATATAAATAATATAAAGGGGAGGTACATAGTTGGCTTACACTCGCCACGTCAAATCAAAGTACATAAATAACATACATCATCCAAACACTCATGGCCTGACTACGGCGCCAAAATAAAAGACAACCCAACAAGCGACATAGGTCCCGATCACCCTAACTGGGCACCACTACTGATCATCAAGAAAAGACACATAGTAACGCTGAGAATCTTCGTCGTACTCCCACTTGAGCTCAAGCGCGCCATCTGGAGCGGTATCATCTGTCCCTGCATCTGGTGTAATAGTAATCTGTGAGCCACAGGGACTCAGCAATCTCGCACCCTCGCGATCAAGACTATTTAAGCTTAAAAGGTAGGATGGGGGTAAATGTAAGTGGAGCTGCAGCAAGCGACTAGCATATATGGTGGCTAACTTATTCGCAAAAGAGAGCGAGAAGAGGAGGCAAAGCACGAACGGGAAAACTAGAGAGCAACCTGCGCAAACATAACTCCAACACCGTGTCCGCTTCCCGGACTCCGCCGAGAAGAGGCCATCACGGTAACACACTCAGTTGATTCATTTTAATTAATTAAGGTTCAAGTTATCTACAACCGGACATTAACAAATTTCCATCTGCCTATAACCGCGGGCACGGCTTTCGAAAGATCAATCCCTGCAGGGGAGTCCCAACTTAGCCCATAACAAGCTCTCACGGTCAACGAAGGAATAGACCTCCACCCAAGACACACCGATCAGACTCGGTATATCGGTACAACAAGACGATTCGACAGGTTAAAACAAGTCCAGCAACACTGCCCGAATGTGCCGACAAATCCCGATAGGAGCTGCACATATCTCGTTCTCAGGGCACACTCAGATGAGACTAGCTACGAGTAAAACCAACCCTCAAGTTTCCCCGAGGTGGCCCCGCAGGCAGCTCATTTCGGACCAACACTCAGAGGAGCACTGGCCCGGGGGGGTTAAAATAAGATGACCCTCGGGCTCCGGAAACCCAAGGGAAAAAGAGGCTAGGTGGCAAATGGTAAAACCAATGTTGGGCATTGCTGGAAAAGCTTTAATCAAGGCGAACTATCAAGGGGTTCCCATTATAGCCCAACCGCGTAAGGGACGCAACAATTCGGGAACATAACACCGATATGACGGAAACTAGGGCGGCAAGAGTGGAACAAAACACGAGGCGACAGGCCGAGCCTTCCACCCTTTACCAAGTATATAGATGCATTAAGATAACATGGCAATATAATGATATCCCAACAAGTAAATAAATGTTCCAACAAGGAACGGCTCCAATCTTCACCTGCAACTAACAACGCTATAAGAGGGGCTGAGCAAAGCGGTAACATAGCCAATCAACGGTTTGCTAAGACATGGTGGGTTAGGGGCTGAACATGGCAATTGGGAGGCTGACAAGCAAGTGGTAGGCATCGTAGCATTGGCATAGCAAAAGAGCGAGCAAACTAGCATAGCAAAGATAGTAGTAATTTCGAGGGTATGATCATCTTGCCTGCACAGTTGTCAGAGTTGACTGGATCCTCACAAGCAAACTCAACGGGCTCCTCGTTAGCGAACTCGTCTCCCGGCTCTACCCAACAACACAAACAAGCAACAAGGATAAAATCAACCACGTGCAAGGGCAAACAATAAGATGCAAAGATGGTATGCTATGCGGGATGTGATGCGGGATGCAAAATGCAAGACGTGACAGAAAATGCATGAACCTGGCCTCAACTTGGAAAACCAAATGTTCCACTGGATAGAGGGGATGAAATCACCTGAAAACGATATAAAGATCATAGGAATCGGAGCTACGGTTTAGAAATGGCAAGCGTTTTACGAAATGAACCGGTCTGCGATTTGCAGCAAGTAGGCACCTAAATGCAACGAAATGAACATGCTACAGCCATCAATCATGACAACAAAATACATGGCAGGGATGTGCACAAGATGCTTATCAAAACACTAGCACTGAGCAACGGCCAAATTCATCCATTATGAGGTTCAAACAAGCATGGCAAAAACGCAAATGCATAACAGATTTCAGACTTAGTGAAATTAACACTAGTCTGAAATTTCAGACCACGATGCTCTCTTCGGAGCAGCAAAACAGCATGAAACACAACCTGAACATGACAAGTAAGAACATGTCATGGAGCTACTCAACAAGCTTAACAAAACACCCAAAGTGACCTGGGGCCAAAAGGGTTCACAAAATACTCTAACGAGCACACGAACATAGCTCACGCACAATCAGGTTTCAGACTTAGTGAAAACTGAGACATGCTGAAATTTAACTCGCAAAGGCATGTAAACGAGCTCGATGCACTCACTACGGTGCAAGTCATGGCAAGGCAAGCATATATCCATAAAGAAGACACAAAATGCTAGCTAGACATGGCAAGAACAATGGCATAGCATGCACGGATCACTAGCAATAGCATCGGCAAAATCGCAAACACGTTGATGATGTGTCCAGATTTACCACGAAGCAAAAGTAGAGCTCGATTGACTCAAGCTAGAACACTCCACATATGCAAACAAAGACATGGATGGATAGAGCATAACATGAATATCAAAACTCCCTTACTGATCATCCTCAAAAGAGGCACGGATCACTAGGAAACAAGCTGAACACATGGCATCATGAACTAAAATATCCCAGACTTAGTGAAATCCACTAAGTCCCTGAAAACAGAATTCTCAGGTGCCTCTCTTTGCAAGCTTGCACAAGTCACCACACACATCCTAAAAATACATGGGTGGCACCTCTGGAAAGAAGACAAAATGCTTAACAATTCATCCCAAAGACTCACAGGCATATCATGCACACAATAATCATGGAAAAAATGACAAAAGTCTATGATGAACTAACGGATCTGCAATTTAACTCACGATGCCTCCTTCTAACAGCATTTTGGGCATCAAGATGAACTCAAAAGAAAATGATGCAATGGAATGAAATGATGTACATGTCGAGACGAAGATTTTGATATATCAAATGTCCAAAACAGAGCTACGGATGTGGAGATGTGGCAGGTCAATGTTTGCATAAAATTAGGGTTTCGGGAGGAGAAATTCAACCGGATCTAGATCTGGAAACACTGTTCACGAATACTGTTCATCCGGCGCGCGAACCGAGGTTTCCGGCAAGGCGGCCGGCTCCGGCGAACTTGGACGGCGGCGTGGAGGCGGGATCCGGCGGGATCCGGCCCGGGGCGGCGCGGCGACGAGGGAGGCGAGGCCCGGCCGGCCTCGGGCGGCGAGACGGCGTGGCGGGGCGCTGCGGCGGCTGACTCCGGCCGGCCGGCGTCGAGCGGCGCGTGGCGGCTCCGGCCGTCGGAGCGGAAGAAGGCGACGGCGAGGCGACTTGGGAAGCCGGGCGGCGGCGTGGGCCTCGGGGGCCGGCCCTGGGCCTGCGGGCCCGCGTCGGTGGCGGCGGCGATGCGGTCCCCCCGGGGACACGTGGCGAGCAGCGAGTGGGCGAGGGGCACGGCGGACGTGTCTGGCTAGGGTCCGGACATGTCCGTCGGCGGCGGGAACTGTTTTTTTTGAAATAGGGTTGGACGGGGAGAGATCCGAGATTGGGAATGGGGGGGCTATATATAGGCATAAGTGGAGCTAGGAGAGTCCAAATGAGGTGCGGTTTTCGGCCACGCGATCGTGATCGAACGCTCTAGGACATGGAGCAGAGTTTGGTGGGTTTTGGGCCAAATTGGAGGGGTGTTGGGCTGCAACACACACGAGGCCTTTTCGGTCCCTCGGTTAACCGTTGGAGTATCAAACGAAGTCCAAATGACCCGAAACTTGATAGGCGGTCTATGTTGGGGAACGTTGCAGAAAACAAAAAATTTCCTACTCGTTTCATCAAGATCCATCTAGGAGTTCATCTAGCAACGAGTCATCAGATGCATCTACATACCTTTGTAGATCGCGTGCGGAAGCGTTCAAGGAACGGGGATGATGTAGTCGAACATGACGTGATCCAAATCACCGATGACCAAGTGCCGAACGGACGGCACCTCCGCGTTCAACACACGTACGGGACGGGAGACGTCTCCTCCTTCTTGATCCAGCATGGGGGGAGGAGAGGTTGATGATGATCCAGCAGCACGACGGCGTGGTGGTGGATGCAGGGCGTCACGACAGCAAGGCTTCGCCGTGTACTACGAGAGAGAGAGACGTAACAGGGAGAGAGGGATGCACCAAAAGCCGTAGCTTCAAGTCCCTCCTCTCCCCCACTATATATAGGGGCGCCAAGGGGGGCGCCGGCCCTAGGAGATGGATCTCCTAGGGGGGGCGGCGGCCAAGGGGTGGGGGGCTTGCCCCCCAAGCAAGGGGGCGCCCCCCTTTAGGGTTTCCCCTAAACCCTAGGCGCATGGGCCCTTAGGGGGTGGCGCCCCAGCCCACTAAGGGCTGGGTCCCTTCCTACTTCAGCCCATGGGGCCCTCCGGGATAGGTGGCCCCACCCGGTGGACCCCCGGGACCCTTCCGGTGGTCCCGGTACAATACCGGTGACCCCGAAACTTGTCCCGATGGCCGAAACAGCACTTCCTATATATAATTCTCTACCTCCGGACCATTCCGGAACTCCTCGTGATGTCCGGGATCTCATCCGGGACTCCGAACAACATTCGGGTTACTGCATATACATATCTTCACAACCCTAGCGTCGCCGAACCTTAAGTGTGTAGACCCTACGGGTTCGGGAGACATGTAGACATGACCGAGATGACTCTCCGGTCAATAACCAACAGCGGGATCTGGATACCCATGTTGGCTCCCACATGCTCCACGATGATCTCATCGGATGAACCACGATGTCGAGGATTCAATCAACCCCGTATGCAATTCCCTTTGTCAATCGATATATTACTTGCCCGAGATTCGATCGTCGGTATCCCAATACCTCGTTCAATCTCGTTACCGACAAGTCACTTTACTCGTACCGTAATGCATGATCCCGTGACCAGACACTTGGTCACATTGAGCTCATTATGATGATGCATTACCGAGTGGGCCCAGTGATACCTCTCCGTCATACGGAGCGACAAATCCCAGTCTTGATCCGTGTCAACCCAACCGACACTTTCGGAGATACCTGTAGTATACCTTTATAGTCACCCAGTTACGTTGTGACGTTTGGTACACCCAAAGCACTCTTACGGTATCCGGGAGTTACACGATCTCATGGTCTAAGGAAAAGATACTTGACATTGCAAAACTCTAGCAAACGAACTATACGATCTTTATGCTATGTTTAGGATTAGGTCTTGTCCATCACATCATTCTCTTAATGATGTGATCTCGTTATCAATGACATTCAATGTCCATAGCCAGGAAACCATGACTATCTGTTGATCAACGAGCTAGTCAACTAGAGGCTTACTAGGGACATGTTGGTGTCTGTTATTCACACATGTATTATGATTTCCGGATAACACAATTATAGCATGAATAAAGACAATTACCATGAACAAGGAAATATAATAATAATGCTTTTATTATTGCCTCTAGGGCATATTTTCAACAGTCTCCCACTTGCACTAGAGTCAATAATCTAGTTACATTGTGATGAATCGAACACCCATGGAATTCTGGTGTTGATCATGTTTTGCCCTAGGGAGAGGTTTAGTCAACGGATCTGCTACATTCAGGTCCGTATGTACTTTACAAATATCTATGTCTCCATCTTGAACATTTTCATGAATGGAGTTGAAGCGACGCTTGATGTGCCTTGTCTTCTTGTGAAACCTGGGCTCCTTGGCAAGTGCAATAGCTCCAGTGTTGTCACAGAAGAGCTTGATCGGCCCCGACGCATTGGGTATGACTCCGAGGTCGGTGATGAACTCCTTCACCCAAATTGCTTCATGTGCTGCCTCCGAGGCTGCCATGTACTCCGCTTCACATGTAGATCCCGCCACGACGCTCTGCTTGCAACTGCACCAGCTTACTGCCCCACCATTCAAAATATACACGTATCCGGTTTGTGACTTTGAGTCATCCAGATCTGTGTCGAAGCTAGCGTCGACGTAACCCTTTACGACGAGCTCTTCGTCACCTCCATAAACGAGAAACATCTCCTTAGTCCTTTTCAGGTACTTCAGGATATTCTTGACCGCTGTCCAGTGTTCCTTGCCGGGATTACTTTGGTACCTTCCTACCAAACTTACGGCAAGGTTTACATCAGGTCTGGTACACAGCATGGCATACATAATAGAACCTATGGCCGAGGCATAGGGGATGACACTCATCTCTTCTATTTCTTCTGCCGTGGTCGGACTTTGAGCCGAGCTCAATTTCATACCTTGCAGTACAGGCAAGAATCCCTTCTTAGACTGATCCATATTGAACTTCTTCAATATCTTATCAAGGTATGTGCTTTGTGAAAGACCTATGAGGCGTCTCGATCTATCTCTATAGATCTTGATGCCTAATATATAAGCAGCTTCTCCAAGGTCCTTCATTGAAAAACTCTTATTCAAGTAGGCCTTGATGCTGTCCAAGAGTTCTATATCATTTCCCATCAAAAGTATGTCATCTACATATAGTATGAGAAATGCTACAGAGCTCCCACTCACTTTCTTGTAAACACAGGCTTCTCCATAAGTCTGCGTAAACCCAAACGCTTTGATCATCTCATCAAAGCGAATGTTCCAACTCCGAGATGCTTGCACCAGCCCATAAATCGAGCGTTGGAGCTTGCATACTTTGTCATTAGGATCGACAAAACCTTCCGGCTGCATCATATACAATTCTTCCTTAAGGTAACCATTAAGGAATGCCGTTTTGACATGATTCGGACGGACTTTAGCATCGCTACTGGTGAGAAAGTCTCATCATAGTCAACCCCTTGAACTTGTCGATAACCCTTAGCGACAAGCCGAGCTTTATAGATGGTCACATTACCATCCGCGTCTGTCTTCTTCTTAAAGATCCATTTATTTTCTATGGCTCGCCGTTCAACGGGAAAGTCAGTCAAAGTCCATACTTCGTTTTCATACATGGATCCTATCTCGGATTTCATGGCTTCTAGCCATTTGTCGGAATCCGGGCCCGCCATCGCTTCTTCATAGTTCGAAGGTTCACCGTTGTCTAACAACATGATTTCCAAGACAGGGTTGCCGTACCACTCTGGTGCGGAACGTGTCCTTGTGGACCTTCGAATTTCAGTAGGAGCTAGATCAGAAGTATCTTGATCATTATCATTAACTTCCTCTCTAGTCGGTGCTGGCACCTCAGGAACATTTTCTTGAGTTGCGCCATTTTCCGGTTCAAGAGGCAATACTTCATCAAGTTCTACTTTCCTCCCTCTTACTTCTTTCGAGAGAAACTCCTTCTCTAGAAAGGATCCATTCTTGGAAACAAAGACCTTGCCTTCGGATCTGAGGTAGAAGGTATACCCAATAGTTTCTTTAGGGTATCCTATGAAGACGCATTTTTCCGACTTGGGTTCGAGCTTTTCAGGTTGAAGTTTCTTGACGTAAGCATCGCATCCCCAAACTTTTAGAAACGACAGCTTAGGTTTCTTCCCAAACCATAATTCATACGGTGTCGTCTCAACGGATTTCGACGGAGCCCTATTTAAAGTGAATGCGGCAGTCTCTAAAGCATAGCCCCAAAAAGATAGCGGTAAATCGGTAAGAGACATCATAGACCGCACCATATCTAATAGAGTGCGATTACGACGTTCGGACACACCGTTACGCTGAGGTGTTCCAGGCGGCGTTAGTTGTGAAACTATTCCACATTTTCTTAAGTGTGTGCCAAATTCGTGACTCAAGTATTCTCCTCCATGATCTGATCATAGAAACTTGATTTTCCTGTCACGTTGATTCTCAACCTCACTCTGAAATTCCTTGAACTTTTCAAAGGTTTCAGACTTGTGTTTCATTAAGTAGACATACCCATATCTACTCAAGTCATCAGTGAGAGTGAGAACATAACGATAGCCACCACGAGCCTCAACACTCATTGGACCGCATACATCAGTATGTATGATTTCCAATAAGTTGGTTGCTCGCTCCATTGTTCCTGAGAACGGAGTCTTGGTCATTTTACCCATGAGGCATGGTTCGCACGTGTCAAATGATTCATAATCAAGAGACTCTAAAAGTCCATCTGCATGGAGCTTCTTCATGCATTTGACACCTATGTGACCAAGGCGGCAGTGCCACAAGTATGTGGGACTATCATTATCAACCTTACATCTTTTGGTATTCACACTATGAACATGTGTAGCATTACGCTCGAGATTCATTAAGAATAAACCATTCACCATAGGAGCATGACCATAAAACATATCTCTCATATAAATAGAACAACCATTATTCTCGGATTTAAATGAGTAGCCATCTCGAATTAAACGAGATCCCGATACAATGTTCATGCTCAAAGCTGGCACTAAATAACAATTATTGAGGTTTAAAACTAATCCCGTAGGTAAATGAAGAGGCAGCGTGCCGACGGCGATCACATCAACCTTGGAACCATTCCCGACGCGCATCGTCACCTCGTCCTTCGCCAGTCTCCGTTTATTCCGCAGCTCCTGCTTTGAGTTACAAATGTGAGCAACTGCACCGGTATCAAATACCCAAGAGCTACTACGAGTACTGGTTAGGTACACATCAATTACATGTATATCACATATACCTTTTGTTTTGCCGGCCTTCTTGTCCGCTAAGTATTTGGGGCAATTCCGCTTCCAGTGACCACTTCCCTTGCAATAAAAACACTCAGTCTCGGGCTTGGGTCCATTCTTTGGCTTCTTCCCGGCAGCTTGCTTGCCGGGCGCGGCAACTTCCTTGCCGTCCTTCTTGAAGTTCTTTTTACCCTTACCCTTCTTGAACTTAGTGGTTTTATTCACCATCAACACTTGATGTTCCTTCTTGACTTCTACCTCTGCTGATTTCAGCATAGCAAATACTTCAGGAATGGCCTTTTCCATCCCCTGCATATTGAAGTTCATCACAAAGCTCTTGTAGCTCGGTGGAAGCGACTGGAGGATTCTGTCAATGACCGCATCATCCGGGAGATTAACTCCCAGCTGAGTCAAGCGGTTATGCAACCCAGACATAGTGAGTATGTGCTCACTGACAGAACTGTTTTCCTCCATCTTACAGCTGAAGAATTTGTCGGAGACTTGATATCTCTCGACCCGGGCATGAGCTTGAAAAACCATTTTCAGCTCTTCGAACATCTCATATGCTCCGTGTCTCTCAAAACGTTTTTGGAGCCCCGGCTCTAAGCTGTAAAGCATGCCGCATTGAACGAGGGAGTAGTCATCGGTACGTGCCTGCCAAGCGTTCATAACATCTTGTTCAGCAGGGAGGACAGGTGCGTCACCCAGCGGTGCTTGTAGGACATAATCTTTCTTGGCAGCTATGAGGATGATCCTCAGGTTCCGGACCCAGTCCTTGTAGTTGCTGCCATCGTCTTTCAGCTTGGTTTTCTCTAGGAACGCGTTGAAGTTGAGGATTACGTTGGCCATTTGATCTACAAGACATATTGTAAATATTTTAGACTAAGTTCATGATAATTAAGTTCATCAAATCAAATTATTTATGAACTCCCACTTAGATAGACATCCCTCTTCTAGTCATCTAAGTATAACATGATCCGAGTTAACTAGGCCGTGTCCGATCATCACGTGAGACGGACTAGTCAACATCGGTGAACATCTTCATGTTGATCGTATCTTCTATACGACTCATGCTCGACCTTTCGGTCTTTTGTGTTCCGAGGCCATGTCTGTACATGCTAGGCTCGTCAAGTCAACCTAAGTGTTTGCATGTGTAAATCTGTCTTACACCCGTTGTATGTGAACGTTAGAATCTATCACACCCGATCATCACGTGGTGCTTCGAAACAACGAACTGTCGCAACGGTGCACAGTTAGGGGGAACACTTCTTGAAATTATTATGAGGGATCATCTTATTTACTACCGTCGTTCTAAGTAAACAAGATGCAAAAACATGATAAACATCACATGCAATCAAATAATAAACGTGACATGATATGGCCAATATCACATAGCTCCTTTGATCTCCATCTTGGGGCTCCATGATCATCTTGTCACCGGCTTGACACCATGATCTCCATCATCATGATCTCCATCATCGTGTCTCCATGAAGTTGCTCGCCAACTATTACTTCTACTACTATGGCTAACGCGTTTAGCAATAAAGTAAAGTAATTTACATGGCGTTTCTCAATGACACGCAGGTCATATAAAAGAATAAAGACAACTCCTATGGCTCCTGCCGGTTGTCATACTCATCGACATGCAAGTCGTGATTCCTATTACAATAGCATGAACATCTCATACATCACATATAGATCATTCATCATTCATCACAACTTTGGCCATATCATATCACAAACCACTTGCTGTAAAAACAAGTTAGACATCCTCTAATTGTTGTTGCAAGTTTTACGTGGCTGAATTAGGGTTCTAGCAAGAACGTTTTCTTACCTACGTGAAAGCCACAACGTGATTTGTCAACTTCTATTTACCCTTCATAAGGACCCTGTTCATCGAATCCGCTCCAACTAAAGTAGGAGAGACAGACACCCGCCAGCCACCTTATGCAACTAGTGCATGTTAGTCGGTGGAACCGGTCTCACGTAAGCGTACGTGTAAGGTTGGTCCGGGCCGCTTCATCCCACAATACCGCTGAAGCAAGAAAAGACTAGTAGCGGCAAGAAAGTTTACAAATCCACGCCCACAACAAATTGTGTTCTACTCGCGCAAGAAGAACTACGCATAGACCTAGCTCATGATGCCACTGTTGGGGAACGTTGCAGAAAACAAAAAAATTCCTACTCGTTTCATCAAGATCCATCTAGGAGTTCATCTAGCAACGAGTCATCAGATGCATCTACATACCTTTGTAGATCGCGTGCGGAAGCGTTCAAGGAACGGGGATGATGTAGTCAAACACGACGTGATCCAAATCACCGATGACCAAGTGCCGAACGGATGGCACCTCCGCGTTCAACACACGTACGGGACGGGGGACGTCTCCTCCTTCTTGATCCAGCAAGGGGGGAGGAGAGGTTGATGATGATCCAACAGCACGACGGCGTGGTGGTGGATGCAGGGCGTCACGACAGCAGGGCTTCGCCGTGTACTACGAGAGAGAGAGACGTAACAGGGAGAGAGGGATGCACCAAAAGCCGTAGCTTCAAGTCCCTCCTCTACCCCACTATATATAGGGGTGCCAAGGGGGGGGGGCGCCGGCCCTAGGAGATGGATCTCCTAGGGGGGCGGCGGCCAAGGGGTGGGGGGCTTGCCCCCCAAGCAAGGGGGCGCCCCCCTTTAGGGTTTCCCCTAAACCCTAGGCGCATGGGTCCTTAGGGGGTGGCGCCCCAGCCCACTAAGGGCTGGGTCCCTTCCTACTTCAGCCCATGGGGCCCTCTGGGATAGGTGGCCCCACCCGGTGGACCCCCGGGACCCTTCCGGTGGTCCCGGTACAATACCGGTGACCCCGAAACTTGTCCCGATGGCCGAAACAGCACTTCCTATATATAATTCTTTACCTACGGACCATTCCGGAACTCCTCGTGACGTCTGGGATCTCATCCGGGACTCCGAACAACATTCGGGTTACTGCATATACATATCTTCACAACCCTAGCGTCACCGAACCTTAAGTGTGTAGACCCTACGGGTTCGGGAGACATGTAGACATGACCGAGACGACTCTCCGGTCAATAACCAACAGCGGGATCTGGATACCCATGTTGGCTCCCACATGCTCCACGATGATCTCATCGGATGAACCATAATGTCGAGGATTCAATCAACCCCGTATGCAATTCCCTTTGTCAATCGATATATTACTTGCCCGAGATTCGATCATCGGTATCCCAATACCTCGTTCAATCTCGTTACCGACAAGTCACTTTACTCGTACCGTAATGCATGATCCCATGACCAGACACTTGGTCACTTTGAGCTCATTATGATGATGCATTACCGAGTGGGCCCAGTGATACCTCTCCGTCATACGGAGCGACAAATCCCAGTCTTGATCCGTGTCAACCCAACAAACACTTTCGGAGATACCCGTAGTATACCTTTATAGTCACCCAGTTACGTTGTGACGTTTGGTACACCCAAAGCACTCTTACGGTATCCGGGAGTTACACGATCTCATGGTCTAAGGAAAAGATACTTGACATTGCAAAACTCTAGCAAACAAACTATACGATCTTTATGCTATGTTTAGGATTGGGTCTTGTCCATCACATCATTCTCTTAATGATGTGATCTCGTTATCAATGACATTCAATGTCCATAGCCAGGAAACCATGACTATCTGTTGATCAACGAGCTAGTCAGATAGAGGCTTACTAGGGACATGTTGGTGTCTGTTATTCACACATGTATTACGATTTCCGGATAACACGATTATAGCATGAATAAAGACAATTACCATGAACAAGGAAATATAATAATAATGCTTTTATTATTGCCTCTAGGGCATATTTCCAACAGTCTACCGGTAGTAAACCAAGGTCGCATGGCAAGTCTCGGTCCAATCCGGAAATGTTTAATCCCGACACACGCAAGAAAGCTAGAAATGGCCACCGGAGGAGAACGAAGCGCCGGAATGCAAAACGGACAACGGGGAAAATGCTCGAATGCATGAGATGAACATGTATGCAAATGCAATGCACGTGATGACATGATATGAGATGCACAAAAATGAAAACAACACACGGAGACAAAGACCCGAACCCGAGAAATAAATATAACTTAATGCCGGAACGGCAAGAGTTGGAGTACAAATTGGGAAAGTTATATCTGGGGCGTTACAATACTCCACCACTACGAAAAGATCTCATCCCGAGATCTAGGACTGAAAGAACTCCGGGTACTCAGAACGGAGGTGATCCTTGCGTTCCCAGGTAGCTTCACGGTCGGAATGGTGTGACCACTTGACTTTGAGAAATTTGATTGACTTGTTGCGAGTCCTGCGTTCAGTCTCTTCAAGGATTGCAACTGGGTGCTCACGATAGGAGAGATCTTCTTGGAGCTCAATGTCCTCGAAGTTGATGGTGCGTTCAGGCGTCTTGAAGCACTTTCGGAGTTGGGAGACATGGAACACATCATGAACATTTGCAAAGTTTGAAGGACGCTCGAGTTGATAGGCGAGGTCGCCTCTCTTGCTGACAATCTTGAAAGGTCCGACGTATCTGGGGGCAAGCTTCCCTTTGATACCGAAGTGGCGAGTCCCTTTCATAGGAGAGACGCGGAGGTAAACATGATCTCCGATCTCGAAAGCCAAATCACGGTGCTTACTATCATAGTAGCTCTTCTGGCGGGATTGGGCTACTTTGAGGTTATCACGAATGACCTTGCACATTTCTTCTGCCTCTGTGATTAAGTCATTACCCAGCAGCTGACGTTCACCGGTTTCAGACCAGTTGAGAGGGGTACGGCATTTCCTACCATACAGAATTTCAAATGGGGCCTTGCCCGAAATTTCTTGAAAATTGTTGTTGTATGAGAATTCAGCATAAGGAAGACAATCCTCCCACTTCATGCCGAAGGAGATAACACAAGCCCTGAGCATATCTTCAAGAATCTGGTTGACATGCTCGACTTGACCGCTTGTTTGAGGATGAAAAGTAGTACTGAAGCGGATGTTGGTGTCCATGGCCTTCTGAAAAGAATCCCAAAACTTGGAGGTAAAGATGCTGCCACGGTCTGAAGATATCACTTGAGGAATACCGTGCAGAGAGACAATTCGAGAGGTATAGAGTTCTGCCAATTGAGCTGCAGTGATTGACTCCTTGATAGGCAGAAAGTGAGCCACTTTGGTGAGCTTGTCGATGACAACGAATATAGCATCATTGCCACGCTTGGACTTTGGAAACCCAGTCACGAAGTCCATTTCAATGTGGTCAAACTTCCATTCTGGAATGGCAAGAGGTTGGAGGAGACCTGCTGTCCTTTGGTGTTCTGCCTTCACTCTTCTGCAGACATCACATTCATTCACGAATTGAGCGATCTCGCGCTTCATTCGAGTCCACCAATAAGTTTGCTTCAGATCCTGATACATCTTCATGCTCCCAGGATGGATGGAAAGGAGAGAATTGTGAGCCTCATTCATGATCACTTTACGAAGTTCACCTTTGGGTACCACAATTCGATCCTCGAAGAAGAGAGTGTCCTTGTCATCAAGGCGGTAGCACCTGTACTTGGACTGACTCTTTGCGATACCAATCTTCTGTTGGGGAACGTAGTAATTTCAAAAAAATTCCTACGCACACGCAAGATCATGGTGATGCATAGCAACGAGAGGGGAGAGTGTTGTCTACATACCAACGCAGACCGACTGCGGAAGCGATCACACAACGTAGAGGAAGTAGTCGTACGTCTTCCCGATCCGACCGATCCAATCACCGTTACTCCGGCACCTCCGAGTTCTTAGCACACATTCAGCTCGATGACGATCCTCAGGCTCTGATCCAGCAAAGCGTCGAGGAAGAGTTCCGTCAGCACGACGGCGTGGTGACGATCTTGATGTACTACCGACGCAGGGCTTCGCCTAAGCACTATAACGGTATGATCGAGGTGGAATTTGGTGGCAGGGGGCACCGCACACGGCTAAGGAACGATCTCAAGGATCAACTTCTGTGTCTAGAGGTGCCCCCTGCCCCGTATATAAAGGATGAGAGGGGGAGGGCTGGCCTGCCAAGCAAGGGAGGCGCAGGAGGAGTCCTACTCCTACCGGGAGTAGGACTCCTCCCTCCAATCCTAGTCCAACTAGGTTTTCTCAAGTGGGAAAGAGAGAGGGGTTGGCCGGCCACCTTCCCTAGTCCTAATAGGACTAGGGGAAGGGGGAGGCGCGCAGCCCATGGGGCAGCCCTTTCACCATTCTCCCAAGGCCCATGTTGGCCCATTTGGCTCCCGGGGGGTTCCGGTAACCCTCCCGGTAATCCGGTAAAATCCCGATTTCACCCGGAACACTTCCGATGTCCAAACATAGGCTTCCAATATATCAATCTTTATGTCTCGACCATTTCGAGACTCCTCGTCATGTCCGTGATCACATCCGGGACTCCGAACAACCTTCGGTACATCAAAATGCATAAACTCATAATAACTGTCATCGTAACGTTAAGCGTGCGGACCCTACGGTTCGAGAACAATGTAGACATGACCGAGACACGTCTCCGGTCAATAACCAATAGCGGGACCTGGATGCCCATATTGGCTCCTACATATTCTACGAAGATCTTTATCGGTCAGACCGCATAACAACATACGTTGTTCCCTTTGTCATCGGTATGTTACTTGCCCGAGATTCGATCGTCGGTATCCAATACCTAGTTCAATCTCGTTACTGGCAAGTCTCTTTACTCGTTCCGTAATACATCATCTCACAACTAACATCTTAGTTATAATGCTTGCAAGGCTTATGTGATGTGTATTACCGAGAGGGCCCAGAGATACCTCTCCGACAATCGAAGTGACAAACCCTAATCTCGAAATACGCCAACCCAACATCTACCTTTGGAGACACCTGTAGTACTCCTTTATAATCACCCAGTTACGTTGTGACGTTTGGTAGTACCCAAAGTGTTCCTCCGGTAAACGGGAGTTGCATAATCTCATAGTTATAGGAACATGTATAAGTCATGAAGAAAGCAATAGCAACATACTAAACGATCGGGTGCTAAGCTAATGGAATGGGTCATGTCAATCAGATCATTCAACTAATGATGAGACCTCGTTAATCAAATAACAACTCTTTGTTCATGGTTAGGAAACATAACCATCTTTGATTAACGAGCTAGTCAAGTAGAGGCATACTAGTGACACTCTGTTTGTCTATGTATTAACACATGTATTATGTTTCCGGTTAATACAATTCTAGCATGAATAATAAACATTTATCATGATATAAGGAAATAAATAATAACTTTATTATTGCCTCTAGGGCATATTTCCTTCAGTCTCCCACTTGCACTAGAGTCAATAATCTAGATTACACAGTAATGATTCTAACACCCATGGAGCCTTGGTGCTGATCATGTTTTGCTCGTGGAAGAGGCTTAGTCAACGGGTCTGGAACATTCAGATCAGTATGTATCTTGCAAATCTCTATGTCTCCCACCTGGACTAGATCCCGGATGGAGTTGAAGCGTCTCTTGATGTGTTTGGTCCTTTTGTGAAATCTGGATTCCTTTGCCAAAGCAATTGCACCAGTATTGTCACAAAAGATTTTCATTGGACCCGATGCACTAGGTATGACACCTAGATCGGATATGAACTCTTTCATCCAGACTCCTTCGTTTGCTGCTTCCGAAGCAGCTATGTACTCCGCTTCACATGTAGATCCCGTTACGATGCTTTGTTTAGAACTGCACCAACTGACAGCTCCACCGTTTAAAGTAAACACGTATCCGGTCTGCGATTTAGAATCGTCCGAATCAGTGTCAAAGCTTGCATCAACGTAACCTCTTACGGTGAGCTCTTTGTCACCTCCATATACGAGAAACATATCCCTAGTCCTTTTCAGGTATTTCAGGATGTTCTTGACCGCTGTCCAGTGATCCACTCCTGGATTACTTTGGTACCTCCCTGCTAAACTTATAGCAAGGCACACATCAGGTCTGGTACATAGCATTGCATACATGATAGAGCCTATGGCTGAAGCATAGGGAACATCTTTCATTTTCTCTCTATCTTTTGCAGTGGTCGGGCATTGAGTCTGACTCAACTTCACACCTTGTAACACAGGCAAGAACCCTTTCTTTGCTTGATCCATTTTGAACTTCTTCAAAATCTTGTCAAGGTATGTGCTTTGTGAAAGTCCAATTAAGCGTCTTGATCTATCTCTATAGATCTTTATGCCTAATATGTAAGCAGCTTCCCCGAGGTCTTTCATCGAAAAACTTTTATTCAAGTATCCCTTTATGCTATCCAGAAATTCTATATCATTTCCAATCAGCAATATGTCATCCACATATAATATCAGAAATGCTACAGAGCTCCCACTCACTTTCTTGTAAATACAGGCTTCTCCAAAAGTCTGTATAAAGCCAAATGCTTTGATCACACTATCAAAGCGTTTATTCCAACTCCGAGATGCTTGCACCAGTCCATAAATGGATCGCTGGAGTTTGCATACTTTGTTAGCTCCCTTTGGATCGACAAAACCTTCTGGTTGCATCATATACAACTCTTCTAGAAATCCATTCAGGAATGCAGTTTTGACGTCCATCTGCCATATTTCATAATCATAAAATGCGGCAATTGCTAACATGATTCTGACGGACTTAAGCATCGCTACGGGTGAGAAGGTCTCATCGTAGTCAACCCCTTGAACTTGTCGAAAACCTTTTGCAACAAGTCGAGCTTTATAGACAGTAATATTACCGTCAGCGTCAGTCTTTTTCTTGAAGATCCATCTATTCTCAATTGCTTGCCGATCATCGGGCAAGTCAACCAAAGTCCATACTTTGTTCTCATACATGGATCCCATCTCAGATTTCATGGCCTCAAGCCACTTTGCGGAATCTGGGCTCACCATCGCTTCTTCATAGTTCGTAGGTTCATCATGATCTAGTAGCATGACTTCCAGAATTGGATTACCGTACCACTCTGGTGCGGATCTCACTCTGGTTGATCTACGTGGTTCAGTAGTATCTTGTCCTGAAGTTTCATGATCATCATCATTAGCTTCCTCACTAATTGGTATAGGTGTCGCAGAAACAGTTTTCTGTGATGTACTATTTTCCAATAAGGGAGCAGGTACAGTTACCTCGTCAAGTTCTACTTTCCTCCCACTCACTTCTTTCGAGAGAAACTCCTTCTCTAGAAATGATCCATTCTTAGCAACGAATGTCTTGCCTTCGGATATGTGATAGAAGGTATACCCAACAGTCCCCTTTGGGTATCCTATGAAGACACATTTCTCCGCTTTGGGTTCGAGCTTATCAGGTTGAAGCTTTTTTCACATAAGCATCGCAGCCCCAAACTTTAAGAAACGACAACTTTGGTTTCTTGCCAAACCATAGTTCATAAGGCGTCGTCTCAACGGATTTTTATGGTGCCCTATTTAACGTGAATGCGGCCGTCTCTAAAGCATAACCCCAAAACGATAGCGGTAAATCAGTAAGAGACATCATAGATCGCACCATATCTAGTAAAGTACGATTACGACGTTCGGACACACCATTACGCTGTGGTGTTCCGGGTGGCGTGAGTTGCGAAACTATTCCACAATTTTTCAAATGTACACCAAACTCGTAACTCAAATATTCTCCTCCACGATCAGATCGTAGAAACTTTATTTTCTTGTTACGATGATTTTCAACTTCACTCTAAAATTCCTTGAACTTTTCAAATGTTTCAGACTTATGTTTCATTAAGTAGATATATCCATATCTGCTTAAATCATCTGTGAAGGTGAGAAAATAACGATATGCGCCACGAGCCTCAATATTCATCGGACCACATACATCGGTATGTATGATTTCCAATAAATCTGTTGCTCTCTCCATAGTACCGGAGAACGGTGTTTTAGTCATCTTGCCTATGAGGCACGGTTCGCAAGTACCAAGTGATTCATAATCAAGTGGTTCCAAAAGCCCATCAGCATGGAATTTCTTCATGCGCTTTACACCGATATGACCTAAACGGCAGTGCCACAAATAAGTTGCACTATCATTATCAACTCTGCATCTTTTGGCTTCTACATTATGAATATGTGTATCACTACTATCGAGATTCAACAAGAATAGACCACTCTTCAAAGGTGCATGACCATAAAAGATATTACTCATATAAATAGAACAACCATTATTCTCTGATTTAAATGAATAACCGTCTCGCATTAAACAAGATCCAGATATAATGTTCATGCTCAACGCTGGCACCAAATAACAATTATTTAGGTCTAATATTAATCCCGAAGGTAGATGTAGAGGTAGCGTGCCGACCGCGATCACATCGACTTTGGAACCGTTTCCCACGCGCATCGTCACCTCGTCCTTTGCTAGCGTCCGCTTATTCCGTAGTCCCTGTTTCGAGTTGCAAATATTAGCAACAGAACCAGTATCAAATACCCAGGTGCTACTGCGAGCTCTAGTAAGGTACACATCAATAACATGTATATCACATGTACCTTTGTTCACCTTGCCATCCTTCTTATCCGCCAAATACTTGGGGCAGTTCCGCTTCCAGTGACCAGTCTGCTTGCAGTAGAAGCACTCAGTTTCAGGCTTAGGTCCAGACTTGGGTTTCTTCTCCTGAGAAGAAACTTGCTTGCTGTTCTTCTTGAAGTTCCCCTTCTTCTTCCCTTTGCCCTTTTTCTTGAAACTAGTGGTCTTGTTGACCATCAACACTTGATGCTCCTTCTTGATTTCTACCTCCGCAGCTTTCAGCATTGCGAAGAGCTCGGGAATAGTCTTATTCATCCCTTGCATATTATAGTTCATCACGAAGCTCTTGTAGCTTGGTGGCAGTGATTGGAGAATTCTGTCAATGATGCAATCATCTGGAAGATTAACTCCCATCTGAATCAAGTGATTATTATACCCAGACATTTTGAGTATATGCTCACTGACAGAACTGTTCTCCTCCATCTTGCAGCTATAGAACTTATTGGAGACTTCATATCTCTCAATTCGGGCATTTGCTTGAAATATTAACTTCAACTCTTGGAACATCTCATATGCTCCATGACGTTCAAAACATCGTTGAAGTCCCGATTCTAAGCCGTAAAGCATGGCACACTGAACTATCGAGTAGTCATCAGCTTTGCTCTGCCAGACGTTCATAACATCTGGCGTTGCTCCAGCAGCAGGCCTGGCACCCAGCGGTGCTTCCAGGACATAATTCTTCTATGCAGCAATGAGGATAATCCTCAGGTTACGGACCCAGTCCGTGTAATTGCTACCATCATCTTTCAACTTTGCTTTCTCAAGGAACGCATTAAAATTCAACGGAACAACAGCACGAGCCATCTATCTACAATCAACATAAACAAGCAAGATACTATCAGGTACTAAGTTCATGATAAGTTTAAGTTCAGTTAATCAAATTACTTAGGAACTCCCACTTAGATAGACATCCCTCTAATCCTCTAAGTGATCACGTGATCCAAATCAACTAAACCATAACCGATCATCACGTGAGATGGAGTAGTTTTCAAAGGTGAACATCGTCATGTTGATCATATCTACTATATGATTCACGCTCGACCTTTCGGTCTCTGTGTTCCGAGGCCATATCTGCATATGCTAGGCTCGTCAAGTTTAACCTGAGTATTCTGCGTGTGCAAAACTGGCTTGCACCCGTTGTAGATGGACGTAGAGCTTATCACACCCGATCATCATGTGGTGTCTGGGCACGACGAACTTTGGCAACGGTGCATACTCAGGGAGAACACTTCTTGATAATTTAGTGAGAGATCATCTTATAATGCTACCGTCAATCAAAGCAAGATAAGATGCATAAAAGATAAACATCACATGCAATCAATATAAGTGATATGATATGGACATCATCATCTTGTGCTTGTGATCTCCATCTTCGAAGCACTGTCATGATCACCATCGTCACCGGCGCGACACCTTGATCTCCATCATAGCATCGTTGTCGTCTCGCCAATCTTATGCTTCCACGACTATCACTACCGCTTAGTAATAAAGTAAAGCATTACATCGCGATTGCATCGCATACAATAAAGCGACAACCATATGGCTCCTGCCAGTTGCCGATAACTTGGTTACAAAACATGATCATCTCATACAATAAAATCAGCATCATGCCTTGACCATATCACATCACAACATGCCCTGCAAAAACAAGTTAGACGTCCTCTACTTTGTTGTTGCAAGTTTTACGTGGCTGCTACGGGCTTAAGCAAGAACTCATCTCACCTACGCATCAAAACCACAACGATAGTTTGTCAAATAGACTCTGTTTTAACCTTCTCAAGGACCGGGCGTAGCCACACTCGGTTCAACTAAAGTTGGAGAGACAGTCGCCCGCAAGCCATCTATGTGCAAAGCACGTCGAGGGAACCGGTCTCGCGTAAGCGTACGCGTAAGGTTGGTCCGGGTCGTCTCGTCCAACAATACCGCCGAACCAAAGTATGACATGCTGGTAGGCAGTATGACTTGTATCGCCCATAACTCACTTTGTGTTCTACTCGTGCAAATAACATCAAACCATAAAACCTAGGCTCGGATGCCACTGTTGGGGAACGTAGTAATTTCAAAAAAATTCCTACGCACACGCAAGATCATGGTGATGCATAGCAACGAGAGGGGAGAGTGTTGTCTACGTACCAACGCAGACCGACTGCGGAAGCGATCACACAACGTAGAGGAAGTAGTCGTACGTCTTCCCGATCCGACCGATCCAATCACCGTTACTCCGGCACCTCCGAGTTCTTAGCACATGTTCAGCTCGATGACGATCCTCGGGCTCCGATCCAGCAAAGCGTCGAGGAAGAGTTCCGTGAGCACGACGGCGTGGTGACGATCTGGATGTACTACCGACGCAGGGCTTCGCCTAAGCACTACAACGGTATGATCGAGGTGGAATTTGGTGGCAGGGGGCACCGCACACAGCTAAGGAACGATCTCAAGGATCAACTTCTGTGTCTAGAGGTGCCCCCTACGCCCGTATATAAAGGATGAGAGGGGGAGGGCTGGCCGGCCAAGCAAGGGAGGCGCAGGAGGAGTCCTACTCCTACCGGGAGTAGGACTCCTCCCTCCAATCCTAGTCCAACTAGGTTTTCTCAAGTGGGAAAGAGAGAGGGGTTGGCCGGCCACCTTCCCTAGTCCTAATAGGACTAGGGGAAGGGGGGAGGTGCGCAGCCCATGGGGCAGCCCTTTCACCTTTCTCCCAAGGCCCATGTTGGCCCATTTGGCTCCCGGGGGGTTCCGGTAACCCTCCCGGTAATCCGGTAAAATCCCGATTTCACCCGGAACACTTCCGATGTCCAAACATAGGCTTCCAATATATCAATCTTTATGTCTTGACCATTTCGAGACTCCTCGTCATGTCCGTGATCACATCCGGGACTCCGAACAACCTTCGGTACATCAAAATGCATAAACTCATAATAACTGTCATCGTAACGTTAAGCGTGCGGACCCTACGGTTCGAGAACAATGTAGACATGACCGAGACACGTTTCTGGTCAATAACCAATAGCGGGACCTGGATGCCCATATTGGCTCCTACATATTCTACGAAGATCTTTATCGGTCAGACCGCATAACAACATACGTTGTTCCCTTTGTCATCGGTATGTTACTTGCCCGAGATTCGATCGTCGGTATCCAATACCTAGTTCAATCTCGTTACTGGCAAGTCTCTTTACTCGTTCCGTAATACATCATCTCACAACTAACATCTTAGTTATAATGCTTGCAAGGCTTATGTGATGTGTATTACCGAGAGGGCCCAGAGATACCTCTCCGACAATCGAAGTGACAAACCCTAATCTCGAAATACGCCAACCCAACATCTACCTTTGGAGACACCTGTAGTACTCCTTTATAATCACCCAGTTACGTTGTGACGTTTGGTAGTACCCAAAGTGTTCCTCCGGTAAATGGGAGTTGCATAATCTCATAGTTATAGGAACATGTATAAGTCATGAAGAAAGCAATAGCAACATACTAAACGATCGGGTGCTAAGCTAATGGAATGGGTCATGTCAATCAGATCATTCAACTAATGATGTGACCTCGTTAATCAAATAACAACTCTTTGTTCATGGTTAGGAAACATAACCATCTTTGATTAACGAGCTAGTCAAGTAGAGGCATACTAGTGACACTCTGTTTGTCTATGTATTAACACATGTATTATGTTTCCGGTTAATACAATTCTAGCATGAATAATAAACATTTATCATGATATAAGGAAATAAATAATAACTTTATTATTGCCTCTAGGGCATATTTCCTTCATCTTCACCTTTTTCACCATTGCATCAAGAAGCTGGGTTGGCGAATTTGGTCTTCCAAGGTAGGAGAGACTTGAAGGTTGGTGAGGAAACCTTGAGGAACAATTTGCAGATTAAGTTTGCGGAAAGCTTCACAAAGCTCGGGTTGATAAGGCTTCAGAATCAGACTCTTGCAATATGATTTCCTGCTCAAAGCGTCAGCAATCACATTGGCCTTGCCTGGAGTATACTTGATACTCGGATTGTACTCTTGAATCATTTCGACCCATCGAGTTTGCCTGAGGTTGAGATTAGGCTGGGTGAAGATGTACTTGAGACTCTTGTGATCAGTGAAAATATCCACTTTCCTTCCTAATAGAAGATGTCTCCAAGTCAACAAAGCATGCACAACTGCTGCCAACTCGAGATCATGAGTGGGGTAGTTCTTCTCATTAGGCTTCAACTGGCGAGAGGTATAAGCAACAACTTTCTTCTTTTGCATCAGTACAGCACCTAGACCTTGGAGAAAGGCATCACAAAAGACCTCGTACGGCTTGGTTTCATCAGGCGGAGTCAGGACTGGAGCAGTGATCAACTTATCTTTCAAAGTGTTGAAAGCAATATCACACTCCGGAGACCAAACGTACTTGACGTGCTTCTGGAGAAGATTTAAGAGAGGCTTCGCGATCTTGGAAAAGTTTTCAACGAATCTTCGGCAGTAGCTTGCGAGACCAAGAAAACTGCGGAGTTGCTTCACGTTCTGAGGAGGTTCCCAATTAACAATTGCAGACACCTTCTCAGGATTCACGGCAATGCCCTTGGCAGAGATGATATGACCAAGATAAAACACCTCATCGAGCCAAAATTCACGCTTGGAGAACTTGGCGTAGAACTGATGTTCCCTGAGCTTGTCAAGAACCAAACGCAAGTGCTTGGCATGATCTTCCTTGTTCTTTGAGAAAACCAGAATGTCGTCGAGATAGACCAAAACGAAGTCATTGGTGTAGGGGTTGAAGATGAAGTTCATCATGCGAGAGAATGTCGGAGGAGCGTTGGCGATGCCAAAAGACATGACAGTGTATTCATATGACCCATAGCTTGTCCTGAAAGCCGTCTTGGGAATATCTTGCTCACGAATGCGAATCTGATGATAACCCATACGAAAATCAAGCTTGGAGAATACTTGGGCACCCTTGAGTTGTTCGAACAGCTCATTGATGTTGGGAAGTGGGTATTTGTTCTTGATGGTCTTCTTGTTCAATGGACGATAATCAACACAAAGTCGGTCCGTTCCATCCTTCTTCTTCACAAAAAGAACACCACAACCCCATGGAGAAGTACTAGGCCGAATGAGACCCATTCTTTCTTGAACATCGAGTTGTTTCTTCAACTCCTTCAACTCTTCAGGGCCGAGCTTGTAAGGACGTTTGCACACAGGTTCCGTACCGGGCTCAAGTTCAATAACAAATTCAACCGGCCGGTGCGGAGGCATTCCTGGGAGCTCTTCTGGGAAGACGTCTTGATACTCACAAACAACCGGAATCTGCGAAATAGCATCCAATTCACCCTTCTCATTAAGGGAAAACAACCGGATGGTATTATCCCGAGCGGCAAAGACAATGACATCCTCAAACGAATGAGTCAGTTGAATCTGCCTGGCTGCACAATCAAGCTGAGCTTTATGCTTAGAGAGCCAATCCATCCCAAGAATAAGATCGATATCAGAATTACCAAGAACCATTGGAGAAGCCAGAAACTTGAAATCACCCATCATGATAGAAATATCCGGAATCATCATACTAGAACTCAGACGCTTAGCTGGAGAGACGACTTGCATAGCTCTAGGTAAAGCCTTAGTGCTAAAATTGTTCTCCGATGCAAATGGGAATGACATGAAGGAATGCGATGCACCAGAGTGAAAAAGAACTTTTGCAGGAATATCATTAACAGGAAGGTTACCCATGTTCACATCTGACGAATCCTCTGCCTGAGCTGCGCTCATCAAGTTGACCTTGGCGGACTTGGGGTTATGCTTGACCACAGCTGTACTTGCCGATCTGACACGAGGAGGAGGAGGAAGACGCCTCTGGTAGAAACACTTGTTGGCGTAGTGACCCTTCTGTTGGCACTTGTTGCACGTGACCTCTGAAAGGGGACGGTGGTACGGAGCACTCGATCTTGGAGCTTGAGACGAAGTCTTGTTCTGAAAGCCTGGGTTGGGTGGGTGGGAAGAAGCACTGCCACCTTTGCTCTTCTGCTGATACGGCTGACGGGACGGAGGAGGAGGAAGCCAATACTTCTGCTGCTTAGCCACTTGACTAGAGGAAGAAGGCGTAGTGTATCTGACTCGCTTCCTGGAAGCATCACACCTCAACTGAGCAGCCTCTTGCTTCAGTGCCATGTTGTAGAACTTATCGTATCTCAATGGCTCAAAAAGGACAAGAGCGAGCTGAATTTCTTCACGGAGACCACCCCTGAACTGATAGATCATGCTCTTCTCATCAGGAACATCCTGCTTGGCAAAACGGGCGAGCTTCTGGAACAACTTGTTGTAGTCATAGACAGACAAAGAGCCTTGCTTCAGATTGCGGAATTCTTCACGTTTGCTTTCAGTCACACTCTGAGGGATGTGATGAGCTCGGAAATCACGACGGAAATCATCCCAAGTGATCAAACGTCCACCTCTGGAATCCTTGTACTGCTGGAACCACTCTGCTGCCTGATCTTTGAGCTGGAAAGAAGCGAACTTGATGAAATCTTCAGGCCTGATGTTGCTGCATTCAAAATGCTTGCCCAGATCCACTAGCCAATTGTCAGCATCGGTAGCCTCAACACAATTGCTGAATGTCTTTGGACCATTAGCGAGGAACTGGTTCTGTGATGCCCCCGATTCAATCGTACACTAATCATGCACGCAAATGTGTACGATCAAGATCAAGGACTCACGACTAGATATCACAACACAACTCTACAAATAAAATAGGTCATACAAGCATCATATTACAAGCTAGGGGCCTCGAGGGCTCGAATACAAGAGCTCGATCATAGACGAGTCAGCGGAAGCAACAATATCTGAGTACAGACATAAGTTAAACAAGTTTGCCTTAAGAAGGCTAGCACAAACTGAGATACAGATCGAAAGAGGCGCAGGCCTCCTGCCTGGGATCCTCCTAACTACTCCTGGTCGTCGTCAGCGAGCAGCACATAGTAGTAGGCACCTCCGATGTAGTAGGAGTCATCGTCGACGGTGGCGTCTGGCTCCTGGACTCCAGCATCTGGTTGCGACAACCAGAAAGAAGGGAAAGGGGGAAAAGGGGGAGAAAGCAACCGTGAGTAATCATCCAAAGTACTCGCAAGCAAGGAGCTACACTACATATGCATGGGTATCAAATGGTATAAGGGTATCATATGTGGACTGAACTGCAGAATGCCAGAACAAGAGGGGGATAACTAATCCTGTCGAAGACTACGCTTCTGGCAGCCTCCGTCTTGCAGCATGTAGAAGAGAGTAGACTGAAGTCCTCCAAGTAGCATCGCATAGCATAATCCTAACCGATGATCCTCCCCTCGTCGCCCTGTGAGAGAGCGATCACCGGTTGTATCTGGCACTTGGAAGGGTGTGTTTTATTAAGTATCCGGTTCTAGTTGTCATAAGGTCAAGGTACAACTCCGGGTCGTCCTTTTACCGAGGGACACGGCTATTCGAATAGATAAACTTCCCTGCAGGGGTGCACCACATACCCCAACACGCTCGATCCCATTTGGCCGGACACACTTTTCTGGGTCATGCCCGGCCTCGGAAGATCAACACGTCGCAGCCCTACCTAGGCCCAACAGAGAGGTCAGCACGCCGGTCTAAATCCTATGGCGTAGGGGTCTGGGCCCATCGCCCTTTGCACACCTGCATGTTGCGAACGCGGCCGGAAGCAGAACTAGCCCCCTTAATACAAGAGCAGGCTTATGGTCCAATCCGGCGCGCGCCACTCAGTCGCTGACGTCACGAAGGCTTCGGCTGATACCACGACGCCGGGATACCCATAACTACTCCCGCGTAGATGGTTAGTGCGTATAGACCAAATGGCCAGACTCAGATCAAATACCCAGATCTCGTTAAGCGTGTTAAGTATCCGCGAACGCCGACCAGGGCCAGGCCCACCTCTCTCCTAGGTGGTCAGAACCTGCCCTGTCGCTCTGCCACAAAGTAACAGTCGGGGGCCGTCGGGAACCCAGGCCCACCACTACCTGGGTGGAACCACCTGCCCCTTCAGCCCCCATCTCCGAACAATACCACAGGTAATGTAACAGTAAGTATAAATCATATGCCCGTGATCACCTCCCGAAGTGATCACGGCCCAGTAGTATAGCATGGCAGACGGACAAGAGTGTAGGGCCACTGATGGAACACTAGCATCCTATACTAAGCAGTAGGATGGCAGGTAAAGGTAACAACAGTAGTAGCAAGGACAGGCTATGCAGCAGTATAGGATTAGCCGAAAGCAGTAACATGCTACACTACTCTAATGCAAGCAGTATAGAGAAGAGTAGGCGATATCTGGTGATCAAAGGGGGGGCTTGCCTGGTTACTCTGGCAAGGAGGGGGTCGTCGTTGACGTAGTCGATCACGGCGGCATTGGCAACCGTCACGGGGTCTACCGAAGAGAAGAGGGCGGAGAAACAGTAAATACATAGCAAGCAAGTGCATAACAAGACAACATGCAGAGCTAGACATGTTCTAACGCGGTGCGACACGATACCGATGAAGGGGGAAGTCAATCGGGAATATTTTCCCGGTTCCGGACCTGTGTCAGACAGATGACCGGAGGAAGAAAGTTCCATGTTCAGATAGTTAGATGCATCTGACAGGTAAACGAACCGCGTGTTCGGATTCGTCTCGTCGTTCTAAGCAACTTTCATGTTGAAAATAATTTAATCCGAGTTACGAATTAAAAGATATGATTTTCTAAAGATTTTATTAATTTCTGAAATTTAATTAATTATTTAATTAATTCGAAAATGGATTTATGACATCAGCATGATGTCATGTTGACATCAGCAGTCAACAGAGTTGACCAAAGTCAACCCTGACGCGTGGGCCCGTTCTGTCATAGTCTAACAACCAATTAACAGTTTTAATTAACTAACCAAGTTAATTAGGTAAATTAAACAGAGTTAGTTAAGTTAATTTTACTGATTAGCTAATTAATTAATTGATTAATTTTATTTATTATCAATTTCATTCTAAACAGGGGGGTGGGCCCCTGTGGTCAGTGGCACAAGGCCACGCCCTGGCTGTGACACACACACACAGGGGGCCAACTATGGCCATGGTGTGGCTAGGGGAGGCACTGGCCGCGCCGGTGAGGCCGGCGAGCGAGGGGCGAGACCAGAGGCGGCGCGGCAGTGGCGGTGACGGTGGTGGCCGCGAGCGGCGAGCAGGGCAGCGTGCGGATCGGCGAGCAGCAGCGGCTGGGCGTACAGGGGCAGGTGCAGGCGTAGGCGGGATCGCGGCGGGAAGGCTAGTGGCCGCAGCCGGGGAAGGCGAGGCCAACGCGCGGATGGGGGACTGCCGGAGCGCAGCCATGGTGGCCAACGGCGCGTGCGACCACCTATGACGACGGGGACGAGGGGGAATCGGTGAGGGGCTCACAGCGGAGCGTAGGGGGCGGCAGTGGGCTCGGGGAAACGAGGTAGTGAGCGACGGGCGGCGGTGTCGAGGCCGCCGGCGGCGGGTGGCGGCGACTTGGGGCGGCGGTGTCCAGGCGGTGGGGCGCGACTCGATCCGGCGGCTTCAGGGTCGGTAACGAGGAGAGGCGCCGGCGTTGAGGAGTCGGGCGGCGCGGTCGGGATGAGGCCGACGGGGCGATGGGATGGGGGCGCCGAGCGCTGGGGCGCTGGTTGTGTGGCGGCGCTGGGAGGGAGAGGGAGAGACGTGCGGGGGAGAGTGGGGGGTCGTGGGATAGGGTTAGGTCGGGGAGGTGGCCTTGTAGGCCAGAGAGGAGGGCCGGCTGGGCCTGGTGGGCCGGCCGGTGCGGAGGCCAGCTGGGCCGCTCGGCCCAGCGTGGGGGGGTGTTTCTTTTTTTCATTTAAATTTTTATCTTTTTGTTTATCATTTTTAGTCTCAGTTTTGCATTTTCTTTTAGTACCAAATGAGTTTTGTTTTGAACAAAACTTGGCACCTAAATCTAACACAAAACCTTGAGATGGAATAAAAAGTTTGGAGTCAATAGGAGTTGTCTAATCATTTTTAGAAATTTCAAAAGGCCAATTTTAAAAGCTGTTGGACCACTAAATAATTTCCAGGAGCATTTCGGAATCCAAAAGAGGTTGGTTCCAACATGACAAATACCTAGGGACTATTTGCCACACTTTGAACATTTTAGTTTTGACTTTTGATAACTTTAATTCCTCTGACTTGATTTTAAATTTGAAATTTGAACGAGATTTGAATCATCGCAAGATTAACTACAGTGATAGTGGTGACATGGCATCATTAGGAGAGGGTTACTGTAGCTTAATTATCCGGGCGTCACAATTCTCCTCCACTACAAGAAATCTCGTCCCGAGATTTAAGAGGGGAGCAAGGGGGAAGGGATTTGGTTACGAATTTCTAACGGGTCTTCTCGGTGTTGGTTGCTCTTCTCAAAGAGGTTCATTCCTGTGCTTCAGTCATCACGATGAAGCCGTCATCCTTCCTTCAGGATCTCCATCGTACTTACGACAGAATAAGGGGGGTATTCTAGAAGAACAGATCTCTGCAAGGTTGACTATCTGGTCGATAACATTGGGGAAGGTGGCGGAAAGTAACTCTCGAATTGAAACTTAAGAAGACATCGAGAGCAAGTAAGACGGTGCAATAAGAAGTTTCGAGCGGATAGGCAATCGTTCATTGCATGAAATAGAGTGAAAAGGGGTTCAGGGCAACGGGAATAAGTATTGTATCCCATACCAGAATTGATCACTAGGAAGGTGGCTCGCGACTTACATACGAAACAAGGCACAAGGGATAACTTCGAAATAGGGATGTACAGGAGAGTCAGGTTTCGATCTTGTGGAACTGTGGGTTATGGGCCCACCATGTGGTTAAAAGTTGGAAGGTCGGTGACATCTTGCACGATCATGTAAGCAAGGCATGTCAGAGGGTAGTCTGTCGGTCATGTCGGCAAGAAGATAGGTACCAAGGGCGAGGGACGAAGAGAACCATTTTCCTGCTCGTTGAACGAGGCGGACCATTAGGCAAAGTTCTCATCCATCGGTGGCTACCGAAATGGCATCAATTGTAGTAATAGGGTCTTGCTGACAGAATTGTACACCATGGTGTTTACATAAACAGCAGAATATTTCTGCTTGGATCATATAGATCACAAGAAAGGTTAAACAAAACAATGGAAAGGAAAAAATGTGATTCTTAGATTAAACAGAAGAATGGAAAGGAAAATGTGATTAAACACATATTTCAGGGGTATATCCTTCCCAAGAACAAGCAGAGTATGATATCCAAGACCGGATAGAAGGTAGAAAACTCTTTTAGGTAGGAGAGACAAATTTCATGACATTACCCATACAACGGTGTTTGGGTAATTTCAACAAGAAACATTTAGCATGGTGCTTCAAATGTTCTTGTTGAAGAACGGAGTACCATAAACGTGCCTCGAGATAGCATTGACATGGTCAACAGGTGAAAATCAGACTTTGGAAACAAAAAGGATCCATTAGGAATAACTTGTAGAATAAGTCTTACAGTTTCCTCATGGAAGAATGGATAACATTGCTAAAAGGGAACTTATAACAATAGGGCCTCCGGCCAGGTGGGCTAGGTATGATACCACCTTACTGGGTCATCTAAAGACCAACGTTATAACTCTTGGGAATATGTTCCAACCATCATATCTGACCGAGATTCAGATTTGATTGGTGTCAGGATACCTCAGACTCGGGATGCCTGAGAAGAAAAGGTGCAACACAATTTGACGAGATGGAGTTACAAGATTATCGAGAAATGGACTATGGAAGCAGGTCCCGAAACCAGAGTTCGGCATTAAACCAAGGAGTGGATGAGGAGGTGGCTGATGGACTCAGCGACATATCATCGAGATTTCCCAAAAAGATGGGTTTCCACAATTAGGTGAACAAGGAAATATCATTTGTCGGATCAAATGATATAATGATGTATGCTCGAGGGAAACATAGACAACTGATCAATGATAGAAGGGTGCACCCAGGAATCTGGACTAGGTAGCACGGTTAAAATTTAGCACGATAATGATATAGCCAACCGGGCTAGGAATGACTTGAAGGATTATTAAACTCGTAAGCAATGAAAATTACTTATAGTTATTGAATCGGAGTACAGACTCAATTCACTATCGGTGTCCTTGAGTGTCTAACAACTCAGAATCTGGGGAAAATTTTGGAATCAGTGAGAAATAATACTTGAAGAAGAACTCATAAGAAGTTATGAAGTTACGTGATAATCTCAAGATACCAGAGGGGGTAATACTCGACGACGGATCAAAGTAGAGGTTGGACTGGGGTATTGCTCTACAGAAGACAAGCGCTTAAACTTGCCCGAGAAATGGGATCAAAGAAGAGCATATGGTCGGAACCACGATTGCAAGGATCAATTCATAGATACCAAATGATATTATATCAAGGGGATAGTTATTATTACAAGAAGCTTCCATGATAGGATATACATCGTGTCCATGGGCATGAACACAAGTTCAAGGTCGACTCCCACTTCTTCAGTGTATAACCTTTCATTCACTTCTCTTTTTCAAGAAGTTGTAGGGTTGAATTATCTGGCAAAATACCAGACGACTATGACTCGTGAAAACTTTCGAGTTCACACATAATATGGAAGGCATAGGTTCAACCCATCGAGGCATCTTAGGAGCATATACCACAATTTCAGGAATAAATAACTCAAGTTCGAGAGTAGAGTATGCTGGAGAAAGCAAATGATACAATTTACCAAAGGCACTATATACCCATGGAAAGGCTCACAAGGTTATTCAATATGAAGCACCCTCTCGGATAAAATCCAACAAAGTAACCGATGGTCCACAAGGGATATGATGTGAGCATCGGTACTCAACCAGAGGAAGAAGAATGCAAGTAGACCTGATTATAGAAACAACTGACTAATTCAAAGTTCACATGAAAAAGAATTATGATTTCCAAATCAGGGGATCAGAAGCAGCGCTCTGATCTAGGATGGATAAGTTGAGTAGGCTTAGGGGTACATTCGATGGCAATTTGATTGGTCGAGATCCAGCTCATGTACAAATTGACACTGAGTCGGAAGAATGAATTCAAGGATTCGACTGAGGAATGCGAGCATTCGCATCTTATTGAATCAATGGACTCAAAAGGGTAGTGGCAAAGGATGCCAATAAGATTACCAGACTTATGGGATTAACCAAAATGTAAGCAAGCAAGAATTTCAAGAGCAATAGGCTCCTGAGGATTTTTGGAAGATCGAAAGGTATTTTGAAGATTGATGACATACATGAATCAACTGGGGATGAGTGGATACTCGGTAAGTGTGAAAAATTATCCGTAGGGATATTCATGTGTCAAGAACTGCAAGTCAGTAAGCTCAAAGGATTATCGAAACAACGACGAGTGTTTCGGGGTATCTTGTAATAACAAGACCAACTGGGGATGAAAGTAAGAATAACATCTGTAAGTAGTTATTCTTAAGGGTTTACGGTGGAAGGGGAATTGCAAGAGGGATGTCACAAAGTATCGAGGGAACATCCGAGTGTATTGTCAGAATCTTCCGTTGAAGCAGTCGATCATCCGTATTAAAGGGCTCTCCGGCAGGAAGTGGTAACGAGAACCTAGAGTTAGATTTTAGCAAAATCATTTAACCCGAATAGAAGAGATGTTAGAGTCCCAGAGTATAGGTCAAGGAGTAAAAGATCCTACTACCACCCGATGGCGACGTGGGCCCAAGGGCCGCACAGCCAAGTTAGTAAAACAATTTCCATCGACTAGACTCAACTTCGGCCAAGGAGTGTGGAAGGGGATTCCTACAGGCAGTCGGCTCAGATACCAACTTGTGACGCCCCCGATTCAATCGTACACTAATCATGCACGCAAATGTGTACGATCAAGATCAAGGACTCACGGGTAGATATCACAACACAACTCTACAAATAAAATAGGTCATACAAGCATCATATTACAAGCCAGGGGCCTCGAGGGCTCGAATACAAGAGCTCGATCATAGACGAGTCAGCGGAAGCAACAATATCTGAGTACAGACATAAGTTAAACAAGTTTGCCTTAAGAAGGCTAGCACAAACTGAGATACAGATCGAAAGAGGCGCATGCCTCCTGCCTGGGATCCTCCTAACTACTCCTGGTCGTCGTCAGCGGGCAGCACGTAGTAGTAGGCACCTCCGATGTAGTAGGAGTCATCGTCGACGGTGGCGTCTGGCTCCTGGACTCCAGCATCTGGTTGCGACAACCAGAAAGAAGGGAAAGGGGGAAAAGGGGGAGAAAGCAACCGTGAGTACTCATCCAAAGTACTCGCAAGCAAGGAGCTACACTACATATGCATGGGTATCAAATGGTATAAGGGTATCATATGTGGACTGAACTGCAGAATGCCAGAACAAGAGGGGGATAACTAATCCTGTCGAAGACTACGCTTCTGGCAGCCTCCGTCTTGCAGCATGTAGAAGAGAGTAGACTGAAGTCCTCCAAGTAGCATCGCATAGCATAATCCTAACCGATGATCCTCCCCTCGTCGCCCTGTGAGAGAGCGATCACCGGTTGTATCTAGCACTTGGAAGGGTGTGTTTTATTAAGTATCCGGTTCTAGTTGTCATAAGGTCAAGGTACAACTCCGGGTCGTCCTTTTACCGAGGGACACGGCTATTCGAATAGATAAACTTCCCTGCAGGGGTGCACCACATACCCCAACACGCTCGATCCCATTTGGCCGGACACACTTTTCTGGGTCATGCCCGGCCTCGGAAGATCAACACGTCGCAGCCCTACCTAGGCCCAACAGAAAGGTCAGCACACCGGTCTAAATCCTATGGCGCAGGGGTCTGGGCCCATCGCCCTTTGCACACCTGCATGTTGCGAACGCGGCCGGAAGCAGAACTAGCCCCCTTAATACAAGAGCAGGCTTACGGTCCAATCCGGCGCGCGCCACTCAGTCGCTGACTCACGAAGGCTTCGGCTGATACCACGACGCCGGGATACCCATAACTACTCCCGCGTAGATGGTTAGTGCGTATAGACCAAATGGCCAGACTCAGATCAAATACCCAGATCTCGTTAAGCGTGTTAAGTATCCGCGAACGCCGACCAGGGCCAGGCCCACCTCTCTCCTAGGTGGTCGGAACCTGCCCTGTCGCTTCGCCACAAAGTAACAGTCGGGGGCCGTCGGGAACCCAGGCCCACCACTACCTGGGTGGAACCACCTGCCCCTTCAACCCCCATCTCCGAACAGTACCACAGGTAATGTAACAGTAAGTATAAATCATATGCCCGTGATCACCTCCCGAAGTGATCACGGCCCAGTAGTATAGCATGGCAGACGGACAAGAGTGTAGGGCCACTGATGGAACACTAGCATCCTATACTAAGCAGTAGGATGGCAGGTAAAGGTAACAACAGTAGTAGCAAGGACAGGCTATGCAGCAGTATAGGATTAGCCGAAAGCAGTAACATGCTACACTACTCTAATGCAAGCAGTATAGAGAAGAGTAGGCGATATCTGGTGATCAAAGGGGGGGGGCTTGCCTGGTTACTCTGGCAAGGAGGGGGTCGTCGTCGACGTAGTCGATCACGGCGGCATCGGCAACCGTCACGGGGTCTACCGAAGAGAAGAGGGCGGAGAAACAGTAAATACATAGCAAGCAAGTGCATAACAGGACAACATGCAGAGCTAGACGTGTTCTAACGCGGTGCGACACGATACCGATGAAGGGGGAAGTCAACCGGGAATGTTTTCCCGGTTCCGGACCTGTGTCAGACTGATGACCGGAGGAAGAAAGTTCCATGTTCAGATAGTTAGATGCATCTGACAGGTAAACGAAGCGCGTGTTCGGATTCGTCTCGTCGTTCTGAGCAACTTTCATGTTGAAAATAATTTAATCCGAGTTACGAATTAAAAGATATGATTTTCTAAAGATTTTATTAATTTCTGAAATTTAATTAATTATTTAATTAGTTCGAAAATGGATTTATGACATCAGCATGATGTCATGCTGACATCAGCAGTCAATAGAGTTGACCAAAGTCAACCCTGACGCGTGGGCCCGTCCTGTCATAGTCTAACAACCAATTAACAGTTTCAATTAACTAACCAAGTTAATTAGGCAAATTAAACAAAGTTAGTTAAGTTAATTTTACTGATTAGCTAATTAATTAATTGATTAATTTTATTTATTATCAATTTCGTTCTAAACAAGGGGGTGGGCCCCTGTGGTCAGTGGCACAAGGCCATGCCCTGGCTGTGACACACACACACAGGGGGCCAACTATGGCCATGGTGTGGCCAGGGGAGGCACTGGCCGCGCCGGTGAGGCCGGCGAGCGAGGGGCGAGACCAGAGGCGGCGCGGCAGTGGCGGTGACGGTGGTGGCCACGAGTGGCGAGCAAGGCAGCGTGCGGATCGGCGAGCAGCAGCGGCTGGGCGTACAGGGGCAGGTGCAGGCGTAGGCGGGATCGCGGCGGGAAGGCTAGTGGCCGCAGCCGGGGAAGGCGAGGCCAACGCGCGGATGGGGGACTGCCGGAGCGCAGCCATGGTGGCCAACGGCGCGTGCGACCACCTACGACGACGGGGACGAGGGGGAATCGGTGAGGGGCTCACAGCGGAGCGTAGGGGGCGGCAGTGGGCTCGGGGAGACGAGGTAGCGAGCGACGGGCGGCGGTGTCGAGGCCGCCGGCGGCGGGTGGCGGCGACTTGGGGCGGCGGTGTCTAGGCGGCGGGGCGCGACTCGATCCGGCGGCTTCAGGGTCGGTAACGAGGCGAGGCGCCGGCGTCGAGGAGTGGGGCGGCGCGGTCGGGATGAGGCCGACGGGGCGATGGGATGGGGCGCCGAGCGCTGGGGCGCTGGTTGTGTGGCGGCACTGGGAGGGAGAGGGAGAGACGTGCGGGGGAGAGTGGGGGTCGTGGGATAGGGTTAGGTCGGGGAGGTGGCCTTGTAGGCCAGAGAGGAGGGCCGGCTGGGCCTGGTGGGCCGGCCGGTGCGGATGCCAGCTGGGCCGCTTGGCCCAGCGTGGGGGGCTGTTTCTTATTTTTCATTTAAATTTTTATCTTTTTTTTATCATTTTTAGTCTCAGTTTTGCATTTTCTTTTAGTACCAAATGAGTTTTGTTTTGAACAAAACTTGGCACCTAAATCTAACACAAAACCTTGAGATGGAATAAAAAGTTTGGAGTCAAGAGGAGTTGTCTAATCATTTTTAGAAATTTCAAAAGGCCAATTTTAAAAGCTGTTGGACCACTAAATAATTTCCAGGAGCATTTTCGGAATCCAAAAGAGGTTGGTTCCAACATGACAAATACCTAGGGACTATTTGCCACACTTTGAACATTTTAGTTTTGACTTTTGATAACTTTAATTCCTCTGACTTGATTTTAAATTTGAAATTTGAACGGGATTTGAATCATCGCAAGATTAACTACAGTGATAGCGGTGACATGGCATCATTAGGAGAGGGTTAGTGTAGCTTAATTATCCGGGCGTCACAGGTTCAGAGTAGCAAAATGGTTCTGATTGTTGCCTTGATTCCCTTGACTGCCTTGATTCCGCTCTTGGAGGATTTGCATGATCAAATGTGTATTTGCATTGGTTGCGGCCATCACAGCTTGCCAAGCCTCCGGAGGAGGTGGAGGTGGTGGCGGATTAGGATTCGGAGTCGTGCGCTTTGGAGGAGCCATCCTGAAGAGGTTGACCTCCATTAGCACACAAATAGACAAATATTGAAGGTGAATCCAACGGAATGAAAAATTGCAACATAAAGTCTTCACATCCGAACAAAATGAACGAATGCACTTCTCTTGAAGTGGTCACATATTCCTAAATTGCGAAGCCACGTAGAACTAGGTAGAAGGGGTAATCAACAAGGGGTGGAATCGATATATGACTTTGAAGCAACTCGAATATCACAACTCAAAATAAAACCAAGGATTGGCTTGCGAAATAAGTCGGAACACACATATGATAGAGATTTCATCCGAAGTTTTCGTGGTGGGACCTACACGGGCTCGATCGTACAGCACCATCATGTACAAGGCAGTGCACATGACATACGAAGCGTCCCCGAGTCAGCATAGCCAAGGACTCTTTAAGACACAACGAGACCACTGTAAAATAGACCGTGAATAGGCGAACCACTAGACGTCGAACCCCAATTTCATATCATACATCTGTCGAAAAGATATCCTAAAAGCTACTTGAATTCCCACCTATGAAACTCCCGAAACTTTCCGGTTATGCAATCAGGTGTTGGGGATACAGGGGAAGCATAATATCTCACCCAAACTAGCAATACCTACATCCAGATGTATCCATCCTTCAACACATAACCAAGAAACCTTCGGAAACCATCTAGCTCAACCTTCGAAAAACATCCGTTATACAAGTTATGGCGATACTCCCGAACTCCCGCCCCAGTACTGGGTGGCGTCGAGGTTATCTCACCAACGAACTGCATAAAGGAGATTTTCGATGTCGCGAACATATCTCAAGTATACCAGAATTGCAACGATAAAATTATGATGACAACACCTCAGAGCTCAACTCCCCGGGACACTTCCACTAAACCCCTGACAGGAGGCACCAAGACAGTATCCTCATCATAAGCCATCGGAACAAATCCAAGATACTCGCGTGATCCTAATTTTTTTTTGTGAAATTTGAGAAGAGACGAGTCAAAACTCTACGTCAGGATGCCTTACCAGAGCGATGAGGAGACTGGGAAGTAAAAAAGAATTCCTAAGCTCTCCGATATATAATTCCTAAATGACTCAAAACATTTTTCTAGACACAACTCGGCTGCTAAAAACGATCAAGCAATGGGGGCTCCTAAGGTCGGAGAAGGCTCTGATACCAACTTGTAACGCCCTCGATGCGGCTATATCTCCCTCGTGTCGAGGCACGACTTAGAGGCATAACCGCATTGAAAGCAATGTCGCAAGTTAGGAAATCATCACACATCCCATGTACATAAATAATATAAAGGGGAGGTACATAGTTGGCTTACACTCGCCACGTCACATCAAAGTACATAAATAACATACATCATCCAAACACTCATGGCCCGACTACGGCGCCAAAATAAAAGACAACCAACAAGCGACATAGGTCCCGATCACCCCAACTGGGCACCACTACTGATCATCAGGAAAAGACACATAGTAACGCTAAGAATCCTCGTCGTACTCCCACTTGAGCTCAAGCGCGCCATCTGGAGCGGTATCATCTGTCCCTGCATCTGGTGTAATAGTAATCTGTGAGCCACAGGGACTCAGCAATCTCGCACCCTCGCGATCAAGACTATTTAAGCTTAAAAGGTAGGATGGGGGTAAATGTAAGTGGAGCTGCAGCAAGCGACTGGCATATATGGTGGCTAACTTATTCGCAAAAGAGAGCGAGAAGAGGAGGCAAAGCACGAACGGGAAAACTAGAGAGCAACCTGCGCAAACATAACTCCAACACCGTGTCCGCTTTCCGGACTCCGCCGAGAAGAGGCCATCACGGTAACACACTCAGTTGATTCATTTTAATTAATTAAGGTTCAAGTTATCTACAACCGGACATTAACAAATTCCCATCTGCCCATAACCGCGGGCACGGCTTTCGAAAGATCAATCCCTGCAGGGGAGTCCCAACTTAGCCCATAACAAGCTCTCACGGTCAACGAAGGAATAGACCTCCACCCAAGACACACCGATCAGACTCGGTATCTCGGTACAACAAGACAATTCGACAGGTTAAAACAAGTCCAGCAACACCGCCCGAATGTGCCGACAAATCCCGATAGGAGCTGCACATATCTCGTTCTCAGGGCACACTCAGATGAGACTAGCTACGAGTAAAACCAACCCTCAAGTTTCCCCGAGGTGGCCCCGCAGGCAGCTCATTTCGGACCAACACTCAGAGGAGCACTGGCCCGGGGGGGTTAAAATAAGATGACCCTCGGGCTCCGGAAACCCAAGGGAAAAAGAGGCTAGGTGGCAAATGGTAAAACCAATGTTGGGCATTGCTGGAAAAGCTTTAATCAAGGCGAACTATCAAGGGGTTCCCATTATAGCCCAACCGCGTAAGGGACGCAACAATCCGGGAACATAACACCGATATGACGGAAACTAGGGCGGCAAGAGTGGAACAAAACACTAGGCGAGAGGCCGAGCCTTCCACCCTTTACCAAGTATATAGATGCATTAAGATAACATGGCAATATAATGATATCCCAACAAGTAAATAAATGTTCCAACAAGGAACGGCTCCAATCTTCACCTGCAACTAACAACGCTATAAGAGGGGCTGAGCAAAGCGGTAACATAGCCAATCAACGGTTTGCTAGGACATGGTGGGTTAGGGGCTGAACATGGCAATTGGGAGGCTGACAAGCAAGTGGTAGGCATCGTAGCATTGGCATAGCAAAAGAGCGAGCAAACTAGCATAGCAAAGATAGTAGTAATTTCGAGGGTATGATCATCTTGCCTGCACAGTTGTCAGAGTTGACTGGATCCTCACAAGCAAACTCAACGGGCTCCTCGTTAGCGAACTCGTCTCCCGGCTCTACCCAACAACACAAACAAGCAACAAGGATACAATCAACCACGTGCAAGGGCAAACAATAAGATGCAAAGATGGTATGCTATGCGGGATGCGATGCGGGATGCAAAATGCAAGACGTGACAGAAAATGCATGAACCTGGCCTCAACTTGGAAAACCAAATGTTCCACTGGATAGAGGGGATGAAATCACCTGAAAACGATATAAAGATCATAGGAATCGGAGCTACGGTTTAGAAATGGCAAGCGTTTTACGAAATGAACCGGTCTGCGATTTGCAGCAAGTAGGCACCTAAATGCAACGAAATGAACATGCTACAGCCATCAATCATGACAACAAAATACATGGCAGGGATGTGCACAAGATGCTTATCAAAACACTAGCACTGAGCAACGGCCAAATTCATCCATTATGAGGTTCAAACAAGCATGGCAAAAACGCAAATGCATAACAGATTTCAGACTTAGTGAAATTAACACTAGTCTGAAATTTCAGACCACGATGCTCTCTTCGGAGCAGCAAAACAGCATGAAACACAACCTGAACATGACAAGTAAGAACATGGCATGGAGCTACTCAACAAGCTTAACAAAACACCCAAAGTGACCTGGGGCCAAAAGGGTTCACAAAATACTCTAACGAGCACACGAACATAGCTCACGCACAATCAGGTTTCAGACTTAGTGAAAACTGAGACATGCTGAAATTTAACTCGCAAAGGCATGTAAACGAGCTCGATGCACTCACTACGGTGCAAGTCATGGCAAGGCAAGCATATATCCATAAAGAAGACACAAAATGCTAGCTAGACATGGCAAGAACAATGGCATAGCATGCACGGATCACTAGCAATAGCATCGGCAAAATCGCAAACACGTTGACGATGTGTCCAGATTTACCACGAAGCAAAAGTAGAGCTCGATTGACTCAAGCTAGAACACTCCACATATGCAAACAAAGACATGGATGGATAGAGCATAACATGAATATCAAAACTCCCTTACTGATCATCCTCAAAAGAGGCACGGATCACTAGGAAACAAGCTGAACACATGGCATCATGAACTAAAATATCCCAGACTTAGTGAAATCCACTAAGTCCCTGAAAACAGAATTCTCAGGTGCCTCTCTTTGCAAGCTTGCACAAGTCACCACACACATCCTAAAAATACATGGGTGGCACCTCTGGAAAGAAGACAAAATGCTTAACAATTCATCCCAAAGACTCACAGGCATATCATGCACACAATAATCATGGAAAAAATGACAAAAGTCTATGATGAACTAATGGATCTGCAATTTAACTCACGATGCCACCTTCTAACAGCATTTTGGGCATCAAGATGAACTCAAAAGAAAATGATGCAATGGAATGAAATGATGTACATGTCGAGACGAAGATTTTGATATATCAAATGTCCAAAACGGAGCTACTGATGCGGATATATGGCAGGTCAAAGTTTGCATAAAATTAGGGTTTCGGGAGGAGAAATTCAACCGGATCTAGATCTGGAAACACTGTTCACGGATACTGTTCATCCGGCGCGTGAACCAAGGTTTCCGGCGAGGCGGCCGGCTCCGACGAACTTGGACGGCGGCGTGGAGGCGGGATTCGACCGGATCCGGCCCGGGACGGCGCGGCGACGAGGAAGGCGAGGCCCGGCCGGCCTCGGGCGGCGAGACGGCGCGGCGGGGCGTTGCGGCAGCTGACTCCGGCCGGCCGGCGTCGAGCGGCGCGTGGCAGCTCCAGCCGCCGGAGCGGAAGAAGGCGGCGGTGAGGCGACTTGGGAAGCCGGGCGGCGGCGTGGGCCTCGGGGGCCGGTGCTGGGCCTGCGGGCCCGCGTCGGTGGCGGCGGCGATGCGGTCCCCCCGGGGACACGTGGCGAGCAGCGAGTGGGCGAGGGGCGCGGCGGACGTGTCAGGCTAGGGTCCGGACATGTCCGTCGGCGGCGGGAACTGTTTTTTTTTTGGAACTAGGGTTGGACGGGGAGAGATCCGAGATTGGGAATGGGGGGGCTATATATAGGCATAAGTGGAGTTAGGAGAGTCCAAATGAGGTGCGGTTTTCGGCCACGCGATCGTGATCGAACGCTCTAGGACATGGAGCAGAGTTTGGTGGGTTTTGGGCCAAATTGGAAGGGTGTTGGGCTGCAACACACACGAGGCCTTTTCGGTCCCTCGATTAACCGTTGGAGTATCAAACGAAGTCCAAATGACCCGAAACTTGGCAGGCGGTCTACCGGTAGTAAACCAATGCCGCATGGCAAGTCTCGGTCCAATCCGGAAATGTTTAATCCCCACACACGAAAGAAAGCTAGAAATGGTCACCGGAGGAGAACGAAGCGCCGGAATGCAAAACGGACAACGGGGAAAATGCTCGAATGCATGAGATGAACATATATGCAAATGCAATGCACGTAATGACATGATATGAGATGCACGAAAATGAAAACAACACACGGAGACAAAGACCCGAACCCGAGAAATAGATATAACTTAATGCCGGAACGGCAAGAGTTGGAGTACAAATTGGGAAAGTTATATCTGGAGCGTTACACAAGAGCAGTAGCCATCACCCTAGAAGATTTGTGGTGCTAGTGGCAGACTGATGGTTCCCCACCACACCATCATCTAGCATTGGGGTAGAGGCTCCGATGGCTAAATGGTCAGATCTGCGCCGAGACATGGCATCTCCTGACAGTGGGAATGATACATGGTGGGAAGATGTCTCACCCATCTACTAGTGCCTTCTGACTTTGGCGTGGACCATGGAGTACTAGCAGATATGACTATCGACCGACCCATCTTTGGGATGATGATTGGAATACTGCTTCATGTCTGGGGTGAAAACTCTTGTTCTGGTTGTTATTTGTCGGTCTAAGCAAAGACAAACTTGTGTCATTACTTTGTTGAAGGCGTTGTCTACTTGCTGGTTAGTTGGTCTTCATTGGCTGGTCTAAGCAACCAGGATCCTTGTTTAGGCCGTGTATGGTCGGACGTGATGACGATGGCGTGTGGTCATTTATCTCTTCTTGGAGACATTGCGGAATAAGTTGATAGAATTTGTTTTTTCATATCTTGTAATGGTTCGATCGTGGTTTAATTTTTCATATACTCTTTTTAATAATTAATAAAAATGATTGTGTGCATTATTGTGATGCAAAGGCTAGGGGTTTCATCCCCCCTTTTCACAAAAAAGTGGTAACTCTAATAAATTTCATTTATACAAATTTGTCAACTGATCATCTCCTAATTAAAACTGAAAACTACGCACAAACCAATAATTATAAGACTTCGCATTTAACAGTTCATAGAGATGGTAACCCCAACCAAGGGCACGAAGGAGTCACATTTAACAGATCTAAGTATACATAGAGATTCACAGGTTGAAAATTATGTTTGCAACCTTACACGCACATGAGCCTCACACACACGTGGACTCATGTCGATCGGTTGCACTTGCACCCTAGTTGATGTGTTGTTGCTACATGTGGTACATTGGAGGGGAGAAGGGGCACACAAAGCCGGAGAACCGGTAAGACAAATGCGGAGCGAAGCGCGACCAAGTTGTCATCAGATACAACATCGAGCCCTCCACAACACAGTGTTCAACCTTCAAACACAGCTAAACCTGCAGGAGACCGTCAACACCATACATGCACCACTCATGATGATGGGCTTTCCTAGGGGAGTACTAGTATAGAATCTCATATTAGGTGAGATCAATGAGAACAACCACAAAAAATTATATTTAGACATTTCTAAAATTCTGAAATTATTTGACAACATATCTACCAGGTGTGTCTACAACTCTAAAAAAATCAACTCAAAACTCGATGTACAGGTGGAGATTCAAAAAAGACAAATTTGAATGTGAATAGTGGCAGCTTTTGGTGAATAGTGTTTTGATACTATTCACATCTGATTTTGTCTTTTTTTTTCTATTTGTGTAAGTCGAATTAAGAGCTGAAACTTTTTGACATTGTCAATCAGACATTGATGTGTGTCTACAAAAAATTGAGAATACTTGAACATGTTTTTTATTTTCAAAAATAATAATATAATTGATCTCACCTAATGTGGGATCCCATACTAGTCTCCCTCGGCTTTCCTGTGTCCTCAGGCAAAGCAACAGGAAACACGAAAGGCCTAAATAAACGACACGGGACCTTGTGGATGGGCACAGGTGAAACAACCGCTCTCTACCAGCTAACACGTGAGGGTTACCACGGGAGCTCCTATTTCGCGCGCGGGTCGCTGGGTAGTGACTTCGAGCGCGGTCCGGCCCCAGCTCGTGCTTTTGGGCCGGCCCATATAGGGGGTGGGGCGCCCCTTTTTTTTCCTATTTTTCCTATTTTCTGTTATTTAACTTCTACAAAATTGTTCGGGGCTTTAAAACAGTTCTGAATTTCAAATAGTGCTCGGGATTTCAAAACAAAAAACAAATTTCAAAAAAAATCACGAGTTTGACAAAATATTCTTGAATTTGAATAATGGTCATGAGTTCAAAAAAATGTTTTTGAATTCAAAAAAATTCTTGGTATTGTAAAACATGTTCATGATTTCCAAAAAAAATCACAAATAAAAAAATCATGATTTTTACAAATGTTCACAGATTCAAAATTGTTCACAAAAATCAAAAGATGATCGTGAATTACAAAAAAATCATCAATTCAAAAACGTTGCTGATTAAAAAATCATTATTTGGAAAAAAATTGCAATACAAAAAAATGTTCATCAAACAAAAAATGTTTATGACTTAAAAAAATTCCCAAAAAATCCTTCTTCATTGAAAACATCTTCGCTAATTCAAAAAATATTCAAAAGTTTCAAAAAAAGTAATCACAATAAAAACAAATGTTTGTGAATTTGAGAAAAATGTTCAAGTATTATAAAAATGATAAGAATTTTAAAAAATGCTCACGGAATTTTACAAAATATTAGCAAATTTGAAAACGTTCACGAATTCAATCTTTTTATGATTCTAGAAAATGTTCATAAAAATTGAAAAACACTCCATCCCATAATATAATAGTGTTTTTGACACTATACTAGTTGAAAAAACGCTGAGTATGTTCGAAAAATGAAAAACAAAAAAATAAAAAAGAAGGGTTTTTATCATTTATGCCACTAGTTGTGTCCCACTACTCAATTTTGCCATTAGAAGTTACAATTGCTCAAAAATGCCATCAATTCGTGAGATGCTTGCTCAAAAATGCCATTAGATATCTCAAAAATGCCATCGTTCTGTTAGATGTTTGCTCAAAAATGCCATTAGACATTGTTGTTTTTACGTCAAACCCGTTGACCATGTTCTATGACAAAAATAAGCCTATACCCACATGTCAGTTCTCTCTATCTCACAATGATATGTGTGGCCCCACTTGTTAGGAGTAACCAAGCAAATAATTTTATAGGAAAATAAGAATGATGTTGGGATCAAGTGGGCCCCATACTTTATTGTAGTGAGATAGAGGGAGAGTTGGCATTTTGGTTCATAGATATTTATGTCATTATAACATGGCAAAAGAGATTTGAGATCACAATAATGATGTTTAGTGGCATTTTTAAGCATGTGTCTAATGAAGCGATGGCATTTTTGAGCAGTTGAAATTTCTAGTGGCAAAACTGAGTAGTGGGACACAACCGGTGGCATAACTAATAAAAACCCAAAAAAGAAAGGGAATACAAACATGAAAAAAGAAAAGAAAAACGAAAAGAAAGAACAAAAATGTAAAAAAAAAAGAAGCAAAAAACCGAAACTAAGAAACACATAAATAGAGAAAACCCCGCGTAGGAAGGTTCTAGAACATTCCAAAAACCGGACGCTAGTTGAGCCAGCACGAAAATGTACGGGCGGGGAGTTGGGGGTGCGCGCATGGCCGCGCGCCAAATAGGACTCCTGGGCTACCACAAGAACATAGGTAGCAGTCAGTGCTTCTCGTTTCTAGGGCACCAGGCAAATAATATCCAGAGGCTGGGAAGCCATGAACTTCAGTCTTTGGAAGTCGGACCTACTCTGCATTACTCCATTGACAAAGATTGTACAGTAGTATTGTTTTGCCTGACAAACAGCCAAGATACTTGACTGCAGAGCACACACAATTGCCTAGCGGTACAGAGAATCCATTTATAGAAAACTATATCCGCAGTGATGGTATTCATCAACTCCACTATTTGCAAAAACGCATGGTTAAGGGGCCAGAATCACATGATGCGTCTGATGATACTGTGAACAACTACTGCATTGCTATTCATGAGCAGATCGATCACACACACACACAGGAGTGAAGCTGTTGGGCAACCAATAAGTAAATCAACAAGAACTGAGCTCCGTTTGTTAGATGCTTCTGGAGAAAACAAAGCAGCAAACCCCATAATATCGAGAATAATACTAAAATTGCAATAAATCGTTAAGTATTTAGTGCATGTGATTCTGGCCCCTTAACCATGATTCAGATCCGGAGGACGCAGGGACACAGAGAAGGAGGACGACGGCGACGATCCAGGTAAAAACGATGGTGATGGTGGTGGTGGTGATAACGACGGTGAGGAGGGTATTGACAGTGGGGATGAAAATGATGATGATGCTGACTTTGAAGAAGATGAGTTCGATGTGGGAGGGGGATTGAAATTATCGCACAACTCTGCACGCTCAACTTAAAGAATTGTAACTATTGCCTTGTTGGAAGAATACATTGGAGTAGTTGTTACTATTACTTGTTAGAGCGCAACCTAAGTCTTGAGACATTTGGATGTTGTATGTGTAATAAAGTTGTCGAAACTTTTGCTGTTTATCGATCAAAATTTTGGGAAATTCATGTGTCAATGAAAATAGCCAAATCGGCTGTATGTACTCAAACGGCCGCATACAAGAAACACGATAAGATCATTCTCAATGTTTCTGGTTTGTTTCTTTCATGGCAGCTTGGAGTTTTTAATATGAAGATCAACCTTTTGGCATTATTTTCTACTCAGATTTGTTTGGTGAATAATGAACCGTTGGCCTCTGTTCTGTTTGTTAGGGCTCCAATTTAATTAATTTTCTGAATACCACTGATTAAGTCTGAACTCTCTTTTTTTCGCATAATAATAAGCAAGCAATTAACTCAGCAGTCCATTAACAAGTTGGCATGCCTGCATACACTGTACAACTGAAAATTGATGTCACAAACCATCTTCCTTTTTCTGGTGGCCCAGGCGTCGCACACAGCAATAAACAGAGCATTTACCAGCAGATCGATCATACCTTTTTTTTGCGAATGCAGATCCATCATAACCATCAGCTGGGTTTATTTATAGAAGAAGGAATCTATCTTCTGAGAAACCAAGTAATTGTGTCTAGAGCCTAATACGGCTGCTGGACACAATCAAAACAGAAATACTTCATGCAACATAACAAATTAGAGTTGATTTCGATACACAAATAGTTACATATCTGATCCATTCATAAATAGTTGGACAATCAACAAACCAGTACTTGTAAAACAGGTTAGAATGCACAAATATTTAAGTGTCCAATCCATACATAAATATGAAAAACCGGTACACTAGTAATACAAGGGTGTAGTTTCACGCCTCAAAGGAACATCATACTTGCAACATGGACCGACCAAGCAACGGTGATCTCCACCTTGGAGTCGCCAAGGTCACATACAGCTTGACTTATGTTGCAAAGCTTGGGGGCGAGCTTGACATGACCTTGTGCCGCAACATCACCAGACTGTGAATACGCTTGGATAACAACTTTGAAGGTCTCTTCAAACGTTTCTGGATAAAAGACATTGCTTTGTCATAATTCTACAGAAACAACACTCCTTGTGAGGTCAAGGTAACCATCGAGGCTTAGGGGGAAGCAAACGGACAACGAGCTTTGGGGAAAGCTCCGCTACGCTACGCTCCCGCCGCTGGCCACTCCGGCCCGCGGCGGCCACCAGCCCCCGTCGCTGCCCGCTCGCGGCACCGGCGCCACCCCCTTGTTCCATGGGTCGCTCCCCCGCCCGCTCCCGTTCCTCCTCGCGCTCCTCTTCGGCGGGCAGCACGGGATGGGGCACGCCTGCCTCCGTGTCTGACCCTGCTCGGTTTGGCGGTCCGTCCGCTGCGCCGGTCGCGGCCCCGCCCCCGTGCCGGGCAGCGCCAGATCCGGCTGCTGCCCCGCGTTTTGTGCTCCGGGGCGAGGGATCCTGCGCGGCCGCCCCGTCTTGCCCGGTGGATCTGGCCGTGCCACCCCAAATGGGGCGTCCCCGCCTTAAATCTGTTGTGGTAGCTCCTCCCTCCCCTGTCAGCGCTTCCGTTTCGGGCATGGACGGTGGATGGACAACCGTCTCGTCCCGGAAGAACCGGCATTGCTCCTCCGATCCGGCGGTCCATGCCTCGCCCCAGCGCGCGCAAGCGCATACCCACCGACGGCCGCCCCATTCCGACCCTGGCCGGCTCGCCTTCTTAAAGTGGCTCAACGGCCTCTGCTTCCGGTGCCTCAGCACACGCCACCGCCGCAAGGACTGTAGAGATCCACTTCGCTGCATCATTTGCAAGCGTCAAGGCCACTCCGGCAAGCAGTGCCCGCAGAACCCAAGAAACAATGGCCGGGGCGGCTCTGCCAAAGTGCGGCTCGGCCCCCGGCAGCCCCCCAAGTCAATCCACAGCCGCATCCGCTTCCCCACACCCCCCCTCCTCCACCACCCCCCTCGTCGCCCGTTGCCACGGCTACCAGTGGTCGCGTCTCCCACGTCGACCCCTCGCGCCGCCCCCATTCAAGAAACAAGGTCGTCGCCTCCTCGCCAGCCATGGACCATGCCGTCTTCGTCCTTCGTCACCACGCCGTCACCCTCACTACCGTCGGTGGGAAGGGCATCACCAACCCGCTCATGGTGGGCCAGGCCATCGAGGAGCAGGTGCGCGTCTCGCCGCACCTGATGCGGGTCACGGAGCACGACCCTGAGGACTTCTTCGTCCACTTCGACCTGCCGGCGCTGCGAGGCAATGAAGTGGCCCGCGGCTTCGTCATGGTGGACGGCATCCGCTTCAACATCGCTCCCTGGCATGACAACGACCACGCCGCGCTCCTGAAGCTCAACCTGCACGTTCGGGTCGTCATCGAGAAGCTGCCGATGCACTTCTGGTCCATCGAGGGTGCCGAGGAGGCCCTGGGTGACCTCTGCGTTGTCGACCGCCTCGACAGCCGCACCTACGAGCGCGACCACACGAAGATGTTTTCCTGTTGGGTGTGGGTTTGGGATGTCGCTCACATCCCGACCAAACGCACCCTGTGGGTGACCAAGCTCGGCGCCGGGCGGGTGGTGGAGATGCTTGGCTACTCGCTGCCCGATCGCAAGGTGGCCCCTCCTCCAAACGTCAAGCGCTATGACCTGCTGATCCACGTCGATCGCGTCGAGGATTGGGCGCCCTCCTACTCGCCGCGCTCCTCCCACTCCGGCCAGAGCGGGCTGCCCTCCTCCGACTCGGACGACGGCTCCCCCCTCCCCCGCACCGACCCAGGCGTCTGGTACAAGGGCGTGGAAGACTACCAGGGGCGCGGCCGCCACCAGGCCCCGAGGGTGGAGTCGTCTGGCTGTCATGGCATGGCTCTCCACGGACAGCGCCGCGACCACGACGAAGACGGGAGCCAGGGCGGTGGGCGGCGCTCCTGGAAGGACACCCTGCTAGGCAGGGGCCGCACCTCCATCGACAAGACGCCAGCGGCGGACGCCTCCTCGTCCAGGCGCAGGAGCCGTACCCCTTCGCCGCGTCACCGCGACGGAACGCAGCGTGGCTGCAGGCTGGAGCGGCGCCATGAGAAGCGCTCCAACGACCTCGCCGCCTCCGGCGCCACCCCGCCCCTGCCGCTGCGCCCCATGACCCCGCCTCTGCCTCCACCCTGCGACGACGACCCCATCGCCGACTTCTTCGCCAAGGCCAAACAGCCAATCGAGACGCCCCCCAGAGTCGACAGCATGCAGTTCGAGCTTGACGCCATGACCGAGGCCACGCTCTCCGCGCTGCTCGTCTTCAGTGCCCCGAGCCCTCCAAGTGCAGCCCTTTTCCTCGACGCTGGAGGTGTAGCTGGGCGCGGTTACTCGACGCGTCAGTGACATGGTGATCGCGCCGGAGGAGAATGCTGCCCCGGACCACGCCCTCTTCATCGACCCGCCGCCGCCAATCATCAAGACGCCCCCGCCGCGCAAGTCTCCACCACCCAAGTCTCGGACAAGGGCCCCCCTCCGCCCCTGTGCGTCAGAGCGCCAGGCAAGCGATGATGAACTGCTCGATCCCGGTGGCAGAGCGCGTTGCACTCCGCATCGTTCGGGAGCTGGGGCTGTTGGGACCGAAGGACAGGATGACCCCGGAGGCCGCTGAAGCGCTCGTCCGCCGTTTCAAGGAGCCCCTGACCGCCGACGACATCGCCTGCATTGCCAAGCTCACTCGCCTGGAAGAGGCGGCTCTCTTTGTTGCTGCAGGCCTTGCTGGACCTGATGGAGCTGCCACTGATGGCCAGTAGTTCATATGTTAGTAGTCTTCGTTAGTTGTAGTCTCCGAGGGTGGCTGGCCTTCTGTCAGTTAGAGTTAGGATCTAGTTTCCCGATGATGCTCTGTAATCGTAGTTGTGGTTCGTTGTGTAGCTGGCGCTGGCGAGAGTTGGGGCCTATTGATGGTCGCTGGCGCCCCCCCCCCTGGTAGATTGGCAGTGTACCTGTTTTTCAGTATCATCAATTCAGTAAGCCTTTCGGAGAAACTATGGTGTCCTCATGATTGAAAACCTCTGTCCAATTCTCTCTTGGAATGTTCGGGGCCTGAATTCGTCAACAAGAGGAGCTGCTGTTGCTGAAATTGCTGCTTGCCATCGCCTTGGTATTCTCTGTCTGCAGGAAAAAAATCTCCACCTGGACTGCTGATTTGGCCAGAGAAGTTGGAGGTGCAAAGCCCAGAGACTGCATTGTGTTGCCTGCTCTAGACACTAGAGGTGGTGCTGCCATCTTCTGGGACCCTAATGTTGTGGAGATCAACTCCCATGCAATTGGACAGTTTGCTATAACAGCTCAAGTTAGGCTCAAAGCTTCGGGCAAATCCTTCTGGTTGACTACCGTCTATGGACCAACTGATAATGAGAGGAAAGAAGATTTTCTGACTGAAATAAGAAGCTCTGCCCCCCAAGCTGGACAACCTTGGCTGATTAACGGAGATTTCAACACAATTTATGAAGCCAGAGACAAGAACAATGACCAAATAAACCGCAGAATCATGGGCAGATTCAGAAGTGCCATTGACTCGGCTGAACTCAGAGAAATCAAATGCAAAAACAGAAGATTTACATGGAGCAATGAAAGAGAGAGACCAACCCTTGAGAGCATCGACAAGTTTTTCTGTAACATCAGTTGGGAAGCCCTTTTTCCCTCAGTTATCCTGATGGCCGCTTCTACGGCTTGCTCAGACCATTGCCCTCTCCTCCTAGTGGACGTCACCTCCCCAAGGAAAAAAAGCAAAGTTTCGGTTTGAATCTTTCTTGCCCAAATTCCCCCACTTTCAGGAGACGATGGACAGAGCTTGGAATAGACCAGTCAAGCACTCATGTGCTTTCGTCAGGCTGAAGCTGAAACTCTTGAGGACGGCAAAAGATCTGAAATTTTGGAGCAAGACACATTTCAGTGATGCAAGACTGCAGTTCCACATCGCTTCTGAAATCATTCTTCGCCTCGACGTCGCTCAAGAGACTCGGTTGCTGACCCCGCTTGAGCTCGCCCTGAGAAAGAAACTGAAACCAGACTCGCTGTTATCGAGCGTGTCCGAAAGAGACAAGCATCCAGAGTTACATGGCTGCGAGTGGGGGATGCAAATACAAAAAAATCAATGCAAAGATAAACTCAAGGCATCGCAAAAACTTCGTTGCTGCATTGAAAACAAATGAGGGAGTGCTCACAGCACATGAAGACAATTCAATAACCTGCTCGGATCCAAGCAAGATTGTTCAAAAACGATCAATTGGAACGAGCTCCAGCTGCCATCAATTCAGGGTGGGGGCCTGGATAACCCTTTCACCGAAGAAGAGATTTGGAATGCTATCAAAGCCATGCCCCCGGAAAAACTCCGGGCCCTGACGACTTCAATAGCGTCTTCTTCAGCGCTTGCTGGTCGACGATCAAACATGACATCCTTGCGGCCTTCCACCAATTCCACCGCCTGGCTGGTGATTTCAAACCCCTAAACAAGGCACTGGTTGCTCTCCTGCCTGTTGGAAATATGCCCTAGAGGCAATAATAAAAGCATTATTATTATATTTCCTTGTTCATGATAATTGTATTTATTCATGCTATAATTGTGTTATCCGGAAATCGTAATACATGTGTGAATAACAGACACCAACATGTCCCTAGTAAGCCTCTAGTTGACTAGCTCGTTGATCAACAGATAGTCATGGTTTCCTGACTATGGACATTGGATGTCATTGATAACGAGATCACATCATTAGGAGAATGATGTGATGGACAAGACCCAATCCTAAACATAGCATAAAGATCGTGTAGTTCGTTTGCTAGAGTTTTTCCAATGTCAAGTATCTTTTCCTTAGACCATGAGATCGTGTAACTCCCGGATACCGTAAGAGTGCTTTGGGTGTACCAAACGTCACAACATAACTGGGTGACTATAAAGGTATACTACGGGTATCTCCGAAAGTGTCTGTTGGGTTGACACGGATCAAGACTGGGATTTGTCACTCCGTATGACGGAGAGGTATCACTGGGCCCACTCGGTAATGCATCATCATAATGAGCTCAAAGTGACCAAGTGTCTGGTCACGGGATCATGCATTACGGTACGAGTAAAGTGACTTGCCGGTAACGAGATTGAACGAGGTATTGGGATACCGACGATCGAATCTCGGGCAAGTAACATACCGATTGACAAAGGAAATTGTATACGGGGTTGCTTGAATCCTCGACATCATGGTTCATCCGATGAGATCATCATGGAGCATGTGGGAGCCAACATGGGTATCCAGATCCCGCTGTTGGTTATTGACCGGAGAGTCGTCTCGGTCATGTCTACCTGTCTCCCGAACCCGTAGGGTCTACACACTTAAGGTTCGGTGACGCTAGGGTTGTAGGAGTATGTATATGCAGTAACCCGAATGTTGTTCGGAGTCCCGGATGAGATCCCGGACGTCACGAGGAGTTCCGGAATGGTCCGGAGGTAAATAATTATATATGGGAAGTGATATTTCAGCCATCGGGACAAGTTTCGGGGTCACCGGTATTGTACCGGGACCACCGGAAGGGTCCCAGGGGTCCACCGGGTGGGGCCACCTATCCCGGAGGGCCCCATGGGCTGAAGTAGGAAGGGACCCAGCCCAAAGTGGGCTGGGGTGCCTCTCCCCTAGGGCCCATGCGGCTAGGGTTTGGGGAAACCCTAAAGGGGGGCGCCCCCTTGCTTGGGGGGCAAGCCCCCCACCCCTTGGCCGCCCCCCCCCTAGGAGAATAGTGTTGGGGAACGCAGTAATTTCAAAAATTTTCCTACGCACACGCAAGATCATGGTGATGCACAGCAACGAGAGGGGAGAGTGTTGTCTACGTACCAACGCAGACCGACTGCGGAAGCGATCACACAACGTAGAGGAAGTAGTCGTACGTCTTCTTCCCGATCCGACCGATCCAAGCACCGTTACTCCGGCACCTCCGAGTTCTTAGCACACGTTCAGCTCGATGACGTTCCTCGGGCTCCGATCCAGCAAAGCGTCGAAGAAGAGTTCCGTCAGCACGACGGCGTGATGACGATCTTGATGTACTACCGACGCAGGGCTTCGCCTAAGCACTGTAACGGTATGATCGAGGTGGAATTTGGTGGCAGGGGGCACCGCACACGGCTAAGGAACGATCTCAAGGATCAACTTGTGTGTCTGTGGGGTGCCCCCTGCCCCCGTATATATATGTTGGAGAAGGGGGGCTGGCCGGCCAAGATAGAGGAGGCGCAGGGGGAGTCCTACTCCCACCGGGAGTAGGACTCCTCCCCTCCAATCCTATTCCAACTAGGACTCTTGGGGGGGAAAGGAGAGAGAGGGGGCCGGCCCACCTTTCCTAGTCCTACTAGGACTTGGGGAAGGGGGGGCGCCGGCTAGGCTGTGGGCTGCCTCTTCTCTCTTTTCCACTAAGGCCCAATAGGCCCATTAGCCTCCCGGGGGGTTCTGGTAACCCTCCCGGTATTCCGGTAAAATCCCGATTTCACCCGGAACACTTCCTATGTCCAAACATAGGCTTCCAATATATCAATCTTTACGTCTCGACCATTTTGAGACTCCTCGTCATGTCCGTGATCTCATCCGGGACTCCGAACAACCTTCGGTACATCAAAATGCATAAACTCATAATAACTGTCATCGTAACGTTAAGCGTGCGGACCCTACGGTTCGAGAACAATGTAGACATGACCGAGACACGTCTCCGGTCAATAACCAATAGCGGGACCTGGATGCCCATATTGGCTCCTACATATTCTACGAAGATCTTTATCGGCCAGACCGCATAACAACATACGTTGTTCCCTTTGTCATCGGTATGTTACTTGCCCGAGATTTGATCGTCGGTATCCAATACCTAGTTCAATCTCGTTACTGGCAAGTCTCTTTTACTCGTTCCGTAATACATCATCTCACAACTAACATATTAGTTGCAGTGCTTGCAAGGCTTATGTGATGTGCATTACCGAGAGGGCCCAGAGATACCTCTCCGACAATCAGAGTGACAAACCCTAATCTCGAAATACGCCAACCCAACATCTACCATTGGAGACACCTGTAGTACTCCTTTATAATCACCCAGTTACGTTGTGACGTTTGGTAGTACCCAAAGTGTTCCTCCGGTAAACGGGAGTTGCATAATCTCATAGTTGTAGGAACATGTATAAGTCATGAAGAAAGCAATAGCAACACACTAAACGATCGGGTGCTAAGCTAATGGAATGGGTCATGTCAATCAGATCATTCTACTAATGATGTGACCTCGTTAATCAAATAACAACTCCTTGTTCATGGTTAGGAAACATAACCATCTTTGATTAACGAGCTAGTCAAGTAGAGGCATACTAGTGACACTCTGTTGGTCTATGTATTCACACATGTATTATGTTTCCGGTTAATACAATTCTAGCATGAATAATAAACATTTATCATGATATAAGGAAATAAATAATAACTTTATTATTGCCTCTAGGGCATATTTCCTTCAGTCTCCCACTTGCACTAGAGTCAATAATCTAGATTACACAGTAATGATTCTAACACCCATGGAGCCTTGGTGCTGATCATGTTTTGCTCGTGGAAGAGGCTTAGTCAACGGGTCTGCAATATTCAGATCCGTATGTATCTTGCAAATCTCTATGTCTCCCACCTGGACTAAATCCCGGATGGAGTTGAAGCGTCTCTTGATGTGTTTGGTCCTCTTGTGAAATCTGGATTCCTTTGCCAAGGCAATTGCACCAGTATTGTCACAGAAGATTTTCATTGGACCCGATGCACTAGGTATGACACCTAGATCGGATATGAACTCCTTCATCCAGACTCCTTCGTTTGCTGCTTCCGAAGCAGCTATGTACTCCGCTTCACATGTAGATCCCGCTACGACGCTTTGTTTAGAACTGCACCAACTGACATCTCCACCGTTTAAAGTAAACACGTATCCGGTTTGCGATTTAGAATCGTCCGGATCAGTGTCAAAGCTTGCATCAACGTAACCTTTTACGGTGAGCTCTTTGTCACCTCCATATACGAGAAACATATCCTTAGTCCTTTTCAGGTATTTCAGGATGTTCTTGACCGCTGTCCAGTGATCCATTCCAGGATTACTTTGGTACCTCCCTGCTAAACTTATCGCAAGGCACACATCAGGTCTGGTACACAGCATTGCATACATGATAGAGCCTATGGCTGAAGCATAGGGAACATCTTTCATTTTCTCTCTATCTTCTGCAGTGGTCGGGCATTGAGTCTTACTCAACTTCACACCTTGTAGCACAGGCAAGAACCCTTTCTTTGCTTGATCCATCTTGAACTTCTTCAAAATTTTGTCAAGGTTTGTGCATTGTGAAAGTCCAATTAAGCGTTTTGATCTATCTCTATAGATCTTTATGCCTAATATGTATGCAGCTTCCCCGAGGTCTTTCATCGAAAAACTTTTATTCAAATATCCCTTTATGCTATCCAGAAATTCTATATCATTTCCAATCAGCAATATGTCATCCACATATAATATCAGAAATGCTACAGAGCTCCCACTCACTTTCTTGTAAATACAGGCTTCTCCAAAAGTCTGTATAAAGCCAAATGCTTTGATCACACTATCAAAGCGTTTATTCCAACTCCGAGATGCTTGCACCAGTCCATAAATGGATCGCTGGAGTTTGCATACTTTGTTAGCTCCTTTTGGATCGACAAAACCTTCTGGTTGTACCATATACAACTCTTCTTCCAGAAATCCATTCAGGAATGCAGTTTTGACACCCATCTGCCATATTTCATAATCATAAAATGCGGCAATTGCTAACATAATTCTGACGGACTTAAGCATCGCTACGGGTGAGAAGGTCTCATCGTAGTCAACCCCTTGAACTTGTCGAAAACCTTTCGCGACAAGTCGAGCTTTATAGACAGTAATATTACCGTCAGCGTCAGTCTTTTTCTTGAAGATCCATTTATTCTCAATTGCTTGCCGATCATCGGGCAAGTCAACCAAAGTCCATACTTTGTTTTCATACATGGATCCCATCTCAGATTTCATGGCCTCAAGCCACTTTGTGGAATCTGGGCTCACCATCGCTTCTTCATAGTTCGTAGGTTCATCATGATCTAGCATCATGACTTCCAGAACTGGATTACCGTACCACTCTGGTGCGGATCTCACTCTGGTTGATCTACGTGGTTCAGTAGTATCTTGTTCTGAAGCTTCATGATCATCATCATTAGCTTCCTCACTGATTGGCATAGGTGTCGCAGAAACAGTTTTCTGTGATGTACTATTTTCCAATAAGGGAGCAGGTACAGTTACCTCGTCAAGTTCTACTTTCCTCCCACTCACTTCTTTCGAGAGAAACTCCTTCTCTAGAAATGATCCATTCTTGGCAACGAATGTCTTGCCTTCGGATCTGTGATAGAAGGTATACCCAACAGTTTCCTTTGGGTATCCTATGAAGACACATTTCTCCGCTTTGGGTTCGAGCTTATCAGGTTGAAGCTTTTTCACATAAGCATCGCAGCCCCAAACTTTAAGAAACGACAACTTTGGTTTCTTGCCAAACCATAGTTCATAAGGCGTCGTCTCAACGGATTTTGATGGTGCCCTATTTAACGTGAATGCGGCCGTCTCTAAAGCATAACCCCAAAACGATAGCGGTTAATCAGTAAGAGACATCATAGATCGCACCATATCTAGTAAAGTACGATTACGACGTTCGGACACACCATTACGCTGTGGTGTTCCGGGTGGCGTGAGTTGCGAAACTATTCCACAATTTTTCAAATGTACACCAAACTCGTAACTCAAATATTCTCCTCCACGATCAGATCGTAGAAACTTTATTTTCTTGTTACGATGATTTTCAACTTCACTCTGAAATTCTTTGAACTTTTCAAATGTTTCAGACTTATGTTTCATTAAGTAGATATACCCATATCTGCTTAAATCATCTGTGAAGGTGAGAAAATAACGATATCCGCCGCGAGCCTCAATATTCATCGGACCACATACATCGGTATGTATGATTTCCAACAAATCTGTTGCTCTCTCCATAGTACCGGAGAACGGCGTTTTAGTCATCTTGCCTATGAGGCACGGTTCGCAAGTACCAAGTGATTCATAATCAAGTGATTCCAAAAGCCCATCAGTATGGAGTTTCTTCATGCGCTTTACACCGATATGACCTAAACGGCAGTGCCACAAATAAGTTGCACTATCATTATTAACTTTGCATCTTTTGGCTTCTACATTATGAATATGTGTATTACTATCTTCGGGATTCAACAAGAATAGACCACTCTTCAAAAGTGCATGACCATAAAAGATATTATCCATATAAATAGAACAACCATTATTCTCTGATTTAAATGAATAACCGTCTCGCATTAAACAAGATCCAGATATAATGTTCATGCTCAACGCTGGCACCAAATAACAATTATTTAGGTCTAATATTAATCCCGAAGGTAGATGTAGAGGTAGCGTGCCGACCGCGATCACATCGACTTTGGAACCGTTTCCCACGCGCATCGTCACCTCGTCCTTTGCTAGTGTCCGCTTATTCCGTAGTCCCTGTTTCGAGTTGCAAATATTAGCAACAGAACCAGTATCAAATACCCAGGTGCTACTGCGAGCTCTAGTAAGGTACACATCAATAACATGTATATCACATATACCTTTGCTCACTTTGCCATCCTTCTTATCCACCAAATACTTGGGGCAGTTCCGCTTCCAGTGACCAGTCTGCTTGCAGTAGAAGCACTCAGTTTCAGGCTTAGGTCCAGACTTGGGTTTCTTCTCCTGAGCAGCAACTTTCTTGCTGTTCTTCTTGAAGTTTCCCTTCTTCTTCCCTTTACCCTTTTTCTTGAAACTAGTGGTCTTGCTAACCATCAACACTTGATGCTCCTTTTTGATTTCTACCTCCGCAGCTTTCAGCATTGTGAAGAGCTCGGGAATAGTCTTGTTCATCCCTTGCATATTATAGTTCATCACGAAGCTCTTGTAGCTTGGTGGTAGTGATTGGAGAATTCTATCAATGACGCAATCATCTGGAAGATTAACTCCCATCTGAATCAAGTGATTATTATACCCAGACATTTTGAGTATATGCTCACTGACAGAACTGTTCTCCTCCATCTTACAGCTATAGAACTTATTGGAGACTTCATATCTCTCAATTCGGGCATTTGCTTGAAATATTAACTTCAACTCCTGGAACATCTCATATGCTCCATGACGTTCAAAACGTCGTTGAAGTCCCGATTCTAAGCCGTAAAGCATGGCACATTGAACTATCGAGTAGTCATCAGCTTTGCTCTGCCAGACGTTCATAACATCTGGCGTTGCTCCAGCAGCAGGCCTGTCACCCAGCGGTGCTTCCAGGACGTAATTCTTCTGTGCAGCAATGAGGATAATCCTCAGGTTACGGACCCAGTCCGTGTAATTGCTACCATCATCTTTCAACTTTGCTTTCTCAAGGAACGCATTAAAATTCAACGGAACAATAGCACGAGCCATCTATCTACAAGCAACATAAACAAGCAAGATACTATCAGGTACTAAGTTCATGATAAGTTTAAGTTCAGTTAATCAAATTACTTAGGAACTCCCACTTAGATAGACATCCCTCTAATCTTCTAAGTGATCACGTGATCCAAATCAACTAAACCATAACCGATCATCACGTGAGATGGAGTAGTTTTCAATGGTGAACATCGTCATGCTGATCATATCTACTATATGATTCACGCTCGACCTTTCGGTCTCTGTGTTCCGAGGCCATATCTGCATATGCTAGGCTCGTCAAGTATAACCTGAGTATTCTGCGTGTGCAAAACTGGCTTGCACCCGTTGTAGATGGACGTAGAGCTTATCACACCCGATCATCACGTGGTGTCTGGGCATGACGAACTTTGGCAACGGTGCATACTCAGGGAGAACACTTCTTGATAATTTAGTGAGAGATCATCTTATAATGCTACCGTCAATCAAAGCAAGATAAGATGTATAAAAGGATAAACATCACATGCAATCAATATAAGTGATATGATATGGCCATCATCATCTTGTGCTTGTGATCTCCATCTCCGAAGCACCGTCATGATCACCATCGTCACCGGCGCGACACCTTGATCTCCATCGTAGCATCGTTGTCGTCTCGCCAATCTTATGCTTTCACGACTATTACTACCGTTTAGTAATCTAGTAAAGCATTACATCGGGATTGCATTGCATACAATAAAGCGACAACCATATGGCTCCTGCCAGTTGCCGATAACTTAGTTACAAAACATGATCATCTCATACAATAAAATCAGCATCATGCCTTGACCATATCACATCACAACATACCCTGCAAAAACAAGTTAGACGTCCTCTACTTTGTTGTTGCAAGTTTTACGTGGCTGCTACGGGCTTAAGTAAGAACTCATCTCACCTACGCATCAAAACCACAACGATAGTTCGTCAAATAGACTCCGTTTTAACCTTCTCAAGGACCGGGCGTAGTCACACTTGGTTCAACTAAAGTTGGAGAGACAGTCTTCCGCAAGCCATCTATGTGCAAAGCACGTCGAGGGAACCGGTCTCGCGTAAGAGTACGCGTAAGGTTGGTCCGGATCGTCTCAACCAACAATACCGCCGAACCAAAGTATGACATGCTGGTAGGCAGTATGACTTGTATCGCCCACAACTCACTTGTGTTCTACTCGTGCATATAACATCAAACCATAAAACCTAGGCTCGGATGCCACTGTTGGGGAACGCAGTAATTTCAAAAAATTTCCTACGCACACGCAAGATCATGGTGATGCACAGCAACGAGAGGGGAGAGTGTTGTCTACGTACCAACGCAGACCGACTGCGGAAGCGATCACACAACATAGAGGAAGTAGTCGTACGTCTTCTTCCCGATCCGACCGATCCAAGCACCGTTACTCCGGCACCTCCGAGTTCTTAGCACACGTTCAGCTCGATGACGTTCCTCGGGCTCCGATCCAGCAAAGCGTCGAAGAAGAGTTCCGTCAGCACGACGGCGTGATGACGATCTTGATGTACTACCGACGCAGGGCTTCGCCTAAGCACTGTAACGGTATGATCGAGGTGGAATTTGGTGGCAGGGGGCACCGCACACGGCTAAGGAACGATCTCAAGGATCAACTTGTGTGTCTGTGGGGTGCCCCTGCCCCCGTATATATATGTTGGAGAAGGGGGGCTGGCCGGCCAAGATAGAGGAGGCGCAGGGGGAGTCCTACTCCCACCGGGAGTAGGACTCCTCCCCTCCAATCCTATTCCAACTAGGACTCTTGGGGGGGAAAGGAGAGAGAGGGGGCCGGCCCACCTTTCCTAGTCCTACTAGGACTTGGGGAAGGGGGGGGCGCCGGCTAGGCTGTGGGCTGCCTCTTCTCTCTTTTCCACGAAGGCCCAATAGGCCCATTAGCCTCCCGGGGGGTTCCGGTAACCCTCCCGGTATTCCGGTAAAATCCCGATTTCACCCGGAACACTTCCTATGTCCAAACATAGGCTTCCAATATATCAATCTTTACGTCTCGACCATTTCGAGACTCCTCGTCATGTCCGTGATCTCATCCGGGACTCCGAACAACCTTCGGTACATCAAAATGCATAAACTCATAATAACTGTCATCGTAACGTTAAGCGTGCGGACCCTACGGTTCGAGAACAATGTAGACATGACCGAGACACGTCTCCGGTCAATAACCAATAGCGGGACCTGGATGCCCATATTGGCTCCTACATATTCTACGAAGATCTTTATCGGTCAGACCGCATAACAACATACGTTGTTCCCTTTGTCATCGGTATGTTACTTGCCAGAGATTTGATCGTCGGTATCCAATACCTAGTTCAATCTCGTTACTGGCAAGTCTCTTTTACTCGTTCCGTAATACATCATCTCACAACTAACATATTAGTTGCAGTGCTTGCAAGGCTTATGTGATGTGCATTACCGAGAGGGCCCAGAGATACCTCTCCGACAATCAGAGTGACAAACCCTAATCTCGAAATACGCCAACCCAACATCTACCATTGGAGACACCTGTAGTACTCCTTTATAATCACCCAGTTACGTTGTGACGTTTGGTAGTACCCAAAGTGTTCCTCCGGTAAACGGGAGTTGCATAATCTCATAGTTGTAGGAACATGTATAAGTCATGAAGAAAGCAATAGCAACACACTAAACGATCGGGTGCTAAGCTAATGGAATGGGTCATGTCAATCAGATCATTCTACTAATGATGTGACCTCGTTAATCAAATAACAACTCCTTGTTCATGGTTAGGAAACATAACCATCTTTGATTAACGAGCTAGTCAAGTAGAGGCATACTAGTGACACTCTGTTGGTCTATGTATTCACACATGTATTATGTTTCCGGTTAATACAATTCTAGCATGAATAATAAACATTTATCATGATATAAGGAAATAAATAATAACTTTATTATTGCCTCTAGGGCATATTTCCTTCAAATAGATCTCCTAGGGCCGGCGCCCCCCTTGGCCCTTCTATATATAGTGGGGGAGGGATGGCTTTTCTCCTACGCCTTTGGTTGCCTTCCTCTCCCTCTCCAACTCCTCCCCCTCCTCCATAGTGCTTGGCGAAGCCCTGACGGAGTACTGCAGCTCCACCATCACCACGCCGTCGTGCTGTTGCTGGAGCCATCTTCCTCAACCTCTCCTTCCCCCTTGCTGGATCAACAAGAAGGAGACGTTGCGCGAACCGTACGTGTGTTGAACGCGGAGGAGCCGTCCGTTCGGTGCTAGGATCTCCGGTGATTTGAATCACGTCGTGTTCGACTACTTCATCCCCGTTCTTTGAACGCTTCCGCTCGCGATCTACAAAGGTATGTAGATGCATCCGATGACTCGTTGCTAGATGAACTCATAGATAGATCTTGGTGAAACCGTAGGAAAATTTTTGTTTTCTGCTACATTCCCCAACAGTGGTATCAGAGCTAGGTCTATGCGTAGTTCTTCTTGCGCGAGTAGAACACAATTTGTTGTGGGCGTAGATGTTGTCAACTTTCTTGCCGCTACTAGTCTTATCTTGCTTCAACGGTATTGTGGGATGAAGCGGCCCGGACCAACCTTACACGTATGCTTACGTGAGACCGGTTCCACTGACAAACATGCACTAGTTGCATAAGGTGGCTAGCGGGTGCCTGTCTCTCCTACTTTAGTTGGAGCGGATTCGATGAAAAGGGTCCTTATGAAGGGTAAATAGAAGTTGACAAATCACGTTGTGGCTTTCACGTAGGTAAGAAAACGTTCTTGCTAGAACCCTACTTCAGCCACGTAAAACTTGCAACAACAATTAGAGGACGTCTAACTTGTTTTTGCAGCAAGTGCTTTGTGATATGATATGGCCAAAGTTGTGATGAATGATACATATGTGATGTATGAGATGTTCGTGTTATTGTAATAGGAATCACGACTTGCATGTCGATGAGTATGGCAACAGGCAGGAGCCATAGGAGTTGTCTTTATTCTTTTATATGACCTGCGTGTCATTGAGGAACGCGATATAAATTACTTTACTTTATTGCTAAACACGTTAGCCTTAGTAGTAGAAGTAATAGTTGGCGAGCAACTTCATGAAGACACGATGATGGAGATCATGATGATGGAGATCATGGTGTCATGCCGGTGACAAGATGATCATGGAGCTCCAAGATGGAGATCAAAGGAGCTATGTGATATTGGCCATATCATGTCACTATTATTATTTGATTGCAAGTGATGTTTATCATGTTTTGCATCTTGTTTACTTAGAACGACGGTAGTGAATAAGATGATCCCTCATAATAATTTCAAGCAAGTGTTCCCCCTAACTGTGCACCGTTGCGACAGTTCGTTGCTTCAATGCACCACGTGATGATCGGGTGTTTGATTCAAACGTTCACATACAACGGGTGTAAGACAGATTTACACATGCAAACACTTAGGTTGACTTGACGAGCCTAGCATGTGTATAGACATGGCCTCAGAACACAGAAGACCGAAAGGTCGAGCATGAGTGTATAGAAGATACGATCAACATGAAGATGTTCACCGATGTTGACTAGTCCGTCTCACGTGATGATCGGACACGGCCTAGTTGACACGGATCATGTTATACTTAGATGACTAGAAGAGGGATGTCTATCTAAGTGGGAGTTCATTGCATAATTTTATTAGATGAACTTAATTATCATGAACTTAGTCTAAAATCTTTACAATATGTCTTGTAGATCAAATGGCCAACGTAGTCCTCAACTTCAACGCGTTCCTAGAGAAAACCAAGCTGAAAGACGATGGCAGCAACTACACGGACTGGGTCCGGAACCTGAGGATCATCATCATAGCTGCCAAGAAAGATTATGTCCTACAAGCACCGCTAGGTGAAGCTCCCGTCCCATAGAACCAAGACGTTATGAACGCTTGGCAGACACGTGCTGATGACTACTCCCTCGTTCAGTGCGGCATGCTTTACAGTTTAGAGCCGGGGCTCCAAAAGCGTTTTGAGAGACATGGAGCATATGAGATGTTCGAAGAGCTGAAAATGGTTTTTCAAGCTCATGCCCGGGTCGAGAGATATGAGGTCTCCGACAAATTCTTCAGCTGTAAGATGGAGGAAAATAGTTCTGTCAGTGAGCACATACTCACTATGTCTGGGTTACATAACCGCTTGACTCAGCTGGGAGTTAATCTCCCGGATGATGCGGTCATTGACAGAATCCTCCAGTCGCTTCCACCAAGCTACAAGAGCTTTGTGATGAACTTCAATATGCAGGGGATGGAAAAGACCATTCCTGAGGTATTTGCAATGCTGAAATCAGCAAAGGTAGAAGTCAAGAAGGAACATCAAGTGTTGATGGTCAATAAAACCACTAAGTTCAAGAAGGGCAAGGGTAAAAAGAACTTCAAGAAGGACGGCAAGGGAGTTGCCGCACCCGGCAAGCAAGCTGCCGGGAAGAAGCCAAAGAATGGACCCAAGCCCGAGACTGAGTGTTTTTATTGCAAGGGAAGCGGTCACTGGAAGCGGAACTGCCCCAAATACTTAGCGGACAAGAAGGCCGGCAAAACAAAAGGTATATGTGATATACATGTAATTGATGTGTACCTTACCAGTACCCGTAGTAGCTCCTGGGTATTTGATACCGGTGCAGTTGCTCACATTTGTAACTCAAAGCAGGGGCTGCGGAATAAGCGGAGACTGGCGAAGGACGAGGTGACGATGCGCGTCGGGAATGGTTCCAAGGTCAATGTGATCGCCGTCGGCATGTTACCTCTATATTTACCTTCGGGATTAGTTTTAAACCTTAATAATTGTTATTTAGTGCCAGCTTTGAGCATGAACATTGTATCGGGATCTCGTTTAATTCGAGATGGCTGCTCATTTAAATCCGAGAATAATGGTTGTTCTATTTATATGAGAGATATGTTTTATGGTCATGCTCCTATGGTGAATGGTTTATTCTTAATGAATCTCGAGTGTAATGCTACACATATTCATAGTGTGAGTACCAAAAGATGTAAGGTTGATAATGATAGTCCCACATACTTGTGGCACTGCCGCCTTGGTCACATAGGTGTCAAACGCATGAAGAAGCTCCATGCAGATGGACTTTTAGAGTCTCTTGATTATGAATCATTTGACACGTGCGAACCATGCCTCATGGGTAAAATGACCAAGACTCCGTTCTCAGGAACAATGGAGCGAGCAACCAACTTATTGGAAATCATACATACTGATGTGTGCGGTCCAATGAGCATTGAGGCTCGCTGTGGCTATCGTTATGTTCTCACCCTCACTGATGACTTGAGTAGATATGGGTATGTCTACTTAATGAAACACAAGTCTAAAACCTTTGAAAAGTTCAAGGAATTTTAGAGTGAGGTTGAGAATCAACGTGACAAGAAAATCAAGTTTCTACGATCAGATCATGGAGGAGAATACTTGAGTCACGAATTTGGCACACACTTAAGAAAATGTGGAATAGTTTCACAACTCACGCCGCCTGGAACACCTCAGCGTAACGGTGTGTCCGAACGTCATAATCGCACTCTATTAGATATGGTACGATCTATGATGTCTCTTACCGATTTACCACTATCTTTTTGGGGCTATGCTTTAGAGACTGCCGCATTCACTTTAAATAGGGCTCCGTCGAAATCCGTTGAGACGACACCGTTTGAATTATGGTTTGGGAAGAAACCTAAGCTGTCGTTTCTAAAAGTTTGGGGATGCGATGCTTATGTCAAGAAACTTCAACCTGAAAAGCTCGAACCCAAGTCGGAAAAATGCGTCTTCATAGGATACCCTAAAGAAACTGTTGGGTATACCTTCTACCTCAGATCCGAAGGCAAGATCTTTGTTGCCAGGAATGGATGCTTTCTAGAGAAGGAGTTTCTCTCGAAAGAAGTAAGTGGGAGGAAAGTAGAACTTGATGAAGTGTTACCTCTTGAACCGGAAAATGGCGCAACTCAAGAAAATGTTCCTGAGGAGCCTGCACCGACTAGAGAGGAAGTTAATGATGATGATCATGAAACTTCTGATCAAGTTGCTACTAAACTTCGAAGGTCCACAAGGACACGTTCCGCACCAGAGTGGTACGGCAACCCTGTCTTAGAAATCATGTTGTTAGACAACGGTGAACCTTCGAACTATGAAGAAGCGATGGCGGGCCCGGATTCCGACAAATGGCTAGAAGCCATGAAATCCGAGATAGGATCCATGTATGAAAACGAAGTATGGACTTTGACTGACTTGCCCGTTGAACGGCGAGCCATAGAAAATAAATGGATCTTTAAGAAGAAGACAGACGCGGATGGTAATGTGGCCATCTATAAAGCTCGGCTTGTCGCTAAGGGTTATCGACAAGTTCAAGGGGTTGACTACGATGAGACTTTCTCACCGGTAGCGAAGCTGAAGTCCGTCCGAATCATGTTAGCAATTGCCGCATTCTACGATTATGAGATATGGCAAATGGACGTCAAAACGGCATTCCTTAATGGTTTCCTTAAGGAAGAATTGTATATGATGCAGCCGGAAGGTTTTGTCGATCCTAAGAATGCTGACAAGGTGTGCAAGCTCCAACGCTCGATTTATGGGCTGGTGCAAGCATCTCGGAGTTGGAACATTCGCTTTGATGAGATGATCAAAGCGTTTGGGTTTACGCAGACTTATGGAGAAGCCTGCGTTTACAAGAAAGTGAGTGGGAGCTCTGTAGCATTTCTCATATTATATGTAGATGACATACTTTTGATGGGAAATGATATAGAACTCTTGGACAGCATCAAGGCCTACTTGAACAAGAGTTTTTCAATGAAGGACCTTGGAGAAGCTGCTTACATATTAGGCATCAAGATCTATAGAGATAGATCAAGACGCCTCATAGGTCTTTCACAAAGCACATACCTTGAGAAGATATTGAAGAAGTTCAATATGGATCAATCTAAGAAGGGGTTCTTGCCTGTGTTACAAGGTATGAAATTGAGCTCAGCTCAATGTCCGACCACGGCAGAAGATATAGAAGAGATGAGTGTCATCCCCTATGCCTCAGCCATAGGTTCTATTATGTATGCCATGCTGTGTACCAGACCTGATGTAAACCTTGCCGTAAGTTTGGTAGGAAGATACCAAAGTAATCCCGGCAAGGAACACTGGACAGCGGTCAAGAATATCCTGAAGTACCTGAAAAGGACTAAGGAAATGTTTCTCATTTATGGAGGTGACGAAGAGCTCGTCGTAAAGGGTTACGTCGACGCTAGCTTCGACACAGATCTGGATGACTCTAAGTCACAAACCGGATACGTGTATATTTTGAATGGTGGGGCAGTAAGCTGGTGCAGTTGCAAGCAGAGCGTCGTGGCGGGATCTACATGTGAAGCGGAGTACATGGCAGCCTCGGAGGCAGCACATGAAGCAATTTGGGTGAAGGAGTTCATCACCGACCTAGGAGTCATACCCAATGCGTCGGGGCCGATCAAGCTCTTCTGTGACAACACTAGGGCTATTGCACTTGCCAAGGAGCCCAGGTTTCACAAGAAGACAAGGCACATCAAGCGTCGCTTCAACTCCATTCGTGAAAATGTTCAAGATGGAGACATAGATATTTGTAAAGTGCATACGGACCTGAATGTAGCAGATCTGTTGACTAAACCTCTCCCTAGAGCAAAACATGATCAACACCAGAATTCCATGGGTGTTCAATTCATCACAATGTAACTAGATTATTGACTCTAGTGCAAGTGGGAGACTGTTGGAAATATGCCCTAGAGGCAATAATAAAAAGCATTATTATTATATTTCCTTGTTCATGATAATTGTCTTTATTCATGCTATAATTGTGTTATCCGGAAATCGTAATACATGTGTGAATAACAGACACCAACATGTCCCTAGTAAGCCTCTAGTTGACTAGCTCGTTGATCAACAGATAGTCATGGTTTCCTGACTATGGACATTGGATGTCATTGATAACGAGATCACATCATTAGGAGAATGATGTGATGGACAAGACCCAATCCTAAACATAGCATAAAGATCGTGTAGTTCGTTTGCTAGAGTTTTTCCAATGTCAAGTATCTTTTCCTTAGACCATGAGATCGTGTAACTCCCGGATACCGTAAGAGTGCTTTGGGTGTACCAAACGTCACAATGTAACTGGGTGACTATAAAGGTATACTACGGGTATCTCCGAAAGTGTCTGTTGGGTTGACACGGATCAAGACTGGGATTTGTCACTCCGTATGACGGAGAGGTATCACTGGGCCCACTCGGTAATGCATCATCATAATGAGCTCAAAGTGACCAAGTGTCTGGTCACGGGATCATGCATTACGGTACGGGTAAAGTGACTTGCCGGTAACGAGATTGAACGAGGTATTGGGATACCGACGATCGAATCTCGGGCAAGTAACATACCGATTGACAAAGGGAATTGTATACGGGGTTGCTTGAATCCTCGACATCGTGGTTCATCCGATGAGATCATCGTGGAGCATGTGGGAGCCAACATGGGTATCCAGATCCCGCTGTTGGTTATTGACCGGAGAGTCGTCTCGGTCATGTCTACCTGTCTCCCGAACCCGTAGGGTCTACACACTTAAGGTTCGGTGACGCTAGGGTTGTAGGAGTATGTATATGCAGTAACCCGAATGTTGTTCGGAGTCCCGGATGAGATCCCGGACGTCACGAGGAGTTCCGGAATGGTCCGGAGGTAAAGAATTATATATGGGAAGTGATATTTCGGCCATCGGGACAAGTTTCGGGGTCACCGGTATTGTACCGGGACCACCGGAAGGGTCCCGGGGGTCCACCGGGTGGGGCCACCTATCCCGGAGGGCCCCATGGGCTGAATTAGGAAGGGACCCAGCCCAAAGTGGGCTGGGGCGCCTCTCCCCTAGGGCCCATGCGGCTAGGGTTTGGGGAAACCCTAAAGGGGGGCGCCCCCTTGCTTGGGGGCAAGCCCCCCACCCCTTGGCCCCCCCCTAGGAGAATAGATCTCCTAGGGCCGGCGCCCCCCCTTGGCCCTCCTATATATAGTGGGGGAGGGTGCGCGAACCAAAGAAGGAGACGTTGCGGGAACCGTACGTGTGTTGAACGCGGAGGAGCCGTCCGTTCGGTGCTGGGATCTCCAGTGATTTGAATCACGTCGTGTTCGACTACTTCATCCCTGTTCTTTGAACGCTTCCGCTCGCGATCTACAAAGGTATGTAGATGCATCCGATGACTCGTTGCTAGATGAACTCATAGATAGATCTTGGTGAAACCGTAGGAAAATTTTTGTTTTCTGCTACGTTCCCCAACACTGCCAAAGAAGGATGGTGCTGAAACTATTGCTGACTATCGACCTATCAGCTTAATTCACTCCATGGCCAAGCTCATTGCGAAGGTGTTGCAGCTGAGGTTGTCACCAGTAATAAACCAGCTAATTTCACCAGCACAGTCAGCCTTCATGAAATCCAAATGCATTCATGACAGCTTTCTTTATGTTCAAAATGCCGTCCGTTCCCTGCATTGTCGCAAAACACCCGCTCTGCTGATCAAGTTAGACATAGCCAAGGCCTTCGACAACGTCTCCTGGGAATACCTGCTGCAACTCCTAGCTAAGTTAGGGTTTAGTGCTAGATGGAGGGACTGGATTTCGATGTTGCTAGCTAGTTCTTCTTCGGCCTTCGTTCTAAACGGCTGCCCTGGACGCGCTATCGACCACCGTAGAGGGCTGCGGCAGGGAGACCCGCTCTCGCCCTTGTTGTTCATCCTCGCAATCGACGCTCTGCATCGACTATTAGAAAAAGCACAGGAGCAGGGCTTGCTCACCCCCTGCTGGTTCGAATTGGAACCCTAAGAACTTGCCTCTACGCCGACGACGCCATGATCTTCGCCAACCCCTCTCGTCAAGATATCGACAACCTGCTCCTGCTGCTAGACAACTTCGGAAAGGCCACGGGACTCCGCATCAATTTAGAGAAATCGTCCGTAGCACCTATTAGCTGTGAAGACATCGATCTTCAACACGTACTGCATGGGTTTGGCTGTCCGGTCGTCGGCTTCCCCCTGCGCTACCTAGGACTTCCCATCACCACATCCCGCGTCCGGCTAGTCCATCTTCAATTCATCCTCGATCGCATTAGACCCAGACTGGCAGCATGGAAAGGACGCCTCATGTCGATAACGGGACTGCCTACCTTCGCTCTGACGGTGCTGCAGGCTCCAAAAAAGCTGCTCAAAGACATAGACAAGTGCAGACGGCGCTTCCTTTGGGTTCAAGACGACGAGCTCTCCGGGGGCAAATGCAAGATCAACTGGCCCACAGTTTGCTCCCCGACGGACTACGGGGGTCTGGCATTCTTGATCTGCAGCAGTTCACGCGAGCGCTCATGCTACGGTGGCTCTGGTTCAGCTGGCGCAATCCTGACCGGCCCTGGGCGGGCTCGGAGCTGCCCTGCGACGAATTTGACAGGAAGCTTTTCGCTGCAGCAACAAAAGTGACAATTGGCAACGGGGAAACTGCTTCGTTCTGGAACTGTACATGGCTGGGATCATCGACCCTACGAGCTTCCTTCCCAGCTCTGTTCGCACACACAAGGAGAAAAAACAGAATAGTTAAAGAAGCCCTCTCGGCTGACACTTGGATCCGAGACCTCGCCCATGGAAACACTGATGCCCTGCTCCAGGAATTTCTTTGGTTGGCCAGGCGCATCCGTCTTGCCGAGGTGCAGCTGCAACAGGGGACAAAGGACGAGATCACCTGGAAATTCACGGCATCAGGAAACTACACTGCGGCCTCAGCCTACAACATGCAGCTCCTGGGCAGGATCAAATCTCCTATGCACAAGCTAATTTGGAAGGCATGGGCGCCTGGAGAAATCAAGATATTCTGCCGGTTATTAAGCAAGCAACGAATCTGGTGCAATGACAGGCTACAAAGAAGAGGATGGCCAAATGGTTATTTCTGCCAACTATGTCTCAGATACCTCGAAACGGCGACACATCTCTTCTGGCAATGCAACCTGGCCACGGCGGTTTGGCAGAAGCTGGCGACATGGACTAGTTGTGACGCCGTCGACCGGGTCAGATGACAACCGATGACGAACTCCACGCGCATTGCTACCAAGATAATCAACAACACCAGCCCAGCATTCAGGAGAGCTGTGAACTCCCTCAGGAGAGCTGTGAACTCCCTCGTCCTCCTGGCTCTGTGGGAAATATGGAGAGAAAGAAACGATTGCACTTTTAGGGGCAAGGTGGCATCCGCCTCTCAGATAGTCACATCCATCAGGACAGACATCGAGATGTGGCGCGCTGCGGGCGCGACGAACTTGGAGCCCCCGTTCGGGGATACGTTGGGAGATATGTAACATGTTTAAACCCTAGCTTTTTCCTCTTTCTCTCTGTTTTCTCTTCTCTTTAATCCTTGACCTACGGGTCACCCACCCCATGTTTGTTTTCCCCATTGCTCTCTGCTAAATCAATGCAAAGCCAGGAATCCCTAGATCTTTAAAAAAAAGGTAACCATCAGTATCCATTGCCATTTCTCCACCATTGCAGTAATGAGAATCAAGCAACACAACTTGCGTCGATGGGGGGGGGGGGGGGGGGGTCAGTAACCTCCAGAACAGAGCCTTGACTATCCATGATCACAACTTCATGAGGTGGCGACGAGCACGCAGCTCGACCCCCATATTTGAATGTGCACGGGTCGCCCTTAACGACGCGGACACTCAAGATAGTGGCCTGAACTGAATTTTCAAGTTGCTCCAGACTTAACTCGATTCTGCAACGGCAGTTGTGAAAGCCAATAGTGTAGAGGCGAGCACAGCAATGGGTGTAAGGGTATGCTTGATTGATCAATGCTCTGTCGCGAGACTCTGCTCTACCCTTAACCCTTAGTTCGACTTCAAGGTCAAGCTCAGGCAAAATTGCCCGAGCTGGGCCAGTCAAGCGCAAAAAAAGATCCTGCAAGCATCGTTATGTGCACTTAACTGCAACGAACGAATCAATCAACAATGACACATGCAACATACGTCAAGAAAAGAAAAGGAAAATGGAGAGAAAACAGGAAACCAAAAGGATACATACATCTTGTGTGACTTGTTGGGCATTTTTCCTTATTCGATGGAAGAGAATGTTGCGGCTGAAATCGACTCTATCCCTGGCAGCGACCACGCCATACACATAGAGAGGCCACTTTAAGTCGCCTTTGATCCCCGCGATCTTGACCGAGAAGATCTGCAAGCTGGTCCCGGTGGCATGATCAAGGTCGTCTGGCGTGCAGTGTGTAAAGTACATGGGGCTCAACGTGGCTGCGGCAGCAAGCAAATCAAGCGAGGAGCTGTGAGGAATCGACATGAATCCACACATCGATCCAGAGAAGAAAGCAAATTAAAGAGATTAATCGAGTTAATGGAGTACTCCCTAGGTTCCATAATTCTTGTTCAACATATTAATCGTACGCACTCTAGCCAGTTGATTGCTTGTCTGCAGTAAGTAATGCTTGCTTACTCTTGGCTTCGAAGGTCCAGCCCGCCGATAAACCGTTCCTGCCTCTGCGGTAGGTGGCATACAGTCTCTCCTCCATTGCAATCTTCTCCTCGATGAATCTCGTCAGCTCCGTCTCTCCTCCTCCTCCTGGCGAGGGTGAAGCCTGTAGTACTCATGCATGTACTCCTCGGGCTCCTGGAAAGGGATCAGCTGCAGCTTGTCGCGAACCTTCTTTTCCTCGGCAATCTGCTCCTAGATCTCGCGCATGCGGGCAGAATGCTCCTTCATAAAGTTCTGAGCATTCTTCTTCATGGATGATCGGCTGCTCGCGGCATCGAACCCGATCTCGACGAGTAATGCTCTGAATTTGGCCAAGTTGTCGCGCAGAATTGAGAAGTGGTTCGAGATGTCTTGCCTCTCCATGAGTTGCACGGTCTGAGATGCATTCATCTTGTTCGTCAAGAACGATGCCACCTCCTGCATCTGCGCACGGATCGTCTCAATCTGCTGCTCAGGCTCGGCCATGTCCATGGCCACCTCCCTTCTGGACTCTAGGGACACTCTTCCTCGACCTCACCTTCCGTGCCCAGTGCCCACGCCTTCTTCCGCGCCGCCATACGCCATCGCTCTTTTATTTTGGCTAACCGGCCGGGCGCTTAGGGTTTCTAAGGGGTGCCATCCGGGTCCGGGTTCGACACGTCGTGGAACCAGACTTGCCTTTCCCGGTTTCCGGTTTCCTTCTTTCCATATTTCCGGTTTTCTCTTCTTTTTTTTCATTTTAAGTACTCCCTTCGTTTCTTTATATAAGATGTGTTTCTTTATATAAGATGTATTCGTTTTTCAAAAGTCAAACGAGTGCATGTCTGACCGAGTTTTTAGAAAAATATATCAGTATCTGCAATATGAAATCTATATCACTTGATCCATCATGAAAAGTAGTTTCATATTTTATCTATTAGGTATTGCAGGTGTTGTTATTTTACTTTATAATCTTGCTTAAACATTTAAATGGTTGACTTGCACAGAAATCAATACACCTTATATTCTGGAATGGAGGGAGTACCCTTTAGGTTTCTTAACTTTCCTCTTTGTGTTTCTTCATCGGTGTTCCTCCCTCATGGTGCCTCCGCCGCTTGATTTATGTTTCCTTACCCTTGTTGATGCCTTTTGCGCGACCATCACCTCCTCCACCTCCATCCTCTGACAATCGCGATCGCTGGCTCATTTCTTCTTGTGCTTCGACCATCTTCTCCGTGGGTCCCTACTCTGTAGGCGGTTGTGGTTAGTTTGTCGCCTCCCTATGTTTCACTTTTTTACTTTCTTTTTCCCATTGTATTCATGGGAGAGGGAGTTTTATGGGGTAAAAAAGGGAGGGGGCACCATAGCTTTCAACTATATCAAATCACAACTTTCAACTCAATAATCAAATTTATTTAATCTGATTTTGGCAATCTGTCTCTTCTTTATGATGTTGCAGGTATGGCTTGCCCCTCTTGCCGTAGGCCAAGTGGCCCTTGCCCCCTAGTAATGATTTCCTGGATTAGTTCACTTTGGTGTTGGATGGGCGGTGCTCGAGGCGTGTGGTAATTTCAAGAACATCTTGAGTTGAATTTCCAATGTACACACACATGCATCAGCAACCTAGGGTGTATTTTATTACTTTCAAAGTGTCTTTTTCAAACACCTTAGTTTTTTTAAGTTGTGTACAACACCTTGTTGCATCATCCAGATATATGCAATTGCATCATCTAGATAAGTATGGCATTTTCTATTTGTTTTTTTGTAGGATTTCCATCTAAGCAACAAATGCGCCATTTTGAGTAGTACAAGCAAACATCATGCCACACCTCACCCAGACAAAAGCACATGCATGTATCAACAACCTATCTTGTCTTATATCATGCCTTAGGCTGTCTTGTAGCAATTTACAACACATCAATGCATCATCAAGATAAATATGACATTTTTTTTGCAAGGTTTCAGCCTCCATGGCTATAAGAAGGAATTAGTGGCACTACCAAGTTAACATATTTGGATTTCCTTATTTCATTTTCTTGATTGTTTATTCCTGGAGGCATGGAGATCCTCAAGGTCAAGATGACGGGTGTGTGCTTGCTATTGCTCATGGCACTTCCGCTGCTTCATGGTAAGCCTTGCCTGATATAATTAACTAAACATAATAATTCAGTCGTGTTATACTTTTTTTGATGTTGTTATGCAAAATAATATCCTTATTTTTACTACAGGATCTGAAGGCGAGAATGTGATATAATTAACTAAACATAATAATTCAGTCTTGTTATACTTTTTTGATGTTGTTATGCAAAATAATATCCTTATTTTTACTACATGACCTGAAGGCGAGAATGTGATATAATTAACTAAACATAATAATTCGGTCGTGTTATACTTTTTTCTGATGTTGTTATGCAAAATAATATCCTTATTTTTAGAGTTATTTACCCAAAACCACCACACTTGGGGTTAGGGTAACCACTTAATACCACATTAAAGGCAGGGCACAAAAAACCACCATTTTTGTGCCTAACTAATAACACTGAGCACTGATAGTCGAATAACCTCACGAAAGCAGCCAAACTGACCGGTTGGGCCCACATGTAAGGCTGACGTGGCATGCCTATGTGGAAGTTTTGCTGAGATGGACCTAGGTCCCACCTGTCATCCACCCACTGTCTTCTTCCTTATCACTTCGACAGGTCATGCACACAGGAGCGGGGCAGGGAAGTTGCAGACGAGCTCGCCGGCGGCGGCCAGGAGCGGTGCAGGCCACCATGCTCCCGTAAGAGAAAAGGAGGCCACCACGCTCCGGTGGTGGAGAGGTGCTCCTCCGCGTCGCGCGCCCTACTCGGCCGGAAGAGAAAAAAGGGAGGGCAAGTGCGTGGCTGCGGCGACTGGGTTGCTGAACGGCGGCGGCGGTCGGAGTTGGCGGTGTGGAGCTCCGCGGTGGCGGCAGAATACAGCGGTGGCGCTCCTAAGTGGGAGCAAGGAGGCGGGGTCGCGCGACAGGGGAGCGCACGATGCAAGCGCGGAGTCGCACGGCCTGCTCCCAGCGCTGCTCCCGCTTTATGCGTCCCTGCCTCCTTCCTTCATTCCTTGTCGCGCAGCCATTGACGGCGAAGTAAGAAATTTCGGCACCTCCATCTTGCTGTCCATGCCGAGCGGGGCCGTACGCTGAGCTCGGGCGAGATCCCACCCCGGCCATGTCCGCGTCCACCGGAGGAAGAGCGGCCACTTCCACGACGCGGCCCGCGGACGCGAGCAGGTCTCCCAGAGGAGCTCGCCGGCAGCAGCCAGGAGTGGTGCTGGCCAGGCATTACCGTTGCACATGTCCTCTGTGGCGGCGGCGCCGGCGATGTCCGTGTCCAGTGCTCGCCCACAACCTGTTCGGTCAAATGACCACAGAGGAAAAGAGAGAGAAATAAAAAAGAACAGGTGAAAAAAATAAACACTTTAGTCATTGACAGGTGGGACCTAGGTCCAACTCAGCAAAATTTCCACATAGGCATTCCACGTCAGCCTTACAGGTGGGCCCAACCAGTCAGTTTGACTGTTTTCGCGAGGTTATCCGACTATCAGTGCTCTGCGTTACGTATTAGGCACATTTCCGGTGGTTTTTTATGACCTGCCTTCAATGTGGTACTAAGTGGTTACCTTAGCCCCAAGTGTGGTGATTTTAGGTAAATAACTCTTATTTTTACTACAGGATCTGAAGGGGAGAATGTGTGGGCTCGCAGATGGTACATCAAAACCTACACTGATCCTAAATGCATGGAGCTAGGACCAATGCGACCAGCACAGTCGTGACGATGGTTTCAATGAAGGGTTCTGTGACAAATACGATATTGAATATGACCCTGACATGGGGGTTTGCATCTGTCGGAAACCCTGTTGATGATATTGAACTCATGCTTCAGTTAACTCATCTAAAAATCCGAACTGATGGAGGAAGGTGGGCAATATATTTCAAAACTCCTCCTCACGTCTAGGCTAATTTAGTCCTTAGACGTAGGATATATGTAGGCCGCATAATCGTTTTATTTAATACTGCGTTGGCAGGGTCTTGAACTCAAGACCTCTTGGCTCGGATACCATATTGAATTCATGCTTCAGCGAACTCATCCAAAAGTCCGAACTGATGAAGGAATGTGGGCAATATATTTCAACAGATGATGCTTCAGGATGTGAGGCAACATGTAATAAGATCTTAAGGCAAGTCGCCAATGCACCTTTAATTTATACAGTACAATTTTGCCAGCTCTCATCTCCTTGTCATACTAGAAATCATCCTAGAAATTGAGGACGGAACAATAGTTATTGGACTTCCATATTTAACAGTTCTAAGTAGGACGAGACTTGCCTGCTCCCTTCCCGTGTGCCCATCCGTGCTCCCGCATACGTGTCGTGGTTTGATTGGAACAAAATAAAGCCCGGCCCCACCCCCTTAAAATCAGGGGGGAGATGATTAGATTAGAAAGGAAAATAAAAAAAAGACAGCCGTTGGATGAGGTAGGAGCACGGATGGAAGCACGGGAAGGAAACAGGCAAGCCGGATCCTTCTAAGTATGGAGATGGGTGCCCAAATCAAAGGCATGTAGGGCTCACGGAGATGGATGTCCAGTTATATGTAGTGAAATCAAAACTGACTTCATGTCCATGGTGGCAACTATGCACAGGCGTTCTAGTTGACATCTGTCCTAAGGAACCAACGGGGTCAAACATACCATCAACTCTAAGAATCTCGATAGCTCCACTGCTAAGTCGATGTTTCATGCACCAACAGTAAAACCTTGCTTGAAATAATTATCTAAAGAGTATAACCATTTCTTAGTGTACTATTATTTTCTGATGTTATTACGCTAAAGGTTGTCCTTATTTTACTGCGGCATCTGAAGGCAAGACTTCCATGGAGTTAAGCAAGACCTACACTACTTTGTACTGAACGAGCCATAGATGCCTCTAACACTGCCACGGTGAGGGCTTGACTGAAGGGCAGTGTGACTTGGCATCCTTCAACTCCATCATGACATGGTGTGGTGCTTCAGGATGTGAAGCAACATGTAACAAGTTGCAGAAGTTGTAACTGTAACAAGTTCCCTTCATTTGTACAATTTTGTCAACTGCTCATCTCCTAATTGATAAAAGAATAACAATTATAGGACTTCACATTTAACAGTTCTGAGCATAGAGATGGGGTACCCGAATCAGGGGCCTGAAGGACTAACATTTAACAGGTCTGAGCATACATAGAGATTAAATTATTTTTGCAACAAAATTATCAGATCCAGTGACTGAACAGTACTGTCTTCTAGCTCGAACGCACCAATTAGGCAGTGCGTTTATCCTCAGTGGCAGAGCTAGCACAGGATCATTGGGGGGGGGGGGGGGGGCAATGGCAAAATATGGCTTTATGAAAAGGTAAAAATCCCTATTTTTCTCAATCTATGCCATCCCAAAAAAAAAAATTCACAAAAGCTACCAGGCTTGGGGGGGCCACAGCCCTCTCAGCCATACACATAGCTCCGCCAGTGTTTATCCTTGGAAAGTTAGAAAAAAAGGAAATTATTCATCTGCTATATCATAGGCTCCTCATGAAGTGATGCAACGTCTGGCGGAAATGTTGCAGAAGATGACCTTTTAAGCCCAGAGATCATTCACATCGGTAACAATACCATGTATTGATTACTAAGAGGTTGATTCATGAATTTCCAATGTCCGATATGCTGGGTGTTCTTTTTCTATCGCTAAGATCCAAAGGCCCTATTTTGAGTGGTACAAATATCATGACATACCTCACATAAAAAACATGCATGTATCAACTACCTCGGGTTGCCTTTTTTATCACGTCCCGGTGTCTTCTTTCAATGTACTCTCTCCGTCTAGAAATACTCGTGACTCGTCATTAAAATAGATAAAAGGGAATGTATCTAGATATATTTTAGTTCTAGATTCATCTCTTTTTATTTATTTTGATAACAAGTATTTTTGAACGAAGGGAGTATAACACATTGCTGCATCATTCAGATATGAGAAGATATACACAATTGCCTCATTCATATAAATACGACATTTTCTGTTTGGTTTCTTGTAGGGTTCTGTCTAACCAACAAAGGCACCATTTTGAGCAGTACAAACATCAGGCAATACAGCAACAACACACACGTGTATCAAGGAGTACCTAGGGTGTCTTTTATCACCCCCGAGAAGGTCTTTTTTTCAATGTACAATGTATCGTTGCATCTTCTGGATATACCATGCATCATCCAGATAAATATGACAATTTCTGTTTTTTAGGGTTCCGCCTAAGAACCAAAGGCACCATTTCACGCACACGTGTGAGCGCGCACACACCAACCCACAACAACCTATAGTGTATTTTTCAATTTATACAACACATCATTGCATCATCCAGATATATACAACCTTTTCTGTTTGGTTTATTGTAAGGTTCCATCATCCATCTCTATAAGAAGGGATCAATGGTGCACTACTAAGTATATTTGGAACTCCATCCTTCTTTGCTTGGGTGTTTATTCATGGAGACATGGAGGTCCACAAGGTCAAGATGGCAAGCCTGTGCTTATTTTTTGCTCATGGCACTCCTCTTGCTTCCTGGTGAGCCTTGCCTGGAATAATTGTCTGAATAATATAATAGTTTCTCAGTGTTTTATTTTTTCAATGTTGTTATTGTTGAAATATGAGATGGGTCTAGAGCTCATATGACAATTTCAGATTTGATCTTTAAGGATCCATGTAAGTGGCATGACAAGGTGGTGGGAAGTTTAGTCCCACCCCGAAAGTGGAATGAGAGTTGGAGTGGTTTATAAAGAATTCTCTCCCTCATGCTATTGAAGCTTGAGAAGAGATAAGGCCCTCGTGCACTCCTCCTCCTCCTCCGCTCGCCTCGACGCGTCGCGCTTGCCGGTTTGCCGGTCAGGAACGGAGAGTCTTTGACAGGTAGGGCCACGATCTGAGGCGTCGGATCGTGGGCTACCGACTTGGACGTGGGTTCAGCCCACGTCTCTCCACGCGCGGCCGCACATATGTGTGTGTGGGGGGGGGGGGGGGGGGGCGCTGCCAACCCTACCCTATCCGTCATGAAATAGAGCGCATCTCCGCCTCCACGCCCACGTCGTTCCTCTGCTGCTGCTGCTGCCACCGGCGACTCCGTCCCGTTCACCGCGTACATGGTTGACGGGAGAGCAGGACTACGAAATCCCGCTTCTCTGGATCATGTACGGGAGTCGTGGGCTACCGACTTGGATGTGGGTTCAGCCCATGTCTCTCCACGCGCGGCCGCACATATATATGTGGGGCGCTGCCAACCCTAACCTAGCCGCCACGAAACAGAACGCATCTCCGCCTCCACGCCCACGTCGTTCCTCTGTTGTTGCTGCCGCCGGCGACTCCGTCCCGTTCACCACGTACACGGTTGACGGGGGAGCAGGCCTCCGAAACCCCGCTTCTCCGGATCCTGTACGGGAGAGGGCCGATTAGGTTTTTGGGTAGCGACTATGCGATTGCTCGCTTCTGTTCATCTACGTCCGCATCATCTTCGTCATCACCATGTCGACCGACGCCGACCGTGCCGCCGCTGAGAAGGCCGAGGCCGGCAAGAAGGCCGCCGAGGATGCCGCGGCTGCTGCCACCGCCACCACCGCCGCGTGGCCGATTGGAGGGTATACATCGTTTATCTCTCTCGTGTTTCTTTCTGTTGTAGCAGTACTAGCGATGAGCGTAGATGTTTCTACTATATGCGTAGTACATGCTCTGTTAGATCGTAATCAGTGTGTTATTGATGATGTCCATGTCATGCTCATGATTTATTCATGGATTAATTTAATCCAAAAACTGCCTATTTTCTTATCAGTTATGCAAAATGTTGCCCATATATTTATATACTGCAGGATCTGAAGGGTGAAGGCCAGTGCAGGCAGTTAAGCCAGACGTACCCTACTCCGCAATGCAAGGGTGACCAATGCACAGAGCACTGCGAACATGAGGGCTTCGGGTATGGGAAGTGTGACACGGACCATCAATATCCTGAACTTATTTTCTGCTTCTGCTTCAATCCATGCTGATTTTGCTTCAAGTTGCTTTAGGATGTGAAGCAACGTGCGATAAGATCTTAAGGCGAGCCGTCTGTAACATCCAAATATTTCAAAATTTGGAATGTTAAATAAATTAGCCAATCAATAATATAGTTGATTTCCCTTGTTTGTGGTTGTATTTTTGAAGGTATTAAAACTTGGGAAATCTCTTAATGTCGTCGTTAGGGTTTCCTAGCCCTGGCGATCTGGAGGCGTATGCCCAGCCGCCACCACCGCCGGCCGCCGTGCCGGCCGTGTGTGGCCTTCCTTCCGCGCCTAGGGCAAGCCTAGGAGTCGGAATTGTGGCGGCCGAGTCCGCCGAGCGGTCGCGCGGTCCCTCGTGGCCCCGAGACTCCGCGGTATGCGATATGGGTTCTGGGTGCCCTATCCCCCGACGTAAGGCTGAGACGCAGTCTGCCTACAAAAACCCATCTAGGGTCTGGGAACGAACGCATCAGGAACCGCGTAAGCCACCAGATCGCACAACTCTCAAGCCATCGCCACCGCTGTCAGCCGAGATGTCGTCGTCCGCGAGCGAGAAGGGCAAGAAGTCGCCGGCGGCCGAAGTGATCCCGGAGGTTGGTGGGGGCGCATATAGGGCTCCCTCCGTGGACGCTGCTCGCCCGAAGCCTTCCAATGGGGGAGCTGTGGCCGCTAGGCGGATCAACCCGCAGATGCAATCATTGACGATCTGGACGCAGATGAAGACGGCGGACGAGGCGGCGGCGCCATCGACGACACGTCATCGCGCCGAGCGGGAGGTTGAAGAGCCAGAGGACTTCAGGGAAGGAGAAGATTCTGAGGGCGAGGTAGAGCTTGCGGAGGTGGACCTTGAGGAGGACGGTGTACTGCAGCAACAGGCGCATCCTTGGTCTGTGGTCATGCTGGTGTATTCCCTGGACCGGCCATCGCCTAGCGCCCTATTTGATAACATTGTAGATGGATGGCGGCTAAAGGAGGATTTTGATTACTCGTACCAGGGAAATAATAAGTACCTCGTGCACTTCGGGTGCGAGGCCGATATGTCAAGAATCCTTCGAGGGGGGCCCTGGCAGTATGAGCACGATCCGTTGTTAATTGAGGCCTATGATGGTATGAGGAAAGTGTCGGACTATAAGCTGGATAAGATGAGGATATGGGTACGTATTCTTGATGTGCCCATGAACTGGAGGACCGATGCAGTGGTGAAAGCATTATGTGTTAATCTGGGAAAGATCTTGCAAGCGGAGCTCAATGAGAAGGCTGGTAACTATGTTCGGGTCAGGGTGGAGATCCCGGTGTACCGACCGCTGGAAACTTCAGTAGCTATGTTCGCCAAGCTGCACGGTACAAGAACTAAGATGGAGTTTGAGTTTCAGTACGAGAAGCTGCCACATGTTTGTTATACATGTGGATATCTTGGACACCAAGAGAAGTCTTGTGGTAGGAAACGCAAAGGAGGTTTGCCAACTGGCAAATACAGTGGCAAGTTGCGCTGCTCACCACCACGTCGCTTTGGTCGGCAATCCGGTACGGTGAGGGCGAAGATGAACCCGACGGTATTTAGGGGGCTTGATTTCTCGTCCGAGAGCACGGCATCATCGGCCCATGGACGCGGCAGCAAGGGAGCGGGACGAACGGAAGGCGGCTCGGGTCGGCGTCAGCATCAGGCCAAGGAGCATAGCACTGGGAACCCTGCGGTGGACGATCTACTGGCTGCAAAAATGGAGGCTATGTCTGGGGGTAGCAAGGACGTGTTGAAGGAGCCACATGCAGCTACAGGGAGAGATGGTGCTAGCCACGGACTCGCCACATCGGGTGTTCAGAGCTCCAACCACTCTGAACCAAGGAGTTCTGACATGATACCAGCCATGCGCAATCTTTCACATGAAATCACCATGGCTAATGCTGATCTCTCTGATGATGTATCAACCCTAGGCAAGCGTGCAGCCGTTGGAGACAATAGTACTGCTTCTGTACAGGAGGCGGGAGACCTTGCTTTGGTGCCATATGATAATAAGGCCACTTTGGCCGATCGTGTGCTTTCAGGTACCCCCAAAAAGCGCAGAACATCGGGAACTCTGGAGGTGCAGCAGTCCCAGCATGAGGGCGAGGTGGCTGATCAGGAGATGGTGGACCGGACCAACAATTTGGAGGCTGTCGGCACAGGGGCCGCCGATGAACTGACGGGGCCGGCGGAGCCCCGTCAGGAGCAATGAATCTCCTCAGTTGGAACTGCCGAGGGGGTGGGAACTCTCGGACAGTTCGTGACCTTGTGAGTCTAGTGCAAGCTCACTCCCCAAGTATCGTTTTTCTTTGTGAGACTAGGCAGTCTAAGAATAAAATGAAACGTCTTCGTACTAGGTTAGGTTTGAGAGGTTTTGATGCTTTTGATTGTGTCGGTCGTAGTGGTGGTCTTGCTTTGTATTGGCATGAGTCTTTGAGTCTTGATGTAAAAGACATAAATGAACGATATATTGATGCGTATGTAACTGGTACGGCGGGTGAGCCACCCTAGAGGCTTACCTGTGTCTACGGCGAGCCACGGACGGAGGACCGTCATCGCATGTGGTCCCTTCTCCGTGATCTTCACCAAAAGGCCAACATGCCGTGGGTCGTTTTGGGAGACTTTAACGAAGCGATGTGGAGTTTTGAGCACTTCTCCGACACACCGCGTTCAGCAGGTCAGATGCTTGTTTTCAGAGATGTTCTTGAGGTTTGTGGTTTGGGCGACCTTGGTTTTGCAGGTCTGCCCTATACTTTTGATAATCGTCGAGGGGGGCGAGCTAATGTAAAGGTCCGCCTCGACCGTGCTGTGGCCAACAACATGTGGAGAGATGTCTTCGCTCATGCCAGGGTGGAGCACCTGGTGGCGCCCAGCTCCGACCACTTGCCCATCTTGCTTCGATGTGCGCTCGAGGAGACGAGCCAGGCAACAGGCAGGAGATGCAGACAGTATGAGGTAATGTGGGAACGGGACCCATCCCCGCCCGAGGTAATTATGAACACATGGACTGAGTTGGGTGCTATGCTGAATCTTGGTGATATTGCTTCCGGTTTGGGTAACTTGATGAAAAAACTACAAGACTGGAGCCGCAAAAAATTTGGTAATGTGATTAAGGAAATTAACAAATCTCGCTCCCGCTTGGAGGAGCTTATGTCGATGAATGCAGATAGGAAGGACATACGGGAGGAGACCGACCGCATGAACGAGCTGCTATACAGAGAGGAGATGTTGTGGATGCAGCGGTCTCGTATTGCATGGCTGAGGGAAGGCGACCGCAACACTCAGTTTTTTCACCGGAAAGCGGTGTGGCGTGCGCGGAAAAATCGCATTAAGGCACTCATTGATGAGGCAGGGGTCACGTACAGGGACCATGGTTCCATGGCGGCTATGGCCACGGCGTACTTTTCTAAGCTTTTTACTGCTGATTCTTCTCTATGTGCGGATCCAGTTATAGATTTGATACAGACTCGTGTGACTGACAGCATGAATGATGGCCTGTGCGCAGATTTTTCAGACAAGGAAATAGCTGATGCTCTCTTTCAGATTGGACCACTCAAGGCGCCAGGGCCGGATGGATTCCCAGCTCGCTTCTTCCAGAGGAACTGGGCAGTTATGAGAGAACATGTTATGGCAGGAGTTCGGGAATTTTTTCGTACAGGGATCATGCCTGAGGGGGTGAATGACACTTCCATTGTTCTCATCCCGAAGGTGGATAACCCGGAGAGGCTAACTGAGTTTCGTCCAATAAGCCTATGCAATGTCATATATAAGGTGGTGTCAAAGTGTTTGGTGAATCGACTGAGACCTATTTTGGATAATATTATCTCTCCTCAACAAAGTGCCTTTGTCCCTGGAAGGATGATTACAGATAATGCAATAATTGCCTTTGAGTGTTTCCACTTTATTCAGCAGGAGAAGGACCCTAGCAAGAGCTTCTGTGCGTATAAGCTGGATTTATCAAAAGCTTATGACAGGGTGGACTGGATCTTCTTGGAGCGAATGATGAAAAAGATGGGCTTCGCTCGCCGGTGGGTGGACTGGATTATGGCTTGCGTCACCTCGGTGAGATATACAGTGAAATTCAATGGAACCCTCTTGGAATCATTTGCACCGTCGCGCGGGCTACGTCAAGGTGATCCTTTGTCCCCGTTTTTGTTCCTGTTTGTGGCTGATGGTCTATCTGCGTTGTTGAAAGATGGAGAGCAAAAAGGAGATTATACCCCGCTAAAAATATGCCGAAGAGCGCCGGGAGTGTCTCACTTATTATTCGCAGATGATACATTGCTCTTCTTCAAGGCAGAGGCAGACCAAGCTAAAAAGGTCCAACAAGTGCTAAATACATATGCAAAGGCCACTGGACAATATATTAATCCGTCTAAATGTAGTGCCCTGTTTGGCACTTCGTGTCCATCCATGATGCAAGATGTGGTGAGAGATATTCTCCATATTGGTACTGTTACTTTTGAGGAAAAGTACCTAGGCCTTCCAACGCCCGAGGGTCGCATGTCGCGAGGTAAATTTCAGAATCTGCAGTCCCGGTTGTTGAAAAGGATTATTGCGTGGGGCGACACCCTCTCTCTGGCTGGCAAGGAGACTATGATCAAGGCAGTAGCTCAAGCCATCCCTACGTATATTATGAGCATTTTCAAGGTACCTATGTCTGTCTGCGATGATCTGAACAGAATGGTCCGGAATTTTTGGTGGGGGGCATCGGAAGGCAAGCGGAAAACACATTGGATAGCATGGCCAAGGATACAAGCTCAGAAAAGCAAGGGTGGCTTGGGATTTAGAGATTTCCGCCTCTTCAACCAGGCGCTCCTAGCGAGACAGGCTTGGCGTTTGCTAACTAATCCCACCAGCTTGTGTGCGCAGGTTCTCAAGGCACGGTACTATCACGACGGGCGCCTCGAAGATACGGTATTCTCAGGGAATGCATCTCCGACTTGGCAGGCGATTCAGCACGGCCTCGAGCTCTTGAAAAAGGGCATCATATGGCGCGTCGGAGGCGGGCAGGACATCCGCATTTGGCGAGACCGGTGGCTGCCTAGGGAGCCATCACGCCAACCCATATCCCTGCAGGGTACGTGCCGCCTAAGGAGGGTGGCGGAGCTCCTGGATGGCGAGGGGTCCTGGCGCATGGACCTGCTCCGCCGCTACTTCCTCCCTGTGGATGTCGACGTCATCACCAGTATCCGTACGTCGACCCGTGTCACCGAGGATATTATTGCATGGGCACCGGAGAGGAACGGTATCTTCACCGTTCGGTCCGCCTACCGCTTGGCCATGGACGAGCGCGAGCGTCCTTCGGCTTCCGCCATGAGCAGGGCACCGGATGGTTGTCGCGCCATCTGGAAGATCATATGGGGGTGCCCTGCTCCCCCTAAGGTACGCGTGTTCGCTTGGAGAGTCGTCACCAACTCACTTGCTACTTGGGCCAATAAAGCCTCGCGACACCTCGAGCTTACTGACATTTGCCCCTTGTGTGGTGTTGAACGCGAGGATGGATTCCATGCACTTTGCAGGTGTCCCCTGGCAAGAGAGCTCTGGCGAGTTATGGCCTTGGACTGGAACATCCCCAAGGTGGAGGCCGTCGTCAACACTGGCCCAGAGTGGATCTTTTCACTGCTGGACCCCTTGGATGAGACGGCGAGACTGGTGGTGCTCATGACCATGTGGAGAGTATGGCATGTTCAGAATGAGATCACACACGACAAGGCGCCGCCCACTGCCGAAGCCTCTCGACGCTTTTTGCACGGATACATCAACTCACTCTTGTGCATACAACAACATCCTGATGGTAACCTAGAGAAAGGGAAGATGGTGGTCCTGCCTTCACCACCACGCGCTCCAGAAAGTACGGCGCCCAAGGTGAGAGCACACTGGGTTCCGCCCCAGCCGGGCTGGGTTAAGTTGAACACGGATGGGAGCTACATAGCGGCCACAGGTGCGGCGGGAGGAGGTATGATCCTGCGTGATGACAGAGGCGAGATCATCTACAGCGCATGTAGGGAGCTACGTACATGCGACAACGCTTTAGACGCGGAGCTAGCAGCGTGCAGAGAAGGCTTGGAGCTAGCCTTGCACCGCTCTAACCTACCTATTCTGGTTGAGTTGGATAGCGCGGAGGCGGTGTCGATGATTAAAGCACGCGAGATGGATAGATCATCCCATCGTGCACTTATAGAGGAGATTCGTAGGTTGGCTGGAAGCAATGCTAGGGAGATCTCTTTTACTCTTTGTAGCCGTCTGCAGAACAGGATTAGTCATGAGCTGGCCGCCTATGGCCGTAGCACTCCGCGCACAGCAGTCTGGCTTACTGCCGGGATGGATTTTGTTGTAAACCTGGCTCTCGCTGAGAAGCCTCCTTGAGTAATGAGAATTCCTTTTTCCCGCAAAAAAAAGAAGGTATTAAAACTTATTATGGGCTTGTTTAAGTTTGTCTGTAACTTTATTTGAAATATACTTCAAGAACGAACTAACATCATTATCGAAAATAAAATTTTTGTTCGGTAATATTTCATAAAAATCCAAGTTATTTAAGTTGAATTGTGTTTGGACTCAATTGGTCTTTTAAAGCCATTAAAAAAAGGACGCCAATAGTCTTTTTTGAACATAATACAATCGAAGTCGCTCACATACATGAGAATACACTCACCCCTATAAACGCACCTACGCGCACCCTACCCCTATGAGCACCTTCGAGAGACTGAGTCGGCATAGCATCTTGAGATTTTACAAAGTCACCACAGGCGCCTCGACGGGAACGTCTCTTCCCACTGAAAGAACATCGCCGAAAGCCTGGAATAAATCCTGAAATAATACGAGCACCAATGTCAAGTCTAGGACTTAAACCCTGGTGGGTCCCACTGCCCTTCTAACCATCCAACTACTAGTCAGGATGGCAGGCAATTTCGAACAGCACGGTTGGGGATTTTTCAAAACTGCCATGGCAATTCATTTAAATTTGGGGATTTTTTGGGTCCAAAACTGCCACCGTCAGATCCCGATCAGATGGTTCTAGGGGCGTTCACTAGGACTTCGCCCCCAGGGTACGTTCCCCTGATAGCATTTCCGTAAAAGAATCGCAACATCGTGTTTCAATATTCAGAAAGAGAGAAGGAATAAAACAACTTTATCAATATAAGAAACAAGGATGGAAATATTCTCCCAAAAAATGCAATGACTTATTTCAGCCTCATTTGCATCTTAAATTTCTCATTTAGTTTATGAGAATTAATAAACCCTCAAAACATTTTTAGGGGTTTATTAAAGGCCCACTTGAATTTTTGGAAAACAATAAATGAGTTCACAAAATCAAATTTTGCAAGAAAGTTAAGTCATGACAAATGAACTTTGGGAATGAAATCAGAATCTAGCACAATTCATCAGGATCTAAATGCAACTTAGACAGCATAGGAAATAGTAACAGACGGGAAACTATCTTACTGTCCAAACTGCCACGAAATGAAAACCGGATGCAACCATACATAGGATCGAAGTGAAAACCGGCTGCAACCGTACACAATTTTCTGTTTTTTGTTCTCTGAAATCTTGTATAAATAAGAAAGAAGTCTTCCTCAAAAAAGAGAAGTCTTTCTCAGGAGATGACTCTGCTGATACCGAGTTTCAATGCAAAATGGCTCCCAGCTGAATCTGATGCTGCCTCAGGATGTTGCGACCGATGCAATGAGTAATACTAAGATCCATCCTCTACATACAGTCTTTGAACTCCCAGTAACAACTGCAGGCTATATAAATTTATAACACATCCAAGTAAAAACTGTTTCTGCAAGAAAGCTATCAGATCAAGGGCATGTGCCTTCTAAAGCAAACCACCTGAAACAAACCAAGTCATCTGCTGTATCACAGGTTCGGTTCTGAAGTAATTCAATGCCTCACAGAAATGCTGCAAAGTTGTTTCTGTAAACTGCAAATGTAGCAGCTGAAATATCATTGCACAATCCTTGCAATATTCAGAGATTGATTCATGGGGAGAACAGCAAGCTTTATTCATCAACCTGGATGTCTTCAGACATATGTTTCATATAGTATTTAGGCAGAACACGCCAAACATGGGGAATGGCAGAGCACGATACACGATATGTTTATAGTTGCAGTAACATTCTGGGTGATTTTACATAATGAGCCGCTACACAAACTGTTGATGGTTGCATATGCCGCAAGCTTAGGTAACAAGGTCAGCAGCTATAGCGCAGCAGAGTTTCTTCAGGTCTTCAAATTCACCATCTTGGAACGAGAACGAAGCCATCCTATTGGAAATTCCGGTCTCAGAAGCTCGGTCGAAATCAACTTTGGTGTGATAAACAAAGTAGCCACAGCACTCCCAGGCAGAAAGATAGCAGCCAGTGGCCAGATTTTTCACCTAAAATCAAACACCAGAGATTAACCCCTATCAATTGCTTGGTGATAAAACATTTTTTTAGATATGAAACACAATGTATAGCAAGTTTTACCTGGGGGAATAAGAAAACATTTCTGCCATTGTTGGACATCATTAGGCTGTGCACAGTATTGTTCTCATGCAAAGCTAAACATGCTTCACTGACTACATTGACAAGTGCATTTACATTGGTGCTGGTGAACACAAGTGCTTTTAGAGGGTAATCAACTATTTCAGACACACAAATGCCTGATCTGGTTGCCCCATCATATAATGCAACAGTTAAGGCAGACTCCACTGGTAAAGGATTAGCAAAGTAACAGGCCTGTAATATTTAGCAAAAATAACACCATGAGATTCTCCTTAAGCATCCACTGCAAACTGGTAATTCTAGTATCTTAGCAATATCTTATTATGGAAAAAATGCTACTCACTTATTTTGATTCATTAATAATAGAAGAACAATAAAACAATTACATCGATCAATCTTCGCTTTAAAATCTTACTCATCATGGCGTATTAAAGTAAAATGTTAGAAGCAATTAAAGTACTTTGAAGTATGCTGTAAGCCGGTGATAATACATTACAGCACAAAGTGCATGCCTATAGTCAAATGCTTAGTGAAGATCAGACCACCAGACAACTTAATGATTACTCCCATTATATTGGGTAGACAGGTCTGTATAGCAGATGGCACGTGAATAGTAATGTACTTTGGAGTAAGTTCAAGACATTAAGCACTAGAACTAGATGGTATTACCTGAAAAAACATGTGCTTTGGCACAATAGATGTACCATCATCAAAGAAAACCCGGAACGCTGTACTGTTTACTTCAGAGGCAATCTTTGTAATCAGCCCGAACATCCTTTTATCCCAAAAGGAAGATAGCTGATTAGTTGAATTTGGGACCAAGAAAATGTGACCATATTCAACAGGATATGCCTTCAGGAAAAGATGTCCATCAGAAATGGAAAAACATGATGCAGATGGCAACTAGCACTTGTATCTATATTCACATTCACAGAGGGTTGGGGAGGGGTTAGGGGTCATTTGAAGGTGCGTACATTCGCAATCAGCAGTACCCCATTGTTTGGGGGTGTAGTTGAAGGAACAACCTCCGGTTCAGTATCTTCTCCTTCTGCAATGCACAAAAGTAATTCCTCATAGCTTCTAGCAGAATTTGGCTTCAAGCATCCAAAAGGATGGCCGAACTTGTCATGTTTCTTGAGGGGAAATGTATTCCATTTATCATTCATCTGAATAACAAAATCCCTTTGACCTTCAATGACCTGTACAACCATTCAAAACCAATTATTTCAGTCAAGCTCAGGGCATATCATTAACAGGATTGATGGCTTAATAAACTTTTTAAAAGGGAAATACATAAGTTTCACAGATTGTCAACGGTATGTCTGGCAGAAAAAAACTGTTGGTTGGTCGCTTACACATCTGAATCGCAACATTTCTTGAAAGTTAAACTTCTGCCACCTAAGATGGAATAGTTATGTGCTTTAACATGTGGATAACTATAAGTGGAAGCCACTAGTATTTATCAAATCTTTCCTGTTCCTTCCTCTCTTATTTCCCACTGCTATGTTTCCTAACATCCCCATCCGTACTATCCCCCCATAGCCATCACCATTGGCAGAGCAGGAAAGTCAGTCTGTTCTAATGAGGGAAGCAACAGTGGCGGAATGTGAACAGTTTGATAGGCGGTGTTGCAGGAATATTTGATATTAGTATGCCACTCTGCAGTTTGATTGTGGAATCTGGGGACGGGAATAGGTTAAGTATAAAATGTATAAGCCTATATTTTCACATCTCTGGCTTTGTGTTTTTAGTTTGGGTACCGGAATCCAGCGTGCACAAGCAAACATTTAAAGTTACTTTTATAATTTGGGGGGGGGGGGGGGGGGGGGGGGGGAGGGGGGGTCCAAGAAGCACCTTAAGTTCACAAGCAGTAACATCATATCCCAAGTGGCCCTTGTGGGCAAAGTTCTCCCACTGTTACAAAAAAAAATCATCTATAAAAAATGGTGCCATGAGAACTCATAAAGTTTGTGTGAACTCTCAGGTAATACAAACCTGAGAAAGAATGAGTGTATCAAGTAAACTTGGGCTGCCTTGACCAGCATATGCAAAGCTTTTGAGGGCATCGTGTTCACGCTGTTCTATACCAAGACGGTAAAGATGTATCTTCACACCTGAATATCAAAGAGAAATGTATGAATATTACAATGCCACAATAATATATAACTGAACATGTGCTGTTATTTTAAAGGGTTAAAGGCAAGTACACAGCTAGGTTTGGCAAAAAGAAACTAAGAAAGTGCTTGCCTAAAATTATCTAGGGATACTGCAGTATTCCAAACTGCAATTGTAGCATCAAGCAGGCGCATATCATTAATTCAACTATAACATAGCTATCTAACTCGGCAGAGAGTTCAAATATGTGGAAAAACAAACGGATAAGTTTACATACACTAGCTCATCCTTTTTGGTTTTGTTTTTGGTGCCAGAAAATAGTAGAGGATAACGTTTTTGGTGCCAGAACAGTGTATAGGACAATTATGGTTTTAGACAGGCCAAAGAAGAAATTCATGATTATAGGATTAAAGAATATTATACAGTCATTTCTAAATGAGATAAACATTTGGAAGTTCAAAGCATTTTTGTTTACCTTCAGGTTGATCCAGAGGAGAGTTCTTGCTGTGAAAACAATATCCACCTTCTAGTTTGGTGGCTGACACCATACTTACAATTCTTATTATTATGGACTACTAACTGAACTAACTATAATGCTAAAGGCCTACTTCAGACTTGTGCAGCAGCACCACCACCAGCAAGGTAGGTGAGATCAGAAGGATGCCCCCCTGCAGATGGGAGGGCACCACGGCCACCGTGGAAAGAAGGCGATGCAAGCAGAAACTTAGGAAAGTGATGGACACATTGTCTTCCCCTTCTTAGTGTAACACGGGTTGCTTTCCTTAGAGCCGTGGCTGATCTTCTGAAGCCAGCCCTGCCGGACCAGCTATCCAATTTTGCAGGATCAACTTGGCTCTTCTTCTAGGAGCTCCCCACAAGTTCTCCGATCATAAAATGCAGTATTTTTGCAGGACAATCTGAACATGAGCAAAGTGTCAGCTGATCAAAACAGTAACCCAGGTCCTAAAAAGAAAATCATCTGAAATTGCAAGCATTCATACAAGCACACACTTCCTCCGTCCTGAATCAGTTGACGCTCAAACCGGATGTATCTAGCACTGAAATACGTCTAGATACATCCGTTTGAGCGTCCGTCAACCGATTCCGGACGGAGGGAGTAATATTCAATCAAACACCACAAAGGATCTATGCCGGACCAATACTCCGACTTGTGAACAAGCTAGACAATGCATTTCTTCTCAAGTAAAGGCTGTGAAATCACGGCATCATGCCGCCCGCGTCCGCATATCTTCAGTGCCAACGAAAACATCCTAATTCCTAACGACAGCATGAAACATTCAGATTTCTTTGCTCCGTGAGCAAATAATCGGGGGCCTTCAATGCGCATCATAGTACCAGATTGCTCCACACCCTAGAGGCGTACACAAAATAACTGAACGTCCCCCCCCCCCCCCCCCCCCCCCCCCCCCCCCCTTCCGGTGCATTTGCTTGAACAGGAGCAATTTCGAGAAACCTACACCCGAATCGGGCGGAAGAGTGCGAGAATTTCGCCTGCCCACCCTCCATTCCGTTACAGATTATACCAATCTGCGCCGGCTGGACTCCATGAGGAACACACAAAATCGATGGAGAGAGAGAAAACACTCACAGATTCCGGTGAAAGCTAGCGGATTTCGATCTCGCGGACGCGAATAAATAAGAATGGTCGGATGGATGGGTACCTGGCTCGGGTGGGTGGGTGGGTGTCCGTCCGTCCGTCCGGCCAAGAAGTAGAAGAGGAAAGGGAGCGGGGGAGAGGGATGTTTGCGCTGGAGACGAGAGGAGTTTGGAGCCGCCAGGAAGGAAGGTTCCAGGAAAATTGGTAATTGGCTTCTTTATTTGCACAAGTGGTATTTTTCCTTTCTTTATTTTTTTGACGTCACAAGTGGTATTTCCCATGGACAGCTATTGTTTGGATGGTTTTTGGTTAAAGATACCCATGGATTTAAAAGATTCCATAAAATACAAGTGCAAGCAAATTTTGAGTAATTGTGTTTGCTGATTTTATTGAATGCCACATGCCAAGATTTTTTATGTTTTGGCAAGGTGTAAAACATATGGTTTTATGCGATTTTGTGCAGGTGGTTATGTGATGTGGGTCATTACTTTTCACGAAATGTACCATAAAACGTAGAGATCTCTATAAATAGGTATGTTTACATATGGTAATTGTTTTTGTACGTATGGCGTGGATAAGAAATGGAAAAGCCATGCAACTATTTGAACCCAACTTAGTATATTCCAGGGTGGGGAGAGAATTGACAATGAGAAGGAAAAATAAAGGGTACGTGTGAGGCCCTCGATCAACGTGTGTTTCCTTGGTCACAGTTCACTCAATCCCTTCTTGATCTCAAGGATGGTGAGCTCCATGATGTGGTTTCTGGTGGCGGAGTAGGCCAAGAAGTTTGACTGTTTGAGGTGGCTGGCGATGCGATGCTCCGAGAGCTTATATGCCCCATGCTTCAGGAGCACCTGGGCCATCGGATTGGAGATCCAACGGACCGTCTGCTATGTTAAAGACTTGACAAAGTATACATTTCGTCCCTTAACTCTTGGCCAAGTCTAAATTTGGTTTCTTAACTTTAAAACCGGACAACTTGCATCCTCAGCTATTGAAAATGGACAAGATTTGTCCCTGGTCTTGGTTTTGACCGGTTTTGGTGCTGACTCGCCTCGGTTTTGACCGATGCTGACTCAAATCCGTGTAGTTTTTTTTTTCAAATCAATGAACCTTTTTTGAAATTCACGTACATTTTTCATATATATTTACTCTTCCAAATCCGTGTACTTTATTCAAAATCGTTTTTTTATATCTGTAAACCTTTCTCAAATTCATGTACTTTTTCCAGTTTGTGCAATTATTTCAAATTCGTGTAATTTTTTCAACTCCTTGTACTGTTTCAAATCCATGAACTTTTCAAAAATTCATGTACTTCTAAAATCCATGTACCTTTCCCAGGTTCGCGTATTTTTCAATATTCGTGTAATGTTTTCATGTTCGCCTACTTTTCTGAAGTTCACGTATTTTTCTACAAAACCGCGTGCATTTTTCAAGTTCATATATATATTTTTAATTTCGCGTACTTTTATTTTAGTTCGTGTACTTTCTTGAAATTCACATATTTTCTACAAAACTGCATACATTTTTTAAGTTCGCATATTTTTTCAAAATTCGCATACTTTTATTCTAGTTCACGTACTTATTTAAATTCATATTTTTTTTCCAAAAGTACTATGCGGATTTGGAAAAAAGTATGTGAATTTGAAAAAATTACGCGAACTTGATGAAAGTATGTCGATTTGGAAAAGGTATGCTTGGATTTGAAAAAAATACATGAATTTAAGAAAGAAAAAACGTAAACTTAAAAAAAGTAGGTGGGTTTGGAAAAAATAAAGGGATTTGAGTCAGTAGCAAAACCGGTCAAAATAGAGTCCAGGGACGAATCTTATCCGGTAGTTGGGGGGCGCAAGTTGCCTGGTTTTAAAATTAAGGGATCAAATCTAGACTCCACCAAAAGTTAAGGGATAAAAAGTATACTTTTCTCTAAAAGCAAGTACAATAGGGTAACATAAGCAGGCTATAAAGAATACTAATAATATATTTATACTTAGTTGGAGGAAAAAGAAAAAAAGCAGGCTCTTGGTTAGTAGCCAGCTACAACACGAGACCCAAGACACGTTGTGAGGATGTAAAATGGGTCAACTATTGATAAACTAGTACATATTTAAAACTTACTATTGTACATGCCGGCTAAGAGATTGGTTGTAGATGACATGGCAACTTTTTATAACCGACTGTTGGCTGTATTATTAACCATGCTTTAATAGTGTGTTTGGTTCATAGGATTGGGAACTTCGAAAGGAAATAGGCATGAGATTTTTTTTTGATGAGGAACACCAAGCATTTCATTAGCTAGTGGTCGCGGATAAATCGCCGGCCACAGCACCGATTACGTTAGAGGGGAAATTGGAGGTCCACACTTGGTGGTTCTCACCTAAACACCGCGCACCCAAACTGGCCAGCTTGTGAGCCCGGTTCATTACACATACGTGGACAAAACTCCACTCTGGTTTCTAAGAAACCCAACTGCAATAGATACTTAATCTCACGGGAAAGAACCCCCAGGCTAGCTCTGTCAAGAGAAGTAGACACCACAACCTGCTTGAGCGCGAGGCAATCAGTACTGAAAATGACACGACCCATCCCAAACTCCTCCGCAAGTGAAACAGCCTTCATCAATGCTAACGCTTCCGCATGAATAGCCTCTGCAGGTCCTTCCAATTTCCCTCTGAATCTCCTATACAACCCCATCCACCTTCCCCTGTTCTTTCACAATAAGCTGCACCGTCTTATTAACATGGGAGGGGGTAGGAATTGAAAGAAAATTGTTTTAGTAAGTCAATCTTAACCCTTTATTATAACGCATGTTAACTTTCCATATCTAGTCCCTCATCAATTCCCATGAAACAAACAAAAGAATATAATTTCTCCTCAAATCTCACACATAATTTCTATTATGTGCCAACCAGAGGATTCGGAATAAAACGTCTCATCACATGTCTAATCTATATATATATATATATCAATATAATAATATCCAAAGGGGCCGATCCAATTAATCTCGACCATCAAATCATGTCAATCCAACGACCTATATTGCTTCAATGTCGAGTGCTCAACACGTTTAGTATGCAATTAATTTCGTACCAAATATAGTGCTAATCACATAATAACACGCAAATAATATCCTACTTAATATATGCATACACTTAATATATTTCCAAATTAATGTGCATTGCACGTACACATTGACTAGTCTCAATACAACTCTCTACTATAAACTCCCATTTCCCTTCCTAAATATTGCCAAACACTGTAAAGACTTTGCAGTATGCATGGGGACTAGCCCAGGAACCTAAGTACAGAAAGGCTGGGGAGAATCTGTTTGTGTTTCAGATGTACGAGTAGCGTTTAGTCGACAAGAAAAAAGCGAGTTGTCGATGCCAAAATGATGGGACACACACGCGTGATACACGAAGGACTCTTGGACGTGAACATGTGTGTCGATGCCAAATTGTTTTAGTGAGTTTGGAGCCGCCAGGAAGGAAGGTTCCAGGAAAATTGGCAATTGGCTTCTTTATTTGCACAAGTGGTATTTTTCCTTTCTTAATTTTTTTTGACGTCACAAGTGGTATTTTCCATGGACAGCTATTGTTTGGATGGTTTTTGGTTAAATACCCATGGATTTAAAAGATTCCATAAAATACAAGTGCAAGCATTTTTTGAGTAATTGTATTTGCTGATTTTATTGAATGCCACATGCCAAGTTTTTATGTTTTTGCAGGGTGTAAAACATATGGTTTTATGTGATTTGTGTCCGTGGTTATGTGACGTAGGTCATTACTTTTCACAAAATGTACCATAAAATGTAGGGATCTCTATAAATAGGTATGTTTACATATGGTAATTGTTTTTGTACGTATGGCGTGGATAAGAAATGGAAAAGCTATGCGACTATTTGAACACAACTTAGTTTAATCCGGGGTGGGAAGAGAATCCACAATGAGGAGGAAGAATAAAGGGTACGTGTGAGGCCCTCAATCGCCGTGTGTTTCGTTCGTCACAGTCTACTCAATCCCTCCTTGATCTCAACGATGAAGAGCTCCATGATGTGGTTTCTGGTGGCGGAGTTGGCCAAGAAGTTTGACTGTTTGAGGTGGTTGGCGATGCGGTGCTCCCGGAGCTTATATGCCCGAGCACCTGGGCCATCGGATCAGAGATCCAACGGACCGTCTGCTATGTTAAAGACTTGAGAAAAGTTTTTTTGGCCGAGTCTAAATTTGGTCCCTCAACTTCGAAACCGGACAACTTGCACTCTTAACTATTGAAACCTGAAAAGATCCGTCTCTGGTTTTGGTTTTGACCGGTTTTGGTGGCGACTCACCCTGGTTTTGACCGATGCTGACTCAAATTCGCGTAGTTTTTTTCAAATCAGTGAACCTTTTTCGAAATTCACATACATTTTTCATATATGTTTACTCTTCCAAATCCATGTACTTTATTCAAAATCGCCTTTTTATATCTATAAACCTTTCTGAAATTCATGTACCTTTTCCAGTTTGTGTAATTGTTTCGAATTCGCGTAATTTTTTTCAACTCCTTGTATGTTTCAAATCCATGAACTTTTCAAAAATCCATGTACCTTTCCCAAGTTCGCGCATTTTTCAATATTCGTGTAATGTTTTCATGTTTGCCTACTTTTTTGAAATTCATGTATTTTTCTACAAAACCGCGTGCATTTTTCAAGTTCGCATTTTTTTTCAATTTTCGCGTACTTTTATTCTAGTTCGTGTACTTTCTTGAAATTCACATATTTCTCTACAAAACTGCGTACATTTTTCAAGTTCGCATACTTTATCCAAATTCGCGTACTTTTATTCTAGTTTGCGTATTTTTCAATATTAGTGTAATGTTTTCATGTTCGCCTACTTTTTTGAAATTCATGTATTTTTCTACAAAATCGCGTGCATTTTTCAAGTTCGCATATTTTTTCAATATCGCATACTTTTATTCTAGTTCATGTACTTTCTTGAGATTCACATGTTTTTCTACTAAACTGCGTCCAATTTTCAAGTTCGCATATTTTTTTTCCAAATTCGCATACTTTTATTCTATTTCACGTACTTATTTAAATTCATATTTTTTTCCAAAAGTACTATGCGGATTTGGAAAAAAGTATGTGAATTTGAAAAAATTACGCAAAGTTGATGAAAGTATGTGGATTTGGATAAAGGTACTCTTGGATTTGAAAAAAATACACTAATTTAAGAAAAGAAAAACGTAAACTTGAAAAAAAAGTAGGTGGGTTTGGAAAAAATACAGGTATTTGAGCCAGCAGCAAAACCGGTCAAAATAAAGTCCAGGGACGAACCTTGTGCGGTTTTGGTAGTTTGGGATGCAAGATGTCTGGTTTTAAAATTGAGGGACCAAATCTACACCCCGCCAAGAGTTGAGAGACGAAAAGTATAATTTTCTCTAAAGACTTTGAAGTATGCATGGGACTAGCCCATAAACCTAAGTACAGAAGGCTGGGGAGAATCTGTTTGTGTTTCAGATGTATGAGTAGCATTTAATCGACCAGAAGAAAGCGTGTTGTCGATGCCAAAATGATGGGGTACACACGCGTGATACACGAAGGCCTGTTGGACGGTGAGAAGGAGCAGAATTAACTAAGTATGAGCCGGAATAGCCAGTCCCATCAGCCGGATTAGTTCGGTCCCTACAAATTATTCATCATGGGCACATATCGTGTGCTGTATTTGCAGGAAAATCAACATGGCCGCATTGCCCTCAACTCTATCATGCCAGATAAGAATGGTGGTGGATGCAGTGAACAGGGCACACACCTCTTTATCACCAGCAAGTGGCAAGCCATGCCATGCCTTATCTAGTTATCTTGTCCTGCTTGAATGATTTATGTCTGCTCGCCATTTTGCCTACTAGCATGGCACCACGCTGCCGATCGATCAGTATGGCTTAATTCGGTCGTCTGGTGCCCTGGTCTGGAGGAAGTTGCCGCGTTTGTGTAAGAGAGATACATTTTCCTCCGGGACTTCCTCGAGCTCAAGGTTCTAGGACATGAACAACATTGCGATGGTCGGCGCTGCAGAGGAACTCAAAGTGGCAATCATTTGCTAGTGTTGTTTTTGTGAGTAAAAGTGCCAAAAGATCAAAGCGCAAAGAAAAGAGTGTCATCAGATCAATTACAATCTAACTAGTGGCAAATTGTCAAAGTCTAAAGAAAGTGGTGGCAAATAATCAAATCCCCCGAGTATCTTGTCTTCCTTGAATGATTGTCATGTCTGCTCGCCATCTTGCCTGCTAGCATAGCACCACGCTGCCGATCGATCAGTATGGCTTGATTCGGCCGCCTGGTACTTCTGGAGGAAGTCACGGGTGTGTGAGAGATACATTTTTCTACAGGACTTCCTTGAGCTCAAGGTTCTAGGACATGAACAACATTCCGATGGTCGGTGCTGCAGAGGAACTCAAGGGCGACGTCATAGCCATCCGAAAAGGAAGCGAACCCCCTGCATCCCAGCAGCCTAAAATTAGAACCAACAACTACTGCAGGTGCTGGGATCGGATCTATCTTCATCGCCTCGAGCGCGACAGAGTCCCTCAGGATGTGAAGTGCCAACACTAGCCGTAAAACCCTGTGATTTCAACCAGCCTGAGGCGGAAGTGAGGCTCGGAGGGAAGGCTCCGTAGGTCTCCGTGATCGGTGATGTACCTTGGATGCTTGCAGTGCAGCGCCATCTGTAAAAGAAAAAAAGAAGAATGTGACTACTTTTTACGCATCGTCACTAAGCTTAGTAATGATCCATAAAATACAGGACACGGGACAAGACTTTGTGAAGTGAAGAACTTTGTAAGCATCGCCAGTAAAGACATCGGATTGGAGAGTGGATTTTTGGAGCCCGGGTGTATTGGAGGACCTTATTTTAAATACTTTAAAAAACACATTTAAAGTTTAAAAAAAACTGAAAATAATTCTACGTGATCATATGGATGTCTATTACACATGTGTAAAGTATGGTGATGAAATAAGTAAACATGTGAGCTATACAAAAATGACAAAATGGTGATCTCCAAATAGTGAATAATGCATGCATTGTTCATCTTTCCAAAATCACAATTTTCTCATTTTTGTGTAACTCACATGGTTACTTAATTCAGCATCAAAATTTACACATGTGTAATATACATCCATATAAACATGTTCATTTGTTTACAGAATTTTTTGAAACTTCAAAAAAGTATTTTGGCACTATTCAAAATACATGGCTCCAATGCACCCGTTCTCCAAAGTGACTTTTTGCATCGGATTGCTGCTATATAATAGCGCCCTGTTTATTCCACAAGGACCCTGCGCAAGCGGGAGCTACGTGCACCAGACTGGGCTGCCCTTTTTTAGTTAATGACTTCATCTATAAATGATATTTTAATACCTTTTCCCCTCTATTTTCATGGAATGAGCCCAATATTTTCCAAAATATGTTTCAAGACTTGAAATGCAGACTTACGTGAAATTCCAGCTTTTCCAGGAAAGGAGCAGCAATTAGAAGGCAGGCGAAATCGAGGATATCACTCTTGCTTCTCGGAGCACCAAAAAAAGTCAACTCCAGCCTCAGGTACTTCAGATACGAAAATTTGTGCAGCTTTCCTGGCAATGAAGCCCTCTGAAACACACAGATAAATAAATATGAAAACCGATAAGGAAAATTCACCTCAAGAAAAAACAAATAGGGATGCACAAAAAACTGGAAATAGGAACAGTGGATCACAAACCTTCGACTCGGTGCATTGAACAGTCAGCAAACCTTCGAAGCCCGTTGAAATCCGCAGGCACCTTGAGAGAAACGGAACAGAGTTTTACATATCGCAAATGTAAACTATTACTGTCATCGAGAAGCCGCAAATCGAAGTTATACGGTGGTCTTATAGGGCTGGCAATTAAGAAATAAAAAATAAGCTGTTTCGCCTTGGATGCAATAGCAAAGTTCACCCATCTTCTATTTATCTGATCCCGTTGGTCATCTTCAAATGGAGCCCGAAACTGAACGTTCTCAACCCCCACACCACTGTGCTCTGCTGCTGCAGGACTGCATCGACTCTCTGAATAAACTCACGTTTCCCTAGCTCATCATCATTGGGTGTTAACGGTAAGGTACGAGGAATTGGCAACATTGAGCTAAGAGTAAATACTAGATTTGGGTGGTGATGCCAAAGATATTTCCACTGTTCTGACAGTATGCTCGTCCGTACAGCTTCTTTTATAGGCAACTGTGACAGGATACTGCAGAGAATATCCTACAGCAAAGACAAACGGCATTTAGATTGTTGAACAAGAACAATAAGCGAACTTGTTCTGGATTGTGGCGCGAAGGAAGGAATATAGAACAGCGCATTGATATAGTTAGGTTAATAACTTGGCATGAGTCCGGTCGAATATTCCATACCGTTGGCAGGTTGGTCAGTTGAAGCCCTTGTTTCTTTTGTTTCACCATTGTTCTATGCAGACGTAGGTCTTCATCTGAACCAATATTTCTCTTTGTCATCGAACTATCTTAGCCTGTCTGCAAGAGAAGTTACATAGAAACATGAAAAAAATGATAACAGAGTCAGACATCAAAAAGCTCAACATCTGACCTGATATTACTTCCAAGGCACTTCTCTGAAATGCCTGAGAAACACAGTATGGAGGCATTTCAGAACGCCTACAAGCAAAATTTGTGGCATTTTTAAGAAGGCCTCCAAGTTCACATGTGGCATTTCTCATGCCGCCTTGAAAACATTTTTGTGGCGTTTTTCAAATTGCCTTCAAAAAAAATTTGTGGCATCTGAAGATCGCCTCCAAAACCAATTTGTGGCAGTCTCGCAAATTGCCTCCGAAATGTTATCGAGGCACATCTGAAGAACACCACAAAGTTTGTAGAGGCATAAAATATCCACAACTCTAGTTGACAAATACAGAACCTTTATGAAAAAGATCTGTCGACGCGTTTGGTCCCATCATGAACGAACGTATATAGTTTGGGCCGGATGGGACAACCACACAAGCCTGTTGTACTGCAAAATTAATGCGGGCGTGTAGAACTAATCAACGTTGCTGCACCATCGACCGACTAAACACTAGAGATGACGAACATGGCATAGTATTGACAGCGCCAAAATACCGAGTATTGACAACGAACATGCGCAAATTTCAACAGGGAAAGCTGCCACACTCCATCGTATCATAGCGAAATGATTCTTAATGCAGAACATCTAGCATATATAAAGACAAAAGTAGAAGTAACATGAACTACAGACATGAAGCGGCATTACCTCAAACACCTTGCGTGCAACGTAGCGTCGGATCAGTGGCAACAGAACTTGGGCGTGCCTGATGTGGGGAGGATGACCGCTAATGCGAGCGTGGCCTGGAACAAGATCGGCTTGCTCTCCCCTCTCCCTCACTGCGCCAGCTGCAGTTCCACCCCGAGATCGGGGACGAGAGAACAAGAGGAGCGTCGTGGGACGTCGGCGGCGGTGGCGGAGTCAGCAGTTGCAGAGTGGTATGTTGTTGGCTGCGGCAGCTCCGGCGTGGGACGCCGATGGCGGAGGAGGCTCCGGTGACCACGGCGCCGGCCGCCGAGGCAGCGCCAGAGATGCGATGCGGTCTCTTTTTTTTAGCTACGATTTCCTTCTTTTTTTTATGTATTTTTATTTTGAAACATATAGAGGTGGGACTTTGGGAAGAATAATCTAATACCGGAGCTTCTATCTATGTGTAAAATAAATAAAGCATTTTTTCTATACATACATACATAAATAAATAAATAAATAAAGCATTTGAGATCATTTTCCATTAGAACACCAGCTAAGGGCATCTCCAACCGCAATCCGTAAAATTTCCTCCCATCGTTGATATGAATGCGGGAGGTCGTCATCCAACGTCCAACGTTGTCCGCATACATTTCAACTACTATCCGAACAAGAGGACGAAATTCTTACAAACATGGCCGGATTTTCATACAAACCGAAAAAATTTAATGCAAACACAGCGAATTTCATATAAACCTGACGGGATTCATTACATTTTGAACATACTTCAACTAAGCGGTGCTTGTCCGGCTCTGGAGATATAATTAATTTACCTAATCTAAAAGATCGCTGCCGCCAGTTCCCCGTGTCCGGCCATGAACACTGAGAACTGAACCTTCACCTTCTTCAGTTCCGCCTCGACGCTCTGCAGCTCCGCCTCTGGAGCCCCGGGAACTAAATTTGTTCACCTCCACGTTGCCGTCAAGTGGCCAATCGGTAGCCGATGTTCAGCCCGTCAAGATTGGCTTCAATAAGAGATGAGGAGCGGTGGCCTTCTTGGGACCCGAACGGTGGTGACCTACCGTGTACTATTTTTCCTCGCCGCTGGCGGCGCCCGCAGACGTGTCTACCTCGTGGTCGCGGCGGCGGGCACAGCTGAAGCGAAGCTGGCGATGTCTTCTTCCTCCTCCTCGTCGGCACACCTTATCCGCCGCCTCGTCGAACTCTTTATAGGCGGTCTCTAGTTCCGCTTGACGCTGGCGGTATCGCCAGCGGGGGAGGCGGATCTCGTGGACGGAGCAGTAGGACTCGAGCAACGCCATCTGCTTCATTACGCCTGCGTTCGATGCAATCTCCTTGATGATATTTGTTTTCATGAGTGACGTATTATGGGTCCTCGTGGCCCTGTCATGTAATTTAAGGATTTATGCTAATTTGTGTCCAAATCTTGAACTGTTCTGAAAGCATGCTTTCTTTTTCCTTTACGAATGCTGTTTCCGAGAGGTATGGTAAGTAAACTCATGCCTCACGCGGAAGGCAAAATGTGCCTCTCGCGAAAAAAATAAACATGAATGTTTTTTCGTTTACGAGAGGTACGATCATGCCTCTCACAGAAGCAAACCCGTGTCTTTCATGAAAGAAAAAATATATATTTTTTTAGTTTTCGAGAGGCAAGGCCGTGCCTTTTGCAGAAACAAAATCATGCCTCTCATAGAAGGAAAAAAAAAAGAAGATACAATTTTTTTTCTGTTTCCGGGAGGCACGCACGGAAGGAAAAAAACACGTTTTTTTCATTTCCTAGTGGCACAGCCGTGCCTCTCGTGGAAACAAAAAATGTGTTTTTTTGCGTAAACTTTGTTTCCGATTTTTTTGCCGAAAAGCTAAGAAAGACCGGTGAAAAATCGAAAAGCCGAAAAAATAAAATATCATATAAAAGCCGAAAACATGTGTAAAAATTTAAAAATATTGAAGGAAGCACCCAGAGCACGACACGTGGCGGCGGTTCAAAGCGCTCCTTAAGTGACCCTTGGGAAGGCTCCCGAAGAAGCGCTCCTCAATTAGTTGCTCTCCTATTTATCGGGTAGAACGTTGAGTACTGACGTATCACATACCCTCTCACGCGCCTGGCCTCTATATGGGCTGAATCAAATTTTTTTCTTTCTTATTTCTTAGTTTCTTGGTACTTTTTTTATTTTTTATTTTTTGTCTTTTAGTTTCCTTTTGTGTTTTATTTTATTTCATTTAAAAAAAATTCGTGAACATTTCTTAAAATGTAAGAACATTTATTTAATTTGTCAACATTTTTTTAACCTGTGATTTTTTATTCCTGAACAATTATTTGCAATTCGTGAACAATTTTTGAATTCACAAACATATTTTTCAAATCGTGAATATTTTAGAAAAATTATGAATCTTTTTTAATTCATGAACCCTTTTTGATGAACATTTATTGAATCCTCGGACCTTTTTTGAATTCGTGAACATTTTGTGAATTTGCGACGTTATTGAAATTCACAACAAAAAATGAATAGCGAACATTTTTTTGTAATCACGGACATTTTTTGAATCCAGAAACTTTTAAAATTTTGAGAACTTTTTTGAATCCCTAAAGATTTTCCAAACTCATAAACATTTTTTGGATGGGTGTCTCTAGAGCACATCTAGTTATTGCACGTCTAAGTAAGTGAATCAAGCATAAAGATGAAAAAAAAAACATCCACATGAATCTTGATGTAAAATCAATGATATATGATTTAGATGTGCAATACTTAGCAAAACTGTTTTTGAATCCATAGTAGGCTATCTGCCAACCCCCGCGCGAACTAGGAAGTCCCTAGATTACACGATAAGCAAGATGATAATGAAGAAGAAAAACGAAAGGTTACAAAAACTACAGATGATCGGATTTTGAATTCTGAATCCTCAGATAGCAGGCCAGCCATCTACTGGCGGCCCGTACGCTCCTCCTCGTCCTCCTGGCCCTGTGTACGCAGCGCGAAGCGGCAGAGCGGGCAGAGGTGGCTGACGCCGAGCCACACGGAGATGCACTCCTCGTGGAACGCGTGGGAGCAGTGCAGCCTCCTCAGTATGTCCTCCTCCTCGAACGCCTCCATGCACACGGAGCAGCCCTTCTCCCTCGCCTCGCCGGCCGTGGTCCTGGGCAGGCCAGCGATGGCCTTCTCCGACGCCGGGACGGCGCCGAACCCGCCGTTCCTGTACGGCGGCGCCGCTGCAGGGACGACGACCGGCGGATCGTAATCGTACGTCCGCCAACTGAACGGCACCCGCCGGGCCGGCCTCTGCCACCGCGGCGGCCACTCGAAAGGATTGGGTGCTGGCGCACCCACGGCCACGGGCTCCGGCCGCCTCGGGTCGTAAAATGAGTGCGGCATCCATGACACCGCCGTGGCGGTGGCGCGCTCCACGTCCATTGGTGCCGGCCGGACTTAGTTCGATGCTGCTCAGGCTACCAGCGCAATCGCGAGATGGAGATTTATTTCTGATGATGAACGCTGGGGCGAGGTGGATACTTGTAGATTCACGCGAACGCTGAGGCGATATCCTTTCCGACTCGGTGCCGCGTGCCGGCGTCGGCTTCGTGTCGCCTGCAAATTCCATGCCATGTCGGATCCTTCCGTTGGAAACTCGGAAGCTAAACTGCGTTTTGTTTTTGATGAAAAGTGATGCATGTCAGCATGTACGATGATTTGCTGCACGGTTTCCATATACGACACTAACGAAAGCCGCATTATGCAATCTGCCGCGCCTCCGCGTCGCGCCACTCCCCGCCAATCTGCGCCGCACCTCCGTGATTCAATTTCGGAAAAGATATCTGGCAAACGTTCGCCAGTATCCAATCCCGACGAACGCCCCAAAACCATTAGATATGCATTTGACGATAACTGTTTTCTGAAAACAAACGCAATTTAAACAAACTATCATGGCAGTTTTGTAAAATGTCAGCCCGTCCTCAACCCAATAGACGTGAAACTACCACGCGGGCGTTCGCAACTGCTATGCCTCCAGCTAACGTTCGCTGAGGATTGGCGTACTTTAATTCAAACATAAGGAAATGACGACAATACAATAGACTCAATTGGCATGCATGTTTGGGGCGGTATTTCATAATTTGATTGCTTGCAATGGTAATTTAACAACTGCGATGCTAATTTTCCTGGCTTGCGACCAAGCCCCCCTCCTTCCTTCCTCCCCCACCGTAGGTACCGTAGGCAAAAGTCTTGTTTCCCCTGGCACTCGAGGAGGGGCACGGTCAGGGCCATGGCAGCGCCTTCAAGAAGGATACATCGCCCAAAGGCATCGTCGCTGCCAGCAACGGCGAGCCAAGAGCGGATCTCGCCCTGGCCCAAGACCAAAATCCAAACTACCGGAGGCGAGACGAGGGAGCATGTGATCAGCTGAGTCCACCATTGCAGGAAGGGGATCCACACTCGTCGCCTTTTAAGACAGGTGACACCGAACACCACTGACCTCTCCGCCACCGACCGGAACAAAATCGAAGACCCGCCGTACCGCCGCCCAAGGATCCAAGAGGCATAGTAGGCCACCACCCACCAGGCACCCACCACCGCACGCGCCAACGACTGGAAGGAATCGACCCTTTACACCGCCCACAACAAGTCTGAGCCTCACCTAGTCATATGCCAAGCCTACCGCGCCACCGGCCTACTCCAACCCAGTGTCGTCGAAGAGAGCCACCCTTGATGCAACGCCCCGTCGTCTAGGGCACCCGCGAGCGGCCACCACCCGCAACACAAACAGATCTAGGCAAGGGAGGCCATGATCCGTCGTGAACGGGTGCCACAGCTGGCCACCGTGCAGCCCCCTACAGCCGTCGCGGTGTAGCCACCGCCGAGCACCCCTAGGACCGCCGTCCCAACGTTCTCGCTCCACCAGCGTGCATGGCCCCCAGGGACGTCGGTCGGGGGCGACCATTTTGTGCTCTCTATGGTACATTGATAAAATATGCTTATTCCGAATTTGAAAAGGTACATGATAGCACACAGCATAGTGAAATCGTCTCACACAGATGCTAGAGGAGCAAGATTCTACGAGAATTGAATTTTTTTTGTATTGTAGTTGTTAAATTAGCATTGCAAACAATCAAAATGGTCAAATGCCGCCTCAACCATGCATGGATGTGAAAATGAGTCTATTGTACATACGGTACCATTGTCGTTCCTTCTGTTTGAAATTGAATCAGTCAGGAGTTTCAAAATTATACCACTTTGGTTTTACATCAACATGCTTTTGGTGGAAGACACAAGTCCTCGATATTGCTTTCCAACATGTCAAGGACTTCGCTCATAGCCGGCCGATTTGTGGGTGTGAACTGTATGCACCATAGCCCAATGAGAGTCATCTTCCTCACCAGCTCCGTGGCACCGTTACTAGTAATCTCGCCGGCGGTGCCACAGAACTCATCCAAGTTGTCGTATATCCACTCAGGAAAATACCTGGTGCTATTTTCCGTACTAACACTGGTTTGTTTCCTTGCTCCAACCATCTCAAGAACCACCATTCCGTAACCGTAGACGTCCGACTTACTGCTCACTGCTCCATATTGTCTTGAGAACACTTCTGGTGCTATATACCCTACAGTTCCTCTTGCTCCACATATAGAGATTTTACTATCCTTCTGCCGGCACAGTTTTGCTAACCCAAAATCAGATATCTTTGGACAGAAGTCTCTATCCAGCAGAATGTTTTGAGGCTTGATATCGAAATGTATGATGCGAGTGTTACACCCGAGATGAAGGTACTCAAGGCCTCGAGCAATGCCACGAACAATGTCAAAGAGTCTTTCCCAGCTTAGGGTGTTCGGATCATGAGCAGAGTTGCTGCCAAAAGTGTACCTCTCAAGTGAGCCATTGGTCATATACTCGTAGATGAGAGCTCGTTTTGAACCTTGCAAGCAGAACCCTAAGAGGGTGACAACATTGACATGAGAGGTTCTACTAATGCTAGCAACCTCATTCATGAATTCCTCCCCATCACCCTGGGTGTCCTTGAGCATCTTCACTGCTATCTCACGGCCATCAGGGAGTTTGCCCCTGTAGACAGCTCCAAAGCCACCTTGGCCAAGCTTGTGAGCAAAAGAGCTGGTCATCCTTCTCACTTCCGGATAAGTATATCTTTTAGGATGTGAATTTCCTTGCTTTTGGAGGAACGATTCAATCCTTGGTGTGTTCTTTGACCTCCATTGGCAGGGGAAATTGCCGTAGTATTTCTTCCACAGAAAGAATATGGGGAGAAATAGACATACGCCAGCTAGACTTGAGCTGCCAACTATTACATCTGAAAAGACAGCACGAATCGAAATAAGTACTACATATAAGATTTTTTAAGCGATGAATATTGGAGTTATTACAGTTGTTAGTAACATGCTGTATTCGCACTTAGCCATACATTCATCAAGGGTATGGTTGACCATGTAAAATACTCTCTCCGTACCAAAATATAAGACCCTTTTAGGCTAAATTAGCCTAGAAAGCATCTTATATTTTGATTCGGAGCGAGTATTCTAGGTATGGTCAGTCCTTGTCAAAAAGGAAATGTTCAAAGAATGATTCAACCACGTAGGTGAATTATTTGCAATCATAGACATCCATATACATTTGGCATACTATATCCCTTGATCGTGGCATACATGCATTTTTTTTAGAACGAAGACACGTGAAGAGCCCAGCTTTGAACTAACAAAGCCAACAATCGGTCAGGAGTTATAACAAACGACCCAAATTACATTTATGAATTCTGAACGAGATTCTCTTGGATCCTACAACTAAACAAGTTTTATTTGCCAATGGATAATCACATTTGCAATAGGCTTTCACCTTTGTCTACCTCGAGGTGAGAACTTTGAAACTATATTCTAGGTTGACATGTATTTGATAAAAAAAGGTCAGTACTTGCAAGATTATCATCACTTATTTGTGGGGTCATTAGTCCATTAGTTGCTAAATAATACTCCCTTTGTTTCATAATATAGTGCGTATAGATTTTTTGGAAAGTCAAACTTTGCAAATTTTGACCAAATTTATAATGAAAACTACTTATATCTACCATGTCAAATATATAAAATATGAAACTACGTCTGATGATGAAACTAATGATATATATTTGGCATTGTGGATGTAAATATTTTTCTCCACAAACTTGGACAAAATTAGTGAGTTTTGACTTTCCAAAAAAATTATATGCACTACATTATGGAATGGAGGGAGTATTAACTTTGTTTTCATGTTACTTTACGTCAGTATATACACCAATCTAGAACTTATTTCTTTTTATAAATGGGTCATTTTATAGATTCATAATGTAGCATTAAGAAGATACAAATAAAATGAGCACACACACATCCGACCTCTGCATGACTAGGTTGTACACAACCACATAGACACAAAGGATCAGGTCAACACAGAACAAAGTCATACAATACGAAAACTATGCCTAGATGGAGGAAATTAAGGGGGGAAAGGAGACTCAAGAAGGATGATGCAGGTGTACATGATCTAAACATTGACACAACCACACCAATTGAAAACCATGCACACCACAGAAGCATCCCAACCTCTAAGAGCCGTTTGCAGAGCGAAGAACATCCCTCAATGCATGTGCGACATTGCTTGTATATCAACTGGCAAGTGAGAATAGTATCGCCGAAATCCCACATTGGAGATGCTTAGGCGATCCCCTGCATTCGTCCCAATTGTATGTCAGGTAAATCCTGGCATGAACAACCCCCCAAACAATACACCGCTAGCCGTCACTATACTGCCTTGGTCGCAACCATCTGCCAGCCAACATCCCCTCAGTGGAACGCCTCTAACCACCACACACACACACACCGCCTCCATAATTCAGACACCCCAAATTAATGAGGGCACCATAGAGACAAGGAAGCGGCGGTTGCAGCGCAAACTACAACGAACATGGCACTCCAGCCCAAATCATGTCCAAAATGATGCCCCCAAGAGGGTACGGCAACATAGACACATCATCTTTTTTTCCAGGCGGAACTCAAACCTAGGAGTTCCCTTGGAGCAATATTTGGGGGAGAAAACAACATCTTTGATGCCTTCATCAAGGTAATGGCGCTCGTCGGCGTCCCTGTCACCGGCCTTCATCGGTGGTCTTACCACCCAAGCCCATGCATGGCCACATGCAATAATGGTGTTGTATCAGAACCCTCGCCGTGGAACCCTAGCCGACAGAGATTTAAGGGGGGCACTAGGCTTAAGTGCAATATAAGCGTGAATTCTCTTACATGTTCTGATCCTGTTGGACGATGAGCCACCAGTTCCCCGTTCAATTATTACTGGTGGTGCCGGTGGTACCGGTGGCAGTGGTGATCCAACTGGCCAGCCCCCTGCAAATTGGTGGGAAGGAATTGAAGAAATATAGCTAGTACGTGCATTCAACAACTAACATAATTGCTATTGTGATTGGCAATATACGTATATCTCATGCCATTCCAAATACTAGAAAAGTGCAAGATCGTTGCGTACCGACGGTGTTGTTCGCTATGTCCTGTAACTTAGCACTGTATCCGGTTCGCTCGTCGTGGCGGCGGCTCCACAGCATAACCCCGCCGTAGTTGGCCGCGCTCCTCGCCATCGGGAGCACCTGCGACGCGAGTGTCTCCACGTCTATGTACGCTCTAGCCGCGTCATCGGGCGACGCCGGCAGTCCAAGGAACACGGACGCCGACGGCAGCGCCGCCGTCCACGTGTTCCACGCGCTCTGCAGGGTGCCGCTGGCGTAGTCGCACGGCGGGTTGTTGTAGAACTGCACCCACACGTGGTCGAACAGCCCTGTCTTGAGCGCCGGGGCGAGGAACTTGTCTGGGTACGGGCACTGCGGCGCGGCGGTGAGCATGTGCGTCTTGTTGCCTGCCCTTGCTAGGTCCGAAGAGTTGTACATCGTCTTCAAGTTCTTGGCGAGTTCGTCGTAGTAGTCGTCCCTGCCAGTGGCGATGGAAAAGTCGATGCCGTCCAGCTTGGCGCCTCCGAGCGGGCTGGAGCTGGGGCTTCCGCCGAGGAAGTTGTTCCAGAGGTATGCGGCCAGGTTCTGCGCATCGGTTTCATTGGAGAGACCGTAGAAGCCTATTCCGCCGCCGATGCTGAGAAGCACCTTCACGCCTTGGGACTGGCAGGACGCGATGTCCGCGGCTAGAGTGGCGCAGCCACCGGAGGTGGGATCGCAGTGCCCGGCAAGATTGAGGACCGGGGCTCGGCCGCCGCCGAACTCGGAGAGGAAGGCGATGTTCACATGGCTGTAGAGGCCCGTGCTGCATGTCTCGTTGAGGGTGCTCTCCCCGCCGCCCTGGCCCCAGTAGACGGCGATTCTGACGGGATTTGGGCGTGCTGCGTGGGTGGCGACGGCGAGGAGAGACGCTGCAAAGAGCAGCCGGGAGGAGGAGCAAAGAAGCTTGCAGCAGCTGGGAGCCATGGCAGAGATCTAAGCACCGGCGGCTCGATCCACTTCATTTGCTAATAATCTACTATTGGTGCCGTACGCGTTTCTGCCTTTTTTGCTCGCGCTGTTTTGATGGCCAACGGTCAAGATTATATTTTGTCTGGGCGGGTGATGGCTCTATTCTACACAACAAGCGAGCGCCTCTATACAGTACAGTCCATCTGGGCGGCCGGCCGATAAAAGTAAACCTAATAAAGCAACTCCAAGCATTTGTTCGTTTTTTATCTGTATGGGTTGGCCGTTTGCTCGATGTTTGTTTTTTTTATTTGGATTGATAGTGCGTCCAACACGTTAATCCATATTTGTCGACATGGCCAGCTAGCCTTTATTTTGAATGAACACTTTGCATATTTCACAAGCAAATATATAGTTTCACATGAATAGTGTTACCATTCATCACCCAGGGTGCAGAATAAGTTATTCTTCACCTGAGGAAATCTTATGATCATTTCATAATTAAATTATGTTTTGAATTCAAATAGTTACATTCCTATTGATTCACTACGTAAAATTTGACATAAAAAAAATAAAATTATAGGTCATAAGACAAGAAAATTTACAGTTTATGTGTATTTTAGACTATGTTTTTAAGTTTATAATTTTACATAATATAAAATATTTTTTACGGCGATTATATATTTCCTTACGGTTCTTTTTTGTGTCGGAAATAAGACAAAACTTATGGAACGTAAAATTATGATGCATTAATGGTAAAATAGAGGGGGTGAAGAATAACTATTCCTCACCCAGGGTGACGAATAGCGCGACCCTTGAAAGCATAGTTTTCACAACCAAATATAAAACATAGTTTTACAAGCCCAAATATAAATTAAATTGTTCTCACATAGTTTTACAAGTCAAATAAAAAGATACAGTTATTGGTTGTCAACATGAGCCCGCATATGCTCGACTAAATTATTTTGCAGCTGCATGTGAGTTTTTAAATCATGCATTTCATGATGAAATTGGGTGAACTGTTCAAACGTTGCCGCTCCTCCATGCTCAAGCACAACATTCAACCTCTGAAACTAAAACCCTTGATCGTAGATACATTTCGGACGCTCATCTTCTACTATCATATTGTGCACGATCGCACAAATAGTCATCACCTCCCACAACTTCTTCGTGCTCCAAGTCCTAACAGGATACCGAACAATGCCCCATCGAGATTGCAAAACATCAAAGGCACGCTCGACGTCCTTCCTAACACTCTCTTGCTCTTGGGAAAATCTTTTTCTCTTCTCTCCGACAGGGTTGGGGACTGTCATCGCAATGGTGGTCCACTAAGGATAGATACCGTCACCTAGGTAGTATCCTTTGTCGTAGTCGTGGTCATTGATGGTAACATTCACTGGTTGGTTGTCGCATTCGGCAAGCCTTGCAAACACCGGCGAGCATTGAAACACGTTGATATCATTGTGCGATCCGGCCATGTCGAAGAAAGAGTGACAGATCCAGTGATCATGTGATGCCACAGCCTCAATTATGACAATGCAAGCCCTGACATGTGAAGGAAATATGCCCTAGAGGCAATAATAATGTTATTATTTTATTTCCTTATATCATGATAAATTTTATTATTCATGCTAGAATTGTATTATCCGGAAACATAATACTTGTGTGAATACATAGACAAACTAAACATCACTGGTATGCCTCTACTTGACTAGCTCGTTAATCAAAGATGGTTATGTTTCCTAACCATAGACATGTGTTGTTATTTGATTAATGGGATCACATTATTAGGAGAATGATGTGATTGACATGACCCATTCCATTAGCTTAGCACCCGATCGTTTAGTATGTTGCTATTGCTTTCTTCATGACTTATACATGTTCCTATGACTATGAGATTATGCAACTCCCGTTTGCCGGAGGAACACTTTGTGTGCTACCAAACGTCACAACGTAACTGGGTGATTATAAAGGAGCTCTACAGGTGTCTCCAAAGGTAAATGTTGGGTTGGCGTATTTCGAGATTAGGATTTGTCACTCCGATTGTCGGAGAGGTATCTCTAGGCCCTCTCGGTAATGCACATCACATAAGCCTTGCAAGCATTGCAACTAATGAGTTAGTTGCGAGATGATGTATTACGAAACGAGTAAAGAGACTTGCCGGTAACGAGATTGAACTAGGTATTGAGATACCGACGATCGAATCTCGGGCAAGTAACATACCGATGACAAAGGGAACAACGTATGTTGTTATGCCGTCTGACCGATAAAGATCTTCGTAGAATATGTGGGAGCCAATATGAGCATCCAGGTTCCGCTATTGGTTATTGACCGGAGACGTGTCTCGGTCATGTCTACATTGTTCTCGAACCCGTAGGGTCCGCACGCTTAAGGTTTCGATGACAATTATATTATGAGTTTATGAGTTTTGATGTACCAAAGTTAGTTCGGAGTCCCGGATGTGATCACGGACATGACGAGGAGTCTCGAAATGGTCGATACATAAAGATTGATATATTGGACGGCTATATTCGGACACCGGAAGTGTTCCGGGTGATTTCGGAGAAAACCGGAGAGCCGGAGGGTTACCGGAACCCTACCGGGAGAAGTAATGGGCCTTATGGGCTTTAGTGGAGAGAGAGAAGGGCTGCCAGAGGTGGGCCGCGCGCCACCTCCTCCCTGGTCCGAATTGGACCAGGGGAGGGGGGCGGCGCCCCCCCTTTTCCTTCTCCCACTCCACCTCTTTCCCCCTCCTAGTAGGAGGAGTCCTGCTCCTACTAGGAGGAGGACTCCTCCTTGGCGCGCCACACCTGGCCGGCCGGCCTTCTCCCCTTGCTCCTTTATATACGGGGGCAGGGGGCACCCCAAGACACACAAGTTGATCCACGTGATCGTTCCTTAGCCGTGGGCGATATAAGTCATACTGCTTACCAGCATGTCATACTTTGGTTCGGCGGTATTGTTGGACGAAGCGGCCCGGACCGACATTACGCGTACGCTTACGCGAGACCGGTTCTCCCACGTGCTTTGCACAAAGGTGGCTAGCGGGTGTCAGTTTCTCCAACTTTAGTTGAACCGAGTGTGGCTACGCCCGGTCCTTGCGAAGGTTAAAACAGCACCAACTTGACAAACTATCGTTGTGGTTTTGATCTGTAGGTAAGATTGGTTCTTGCTTAAGCCCGTAGCAGCCACGTAAAACTTGCAACAACAAAGTAGAGGGCGTCTAACTTGTTTTTGTAGGGCATGTTGTGATGTGATATGGTCAAGACATGATGCTAAATTTTATTGTATGAGATGATCATGTTTTGTAACCAAGTTATCGGCAACTGGCAGGAACCATATGGTTGTCGCTTTATTGTATGCAATGCAATTGCACTGTAATGCTTTACTTTATCACTAAGCGGTAGCGATAGTCGTGGAAGCATATGATTAGCGAGACGACAACGATGCTACGATGGCGATCAAGGTGTCGCGCCGGTGACGATGGTGATCATGACGGTGCTTTGAAAATGGAGATCACAAGCACAAGATGATGATGGCCATATCATATCACTTATATTGATTGCATGTGATGTTTATCTTTTATGCATCTTATCTTGCTTTGTTTGACGATAGCATTTTAAGATGATCTCTCACTAATTATCAAGAAGTGTTCTCCCTGAGTATACACCATTGTGAAAGTTCTTCGTGCTGAGACACCACGTGATGATCGGGTGTGATAGGCTCTACGTTCAAATACAACGGGTGCAAAACAGTTGCACACGCGGAATACTCAGGTTATACTTGACGAGCCAAGCATATACACATATGGCCTCGGAACACGGAGACCGAAAGGTTGAGCGTGAATCATATAGTAGATATGATCAACATAGTGATGTTCACCAATGAGACTACTCCATCTCATGTGATGATCGGACATGGTTTAGTTGATTTGGATCACGTAATCACTTAGAGGATTAGAGGGATGTCTATCTAAGTGGGAGTTCTTTAGTAATATGATTAATTGAACCTAAATTTATCATGAACTTAGTACCTGATAGTATCTTGCTTGTTTATGTTTGATTGTAGATAGATGGCCCGTGCTGTTGTTCCATTGAATTTTAATGCGTTCCTTGAGAAAGCAAGGTTGAAAGATGATGGTAGCAATTACACGGACTGGGTCCGTAACTTGAGGATTATCCTCATTGCTGCACAGAAGAATTACGTCCTGGAAGCACAGCTGGGTGCCAGGCCTGCTGCTGGAGCAACACCAGATGTTATGAACGTCTGGCAGAGCAAAGATAATGACTACTCGATAGTTCAGTGTGCCATGCTTTACGGCTTAGAATCGGGACTTCAATGACGTTTTGAACGTCATGGAGCATATGAGATGTTCCAGGAGTTGAAGTTAATATTTCAAGCAAATGCCCAGATTGAGAGATATGAAGTCTCCAATAAGTTCTATACCTGCAAGATAGAGGAGAACAGTTATGTCAGTGAGTATATACTCAAAATGTCTGGGTATAATAATCTCTTGATTCAATTGGGAGTTAATCTTCTAGATGATTGCGTCATTGACAGAATTCTCCAATCACTGCCACCTAGCTACAAGAGCTTCGTGATGAACTATAATATGCAAGGGATGAATAAGACTATTCCCGAGCTCTTCGCAATACTGAAAGCTGCGGAGGTAGAAATCAAGAAGGAGCATCAAGTGTTGATGGTCAACAAGACCACTAGTTTCAAGAAAAAGGGCAAAGGGAAGAAGAAGGGGAACTTCAAAAAGAACAACAAGCAAGTTGCTACTCAAGAGAAGAAACCCAAACCTGGACCTAAGCCTGAAACTGAGTGCTTCTACTATAAGCAGACTGGTCACTGGAATCGGAACTGCCCCAAGTATTTGGCGGATAAGAAGGATGGCAAGGTGAACAAAGGTATATGTGATATACATGTTATTGATGTGTACCTTACTAATGCTCGCAGTAGCACCTGTGTATTTGATACTGGTTCTGTTGCTAATATTTGCAACTCAAAACAGGGACTACAGATTAAGCGAAGATTGGCTAAGGACGAGGTGACGATGCGCGTGGGAAATGGTTCCAAAGTCGATGTGATCGCGGTTGGCACGCTACCTCTACATCTACCTTCGACATTAGTATTAGACCTAAATAATTGTTATTTGGTGCCAGCGTTAAGCATGAACATTATATCTGGATCTTGTTTGATGTGAGATGGTTATTCATTTAAATCAGAGAATAATGGTTGTTCTATTTATATGAGTAATACCTTTTATGGTCATGCACCCTTAAAGAGTGGTCTATTCTTATTAAATCTCGATAGTAGTGACACACATATTCATAATGTTGAAGCCAAAAGATGCAGAGTTGATAATGATAGTGCAACTTATTTGTGGCACTGCCGTTTGGGTCATATCAGTGTAAAGCGCATGAAGAAACTCCATACTGATGGACTTTTGGAACCACTTGATTATGAATCACTTGGTACTTGCGAACCGTGCCTTATGGGTAAGATGACAAAAACACCGTTCTCCGGTACTATGGAGAGAGCAACAGATTTGTTGGAAATCGTACATACAGATGTATGTGGTCCGATGAATGTTGAGGCTCGTGGCGGATATCGTTATTTTCTCACCTTCACAGACGACTTAAGCAGATATGGGTATATCTACTTAATGAAACATAAGTCTGAAACGTTTGAAAAGTTCAAAGAATTTCAGAGTGAAGTTGAAAATCATCGTAACAAGAAAATAAAATTCCTACGATCTGATCGTGGAGGAGAATATTTGAGTTACGAGTTTGGTGTACATTTGAAACAATGCGGAATAGTTTTGCAACTCACGCCACCCGGAACACCACAGCGTAATGGTGTGTCCGAACGTCGTAATCGTACTTTACTTGATATGGTGCAATCTATGATGTCTCTTACTGATTTACCGCTATCGTTTTGGGGTTATGCTCTAGAGACGGCCGCATTCACGTTAAATAGGACACCATCAAAATCCGTTGAGACGACGACTTATGAACTATGGTTTGGCAAGAAACCAAAGTTGTCATTTCTGAAAGTTTGGGGTTGCGATGCTTATGTGAAAAAGCTTCAACCTGATAAGCTCGAACCCAAATCGGAGAAATGTGTCTTCATAGGATATCCAAAGGAAACTATTAGATACACCTTCTATCAAAGATCCGAAGGCAAGACTTTTGTTACTAAATTCAGAAACTTTCTAGCGAAGGAGTTTCTCTCGAAAGAAATGAGTGGGAGGAAAGTAGAACTTCACGAGGTAACTGTACCTGCTCCCTTATTGGAAAGTAGTACATCACAGAAACCAGTTTCTGTGACACCTACACCAATTAGTGAGAAAGCTAATGATGATGATCATGAAACTTCAGAACAAGATACTACTGAACCTCGTAGATCAACCAGAGTAAGATCCGCACCAGAGTGGTACGGTAATCCTGTTCTGGAAGTCGTGCTACTAGATCATGATGAACCTACGAACTATGGAGAAGCGATGGTGAGCCCAGATTTCGCAAAATGGTTTGAAGCCCTGAAATCTGAGATGGGATCCATGTATGAGAACAAAGTATGGACTTTGGTTGACTTGCCCAATGATCAGCAAGCAATTGAGAATAAATGGATCTCCAAGAAGAAGACTGACGCTGACGGTAATGTTACTGTCTACAAAGCTCGACTTGTCGCAAAAGGTTTTCGACAAGTTCAAGGGATTGAGCACAATGATACCTTCTCACCCGTAGCGATGCTTAAGTCTGTCTGAATCATGTTAGCAATTGCCGCATTTTATGATTATGAAATTTGGCAGATGGATGTCAAAACTGCATTCCTAAATGGATTTCTGGAAGAAGAGTTGTATATGATGCAGCCGGAAGGTTTTGTCGATCCAAATGGAGCTAACAAAGTGTGCAAGCTCCAACGATCCATTTATGGACTGGTGCAAGCCTCTCGGAGTTGGAATAAACGCTTTGATAGTGTGATCAAAGCATTTGGTTTTGTACAGACTTTTGGAGAAGCCTGTATTTACAAGAAAGTGAGTGGGAGCTCTATAGCATTTCTGATATTATATGTAGATTACATATTACTAATCGGAAATGATATAGAATTTCTGGATAGCATAAAGGGATACTTGAATAAGAGTTTTTCAATGAAAGACCTTGGTGAAGCTGCTTACATATTGTGCATTAAGATCTACAGAGATAGATCAAGACGCTTAATTGGACTTTCACAAAGCACATACCTTGACAAAGTTTTGAAAAAGTTCAAAATGGATCAAGCAAAGAAAGGATTTTTGCCTGTGTTGTGTGAAATTGAGTAAGACTCAATGCCCGACCAATGCAGAAGATAGAGAGAAAATGAAAGATGTTCCCTATGCTTCAGCCATAGGCTCTATCATGTATGCAATGCTGTGTACCAGACCTAATGTGTGTCTTGCTATAAGTCTAGCAGGGAGGTATCAAAGTAATTCAGGAGTGGATCACTGGACAGCGGTCAAGAACATCCTGAAATACCTAAAAAGGACTAAGGATATGTTTCTCATATATGGAGGTGACAAAGAGCTCATCGTAAATGGTTACGTTGATGCAAGCTTTGACACTGATCCGGATGATTCTAAATCACAAACGGATACGTGTTTACATTAAACGGTGGAGCTGTCAGTTGGTGCAGTTCTAAACAAAGCGCTGTGGGGGATCTACATGTGAAGCGGAGTACATAGCTGCTTCGGAAGCAGCAAACGAAGGAGTCTGGATGAAGGAGTTCATATCCGATCTAGGTGTCATACCTAGTGCATCGGGTCCAATGAAAATCTTTCGTGACAATACTGGTGCAATTGCCTTGGCAAAGGAATCCAAATTTCACAAGAAAACCAAGCACATCAAGAGACGCTTCAATTCCATCCGGGATCTAGTCCAGGTGGGAGACATAGAGATTTGCAAGATACATACGGATCTGAATGTTGCAGACTCATTGACTAAGCCTCTTCCACGAGCAAAACATGATCAGCACCAAAGCTCCATGGGTGTTAGAATCATTGCTGTGTAATCTAGATTACTGACTCTAGTGCAAGTGGGATACTGAAGGAAATATGCCCTAGAGGCAATAATAATGTTATTATTTTATTTCCTTATATCATGATAAATGTTTATTATTCATGCTAGAATTATATTATCCGGAAACATAATACTTGTGTGAATACATAGACAAACTAAACGTCACTAGTATGCCTCTACTTGACTAGCTCGTTAATCAAAGATGGTTATGTTTCCTAACCATAGACATGTGTTGTTATTTGATTAATGGGATCACATTATTAGGAGAATGATGTGATTGACATGACCCATTCCATTCGCTTAGCACCCGATCGTTTAGTATATTGCTATTGCTTTCTTCATGACTTATACATGTTCCTATGACTATGAGATTATGCAACTCCCGTTTGCCGGAGGAACACTTTGTGTGCTACCAAACGTCACAACGTAACTGGGTGATTATAAAGGAGCTCTACAGGTGTCTCCAAAGGTAAATATTGGGTTGGCGTATTTCGAGATTAGGATTTGTCACTTCGATTGTCGGAGAGGTATCTCTGGGCCCTCTCGGTAATGCACATCACATAAGCCTTGCAAGCATTACAACTAATGAGTTAGTTGCGAGATGATGTATTACGGAACGAGTAAAGAGACTTGCCAGTAACGAGATTGAACTAGGTATTGAGATACCGACGATCGAATCTCGGGCAAGTAACATACCGATGACAAAGGGAACAACGTATGTTGTTATGCCTCTGACCGATAAAGATCTTCATAGAATATGTGGCAGCCAATATGAGCATCCAGGTTCCGCTATTGGTTATTGACCGGAGACGTGTCTCGGTCATGTCTACATTGTTCTCGAACCCGTAGGGTCCGCACGCTTAAGGTTTCGATGACAGTTGTATTATGAGTTTATGAGTTTTGATGTAGCGAAGTTAGTTCGGAGTCCCGGATGTGATCACGGACATGACGAGGAGTCTCGAAATGGTCGAGACATAAAGATTGATATATTGGGCGGCTATATTCGGACACCGGAAGTGTTCCGGGTGATTTCGGAGAAAACCGGAGTGCTGGAGGGTTACCGGAACCCCCCGGGAGAAGTAATGGGCCATATGGGCCTTAGGGGAGAGAGAGAAGGGCAGCCAGGGTGGGCCGCACGCCTCCTCCCCCCGGTCCGAATTGAACTAGGAGAGGGGGGCGGCGCCCCCCTTTCCTTCTCCCTCCCCCTTTCCTTTCCCCATACTAGTAGGAGTCCTACTCCTACTAGGAGGAGGACTCCTCCTTGGCGCGCCAATAGGGCCGGCCGGCCTCCTCCCCTTGCTCCTTTATATACGGGGGCAGGGGGCACCCCTAGATACACAAGTTGATCCTCGTGATCGTTTTCTTAGCCGTGTGCGGTGCCCCCTTCCACCATACTCCTCGATAATATTGTAGTGGTGCTTAGGCGAAGCCCTGCGACAGTTGAACATCAAGATCGTCACCACGCCGTCGTGCTGACGGAACTCTTCCCCGACACTTTGCTGGATCGGAGTCCGGGGATCGTCATCGAGCTGAACGTGTGCTAGAACTCAGAGGTGCCGTAGTTTCGGTGCTTGATCGATCGGGCCGTGAAGACGTACGACTACATCAACCGCGTTGTTATAACGCTTCCGCTGTCGGTCTACAAGGGTACGTAGATCACACTCTCCCCTCTCGTTGCTATGCATCACCATGATCTTGTGTGTGCGTAGGAAATTTGTTGAAATTACTACGTTCCCTAACAACATGGCCCTTATACTGCCCTTGCCAAGTAGAAGGGTAATTCTTTCACTCCCGGTGTATGCAGTCTATGCTGCAAGCATCCCTGGAAAGCCCCTGTTGGCACTCATCGCCAACAAGCGGGTTATATCTTGAGGAGTCGGCTCTCTCAAGTACTCAGGGCCAAACACAGCAATCACAGCCTTGCAGAACTTGCACATGGAGTCTAGGCATGTAGACTCGTTTATACAGACGTACACGTCAATGAGATCGCCGGACACTCCGTATGTAAGCATTCGGACGGCTGCAGTGCATTTCTGATAAGAGAAGTCAAGCTTTCCAAGGGCATCCTCTTTGCACTCGAAATAATCATCGTATCCAACCACCCCCTCTCTAATACGGTTGAAAAGATGCCTACTCATACGGAAACGGCGCCGGAATTTTTGATATTTGAACAGCGGGTTCGTTGTGTCAAAGTAGTCCTTCCAAAGAAGGAAATGCCTGCTCTTTCGGTTGCAATTCAATGCTGGAAGGTGCCTCGGAATGGAGCCACGGAAGAACGGCCGCTGGCTATTGAGGTGGTGATGGACCAACACGGCAACCAAGATCTCCTCCTCATCATCGGACAAGGAATCATCGGAGTCGCAAAGGAAATTATGGAAAAAGAACTTGTCAGCGGGGTCCATTTTGTACCTTGGCAAACTGTCGAACAATTTGCGGGTGTCGACGAAGGAGCTGGCCGGCAAAGGGAGTCGTGCAGCCCTCGGACCAGCTGGCTGCCGTGGCGGCGTCTGACGAGCGTGTGCCGGCGTCCGACAAGCATGCCAGTGTCAGGACGAAGGAGCTGGCTGGACGGCGAGGCAACTTCCTGGTCGTGGCTGTGTCAGGAAGGTGGGGGTGGGAAGCTTTTGGAGCCCCGGCGACGATGTGGGAGGTGACGGCGACGTGGGAGGTGGCACCGTCAGCGTGCAAGGCACCGAAAAAAATGGGCGACGACGGCGACGACGAAGGAGGCGGGCGAGAGTTTGCTGTTGGAACAAAAGATGATGGCCAATGTGCCACCGACTAGCGGGCCAAAGGAAGGAGTAGACGGGCACCGTGCACGTTCGTTTTGTGTTCACCCCTACGAAAATGAGGCTTAAAATTAAGTCAGAAATGGATCAGCAAGCGGAGGAAAAGCGGATGTGCATTTGTTTGAATCGGCGTGTTAGACCAATTTTTCTTTCCACACCTATTCAAATAATCACACGTGAACAAAATAAATCGCCGTGTTGGAGTTGCTCTAAAGCGCCTCGCTCCCTCCCTGAGATCGCCCAGTGACAGGCTTCAAAAGCTTCGTCAGGCTCGTATGCCGGCCTCTGCCTTCTCTTTGCACACGTCCCTCTCGCGCTGTCAAACTCGGACCCGCCGGCTAGTTTCACCGTATCTTGTACCCGACATGAGCAACAGCTGTGTTGCAAACAAAATAATGTAGGCCTGCCATCACCTCCGCATGACCCTGTATGACCATCCATCGAAATACTCTAGGGAAATCATTTTTAGTGAAGCCTCCGTATTTCTTTTTACTCATACTACAATGCAGTGCATGACGATTAGGGCCCCTCAAACATTCGTGATCGCGTCCGATCAGTGCTCACATGCGTGTTTTGAGTCCCTATTTAATTATTCATGCATGCAACTATACTCCTCATTTCCTCTTTTATATATTCAATCACATGCATGTGATTTGTGAAGGTGAAAAGAAACAAAAAAAGAAAGAATAAGGAAAGAGAAAAGATAGTCCAGGGTGGACCGCATTCGCGAATCCTCATGACCTCCCCATATATGGTCTGAGGTTTGCCCACAACCCAAACATATGAAAATAATGTGAGGGGTTCAGTTAAGTCACTTCTTTTTCTCACTCATGTCTATCGATTAGGCACGTCTGCAAACATTTGAGGAGGATTTAATGGAGGCCCAGCTGTAGGTGCTCTTATACGAAGGATTACACGAGCACGTTTGCATGTGCAAATAGGTAGAGCCGTAACGATAAAGCTAGCTGCTTGTATAGCCGGTGTGACTAGAGATCCAAGTTTTTCACGATAAGGTTGGCACTACTTAATTAAAACTACTTACAGATGGGTCATATTAGTGGCTAGATGGCTCAGGGCCCTGCCAATACTATTTTAGACACATATTAGGCTGCTGCCAATACATGGGTGCTTAGATGAGGTGTTAAGCACATTAAATAGCTTAGCAACTATACTCTCTAATGCATAGGTGCTTAGCTTATGGTTGCTAAGCTTGTTTCATTTAATGATTTAGCAACTAAAATTCTTCATGTATTGGTGGGCTTCCTTTCTTTAAATGTTTTGCCTAAGTTCACGCGCTTAGCATTGGTTTTTTCTGGGGTCACCACACTCATCTCTCTCCTCTTAAATAACCTGCCACATCAGATTTTTTACCTACGTGGAAAGCTTAGCACCTGTATAAGGTGGAGCATTGGGAAGGGCCTTAGTGGCGGGTGCAAAAAGGGTCTACCATTGCACCCGCCATCAATAGTTAGAGCAACACTGGTGGGTCGTAATACATGGCCGCCACTGGTAATTCGCCCATTGATTTGGCACATCGTAGCCTTGTTGGAAGGTATACCAGTGGGAGAGGAGACTTAGGGTTGCCCGTGAGTGTTTAAATATGTAGGTAATTTGGTTTTTTGCATTTTGTTTTTAGAAATTTAAGCGTGTCATTTTTGTATGACCCGGTATTGTAGGAAAAATGGTTTGAACTTGTAGGTTTCATTATTTGCTATATTTTAGATATTTAATTAATAAATTTTTATAGCGAACAAGAGCATAGGTACGATGCAAACTTCATCTCCTATTTTGAATGACATTGACAGGAAATATATACCAAACACCGTAACAATTATGTCTGTTGCTGAATGAACGTAGTAGTATCGCTAGATCGACAATTTAATCAAGAGAAATGACTCCCTTCACCCAGCCGATCTGACGGGTCTGTCCGCCGCCCCCCCAATCTACTTGTTGCAATTCATGACGGGCATTTTTAGGGAGATCCGACCGCTGTTTTTGCATCAGTCAAACTGCCCGGGGGCAGTCACTTTTTTTGTGCTATCCGCCCGTCGACGCCTAGCATCGCCCTTTAATCAATGTAATATAAATCGTATGTCAAAAATTGTATAAAATATAACACAGGGAGTAGCAGAGTGGCCCGCTGAATCTCCATTGGCTAAATTGATTATTCATATCGGGAAAAATAGCATTTCCTACTATTCTACACCACTGTAATATTGTCCATAAAGATAAATGCGGCAATACAATTATTTATAGAACTAGATATACCCCGCGCGAGTTGCTGTGGAAATTAGTTGCAATATATTTTGATGAAATTTGGTTGTGTGGAATATACTCCTTCTGTTTTTATTTACTCTGCATATTAATTTTGTCTTAAGTCAAACTTTGTAACTTTAAACGATTATATAGAAAGAAAAATATTAGCATGTACAATACCAAATCAATCTCATTAGATTCATTATTGAATAACCCACAAAAAAGATTCATCATTGAATATATTTTCACATCACCTCTATCAATGAAATGATAGGCAATATGCGTATTCGCGGGAAAAAGTATTTATGATTGTAAATATTCATGTTGTTTACAATAAACTTGGTCAAACATTATAAAATTTGGTTTAAAATAAAACTAACATGCGGAGTAAATAAAAATAGAGGGACTGCATTTTAATAGTGTGGTTTACATGGAAATAAGAAGCATAGAAGCCATGTATCCCTTTTTTGTCCAAACTAATCAACAAATGTCATAATGTGGGCGTATCAAAACATGGTGTGCTAAGTGGTTGTAAAAAAAGAAATGTTGAAAAATGGTTCACCAAGCCATGGAATATTTCACATTGTCAATTGTACCGTTGATGAATGAGCGGATAAGATCGTACACAAGATGTTACTAACAACCATGACAACTCAAGAAGAAGAAAACTCTAACCTTTATCGCTTAGCAAAAATCTTATATGGAGTACTTATTTCTCGTTTCTGATGTCTTTTCATATGTAATTGCCAGCACCTCAAGCCTAGTTGGGGGTATGTTTGTTTCTCCTCCTATTCTTTCTGTGGAAGAAATACTACGGTATTTCTCCCTAACAATGGGGGTCAATGAACACACCAAGGATGGAATCTTCCTGCAAAAGCAAGGAACTTCACACCTCAAAAGATATACTTATCCAGAGGTGAGAAGAATGACCAACTCTTTAGCTCACAAGCTTGGCCAAGGCAGCTTTGGAGTTGTCTATAGAGGCAAACTCCCTGATGGCCGTGAGATAGCAGTGAAGATGCTCAAGGACACCTAGGGTGATGGGAAGGAATTCATGAATGAGGTTGCTAGCATTAGTAGAACCTCTCATGTCAATGTCGTCACCCTCTTAGAGCATCTCTAGCAGATCCCGCAACCTGTCGTCCCAGAAAAATCGTTTACGGTATCCCGTAAACATTTTCAGCAGGACACCGGGCGCGCAGCCAGAACAGATCCTGCATATCGATCCTGCAAATTTATACATACTGGTCCACGCTAAAATATCTCGCCGGAGTTCATCACAAGCATAGCATAGCATAGGGATGTTCATCACACGCATAGCATAGGGGAGTTTTTAATACAAACCGAAATTAAACACACATAGAATAGATCTACTCATCGCCGGAGTCGCTGTCGCTGCCGTCGCGGGGCTCGTTGTCGTGGAGCGTGTGGTAGGTGAGCGTGCCGGAGAGGGTTGCCGTGAAATGGAGCTCCTCCTGGAGCACCGGCACATGTGTGGCCGCAACTACATCTCCAGTTGCGGCAGCCTACTTCGCCTCAAACCACGCGAGCTCAGCCGCCCTATGGTGCTGGAGGGGTTGCCGAGGCGACGGAAATTCGCCCAAGCCTGCGATCCGGCGCTGCAAGAGACTTCGCGCCGCGAGTGCGCGCCGCCTCCCTTTGCCTGTCCGGCACAGGTGGGCGGAGGGAGGAGCTGTCGGCCTCGTCGTTGTTTCGTCCAGCGAACACATCGCGGCGGCCGAAACCCTCGCCGCCGCCACGCCCGGAACCCATGGACGACATCTTCGGCAAGATCCGACAGAGAAATGCAAAGGAAAAGGTGGCTGGAGGAGAAGGGATTTAACGCTGGAGGGAGGAGCTTTGCGGCTGAGGAGGGTGGGGGATTTGTGGGAGGGGAACCCTAAACTGTGTCGGCGCCCGCATATATGGAGGAAACGGCGGCGGTTTACGGGCCTCCTCTAAAAAAATTACGGGTCAGGCCCTTTTTAGTGGATCTAATCGGGCTGGTTTTTTGGCCCGCCCCGTAAAACGTAGTTCGCCAGACTTTTACGGTATCTGCTAGAGATGCTCTTAGGATTCTGTTTGCAAGGTTCGAAACAAGCTCTCATCTACGAGTACGTGACCAATGTCTCACTTGAGAGATACACTTTTGCCAACAACTCTGCTCAAGATGCGAACACCCTAAGCTGGGAAATACTCTTTAACGGTGTTCTCGGCATTGCTCGATGCCTTGAGTACCTTCATCGTGGGTATAATAGACGCATCATGCATTTCAATATCAAGCCTCAAAACATTCTGCTGGATAGAGACTTTTGTCCAAAGATGTCTGATTTTGGATTAGCAAAAATGTGCCAGCAGAAGGATAGTAAAATCTCTATAGGTGGAGCAAGAGGAACTGTAGGGTACATAGCACCTGAGGTGTTTTCAAGACAGTACGGAGTGGTGAGCAGCAAGTCGGATGTGTGCGGTTATGGGATGGTGGTTCTTGAGATGGTTGTAGCAAGGAAACAAATCAGTGTTACCGAAAGTAGCACCATGTATTTCCCTCAGTGGATATATGACAACTTGGATGAGTTCTGTGGCACCATCGACGAAATTACTAGTAACGATGTCACAGAGCTGGTGAGGAAGATGACTCTAGTTGGACTTTGGTCCATACAGTTAACACCCACAAATCGACCGTCTATGAGCGAAGTCCTTGACATGTTGGAAAGCAATAGCAAGGACTTGCATCTTCCAGCAAAAGCATGATGATGTAAAACCAAAGTGGTATTAATTCGAAACTCCTGACTGATTGAATTCCAAACCGAAGGGAATGGCAGTGGTATAGACTCATTGACATGCATGGCTAAGGTGGTATTCTAATAATTTGATTGTTTGCAATGGTAATTATTAACAACTGTAAGCATTGTTTCACAATTCTCCTAAAACTAGCATCTGTGTGAAAATATTTTACTACGTGTTATCATGTACCTTTTCAAATTCAGTATTAGCATATTTTCTCAATGTACCATCAGGCATCAGGGACACAAAAAATTCGCCTCCACCCATTATGGAGAGTTTATTCAACTATCACAGCGGTCCGTGGGCAGTATCTTAATCATCAACTCATATATTTTATGTGTTTCAAATTATATGAATCACGGTTAATGATACATCTAATGTTTGTTGTTAGTATTTGACATGTCTAATTGTGCATACTATTGATACGAATAAATCTGTCAGTTGTAACAAAATAGAAAATGGTGTATGCTCTCGTATTAGCTAGATGTTAAAAGATAAATGCTCCATGGTTAAGGTCGAGGCGTATTGTCTTACATACTTTTATCGTTAAAAGCATTCCTATTGTCCTCAAGATTGACGGGTGCGGCTTGCTGCTACACTCGTTACATCAGCATATTTAGATTACCAACATTAGAGAGTTAAAAAAAACTGGACAACATTTACCGGTCTAGGTGGTGCTAAATATTAACGTTAGTTTTTTCATTTTGCGAGAAAACTTCCGATCTATTCATCAACTTCTAAGGTAGTACAAAGAACACTAAAAATAAAATTTACATCTAGGTCTGTACACCACCTAGCGACCACTACAAGCACTGGAGCGAGCCGAAGGTGCACCGCCGTCATCGCCCCTCCCTCGTCAGAGCTGGGCAAACATTATCTCTACTCCTAATGGAGCAGTTGGTAGGATTGTGTCCACGGTTATTATTCGTCTGGTTTATTTTCGTTCGGTTTATTTTCGTCTTTCCTTCCACCATCCCATGTACCGAAAGCCAAACGGATCAGAACTTTCCATGTGGACACAAATTATTTAGTAATGTCTTTATGGGAGAGAATCAATCACGGTTAATCTCTAATCAATATTTAAAAATCAAATCTAAATTAATTAACTTACCATAAGTCGGTCAATCACTGATTAATCTTTCCATACGTAGTCAAATTACATCAAAGGAAATGTTTCGATTATAGCAGTACCCTGCTACAAACCGAGCGAGTCGGGCTTTCACCCCGCACCGCACGACTCTTCTCTCCCCCTCGCCGCCTCCCGCCTCGGGCCGCTCGCCGTTCGTCTTCCCGAGGGACGCAGCCGCACCACCGCGCTCAGCTACTCCCTCACCTCCCCCGCCGTCCTCACCCGTAGGACGCCGCCGCACCTCTCCTCTGCATCACCCTGTTGGCGGGATCCAGGTCACGGGGCTGATGACCTCATCATCTCTGACGGCGGATCTGGTCGTCGGCGAGGAGGCCGAGCCTCATGCTTCGGCCACAGCCACCCCGACCTCGTTGTATGTTCGCCTCCTCATCCACCCCCTTCCCTGTCCAATTTTGCTTTATTTTGGTTCGTCTTTCATCCCGTCCAAACCGGACTTTTTACCTTACGATGCCCGCCTCCTATGTTTCTGCATTAACTGACACGGCGTTGCGTGATCGTGGAGCAGCAGGGTTGAGAGGATGGGTCTCAGTGACGGGTGGATGGCGTTCGTCGTGTGAGCGAAAATAGTATGTAACTCATGGAGTGCAAGCTGTTGTGCGACTACATGGCGACGCTCGACTGTAGCGTTGAGACGTAGGGCACATGCGCCATGATGTCGTGCTTCACCATCGCCTCCCCTAGCTTTCTCTCAAGGCATCGTGGTCTCGATGGGTTGGGGCTCGCCTCCCGCACTCCTCTTTGTCGTGTACAAAAACCAAGGTGACCCCTAGGTACTCTCAACGCTTGATCTAGAAATCCCTCGAATTCATTGCCCAAGCCGAGTGTTGTGATCTGACGGTCGGTCATCGTGCAGGTGTCGAATTATTGAGGGAGGCTTCAGATCGTCCTGGGCATGGAGATGAGGCTGGCCATTAAGGATGTGGGTGAAGGTCACGTCATTTCTTCTCCTGGCTCCAATATCCACTGCTGATATTTTGAGTTCTTTGATCTGAGAAAGAACCATGGGAACGTAAGGTTTTTAACCCAACATGATTTAATTACCCTTTTCACTTTTGTATTTTATAAGTACATAAAAATTCAGTTCTTCTATCCTTTGTACGAGGATGCAATTCACTCCAAACATGTAAACAGTGTCACATCTTACAGAAGCTTCTAATTATTTACAATGAGTATGGTACATAAACCAATGTGCTTGGGCTGTGCTTTGTGTTTCTGTCATGCCTTGTCTTTAGAAGGCACCGTGATGAATGCTAATTTAATAGAGGAGAATCAAGCAAGCGATGTGCAATGATTTTAATGACCATATTCTACACTTAATGATGATTGATAGTCGATTTATGGTTTCTCCCACTTTAGTAAGAAAGATGTGGTGTACAGAATCTTGCAAAAATGGAGGATATGGATTTGGGGCGCGAACTGTCCCGACAACGGCGGTGCTGCCTACCAACACCATGTGCAAGACTGCCTGACTTGTCCTCTATCTTAATGGTAAGTTTCTCTCTTTTTCTATCTCGTGGTCTCCTTGATTTGTCATTCGAGAAAGGATTGAAAGTAGTTTGGGTGGTTCAATTAATTCAATGCCCAACAATATCATCAGTTGTCAGCAAGAAGTTACTCCAAATTCCATCGCCTAACAATATCATCAGTTGTAAGAAGTTAGGAGTTTGGTACGTACCCCGGTGCAAGAGACCATGGATGCAAAAGGTACTTCTGCTAGAGTAAGATTAGATAGTCAAATTGTAGACAAACAGCAGTGTGCATTGGCATTGCAACTTCTGACATGGGATATTTGTGTAGTCAGATAATTAGGAACCTGGACTACAAGGGCAAATGGGAGGCACCTTTCATCGACATTCAGCCCAGGGAACCTCAACTTTCCCACTGTTGTACATTCATATTACTGTCCATGTATCGCTTCTGCTCAACTATAATACACGGAAACATGAAAGCTCATATTTTCCCCTTGTTTGTGCAGAGTACAAGGATGATCCCTACATCTATGCATTGATATGATGAACCACATTGGCATTGAGCCAAGCCAGGTTAGTGCTTCAAAAATTCTGAAAAATTCTGTGAAATGTTGTTGACACTTTGTTAAGTATTTGGTTTAACTATGTATGTTTGATTCTTATCCTATGAAGCATAATTAAAGTGTTGACTCTGTTTGACATTTTGATGTATTACGTCTAATTAGTAGCATTTGACTTTTGTTTCATTTCAGATGTCTGATGTAGACAACTAAGGCAATGGCTATTGCATTGTAGGACGAGAAGGTCCAACGCGGTGGCGGCGGGTACATACCCAACGCGGCGACCCGTGGGCGCACCGGTTCTAGGGGCTTGAGAGCTGGGGCCGGCATCCAGGCGGTGAACATGGATGGTGGCGTGTGGAAGTGGGCGGTGGTGGGCAGGGAACAATGTGGCCCTGTCGGCGTCCTCTTCGTTTAGCTTGACATGATCGTCGTTCAGCTCAAAACAAGATTACCTAAGGGATATTAAGACTAGAACATGAATGCACAATACTTTTCCGATGTGATTTTTGTAAATGGAATTAACTTTGTAGAGTTGGCATGACATGCGCCTTCACTAGCGTTAATAATAGACCCTCCCTCCTTCCAAATTCCTGATCAATCATTGTTTTTGTAAGGATCCTTCTCGACTTTTGTTAGTTGTTCATCTATGAATGAATTTAACCATGTGGTCTAACTGATTTGTCATATGAACTTATGAAGTAGTTGTCGTGTGTACTAATTGCGACAAATGGAATCCTTTGCTTTTTGCATTGTTCACTAATATCATTAATAGATATGCATGTGTTACCGATATTTCTTAATTTGGCTGACTGAGCATTACTAGAAGGAAGGCTCTATTGATATTCTGATTATGCTTGAGCAGTAATATCACGTGATGCTTTTGTTCGCTCCTTACATTTTTTATATGCTTTCCTTCTATCCTTAAATGATTGCTCGATTAGTATGTATGTGTGGATCAAATTTCTTCTTCCTTTGCGAATGTGTGTAAAAAAATTCTCACTACAAGTTATTATGTATTACTACATCATATATACTGAGCACAAAATGACTCCTTCACTTGTACCTTCTGTTTGAAAGTCCCGTTCACACTCTTTTGTTGTCGATTACTAGGCTATAATTCTTTGTGACTTTCGATTTTGTTTGTTGTTCTGATCCTATGTCGAATCAATCCCGATCCATGGGGAAGAAGATACAAGGGGACCGACCACTGAGTCGATGATGCCGACGATCGAGGACGGCAAACATAATCATTTTGGTGTCATAGGTTCATTGGAGCTGATGCCGCCACCTCCTCGCCCCTTGGTCTTGGAGGTTGTGATGGCCAGGTCAGCGACATGGCCACGTAGTATGCCTCATTTTCTCCTATTGCGTTGTTTCTTTTTTATCATGTGATTTTTATTTTGTTTCTGTTAGCAATAATTACAGCTCCATGAAGCAAAAGAAAGCTTGAGAAATCATTTTTGTTTATACTCAAAGGCTTGTCTACCTAGGGGTGTTATTGACTCCCTACCAAAAGTTGTGTTTATACTCAAAGGCTTATGCATGCTTTCTAAAAAATATGTTGCACAATCACTGTAATTATGGTGTTATGTGAGTTAGAAGATTTCAAAAGTGCATCAATTGAGAATTATATATATTTATACATCGGGCAGGGAAGCATGTATTTGATATTTCCTGCTGAAATTCAGCGTTTTCTATCGGAGGTCTAAATTTTCATATGCCAGACTTTTAAGTTAGATGGTGTGTATTATAATGATTTTTTTATTGGATGTTGTGCTGTATATTTGGGTCTATGTAATATTTGTTAGGAAATTCCATAATGTATTAAGGTTCTGGTTGCAGCATCTTGGAATATTTGTTTAAAGGTAACAAAATACTCCATCTGTTGTCTTTAATTAATGGTTAATAACAATGGAAATGCTTCGTGAGATGATTGGTCTTAAGCATAAAAGTCATGTAGGGTGCTATCTACCTTGTGTAATATAGTGCACAATAAAGAGTACTATGTTTCTGTACCACTTTCTTTATTTTGTGCATCGCGTGTCTTTCTATGTATACATTATCGAATTACATTTTGTATCGAAGAATATTTTGTGTGATATGGATTTCAATTATGTTTACACGTAAAACTTGATATGCATTATGTTTATATATGCACACGGTAAAAATATTTAAAAGCCCGTGGCAACGCACGGGCCTTCTACTAGTTATAGTAGATAGTCAGAAAGTCGTCGTGCTAAGGCTTCGTAGGACCAGCGCACCAGAACGGCACCCGCCGTCGATGAAGAGAAGCATAGACCAGAAGGATCCAACCTGCAGACACACAAACGTAGACGAAAAAGACCGGATCTAGTCAGATCCACCGAAGACAAACGCCGAGCAGATCCCACGACGTCCGTCGGAGGTAAACCTTCACACGCCTTCCAACGACACTTGAAACATCATCGGGATGGGGTCTAGGCGGGGAGGGCCTTATTCCATCTTCTAAAAGTCGTCGCCACCTCATCGTCTTAAGCATGGCACAAACCCTAACAAAAGTCAGAAAAACACCTAAAAATGAAGCCCTCCTACCGGCAAGGACCGAGATCCACCGTGCCTCCATGGTCCAAGGACCATTGGAGACCAGGCGGATCGACAACGGCACGAGCGAAAGGTAAGGAAACCCTAGATGAGAGTTCACATGAGGGCTTCTCTTTAGACTTGTGGGGGTGCTATGTTGGAATACCTGTAAAGATTAACATTACATTGCATGTAACGGACATGTTCAATCTATGATGGCCACGTGCTTACATGAGAATATTAGGTAGAGTGCCACTCCAGTCTCAAGTACAATTGGTAGGATATTTAGAAATCAGAATGTTCTTTGGCTGCAAAAATATATTTCATCTCACATGCTATTAGGATTCAATATTTAATTATTTATTTATTTTGCATGATAATACGTGTCTCATTTATATCATAAAGATTATAATACAAGTCATGTATACACCGACCTAGAAAAATTGAAAAGATAATGTAACGCTAACCTTTGCACGAAGGAACACCAGGCAAGAAAGAAAAATACACCAACCTGAGCTTGACACCAATGCCACCAAGCCCCTGCCGAAACTATGTGACCTCTGCAACCTCGAAAGCTAGAGCAGGCATCCACGCGGCTTGTGCTCCACCGCTGGGCCATGGATGAAACGGCTATGATGCAGGTAGTCCTTGTAGACGCGGAGCAAGCAGAAGCGCATGTTCTCAAGTTCAAGGGGTTGATCAAGGTTCATCGAGTGCTCAATTGAGACAGAGCATGGGGCCATTTGACGCTGATGAACGACTACTTTCGGATGCGAAAAAATGTCTTCGATCGTCTCTACCATGGCGGCTGGTCCTTTGGCGACTACTTCATCTTGAAGAACGATGTCGCTAAAAGAATTGGATTCTCTGGTTATCAGGAGTGCATGACCGCATTGCGGATTCTTGCATATGGAACGAATGCAGATTTCTGGGATGAGTACCTCCGGATATCTAAGAGCACATGCGAAGATGGGATGGTCAGATTTGCTACTACCATGATCTCTGTGTTTGGACCACCACAGTACTTGAAAGAACCAACTGTCGCAGACACTAACAGGCTCTTGGCAATGTCTGAAGCAAAGAGGGTTGCTCGGATCTCTTAAGTGCACACATTGGAGATGGAAGAACTGTCCATGCTAAGAAGTGCACCATCATTCTTGAAGCAGTTGCATAAGAGGATTTCTGGATTTAACACACCTTCTTTGGCATGCACGGGTCACACAGTGACATAAACTGAAGGAAATATGCCCTAGAGGCAATAATAAAGTTATTATTTATTTCCTTATATCATGATAAATGTTTATTATTCATGCTAGAGTTGTATTAACCGGAAACATAATACATGTGTGAATACATAGACAAACAGAGTGTCACTAGTATGCCTCTACTTGACTAGCTCGTTAATCAAAGATGGTTATGTTTCCTAACCATGAACAAAGAGTTGTTATTTGATTAACGAGGTCACATCATTAGTTGAATGATCTGATTGACATGACCCATTTCATTAGCTTAGCACCCGATCGTTTAGTGTGTTGCTATTGCTTTCTTCATGACTTATACATGTTCCTATGACTATGAGATTATGCAACTCCCGTTTTCCGGAGGAACACTTTGGGTACTACCAAACGTCACAACGTAACTGGGTGATTATAAAGGAGTACTACATGTGTCTCCAATGGTAGATGTTGGGTTGGCGTATTTCGAGATTAGAATTTGTCACTCCGATTGTCGGAGAGGTATCTCTGGGCCCTCTCGGTAATACACATGACATAAGCCTTGCAAGCATTATAACTAAGATGTTAGTTGTGAGATGATGTATTACGGAACGAGTAAAGAGACTTGCCAGTAACGAGATTGAACTAGGTATTGGATACCGACGATCGAATCTCGGGCAGGTAACATACCGATGACAAAGGGAACAACGTATGTTGTTATGTGGTCTGACCGATAAAGATCTTCGTAGAATATGTAGGAGCCAATATGGGCATCTAGGTCCCGCTATTGGTTATTGACCGGAGACGTGTCTCGGTCATGTCTACATTGTTCTCGAACCGTAGGGTCCGCACGCTTAACGTTACGATGACATTTATTATGAGTTTATGCATTTTGATGTATCGAAGGTTGTTCAGAGTCCCGGATGTGATCACGGACATGACGAGGAGTCTCGAAATGGTCGAGACATAAAGATTGATATATTGGAAGCCTATGTTTGGACACCGGAAGTGTTCCGGGTGAAATCAGGATTTTACCGGAATACCGGGAGGGTTACCGGAACCCCCCGGGAGCCAAATGGGCCTACTTGGGCCTTAGTGGAAAGGTGAAAGGGGCTGCCATGGAGGGCTGCGCGCCTCCCCCCTCCCCTAGTCCTATTAGGACTAGGAGAGGTGGCCGACCACCTCTCTCTCTCTTTCCCCCTTGGAGTCCTAGTTGGAATAGGATTGGAAGGGGGAGTCCTACTCCCGGTAGGAGTAGGACTCCTCCTGCGCCTCCCTCCTTGGCCGGCCAGCCCCTCCCCTTGGATCCTTTATATACGGGGGCAGGGGGCACCTCTAGACACAAGTTGATCCTTGAGATCGTTCCTTAGCCGTGTGCGGTGCCCCCTGCCACCAAATTCCACCTCGATCATACTGTTGTAGTGCTTAGGCGAAGCCCTGCGTCGGTAGTACATCAAGATAGTCACCACGCCGTCATGCTGACGGAACTCTTCCTCGACGCTTTGCTGAATCGGAGCCCGAGGATCGTCATCGAGCTGAACGTGTGCTAAGAACTCGGAGGTGCCGGAGTAACGGTGCTTTGATCGGTCGGATCGGGAAGACGTACGACTACTTCCTCTACGTTGTGTGATCACTTCCGCAGTCGGTCTGCGTTGGTACATAGACAACACTCTCCACTCTCGTTGCTATGCATCACCATGATCTTGCGTGTGCGTAGGAATTTTTTTTGAAATTACTATGTTCCCCAACAGTGGTATCAGAGCCTAGGTTTTATGGTTTGATGTTATTTGCACGAGTAGAACACAAGTGAGTTGTGGGCGATACAAGTCATACTGCCTACCAGCATGTCATACTTTGGTTCGGCGGTATTGTTGGACGAGACGACCCGGACCAACCTTACGCGTACGCTTACGCGAGACCGGTTCCCTCGACGTGCTTTGCACATAGATGGCTTGCGGGCGACTGTCTCTCCAACTTTAGTTGAACCGAGTATGGCTACGCCTGGTCCTTGAGAAGGTTAAAACAGAGTCTATTTGACAAACTATCGTTGTGGTTTTGATGCGTAGGTGAGATGAGTTCTTGCTTAAAGCCCGTAGCAGCCACATAAAACTTGCAAACAACAAAGTAGAGGACGTCTAACTTGTTTTTGCAGGGCATGTTGTGATGTGATATGGTCAAGGCATGATGCTGATTTTATTGTATGAGATGATCATGTTTTGTAACCAAATTATCGGCAACTGGCAGGAGCCATATGGTTGTCGCTTTATTGTATGCAATGCAATCGCGATGTAATGCTTTACTTTATTGCTAAGCGGTAGTGATAGTCGTGGAAGCATAACATTGGCGAGACGACAACGATGCTACGATGGAGATCAAGGTGTCGCGCCGGTGACGATGGTGATCATGACGGTGCTTCGGAGATGGAGATCACAAGCACAAGATGATGATGGCCATATCATATCACTTATATTGATTGCATGTGATGTTTATCTTTTATGCATCTTATCTTGCTTTGATTGACGGTAGCATTATAAGATGATCTCTCACTAAATTATCAAGAAGTGTTCTCCCTGAGTATGCACCGTTGCGAAAGTTCTTCGTGCTGAGACACCACGTGATGATCGGGTGTGATAGGCTCTACGTTCAAATACAACGGGTGCAAAACAGTTACACACGCGGAATACTCAGGTTATACTTGACAAGCCAAGCATATACAGATATGGCCTCGGAACACGGAGACCGAAAGGTCGAGCGTGAATCATATAGTAGATATGATCAACATAATGATGTTCACCGATGAAACTACTCCATCTCACGTGATGATCGGACATGGTTTAGTTGATTTGGATCACGTGATCACTTAGAGGATTAGAGGGATGTCTATCTAAGTGGGAGTTCTTAAGTAATATGATTAATTGAACTTAAATTTATCATGAACTTAGTACCTGATAGTATCTTGCTTGTTTATGTTGATTGTAGATAGATGGCTCGTGTTGTTGTTCCGTTGAATTTTAATGCGTTCCTTGAGAAAGCAAAGTTGAAAGATGATGGTAGCAATTACACGGACTGGGTCCGTAACTTGAGGATTATCCTCATTGCTGCACAGAAGAATTACGTCCTGGAAGCACCGCTGGGTGCCAGGCCTACTGCTGGAGCAACACCAGATGTTATGAACGTCTGGCAGAGCAAAGCTGATGACTACTCGATAGTTCAGTGTGCCATGCTTTACGGCTTAGAATCGGGACTTCAACGACGTTTTGAACGTCATGGAGCATATGAGATGTTCCAGGAGTTGAAGTTAATATTTCAAGCAAATGCCCGGATTGAGAGATATGAAGTCTTCAATAAGTTCTATAGCTGCAAGATGGAGGAGAACAGTTCTGTCAGTGAGCATATACTCAAAATGTCTGGGTATAACAATCACTTGATTCAGATGGGAGTTAATCTTCCAGATGATTGCGTCATTGACAGAATTCTCCAATCACTGCCACCAAACTACAAGAGCTTCGTGATGAACTATAATATGCAAGGGATGAACAAGACTATTCCCGAGCTCTTCGCAATGCTGAAAGCTGCGGAGGTAGAAATCAAGAAGGAGCATCAAGTGTTGATGGTTAACAAAACCACTAGTTTCAAGAAAAAGGGCAAAGGGAAGAAGAAGGGGAACTTCAAGAAGAACGGCAAGCAAGTTGCTGCTCAGGAGAAGAAACCCAAGTCTGGACCTAAGCCTGAAACTGAGTGTTTCTACTGCAAGCAGACTGGTCACTGGAAGCGGAACTGCCCCAAGTATTTGGCGGATAAGAAGGATGGCAAGGTGAACAAAGGTATATGTGATATACATGTTATTGATGTGTACCTTACTAATGCACGCAGTAGCACCTGGGTGTTTGATACTGGTTCTGTTGCTAATATTTGCAACTCAAAACAGGGACTACGGATTAAGCGAAGATTAGCTAAGGACGAGGTGACAATGCGCGTGGGAAACGGTTCCAAAGTCGATGTGATCGCGGTCGGCACGCTACCTCTACATCTACCTTCGGGATTAATATTAGACCTAAATAATTGTTATTTGGTGCCAGCGTTGAGCATGAACATTATATCTGGATCTTGTTTAATGCGAGACGGTTATTCATTTAAATCGGAGAATAATGGTTGTTCTATTTATATGAGTAATATCTTTTATGGTCATGCACCGTTGAAGAGTGGTCTATTCTTGTTAAATCTCGATAGTAGTGATACACATATTCATAATGTAGAAGCCAAAAGATGCAGAGTTGATAATGATAGTGCAACTTATTTGTGGCACTGCCGCTTAGGTCATATCGGTATAAAGCGCATGAAGAAACTCCATACTGATGGACTTTTGGAACCACTTGATTATGAATCACTTGGTACTTGCGAACCGTGCCTCATGGGCAAGATGACTAAAACACCGTTCTCCGGTACTATGGAGAGAGCAACAGATTTATTGGAAATCAAACATACCAATGTATGTGGTCCGATGAATATTGAGGCTCATGGCGGATATCGTTATTTTCTCACCTTCACAGATGATTTAAGCAGATATGGGTATATCTACTTGATGAAACACAAGTGTGAAACATTTGAAAAGTTCAAGGAATTTCAGAGTGAAGTTGAAAATCATCATAACAAGAAAATAAAGTTTCTACGATCTGATCGTGGAGGAGAATATTTGAGTTACGAGTTTGGTATACATTTGAAAAATTGTGGAATAGTTTCGCAACTCACGCCACCCGGAACACCACAGCGTAATGGTGTGTCCGAACGTCATAATCGTACTTTACTAGATATGGTACGATCTATGATGTCTCTTACTGATTTACCGCTATCATTTTGGGGATACGCTTTAGAGACGGCCGCATTCACGTTAAATAGGGCATCATCAAAATCCGTTGAGACGACGCCTTATGAACTGTGGTTTGGTAAGAAACCAAAGTTGTCGTTTCTTAAAGTTTAGGGTTGCGATGCTTATGTGAAAAAGCTTCAACCTGATAAGCTCGAACCCAAATCGGAGAAATGTGTCTTCATAGGATATCCAAAGGAAACTATTGGATACACCTTTTATCACAGATCCGAAGGCAAGACTTTTGTTGCTAAATTCGGAAACTTTCTTGAGAAGGAGTTTCTCTCGAAAGAAGTGAGTGGGAGGAAAGTAGAACTTGACGAGGTAACTGTACCCGCTCCCTTATTAGAAAGTATTACATCACAGAAAACTGTTTCTGTGACACCTACACCAATAAGTGAGGAAGTTGATGATAATGATCGTGAAACTTCAGAACAAGATGCTACTAAACCTCGTAGATCAACCAGAGCAAGATCCGCGCCAGAGTGGTACGGTAATCCAGTTCTGGAAGTCATGCTACTAGATCATGATGAACCTACGAACTATGAAGAAGCGATGGTGAGCCCAGATTCCGCAAAGTGGCTTGAGGCCATGAAATCTGAGATGGGATCCATGTATGAGAACAAAGTATGGACTATGGTTGACTTGCCCGATGATCGGCAAGCAATTGAGAATAAATGGATCTTCAAGAAAAAGACTGACGCTGACGGTAATGTTACTGTCTATAAAGCTCGACTTGTTGCAAAAGGTTTTCGACAAGTTCAAGGGGTTGACTACGATGAGACATTCTCACCCGTAGCGATGCTTAAGTCTGTCAGAATTATGTTAGCAATTGCCGCATTTTATGATTATGAAATTTGGCAGATGGATGTCAAAACTGCATTCCTGAATGGATTTCTGGAAGAAGAGTTGTATATGATGCAACCGGAAGGTTTTATCGATCCAAAGGGAGCTAACAAAGTGTGCAAACTCCAGCGATCCATTTATGGACTGGTGCAAGCATCTCGGAGTTGGAATAAACACTTTGATAGTGTGATCAAAGCATTTGGCTTTATACAGACTTTTGAAGAAGCCTGTATTTACAAGAAAGTGAGTGGGAGCTCTGTAGCATTTCTGATATTATATGTGGATGACATATTGCTGATTGGAAATGATATAGAATTTCTGGATAGCATAAAGGGATACTTGAATAAAAGTTTTTCGATGAAAGACCTCGGGGAAGCTGCTTACATATTAGGCATAAAGATCTATAGAGATAGATCAAGACGCTTAATTGGACTTTCACAAAGCACATACCTTGACAAGATTTTGAAGAAGTTCAAAATGGATCAAGCAAAGAAAGGGTTCTTGCCTGTGTTACAAGGTGTGAAGTTGAGTCAGACTCAATGCCCGACCACTGCAGAAGATAGAGAGAAAATGAAAGATGTTCCCTATGCTTCAGCCATAGGCTCTATCATGTATGCAATGCTGTGTACCAGACCTGATGTGTGCCTTGCTATAAGTTTAGCAGGGAGGTACCAAAGTAATCTAGGAGTGGATCACTGGACAGCGGTCAAGAACATCCTGAAATACCTGAAAAGGACTAAGGATATGTTTCTCGTATATGGAGGTGACAAAGAGCTCACCGTAAGAGGTTACGTTGATGCAAGCTTTGACACTGATCCGGACGATTCTAAATCGCAAACCGGATACGTGTTTACTTTAAACGGTGGAGCTGTCAGTTGGTGCAGTTCTAAACAAAGCGTCGTAGCGGGATCTACATGTGAAGCGGAGTACATAGCTGCTTCGGAAGCAGCGAACGAAGGAGTCTGGATGAAGGAGTTCATATCCGATCTAGGTGTCATACCTAGTACATCGGGTCCAATGAAAATCTTTTGTGACAATACTGGTGCAATTGCTTTGGCAAAGGAATCCAGATTTCACAAAAGGACCAAACACATCAAGAGACGCTTCAACTTCATCCGGGATCTAGTCCAGGTGGGGGACATAGAGATTTGCAAGATACATACGGATCTGAATGTTGCAGACCCGTTGACTAAGCCTCTTCCACAAGCAAAACATGATCAGCACCAAGGCTCCATGGGTGTTAGAATCATTACTGTGTAATCTAGATTATTGACTCTAGTGCAAGTGGGAGACTGAAGGAAATATGCCCTAGAGGCAATAATAAAGTTATTATTTATTTCCTTATATCATGATAAATATCTATTATTCATGCTAGAATTGTATTAACCGGAAACATAATACATGTGTGAATACATAGACAAACAGAGTGTCACTAGTATGCCTCTACTTGACTAGCTCGTTAATCAAAGATGGTTATGTTTCCTAACCATGAACAAAGAGTTGTTATTTGATTAACGAGGTCACATCATTAGTTGAATGATCTGATTGACATGACCCATTTCATTAGCTTAGCACCCGATCGTTTAGTATGTTGCTATTGCTTTCTTCATGACTTATACATGTTCCTATGACTATGAGATTATGCAACTCCCATTTGCCGGAGGAACACTTTGGGTACTACCAAACGTCACAACGTAACTGGGTGATTATAAAGGAGTACTACAGGTGTCTCCAATGGTAGATGTTGGGTTGGCGTATTTCGAGATTAGAATTTATCACTCCGATTGTCGGAGAGGTATCTCTGGGCCCTCTCGGTAATACACATGACATAAGCCTTGCAAGCATTATAACTAAGATGTTAGTTGTGAGATGATGTATTACGGAACGAGTAAAGAGACCTGCCAGTAACGAGATTGAACTAGGTATTGGATACCGACGATCGAATCTCGGGCAGGTAACATACCGATGACAAAGGGAACAACGTATGTTGTTATGCGGTCTGACCGATAAAGATCTTCGTAGAATATGTAGGAGCCAATATGGGCATCCAGGTCCCGCTATTGGTTATTGACCGGAGACGTGTCTCGGTCATGTCTACATTGTTCTCAAACCGTAGGGTCCGCACGCTTAACGTTACGATGACAGTTATTATGAGTTTATGCATTTTGATGTACCGAAGGTTGTTCGGAGTCCCGGATGTGATCACGGACATGACAAGGAGTCTCGAAATGGTCGAGACATAAAGATTGATATATTGGAAGCCTATGTTTGGACACCGGAAGTGTTCCGGGTGAAATCGGGATTTTACCGGAATACCGGGAGGGTTACCGGAACCCCCCGGGAGCCAAATGGGCCTACATGGACCTTAGTGGAAAGGTGAAAGGGGCTGCCATGGAGGGCTGCGCGCCTCCCCCCCTCCCCTAGTCCTATTAGGACTAGGAGAGGTGGCCGGCCACCTCTCTCTCTCTTTCCCCCTTGGAGTCCTAGTTGGAATAGGATTGGAAGGGGGAGTCCTACTCCCGGTAGGAGTAGGACTCCTCCTGCGCCTCCCTCCTTGGCCGGCCAGCCCCTCCCCTTGGATCCTTTATATACGGGGGCAGGGGGCACCTCTAGACACAAGTTGATCCTTGAGATCGTTCCTTAGCCGTGTGCGGTGCCCCCTGCCACCAAATTCCACCTCGATCATACCGTTGTAGTGCTTAGGCGAAGCCCTGCGTCGGTAGTACATCAAGATCGTCACCACGCCGTCGTGCTGACGGAACTCTTCCTCGACGCTTTGCTGGATCGGAGCCCGAGGATCGTCATCGAGCTGAACGTGTGCTAAAAACTCGGAGGTGCCGGAGTAACGGTGCTTTGATCGGTCGGATCGGGAAGACGTACAACTACTTCCTCTATGTTGTGTGATCGCTTCTGCAGTCGGACTGCGTTGGTACGTAGACAACACTCTCCCCTCTCGTTGCTATGCATCACCATGATCTTGCGTGTGCGTAGGAATTTTTTTGAAATTACTATGTTCCCCAACATAAACGTGCTGCAGCGATCTCCTTGTTTGTTAGGCTAACTGAAAGAAAAGCTCCTGAGTGCAACTATACTTTCAATGGGCACTACTAGGGAAAATCTTATACACAGAACTTTAGCAGTAGCGCGGGTCAAAGAAGCACGCTGGTGCTAAGTAGCAGTAGCGCGCCTGTGCAAACCACGCTGCAGATAAAGTTTTAGAAGTAGCGCGTCTTGTTCTAAACACGTTACTACTAAAATTTCCACGGCTTAGTCGATAGGCTACACATAGTAGTAGCGACCTATATCGAACCGCGCTACCGCTACTTTCTTTGTAGCAGCGCGTTTTAATCTAAACTCGATACTGCTAAAGGATATAAAATTAAATAGAATGGTAACTAAAAATGAAAGAAATAGAATAAGGTGAAAGAAAATAATAAAATATGAAGAAAACTAAATGAAAAGGGGAAAAAAGAGAAAGGAGTAGCAGTAGCATGTATCCCAGAACGCGCTGTAGCTAACGTAGCAGTAGCGTGCTTTCTAGAACGCGCTACTCCTACTTCTGACTTAACCATGGGGTTCGTCCTTCCCCACGGCCACTTCCCCCAAAGCCAGCTCTCCACTCTCGCCGCCGCTGTCGCCCGTCGGCCGCCGCGCGCTCTCCGCACACCCTCTACGCCGCCCCTGACCCCAGATTCAACGCCGCCCCCGCCCCCGACCTCAACACCGCCCCGGACGCCGCCCCCGACCCCGACCTCGACGCCACCCCCGACCCCGACCTCGACGCCGCCATCCGCCGCGCGCCCGAGCCCCGACCCCGACCTTGACGCCGCCTGCCCCTCCCTCGTCGCAGGCACCCGAGGTGAGCACGCCTGCTCCTCCCTCTCCCCTACCCCTGCCTAGGGTTTCTTTATATTTTAGTTGCATCAAATTAGTTAGGGTTCATGTAAGGGTGGAAACGAATCGGATGCGAATGCGGCTCAAATGAGTTAGGGTTCATGTAAGGGTGGAAACGAATCAAATTTCTAAGATGAATCATAAAACAAGTAAAATTTGACCACTTATTTCACTTTATAGTTGGATAATTGGAATATCCGCTACCACTTTCCACCCCTAGCTTCATCAAATTAGATGGTAATTAGGGCAGTAGGTCCTAGGTACTAATTAGTTAGTAAGAACTAGGTACTAATTAGGTAATAGTTTATTTTCATTTATAGTAAGTTTATTTTTAATAAGAACTAGTTGAATTAATAGAACTAGTTAGTGATACGGCCAGTTTCAATTGTAGTCGGACCAATGACAACGACGACGTACAAGCTACCCACCCGGATCAAGTTATCGTTGTTCCATTAGTTACTATTAAAGATGTATATGTGCCAAACTATACTGTCGTTGATAAACAGTACACAAAAAAGATTGCAGAATTTGTTGAAGTCACATGCATGCATACTATGGTATTGACAGAGACGCGCTCGTTTAAGAAAGAAAGAAATAAGATGTTGGACGTGCATGCATTACGTGGGGAGAGGTACATGTGCGTACAACCATGCATGCATAAGAAACTTGAAGCCTTAAGTTACGATGGTGGAGCTAACATGGCGAGACACATCGATGGAGATAATTTGGAAGGATTTCAGTTTGAGTATTACGAGAAGATCTCATCACGTTGGTTCAAACGGAAAAGGAGCAGCAGTAATTGTATACTATTTCTATTTCTGCCATGTAAAGAGTTTGCTCGAGGGAAGACTTCTAAATTGTTACGTGATATATTTTCTTTGTGCGACTTGGGCTGGGGTCCACCTCCATCAAATCAGATCAACATGGCGTACCAGATTTTAGTTTATATAATAAAATTCTGCCGAGATGTAAAAGGCAAATATAGAGTTGTCCAGTTTGTTTACGCATAGTGTGTTTTCTTGTTTTCTAAGTCTAGGTTTGATCGGCTATTATATAAAGCCAGGTGCGTCCATGTGAAAGGCAGGTTATATTTCGATAATAAACACGATGTGTTTTTAGCGTAGACACCCGTATCGAGTTTTGGGGGAAGCTGTCTAAAAATCCCTAGGTTTTGGAGGAAGGTTTAGAAAACCTCTTTGTTGCGATTTCTCTTCGTGGAAATTGTTTTGCGCGTGAGTGCCGTCGTCGAGATTGGTTTTCTCGTGCTGGACCGTAAGGTTCAATCCCTCTATTTCGTGTACGTCGCGTGCGCGGGCGAGAGGTTACTACTGCTAAAGGTGGAGTGTCGTGAAAGGTCGGGCCGCAACAACAGACAGGATCTCGCCAACGGGGTTCGGTCAATATCAGGTGGTATTCAGAGCATCAGGTTGTTCACGACACTATGGAGAAGATGGCGAGCGCATCGTTATTCAGTAAGTTAAGCTATGGATTTCAGTTGGAGGAGGAAGATCGCTGGACCGGACTTTTTCATACTCGTGTTGTGGTGAAAGTAAGATCATGTGCCATGACGATCGACTACATGAGTTTGATCAATGCTGCAAGCATTGAGATGGTGACGAAGTTGGAGCTACAAACAACACCGCTACCACAACCGTACTTATTGCGTTGGGGTAATGGAGATCTCGCTGTCACTCAACAAACGAAGGTACCGTTTTTGTTGGAATTTTTTTTTGGTGAGGTTTTGTGTGACGTGATACCGGTGTCGATGATTTCATGTCATATATTGTTGGGAGAGCCCTGGTATAAGGAATATCGTGCTACATATGACCATCTCACATACATGTATCATACCAATGTCGGTAAGAAGTGTGGTCTCGTGTGTATGCCGGAAGAGTTTTTTATTGCCTGGAGGAAAGACCACGTGGAGAGGTTAAAAGAGAAGGAACACGCAATGGAAAAGGAGGTCGAAGCTACTGAATTGTTAGCCTCAAAAATCAAGATGGATGTAATTGCTTAGGATGATGACTCGAAACCGAGGACGGTTTCGTTTCAAGGCGGAGAGGATGATACGGCCAGTTTTAATTGTAGTCGGACCAATGACAACGATGACGTACAAGCTACCCACCCGGATCAAGTTATCGTTGTTCCATTAGTTACTGTTAAAGATGTATATGTGCCAAACTATACTGCCGTTGATAAACAGTACACAAAAAAAGATTGCAGAATTTGTTGAAGTCACATGCATGCATACTATGGTGTTGACAGAGACGCACTCGTTTAAGAAAGAGGGAAATAAGATGTTGGACGTGCACGCATTACGTGGGGAGAGGTACATGTGCGTACAGCCATGCATGCATAAGAAACTTGAAGCCTTAAGTTACGATGGTGGAGCTAACATGGCGAGACACGTCGATGGAGATACTTTGGAAGGATTTCAGTTTGAGTATTACGAGAAGATCTCATCACGTTGGTTCAAACGGAAAAGGAGCAGCAGTAATTATATACTATTTCTATTTCTGCCATGTAAAGAGTTTGCTCGAGGGAAGACTTCTAAATTGTTACGTGATATATTTTCTTTGTGCGACTTGGGCTGGGGTCCACCTCCATCAAATCAGATCAACATGGCATACCAGATTTTAGTTTATATAATAAAATTCTGCCGAGATGTAAAAGGCAAATATAGAGTTGTCCAGTTTGTTTACGCATAGTGTGTTTTCTTGTTTTCTAAGTCTAGGTTTGATCGGCTATTATATAAAGCCAGGTGCGTCCATGTGAAAGGCAGGTTATATTTCGATAATAAACACGATGTGTTTTTAGGGTAGACACCCGTATCGAGTTTTGAGAGAAGCTGTCTAAAAATCCCTAGGTTTTGGAGGAAGCTTTAGAAAACCTCTTTGTTGCGATTTCTCTTCGTGAAATTGTTTTGCGCATGAGTGCCGTCGTCGAGATTGGTTTTCTCATGCTGGACCGTAAGGTTCAATCCCTCTATTTCGCGTACATCGCGTGCGCGGGTGAGAGGTTACTACTGCTAAAGGTGGAGTGTCGTGAAAGGTCGGGCCGCAACAACAGACCGGATCTCGCCAACGGGGTTCGGTCAATATCAGGTGGTATTCAGAGCATCAGATTGTTCACGACACTATGGAGAAGATGGCGAGCGCATCGTTATTCAGTAAGTTAACCTATGGATTTCAGTTGGAGGAGGAAGGCCGCTGGACCGGACTTTTTCATACTCGTGTTGTGGTGAAAGAAAGATCATGTGCCATGACGATCGACCACATGAGTTTGATCAACGCTGCAAGCATTGAGATGGTGACGAAGTTGGAGCTACGAACAACACCGCTACCACAACCGTACTTATTGCGTTGGGGTAATGGAGATCTCGCTGTCACTCAACAAACGAAGGTACCGTTTTTGTTGGGAAATTTTTTCTGTGAGGTTTTGTGTGACGTGATGCCGGTGTTGATGATTTCATGTCATATATTGTTGGGAGAGCCCTGGTATAAGGAATATCGTGCTACATATGACCATCTCATATACATGTATCATACCAATGTCGGTAAGAAGTGTGGTCTCGTGTGTATGCCGGAAGAGTTTTTTATTGCCTGAAGGAAAGACCACGTGGAGAAGTTAAAAGAGAAGGAACACGCAATGGAAAAGGAGGTCGAAGCTACTGAACTATTAGCCTCAAAAATCAAGATGGATGTAATCGCTTAGGATGACGACTCGAAACCGAGGACGGTTTCGTTTCAAGGTGGACAGGATGATACGGCCAGTTTCAATTGTAGTCGGACCAATGACAACGACGACGTATAAGCTACCCACCCGGATCAAGTTATCGTTGTTCCATTAGTTACTGTTAAATATGTATATGTGCCAAACTATACTGCTGTTGATAAACAATACCCAAAAAAAGATTGCAGAATTTGTTGAAGTCACATGCATGCATATACTATGGTATTGACAGAGACGCACTCGTTTAAGAAGGAGGGAAATAAGATGTTGGACGTGCATCCATTACGTGGGGAGAGGTACATGTGCGTACAGCCATGCATGCATAAGAAACTTGAAGCCTTAAGTTACGATGGTGGAGCTAACATGGCGAGACACGTCGATGGAGATAATTTGGAAGGATTTCAGTTTGAGTATTACGAGAAGATCTCATCACGTTGGTTCAAACGGAAAAGGAGCAGCAGTAATTGTATACTATTTCTTTTTCTGCCATGTAAAGAGTTTGCTCGAGGGAAGACTTCTAAATTGTTACATGATATATTTTCTTTGTGCGACTTGGGCTGGGGTCCACCTCCATCAAATCAGATCAACATGGCGTACCAGATTTTAGTTTATATAATAAAATTCTGCCGAGATGTAAAAGGCAAATATAGAGTTGTCCAGTTTGTTTACGCATAGTGTGTTTTCTTGTTTTCTAAGTCTAGGTTTGATCGGCTATTATATAAAGCCAGGTGCGTCCATGTGAAAGGCAGGTTATATTTCGATAATAAACACGATGTGTTTTTAGGGTAGACACCCATATCGAGTTTTGGGGGAAGCTGTCTAAAAATTCCTAAATTTTGGAGGAAGCTTTAGAAAACCTCTTTGTTGCGATTTCTCTTCGTGGAAATTGTTTTGCGCGTGAGTGCCGTCGTCGAGATTGGTTTTCTTGTGCTGGACCGTAAGGTTCAATCCCTCTATTTCGCGTACATCGCGTGCGCGGGTGAGAGGTTACTACTGCTGAAGGTGGAGTGTCGTGAAAGGTTGGGCCGCAACAACAGACCGGATCTTGCCAACGGGGTTCGGTCAATATCAGTTAGTAAGAACTTGTTGCTATTTTTTTAGTTAAAGCAATTTTTCCCGCATCGACGTGGACGATGCCTATCTCGCATCCTCGTCGTCGAGTCGGCGGAGGACGACACCTGCTTGACCAGATGGGCCATGTCCGGGACTGGGCTCCGCCTGGGTGGTACTGGGAGGCGCTACCTACCGGGGGGCGTAGGTTGGTGAGGAGCCAGCCTGTCGTTGACCCGAACCTTCTTTGGTGGCAGTCGCGTGGGCCAGTGACGGTCCAGAGGCTCGAGGACCCCGCGGAGGTGGTGCGTCACCGTGTTAGTGAGGAGGACGTGCACGTCCGTCGCTACTTGTTTGCGTTGGAGCACAGGTTCTTCAATACCTGGCAGGTTCTCCAGGGATCTTACTGGAGCTATGATCCCGTGATGGTTCCTTCTCTGTGGGTGTCCACCGCCCGCGCCGATACCTGTCGTGTGCTAGGGTTTTAGTTGTATTAGTGATGTCATATGTATGACACTATTCGGGATGTATTAGTGATAATATCCGACGATGTACGGACGCATGAGATGATTTACTTTTGCTTATTGAATGCATGCTAATTTGAGTCCTATAAGATATTTTGAAATGTATATCTTGTGTTGCTCAAATAGGATATGTGCTTGCCCAAGTGGCCGGCCATGTTTGCAAGTTACACCTCTGAGTGGCCTATGTTTTGCTGGAGTGTTGATTCATTTCCGTTCCGGCAAATTTCAGGCGCTCGATATGTCCTATTTTAGCAAAGGTCATGTCGGATTTTTTCGTGAATTTTGGCATGACTTGTGCCAGAATATGTAGGAAATATCGAGTGCCCCGGATTTGTGTGTTGAGTATCCTGCTAGTTGTCTTCGATCGATTTTCAATTAATGTTTTAACTATGAACATAGGAAATGTCTGACGATGAAAAGGATTTTGGTATTTGCAAATACTGCGAAGACGAGCGCGGCCTGTGCGATGGAATCTTCCTAGATGATGATAGGTGCTTCAGCATCAAGCTGGACGAAAACTTCGAAGTGGATACAGTAAGTCACAACGACAAGTCTTTTTCGTAATTAAGCATGATATTTGCTTCATTTGCTTCAACTTATAATTTAAGCATGACATTAAGCATGACAAGTCTTTTTTTACTATTCTACTAGCGTATCCCCTGCCATGCAAGAGTTTTTGTATTGGATAAGATATGTTTCAGTCGTACTATGGAGGAAAAGAAAGTTTACTTGAAAACCAAGCATGGTTATATTTTCCACGCAAAATTATACAATTCAGATGACTACACCTATTTTGGATGCAAAACATGGCGAGCACTATGCAAGACTTATGCATTTGAGCCTGATATGGTTATCACCTTTGATATTCGTCCGGAAGATGATATTGAAGGTAATACCGATATCTGGATCGATGTACAGACGCCTCCAGTTATACCATTATGTAAGTTTCTCAACCATATTTATGTCTTTGATATTGTTTATTCAAAAATAGTTGACAACTAATTTGTATTGTCAGCTTATTTTGGTGCAAGCAAATATGTCCATCGCTCGGTAGGCAGGACCTACTACTGTCTCGAGGCTGAACTAAACTGCGAGGAGCTAAGTCATCATGTTTCATGGCTTGAGGATCTTGATAGTGTCAAGACAAATTTTCTTCCTGCACTTCGAAATGTTAGTACTGAAAACGTGCGACCAATAGTGTTCGTAATGAACTACGGTCACATCTATTTAGGAAGGATGGTAAGATTTTTACTATTTGTCCTCAGTGCATCTTCTCCATACATTATTTTTGAAGTTAACTTCATTGCTATGTTACCATACGATGTTCTTCAACAGGGACTCCCGATGAATGTTGTGCCTTATGGGATCGAGACTAAAGGTATCATGAGCATTATTAGCTTATGGCCAAGATATCCTACAGATTACTTTAGTGCATTCAAGATTAGCGATGGATGCTTAATAGTGCAAGACTGGACCAAATGTGTGATGGAGAAGCGCAGAGAAGTACTAGGGGGCAGCAAACAGATGCGCTACCCACGATTAGGAGACATGTTCATCTGCATGCTCCAACTTGATCAAGGAGGAGAGCTACACATGTTTTATGTTATTTTACTTAAGAGAGAGCAGCATGAGTGATTAGCTAGCTAGAAATGAGTTTGAGTATGATATGCTACACTATTACTATGATGATAAAATAGCTAGTGTTGGTGGTAATGACTATGATGATTATTATTAGCTAGTGTTAGTGGTGATTAAATAAATACTGTTGGTGATAATGACTATGATGATGATTATATAGCTTGTGCTGGCGGATTAGATTCAAGTGGAGGCAACATGTGGTGCACATCGAAAGTACTACTAGTCCAAACTAGATCAAGTTTGGATTAGTAGTATACTTTTAACATGCACCATATATTGCCTCCACTTGAACCTAATCCACCTTCATTTGAAACACTCTTATTGACATAATGATGTAAACCTCATAACTGGTATTATATTAATATTTGTACGATGGCGCATAAATACACTAAAAATAAAAAATAAATAAAAAAGAATACTAGTAGCGATGGAGAGAAAACACGCAGCCAGTAGTTACATTAGCAGTAGCGTGGGAGTAAATAAACGTTGCAGCTATTTGTCCTAGCAGTAGCGCGTGCGGGCACGCGTTACTGCTAAGCAATAGCTGTAGCGCCTTATTAGTAGCGCGCCTACCCGCGCTACTAGTGAGCATAAAACCAGCGCTACTGCTAGGGTTTTCCCTAATAATGGGGCATGACTACAACATGGGCTACTATCTGGTTGACGGAATCTATCCTTCGTGGGCTATCTTTGTCAATACCATCTCTGAGCCAGTTGGTCAGAAAAAGTCTCATTTTTCCTAAACACAAAAAGCAGTTAGAAAGGATGTGGAGCTTCAGGATTGTTTTGCAGTTATTCGTGGACCTACTAAATAATGGCATCCGGAACATTTAGTGTTTTAATTTTTTTGGTATTTTTATTTTCTTTTGTGTTTTTATCTTCTTCTTGTTTTATTTTTCTTTTTAAAATTCTTGGACTTTCTTTAAAACTTAAGAATGTTTTTAAATTTGTCAACATTTTTGAACCCATGGTTTTTTAATTTCCCGAATAATTACTTGCAGTTCATGAACAATTTTCAAATTCACAAATATATTTTTCAAAATCTTAAACATTTTTTAAATTTTCTTGTTTACTTTTAAAAGTCATAACATTTTTTTGAATTCACGAACCTTTTTTGAAATTCATGAACATTTGCTAAACTCTCGTTAGTTTTTGAACCCATGAACATTTTTATGAATTTCATAATTCTTTTATAAAAATTCATTAACATTTCTGAATTCACAAATATATTTTTTGTAATCATGCACATTATTTGAATTCGACAACTTTTAAAAATTGGAGAACATTTTTTGAATTCGTAAATATACTTTTCGGACTTGCAAACATTTTTCTAGTTTATGATAAAAATTTGGAATTCGATTTTTGTTTGGAATCCCAAACATATTTTAATGAAGCAAAAGAAAGAGAAACAAGGCGCCCTCCCTGCACATGGGTTGGGGGGTGCGCGATAGTAGCCTATCTACCGATCCGCGCACAAACTAGGAGGTCCCAAATTACATGATAAGCAAGATGATAATTAGTCCTGGACATGGGCAGCCCGGCCCAAAAAAGCCCGACCCGGTCCAGCCCGACGTTGCTCCCGGGGTGGGCCTGGGCCTAGGTTTTAAGCCTGAAGGCCAAGCCCGGAACTGCTTTTTTTGCGATTTACTGAAGAGGCCCGGCTCGAGGCCCGACGGGCCTTTGTAGTGGCGGGTTGGGCTTGGGCCCGAAAAGTAGGCCCGACGGCCAGGCCGGGTCCGGGCCTGAGTTTTCTACCTCGGGCTTGGCCAGGCCCGGCCCGGCGGATGGCCAAGTATAATGATTATAAAGAAAAGAAAAACGAATCAAAATGATAAGCACCGTCTTACGTTTTTTTTACAAGCCATCCGAAAAAAACTCCAAAAAATCTAAAAATTTTCATCCAAACAGAAAGTTGTCGTGCTTCATACTAAAGTTGACATTCTAAGATAACTAAATTTGCCATAAAAAAACGTCTGAATGAAACTGCTTTGTTTCACACGCGTGGGTGTGGCACTTGGTCCAAAACGAAAGGTTACAAACGCCGGCACCCTCTTTTTTTTTAGCAAAACCGGCACCCTCCTAGTCCTTCTAGGAAGAATATACTTTTGCCAGGACTGGTTTTCTTGGAAAAAGCCAATGGGGCACAAACCGTAGATTTTTTGTTTAGGGGCGGGCACAAACCATAGATAATCGGGTTAGGCGAGTCATCTACGCTCCTCCGCCAACCGCCGGGCCGGCCTCTGCCCTCGCGGCGGCCACTCGAAAGGATTGGGTGCTGGCGCACCCACGGCCACACCGCCGAAAAATGAGTGCGGCATCCAAAACACCGCCGTGGAGGTGGCGCGCTCCACGTTCATTGGTGCCGCGGGCTTAATTAGTTCGATGCTGCTCAGGCGACCAGCGCAATCGAGGTGGAGATTTACTTTATTTATGATGATGAACTTGCATAGAGAGATTCACGCGAGGTCGATACTTGTATAGATTCACGCGAACGCTAGGGCGCGCGAGATCCTTTTCGACTCGGTGCCGGTGTCGGCCTCGTGTCGCCTGCAAATCGCATGCCGTGTCGGATCCTTCCGTTCGAAACTCGGAAGCTAAACTGCATTTTGTTTCTGATGGACGCGTCTAGGGAGCAGCCGGGTGCTCCGTAACATTTTTTGGTAGCCATTTAGATATAGTAATTTTCTGTTCACATTTTCAGGATAGAAAAGCATCTGGTCCCCGCCTCCCGATTCCCGCAGCCAATCATCGAGCGAGCAAATCACCTGGTTCTTCCCCTTCGTCCGATCCCTCCCCCACCCCTGCGCGTCTTCTTTTTTCCTTTCTTCTCACCGAAGGGCATCTCCAGCCGTTGGCCCCTCAGGGGCGTCTAAAAGCGCCGACTGGGGGTGAGCCGGCGCAAAAAATGGCCCTGGGGGCGAGTCGGTCCCAGCCGTCGGCCCCCAGGGCCGTCCCCAGGCGCGTATTAAAAAACAAAAAAAACGTTCGGCGAAGTTATGATAAAAACTAGTTAAATTTCGGCCAAACATGGCAAATTTTGGCGAAATTCGTCCAAACATTACATTAACCTAATCTAAAAAAAGAAAGAGGCTGAAGTCGTCGCCGCTGTCGCCGCCATCGTCGTCGTCGGCCTTCTCCGCCTTGACGCGGGTGCCCCTGCTGGACCCCTGCCCGGCGTCGCCATGGCGAACAGGCGGCGGCGCGTCGTTGTCGTCGTCGCTGTCGCATAAGACGACGACCCCGCCTTCCTCGCGGCCGTGTCGGCGCTCCTCGAAGCGGCGTAGGGCGGCGCACTGGCGCTCCTTCTCCTTCTCCCGGCGCGCCTTCTCCATCGCAATGGACTCCTGGCACGCCCATTCGAGGGCCGCGTCGTCGTCGTCGAACTCCGCCTTCACCGGCGCCAGCCCCGGCTCCGTCTTCACCGACGCCAGCCTCGGATCCGTCTTTGGCTTGACGAAGCGCGGAGGAGCCGACGAGGAGGAGGCGCGCCGGCCGCCCTCGTTGATGACGATGCCGGCGCTGCGAGTGCGCCGGCCGAGCGGCGTCTCCGCCGCGGGCTCGGCCTTGACGCCGAGCAGCGCCGGAGAGCCGGAGGAGTGTGAAGAAGAGCGTGAGCCAGAGGAATGTGAAGAAGAGCGTGATAAGGAGGAAGAAGAGGAGGCGCCGAACCTCCTTGGCGCCCATGGCCCGACGCGTCGGTGCTGCGCCGGGGCGGCCACCCTCGCCGAGGGGTACGCCAACGGCGGGTCGTTCCCGCCCTCGAGGTACGTGAGCGCGCCCTCGAGTGTGCGGCCGGGGACGCCCCACCAGAGGTGGCGCCCCTCGCTGTTCTGCCGGCCGCCGACCACCGGCGCGCCGTTGGTGGACGCCAAGCACTGCTGCTGGCGGCGCTCGAAATACGCCTCCCAGGCCGCGTGGTTGTTGGCGGCGTACTGGGGGAGGAAGAGTTGGGCGTCGGTGAGGGACGCGCGCACGATCTCGACCTCCTCGGCGAAGTACTTCGACTTCGCCACGGCGTCGGGCAACGGGGGAATGGGCACTCCCCCGGCGCTGAGTCTCCACCCCGTTGGCCCGGCGCGCATGTCCGGCGGCGCTGGGATGTTCGCCTGAAACAGGAGCCAAGACTCATGTTCGCGGAGATGACGGCGACCGAAGCCGTTGGCCGTCGCCTCGTCTCCGGGGAAGCAGGGCGGGGCTGGGCGGGCTCGGGAGAGGTAGAGGGAGGGGCTGGGCGGCGGCGCTCGGGAGAGACAGGGAGAGGGAGGGGCTGGACGGCGGCGAGAGGCGGGGCTGGTGTGGGCACAGGCGAGTGGAGGCCGCCGACTTTTATAGCCGGGCCGCGCCCGTGTGTACGCGTGCGAGGGAGGGGAGGCGTCGGCGCGCCGTCCCATGACGCGCCGTCCGTGAGGAATCAATGGCAAGGCTGACCGGCGGCAGCCTTGCTATTGATTCCCCGCGGGAACCGAGGCCGTTGGGGGAAGACGAGGCGCCGAGTCACTGACACGGCTGGCCCGCGTCTTTTTCACGCCAAAACAGCTCGCCCCGGCGCCCCCGGACGCCCCCAGCGCGCCGGGTTCGGCCTGGGTCCGCCAGCGCTGTTTTCGGCCTAAGTCGGCGAAAATCGGACTCCTGGGGGCGCGACTGGGCCGTTTTTTCGGCGCCGGCGCGAAAAAATCGCCTGGGGAGGCCTTCCTGGGGGCGCGACTGAAGATGCCCTAACCCCCAGCCCCATCTTCTTCTCTCCCAAGCAAAAAAGGACAGCACGCCCCTTCCCCTCATCACTTCCAGATCCAAGAAAACCTTCATAGCCCTCCAATGGCGGCTCCATTGATCTTTCTTCTCTAAGCGCCTCATTCCTGATTGCCTTGCAAAAAGGCAAAAAAAGCAAGGCAAAAAAGGTCAGATTTAGCTCATCTTCCAGATCCCCCTCCTCTTTCCCCACGATTTGTACAAGGCCTCAGTTGTGCAAAACATTGTGTAAAAAAGATGTGATGTTAAGCATGTTTAGTCTGCTATTTAGGCAAGTTTCAGCCCCTGATTTGGGCAAATTTAGTCTGATGTTAAGCATGATATTTCTTCCCAGTTTTCAAAATCTATTTGCAAATCTGTTGCATATGAACACATTTATAAATCTGTAGGCAAGTGCTGATAGTAAATGCTGGGGACAAAAATATTAGGAAAATATAATGCCTTAAGCTAGAAAAACAACTGAGCAAAAACAGTATTTATAAGAGGATGAGAAACAACTGATCATGATCTATTTCTGATGTGTTCCGGTTCTATTAATTGCTTATAATAGTGCAAAATAGACATTCTGTTTGAGCAAAAACAGTGCTATAATGAGGCAACTAAGTATATGTATGCACACATGAACACTTTTGAAAATTATGCCATGAAAAAACATGGACACTTTTGAAACTTATAAGACAATGAATACTGACATGACTATGGAAAAGAAGGGGAAAACAAGGCTTTTCCCCCCTATCAGATCTTTTGGGAGCATGTGGACCAAAAACAAATGGCTTATTGAAGCAACATACATTATAGGATTAAGCAAAAAAGCATAATGATGTCAAGGCAACTCTTGAAGAAACTAGAAAAACATTCTTCTTGGACATTTGTTTCCATTATTCCTTGGTTTCGATAGTGAAAAAACACTAGAAGAAAAAAATGTAACTAAAATTGCAACTAAAAAATAAGAGACAGTTGCGTAGTACAATTTACCTTTGTTGTATCATATCCTTCGCCATGATCCAAGAAAAGTTGGAAAGTTGCCAGGATACAGTGGCAAAATTATTAGTATTTCATCCTGCAAAAGAAGGAAAAAAACCAACAAGAAAATTCATATACCAACAACTATCTCAGCTGCGAAACGTTACTTCAAAACATACTGAGCATATCCAAAAACACACAAACTTGCTGCTGTAAAAGATGAAACCCAAAAATGTCAACTTAAGTTCTTTCTAACACACAAACATAGGTACTGAAAGCATAAATAGTCTGAATATAAAAGAGCAATCATGCCCATAATTCTAACTTAAGTTTTTCCTAACACTAAACATGCTTTAATCTCTCTGATTTGGGAGTGAATTCCATTCTGAAGACACTTCAAAGTAGCACTTCTATGGCAGTATGCTTGCTTCCCCAAAATCAAATGTTGCCTGCGTTTAAGAAAAACAAAATAAGAAAATATATTATGAAACATAAAAAACAAAAAGCCTATGTTATGTTTATATGTACAAACATGATTCATTAATACAAAAAAACCATGCATCTCCTGAAAATAATATATTGCCTGACATATATAGTTTGACTTGCCTGATTATATGGTTTGGGTTGCCTGATAGTGCACTTTGAATTGCCTGGTTATGTTCAATTGCTATCTTGTGAATCTGGTGTGCTTGTGTTGCTGTGTTGTTTGCTTGCCTGAGTTTAGTGTGGTACTAGCTTGCCTCAACAACGTAAAAATTGCTTTAATTTTTCTGGTTGAAAAAATGCACGGGTTGAACATGATTGAGCTATTTTTGTGTGCTTGGGTAGGTGTGCTACTGGCTTGCCTGTATTTACTGTGCTACTTACTTGCATCCCTCTGCTGACTTGCTTTACTTTTTCCCATATTCTCGATAAATAAACAGGTTGACAATGATTGACCTGAATGAGGAACCAGCTGAAAATAATGATGATCCATTATACTATACACAACATGCTGCTGGAAATGCAGAATTTGTGGCGGAATCACCTAATCCCCCTATCATCCAAAGAGTCGATGGTGCTGCTACAGAAGCAATGGAGACAGATGGGCAGTCAAGTCATGGGAGCCGTGCTCCGGGCAGTACACAAGTACCTGCAGCTATAGCAGCTGGGAGTGATGCTCATACCCTTGATGGCACAGGTGCTGCAGGTGATACCGGTGGCACTGTTGGTAATGGTTTGGGTGCTGAAAATGATGATGAAGCTTGGTCACAGCCCAAGGAGCCTTACGTGGGCATGAGGTTCGACACTTTGGAAGATGCCAAGGTGCATTACAATGCATATTCCTTGCAAATGGGGTTTTCAATCAAAATGAATAGTTCAAGGAAGGATCTCAAAACCGAGGAGTTGATAAAACAACAGTTTGTTTGCAACAAGTTTCGGAAGCCTGATGTTGATGACGGAGGGGCAGAAAAGATTCCCGTGCTAGATGACATTGTTGAGCAAGCAAACGATGATAATGAAGATGAGGCTATTGTCTTTCTTGATTATGATAGTAAAGGCAAAAAGAGGAGCAAGAAATGAAAAAAGAGATAAAATTGTGCAAACTGGTTGCAAAGCTAAGATGATTGTGAAGGTAATAGATGGCAAATAGGAAGTGATCTACTTTGTTAGCAAGCACAACCATCCATTGGTTGACAAGCCATGTTTGACTAAGTATTTGCGATCACACCAAGGGATCCTGCCAGAAGAAAGGGCCTTCCTTACTCATCTTCATAACTGCAATTTAACTACAGGTATTGAACCACACCCACCTCCCCCCTATCTTCTAACTTTAAGAACCTGGACATGCCTACTGGTTGTGTGTTTCTTAGCCCATCAACAAGTACCTGTTTTTGCTTGAAACATGTCACTGATTTGCTTCAGACAAATGCCTTAGTTGCTTGATAGTGCCACTAAATTGCTTACAACAGTAGAAAAAAGGCATAAAATGCCTGATTTGTTTCTGGATGCTGGACTTGCCTAATGTTTACTTGTTTGTTGCTCAATGCAAAGTTCCTGCTTGCCTAGTTTTTTTATAAAACAAATTTGGTGTTGAATCTGAACTTGCCTATGGTTAGTCTCTTTCTAGCTAAAATGTACAATAGTACTCGTTTCTGGATGGGGTCAACTTGCCTATGATTGAAATTTGTATTGCTCACTAAATGCATAGTTACCCCCTGGTTTGTTTTGTGTATTTTGCTCATGTGTTGCCTGGGGCATATGGTTGTAGTTGCTTGTATATCTTCATGAATTTCCCAAGCTTTGCATTTGAGTTGCCTTGCTGAAAACAGAAAAGAAACTATTTTTGGCACTATTTTTGTGTAGAAAAAGGATTGACCACCATTGTGACTTCATGTCAACAGGTCGTATGATGCACATCATGTCAGATTTCTATGGGACAGAACTCATTGTACCTTATGGCACTAAACACATTACAAACCTCAAGACGCTCTTGAACAAGGATGATACAAAAGAAGGGGATATGATAGAGACGGTTGCTTACTTTAAAGATCAGCAGAGAGAGGATCCAGATTTTTTTACAAGATAAAATATGATGAGGAAGACAGGGTTGAGAATATTTTCTGGGTCGATGGTGCAGCAAGGAAGGCGTACGTGGAATCTTATCATGATTGTATCTCCTTTGACACAACATATATGACTAACATGTACAACATGCCCTTTGCAACATTCATTGGGATTAACAGGCATGGGCAGTCGTTCATGTTGGGTTGTGGCTTTGTTAGGAAAGAGTTGGCATCGAGCTTTGATTGGCTAGTCCAGACCTTCCTTGAGGCAATGCATAATGTAGCACCCACCAACATCATAACCGACCAAGACATCGCAATGGCACAGTCAATTAAAAAGATCTTTCCTACAAGTGTGCACCGCTGTTGCCGCTGGCATATTATGAAAAAAGCACAAGAAAAGCTTGGAGCATTGCTGGGGTGAAACCCTGGCTTGTCCAAAGATTTCAACAACTGTGTTGACTTCAGCTTGACGCCGGAAGAATTTGAGGCAGGGTGGTGTGAGCTGATGATGAAGTATGAGGCTATGACTGACTCCCACTTTGAGAATCTATACAAGTACAGAGAGACATGGGTGCCCTGCTACTTCAAGCACCAATTCTTCCCTTGCTTGCAGTCAACTCAACGCAGCGAGGGGTTCAACGCTGTCCTTAAGCGATATGTGAACCCACACAAGTCCATTTTGAACTTTGTGAAGCAATATCAGAAAATCCAAACACACATACTAATCCGGGAGGGTTCAAAAGACTATAGGACAGGACATTTACAGACTGAAATGTGGTCATCTTACCTAATAGAGAAGCAGGCGTACGGTTCGTATACTAGGGACTTGTACTAGAAGTTTCGTGATGAGTTTCAGTTGACTACAAGGTACAATGTGCGACCGCATGGTGAAAACTTGTATGAGGTTTACACCAATCAAGAGTGGGTTGCCAAATATGGTTCTAGGGGCTATTTTGTCACGGTGGAAGCTAGTGTTGGAGACTACAGATGTGACTGCTGCAAGATTGAGAGGGACGGCATGCTTTGCTGCCATATCATGAAAGTTTTCAACCAACTTGGTGTTGATGAAATCCCAGCGCAGTACATACTTAGAAGATGGACACCTATGGCAATTCCCAACGCACCCCCTGTTGTCGAAGAGCAACCTGATGAGATGCCACCACAGTCGAAAAAGGAACTCAGGCATGCAAATTTGATGATGGATTTTGGTAGTCTTGCCCGGGTTGCTAGTGCGTCAGATGCTGCAACGGATATTGTAAAGAAACATATGCGTGGTGCGCGTCATGAAATCAAAAATCTCAACATGTCAAAGAAGAAGAAACCGGCAGCACCAACAAGTGGGCCCTTTGGTGGTCCTCCACCATTAGCTGATGGTTCTACACCACAACCGAGTAACTCTCAGGCAACTGGTGGCCCTGCGGTGCATCCTGAAGGGCCTTCACAAGCCCCTTCTAGACCTAGGCAGCAGCGACCTACTTCTGTGCCACCACCGAGAAACACTCAGGCAACTAGTGGCCCTGCGGTGCGTCCTGATGAACCTGCACAAACCTCTTCTGGATCTAGGCAGCAGCGACCTACTTCTGCAACGCGGAGAAAAAACGCACCAAACCTAACTGGCAACTCTATGAGTGAGGATGGACACCAACAAACAGCATTCAGAGCTGCAGCGATGCAAAAAGGGGTTGTACCACTACCCATGAGCCCTCCCACACAAGGTTGCTGGTCTGTACAGCAACTGTCAGGATATGTGCCACTGAACAGCGGAGCAGCGCCGCACCTTTCAAAGGGCTCAACAATGACAAGGCATGTGCAAGCGCTAAGAGGAGCTGCGCCACAACTTTTGATGGATACGACACTAGCAAGAGGGCCTGCGCGACCTCCTATGGATCCTAGACCAGCAATTTGGCCTGCACCACAAACTATGGGGGCTATACAACCACCGTGGGGGACTAACGCAGAAACACAACCTATGTGGCTGGTCCTGGACTGGCACCATTGCCTGCGTCAACAGCAACACTGGATGGCTGGATTGGGCAGCATCCAGGGTCTTCAACAACACAAGAAGAAAATGCCAATGCAATTTCATCTCCTATTGCGCAAGCTCCTGGTGGATATGCGCACCAGCCGCTCAGTATGGCATCTCTACATGCAGCTGTTGCGGCCGCACAAGGTACTACGATGGTTGAACCACAGTTTGGAAGACCTGCTACCACACTTGGCCCTGCAATTCCTAGAGACCCTCCAAAATCAACAACAAAAGGGAGGGCAAAGTCAAAAAGAATTCAATCAGCACTTGAGCTGCATCCGAAGAGAAAGAACAAGTGCAGCTATTGTGGTTCTTTTAACCACAATGGTGCAAGCTGCCCGACCAGATTGGTGTAATGGTCACACAGTGACCAGATGGCTGAAAAGATGTGTCGAATGGCATTGACGAGTTAAACTATTTGTGGGTCTGTATGTTTGAACATCCTAAATTATTATTTATGGTTTACCGTTTCTTGTGGCTGACTTGCCTCACACTAGAGTTTTGAGTTGCCTGGTTATAAGTTTTGAGTTGCCTGTTGTGTGCTTTGAATTGCCCCGCAAACACCCTTGCCCTCCCCATAATAGTCGAAAACTTACATGCATAAGATTCTGCAATGCTATAAAATGCAACAATTCCCTGGTTATGTAATGATCATACTATTTGTCTTTCATTCGTCTTTTATGGGTTCTTCTGAATAACTTGCCTCGAATTAAAGCTTAAATTGCCTGTTTATGCAATAGAGTTGCCTGGTCCAAGTTGTTATACAGGCAACTCCTCCCCCGGCAGTCCAAAAGTTCACAAAAGAGCAAAAGAAACAACACATGCATTTACATGGATGTAGCGCACGTGAGGGGAGAAAGAACTGACCTATGCTAACTTGAGTATGGTTTTCCATGGAGCCTTGTTGTTGGCGTTGTCAACCCACGTGTTAGTCAATTGTTTCCGGATGCTTGGAATATCCTCAGCTGTGAATTTTGGAACAGCCCTTGCCTCCCAACCGTTTGCTACTGTCAGAGCAAAAACACCACAGTCGAACCTAAACAAAAGATTGAAAAAAGAACTGGATGCTTACTCTATGTAGTATTGTGTCGCTTGTAAAAAACTGAACAAAACCATAGTTAATATGTGAAAAGAAGTGGATGCTTACTCATTATTTTCTTTTGGAACATCGATGTTGGTAAGCCCAAACTCATCCAGCGAGACGCGGGAACTAGCGTAATGCTCTTCCCATAGAGACCGAAAACTTGCAACCATTTTCCTTGCGCAAACATCTAAAAACTTGTTTTTGAGCGTCCTCCAAGAATCAAGAGTTTCAAAACGTCGATCCCTTATGTTCACGTTAAAAATCCAGTAACGATTGCCTGTTTTAGGTTTTGTCTTGTCGATGTTCTCTAACACTAGGAACATAATCTGTTAGAAAAAACAAAAATGGGGTTAGTAAAAAAATACAATACTAGAAACTGGATGTAAGCAATTTTTTCTGTGTGCTCTCACAAATTAAGAAAATGGACTGAAGAAGCAAAAATGCACATGCCGGTTTTGTGCTAGTGTGAGTAATTTGCCAAAAACAGAAGATGCATAGGCAAGTTATCTACTTATATAAGCAACCAGCCAAAAATGCACAGGCAAGTTTGTGAAAAAAAAATGTAAGAAACATGCCACATAGAAGCAATTAAGAAAATGGGTTGAAGAAGCAAAAATGCACATGCCAGTTTTGTACTAGTGTGAGTAATTTGCCAAAAACAGAAGATGCATAGGTAGGTTATCTACTTATGTAAGCAACCAGCCAAAAAATGCATAAGCAACTTATCTACTTATGTAAGCAACCAGCCAAAAATGCACAGGCAAGTTGTGCAAAAAAATGTAAGCAACTTGCCACAGAAAAGCAATTTCATGAGTGTAGTCAACTTGCCCACCACCCCCCCCCCCCCTAAGAAATATTTTACATTTGTGTGAGCAAAAGTTTTAGCATAAAAAGTCATATATAAAAAATGCATTGGTAAAAAGTAAAGAAACCATTAACTTACCATGTCTTTGCGGTCCAAGCGATTCGACTTCTTGAACCGGGAAATGAGCTCCTTGCCGTTCAATTCCATGTTTTGCATCTGAACCTGATGTAAAAAAATACAGACATGAACATGACCTTTTATGAAAAAAAAGAAAAAGAAAGAAACGCAAAACTACACTATTAGTTGCTTCGCGTTTTCTTACCGAGAACCTGACGGGCATCACGAGCTTCTTTGAGTCTGGTGGCAAGTTCATCATTATATTCTGTATACCAACTTCCATTACATGGCTCAAGACAAAACCTTCCTTCTTCATTGAGTTTGTGAGCTCCCTGACCGTGACAAAGTATTTGCCATATTCAATTACCCTTACGCTGCATGAAAAAAAAGAGGCATTCAACTCACAAAATCCTTCCATGAATTGCCTACCACCATTTCAACTCAGGGAAAACACATGGGGGCATGGGCATATCAAAGGAGAAACTACTTCAAAAAATAAGAATTTCACACTAAGCCAAGTTGCCTGATTCTATAAATGGACTGCTTGTAAACACATTTTGAATTGTCTGGATATCATGACAGACCTTGCCTGGGGGAAAGTGCATTGTGCAATGGCTGACAAAAAGAAATGTAGTGATATACTGTCATACCTGGTATCCACATCTGGTGATTCTTCTTCATTAATTCTTCCATGCAAAATAACTGATGCATACAATCTATTTGCTTCGGGTTTGGACATGTAGACTTTTTTCTCATTATAGTCAATGAAAGGTGACCTCTTGCAAGGAGGTGGCTTGATAATCCTTCTCTCGAATTGATGTGGATGCATCTCTCCTGAACTACTACTGTTGTAAACCTTGCTTCCTGACCCCACTTCTCCTTGGTTGGAACTTTTTTCAGGTGTTTGGTACACATTTCCTTCCGCTTGAACACACGGTTCATCTATGCCTTCACCGTCCAACAGATAATCATCGTCGGTTATATCGATGATTGGCTGGTTATGTACTGGGAGTTCCTTGAACTCATGCTCTGTAAATGTGCTTGACCCAACATGTTGATGTGTTGTGTTGTCTGCAGATCTTGTGTGCAAATCATCTATGCCTAGATCGAAACTTGGTGCTGGGCAGTACTCTCTGAAAAAATCATTTGATCTTTCGGTGTCCCTTTGCTCAAAATGTTGTTTATCTTTATTCGCTGAGCTGTGATTTGTGGAGTTGGATTGGGCATTCTTGCTGTTTGGATCAACACACCTTGCAAATAGCTCACTCACATCTAGAACATTGATTTCTAGTGCATTGCTTGTCTTCCCACTAACACGCATGAAATCATGGTACCTCTCCTCCACATCAGAGAAATGGTGAATGTTCCCCTGGCCAGTTGCTTCTACTGCTTCTGGAACACTTGTGGCCTCAGGTTGGGCAAGTACAGTTGAGCAGACAGGCAATTTCCCTAGGGATCATAGCAACTTTTGTTCCGGACTTTTTCCCATGGTTGCAGCTTCGGGCAGGTCTTGTATCCTATTGATCTCCGTACATGACACCGGAGGGATGTTCTCTTTCTCCTTTTTGTGTCCTGCATGATTTAATGCTGCAGCCTCGGGTGATGCGTTGAAGTCTTGCACCTTGGCCCTCTGGATATCGTTGGTTGACTGCATCACATTTCCCCGGGACGGGGGAGGCACTTGACCATTTAAGTCACCTAGTGGTTGTGTTCCGCTGTGGTTTCTTGTGCTTACTAGCACTGTGGGTCCCTTCTTGAGTTGAACTGGCCTTACTTTTGTGGGGTCCAGTGTTTCCTCTGCAGAACTTGCCTGAAAAACAGCTGGTCTTGCTTCCTCCTTAGACTAAGTTGTCAGAATATGTGATCCACTTGCTTGACATTGGGAATGAAAATTACCCGACTGCTTTGAATCTACTCATGTAGGTACTGCCTCATCTCCAACTTTGCTGCACGGGGGTGCTGCTGAGCTTGATGGTGTACTCTTTACCACCTGTGTTTTGGCATTCCCATGGATTGCCTCTTTTGTTTCAGAAATTTCCTGTTGTTGCTGCTAGGGAGGACCAGATTTTTTCATGGCTGATTGCCTTGACTTTCCCCCTTGGCCGTAACCGGGATTTTCGGCACGATATGCCTGCAGATGAATTGCTGTTTCATTCATCACAGATGGATCCGATATGAAACTAACAGTTTTCTTCATCTTCTTTGATGGCGGGAGTGGTGGTAGTTGGTTTCGACAAGCAGTCTTCTGTTCTGTAGCTTCATTTAGAGCGTCAAGTTCTCTCATTATTTTCTGCCGAGTCGCCTTTGGGCATATTTGCTTGGGGTTGAATGTGAAGACCATATCCAAATCTTCCCCCCTCAATAACTCTTTGAACATCCTCCTCGCTTCGGTTGCCATGGATATGTCATCAATATCCAACATTTTTTTCACTTCAAAAACAGGGAAGCATGGTTTTGGGGAAACAACAGTTTTGAATTCTGTCATCACAAGGTCTCTGATAGATATCCTATCTGCCTCATCCAATCCTTTTGCCTTTCTGTCCCTCTTCTTTTCAATCAGAAATTGCAGCGTGCATTGTTCATCATCATCGCTGCTTGCATTTTCAGCTGCGGGATCCCCGTCCCGATCGGAGCCACCATTGCTGCCTGAACCACCGTTGCCACCTCCGCTGTCATCCTCATCATCTTCATCCTGCTTCCCCTGCCCATCATCTTCCTTGTCTTTGTCATCCCCATCGCCTTCTTCATCGTCATCGTCCTCCTTTCCTTCGTCATCTTCTTTTTCGTCATCCTCTTCTTCTTCATCATCATCATTGTCCTTGTTTCCCTCAGTTCTGTCTTTACCTCCCATCTCAGCACTTGCCCCCTCATGGTGATCAACCATTTGTCGTGCTCCCTGGCTACTTGATTTCCCCTGAACTCCACATGATCCATCATGACCGTCATCGCTGTCTAAACTGCCATCGGTGTCGCTTTCATCACTACCTTCATCCCTGCCATCTCCCTCACTTTCACTGTCGGCTGCCTCACTGTCGTCACTGTCAGAATTAAACGACTCCTCCTCACTTGGTAAGCTGTCTTTTCTGGCTGGTACTCGCTTGCCCCTTCTGTTAGACTGCCGCCTGCTTGTCTCCGCAGTAGTAGGATCTGCCTCCTTTGTCCCCCATTCTTCATCATCTATCTTCCCAACCCCAGTCACAAGCTTCCCAACTACATGTGAAATTACAAAACACATATCGTGCACCAACCCTGTGAGCTTCTTTTGCTTCTGTAAAACATAAAAGTGGATGGTAGAGAACATGATAAGTACATATCTTCTATTGAAGATTCTGAAAAAATGGTTGAATGTACAAATGGCGATAAAAAGGGGAACAACAATGAGAGGAAAAACAAGTGCTAGATAAACTTACTGATTTGTCATATGACTCGGGCAATCTTGCGGCAACAAATTTGGTGATGTGGTCCACACTGCCAAACAAGCTATCATCCGCACACCGGGAAAACTCCGTCTTGAGATGGTGGTTTTATAGCCAAAGAAGATTAAAAAACTATGAGTGACAACAATTCTGGCACTCCCATACCAAAAAAGACCTGAGAAAAATGAAGAAAAATAGTACTACTAATAGTCTGAAAATTCCTGCAACCATTATGCCACTTCCCCTGTTGCCTACTATTAGTTGATACTGTAATCAACAAAAAATGAAGAACTAGTATGCAAGTTGCTAGTTTTCAGAACATAAGTTGCTTGTGTTGTTGTGTAAATTTGCTACTTTTCAACATGTAAATTGCTCAGACAGAAAAAAGAGCTAAAAATGTACTACAGAAGCTACTATTAAATACAACAACAAAACAAATCCTTCCTGTGAACATTATCCAACTGTGTGCATGGCAAACAAGAGAAGGTTCGAATAAGTCTGATAACTACTTGAAAATATATGTATAGCACTTGCCCAAAAAGATACATTACCGTTCTTGCTCTTTGAAAATGCACTGCCTACTCTAAAAAAATGGTAGCGTTTCCTAAAAACAATATGACAATGATATGTATACTAAAACAGAAAAATTCAGTTACCCACAATTGGCCATATTCTCCTGGAGCCTTCCTGTCCTTCTTGACAACTCTGGAGATTAAATTTGAATTCCAAACTGAAACCCTTGGTACCAAGTTCGGGATTGGCTCATTAACATCCAGAGAGTCTAGGTACAACAGCTGCGTAGAGACACGGAAAAAGAACAAAAAGTTTAAGTTAGCTAATGATTGCAAAAAGAAAAGAAAAGATAAGTAAACAAATGGATGCTTGAAAAAACAAAACAGCTTGAAGCACTTACAACAAGGTGGAAAACACAACAACAAACAGCCTTCTTGTTGGCACGCCCCGAAGTGAACGCAAGCTTTAATTGATTAACAATAAACTGGCATATATTGGTTTCAGTTATTCCATTAACATCCATGACCGCAGGGAAGCTCTTTGGGGAAATACTCAAACTAGTTGAAGGGGCAAGGAAGCACAAAAAAACAAGAGCTAGCCAAGCGCGGACAAAGTCATCATCATGAGATCCTCCCATGTCTACGATCATCTTGCACCATTCTATGAGGGTTGGGGAGTTCTTGGTGTTGGAAATATGCCCTAGAGGCAATAATAAATTGGTTATTATTATATTTCCTTGTTCATGATAATCGTTTATTATCCATGCTAGAATTGTATTGATAGGAAACTCAGATACATGTGTGGATACATAGACAACACCATGTCCCTAGTAAGCCTCTAGTTGACTATCTCGTTGATCAATAGATGGTTACGGTTTCCTGACCATGGACATGGGATGTCGTTGATAACGGGATCACATCATTAGGAGAATGATGTGATGGACAAGACCCAATCCTAAGCCTAGCACAAGATCATGTAGTTCGTATGCTAAAGCTTTTCTAATGTCAAGTATCATTTCCTTAGACCATGAGATTGTGCAACTCCCGGATACCGTAGGAGTGCTTTGGGTGTGCCAAACGTCACAACGTAACTGGGTGTCTATAAAGGTACACTACAGGTATCTCCAAAAGTGTCTGTTGGGTTGGCACGAATCGAGACTGGGATTTGTCACTCCGTGTAAACGGAGAGGTATCTCTGGGCCCACTTGGTAGGACATCATCATAATGTGCACAATGTGATCAAGGAGTTGATCACGGGATGATGTGTTGCGGAACGAGTAAAGAGACTTGCCGGTAACGAGATTGAACAAGGTATTGGGATACCGACGATCGAATCTCGGGCAAGTATCGTACCTCTAGACAAAAGGGAATTGTATACGGGATTGATTAAGTCCTTGACAGCGTGATTCATCTAATGAGATCATCGTGGAGCATGTGGGAGCCAACATGGGTATCCAGATCCCGCTATTGGTTATTGACCGGAGAACGTCTCGGTCATGTCTGCATGGTTCCCCAACCCGTAGGGTCTACACACTTAAGGTTCGATGACGCTAGGGTTATAGGGAATAGATATACATGGTTACCGAATGTTGTTCAGAGTCCTGGATGAGATCCCGGACATCACGAGGAGTTCCGGAGGTAAAGATTTATATATGGGAAGTCCTGTTTTGGTCACCGGAAAAGTTTCGGGTGCTATCGGTAACGTACCGGGACCACCGGGAGGGTCCCGGGGGTCCACCAAGTGGGACCACCAGTCCCGGAGGGCTGCATGGGCCAAGTGTGAGAGGGGACCAGCCCCTGGTGGGCTGGTGCGCCTCCCCACCAAGGCCCAAGGCGCAAGGGAGAGTGGAAGGGGGCAAACCCTAGGCTCAGATGGGCCTAAGGCCCACCTAGTGGTGCGCCCCCCTCTCTCCCCCCTTGGCTGCCCCCCTAGATGGGATCTAGGGCTGGCCGCCACCCCTAGGGGTGGAAACCTAGGTGGGAGCGCAGCCCCTCCCCTCCCCCTATATATACTTGAGGTTTTGGGCTGCCATAGAGACGATTCAATCTCCTTCTTGGTGCAGCCCTACCCTTCTCCCTCCTCGTCTCTTGTGGTGCTTGGCGAAGCCCTGCTGGAGTACCACGCTCCTCCACCACCACCACGCCGTCGTGCTGCTGCTGGATGGAGTCTTCCCCAACCTCTCCTTCCCCCCTTGCTGGATCAAGGCGTGGGAGACTTCACCGGGCTGTATGTGTGTTGAACACGGAGGTGCCGTCCATTCGGCACTAGGATCATCGGTGATTTGGATCACGTCGAGTACGGCTCCATCAACCCCGTTCACTTGAACGCTTCCGCTTAGCGATCTACAAGGGTATGTAGATGCACTCTCCTTCCCCTCGTTGCTAGATTACTCCATAGATTGATCTTGGTGATGCGTAGAAAATTTTGAATTTCTGCTACGTTCCCCAACAGTGGCATCATGAGCTAGGTCTATGCGTAGTTACTATGCACGAGTAGAACACAAAGTAGTTGTGGGCGTCGATATTGTCAATTATCTTGCCGTTACTAGTCTTATCTTGATTCGGCGGCATCGTGGGATGAAGCGGCCCGGACCAACCTTACACGTACGCTTACGTGAGACCGGTTCCACCGACTGACATGCACTAGTTGCATAAGGTGGCTGGCGGGTGTCTGTCTCTCCCACTTTAGTCGGATCGGATTTGATGAACAGGGTCCTTATGAAGGGTAAATAGAAATTGGCAATTCACGTTGTGGTTTTGGCGTAGGTAAGAAACGTTCTTGCTAGAAACCTATAGCAGCCACGTAAAAAACTTGCAACAACAATTAGAGGACGTCTAACTTGTTTTTGCAGCAAGTGTTTTGTGATGTGATATGGCCAAAGGATGTGATGAATGATATATATGTGATGTATGAGATCATGTTCTTGTAATAGGAATCACGACTTGCATGTCGATGAGTATGACAACCGACAGGAGCCATAGGAGTTGTCTTTATTTTTGTATGACCTGCGTGTCATTGAGAAACGCCATGTAAATTACTTTACTTTATTGCTAAATGTGTTAGCCATAGTAGTAGAAGTAATAGTTGGCGAGCAACTTCATGGAGACACGATGATGGAGATCATGGTGTCATGCCGGTGACAAGATGATCATGGAGCCCCAAGATGGAGATCAAAGGAGCTATATGATATTGGCCATATCATGTCACTATTATTTGATTGCATGTGATATTTATCATGTTTTTGCATCTTGTTTACTTAGAACGACGGTAGTAAATAAGATGATCCCTCATAATAATTTCAAGAAAGTGTTCCCCCTAACTATGCACCGTTGCGGTAGTTCATTGTTTCGAAGCACCACGTGATGATCGGGTGTGATAGATTCCAACGTTCACATACAACGGGTGTAAGACAGATTTACACATGCAAACACTTAGGTTGACTTGACAAGCCTAGCATGTACAGACATGGCCTCGGAACACAGAAAACCGAAAGATCGAACATGAGTCGTATAGAAGATACGATCAACATGAAGATGTTCACCGATGTTGACTAGTCCGTCTCACGTGATGATCGGACACGGCCTAGTTGACTCGGATCATGTAATCACTTAGATGACTAGAGGGATGTCTATCTGAGTGGGAGTTCATAAGATGAACTTAATTATCCTGAACATAGTCAAAAGGTCTTCGCAAATTATGTCGTAGCTCGCGCTTCAGTTCTACTGTTTAGATATGTTCCTGGAGAAAATTTAGTTGAAAGTTGATAGTAGCATTTATGCGGACTAGGTCCGTAAACTGAGGATTGTCCTCATTGCTTCATAGAAGGCTTGTGTCCTTAATGCACCGCTCAGTGTGCTGAACCTCGAATGTCGTTTGTGGATGTTGCGAACATCTGACATACACATTTTGATAACTACGTGATAGTTCAGTTAAACGGTTTAGAGTTGAGGCACCGAAGACGTTTTGAAACATCGTGAAACATATGAGATGTTTCGAGGGCTGAAATTGGGATTTCAGGCTCGTGCCCACGTCAAGAGGTTTAAGACCTCCGACGATTTTCTTAGCCTGCAAACTAAGGGAGAAAAGCTCAATTGTTGAGCTTGTGCTCAGATTGTCTGAGTACAACAATCATTTGAATCAAGTGGGAGTTGATCTTCCAGATGAGAAAGTGATGTTTCTCCGAAGTCATTACCACCAAGCTACTAGAGCTTCGTGATGAACTATGATATATCAGGGACATATATGATGATCCTTGAGATATTCGCAATGTTTGACACCACAAAAGTAGAAATCAAGAAGGAGCATCAATTGTTGATGGTTGGTGAAACCACTAGTTTCAAGAAGGGCAAGGGCAAGAAGGGATACTTCATGAAACGGCAAATCAGCTGCTGCTCTAGTGAAGAAACCCAAGGTTGAACCCAAACCCGAGGCTAAGTGCTTCTGTAATAAGGGGAACAACCACTGGAGCAGAATTACCCTAGATACTTGGTAGATGAGAAGGCTGGCAAGGTCGTTAGAAGTATATTGGATATACATTGTGTTAGTGTGTACTTTACTAGTACTCCTAGTAGCACCATGGTATTAGATACCGATTCGGTTGCTAAGTGTTAGTAAACTTGAAATAAAAGGCTGCGGAGTAAACGGAGACTAGCTAAAGGTGAGCTGGCGATATGTGTTGGAAGTTTTTCCAAGCTTGATGTGATCAAGCATCGCACGCTCCCTCTACCATCGAGATTGGTGTTTGCGTTGAGCGTAGACATGATTGGATTATGTCTATCGCAATACGGTTATTCATTTAAGGAGAATAATGGTTACTCTGTTTATTTGAATAATACCTTCAATGGTCTTGCACCTAAAATGGATAGTTTATTGAAACTCGATCGTAGTGATACACTTGTTCATGCCAAAAGATATAAGATAGTAATGATAGTACCACCTACTTGTGGTACTGCCACGTAAGTCATACCGGTATAAAACGCATGAAGAAGCTCCATGTTGACGGACCTTTGGGCTCACTCGTTTTTGAAAAGTTTGAGACATGCGAACCATGTCTATTGGTGTATATGCATGAAGAAACTCCATGCAAATGGACCGTTTGGACTCACTTGATTTTGAATCACTTGAGACATGCAAATCATACCACATGGGCAAGATGACTGAAAGCCTCGTTTTCAGTAAAATGGAACTAGAAAGCAACTTGTTGGAAGTAATACATTTTGATGTGTGCAGTCCAATGAGTGTTGTGGCGTGTAGTGGATATCGTTATGTTCTTACTTCACGGATGATTTGAGTAGATGTTGAGTATATTTACTTGATGAATCACGAGTCTAAATTATTGAAAGGTTCAAGTAATTTCAGGGTGAAGTTGAAAGATCGTCGTGACAAGAGGATAAAATATCTATGATATGATCATAGAGATGAATATCTGAATTACGAGTTTGGCACAGAATTAGGACATTGTGGAAATTGTTTCAAAACTAATACAGCCTAGAACACCATAGTGTGATGGTGTGTCCGAACATCATAACTGCACCCTATTGGATTTAATGCATACCATGATGTCTCTTATCGAATTACCACGATAGTTTATGGGTTAGGCATTAGAGACAACCACATTCACTTTAAATAGGGCACCACGTAATTCCGATGAGATGACACCGTATGAACTATGGTTTAGAGAAACCTAAGCTGTCATTTCTTAAAAGTTTGGGGCTGCAACGCTTATGTGAAAAAGTTTCAGGCTGATAAGCTCGAACCCAAAGCGGATAAATGCATCTTCATAGGACACCCAAAACAGTTGGGTATACCTCCTGTCTCAGATCCGAAAGCAATAAAGGATTGTTTCTAGAATCGGGTCCTTTCTCGAGGAAAAGTTTCTCTCGAAAGATTGAGTGGGAGGATGGTGGAGACTTGATGAGGTTATTGAACCGTCTCTTCAACTAGTGTGTGGCAGGGCACAGGGAGTTGTTCCTATGGCACCTACACCAATTGAAGTGGAAGCTTATGATAGTGATCATGAAACTTCAAGTCACTACCAAACCTCGTGGGATGACAAGGATGCGTACTACTTCAGAGTGGTACGTAATCCTGTCTTGGAAGTCATGTTGCTAGACAACAATGAACCTATGAGCTATGGAGAAGCGATGGTGGGCCTGGATTCCAAAATGGCTCGAGGCCATATAATCCGAGAGAGGATCCATATATGAAAACAAAGTGTAGACCTTGGAAGAACTATTTGATGGTCGTAAGGCTGTTAGGTACATATGGATTTTTTTAAAGAAAGACGGACAATGATGGTAATCACCATTAAGAAAGCTCGACTTGTTGTTAAGATGTTTTCCGACAAGTTCAAGGAGTTGACTACGATGAGACTTTCTCACTCGTAGTGATGCTAAGAGTCTGTTGGAATTATATTAGCGATTACTGCATTATTTATGAAATCTTGCAGATAGGATGTCAAAACATTGTTTCCTCGACGATTTTCTTGAGGAAAGGTTGTATGTGATACAACCGGAAGGTTTTGTCAGTCCTGAAAGATGCTAACAAGTATGCAAAGCTCCAGCAATCCTTCTAAGGACTGGAGTAAGCATCTCGGAGTTGGAATGTATGCTTTGATGAGATGATCAAAGATTTTGGGTGTATACAAAGTTTATGGGAAACTTGTATTTCCAAAGAAGTGAGTGGGAGCACTATAGAATTTCTGATGAGTATATGTTGTTGACATATTGTTGATCAGAAATGATGTAGAATTTCTGGAAAGCATATAGGGTTATTTGGAAAGTGTTTTTCAATGGAAAACCTGGATTAAGCTACTTGAACATTGAGCATCAAGATCTATAAGGATAGATCAAAACGCTTAATGGTACTTTTAAATGAGCACATACCTTGACATGATCTTGAAGGTGTTCAAGATGGATCAGTCAAAGAAGGAGTTCTTGCCTGAGTTGTAAGGTATGAAGTTAAGACTTAAAGCTCGACCACGGCAGAAGAAAGAGGAAGGATGAAGGTCGTCCCTTATGCTTTTGTCATAGGCTCTATACGGTATGCCATGCTGAGTACCGCACCTGACGTGTGCCTTGCCACATATCTGGCAAGAGGGTACAAAGGTAATATAGGAGTAGATCACCAGATAGCGGTCTAAATTTTCCTTAGAGGAATAAGGATATGTTTCTCGGTTATGGAGGTGATAAAGAGTTCGACGTAAAGAGTTACGTCGATGCAATCTTAACACCTATCCGGATAGCTCTGAGTAGAGATACCGGATACGTATAATGGAGCAACAATTTAGAATAGCTCCAAGTAGAACAGTTATTTGAATTGGCTCCAAATGTAGCGTAGTAGTTGCATCTACAAGATGACATAGAAATTTGCGAAGTACATACGGATCTGAATGTTGCAGACCTGTTGACTGAAACCTCTCTCACAAGCATAACATGATCAAACCCAGAACTCTTTGGGTGTTAGTCACATGGGGATGTGACCTTGAGTGTTAATCACATATCGATGTGAACTGGACTATTGACTCTAGTGCAAGTGGGAGACTGTTGGAAATATGCCCTAGAGGCAATAATAAATTGGTTATTATTATATTTCCTTGTTCATGATAATCGTTTATTATCCATGCTAGAATTGTATTGATAGGAAACTCAGATACATGTGTGGATACATAGACAACACCATGTCCCTAGTAAGCCTCTAGTTGACTAGCTCGTTGATCAATAGATGGTTACAGTTTCCTGACCATGGACATTGGATGTCGCTGATAATGGGATCACATCATTAGGAGAATGATGTGATGGACAAGACCCAATCCTAAGCCTAGCACAAGATCATGTAGTTCGTATGCTAAAGCTTTTCTAATGTCAAGTATCATTTCCTTAGACAATGAGATTGTGCAACTCCCGGATACCGTAGGAGTGCTTTGGGTGTGCCAAACGTCACAACGTAACTGGGTGGCTATAAAGGTACACTACAGGTATCTCCAAAGTGTCTGTTGGGTTGGCACGAATCGAGACTGGGATTTGTCACTCCGTGTAAACGGAGAGGTATCTCTGGGCCCACTCGGTAGGACATCATCATAATGTGCACAATGTGATCAAGGATTTGATCACGGGATGATGTGTTACGGAACGAGTAAAGAGACTTGCCGGTAACGAGATTGAACAAGGTATCGGGATACCGACGATCGAATCTCAGGCAAGTATCGTACCGCTAGACAAAGGAAATTGTATACGGGATTGATTAAGTCCTTGACATCGTGGTTCAACCGATGAGATCATCGTGGAGCATGTGGGAGCCAACATGGGTATCCAGATCCCGCTGTTGGTTATTGACCGAAGAACGTCTCGGTCATGTCTACATGGTTCCCGAACCCGTAGGGTCTACACACTTAAGGTTCGATGACGCTAGGGTTATAGGGAATAGATATACGTGGTTACCGAATGTTGTTAGGAGTCCCGGATGATATCCCGGACGTCACGAGGAGTTCCGGAATGGTCCGGAGGTAAAGATTTATATATGGGAAGTCCTGTTTTGGTCACCGGAAAAGTTTCGGGTGCTATCGGTAACGTACCGGGACCACCGGGAGGGTCCTGGGGGTCTACCAAGTGGGACCACCAGCCTCGGAGGGCTGCATGGGCCAAGTGTGAGAGGGGACCAGCCCCTGGTGGGCTGGTGCGCCTCCCCACCAAGGCCCAAGGCGCAAGGGAGAGTGGAAGGGGGCAAACCCTAGGCTCAGATGGGCCTAAGGCCCACCTAGTGGTGCGCCCCCTCTCTCCCCCCTTGCCCCCCCTAGATGGGATCTAGGGCTGGCCGCCACCCCTAGGGGTGGAAACCTAGGTGGGGGCGCAGCCCCTCCCCTCCCCCTATATATACTTGAGGTTTTGGGCTGCCATAGAAACGATTCAATCTCCTTCTTGGTGCAGCCCTACCCCTCTCCCTCCTCGTCTCTTGCGGTGCTTGGCGAAGCCCTGCTGGAGTACCACACTCCTCCACCACCACCATGCCGTCGTGCTGCTGCTGGATGGAGTCTTCCCCAACCTCTCCTTCTCCCCTTGCTGGATCAAGGCGTGGGAGACGTCACCGGGTTGTACGTGTGTTGAACACGGAGGTGCCGTCCGTTCGGCACTAGGATCATCGGTGATTTGGATCACGTCGAGTACGACTCCATCAACCCCGTTCACTTGAACGCTTCCGCTTAGAGATCTACAAGGGTATGTAGATGCACTCTCCTTCCCCTCGTTGCTAGATTACTCCATAGATTGATCTTGGTGATGCGTAGAAAATTTTGAATTTCTGCTACGTTCCCCAACACTTGGATGTGATGTTGTAAATACTGTACATTGCCTTTGTGATTTCAGGCCGATTCTCGAAGCACACCTTCCTGCCCCTGTTGGTCAAACCCCATATCCTACAGACACTTGCGGCATCTACAGGAATCTTCCCCCTTTCTGGAATGACTATCTGCGAAATCTCCGGGTCGTAATGCTTCATTATCCACTGGCTAAAATCTCCGGGCATGCTACTAGCTGCAAGGTCCAGAATGCCACCAAATTCTTTTCTGATGATGACACCCTTTTGGTCAGGAACCAAGTCCTTTCTCAACTTGAAGAACCTTGCAGGGGATGCCCTGTTCCTACGACCCTATTGCGCATAAGGAAAAAACAGAAACAGGGGATTAGCAAAAAAGGAAAAAGGTTCATCACAACATAGGCAACTTAGGCAGCATTGCTGGGCAACTGCTCAGTGAAACTGAGGCAAATATGCAAAATACCTCAGTTCCTCCCGTCTTCTGGCGTTTTGCTTTTGGAGGCTGGTCGACGTCTGCACCTTCAACATTTTTATTCCCAGCATCTGCAGCTTGGCTCTCATTACTATTCTCATTACTAATGATATCATCAGGGCGCTTCCCCCATGAAACAACTGCCTTAGTTCTCATACGCTTGTACCCAATTATTGGTGCACTACTCCGTGGCTGGGAGATGGAAACCACATAAACCAATAAAAAATGGAAAAAACAAACTCTATTATGTACAGGAAGAACATAAAACTTCCTGAGCATGTGCACACCTGTGCTTGATGCTCTTCATTCCCATGAGATGCAAGGTCGTCATGACTTGATCCAGCAGGTCCATCCTGTTTTGACTTATGACTTGTCCCAGCCATCTATTTTCTGCTGCATATTTAAAGGACAAACAGTGAGATTCATCATAAAAAACACAAATAGAAATGATTCTGAAAGAACTCTATATCATCCAGCGAATTTCGTTTGACTAAATTCTTACTGAACTTAACAAACAGCAACTTACAAAAAGTGGGCAATGAAAAGGGTTGTGAACTATCTGATTTTCACTATATTACAACTATCCTATACTTGGCCCTATTACCCTCCCTCTACATGTCCTACAAAATCTGAAACAAAACAAGGCACCTAGAATAGAAAATCACAGAATGAATTCTCGTGAAATGCTTAAAACTGTCCTACAAATAGCCCTATTAACCTCCCTCTACTGGATTACTTCCTACCTCACACACACACACACACACACACACACACACAAATCACATGTGCATTTTCCATTGCTAAATCATTACTTTCCTGCACTAAAAATCAAAACACACCGTCAAACCCACCTTCGTAGGTGACACACGAACCATATCAGGCAAGTCACTAGCAAAAACAAGGGCAACATTAGCGTGGGAGAGGCATTGCTGTCCTACACTAAACCAAAAACACACATTCAAAACAACTTCGTAGGCGACACGTGAACCATGTCAGGCAAGTCACTCACGATACAGGGGCAACATTGACATGAGAGAAGCATTACTGTCCTACACTAAATCAAAACACACTGTCAAAAACACCTGCGCAGGCAACATATCAAACCGTATCAGGCAAGTCACAAGCAAAAAAGGGCAACATTGACAAGAGAGAAGCATTATTTTCGTACACTAAATCAAAAACACTGTCAAACCACCTGCGCAGGCAACACATGAACCATATTTAGGCAAGTCAGTCGCCCATCAGGATCAACCTCAACATCTACAACACCGGAAATCTACAGCCCCAAGGCTTGCCTTCGAAACCTACTAATCCTAGTTCACCAGTAGCATAGGAACACGAAATGCCCTGTGTCGTCGTCCAATCTCCAAATTAACGAGTGCTCCAAACAATTTCTACCATCTGCTACTCGATTTCATCAACTTAGTCAAACATGGAGGAGCACGTCGACCCGCCATGATTCAGCACCTCTGCAACAACCGCACGATGGCCGTACGCGCGCCGTTCCTCCTCTGTCCGCGGTGGAGCGGCAGAGTGCATCGATTTGGACAACCTAAACGTGGAGGACCGGAACTAATCGATGGGCATACCAGGTATTCGTGACGATTTTGCCCCTCTGCGCCAACAGAAGAACGGTTGCGCACGCCGTTCCTCCTCTGACGCGTCTCCGGTGCTGCTCCTTCCGACGCGGCCTGCAGCGCGTCGTCTCTCCTCGGGCGCGTCTCCGCCGCTGCACCGCCTTCCTTCACGCCGCGCCCGCAGTCCCACCCTCGCTCCGGCGGAAGACAACCGCCGAATCGCCGACACGCCACCGGCTGCTCTCGCACTGGATTTGGGGGATGGGTTGGGGGATTGAACGAGATCCGCACTGCGCTCGGGGGCAGTTTCAAATGGGACGGATGGGAGTGGAGAAGAACAGGAGAGGGGAGCCGAGACGCAACTGCACTGAGAGCCAACGGGTCTCGACCACGAAGCCACGACCGGGGAACACCTGGCGTGCGCATCGACGGTTTCGCCCGTCTCCACTGGAAACGCGCGTGACCGCGAGATCTGGATCGGATGGCGTACGAGCCCGAGTGCTCTGTAAGACAGATTAGCAGCCGACCACTTTTTAGGATTTAGGTTGTTTCTGATGAAAGCCGCACGATTTCCATATACCACACTAACGAAAGCCGCACTATGCAATCTGTCGTGCCTCCGGGTCGCACCACTCCTCCCGCCAATCTGCGCCGCACCCCGTGATTCAACTTCATAAAAGATATCTGGCAAACGTTCGCTGGTATCCAATCCCGACGAACGCCCCTAGAACCATCAGATATGCATCCGACGACAATAGTTTTCTGGAGAAAAAACACATTTTTTGCGGGTGAAAAAAAAACTGCCATGGCAGTTTTGTAAAATATCAACACACCCTCAACCCAATAGATGTGAAACTGCCACAAGGGCATTTGCAACTGCCATGCCCCCAGCCAACATTCGCTGGGGATTGGCGTCCTTTAGTTCAAACATAAGGAAACGATGGCAATACAATAGACTCAATTCACATGCATGTTTGAGGTGGTATTTGATAATTTGGTTGTTTGGAATGGTAATTTAACAACTGCGATGGTATTTTTCTTGGCTTGCGACCAAGCCCCCCCTCCCTCCTCCCCACGCTGCCAGCAGGCATCCGTGGCTGACGCGCGGCAGCCCGGACACGCGGAGGCGTTATGCTCACCTCGGGCACAACGGAGGGTTTGCGGGGCGACGACATGCACATGGAGGCGACGCGGAGGCTACGGGGCGGGCGTCATCGTGCGGTTGTGTGCCCATTGGGAACTAATGGTTGGTTCCCGGCAGGCGGCACGGGGTGTGGTAGCCATCAGTGTGGTCGTTGCTCCGGCCGTAGGCCATGGAGGCCGGGTGTGGTCTGGCCTCCCGGGTGCGCTGGCCTTCCAGGGGCTCGTCTGGTCCGACTGCGGCGATGGTTGGCTTATGTTCCGACGTTGGCGCGTTTGCAGACTGCCTGTTCAGCCTTTGATCCATCCCCTCGTGGCGCGTGTGCTGGCTACATTGAAGGGCTGGTCCTCTCCTAGTTAGTGTCCATTGTTGAGGGATGATTTTGTCGCTAGGAAGGCAACTGAGTCATCCTTGCGTCTCATATAGTCGTGATGTGCCACCGAGGAGCTCGTCCCTTGCCCGGGCGAGGAAGGGCGGGGGGTGGAGGCCAAATCTGGCTGGCCCATGTTGGTCTCGGAGCTGGGGACCGTCCAAGGGTGTGCAAGGAGGTGCCTTTCCGCTTGTCTCTTTGGTCGTCGTGGTTGCAAGTCTCGGTTGGGGTGGTGTCGAGGTTTTGGATGTCGGGGTGGCAGTCTTGGTGGTAGGATCCATGGTTCTCATGGGGGGAGCTCGCGGCTTAAGTGTTGGATGGTTGCCATGATCATGTAGGCGGCGTGGTGGTCAGTGTGCGTGGTAGAACCAGGGATCCTACCGAACCGGCCCAAAGCGAAGGAGGCAGAGCTCGCGGAAGCGCTCCCAAGGGGGCATGGCGCCCTCGTCCTGCTCGAGAGCGTAATACCACGTCTGGGCCGCCCCACGGAGGTGGTAAGAGGCGAGCCAGGTACGCTCCGATGCGAGGGTGCGCTGCCCGCGAAAAAATTGGTCGCATTGGTTGAGCCAGTTGAGGGGGTCCTCCGTGCTGTCATAGGTGGCGAAGTCGATCTTGGCGAACCGTGGCGGTGTCTGCGTCGGAGCACCGTGTCGAGAGGGCTCTGAGGGGCGGAGCAGCGAGGCGGGTGGCGCCTGGTCAGAGTACTCCGGGTAGGGACCCGCAGAGCCGGATGGCCCGCCGAACTGCGTGAACGGTGTCGGCTGTTCTAGAGCCGTGGTGTAGACTGGCAATGGCGAAGACCCAGCCGCCCACGCTGGTAATGGGACGGAGAGGGTGGAAACCGGACCTGGTGTATTGGCAGGCCGATCGGAGCGGCGGACAACAGTCCGGCGCTGGGCAGAGGTGGCGCCTGGAGCTGCAGCGGCTGTTGCGTCTGCTGTGGGTAGCGGCCAAACGCGGCGGAAACCGGTGTAGAAGTCGGCGGCCACGGCGGCCAGAGCTGGCCCGCGGCTGGGGACTGCTAGAGGTGCAGCGGCGGTGGAGGCCCGCTGGTGTAGCCCGCCTGGAACGGCAGCAGGGGCGGTCCGCTCGGGCCAGGCGCGGCCTGGATCGGCCAGTGCGTCGCCGGGTGGCTGTAGGCAGGGGGCGCAGCCAGCGGGGTGGTGTACGGGCTGGCCAGGTATAGGGAGATGCCCTGGACGGCCGTCACGAGGTCCCGCGGGATGCTGGTCATCTCCTCCGGCGTGAAGACGGAGGTTGTCGGCGACGCGGAAGTGACGGGGGCCGGCGGCGCGGAGGTGATCGGGGCCGGCGGCATTGGGGACCCGGCAATGGTCATTGGGGCGGTGGTGCCGCCGAGCAGCGTTGGCGTGAATGATGATGATGACATGATCGCAACCGAGTCTCTGGATACCAAATTGGTAGAACCAGGGATCCTACCGGACCTGCTCCGTAGGTTGTAGGGGAAGGATGGAGCGGGGCGAGGCGATGAGCGGGCGCGCCGGCGGCTGGGCGCCGTCGCGTAGGAGGAAGATGGCGGCGGCGGCTAGGGTTAGAGGCAGCTAGGGTTCCGGCTCCTCTAAGAGCCGGGCAATAGGATAATGATATTTTTATTGCTTCATCTCAAAAAGAGTCTTACAACATATATTTATAACCTAGATAATTTGCATACGAATTAACCTAAGATAATTTGTGGGCTAAGATTGCCCAGTGGGCCTTCTAGGGCCGTAAGCTAAACCGGTCATAACAGTGCGACAGCCGGTGAAGATGGTAGAACAATCGCGGGCAGCATCTTAATCATGAATTCATATGGTATATTTTAAAGCAGACATAATAAAACTGCATATGTACATTCTAAAATTCATTCTAAGATCTGTTTCCAGTTATATGAATCACAGTTAATAGTACAACTAATGGTTGTCCTTCTTATTTGCCATGTCTAATTGTGCATACTATCGATATAAATAAAGCTAGCAGTTCACTAAAAAGGAAAATTGTGTATGCTCTCGAGTTGGCTAGATGTTAAAAGATAAACGCTCCATGGTTTATATTGAGGCATATCGTCTTACGTATTTTGTTGAAAAAAGCCATACGTTTCTATTTGTTCTTTCCTAAAGATTGACAGGCGCGGCAACGCACTTTACATCAGCATATTCAGATTAACAACACTTAAGAGTTCAGACAATTAAAAGAATGACAATATTTACTGGTCTATGTGGTGCTAAAGATTAACATTACACTGTTAAATCCATGCTGGCCACACGCTTACAGCATAATCCAGGCTATTTTGGTCTCGGAAGTCAGAAGAAACCTGCAATCGGTAGGATATTCAGAATTTACTTGGTCAAATGAAGATCTCTTTCATCTCGCATGATATTAGAGTTCAATATAATCCAGGCTGTTTTGCAGATGAACTGCAGCAGGCAGCAGGCTACCGTCTTCTTTGTTTTCCCATGAACAATGTTAACAACTGAGAGGATTGTCACTAACCTGAAAAGAATGCTGTTGGGCTTCCGTCTCGACGTCCATCTCCATCTGCGCCGTTGTGGCAGTATCCTGTTCTTTGCTGAACTTGAGTGGTGGCTCTGAAGATTTTCCCCGAGATACAGTGTTCACCTTGTGATGGAAAATGTTGGCGCACTGGCAGTAGCAGTAGCAGTTAGAGCATGTACAAGTGGTTCATCATTTTCCATCATGTCGAGAAACGCGCCATTCTGGCAAAATCATCCAACTTCTTCTGAAGTCCAGCTCCCATGGCCTGAAGTTCCTCCTTGGTGATATAGATAATGGCACTGTCACCATCGCTTCTAGTTTGATTTGTGGTTTTCCCAATTGCCCAACTAATTAAGGAAGTTGGAGATCTAGGATTTCACTAGATGACCAGGGTTTTCTTCCGGCCAGTTCTCCAAAACCAAGCACCCAATGTCTCCATAGTACCGCCCTAGTTCTGAACTTGTGCTGACCGGTTGCGAAATTTTGCAAGGGAAGAGGTCCTCAAACCCTCGCCAGATCTACCACAAGGATGAAGAACTAAGACCAGTTTCACTGCTCTAATATCACTTTTGTCACAACCTATACTAGAAATCCTCAATCATTTGCTAAATTTGGAGCATGATCGAGGTGAGAAATTCAGAGAAAGTGGTGAGAGACGCCTAACCAACTAGCGACGCTAGGTTTCTTGTATCAAGGTAAAGTGTTCGATGGATCTCACTAATTACATTCCCGGCTTTGTAACTCATCGTAGGCGACATAGTAAAACGGAAATGGAGGAAAGCAAGCAGTAAAAACGACAGCTTCAGAGATATTACCTCTGTGCACTAATATAAGACGTTTTTGCAGTAGTTTATAGAGGGAGTAGAAAATTGACAATGTTGCGCGCGAAAAGTGATGGCCACCTACCACTTGAACTTGGGCCACATGATCTTCATACCGTGAAGAGGTATCGGTCAATCTGGTATGTCCATTCAACAGTTATCAAATTCTTCGGGCCACTATCAAAAATCTTCAAACTCTCTTGGTCACAATGACTCGGCACCCCTGCAGCTCAGGACGGTCACAGAGGTGACGACCTTGAAGGGCATGGATGCAGACCTCAATGATGCTCCCTTCGTCCATATTTACAAGGCACAAACGTATTTCGAGGATCAACTTTGACCATGAATTTGATCAGCAAAACAGGGATTACATGTCAAAAAAAATCCCATTCAATTCGTAGTAAAATATAGTTTCAAACAATATAATTTTATAAATTATATCTTGTTGGTGAAATTTATTGTCGAAGTTTAATCAAAGAAATCAATGGCGCTATGTAAAATCCCACGGAAATTGTTGTTGAGCACACTGAAGCGATCTACTCCCTCCGTAAAGAAATATAAGAGGGAGTACTACTTAGCATACAACAAAATCTTCACAAAAAAATCACTGCTTTTGCAGAATAACTTATTCTACTTTATCCCATATCGATGTACATGCTCGAACTACAGGAAAGAGCCCATATTGCATCACTAAAATTTGTTTTTCAATTAAAGAAACACTACAGAATCTCATGATGTTTTACCGATCCTAGCCTCACCTCATATATGCAACAAAATGAAGAGATGCACTACTTCCATCACTTGTAGGCATACTTGGTCAAGAAGTCAGATACTTGTGAGGCACTCTCGTACGCACCCTCGATGCATCTGCCCAAGGCAACTCCTGCTACGTAGTTTCCTCCTAGGAACAACCCGTCGTAGCCACCTCGGCCCAGTGCAGATTTTGCAGCAGCAAGGCGATCAAGGTGCCCAATCAAAAACTGTGGTATTGCTTGTGGCCACACTCGAACCCCTAATGCTAAAGGGTCTGCTGCTCTAGGGTTTATCAACATTTTTCTGAGATCACGATCAACGGCTTCTACTAAGTCACTCTCCGTCTGAAAATAGAATAGGATCAACAGAGATACGATCAGTTACAAGCAATCTAACAATACTATCAGAACTGAATGTAGCACCTAACAAGTGGTTCACATCTATCATAATTTCATAATTGCAGCTGGTGGTGAAAATATGCAGTCAAATTATTTACATTAATGCCAAAGGAAGGAATAGGTGATCAACACAAACTGAATACTGTAAAAATATAGTATCATGTAATAAGAAAATGACACGAGGATCAGGCAGGTTGAGAGAACCTTGGAGACGATCCCTGTATTTGTAGAACCCCCGATATAGTTCAGAAGTAACACTCTTCCAGCAGGAGCACGGTTAGGAAAGAGAGAAGAGCTATATATTGTCCCTAGATAAAAAAACACAACTAATTAGTAATCACTGACAAGCTAAATGCAAACAAAGAAGCAAGAGTAATGTTCGTAGTTGTTTGAAGCTAAGAATCTATTCCCGATCGAGATACCTAAAGTCTCTACTCCTTGGCTACGTGGATGCAACTGGCCGAAACCCTGGAGCTCCCCATCAATTAAGCATTCTTTTCTAATAGCTTCTTTTGGATACGAAACAGTTACAGCAGCAACTGGCGGATAATAGAATTTTGATAGTGCATCTGCTGCATCAATCTGCAGGAGGGGTTCAATGAACACAGGAGGAAGTATGGTTAAGACTACTTTAGAAAACCTAAGCAATGTGAAATAAAGTTACTGCTTGGAACTGTTCTGTCTAGGAAGAAATAAGCATGTTCCATACCACGTAGAAAAGATGGCCATAAAAACATACATGATAGGGCAGGCTATCTAGTGTGTGGGGAAAATAGCAAATATCACGTAAACTGATCTAGTACACCTTGTAAGATATGCATTAAGAACAGCATGGAGTGGCTTGTCAGGTTCAATTAAGATAGCAAAGTGAAAGGAGAAACAAAACATAAGGCATCATCCTACCAATGAAGTAGATGCTGGTTAGTCTTATTTGTGCTTAATGCTGAGGCTTCTAAAATACTGAGGAACTTAGGTCCTGTGGGCTTTATATTTTCCATTTCTGGGTCAAATTTTGTTTTCTACTAAAAATCTTATTTTAGTATGTAGTATAACGCATACTGATGTCTTGTCTCATTTTGTCAAAACCAGATACAACTTTCAGAACATATAATTATTGTAAATTTAGTTCTTTGAAAACATAGAGTTTGGTTGTTGAAGATATAGTACGACTTGTGAATTAGCGAACAGTTTGACCAGGTTGATCAATGCAATCCTGATATAATTATAATCTGCAAAATCACAACTTCCTGCAAAAAATCGCAACAATGTGTTACACTAAGATTACAGGAAATGGTTGTTAAGATGCAGTCATATTTTTTGGCAAGTCTATTTAGTGGAAGTGTACTAGTGCAACATTCCATGTTTCCTAGCAAACAAACAGGGAGGATCCCAGAAAGTTAAGAGTAATAGTAGTAATGGCCCAATGTATTTTAAAAACATGAATTTTAATTACAGAAGCACTTACTGAAAGTGGGCGCAAGATATCACTAGCAACATATGACGGGATGGTCATGATAACACTTTTAGCCTGCACTGAAACAAGTCCTTCTGGTGTTTCATAACCTAATACATATCCTTGGTTGTCCGCCTTTGTAATGCTCGTAAGCTTCCATGACAGCTTGACTTTACTACCCAACCTGGAAAAGAAGGAAATACAGAACAGAACATGGTTAAGTGACACCTAGTACTACATCATTGCTGGTTCATGATCATGTCTACGTACACCGGCACAAGGTCCATACCGAAACACCAAACAACTTGTATTGATAATAACAGAAATTCATGATTGCACAAAGTAGCGATAACAAACCTAGATGCGATAGCATTCGGGAGCATGGCTAGACCCTTCCTGAAAGATGCCACCGTCTGTCCCTTTGGTGCCGGAAGCCGGCTAAAAGTGGTGAAAACAGGTTAGTACAGCGGAACAGTTAACTGACCAAATAAAAAAAAGTTTGGTCTTCACTTACGGATCCCTTGGCGGTTTGGGGTTCTTCCCTTTATCCTGAATTGCCTTGATGGTTCCACCAATAATACTACCTCCAATCTCCTCCAACCTCCAGACCTTCCCAAATGCAGCCTTCATACTGAGCTTCGAAGGATCACCGGCATATACACCTTAATGTTAATATCAAAATGTTACATTCCTAGCTATCACAGTCATTGCACGCAACAAGAAGACTATATATAACAAACAGCCATTATTGCTCATTGTAATAAGGGAAGACCTGAGCAGAAAGGTTCAATGAGGCGCTCAAAGACCTCGGCACCGAGGTTGCGGCACACGAACTCCTCCACTGACTCCTCGCGCCCCTGAAACCTTCGCCGGAGACGCTCAGGCCCATCAATGTTGACGGCAAAGCAACAAATTCAGGAAAGAATCAAGAATGCAGCACACACTGGAGGAGGTGGGCGAATGCCGAGGGCGCCAAGGCCGGCCCTGAGCTTCCCGGGGATGCTCATGAGGCTGAAGAAAGGCAGGTCGCCTGGCTTGGACGGCACCGGCCTCAGCTTCCCCTCCCACAGCACGAACCGGGGCGCGTTGGGGTCCCCGAACACCAAGTCATCCTTGAGCCCGCTGTCCACCTGCGCAATAACCAATCCATCCATGGAGCATTGGAGCGTCTATATATGTACGCCAATGTCTCGAATAATCGGAGAAGAAGGCTAGGAGAGGCGAGCAAGAAGCATACGGCCATGGTGAGGACCGGGTCGGAGGGCTGGAAGCTGTTGGGTCCCTCCTCCCACAGGTACCCCTCGTCGGGGCGCTCGACGGTGGTGATGTTGCCGCCTGGGCGGTCGCGGGCCTCCGTGACGAGCAGGTCGCTGACGCCGTACCGGGTGGCCAGCGCCTGCGCGGTGCAGAGGCCACTGATGCCGGCGCCCACAATGACGCAGTCCGCGGACAGTCGCACGCCGGGCGCCGCCGGAGTCTCGGTGGCGCTGCCTGCGGCCGCGCAACGCGTGCGGACGCGGCGTGGGCGCCCGGTGACCCTGCCGCGGAGCGGCGACGCGGCCGTGACGGTGGCGGTGGCCATGGTTGCGCCGGCCATTTCTGTCGCTCGGGGCGGGGAATGTCAGTGCGGCGGGGTGGATAACGCGATCAGGTTGCGGCTGTGTTGGTTTGTTGGTTTGGGCTTTCGAAGTTGGGACGGCCCACTGTAGATGGATAGATTGGGTCGTTTCTATTAGTAGGAAATTTCCGGACCGAGGGAGTATACTTGATCGCCGGTAAATCCTCTCAATCATTTTGACATGCAACTATACCAAATTATTAGGACGTGGCTAGAGAGCGCCGAAAAGGAAATAGTTTGGTCAAACCCTGTTCACACATGGCTATCGATGGAATCAGTCTAAATCATGTCCCGCGTGCATTTATTTAGGATTCAAAAAGTTATAAAAGACATAACTTTTGATTCAAGCATCGAAATTCAATTCCGTTTTCATCGTCAGGTTTCTCACGACGAGTTCTTCAGAAATAGATCCTATATGAGTAGGTTTCGTCAAACTTTTTTTCAAAGGCAACTTTGGGTGCGATAGAGGCAACTATAGTGCTATAGAGAAGCAATTTTTCTTGGCCTAGTAGGACTGACTATTAGGTTGGTTTGCATAAAAAAAATAAGAAAAATCACACAAAACATAAGGAAACTTTAATGCTACATACAAAGCAATTTCACTGCATTGTGTGTATCTGTGAATTCTGCTAACATTATCCCAACTTGTGTATCATAACTGTTCAATTGCCTATTGTCGATGGTCAGTTCCTATACTTGATGTTCAATTGCCTATACATGCTATAAATTGCCTACAATTGCTACATCTTGATAACCCACAAGTATAGAGGATCGCAACAGTTTTCGATAAGTAAGAGTGTCGAACCCAACGAGGAGCTAAAATTAGAACAAATATTCCCTCAAGTTCTATCGACCACCGATACAACTCTACACACGCTTGACGTTCGCTTTACCTAGAACAAATATGAAACTAGAAGTACTTTGTAGGTATTTTTGGATAGGTTTACAAGATAATAAAGAGCAAATAAATAAAAGCTAAGGGCTGTTGTAAGTAAAGAAGCAATAAAGTAAATATACGAGTGTGAAAAATGGTGGTACGAGTTGCGAAATTACCCCTAAACAATTGACTACTTTACTAGACCGATAGCAAGTATTATGTGGGAGAGGCCACTGCTAGCATGTCATCCCTGACTTGGAATTCTATGCACTTATGATTGAAACTATTAGCAAGCATCCGCAACTACTAACGTTCATTAAGGTAAAACCCAACCATAGCATTAAGATATATTGGTCCCCCTTCAATCCCGTATGCATCAATTTCTATGCTAGGTTGAAGCTTCTATCACTCTTGCCCTCCAATACATAGTCCTATCAACATACAACTAACCCTATGGTGTGATCCACGCGCGCGCTCATATGATGGGCATCAAAGGACAGCAACATAACCATAAGCAAATTAAATCAATCATAGCAATTCATCAACCACCGATAGGACAACGAAAATCTACTCAGACATTATAGGATGGCAACACATCATTGGATAATAACATGAAGCATAAAGTAACATGTTCAAGTAGAGGGTACAGCGGGTTGCGGGAGAGTGGACCGCTGTAGATAGAGGGGAGGAAGGTGATGGAGATGTTGGTGAAGATGGCGGAGGTGTTGGTGTAGATCGCGGTGATGATGATGATGGCCACGACAGCGTTCCGGCGCCACCGGAAGAGAAGGGGAGAGGGGCCCCTTCGTCTTCTTCTTCCTTGACCTCCTCCCTAGATGGGAGAAGGGTTTCCCCTCTAGTCCTTGGCCTCCATGGTATGGGAGGGGCGAGAGCCCCTCCGAGATTGGATCTGTCTCTTTGTCTCTCTCTGTTTCTGATTTCTCAGATTCTTCTCTTTCACCGTTTCTTATATTCCCGGAGATCCATAATTCCGATTGGGCTGAAATTTTAACACGATCTCTATCCGGATATTAGCTTTTTTGCGGCGAAAGAAGGGCACCAACCGCCTTATAGGGTGGCCACGAGGGTCAGGGGCGCGTCCCCCTGCCTCGTGGCCCCCTCGGGCACCGTCTCGCGTGGATTTTTCTTCCCAAAAATCATATATATTTCAAAAAAAATCTCTGTCAGTTTTTATCCTGTTTGGACTCCGTTTGATATGGATATTCTGCGAAACAAAAAACATACAACAAACAGGAACTGGCACTGGGCACTGAATCAATATATTAGTCCCAAAAATAATATAAAAAAGTTACCAAAAGTATATAAAAAATGTAAAAAATTGGCACGGAACAATCAAAAATTATAGTTACGACGGAGACGTATCAGCATCCCCAAGCTTAATTCCTGCTCGTCCTCGAGTAGGTAAATGATAAAAAAGATAATTTTTGATGTGAAATGCTATCTAGCATAATCTTGATCACATATCTAATCATGGCATGAATATTAAGACACGAGTGATTCAAAGCAATAGTCTATCATTTGACATAAAAATAATAATACTTCAAGCCTACTAATAAAGTAATCATGTCTTTTCAAAATAACATGGCCAAAGAAAGTTATCCCTATAAAATCATATAGTCTGGCTATGCTCTATCTTTACCACACAAAATATTCACATCATGCACAACCCCGATGACAAGCTAAGCAATTGTTTCATACTTTTGACGTTATCAAACCTTTTCAACTTTCACGCAATACATGAGCGTGAGCCATGGACATAGCACTATAGATGGAATAGAATGGTGGTTATGGAGAAGACAAAAAGGAGAAGATAGTCTCACATCAACTAGGCGTATCAACGGGCTATGGAGATGCCCATCAATAGATATCAATATGAGTGAGTAGGGATTGTCATGCAACGGATGCACTAAGAGCTATAAGTGTATGAAAGCTTAGACTGAAAACTAAGTGGGTGTGCATCCAACTTGCTTGCTCATGAAGACCTCGGGCGTTTGAGAAAGCCCATCATCGGAATATACAAGCCAAGTTCTATAATGAAAATTCCCACTAGTATATAAAAGTGATAACTCAAGAGACTCTCTATATGAAGAACATGGTGCTACTCTGAAGCACAAGTGTGGTAAAAGGATAATAACATTGCCCCTTCTCTCTTTTTTTCTCATTTTTTTTATTTTTTTTATTTTTGGGGGGCCTTCTCTTTTTTTGGCCTTTCTCTCTTTTTTTAATATTTTTTTATTTTTTTTATTTTTTTTATTTTTTTTCATCTGGAGTCTTATCCCGACTTGTGAGGGAATCATATTCTCCATCATCCTTTCCTCACCGGGGCAATGCTCTAATAATGATGATCATCACACTTTTATTTACTTACAACTCGATATTACAACTCGATACTAGAACAAAGATATGACTCTATATGAATGCCTCCGGCAGTGTACCGGGATGTGCAATGATCTAGCGTAGCAATGACATCAAAAAACAGACAAGCCATGAAAACATCATGCTAGCTATCTTACGATCATGCAAAGCAATATGACAATGAATGCTCAAGTCATGTATATGACGATGATGGAAGTTGCATGGCAATATATCTCGGAATGGCTATGAAAATGCCATGATAGGTAAGTATGGTGGCTGTTTTGAGGAAGGTATATGGTGGGTTTATGGTACCAACGAAAGTTGTGCGGTACTAGAGAGGCTAGCAATGGTGAAAGGGTGAGAGTGCGTATAATCCATGGACTCAACATTAGTCATAAAGAACTCACATACTTATTGCAAAAATTTATTAGTCGTCGAAACAAAGTACTACGTGCATGCTCCTAGGGAGATAAATTGGTAGGAAAAGACCATCGCTCGTCCCCGACCGCCACTCATAAGGAAGACAATCAATAAATAAATCATGCTCCGACTTCGTTGCATAACGGTTCACCATACGTGCATGCTACGGGAATCACAAACCTCAACACAAGTATTTCTACAATCCACAACTACCCACTAGCATGACTTTAATATCACCATCTTTATATCGCAGGACTATTGCAACGAATCAAACATATCATATTCAGTGATCTACAAGTTTTATGTAGGATTTTATGACAAACCATGTGAATGACCAGTTCATGTCATCTCTATAAATAGATATAAGTGAAGCAAGAGAGTTTAATTCTTTCTACAAAAGATATGCCCACGCTCTAACAAATATAAGTGAAGCAAAGAGCATTCTACAAATGGCGGTTTTCTATGTGAAGAGAAACAGGAAATCCAAACTTCAAATGATACAAGTGAAGCACATGAAGCATTCTATAAAGCCATACTCAAAAGATATAAGTGAAGTGCATAGAGCATTCTACAAATCAATCAAGGACTACCTCATACCAGCATGGTGCATAAAAGAAAAATGAAAACTAAAAGCAAAAGACACTCCAAGATTGCACATATCGCATGAACGAAACGAATCCGAAAACATACCGATACTTGTTGAAGAAAGAGGGGATGTCTTCCGGGGCATCCCCAAGCTTAGACGCTTGAGTCTCCTTGAATATTTACTTGGGGTGCCTCAGGCATCCCCAAGCTTGAGCTCTTGCCTCTCTTCCTTCTTCTCACATCAAGACCTTCTCGATCATCGAACACTTCATCCACACAAAACTTCAACAGAAAACTCGGTAAGATCCGTTAGTATAATAAAGCAAATCACTACTCTAAGTACTGTTGCAAACCAATTCATATTTTGTTTTTGCATTGTGTCTACTGTAATATAACTTTTTCATGGATTAATCCATTGATATAAATCGATAGTTTCATCAAAACAAGCAAACTATGTATCAAAAACAGAATCTGTCTAAAACAGAACAATCTGTAATAATCTGAACATTTACCATATTTCTGATACTTGAACAATTCTTCCAAAATTAGGAAAAATAAAAAATTTGTATAGAAAGGCAGTACAAAAAGAATCAGAACCATTTGACGTTCCATCTAAAAATGTAAAACCGCGCACTACAGCCAAAATTTCTGTCCTGCACCGTACAAACCAACAAGCATCTAAAACATCCTAAAGGCAAACCTTGGCACATTATTTTTATAATACAATGGAATTATACAAGGGGATACTTATTTTTATTGAAAAGTTTCTGTAATCAAGATTCACAAAGTTTCTGTGAGCACGAACAAAGTTCATGGAGCTCTCCCACTTCAACAATGCTTGTCTCTCTCACTTTCACTTTCCTTTTTTGAAAAAGTTTTAGGTTCCCCTCTTTATTTTTGTTGTTTTTAAACTATATAAAAGCACTCAACAGAAATAAAATGACTCTCTAAAACTTCCCGGTTGTCTCCCAGGCAGCACTTTCTTTAAAGCCATTAAGCTAGGCATATAGTGCTCAAGTAATGGATCCACCCGGATCCTAAGGTATATCAAAGCCAATTTTAATTAACAATGATTTATAGTTTAGTAGTGAGCACAAAGTAACATATATCATGCAACAACGAAGTCTAACTCTCTTCCTATGCATCGGCATGTCATAAAAGAACAATTCATGCACACAAAGTAAAGGCCAATGCATAGTATAAACAGTTTCTTGCAATTTTATCATGTGGGAAACATAGAAAGGTGGAGATATAGTTCCTCTTTCATAATAATTGCAAGTAGGAGCAGCAAGAACATGCATATTATATTCATCAAAATCATCATGTGTAACGGTAAAAGGCAACCCATCAATATAATCCTTAATAAGTGCAAACTTCTCCGATATAGTGTAGTCGGGAGAATTCAAAAAGATAATAGGACTATCATGCGTGGGTGCAATAGCAACAATTTCATGTTCAACATAAGAAACTATAGCAAGTTCATCTCCATAAGCATAATTCATATTAGCATCTTGGCCACAAGCATATCAAGCATCATCAAAAAGGGATGTTTCAAAAGAATCAACGGGATCATAGCAATTATCATAGTATTCATCCTTCGGTAAGCATGAAGGGGAATTAAACAATGTATAAGTTAAAGAGTTACTCTCATTATAAGGTGGGCACGAGTGATCAATCCGCTCTTCCTCCTTTTGTTCTTCGCTCTCCTCCTCATCTTTTTCATCCAATGAGCTCACAGTTTCATCAATTTCTTCTTCCATAGATTCCTGCAAAATATTAGTCTCTTCTTGCATAGCGGAGACTTTCTTAATAAGCACATTAATATAGGAATTATATTCATAATTATCATAGCAATATTTTAGAATAGCTAAATTTTCAGGCCTGTAAACATAATCATCAAAAGCTTCATACTTTTCAAACAAAGATTCAATTTCATAAGCACCCTTAAAAGCAACAAATTCTTCTATTTGTTCCACATCATAGTAATCATATATACCATTAGCATAAGAAGCTAAGGTTTCATTATCATTAAATTTAAACAAAAAGGGAAGGTGTGGAGCCTTCATCCTAGAGCAACAAGTATAATCATATCTCAAGCATAGTTGCCTAGCATACCAATACAATATATAAATTTGAACCCATAATAGTTTTCCTTTTTGTGTCAAGTGATAATCCCTAAAGTATTCTTGTTGATCCAACGTTACTCCCATTACCAGATTGAATGAGTTTTTCTCAGGATTATCAAAGTGGTACATAATATTTTTCACATATTGAGCATCGAGGGTTTTAGGAGGTTCCCCATCTCCATGAGTAGCAGGTACACCTAATTTTTTTGGTATTTCGTGTTCCATATCCATAACTAAAGATAGAGAACAACTAAGAACATCAAATAAAAATTACTTAGTGATAAAGCAAACAAGCACACATGAGAATATTCACCACACGCTATTGCTCCCCGGCAACGGCGCCAAAAAAAGGTCTTGATAACCCACAAGTATAGAGGATCGCAACAGTTTTCGATAAGTAAGAGTGTCGAACCCAACGAGGAGCTAAAGGTAGAACACATATTTGTTGGGGAACGTTGCAGAAAACAAAAATTTTCCTACTCGTTTCACCAAGATCCATCTAGGAGTTCATCTAGCAACGAGTCATCAGATGCATCTACATACCTTTGTAGATCGCGTGCGGAAGCGTTCAAAGAACGGGGATGATGTAGTCGAACACGACGTGATCCAAATCACCGATGATCAAGTGCCGAACGGACGGCACCTTCACGTTCAACACACGTACGGGACGGGAGACGTCTCCTCCTTCTTGATCCAGCAAGGGGGGAGGAGAGGTTGGTGATGATCCAGCAGCACGACGGCGTGGTGGTGGATGCAGGGCGTCACAGTAGCAGGGCTTCGCCTATACTACAAGAGAGAGACGTAACAGGGAGAGAGGGATGCACCAAAAGCCGTAGCCTCAAGTCCCTCCTCTCCCCCACTATATATAGGGGTGCCTAGGAGGGTGCGCCGGCCCTAGGAGATGGATCTCCTAGGGGGGCGGCGGCCAAGGGGTGGGGGGCTTGCCCCCCAAGCAAAGGGGCGCCCCCCTTTAGGGTTTCCCCTAAACCCTAGGCGCATGGGCCCTTAGGGGGTGGCGCCCCAGCCCACTATGGGCTGGGTCCCTTCCCACTTCAGCCCATGGGGCTCTCCGGGATAGGTGGCCCCACCCGGTGGATCCTCGGGACCCTTCCGGTGGTCCCGGTACAATACCGGTAACCCCGAAACTTGTCCCGATGGCCGAAACAACAATTCCTATATATAATTCTTTACCTCCGGACCATTCCGGAACTCCTCGTGACGTCCGGAATCTCATCCGGGACTCCGAACAATATTCGGGTTACTGCATATACATATCTTCACAACCCTAGCATCACCGAACCTTAAGTGTGTAGACCCTACGGGTTCGGGAGACATGTAGACATGACCGAGACGACTCTCCGGTCAATAACCAACAGCGGGATCTGGATACCCATGTTGGCTCCCACATGCTCCACGATGATCTCATCGGACGAACCACGATGTCGAGGATTCAATCAACCCCGTATGCAATTCCCTTTGTCAATCGATATATTACTTGCCCGAGATTCGATCGTCGGTATCCCAATACCTCGTTCAATCTCGTTACCGGCAAGTCACTTTACTCGTACCGTAATGCATGATCCCGTGACCAGACACTTGGTCACTTTGAGCTCATTATGATGATGCATTACCGAGTGGGCCCAGTGATACCTCTCCGTCATACGGAGTGACAAATCCCAGTCTTGATCCGTGTCAACCCAACAGACACTTTCGGAGATACCCGTAGTATACCTTTATAGTCACCCAGTTACGTTGTGACGTTTGGTACACCCAAAGCACTCCTACGGTATCCGGGAGTTACACGATCTCATGGTCTAAGGAAAAGATACTTGACATTGCAAAACTCTAGCAAACGAACTACACGATCTTTATGCTATGTTTAGGATTGGGTCTTGTCCATCACATCATTCTCCTAATGACGTGATCTCGTTATCAATGACATCCTATGTCCATAGCCAGGAAACCATGACTATCGGTTGATTAACGAGCTAGTCAACTAGAGGCTTACTAGGGACCTGTTGGTGTCTTTTATTCACACATGTATTACGATTTCCGGATAACACAATTATAGCATGAATAAAGACAATTATCATGAACAAGGAAATATAATAATAATGCTTTTATTATTGCCTCTAGGGCATATTTCCAACAGTCTCCCACTTGCACTAGAGTCAATAATCTAGTTACATTGTGATGAATCGAACACCCATGGAATTCTGGTGTTGATCATGTTTTGCCCTAGGGAGAGGTTTAGTCAACGGATCTGCTACATTCAGGTCCGTATGTACTTTACAAATATCTATGTCTCCATCTTGAACATTTTCACGAATGGAGTTGAAGCGACGCTTGATGTGCCTTGTCTTCTTGTGAAACCTGAGCTCCTTGGCAAGTGCAATAGCTCGAGTGTTGTCACAGAAGAGCTTGATCGGCCCCGACGCATTGGGTATGACTCCGAGGTCGGTGATGAACTCCTTCACCCAAATTGCTTCATGTGCTGCCTCCGAGGCTGCCATGTATTCCGCTTCACATGTAGATCCCACCACGATGCTCTGCTTGCAACTGCACCAGCTTACTGCCCCACCATTCAAAATATACACGTATCCGGTTTGTGACTTTGAGTCATCCAGATCTGTGTCGAAGCTAGCATCGACGTAACCCTTTACGACGAGCTCTTCTTCACCTCCATAAATGAGAAACATTTCCTTAGTCCTTTTCAGGTACTTCAGGATATTCTTGACCGCTGTCCAGTGTTCCTTGCCGGGATTACTTTGGTACCTTCCTACCAAACTTACGGCAAGGTTTACATCAGGTCTGGTACACAGCATGGCATACATAATAGAACCTATGGCTGAGGCATAGGGGATGACACTCATCTCTTCTATTTCTTCTGCCGTGGTCGGACTTTGAGCCGAGCTCAATTTCATACCTTGTAACACAGGCAAGAACCCCTTCTTAGATTGATCCATATTGAACTTCTTCAATATCTTATCAAGGTATGTGCTTTGTGAAAGACGTATGAGGCGTCTCGATCTATCTCTATAGATTTTGATGCCTAATATACAAGCAGCTTCTCCAAGGTCCTTCATTGAAAAACTCTTATTCAAGTAGGCCTTAATGCTGTCCAAGAGTTCTATATCATTTCCCATCAAAAGTATGTCATCTAAATATAATATGAGAAATGCTACAGAGCTCCCACTCACTTTCTTGTAAACGCAGGCTTCTCCATAAGTCTGCGTAAACCCAAACGCTTTGATCATCTCATCAAAGCGAATGTTCCAACTCCGAGATGCTTGCACCAGCCCATAAATCTGTTGGGTAACGCAGTAATTTCAAAAAAATTCCTACGCACACGCAAGATCATGGTGATGCACAGCAACGAGAGGGGAGAGTGTTGTCTACGTACCAACGCAGACCGACTGCGGAAGCGATCACACAACGTAGAGGAAGTAGTCGTACGTCTTCTTCCCGATCCGACCGATCCAAGCACCGTTACTCCGGCACCTCCGAGTTCTTAGCACACGTTCAGCTCGATGACGTTCCTCGGGCTCCGATCCAGCAAAGCGTCGAGGAAGAGTTCCGTCAGCACGACGGCGTGATGACGATCTTGATGTACTACCGACGCAGGGCTTCGCCTAAGCACTGTAACGGTATGATCGAGGTGGAATTTGGTGGCAGGAGGCACCGCACACGGCTAAGGAACGATCTCAAGGATCAACTTGTGTGTCTGTGGGGTGCCCCCTGCCCCCGTATATATATGTTGGAGAAGGGGGGCTGGCCGGCCAAGATAGAGGAGGCGCAGGGGGAGTCCTACTCCCACCGGGAGTAGGACTCCTCCCCTCCAATCCTATTCCAACTAGGACTCTTGGGGGGGAAAGGAGAGAGAGGGGGCCGGCCCACCTTTCCTAGTCCTACTAGGACTTGGGGAAGGGGGGGGCGCCGGCTAGGCTGTGGGCTGCCTCTTCTCTCTTTTCCACTAAGGCCCAATAGGCCCATTAGCCTCCCGGGGGGTTCCGGTAACCCTCCCGGTATTCCGGTAAAATCCCGATTTCACCCGGAACACTTCCTATGTCCAAACATAGGCTTCCAATATATCAATCTTTACGTCTCGACCATTTCGAGACTCCTCGTCATGTCCGTGATCTCATCCGGGACTCCGAACAACCTTCGGTACATCAAAATGCATAAACTCATAATAACTGTCATCGTAACGTTAAGCGTGCGGACCCTACGGTTCGAGAACAATGTAGACATGACCGAGACACGTCTCCGGTCAATAACCAATAGCGGGACCTGGATGCCCATATTGGCTCCTACATATTCTACGAAGATCTTTATCGGTCAGACCGCATAACAACATACGTTGTTCCCTTTGTCATCGGTATGTTACTTGCCCGAGATTTGATCGTCGGTATCCAATACCTAGTTCAATCTTGTTACTGGCAAGTCTCTTTTACTCGTTCCGTAATACATCATCTCACAACTAACATATTAGTTGCAGTGCTTGCAAGGCTTATGTGATGTGCATTACCGAGAGGGCCCAGAGATACCTCTCCGACAATCAGAGTGACAAACCCTAATCTCGAAATACGCCAACCCAACATCTACCATTGGAGACACCTGTAGTACTCCTTTATAATCACCCAGTTACGTTGTGACGTTTGGTAGTACCCAAAGTGTTCCTCCGGTAAACGGGAGTTGCATAATCTCATAGTTATAGGAACATGTATAAGTCATGAAGAAAGCAATAGCAACACACTAAACGATCGGGTGCTAAGCTAATGGAATGGGTCATGTCAATCAGATCATTCTACTAATGATGTGACCTCGTTAATCAAATAAAAACTCCTTGTTCATGGTTAGGAAACATAACCATCTTTGATTAACGAGCTAGTCAAGTAGAGGCGTACTAGTGACACTCTGTTGGTCTATGTATTCACACATGTATTATGTTTCCGGCTAATACAATTCTAGCATGAATAATAAACATTTATCATGATATAAGGAAATAAATAATAACTTTATTATTGCCTCTAGGGCATATTTCCTTCAGTCTCCCACTTGCACTAGAGTCAATAATCTAGATTACACAGTAATGATTCTAACACCCATGGAGCCTTGGTGCTGATCATGTTTTGCTCGTGGAAGAGGCTTAGTCAACGGGTCTGCAATATTCAGATCCGTATGTATCTTGCAAATCTCTATGTCTCCCACCTGGACTAAATCCCGGATGGAGTTGAAGCGTCTCTTGATGTGTTTGGTCCTCTTGTGAAATCTGGATTCCTTTGCCAAGGCAATTGCACCAGTATTGTCACAGAAGATTTTCATTGGACCCGATGCACTAGGTATGACACCTAGATCGGATATGAACTCCTTCATCCAGACTCCTTCGTTTGCTGCTTCCGAAGCAGCTATGTACTCCGCTTCACATGTAGATCCCGCTACGACGCTTTGTTTAGAACTGCACCAACTGACAGCTCCACCGTTTAAAGTAAACACGTATCCGGTTTGCGATTTAGAATCGTCCGGATCAGTGTCAAAGCTTGCATCAACGTAACCTTTTACGGTGAGCTCTTTGTCACCTCCATATACGAGAAACATATCCTTAGTCCTTTTCAGGTATTTCAGGATGTTCTTGACCGCTGTCCAGTGATCCATTCCAGGATTACTTTGGTACCTCCCTGCTAAACTTATCGCAAGGCACACATCAGGTCTGGTACACAGCATTGCATACATGATAGAGCCTATGGTTGAAGCATAGGGAACATCTTTCATTTTCTCTCTATCTTCTGCAGTGGTCGGGCATTGAGTCTTACTCAACTTCACACCTTGTAGCACAGGCAAGAACCCTTTCTTTGCTTGATCCATCTTGAACTTCTTCAAAATTTTGTCAAGGTATGTGCATTGTGAAAGTCCAATTAAGCGTTTTGATCTATCTCTATAGATCTTTATGCCTAATATGTATGCAGCTTCCCCGAGGTCTTTCATCGAAAAACTTTTATTCAAATATCCCTTTATGCTATCCAGAAATTCTATATCATTTCCAATCAGCAATATGTCATCCACATATAATATCAGAAATGCTACAGAGCTCCCACTCACTTTCTTGTAAATACAGGCTTCTCCAAAAGTCTGTATAAAGCCAAATGCTTTGATCACACTATCAAAGCGTTTATTCCAACTCCGAGATGCTTGCACTAGTCCATAAATGGATCGCTGGAGTTTGCATACTTTGTTAGCTCCTTTTGGATCGACAAAACCTTCTGGTTGTACCATATACAACTCTTCTTCCAGAAATCCATTCAGGAATGCAGTTTTGACATCCATCTGCCATATTTCATAATCATAAAATGCGGCAATTGCTAACATAATTCTGACGGACTTAAGCATCGCTACGGGTGAGAAGGTCTCATCGTAGTCAACCCCTTGAACTTGTCGAAAACCTTTCGCGACAAGTCGAGCTTTATAGACAGTAATATTACCGTCAGCGTCAGTCTTTTTCTTGAAGATCCATTTATTCTCAATTGCTTGCCGATCATCGGGCAAGTCAACCAAAGTCCATACTTTGTTTTCATACATGGATCCCATCTCAGATTTCATGGCCTCAAGCCACTTTGCGGAATCTGGGCTCACCATCGCTTCTTCATAGTTCGTAGGTTCATCATGATCTAGCATCATGACTTCCAGAACTGGATTACCGTACTACTCTGGTGCGGATCTCACTCTGGTTGATCTACATGGTTCAGTAGTATCTTGTTCTGAAGCTTCATGATCATCATCATTAGCTTCCTCACTGATTGGCATAGGTGTCGCAGAAACAGTTTTCTGTGATGTACTATTTTCCAATAAGGGAGCAGGTACAGTTACCTCGTCAAGTTCTACTTTCCTCCCACTCACTTCTTTCGAGAGAAACTCCTTCTCTAGAAATGATCCATTCTTGGCAACGAATGTCTTGCCTTCGGATCTGTGATAGAAGGTATACCCAACAGTTTCCTTTGGGTATCCTATGAAGACACATTTCTCCGCTTTGGGTTCGAGCTTATCAGGTTGAAGCTTTTTCACATAAGCATCGCAGCCCCAAACTTTAAGAAACGACAACTTTGGTTTCTTGCCAAACCATAGTTCATAAGGCGTCGTCTCAACGGATTTTGATGGTGCCCTATTTAACGTGAATGCGGCCGTCTCTAAAGCATAACCCCAAAACGATAGCGGTAAATCAGTAAGAGACATCATAGATCGCACCATATCTAGTAAAGTACGATTACGACGTTCGGACACACCATTACGCTGTGGTGTTCCGGGTGGCGTGAGTTGCGAAACTATTCCACAATTTTTCAAATGTACACCAAACTCGTAACTCAAATATTCTCCTCCACGATCAGATCGTAGAAACTTTATTTTCTTGTTACGATGATTTTCAACTTCACTCTGAAATTCTTTGAACTTTTCAAATGTTTCAGACTTATGTTTCATTAAGTAGATATACCCATATCTGCTTAAATCATCTGTGAAGGTGAGAAAATAACGATATCCGCCGCGAGCCTCAATATTCATCGGACCACATACATCGGTATGTATGATTTCCAACAAATCTGTTGCTCTCTCCATAGTACCGGAGAACGGTGTTTTAGTCATCTTGCCTATGAGGCACGGTTCGCAAGTACCAAGTGATTCATAATCAAGTGATTCCAAAAGCCCATCAGTATGGAGTTTCTTCATGCGCTTTACACCGATATGACCTAAACGGCAGTGCCACAAATAAGTTGCACTATCATTATTAACTTTGCATCTTTTGGCTTCTACATTATGAATATGTGTATTACTATCTTCGAGATTCAACAAGAATAGACCACTCTTCAAAAGTGCATGACCATAAAAGATATTATCCATATAAATAGAACAACCATTATTCTCTGATTTAAATGAATAACCGTCTCGCATTAAACAAGATCCAGATATAATGTTCATGCTCAACGCTGGCACCAAATAACAATTATTTAGGTCTAATATTAATCCCGAAGGTAGATGTAGAGGTAGCGTGCCGACCGCGATCACATCGACTTTGGAACCGTTTCCCACGCGCATCGTCACCTCGTCCTTTGCTAGTGTCCGCTTATTCCGTAGTCCCTGTTTCGAGTTGCAAATATTAGCAACAGAACCAGTATCAAATACCCAGGTGCTACTGCGAGCTCTAGTAAGGTACACATCAATAACATGTATATCACATATACCTTTGCTCACTTTGCCATCCTTCTTATCCGCCAAATACTTGGGGCAGTTCCGCTTCCAGTGACCAGTCTGCTTGCAGTAGAAGCACTCAGTTTCAGGCTTAGGTCCAGACTTGGGTTTCTTCTCCTGAGCAGCAACTTGCTTGCTGTTCTTCTTGAAGTTTCCCTTCTTCTTCCCTTTACCCTTTTTCTTGAAACTAGTGGTCTTGCTAACCATCAACACTTGATGCTCCTTTTTGATTTCTACCTCCGCAGCTTTCAGCATTGCGAAGAGCTCGGGAATAGTCTTGTTCATCCCTTGCATATTATAGTTCATCACGAAGCTCTTGTAGCTTGGTGGTAGTGATTGGAGAATTCTGTCAATGACGCAATCATCTGGAAGATTAACTCCCATCTGAATCAAGTGATTATTATACCCAGACATTTTGAGTATATGCTCACTGACAGAACTGTTCTCCTCCATCTTACAGCTATAGAACTTATTGGAGACTTCATATCTCTCAATTCGGGCATTTGCTTGAAATATTAACTTCAACTCCTGGAACATCTCATATGCTCCATGACGTTCAAAACGTCGTTGAAGTCCCGATTCTAAGCCGTAAAGCATGGCACATTGAACTATCGAGTAGTCATCAGCTTTGCTCTGCCAGACGTTCATAACATCTGGCGTTGCTCCAGCAGCAGGCCTGTCACCCAGCGGTGCTTCCAGGACGTAATTCTTCTGTGCAGCAATGAGGATAATCCTCAGGTTACGGACCCAGTCCGTGTAATTGCTACCATCATCTTTCAACTTTGCTTTCTCAAGGAACGCATTAAAATTCAACGGAACAATAGCACGAGCCATCTATCTACAAGCAACATAAACAAGCAAGATACTATCAGGTACTAAGTTCATGATAAGTTTAAGTTCAGTTAATCAAATTACTTAGGAACTCCCACTTAGATAGACATCCCTCTAATCTTCTAAGTGATCACGTGATCCAAATCAACTAAACCATAACCGATCATCACGTGAGATGGAGTAGTTTTCAATGGTGAACATCGTCATGCTGATCATATCTACTATATGATTCACGCTCGACCTTTCGGTCTCTGTGTTCCGAGGCCATATCTGCATATGCTAGGCTCGTCAAGTATAACCTGAGTATTCTGCGTGTGCAAAACTGGCTTGCACCCGTTGTAGATGGACGTAGAGCTTATCACACCCGATCATCACGTGGTGTCTGGGCACGACGAACTTTGGCAACGGTGCATACTCAGGGAGAACACTTCTTGATAATTTAGTGAGAGATCATCTTATAATGCTACCGTCAATCAAAGCAAGATAAGATGCATAAAAGGATAAACATCACATGCAATCAATATAAGTGATATGATATGGCCATCATCATCTTGTGCTTGTGATCTCCATCTCCGAAGCACCGTCATGATCACCATCGTCACCGGCGCGACACCTTGATCTCCATCGTAGCATCGTTGTCGTCTCGCCAATCTTATGCTTTCACGACTATTACTACCGTTTAGTAATCTAGTAAAGCATTACATCGCGATTGCATTGCATACAATAAAGCGACAACCATATGGCTCCTGCCAGTTGCCGATAACTTAGTTACAAAACATGATCATCTCATACAATAAAATCAGCATCATGCCTTGACCATATCACATCACAACATACCCTGCAAAAACAAGTTAGACGTCCTCTACTTTGTTGTTGCAAGTTTTACGTGGCTGCTACGGGCTTAAGTAAGAACTCATCTCACCTACGCATCAAAACCACAACGATAGTTCGTCAAATAGACTCCGTTTTAACCTTCTCAAGGACCGGGCGTAGTCACACTTGGTTCAACTAAAGTTGGAGAGACAGTCTTCCGCAAGCCATCTATGTGCAAAGCACGTCGAGGGAACCGGTCTCGCGTAAGAGTACGCGTAAGGTTGGTCCGGATCGTCTCAACCAACAATACCGCCGAACCAAAGTATGACATGCTGGTAGGCAGTATGACTTGTATCGCCCACAACTCACTTGTGTTCTACTCGTGCATATAACATCAAACCATAAAACCTAGGCTCGGATGCCACTGTTGGGTAACGCAGTAATTTCAAAAAATTTCCTACGCACACGCAAGATCATGGTGATGCACAGCAACGAGAGGGGAGAGTGTTGTCTACGTACCAACGCAGACCGACTGCGGAAGCGATCACACAATGTAGAGGAAGTAGTCGTATGTCTTCTTCCCGATCCGACCGATCCAAGCACCGTTACTCCGGCACCTCCGAGTTCTTAGCACACGTTCAGCTCGATGACGTTCCTCGGGCTCCGATCCAGCAAAGCGTCGAGGAAGAGTTCCGTCAGCACGACGGCGTGATGACGATCTTGATGTACTACCGACGCAGGGCTTCGCCTAAGCACTGTAACGGTATGATCGAGGTGGAATTTGGTGGCAGGGGGCACCGCACACGGCTAAGGAACGATCTCAAGGATCAACTTGTGTGTCTGTGGGGTGCCCCCTGCCCCCGTATATATATGTTGGAGAAGGGGGGCTGGCCGGCCAAGATAGAGGAGGCGCAGGGGGAGTCCTACTCCCACCGGGAGTAGGACTCCTCCCCTCCAATCCTATTCCAACTAGGACTCTTGGGGGGGAAAGGAGAGAGAGGGGGCCGGCCCACCTTTCCTAGTCCTACTAGGACTTGGGGAACGGGGGGGGGGGGGGGGCGCCGGCTAGGCTGTGGGCTGCCTCTTCTCTCTTTTCCACTAAGGCCCAATAGGCCCATTAGCCTCCCGGGGGGTTCCGGTAACCCTCCCGGTATTCCGGTAAAATCCCGATTTCACCCGGAACACTTCCTATGTCCAAACATAGGCTTCCAATATATCAATCTTTACGTCTCGACCATTTCGAGACTCCTCGTCATGTCCGTGATCTCATCCGGGACTCCGAACAACCTTCGGTACATCAAAATGCATAAACTCATAATAACTGTCATCGTAACGTTAAGCGTGCGGACCCTACGGTTCGAGAACAATGTAGACATGACCGAGACACGTCTCCGGTCAATAACCAATAGCGGGACCTGGATGCCCATATTGGCTCCTACATATTCTACGAAGATCTTTATCGGTCAGACCGCATAACAACATACGTTGTTCCCTTTGTCATCGGTATGTTACTTGCCCGAGATTTGATCGTCGGTATCCAATACCTAGTTCAATCTCGTTACTGGCAAGTCTCTTTTACTCGTTCCGTAATACATCATCTCACAACTAACATATTAGTTGCAGTGCTTGCAAGGCTTATGTGATGTGCATTACCGAGAGGGCCCAGAGATACCTCTCCGACAATCAGAGTGACAAACCCTAATCTCGAAATACGCCAACCCAATATCTACCATTGGAGACACCTGTAGTACTCCTTTATAATCACCCAGTTACGTTGTGACGTTTGGTAGTACCCAAAGTGTTCCTCCGGTAAACGGGAGTTGCATAATCTCATAGTTATAGGAACATGTATAAGTCATGAAGAAAGCAATAGCAACACACTAAACGATCGGGTGCTAAGCTAATGGAATGGGTCATGTCAATCAGATCATTCTACTAATGATGTGACCTCGTTAATCAAATAACAACTCCTTGTTCATGGTTAGGAAACATAACCATCTTTGATTAACGAGCTAGTCAAGTAGAGGCGTACTAGTGACACTCTGTTGGTCTATGTATTCACACATGTATTATGTTTCCGGTTAATACAATTCTAGCATGAATAATAAACATTTATCATGATATAAGGAAATAAATAATAACTTTATTATTGCCTCTAGGGCATATTTCCTTCAAAATCGAGCGTTGGAGCTTGCACACCTTGTCAGCATTCTTAGGATCGACAAAACCTTCCGGCTGCATCATATACAATTCTTCCTTAAGGAAACCATTAAGGAATGTCGTTTTGACGTCCATTTGCCATATTTCATAATCGTAAAACGCGACAATTGCTAACATGATTCGGACGGACTTTAGCTTCGCTACCAGTGAGAAAGTCTCATCGTAGTCAACCCCTTGAACTTGTCGATAACCCTTAGCGACAAGCCGAGCTTTATAGATGGTCACATTACCATCCGCATCTGTCTTCTTCTTAAAGATCAATTTATTCTCTCTTGCTCGCCGTTCAACGGGAAAGTCAGTCAAAGTCCATACTTCGTTTTCATACATGGATCCTATCTCGGATTTCATGGCTTCTAGCCATTTGTCGGAATCCGGGCCCGCCATCGCTTCTTCATAGTTCGAAGGTTCACCGTTGTCTAACAACATGATTTCCAAGACAGGGTTGCCGTACCACTCTGGTGCGGAACGTGTCCTTGTGGACCTTCGAAGTTCAGTAGCAACTTGATCAGAAGTTTCATGATCATCATCATTAACTTCCTCTCTGGTCGGTGCAGGCACCTCAGGAACATTTTCTTGAGTTGCGCCATTTTCCGGTTCAAGAGGTAACACTTCATCAAGTTCTACTTTCCTCCCACTTATTTCTTTCAAGAGAAACTCTTTCTCTAGAAAGGATCCATTCTTGGCAACAAAGATCTTGCCTTCGGATCTGAGGTAGAAGGTATACCCAATAGTTTCTTTTGGGTATCCTATGAAGACGCATTTTTCCGACTTGGGTTCGAGCTTTTCAGGTTGAAGTTTCTTGACATAAGCATCGCATCCCCAAACTTTCAGAAACGACAACTTAGGTTTCTTCCCAAACCATAATTCAAACGGTGTCGTCTCAACGGATTTTGACGGAGCCCTATTTAAAGTGAATGCAGCAGTCTCTAAAGCATAGCCCCAAAAAGATAGCGGTAGATCGGTAAGAGACATCATAGACCGCACCATGTCTAATAGAGTGCGATTACGACGTTCAGACACACCATTACGCTGAGGTGTTCCAGGCGGCGTGAGTTGTGAAACTATTTCACATTTTCTTAAGTGTGTGCCAAATTCATGACTCAAGTATTCTCCTCCACGATCAGATCGTAGAAACTTGATTTTCTTGTCACGTTGATTCTCAACCTCATTCTGAAATTCCTTGAACTTTTCAAAGGTTTCACACTTGTGTTTCATTAAGTAGACATACCCATATCTACTCAAGTCATCAGTGAGGGTGAGAATATAACGATAGCCACCACGAGCCTCAACACTCATTGGACCGCACACATCAGTATGTATGATTTCCAATAAGTTGGTTGCTCGCTCCATTGTTCCTGAGAACGGAGTCTTGGTCATTTTACCCATAAGGCATGGTTCGCACGTGTCAAATGATTCATAATCAAGAGACTCCAAAAGTCCATCTGCATGGAGCTTCTTCATGCGTTTGACACTTATGTGACCAAGGCGGCAGTGCCACAAGTATGTGGGACTATCATTATCAACCTTACATCTTTTGGTACTCACACTATGAACATGTGTAGCATTACGTTCGAGATTCATAAAGAATAAACCATTCACCATAGGAGCATGACCATAAAACATATCTCTCATATAAATAGAACAACCATTATTCTCGGATTTAAATGAGTAGCCATCTCGAATTAAACGAGATCCTGATACAATGTTCATGCTCAAAGATGGTACTAAATAACAATTATTGAGGTTTAAAACTAATCCCGTAGGTAAATGAAGAGGTAGCGTGCCGACGGCGATCACATCGACTTTGGAACCATTCCCGACGCGCATCGTCACCTCGTCCTTTGCCAGTCTCCGCTTATTCCGTAGTTCCTGCTGTGAGTTACAAATGTGAGCAACTGCACCGGTATCAAATACCCAAGAGCTACTACGATTACTGGTAAGGTACACATAAATTACATGTATATCACATATACCTTTTGTTTTGCCGGCCTTCTTGTCTGCTAAGTATTTGGGGCAGTTCCGCTTCCAGTGACCGCTTCCCTTGCAATAAAAGCACTCAGTCTCGGGCTTGGGTCCATTCTTTGGCTTCTTCCCGGCAGCTTGCTTGCCGGGCGCGGCAACTTCCTTGCCGTCCTTCTTGAAGTTCTTTTTACCCTTGCCTTTCTTGAACTTGGTGGTTTTATTGACCATCAACACTTGATGTTCCTTTTTGACTTCTACCTCCGCTGATTTCAGCATTGAAAACAACTCAGGAATGGTCTTTTGCACCCCCTGCATGTTGAAGTTCATCACAAAGCTCTTGTAGCTTGGTGGAAGCGACTGGAGGATTCTGTCAATGACCGCATCATCCGGGAGATTAACTCCCAGCTGAGTCAAGCGGTCATGTAACCCAAACATAGTGAGTATGTGCTCACTGACAGAACTATTTTCCTCCATCTTACAGCTGAAGAACTTGTCGGAGACCTCATATCTCTCGACCCGGGCATGAGCTTGGAAAACCATTTTCAGCTCTTCGAACATCTCATATGCTCCATGTCTCTCAAAACGCTTTTGGATCCCCGGCTCTAAACTGTAAAGCATGCCGCACTGAACGAGGGAGTAGTCGTCAACACGTGTCTGCCAAGCGTTCATAACGTCTTGGTTCTGTGGGACGGGAGCTTCACCTAGCGGTGCGTGTAGGACGTAATCTTTCTTGGCAGCTATGAGGATGATCCTCAGGTTCCGGACCTAGTCCGTATAGTTGCTGCCATCGTCTTTCAGCTTGGTTTTCTCTAGGAACGCGTTGAAGTTGAGGACTACGTGGGCCATTTGATCTACAAGACATATTGTAAAATATTTTAGACTAATGTTCATGATAATAAAGTTCATCTAATCAAATTATATAATGAACTCCCACTTAGATTAGACATCCCTCTAGTCATCTAAGTATTACATGATCCGAGTTAACTAGGCCGTGTCCGATCATCACGTGAGACGGACTAGTCAACGTCGGTGAACATCTTCATGTTGATCGTATCTTCTATATGACTCATGTTCGACCTTTCGGTCTTCTGTGTTCCGAGGCCATGTCTATACACATGCTAGGCTCGTCAAGTTGACCCTAAGTGTTTTGCATGTGTAAAACTGTCTTACACCCATTGTATGTGAACGTAAGAATCTATCACACCCGATCATCACGTGGTGCTTCAAAACGACGAACTTTAGCAACGGTGCACAGTTAGGGGAGAACACTTCTTGAAATTGTTATGAGGGATCATCTTATTTACTACCGTCGTTCTAAGTAAACAAGATGCAAAACATGATAAACATCACATGCAATCAAATAATAAACGTGACATGATATGGCCAATATCACATAGCTCCTTTGATCTCCATCTTGGGGCTCCATGATCATCTTGTCACCGGCTTGACACCATGATCTCCATCATCGTGTCTCCATGACGTTGCTCGCCAACTATTACTTCTACTACTATGGCTAACGCGTTTAGCAATGAAGTAAAGTAATTTACATGGCGTTTCTCAATGACACGCAGGTCATATAAAAGAATAAAGACAACTCCTATGGCTCCTGCCGGTTGTCATACTCATCGACATGCAAGTCGTGATTCCTATTACAATAGCATGAACATCTCATACATCACATATATATCATTCATCATTCATCACAACTTTGGCCATATCATATCACAAACCACTTGCTGCAAAAACAAGTTAGACGTCCTCTAATTGTTGTTGCAAGTTTTACGTGGCTGAATTAGGGTTCTAGCAAGAACGTTTTCTTACCTACGTGAAAGCCACAACGTGATTTGTCAACTTCTATTTACCCTTCATAAGGACCCTGTTCATCGAATCCGCTCCAACTAAAGTAGGAGAGACAGACACCCGCCAGCCACCTTATGCAACTAGTGCATGTTAGTCGGTGGAACCGGTCTCACGTAAGCGTACGTGTAAGATTGGTCCGGGCCGCTTCATCCCACAATACCGCTGAAGCAAGAAAACACTAGTAGCGGCAAGAAAGTTGACAAATCCACGCCCACAACAAATTGTGTTCTACTCGCGCAAGAAGAACTACGCATAGACCTAGCTCATGATGCCACTGTTGGGGAACGTTGCAGAAAACAAAAATTTTCCTACTCGTTTCACCAAGATCCATCTAGGAGTTCATCTAGCAACGAGTCATCAGATGCATCTACATACCTTTGTAGATCGCGTGCGGAAGCGTTCAAAGAACGGGGATGATGTAGTCGAACACGACGTGATCCAAATCATCGATGATCAAGTGCCGAACGAACGGCACCTCCGCGTTCAACACACGTACGGGACGGGAGACGTCTCCTCCTTCTTGATCCAGCAAGGGGGGAGGAGAGGTTGGTGATGATCCAGCAGCACGACGGCGTGGTGGTGGATGCAGGGCGTCACAGTAGCAGGGCTTCGCCTATACTACAAGAGAGAGAGAGACGTAACAGGGAGAGAGGGATGCACCAAAAGCCGTAGCCTCAAGTCCCTCCTCTCCCCCACTATATATAGGGGTGCCTAGGGGGGGCGCCGGCCCTAGGAGATGGATCTCCTAGGGGGGGCGGCCAAGGGGTGGGGGGCTTGCCCCCAAGCAAGGGGGTGCCCCCCTTTAGGGTTTCCCCTAAACCCTAGGCGCATGGGCCCTTAGGGGGTGGCGCCCCAGCCCACTATGGGCTGGGTCCCTTCCCACTTCAGCCCATGGGGCCCTCCGGGATAGGTGGCCCCACCCGGTGGACCCCCGGGACCCTTCCGGTGGTCCCGGTACAATACCGGTAACCCCGAAACTTGTCCCGATGGCCGAAACAGCAATTCCTATATATAATTATTTACCTCCGGACCATTCCGGAACTCCTCGTGACGTCCGGGATCTCATCCGGGACTCCGAACAACATTTGGGTTACTGCATATACATATTTTCACAACCTTAGCGTCACCGAACCTTAAGTGTGTAGACCCTACGGGTTCGGGAGACATGTAGACATGATCGAGACGACTCTCCGGTCAATAACCAACATCGGGATCTGGATACCCATGTTGGCTCCCACATGCTCCACGATGATCTCATCGGACGAACCACGATGTCGAGGATTCAATCAACCCCGTATGCAATTCCCTTTGTCAATCGATATATTACTTGCCCGAGATTCGATCGTCGGTATCCCAATACCTCGTTCAATCTCGTTACCGGCAAGTCACTTTACTCGTATCGTAATGCATGATCCCGTGACCAGACACTTGGTCACTTTGAGCTCATTATGATGATGCATTACCGAGTGGGCCCAGTGATACCTCTCCGTCATACGGAGTGACAAATCCCAGTCTTGATCCGTGTCAACCCAACAGACACTTTCGGAGATACCCGTAGTATACCTTTATAGTCACCCAGTTACGTTGTGACGTTTGGTACACCCAAAGCACTCCTACGGTATCCGGGAGTTACACGATCTCATGGTCTAAGGAAAAGATACTTGACATTGCAAAACTCTAGCAAATGAACTACACGATCTTTATGCTATGTTTAGGATTGGGTCTTGTCCATCACATCATTCTCCTAATGATGTGATCTCGTTATCAATGACATCCTATGTCCATAGCCAGGAAACCATGACTATCGGTTGATTAACGAGCTAGTCAACTAGAGGCTTACTAGGGACCTGTTGGTGTCTTTTATTCACACATGTATTACGATTCCGGATAACACAATTATAGCATGAATAAAGACAATTATCATGAACAAAGAAATATAATAATAATGCTTTTATTATTGCCTCTAGGGCATATTTCCAACAATATTCCCTCAAGTTCTATCGACCACCGATACAACTCTACGCACGCTTGACGTTCGCTTTACCTAGAACAAGTATGAAACTAGAAGTACTTTGTAGGTGTTTTTGGATAGGTTTGCAAGATAATAAAGAGAAAGTAAATAAAAGCTAAGGGCTGTTGTAAGTAAAGAAGCAATAAAGTAAATATAGCGAGTGTGGAAAAGTGGTGGTAGAAGTTGCGAAATTGCCCCTAAGCAATTGACTACTTTACTAGACCGATAGCAAGTATTATGTGAGAGAGGCCACTGCTAGCATGTCATCCCTGACTTGGAATTCTATGCACTTATGATTGGAACTATTAGCAAGCATCCGCAACTACTAACATTCATTAAGGTAAAACCCAACCATAGCATTAAGATATATTGGCCCCCCTTCAATCCTGTATGCATCAATTTCTATGCTAGGTTGAAGCTTCTGTCACTCTTGCCCTCCAATACATAGTCCTATCAACATACAACTAACCCTATGGTGTGATCCACGCGCGCGCTCGTATGATGGGCACCAAAGGACAGCAACATAACCACAAGCAAATTAAATCAATCATAGCAATTCATCAATCACCGATAGGACAAAAAAATCTACTCAGACATCATAGGATGGCAACACATTATTGGATAATAATATGAAGTATAAAGCACCATGTTCAAGTAGAGGGTACAGCGGGTTGCGGAAGAGTGGACCGCTGTAGATAGAGGGGGGAAGGTGATGGAGATGTTGGTGAAGATGGCAGAGGTGTTGGAGTAGATCGCGGTGATGATGATGATGGCCACGACAGCGTTCCAGCGCCACCGGAAGAGAAGGGGAGAGGGATCCCCTTCGTCTTCTTCTTCCTTGACCTCCTCCCTAGATGGGAGAAGGGTTTCCCCTCTGGTCCTTGGCCTCCATGGCATGGGAGGGGCGAGAGCCCCTCCGAGATTGGATCTGTCTCTCTGTCTCTCTCTGTTTCTGCGTTCTCAGATTCTTCCCTTTCACTGTTTCTAATATTCCCGGAGATCCGTAACTCCGATTGGGCTGAAATTTTAACACGATCTCTATCCGGATATTAGCTTTCTTGCGGCAAAAGAAGGGCACCAACCGCCTTACGGGGTAGCCACGAGGGTCAGGGGCGCGCCCCCTGCCTCGTGGCCCCCTCGGGCACCGTCTCGCGTGGATTTTTCTTCCCAAAAATCATATATATTCCGAAAAAAATCTCCGTCGGTTTTTATCCTGTTTGGACTCCGTTTGATATGGATATTCTGCGAAACAAAAAACATGCAACAAACAGGAACTGGCACTGGCCACTGGATCAATATGTTAGTCCCAAAAATAGTATAAAAAGTTGCCAAAAGTATATGAAAGTTGTAGAATATTGGCATGGAACAATCAAAAATTATAGATACGACGGAGACGTATCACTACACAGTTGCCTAACTTTCCAAAATAGTTGCCTACAATACTATGAAGTTATTTACCATTGTTTTCTAAGTTGCATACAAACACTCTGAAGTGGCCAAGATTCACCATCATGTTGCCTACCATAATTAGCAATAGTAGACATAACATAATCATCGGTAGATGGCTTCATAGTATTATAGGCAATTTAAAAACAACATACTAGCGTGAACAATAGGTAGCTTAGCGGTACTGGCGAGGAAGTTAGGAGAAAATTAGACAAAATTAACTAGGACACATAATGTAGTGAAGCTGCCTGCTTTTAGCACTAAAATTGCCTCTTGTAGAATGAAAGTTGTGATGTTATCTACCTCTGTTTCAAAGTTGTTTTGTATCATTAGTTAGATGCTTATTGTTGCTTAATAATTATTTTTAATGAAGTGAAGTTGCTTCTGTTTAGAACTAAAGTTGCCTCATCTAGCATCAAAGTTGCTTTTAAAAATATTAAAGAAACATATCCATGTGGAGTTTAGTTTTGAAAAGCTCATCGCGACCTGACTAGCTAACTCATGTGTGTTTTCCATCATTATATCTGTAGTTTTCAATGATTTTTGTAGACAACTCGACCAAAAATTAAGAAGTTGCGTAGGTTTGTAGGCAATTGTCTGATCCGCCCTGCTATGAAACTTTTGGTAACCACGTATGCAACTTCTCATCTAACATTGTGACCTGACTAGCCAACAACCATGCGCTCAGTAGCGTTGGCAACTTAGGTCCCCTAATGAACAACTTTCAGAGTATTTTAGGCAACTGTGGATCACCCGTGGAAGCTTCGTAGCGATGTAGGCAACTTGGTTTCTGAGGCACACAACTAAGAAACCATGTTAGACTACTTCCCACTTTACGGTGAGCAACTTTCACAGTATGGTGGGCAAAGAACTATGTAACCACCTATTACCTATTGCACACAACTAAGTAGGAGGCTACTAGACGAATTCACTTATACACATGGTGTAATTCTTCTAGCATCGGAGTTGCTCATGTTTAACACTAAACTTGCCTCATCTAGCATCAAAGTTGCTTTTTTTAAATCATCAAAACATATTCATATGGGGTCTAGTTTTGAAGAGCTCGTCACGAGGAATCCGGCGGTGAAAACGGATCATCATTCCGACACGCGGTGTGAAAGTTATAGTTTTTTTAATTTTCTTGTACCAGAATTAATGCACGTTACGTCATCGCTGGGTTGACACGATTGGTCGGACGAGGTGAAGAATCTTTCATATATAGAATAAGAAGGAGATGGACAGTTTACCAAATCTGGAATCAGTCTCTTACATCGTTCGGTCCATGAGCGTGCGCTCGAGAGCCCGAAAAAGTGCAGCTGCACTCTTAAGTATTTAGGAAATTATTATGTCATCATCCATATCCTACTAAATTAATTCTTACGACATGCAAATATGCCAACTACCATACCATTATTATTATTTTGCGCTGAACTACCATACCATTATGCATGGAAAAGGACCGCCGTAACTTGCACCAGGTATGTTACTTTTAATAAATAAATAAATTACAATTATATGTATTTTGTTTTAACTCTTATATTGCTAATCCAAATAATAAAGCTTCAAACAACCAAATATCATAGAAATAACTACATCCAATAATTTCCGCTGCAGCATGGGAAGTATCATCTCTAGTTAATGAGAGAGCAACTAGTCAAGGGTACCCTTTGTGGAGCCCAGCAAGCGTCTTTTTTCTGGGCTGAGAGCGAATCAAGTGGTGCGTATAGCCGCCGTCAAGTATCACGTGCTAGGCAAACCCTCCAGGATTATTATTTCCTGTACATGTTTTTGTATTTTAGATAGGTTTCCCCTGGTTTTCGGGGTTTCAGTTTTTCCCCGGGTATCCCTAGGTTTTGGAGAAAATAAAATTAGAAAAAAATATTTTATGCTCCCATGGGAAACACATATTTACTTCCATGGAGACACAGAAAAGTATGCATTTTTTTTTATTTTCACGAGAAGCACATATTTACTTTTCGTGGAGGCACAAATTTACTTGCGAGAAGCACAGTTGTGCTTCCCGAAAAGGAAAAAAATGAGAGCTTTTTTGCTTCCACCATAGCCACAGATATGCTTCTCGTGAAGGCACATATTTACTTTCAAGGAAAACACAATTGTGCTTCTCGGAGAAATAAAATGTGCTTTTTTTATTCCACAAGAAGTACATAGGCACATACTTACTTTCGCGAGCAGCACAATCTGCTTCTCAGAAAGGGAAAAAGGTGAAAGAAAAAAACTTGTTTTCAGCTCCGGTTCTTTTTCTTTCGGTTTTCCATTTTTCAGATAAAAAGTTCGTCAAAACCTATAACATGGCATCTAATCAAAGATCTCGACGTGCGAAATCCAACACTAAAAAGGATTCGAGATTTAGATGCACAGTTCAAGATATAAAACATTCAGAAGAAATGAAACTACCAAGAAAAACTTTCAAGCTGTAACAGGTGGCATAGTGCGCAATTGTTAGTGTATGAGAAGGTGGGAGTAATCTTTGTAAGAGGTACAATTTAAACAGTGATTTCGAATTAATCAACCATCTGGAGAGGATGCGCCTACGTGCCACCCGCTGCCAGTCCTACCAAGGCTCACTTGCAGTGAGCACTTATTCGGCCCGCCCAGTAGCCGTGCGCCATCTAATGTCACGTTCTCTTTTGTTTTTTCTTTCATTTATATTCACATTTTTAATTTTATTTTTTATATTTTATATAAATTTTAAAAAATAATCATCCAATTCAAAAATGTTAAGATGTGTATAGAAAAATGTTAATCATGTATACGAAAAATGTTTGTGACATTTAGAAAAGGTCACATGTATAAAAAATGTAAATAACATATAAAAATATTTACAATATGTAAAAAATTGATCATATAATTCAAAAAAAGTTGTGTACATTAAAAAATGTATGTTACATTTCATAAAATGTTCATAAGTTTCAAAAACGTGTTTGTGGTATTTTTATAAAATGATGTATACAATGTAAAAAAATGTTTGTGCAATGTTAAAATGTGTTTCATACCATTATGAAATTTTAAATGAAAATTCCAGTAATTCAAAAAATCATAATGTTCTAAAATATGTTTATACAATGCAAAAGAAGTTCACGTAGGTTAAAAAAATATTATACCCAACCAACCAGGGTTCAATGTAAAAAAGTTTCCGTAACTTCAATGTGAAACAACTTGTGGTTAGATGGTTGGAGGACGGTGGTATCCCAGCCCACGAGTGTTCAAGTCCTAGAGTTGACATGAGTGCTCGCATTTTTCTGGATTTATTACAGGCCTTCTGGCGATGTGCGTTTAGTGGGAGGAAATGTTCCCATCGACCACAAAGGCGTTGGTAGAGACTTCGTCAATCTCAAGATGATACGCCAGCTCAGTCTCTCTGGGGGTACTCATAGGGGTAGGGTGTGCGTGTGTGTGTTCATAGGAGTGATTGTATGGGCATCTGCATATGTATTGTGTTAAAAAAAGGGTTCAAAAATGTTTCTTTCCATTAAAAAAATGTAGGTGGCATTATAAAGAAATATTCATGTGTTCACAAAAAAATGTTAGTGAAATTTTAAGAAATGTTTATACAATATAAAAAATAGTTGTGTAGTTTTTAAAAAATGTTTATTGCCATTAAAAAATATACAACATGTATTTGGAAAATGTTACCATGTACTTGAAAAAGCTTTCCAAAACAAGATAAGTCTACAAACTAATAAATGAAATCATCTATGACACTAATACTATGTTACTTTACACTATGAAGGTAGTAACTTAGACTAGTGTCATATGCATGACACTAGTATAAGTTACTCTCCACTATGACCAGCCTAACAGGATTTTACCCAATAATGGCATCCGGGAACGAAGAGTTGACCCGTGAACCAAGATTACTTGGATCCCTTAATGATGTATGCGAGCGAAGAGTTGACCGGCGAAGCAAGATGACTTGGATCCTGATGTGGCTTCACAAATCCAGAAATAGTTTAAACCACGTGGTGTGCAATCATCTATTGACTAATCCCAGCTAACGTTTTGCATGTTGATGATTAAGTTTCTTAATCTTGTCGCGATAAAATAAAGACCTCGATCTCTGCTGATAATCGGTAGTACAAGTCTCATGTGCATTTCCTGTACACCTTACCCTTTTGACTTTCAAAGCGAATATGGGGTCATGGCCTCATGGGGCCAGAAGTTTGTTTTCTCTTGATACACCAATAGTATCAACAGAAATCTGTCAAATTACTTTAATATTTTGTTGTTGGCATATGGAGTACTACACTGAAAAAGGTGGCGACTTTATAAAAAAAAAGGTGTATACTCCATTGCAAAATTTCGCCATCACAAAAATAAGGTATATACTATCGTATAAAAGTAGTATATATAAACTACAAAAATAATACATGAAAGCTCACAAAGTTAGCATATACCTCACGTATAAAAAAGACCTCACGTGTGTGTAATACTTCCCATGAAGGTTATAGGAACGACACCATGGCCATAAAAAATCCTTTAATTTTAGTATCAAGCACCTAGGCGCCACACTCAAAGGAAAATTGTTACATGTTTCGTTTTTTCTGTGGGTTAGCCTGTTAGCTATTGGGTATATCCAACTCAAAGGCTTCGCTAAGGGATGGGAGTATGTACTCCTGAGTGCATGAATACACACACACACACACACATTCTATGAATACATATGCATATTCTTCAAGTATATATAAAATTTCATGAATTAATTTGATTATTTGCATACTACACAAGACAAATATCTAGCCCAAACACAACAAAGAAAAGACCTATTTTAATCTGTCTATTTGTGTGCAACACGTATGAATAGATATGTTCATGAAATTTATACACATATACGACAACAATATGCCTACATGTATTTTTTTAGATTTTTTTAAGGTGTTGAAAAATTGTTTTCTCAGAAAAAAAACAAAAAGCTCTATGGAGCTCGGCCTCTGCTTGCACTTTTTGAGATTTTTGCCTCTATGTATTTTTCTTGTGTTTCTTTGTGTCAGCCTAGCCCAAATTGCCAAGGGACAAACAAAAGTACAAGCAAAGACAAAAGAAAAGCCCAGATCGGAACACAAAACATATGGGCAGAAGCAGAGAAAGCAGGGAACACAAAACATGCCTGGAATATATTCAAAAAACTTTCGCTCGCTCGCTTAAAAACAAAAATCGTTCGCTCTATCAACTCGCCTGGCTGGCGTTTTTTTTTTTGGCTCTGTCGCGCTGCTGGTTCAGGAAAAAGACCAGGCTCCGCTTTTTGCGATTTTGAATATGTTCGTGAAGTAAAAAAACGTTATGTTTTTATTAAAAAATGTTCGTGGGTTTAACAAAGTTCACGAAATTGGAAAAAATTACATAAATTAAAAAATTAATTACTAAAAATATCATGGATTTGTAAACAAAAATTCATCAAATTTGAAGAAAGTTTAATGATTTGGGAAAAATTCATCGACTTTAAAAAAGTTCCAAGATTTTGAAAAAAGTTCATCAATTTTGAAAAAAAATCAGCAATTTTGAGAAAAAAGTTCGTTGATTTTGAAAAGAAAGTTCACAAATTTGAAAAAAAGACCATTGATTTTTTTTAAACACGAATTTGAAAAATTCGTGTATTTAGCAAGATAAAAAATAAAAATAGAAAAATAAGAAAAATGGACAAAACCGTTCCACAAAAAGAAGAAAGGAACAAGAAAAGGAAAAATCAAAAATAAAGAAAAACAGAAAAGGAAAGAAGAAAGAACGAAAAATGTGTAACTAAACGCATCACGTGATGTGGGTGGGGTGGTTAGTGTAGCGAACGTTCATTCAGGCAACGGTTTACAGTTTGCACTGTAACCGGCGCCTGAAGCGCCCAAAAAACAGCCACAAAACAAATGACGGGAGGAGGGAGAACATGACCAAAACATTAACGATGTCATCTTAGATGAACAACTATATGGATCCATAAATTAATACGCAACATTAAATAGTTCAAAAGATATACATTAACAACATTTACTAGTCCAGGTGGTACTAAAGATTAGCAATACACTGCATGAAATGGACATGGTCAATCTATATGCTGGCAACACGCTTACACCACAATATTCAGCAGAGTGCCACTCGGAAGTCAGAAGAAACCTGCAAGCGTAGGACATTCATAATTTAATTCGCTAAAAAATATCTTTCATCTCACATGCTATTAGAATTCAATATATTCCAGGCTATTTCGTACATAAACAACAACATGATGCCGTCTTTTTTGTTTTCCCATGAACAATGTTAACAATTGAGATGATTGTCACTAACCCGAAAAGAAAGGAGCATTCCGGCATGGCTGGTGTTGCTGGGGTTCTGCCTCGACGTCCATCGGTGTCGCTGCAGCAGCGTCCTGTTCTTCACTGTTCTTGAGTGGTGGCTCTGAAGATTTGCCCCCAGATACAATGTTCACCTTGTCATGGACAATGGTTGGTGCGCTAGCAGTAGGAGTTAGAGCACGTGCCGGTGGTTCGTCATCTTCCATCATGTCGAGAATCATGCCATCCTAATGAATCGAGTTTAGTTAATGCAAGCTTATCATATGAAGTGGACCGAGTTAAACGCAAGCTTATATCATGAAACGAATCGAGTTAATCTTGGTATGTTTGCCATGTGGATTGCCGGATGCTTTCACTGTGATCCTGTGGTTGATTAATCAACCATTGGGTGTACTGATCCAATAAGGCCAAGAAGTTCTTAGGATCATCTTAGATCTGATATGGCACTGCTACTGCTAACTATCCAGGTCAATTACTGCCAGTTCCTAACTTGGCATCATAAACGAACTATGGCGCCGAAGTCTTAATATGTTCTCTACTACCAATCTAACTAGAACTCATGAAACAAAGTTGTATGCTATGAGGAGGATACTACTTACCATACCATATGGAGGCAGCAGCTCTAGTTTGATCCTCTTAGGATCAAGGAAGATGGAGAAGCCATGGCTGGCCACCACCTCAACATCCTTCCTCTTCATATTCATCGGCGCCGCAAGGTCAGTCATCTTCCTCAGGACAAACTCAAGACACTAGTAGTACTCTGGGTACTTATAGCCTAATTAATTGTCCTGATTCACAGGATTTTACCCAGTAATGGCGTCCGGGAACGGAGAGTTGACCCGCGAACCATGGTGACCTGGATCCTGATGTTGCCTCACAAATCCAGAAATAGTTTAAACCATGTGGTGTGCAATCGTCTATTGATTAGTCCTAGCTAAAGTTTTGCGTGTTGGCGGTTAAGTTTCGTGATCTTGTCGCGATAAAATAAAGACCTCTCTGACTAATAATCGGTGCAAGTCTTGTGTGTACTTTGTAGGCACCTCACCCTTTTGACTTTTAAAGCGAATATGGGGTCATGGCCTCATGGGGCCAGAGGTTTGTTTTCTTGATGATGCACCAATAGTATCAACAGAAATCTGTCAAATTACTTTGATATTTTGTCCTTGGCTGGATTATTTATAAGTTTATTTGCGGTGGACTTGTATTCATGCCATGAATCCATCATGAGTTTACATATCATCCACATTGAGATGATGAGACAAATTTGGTCAAATGCTTCCATTAACAGATTGTCACTACTACAATTCATACTTCTTTCCAGTTAGCAAAAATGGACTGCAGAAAACTGCACTAGTAGCCCTGAAAAAAACTGCACTAGTTACAACTTGCACATACATAATCACGGTCAATACAATACAAACTAGGACCGACTCATACAGTCACTGACAATACAAGCTACTAGGACTATAACAAGCTGCCTTGCTGCAAGCAAAGAAACAATCACCCAATTTTCTCAGAAAACAGAGAAATGGTACACCCACAATCCAACCTGAAAGCTATAATGAACACAAGCGAACCCTACGGATTTGTATGGACAACTACAAACTGCACACTGATATGATACAAATGAAGCCTAAGAAAAGAGATCACCCTGGTCACACTAGCAATCGAATAATGGTCTCTACTACTTTGACTGCAACTATATCTATAAGTTAACATCTTCGTTTTCCTCCCTGTATGCTAAAACTTGCCAAAACTATTCTCAGGATCTGTCCAAGTCAACATCTGTGCTGTTAATGTTTTAACAAAGTGTTGTATTGCTCAATACTTTCTCCTTTCAACACCTTATGGGCTACATTCAGAATCTCGGTCACCTGCGGTAATCGTGGAAAACGATTGTGAATTGTAGAACCTTCACACCAAAACCTACATGTCCATATTATAAACAAAAGTGCAGGACTAGTTCCATGGATATTTATGCAGTAATGCTCTTACCCCAGGGTAGTGCTTCAGGACAGGAGAGTAATGGTCAAGTGCTATATAGATTTTACCAAGAACACTTAAGAGGGTCTCAACTTCATCGCCAAGTACATCAACCTGAATCACATTAGAAAAACAATTATGAATCATATCACCACCTACAGAAAATGGATAGTTAACAAATGGAGGAGTCCCATTTAGATTTAAAAATTCACTCCATCTTGTCTAGATTCCAGAACCACGTTTTTATTTGGGTGGACTGCAAAACAAGCATCATGTGTTTCTCTAAGAGAAATGTAATCTTGAGATACCATACTTCCTTTACTTAAGTCCCAACTTTGAAAATTACTTGGAATTTTGTTGAACACGTCACCTTAGAACTCAAACCAATCGAAAAGCAAAATGAAGCGACGCAAAGAAGGCTAACCTCAGCTTCTGCTTTTTCAAGATTCAAGCATTTAATCTCGAGTATTTGTTTATACCAGAATTCCTTCTTCTTTAGTACAGCAACTTGCTGCACCAGTGGGTTGAACTGGCGAATTATTCTAGTCAACCTGCACCAAATTATAAAAAATGGCCAGTGCATTAGGAAATATGAAATAGACGGAGTGTGACTAAGATGCTAGTCTTCAGTAACATGCATATGTTTTTTTTTTGGAACGGTAACGTGCATATGTTTAGAATATGTTTGCATACTCTGGTGAAGTGACCTTGCTGAGCAGGTGCGATTTTAATTAAATAAACAGCAACAGCAAAACATTGGGGAATGAGTGTTAACAAATTTGCGCACCTTATATCATTTTGTTTCATACTTTGCGCTAATCTGCTTTCGAAATCACTGTATGCTTTAGACAATTTCTCCATACTAACAAGGGTAAATTGCTCTAGGGGGCCTGCATCATCTCCTATATGACTGTCGGTGCGTGGCGCTGCTGTTCTCTTCATTTCCCAGATAGTCGCGTCGAGCAAGGCATTTTGCTCTTTTGATTCCTCCAAAGCAACAGACATGGAAGCTAAGCTTTCAGTCAGCCCAACTATCTCTTGCTTGCACACATGGATTTGCTGGATGGCCTCATCCAGACAGCTCTTCATCGAGCTCGACTCGCCTTTGAACTCCAAGATCAGCAGCTCTTGCTCGCACACTTTCTCCCTGAACATCGTAAGCTCATCGTTAACCAAGTCGAATTCCTCATGATGCTGAACCAGTTTTGATCCTACAATAGATACAAGCTGGTCATTTTCATACTTGAGCTTACGTTTATCCCCAGACATGGTAAGTAACCGCTCTTCTTTCTCCATAAGCAACTCTCTGAGGAAGCACTCCTCCTGGTTGTGATCATCAATCTGATTTTCGTAACTGCCAAAAACTTCTCTTAATACAGACAGTTCCAATAGCTCTTTCAAGTGGCTCTCAATCTTCAGATCTTGAAGCTCATCGCGGAGTTTTGACTCGGAGAGCGAGTGCTGCGCGACATTGCTTTGCGCGTCGACTACTTGTGCAGAGAGCTGCTTAGCCTCATTTCTTTTGTCGGACAGCAAACCTCGGAGATGTTCATTTTCGTCGAGCAGAGAACCAATTCTGTCCTTCAATCTGCATAGCTCATCATCCTCATTGTAATGAGAGCCAGAGCCCTCTTTCCTCGAGATAATGCCATCCATTTTGGAGATAGTCTGAAGCAGCTTTGATTTGATGAACTCAAGCTCTCTCTCTTTCCTAAAAGGCAACACAGCTCCATCTTTCGCCAGATGCCTTTTCAGCCTGAACAGCTCTTCAGTCGTCTGCTGTAGTTCATACTCGTGCTGCCTTCGCGATTTCAGCCACTCCGACTTGAGAAAGGTCATGAGTTCTTCGCCGTGCATGTGCTTCAGGAGCGAAAAATCCGGGATGTCATTGTCATCTTTCATCTTGAGAGAGTTTGTCTCCTCGGCTTTCTCAAGATTGTTGTGGTGAGGAAGAAGGGTGGACTCTAAAGCTGCTGCGGCGGTCAGGATGCAGTTAAGCTCGTCTCGTAGCGCGGTGATCTCGGAAAGGTTTTCCTTGCAGCTCTTGCTCAGTGTGCTGATATGGTTGTGATTCTCACATAGCTTGGTTTCGAACTCGCGACGCAGACCGGTAATGTAGCCCTGGAGCATGATGCCGGAGAGCTCTTGTTGCAGCTCATGCTCCAACTGCAGAAAGATGACAAAACCATAGAAGCTGTTACTCTACCAAATATGGGATTGTTAATTACAATGGCAAAGCCGTGGAATTTGTTAGTCCACGAAAGGTCAGATCATTATTACAATCAGTAAAGATAATAATCACATAATAAAGTTTTTATTCGAATTATTAGTAATAAAGAAACCGGAGACATAGTGTTAGTGGGCCAGTGGCAACTGCCTGCCAAGCAAGGCAAACAAATCACAGATATAGTGGGAGTGGCAACTGCCTGCCAAGCAAAGCGAAATGCAGCCCATGAACGTTGCATAGTCGACAGAAAACCGGGCAGGCAGTTGAGAAGCAGAGACGGCTGTGTTAGGATGAGGAATATTTGGAGCCAAACTGTTTGGATCACAGGTTTTGAAGTCAGGCTGCTCATGGCTTGGTTTTCTGTACTTGGTGATTAGTATCTTGCACGCTACGCGCTACCAGTACTACAAGATTGCGACAAGATTATCTGCGGAGCAGTTAATTAAGCCCCGGACTATGTGCTCGTTAATTAATCAAGAAATCATCATACTCGGAGTAGATTACAAGAAGCGAAGGAGTGGAGTAGTTGACCGGCGAAGAATGGCGGCTGCTGCTGCTGTTTCTCGGAAGGGGGAGAATTTTTTTGAAGGAATAAACAAAAGAAGAAGGAAGGGGCGAAGAACTCACGGGTTGTTCAGCCGCCGGCGCCGGCGCCATGTCCGCGATGCCAGACGCAGCCGTCCGCCTCCGCGCCGCCGAGGACGGGAAGCGGTGCCGCCCCGCGCCTTGGCCCGCGTCTCAAATTTCGCCGGGGCTTCAGGGCGGGAAACCGAAACGAAAAGAGTGCGGCGGAGCCAGAGGAAGGCGCTATGAGAGAGAGGGGGAGGGGGAGGGATGCAGCAGTGCGCGGCGCGCTTTTGCAGCAAAGGCGGCTGCTTTCGCTCTGGCTGCCCCGTCTCGCTCGCTCGCTCGTTGGTGGGGGGAGGGGCGGTTGCTTGCCAGTTGGAAAGAACGAGAGGAGGAAGAAAAAATCAGCAGGAAGGAAACTGCTGGAGGAGCGTCCGGGACGGGGAGGATGATGCGGCGGTGGTTGCTGGCTCCGCGCCGCTGGTCCAGTGGCCACACGCGCGCTCAGGCCGGGTCAGCCGGTCAGGGGGAGCGGGGAAGGGGGCGAGCGGCGACGTTGACAGCGAAGGCGGAGTTTCCGTGACAGCGCGGGGTTGTTTGTCGGAGGGGGTGGATGCGCGCGCCGTTGGCGGTCGCTCTCTCTCACTCACGGGTCGCCCGCTCCGTTTGTTGCCTTGAGATTCGCGACACCTCACGTACCCTTCGATGTAGACTACCACTATTTTACACTGTGCTGCTCCTACTACGCCAGTAGACTGGCAGCATCAGCACGTGCTGGTTTTTTCTTTTCTAGGTTTCCCTACAAATCAAACGTAACTATCCCCTCAAAAAAAAAAGTCCGAACTATAGTATGGCGAATTGTTGCTGCGAGGATGATAATTTTTTTTAGCAAGCATGATAAATCTTTGTCGTTTTTTGCCGGTATTTGACATGCTTGCGGAAAGAAATTGCCATCCGGGCAAAAACATAATTTGCTTTGATTTGTCATGTGTATTTAATATTTCCAGTCACGGGTCGCCCGCTCCATTGCCTTGAAATTCACGACAGCTCACTTGCCCTTGATATGTAGTCTAGGGGGATTGGCGTGGATGCTTTCGTCAGGATGAGGCGCACCCCGTTCTGCATGGGGAAAAGCTGTGCGGCTGGCAGTTTGTCTCAAATGGGTGCTGCTCATGGCCTCCCACACCTTTCTGTTGCCCTACTATCAATGCACGATAACTGTAGGATCGAAAGTATGTCTAGATGGGGGGTGATTAGACTACTTGACCAAATAAAAACTTAACCTTTTCCCATTTTTAGTTCTTGTCAGACTTTAGCTATTTTAGGACAAGTCAAGCAATCATCACACAATTCAAGCAAGCATGCAAAGTGTATATTGGCAGCGGAAAGTAAAACATGCAACTTGCAAGAATGTAAAGGGAAGGGTTTGGAGAATTCAAACGCAATTGGAGACACGTATGTTTTTCCCGTGGTTCGGATAGGTGGTGCTATCCTACATCCACGTTGATGGAGACTTCAACCCACGAAGGGTAACGGTTGCGCGAGTCCACGGAGGGCTCCACCCACGAAGGGTCCACGAAGAAGCAACCTTGTCTATCCCACCATGGCCATCGCCCACGAAGGACTTGCCTCACTAGCGGTAGATCTTCACGAAGTAGGCGATCTCCTTGCCCTTACAAACTCCTTGGTTCAACTCCACAATCTTGTCGGAGGCTCCCAAGTGACACCTAGCCAATCTAGGAGACACCACTCTCCAAGAAGTAACAAATGATGTGTTAATGATGAACTCCTTGCTCTTGTGCTTCAAATGATAGTCTCCCAACACTCAATTCTCTCTCACAGGATTTGGATTTGGTGGAAAGAAGATTTGAGTGGAAAGCAACTTGGGGAAGGCTAGAGATCAAGATTCATGTGGTAGGAATGAAATATCTTGGCCTCAACACATGAGTAGGTGGTTCTCTCTCAGAACATATGAGTTGGAAGTGTAGATGTGTTCTGATGGCTCTCTCCACGAGTGAAGAGGAGGTGGAGGGGTATATATAGCCTCCACACAAAATCCAACCGTTAGACACAATTTACCAATCTCGGTGGGACCGAATCAACAAACTCGGTCGGACCGAAATAGTAAACCTAGTGACCGTTAGAGATTTTCGGTGGGACTGACATGCAACTCGGTAGGACCGATATGGTTAGGGTTAGGGCATAACGTAATCTCGGTGAGACCGATTACACAAACTCGGTGAGACCGATTTGGTAATAAGCTAACCAGAGGGTTGGTCAGGCAACCTCGGTGGGACCGATTCGCTCTTCTCGGTGAGACCGAAATGTTACGAAAAGAAAACAGTGAGTTTACATTGCAATCTCGGTGGGACCGATCCGCTCTTTCGGTGAGACCGAAAAGTTACGAAAAGGAAACAGAGAAATTGCAATCCCATCTCGGTGAGACCGAGATCCCTATCGGTAGAACCGATTTGCTTAGGGTTTGGCAATGGCTATGACAAGTGAAACTCGGTGGCGCCGGGTTGAAAGAATCGGTAGGGCCGAGTTTGGCTTTGGGTTTAGGTCAAATGTGGATATGGGAAAGTAGCTGAGGATTTTGGAGCATATCATTAAGCACATGAAGCAAGAGGCTCATTAAGCAACACCTCATCCCTCCTTGATAGTATTGGCTTTTTCTATGGACTCAATGTGATCTTGGACCACTAAAATGTAAAATGAAGAGTCTTGAGCATATGAGCTAGAGCCAATCCTTTGTTCTTAGCATTTTGAGGGTTCCACTTTCATCATCCATGCCATGCCAATCATTGAGCTTTCCTGAAATGATCATCTTGGAATAGCATTAGCTCAATGAGCTATATGTTGTTATGAATTACCAAAACCACCTAGGGATAGTTGCACTTTCAATCTCCCCCTTTTTGGTAATTGATGACAACATATAGATCAAAGCTTCGACAAATAATAATAATGAAATATATCGTTGCTTTGAGAAGTATGTGATAAGTAAGAGCTCCCCCTAAATTTGTGCATATTTAAAATTTGCTTTGGACTGCAAATGCACAAAGAGTTAGAGTTATGGATTACTCTTCCATGTCACATACATCTTGGTGGAGCACTCAAAAAGATAAGCATAAAATACATGCACTCTTCACCAAAGAAAGTGAATGATCACATAAGATAGATAAGATGTATCAAGCATGCATAAGTGTAGCTTATGATCAAACACATGATCATCAATGTCTCACAAGCATATCAAAGTATCTCAACCAAAAGCAAACAAAGTTTGAAAAACCACCAAATAAAGCAAGAGAGAATAAAAGTAACACACTCTCTCTCGAAGCCTATGATCTATACATTTTTCTTCCCCTTTGGCAACAAGTTACCAAAAAGTTCCTAGAAAATGCATAGTGCTAGATCGACTCTTAGGCTTGATCTTCTGGTGGTGGTGGTGTTGGGGAACGTAGTAATTTCAAAAAATTTCCTAAGCACACGCAAGATCATGGTGATGCATAGCAACGAGGGGGAGAGTCTGATCTACGTACCCTTGTAGATCACAACGGAAGCGTTGACACAACGTAGAGGAAGTAGTCGTACGTCTTCTTCCTGATCCGACCGATCCAAGCACCGTTACTCCGGCACCTCCGAGTTCTTAGCACACGTTCAGCTCGATGATGATCCTCGGGCTCCGATCCAGCAAAGCGTCGAGGAAGAGTTCCGTCAGCACGACGGCGTGGTGACGATCTTGATGTACTACCAACGCAGGGCTTCGCCTAAGCACTACAACGGTATGATCGAGGTGGAATTTGGTGGCAGGGGCACCGCACACGGCTAAGGAACGATCTCAAGGATCAACTTGTGTGTCTATGGGGTGCCCCCTGCCTCAGTATATAAAGGATGGAGGAGGAGGAGGCCGGCCAAGGCTATTGGTGCGGCCAGGATGGGAGTCCTACTAGGACTCCAAGTCCTAGTAGGAGTCCATCAAGAGGGGAGGAAGGGAGAAGGAAGTGGAGGAGTAGGAAAGGTGGCCAGCCCCCTTTTCCCTAGTCCAATTCGGACTAGAGGGGAGGGGGGGGGGGGCGCAACAGCCTTTTTCTTCTTCCCACTAAAGCCCATCAAGGCCCATTACTTCTCCCGTAACTACCCGGTACTCCGAAAAATACCCGAATCACTCGGAACCTTTCCGATGTCTGAATATAGTCGTCCAATATATCGATCTTTACGTCTCGACCATTTCGAGACTCCTCGTCATGTCCCCGATCTCATCCGGGACTCCGAACTCCTTCGGTACATCAAAACTCATAAACTCATAATATAACTGTCATCGAAACCTTAAGCGTGCGGACCCTACGGTTCGAGAACAATGTAGACATGACCGAGACACGTCTCCAGTCAATAACCAATAGCGGGACCTGGATGCCCATATTGGCTCCTACATATTCTACGAAGATCTTTATCGGTCAGACCGCATAACAACATACGTTGTTCCCTTTGTCATCGGTATGTTACTTGCCCGAGATTCGATCGCCGGTATCCCAATACCTAGTTCAATCTCGTTACCGGCAAGTCTCTTTACTCGTTCCGTAATACATCATCTCACAACTAACATATTAGTTGCAATGCTTGCAAGGCTTAGGTGATGTGCATTACCGAGAGGGCCCAGAGATACCTCTCCGACAATCGGAGTGACAAATCCTAATCTCGAAATACGCCAACACAACATCTACCTTTGGAGACACATGTAATGCTCCTTTATAATCACCCATTTACGTTGTGACGTTTGGTAGCACCCAAAGTGTTCCTCCGGTAAACGGGAGTTGCATAATCTCATAGTCATAGGAACATGTATAAGTCATGAAGAAAGCAATAGCAACATACTAAACGATTGGGTGCTAAGCTAATGGAATGGGTCATGTCAATCAGATCATTCAACTAATGATGTGACCTCGTCAATCAAATAACAACTCTTTTGTCCATGGTTAGGAAACATAACCATCTTTGATTAACGAGCTAGTCAAGTAGAGGCATACTAGTGACACTCTGTTTGTCTATGTATTCACACATGTATTATGTTTCCGGTTAATACAATTCTAGCATGAATAATAAACATTTATCATGATATAAGGAAATAAATAATAACTTTATTATTGCCTCTAGGGCATATTTCCTTCAGTCTCCCACTTGCACTAGAGTCAATAATCTAGTTCACATCGCCATGAGATTTAACAGCAATAGTTCACATCACCATGTGATTAACATCCATAGTTCACATCGTCATGTGACCAACACTCAAAGGGTTTACTAGAGTCAGTAATCTAGTTCACATCTCTATGTGATTAACACCCAAAGAGTACTAAGGTGTGATCATGTTTTGCTTGTGAGATAATTTTAGTCAACGGGTCTGTCACATTCAGATCCGTAAGTATTTTGCAAGTTCTATGTCTACAATGCTCTACACGGAGCTACTCTAGCTAATTGCTCCCACTTTCAATATGTATCCAGATTGAGACTTTAGATTCATCTGGATCAGTGTCAAAAACTTGCATCGACGTAACCCTTTACGACGAACCTTTTTGTCACGTCCATAATCGAGAAACATATCCTTATTTCACTAAGGATAATTCTGACCGCTGTCCAGTGATCTACTCCTAGATCACTATTGTACTCCCTTACCAAATCAATGCAGGGTATACAATAGATCTGGTATACAACATGACATACTTTATAGAACCTATGGCCAAGGCATAGGGAATGACTTTCATTCTCTTTCTATCTTCTGCCATGGTCGGGCTTTGAGTCTTACTCAACTTCACACCTTGTAATACAGGCAAGAACTCTTTCTTTGACTGCTCCATTTTGAACTACTTCAAAATCTTGTCAAGGTATGTACTCATTGAAAAAACTTATCAAGCGTCTTGATCTATCTCTATAGATCTTGAAGCTCAATATGTAAGCAGCTTCACCGAAGTCTTTCTTTAAAAAACTCCTTTCAAACACTGCTTTATGCTTTATAGAACAATTCTACATTATTTCCGATCAACAATATGTCATTCACATATACTTATTAGAAATGTTGTAGTGCTCCCACTCACTTTCTCGTAAATACATGCTTCACTGCAAGTCTGTATAAAACTATATGCTTTGATCAACTCATCAAAGCGTATATTCCAACTCCGAGATGCTTGCACCAGTCCATAGATGGATCGCTGGAGCTTGCACATTTTCTTAGCACCTTTCGGATTGACAAAACCTTCTGGTTGCATCATATACAACTCTTCTTTAATAAATCCATTAAGGAATGCAGTTTTGTTTATCCGTTTGCCAGATTTCATAAAATGCGGCAATTACTAACATGATTCGGACAGACTCAAGCATAGATACGAGTGAGAAGCTCTCATCGTAGTCAACACCTTGAACTTGTCGAAAACCTTTTGCGACAATTCTAGCTTTGTAGATAGTAACACTACTATCAGCGTCCGTCTTCCTCTTGAAGATCCATTTATTCTCAATTGCTTTCCGATCATCGGGCAAGTCAACCAAAGTCCAAACTTTGTTCTCATACATGGATCATATCTCAGATTTCATGGCCTCAAACCATTTCGCGGAATCTGGGCTCATCATCGCTTCCTCATAGTTCGTAGGTTCGTCATGGTCAAGTAACATGACCTCCAAAACAGGATTACCGTACCACTCTGGTACGGATCTCACTCTGGTTTACCTACGAGATTCGGTAGTAACTTGATCTGACGTTACATGATCATCAACATTAGCTTCCTCACTAATTGGTGTAGTAGTCCCAAGAACAGATTTTGTGATGAACTACTTTCCAATAAGGGAGAAGGTACAATTACCTTATCAAGTTTTCTACTTTCCTCCCACTCACTTCTTTCGAGAGAAACTCCTTCTCTAGAAAAACTCCGAATTTAGCAACAAAAGTCTTGCCTTCGGATTTGTGATAGAAGGTGTACCCAAGAGTATCCTTTTGGGTATCCTATGAAGACATATTTCTCTGATTTGGTTTTGAGCTTATCAGGATGAAACTTTTTCACATAAGCATTGCAACCCCAAACTTTAAGAAACGACAACTTTGGTTTCTTGCCAAACCACAGTTCATACGGTGTCGTCTCAACAGATTTAGATGGTGCCCTTTTAACGTGAATGCAGCTGTCTCTAATGCATAACCCCAAAAAAGATAGTGGTAGATCGGTAAGAGACATCATAGATTGCACTATATCCAATAAAGTACAGTTATGACGTTCGGACACACCATTATGCTGTGGTGTTCTATGTGGCATGAGTTTGTGAAACTATTCCACATTGTTTTAATTGAAGACCAAACTCGTAACTCAAATATTTGTCTCCGCGATCAGATCGTAGAAACTTTATTTTCTTGTCACGATGATTTTTCACTTCACTCTGAAATTCTTTGAACTTTTCAAATGTTTCAGGCTTATGTTTCATCAAGTAGATATACTCATATCTGCTCAAATCATCTGTGAAGATCAGAAAATAATGATACCTGCCGCGAGTCTCAATATTCATCGGACCACATACATCAGTATGTATGATTTCCAACAAAACTTTTGCTCGCTCCATTGTTCCGAAGAACAGAGTCTTAGTCATCTTGCCCATGAGGCATGGTTCGCAAGCATCAACTGATTCATAATCAAGTGATTCCAAAAGCCCATTAGCATGGAGTTTCTTCATGCGCTTTACACCAATATGACCTAAACGCCAGTGCTACAAATAAGTTGCACTATCATTATTAACTTTGCATCTTTTGGTTTCAATATTATGATTATGTGTATCACTACGATCGAGATCCAACGAACTATTTTCATTGGGTGTGTAACCATATAAGGTTTTATTCATGTAAACAGAACAACAATTTATTCTCTTACTTAAATGAATAACCATATTACAATAAACATGATCAAATCATATTCATGTTCAACGCAAACACCAAATAACACTTATTTAGGTTCAACACTAATCCCGAAATTATAGGGAGTGTGCGATGATGATCATATCAATCTTGGAACCACTTCCAACACACATCGTCACTTCACCCTTAACTAGTCTCTGTTTATTCTGCAACTCCCGTTTCGAGTTACTAATCTTAGCAACTGAACTAGTATCAAATACTGAGGGTTTGCTATAAACACTAGTAAAGTACACATCAATAACATGTATATCAAATATACTTATGTTCACTTTGCCATCCTTCTTATCCGCCAATCACTTGGGGTAGTTCCGCTTCCAGTGACCAGTCCCTTTGCAGTAGAAGCACTTAGTCTCAGGCTTAGGACCAGACTTGGGCTTCTTCACTTGAGCAGCAACTCGCTTGCCGTTCTTCTTGAAGTTCCCCTTCTTCCCTCTGCCCTTTTCTTGAAACTAGTGGTCTTGTCTACCATCAACACTTGATGTTTTTCTTGATTTCTACCTTCGTCAATTTCCGCATTACGAAGAGCTTGGGAGTCGTTTCCGTTATCCCTTGCATATCATAGTTCATCACGAAGTTCTACTAACTTGGTGATGGTGACTAGAGAATTCTGTCAATCACTATCTTATCTAGAAGATTAACTCCCACTTGATTCAGGTGATTGTAGTACCCAGACAATCTGAGCACCTGCTCACTAGTTGAGCGATTCTCCTCCATCTTTTAGCTATAGAACTTGTTGGAGACTTCATATCTCTCAACTCGGGTATTTGCTTGAAATATTAACTTCAACTCCTGAAACATCTCATATGGTCCATGACGTTCAAAACGTCTTTGAAGTCCCGATTCTAAGCCGTTAAGCATGGTGCACTAAACTATCAAGTAGTCATCATATTGAGCTAGCCAAACGTTCATAACGTCTGCATCTGCTCCTGCAATAGGTCTGTCACCCAGCGGTGCATCAAGGACATAATTTTTCTGTGCAGCAATGAGGATAAACCTCATATCACGGATCCAATCCGCATTATTGCTACTAATATCTTTCAACATAGTTTTTCTCTAGGAACATATCAAAATAAACACAGGGAAGCAACAACGCGAGCTATTGATCTACAACATAATTTGCAAAATACTACCAGGACTAAGTTCATGATAAATTTAAGTTCAATTTAATCATATTACTTAAGAACTCCCACTTAGATAGACATCCCTCTAATCCTCTAAGTGATCACGTGATCCAAATCAACTAAACCATGTCCGATCATCACGTGAGATGGAGTAGTTTCAATGGTGAACATCACTATGTTGATCTTATCTACTATATGATTCACGCTCGACCTTTCGGTCTCCGTGTTCCGAGGCCATATTTGTATATGCTTGGCTCGTCAAGTATAACCTGAGTATTCCGCGTGTGCAACTGTTTTGCACCCGTTGTATTTGAACGTAGAGCCTATCACACCCGATCATTACGTGGTGTCTCAGCACGAAGAACTTTCGCAACGGTGCATACTCAGGGAGAACACTTCTTGATAATTTAGTGAGAGATCATCTTATAATGCTACCGTCAATCAAAGCAAGATAAGATGCATAAAAGATAAACATCACATGCAATCAATATAAGTGATATGATATGGCCATCATCATCTTGTGCTTGTGATCTCCATCTCCGAAGCACCGTCATGATCACCATCGTCACCGGCGCGACACCTTGATCTCCATCGTAGCATCGTTGTCGTCTCGCCAATCTTATGCTTCCACGACTATCACTACCGCTTAGCAATAAAGTAAAGCATTACATCGCGATTGCATTGCATACAATAAAGCGACAACCATATGGCTCCTGCCAGTTGCCGATAACTTGGTTACAAAACATGATCATCTCATACAATAAAATCAACATCATGCCTTGACCATATCACATCACAACATGCCCTGCAAAAACAAGTTAGACGTCCTCTACTTTGTTGTTGCAAGTTTTATGTGGCTGCTACGGGCTTAAGCAAGAACTCATCTCACCTACGCATCAAAACCACAACGATAGTTTGTCAAATAGACTCTGTTTTAACCTTCTCAAGGACCGGGCGTAGCCACACTCGGTTCAACTAAAGTTGGAGAGACAGTCGCCCGCAAGCCATCTATGTGCAAAGCACGTCGAGGGAACCGGTCTCGCGTAAGCGTACGCGTAAGGTTGGTCCGGGTCATCTCGTCCAACAATACCGCCGAACCAAAGTATGACATGCTGGTAGGCAGTATGACTTGTATCGCCCACAACTCACTTGTGTTCTACTTGTGCAAATAACATCAAACCATAAAACCTAGGCCCAGATGCCACTGTTGGGGAACGTAGTAATTTCAAAAAATTTCCTACGCACATGCAAGATCATGGTGATGCATAGCAACGAGGGGGAGAGTCTGATCTACGTACCCTTGTAGATCACAACGGAAGCGTTGACACAACGTAGAGGAAGTAGTCGTACGTCTTCTTCCTGATCCGACCGATCCAAGCACCGTTACTCCGGCACCTCCGAGTTCTTAGCACACGTTCAGCTCGATGACGATCCTCGGGCTCCGATCCAGCAAAGCGTCGAGGAAGAGTTCCGTCAGCACGATGGCGTGGTGACGATCTTGATGTACTACCGACGCAGGGCTTCGCCTAAGCACTACAACGGTATGATCGAGGTGGAATTTGGTGGCAGGGGGCACCGCACACGGCTAAGGAACGATCTCAAGGATCAACTTGTGTGTCTATGGGGTGCCCCCTGCCTCAGTATATAAAGGATGGAGGAGGAGGAGGCCGGCCAAGGCTATTGGTGCGGCCAGGATGGGAGTCCTACTAGGACTCCAAGTCCTAGTAGGAGTCCATCAAGAGGGGAGGAAGGGAGAAGGAAGTGGAGGAGTAGGAAAGGTGGCCAGCCCCCTTTTCCCTAGTCCAATTTGGACTAGAGGGGAGGGGGGGGGGCGCAGCAGCCTTTTTCCTCTTCCCACTAAAGCCCATCAAGGCCCATTACTTCTCCCGTAACTACCCGGTACTCCGAAAAATACCCGAATCACTCGGAACCTTTCCGATGTCCGAATGTAGTCGTCCAATATATCGATCTTTACGTCTCGACCATTTCGAGACTCCTTGTCATGTCCCCGATCTCATCCGGGACTCCGAACTCCTTCGGTACATCAAAACTCATAAACTCATAATATAACTGTCATCGAAACCTTAAGCGTGCGGACCCTATGGTTCGAGAACAATGTAGACATGACCAAGACACGTCTCCAGTCAATAACCAATAGCGGGACCTGGATGCCCATATTGTCTCCTACATATTCTACGAAGATCTTTATCGGTCAGACCGCATAACAACATATGTTGTTCCCTTTGTCATCGGTATATTACTTGCCCGAGATTCGATCGTCGGTATCCCAATACCTAGTTCAATCTCGTTATCGGCAAGTCTCTTTACTCGTTCCGTAATACATCATCTCACAACTAACATATTAGTTGCAATGCTTGCAAGGCTTAGGTGATGTGCATTACCGAGAGGGCCCAGAGATACCTCTCCGACAATCGGAGTGACAAATCCTAATCTCGAAATACGCCAACCCAACATCTACCTTTGGAGACACCTGTAATGCTCCTTTATAATCACCCATTTACGTTGTGACGTTTGGTAGCACCCAAAGTGTTCCTCCCGCAAACGGGAGTTGCATAATCTCATAGTCATAGGAACATGTATAAGTCTGTAAGAAAGCAATAGCAACATACTAAACGATCGGGTGCTAAGCTAATGGAATGGGTCATGTCAATCAGATCATTCAACTAATGATGTGACCTCGTTAATCAAATAACAACTCTTTTGTCCATGGTTAGGAAACATAACCATCTTTGATTAACGAGCTAGTCAAGTAGAGGCATACTAGTGACACTCTGTTTGTCTATGTATTCACACATGTATTATGTTTCCGGTTAATACAATTCTAGCATGAATAATAAACATTTATCATGATATAAGGAAATAAATAATAACTTTATTATTGCCTCTAGGGCATATTTCCTTCAGGTGGAGTCTGGATCACTCCAAGGACGAAGGCTTCTGTAGACGTGGTTGGAGCTGGAGCTGAAGTAGATGCTGGAGCTGGTTGGGCTGGTGCTGTGGCTGGAGCTGAGGTGGTGGCTCTGGTGTCAGGAACTGGCACTGCAGTCGATCTCTGAGCTCATGGTACTCTGGCAAATGCATCAGTTGTAGTCTTCCCTCTCCTCTCCTGCATGTCATCTTGAAGTTGCTTCACTGCAGACTGAATCTCTGTTACTTTGACATTCATGTAATAGAACTTTTGTTCTATGATCCTCTCTAAGCTCTTTTGATTCTGAGTGAGGGTGGCCAGTCCTTTCTCAATCCTCAGTGTGGAAGCAATCAAGTAACTAAGCTGCTCTTGCTTGTTTTTCAGGAAATACTCAGATGCCTCCTCTTGAGTTGGCATCTTGGCAGCTTTCTCCTTCCTTGCCTTCTCCTTCTGTGCTTGAGCATGAACTGATGATGGATCATCCTTGTTCATCACAACTTCATTATCTTCAAAATCTGGATGAATAGGCAAATGTTCCTTGTCCAATAGGTATATGCCTGTGCCCATCTTGGAGTTAATTAGCTCCTGGATCTGAGGGGCATAACCACAGCTCCTCTTTTGATCTGCTGCAGTTCTTTTGATGGTCTCTACCATGAGGCTCATAACTTTGAATTTCTGTGGCACATCAAAGATATGAAGCAAGTTGATTGCATGGCCTCTGATCATCTTGTGATCACCTGACTTGGGCAACAGAATGTGCCTCAAAATCCAATTGATAGTTGGCAACCCTGACAGAAGATAATGTATAGACCCAAACTTGAAGGTATCAAGTGCCTTGTTTGGAATTTCCTTGTACATGTTGTACATAGAGTTGTGGTCCATCTTCTTCTTGGCATATATGTCTAAGAAAGTATGATCCTCATGCTCCTCTGGGGCATTGATGAGCTGTGCCCACTCAGCAACTGTTGATTGGTACCTCGTACCTTTAGACATTCACACAATCCTTCCATCTGGATAGAAGTGTGTTGTGGAGTAGAACTACATGATCAGCTCTTCATTCCACTTTGTGAGCTTCTGCCCAACAAAGTCTGCTACTCCACAAGCCTTGAAGCTGTCTTGCACTCCAAGATAGTGTTCTTCATTGTCCTTGATGAACTGCCAGTCTACCCATCTCATATCACAAACAATGGGCTTCTTATCCAACAAGACTGTCTCATAGAAGTCCTGCTGTTCCTTAGTGTGGAACCTATAGTCAACAGCAGTTCTTCTTCTTGTAGCATATGGATCTTCTGCTCTCCACTTTCTCAGCCCTGAGTCTCTTCTGATCTTCATGTCCTCAGCCACAGGATGAGCATCATTGTGGTCTGGGATCTTGGGCTTTAGCTTCCTGAGAACTTGGACTTCCTCTTCTTCTGCAGTGTCAGACACTGGGGCCTTGTTCTTTTCAGCAGCTGGTATGCTCCTTGTGTTCCTCTTTGGAGCTGTCTTGGCCTTTGATGCAGCCTTGGGTGCTTCCTTGGGCTTGGATGCAGTAGCCCCTGATCTTATAGCATCACCCATCAACTTTTGTGCCTTGGGTGCTGGTGCTGAAACCTCTTCTTCCTCTTCCTCTTCAGAATCTCTCATGATTGAGGATCTCCCTAGCACTCTAGCAGTGGTCTTTTTGATCCTCTCCTTCCTCTTCTTCCCTTCTGCAGCAGCCTCTTTGGGTTCAGATCCCAAAGGGACTTGAGTAGATGCTCTGGCCTTAGACATTGGAATTCTCTTTGCAGGAACCTTTTGCTTCATGCCTGGCTTGGTGGCAGCAGCAGTGCTATATTCCTTCTTAACCACTTCCTTGGAAGTGGCTTCTTCTTCTGCCACATAGTCCTCATCCTCTGATTCTGAGGTTCTTTTCTTCCTTTGTCTGGTGGCAACTTTTGGCAAGTTACTAGGAGTGCTCCTGCTGCCTTCATCTGAGGAACCGGAGGGACTAGTGCCCTCACTCATGTGCACTTGTTGCTCTGACAGGTTTTGGCTATCACTCTGATCTGACATGATGAACAAGCTGACTGCTGACCCTGTGAACATTTTATAGATGAGGTAGAGTGGATGAGCATCACAAAATGCAGAGATTTTTGCAAAAGAATGATTCAAAATCTTAGTTTTAGTTTCCCATAGATATCATTTCGGATCTACCAATTTTTAAACTCGGTGATACCGAAGCAGTTTTGGAACCTAAACTAGTGAACTCGGTCAGACCGAGTCACAGTTCGGTGGCACCGAGACTACTAGGGTTTCACAAAGTTCCAAAATCGGTCACACCGATTAGTAATTCTCGGTCAGACCGAGTCTCACTTGTGCAATGACATGAGCTAAATCGGTGGGACCGAGTTTTTCAACTCGGTGGGTCCGAGATGGTTTCGGCGGAAACCTAACCCTAAAGTTTTTGAATCAATCCTATTCTACGAACGCATTGACTGGATAGGAGTGTTTCAATCATGGCTAGAAACAATAAGATCACAATGTGCTAGGAATCAGATTGGGGATAGCACAAAGATCGAGTCCATACCCTAGTTCGGCGGAGACTCGCTACGGCGGCAACGGCGGGGTTGAATTCCATTGACGGCGATGGAGACCAGCGACTAGAGGCGGCTGGCGGCGAGGAGACGATTCGGAGACCACGTTGGCAGAGCGAGCTATCGCGCGGGCGAAGGGGTTCGGAGAAATTTCCAAATTTTTGCCCGTGCCTATAAATAGCCCGACCCTATCGGTGTGACCGAGTGGAACAACTCGGTGGCACCGAGATGCAAAACTATATACAGTTATTGCAACTCGGTGTGACCGAATGGTTCAAATCGGTTGCACCGAGATCGAAAATTCAGATCAACTTAATGATCTCAGTAGGACCGAAAGTAGGATATCGGTCAAACCGAGAATCACAAAGAGGTTTTGGAAGTTTAAGTCTATGACGAATCGGGGACTCCGAGTGATCCTCACATAGAGTGGTTTGAATCTGACTTGATCAAATTTTCTGATGTAGCATGAATAGAGTTTGAGACGAGAAAAGCATAGATAGCTAGAGGAGGTTCTTAGGCATTCTTGTCCATCCACTTGGCAAAAGGAAATAAAATCAAACAATCAAAACAACAAGTGGATGTCCTCGAATGAGTAAAATATGCAACCAACATGCTCACACAATAAAATGGCAATTGACATATGTGACAAAGCATGCACAACCAATTCTAGCATCTATCAAGCAATTGGCGATGACTAGGTCATCTATATATGAGTATATTGACTTAGGAGTCAAGTGAGAACACTTGATCATAGGTCATACTCATCGTTTAAGCTCAAGTGGGGTTACCACTTTTACATAAAGCATTGTTGTGTTCACATCTTTAGAGTTGCTTTAGCTCAAGTCTTAGAGTAAAGCTCCCCCTAGATGTGATATCCCCCCTAAGAGGGATGAACTAACCTTGGGTTTTGTCGATGATGACTTCATGTAGATGTTGAAGATGTGGATGCTCAATGTTGATGTAGATCACTTGGAGCTATCCATTTGAGTGAATTGCACTTTCAATACCTACATGGGTTAGTCCCACAAGGAACAAACAAGGATATCCATAGACATAGAGTGATGCACACACAAGATGATGTCCATGAAAACTTTTAGGTTACCTTGTCCCTTGTCTTACCAACAAGAGGGTTTGTGTCTCCTTGAACTAGTGCAAGATGTGGAAGTTGATTGCACTTGTTCTTGCCAAAATGATAAGAGTGAAGTATGTTGGCGGAGTCACCCTCAAGAACTCTCTAGTTCTTCTTCTTTTGGATCCACACCATCTTGATGGGAATCCTTGGAGTTGTAGTCGTACTTGATGAAGTGGAACTTGAAGTGGTCTTGGGAATCCACTTGACTAAGGTCTTAGGAGCTTCTTCAAATGCATCAATTTCCTCTTGAAGCTTGTCCTTGCCTTTTTGCTTGTAGTCTTGTGGTGGAAGATCATCTTGAGGTTGTGTTCCCTTGAAGGAAGTAGGATCATACTTCTCTTGTTGAGGAACAAACTTTGTCTTGGGGTATTGATCTTCTTCCCACTCAACTCCATTGGCATTGAACTTTCGTTCAAAACCAACACCTTGATTCTTCCGGTGCCTTCCTTGCTTGCGCACAATTTCCTCGAATTGCTTACTCCCGGCAAGGCTTTTGTACACTCCTTTCTCTATAATTCCCTTCAATAAGCTATTTTCTTGCTCAAGTGTAACTTGGCTAAGAGAATCATTAGTGGAATCAAGAGAACTACTAGAAGCAACAATATTGGATTTAGCATGATCATTGTTACTACTAGAGGAAGAATATTTCTTGTTCTTGTTACTAGACTTGACTTGAGGCATGTAAGTGGATAAGAGTAAACGCTTGGCAATGTAAGAAGAACTTTTCTTGTAGAGATCATCATTGATTGCCTTTAAAAACTCATGCTCTTGCTCAAGATTGAGCTTTTCAAAGCGTAACTTCTCATGAGCTCTTAAAAGTTCTCGATGATCTTCGAAGATAGTTTCATGAGCTAACTTAAGAGTGTTTAGTTCTTTAGTTAGAGCATCAATCTTATCCTTATCATTGCCATTCATTTATCTTGATTAGCATGATTAATTGACATTTCATCATAGTATTCATCACTAGAGTTGTCAACAAGTAAATCATCATCACCTAACAAGTCATCTTCATCACTATTAAAATCAACATACTCGGGGTGTGTTACCTTAGGACCTTTAGCCATGAAACATCTTCCAATTCCTTCATTTGATGATTCAAATATATCGTAGGAGTTGGTTGACACAAGTGCTAGACCGGCAACACCTTCATCTTGAGTATATTCGGAATCGGAGTGATAACTTCTCTCGGAGTGGTTGACGGAGTCGGAGCCGGATATCCATTCACCAACATGAGCCTGATGTCTTCGTTTTGTGTAGCTCCTTGATGATTTTTCCTTCCTTTCCGAATCCTTGCTTCTCCGTGAGTGTCTTCGTTCATAACGATCATCTCTACTCCTTCTCTCTCTTGGTGGTGATTCTTCTCTTTTGCTTCTTCTTTTTGGAGAGTCTTCTCTTCTCTTGTAGGGAGCCGTACACTCACTGGAATAGTGTCCGGGTCTTCCGCAATTGTAGCAGTTTCGCTCTCGACTAGAAGATCTTTTGTCATTGTAGGACCTTGACTTGGAGCTTCTATCTTTGCTTCTACTCTTGTAGAACTTGTTGAAGTTTTTCACCATTAAGCTCAATTCTTCATTGAAGTTTTGTTTCTCACTTGATGATGTAGGGGCTTCACATGAGGCTTTGTAGGCACCACTTGATTTGTTGTGAAGTTCCTCTTTATCCTTAAGTGACATCTCATGAGCAACAATTCTTCCAATTACCTCCGTTGGCTTGAGATCTTTGTAATTGGGCATCATTTGGATCAATGTGCACATGATATCATATTTTCCATCCAAGGCTCTTAGAATCTTCTTGATGATGAATCTATCGGTCATCTCTTCACTTCCTAAGCCGACAATCTCATTTGTGATGAGAGCAAGCCTAGAGTACATTTCAGCGACACCTTCACCATCCTTCATTTTGAACTTGTCAAGTTGACTTTGAAGCACATCCAATTTGGATTCCTTGACGGAGTCGGTACCTTCGTGCATATCAATCAAAGTGTCCCAAATTTCCTTTGCATTCTCAAGACGGCTGATTTTGTTGAATTCTTTGGGGCACAATCCGTTGAAGAGAATATCACAAGCTTGATCATTGTATTGCAACATCTTCAACTCATCCGCGGTAGCTTCACGGTTTGGTTCTCTCCCATCAAAGAAGTCACCTTGCAAACCAACACACACAATAGCCCAAGCGACGGCGTTATGTCCAACAATATGCATTTTCATTTTATGCTTCCAACTAGCACAATTAGTACCATCAAAGTAAGGACCTCTACGGTGATAATTTCCCTTGCTAGACGCCATACTCTCCTAGGTTTTGAAACCAAGGCCATGACAACCAAAAGCTATGGAAATCAAAGCAAATGGAGACCAAAGCTCTGATACCACTTGTAGGAACGAAAGTATGTCTAGAGGGGGTGATTAGACTACTTGACCAAATAAAAACTTAACCTTTTCCCATTTTTAGTTCTTGTCAAATTTTAGCTATTTTAGGACAAGTCAAGCAATCATCACACAATTCAAGCAAGCATGCAAAGAGTATATTGGTAGCGGAAAGTAAAGCATGCAACTTGCAAGAATGTAAAGGGAAGGGTTTGGAGAATTCAAACGCAATTGGAGACACGGATGTTTTTCCCGTGGTTCGGATAGGTGGTGCTATCCTACATCCACGTTGATGGAGACTTCAACCCACGAAGGGTAACGGTTGCGCGAGTCCACGGAGGGCTCCACCCACGAAGGGTCCACGAAGAAGCCACCTTGTCTATCCCACCATGGCCATCGCCCACGAAGGACTTGCCTCACTAGCGGTAGATCTTCACGAAGTAGGCGATCTCCTTGCCCTTACAAACTCCTTGGTTCAACTCCGCAATCTTGTCGGAGGCTCCCAAGTGACACCTAGCCAATCTAGGAGACACCACTCTCCAAGAAGTAGGAAATGGTGTGTTGATGATGAACTCCTTGCTCTTGTGCTTCAAATGATAGTCTCCCCAACACTCAATTCTCTCTCACAGGATTTGGATTTGGTGGAAAGAAGATTTGAGTGGAAAGCAACTTGGGGAAGGCTAGAGATCAAGATTCATGTGGTAGGAATGGAATATCTTGGCCTCAACACATGAGTAGGTGGTTCTCTCTCAGAACATATGAGTTGGAAGTGTAGATGTGTTCTGATGGCTCTCTCCACGAGTGAAGAGGAGGTGGAGGGGTATATATAGCCTCCACACAAAATCCAACCGTTAGACACAATTTACCAATCTCGGTGGGAGCGAATCAACAAACTCGGTCGGACCGAAATAGTAAACCTAGTGACCGTTAGAGATTTTCGGTGGGACTGACATGCAACTCGGTAGGACCGATATGGTTAGGGTTAGGGCATAACGTAATCTCGGTGAGACCGATTACACAAACTCGGTGAGACCGATTTGGTAATAAGCTAACCAGAGGGTTGGTCAGGCAAACTCAGTGGGACCGATTCGCTCTTCTCGGTGAGACCGAAATGTTACGAAAAGGAAACAGTGAGTTTACATTGCAATCTCGGTGGGACCGATCCGCTCTTTCGGTGAGACCGAAAAGTTACGAAAAGGAAACAGAGAAATTGCAATCCCATCTCGGTGAGACCGAGATCCCTATCAGTAGAACTGATTTGCTTAGGGTTTGGCAATGGCTATGACAAGTGAAACTCGGTGGCGCCGGGTGGAAAGAATCGGTAGGGCCGAGTTTGGCTTTGGGTTTAGGTCAAATGTGGATATGGGAAAGTAGCTGAGGATTTTGGAGCATATCATTAAGCACATGAATCAAGAGGCTCATTAAGCAACACCTCATCCCTCCTTGATAGTATTGGCTTTTCCTATGGACTCAATGTGATCTTGGACCACTAAAATGTAAAATGAAGAGTCTTGAGCATATGAGCTAGAGCCAATCCTTTGTGCTTAGCATTTTGAGGGTTCCACTTTCATCATCCATGCCATGCCAATCATTGAGCTTTCCTGAAATGATCATCTTGGAATAGCATTAGCTCAATGAGCTATATGTTGTTATGAATTACCAAAACCACCTAGGGATAGTTGCACTTTCAACAACCTCCTTTGGCATGGCTGAGACCTAAGAGATAGATGTTTTCGATCACATGCCCTCTTCTATCACGACCTCTATCTCCCTGGCGTCCTCCCCTGTCACAACCTCTTCTTCCTACTCTATTCCATCGCATGCGCTCTTCCTCACAGCTTCCACAACATCCTTCCTCTCATGCCGTGGCTCGCCACCGCCAGGGACGGAGCTGCCTTGTAAGCAATGGGGTCAATTGACCCCAATGAAATTAGTAAATCCTTCACTAATTTAGTACTAATCATTACTCATTTATAGAAGATGACCCCACTGTCATAAACATGACCCCATTAAACTTTTTTTCTAGCTTCGTCCCTGGCCACCGCCCCCACCTCCTCTTACAGAATGGTGATGGGGCAACATCATATGCAATGGGATGCCAGTGGCACAAAGGAAGAAAGTAGAGGTCCATGACAAGCCTTGCTTGACAACGCCGCGATGAGAGGAATCGGCGTGGTGCAGCAACGGGCTTGGTATAGGAACCCTCCTAGCAGGCGCAGAAGGAAGGCGGTGAGAGGGATTTTGACCTGATGGACGATCTATTCCTAGGCTGAGAGATAAGCCTAATGTAGGAGAGGGAATTCAAAGACTGTTTTTTGCTGAGTTATTTGCTCTTGCCATTGGAATGACAATTTCACATGATGAGTCATTTGCTGAGGTCGTTGGAGTTCCTGTGTTTATGGCTTTATGCACATGTGAAATGGAGGAAATCCTGTGAGACCAAGTATAATTCCTAACCGAGTTATCCCAATCTAGAAGCCGCCATGTCTCTTTGGCTGAAGCGGTTTCCCCCATGTGAACTTGCATCTCTATCTTCGCCTTCATTTGCAAACAGATGGGACGATGAGCAATCGAAGCTGGTTAGCTACATATTTTGTATTTATGCATAACCAATCAATTATAGATTCCGGTCCAAGATCAATTATTATGACTAGAAATGAGAAGAAAAAATGCTAACCCAGAGAAGACAATAGGCATGAAGTCAATGTTGGCCATAAAGACGAGTGTGGTCGTGGCACAGACATGAAGATGAGGCCTAGATGTTGGGGAACACAGTAATTTCAAAAAAAAAAATCATACGCACATGCAAGATCTATCATGATGATGCATAGCAATGAGAGGGGAAGAGTGTTGTCCATGTACCCTCGTAGACCATAAGCGGAAGCGTTATGACAACGCGGTTGATGTAGTCATACGCCTTTACGATCCGACCGATCCAAGTACCAAAAGTACGGCACCTCCGCGATCTGCACACGTTCGGCTCGGTGATGTCCCACGAACTCTTGATCTAGCTGAGTGTCGTGGGAGAGCTTTGTCAGCACGACGGCGTGATGATGGTGATGATGAAGCTACAGGCGCAGGGCTTCGCCTAAGCACTACGACGATATGACCGAGGTGGATTATGGTGGAGGGGTGATACGTCTCCAACGTATCTATAATTTTTGATTGCTCCATCCTATATTATCTACTGTTTTGGACATTATTGGGTTTTATTATCCACTTTTATATTATTTTTGGGACTAACCTATTAACCGGAGGCCCAGCCCAAAATTGATTTTTTTTGCCTATTTTAGGGTTTCGAAGAAAAGGAATATCAAACGGAGTCCAAACGGAACGAAACCTTCGGGAACGTGATTTTCTCACCGAACATGATCCAGGAGACTTGGACCCCATGTCAAGAAACAAAGGAGGAGGACACGAGGTAGGGGGCCCGCCTACCCCCCCCCCCCCCAGGCGCGCCCTCCACCCTCATGGCCCCCCTGCTGCTCCACCGACGTACTCCTTCCTCCTATATATACATACGTACCCCAAACGATCAGATACGGAGCCAAAACCCTAATTCCACTGCCGTAACTTCCTGTATCCACGAGGTCCCATCTTGGGGCCTGTTCCGGAGCTCCGCCGGACGGGGCATCCATCACGGAGGGCTTCTACCTCAACACCATAGCCTCTTCGATGAAGTGTGAGTAGTTTACCTCAGACCTTCGGGTCCATAGTTATTAGCTAGATGGCTTCTCTCTTTTTGGATCTCAATACAATGTTCTCCCCCTCTCTTGTGGAGATCTATTCGATGTAATCTTCTTTTTGCGGTGTGTTTATTGAGACCGATGAATTGTGGGTTTATGATCAAGATTATCTCTGAACAATATTTGAATCTTCTCTGAATTCTTTTATGTATGATTGGTTATCTTTGCAAGTCTTTCGAATTATCAGTTTGGTTTGGCCTACTAGATTGATCTTTCTTGCAATGGGAGAAGTGCTTAGCTTTGGGTTCAATCTTGCGGTGTCCTTTCCCAGTGATAGTAGGGGCAGGAAGGCACGTATTGTATTGTTGCCATCGAGGATAACAAGATGGGGTTTTTATCATATTGCATGAATTTATCCCTCTATATCATGTCATCTTGCTTAAGGCGTTACTTTGTTTTCATGAACTTAATACTCTAGATGCATGCTGGATAGCGGTTGATGAGTGGAGTAATAGTAGTAGATGCAGGCAAGGGTCGGTCTACTTGTCTTGGATGTGATGCCTATATACATGATCATACCTAGATATTCTCATAACTATGCTCAATCCTGTCAATTTCTCAACAGTAATTCGTTCACCCACCGTAGAATACTTATGCTCTTGAGAGAAGCCACTAGTGAAACCTATGGCCCCCGGGTCTATCTTCATCATATTAATCTTCCAATACTTAGTTATTTCCTTTGCTTTTTTACTTTGTCTTTATTTTACTTTGCATCTTTATCACAAACACCAAAATTATTATCTTATCATATCTATCAGATCTCACTCTCGTAAGTGACCGTGAAGGGATTGACAACCCCTTATCGCGTTGGTTGCGAGGAGTTATTTGTTTTGTGCAGGTACTAGGGACGCGCGCGCAACCTCCTACTGGATTGATACCTTGGTTTTCAAAAACTGAGGGAACTACTTACGCTACTTTGCTGCATCATCCTTTCCTCTTCGAGGAAATCCAACGCAGTGCTCAAGAGGTAGCAAGAAGAATTTCTGGCGCCGTTGCCGGAGAGGTTCGCGCAAGTCAAGATTTGACTTCCAACAACGAGCCATTTCTGGCGTCTACGCAAAAGTCAACATACCAAGTACCCATCACAACCCTTATCTCCCGCATTACATTATTTGCCATTTTCCTCTCGTTTTCCTCTCCCCCCACTTCACCCTTGCCATTTTATTCGCCCTCTCTCTCTATCCTCCCTCTCTTTCTCTATTTGCCTCCTTTTGCCCGCTTGCTTTTTGTTTGCTTGTGTGTTGGATTGCTTGCTTGTCACGATGGCTCAAGATAACACTAAATTGTGTGACTTTACCAATACCAACAACAATGACTTTATTAGCACTCCGATTTCTCCTCTTATCGATGTGAATATTGTGAAATTAATGCCGCTTTGCTAAATCTTGTCATGAAAGATCCGTTTTCCGGCCTTCCTAGTGAAGATGCCGCTACCCATCTAAATAGCTTCGTTGATTTGTGTGATATGCAAAAGAAGAAAGATATGGATATTGATATTGTTAAATTGAAGCTATTTCCTTTGTGCTAAAGCTTGGTTTTCGTCTTTGCCTAAAAATAGTATTGATTCTTGGAACAAGTGCAAAGATGCTTTTATCTCTAAGTATTTTCCTCCCGCTAAGATCATCTCCCTTAGAAACGATATTATGAATTTTAAGCAACCTGATCATGAACATGTTGCACAAGCTTGGGAGAGGATGAAATTAATGATACGTAATTGCCCTACTCATGGTTTGAATTTGTGGATGATTATACAAAATTTTTATGCCGGATTGAATTTTGCTTCTAGAAATCTTTTAAATTCGGCCGCGGGAGGCACTTTTATGGAAATCACTTTAGGAGAAGCTACTAAACTCCTAGATAATATTATGGTTAATTATTCTCAATGGCATACTGAAAGATCTACTAATAAAAAGGTGCATGTGACAGAAGAAATTAATGTTTTGAGTGGAAAGATGGATGAACTTATGAAATTATTTTCTAGTAAGAGTGTTTCTTCTGATCCTAATGATATGCCCTTGTCTACTTTTATTGAGAATAATAATGAATATACGGATGTGAATTTTGTTGGTAGGAACAATTTTGGTAACAACGCGTATAGAGGAAATTTTAATCCTAGGCCTTATCCTAGTAATCCCTCTAATAATTATGGTAATTCCTACAACAATTCTTGGAAATTATAATAAAATGCCCTCTGATTTTGAATCTAATATTAAATAATTTATTAATTCGCAAAAAAATTTCAATGCTTTGATTGAAGAAAAATTGCTTAAGATTGATGATTTGGCTAGGAACGTTGATAGAGTTTCTCTTGATGTTGATTCTATGAAACTTACATCTATTCCACCTAAGCATGATATCAATGAGTCTCTCAAAGCCATGAGAATTCCCATTGATGAGTGCAAAGAAAGAACCGCTAGGATGCGTGTTAAGAAAGATGCCTTTATAAGAGTGTGTTCTTCTAGTTACTATGAAAATAAAGATGAAGATCTAAAAGTTATTGATGTATCCCCTATTAAATCTTTGTTTTGAAATATGAATCTTGATAATGATGGGACTGAACATGATCCACCTTTACCTAGAAGGCGTTCCAAAAAATTCGGAGTCTTTAGATCTTGATGCTAAATTTGATGAAAGTGGGATTGAAGAAATTAAAACCCTAGATGTCGCTAAACCCATTATTTTGGATTTCAAGGAAGTTAATTATGAAAATTTCTCTTTGATTGATTGTATTTCCTTGTTGCAATCCGTGCTAAATTCTCCTCATGCTTATAGTCAAAATAAAGCATTTACTAAACATATCGTTGATGCCTATGCAATCTTATGAAGAAAAACATGAGTTGGAAGTTTCTATCCCTAGAAAACTTTATGATGAGTGGGAACCAACTATTAAAATTAAGATTAAAGATCATGAGTTCTATGCTTTATGTGATTTGGGTGCTAGTGTTTCCACAGTTCCAAAGACTTTGTGTGATTTGTTAGGTTTCCGTGATTTTGATGATTGCTCTTTAAACTTGCACCTTGCGGATTCCACTATTAAGAAACCCATGGGAAGAATTAATGATGTTCTTATTGTTGCAAATAGGAATTATGTGCCCATAGATTTTATCGTTCTTGACATAGATTGCAATCCTTCATGTCCTATTACTCTTGGTAGACCTTTCCTTAGAACGATTGGTGCAATTATTGATATGAAGGAAGGAAATATTAGATTCCAATTTCTGTTAAGGAAAGGCATGGAACACTTTCCTAGAAAGAAAATTAAATTACCTTATGAATCTATTATGAGAGCCACTTATGGATTGCCTACCAAAGATGGCAATACCTAGATCTATCCTTGCTTTTTATGCCTAGCTAGGGCGTTAAACGATAGCTTTTGTTGGGAGGCAACCCAATTTTATTTTTATTCCTTGCTTTTTGCTCCTGTTTAGTAATAAATAATTTACGTAGCCTCTGTTTTGGTTGTGTTTTTTGTATTTAATTAGTGTTTGTGCCAAGTAGAACCGTTGGGAAGACTTGGGGAAAGTCTTAATATCTTGCTGTAAAAAACAGAAACTTTAGCGCTCACGAGAACTACTGACATTTTTTTTTGGAAAGTGATATTTAGTTAATTATTTTTGAATATGATTAATAGATAAATTCCTCACGTTCAGAAATTTATTTTAGAATTTTTGGGGTTCCAGATCTTGCGCTAGCTACAGATTACTACAGATTGTTCTGTTTTTGACAGATTCTGTTTTTCATGTGATGATTGCTTATTTTGATGAATCTATGGCGAAAAAATTGTTTATAAACCATAGATAAGTTGGAATATAGTAGTTTTAACACCAATATAAATAAATAATGAGTTCATTACAGTACCTTGAAGTGGTCTTTTGTTTCTTTCGCTAACAGAGCTCACGAGATTTACTACTTTGAGTTTTGTGTTGTGAAGTTTTCAAGTTTTGGGTAAAGATTTGATGGATTATGGAATAAGGAGTTGCAAGAGCCTAAGCTTAGGTATGCCCATGGCACCCCCAAGATAATATAAAGACACCTAAAAGCCAAAGCTTGGGGATGCCCCGAAAGGCATCCGCTCTTTTGTCTACTTCTATCGGTAACTTTACCTGGAGCTATATTTTTATTCACCACATGATATGTGTTTTGCTTGGAGTGTCTTGTATGATTTGAGTCTTTATTTGTTAGTTTACCACAATCATACTCTCTGTACACACCGTTTGAGAGATCCATACATGATTTAGAATTTGTTAGAATACTCTATGTGCTTCGCTTATATCTTTTGAGTTATATAGTTTTGCTCTAGTACTTCACTTATATCTTTTAGAGCACAATGGTGGATTTGTTTTATAGAAACTATTGATCTCTCATGCTTCACTTAGATTATTTTGAGAGTCTTAAATAGCATGGTAATTCACTTAAAAATCCTTATATGCTAGGTATACAAGATTAATAATAAAATTCTCTCTTGAGTGTGTTGAATACTATGAGAAGTTTGATGCTTGATAATTGTTTTGAGATATGAAGATGGTGATATTAAAGTTGTGCTAGTTGAGTAGTTGTGAATTTGAGAAATACTTGTGTTAAAGTTTGTGATTCCCGTAGCATGCACGTATGATGAACCATTATGTGATGAAGTCGGAGCATGATTTATTTATTGATTGTCTTCCTTATGAGTGGCAGTCGGGGACGAGCGATGGTCTTTTCCTACCAATCTACCCCCTAGGAGCATGCGCGTAATACTTTGCTTTGATAACTTGTAGATTTTTGCAATAAGTATATGAGTTCTTTATGACTAATGTTGAGTCCATGGATCATACACACTTTTCTTCCTTCCACCATTGCTAGCCTCTCTAATACCGCGCACCTTTCGCCGGTATCATGCACCAACCATATACCTTCCTCGAAACAGCCACCATACCTACCTATGATGGCATTTTCATAGCCATTCCGAGATATATTGCCATGCAACTTTCCATCGTTCCGTTTATTATGACACACTCCATCATTGTCATATTGCTTAGCATGATCATGTAGTTGACATCGTATTTGTGGCAAAGCCACCATTCATAATTCTTTCATACATGTCACTCATGAGTCATTGCATATCTCGGTACACCGCCGGAGGCATTCATACTAGAATAACACCTTAAGACACAAATCAACCAAAACCCTAATGTCACCTAGATACTCCAATGTCACCTCAAGTATCCGTGGGTATGATTATACGATATGCATCACACAATCTCAGATTCATCTATTCAACCAACACATAGAACCTCAAAGAGTGCCCCAAAGTTTCTACCGGAGAATCATGACGAAAACGTGTGCCAACCCCTATGCATAGGTTCATGGGCGGAACCCGCAAGTTGATCACCAAAACATACATCAAGTGAATCACGTGATATCCCATTGTCACCACAGATACGCATGGCAAGACATACATCAAGTGTTCTCAAATCTTTAAAGAATCAATCTGATAAGATAACTTCAAAGGGAAAACTCAATCCATTACAAGAGAGTAGAGGGGGAGAAACATCATAAGATCCAACTATAATAGCAAAGCTCGCGATACATCAAGATCGTACCAACTCAAGAACACGAGAGAGAGAGAGAGAGAGATCAAACACATAGCTACTGGTACATACCCTCAGCCCCGAGGGAGAACTACTCCCTCCTCATCATGAAGAGCACCGGGATGATGAAGATGGCCACCGGAGAGGGATTCCCCCTCCGGCAGGGTGCCAGAACGGGTCTAGATTATCTTTCGGTGGCTACGGAGGCTTCTGGCAGTGGAACTCCCGATCTATTGTGCTCCCCGATCGTTTTAGGGTATATGGAGATATATAGGCGGAAGAAGTACGTCAGGGGAGCCACGAGGGGCCCACGAGGGTGGAGGGCGCGCCCAGGGGGGGTGGGTGCGCCCCCTGCCTCGTGGCTTCCTCATTGCTTCCCTTACGTGGACTCCAAGTCTCCCGGGTTGCTTTCCTTCCAAAAATAAGTTCCATGAAGTTTCAGGTCAATTGGACTCTGTTTGATTTCTGTTTTCTGCGATACTCTAAAATAAGGAAAAAACAGAAACTGGCACTGGGCTCAAGGTTAATAGGTTAGTCCCAAAAATCATATAAAATAGCATATAAAGGCATATAAAACATCCAAGGTTGATAATATAATAGCATGGAACAATCAAAAATTATAGATACGTTGGAGACGTATCAGATGACGCGTGGCAAACATGTACAAATCCAAAATGGCCAGTAACAGACTCGACTGACGCAATAAACTAGAAGTTCTAATAACAAAGATGGTAAGACGAATAACTCATTAATTTGATAAGGAAAAAGAACTAAAGCAACATGATGATTAGAAAATAAGAACAAAATAATGCTAACCCAAAGGAGGGAACATGCATGAGGCCGGTGCTCACAATAACAACGAGTGTGATGGTAGTTCATATGGACTGCACAAACCAGAAGAAGAGGCCCAGAAGCATCTCGAGCTTTCCTGGCATGTCGTTCATCCTGACCCTTGGCAGATGGCCCACCAGAAGCAACACCCTCTAGCCCCTCCACCTACATAAGGTGTCTGACCACGTGGTTCATTTTAATTTGTAATACTAAGTTACTAACCAATTTAAAAAAACATGTTAACCAAAACAAATAGGTGGATCAACCTTGAACAAATAGGTGATATAACAAGTAAATCTCGGCATTTCTTATTTATGTACTCGGATAATTATCTAAATGATGTGTGGTATATGTACTCAGATATTAAGAGTTATTGCAATATAGTGTGGTGTCATGAGGGGTATGCACTAGCCCCCTTCCACTAACTTAGGGTGGTGGGTGCTCGACCACTCTAGCCTAGCTTAACTAGTGTTTCATGAAAACCACCCATAATAGTGAAAATGAAAAAAAAACTTAAGAATGCAAATAGCGATCACGGTCACATAACTAGCACAATGGTGTGGCTTGCATGACTCACTATTGTTGATGAACCTGTAAAGGCCATCTGGCATGATGGTTGTAGTGAAGAACTGCTCCTATGTGCTATAAAGAAACAATACCATTAGCTCAAAATTGATTACTATGAAATAAAACACAAAGAATATTAGATATGTGCATTTACCCCATCTACAATAAGATCAAGTAGAGGAGCCCATAGGCGACACTTGGCAAACAACGCGTACAAATCCAAAATGTCTAGCGATAGGCTCCACGGACACAACAGACCGGAAGCTATAACAATAGAGCTAGCCAAACAATAGCTCACTAGTTTGGTATGAAAATAAATAAAATCAATGTGATGATTATAAGATAGGCTAATCCCGAGGAGGAAGTAGGCACGAAGTCAGCGATGGTCATAACAACGAGGCGTGAAGGCGGGCGCAAACCGAAAGAAGAGGCCTAGATGTGTCCCAAGCTTTCCTAGCACATGATCCATCTTTACCCCGGATCATGGCCCACCAGAACTAATACCTCTAACCCCTCCACCTCCATCAAGTTCAAAAAGTCATAGTTGCACCCTAATTTTGTTTGTTTAAGATGAATATATGTCTCCTACATTTTTATGTTGATTGATTGTTTATTTGCACTAGTGGAGTTGGCTCGGGCACTTTAGCGGTTTGCCTTGGTTTTATGCTCAATCGAGCTTTGGGATTCCAAAAGACATGTTGTGGCTTTTGGGTGGGGTCTAGCTCGAGGAGTAATTATTAAAACTGCATGTCTCATATAATTTTTTCATTGTGCGCGTTTATTTATGTCATATTTCTAAGGGGGTGTTTGGTTCAGGGACTTTTTAGTCCCAGAGACTAGAAAAAGTCCCTAAAAAGTCTCTAGAAACCAAACGGGAGGAACTTTTTCTATAAGGACTAGAAAAAAACTCTATTGGAGAGTCTTTTTTGATTAGTCTCTGGGACTAGAAAAAGTCTTAGGACTTCTGAAACAAACACCCCCTAAGAGCAACTCTGAAATCAATTTGGTGTGTCCTCCATAATTCTTTGGAGGCTACAAAGACTATGTGCAAACTTAGAGTCACCATATCGCAACCACCAAACATGTTTAGTTCTTTTTTCCTTTCCTCTTTTCTTTTTCTTTGCATCAACTAAAAGATGTGTACTTCTACTTGGCATGTATTTCTATCCAAACTTTGTACGGATCAAGCAAACATTTGAAACTAGCTAGTTCATATATATGGGGACAAATTTTTACATTACGGGAAATGGTGAGAGGCGACATTTTGATACACTACTAGCTAGATAGATAGGCAATGTTTGGTTGGTTTGTACTAGTAGTGGGGTTGATTGATTGGTTGGTTTGTACTAGTAGTGGAGTTGGCTCGGTCACTTTAGCACTAGCTTTTGCCTTGATCAGCTGTGCTAAGCCCGATGCTAACGTTCATGCTTGTCTCTTCTGGTCATCCACTAGCCCTACTAAATACTAGTACTACTACTGGTATTAAGAAATGCATCACGAGCATCTCCTCTACAATAATAAATTGTCGAAGAAACCAGCTAACCGTGCATCTCTTCATAACTTTTTTTCATTTGGAAAGCATTGGTGATGCCTCTGCTCTTTGTGGTTTATCTTTTGTTTATTCATTCATCTGGTCTATGGAATAACTTGGTCTTTCTTTCACACCGGTGGTGGATTGGGTGATGATTATGTTAGGTCAAGCTGTTAACTTTTACATAGTCCGGTGACCCTGTTGCCTTTCTTCATATATACATATAATCAAGTCGCAAACGGATATATTTTGCCTTCTACCTAACCAGCAGAATATATACTTTCTTGCGGGATAATAGCGGGTTTTCTTCCCCCGGAAATAGTGTTAACACAAGCTCAATGACGCTGTCTGGAACTCGATGCAACCAACAAGCGATGCTAAATCCAGAACGACCAATATTAGCTAGACTATGAACAGCTCTATTTTGATGGTCTCCAATCTTAACGGAACAAACCCACACGTCTCTAGAAGCTTCTTAATCTCTGTCATTAGGCATTCATAGGCGGTGCGGGCCAACGAGTCATCCGAACAGCAGTAGCAACAGAACTATTGGCTTGTATCATTAGTGAAAGATTCGACCAATGAATGCTCAATGACAGGCCTTTGACTATCACAGTAATTTCAGTTTCAAGCCCATCTTTGCAATGGAAAAGATAACGAAATGCAGAGAAAGTCACCTTCCTCTCTGAATTTCTTAGGACCATGCCCGTCCCTGGCTCTCCGGTTTCTAATAAGGGCCTAAGGACCTCTTTGATTCATAGGAAGGTGGAGGGAAAATATAAGATTTTTTTCTACGATGACACTATTGGTTTGTACTTCCGTCGTCCCAAAATTCTTGTCTTAGATTCGTCTAAATACGGATGCATCTAATACTAAAATGTGACTTGATACATCCGTATTTAGACAAATCTAAGACGAAAAATTTGGGATGGAGGGAGTATGATGCAAATCAAAATTTGAACTTCAAAGGAACAACCTATGGAAAAGGAGGATTTTTTTCCCCATTGATTTGAGTCTGAGAAAAAATTACAATGCACTCAATCCTCATTTATGCACCTACGCACACACAAAAAGTCAAATGATATAAGTTGAATAGAAATAATAATGTAATCTTCCCCTCAAAATATAATGACTAATAATAATATATTACCTTTTTAATGTGTTTTAACTCTGATTTGGCTATAATCTTAGGATCCACGTGTTTCCTTGGAATCAACCACCAGGCGCCTCAAAATTTTCATGTTTCCGTAATTCTCAGTTGCGCACATGCAACCATATACTATTTCTGTGTTTTCTTTTTCTAGTCCTACTGTTTTGGGAATGCTCCGAATCAAATAAACTCTATGAACACAACAATGGAATGAATGTGCAGAGTGTTGTGTTAATTTGCTACTCCCTCTGTTCATAAATATAAGATATTCTAATTTTTTTTTGAATCGGATGTATATAGATGCTTTAGAGAGTTCGTTACTCATTTGTATGTACTAGTTCATTTAACTGGCAGTGATGTGACCATCCGTTCTCTATTTGACCTTTTTCATTTCAGCACGTACTTGTACTACTATATTGCTAATCCCTTGCATGATCTCCACCTTGATCCCATTGGTGCAGTGGCCGTACTTTGCATTCATTAACTGACAAAAAAGGATGTAATCACACCGACTAGTTGTAATCCTCTGACACGTCACGAGTTTATCCGCATGTTTCGTTGACTTAGAGCAAGTCTAGTGGAGCTCTCAAACCCTCAAACCCCTAAAAATAATTGTTTTTTTTACAGTTTTCGTCGAAAAAAATACGTAGACTAGAACCTTTAAACCCTCAAACCCGTAAAAAAAAATTAAAGGTCCAACCCTCAAACTGTTTCCGAACCTGTAGAAGTGAGGGTTGAGAGGAAAAACTCCCCCAACCCGCACTCCTCTTTCCTCTCGCGCGGGAGGGAAGTTTCATCCCGCCTCCCCGGCTCCTCCCGCCGCCTCGCCCCGCGCCGGCCATGGAGGCCTCTGCCGCCGCCGCGCCCCCGCCCACCGCAGCGCCCGCCCCGCCCGACTCGGGCCCCGCCCCCGCCCGCCGTCGTGCCCGCCCCCACCCCGACCGTGGCCGACGTGGTGGCGGCGACCCACGTCGGGGCCAAGCGGCGGCGGGCGGGCCTCGTCCCGCCTCCTCCCGCCTCCCCGGCTCCCGCCCCGGCCCCCGTCCCCGCCCCGGCGCCCGCCCCCGCCGCCGCGCCCGCCCCCAAGAAGAGCCGGCCGAAGACGACCTCTCATGGGCCGCGAGGGGCGGCCTCCAAGGTCGCCGGCTCGTCCCCGGCCGTGAACAAGCCGCGGAAGAAGCCCACAGCGCGGAAGAAGCCCGCGGCCCCGCCTGCCGCCGTCGCCGAACCTCCTCCCGCCGCGCACGAGGTGTTCGAGGAAATGGCAACCCCATCCTTGTTCATGGACCTCCTCCAAAACGCGGAGGTGGACCTCAGAGCTCCGCATCTAGACCCCTTTAGGGTTGGTGACAACTTGGAGGAAGATGATGAGGATGAAGGGGATGACGAGGAGGAGGTGGCCGAGATAGGGGAGGAGGCATTCACCGCCGCTTCCCGCCCACACGCGCGGTCGACAAACTACACCGAGGCGGAAGATATCCTCTTGGTTCGTGCTTGGGCAGCTGTGGGGATGGATGCAAGCACCGGCACCCATCAAACCGGTAAACGGTATTGGCAAAGGATCGAGGACACGTATTGTAGGATCAAGCCGAAGAATAGTGGGTTCATCTCTCGCACTTACCGGTCGCTTCAAGGCCGATGGGAGTTGATGAAGCCCGCTTGTGCTCGTTGGAGTGCGGCCATGGACCAAGTGAGGGATGCACCACCTAGTGGAACCGTGGAGAGTGACTATGTGAGTACATATCTCTTCACTATTTTGATTATGTGTGTGTACTATGCTATTGGTGGGTTCTTATGTGATTATGTGTGGTTGATAGGAGACAATTGCCTGCATGAGGTACAAGGAGATGGCCGCTTCCAAGGGCAAGCCATTCCCATTTAAGCATGCTTGGGCAATTCTTCAAACCTTTGACAAGTGGAAGTTGAGGGATCAAGAGACCGCACCCAAGAAGTCGGCAATGCTTAGGATGGATGATAGTGAACATGAGGAGGAGAGGAACTTGGGCAAGCATGAGGGAAACAAGAAGGGCAAGCTAAGGGTGAAGATGGAAGGAGAGGCGTCAAGCCTAAGGGAGAATATGGAGCACATGATGAAGGCAAGAGAGGAATTAACAACGAAGACATTGGAGACGAAGCTTCTTATCACCGAGAAGAAGAAAGAGGTCAAGCTTGCACAAGTTGAAGCAAAGCGTGAAGAAGCAAAGCGCAAAGCCGACTTGGAGGAGAGGATGATCAAGCTCAAAGAGGCAAAGGTATGGAAAGAACTCATGATGGAAGAGAAGGAGCACATGATGATGTCCAAGAAGGACATGGATCAAGACCAATTGCAATGGTGGAAGGACTACAAGGAGGACATCGCGGAGAGGAAGAGGATGTTCCGTGGTGCGCCCGCTACTTTTCGAGGTGACACTCTGATGAGTAGTTGTGGCGATGGCGGTGTGGACGACTCCGTCGGCGCCTATGGAGATGCTTGACGGAGCCCGAATGTGGTCTAGGAGATGGCGCCGAGGTGCAACTTTTTGGTGATGGTGCCGATGAGAGGGGGAAGATGATGATTTTGTGATGTAAACTATTAAACCATTCATCAATGATAGTCATTTGGTAGTTTGTTTGAGGTTGATTGTGTTCTTGTAGTCATAAATTGTGATATGTGAAATGATAGATTTAAAGGTTATGGTTGAGGCAAAGACTAGAACCCTCAAACCCAACCCTTAAAACAGTTTAAGGGTTGGGTTTGAGGGTTCTAGTATTTGCTCTTGTTTTTCAACCCTAAAAAGTGTTGGAAATATGAGCAATTTTCCAAATGATTTTATTAACAGAAATACTAGATAAAGCATGACTAATATAGTAGAGATAAAACAAGTCATGCGTTCTGACAGAGAGAAGGTAAATAGCTTCTGCATATATGAACCGTAGCCTATCATATCTAAAGCAGACAGTATAGCAAGTATCATATATGAAGTAGAGATAAAACAAGTCATGTGTAGGACAAGGACTAGAACAAGAAACTGCGGCAGAACCTTTAACAGGAAAGACAAGAACACATATGGGACAGCAGCAGCAGAAGCGCTGGACTTAGGGTCGGTGTCCTTGCCTGCCATCTCGTCGAGGAGGTCGTGGACGTCGGGGAAGTAGTCGTCGGCTTACCGGATCGTCCGTGATGAAGCAGCCAGTAGTCGCGCTGAGCGCTCCCCAAAAACCTTATCACCCTTCTCCTGTACAGGACTCAAAAGGTGCGGTTTCGGAGGCCTACTGTCTCGACCTGCGGTGCATGCTGCAAGACAGGATGGGGAAGAACGTAGCAGCAGCGCAGTGGTCGGAACTTTGTGGCGAGAGGAAGAGGAGCTTCTGTTGTGTCTCTCTAGAGAGGAGCGACCTCTCTTATATAGGCACAGGAGAAGGACGCGAAGAGGCTGCGGCAGGAGGTGAAGCAACGAAGGGAGACGAAGCGAACAGGCAGCGGCCGAAGAGGCGCGCCGTTCGAATTCAGTGTCCACTACAGAAAACGTTTCAACTCCCACGTGACCTTTCGTATACCCGTCGTGCATGGCAAAAATTTAGATATCGGCTCGGCTCATTCCCGCAACCCGCGGCGCGTCGTTACGAGGCGAGGCGTGGCGTGGCGAGGCGGGCGGCGGAGGAGGAGCGTGCGTGGACATCCCTCTTGTTCTCATGCTCGTACAAGTGGGGAAAGAACCTCCCTTATAAGGAGGTCCAACTCCCACTAAACTAGCAACGTGGGACTGAACTTTAGTACTATCCCTTGCCTTGCACAAATGGGCTAAGTGGGCCTCTAGGATTTATTAGGAATTTCTGAAATAGTTATTGGGCTGCCCAAAATAGACTAAATTCCAGCAATCCCCCACCAGATCCCAGAGGCACACAGAAATTTGCCTTTGGTTCCAAAACACTGTTTTATATACCGGTACTGCAGTGGAGACTGTTAAGCTGAACTTCCACCTAGAACTCTATGCTACACTAGTAAGCAACTTGAACAGTGGACTGGGCCTTGAACTGCAAGTTTTCTACGAATCTAGCTTCACATAAAGCCTTGACCAATACATGGCTAACGTGGATCTTCCCCGCGGGTGGAGCTTATGCGTCATACTCCATGACCTTTCATGAGTTTACTAGAGAGAACCCTACTCTCATAGATTGCGACGTTTGACAATCAGACTCATATAGGTGTGTTCTTCAAAAGATGTTCTGCAGGATAACATCTCTGCTTAAATAAGCCACTTAGAACACATTAAGATATACATCAACCTACCATGCAGATTAGGAGAGTATTGCATCTTCATGGAGTGGTATTGTGAATAGTAAGGATACTCTCCTCTTAGTTGACCAACAGCTTGTCTTCCACATCTAATTCACGGGATCTCCGATCACAAAGAATAGGTTACCACTGTGAACAACTCATATTGTGGGTCTCATACCCATCTCCCTCGATGCATTATCTATCACATTACGTGATAGACCCTTGGTAAAAGGATCTGCCAGATTTTTAGACGTTTGGATATAATCCAGCGCAATAACTCCAGAGTTTTTCATTTTCCTGACAGACTTTAACCTTCTCTGAACGTGTCTTGATGACTTCATGTTATCCTTTGAGCTGCTCACTTTCGTGATCACAGTTTGATTGTCGCAGTTCATAAGGACACCTGGTACAGGTTTCTCAACAACCGGCAAGTCATTCAAGAGCTGGTGAAGCCAATCTGCTTTAACCATAGATGTATCTAGTGTTGTGAGTTATGCTTCCATTGTTGACCTCGTTAAGATGGTCTGCTTGCAAGACTTCTAAGAAACAGCGCCACCTCCATGAGTGAATACATAACCGCTCGTGGCCTTTATCTCATCAGCATCTGAGATCCAGTTTGAGTCACTATACCCTTCAAGCACCTTTGGATGCCCGGTGTAGTGAATTCCATAATTTGTAGTGCCTTTAAAATAACGCAAAACTCTTTCTAGATCTTTCCAATGCACATCTCCTGGTTTTGAAACAAACCGTCTCAGTTTGCTAACAGCAAAAGAGATGTCAGGTCTTGTAGCACTGGCTAAGTACATAAGCGAGCTAATAATCTGAGAATACTTCAATTGGTCTCTAGCAATTCTTCGATTCTTTCGAAGCAACACACTAGCATCATATGGTGTTGGAGAGGGCTTGCAGTCACTATAGCCAAAGCGACTCAAGATCTTTTCCACATAGTGAGATTGAAGCAATGTAATCCCACCATCATCGTCTTTCAACAACTTGATGTTCAGAATGACATCAGCCACTCCTAAATCCTTCATCTCAAAACAACGAGATAGGAAATCCTTGACCTCCTTAATAACATTCAGATTGGTTCCGAAAATCAGTATGTCATCAACATACAAGCACAGGATAACTCCCTCGCCCCCACCATGGCGATAGTAGAAACATTTGTCAGCTTCGTTCACAACAAAGCCTGTAGCTGTTAAAGTTCTTTCAAACTTCTCATGCCACTGTTTGGGTGGTTGCTTAAGTCCGTACAAAGACTTCAGCAACTTGCACACTTTCCCTTCCTGACCATCTAGTACAAACCCATCTGGTTGTTCCATATAAATTTCCTCGTCCAACTCTACATTTAGGAAAGCACTCTTAACATCCATTTGATGAACGAGAAGACCGTGCGAGGCAGCTAGTGAAAGTAGAACTCGAATAGTGGTCAGTCGAGCCACAGGTGAGTAAGTATCAAAGAAGTCTTCACCTTCCTTTTGGGTATAACCCTTAGCCACGAGCCGAGCCTTGTACTTTTCAATATTACCATCAGGCCTAAACTTCTTCTTGAATACCCATTTGCATCCTATAGGTTTGCACCCATAAGGACGATCAGTTATCTCCCAAGTTTCATTCGCCAAGATGGAATCCATCTCGCTACGAATCGCTTCCTTCCAGTAGTCAGCATCTTCAGATGCATAGGCCTCTGAAATAGAACTGGGAGTGTCATCTATGAGGTACACAAGAAAATCATCACCAAAGGACTTTGCAGTCCTTTGTCTCTTGCTCCTAATAGGAACTTCATTGTTCTCCTCAACAGGACTTTCAAAGTGTTCCATCGAAATTGTAGGTTCGGTAATTGTAACTGGTTCCTGATTCGATGAACTAGGCATCTCCTGATTAGATGAGGTAGCCATATCCTTCATGGGAAAGATATCTTCAAAGAAAGTCGCATCATTCGACTCCATGATCGTACCGACATGTATGTCAGGTACCTCAGATTTTACAACCAAGAATCTATAGCCAATGCCATGAAAAGCATATCCCAGGAGAACACAATCCACAGTCTTTGGTCCAAGCTTCCGCTTCTTTGAAATTGGAGCATTGACTTTCGCCAAATAACCCCATGTTCGCAGATAAGAGAGTTTTAACCTTTTCATCTCCCATTCCTCGAATGGAGTTATCTCTTTGTTCTTTGTGGGGACTTGGTTCAGGACATGACATGCTGTCAATATCGCCTCCCCCCACCATGCCTTGGAGAGACCCGATGTGTCTATCATGGCGTTAACCAAATCAGTTAGAGTACGCTTCTTTCTTTCGGCCACCCCATTTGACTGAGGTGAGTAGGGGGGCGTCCTCTCATGGATTATACCATGTTCCGCACAAAAAGCATCAAACTCATTGGAAAAATACTCTCCACCACGGTCGGACCTAAGCCTCTTGATTTTCCGATCAAGTTGGTTTTCCACTTCAGCTTTATAGATCTTGAAAAATTTCAAAGCCTCATCCTTAGATTTCAGAAGATACACACGGCAGTATCTAGTGGAGTCATCAATTAACGTCATGAAATATTTCTTTCCACCTTTTGTCAACACACCATTCATTTCACATAGATCTGAATGTATGAGCTCTAGTGGTGCAAGATTTCTTATTTCCGCAGTCGTGTGAAACTTATGAGGTTGCTTAGCTTGCACACACACACTTGACACTTAGATCCCTTGACATGGTGAAACTAGGGATTAAGTTCAACTTCGCTAGTCGCGACATGCAACCAAAGTTAACATGACAAAGACGTGCATGCCACACATTGGATTCACTATTGTTGCAAATATGATTAACAACTTTATTGCAAACGTCTGATAAGGATAAACGAAACAAGCCTCCTGACTCATAGCCTTTACCAACAAAGGTTCCATACTTGGATATTACAAATTTATTCGACTCAAAGACAACCTTGTAGCCATCTCTACACAGAAGAGATCCGCTAACAAGATTTTTATTGACGGAGGGGACATAATGCATGTTCTTCAGCCGCACGATCTTCCCCGAAATAAACTAGATCGACCGTGCCAACATGAAAGTGCAACTATCCCTAGGTGGTTTTGGTAATTCATAACAACATATAGCTCATTGAGCTAATGCTATTCCAAGATGATTATTTCAGGAAAGCTCAATGATTGGCATGGCATGGATGGTGAAAGTGGAACCCTCAAAATGCTAAGGACAAAGGATTGGCTCAAGCTCAAAAGCTCAAGACTCTTCATTTTATATTTTAGTGATCCAAGATCACATTGAGTCTTTAGGAAAAGCCAATACTATCAAGGAGGGATGAGGTGTTGCTTAATGAGCCTCTTGCTTCATGTGCTTAGTGATATGCTCCAAAACCCTCAGCTACTTTCCCATATCCACATTTGACCTAAACCCAAAGCCAAACTCGGCCTTACCGATTCTTTCAACCCGGCGCCATCGAGTTTCACTTGTCATAGCCATTGCCAAACCCTAGCAAACGGTTCTACCGATAGGGATCTCGGTCTCATCGAGATGGGATTGCAAACTCTCTGTTTCCTGTTCGTAACTTTTTGGTCTCACCGAAAGAGTGGATCGGTCCCACCGAGATTGCAATGTAAATTAAGTGTTTCCTTTTTGTAACTTTTCGGTCTCACCGAAAGAGCAAATCGGTCCCACCGAGTTTGCCTGACCAACTCTCTGGTTAGCTAATTACCAAAATCGGTCTCACCGAGTTTGTGTAATCGGTCTCACCGAGATTACGTTATGCCCTAACCCTAACCATATCGGTCCTACCGAGTTGCATGTCGGTCCCACCGAAAACTCTAACGGTCACTAGGTTTACTATTTTGGTCCGACCGAGTTTGATGATTCGGTCCCACCAAGATTGGTAAATTGTGTGTAACTGTTAGATTTTGTGTGGAGGCTATATATACCCCTCCACCTCCTCTTCACTCATGGAGAGAGCCATCAGAACCCATCTACACTTCCAACTCTTATGTTCTGAGAGAGAACCACCTACTCATGTGTTGAGGCCAAGATATTCCATTCCTACCATATGAATCTTGATCTCTAGCCTTCCCCAAGTTGCTTTCCACTCAAATCTTCTTTCCACCAAATTCAAATCATGTGAGAGAGAGCTGAGTGTTGGGGAGACTATCATTTGAAGCACAAGAGCAAGGAGTTCATTATCAACACACCATTTGTTACTTCTTGGAGAGTGGTGTCTCCTAGATTGGCTAGGTGTCACTTGGGAGCCTCCGACAAGATTGTGGAGTTGAACCAAGGGGTTTGTGAGGGCAAGGAGATCGCCTACTTCGTGAAGATCTACCGCTAGTGAGGCAAGTCCTTCATGGGCGATGGCCATGGTGGGATAGACAAGGTTGCTTCTTCGTGGACCCTTCGTGGGTGGAGCCCTCCATGGACTCGTGCAACCGTTACCCTTCGTGGGTTGAAGTCTCCATCAACGTGGATGTAGGATAGCACCACCTATCTGAACCACGGGAAAACCATCCGTGTCTCTAATTGCGTTTGAATTCTCCAAACCCTTCCCTTTACATTCTTGCAAGTTGCATGCTTTACTTTCCGCTGCCAATATACTCTTTGCATGCTTGCTTGAATTGTGTGATGATTGCTTGACTTGTCCTAAAATAGCTAAAATCTGCCAAGAACTAAAATTGGGAAAAGGTTAAGTTTTTATTTGGTCAAGTAGTCTAATCACCCCCCCTCTAGACATACTTTCGATCCTACAAGTGGTATCAGAGCCAGGTTTCCATTTGCTTTGATTTCCATAGCTTTTGGTGGTCATAGCCTTGGTTTCACAACCTAGGAGAGTATGGCGTCTAGCGAGGGAAATTATCACCGTAGAGGTCCTTACTTTGATGGTACTAATTTTGCTAATTGGAAGCATAAAATGAAAATGCATATTCTTGGACATAACCCCGCCGTTTGGGCTATTGTGTGTGTTGGTTTGCAAGTTGACTTCTTTGATGGGAGAGAACCAAACCATGAAGCTACCGCGGATGAGCTGAAGATGTTGCAATACAATGCTCAAGCTTGTGATATTCTCTTCAACGGATTGTGATGAAGCTATGTACCTAGGGTAGGGGCACGGGCCTGTCCAAAAGAGCCCTACCCAAGGACATCCCTAGAAGAAGTCATCTTTCAATCGACTTGAAAGTATCTCACTAGACCATGAAGCCAACCACTCGACTGGCCAAGAGACCTAAAGTCACTCCGCAGGCAAACGGTCGGCTATTAAGTAGTCTTTATGGTCATTACAACATTTTATTACCAACGTTACCAGTAACGCCCCGCATTAATGTACATTGAACCCTTGGTAACGTGGGCTGGCCGGGGTCCTGGCGAACTCTATATAAGCCACCCCCCACCTCAGTATCAAGGGTTCGCACCCCTGTTATTCACACGCATATAATCCAATCGACCGCCTCCGGGCACCGAGACGTAGGGCTGTTACTTCCTCCGCGAAGGGCCTGAACTCGTACATCTTTGTGTGCTTACAACTTCCCAATAGCTGAGATCTGGCCTCTCCATACACACCCCCTACTTCACTGTCAGAGTTAGAACCACGACAGTTGGCGCCCACCGTGGGGCAGGAATCTTAGCGCTTAATTGGAGAAGTTGCGGTTCTTCCGATCCCTTTGATCATGGTTTCGTGCGGAGTTTTAGTGGAGGACTGCGAGATCTGTCTCGGCGCGCTCACATTCATCGCAGACGACTCCGCTTGGCTTCAGGAGGCGCCACTCGACATCGACGCGCCCCCCGTCCGCGGTGCGACGCATTTCCGTGCATGCATTCGTGGCGTCCTCCTGCAGTAGCCGTCGACCCAGTATGGGTCGGCCCCCGTGTCGTCCCCCCGCTCTGTCTCCCACCGGCGCAAGCGCTCCGGTAGGTCGAGACTTCAGAGGTGGGTGAGGCATGCTGTGGCCCGCCAGTCGGCCGCCCCGCAAGTCGCGGCGATCGAGCCCGACGAATCCCTCTGCGGCCTGTTCGACCTGTCGAATGGCTCCGCGGAGACCGCATCCGAGTGCGACAGCAGTGACCCGGCGGCTGAGGTTCTGGCTGTCGACGGAGTGCATAGTCCTCCAGGTTTCCCTCGCGCTGAGGGAGGCGCGGTTGAGGGTGATCCGTCGCATCCCCATGACGAGTATCTCCCCGAACCTCTCACGGCATTGCAGCGAGAAGAGCTTCGCCGCCGGAACATAGACGCACTCCACACTCCTATCGTCGGAGAAACCCCCGAGGCCCGGGCCTTGGAGGACGCGCGCTTGGCTAACTTGGCCGAGCGCACTCGACTGGAGAATCTCTAGTGAATACTCGACGAGCAAGCGCGTCAGCGAGCTCCCGAGTCCAGTCGACGTCAGCAACCTCCAGAGTCCAGTCGGCGTCAGCTCTTCCCGCCGCCGTAGGTATACCGAACCCCAGTTCAGAATTTGGCCACCATGGCCCGTATAGCAGAGTCAATTCAGCCCTCCCAGTCAGAGGCTGGCAGGGGCTTGTTGCAGATCAGAGCGCTGCTCCGGGCGGCGGGGAATCAAAATTCCGCTGTTTCTCAGTCGCGGAATAGGATCCACAGTCGATCCGTTGCAACAAATACAGTCCAGTCGGCTCACAGCCCGAGATCGCCCCCGAGGCGTGAGGGACGTGGTGATCGACATGATCAGTACAGGAGGAATGAGCAGTATGATCACCGATTCGATCTTGATGATCGACGTCAAGTGCCAACCCCTCCCCCGAGGAGTGGGTCGCATGCGCCTCGACGGTAAGATGAGAGACGCCCTCATGGCGTTGGGCAGAGGATTGCAGTCGACCCCAGGGACCCAGGCTTTGATGCAAGATCCATCCTCGTTCAAGGCTTGGTTGACAGGAATAGAGCTCATCGAGAAGGCCACGACAGAGACGCGCCTGCCAGCAGCAGAGTACGTGCTTCGGGGCCGGAGTGTTTCAGTCGAGCCATCAAAGCCGCAGTGATCCCCCCCCAACTTCAGGCTGGCGACTGGAGTCAGCAAGTTCACCGGTGAATCTAAGCCTGACACTTGGCTCAAAGATTACCGAGTGGCTGTGCAGATTGGCGGTGGCAATGATGAGGTGGCCATGAAGCATTTGCCTCTCATGTTAGAAGGCTCAGCCAGAGCGTGGCTGAATCAGTTGGCACCCAGCAGCATCTACACTTGGGAGGACCTCTCCCGAGTGTTTGTCACAACCTTTGAAGGAACCTGCAAGCGACCTGCAGGCCTTACAGAGTTGCGATCCTGCGTACAGAAGCCGAATGAAACACCGAGGGATTATCCAGAGGTGGATCACACTGCATCACATGGTTGAGAATGTGCCAGACCATCAAGCAGTTTGTGCCTTCGAGGAAGGCGTTAAATACAGAGAGTTGAATCTGAAGTTCGGTCGAACTGGAGAAATGTCTCTGAATCGGATGATGGAGATTGCCACCAAGTACGCTAATGGTGAAGACGAAGACCGACTCCGAAGCGGCAAGCTCAAGGCAGTCGCCCAAGAAACCGGAGGAAACTCCAGTCGGAAACAGAAGCGGAAGGCCCAGCCAGCCGCTCCTAGGGAGGCCCTGGCCGTGGCCCAGGGAAACTTCAAGGGAAAACCCAAGGGCACCTGGAAGCCCAAGAAAGTCAATGATCAAGATGGGAATGATGTTTTGGATCTGCCATGTCACATCCACACCAAGAAAGATGAAGAGGGTAATTTTATTTACCCAAAGCATACCACTCGATAGTGCCGGCTCCTGATCCAGCAGTTTCAGGGCAAGCAACCCAAGGATAAAGAAAAAGAGCCAAACAGGGTTGAGGACAAGGATGATAGTGACGATGGATACCCCCAGGTCAATTCCACCCTGATGATTTTTGCCGATGTCGAAAGCAAAAGTTGACTGAAAGTCATTAACCGTGAGGTGAACATGGTTGGTCCGGCAACACCCAGTTACCTGAAGTGGTCTCAGACTGCCATCATATTCGACCAGTCTGATCACCCGACGCATATTGCCACCCCTGGGAGGCAAGCTTTGGTGGTCGACCCAGTTGTCGAAGGCACTCGACTGACCAAAGTCCTGATGGATGGTGGCAGTGGCCTGAACATACTGTACGCCGAAACTTTGAAAGGAATGGGCATTCCGATGTCCAGACTCAGTACTAGCAACATGAGCTTCCACGGAGTTATTCCTGGCAAGAAGGCCGAATCACTCGGCCAGATTGCTCTTGATGTGGTTTTCGGTGATTCAAAGAATTACCGCAAGGAAAAGTTGACATTCGAGGTTGTGGACTTCCAAAGTGCTTATCATGCCATTTTGGGCAGGCCAGCTTATGCACGCTTCATGGCTCGACCATGTTACGTGTATCTCAAATTGAAGATGCCTGGTCCCAAATGTGTGATCACTGTTACAGGCAATCGGAAGAAAGCAGAAGAGTGCTTTCAGAAAGGCTCAAAGATTGCTGACGCTCAGATGGCAGTAGTTGAGCTGCAAGAGTATCAGAAGACTGCAGATCCGAGTGAGTTGCTACGAGCTAAAAAGCCCGCTTCAGAGTCAGCTTTTCAGTCGACCGGTGAAACAAAGGCAGTTCACATCCACCCGACCGACCCCGAGGCTGCCCTGACTCACATCTCAAAGATGCTTGACTCCAAATAGGAAGAAGCGCTCATCCGGTTCCTCCGTGAGAACTGGGACATCTTTGCATGGAAGCCTTCTGACATGCTTGGAATTCCCAGGGGGCTGGCTGAGCACCGTCTACGAGTCGACCCAAAGTTCAAGCCTGTGAAAGAGCATCTTCGGCAGTCCGCTGTCCAGAAGACGAAAGCTATTGGCGAGGAGGTGGCTCGGCTCTTAGCTGCGGAGTTCATCCGAGAGATTTACCACTCCGAGTGGCTCGCCAATGTTGTCATGGTCCCCAAGAAGGACAAGTCGCTTCGCATGTGCATCGACTTTAAACATATCAATCGGGCCTGCCCGAAAGATCATTTTCCTCTCCCTCGCATCGACCAAATAGTCGACTCGACCGCGGGGTGTGAGCGATTGTCTTTTCTAGACGCCTATTCCGGGTACCATCAGATCCGTCTGTATGGACCCGATGAGATCAAAATAGCTTTCATCACTCCATTCGGGTGCTTTTGTTATGTCACCATGCCCTTCGGCCTCAAGAACGCTGGAGCCACGTTCATGAGGATGATTCAGAAGTGTTTTCTCACTCAGATCAATCGGAACGTGGAAGCATACATGGATGATATTGTGGTCAAGTCACGGAAAGGTTCCGACCTGCTGACTGACCTTACTGAAACCTTTGCCAACCTCAGGGGGTATGATATCAAGCTGAATCCATCAAAGTGCACATTCGGAGTTCCGGGTGGAAAGTTACTCGGTTTTCTCGTTTCCGAACGAGGAATCGATGCCAATCCCGAGAAAATTGGCACCATACTCCGGATGAAGCACCCTGTGCGTGTGCACGATGTCCAGAAGCTTACAGGTTGCTTGGCCGCTCTAAGTCGATTCATTTCTCGTCTTGGTGAAAAGGCGTTGCCTCTTTACCGACTGATGAAAAAGTCTGACAAGTTCGAGTGGACTCCAGAAGCTGATGCAGCGTTTGCAGACATTAAAGCTCTGCTCTCCACCCAGCCGGTGCTTGCTGCCCCAATCAGTAAAGAGCCTTTGCTGCTTTACATTGCAGCCACATGACAAGTTGTCAGTACAGTACTTACAGTCGAGCGGGAAGAAGAAGGAAAGGCCTTCAGAGTTCAACGCCCAGTATATTATGTGTCTGAAGTTTTGACACCTTCAAAACAAAGATATCCTCATTATCAGAAGCTTGTATACGGGATTTATATGACCATGAAGAAGGTTGCACATTACTTCTCTGACCACTCCATTACAGTCGTCAGCGATGCCCCATTGTCAAATATTTTGCATAACAGAGATGCGACTGGTCGAGTGGCGAAGTGGGCGATTGAACTCCTTCCCCTAGATATCAAGTTTGAAGCAAAGAAGGCTATCAAGTCCCAAGCAATTGCAGATTTCGTCGCCGAGTGGATTGAACAGCAGCTTCCGACTCAAGTTCACTCGGAGCACTGGACCATGTTGTTCGACGGATCTAAAATGCTGAATGGTTCCGGTGCTGGGGTAGTATTGGTATCCCCCCGAGGAGATAAGCTCAGATATGTTCTCCAGATTCACTTCAATTCCTCTAATAATGAAGCAGAATATGAAGCACTTTTGTATGGGTTGCGCATGGCCATTTTACTCGGCGTCCGTCGCCTCATGGTCTATGGCGACTCAGATTTAGTGGTTAATCAAGTGATGAAGGAGTGGGACGTCAGAAGTCCGGCAATGACTGGTTATTGCAATGCAGTGAGAAAGCTAGAAAAGAAATTCGAGGGGTTGGAGCTCCATCACATCCCCCGACTGAAAAATCAAGCAGCTGATGATCTGGCAAAGATAGGCTCCAAGAGGGAAGCCATTCCCAGCAACGTGTTCCTGGAACACATTCACTCGCCGTCAGTCCAAGAAGATCCTTATACAGAAGAAGCCTCGCAGCCGAAAAGTGCCACAGATCCGACTAAAGTTGAAGTCCCTGCTATGGTCGACCTAATCATGGAAGTTTGGGCAATCACTCCCGACTGGACGATACCGTACATCACGTATATCCTAAGGAAAGAACTCCTGGAGGACGAGGAAGAAGCTCGACAGATCGTCCGCTGATCCAAGGCCTTCACAGTCATAAAGGGACAGTTGTATAGAGAGAGCGCGACTGGAATCGGGCAGAAGTGCATAACGCCAGAAGAGGGTCAGATAATCCTTGATGATATCCACTCGGGGACCTGTGGTCACCACGCGTCCTCTCGGACCATTGTGGCTAAAGCATACCGAGCGGGATTTTACTGGCCAAGGGCAAATGAGATGGCAAAAGAGATAGTCGACAAGTGTGGAGGGTGCCAGTTCTACTCCAACATGTCACACAAGCCTGCATCAGCCCTGAAGACCATTCCACTCATCTGGCCCTTCGCTGTCTGGGGACTGGACATGGTTGGTCCACTGAGAACAGGCAGGAGTGGCTTCACTCATGTGCTTGTGGCAGTCGACAAATTTACCAAATGGATTGAAGCCAAGCCCATCAAGAATCTTGATTCTTGCACTGCTATCAGTTTCGTCAGAGGGTTAACATTCAGATATGGAGTCCCACATAGCATCATCACTGACAATGGGTCAAACTTTGATTCAGACAAGTTCAGAGCTTTTTGCGCCTCTCAAGGCACACGAGTCGACTACGCGTCGGTCGCCCATCCCTAGTCGAATGGACAAGCTGAGAGAGCAAATGGTCTGATCCTCAAAGGACTAAAGCCTCGACTAATGCGTGATCTCAAGCACGCGGCAGGTGCTTGGGTCGACGAGCTTCCATCAGTTCTGTGGGGATTGAGGACCACCCCAAACCGGTCGACTGGAAGAACTCCATTCTTTCTGGTTTATGGAGCCGAAGCAGTTCTGCCGAGTGATCTTCTTCACAACGCACCCCGAGTCGAACTCTATACCGAAGATGAAGCAGAACAAGCCCGACAAGACGCAGTCGACCTCCTAGAAGAAGAAAGAGAGATGGCCATGATCAGATCGACCATTTATCAGCAAGACTTGCATCTATTCCACGCCAGGAATGTCAAGAGTCGAGCCTTCCAAGAAGGAGATTTGGTCCTCCGAGTGGATCAACAGAAACCACGCAAGCTTGCTCCTACTTGGGAAGGCCCCTTCATCGTCACAAGAGTCCTCCACAATGGAGCATATCACCTCTACAATGTTGATCGTCAGATCAATGAGCCGCGAGCTTGGAATGCGGAACTACTCTGCCCCTTTTACACTTGAGTTCTCCCTTGGACGGGATCTAATAAGAAAAAAAATTCTGCAGTTCATTTTTATCGAAGACAAGAGTCTTCCAATAATTGCTGTCACTTTTGTTTGCGTACGAAATCCCCCAGTGGGTGACTTAGCTGCGAATCCATTTTGCCTAAGTTTGAAAAAATCCTACCGAGTGGAGAGCCAGACTCCCACTCGGGGGCTTAGCTGCAACCTAGTGCTTGCCTAAGTTTGAAAAAATCCTACCGAGGGGAGAGCAAACCTCCCACTCGGGGGCTTAGCTGCAGTCTAGTACTCGCCTAAGTTCTCCCACTAAGAGACTTAGCTGCAGTCAGACACTCGCCTAAGTTTGGAAAAATCCTACCGAGTGGAGAGCAAACCTCCCACTCGGGGGCTTAGCTGCAGTCCAGTACTCGCCTAAGTTCTCCCACTAAGAGACTTAGCTGCAGTCAGACACTCGCCTAAGTTTGAAAAAATCCTACCGAGTGGAGAGAAAACCTCCCACTCGGGGGCTTAGCTGCAGTCCAGTACTCGCCTAAGTTCTCCCACTAAGAGACTTAGCTGCAGTCAGACACTCGCCTAAGTTCGAAAAAATCCTACCGAGTGGAGAGCAAACCTCCCACTCTGGGGCTTAGCTGCAGTCCAATACTCGCCTAAGTTCTCCCACTAAGAGACTTAGCTGCAGTCAGACACTCGCCTAAGTTTGAAAAAATCCTACCGAGTGGAGAGCAAACCTCCCACTTGGGGGCTTTGCTGCAGTCCAGTACTCACCTAAGTTCTCCCACTAAGAGACTTAGCTGCAGTCAGACACTCGCCTAAGTTTGAAAAAAATCCTACCGAGTGGAGAGCAAACCTCCCACTCGGGGGCTTAGCTGCAGCCCAGTGCTCGCCTAAGTGTTTAAAAATCCTACCGAGTGGAGAGCAAACCTCCCACCTCCCACTCGGGGGCTTAACTGCAGTCCAGTACTCGCCTAAGTTCTCCCACTAAGAGACTTAGCTGCAGTCAGACACTCGCCTAAGCTTGAAAAAATCCTACCGAGTGGAGAGCCAGACTCCCACTCGGGGGCTTAGCTGCAGCCCAGTGCTCGCCTAAGCGTTTAAAAAATCCTACCGAGTGGAGAGTCAAGTTCCACTCGACAGATCAAACCATGAAGATATTCAACAAGAAATCAAGTTCGGATAAAGCCTAAAAAGTCCCAGACCTCAGATCAAAATACTTGAGCCCTCGGCTCGGCAGAGTTTAACTGTTACACATCCACTCGGCATTCCGAGGCAAATTTAAGGCAGAGTTTAACGGTTACAAATCCACTCGGCATCCCGAGGCAAATTTAAAGTGGAGCATGAAAGTTTTTCATTCCTCAGGAGGAGGACTGGAAGGGGCGACGAACTCGTCCAAGTCGATCCCGTCTGCAATACGGGTGGCAGCAGCGATGAAAGTCTCCATGAAGTCTTGAAAATTGTGCTTCCTGGTGTTGGCAACTTGGATGGCAGCCAGCTTCTCTTCTCGCGCCTCCTTGCAATGGACACGGACCAGAGACAGAGCGACATCAGCACCACATCTGGCAGCAGATTTTTTCCATTCCGCCACTCGACCTGGGACTTCGTTCAGTCGAGTCATCAGAGACTTGAGGTCGTTCTGAAGCGTTGTCCCGGGCCAGAGTGACGTGTCGATCCGCGACATCGCGACCTTCAGTCGAGCAAGATAATCAACAGCGCTGGTAACACGAGACTCCAGTCGAAGCACGTTCATGGCAGCCTCATCCTTCACAAGAGAATTGGCGGGGTCCAAGCCTGGCTCCACTCGACTGGTTTCCTCTTCGAAGTTCTGGCAGAATTCTGCAAACGTGATTCAAGAGTCAGACAGTGGCTCTACACAGGCTTAACAACTGCAAGACAGTCAGGGCAGAGTAATTACCTTCGAGCATGACGAACAACTTCTTGGCGAGTTCACTGAGATAAGCTTCTAGATCGTTCTTCTTTCCTGCCAGATCGCCTACCTTGTCGCGCAGAGCCGCGTTGTCATTCTTCAGTTGAGTGACCTCTTGATTGGCTACCCCGAGAGCAGTTTTTAGCCTGGAGTTCTCCTGCTCAAGAGCTTCGACCGAAGCCATTTTCTCTTCAGCAAGCTTCGTCCTGCTCAAGGCCTCCTTCTGTGCTTCTACAAGATCTTGGTCCTTCTTCTTCAAAGCTTCCTCCAGTTTATCTATGGTGCGTCGAGTGAAATCCACATCAAGAATGGACAAGGAAGAAAAATCACTCGTCAAGAATAGAGAACCCCACCAGCCATACCTTTTGCTTCCCCTTGCGCCTTCTTCAAGTTCTCTTGAGCAAGCTTCAAGTTTAGGTTGAGCTGGATCTGCTGGTTCTCCAACTCAGTATAGCGAGCTACAAGTTCACAGGATTTCTGCGAAAAGAAAAATCAATGAACAGACGTCCAAGATAAGTTGCTTCCGAGTAACTTAGAGACAATGATGGCGTTTCTAAGACTACAGCCGAATCAAAAACATTCAACAGTAGTCTCGGGGACTACACCCAGTGGGTGCACTCAGCGTGCCCCCCTGTAAAAAAAGAGAGAAGAGAAAAAGTCGACTGCCTACAGTCGACCGGATACAGTTCCATTCAACATGGCCTGACCAGACCGAGTGAAAAAATACAGCTACAACAACACAATATAAAGACGCCAGTCGACTGCCAGCAGTCCACAGTAGTCTCGGGGACTACACCCAGTGGGTGCACTTAGCGTGCCCCCACTCGTCCAAGAATTGGCAAACACACCCAGCGGGTGTACAGATATAAAGATCTTCGGAAAAAGGTTCTTCAAATAGCAAACAAGACCAAGGGATGAGTCGACTGACCTGGACATTACTCTGAAGAGCCGAGCTTGCGTCATAAGCTGCTTGGCTGGCCTCCCGAGCCACCTTCACTTGCTCCATCATGATCCCCGCTTGGCGTATAGCCTCTCTTGCAGCAGCCGCTTGGTCCTCAGGGGCGGGGTACGCGGCAAAAAGTGAAGACGGATCCGCAGTCGACGTCGAGGGCCGCACACTCGTCAGAGGAATGGCGAAAGTCACAGAAGCCCGAGTGGTGTCGCCACCATCCCAAGGTACGGCCTCAGACGCCGGAGCAGATTGGGGGGCCTTGTCAGCCGACGCCCTCCTGTTCCTCCTCACTCTCAGCGGTTCGTTGTCGTCGTCATCCGGGAGGTCGATAACATGAGGAGGAGCTACAAGGAAAACATTCAATCGACCAGAGTTGCCATAAATGTTCAGTCGACTCAAAATGGAATGTCAGTGATCATACCAGGGTAGGAGGTAACAGCATCCTCCATCTCTTGGTCGTCGTCCTTGGCGGAGACCTTAGAAGTAGCAGCGCTGCAAACCTCAAAGTCAGTCAATCGGCTCAATGAATCGTCCAAAGACCCGTCCACGGTCGACAAAGGAAAGCAAGTTTTGTTATTACTCGGAAATGGTAGGGACAGCCATCTTCATCTTGGGCAGAGCCTTGGGCGGCTTGGACGGCATCGCGCGTGGGTGCTTGAGAGCCTTCCTAGTCGGCGTCGGAAAAGAGGTCCGAGGGCGTTTCGACGATTGCCCAACAGGAGCAGTCGCCTTGCCACGTTCCCGCGCTGGATCGTGCGTAAGTTTGGATCGCCTCTCCGGGCGGGGGGGGGGGGGGGGGGGGTTCAGCCTCCTCCTCCTCCTCTTCGCTGGAGTCGACGTCGTCGCCTCCCTCTCCTTCACCGTCAGACTCCCACTCGCCTTGATCGTCTCCGCTCTCGCCTCCGCTCGCCTCCCCTTCCTCAGTTAGCTCCTGTGCCCCGTTGGGCGTCGAGTACATCTCGGTGGTCGCCTGGGAAACAACAAGACAAAAAGTCAATCGACCAGCTCAAAGAAGACCAATGAAGAAAATAAGATCTCAGTCGGAAGCATAAAGACTAACCTGGTCCACGTCGTATGAGTTGTCGAGTGGAATTACCCTCCTGGATCCTTGGGGGTTGTCTTTGTTCCCCGTGATGCTCGACAGCCACCCCTCCAGCATCTCGTCGGTGACCTCCTCCGGGTGGATCTGAGTGGTGTCGTCGAGAACCGAGTACAGCCACATCGGATGGTCACGAGCCTGGAGCGGTTGGATGCGCCTCCGGAGGAAGACCTCCAGCAGGTCCATACCAGTCACGCCCTCGCGGACGAGCTCAACCACTCGACCGGCCAGCACTTTGACTTGGGCCTTTTCTTCTGGCATCACTTTCAAAGAAGCGGGTTTGTTAGCTCGGTCAAGAGAGAAAGGGGGAAGACCAGTCAACTGTCCTGGGGTCGCCTGGTCTCGACAGTAAAACCAGGTCGACTGCCAACCGCGGACCGACTCCGGGAAAGTGATGGAAGGAAAACAACTCTTTCTCCTCGTCTGGATCGCCAGGCCCCCACACAGCTGCACCACCTGCGTCCTCTCGTCACTCGACTTGGCCTTCTTAACCGACTGAGAGCGGCAGGTAAAGATATGCTTGAAGAGCCCCCAATGGGGGCGGCAACCCAAGAAACCCTCACACATGGAAATGAAAGCAGCGAGGTATACGATGGAGTTTGGAGTGAAGTGGTGGAGCTGCGCTCCGAAGAAGTTCAAGAAGCTCCGGAAAAAAGGATGCGGTGGCAGAGAAAACCCACGGTCGATATGGGTGGCTAGAAGCACGCACTCACCGTCGCGGGGCTGCGGCTCGACCTCTCTCCCCGGGAGACGCGCAGCCTCGTGGGGAATGACTCCCCCCTCGACCATGTCGTCGAGATCCTCTTGCCGGATCACAGACGGCATCCAATCCCCTTGGATCCAACCCCAGGGCAGAGCAGACCTTGAGGAGGATCCGCCCCGAGCAGATCTCTTCCCTTTCCCCTGCGCTGCCGCCTTCTTCGCGCGCTCGAGAGCAGAGGTCTTGTCCTTCGCCATCGTCACCGGCAAGTCTCGCACGGGCCTGTGGCGCTAGGGGGAGAGCAGAGGTGGCGGAGGAACTTGCGAAGGCAGAGAGGGAGAAGAAAGCGCACTGGATTAGAAACCCCGAGCCGGCGATTTATAAGAAGTCGCTCCCGAGTGGCTGACTGGTAGGCCCAGGCGATCCAGCCAAATCCCGCAGCAGACGCGCGCATGGTACGTGGCGAAAAAGGTGGCGTGGAAATCGAGGAGCTTCCGCTTTATCGCTCCCGGTTACTGCGGCCGCTCCCGTCCCGCGCGCTTCCCAAAATCCAAATCCCGCGACATCCGCGGGCCGCAGAACAACTTGCCAAAACAGAAAACCCTGCTCGCGCCGACACTCGGTATGTCACAAGCAAAGAAATTCACTCGACGAAAGGCCTGGAATGGATCAAGGCGACTGAAAGGGGTTGATGACGTCATCCGTGACGGTCGACCCAAAACAAGGCACTCAGGTAACCCAAAGAACCAGTCGGAAAGATCACCAACTCTTTCCCCACTCTAACCTCGATCCATTCGGGGGCTAATGATGAAGCTATGTACCTAGGGTAGGGGCACGGGCCTGTCCAAAAGAGCCCTACCCAAGGACATCCCTAGAAGAAGTCATCTTTCAATCGACTTGAAAGTATCTCACTCGACCAAGAAGCTATCACTCGACCATGAAGCCAACCACTCGACTGGCCAAGAGACCTAAAGTCACTCCGCAGGCAAACAGTCGGCTATTAAGTAGTCTTTATGGTCATTATAGCATTTTATTACCAGCATTACCAGTAACGCCCCGCATTAATGTACATTGAACCCTTGGTAACGTGGGCTGGCCGGGGTCTTGGCGAACTCTATATAAGCCACCCCCACCTCAGTATCAAGGGTTTGCACCCCTGTTATTCACACGCATATAATCCAATCGACCGCCTCCGGGCACTGAGACGTAGGGCTGTTACTTCCTCCGTGAAGGGCCTGAACTCGTACATCTTTGTGTGCTTACAACTTCCCAATAGCTGAGATCTAGCCTCTCCATACACACCCCCCTACTTCACTGTCAGAGTTAGAACCACGACAGATTGTGCCCCGAAAGAATTCAACAAAATCAGCCGTCTTGAGAATGCAAAGGAAATCTGGGACACTTTGATTGATATGCACAAAGGTACCGACTCCGTCAAGGAATCCAAATTGGATGTGCTTCAAAGTCAACTTGACAAGTTCAAAATGAAGGATCGTGAAGGTGTCGCTGAAATGTACTCTAGGCTTGCTCTCATCACAAATGAGATTGCTGGCTTAGGAAGTGAAGAGATGACCGATAGATTCATCATCAAGAAGATTCTAAGAGCCTTGGATGGAAAATATGATACCGTGTGCACATTGATCCAAATGATGCCCAATTACAAAGATCTCAAGCCAACGGAGGTAATTGGAAGAATTGTTGCTCATGAGATGTTACTTAAGGATAAAGAGTAACTTCACAACAAATCAAGTGGTGCCTACAAAGCCTCATGTGAAGCCCCTACATCATTAGGTGAGAAACAAAACTTCAATGAAGAATTGAGCTTAATGGTGAAAAATTTCAACAAGTTCTACAAGAGTAGAAGCAAAGATAGAAGCTCCAAGTCAAGGTCCTACAATGACAAAAGATCTTCTAGTCGAGAGCAAAACTGCTACAATTGTGGAAGACCCGGACACTATTCCAATGAGTGTATGGCTCCCTACAAGAGAAGAGAAGACTCTCCAAAAAGAAGAAGCAAAAGAGAAGAATCACCACCAAGAGAGAGAAGGAGTAGAAATGATCGTTATGAACGAAGATACTCACGGAGAAGCAAGGATCCAGAAAGGAAGGAAAAATCATCAAGGAGCTACACAAAACAAAGACATCAAGCTCATGTTGGTGAATGGGTATCCGGCTCCGACTCCGACGACCACTCCGAGAGAAGTAATCACTCTGATTCTGAATATACTCAAGATGAAGGTGTTGCCGGTCTAGCACTTGTGTCAACCAACTCCTATGGCATATTTGACTCACCAAATGAAGGAATTGGAAGATGCTTCATGACCAAAGGTCCTAAGGTAACACACCCCGAGTATGTTGATTTTAATAGTGATGAAGATGACTTGTTAGGTGATGATGATTTACTTGTTGACAACTCTAGTGATGAATACTATGATGAAACGTCAATTAATCATGCTAATCAAGATAAAACGGATGACAATGATAAGGAGAAGATTGAGGCTCTAACTAAAGAACTAAACACTCTTAAGTTAGCTCATGAAACTATCTTCGAAGATCATCGAGAACTTTTAAGAGCTCATGAGAAGTTACGCTTTGAAAAGCTAAATCTTGAGCAAGAGCATGAGTTTTTAAAGGCAATCAATGATGATCTCCGCAAGAAATGTTCTTCTTACATTGCCAAGCATTTACTCTTATCCACTTACATGCCTCAAGTCAAGTCTAGTAACAAGAACAAGAAAGATTCTTCCTCTAGTAGTAACAATGATCATGCTAAATCCAATATTGTTGCTTCTAGTAGTTCTCTTGATTCCACTAATGATTCTCTTAGCCAAGTTACACTTGAGAAAGAAAATAGCTTATTGAAGGGAATTATAGAGAAAGGAGTGTACAAAAGCCTTGCCGGGAGTAAGCAATTCGAGGAAATTGTGCGCAAGCAAGGAATGCACCGGAAGAATCAAGGTGTTGGTTTTGAACGAAAGTTCAATGCCAATGGAGTTGAGTGGGAAGAAGATCAATACCCCAAGACAAAGTTTGTTCCTCAACAAGAGAAGTATGACACTTCCTTCAAGGGAACACAAGCTCAAGATGATCTTCCACCACAAGACTACAAGCAAAAAGGCAAGGACAAGCTTCAAGAGGAAATTGATGCATTTGAAGAAGCTCCTAAAACCTTAGTCAAGTGGATTCCCAAGACCACTTCAAATTCCACTTCATCAAGTACGACTACAACTCCAAGGATTCCCATCAAGATGGTGTGGATCCAAAAGAAGAAGAACTAGAGAGTTCTTGAGGGTGACTCCGCCAACATACTTCACTCTTATCATTTTGGCAAGAACAAGTGCAATCAACTTCCACATCTTGCACTAGTTCAAGGAGTCACAAACCCTCTTGTTGGTAAGACAAGGGACAAGGTAACCTAAAGTTTTCATGGACATCATCTTGTGTATGCATCACTCTATGTCTATGGATATCCTTGTTTGTTCGTTGTGGGACTAACCCATGTAGGTATTGAAAGTGCAATTCACTCAAATGGATAGCTCCAAGTGATCTACATTAACATTGAGCATCCACATCTTCAACATCTACATGAAGTCATCATCAACAAAACCCAAGGTTAGTTCATCCCTCTTAGGGGGGATATCACATCTAGGGGGAGCTTTACTCTAAAACTTGAGCTAAAGAAACTCTAAAGATGTGAACACAACAATGCTTTATGTAAAAGTGGCAACCCCACTTGAGCTTAAACGATGAGTATGACCTATGATCAAGTGTTCTCACTTGACTCCTAAGTCAATATACTCATATATAGATGACCTAGTCATCGCCAATTGCTTGATAGATGCTAGAATTGGTTGTGCATGCTTTGTCACATATTTCCATTGCCATTTGATTGTGTGAGCATGTTGGTTGCATATTTTACTCATTCGAGGACATCCACTTGTTGTTTTGATTGTTTGGTTTTATCTCCTTTTGCCAAGTGGATGGACAAGAATGCCTAAGAACCTCCTCTAGCTATCTATGCTTTTCTCGTCTCAAACTCTTTTCATGCTACATCAGAAAATTTGATCAAGTCAGATTCGAACCACTCTGTGTGAGGAGCACTCGGAGTCCCCGATTTGTCATAGACTTAAACTCCCAAAACCTCTTTGTGATTCTCGGTCTGACCGATATCCTACTTTCGGTCCTACCGATATCATTAAGTTGGTCTGAATTTTCGATCTCGGTGCAACCGATTTGAACCATTCGGTCACACCGAGTTGCAATAACTGTATACAATTTTGCATCTCGGTGCCACTGAGTTGTTCCACTCGGTCACACCAATAGGGTCGGGCTATATATAGTCACGGGCAAAATTTGGAAATTTCTCCAAACCCCTTCGCCCGTGCGATAGCTTGCTCTGCCATTGTGGTCTCCGGATCGTCTCCTCGCCGCCAGCCGCCTCCAGTCGCTGGTCTCCATCGCCGTCAACGGAATTCAACCCTGCCGTTGCCGCCGTAGCGAGTCTCCGCTGAACTAGGGTATGGACTCGATCATAGTGCTATTCCCCGTCCGATTCCTAGCACATTGTGTTCTTAATGATTCTTGCCACGATTGAAACACTCCTATCCAGTCAATGCGTTCCTAGAATAGGTTTGATTCAAAATTTTAGGGTTAGGTTTCCGCCGAAACCATCTCGGACCCACCGAGTTGAAAAACTCGGTCCCACCGATTTGGCTTATGCCATTGCACAAGTGAAACTCGGTCTGACCGAGAATTACTAATCGGTGTGACTGATTTTGGAACTTTGTGAAACCGTAGCAGTCTTGGTGCCACCGAACTATGACTTGGTCTGACTGAGTTCACTAGTTTAGGTTCCAAAAACTTCTTCGGTATCACCGAGTTTAAAAATCGGTAGATCCGAGATGATTTCAGTGGGAAACTAAAACTAAGTTTTTGAATCATTCTTTTGCAAAAATCTCTGCATTTTGTGATGCTCGTCCACTCTACCTCATCTATAAACTCTTTACAGGGTCAGCAGTCAGCTTTTACATCATGTCTGATCAGAGTGACAGCCAGAACAGGTCAGAAGAGCAGGTGCACATGAGTGAGGGCACTAGTCCCTCCAGTTCTTCAGATGATGGCAGCAGGAGTACCCCGAGCAATTTGCCAAAAGCTGCCACCAGACAGAGGAAGAAGAGAACTTCAGATTCTGAGGATGAAGATTATGTGGCGGAGGAAGAGGAAGCCACATCAAAGAGAGTTGTGCTCAAGAAGGAATATGGCTCAGCTCAAGGCACAAAGCCAGGCTTGAAAATCAAAAGGCCAGCAGGTAGGCAGCCTATGCCAAAGGCCAGAGCTTCAACTCAGATTCCTGAAAAGCCTGCACCCATAGAGCCAGTTGCTGCTGAAGGAAAGAAAAGGAAGGAAAGGGTCAAGAAGACCGTAGCCACAGTGCTTGGAAAGGCTTCCATCATGGAAGAAGAGGAAGAAGAAGAGGTTGATGCACCAGCACCTAAGGCACCTAAGCTTATGGGTGATGCTATAAGATCAGGGGCTGCCACGTCTAAGCCCAAAGAAGCACCCAAAGCTGCCTCCAAGCCCAAGTCAGCACCCAAGAGGAATACAAGGAGCATACCTGCAATTGAAAAGAACAAGGCCCCAGTGCCTGAAGCTGCTGAAGAAGATGATGAAGAGCATGTTCTAAGAAAGCTCAAGCCCAAGATCCCAGACCACAATGATGCTCATCCTGTGGCTGAGGACATGAAGCTCAGAAGAGACTCAGGGCTGAGGAAGTGGAGAGAAGCAGACCCGTATGCTTCAAGGAGAAGAACTGCTGTTGATTACAGGTTTCACACCAAGGAACAACAAGATTTCTATGAGACAGTGTTGCTTGATAAGAAGCCCATAGTTTGTGACATGAGATGGGTTGATTGGGAGTACATCAAGGACAATGAGGAACACTATCCTGGTGTGATTGACAGTTTTGGTGCTTGTGGAGTTGCAGACTTTGTTGGGCAGAAGCTCACAAAGTGGAACGAGGAACTCATTATGCAATTCTACTCCACAGCACACTTCTACCCAGATGGAAGGATCACATGGATGTCTGAAGGTACGAGGTACCAATCTACTGTTGCTGAGTGGGCATAGCTCATCAATGCCCCAAAGGAGCATGAGGATGACTTGGATGTCTATGCCAAGAAAAAGATGGATCATAACTCAATGGAAAATATGTACAAGGAGATTCTAGTAGATGATCTTGACACTCACAAGCTTGGGTCCGTAAAACACTTGTTGTCAGGACTGCCTACGATCAACTGGATCCTTAGGCACACACTCTTGCCCAAGTCTGGAGATCACATAATGATCAGAGGTCACGCCATTAACTTGCTACATATATTTGATGTGCCTCAGAAATTCAAGGTCATGAGCCTCATAGTAGAAACTATCAAGAGGACTGCAGCAGATCAGAAGAGGAGCTGTGGTTATGCCCCTCAAATTCAGGAGCTAATCAACTCAAAAATGGGCACATGCATATACTTATTGGACAAGGAACACCTGCCCATCCATCCAGATTTTGAAGATAATCAAGTTGTGATGAATGAGAATGAACCATCATCTGCACAAGCACAAGCAAAGAAGGAGAAGGCAAGGAAGGAGAAAGCTGCCAAGATGCCAACTCAAGAGGAGGCATCTGAGTATTTCTTGAAAACCAAGCAGGAGCAGCTTAGTTACTTGATTGCATCCACACTGAGGATTGAGCAAGGACTAGCCACCCTCACTCAGAATCAGCAGAGCTTAGAGAGGATCATGGAACAAAAGTTCTATGACTTGGATGTCAAAGTAACAGAGATTCAGTCTGCAGTGGAACAATTACAGGATGATATGCAGGAGAGGAAGGGAAAGACTACAACTGATGCATTTGCTAGAGTACCAAGAGCTCAGA